>OY728127.1:432156834-437156834 GCA_963277665.1 Viscum album | reverse complement strand
CGCCGTTATAAAATTGTCGAAGCTTTCCATACAAGCTTATAAGAATATTTTCAAAGAAAATGTTTTATTTTATATGGATCTTAAATGATTTCAAAATAAAATGAGATACTTCTTTAAAAAGAATTTTGATTTCATCTATGTCAACATCCTTTGATGGATTTTAAGATTATTCGAAGTTGATTTATTATGATACAAAACTTCTATATTGTATTGAAGGTTTTGTGATATGTTTGACTGTGGATGTGCTATTTTTATACCATTCATAGTTTATGGTGAAATTATTGACATTTCATATGCTAGTTTTAATACGAATGTTTATGTTATGTTTAAACCTTTTCATATGGGAATGCATTGGACTTAATAAGTGACGGGTGGAGCCCGCTATAGCTCCTCGATGCATCGGTAGGTCTCATGAGACAAACTAGTGTCTTGGCACAAGGCCTTGACAAAATCTTATTTGTAGTCTTGGCACGAGGCCTTGGCTATTTGGTTATGATAGTCTGGCATTATGCATTCCAACATTATGAAAGTGGTTATTGATATTGCATGTGATTATTCGATTAGTAGAATATCCATGTGAATAAGTAAATGGCATTATTTCATTTTTATTTTTGCCATACTATGTTGAAGTTCAATTTTAAAAGGATTTTGTTTTAGTTATACATTGCCTTTAATGTTTATTCTTATTTATGAAAGTTTCCGCTATATTGTTATCCTTACTGGGCATTTGAGCTCACCCCTTTTCTATGTTTTATTTTTCCCAGGTAGTGAAGAAGTAAATTATGAATGACTTGCAGGGATATTATGAGGGGTTAATAGTGTGGATATGAAGACTTTGTTGTTGTAGTAGTTTTTCACTTTGAAATGTAATGTAAAACTTTATGATTATATCTAGTGTTTCCAAGGCTACTAAACCAATCGGTCTTTCGAGATTTGATCTTTCTTGTGATCATGCCAATGTTATGTAATAATGCACCGACTCTGGGTAACTGGGGTCTGGGCATTACAGTTGGTATCAGAGGAAGTTTAGTACAAACCTTGGAAGCTAGATTTAGATAAACTCTGATTAGAGCACATAGACCTAAGATGAACTTTGAGGATTAGTATAGAAGAACTTCCTAGAATTTTGGTATTGTAGATACTTTGTGAGTTTTCCGAGCAATACATCCCTGTCTGGATACGAGCAGGTAGAGGCGGCTCTGGCACAGATGTACCTAGGGGTAAAACCCGAAAACACCGCTTTGAGCTAGACTCGAACGGGAACTGGTGCACGACAACGGGCCTTGCTGCACTCTTGGTTACGACACTCCCGGGGGATATGCTTAGGATAACTCTCACTTTCTTTACAAATCATTATGAAGGGTTTATGAGTATATAATTCCTCAAAGAAAACATATTTATGATTATGGATTATATCCATAGATAGTTCAATTTATGTTTAGTGTTTTATAAGTATGGGATTATGTATTTTGATTCATAAACTGATCTAGTTTATGCCATTGTTTAGAAATCGCGCCTAGTGGAAGAAATGGAAACCGTATCAATGCACGCACTCCATGTAGGGATTGCCCCCCTGCTCAAGATAATTATAGTGGGGCTGGTGATGCAACTGGTGCTGATCAGCTAATCACCGTACTGGGACAACTTACTCAGGTTATGAATAATAACCTTACCCGTATGGAGCACCCTGATCCGCAGCGTGGAGGATCAATGTTAGATCGATTCATGAGGCAACAACCACCAAAGTTCAATGGGAATACAAATCCCTTAGTAGCTGAGCAATGGATATTTTCCCTAGAGAAAATATTTCAGGCTTTGGGGAGCAGTGAAAGGGAAAAAGTTATCATGGCAGTTTACCGCCTCACTGGAGATGCTGATCAATGGTGGTCATTGATTCAAAATACGAAGGAAGATGATGAAGTATCAAATATGGAATGGAGGGAATTCAAAGATCTGTTTTTAGAAAAATACTTCCCTCGCGACCATCGAGCGGATATGGAAAGACAATTTCTGAGTCTGAGACAAAAGGAGGATGAGAATGTCACAAAGTATGAGGCTAACTTTACAAGGCTAGCGAGGTATGCTGGAGATTATATTCACAACCCAAGAAGTAAGATTGATCGTTTCTTTGATGGGTTAAAACCATTTCTCCGTCGAGCATTAGTCTCACAATCCTTTTCATCGTACGAAGACACTGTCTCATGTGCTATAAAGACCGAAAAGGAATTCTCTAAGTCTTATGACTTTAAAGCAAAGCAAGAGAAGAAGAGATCTGCTGATCAATCTGGGAATGGAAATAAGGGGAAGAAGGGAAAGGTTGAATATCCATCTTGTGGTAAATGCGGGAAGAAACATCCTGGTACTTGCTTGAAGGGAATGGGAGTCTGTTACAAGTGTGGTGAAAAAGGCCACCAAGCTCATGATTGCAAGGGGAAGAAGGAAGGTACCAACGTTCAGTGCTACAATTGCAGGGAGATGGGGAATTATGCAAATGCATGCCCTAAGTGTCAGGAGAACTTACCTCAGAAAAGGCCAAGCGATCAAGGCCAGGCTTATGCTATCACTACTGCTGAGGTAGAAGCTCCGAAAGACGTGGTGGCAGGTAATTTAATGGTTTCCTCAAGTTTAGAAAATGCATTATTTGATTCTGGATCATCGCATTGTTTCATATCTTCCCAGTTTGCTAAGAAAATTAGATATTTCCAATTTGATTTAATAAGGGATTTGTCTGTTAAAACTCCTAAGGGAAGTATCGTTGCAACAAAGTTTTGTGAATCAGTCCCCATTAGAGCACATAAATTTTCTTTATCTGCTGATTTCATCGTCATACCTATGATTGAGTTTGATATAATCCTCGGTATGGACTGGCATTCGGACTATGATGCGAAGATTTATTGTAAGAAGAAAGAGGTTACGATTCTTGATGATAATGATAAGGAGCACCTTATTTTTAGAGAAGAATCGTCACCACCTAATTCTTATTTCGATCCACCCCAACAGCTCAACTTAATTCAATTATTGGGGAGGAAGAGAATGAAATAACTGTCGGTGAGGAAAGGAATGTTCAAATAGAGGATGTACCTGTTGTGAAAGAATTTGTAGATGTATTTCCGGAAGATTTACCTGGACATCCTCCAGAACGAGAAGTTGAGTTTTCTATTGATTTGATTCCTGGATCAAGGCCTATATCGAAGACCCCTTATAGAATGGCCACTGTAGAGTTAGTCGAACTAAAGAAACAACTAGAGGAATTGAGTAATAAGGGATTTATTCGCCCTAGTGTTTCTCCATGGGGAGCCCCTGTTCTTTTTGTTAAAAAGAATGATGGATCTATGAGGTTATGTATCGACTACAGGGAGATCAATGCTATAACGATAAAGAACAAGTACCCCCTACCTCGTATTGATGATTTATTTGACCAACTGCATGGAGCTCAATACTTTTAAAAGATTGACCTTCGATCTGGATACCATCAGTTGTGTGTAAAGAAGGAATACATTCTGAAGACAGCATTTCGAACCAGGTACGGGCATTATGAGTTTACTGTAATGCCGTTTGGATTGACTAATGCACCCTCTGTATTCATGGATCTGATGAATAGAGTTTTCAAGGAGTATCTCGATGAATTTGTGGTGGTATTTATTGATGATATCTTGGTATACTCAAAAACCTACGAAGATCATGAAAATCACTTGCGCATTATCTTGAAGACTCTGAGGAGGCATGAATTATATGGGAAGTTTAGCAAGTGTGAATTCTGGCTTCAGGAGATTTCTTTTCTTGGCCATATTGTCTCTAAAGATGGAATCTCTGTTGATCCTTCTAAGACCAAGGCAATCCAAGAATGGCCAGCACCTACGAGTATAACTGAGGTACACAGTTTTATTGGTTTGGCAGGTTATTATCGACGTTTCGTCCAGAATTTTGCCCGATTGGCTAACCCATTAACGAAGCTCACACGTAAAGGGGTTAAATTTGTTTGGACAAAAGAGTGTGATGAATGTTTCGAAGAACTGAAGAGAAGATTAGTCAATGCTCCTATATTGACTCTACCATCGGGGAATGATGGGTTCGTTATTTATAGTGATGCATCGAAGAAAGGACTTGGCTGTGTCCTTATGCAGAATGATAGAGTTATTGCCTATGCATCACGACAGTTGAAAATTCATGAACAAAACTATCCTACTCATGATCTCGAGTTAGCAGCAGTGATCTTTGCTTTGAAGATATGGAGGCACTACCTCTATGGTGAAAAATGTGAGATTTATACTGATCACAAGAGTTTGAAGTATATTTTCTCACAAAAAGAACTCAACATGAGGCAAAGGAGATGGCTTGAATTACTCAAGGATTATGATTTCACGATACACTACCACCCGGGGAAAGCAAACAAAGTAGCAGATGCTTTGAGCAGAAAAGACCATGGAGTTCTGAACATGATTAGAATTGAAAGGGATCCAATTTTCATGAATCTAGTGAAGATGGACATGGGAATAACCAGGGAAGGTGAAACATCAATGCTTTTTCAAATGGTTGCCAAACCATCTTTACTAGAAAGGATTAAGAGTTCTCAGAACGATGATGAAGAATTTCAGAAGAAGATTAAAGCTGTGAATGATGGGAGATTGAGAGACTTTGTGTATGAAGATGGAATTTTGAAATTCGGGAAGAGACTTTGTGTTCCCAATATACCTGATCTAAAAAGGGAATTGCTGGATGATGCTCATAGTTCCAATTTCTCTATACACCCTGGGAGCACCAAAATGTATAGATATTTGAAGGAACATTTTTGGTGGGACAACATGAAGAGGGAGATTGCTGATTTTGTGTCAAGATGTATGGTTTGTCAACAAGTGAAAGCTGGAAGGCAACAGCCTGGAGGAGTCATGCAACCTCTTCCCATACCAGAGTGGAAATGGGACAATGTTACGATGGACTTTGTCATGGGGCTACCAAAGACTCCTAGAAGGAACGATGCAATATGGGTTATTGTTGATCGTCTTACCAAGTCAGCACATTTTCTTGCTATAAGAGAAGATCTACCCCTGGAACGTCTAGCAAGACTATATATTAATGAAGTTGTGAGACTTCATGGAGTACCCCTATCGATTGTTTCTGATCGTGACCCCCGTTTTACTTCAAGATTCTGGAAAAGTCTTCAGAAATCCCTGGATACAGAACTTCATTTGAGCACTGCTTACCACCCTCAGACAGACGGACAATCAGAACGGACTATTCAAACCTTAGAAGACATGTTGAGATCTTGCTCACTTGACTTTCAGGGTATGTGGGATCAATATTTACCACTGGTAGAATTTTCCTATAACAATAGCTTCCATTAGAGTATTCAGATGGCACCATATAAAGCGTTATACGGAAAGAGATGTCGTACACCAACCTGTTGGGATGACGTTGGTGAAAGAAAACTTGTAGGCCCAGAACTGGTGGAGGAAATGGTGGAAAAGGTGAAAGTAATCCAAAATCACATCAAAGTAGCTCAAAGTAGGCAGAAGAGCTATGCCGATAATCGAAGGAAGGATTTGGAATTTCAAGTCGGTGATCATGTTTTCCTGAAGGTATCTCCGTGGAAGGGAGTCATACGTTTTGGTAAGAACGGTAAATTGAGTCCCAGGTACATCGGACCTTTCGAAATTCTAGAACGAATTGGGGCTGTAGCTTACCGATTGGCAATGCCGCCAAGTCTCTCCAAAGTTCACGATGTGTTCCACGTATCTCTGTTGAGAAAATACATGCCTGATCCGACGCATGTACTCACCTATGAGGAATTAGAACTGGAACCCGATCTGTCTTATTGCGAAGAGCCCGTCAGGATTCTTGATACAAGAGAACAAGTACTGAGAAACCGGACGACGCGTCTGGTAAAAGTTTTGGGGAGAAATCATAAGATGGAAGAGGCAACGTGGGAACCCGAGGAACTTATGATGAAGAACCACCCGAGTCTTTTTATGCAGTAATACCCTAGAAATTGCGAGGACGCAATTATTTGAAGGAGGGGAGAATGTAACACCCCAAGCTTCTACGGTACGTTTCCCTTCGAATAATGCGATAGCGTGTGTTGTACGCAACCTCGAGTTCTAACACACACCACAACTAATTAAACTAGCCATTGTGAATAGTAATACATACTTTTTGAAATCATATATATTTTATATTTCAAAATGGACTTCATTTTTAGATTCGGAATATCAAAATTAGCCTAGGGTGAAATTTTGGTACTTTTCGGATAACTTTTATATTTTGATGAATAGTGAAAATTACTAAATTTTAATTAAAAACAACTTTTTTAATCAAAATAATTAATAGTGATAAATTGTGAATTTGAGTGGTTTTAAAGTATATTTAGAATATATTTTTACCATTTAATATAATGTTGGTCATTGGACATATTTTTACCATTTAATATAATGTTGGTCATACCATTATTCGTTTCACGTTGTATATACATACGATAATTTCATTTGAGGAAGTGCGGACTACCGCCCCCTTAAAATGATATGACTCGTTCATACCACACATGGAACATATAAAGGATGGTTTTAATGAACTTAAGTAACATATATAAAATATTATATTATACTGGAATAGTAATATACCTATGTATCATTTGTATTCGATTCTTTTAAAATAAAAATTAAATGGAAGTAGCGTTCGTGCGTACGTACGGACTACCGTCTCCACGAACGCGATGAGATTCATTTTCCATCGTATCCATTCAAGTATAATTATCATTTGATGATTTAAAAATGATGTTTAAGGACTTGATACCATTCTGGATTTGAATAATATACAACTTATCCTTTACAAACATGTCTTACGTAACAAAACATACAAAAGAAAACAAGTAAGTTCACACCCGAAACAGTGATAATACTAAGATATTATTATCAAATCAATATTAAAAGATCATATATGATATCATATTAATGTATATGATTCTTGTATAATTTAGTAACAATTATTTCACTATTATACAGGAGGTTAACCTACCCCAACCAAGGAAAATTACAAGGTAAGGGTTATTTCACAATCTCTTCTTTATCCGAGGTTGTTTATACGTAATAATCTACTAGGATCTCGTTATCATCCACATCCATGTTTCTTCAAAATGTATTTCAAAACATTTTTACTATTTACAAGAATATGGGTTAAAGTCATTTATACCCTTGTTTGACTTTTTATAAGAGGTTTATAAAGTAATCTTTCCGTCGTTTTCAAAAAAAGGTCCTTTTTAACCTTTTCGACAGAATTGAGGTAAGAATGTTTTTTTAACTTATACGGCGGGTGCGGTTATTTTCCGCCGTTATAAAATCGTCGAAGCTTTCCATACAAGCTTATAAGAATATTTTCAAAGAAAATGTTTTATTTTATATGGATCTTAAATGATTTCAAAATAAAAGGAGATACTTCTTTAAAAAGAATTTTGATTTCATCTATGTCAACATCCTTTGATGGATTTTAAGATTATTCGAAGTTGATTTATTATGATACAAAACTTCTATATTGTATTGAAGGTTTTGTGATGTGTTTGACTGTGGATGTGCTATTTTTATACCATTCATAGTTTATGGTGAAATTATTGACATTTCGTATGCTAGTTTTAATACGAATGTTTATGTTATGTTTAAACCTTTTCATATGGGAATGCATTGGACTTAATAAGTGACGGGTGGAGCCCGCTATAGCTCCTCGATGCATCGGTAGGTCTCATGAGACAAACTAGTGTCTTGGCACAAGGCCTTGACAAAATCTTATTTGTAGTCTTGGCACGAGGCCTTGGCTATGTGGTTATGATAGTCTGGAATTATGCATTCCAACATTATGAAAGTGGTTATTGATATTGCATGTGATTATTCGATTAGTAGAATATCCATGTGAATAAGTAAATGGCATTATTTAATTTTTATTTTTGCCATACTATGTTGAAGTTCAATTTTAAAAGGCTTTTGTTTTAGTTATACATTGCCTTAAATGTTTATTCTTATTTATGAAAGTTTCCGCTATATTGTTATCCTTACTGGGCATTTGAGCTCACCCCTTTTCTATGTTTTATTTTTCCCAGGTAGTGAAGAAATAAATTATGAATGACTTGCAGGGATATTATGAGGGGTTAATAGTGTGGATATGAAGACTTTGTTGTTGTAGTAGTTTTTCACTTTAAAATGTAATGTAAAACTTTATGATTATATCTAGTGTTTCCAAGGCTACTAAACCAATCGGTCTTTCGAGATTTGATCTTTCTTGTGATCATGCCAATGTTATGTAATAATGCACCGACTCTGGGTAACTGGGGTCAGGGCGTTACAGTTGGTATCAGAGGAAGTTTAGTACAAACCTTGGAAGCTAGATTTAGATAAACTCTGATTAGAGCACATAGACCTAAGATGAACTTTTAGGATTAGTATAGAAGAACTTCCTAGAATTTTGGTATTGTAGATACTTTGTGAGTTTTCTGAGCAATACATCCCTGTCTGGATACGAGCAGGTAGAGGCGGCTCTGGCACAGATGTACCTAGGGGTAAAACCCGAAAACACCGCTTTGAGCTAGACTCGAACGGGAACTGGTGCACGACAACGGGCCTTGCTGCACTCTTGGTTACGACACTCCCGGGGGATATGCTTAGGATAACTCTCACTTTCTTTACAAATCATTATGAAGGGTTTATGAGTATATACTTCCTCAAAGAAAACATATTTATGATTATGGATTATATCCATAGATAGTTCAATTTATGTTTAGTGTTTTATAAGTATGGGATTATGTATTTTGATTCATAAACTGATCTAGTTTATGCCATTGTTTAGAAATGGCGCCTAGTGGAAGAAATGGAAACCGTATCAATGCACGCACTCCATGTAGGGATTGCCCCCCTGCTCAAGATAATTATAGTGGGGCTGGTGATGCAACTGGTGCTGATCAGCTAATCACCGTACTGGGACAACTTACTCAGGTTATGAATAATAACCTTACCCGTATGGAGCACCCTGATCCGCAGCGTGGAGGATCAATGTTAGATCGATTCATGAGGCAACAACCACCAAAGTTCAATGGGAATACAAATCCCTTAGTAGCTGAGCAATGGATATTTTCCCTAGAGAAAATATTTCAGGCTTTGGGGAGCAGTGAAAGGGAAAAAGTTATCATGGCAGTTTACCGCCTCACTGGAGATGCTGATCAATGGTGGTCATTGATTCAAAATACGAAGGAAGATGATGAAGTATCAAATATGGAATGGAGGGAATTCAAAGATCTGTTTTTAGAAAAATACTTCCCTCGCGACCATCGAGCGGATATGGAAAGACAATTTCTGAGTCTGAGACAAAAGGAGGATGAGAATGTCACAAAGTATGAGGCTAACTTTACAAGGCTAGCGAGGTATGCTGGAGATTATATTCACAACCCAAGAAGTAAGATTGATCGTTTCTTTGATGGGTTAAACCCATTTCTCCGTCGAGCATTAGTCTCACAATCCTTTTCATCGTACGAAGACACTGTCTCATGTGCTATAAAGACCGAAAAGGAATTCTCTAAGTCTTATGACTTTAAAGCAAAGCAAGAGAAGAAGAGATCTGCTGATCAATCTGGGAATGGAAATAAGGGGAAGAAGGGAAAGGTTGAATATCCATCTTGTGGTAAATGCGGGAAGAAACATCCTGGTACTTGCTTGAAGGGAATGGGAGTCTGTTACAAGTGTGGTGAAAAAGGCCACCAAGCTCATGATTGCAAGGGGAAGAAGGAAGGTACCAACGTTCAGTGCTACAATTGCAGGGAGATGGGGAATTATGCAAATGCATGCCCTAAGTGTCAGGAGAACTTACCTCAGAAAAGGCCAAGCGATCAAGGCCAGGCTTATGCTATCACTACTGCTGAGGTAGAAGCTCCGAAAGACGTGGTGGCAGGTAATTTAATGGTTTCCTCAAGTTTAGAAAATGCATTATTTGATTCTGGATCATCGCATTGTTTCATATCTTCCCAGTTTGCTAAGAAAATTAGATATTTCCAATTTGATTTAATAAGGGATTTGTCTGTTAAAACTCCTAAGGGAAGTATCGTTGCAACAAAGTTTTGTGAATCAGTCCCCATTAGAGCACATAAATTTTCTTTATCTGCTGATTTCATCGTCATACCTATGATTGAGTTTGATATAATCCTCGGTATGGACTGGCATTCGGACTATGATGCGAAGATTTATTGTAAGAAGAAAGAGGTTACGATTCTTGATGATAATGATAAGGAGCACCTTATTTTTAGAGAAGAATCGTCACCACCTAATTCTTATTTCGATCCACCCCAACAGCTCAACTTAATTCAATTATTGGGGAGGAAGAGAATGAAATAACTGTCGGTGAGGAAAGGAATGTTCAAATAGAGGATGTACCTGTTGTGAAAGAATTTGTAGATGTATTTCCGGAAGATTTACCTGGACATCCTCCAGAACGAGAAGTTGAGTTTTCTATTGATTTGATTCCTGGATCAAGGCCTATATCGAAGACCCCTTATAGAATGGCCACTGTAGAGTTAGTCGAACTAAAGAAACAACTAGAGGAATTGAGTAATAAGGGATTTATTCGCCCTAGTGTTTCTCCATGGGGAGCCCCTGTTCTTTTTGTTAAAAAGAATGATGGATCTATGAGGTTATGTATCGACTACAGGGAGATCAATGCTATAACGATAAAGAACAAGTATCCCCTACCTCGTATTGATGATTTATTTGACCAACTGCATGGAGCTCAATACTTTTCAAATATTGACCTTCGATCTGGATACCATCAGTTGTGTGTAAAGAAGGAAGACATTCCGAAGACAGCATTTCGAACCAGGTACGGGCATTATGAGTTTACTGTAATGCCGTTTGGATTGACTAATGCACCCTCTGTATTCATGGATCTGATGAATAGAGTTTTCAAGGAGTATCTCGATGAATTTGTGGTGGTATTTATTGATGATATCTTGGTATACTCCAAAACCTACGAAGATCATGAAAATCACTTGCGCATTATCTTGAAGACTCTGAGGAGGCATGAATTATATGGGAAGTTTAGCAAGTGTGAATTCTGGCTTCAGGAGATTTCTTTTCTTGGCCATATTGTCTCTAAAGATGGAATCTCTGTTGATCCTTCTAAGACCAAGGCAATCCAAGAATGGCCAGCACCTACGAGTATAACTGAGGTACGTAGTTTTATTGGTTTGGCAGGTTATTATCGACGTTTCGTCCTGAATTTTTCCCGATTGGCTAACCCATTAACGAAGCTCACACGTAAAGGGGTTAAATTTGTTTGGACAAAAGAGTGTGAAGAATGTTTCGAAGAACTGAAGAGAAGATTAGTCAATGCTCCTATATTGACTCTACCATCGGGGAATGATGGGTTCGTTATTTATAGTGATGCATCGAAGAAAGGACTTGGCTGTGTCCTTATGCAGAATGATAGAGTTATTGCCTATGCATCACGATAGTTGAAAATTCATGAACAAAACTATCCTACTCATGATCTCGAGTTAGCAGCAGTGATCTTTGCTTTGAAGATATGGAGGCACTACCTCTATGGTAAAAAATGTGAGATTTATACTGATCACAAGAGTTTGAAGTATATTTTCTCACAAAAAGAACTCAACATGAGGCAAAGGAGATGGCTTGAATTACTCAAGGATTATGATTGCACGATACACTACCACCCGGGGAAAGCAAACAAAGTAGCAGATGCTTTGAGCAGAAAAGACCATGGAGTTCTGAACATGATGAGAATTGAAAGGGATCCAATTTTCATGAATCTAGTGAAGATGGACATGGGAATAACCAGGGAAGGTGAAACATCAATGCTTTTTCAAATGGTTGCCAAACCATCTTACTAGAAAGGATTAAGAGTTCTCAGAACGATGATGAAGAATTTCAGAAGAAGATTAAAGCTGTGAATGATGGGAGATTGAGAGACTTTGTGTATGAAGATGGAATTTTGAAATTCGGGAAGAGACTTTGTGTTCCCAATATACCTGATCTAAAAAGGGAATTGCTGGATGATGCTCATAGTTCCAATTTCTCTATACACCCTGGGAGCACCAAAATGTATAGAGATTTGAAGGAACATTTTTGGTGGGACAACATGAAGAGGGAGATTGCTGATTTTGTGTCAAGATGTATGGTTTGTGAACAAGTGAAAGCTGGAAGGCAACAGCCTGGAGGAGTCATGCAACCTCTTCCCATACCAGAGTGGAAATGGGACAATGTTACGATGGACTTTGTCATGGGGCTACCAAAGACTCCTAGAAGGAACGATGCAATATGGGTTATTGTTGATCGTCTTACCAAGTCAGCACATTTTCTTGCTATAAGAGAAGATCTACCCCTGGAACGTCTAGCAAGACTATATATTAATGAAGTTGTGAGACTTCATGGAGTACCCCTATCGATTGTTTCTGATCGTGACCCCCGTTTTACTTCAAGATTCTGGAAAAGTCTTCAGAAATCCCTGGATACAGAACTTCATTTGAGCACTGCTTACCACCCTCAGACAGACGGACAATCAGAACGGACTATTCAAACCTTAGAAGACATGTTGATATCTTGCTCACTTGACTTTCAGGGAATGTGGGATCAATATTTACCACTGGTAGAATTTTCCTATAACAATAGCTTCCATTCGAGTATTCAGATGGCACCATATAAAGCGTTATATGGAAAGAGATGTCGTACACCAACCTGTTGGGATGACGTTGGTGAAAGAAAACTTGTAGGCCCAGAACTGGTGTAGGAAATGGTGGAAAAGGTGAAAGTAATCCAAAATCACATCAAAGCAGCTCAAAGTAGGCAGAAGAGCTATGCCGATAATCGAAGGAAGGATTTGGAATTTCAAGTCGGTGATCATGTTTTCCTGAAGGTATCTCCGTGGAAGGGAGTCATACGTTTTGGTAAGAAAGGTAAATTGAGTCCCAGGTACATCGGACCTTTCGAAATTCTAGAACGAATTGGGGCTGTAGCTTACCGATTGGCAATGCCGCCAAGTCTCTCCAAAGTTCACGATGTGTTCCACGTATCTCTGTTGAGAAAATACATGCCTGATCCGACGCATGTACTCACCTATGAGGAATTAGAACTGGAACCCGATCTGTCTTATTGCGAAGATCCCGTCAGGATTCTTGATACAAGATAACAAGTACTGAGAAACCGGACGACGCGTCTGGTAAAAGTTTTGTGGAGAAATCATAAGATGGAAGAGGCAACGTGGGAACCCGAGGAACTTATGATGAAGAACCACCCGAGTCTTTTTATGCAGTAATACCCTAGAAATTGCGAGGACGCAATTATTTGAAGGAGGGGAGAATGTAACACCCCAAGCTTCTACGGTACGTTTCCCTTCGAATAATGCGATAGCGTGTGTTGTACGCAACCTCGAGTTCTAACACACACCACAACTAATTAAACTAGCCGTTGTGAATAGTAATTCCTACTTTTTGAAATCATATATATTTTATATTTCAAAATGGACTTCATTTTTAGATTCGGAATACCAAAATTAGCCTAGGGTGAAATTTTGGTACTTTTCGGATAACTTTTATATTTTGATGAATAGTGAAAATTACTAAATTTTAATTAAAAACAACTTTTTTAATCAAAATAATTATTAGTGATAAATTGTGAATTTGAGTGGTTTTAAAGTATATTTAGAATATATTTTTACCATTTAATATAATGTTGGTCATTGGACATAATTTTACAATTAAACCGAACATAAACAAGTGTCAATCTTTTGATAGTTATTACCTCTTAAAAACACGCTTTTTGTTTTGACAGCGGGAATTAATTTTAAATTAATTTCTGCCACTTCTGTGTTTTGAATTTAGGAAAATGGATTCCATATTTGGAATCAGGATGTTCAAATTGTGTAAATAGGTAACTTTTATTTTTAGATATTTTGAATAGTTACTGTGGTAAATATTTTATTTACCATGGTTAAAGGGTAAATCCGGTAAATAAGGGTTAAAAAATAATATTATAATAATACAAAATTACCCTAAAACGTGTCCTAACCTTATTGGTGGACACATACCCGACCATGGGCATCCTTGGGTCAATTTGGGGACCCCTTGGAGCCACTTGTATGTGGTAGGGACACATTATATTAATAAAGTTAAAATAAAAATAAAAATGGCATAAGATTACATCTTTTAGAAGAACAATTTTTACATAGGGTGATACATGTTGGATTTTCGATTATAAATATTCATTAGAAAGCTAAAAAGATTTCCTACATAATGATATTTTATTTATAATTTTTAGACATCAAATAATTTAAATTATTAATGACACAATAATGATGCAATGTTTACCTCATTAATAAATCATTTAAATAAATAAGATTATAATGATTAAAATATTATCTAAAACCTATCCAATTATTATTAGTTGATGTTATTTAGAATATGAGTCATCTTATCTTCGACCTCAATGATTTTTGGACCATTATAAACCGAATATAATTATATTATAAAGTAATACTTTCACTCTTTCCTAAAGAGCCCCTCCTCCCCCTTATAAAAGGAGACCACTTCTACTCATTCCTCACACCTCTCAAGCCACTTGGCTCGTCCAAACTCTGCCCAACTAAGCTCCCCACATCCCTCTACTCCTCCTTGAAGCTTCCCCTTAGGCAGAAAGCATTTCAACAAGTCCTTTGGTTCCAACCAAAGTGAGTTACCTAAATTAAAGGTAATGATTTCTCTTAAATTATTTTTCATTTATTTTGCTTCTTCAACCCCCAAACTCTTTTTATTTCCTTTCTTTTGTAACAACACCAGTATCCTCAATATACTAGGATGTTGTTATAAGAAGGATTCAAACTACACATACACACAACTCCATCTAATGGATGATGAACATAATGTTTCTGTGGATGGCAAACTAACGCCTCACGAAACGATGATTGTTCAAATACATCTTACCGCCTCTCATGGTGGCCATTATGATGGCACTGTAATTAAATATGATGTTAATGATATATATTTTATATATAATCTTCTGTAATTCCATTTTATTTCATACCATTATTCGTTTCATGTTGTATATACATACGATAATTTCATTTGAGGAAGTGCGGACTACCGCCCCCTTAAAATGATATGACTTGTTCATACCACACATGGAACGTATAAAGGATGGTGTTAATGAACTTAAGTAACATATATAAAATATTATATTATACTGGAATAGTAATATACCTATGTATCATTTGTATTCGATTCTTTTAAAATAAAAATTAAATGGAAGTAGCGTTCGTGCGTACGTACGGACTACCGTCTCCACGAACACGATGAGATTCATTTTCCATCGTATCCATTCAAGTATAATTATCATTTGATGATTTAAAAATGATGTTTAAGGACTTGATACCATTCTGGATTTGAATAATATACAACTTATCCTTTACAAACATGTCTTACGTAACAAAACATACAAAAGCAAACAAGTAAGTTCACACCCGAAACAGCGATAATACTAAGATATTATTATCAAATCAATATTAAAAGATCATATATGATATCATATTAATGTATATGATTCTTGTATAATTTAGTAACAATTATTTCACTATTATACAGGAGGTTAACCTACCCCAACCAAGGAAAAGTACAAGGTAAGGGTTATTTCACAATCTCTTCTTTATCAGAGGTTGTTTATACGTAATAATCTACTGGGATCTCGTTATCATCCACATCCATGTTTCTTCAAAATGTATTTCAAAACATTTTTACTATTTACAAGAATATGGGTTAAAGTCATTTATACCCTTGTTTGACTTTTTATAAGAGGTTTATAAAGGAATCTTTCCGTCGTTTTCAAAACAAGGTCCTTTTTAACCTTTTCGACAGAATTGAGGTAAGAATGTTTTTTTTAACTTATACGGCGGGTGCGGTTATTTTCCGCCGTTATAAAATCGTCGAAGCTTTCCATACAAGCTTATAAGAATATTTTCAAAGAAAATGTTTTATTTTATATGGATCTTAAATGATTTCAAAATAAAAGGAGATACTTCTTTAAAAAGAATTTTGATTTCATCTATGTCAACATCCTTTGATGGATTTTAAGATTATTCGAAGTTGATTTATTATGATACAAAACTTCTATATTGTATTGAAGGTTTTGTGATATGTTTGACTGTGGATGTGCTATTTTTATACCATTCATAGTTTATGGTGAAATTATTGACATTTCGTATGCTAGTTTTAATACGAATGTTTATGTTATGTTTAAACCTTTTCATATGGGAATGCATTGGACTTAATAAGTGACGGGTGGAGCCCGCTATAGCTCCTCGATGCATCGGTAGGTCTCATGAGACAAACTAGTGTCTTGGCACAAGGCCTTGACAAAATCTTATTTGTAGTCTTGGCACGAGGCCTTGGCTATGTGGTTATGATAGTCTGGCATTATGCATTCCAACATTATGAAAGTGGTTATTGATATTGCATGTGATTATTCGATTAGTAGAATATCCATGTGAATAAGTAAATGGCATTATTTCATTTTTATTATTGCCATACTATGTTGATGTTCAATTTTAAAAGGCTTTTGTTTTAGTTATACATTGCCTTTAATGTTTATTCTTATTTATGAAAGTTTCCGCTATATTGTTATCCTTACTGGGCATTTGAGCTCACCCCTTTTCTATGTTTTATTTTTCCCAGGTAGTGAAGAAGTAAATTATGAATGACTTGCAGGGATATTATGAGGGGTTAATAGTGTGGATATGAAGACTTTGTTGTTGTAGTAGTTTTTCACTTTGAAATGTAATGTAAAACTTTATGATTATATCTAGTGTTTCCAAGCCTACTAAACCAATCGGTCTTTCGAGATTTGATCTTTCTTGTGATCATGCCAATGTTATGTAATAATGCACCGACTCTGGGTAACTGGGGTCGGGGCGTTACATACCTAAATAATGCACACCCACCACACCATAACCAATAATGGAAACAACCCATAGAATAATACTGGAGCACCAATCTTGATGGTATCCTGAATATTCATTAATATAGGTCAATAGATCCGATAATACTACACATCGACACTACCATGATCACAGAAATGAAGAATAAGTAAGGATTATTATCCTTGTAAGAGACAATCTGACTACAACTATGATCAATCGATGAACCAATCAATTGAGATTGAATAATGACTCCCAAAATTTCCAAAGAAGGTCTCTTGGTCTACAACATGGAGGGAAGTGTAATAATAAATGAAAAATCATCCACTACCTTTTATTAAAATCTATATCCATGAAATTAATGTGATGTGTAATTCCATTACATGTCATGAAATCATCATGACTCAAACACACTAAAAATTAATTTTCTTTTTATTATAAGAAGATATTTTTGCATTACACAACATGTAATTCCTTCAAATTTTATTCCATATTCACATAATTATCCTTATTGAACATACACATCGTGTACTATTATTCCATGGCATGAATTTCTCTTAAAGACTATAAAAACTGGAGAGACTTACATGAAATCGCAATACATAATGGGCGTCCACTGAACTCTGGGAGAACCTCGCAAAGTAATTAACACAAATATACACAGAGTGAATTAATTCTAAACAAGATGCATCCCAAAATATAAGTCATTTTTCTTAAAAAAAATATATATCTTCTTGATTTCAAAGAAAATCCAAATTAAATATAAACATATTAAGAGAGAATAAAAATACCTGGAAGTGGGTATCAAGATGTTAAAAACTTCTCAACATAAGACTATATGTCACTGGGAAGTCATGTTGAAGAATGTTGTCTGGGAAAGAGGTGAGTCCACTTCTCCATAATAAGTGAATCATTATCTCATATAAAATTAGATTATAATATGTACTATCATCACACTCTGAGTAGGTAAATATACTTCCCAAGGAATACATTAACTTGAGATTCAGTGATCTCTACTTGATGCTCAACCACAAAAATGTCATGATCTAACTCAATATATTCCCAACTCAGAACATGAGATGGATTAGGATGTTATTTATGGAGTTGGGTTTATAGTAAAACATCATGAATTATTGTTAATTGAGCCAGAAATGGAACCCGACAAGCAACCTGACTGATCCAGTCAATTACCTAAAATGGTCCAACATATCTAGAATGCAAATTCCTCCATTTGCTAATCCAACAATATCCCAAATAAAGAGAAACTTTCAAGAAAACATAATCACCTATGGGAAAAACAAAAGGATGATTTTTTGATCTACATAAGACTTTATCCAACATGGATATACAAACAAATACCAATGCATATCATAAATCCCCATGGATGTATCCTAAAAGAATCTCAATCCCAGTAAATAATTTTAGATTACCTCTACCCAAAAAAGAGGTGATATGCCTAGGTGTCCTTACAAATCCTCGAAAGCATCCATTCTGATATATTATGGATAGTTATTTTTATAAGAAATGTTAATCAGACCCAAATACATGTCCAAAGATCCACAAAAATCCAACACATAGTCTCAAATCATATCCCCCATATTATGAATAACATACTCCATATGATTTTATATATGTGGATGATAAGTTGTACTCAATCTAACCTGAGTCTGAAAAACCTCCTAAAGGATCTCCTAGAACCTTTATGTAAACCTAAGATCCCTATTTGATAAAAATATAGAATTAAATACATGATACATCACTACATCATGAATATATAGCTTACATATATATATATTCATCTTTCTAGGTGTTCTTGATTGAATTGAGCTGATTTTGTGGTCCAAAAATCACTAACAAGATATAATTCATCACTCAAGGAGTCCATGATAATACAATAAAAAAATTGTCGATATGATGTCCCATTTTCAAACCAGAACTGAAAGAGGTTGGAGTAAACAAGAAATATTCAAATTCTCTTCTATAATCGTGAGAAGAAAAATTTTCAATGTCACAAATCATACCCAGCCACTATAATCAGCGTATCTTGTCTTAAAACATCTTGGTAGTACCTGGATGAATGCCCCATGAAATGTAATGAAAATAGATCGAACATTAACTCCCCATAGATGATGGATCCATCAACCAATCCAAAAAACTGGGAATACCATCTGAAGAGAGAGACCAACACAAAATGGTCTCCCCACCATATATGGTTTCTCAAAGTTTTCTAAATTTTCAATGCACCCAGTAACTATATAAAATATACTCAAGGAGATATAATTATAATTGGAAAATGGAAAAAACCACACTTTAAAAATCTTCCTGTGAATATAGATGAAAAAGTCCAAAAATCCTTATAAGGTTCCATTCTTCCTTCAATCCCAAAATATCTTGTGGTGATTCATTCTTACTAAGAGCA
Source organism: Viscum album (assembly GCA_963277665.1). Taxonomy (NCBI): domain Eukaryota; kingdom Viridiplantae; phylum Streptophyta; class Magnoliopsida; order Santalales; family Viscaceae; genus Viscum; species Viscum album. Next base: position 437,137,477 of record OY728127.1, on the reverse strand, counting down.
TCCCTAGAATCAGTCCCCTTTCCTATTGTTTATGTGATATTTATTCCAAAAATATTTTTGAAATCCTCCCACCATCTCTATATAAGATTAAATTCCTTCTGATTCAAATACAGCCCAAAATCCTTTGGTTATAAAAGATTGGGAACCTTTCACAAAATCATAACTCTTCTAACAATTAAGTGCATACAAAACTGGAGTAAAATCCAAATCATGAGTGGGTTTTTTATTCTATTTTGATATATGATTATGAGAACTATAATCTACCCCATGATCATCCTTCCTTATAATACAATAAAAACCAGTGCTAGAAGCAGCACAAAAAACCTCATACCATTAATCAGGCATAGATAAGATCAAAATTGGAGTCGATGTCCCAAGATATTTAAGCTTGTTGAAAGAGTATAACCACATTTATTCCTATATGAATTTCACTTTTTTTATTGTATGAGTATTAAAATTTGATTCCAATTTAGATAAATTCATGATGAACCATCAGTTGTATCTAGAAGGACCTGGGAATATTCAAATTTCATTGAAATTCAATGTACCTACCCATGAAATGACCGCCTTTACCTTATCAGGGTCAACTAATAATCCATCCAAGAAAATCATGTGCCCTATGAGTTTTAGTTATTGAACTTAGAAGTTTATTTTTTGGATGTTTTCCATTGAAATGGTTAATTCTATAAATTTAGAAAACCATTCTTAGATAGTGCCCATGCTAATTATTGGATCTAGAATAAACCAAAATTTCATCCATGAATACTACCTAAAAAGTTTCAAGATACTAATGGAATATCATATTAATTATATCCACTAAAACTAGAGGATAATTAGTTAGACCAAATAGTATCAAAATATATTCATAATCTTCTTACCTACTCAAAAAATATATCTATGTTATATTAGACCTCCTAATCTTGAATTGATAATAACCTAACGAAAGATAAATATTAAAAATACACTTTTCCCTCTTTAACTGATCAGAAAAATCATTCCAAAATGTAAAAGGATAATTGTTCCTACATATTTCATAGTTCAAATTTTGGTAATCAATGCATAGTTATATTGAACTACCATCCTTTTTGAAAAAGTTTACTGAGGATTAATAAGGTAAAATAATAGAATTAATAAAAAACTTCACCACCTAATCATCCAACTAAATCTTGAGTTCTTCAACTCCAATAGTTACATTCGATAAGATGGTATTGACATGAGCTTTTTTTGTAGAACTAGGTCAATTTTAAACTACATTTCTTTATATAGTGAATATATAGATACATCATCTAGGAAAACATCACTAAACCCCTATCAATGGAGGTAAGATAAAAAAATTGTAATATTATCAAACACAACTACTAAAACAAACAACTAACTTCTATGATATGGGTAAGAAGGTTTTGTATTACTAGACCTTAGATCCCACTCACCTAGAAACCCCGGAAATCTCTCATCATTTGTAAGAAACAAAATAAAATGATAGTAAAAATCAGACTTAGAATAATGAGATATAAGAAAATTCATCCCGATGATGACATCAAATAGATCCAGATCAATAATAAGATAATCCTAGACTAAATTAACCTCAGCTATCGATAGAATATAAAAATGAAATAGAAACCCATTTTCTTTTATTTCCCATGAAGATTCACTATCTCCATAACAAAAGGCATGATGTTTTTGAATGGTTTTCCATATGATCATAATATCCATATATAAATGAGTGGGAAGGACAAATATTAAATAATGATTCCTCTACTGATGATTAATTATAGATGGAACCTCCCACTATCACAGGACCCTCATCTAAATCTACAAGAAATGAATATAATATTTTAATGTGATTCACTCATAAGTCTTATGGATGGAGCCATGTATTATTTTAAGAATACGACAACACCACTGCATCCATTAGAGATGATGATTCCTGGATATTTCAAGGAGTGGACATAGCCTGAAAAAACCCCACATATGACCACAACATGTACAACTATTACACATATTTGCAGGTCAAGGACAAGAGAACAATTAATGTGTGACACTTCAACACTAAAAACATGTCAGTGGCACACAAATCGATATAATAAGAGGTTTTGAATTTTCCTTATGTCGTGAACCTCCTCCACCACTCTTGTGGTGATCTTTTCATTTTTTATTTTTCCCTATAGAGCCACCTAAGATTCCATTATGTGGAATATAATGTGAGGAATATCAATCCTTTAATTATATATTAATTTTTTGACATCGTATCCCTATCCACTATCTATGCATATGTGTAAATGTTCATCCTGAATATCTATGATTTGATATCCACTTACAAACCCTTGTTGTGTGTTGACGATGCTAACATATCTTTCATCATAATGTCTACATAAAAATGAACTCGATCCATAAACCAATTAGTGTACATTGAAACCGAATGTTATCACTACTACAAAAAGTGGAACTCTATATACTTCTCCATACTAAGTGTATCTATCCCAAACTAATGGAAAAAGAGAGTCCTAATACCCTTATGGTACAATTCTACTTGCCTATCTGCATGTTCTATGGAATCCCACAAATTTTTCTGGACCCTTTTGTCAAAATGATGCAAACATAACATTGATACACTCTGGTATATCCAATAATTCAATGATTTGATCAATATAGTAAATCCAGTCCTCTGCCACTTGTGGTTCATTCGTACCTTTAAAGGATAGTGGATTCCTGTACCATGACTCCAGGGTTTGATCTATTTCTCCTATAACTCCAAGATGTACCACAAAAACTTTGTTCTATGATTATGGAGAATTATGGTCAACATTAAAAAATAATATCATAATGGACTCAAAAATGTGTGGATCCATAGAAGGATTCCCTTGAGGGGAATCAACAGCCCCCTCAAGAGGAATTCAATAAACATTTCTCAGTTGCATTTTGTTGAACATCAAAACAAAAGCAAACATGAGACAATAGAAAAATAATAGTTAAAACTAGAAAACCAGTAATAATAAAAAATAATATTGACACCAAAAACTCAAATCTAGAGGTAGACACCCCAATTTCCTATAGTAACATGAGTCTCATCATGAAAATAGATTTATAGGAACTCACCACAATATACATCTCATGTCTCAAAAATAATAATTGAAGTCTATTATACATCTCAAAACAAGTTATATTGAGGATAGACCACCTTTGAAACTAAACTGTAATGAAATAACCCCAATAATCTATCATTATTATACCTGACCTGACCCGTCACATACCCGAAGGGTGTTCAAAATCCTCATGGATTGGAGAATAGAACCCAAACATGAGACAAGAAATGGAGGGAATGATTTTCCCCACCATGAAGCAACAACAAAGAAAATATATAAAACAAAGAAAACATTAAAAAGGATAAATATTTTTCATAACTAAAGAAATTAATGGAAAGAAAACAACTCATGAGTATGAATAGTATCTAAGAATAGGTCCAACCGAAAAAAACTATTAAAATAGGGAAACAAATATACTACATATGAAAGTGTGGCCAGTCTCCTTCCATCTCACCAATAGATACTCAACTTAGATGGTTAGAAACAATTCTTAGTCACTATAGAACCCTTCATATCCATATATCGAAATACATTACCAGGTCTATGAACCATTGGTGGGGTATATAGGGTCTGTGCTAAAACAAATAGTATTTTCTAACCCGAAATTTCCATATTAAGTCTCTAAACAATAATCCAAGAATGATCATATTTAAAAAAATGATCATATTTAAAAAAACAAGGAATGATAAAATTTTAACAATTTTTATATAAAAAATAAGGAAAAACATTTTTATTTTCCTTTTTTTAAAAATTTCTAAATAAAGATAGTAGATTAGATTTAAGTAATTTCATAACTAAATATCTCAGTTTGTATATCATTTAAAAACAAGGAATTCATCCCCTATCATATCCAATTCATTGTTTTATAAGAAACCATAAAAACTAAAAGTAAATTCATAAGTAACATATAGCTAAGGATCACACTATGTTAGGATAGCTGGGAAACTCATACCTAACATACACAATTTCATATGTATTATGACACTACACATATTCATCTAGTATAAAGAGTAAATAAACTTCCCTACAAGTGAACCCTCAATAAGTCTGACAAAACCCTTTAATAACAAGCCTTAGTATAACTAAAAATACCCAAAAACCACTCATACATTGGACAAGACCTATTACTATAAATTCCACCTAAGTAGACAATGCTTACATTATTCTCTATTTTCCAAATCATTTTATAAAACCATTCCCATAAAACCATTCATTTAAAACCACTCCACAAAACCATTTCATATGCTTTGAAAGCCCCTTAAATTTACCAATTGCTGGGGAAAACGTTCTTTTATGAAAACCCAATTCCACACACACAACACAAATCATTCATGTCATTCAATTTAATTTAATAAATCAAATTATGTAAAATAAGGGAAATGTTATTCACCAAGACATGTTAGAGATGGAACCACATACCTCCAATTTTTTGGTGCACATTCCCATAAATGATTCCACTATAAAGAAGAAAAAAATAATGATAGTTAAGGCGCAAGAACCAATAATCACATACTATAACAAATTCAATTTATTAAAAGGTTGTTGGAGAAGAGGACACCACATATACCTCAAGAACAAACACCCACCATACCAAAACCAATAATGGATGCAACCCAAAAAAATCCAACTGTATATCTAGAGATTATCAAGGAGAAATATCACCAATGTTCAATGGATCTAACAATGAAATGAACCCATCCTTCCACAAAAAAGGCAACAAATAATAATAAATGATTACTATCCTAGAGAGACACAATATAACCACAATGGAGATAAATCACCAAAATAAACAATATGGATTGAACGGAGACTCCCAAAAATTACTAGTGAAGGGGTATAAGAATATATCAAAGAGGTATATAGAGGAATGAATGAGAAATCACCTAATTTAGTACCCTAAAATCACTATTTGGGATATTTACAAGGCGTGTAATCCCTTAACAGGGCATATAATCATTAGGAATTACTTATGAAGAAAAAATGATCACCTTTTTATTTATAAATATTCTTTTCACATTACATGATGTGTAATCTATACACTATATGTAATTCCATCAAGATATGTACCAAATCATGGAATCTACCCTACATAAAATACACATCATGTTATCCCATTACATGGCATGTATTTCTCCTACAGATTGAAAAGACAATAGATTCATAGAGAAAAACCCAAAAACCATACGTTGTCTCCAAACTCGTGGAGAACCCTACAAATAAATTAAAACATTTATACTTAGAGACCATTAATTAAAAAAGTCCCCAAAAATTATGTCATTTTTCATATAAAATATTCTCCATTCTTAGGAGTTCTATGATTCACCCTATTAAAGTGAAAAATATTAAAAGATAAGTTAAATGGCTTAAATAGGGAAATTATGTGTTACATAAATTTTGGATAATATTCCCATGGACTTGGATACATGAAACATGGGATTATGTTTTATAATAAAGGATAAAATGATAAAGTATGTCAAAGATAGAATATATAACTACTCATTTGTCATAATTTCTATAAAAATCCCCCTTGAAATTTCCTTAATAGAATGAGTAAAAGCATTAATATTTTAAAATAAGGGAATATATCTCATGAATGATGAAGGAATATTAAATGGCCATATGCTACAGTAATGTAATGGAATAAAATAATTAATTCACCCCATATATCAATATTATTAAACTATAAAGAACATGGGAACTCTCAAATCTAGTGTAATAATACTAGGGTATTCAAGGTTAGACTATGTCAAGACCCTCAAAAAAATGTTTATAAATGGTAAGATTATGGAATAAGTAATACTATGGTAGAGAAGAAACATTTTTTTGAGAAAGGCTGAAATCCTATTCAATATATAATGGTAAATGTTTTATTTTATTTTTGTTATATGCATTCATTTATATCATTCATGTGTGACAGAACTATTAAATGACTACCCACATACCTAGAAACAATCATAACATTAGTTCAATTTTTAAAAGTAAATTCATAGGCTCCTCCTAAGAAATCATATGTATAAATTATTTTTAAATAAATCTCATAATTCATTTATTTTTGGAATTAGGCACAATAATCATTATACAATTTCCCTCATGGTAGAGAGAACATATCATCTTTCATGAAAGTGAAATTTCTTTACATAACCCAAACCATGCCATGATTCCATATAAAATAATTGAATAATATTAATATCCTTTAGTAATTCCATATAATTTATTGGTTTTGATACCCAATTACGAATCATATATATCTCAGTTGTTTTAGAAAATGGAAATGATGAACCTAGAATACATGTATGTTATTAAAGATTATATTTATGTATTCCTAGAATAATTTCATACCATTCCCCTATATTAGGAGGTATATTTATAAATAAATAATATAAAACATTTGATACTTAAATCCATGATCTCTTATAGGATGACCCTGATTAAATAAGATGGCATAATGGAGAAACTATAACAACATTTTGATAAAGGGTTTATAATACCCCACACATAAATTAAGGGTTAACAAATGATCTTTTTTTAAATAATTTTGTGTAAATAAAGATACACATAGATTATCGATATCTTATGAAAATAAAAATAATAAACTTTTATCAACTAAAACTATTTAATGACATGTTTATCCAACACTTATGTTCTCAAAACAGCTAAAATTTGGATATTCAAACATGAAATCATCATTTGAATGAGAAGACATAATATAATCAGTAGAAAAAATTTGGTAAGAGATATATAGAGTATGATTTTATAATGATTCATTAATAATATAAAAAACCATGAAAATATTTCTATATTTTATGAAGAGTCATGAGAGATTTCCTCAGTAACATTTTAGTGGTATTTAGTGATGATATTCTCATATACGCAAAGTGCCCGGAGGAAGATGAGGAACATATAATATTTATTATAAAGAAATTATGAAATGTGAATTTATATGTTATGTTTTGAAATTGTGACTCTCCTATATATAAATTCACATTATTTAGGATTATAATCACACATTAAGGAATTCATATCAATTATTTAAATATAATGTTTATTTATGAATGAACATGACTAACATGTGCCACCAAGACACATTGTTTATTGGAATACATGAGTACTACCTATGAATTTTATATTGACCCAAGATTTTCATACATTAAAATTACATAAATTTTTTATAATACATAAAACATTATACAAAATGATGCCCAAATACCATACTAGTCCGTTTCCATTAGAATCAGGGAATTATAATCACCTGTATATTAGTATGCTAAATTATCTACCACTAAGTTCTCCATTCCTATAACTTTTCAAAGAAACAGAAAACATACTATATTTCATCATAACCTGGGGGAGTAAATATAAAAATGGGTTTTCTATGATCCTCAGTAAGGGAAAAAATGGTGACATGTAATCATAAACATGATCATATGGGAAGGAGAATGTGATCATAACATTAGAAGATCATACCATGCATATCAAAAGAACAAAAACACGAATCATGGAATAAAACATTTTTGTTCCTAAGAAATGAGTAATAAAGAAAAAAAGAACATAATCTATGAAATAATAGCATAGTAATAATAAATGAAATTGTGTATTACAAAAACATGTGATATCAGTCCCTACAATTCCATAGGTATAGCTAAGAATTATTAGGGCACTTCATGGGAACTGAACTTCTTAGGTGGGATACACCACCATCCCCATTCATAGTTCTTTCCTTATAAGGGATCTGATTTCTCCTTCTTCCTATAGTGTATCATTTTTTCCCATCTTCCATCTTCATGGTGACAACACCTATTGGGAAGGACAAACCACAATCCCAATTAGTTGTCATTTCATTGTATGTGATCAGGTTTCCCCATCTTCCCAGAGTCAATCAAGCCCGTAAACTTGATTCCCATAATTATATTCTGGGATAAAAATATGTACCCAATACATTGGACGGAGATATAGGTCCCAAAAATCTCATAATAAAATCATACATATATGAACTGAAAATTAATAAAACCTTCAATATATCATACCCCATAAAAAGGAATTTGTTCAATAAACATAAACCAATATCAAATTAAATGAAATGGGTAGAAATAAAATTTAATCATATCAAAACCAATTAAAAATAAATAGTTTTCATAATCAATTTATTAATGTGAAAAAAATGTTTCAAAAGTATATAACCTATGGAAGAGAAACGGGTGTCATAAGCTTAACTTTATCAAAACATAAACCATTCAAGAGATAATATGAATAGAACCTTTGGATAATTTAATATAAGAGAATGTGTAATATAAATGTAATTTTTCTTAGATGAAAAATAAAATCTAAGGTTATTTTTAAAATAGTTCTTGAGGTAAGTATTATTCTATGAAAAAGTCTCTTAAAAACATAAATCCTTCTTGAAATCCATTTTCTTGGTAAAAAAAATTATAAAACATGATTTTAAATATTTTTATGGAAAATTTTCATTTAAAACAAATAAATTGAGATTTAATAAAATTAAATCAATTTTCCTTAAAAACATATAAAATATTCTAGAAAAATGTTTGAAAACAATTAATTTAAAAAAATAAGTTTGAATTTTTTTTGAAAAGCATTTCTTGTAAAATGCATTGAAAAAATATAAAGAATGATTTAAAACCATAAAACCCTATTTAAAATAATTTTTCCATTATTATTATCTTAAAATACCATCTTTGAAAACATTTTTTAAAACATGGTTCTTGAGGTTCATGGCATGTGTCTCAAAGAATTAAAATTGAGAGAAAACTACTTAATTTATCTGGTAACTCTTAAATAATATAATCCATGAGAGAGAGAGATTATAAAATGGATATATATGTACCCATATAAATAATTATAACAACTATAGAATATATTCATGGGAATTATAATCACCACACAAAAGAGATGAGTGGTGAATAAGGTCTAATTCTCACAAAAATAAAAGTGAGACTAGAAATCCCTTTACCTTGCCTCTTCAATCACTTCATACTCATACAAGATTAACATATAAAAAATGTATGTTTATTGTAATTTCTTTATAGAATAATATTATTATATATAATACCATACATGTTTTTGTTATAACTTCATGGTACCCAATTGTTAACAATCTTATATTAAGGATTATATTCATGAAATATCTATTTTATTCTTCACATGAGTCCTAATTTGTTATATCTTGGGTCATTATAGTTCTACCATGATTCAAGAATGTAAAAAATGATATAAATATAATTTATTTAATGTATATTTTTATTATGAAAATATATATAATATATACGTATGAAACATAATTCCCCAATCATGGAGATGGTAAGTTGTATGTATGCATGATCATTGTTTTCATTTTTATTGTCTTATTGAAAGAAATAGATAAGTGACATAAATGTATATATATGTGTATATATATAATTTTTATAGTATCATTATTATAACATATATATCATTCACATTTAGTGAACCCATAATATATAAATTCCATGAGTGTGTGAATGAATCACATCACTTTACAGGGGAAATAGTCAACACTTCCTCATACAAAATTATCATATTTAAAAAATCCAAAATTATAAATATGTGTATTGTAAAACAAATTAAAAAGATTGAAGACACTATAAATATCAAATATAATGTACATAAACATATATTCCATCATAATTCCCACCATGATTTTATGTAAATGAATAGAAAACAATGAACATTTTGTTAGGCAGTAGTTCTCCATTCAAATAAAATGTATTTTTGTTAACCATTAGATGGAGGTGTCTATAATTCTATGTCAAACCCTTATCATAAAAATATATTAGTATATTAAATATAATGGTGATTTCTATAAGAATGTAATGAGGAAACTTTAGGGGGTGGGTAATGAAAATAAAATAAAGGAGCTTGAGAGAAGATGTTACCTCTTAATCGGGTAACTACTTAAAATTTATTGCCAAAGGATTCTTGGAATTCATTTTCCCAAAGGTATTATTCAAAGAGTTATTTAGGTATTTTGAGATGTGTATTGGGTAGATATTTTTTGAACCTAATTTTTTTGAGATGTCTGGGGTTTGGAAATGTTGGTTCCTTTTTAAGAGGAAGGGAAAGGAATCAGTTGGTGTTTTTAAAAACAAGTTAACTATATCGATGTTTTTACCTAAAAAAGACATAAAACCCCAAAAAATCAAGAACTAAATCTAAATGGATGAATAATGTACATCCATTGGGTTTTGGAAATGTTTCTAGGTAATTTTGCCTCTTATGTTTAAGGATTATTCTATTGTTAAGACTACTTTTACCTTAATTGTTCTAATTAATTTGAAATTCTACACTAATATTTTTTTGTCAAGAATAAAGTTGAACTTGTTTGAAATTATAAATTATTTTGATTCCAAATATTGAATCCATTTTTCCAAATTCTAATCATAGACGAAAAATAAATTACATTCAATTCCATCCTACTGATGGGATGACACCGCAGGTTTTTAATGTAATGATGATTAAAATACTGCTAAATTTTTATTTCCAATTTTAATGTGAAATAGGATCCAATGAATGAAATAGGATTAAATTATAGAAAATATGATCTAGTTAAACATTAAATCAAATTTTGTGTATAATTTATCCATATTAATAAATTATATTGAAAATAATTTTTCAATGAAAATTCAGTATTTTCACAATTATTCCAATAATGATATTTCTCAGAAAAAAATACCAAAAATCACCGAAATATAATTTATACATTATAAATTAAAAAAAAATTATTTTATCACATTAACATTCTTAATGTGACTAAAATTAATTTTCTTTATTGTCATAGAACTACATAATATGAAGTTCATTTGAGAGAATAAGATTCCTAAACCTATAAAGACTATACAAAATTTATATCCTCAGTTAAAAAATGGTTAATTTAAATAAAACCATTTTAAAAAAATTTTGAAAATTATTTCTTAATACTCATATTACTTTGTTTAATGGAATTGTTATAATTATTTAATTTATTTAATTATAATAATAAAATGTTGTTTCACTGAGACTCTGTGTTTCATGTTACACATGCCAAGTCGTTGTTGTGTGTAATGTATGCCAAGTCAGTGTTTCGTGTAATGTACACCAAGTCATGGTTTCATGAAACATGTGGAAATTTTTTTTTTCATGTAATTAATTTCAATTTTGTTCCATTTGAAAGGAATATTTGACTTAGTGAAATGCATGAAATCAATGAAAATTAATTCTATCAAAAAAAGGTCAATAAAAACTCATGGCAAAACATTATTCACCCCAAAAAATGAATTTATCTATCAAAATTCATCATTTCAATAAAAACTGAGGATAATTCTGCATCATCATATCCACCAGTTCCCATGTAGCTTCCACTAAATGGTGATTTCTCCATAAAAAATTAACACGGTGAGTGGTCTTGCTTCACTAAACATTCACTGTATAGTCTAGAATTTCAACTCATTGTTCCTCATAAGAATGATCATTATCTAGTGGTATAACCTCAATATTCAGTAAATGTGAAGGTTCGAGTACGTACTTCCTCAAAAAAAGATATATGGAATGTATCATGGACTTGAGAGATATTTGAGGGAAGTGAAAAGTTATAGGATATCATCCCGACATGATTAATTACTTCAATGGGACTGATATTACTAGGTCCTAGATTACATTTCTTCCCAAATCTCTAATCATTCATCAAGGGTGAGATTAAATGAAACACCTTTTCACCAACTTCAAATTATATGTCACACCATCGTTTATCGGTATAATTTTTCTACTGACTATGAGTTTCCATGATATACTGCTGAATGTTTCTAAGAATCTCTACCATTTCATCACTGATCTGATGTCCCAATACCATTATTTTTCTAACATCATCATATCACTTTGGAGCACTACATTTCTTCACATAATGGGCATAATAAGGTGTCATCTGAATGCTTGAGTAAAATCTATTGTTGTAGGAAAACTCAATTGTAGGAAGGTTTTGATCCGAACTACCTTTTAAATCTAGAGAATAAGATCTAAACATATCCTATAGGGTTCTAATTGTTCTTTCATATTGACCATAGGTCTGAGGAATGTAACCATTTACTAAAACTCAATTCTTAGAAAAATTCCTGATGAATACTTTTCCAATACTTTGAGAATAATGTTGGATCCCAATCTAATATAATGTAATGTGGCACTCTATGCGATCGTACTACTTATTTAATGTATATTATCGAATTTTGATCCATATGGAAGTATTTTGTAATAGAAATGAAGTGTGATGACTTATTAAGGTGATCAACTACAAGACATATATCATTAAACCCTTTATATGTTTTGAGTTTTCCAATGAACAAATCAATAGTGATGTTCTCCCATTTCCCTATGGTATGGGTAATGGTTGATACACCACCTTAGACTTTTTTCTTTTAAATTTTACTAACAAGCATAATGAACAATGAGATACAAACTCTGTGATATCACTCTTCATTCCATCACTTAAGACATATTCTTTCAAATCCCTATATATCTACGTAAATATAGGATGAATAATGAATGATGAAGTATGGGGTCTATATAACAAATCCATCATAAGATTAGGTATGGAAAGAACACATACACGGTTCTTGAACCTTATCATACCATCCTGATCATGGTTTAGCTTTGGAACATATATAATTTTTTTGGATCTATATATCTTCCTTATATTCCAACATAATCTTCATTTGGATAGAGGGCTAGAAATTCCCTTAATGGATGATATGATTTTCTCCTTATATCATTATTTCAAGGTCAATTCTTTGAAAATCCAAAAATATTTTATATTTTTTATCCTCATCATGGATTATATAACATGATCCTTCCCACTCAAACCATCATCCACCTTGTTCACCTTCCATGTGTGGTAATGTATCGACCAGTCATAATCCATTATCATCTCTAACCATCTTCTCTGGAATAGGTTCAATTACTTCTATGTGAATATATTTTTTAGTCTTTTATGATTGGTAAATTTATCACAATTTTATACATAAATATAATGCCTCCATATATTTAAATTTAAAAATTACCACTTCTAAATCCAAATCATTAGTTGGGAAATTTTTCTTATGAGTCTTCAACTATTGTGAGGCATAGGATATAACCACGTTGTTCTGTATAAGAACCCACCATAATACCTTTATGGATGAATCTATATAGATTATAAACCCTTATCCACTATATGGTAATGTATGAATTGGAGCACTGACTAGTTATCTATTCAGTTCATTGAAATTTTCATCCCATTCATCCATTCAGAGGAACTTGACACCCTTCTTAGTGAACTTGGTCAGAGGATTAGATAGTCTTGAGAAATTCTCCATAAACCATCAATAATATCCTTATAAACCATGAAACTTATGGATCCCAGTTAATATGGATGGTCTAGGTCATCTTTCAATAGCCTTCATCTTTGATGGATCTAAAACTATACTATCTCTTGAGATTATGTGACACAAAATGGAACCTTTTTCAGCCAAAATCCACAATTTATAAATTTTACATATATTTTCTCCTTCTTTAGTGTCTTTAGTGAAATTATCAATTGATCTTAATTCTCTTCCTTTATATTTGAATAGATCATAATATCTTTTATAAAGAATATCAAAAATTGTTCAAGGTATTCTATAAAGACATTATTCATCAACTTCGAGAAGATAACATGGACATTTTTTCACCAAATTGAATCACTATATATTTATATTGTCCATACCTTTTACATAATTTCGCCTTGGGTATATCTGCTTTTCATACTGTTAGTTGATGATATTTTGAATGAGGGCCAATCTTGGAAAAGTATTCAGCTCCACACACTTTATCAGAAAAGTCATCAATATAGGGAAGAGAAAAATTGTTCTTGATTGTGATCCCATTTAATTCCTAATAATCAATGTAGATTCATATTGAAACACATTTATTTTTGAAAAAAATAACTGGTGCACCCTAAGGTACAGAATTGTACAACTTAATCCCATATCAAGGTTCTCTTGGTGTGGATTATTCAATTCCAACAACTCAATTAGGTTCATTCTATAAGGATTTATTAAAATTAGCGTGGGGCTATGTATGAGTTCAATTGATAACACAACTTCATGTTTTGGTGGAGGTCTAGGAAACTCTTCTAGAATGACATTCACAAACTACTAACTAATAGTAATATCATCGGTGAATATTTTCTTCCAAAACATTTGAGATAAACAAACCTTGGGAATGGAAATTAAGATCGATTAACTAGCTTTAATATTTACTAGAAGTTCATACATAACATCACCTTTATGGAAGATCATAGGAGGGTTTGAAATATCAATCATAGCTTCTCTTTCTCTATAATTAATGTGGGATTTAGGGAGAGAAAGAGAATCCATTCCTATGATGACATCAAATTATACTAGATAAAAAATGATAAGATTTAAAGAAGAAAAATCCCCAAAAAATCAACTGGATAGTAATCATGGACTTGGGATTAAATCGTTGTACCTTTAGGAGATTGCACTGCAAATTTAACATCTAATTGTTTTATTAGAATCTTAACACCCTTAAAAATATTTTGATATGAAAAAGTGGGTAGATATAAAAAAAAATTATGACCTTATATGGTCTATAGTGGATGATAATTGTACCTTTCACCACATCATTATCCCACCCTTCTTCTGAAATAACAATTCGATGAGATTTACCTATATCTCATGGCATAAGATGTTATTGGAAATTATCATCATCACTAGCCCTTGGGTTTTGGAACTGGCTAACATTATTACCAATATATGTATACTTAAGAAAATATAGTGTGGGAGGTGAATTATATGTATATTTCCTCCATTTTATTTTTTATCAATCTTCTTCCCATCATTAAAGAAATCAATTTTCGGATGGCATCACATTCCACACTTAAAACACTTCTTATAACACTTTTGAAAATTCCCTCTATGATTCTTTATACACATAGAGCATAAAGGAAGGATCTCCTTATTTTATTCTTGGTTTTTATATTTTTCTTTTGAACATGATCCTATTTTCATATGAAAACTATGTGAATGATATGTAACTCCAACATCCACTTCAACTTTGACTATCGAATGCAAAATCTCATCATACCTACTAAATTATCTTATTTGTAGTTCTCTTCTGCGACATAGATTTAAGAAATTTTAGACACTATAAACATTAATTCCGGGTTGATTGGTAAATATGTAATCATGTCTCACATGTATTGAGAAATTTTACTCATAGGTAATGACTAATTAATCATCCTTTTTCATTATCCCAAAGAACTCATATTTCATATTTCAATGAAGAACATGATGAAATTACTTATTGAAGAATATGTTCTTAAAATCATCCCATTACGTGAATTCAACTTCATCTTGATTCCTTGTATTCTTGATTTTAGTCAACCATCAGTCTACTTCACATTCTTACCAATAAACATCAATAATTACATTCTCATTATCCGAACTCTAGATAATGAAGAATAAATTTTTGGTGGTACTGATCTAGTGTTTAGAAAAACGTGGATCAGAAAACCCACTTATAGAATGTGGGCATTGCCTCATAAAAGGATCAAAACAATATTGTCCCTTTTTTCTCATTTGTAAGTCCATCATGATTCATATCTTGAGAAATATGTATGATCATAGAAATGAGTTTTTTCATTCCATCTTGCATATCATTCAGTTGATCAAGAGGAAAATAGTTTCACTGTCCATCGTAATGACCATTAATGCAGTCCCATCAGGTTCCATCCATTTACTAAAACCAAAATCACAGAGTATGAAATAGTTATCATAAATAGGAACCAAAAAATCAAGAAACTTCACTTATATTACGTCTAAATAATGACACCTTACTTAATTTATTACCCATTAGGTTTATCCTAGGATATTAATATACAACATATATTTAAATCCATCCTGATGGTTCATGAAATTTTTTTCAATTATCAATGAATATCCCCTAGGAGAGTGAAACTAGGTTTGTAGCAAGTCCCTTTTCACTGTACTAGATTACCCTGAGTCAGGCCCATAACATCTTGTCTGTGTTGTTACCCCTAGGTACATTTGTTCCAGAGCAATATCCACTTGTAATATACAAAAATGAATTTATTTCTAGAAAACAACTCACTCTACCCTTTACTATAAATCAGGACATTAACCAATACATTTCCTTTTCATTATACTTATCCTTAGACATGTCATTAGAGTTATCACTATGGTTTTATAAGACTTGTTTCCAACGGATAACAAAAATTTTCTCTAATACCAACTATAGAAACCCATTTATTTCATTGATTAATATTACATAATATTTTCATAATACATATAACATTATACAAATAAATTTTGAAATACTTTACCAGTCTAGTTCTTTTGTAAACATTGAATCATAAACATTGGTACATAAGTGATATAAATTATCTCCCACAAGGTTATCCATGACAATCACACTTTTTAGACTCCAAAACCATAATACATATCTTCATAACCTGTAGGGGAAACAAAAAAATGTCTGAGCCTAGATTCTTAGTAAGGTTAAAAAAGGGAGCCATGTAATCATAATCATCATCATATGAGTACGATAATGTGATAATAAAATTAGAAGATCATACCCAGCATATCATAAGTCAAGAAGCATGAATAATGGAATAAAATTTTGCAGTTCATATGACATGGATCATAAGGAAATAAATAAAATAATACATGAATGAATATCATAGGTGTAATACATAAAATACTTACAAACATAAACATATAATATCATTCACAACAAGTCAATATTTATATCCAGAACTTATCATGTTCTTCATTTGAACTTCACCTACTAGGCATGAAACACAACCATCCCTAGTTTTAGTTCCTTCCTAGTAAGGTATAATGCTTATATATGTTACCATAATATATCAAGTTTCTCCATAATCCATATTAATGGTTACTACACTGACTGGGCCTCATACACCATCATCCATAGTCTCAGTACGTTCCTCATAATGGATTTGGTTTCCCTATCTTCCATTAGTATTTCAAGCCAGTCTACTTGATTCCCCTAATAATCCCATGATATATAAATCATCATCCAATGAATTGAATGGAGATATATTTCCCACCCATCTTTCAATAAAATCATTCTTACATGTTCTACAAGATAATAAATCATTCATCAAATCATGACCCATAAATAAGGGATGGGTTCAATAAATATAGAAAATGCATTAAATGAAATGGGTATAACTACCATTTCAACCCATAGAAAATTATGGAAAATAGATATTTTTCATGATCAATTCATTAAATCACATCTTATGAAAATAATTGAGTTTCAATATCATATAACATGTGGAAGATAAACAGTTTTCAAAAGCATCAATCTATCGAAAAATAATCCATTCAAGAAAGGATATGAATGGAACCATGGATAGTTTTATATAATGAATTGTTTAACATAAAATTTTGTTATATTATATTCAATATAACCTAGAAGGGTATTTTTAAAGCCTTTATTTAGGTAATTACACTTTCTTCTTTGAAAAATGAACTTTAAAACATAAAATGTTTTGAAAACCATTTTCCCAAAAATAAGGTGTAAAACTTATAAATAATATTATGAAATAATGTTGGAAATTTTTTTATTTGAAATCATATATATATATTGAAATTATTTGACAACAACATTTGTGAAAATGTTATAAAATATTCCTAAAAACATTTTAAAAGGATTTTTTAACAAAATGATGTGTGAAAACATTTTTGAAGACCATTTCATTTTTTTTAAAATATAAAGGAATATTGGAAACCATAAAAACCCTTTTTAAAATAATTTTTCTATTAAAATAGTATCCAAATATAATCTTGGAAACCATTTTTGAACACATAGTTCTGGAAGTTCCCAACATGTTCCTCAAAGAAGGGAAATTGAGATGGATCTATCTTATCGATTAAGTAACTCATGAAACATAAAACACATGAATGAGAGAGATGATAAAATGGATATGTAAATACCCGTAAACATAAATATTAAAACCATATAATATATTTAGGGGGATTATAATCACCACGAAAAATAGAAGAGTAGTGAATAAGGATTAAATCTCACAAAGATAAATGTGAGAATAGAAATACCCTTACAGTGTGTTTTGACTCTATTTGTACTAAAAAATACTATATAATAAATGTAACATTATTGTACATATTTTATAATATAATATTCTTATATCTAATAACATAAATGATTTTATTATGACTTCATTTTACCCTCTTATTAACAATCATATGTTAATGTTTCACATCGGGTAATATCCGCTTTGTTTTTCACATGTGACTTAACTTTTAATATCATTGGTACTTATACTTATATCATGATTCCATAATGTAAGAAAATATATAAATTTTATTTATATTCAATATTTGTTTATTATAAATATCTATATAGTATAGATATTTTAAATGGAATACCCTATTTATGGAAGTGGTAACTCGTACTTACACATGAACGATGTTACCATTTTTATTATCGTATTGAAAGAAAGAGAGTAAGTGAAATATAAATATATATATATATATATATATATCATTTTACCAGTATAATTATTATATAATATATATAATAAAATTTTAATGAAACCATCCTTAATACATTCCAACTAGTGTTTGAATGAATCACATCGCTTTGAGGGGGCGATAGTCCACACTTCTCAAACAAAATTATCATATATAAAAAAATGAGAAACTAAAATTTGGGGAATTATAAAAAAATTAATGAAGACTAAATAATTTATAAATTTAATATATAATATATATAAATATAGTGTTAATCGTAATACCCACCATGAGAGGCGGTATAGGAATAACAGACAATCATTATTTTGGGAGGCAGTTGTTTATCGTACACATAAGATGTAAGTTCCTTACCAATTAGATAGAGGTGAGTGTAAGTAAAGGTATAAAAATTATCATAGAAACATATATGTATATTTAGTATAATATTTTATATATAATCATGGAATTAAATGTGCATAGGGGGTGGATAAAGAAAATAAAAGAAAGGAGTTTGAGAGAAGACGTCACCTCTTAGTCAGGTTACTCCTTTTAGTTTTCCCCAAAAGGCTTCCTTTGATTTATTTAAGCCCAAATGTAGGATTAAATGTGTAAAGGGAGATTTTGGGATGTGTATTGGGTGTATATTTTCCAAAATTATGTTCTTTGAGTGGATTGAGGAAGGGTAAGAGGTGGTGGACTTTTATAGAGAAGGGAAATGACTCAACTGGCATTTTGGAAAACAAGTTAGGTGTACCAACATTTTTACCTAAAAATAGTCATAAAAACCAAACAGTCTCAATAATTTAAGGTTCATTGAATAATATTTTCCATAAAATGGTTGTTTTAGAAGTTTATAGTTCATTTGGGCCCTTATGATTAATTTTTATTCCATTGTTAAGATTAAATTTACATTAATCATTGTAATTAATTTTAATTAGTTTCACTAATATTAGAAGTAAAAAAATTAATTTGACCTCATTAGAAAGTATATAATATGATGATTGTAAATTTGGAATAAAATTTTCATAATTAGAATAACATGAGGGACATAAATTAATTTAAATTTAATCCCGCTGATGGGACGACACCGCTGGTTTATATTGTAATAATGATCAAAATTTTGCTAGGTTTTTTAATCAATTTTTGTTGTGTAATTGGTTACAATGAATGAAATTGGATTATTTTATTAAAATATGATATAATTGAACATTGAATCCAATTTAATAAAAAAATTCCTTATAAATAAATTGTACAAGAAAGATGTTTCGAATTTAAATTACATATTTTTATCCATTCATCAAATAATGATGTTTCTCAAGAAAATTCCAAATGTAGAACATAATATTATTTCAACAATATAAATTAAAAAATGATGATGATTTTATAAAAAAAATTCTAAATATATCTATAATTAATTAATTAATTTTTATAGTTGTGCATTACAAATAGATCGTTTGAGAAAATATTATTTTTAAACATATAAGGACTTTACCAAAAATTATATATATGGTTTTAAATATGTATTATCTATATAAAGTTTTTTTTATGAAGCCCATAAAATCTATAGTAAGATCCTTATATTCGATATCTTGTATGAAGCATGACACCAAGAACGCAAGGAAATATAATATCTTTATACATTATAGTTTATTTACAATATAAATGAGATTATATATATTTCAATGCATGAAACATTGAGTAGTATGTGTTATATGCAACAACAACCTTCTTTTATGTCTTTCATTACACAAAAGACCTAGTTTTATGGAATAATAACACATTATTAAAATATAATGAGATATAAACTAGTTGTTAAATTAGTAGATATTAATAATAATAACTAACTTATGAAAATTATTTTTAATAGAAATATATAATGAATTAATTTGTTGTAAAGAAATTAAAAATGATTAACAGAAGCAATTGAATATAAAGTGAATATTTTTATAGAAATCTATTGTTATGCTTAAAGGTTATTTTATGCTAAAAAATTTAATTAATTACAATTAGTGAGTGATTATAATGTAATATATATGTTATATAATCAAAAAAAAATTCTATATTCATCTATTAGGTAGGATAGACAAAAGATATGAACAAACTCTATTTTACACATAAAAACCTATATATTTATAAGTATGATTTTACCTTTTTTTAATGGATAACTGATTTTAAAAATGAATTTTGAAACATTAATTGAATTAATATGTCAAAATAAACACAATATTTTAAAGAAAAACATAATAATTTGGTTAAGGAATATTTTTTATATTTTTCTAAAAGATTACATTTTAATGAATAGTTAAAAATACTGAATTTTTGTCAAAACATCTTTTTCACATAATTTATTTGTAAGGATAAATTAATATTTTAATTTGTTTTAATGTTTAATTAGAAATTTATTTTATAAATTAATGAAATTTTTGTGATTTGAAATAACTTTACGTTGAAAATGATTATAAAAACCTAGAAAACTTCTAGTTGTTTTTATTTTAAAACCCCACATTTTCTTCCTAAATGTGGGACTAAATTTAAATTAATTCCTACCAAATCTATGAATGGAATTACAAAAAAATGTGATCCATATTTTTACCTAGAATAACTTATAATATATATTATGTTAACTTAGTTTTTGACCAAAAATATTACTGAATGTAAATAAATAAATTATAATAATTAAGGAAACCTTTACATTAACAAAGTACAAAACGCTTTGATTAAAGGACCAAATGGCCTGGAAACATATCAAAAACCCATTGGCTAGTCATATATCAGCCATGAACCTTACAATATTTATTTTGGGTAGTTTTATATGATTTTTTTTTAAAAATGTGGGAACACATGACTTCTTTTCATAAATTCCTAGTGAGTCCTTTTCCTCCCATGTGAATTGTCACCACCTCTCCTCTTTCCTCACATATATCAAAAAAATTATGTTCAGACAATATCTATCCATATAGTCTCCAAACATCCATCTCCTCAACAAATAACCATTCCCTTGGGAAATAAGAAACCCAAGGAAGGATTTTGGTACAAATAAAAAGTAGTCACCTGATTAAAGGTTACCACATTCCTTAAGATTTTTAGTCATATTTCCACACTGCACTCCCTAAAACCACCGAATTACATTCTTATATAACAACACTAGTAACCGAAATATCCTATAATGTCATTATTATATGTTTTTGACCTACACTTTCATACAGTTATATCTAATGGGTAACAAATATATTGTTTCGGTGTACGGTGAACTGCTGCCTCATGAAAAGATGATTATTCATTTTTCGGTTAACACATCTCATGGTGTTTATTATGATGGAAAATATATTTATGTATTATATATATTATATTTATTTTGTATTTATACATTATCAATACTTTTATATTGCATACCCTTAATATATTCCATTTTACATTAATATGATAACATCGTTTGAGGATGTGTGGACTACCACCCCCTCAAGGGGATGTGATTCGTTCAGATGATATGAATAATGTATAAAATATGATTATAATTAAAATATTGAGAAATAGAAAAAAATCTATTATATTCATGAAATAATTGCCTTTCTGGAAATATATATATATATATTCCATTTTATTTTTTACCCTTTCACACAGTTAAAAAATGATAATGGTATTCGTGGACGTGTGGACTACCACCCTCTTGACATGAAGTGAATACATATTCATCACAAAATTATATATATAAGTATATATGATAAAATAATATGTTATTTATTATAAAATGATTATTATATAAATATATTGTGTTAATTAGATTCTTTCCAAAATAATCATTTAAAAATAAGAACGTTACTAATCTGTACATACATCCTACCATCTCAATGACATGGAATTGATTAATTTGTATAATTTAATATAATTAATGTTTTTAAAAGTATATTTTATTTACAAATATGATAATTATTTCATTATTAATATTCTATAGATTTTATATAAGGAACCCTTTGACCATAGTTGACCGACCAATTTTATTTTCGACATATAAACTTAATTTGGTGTAAACATCCAATGTTAACAGAATTGTTTATGTGGTTGTAGAAAACATAGTAAAAAATGTAATTAAAATAATGATAAAAATTTATAAGCTTATCAACCATTTAAATAACTAACATATGTATATTATAAATTAATTCAAATGTAATTCACCTAAAAGGAAACATAAGGTAAGGGATTATTGTCCTAATTTTAATTCTATATGATTTACCCAATTAAAACAAATCACTCCATTTGTGTAGTGTACCTAGTGAGACATTTGATTAATTAAATCATGGATTATTTTATTATAATGGTTTTCAAATTTATATTTTTATAATCATTAATTTTTGGTATTCTAATTCATATGTTAACACAAGGGTTTGGGATTTTCATCTCAATTTACCCTCCATTGATATTTAATTGTTATCATGCAGCTAGGTTAATTTATATATTGTATATATTACCATTAGAATTTAAAAATATGAATATCAATTAATATCATGATATTATATATTTCACTTAATATTATTCATTCATGAGGCTGATGATTTAAAATGATTCAAAGTTGTATTGGAAACATTGTGATGTTTAAAGATTATATTTCTCAACACTACTACTAATGATATTTCAATGGAATTTCTATTAGAAGAAATAATGTAAAAAAAATTCAATAAAACCTTTCATTCTTATCTACTTATTCAAGACCATTCAAAATTATTTGTACTATTTTTCCATTATTTAGTATTCAAAATGTTTTAAAATTTATTTTTAGAAAATATGACTTTATTTCTCTCTTTATTTGGAGAAGATGTTTTTTCAAGAAACCATGTTTTATTAAAGTGATTTCCAAACGGTTTTTAATATTATTTGGTAAATACATTTTAGCCATTTTTTCTGTTATATTTTTTTTTCAAAAGAATCTTCTTGAATTTTTTTCAAACAAGCTATCTTTCTAACCTTTTACCATTCACAAGGAATGATAAATTACATTGTACCACTTGTATGGATTTAACGACCATCATTTATTTGAAGCATACTTTTCATGTTTAGAATGTCACTTTTAAATTTTTTTAATTTTTTTTATTGAAAATATTTTTAAAAAGGTTTTTATCAAAATAATCGATATTTTAATCAAGAATGTTTTTAAAAGATAATTTTATTTCTATTCATCAATGACAACAACCCTTTATTTTACTCCACATGGGATATAATTTATTAATACGATTCATATCATTCCTATGGATAGTTTTATTATTATTTTGGAGAAGAATAATATTCAAATTCATTTCCCTGATTCATTTTCCCCTTGAAATAATA
The DNA here is from genome assembly GCA_963277665.1 of Viscum album. NCBI lineage: Eukaryota > Viridiplantae > Streptophyta > Magnoliopsida > Santalales > Viscaceae > Viscum > Viscum album. The sequence continues at coordinate 437,113,518 of OY728127.1, read as the reverse complement.
AATTTACTATGATTGTTGAATATTTAATTTTCCCAAATTATCCATATCGTTTTTCATGGATATGATAATTTCTCGATTCATATACCATTTTTCATATAGTGTTTACTTTGATAGTTATTTTATTATTTGGGAAAATATTGATAAACACATATCCTTTATTCAATATGGATATTTTATAAGTCACTTCATTTATTTAAATGATTTGGACAGGCAATATATATGTTAGGGACCAGTTAATATAGGCCCTATGGTTTAGAGACCGATTAATGAAATATCTACATGTTGGGGTCCATTTAATGAAATACCCCTCCTACATCGGTAGTCTCATGGGAAGAGTTATCTGAGATAATTTGAAAAGTATAAACAATCTGTCCATGTTAAAGGTATGGAGTTCTTAGGAAACATTACAGTCAACAATTATTCATTTCCATCAAAGTAGTTTAAATTTTTATTCATCGATGAGATTTTTTGTCGACATATCTATAGATACATTTCATTTTATGTTATTTATATGGAATTTGTTTTAGTTCCTTACCTTTTTATATTTATTTTTCCTTATCTAGTTATTTGAATGGCATGTGTTTACCATTATTACCATGACATATTTTTATTGACTTTCCTCTTAGTATATTGATTATATGACATGTATGTTCAATTTTTTACCATTTAATAATTATTATTTCATTAAACCATTATTTTTTCCACTATATTTTTACCATAATGTGAACTTGGGCTTAGCCTTATTATGTTTAATTCCCCAAAAATCCATGACGTGTACTATAAAATATATAAATGTAATTACTATATAGAATAGAGTAATGATCAATATTATTTATTTACAATGGTTGAAACAATCTATATTGTAATTAGTGTATTCTTTTGTAATAAAAGACACCTATAAGTATCAGGTTTACTAAGACTATTAAACTCTTAGTCCATATACATTTCATTCCTTTTAATCATGAGAATGTATTTAGTACCAGACACCTTCTCTGAGTTATCTATGGTCGTGTCAATATAGTTGGTATCAGAGGAATTTTATAAGAATCCATGAGAACCAGTTTCCAAAAAACATATGATAGATAACATATCCATAATGTAGAATTTTGGAAATAAGTATAGAAGAAAACACATAAATTTTGTAAATGTATAGATTACATGGGTATTTCTAGAAATACATCACTATCTTTATACTACTAGTGAATGTGGTTCTGGAACAGATGTACATAAGAGTAAGAACTCCAAAAAGGTGTTCTGGGCCTAGCTCGGGGTAACATTGTGTTTGACAATGGGGCTTCTTACGCACCAAGAATGACAGTCTCGGTGGATGTTCCAAGGATAATTCACATTTTCTCTAAAAAACATTATTTTTTATTTTGATAATGAATAACATATGTGAAACATAAGGATTCTTTGATTGAAGATAGTGTTTCTTTGTTTATAAATTCTATTAATGATATAATGGATAAACTCTAGACTAAGGAAAGAACAATATGGAAATAAATTGGTGTAGTATTTATGTATTGAGGTTCTATTGAAAACCTTTCTAAAAAGTCTATTTAGTCATTAAACTCAGAAAATTGATGTCCATTATATTTATTTCGGATATTATATTACTTTGGTTTCAGAAAATTACAACCTATAAGCTGGGTGAAAACAACTATAATCCAACTAGGATACAAATGTTGAACCCATGACTGATGGACGATAAGGGTTTCACACCAACCAACAACCTATGTAATATCCTGTTTAATTTTTCATTATTTTAAGATAAACGATTTGATGAATGAATATTAATGATGAAATAATAGTATTTCATGGTATGTTAATAGATTCCTATATTATTCATATTTGTTTCGGATAATATTTAGAGACAAATAGGTAGATTTATCACTCATTTATGGGCCTTATGATCCAATAATTATTTCTTTTAGTGTTTCGGGGAATTAATTTTCATTATTACTAAACAATTTTTGGGAGTAATGGGCTGAATTATAATTTGATCAATGCTTAACCAATAGTTCATTTTTTCACAAGAAATTGATACATATATTGAAATAATATTTCCCTATACTCATAGTAATTAAAGGTATTACCCAAAAATAAGTAAATGTAATAGAAATAAGATTTTATCAAAATACCCTAATTTTTACTGAATCGATGGTCTCTTAGATCCTCACAAATTTATGACTTTGAGGCCTTTAACTTTCTATTCATAATCTACATGTTTTTTATTGATGACCTAAATCAATCACTATAAATACTTACACTTTCCTCCAAGTATGTATCTTTAAATGCCACTAATGATCTCATACTTAGGGACCTAGTTATATGGTAGTTCATGTGACCTTTTTACATCCAAATATCTCTTTTCTAAAATATAGTTTTTAAAAAATTCTCACACTATGGGGTTTAAATAAAGGAAATATCAAAAAATATATTACCATGATCATGTTTAAATTTAGTGTATTCAATTTAAATAATGTGGGGAGAATCTGACGCCATTGAAAATCTACTGTAAGATCCTTGTATACGATACCACATATGACACGTGACACCATGCATTTTAAAAAAGGGAATATATAGATAATTTAAAATATATTTACAATTTGAAATATATTTTATATATTTAAATGCATAAAAAATTGGGATAGTGTGTGTTACATGTAAGAGAGGCCTTCCTTAATGGCTTGTGTTACACACAAGACCTTGTTTTATCGAAAAATAATATATAATGAAAATATAATGAGATATAAACTTTGCGTTAAATTAGTCATTATGAATAGTAATAAATATCTTAAAAAATTATTGTTTATAAAAATATATAGTTAATTAATTGGTAACAAATTAATTATAAATTAATATAAGAATAAATTAAAGATATAGTGAATATTTTTAATCAAAACTATTTTTATGTTTGAAAAGCTTTTTTATGCTATTAGATTAAATTAATTACAATTAGTGAGTGATAATAATTTAATATATATATATATATATATATATTATAATAAATAAAATATTTATTTTATTCATCCATTTGTATTGATTTAAAAAAGGTATGAATAAACTCTATTTTACACATAAAACCCAATCTATTTTATAAAGGAAATTGTATAGCCTTTTAAAGGAAAAACTATATTAAATATGAGTTTTGGCACTTTATAAGATTTTATTTTTCAAAATAAACATGAAATTCGAAATATAAACATATTATACTTTTAGGTTACATTTGTTTTATTTTTTTGAAACATTTCATTTTTTAATGAATTGTTGAAAATACAGAATTATAATTGAAAGTAGTTTTTTGAAAAAAAAAATTTATAAAGATTAATTATACTTCTAATTAGTAATAAATATTAATTAGATAATATTTTTATCAATTAAAAAATTTTAATTTCGTTGGAATCAATTTCACTTTGATGTTGATTATAACAATATAGCAAGCTTTTTAATGCTTTTACATAAAAAACCTGCATTTTCATCCATCCCATGGGTTTAAATCTAATTTAATATCTACCACCTATGTGATTTGAATTTGGAATAATTGATTCCATATTTTAATAATTTTAATATATAATTTTAGTTAAGGATATCGTTTTTTGACTAAAAATATTATTGAATTTAATTATAATTAATTGGAATTATTAAGGAAAATTTATCCTTAATAAAGGACTGAACATTTAGCATAGGGGACCAAATGACCTAGAAAATTTTCTAACAAACATTTATGTAAATAAATCTAAAATTTTTATTAATATATTTAATTTGGTTTTTTTGGATGATTGTTTTAGATAAAAATGTTGGTACACCTAACTTCTTTTCAAAAATACCAAGTGGGTCATTTTCCTCCCTTATAAAGGCTACCACCTATATCCATTCCTCACACCTTGGAACCCACATATGTTTTGAAAATATCTAGAAATGTAGTCTTCAAAAATCTCTCACATATACATAGAAGACTTCGATTGGGAAAGAAGCAGTTCAAGGAAGCCTTTTGGTACAAACAAAAAATAGTTACCCGATTAAGAGGTAATATCATTCCTTATGGTTTTTAGTTTTATTTCTATTATCTAATCCATAAAAAATTATTGTTCCATTATTGAATATAAATACAGTTTAATAAATATACCATTATTTTTATTTAATGGTTTTTACGTACACCTACACACACATCCATGTAATGGGTAACACACAAACTATATCGGTATACGATGAACTACTACATCACAAAACAATGATTGTTCATTTTTCATTTACCACGTCTCATGGGGGAATTATGATGGACACTCTATTAATAAATTATATATGATATTTATCATTTTTTTCCTTATTTAATAATCATATAACACATTATTTTAATCATTTACATTTTATCTTAATTTGATAACATCGTTTGAGGAAGTGAGGAATATCATCCACTCAAAGCAATGAGATTTGTTCACACAATACATTGAATGTAAAAAATATGATTATAATTAAGAACATTATACATAAAAACATATATATGATAGTCATGTAATAATTATATTTCTTGAAATATATATATATATATATATATCATTTTCTTCTTTAACCTTTCACACACTTATTAAGTGATAATGTTATTTGAGGTCATGTGGACTACCGCCTCCTAAACTCGATGTCATTACATTTTCATCAAAATAATTACTTATGTAATTATATAATATTTTATAATATTGTATTTATGATATAATTATCATTATATAAATATATGGTGTAACTTACCCTCTTTCGATAATGATCATTAAAAAATTAGAACATTTCTCATGCATATGTATGAGCTACCATCTCCATGACTGTAATGATGATTTATTTTCCAATACATATGTTATTATAGTTTTTAATAGGAAAATGTATTTTTAAATAGGATAATTATTTCATGATTATTATTATTTTATGTTATATAATGAACCATTTGACCATATTTTACCTACCAAAGTTGTTTTTTACTCATAAATCTAATTTTGTCTAAACAATCGATGTAATAAAGAATTTTTTATATAGTTGTATATAATATAGTAAAAAGTAAAATAAAACTAATGTTAAACATGAAAAAGGTTCTCATCAAAGTAAATAATTAAAACTAGTTTATTACAAATGATATTTAAGGACTTCACTGAAAAGGAAATGCAATGTAAGTGATTCTTGTCACACATTTCGTTCCATGAGGCATACAACATTAACACCACTGACTTCATTTGTGTAGTGTACCTAATACCACATTTGATAAATTAAAAAATGAATTTTTTTATCATGGTTTGAAAATATTTAATTTTATGATTCTTACATTAGTGCCTTGCAATTCATTTGTTACCGCAGTGGTAAGGGATTATTGTCTCAATTTATATTCCATTGAGACTTAATTATTTTCATCCACCTCATATCTTTTATATGGTTTATATATATTTCCAATGACATGTTATAACATGAATCCATTTATTCTCAAGATATTATTTGTTTTGTTTAATATTTTTCCTTTATATGTCTTATGATATAAAATTCTTTGAAGTGGTATGGGACACTTTGGGATGTATAACGATTATTCTCCTCAGGACTAATACTAATGACCTTTTATGGAATTTACTTTAAAGAAAATTTTATAACTTTTTTTAATATGTAATTTAATTATTATCTAGTTATTCATGACCATTTCCATGTATTAGTACCATTTTTATACTCTTTGGTACTCAAAATCTTTTGGAAAATGTTTTTTAGATAAATCGATTTTTTTTATCTCTTTAGTCAGAGAACATAGTTTCATCCAGAAACCATATTTTTGTATAACGTATTTAAACAAATTAAATGACTGGGTAATGAAATTTTAACCATTTTTTTCTGTTACCAATTTCATCAAACGAATATTATTTTAACTTTTCGAATAAGGCATCTTTCAAACCATTTACCATGCACAAGGAATTTTCTTTTAACTCATACTACTTATATAGATTTACCTGCCCTAATTTCATTTAATCATCATTTTCATGTTTAAAATGTTACTTTTAAAAGAAATTTTCTCACCTTTTTTAAATGAAATTTCATGCGAAATGTTTTTTTTCAAAACAATTGATATTGTAGACAAGATTATTTTTTTAAATATCATTTTATTTCAATTCATCAATGAAAATATCACTTTATTTTAATCCAAATGGGATATATTTTATTGATTCAATCCATATTCATTATCTGGAATTTTTTTTTATTTTTTTGGAAAATGAGAGTATTCACATTCACTTCCTTCATTCCCTTTTCCCCTTGAAATATTAAATTTACTATGATCATTGATCATTGAATTCCCCCTAAATATCAATATCATTTTTCATGGATATGATTATATCCTAAACAGTATCAAAATTTTAATATGGTGTTTACTTTGAAAATTATTTTATTATTTTGGTAAATATTGATAAACCCATATCCTTTATTCAAAAAGGAATATAAGGTAATTAGTTTATTTAAATTCATGGGACATGCACTATATGGGTAGGGGACTTGTTAATACAAGAATTATGGGTTAGAGACCGGTTAATGCAAGATCTACATGTTGAGGAACAATTAATGAAAGTACCTTGATGCATTGATAGTCTCAAGGTATGAATTAGTTGTCTAAATTGGAAATGATTAAGAAATATCATGATAGTAATGGTATCATGATTATGGGAGAGATGACATTCCACAATTACAAAATGCCTTCATATTAGTTTCAGTTATTAATCATCCATGGGATTTTGTGTCTACATATATATGTATATATTAAATTTTATGTTATTTAGATGGAATGTGTTTTAGTTTCTTACCTTTCAATTTTTATTTTTCCTTATCTGGTTATTTTAATAGAATATGTTTCTAATTATTTACATTATATATTATTTATTAACTTCCCACTCAGTTTATGGATTATATTGCCTGTGGGTTGATTTATTTACAATTTCATAATTATTATTTCCTTGATTCATTAATTTTTACACTATATTGTTCCCTTACTAAGAATTTGAGCTCACCCTTCTTATGTTTCATTCTCCCAAAATACAAGAAGCATACTGTAATGACCCGGACCCGGGCAGCCACCCGAACAGTGCCAAACGGGTCGGGTGTCACTACCTTAGGCGCACCTCCCCTGAACGCCAAAAGCTACCGAATAGCAGTGAGGGTCTGATTAGGTATAGTGGGGAGGCTATACCCTCTCGGAGGAATAAAATGGTACTGGTCCGAGTATAAAACTAAAATAAACTGTGGAAATAAATGATTCAGCAAGCTCGAACCAGACCAGTAGAGCAGAAGCATATCTAGTAACAATAAATTAGCTGAACCAATTTAGAAACAACAACAGTGGAATGTAACGGAACAACATGATGAAGAATACAAGAAACTACAACAGTGACCAAACAAGGCATGCATCGAAAACAGGTCATACAGCTCAGTATATAATGGAACCAATGGATAACCAATAGTTTATACACAATTAGGTAAGAATACTAATACAAAAGGTAAAACTAAACAAAGAAACTCAAGAAAGGCATGACCTCAAGGTCCTTACCAGTCTCCATGACAACAACACTAATGTCCTGCTCCTTAGGCTGACCCTTTACATGCACACAATTTCACAAAGTCTACACGTGTCCCGAAGGGCCCGTGGAGGGTGTGAGACAAAGCTCAGTAGGATACCATCCAGGGGTGTGTACCTAATATATGTGTTTAGGCAGACATGCTTATATAAGGAAAGCAGTAAACATTACAATGCCCAAAAATAAACATGAACTTCACTGGTACTCAGCAGCCACAAGAAAGTGTCACCTTCTTCGGCCAAAGACAGAATCTCTGGTCGGTAGCCCGGCACCTCGTGCCACCTGACACCATGTGTGTCATGTACCGACATCCCGGAGGCACTCCCAATGATTGTAACCCAGCTTGGAATCTCAACCTTCCCATGGCACAGAATCTGGAGGAACAATGATACCTGTCCCCAAATAATAACCAGAGGGACAGTGATGTATTCCCTCAAATCACGACGAGCCTCTCCCCCAAACCTGAACACCTCCAATTTGTCTCCCTAAGGTTCCTCATCTTCTATGTGGCTTCTAATGGAAATCAAGCCAAACCCAAAATACCTAAATTCATCTTCCAGAGGCCTCTACCTAGCGAGTGGTCGTACCCCATCATCACAGAGTCTATCCATGTGAACACTACACAAAAGTACCCGGTGAGAGGTAATCACCTTAGTATGTCCCCAAGAAACAACACATATGAAACCTCATGCCCCTGTGAACATGGCGCTCATGTCTGATGGCCTGGCCATCCTGGTAACCAGGGCCAAGCCCAACCCGACAGTCCAACTGTCTCAACCGACGTCCATGACGCCCAAACCTGTGGTAGAAACCACCCAAAGTAACCCGATCCAAATCCCCAACATGTGATCCCCATCACTCAACAATATATAAGGGCCACTTCCAACACAACAAGTAGTTCAACACAGTAAATATCACACATTACATATTCATACTTGGAAGCATTACATTTAACAGGAAATTACTAAACAGTCAAATTTCACTAACTTGTGCTAATCCATACCAGCACCTAAGGTCATAAATGACTTAAAAAAAATTACTAACATGATTTAACAAATTAAACTCAGCAGTTTAATCCAACAACATTAAATGAAGTATAAATTTAGTAGTTTTAATACTGTTCCAAAACATACGCATTTCGGAACCCCCAACTGAATTTCCCAAACAAGCTATGACCTCTCACCCGGCCTCACTCAAGCACAAAAGGGCCATGGAATACCCAGAGGCATTCCACAATGCAGATAAACTATTAATGATAAATAAACAAGGGTTTCTCTTAACACCCATTGTTGAGCCTGAAGGTCGCAAGCTCCAAAAATCTACGAAAACACGAAAGAAGGTATGCACCACCCACCTCATACTCGTATTATGACACTCCTTTGATACCAGCCTCTGATTCGGTTAGAATCGCGGTATATCTGTGTTTTCGTCAAATCCCGACAATTCCGTTCGGATGGAATCTGCAGAGAAACAGGCGAGGGATCAAGGATGAAGAAGGGTGTGCAGGGTTAGCCTTTCTGATGTGGTACCGCTGCCACCGACAGATCGAAGTACATAGGTCGTATGGAGGATTTAGGAGGATTTCTGTTTTTGGATGTTTTCGGACGAAGGGTTCGTCCAACAGGGAAGATGAAGAGTTTTCTGGAAATAAGAGGCGATGGCCCCTTGGATTATCAAATAAAAGATAAAAGTACATGGTGTGTATTTTCAAAGTACTGGCCGTGTAGATGGGTTTTTGTACTCCGACTTAAGTGGAGTCCAGCACATGGTTTGGACTGAGTACACGGTCAACACACGGCCAGGGACTCGGCCACTACACAGAACATGGTTACATGGAATTTCAAGGTGGAATTCACGCCGTGTAGATGGAAATTTTCACCTAGGCACCACACAACATGTACTTGGCCTCGCACGGGTAAGGGTACACGGCGTGTCTATAAATACACGCTGTGTAGTAAGAATTTTCTACATGGTCATCACACGTCATGTACTCGGTGAGAACACGGCCGGTCACTCGGTTAACAATGCAGGGCGAGTACATTAAATACATGGCGTGTAGTCTGAAAATTTCGGGAAACTACCCATATTTTCCAGACTTCTCAGAAACCTGTCAAAAAGTTCAAACAGGGGCGGGATTTGACCTGTTCTAAAAACCAGGGTTCTTACAATATCCCCACCTTAACGTAGATCGTCCCCGAGCTACAGAATGAAACTAGGAGATGGCACCGAACACACCCATCTCGGTTAAACAACCCCTACTACCCTGGTCTCAATGTCCATGAAAAATAACTAAAACGGCTCCCCACCGTAGGAATTGCCGACTCGGTCTCAACCCGAACAAATATTAAAGAAATAGAGATAAACAAACAAGGCCCAACGACCTATTTCATGGACCCATGGTCCTCCTGTGATGCATCTCCACCCCTGCACCTCCTCGGTGCTCACGTGTCGCTTCCGACACCCAACGTAACCCTCGCCACATCAGTTTCTGCCTTCCTGAGGTCCTGCATCTAATTTATGATCAAATGAAACCTGGTGCCATGCACCTCAAGTAAACCGCTTCCACAATGCCCCAATTCTCACGACACGTCATGTAACCTTTATCCTTGATGATCCTGATGCCACACATCTCAAATATATAAATAAAATATATAACACATCCGATATGATGCCAATCCCACTAACTAGCATCTAGTCGGTCCAAAAGTATCATGTGCAGCCCGTTCACTCAACCAGACATGCCTCAAGAGTCCATGCCGAATGAATGTAAGGAAAATCGCGGACACACCCGTGGTGTACCTGCCACCATCGTTGGCTCACCTGCCTGCTCAATCCCTGGAAGCTCCACAACGTGCACCTGGCCTGAAGCATGGCCACCTGATGCTTTACCTCCATGCAATGCTGCTCCAGTCACCGTCCACGGGCCCCTCAGCTGGATCCCTCTATCCCTATCACGTCCTTCGCGTGCAGTTGAACCTTGAATACCCTCTCCTGGTACAGAACCTGATCCAACACCTGATACCACAGTCTGTCCCAGTCTCTGCCTTCCGGCTATCTGAGAAGGATACCTGCAAAACCTCTCCAGATGTATGACCTGTCCACAAGCCAAGCACTCCTTCGGGGGCCAATCGCACTGAGCCTGAATATGTCCCAGTTGTCCGCAATGAAAGCATTCCACCGCTGAACATCCACGAGGTGGTCTAGCTGAGTCCTTCGCCTACCCACCCTGTTGGAACTCATCTATTCCTCGCTTCCTGCTATCCAAACCACCACTTGGAACTGTCTCCCTACCACTCTGGGGCCTATCCCTCTCGTTGCCCTCAGCTATAAGCACCTGGTTTACCTCCTCGGAGAATGAACCAATCCTGAAGATGTTTACATGAACCCAAATGGTGTGTCGTAAGCCATCCTCGAAGCACCCTAGATGCCTCATCGCTTTCCATACCAGATACAAGGTGAGACAACTCTGTGAAGGTTTCTACGTAGTCCATAACGGACATATCTCCCTGCTGGAGACTCAAGAACTCCTGATATCTCTCTGCCCTCAGCATCTCCGGGTAAAAGTTCTCGAAGAACCTATCCTTGAAGTCCTTTCATGCCAGTCCCTCGGGCCTGTGAACATGAACCTGCAAATACCACCAACGCTTCGCCGGTCCTCTCAGCATGTATGTCGCTAGCTTGGCCCTCCGCCCTGGAGGAGTCTCGAGCTGCTCGAAGATCATCTGCATACTCTCTATCAAGTTCTCAGCTGCCTGCGGACCACCCTCACCCAGAAAAAATCAGTGTGTGCTGCGACTAGAACTCCCACGTCAGATATGCCATAGAAGGCTCTGCACCCGGCGTGCCTCTATCAATCCCTTGCAAGACATGTACCAGGCTAGCTCAGAGCTACACGTTAATCCATGGTCCGAACGCTGCCAAACCCGGAAACTACCCTGCCTACACTAAATCCTGAACCTGATCCTGTCCCTGAGCATGTACCTACGGCTCATGCTCTACCTGCACCGGATTCTGAACCTGATCCTGCGGCACTATATCATATCTTGCCTGATGCTCCATCGAGTCGGGATGGAGTAACCCGCTGAATACCATAAATGTCTAGACAACACATACATATATAAATATATGAGAATATATTCTACACAGATTAGGAAAGAAGTAAAGAGGTAGTGTATAACAACTACCCTTACTTTCCCCTATCACAACCCATTCCCTCGGCAGCCCGACCTCACTGCCTCCTAACCCTCCCTCAATAGATCCAAGTATCAACAGTAACTCGGGCCATGCCCGTCCTGAAAAATAACATTGCCTCAAACCCGACAACCGAGTCTCCCAATCCTGACAGTTACACTGCCTCACCCATAGTACCCGCCTACTCTCATAAGAGCTAGACCCAAATATCCTTCAAGACAAATTCAAAAAAATAAAAATCATGGAATACACATTGCAATAAAGAAGAAATTATATCAGGAGTTTCAATTATTCACATTTCAGAGCATACATAGCATGACAATTTATTTTATTCACATGGTATTATCACTTCACAAGGCACACATGCTGTTATGAATTTGAAATACCCAAAAATGTGCCTATTAAAATCCTTTTAAACACGCCTTTCCATACCGGCCAAGGTTTTCATATAAAAAACAATAACATCACACAACAAGTGAGCCACCGGGGTGGAAATCCTATAAACCATAATATGAGCAATAGAAAATAGCAATTCCCCCTGGAAACTCAATCCATCCCTCGTACATGGGGCTGCAGGCACCCAAGCACTAGTTCAAAATCCAGTTCTAACAACAACCTATCTCCAGTCTACCATATCCCAAATAGTAAAACAAGCAGAAATAAAAAGAGAAGTCTCCAACTCATTAGTATCCAGAAAAACACTACTACTAAATCCCTATCAAGAACTCCTCTGAAACCACTTTGTAATGACCCGGACTTGGCCAACCACCCAAATTGTGCCAAACTTGTCGGTTGTCACTACCTTAGGCATACCTCCCATGAATTCCAACAGTTTTTGACTAGAAGCAAGAGTCTTATTAGGTATAGTGCGGAGGCTATACCCTCTCGGAGGAATAAAATCTTACTGGTAAAAGTATAATACTAAAATATGCAGCGGAAATAAATGACTCAGCAGACTCGAACTAGACCCCAAGAGAGAAATAATATCCAATAACAATAAATTAGCGGAGGAAGTATAGAAATGATAGCAGTGGGAAGTAACAGTACACAATGATGAAGAATACAAGAAATTACTACTGTGACTGAACAAGGAATTAATCGAAAACAAGTCATAAAACATAATATATAATGGCACCGATGGCTAACCAATAGTTGCTACACAAGAAGGTATGCATGCTGATACCAAAGGGAAATCTAAACAAAGCAACTCCAGCAAGGCACGACCTCAAGGTCCATTCCAGTCTCCATGCCAATAGAACTAATGTCCAGCTCTTAAGGATGACCCTTTACCTGCATGCAATTTTATAAAGTCTACATGCATCCCGAAGGGCCCGTGTAGGGTGTGGGACAAGTCCCTATAGGATACCACCCAAGGGTGCGAACCTAATATAAGTGTTTAGGTATAAATTCTTATATAAGGAAAGCAGTAAATTGTAAAATCCCGATAAGAAAACATGAACTTCACTGGTACTCAGTAGCCACAAAGAAGTGTCACCAGCTTCGGCCAATGCTGGAATCTCTGGTCTATTGCCCAGAACCTCATGCCACATGACACCATGTGTCTCAACTACCGATGTCCCGGAGGCACACCCAACAATCGTAACCCAACTCGGAAGCTCAACCTACCCAGGGAACAACATCTGGAGGAACAACAATACCTATCCTCAAATAATAACTGGAGGGACATCGATGTCCGCCCTCAAATCATGGAGAGCCTCTTCCCCCAACCTGACCACCTTAATGCTGTCTCTCGAAGGCTCCTTACAATCCACGTGTCTTTCAATGGAATGCACCACCAAAGAAAAAATACCTAACCGCATCTACCGGGGGCCTCTACCCAGTGAGTGGTCGTACCACCTCATCTCGCAGTCTATCTGTGTGCACACTACCAAAAGTACCCGGTGAGTGGTAATCACCTCAGTATATCCCCAAGCCACAACACATATGACACCACATGCCCCTGCGAACCTATCGCTCATGTCTGATGGCCTCGCCATCCTAGTAACCTAGGCCAAGCCCAACCCGACAGTCCAACTCCCTCAACCAATGTCCATGACGCCCAAACTCGTGGTAGAAACCACCCAAAGTAACCCGAGCCAATGCCCCACCCTATGATCCCTATCACTCCAAAATATATTCAGGCCACGCCCAACTCAACAAGATGGTCAGCACATGCAATATCACACATTTCATATTCATACAAGGAAGCATCACTTTTAACATGCATTTACTAAACAATCAAATTGCACTAACTTTTGCAAATCCATACCAGCACCAAAGTTCTTAAATGCATTAAATAAATTACTAACATTCTTTAACAAATCAAACTCAGTAGTTTAATCCAACATCATCAAAAGTAGTCTAAATTTAGCAGTTTAAATATTGGTTAAAAACATACGCATTTTGGCACCCCCACCCAAATTGCCCCAAATGAGCTATGACCTCTCACCCGAACTCGCTCAAGCACAACAAGGGTCTGGGAATACCCAGAGGCATTCCACAATGCAGATAAACTATTAAAGATAAATAATAAAGGGTTTCCCTCAATACCAAACATTGCACCTGAGGATCTCAACCCCCAAAAGTCTACAAAAAATGAAAGAAGGTATGAACCACCCACCTCGTACTCGTACGATGCCACTCCATTGAAACCAACCTCTGATTCGGTCTGAATCATGGTAGATCTGAGTTTCAATAAAAGACCAGCAATTCTGTTTAGATAGAATCTGTGGAGAAATAGGTGAGGGATCTGGGACAACAAAGGGTGCGTGAGGTTAGCCTTTCTCATGCGGTCCCACTACCACCGACGGATCGAAAAACATAGGTTGTATGGGAGATCTAAGAGGATTTCTATTTTTCATATGTTTTTGGAAGAAGTGTGCATCCAACGGGGAAGAAGAATAGTTTTCTGGAAATAAGACGTGAAGACGTCTCAGATGATCAAATAAAAAATAATAGTACACGACGTGTATTTTCAATGTACACTCTATGTAGATTGGTTTCCGTAATCCGACTTAAGCGGAGTCCAGCACATGGTTTGGATTGAGTACACGGTCAACACACTGCCATGGAATTAGCCACTACATGGAACATGGTTACATGGCATTTCAAGGAAGACTACACGCCGTGTAGATGGAAACTTTCAACTAGGCACCACACTGCATGTACTTGGCCACGCACGGGTAAGGGTACATGGCGTGTCTATAAACACACACTATGTAGTAAGAATTTTCTACACGGTCATCACACGACATGTAATTGGTGAGAACACGGCCGGTCACTCAGTTAACACATGCACAACGTGTACTTTAAGTACACGGTGTGTAGTCTGGAAGTTTCCTGAAACGGCCCAGATTTTCCAGACTTCTCAGAAACCAGTCAAAAAGTTCAAACACGGGCGGGATTTGACCCGTTCTAAAAACCCGTGTTCCTAAACATACTATAAATGATATGTAAGGATTTACTAGAAGGATTAGAGTTTTACTTAAAATTATTTATTTATAAATGAGGAAAAAATTAATATTTCAATTAGTGTATTATTTTTTAATAAAATAATCAATGTATGTATCTAGTTTACTAAGATTAATAAACTCTCATTTTTTTGGAATTTGAATCATTGTTATCATGCCAATTTAATTAGTTGTAGAATCCATCACCGAGAGATCACAGATTAAGTTACTAATAATTGTAAAAATTAATTTCAAATTAGTTATTAATATTCATTTTACTATGTTTAGAGGCTCGTCTATAATTAATTGATTTAAAAAAATGTAAAAATAAATGGTGTTTCATAGAGTATTGGTGTTTTGTGTTACCTACTCCATGTTTATGTTACATGTAACATACGCCAATACAGTGTTACCTATAA
This sequence comes from Viscum album, assembly GCA_963277665.1. NCBI lineage: Eukaryota > Viridiplantae > Streptophyta > Magnoliopsida > Santalales > Viscaceae > Viscum > Viscum album. The sequence goes on along the minus strand of OY728127.1, from coordinate 437,097,876 downwards.
TTTACACCATGTAGGTGTTGAATGTAACATACATCAAGTCAGTGTTACATATAATTCACTCTGAGTCAGCACCATTTGAAAGGAATGAATTAATTAGTGAAATACAAGACATTAACAAAGATAAATTGATTCAAAAAATGTTTATAATAAATCCATGGGTTTAACATTGTGAGAAAATATTTATTATTTTATATCTCACCATCTTTTTTAGGGTGTGTTTGGATAGATGAAGGTGAAAAATGATTTAATTATCTTAAAAAGAGGCTATTCAAGGAACCTTGTCTCACTCATCCCATAAGCGGATAAGGGTTTTTTACCTACATTGATTCTTTAATGAATATTTTATGTTCCATTATCATAAAAAGGGATATAATGATATAACATAGATCACAATAATTTAACACTCATGATTATAACTACCAAACACATGATTTTTTTCAGTATCTATGACATTTTAAATAAACTTTTTGTAGCAATACCTACGTTGATAAAAGTGAGAAATATCTACATATCAAAAAAATTTAAATTTATATATTCACATAGAAGTATATGAATATGTATCAATGAACATGGTTAACGTTAATAAAGGAATATTATTATTCAATACAATACCTTCGTGGAAAGGTGTATTTGGTAATTTATGATCATAGTATAATGGAATCATCCACCTTATCAATATAATATATTATAAAATAAACTATCATTAAGCATATGTAATGTATCTATATGAAAATAATAAAGGGAGGAAATCCTAAAATTCAAAAATGATTCCCAACCATCAATCTTAGAGGTAAAAATGAGGTATATATAGATTATTTAGAGCTTTATAAAAAATAATGTTAAATAAAGGAATGTGGTATTTATGAATTAAAAATAGGACAAGAAAGAGATAATAAGTTTAAACAAGTACCTGTGTTAAAAATTTTGATATAGATATTGATATGATAAATAATGAACATATCTCTTCTTTCTCCATACATTGTATAAGTACTAATATCTATTGATATCATCATCATTATTTATATTTTAAAAACATGAATAATGTTATTTATATGATCACCTAAAAGTGTTTGTTATGACGACAAGATAAAGAAAATAATTATAAATATACGGGGATGTTACAAAAAATAACAATTCGAAAATGTAAATTTGTGAACATCAGCACAGAATATTTCACAGGTCACCCAAGGAAATATAAAGAAAATAGTCCCATATAGGTCTTGGTTGATGAATTCACCATGAGAACTTACTTAATACCCATTTAAGAAGTTTTTTAACTTGATCAACATGTGATGATATATGTTATGAATTTAGTGAGGTTGAATGGGACACCACTATTAATTATATCTGAACAATATCCATGGTTTAATTCTATATCCTGATGGAGTCTTATATATTCCCTAAATATTAATTTGAACCACATTATATCTTATAACCCATAGTTTAATTGTAAATTTAAAAATACTATTAATAATATAATTTTTTAAAAAATATTTTTTATGGACTATAAATTAACATTTGATAAGTATATTTCCATTATTTAATTAACATATAATAATACCTTCCACATAAGTATTAAAAAAATCATATGTGGAGATCTGCGTGGGATGATATATTGAACTCCAACATGTCATGGTGATGTTCTAGAATGAAATATATAGGTACCTAAACTCGTGTATGAAACTTCAGATAATGATTAATATATTTAAAAATAAATTAATGATATTGAATAATAGTATAATATATATATTGATAATAATTTAATGTGATTTATTTTTTTGATGTTAGAGAGAATGTGTTCCTCTAAATATCTCATATGAAAAAATTCATGTGGTTTTGAAAGAAGGGAAAGCTCATTCCTAAGTGCATTAGTCTCCTAACGATGCTTTACTGTGTATGATCAATGATATATAAACAAATATTTCCATTAATCATTGTTCTACTTAATGATAAGTTCAACATATATCTCATATTGATATAAAAACTGGTTCACTAAAATATACTAAATAAAAATTTGTTACAAATGGAGCACAGACTCTTTTATGAGGATTTTCCAAAGTGGATATTATATTTTAATAAAAAGAATTTATGTAAAAATATAATTGGACTTCCCTATATACTTTGGAGATACTATAAGAACATAGGTGAAACATGGAAACCCAATGATTTATTTAAATATAAGTACCCACATCTTTTCTCAATTGAGGATATTAGTTGAGATTTCAAGCCCAAAATAAATTATGTGTGGAAGATTGTAATTCCCAATGATTTTTTATATAAAATTTTTCTTATGACTATATAGGTGTTCCATATTTGGGAATATGGTATATTATAAAACAAATGAACCCCATATGAAAATATAACTCTACTCTATTTTCGTAATATATTAAATTATATATAACGAATAAATAATTATCACAAAATTTAAAATATTACAATGGATGAAAAAAAGTTATTTACTATTTCGTAATTAATTATTTCATAGTAGCATAAAAAATCATGCATGTAAGGAATTATTTATACAGTGTTTAAAAATTTTGATTTTTATTTGAATTTTAAAAATGAATTAGAGAAATATAAGAGAAAAAATTGGAATAAGTAATAATTGAAATAAGTTTCATTAATAGAATTCATAAATCAACTATGATTGTTTCTATAATAATATGATATTTCAATTGTAATGATACTATTAAAATAATGATTTGACTAAGCCAATATTAAATTAACTAATAAAATAGTTAAATTACTTTTATTATTATTTATTTTAATAAAATAAGTAAATATTGTTAGTAATTTTTCCTAATATAAATAATTAAATTATGAAATTCAAAGAATTTATAAGTGTATATTTTTAATAATTTTTATTTAAACATATTTTTTAAAACATTAATTTTTATATTTATATGTAAATTTAAAAATCATATATGTTATATTGTTTTGAATGAATTTAATTATTTATAAATATCTTATAATTTTCTATGAGATAATTTATCTCAAATTTCTAAAAAAAAAATCATTTTTTTATGAATAGTAAAACTATTGTTATCAAATATTACATGTTTTTTGAAATAATATTAATGTAATAATGAAAAAATAAATTTAAAAAAGTTTTAGAAGGAAATATTAGGTTACATATGGTAAAATATTCATTTATAAATAATATACATAATTTTCGAAACCTAAAATTTAATATATATATTTTATAAATAGAAAGAATAAGATTAAAAATTAATTTTCATTTTTGTCTTCATTAATTTTGTATAAACTATTAAATTATTTTTTAATTATTTTTAATTTCATTAAAATGATCGTCGTTATTCAAATATAATTTATAGATTGAAATAAGTCCCCTATTTCAAGTATTTTATTTCAAAAAATATTTTATTCAACATGTTAACCAATAAATACCCATCCCCTTCAAGATTAAATACACCCTCTCACCCCATTGGAAAATCAATTCCAAAATTCACCAATTTTACTAATCCTTTCCCAAATCTATATTCTAATCTCTCTATAAAATCATTAAAGATATTATTGTCTAAAACACACCACCAACATCTATATCAATAATCCATTACCAAGGGGTATCGACAAGTTCAATGTAACAACGTCTCCTATTTCATTTAATTAATTTTCTTTATTATTCTATATTCATATTCGTATTATACTCATTATCAGTTAAAAGTAAACAATTATGAATTTTGTATAATATAATTCAATTATAACAATAATATATACATATATTCACACATAAACACACACGAACTCAAAAACACATACACACTCTATCAATCAAGGAAATATCCCATTAATAGTCAGTTTATCAACCCAAGAGAACAATTCAAATTCTCTAACTATCACCAAATTCTTATATTTATTGTGTAAATTATTTAATATATATATATAAAGTATTTTTATATTGTTATTATATTATTGTTATTATATTATTATTATATTCTATGTAATATCTAATATCCAATAATTCCAACCCATTTATGAAAGAGGTGTTGGAGGTTATGAGAGGTGGATTAAGGAGGAAGAAGGGGTGTTGAGATAAAATATCAACATTAATGTTTCTATAACATAGAGTCTTGGGCTACGATGTAGGGAAGTCCGATGTGTTGTGGTGAGTCTAGATATAGTTTGTGTAGGTTATTTGGGGGATTTCATAAATGCTACCAGTTTTGGAATGTCTATGTTTTTGAAGAAATTTTTGGTCAAGTCCCTTCCATCGTAGATGAGATGTTGTGGTGTGAAGGTCCTAGCTACATCGTAGGGGTTTGATGTGTACTCTTCTAAATTTGAGGTAGAATAAACATGGTTGGTTAGGCAGTTCCATAATCCTTACATTGGTTTAAAGGATTTTTTGTGTGCATGGGGTTGTGGATCCAAGATTTAATTTGAGAAGGAAGACTGTGACATTGTCTTGGATGTTATACTATTTTTAACATGTTTTACCCAGTTTTGAATCATGGTTTGAGTGCTGGTGTTGTGTTATTTTGTTTTTAAAAAATACATATATATACCTATATCTCATCCAGCCCAATTTTTTCCCAATTTTTTCTCTCAAACCATAGGCATCCTGGATTTCCCATTGAAGAATTCGAAACCTCTTTCAATAGGTATTATTCGTTGGATTCCTAAGTTCAATCCATTATAATACAAGGTAAGTTATACCTTATTTTATTGTAGATTATTCTCAATTTGAACTAGCTTCCTCCATTTGATTATTTACATGTTATGTAGTTTTATGTCCATCATTATAAAAGAAATTATTTTTTTGTTTCAATGGTTGGGGCATGACATCCTTAGAGTGATTCATTTTTTTAAAGGAGAGGTAATTTGAGATCCACATATTATTATTTTTCTCATCTGTAGAATATTTATTCCTTGAGGTAGGGTATTCATTACTTCTACATTATTTGGGATAAAATATATATTTTTTCATTGTTTAAACATTTTAGGAGTTGGTGTAATTATCCTAAATAGATATAAATAACATTTAATAATTAAATTGGTTTCAGGTAGTAATTATGACATGTTATTTCTTTTCACCATGATACCAGTTCACCTATTGATTTACCAGATATTGTGTTATCTATATTATATTATTTTTTCTAGAATTTTTTTTACGCATGGTTTATCAACTATTCATTTATTAAATTATTAAAGAACATAATAATATTAAAATAATTAGTATGATACAAAATTAATAAAGAGGAAAATTTAATAAATCCATATATTCATATCATTTAATGGTAATAAAGTTGATGTTGGATGAATGTTTAATATTTTTTTCATCCATGTGTTAATGGAATTCGATACTGAAATTGAATCTTGTTAAATCATGATTTTATGATAATATAAATGGAATTATAATTTATAATTGTTGTCTATAATTATTTTTTGAAACGGGAAAATTATAGAGAGACTTTTTGAACAATTTCATATCTTGTTATAGATGATTATTTATGTTATCTATAGTTCTAACCTATAACAATAGAAACGTTTAATTAAATATGTTATATAAAAATTTTATTTATAATGATTAATTTTGGGGTTGATTGGGACATTTTTATTACCAAGGCCAAATAACTTTTGTATAGGGTTTAGTGATATTGTTTTCCTGTGAAGGATAAATGAATTGATTTTAAGGAAAAGTTCCCTATTGACCATGTAGGATATTTTTATTCCTTTTTTTTCTTATATTTGAGTCATGCTATGATATGTGATGCATTTCTAAGATGGATAATGAGATGTGGTAAAAGAATCCCAGTATATACGGAAGTAGTTGACTTCCATGATGGAGGGATACATGTTGATATGCCCGATCATTTTAGGGATGACATCAAGAGATGGAATTGCATGAATATTTATTGAATTGTTAATTTTCTAGAAGATGAATTTATGTTGTTAATTAATCATTTTCATAGATATATGGTTGAGTTACTTGTTTATTTTCGTTCATTTCCCCACAATCTAAGGTTGCTGTATGTGCTCAATTATGAAACTATTCCTGGTAGCTTAAGATGTTTTCCTAGAGTATCTAGATTTATGAAGATGACAAATAATTTTTATACAATTTATAACCCACTAGTTTGGGGATTTTAATGAAAATGTTGTTAATATTTGGAAAGAATGGACTTCTTTGGGTTATTATATGAGGGAATGGACTTCAATATGATAGTTAATGTAATATAAATGTAATAATGTCAATAATTAATGAATAAAAAATAAATTATAAAAAAATTAATTTTTTAAATGAAAGTTATTTAATAATGATATTAAATATTTGGGTTCTTATAGGATATATAATCCAAAGTGGTGTCTTCTGGGTGTCTATGTGACAATATCCACAGATGATCTAAAGGGTATTTTATTTGTCATAGTGTGGTTACGAGATATATTATATCTTATATCATTTGTGATTTAAAATTATACCCATACTATGTTGGTTAGCGTGCCAGAAACCTATTGGACTATGGGAGGGTGTTTCCCTCAACATCTATGTTGGTGAGGGAAAAATTGTTGATTACCCCCCCCCCCACTAGCCCTCCTATATTCTCATGGTAGTATTTCGAGCTAGTATGCATGGTGGGTAGTTTCCCATTTAAGTCCATATAGTGATGTGATATTTTATAGTTATTTAACAGGAATTTATAACTAGATATAGTATCCAAATAATTATTATAGGAATAATTTTTATGGTTTTTGTTGAATCTATGAATATTACATTATGTATGGGATGCGATCGATTAAGGTATAATATTATATGTATACTACATGACATACGGGCTATGATGGCTCGTAGTAACTACTCAGATACTATTTTGATATGTGGAATGACACTATGAGATGATGTGATGCTCAAGGTACATGTTTTGAAACATAGAACAGGTGTTTTGGGGATTGATTCTTTTGGATAAAAATCTCTCAATACATGAAACATTGTGAATGTGAGAAAAACTCGTGGTGATGCAGTAACGAGGTAACCTTGTTGTTTCATTACTATAAAATATGATCACTTATATGTGATATAGGGTGATAGATATCCATGGTGGGATGCGGATATAGTATATCTATTTAGGTGATGAGTTAGTTTTATTTTTCATACACCATGTTTTAACATCGGTTTTTTATCATTTGTATGAGAGGATACAAGAAGGATCCTACTGATAATATTATTAAACACCCCCTAAATATATATAAACTATTTTTTAGACTAGTAGTATCAGTTTGTAGACTAGAAAATATTTTAATATATTGTGTTTTTTTTGGAACTATTTGGGATTCATGATCATTAATGAGTTGGACTTTTTTTTACATATAGTTTTTAATGTTCAGTAGTATTAGTTCTGAATGAAATTAAATAAATGCATTATGAAATATTTTATATTCATTATTAAGCCATTATTATTTTTATTTATTATCACTATATTTTTTATGTTTTTCATAGAGGGTAATTCCTCTTATTTTTATGTATGATATACACATGATGCTTATCGCTAACCCGTGACCTGTTAGAGGTGGGATTCAGGTGCTCACCATCACGCTTCTCCAATTATTGACCAAATAAGTGTACCTCTAAAGGTGGGGTTCATGAAATAATACATGTAATTTAATCAATGAATAAAACTAATAATCAAGTCCCATATACTAAACTTTAAAAATAGAAAATTGAAAACAAATATGTCAACATTCCACTTATTCCTGAATAGAAGTTAATAAATGAATTAAAAAGGAAACAAATCTAATGTATCATAAATTAATGAAATTAAATTATAATTTTTTAGTTTTAATAATATTATACTTGTTTTATAGGTTGTGTGATGAAACTATATCATCATGGGTCCTAAGGTAATTGGACACACAGACATAGACACACACGCACACACTCTATCTCCCTCTAAATTGCTATCTCATTATGATGAACCCTCTTAATGAATAATTTTATTTTTAAATTATTTAATAAAATTTATTATCTTGATATTTATTTATTCTCATAATTAATTATAGGGATATACATATCCTTATTAATTTTTTATAAATTATCATGTGAGGAAATTTTTTATTGGAACTCTTCTCATTTTCATTCATAATTCATTTCCATCAGTAGCTTTGGGTTGATTAACTACTTGATATTATTTATTATCAGTATGAAATAAAATTATTATGTCACCATATCAGATTTATCCTAAATAATTTACTATTTCTTACCACTCCTTTAATTGATTACATTAATATTGATGATATACTCTAATTTTTTAAACAAGTTTCCATTTATATTACATGTCATTATTCAAATTATTATCAATTTATATATAATATATACTCTATTTCCAATAAGGAACATATCTTTTTAAGAAGGTTATGATGTTATATTGCGTAATATATTGATATCCCTCATTTGAATTTAGTAATTATTTAATATCAATATATTATTATGTGTTTACATGATAAATGTAGCTTTGTAAAAATATTTTACATAAAGAAGTTTCTAATTTTGGATGCATTCATTGCATGGGGACGATATGATTAGAACTAAAAAAAATATTATGAAGAGAATTTTTATTCACGTGACACATCCATGTAATATAATATATTTTAAATATACTATTGATTATGGTTCTATGATACTTATGTGATAATGATTAAATTGCACGTCCGTGGTCTCATATTTATTATTGACACAATTTTATCTTTTTATTTTCACCCTTACTATTATTTTTATCACCCTATCATTGATTTATGACATTAGGTTGTTATATATTCAATGAATATTTTAAAAATATTTATGAATATGGAAAACTATTTAAATAATAATTATGATTTACTATGTAATCATGTTGTACGAACGTAATTTCCCTATAAAATTACACATACTATGTTTTTAGATTATTATTATTATGTATTGTTATCTTAACATGATGTAATAATAATTTATATAAGCTGAATGTTACTTTCAAACTCTAGGTATAATAGAAATGTGTTATAAGTAATTAACCTACATTAAATCCACCTACTCATTTTCCTCTTCTTCTTCACATCCTATTAAAATAACCTAGACACATATTAACCCCTTCACTCTGAAACCCCAAGAGTATGGGATTGAAAAAGCACTTGTCCAACTCTTATAACATTCCTAATGTATTAACACTGTATAAAAAATCATGAATTTTTTTCATCAACAGATAATGAAAAATTAAATTCAATTCCATAATGAAATAAACAATACCTAAAATAATAACAAAAATGTATAAAAATATGTCACTAATATAAAAGTTTATAGAATTATCCCTTTTTAAATTTTTTCAATTGCATAAAAAATTTAATTTTTGGATCAGATAAATTTTTATGGGTGAAAATCTTGCTCATTTAACGTCAAACATAATCAATATTAAATTGAAAATTGTTTACAATATATTTTTTATTAATAAAGATATAGAGAAATTGTATTTTTTTTATAAAATAAAATTTTATTTAAAAAAATTATAATAAAAAATATGAAATTTAATAATCTAGTTTCTTTCATAGAAACAAGTAATCAAATTGATAAAAATTTATATTCCAAATTCAACTTCCTAAACTATGGTGGTATTTATTATAGAAAATATAATATCATGGAAATAAGATGGATTACATAAGATTCAAAAACAGTAGTATGAAAACATAATTTCATCATCTCTATTGATTTAAATTCAACTGAATATACCATTAATTACATTTTTGGATTCAAATATAAAAATAGATAATTTTATATTTCCATATAATCAATCATATCATATCATAAATCAATTATGAATTTCGAGAATATACAATCTTTAACATGATCATAAAAATAGGTTTAATAGTATAACATGAATAATAAACTGTCAAGAAAACAAAATATGATCGTAAGACTAAAATGTGTTTATTTGTTTACATGAATCCAACCATCGAGTCAAAATAATAAAAAGGTAACAAAATAATTGGGTCAATAATTAAACATATATATAAAAATATTTTAAATAAATAATTAAAAACAAATTCAAAATTTGAAATGGATCAATATAAAATGGATATGAATAAAAGACTATGATCAAATTAGATCTATATAATTTTTTTCACGTTTACACATGGTTTTACCAATGTAAAGAATATATGTAAAATAGAGATGATATTAACTAAAAAAATACAACATAATCTTTCCAATGGGGACAAAAAATATGATTAATCATGGACTAAATCATATAATGTACATTACTTCATGTAAGTATAATAGATTTCATAAAGAATGAAGTAAAAAAATCAAATAGTAATTGAAGCCCCCTTACTAAGGCTTAGTCACCATATTCAAATATATCAAATTCTCCATGATTTAATAATTATCATTATCATCCAATAAGAAGATTATTACTCTATGTAAAGATTCAATGATCCATCAAGTTCCATGTAATAAATGAGGACATTTAGATCCCTCTTTACATACTCTATGAACTAGGGAAATCATTGAAGCTCGTAGAGATCTGGAATTAATAATAAAGAAGTTAAATATATATCTTCTTCTCCATCTATCTCTCAAATTATATATTAGTTACTGAAAAAAACTAGAAACCTTTACTTTCCCCATGTCTCTCATTATTAAAATAAACCACAAATGTTTTTATCTATTTCTTTGAATGGATTCTTAACACATAAATTTAAGGATCCCCAAACTATCATTGAATCACTAATCCAAATATATCTTGTTGAAAAAATTATAAACTATTCATATCTCAATAACTGAAGAAGTAAATTAGGGGACTGATTGGAAGGCCTACTATTAACTTGTTAGTCCTTCAATAATAGTAACAGATTATAGGGAAAGCTAAAGGAAATTATAGATATATAGGGTCTCAATGATTATATAATGGGGGATCTTGAAAAACACGTGGTAATCTAGGTTGAGAGACCAAATAATTATGAATATATTTCTCAAAGGAATTAAAAAACACATAAGAAATAAAATATAGGAATATCATCATCTATATAATATTAATAAGTAGTTTGTATAATATGATGTAAATTAGGTTGATTGGGAAGTGGATGGGTCATATGGTAGGTCGAATATAAGAATATTAAAGTGAAAGATACAATCCATATAAAAACTAGAAGCAATACAATCCAAAAAATGTTCTTAATGAACAAATATATAAAAAATATTCATTTTGGATAATATATCTACATTACAAATAAAAAAATTATAAACATTATTTTTTTAACATTAAATATGAAATCCAAAATCCAAAATACTTATATTATTTTTTATAGTAATTATATAATCCTTATAACATGTATAAATGTTTCTAATGACCGAAAATTCTTGAATTTATAAAAATGAATCTATGTTTGATAACATGAATTATTTTCTACACTAAAAGTAAAAAACAATGAAATAGTAGAAGAGAATTTTTAGAAGTTCTATATTGATATCTAATATGTTAAAAATCTAAAAATCAATCCATTATAAAATAAATAGTAATGTGTTTTGATATTGAAAAAGTTTACCTTTAAAAGTGGTTTTCACGATAATTGATATTTTTATATAAAAGCTAATTTTTCCAAGTTTAGATTTTAAATTTTATAATGTAATGTTATTTTTGGGAAATTAGTGTTCCATAATTTACATATTATAAAAAATTTAAGATATTATAAGGGTGTTATTTATTTTTAGAATATATGGGTATCAAATAAATCAAGATTTTTTTCATTTCATCATTATATATCATAAAAAATAAGAAAAGTATTTTTAAATAATGTATTTATTTAAGGAATAAAACTATTAATTTTAAAATATTATTCTAGTTGGGAAAAATTATCCAAACATGTTATGAATTAATGTAAAATGTTACATTAACAAGAAATTTATTTTTGATCTTTTCATTGGGTTAATAGTTTTTATGTTGAAATTACATTCTATATTAATAGGTAATACTCATACCAAGTACTTATTTTATAATAAATAAATATATTATATTAAAATGAATAATCATGATAATTACCTTATATATAAATTTAAATATTGAAAACATTGTTATTCTAAAACACTTTTTTATGTTGTTACATGGATTTAGATTAAAATTGACTTTTTAGATCATTAAAAATTTTATATTATAAATGGATTTGAAATGTGAAATATTAACATTTGAATTTTTTAATAATTTTTATTTTATTAATTTACATTATAATTAATTACTATGAGTAAAATTCATTTACCAAGGTAAAAAGTAAAAATGGTTACATAACATTTAATAAGGTAAAATGAAAAAATAGGTCACAAACAAGTTTCCAAATATATTGTTGAGGTCTAGATCATTAAATTCTCTCCCCTTCCATATTGGTCCATTTTTTATTCCCCTTACCATTTTATAGTGAAATAAAATTATTGAAACTGAAAGGGTATTTCCAAAACTGCCCTTGTACTTATTTATAAAATGGGATTACCTATGTTGTTCCATGTTACACTCTTTACATGGAATTCCTCTTAAAAATCGTTAAATGTTCCACTCCATTAACTCTATAATATTTTCATTTTTGTTTTTTATGTATTTTAGTTTAAGTATATACAGTATTTTTAATTAGTTTTCTAAGAGAGAACTCAAGAATCCATCATGAGTATTACTTTCTCATAGTCATTGATTTACACTAATCCATAAAAAAACTATCTAAAAAATTAAAATAATTATATATGTATCATTATTCTACTTAAACTTCATTTATTTAATTGAAAAATAATTATTGAATCAATTCCATCCACTAAGGAAAAAAATAACATCATTCGTGTGTACATGTTGACTACCACCTCTATGAAAATATGTCTTTTATTTCATCACACCATCTAACGGGTAGTAAAATGTATATATTTGATGAATTAATTATATTATATGTCACATTTATAAATCAATAATGATATTTTATCATATACCATTTGCCATCCAATTTTTGAGAAAAGGGATCGTTAATCATGTATACATTTGGACTACTCCCCCCATGAAAAATGAATATCCATTATCATTAACAGCCTTTATAGATGGTTCTACAAATGGATTTACTGAGAAAATATGATAATTATGATATGTTTTAGATTATAAATATTTGGTGTTATCATTATCTAAATTAATTCATTAACTCATTAAAACATTACAAAACATTGTCGTTTGTGTAGGTTTCACCACGAACAAGAATGATGTTATAATGTTTACATAATAAATGTAAGATCTCGATTTTTGGAAAGGTATGTGTCGTTGTGTTTTGGGTTAAAACCTTTGTTTTAGGACTTTAAAATGTTTCTTGAATGTGTAAGTGGCCTTGGGGGTGTTCTGGGGGGCTCAGGGCACGGAAGAAAGGAAATATGGTCAAGACAAGGCAGGGCGCACAGCCTGCGCACGGCCAGGTAAACTGTGCGGCCTGCCCAGGCTGGATCATGTGACTCCTCCTCCTCTGGACAGAAGCATGCACACGGTTTGCGCACGTTTTTCCAAACCGTGCGGCTAAATCGTCTGAATCCTCCTCCTCCGGGCAGTGGCATGCACACGGTTTGCGCACGGTTTTCCAAACCGTGCTGACAAACCGTGCGACCATGTAAAGTTGGGAAAATTACAAGTTTTCTACTCCGTGCTTTTAAAACCCATTGGGTATTTTCCTCCTTTCCTCCCATCTCATCCCAGTGATGAACAAGGACAACCCAAGCTTCCCAAGGATGGCTCTCCTTCGATTCTAAGGTGTTTTTGGTGTTGTCGGTTGCGGATCGAAGCTCCGGGTAAGGATAATCACATCCTTGGTTCCCTTTTTGGTTTTGGGTTTGTATCTTCTATCCCTCTTGTTCCGAAACCCTAATACCCTATCTTTTGGGTGAGTTTTAGGTTTAAGATACAACGGTTGGATGGATCGAGGTCTAAAGTCTCAATTGAGAGTGTTTTCAACCTCGGTTTCAATGTAGGTGGTCTACAAAGTGATATCCCATAGTTATTTGGGTATTTTTTGCATATTGAGTTATTATTCTTGTTTCTCCTTAGTTGTGTTTTGAATAACCTTGGAATGTTTGATAATAATGATGTTTGAAATGGCAAATAGGAACCCTCACGATCCTCGTGGGGTGTGCTGGGATGGACTTGACCTAATTGGGGCCATCTATGGGATGTGCCGGCTTTTCCCGGGTTTAGGGACTGTTATTAAATAAGTGACCCTGTTGTAATGAATTGTAGAGCCTTGATGAATATGTTGTAATGTTTGGTTGAACTTGGAATAGATGTTAGGTGATGCACCTAGACTTGGTAATACCCTAAAAGTTGAATGGAATGGGATGAATGTTGATTCATGGGAATTATGAACGGGTTAAATGGGTTAATGTGTAAACTGATTTAAAGACCATAATTTGATGGATTATGGGTCTAGTATTGAATGATTAGTGAGATAATCATAACACATGGGAATTGGGTGAAGGATTAATTGATGTGAAATGGTAACGCATTATTGGGTTAAGGAATAATATGGATTCCCATGTGAGTAATTGGAAATAGTGGTTACCGAAGTGAAATGGTTTGAATGGTTAATGGTTACATATATATATAAGCAAGTGAACATGTCTTGGTAGAGTGGTGTATGACTTGAGGCTCTATGCCCACGGGTCGAGTGATGACTGAGGCTCCGAACTCCACCCTAAATGCACAGGTTAGGAATGGGGACTGATGCCCTCTTCTCCCAACAGTTACATCCACCTTGACAGAGCTTTGAGGTGAGGATATAGTTGCATCCACCCGGACTGATGCTTCGAGGTGAGGTTATGGTTCTTATGAGGGAGTTATTCCTAGTGAGATAGGATAACGATGAGTCTACCCTCATGCATGTGATCATTGTCCTTAGACCCATTTAACATAATGTATGTGATTAACTCATGGAAATATGATGGAATGGTGAGTAATGATAAATGGTGTGAAATAAATGGTAATGGAAGTGGAAAAGGCTTTGGCTTTGAACTGGTTAATGGCACCATATTTAATTACTTGGCAATTATCATTCAAATTCCTTTGCAAGCACTAACTATTTATACTATATATTTTTTAGACACCGTTGGTGGTGTCCTACTGAGTTGTACTCACACCATGCTCGGGCCGCCATTGGGTACCCGAGCAGACTTCATGTTTGCAGGTCAGGAGAAGGGAAAGGGTCCTTTCTAGATAGTGAGTGGACATGGGTAGCACTTGTTGGAGGATTCAGACATGGATTCGAGACCATTTTGGGGATTTTGGCTGTGGTACTTGTTTCAGGATTTTTTTCACTCATGCCCTTGTAGTATTACATGGAATATTTATTGTTATTTGGAAATGGTTGTTATACAATTTCCATGTTGTTGGTTATTGTTTTCGGTATTTTGTTATTCTGTTGTGGCTTACTCGGATAAAAAGGGGGTATAGTCTCCCCTCATGACTACATATACCCTTGCTGCTAGTCAGCAAGCATTGGAGTATGGAGAGGCGCGCATAAGGCCTTGTAACCACCCGGCTCGGAGCACCGCTTTAGTGGACTCTAGTTCAAGGACGTTACAAAGTGGTCTCAGAGGAGGTATTTCTTCTCTTTGTCTAAGGGCTTGTTATTTGGGAAAGGTTTCCAAGGGTTAAGATGTGGCGGGCCTTGGTAATGAGCTCATGCTTGGGAGTATCAAACCCATATATGGGGGAATACCCAAGTCACCCTGGGTAGGAAATGTTGTTCTTGGTTGTGTGTTGTTACATATGATGATATTTCACCATTGAGTGATGCCAATGTAGTTTTATGTGACTATTTTATGATATTTGGATTGTGGCCTTACTGCCCTGAGGATTTTCATTCATGGATCATTGTAGACACCTAAGGAAATAGGTGGCATGCATCGTGTTATGCACACGCACAGGATGGGTGTGTGAGGTAGGAAATTATGGTTCATCATGCATTTTATGAAACTAAGAAATAATGAGAAGAATGAAATAAAACAAGTGGGTAAAAGATATTTAAAGAAACATAAGGGTTTGAGACGAAGTGTAAAATGCTTGGTAAAATGTTGTGTGTGTTTGGTGGTAGTGCATGGTTGTTTGCCCCATGTGGACCATTGCCCGCAGTAGGGATGGTCGGGGTGGTTAATTCAAGGTGATAATGTTGTTGGATTGTTATATGAAAATGGGTTGTTGTATCTAGTATGAGATTTTTTATTATGTCGTGAAAGTTTTATGGTATGCGTTCTAAATCTCGTGCTAGGAATTGTAGAGAGATGCCACCACGAAGTTGGTTTCCAGTTGGGTAATGAGAGGATGTTTCTGAGAACACTCCTCTGGTAGAAGAGCTAGAAAATGTGGTGATTAATGAAGGTATGGAATACCAGTTTCGAGAGAAATTGGCTCGCCTTATGCAGATGATGGATCAAGACCCAGGGCGGGTTGCACCGAGTATGTTTGAGCTGACCAGGGAGTTCCAACTGCAGCACCCTCGAATTTTCACTGGAGAGGGTGGGCCAGAGGTAGCGGTGTTCTGGTTAGAGTCTGTCCAGACGATACTGGATCATCTGGAGTCCCCTATTGAAGAGCGAGTAAAGCTGGCCGTTTACATGTTGCGGGGCCAAGCAAGGTGTTGGTGGGACAATCAGGCTCAGACTGAGCAGGCTGAGGGGATGTCGTGGAATGTTTTCCAAGAGATGTTTCTAGAGCATTTCGGTCCAAATTATTTGAGATAGGAGAAGGCTATAGAGTTTATGAGCCTGACTCATGGATCTCTATCAGTGATGGACTATGCTAGTCGCTTCACTGATTTGAGACTCTTTGTCCCAGTGTTAGCAGGGGATGAGGCACCGATAGCAAGACGATTCCAGGACGAGTTGAGACATGAGATTAGATCTCATGTGAATATCTTCCGCTTGAGAAGGTTTGCCGAGGTGATGGATCATGCACTCATATCTGAAGGAAACCTGAAGGGAGAATCGGGTGGTGGGATTGTCCTTACAGCTGGGCAGACAAGTGGTGCATCGTCCGAAGGTCGGAAGCCCTGTTTAGAAAGTTTCCATCAAGGTGGTCAGAAGAGGGTGTCAACCTCTCATAGTTGGAACCTAGTGTTTTGTTATTAGTGCGGAAGGCTGGGGCATATGTGTGGTCAATGTCCTTGACCTTTAGTTGAGTGTCGTTCGTGCGGCAATATGGGGCATGTGCAGAGGTTATGGAGGAACCATCGTAGGTGGGTGAGAATGATGGTGAAAGGCAGGTACCAGATATTGTCAGGGGATCAGTTGCCACGTATCAGGCAGGCAGTTGGAGCTCCATGGGCCGTACTGGCAGGGGCGGTGGACGTGGAACTCTAGGGCAATATCGTTCATGCTAGAAGGGCATTTTAACACAGAGTCCTCAGGATGGAGCCTAGGGTATAGGGGCAGGTCAACTTCAGGCAGTTCAGTTTGCGCCTGGGGATGGTGATGCTGGACCACCGACGGTTCGAGGTACAATCCTTGTAGCTTCTACTTTTTCTAGTCTGTTGTTTGACACAGGTGGCACACACTATTTTATCGCTGCTCAACATGTGGTAACGCTGGGTTTACCTGTGGAGAGGGTGTGTGGAGTTATGTCGATTGACACTCTTTTGAGGTGCGGGTTTAATATATCAAGCAGTGCAAGAGATGTGCCTTGGAAGTCATTGGGTATTGTTTTTTGTGGTACTTGTTCATTCATGAGATGTCAGGGTTTGACATAATCCTGGGAATGGATTGGTTGGTGTTGTATCGAGTGCATATAGACTGTTATCATTGGAGAGTATCGTTAAAGTCACTTGAGGGTGACTCTTATGTACATCGTGGAGAATGGGATGTTTGAGCAGGGTGTGCGAGACCATTTTGTCAACAGATTAGTGGACTCTCTGCTCGAGTGGAATGCCTCTTGCTTGAGGAAAATTCAAGATGGGAGTAGTCTATTTTCCCTCCTGTGGTGGATCAGTTTCAGGATGTGTTTCCTGAGGATTTCTTGGGGTTACCACCCGAGAGGGATGTTGAGTTCACGATCGAGTTACTCCTGGGAGCAGAGCCAGATTCTTTTACGCCATAACGAATGGCACCGGAATTACTCCAAATACAGAAGGTTCAGCTTGAGTAGTTGGAGCATAAGGGGTTTATCCATCCTAGTACGTCTCCTTGGGGATCTCCCGTTCTTTTTTCAAGGATGGTTGATGGGTCATTAAGGCTGTGTGTCGACTATCGAAAGTTGAATCAGATGACGGTGAAAAATCGGTACCCTCTTCCTAGAATTGATGACATTTATTATCAGTTCAGGGTTCCATCAGTGTTTTCTAAGATTGATCTGAGGTCGGGTTATCACCAGTTGAGGGTGAGGTCTTCCGACATACCGCAGACAGCTTTCCGGAGTCAGTATGGGTTGTTTGAGTTTGTGGTAATGCCTTTCGGCTTGAGCAATGCACCGGCAATGTTTATGGATTGGATTAACCGTATCTTTCATCCCTATCTAGATCTGTTTGGGGTTGTATTTGTTGAAAATATCTTAGTATACTCTAAAACTCACGACGATCATGCCCAACATCTTGACATCATTTGAGGTACACTACGAGAGCACCAGCTATATGCCAAGCTATCAAAATGTCAATTCTGAATAGGTGAGGTGAATTTTATGGGTCACATCATCTCGAAGACAGGTGTGTTAGTGGATCCAAAGAAAATTCATGTAGTTGTATCTTGGGAGCAGCGCAAGAGTGTTTCTGATGTTCGTAGTTTTCTGGGTTTGGCCAGGTATTAACGAATGTTCATTCATGATTTCTCTCGTTTGATAGCACCACTCTTAGGCTTGACCAAGAAGGGAATCAGGTTCGAGTGGTCTGGGGCTTGGGATAATGCCTTTCAATAGTTGAAGAAGCAGTTGACGACCACACCTATCTTGATCTTACCTGATCCGGGTAAGAAGTATATCGTGTTTTGGGATGCGTCTGGAATAGGACTTGGGGCTGTGTTGATGCAAGGTGAGCGGGTTGTGTCATACGGGTCAAAACAGTTGAGACCCCATGAGAGGAACTATCCCACTAATAACCTTGAGTTGGCTGCAGTAGTGTACGCATTGATGTGCTGGAGGCACTATCTGTTGGGCGAACGGTTTACCGTGTTTACCAACCATAAGATTTTAAAGTACAGCTTCTCATAGAGGGATCTGAATCTTCGACATCAGATATGGGTTGAATATCTCCAGTATTTTGAAATTGAGTCAGTGTACATGCAAGGAAAGGGGAACAATGTTGCTGATGCTCTGAGAAGGAAGGTTCATAATCAGGTGGTTCAGGAGTCTAGCACCAAGTGGAAGGTGATGGCTTTGTTTGCAGAAATGAACTTGGAGGTGCAGGAGGAGAATGTAAAGGTCAATCTTTCTTCGTTAGCGATGGAGTCGATGCTTTTGATTCGAGTTAAGGAATGTCATCTTGATGTCCCTGAGTGTTTGATCATGAAGGAAAAACATAAAGGTAGGGATCTACTTTCTGGTTGGGCCGTCGGCATGGAAGGTATTGTTCGTGTTCGTGAATTTATGGTTGTGCCAAAGTGTGAGCGGGAAGAGTTGATGCGTGAGTTCTAGGCATCAAAGTGGGATGTGAATCCTAGTTTGACCAAGATGTACCATGATCTCCGAAGGCAGATTTGGTGGCCAGGAATGAAGAAGGAAGTTGCGGGCTTTGTGGCGCGGTGTCTTACCTGTCAGCAGGTGAAGGCCGAGCATCAACACCCAACTAGTTTGTTGCATCCATTTCCCATTCCGGAATGGATGTGGGATGTTGTCATGATGTATTTTGTCCTGGTTCTTCCGAGGGCACTGTAAAATAATGATGCAATATGGGTAGGTGTGCATTGGTTAACGAAAGTGGCTCATTTCTAACCGATTTAGGAGACCCATATAGTCGACCAGTTGGGTAAACTGTATGTTCGTGAAATAGTGTGGTTGTATGGTGTGCCACAGACCATAGTCTCGGACCAAGATCCGCATTTCACAACATGTTTCTGGCAAGGGTTGCAGATGGTGCTTGGTACACAGGTGTTTTTTAGTACGGATTTCCACCCACAGATGGACGGGCAGTCGGAGCGTACAATCCAAGTGTTGGAAGACTTGTTAAGAGCTTGTGTCTTAGACATTGGTGGTTCTTGGAAGAGACACCTATCGTTGGATGTGTTTTCCTACAACAACAGTTTTTAAGATACAATTTAGATGGCACCGTTTGAGGCACTCTACGGGAGGCCATGTAGATCCCTGTTGTGTTGGCTAGAGGCCAGTGAATCTGAGTTGTTGGGGACAAGTCTCGTACATGATACTTCAGATAAAGTTATGTTGATCAGGAAGTGAATGGGTACTGATCAATGTAGGTAGAAGTCGTATGCAGATCGGAGGCATATAACTCTTGAGTTTTGGGTGGGTGATAAAGTGTTCCTTCGGGTGTCGCCAAGGTTGGGTCACCTTCGGATTCAGATGTATGGAAAGTTGGCACCCAGGTATGTGGGACCTTTTGAGATTGTGGAGAGGATCGAACCAGTGTCTTAATAATTGGCTCTTCCACAATAGTATGGTGGGATACATGATGTGTTTCATGTGTCACAACTTTGACCATATCACCCTGACCCATCTCACGTGGTTGATGTTGAGGATGTGGGGCTTGAGGATGATACGTCCTTTGAGGAGCATCCACTTTCTGTGGTGGAATGTATTGAAAAAGTCTTACGAGGCAAGGTTGTTCCATTAGTGGAAGTACTATGGCAGCATGGGAAAGTTCAGAAAGAAACATGGGAGTGGGAATCGGATGTGCGGGCTCTGTGGACCAAACTCTTCTATTTGGTGGAGCAATGAGGCTTGGAGGCTCGGCTCGAGGACGAGCCGTTATAAGGTGGGGAGGTTGTAAGTACCCAGTTTTTGGTAAGGTATGTTTTGTTGTGTTTTGGTTAGAACCCTTTGTTTTGGGGCTTTAAAATGTTTCATGAAAGTGTAAGAGGACTTGGGGGTGTTCCAGGGGGCTCGGGGCATGGAAGAAAGGAAATCTGGGCATGACAAGCCTGGGCCCACAGCCTGTGCACGGCCAAGTAAACCGTGCGGCCAGCCCAGGATGGACCGTGTGACCCCTCGTCCTCCGGACAGAAGCGTGCACATGGTACGCGCACTGTTTTCCAAACCGTGCGGCTAAATCGTGCGACTCCTCCTCCTTCGAGAAGTGGCATGTGCACGGTTTGTCAAACAGTGCGAACAAACCATGCAGCCACTTAAAGATGGGAAAATTACATGTTTTCCACTCCAAGATTTTAATCCCCACTCGGTATTTTCCTCCTTTCCTCCCCTCTCAGCCCCAGCAACGAACTTGGCCAACCTAAGCTTCCCAAGGGTGGTTCCCCTTCGATTATAAGGCGTTTTGGGTATCGTTGGTTGCGTATCGAAGCTCTGGGTAAGTCTAATCTCATCCTTGGTTCTCTTTTTGGTTTAGGGTTTTTATCTGCTCTCCATATTGTTCCAAAACCCTAAAACCCTATCTTTTGGGTGAGTTTTAGGTTGAATATCCAATGGTTGGTGGGATCGAGGTCTATGGACTCGATTTTGAGTGTGTTCAACAGCTTTTTTGAGGTAGGTGGTCTACAAGTGATATACCATAGTTATTTGGGTATTTTATGCATGTTGAGTTATGATTATAGTTTCTCCTTGGTTGTGTTTTTAATAACATTGGCATGTTTGGAAATAATGATGTTTAAAATGGAAAATGGGAACCTGACGATCCCCATGGGGTGTTTTGGGATGAACTTGACCTAATAGTGGCCATCCATGGGATGTGCCATCTTTTCCCGGGTTTATGGATTGTTATTAATGAAGTGACCTTTTTGTAATGAATTAAAGAGCATTGATGAATACATTTTTAATGTTTGGATGAAATTTGAATAGAAGTTAGGTGACACACGTAGAATTGGTAATAACCTAAAGGTTGTGTGGAATGGGATGAATGGATGATTCATTGGAATGATGAACGAGTTAAATGAGTTAATGTGTAAACAAATTTAAAGACCATAATATGATGGATTATGGGTCTAGTATTGACTTCATAGTGAGATAATCATAACACATGGGAATCAGGTGAATGGTTAATTGATTTGAAATGTCAACATGTTAATGGGTTAAGGAATAATGTGGATTCCGATGTGAGTAATTATAAATAGTGGTTTCTACAGGGCAATGGTTTGATTGGTAAATGGTTACATATATATATAAGCATGTGAACATGGATTGGTAGAGTGGGGTATTACATGAGGCTCTACACCCATGGGTCGAGTGAAGACTAAGGCTCCGAACTCCACCCTAAATGCTCGAGTTAGGAATGGGGAGTGATGCTCTCTTCACCTAACGGTTGCATCCACCCGGACTGAGGCATCGTGGTGAGGATATGGTTTCATCCACCCGGACTGATGCTTCTAGATGAGGTTATGGTTGTTAGGAGTGAGTTAGTCCTAGTGAGTAAGGATAATGATGAGTTTACCCTCTTACATGAGATTGTTGGCCTTGACCCATGTAACATAATGTATGTGATTAACCCATGGAAATGTGATGGAATGTTGAGTAATGATAATTGGTGTGAAATGAATGGTAATAGAAGTGGAAAGGGATTTGGCTCTGAACTGGTTAATGGAACCTTAATTAATTTCTTGGAAATTATCATTCATATTCCTTTGCATGAACTATCTGTTTATAATTGATATTTTGTAGACACCGTTGGTGGTGGCCTACAAAGTTGTACTCACACCCTGCTCGGGCCGCCATTGGGTACCCAAGCAGACTTCCTGTTTGTAGGTCAGGGGAAGGGAAAGGGTCCTTGATAGATAGTGAGTGGACATGGGTAGCACTTGGTGGAGGATCTGGACCAGGAGTCGGGACCATTTTGGGGATTTTTACCGTTGTCCTTGTTTCGGTCTTTTGTTCACTCATGCACTTGTAGTATAACATGGAATATTTATTGTTATTTGGAATTGGTTTTTATACATTTTCCTTGATGTTGGTTATTTTTTCCTCTATTTCGCTATTCTTTTGTTGCTTACTCTGATAAAAAGCGGGTATAGTCTCCCCTCATGACTACATAGACCCCCCGCTGCAAGTCGGCAGCCTTTGGCGTATGGGGATGCGTGCTTAAGGCCATGTAACCACCCGGCTCGGAGCACCAGTTTAGTGGCTTCTGGGTCGAGGATGTTACAATAAACAATTAAATGATAACATATAATAGAGATATCATGAAAATATTAACTAATATATGATTTAATATTTATTAGGAATGAAGTTATTAATATTTTAATATTTTTTAAAATCCACATTTCAATAATTAAGAAGGTAGAAACTAGTTTATCGAGATTTCCATAAACACAAAATGTATTCTATCCATTACCTAATGAAAATAAAAATTATGTAATAAATTAAAAAATGATAATTCTTACATAAATAATTATTAAATTTTGAACGTGGAACCACTTAGTAATAATCACCACTCTTACCATGATATTTGAATAAGATATGTAAACAAACATTCTTACATTAATTAATGAAATAACTATGAATAAATAGTTTTATTAAAGGATTATACATAATGATAATAATGGGTAACAAATATGGAAAAGGTTATTAATTAAAAACATATATTAATTATTTTCAATATATATGATGGTAGAGAAAGGTCAAGTAAGTAGAAACTAAAGGTAAGGGTTCTTCAAAACTTAATTACCTTTCTTTGAGTTAAAAATATCTTTATTGATAATTATTTTTAAAATTTAGTTATTATTATCAATTTGATGATATTATCTTGTAATGAAGCTTTATTTTTTGGGGAATTATGTTTTATATCCATGCCTTCCTCCATAATGATTTCACTTATAATTTTTGATATTGTAATGAATAATTCCTATATTTTATAATGATAGTTATATTTCAATGTTCATATTTTCACATCCCAAAAATGATTTTAAATATATTTTTATAGGTATTTTAATTTATCTCATGTGAATATAAAATTTCTATTTAATTTTTTTTAAAATTTTATTTCATTAATTATTAAAGTCTAGTGGTTTTCAATTAATGAATATTTTTTTGATATAAAATAATTTTAATATTTAGAATATATATTTTCTTCTAATACACATGTTCATATCAATGAATATTATTCTACCCATGTTTTTTATTTCCAAAAATAATTTTTAATTGGTATCTTTGAATAATTATTAAAAAATTAAATTATTTTAAACATAATTTATAAACATTTTATAAGGGTTTTAAAGAAGAAATTAATAATTTATTCAATTTTTTATATCTAAGATATTTATCTTATATAAAGTTTTGTTTCATGATTTAACTTATTCATTCTATTATAATTCAATTTATTTTTTCATGAACATTTTTATCATTTTATTTGATTTTTATATTATTTTCTGAGATAGCTTTTGATAATCTCATAAAACCAACTTTTATTTCTCTTTGATATTTAATGATGTGATGGTTATTTTCAAACTAACATATCAATGTATAGGTTATGAGATGAGAAGGATGTATATTCCACTCCTATACACTGTGTAATTTATTATATCTCTTGTTATTGACATTTTATGTGAATAGGTTATTGCGTAGATTGGTTAATAAAAGGTGAGAGTGATTTTAGTTAGCTATAATCACTGTTTTATGTTTCAATAGTTTATCAGGTTTCAAAGGACACAAATATATATAATACCAAGTCTAAGATTTCACCCATTATTATATATGTTCCATGGTTTATGTTATAAGTTTCATGTTTTATTTTCCCATTCCATGGTATAAGTTTTATCATTTGAGATGATATTTATTTTCGTTCATTATTATGGTTTAAAAATAAAAATTATTTTTATTTTAAATCAGAGAAACTCCCTTATTCATACATTAAAAAATGATTATGATCTAACCATTATGGAAGTTATTATATTATCCCAAAAAATTATTTTGATATCATCCATTCTTATGATCTCCCATTCCTAGGATTTGATGATGATTATATTAGAGAAATGTTCACAACATGTAAAATAATTTTATTTATGTTTTTTATCTCTAACATACTAAACCATTAGATTCTTTGGTTGTACATCTATTTTTGACATGTATTAATTTATAAACATTATTAATTTATTATATAAATACGTTAATCTTGGGATACTATTTTTTGTTTCAGAGAATGGTTAGTAATTCATAGGAATGAGATTATGAAATCATTATTGAAACTCTTAGGATATGTATAATGTAACATATTGATTTTTTTTGTAAAGTATAGATTATGTTGTTTTACTATAAAATCCAACCCCTTTTGGATAATGTATGGTGGCTAAAGGCTTTGGAAAATATTGTACATAGGGGTAAATAAATCAATGAGGTCTCGTGGGGTATTAACTTAGCTGTGACCGAGTACAAAATAAATAGTCCAAACTTCACATCTAGGTTGATTCTTATGTAGTATAAGATTTGGTTAATTAATAATATCATTAATAAACTATTATGAAAGATTAAATAATTATTTTGACAAGTAATGTTATGAAACCCCTAGTATATAAATAACCATGGATAACCTAGATTGAAATATAGAGAGTTATTAAGAAATAATATAAAAAATTATTTATGAGAAATTAAATATATGATCCTAGTATTCACCTAGAACATAATGTTGATGTCGAAATCAATCATTCACGAGGATCATTACCTATATCAAAGAAGCCCTGTATAATTGATAACATTGAATTAGAGGGATTGAAGAAGAAATTACAAGAGAATCATGGAAGGGTTTTATATTCCTTGGTGCTTCACAACAGGGTGAAACCATCCTTTTTTAAAATAAGAAGTATGTATCATTGTGTTGTTTCAATGATTATGATTATGTCAATAATTTTTTTGAAAACTTATCCTCCAAATCAGTTTGATGACTTACTCGATCAACTTGGAGGTGTTTGATTATTCTCAAGCTTTTACCTGTGATCTCGAATTACTCAATTGAGGGTATAAATGTAGGATATCTCAAATATTTCATTACCGAAAAGGTATATACACTATGAGATCATAGTGAAGGACATTGGACCAAAACATTTCAAAATTATATTTATTTATATTATGAATAGAGTATTTAGTGACTACCTAGATCAATTTATTGTAGTCTTTATAAAAGATATCATTATATATTTTAATAGAATGGAAGATAATGAAGATCACCTAACAACTATGTTGATTTCCTTGAAGAGAGATTGTATGAAAAACTCATAAAATGTTGATTATGGCTATAAAAAGTTTCATACTTGGGATATTTAATAGCATGAAAATGTAAACTCAGTAGATCCGTTAAAGAATGATGTTATTGGGAAATGGCCAAGAACAAACAATGGGATTGGAATCCATAGTTTTCCTATGAAATCTGGATATTACAGATACATTTTTAAAAATAAATCTCATCGATTTCTAATCTATAAACCATTTTATAATAGAAAGGATTTATGTACCTCTAGATTAAAGAACATGAAGAATGATTCATGGATATTATGGAATGTTTTTTCCTTAAACATGTGATGACATTACATTGTATTGGTGAAGGGTTTTTAATTTATAGTGATGCACCATTAAAATATTTTTGATGTATCCTCATGAAAAAATGTTAGTCATAGTGAGTATATAAATAGGGCTGAATTGAATTACAAATAAAAACATCTGTTTATTTTTTTAACTATATTCTCTAAATTAAATTAAAACAACCTAGTTAATCAAAATAGTAGATCGATTTGAGTTCTAATATTTTAAAATATTTATCAAATAGTTATTTCACCTCAATTAGAAAAATATGAAAATTGTTTCAAATTTTGAAATCAATTTACTTAATAAGAATACTATATTATCACTAATCAAGATTATCTATCAAAGTAGTGTTTTTGTACACAGTTTAAAAGAAATTTACTTTGAATCTTAGAAAAGAAACAAAAAAAACAAATATCAAAAATAAAAATAAAAGGTTTAGTCTGAGGAAAAGACATAATTCTCTCTAAATTGAAATCAACAGCTACCAATATTATTATATAATATAATATTGACACAAAACATAAATTGAGTATGAAAAACATCTGACCAGCTTTCCCTACAACAAAGGTACCTCTTCATCAATAACAGTGGGAATAGAATAAACACCGAGAAAACAAGTAACTCTTCCACAACACCATGGTTAATAATATAAAGTGAGTAAGGAAGATATATTATATCTTCCCGTTAAAGTGAATGATATTGTGTGTCTTTAATAAACATGGTAAATCAAACACTATTGGATATTAAATGAAACAAGGTCCATGTATAATGATATAGAAAGAATGATGTTACATGGTATGATGTGGTGTGAAATCTTGAGACTCCATGAATGTTTCATGAAGTGGATCATGAGTTGTATTTTGGATAATTTTAGTAAAATATGGCATTATAAACTAAATTTTATCTGATAGTAGGGAATGTTCTAAATGTTTATTTTGTTATAATATTTTATAGTCGAGTGTAGATAAGGATTCAGTGTGTAATCCATCAAGAAACTCGCACAGTTCACATCACTCTTCCGTTTCATTATATATTTTTCCTTCTTACTCCTCTATATCATTTACCATGGAGTATACCTTCATAATATATCCACATCATGACAGAGTATCAATTTAAATTACAATTATCTGCAAAATCACATCCTTATAAAAAATACTAACACACACTTTAATGATTCTATAATAATATTAATAAAAAAATACAAAATAATCCATTAAATGTAATTCAATAATATAGTTGTTTGAAACATATAATTAAAAATAATTAGAGAAAATGATGATGAATAAACATGTGGTGATAGAACTCTTCTGGTGACTTATCCTAATGGTGAATTTATCTATATATGTGTTAGTCCAGTGGTGAGTCATACTATTACTAGGTTATCTAGCAGTAGGTCATTCTCAATAAAGACTCATCTAAAAGTTTATTCATCTCAATGGTGATTCTTTTTTGGAAGTAGGACTTTTCACCAAGTTTTCCAAATTTATGGAAGTGGGTAAAGTGTGATGGTAGGTAATCTTAAATGTGTACTGAAGTTCAACTATGATTCATGTCTACATGTGAAATTATTATATAGGTGAGTCATCATCCATAGTGACTCCTTTCTAGTGGAATGTTTTTCCCATAAATACCTAATATTTTCACCCTAACCATGACTAATCATTGATGGAGAGTTTTTTGTGGGAGTGACTCATCTTCAATGGTGGGTCATTCCTGGTAGTGAGTAATGTCTAAGAGTATGTTTTTCTGTACTTAGCCTATATTTCACTGAACATATTTATATTGTAAAAATATATCATAAATCAGAGAAACAATTAAAGATATAATTAACATTATATTTCACCATTAAAATATTGAAGTTTCAATAATATCCCCCTTTTTGATGATCAATAATCCATCTATTTTACAACCTTGTAAAATATAACAATGTCTTAAACTATATATTGTAGGAAAAGGTAGTTATAATTACCTAACACATTAAAATCATATATGAGGGTTTAAACATACATTTTTATCTTAAAAAATATCACGGTATCAAATATATTAAATAAAAATGATATAAAATTTATATAAAATGAAGGGTATCATGTAATATCATAAATGTAAATAAAAATTCTAAGAAATGGGTTTTGAAAATAAATTAAAATTTTATTCTCCCATTTTGTGGATTATTAAAAAGATAAAATAAATGTATGAAATGGAAAAATGAAAAATATGAGTAATAACAGAACTTCCATTGAAGGACAATGGTAGTTTAATTACATCCAAAAATAGATTCAAAAAAACAATAATTAAGTACCTATCAACAATAAAGACCATCATAAATGTTTATTAGGCTAGGTAATAGGAACAAGAGGTTCTTTTACCATTCCAAAATCATATGAAGAGGGAAAATTGGTACAAGTTGGGGAGACTGTGATTGAGGATATAATGATATCAAGTAAAGAAGAATTATATCAAATGATAAACTATATGATATTCTGAAAAACATCTACGAGAGTCACACTGAATGGCTAGAAAGTTAAAGGCCCATGAGGATCTCGGGTAACATATTCTCTGAACATCTATGGAGTAGTTTTTTGAGTAGTGCGATGATTAGTTACTCGAATAGAATCCTTGTCATATAATTCTTAGTGAGACACATGCAAGAAGGGTTTCATCAGATTAATGAAGTCCAGGATAACATTTCATCCTCTTTCCATGGAAATAAAAACAAACTTTTACTTCCACATAAAAAACATAAGAATTGGGGTCCTCACAATCATCTGATCGACCTGTTCTATGGTGTCATAAGTAACTGGAGGTATCATGAGGTTCTCACCAAGAAACATAAAATGAGATTTGAGCTGATACTTAATATGATTACTAGATACATAATTTTTTACAAATTCATTAGTTGTATCCCTACAAGATTTTACCTCATTTGGAAATCTTTGACCATAATGTAGACATAATCACTATTATGCCCAATCTACCTCAAACTCTCATACGGGATATTAGATTCATCTCCTGAAATAGCTTTATGATCTTCCAATACCACTAATCTTATCAAATAAACATCCAAAGGATGAGTTGTAGCACATTAAGTACAAGGAATAAAATGAATACTCTCCACCCTATGTAACTAAGTATCCATACATTAACTAAAAGATATTTTCATCCCATCCAGCACTATTCACAAAGACTATATTTGATAGGGTAGTCTTCAATTATCTATCTTAGCATCTTGAATGTGATGCATCATATTTTGAAAGATGTGATATAATTGACTCAGTGAAGTATGTTGAATCATTGTCACAATGCATTGTAAAATGAGGATCCTGATTTCTCAAAATCATAAAAATGTAGATAGTTGCCTCTATTTATAGGTCTCTAGATCTGATATGTATAAAACATTTATAGTAACTAAGGAAATAACATGTGTCACAAGTTTAACAACAATAACTTGAATGGGTGAATAATCCCTCTCTATAATAGCCTATAAAGTCTAGGATCTGTCAGGAACATATAAATAAAATATATATAAATACCCAATAGCATCTATATGGTCGACCATAGATCCCTCTTTACTTGAACTCAAATAGCATGACCACCCATATTTAGTGGATGTCTATCACTATATTAATCAATATATTCCAAACCATGTCTAACATTACCAGGGTACTTTTCCCACTCCTCAAAGGATGTGACATGAAACACGAATGAAGAGACAATAGCTAGACTAAAAATTGTATGAACAATAACTATATTCTCATCAACTATTATATCAACAACTATCTTCTCACCCACTATAGGCTCAATAGATTCATCATCCGTAGGATCAACATAGTGACTAAAAAGGATTTGGTATTCCTCTCCCTCAATAGATGCTCCCAAATCCTCTATAGTAGCACTATCAACATATGTAAATATGATCGGTCTCTCTTAATACCTAGAGGAAACGTATAATCTTGTAGAAGAAACAACAGCATGATGCATCATATAATAATCAGGACTATCCTCATTAGAATCATCTTTATCTTTATTGTAATAATCACCACTATTTCTATCATCATTTGTATCTCTATATTCGTTATCTTTTCATTCAACTTTATCATTTCCTTCATCTTCAACATTTTCCTCAACATCATCATCATCATCTTTTTCTTCTCCATTATAACCATTTTCATCATCACTCCCATTTTCAACATCAAATAACTCAAAATAATTCATAAACCTCGGTTTCGTCCTTTACACAATTTTCCAAAAAAAGTGTATCTCTAGCAGGGATAAATCCAGGAGGACTAGGTTCTCCAAAATAGATTACTAGGGGAATATTGGGAATATCTATGTCACTACCCTACTTAGGGGAAAATTCATTATCCGCATTACCAGAAGTATAATACTATTCTTCTTCATCATATTCCTTACCTAAATACTTTACCAATCCATCCGTCTCTATCCCATGATCCACAAGATTTCATGGAATCGTTGGGTGATCTACAATATTGAAATCCTCAGAAAACTTATCAGCTTCATCAACACACTTCCTTAAACATGAGTTTCCAAATAACTTCATTCTCATAAAAATTTCTCTTCTAAGATAAAATCCTCCAAATTTTAATTCTTATTATCTATCTTCATCTACCAAATCCTTATACTCCATCATGGATAAAATTATTTTATGGTAGATAAGGAAGTTTGATCTAGAATATTTTAGACACATATCTAGCATATAAACCATCAAATATCTAAAAATATTAATATTTTCACATATCTCTGTAATACAAATGATATATACATCTTGATACCTAATTGTGTTGATATCACCTTTCCTCAAAAACATCATATTCCAAATAAACATCATAGAAATTAACTATCAAGATCTAACTCAGTTGTAAATGGTCTTCTTACTAAAACAACTCCAATAACCTATTTTAATCATCCTTATAAATGATGGAATAACTGTGACTTGGAATATATACATGATAATAAATTGAAACACCTTTGTGATTTATTTTAGTGATCTATAATGTTTACTTGAAGATAAAACTATCTTCTCCCCATTTATCATTTTTCAATCTCGGTCTTTGTCTTCCCCAAATATGAACTCCACATTCTAATAAAAATGATGAACAATCCATGGATAGAATGGAATATCATTATTCATGACCCACTCTCACAATCAATATTATTTAATTAAATTATGAACCAATGATATTTTTACCATCAACCACTCATCATTAACTTCCTTCCTAGGCACTACTCTTAAATTTTTGAGACATAGGTTTCTCGGACTGGTTGCATTTCTTCTCAAATATCCTATATTCTTCTTCGAAAGATAAAAATAATCTAGGAATTACACATATACACACTTCACATGAACCATTTTGAAAAGGGTAAATGTATAACATGAGGTTGATGGATGGTGAATGTTCAGATGATAAAGGTTGCAAAGAATGTCGAATGTCATAGTGTGATGGTATGTGTGTCAAAATAGTATTTTGTCCCCAATTTATATCATTTAGTGATTTGTAAAACAATAAATGGAAATAACATATAAATTTTAAATAAATTAAATAATTCATCCTTAAATAAGAATTAGCACTGTTGACTAAAAATAAACATCAGGTCCTTCCAATGGTCGGTTTTTCTAATGGTGGGTTATTCCAATAGTTTGTAAATATCAACATTGGGTAAACCCCAATTGTGGGTAAAATCCAAGGATGGGTAAACTCCAATGATGGTTTCTATAATATTATGTTTTATAAATATTAATCACGCATAATTCAGGTTTGATGTACTTCATTCTCTCAAAATTCAATAATTTTTTCGAAATATCAGCAAGACGGTGTTCAGTTCCAAGGTATTCAAGATTAATATCACTCTTTTGAAAATTATATCTCTAATAGATATGTATTAAATTAATTTATTATTCATATGGAGTGAGATACTTGATTCTTATAAATATTTATATCACATGTGTTGTCACAATTTATAGGTACATTTTGGAATTAAAATTTATATTCTAGAAAAGTGTGTTTCGTCCACAAAATTTGAGCACTACAGCTAGCTGATGCAATATAGTCAACATCAGCAATAGATTGTACAAAAAATTTTGTTTTTTTCTACACCAAGAAAATATAGACTTTCCTAAAAGGATATATGTACTAGAGGATCATTTTCTATCGAACATTAAACCACCAAAATAATCATCGAAATAACTAACTAAGACAAATACTTTTTCCCTTGGTTAGAAAAATCATAAAATGGTTGTATACTTGAGGTATTTAAAAATCCATTCACACCATGTAAGTTGTACTCTTTTGGGTTTTCTTGAAAATCTGCACACATAAAAAAACGAAACATAATTTTATATTGGGAACCAATTCTGTAGAGAGCACTGCAAATCATACTTTTGTAATTGGTTTGATCCACGGATTTCATAGATTCATCAATGTGCAACATACAGGTGGTACTGATAGTGTTTTCACTACATTATGTTCTATCTAAAGAAAAAAAATTTAAACGTTATTTAATATATTTAATTTGATTCAAAATAATTCCTTCTTTATTTTCAGAAACCCTAAAACCATGAAATAATTTTTGTTATCGCATTAAATAGATTTCAAATTCATTTTTCATAAATGGTTAATTTTTAGTTCTTATAGAAAATTTCGAACATGAAAATATTATATCATATACAAATATTTGGAAAAATAAATAATATTTTTGAATATATTTCAATAAATAAGTTTGGATTAGCAATAAATTTTGAAAATAATTTTAAAATAATGAAATATATGAGCCTATTATATGAAACTCTATTTTCTTATTTTAAATCATCAAACATTTTGTTAATTTAAAAACTTCATTTGGAAAAATTGGGTTATGAAATCATTAGGATCGTTAAACCCAAAAACCCTCAACAATATACCTATTTGGTTAGTAAATTTTACATTCATTTGATATTGTGGGAAATCTAGATGTGCTTCATAATCTAGGACTAATCTAATAGATTCATGTACGGATACAGGTGAAAGTATTTCCCCATAATAAAGAACCTCTTATTTATTATACCCTTGTGTAACCAATCAGGCCATATTCCTTATTGTTTTTTCCAGATTAATCAAACTTATTTATAAACATCCATTTATTTCCTATAGTCATGGTTTCATTAGATATATCAAAAAGTTCCCAAAAATTATTTCTTTCAAATTTATTATTTTTTCTTTGATATCCATTTCCTACAATTCATCAAAAATTACATTAATACTATTATAAAGTTCATGATGTGATAAGAAAGCATGATGTTGAAACTTGTTTATTAGAGAATATGTAATTTTTGTACCTATATTTAAGTCTCCAACAAATAAATATAAAGGATGATATTTATTAGTCCTAACATATATATATAATTACTGGATGATCACCTCATTGTATTCTATAGATTTTGGAAGTGTTTCTGGAAGTTCCTCAGAGATAGATGATTTTTATACATGTTTTGTAGCAGAATCTGAAGGATTTTAATTTCTATTAAATGTAGATAAATAATACTCATGTTTTTCTAATGGAGTCTTAGGATCATGTGGATATATATCATCAAACATGACATGGAAAAACACTTACATAGTCCTGGTTGTTTTTTGGATACATATATAAGTTTTACTATAAGATGAATAGCAAAAGAAAATTTATTCTTTTATATTGGAGGGATTATTATAAATGTTATCATTAATGTTAGTAATAAATTGGTTGAAACAAAAAATCTAAATTAATTAAACATATTATTTTTATTATTCTAATGTTCATAATGGTGTTCCTTTAAAAATTACTAATTAAAACTCTATTAATTATATAAAATGTAGTATTTACAACCTCTTCCCAAATGTACACAGGTAATTCGTATTCAATTAGTATTTTCTAGGATATCTCATGATGTTTTATATTTATTATTTCATACATTCTAATCCACTATCTTTTAATTGGAGAAGATAAGTTATGATTATAGAAATTTTGTGAGAAAAAAAGATTAAACAAGTTGATTTTCAAACGCATGGACATGGTCACTTCCTATGGTTTTAATTCTATGTCCACATTGGTTTATTATATATCTAGAATACTTTGAAATTTAATAGAGTGCTGGAATTTTTTATCTAAAAACATCCCACGTATACCTAAAAAATCCATCTATAAGTACATAGACATTATACTTCTCTTTTAAAATAAAAACTCTAAATAGTCCAAAAGAGTCCATGTGATTTAACTGAAGAGGATGATATGATCAAACATCTTTCATTAATTTTATGTACATTTTGTTTTTTTTACCTTTCTTACAATGGTTATAGGATTTTTCATTTTTGAATTCTTATTTTGGTAGATTCCTAATTATACCTTTCTAGTAAGCCTTCTAAGAGAGGGAATAGTTCATGTCCTAGTCTCTTATTCCAAATCTATGATTCAATATGAATGTCACTTACGAAAGAATCATTTTTTTAAATTAAAGAATCATGATTAAAATTATATTCATTTTTATTTCTCAATGAAGTAAACACTAATGAATTTGTAGAAAAAAATTGGAAGAATTGTTTTAAAATTTCACAAAAAAACCATCATCACACGGATGTAAGGTTCTGAGAATATTGTATTTTAATCCATCAAAAAATTTATTTTCATAATTAAAGCTATGTTAGAGTTATAGATTTGTCTAAGAGTAATTATTATTCATATATAGTTTTCACAATGGTGACATTTCTACCATAAAATTTTATCATATTCTTGAATCTTGAGTAATATCATATCATCTGTCGATAAAAGCCACCATTCACTGACTATATAGTTATAATGGTGATTTGAATGCAATTTCCATATAAAAAATGTTATACCATGAATTATTTTGGATCCCATATCTTCTTTTGTTGAGATATGTTAGTGATTTTTCCTTTACAAACACATATTTTCATCATGGGTTTCCTATAAGAAGATTTTAAATTTTTTGAAATTAAAAAATTATTAAGTTTACATGAATAAAAACATTCAATAGAATTAATATAATTATATTTAAGAATAAATGTGAATTAAATAAATATCTTATATCCCGGGTGGTACCATGGACCATTAATACAACAAGGTTCACTTTTTTCATAGAAATTGAGTGAGACCCCTTTATGATTATTGAATATCTCTAAGAATTTATTTAATTGATCATTTGAAAATTTTAGTTCTATATTATATTTCAGAAAACATTCATTCATTTCTCTGTGAATAGTAGTATTAGTTCATACACTATTATATATAACATGATGTTTATTTAGAATTGTTTATTTTTCTTTAAAATCAGTAAATGTATCTTTTTGAATGTTGAAATATTCTTACATTTAAACTTTTGAAATATCATCATAATTAATATCATCTTTAGAATGAAAAAAATTGTGTACAAGAGATATTTTAGGTACCTCAGATATGTTTTTCATAAAGAACATATTTTCACTATCATACATTCCATCATGAGTCATGTCGGAGTCATTGGAGCTATCTTCAGGGTCACTATAAGTGGATTTCATGTGTTTTTTATTTTTTTAATCCTTATCATCAGACTTCTTTTTGTAATTTATCATGGGACAATCCCCATTAACAATTCCTTTTATCTTATAATCATAATTGATAATTTCAATTGAATTATAATCTATTTTTATTCATTCTTAAAATTTCATGTATTATCATACATATCCTTATAGCTAGGTTTTCTAAAAAAAATATATTCTTATGTAATTTCATAAAACATCTGTCTATATAGGGCATTTCCTAATCACTTTAGGCTGGTGATTCATCATTACTGTATCCTTCAAATTGTTTTTTTGTTAATTAATTATTATTAAAGGCTAATGAATTTATATTTTTTTCATTATCTTCTTCATGATTATGTTTATGTTCTTCCTCATACGGAATCAACTTCACCATCAATTCCTTTATAGGTAGTTTACTAGTGTCACATGATTCTATAATTGAAATAGATGTTCATCTCCATCACCCTATAAGACATCTCATTAGTCACATAATTTATACATTGTCTAACAATAGATTCCCCAAGGATCTCATTTTATTCACTATATCATTAAACCCGAGATACATATTGGATATCATATCCTCATGTCTCATCTTGAATGTATCGTATTTATTTTTATAAGTATTAAATGTAATTTCATTGAAATTAGTATTTCCTTCATGAAAAATTGATAATGTGTCCCAAATTTAAAAATTTGTTTTACAGGATGGTATCCTAATAAATTTATCATCTCATAATGATCAATAAAGATAATTCATGGCTTTAGAATTTTTATTATAAACATTTTTTGTTGCACCATCCCTTGTTACTCTAAAGGTTTCACATTAATCATATTTATCCTCTATTATAGTCCATATTTCAATAATTATATTTAAATTTGAATGTCAGTATTTATTTTACATTGATAATAGTAATTTTTATTAATTATTGGAGGTCTATTGGTAGAAGAATATTCATGTATATTATCCATTTAATGAAATACATATAAAATTGATAGAAATATTGGTTTATAAAAACACATCTAAATGAATTATGGAAAAGATTTTGGAAACCTATGATACCAAATGTCGGTTAGAGTTAGTAACTTAAATGGGGTTGAATTGAGTACCCAATAAAAAATTAATGTGAAATAAAGATTAAATAAAATCTCCCAGTCCACATAAAATAGCATAGTTAGTCCAAAAATAGATGGATAAACGTTATGACCTTTTAAAATATTTCCCAAAGTGTGATTAAATATCAATTAAAATAATATTAAAACTATTCTTACATTTGAAATAAATTTCAATAATACATATTTTATCTAAACTCTAATTATGTTTAACAATCAATATGGTGGTATTTTTACAGTAAAAAAAATTCTGTTTTAATCTCATAAAATAAAAAAAAATCACATAGGAATTAAAAACAATAGGTTCAATCTCAAAAAGAGACATCATTCTCTTAACATGGAAATCACATGATACCATGTAGATTATATAAAATTATCTTGATATATAACCTGGTTTGGGTATACATAATTTCTAACCAGCTCTCCATGAAATTCAGGTACACTTTTCAAAATAACCATGGGAATAGAAGAAACATGGGCTATATAAGAAACTGTTCAAAATCACGATGGGTAAAAAATGTAATGAGAGTTAAAGAAGATATCTTGAATCTTCCACTTAAAAAACATTAGATTGTGTGTGTTTAATGAAACGTTTAAATCACACACTATTAAAAATTAAATAAATAATACAAAAATTGAGGGTTTAAAGATATAAAAAGGATGGTTTTTCTTTTTTTGATGTGGTCTGAAATCTTGAGACTCCTCTGATGTTGTTTGGAGAGGATCTCAAGTCTTATTTCTAAAAATAATATATTAATATAGCATTGTCTTATCTATTTGTTCTGATTTTAGGTAATGTTATGAATGTTCTGTATGGTCTACTCAACCTCATTTGAGTATTAGTAAGGATGAAGTGTGTATTCTCTCATTAATTTCATACACTTGAATTCACTCATCTAGTTCATGGAATATTAGTCTACCTCTCTTCTCTCTTTCAAATATGATGGATTATACTTTTAAATATATCTGTAATGTAAGGGAGAATCTATTAGAATAACTACCATATGAATTTTCTACTACCCATAATGAACTCCAACACACACTTTAATGCATCACGACAATATTTAACAAAACAAATATGAAATAATCAATTGCATTAAATTTACAAATATAGTAGTTATAAATGTTTAATTCTTATTAAGTTAAAATAGTGATGGGGAAACTTCAGGTGATGAGACTACTCGGGCATCAAATCGTCTTTATTATGAACGAATTTGGTTGTGAGTCACGCCAATGGTGAGTAAGCCTGATGGT
The DNA here is from genome assembly GCA_963277665.1 of Viscum album. NCBI lineage: Eukaryota > Viridiplantae > Streptophyta > Magnoliopsida > Santalales > Viscaceae > Viscum > Viscum album. The sequence continues at coordinate 437,059,376 of OY728127.1, read as the reverse complement.
TTGGTCACCAGGTAATAGGTTGTTCTCAATGGTTAATCATCTCAGTGGTGGCTTATCTTAATGTTGAATCATGCCAATGGTGAGTTAGGATGATGGATTGGTCATTAGGTAATAGGTTTTTCTCAATGTTTAATCATATCAATGGTGGATTATCTCAATGTTGAGTCATATATAGTGGTAGTTACTTTTGATAATTTTTAAAATTTCATGGAATTGGGTCTAGTCTAGTGGTAAGTAATCATCAACTGTAACTCAAGGTCAATAATTATTTATGTCTAATAGAGACCTAGTTATGGTTATTGGTCATCCTTAATGGTAACTCATTTCTAGTAGTAGTAATTTTACATAATTAGACAATATTTTGTTCTTAATGGTGACTCAACTCTGACAATGATTCATTCCTTGTGGTGACTTATCATTAATGGTGAGTCATTTCTAGTGGTGTGTAAAGTCTGAAGAAAGGTATTTTGTGCACTTAGCCAATATTTCCACAAACATTCATATATTATATCATGTTATCATAAATAAAAAACCATCAAAACAAAATTAACTTGGTTTTTATGCATTAAAACAGGGATGTAACAACAAAAATGGTAAGGCAGTTTCTTGTGAATCATGGTAAATAATGAATAATGAGAAACAATCCTTGACACTTTATCAGGAATTAGTGTTAGTGGTCATTGAATTGAAAATTTGTAAGCATTGACATTATGGTGAGTAGTGTGATATATAAAATGATCACAAGATATATTAATATATATTCAAATATAATTAGTTATACGTTAACCAAAGTATATTGTTATAACTAATAAAAGATTATGATTTCTTGATAAATTACCTCCATGGGAAGGGAAAAAGTGTTTGATGTTATGATTAGAAAGAATTTTTATTTATTATACATGATGAAGTTTGATAAAAACCAAATACTCATAGATCTAAAATTGATCAATTTAAATTTTAAATGGGAAGGTGATAAATTATTCCTTGCATATGTTTTTTCTGAACCTTCTAATCATGTAAAGATCAATGATAACTGGAACGATAATTTAGAGTTAGAAAAGAAGTTTGAAAATATTATAGATTTCAACTGTAATAATTAATGTTTTATATGGTTAGGAAATTATATATATGTACTATATGTAGAGAAAGTGAAAAAAGGATATTTTTGATGATAGTCATAGACCATCCTTCTATATCCTTCTCAGAGGAAAAAAATGCATAGAGACATGAAGAAAAACTTCTAATCAGATAACATGAAGAGGGAAATTTTGTTGTATATACCTAGCTGTTTGGATTGCTAAAAAGTTAAGGAAATGCTACATATTCATAATGTAATGACGTTACTATTACCCACACCTGTATGAGAATGGGAAAAAATAAGCATTTATAACATCATATGACCCCCAAAACATCTAAACACCATAATTCCATATGGCTTACAATTGATAGCCTTACATAGTCTTCAAATTTCATTTTTTCTAGAGAATATTTATCATGCGATCAACATGATAAAATATAGATAAAATAGGTGGTTATGATCCATGGAGTACCAATCTCTGTTTTATCTGATCAATATCAAATTCTTATATTGATATTCTTGAAATAATATAGCATTTTTTGGGAACTTAGTTGAATATTAGCACCCCTTATTATCACCAGATGAAAATTAAGTCAGATAGAAGCATTACAACTCTATAGGTTATGTTGATATCCTTATAAATGGATTTAATATGATTATGGAATCATATTAATCTAACATAGTTATCATATAAAATTATTTTCCATTCTATAATTAAAATGACACACTATGGGGATCTTAATGGTAAGTGATACATTAATCATCCAAGATGGGATAAAAAGAAGGAAATGAAGCTGATTGGGTGCCAAATTATGTAAATAATGACATATAAATTTTTTATCATTTAGTGGAATATTAAGGTGAATCAAATTCAATAGAAGAGATATATTGATAATCATTAAAGAGAGATATAGTAAGAAGTTGGTGAAAATATGTTTCTGTGAATATCTCCATTGAAATAGGTGATGAGATTTTAGATGAATGGGATTATAAGCCCAGGATAATTTAGTCCCTTCATGATCATTGATCATCTCAGGGTCATAAAATATCACTTAGATGTCCCTCATAACCTCTACCAGGTGTATGATTTCATCCTTGTATAATTTTTAGGAAGTTGGCACAAGATAAATCACATGTACTAATCCTAGAATCTATACGACTAGAACATTACCACCACTATGAAGAACAACCAATAGGGAAATTTGATAAAATAGACATGAATATATGGAATAATATCAACTATCTAGTAAATGTTTTATAGGGTAAATATAACAGCCAATGATTTAATGAAATATATTTTTTCAAATAAATTTAATTTCTTCAATATCTTGTATTACACGCAACTTTGAGATTTAAAAAACCATGATATAGTATCACAATTATTTTTACCTACTCATAACCATTATAAAATTTTTATTAAAAAAATGTACGAATAGGAATAACAATAATTCGAAAATTAATTTTAATTATTTTTTATATATAAAATATACTAATAAATTAGCGCCTAATATTTTGTAATGCCTTATATTCATTAAAAATAAATTTTTCTAAAAAAATATATCAATTTTTTTATAAAAAAGGATAAAATATATTTTATACCCTTTTAGGGAATTCATTTTTAAGACAAAACATATTATTATATTTGTTTATGTGAAATTTATCATTGAGTTATTTTTTGGAATTTTGTTAAATGATTAATTTATATATGAGTTGTGATTTTTATTAATAAATTATTTTTTATTAATAAATTTAAAAGATAAATTTTATTTTATGAGGCATTTAAAATTAAAATTATTTATCAATTTGATAAAGAAATTTGATATTTTTTGGAAATCAATGTTCCATAATTTACTTAGTATAGAATATTCATATTTTTCTAAATGTTTTTTAGTTGAAAATTATGTGTTTTAAACAAATCTAAAATTTTTGTGATTTTATCAATACATAAAAATGAAAAATAAGGAAGAAAATCCTTTTAAATCATGTAATTATTTAATGAAAAACTATTTATTTTATAACAATCTTGTACATGGAAAACCTTTTACAAGATTTTAAAAATTAAGGTAAAATGTTACATTAATAATTAAAATAATTGTTTGTCTTTAATGTGATCAATAATTTTATAGTTAAATTAAATTATATATTAATTTTTATTCCTTATAAATATTATTTATTTTATAATAAATTAATATATTCCATGGAAATCAATAAATATTATAATTTTAACTTATATACAAATTTTAATATTAAAATAATGTTTAAAAAAAATTATTTTACATGATTACATGAATTTATATTAAAATTTAGTTTTTAGAAATTAAATGTTTTTATATAATATAATGGTTTTAAAATATGACATCATAAGAATTAAATTACATAATATGTTACATTTTAATTTTTTCTCATTAAAGGAAATTATTATGGATAAAAATTATTAACCTAGTTAAAAATTAGTAATAGCAACATATCTTTTACTATGGGAAAAAGAAATAAATTGTGAAAACACATATAAATATATGGTTGAGGTTTTAATCAACCAATATTACCCAATTCTATATTTTTCAATTTCTTAATCACTTGACCCATTGATAGTGAAATTACATTGTTGAAATTGAATGGGTAATTCTAAAACTACCATTTTCTTCATTTATAAAATGATATTACCTTAAAAGATCCTTATTACACTCATTATATGTAATTAATATTAAATATTGTATAAAAATCCCCCTCATTGGAATCTATCATACTTCTATATGATTTTTGGGACCATTATTTTCTGTGTGTACATAATTTAAAAGTAGCTATTCAGGAGAGAAATCAAGAATCCATCATGAATATTACTTTCTCAAAGTCATTAATTTAATATAATACATACAAATATATTTTAAAAATAATAAAATAATGAAATAATTATCATTATTATAAATAAATTTTATTTTATTAATTGAACAATAATTATTCAATCCTTTCTATATACTTAGAAAAGAAGAATAACATCATTTTTTGGGTACATGCAGACTACCACCTTGATAAAAATATGTTTTTTGGAGTCACTACATATCATGGTTGGTAACAAGTACTTATTGGATAAATTTTAATGTCTTATATTTCAAATTTATAAATCTATATTGACATTTCATCATAAGCCATTTTTCGTCCATTCTTTGAGAAAATGGATCGTTAATCTTGTATACATTTGGAGAGCTACCTAAATAAACAATAGATATTCGTTATCATCACCACACTTTTAAAATGGATCAATAAATATATTTAATGATAATATATTTTAATTATGAAATTCTTATCATTATTTTTTTTATATTATCATTATGGGGTGACTTTTCGTTACTAATTAAAACATCAAAAAACATTATCATTTGTGTGGATTCACCACCTATGGGAATGATGTTATAATATCTACATAGTAGAAAATAATGGGATTACATATAATTGATATATAGTGAAATAATAACTAACATATTATTCCAAATGTTTCAAGAATCATGTTTTAATTATTTAAATATTTTTTTGTATACAAAATTTAAATCATTATGTATGTTGAAACTTGTTTATCAGGCTTCCGATAACTACAAAATTTATTCTTGTCCTACCCTTAATAAAAATAAAAAATAAGGAAAAAGTAAAAAGTGGTAATTACATAATGAATAATTATGTAATTATGAGCATGGAATAAAAAAGTAAAAATATTCTTGGTTACCATTATATATTAATGATATAAGAAAACAAACGATCAAAAATATGTTAATTAAAATAACTATAATAATGAAATATATTTTTATTGTAGGATAATACATAATGATCCTAATTACTAACAAATGTAAATTAGTCACTTAATAAATACATATGTTAATTATTTTCATTATATAGGATGTTATAGAATGGTCGTGTTAGAAAAAACAGTAGGTAATGGTTTTTGAAAACATAATTAACTTTCATTGAGTTATACACCACTTTATAGAACCTTATAATTAAAATTTATTTATAATCATTTATCTAATGATATTATTTTGTAATAAATCATTATTTTTTCAGGAATTATGTTTTATATCCATGTAATCTTCCTTGATGATTTCATTTAAAATGTTTGAGATTGTACGGAATAATTCATTCTTTTAATAATGTACTATTCTTTTCCATCTCCATATTTTCCCATCCCAACAAATTTTTCCTTTTTTATTTTTTAAGGTATTATGTTTTATCTCTTATGAACCTCATATTTACATTTAATTTTTTTTAAAATTAATATTTATTTATTCTTAAAATCATGCGTGTTCGATAAAAGAATACTTTTGAATATAAATGGGTTTTAATATTAATAATATATATTTTATTATAATCCACAATTTCTTATACAAGAAAATTGTTCTTCCATTATTATTTATTTCCAAAAATATTTTTCTAATGTACTCTTTGAATAATAATTAAAAATATTTCTAAAATAATTTTAGAACTTTCTATAAACAATTTTTATGGGTTTTAAATAAATAATGTGGAGATTTTTTTTATAATTTTTTTATATATCTAAAAGATTTTCCATCCTTGTTATATTATATTTTTATATTAATTATTTGAACATTTATTTGTCATTTAAATTTATTAATGATGTTATTTTATGAAATACCATTCAGTAATGTCATGAAACCAATTTTCATTTATTTGGGGTTTTTACGATGTGATTATTGTGTTTAAAGTGACACAAAAATATATGTATTATGAGGTGGTGGGATGTATATATCCCTCTAATACATTCTGTAATGTATAATATCTCCTGATTTTGAAATGTAATGTGAATAGGTTAGTGAGTATCTAGGTTCATAAATGGTGAGATAAATTATGGTTAGCTATAAGGAAAATTTTATAAGTGAATAGGTTGGTGGGTTTCCTAGTTCAAAAAGATATGAAATACCATGATTAGAATTTTAACCTTTCTTCATATGTTCTATGGTTCAAAATATAAGATTCATGTTTTATTTTCCCATTCCATGGTATATGTGTTGTCATTTGAGATGATATTTTTTTCTTTCATTCATATGGTAACACATAATCATTTATGTTCTTTTAAATGAAATATTTTTATTCATACAATCAAATATGTTTTTCATATAACCAAAATGGATATAGTTGTGTTATCCCTAACTAATAATTTAACCTCAATCGTTATTTTTTCTCCCAATCCCTAGTATTTGAAGATGATTATATCTCATGGGAATTAAAATATGGCGTTTTTATAGGGAAATGTTTAAAACATGTAAAATAATGTTTTTTATATTTCTAGTATCCAATATACTAAACCATTTGGTCCTTGGGTTGTTCAACTATTTTTGAGATGTTTTAATTAAAACATGATATTAATGTACTATTTACATATGTTTAGATTTAGAAACAATTTTTGGTTTCAATGAAATGTTTAGATATATTTTAAGATTATGTTGAGAAAACAATAGTAAAAACTCTATGTATAATTATAAGGTAACATGAAGATATTTTTTAAATATATGAATTAAGTTATTTTCCTCAAAAATTCATCCATTTTTTTGGATAGTGTAAATTTGGTAAAGGATTTGGAATTTTTTTACATGGTGGTAATTTCTTCAAGGAGGGAATATTGGGTATTAACTCAATCGTGGCCTAGTTCATAATAATTAGTCTCAATTGCACACCTAGATATATACTCCTAGGGTATATGATTCACTTAATTGATATTCACTTAAAATTTCCTTTCTGAATGATTTAATTAATCCTTTTGAAAGAAATGTTGTGAGAAACCTATTAGGGAAATAACTATGTATAAACAAGATTGAAACATAGATTTTTATTAAGAAAGAAAACAAAAATTATTTATGATAAATTTATTATATGATCATAGTGTTCCCCCAAAACATAATGTTTAGTTCTTCATCAATATTATACAAGGATAATTAACTATCTTAATAAAACACTATATAATTGATAATATTTAATTAGAGGTATTAAATAATAAATTATAAGAGATTCTTGAAAGAGGGTTTATATTCTATGGTGATTCACAATAGAGTGAACCCATCCATTTTAAAAATAAGGATGGACCATTCTTTCATTACACCAGTTATCATGACCTTAATAAAATCCTTAAAAATATATCCTATACCTAATATTAATTACATTTATGATAATCTTATAGGATTTAAATTATTCTCAATGATTGACCTCTATTCTCAATATCATCCACTAAAGGGAAAAAGGTATCATATCACAAAAATTTAATTACAAAAAAGGTTTTCAAACTATGAGTTCGTATTGATGGAAATTTGACCAAACAGTTCCCAAACTACCATTTCTTTTCATATAAATAGTGTATTTATTGATTACATGGATCAATTTTAAATAGTATTTATTGAATATATCTTCATATATTCAAAAATAAAGGAATATAATGAATGTCACCGAGAAACTATGTTGAAGTCCCTGAAGAAGGATATATTGTATTCCAAACTCAAAAAATTCGAATTATAGCAATAAATTGTCTCATTTTTTTGGTAATTTATTCACATGTGAAAGTAAATATATAGATCTATCAAAGATTTATGTTATTTAGAAATGGCATAGATCAAGCATTGTGACCGAAATCAATCGTTTTCAAAAGATAGATATAAATTATAGATACTTTTGGAGAAATTTCTCATGGGTTTGAAATCCATTAACCATGTTTTCATAAAAAATGATAGAAGTTCCACTCAATAAAATAATGAGATGAATTATTCATCAAGATTAAGTAATGGATTGTAACTACATACGTACTGACATTACATTGTAGTGGTGAAGTGTTTTTAATTTATAGTGATGCACTATTTAAGGAATATTGATTTATCCTCATGAAAAATAGTCAATCAGAGTGAGTATCACAAGTGGGGGAGAATTGAGTAGCCAATAAAATTTTTTTGTTAAACAAATTGCAAATATAATATCCTAGTAAAATTAAAACAACATAGATAATCAAAATATAATATCTATATAAGTTAGGATCTTTTAAAATATTCCTCAAAGAGTGATTATGTATCAGTTATATAAAATAGAATAAATTGTATCATTTGAAATGAATTTATATTATAAAAATATTATATAATCACTAATTATTATTATAATAAATGTAGTCTTTTTATTAAATATCAAAAAAAATTAATGTTTTAAAATAAAAAAAAAAACACATAGAAGAATTAAAATAATAGGTTTAGTATAATGCTGAGACCTAATTATGTCTACTTGGAAGTCAACTGCTACTAAGAAATTTATATAAAATAATCTTTATCCATAACATATATTGGATATACACAATATCTAACCAACTTTCCAGGACAAATAGGAACCTTATCTATAATAATAATGGGAATAGAATAAACAAAAACCACACAAGGACCTATTCCACAACATTTTGGGAAAAAAATCTAAATTAAGTAAATAAGATATCTTGTATCTTATTGTTAAAGCACATGAGATAGTGTATGTTTAATAAATAGGGTAAATCACAAAATGCTTAAAATTAAATTCAATAAGTATAAATTCTAAAGATATATAAAGGATGGTGTTTCTTGGTCTGATGTTCTCTAAAATCATGAGACACCATATATATTTCATGGAGCTGAGATTAAGTTGTTTTTTTAAAATAATAGTAAAATACATCATCATAATCTATATTTGTATTGATAGTAGGTAAGGTTATAAATCTTTAATATCTTATACTCTTCCATGGTCGAGTGTAGATAAGGATTAATCATGTAATATCTCAATATGGTCACAAAATTCACATCACTCATCTAGTTCGTTCAATATTGTTCCATATATCTTCTCTCTAGCATGAAAAATGGAGTCTTATTTCATAATATATCAATAGCTTACTGGAGTATATGTTTTAATAAATTTCATCTGGATATTCTTCACCTTGTACTGAATGGTGGAAAACACCATATTGAATCCATGTAATATTTTATAAAACAAATACAAAATAATCCAATTAATTAAATTCACTAATATATCTATTATATAATTTTAATTCAATTTAATTGGGAAAAACAATGGTGACTCTTCTGGCACTGAAAAAACCATAGTGTTGAATTATCATTATGATTAATTAAGCTAGTGTTGAGTTAGGCTAATGGTGAGATAAACTGATTATAGGTCATCTAGTGGTAGGTCATTCATAATGTTGACACGTCTCAATGGTGACCCATTATTTGGAAGTTTTATTATTCATAAATTTTCCAAAATTTCATGTAGGAGGGCAATGTATGATGGTTATTAATCTTTAATGGTGACTCAATTTCAACTATTAGTCATGTTTGGAAGTGACTAAATTCTAGTTGTGAGTAGTACTCCATTGTGACTTTTTTATATTGGTCGGTTTTTCCCATTTGTAGCCAACATTTGCATCAGGACTGTGACTCAAATTTGATATAGGGTCTTTCCTACCAGGGACACATCTTCAACGTTGAGTCATTTAAGGATGTGAGTAATATTTTCTGATAGGTGGTCATTCCCTAAATTAGCTAATATTTCTCAAAACTGACTATTATTATAAAATTATATCTCAATCCATATAATCTATTAAAAACATAATTAACATGATTTTTTAGCATAAAAAATTAATTTCCAACAATCAAATCTTATTGATGATAAAAAATCAGGGAATTTTATATTCATGAAAAAAATAAACCATGTAATAAAATATATGTACTTTGAAAAAGTACTAATATTTTCATAACACAATAAAAATCTATAGTGAGGGTTTAAAATGAAATTGTATCTTAAAAAATGATATCAAGGATATTAATTAAAAATAAAATCAATGACACACCAAATGAAGGGTATCAAATAATAACTCAAATTTAATGAAAAAGGCATGGAAATTGGTGTTTCAATCAACTACCAAATTGATTCTATTCCTTCTAGGATTATAAAAAATTGAAAATAATATAGGGAAATGAAAATAAGTAAAATATGAGTAATAAGATAATTTCTATTAAAGTGAAAAATTATTTCAATTACATCCAAAAATATATAAAACAATATATAGAAAGAAGTCAATATCAAAAATAAATATTTATTTCAATTCATCTCAGGATGGGTAGTAGGAACAATAAGTACATTAAAATTACACATATCATAGGAAGAGGGAAAAATGGGTGTATCTAAGGAATCATTGGTTGAATATGTAGGGATATCATATAGGGAAGGATAATCTCAGATGATAATCATCCAGAGATATTGGAAAACTTCCATGGGAGTTAGACTAAAAGGCTAGAACTGAGCAGGTAAAGGTGCATGAAGAACCTTATTAACAATTGCTCCAAAAAACACTAGATTACTAGATAGAGGAGTGAGATGAGTAGTTTCTAGATATCACCCTGAGCGAAATGGTCATAATAGACACATGAAATATGGGTTTCATCATTTTTATGAATTACGTGATAATATTTATTCCTCATTCCATGGAACTAAAAAGGAACTTTTTAATCTCTATAATAAACATAATAATTTAGGTCATCAATTTCATCTGATTGAAATTTTATTTGAAATCTTGAGTAACCATAAAAATAATGAGGATCTCAGTAAGCAACATGAAATGATTTCAGATCTCATGAATATTATATATCTTTAATAGATAATATTTTACAGCTTTGGTAGCTATTTCCCTATAAAATATGGTCTCATTTGGGCATTCCATGTCCATCATATTGACATGATCACTGTTATGACTAATCATCCTCAAACCCTCATGAGAGATATCAGAAAAAACTACTAAAATAGATCAAATATCTTCCCGAACCACAGATATGATCAACTAATATTCCTAAGGATGAGGTGGAGAACTATAATTATAAGGGATAGAAGGCATACTCTCCACCATCTATTACAAAGCATCCATAGTTGCAGAAAAAGAAGTATGCAGCCCAACCATAAATAATCTCAAAGACTACATCTCACATGATAGTATTTTATTCCCTATCTCCAACTCCTAAATGCGATGCATCTTCTTAGGTTGGATTTGGTGTAACACAACCTCCAACAAGTATCTTGAATTTTCTCACTATGATTAGTGACATTTGGTGCCTAATTTATAAATATCTTACCAAATTCATGGATAATACTATTTATTAAGGCCTATAAGTCATATTTGGATACAACATATATAGGCACTATTGCACGGAATAGTAGAAAAACAACAAAAAAACAACAACAATATGAATGGGTGTAGAATCCCTCTAGACATCAACCTCTACAGGCTCAAATCTTGTGGGAACATCTAAATCACATATCTATAACACCCTAGTAACATCTATTTGGTCCAACATTGAACCCATAGGATCCATCTATACTCGAACTTGAACAGCAGGACCACTTTGCATTTGTGGAACTGTATCACTATCTATATTAGTATATTCTAAACCATATCTTTCATAACCACAGTACATTTCCCATTCCTCAAAGTACATGACATCAAACTTGGATAATGACACAACAACTAGCCCAATAACTATATGCTCAAAAAGTGTCTTCTCACCAATAGTCTTCTCAACAACAATATTCTCGCTGAATGTAGGCTCATGAGATTCACCATATGTAAGATGAAGAGGGTTACTAACAAGGAATGGGGATTCCTCCCCCTATAAATATTCTCCAAACTCATCTATAATATCTCTATAAATATTTATAACTATGATCCATATCTCCTCAGACCTCGAAGCATTAGATGAGGAAGGATAAGAAACCAATGTATTATGTATCACAGGATCATGAGGCCTATCATGGTTAGAATCGTCTTTATCATCACTGTCATCTTCACCATTATTTCCCTTATATTTTCCATCTATATATTCCTCATCATATCATTCTTCTTTATCATTTCATTTTTCTTCAACATTTTCCTATATATCATTATCATCATTTTCTTCTTCTTCACCATTTTATCCATTTTCATCATCCCACCCATTTTAATCATATGATAACTCAAGAGTATCTTTAGAAACCTCACTTTCCACAAGTTCACTTCCTTCAGATAAAATTTTATCTCTAGAAGGGATAGATATAGGAGTTCTACATGCTCCAACATAGATATATGGAGAATCTTGGTATTATTCGGGTCACGACCCTCCTCAATGGAAAACACGTTTTCTTTATTACTAGAACTATCATCCATTTATTCTTCTTCTCCATATTCATCATCACAATACTCTACCACTTCATCCAAATCCAAGACAATATACACCTTATTTATTAGCATTGTTGGGTGATCAACATGATTGAAATCCTTGTGAAATATGTCTGCATCAACACTCCAATTCCAAAACCAATGGTTCCAATATATCTTTATTCTATTCCAAGTGAATCTTTTTAGACAAAAAACTCCAAAATTTACGTTTTTTTCACTATCTTTATCTACCAATACTTTATCCTCAATAATGTTGAAAATAATTTTTTATAGATTACAGAGTTTGATCCAAAATATGTCCTCAACATCTACATCTTATGAACCATCATATGAACCTTCATTTCTCTACCCAAGTTTATCTTTTCAGATATATTAATAATATATAAGATATATACATCTTGACACCGAAATGTAGTGAAATAACCTTTCGTCGGGCACAAAATATTCAAAATAAACATGAACTGAAAATGAAACTCCCCATTTAACTCGGATGCAGTTGGTCTTCTTACAATTCCATTTCAAGAAAGCTCAACCCAATCATCCTTATACCTAAAGGAATCAAATTCACTTGGAATATATCTCTCATAATCATTTGACACATATTTGTGAGGTGCTTTCATTCATATATCATGTTAACTTGAAGTGAAGACAACCTTCTTCCCCTTTATCCTTCTTTGAACCTAGAATTTATCTTCCCCAAAGATAAACCCCAAATTCTAAATCAAATGATGCACTCTCCTTGGATCATAAAAATAAAATTTTTGAATATAGATATGTAATCATAATATCATTGAATCAAGGAATTTTTTGAATTTTAAAAATACATGAAATCCTAAATATAAGTCACGGGTCACTCCTTAGACCATCATCATGAAGTGGATTATGTCCCACGGTGAATTTTGTTCACTCTATATTCCCATAAAAATAGTGTAAAAAGTACCATGGTGGATTATTTTAAATCCATAATACCTTAAATATAATCCCATAAGAAATAATCCCCGCCTGTTGAATTGGAGGGAAATTAAAATCTAGGCCCACCCATCACATATCATAGTGTTATTAAGATAACTACATGTAAACCATACATAGAATCACATGAGATATAAATTTTTAACCAGTGTATTGGAGGGATATATGTTCTCGGTAAAACCCAACACATAATGAAAATCATAATATTTTAATGTATACCTATACCACATGATTTAAAGAAACCATACATAAATCATAAGCATGATAAAACCCATAAAATGAAAGTGTGTTTCATAATTATGACTAGAGGCATAACTGGAGGCTAAATAAAAATTATTCCCAAGATAATATTGACTTAAATAATTTAGAATTTTGATAATTTAAATTTTTATATAGGTCTTGAACATGGATATATAATGTACAAATTTCATGAGATGGGTTTATGAGAATAAATAATAAAAAAACCACATGTTTGATGCATTGTAAAATAAGTAAGGACGATTTCGATATTTGGAAAGAATATAATATTTTACATAAAAAATAAATTAAACCAAGAGGGTTATCCCTAAAATAATGATGGTTTTGATAATATATACTTGGTTTGAAATAATTTTATAGGGTGATTCTTGAAATGATACATTAAATAGAAAAGGTTCCATAAATAAAGTTTAATTTAAGTTGGAAATTTGAAAATGAACTAATATCATCAATAAGCATAGAGATAAAATGGATATTTAACTAGGAATATATCTCATAAGGTTATATAAAAAAAAGGTTCATGAGAGTATTTTTTTAATAAAATGAAGATAAACAAAGAGAATGTGACATTAACATGTAATCAGGGTGGTGGGGAAGACCCCTTACCTTCATTTCTGAAAGCACATTAAATTTCAACATAATTTAATCAAAAAATAAATTATCTTCATTAAATACAAAACTGTTAACTATATTAGTGTTTCGTTAATTTTCAATATTTTTTACTATATTTTGTAATATATTTTTAATATTGTTTCCTTTTAGAATAGTTATTTATAGTTATTCTGTTATTTTTTTCATAACACATTTGGTTTGTTGACTATGGTCAATGTTATTTTAAAATCACATCTTGATCTCCAAAATCATGGAGGTTAGTTAACATAATTATTATAAGAGAAAAATTCTTATACAGTTTAAAAGTTATCCCGAAATACACTCGAATCAATAATTATGCCCTGATAAGTCCAATTAAGGATGATAAGGTTTCTAAAAATGTTTCTATTTCATCAAAAATATATAATTCCCAAATATATTATTCTAGAATATTAATTTTAATAGAAATATTATTTTTAAATATTTAATATTTTTTTAAAGACATCCATTTTTGGTGGTTATGGAAAACAAAACATGTAAGTTCTTTAAGGCTTTATACTACACCTATGCATGGATCAAAAATTCATTTTCCATGGCATGATAGGGGTTATTAAATGATTTAAAAATTATTTAAGAATTATAATAATGTTTTTAATACAATATTATTGGACTTAGTATGCTTTTTAATGAATTATTTATGGTGGTGATGTATAATTAACGACATCCTTAATAAAGACGGTGGTCCCCACACACACATGATGACACATTCCATTTTATTAATGATTTTTAGTGGAAACTAAAAAAAATTATATTATAATAGAAAATAAAATTAAAATATTATAAATGTGGGTTTTATCTTAACATAAATTATATAGGTTACTTGAGGTGTTCAGAATAAGAAATGAACTAGAAACGTTGGATATAGTGTGTTCCCTCTCACTTGGTTGTTATCACTAAGGTAGCTCCTTGAGGAACCATAACATAGAAATTTGGTGAGGCAAGTCTCAAAAAGAGTGGATATGATGGTTAGAAGATCCTGAGGAAGATTATTGTACCATCCAAATCTATGGTATGGGTGGATAAATGAATAATATGTGGTCTCAGTTTATAAGGTTTGAAAATACCCTTTCGTAAAAACATCATTTTTCTCAATAACATCATTAAATTATTCAAAGAAAAATGATCCAAAAATGGAAAATAATGGTGTCTTGAAATTGATAAGTTTCAACCTATCTCAAAAATAAATGAAAATTTTTTTATTCTATATTTTGAAACCAATTTTTCTATTTGAATCCACTTTTACCCTAAATTACCAATTTAATGGTAACTCCAATTTCACGCATATAAAAAAATAATGTAAAAAATTTAAATTTAAATTATTTAATAATTCTAACATTATAATTAAAAATATTTATTTAATTCTATAAAATAATATATCCCACAATTTTAGAAATCACATTTATAATTAGTAAATATAAATCATAAAAACACATTTAAAAAAGTGGCTTTTAAGCATACAATATTTTTTTTGGATAAAATTATCAATAATATTGATTATATTTACATTAAAAATATATATATAATTAAACTAATATTTAATTAAAATTGAATTAATTAAAACACATAAATTCCACCATGTGACAATATTGTTAAAAGGAACTATATAAAATCTTTTTTTTAGAATAATACAAACATATTGTAAAATGTAATTCGTTGGATTTATATTACAAAATATTATATCAAAATTAATAAATTAAAATTATAAAATATATATTTTAATATAAAAATGTTTTTTCAAAACATTTTTGAAAATAATTTAAATTATTTTTACCAAAGTTAAATTATTAATAAAAATATGTATCCTCACTATTAATTTAAAAATAAATTATTTTAGAATAAAATATTAATCATTCAATAATTCCCACATGTTCAATCCTAATATGGAGTGAATTTCCATTATTATAATTATATATGTGATTAATATAATTCAAAAATAAAAAGTTTATAATTTATTAAAAAATTTGAAAAAATAATATATTTTATAAAATATAAAATATGGTTTTGTTAATTAATTATCTTGAATAATTTATAAATTAAAATATGAAATAATTATTTTTCAATAGAATATGATTTCATGAATTTATAATTGACACTTATATACTAATAATTTCATAAATCCCATGTAATTTATAAACATTTATTTTATCTATTCACTTAAGAATCAATATATTTTATGAAAAAAATAATATTAAAACAATATTCAAATTATAAATCCAAAGAAAATATTTTTTCAAATTCAATTTCTATATTTATTTTACTTTATCATTTATTTATGATAATAATATACAAGGGGAAACTATTTTCTTATGAAATAACTTTTTGAAATAATAATTTTTTTATTCATAATTTATATACAACTATAATAAAGCTATCATTAAATAATCATCATTATATTTTAAAAAAAATCATATATTGACAATAACATTATTATTTATATTTAATGAAATTTATAGTGCATAAAAATATATATTCTTATGAAAAATAAGTAATTAAGTATTTCCATATAAAATAACCTTAATATATAATATATAAAATAATTTATTTCTTAGTTTGGTAACTTCTATTCATAAATTGACTTATATTTAATGGTCTAAAAATATCACAGTATTGATTTTGTTTGGTGTTTCATGTAGGGAAATCGATCAAACATTTTCGAATTAATTAGAGGAAAACATATATTAAAATATCAGGTCATTAAATTTTCCACCTTAAATAAAAAAAATCCTTATTGTTTTAAAACTCATAGGGAGTGATTAATTTCTATATTAATTTCATCATTAACAATACACTTTAATTTTATTATAATTCAATTTAGGATATAATTTTAGATTTTCCTATAGGAAACTTTATATGAGTCCATTTTAAAAATAGGGAATCCATTCAAAATAGAATCCAAATAGGTGATGAAGAGATAAATCAATAAGGCATAACATTCCTCAATCCTTGATGAATTTTTATATAAAATGTATATAATAATTATACAACCAAACATTATTTATTTATTTCACAATACCTAATAGGTAAAACCTTACATGACACAAGATATAGAAAAACATAAGTGCGATAAAAATATATTCCTATATATCATTCATTTCATAGGATTTTCCATATTCCTATGATATAAGAGTAGGATGGTGTTGGTTTTCTCATTTAACATTTGGATTGGTTCATTGGTTTACATAGTGACAATATTTATCACATCAAAAACATTGAATCACTAGTGGATCCTTATGAATAACATCATCACCCTTCCTTATATCAATCTTTTTCCCTGAAAAACATGTTTCTCATTTCATAATAATACCAAAGGTAATGAATTCTATTTTCCCATTGAGGGAACTCCCATTATTCATATTTTGACATTATTTACATATATTATTTTCAAAATTACTTCCCTCATTATCTTCATCACCATAATTCCCAAGTGACTACATAATTATCTTATTTTGTGGTAACTAGATTTAAATTATTCTCCCATGTTTAATCAAATTTCATGATAGTTTTTTTGATAATATAATGAGATTTAGTAGTCCAAATCCAATTATAACTGGTCTATTTATAAGGTAATCATATCATTTTCCTTCACACCTATGTTAAAATATGTTTATTCATGTTCAATAAATTACAAAAATAAAAAATATTTTATCATGAGTGATGTCTTAGACAACACAAGGGAAATTTAACATATAGATTTTTGAATTCATAATTCCTTCATGGTAGACTATATTTTTTAGTCCAAGATATATCATTATTTTTTAACCTAAATGATTCACATTTTAACCTATATGATTATTAGATCAACATATATCATCCATAGTTCATCCCTTACTAAATATTTTATATATTTTTCATCATTTAGATAAAATATACATTAAATATCATAATCATGAGAATGAATGGTTTCATTTAATTGAGGAAAATTAACATAGGAAATATATTCAACAATAATTTTGAACATTTCTATATAATAATACTATTATACACCCTCTTTTAGAATTATCAAATGTTTTTATTTTATTCAAAATTCATCAATGGGAATCAAAATAAATGGGAAATATTAAACACATAGTAGGTGTAGAGACCCGAAGCTTGACGTACATGGACATTACATTACTTTTGTGGAATACTTAGTACATAACAAAAACACACACACAAGGATCGAAATAGTTTAGTGTCTTTGGAAACTCGGAACGTAATCTTCTTTATCGTGGTGAAAGATCTTCAATATCTCCCATAAAGATCTTCCCTTTTTTTCACCTAAAACCTTTCTTTATATCCTGGGGAAAAGAAAACATAAAAGGGTGAGCTCAAATGCACAGTAAGGGTAAACAAAAGAGAAATCAATCACATCATATTCATAAGAACATAACTTTTGGAAATCTTAACCTGCAAAAGAGAGCATAATTTCATAACATGGGATAAATCATAGTAGTGAAATGAAATCCCAATAATCATAACTTAAAACATGAAACTTTGTGGAATACACACATAATCATAGAGAATCATTTCTTGTTAGTCAAGACTCATTGCCAAGACTATCTTAGTGGACAAAGTCCCTTTCTGAACCGAGTCACCCTCATTTCAGTCCTGTTTCACTGAACCGGTATAACCTACCATTCCAGCCATGTCTATCTCGTGAGATATAAAATCTTTACCCAATGCATTGGAGGAAGATATAGGTCCCACCCATCTCATAATGATACCATTCTTATGTGTGCCACAAAATCATAAATCATACATCATTGCATAACCCATGTAGTAAAAATGGGATTCTTAAACAACATGACATCATTAACCAATTCATATAAGATAAAGGAATTCATATAAATATTTCCATTACAACATAATCAAATCCATGTAATAAGAGGGATAGAAACAGAACCCTTTATTATCTTAGATGGAAAATAATTTTGATAAAACACTTGAACTCCATTCTTGAGGAAAATATCCTTTCAAGTTCAAAAACATTTTACTTTCTTAACATGTCATAAAATTTTAAACTAAAAGAAGTTGATTAAAAATAAACTTGAAAACTTTTAAAGGAAGATTCTTGGAAATAATGTTTTAAAAATCCATTCATGCCGTATAAGTTAAAAAACATTCTTCTCGTACTTTTGTCGGAAAAGTCAAAAAGTACCTCATACGAAAAACAACAAAAGATTCCTTTCATATCTTTTAATAAATACTGACCGAAGGGTAAAATTGGATTCAAAAAATTTTAGGTGGATGGAAATAATATTAAATATTCAGGAAACATGGATGTGGATGATAAAATACACCCCAGTAAATACTAAAGTATAAACAATCTCGGATAAAAATGAGATTGTGATATTTCCCTTACCTTAGGTAGAATTTGCTTCGTATGTGTCCGAACCTCCTGTATAATGATTTAAATAATGTAATTGACTTATTAAAGAATCATATTAATTGTTATGATATCATATATGGTTCACTTATGACTTTATATTACCCTTTCTTTTGTAAATTCCATGTTAAAGAAACGTTTTGGGTAAAATCGTTTCATTTATCGTAGGTGTTTTGACTTGTTGTTCTTGACATTATTATTACTTATATCATGATTTAATTACTTCCAGAATATAAAATATGATTTATATATCATATATATTCAGTATATATATATATATATAATAGATTGATAAATGAAATGAAAAACACCGTTCATGGAGACGGTAGTCCGTACGTACGCATGAACGCTATTTTCCTTTCCTTATTGTTTTGAATGGAAGTAAGTAGATGAAATACATATATATATATATACATAAATCCAATAGATTTATAATGTCATATATTTCATTATTATTTCTTATATATACTTTGTAATCATTCTTAAATGGTTAACATGGAGAATGAATCTCATCGCGTCGTGGAGACGGTAGTCCGTACGTACGCACGAGCGATGATATCGTTCCCATGGTCGTGGAATTGTGTCGAAGTGTATGTATACTATTTCAGTATCAATATAACTTTATAATAATCATATATAGTTACTCATTACACCATTATACCCATCCAATTAATGTGGTGGCGGAAAATAGATTACACCACGACATGGAGACGGTATTCCGTACGTACGCACGCGCGGTGATTTCCTTTTTCCGTAGGATGGATAGAAGGTTAATTAGAGTTGTTTCATATTTATAATAACTTATCAGTAAATAAGAAATACCGATGTTATTACTTTATCATGAAACATCTAAATAAGAATAAGTTGAAGAAGAAAGAAATTGAAAAAGATCGGTAATGGATATTACCTCTTTTTGACGCGCCTTTTCTTCGCCTCCACTTAAAGAACTAAGGATGATCTTTGAATAAGACCAGGACCTCTATGATGATACTAGGGAAGTGGAGAAGAGATTTGTGCAGGGGTTGGCCGAGCTTTAAGGCTCAAAGTTGTGTGAGGAAGAGAGGGTGGAGGTGCCCTTTTATAAGGGAGGAGAGGGGCACCTTAGGAATATCTCAAAATATTATTTTATATTAAAGACAAAATCGGTTTATAATGGTTCCAAAGGGTCTTATTTCGAAGCTAAAGTGGGGATGGGTCGAAATACTATCAACCAATAGGATTTAGATAAGTTTACGTTATTATTTTTACCTTATCAATTAGATTTAACTCTAAGTTAAATAATTTAACTTTTACCGTGTCTTTATGTTTTCTTACACTATATGGTTAATAAACATACTATAACATGCCAAAAGAACCCCAAATTGTTTATTATTAATATATATATCCTTATCTAAGTCATTTGGCCGAACCTTAGATTTTTAGTAATAAAATAACAATTAATAATATAATATTAGATTTAAAAACTATTTTGTGTCAATTTTGACACTATTGGATATATGATTTTTGTGAAAGACATAACAGAATTATATGTTCGAAAAAAGTTTATTAAATCAACACTAATATATCATAGTAACCTAGAAAATTATTGGAATACATAAAAAGTCTTAAATTACATTTATTTTTGTATTTATAATATCAATTATGTCAATGTTTCATTAATAAGATAATTACTGCATCATCATTGTGTCATAATTAAATTAAACTATTTGATGTCTAAAAATTACAAATAAAATACCATTATGTAGGAAATCGTCTTATCATCCTAATGAATATTTACAATCTAATATATCTTATGTAAAACCCTATATTAAAAATGTTTTAGTAAATAAACTTTGATTTTAACTCTTTTAACTCTTCTTTGAATTAAATAATAATAAATGTCCTAATCTAATCCAAGGGGGCCTAAATGATAATATTTTACACTTAAGGATGTTTTTGGTCGAGATAAACTTGTCCAAGATAATTTGGACAAGTGTTAGGGTAATATTAATATCATTATTACCCTTAATTACCTTATTTACTTTTAACCGTGGAAAATAAAAGTAAAATGTTTCTATTCACCAAAAATTATTTTCATCTCATTGAACCACATTTTACATACTGACATCAACCGTGTCTCTCGGATTTTTGAAATTCCATTCACAGAAGCGGTAAAATTATGTTTTATGAAAAATTCAGTTTTTTAACTACCACTTAGTAGTTTCACTATTCATCAAAAATTGATGTTTTTCAGAACAATGCCAAAATTTCATCCTAAGCTATATTTCATATTCCGAATTCAAAAATGAAGTATATTTTACCAAATTCATAAAATAGAAGTTTCAATAATTAATTTTAAAATTAAATCCCGCTGTTAAAACAAACAGCGTGTTTTTAAGAAACAATATCTATCAAAAGATTGACACTTGATTATGTCTGGTTTAAATGTGAAATTACATCCAATGACCAAAATTGTATTAAATTGTAAAAATATATTCTAAATATACTTTAAAACCACTAAAATTAATAATTTATCACTATTAATTATTTCAATTAAAAAAGTTGATTTTAATTATAATTTAGTAATTTTCACTATTCATCAGAATATGAAAGTTATCCGAAAAGTACCAAAATTTCACCTTAGGCTAAATTCGATACTCCGAATCCAAAAATGAAGTCCATTTTGAGAGCTAAAATTTCTATAATTTAAAAAAGTGGTTATTACTATTCATAACAGCTAGTTTTAATAATATTTTAATAGCATATCGTTGTTTCGTGAAACTCAGTATTGCGTACTACACACGCTATCGAGGAAGGTTGAGATTGCGTGTAATGCAAGGCAAGTCAAGGATGCGTGTTGTGAAAGCTCCTTTTGGTGTAGCGTACAACACAAGACATTAAAAAGAATATTTTTCATAAAACCTCGGGCTGTTACATTCTACCCCCCTTAAAATGAATTTCGCCCTCGAAATTCGTCGGGGTTATAAATGGTTTACTATTCGAAAGTTTCTTTAATAGAAACCCACATCGTAAAAAGGAATATAAAAACCAATCTTTAAAAACAAAAGTATGAAACGTAACGGTTACCCAAATAAACTAATCACTGGGTTTCCACATAGGTGAAAATATGGATATGGAAGCGAAATCTAACCATCATGTTATGACGGAGAGTGGTAGAAAACATGACTATGGAAAAGCCAGCAATCACAAAGCCATAAATTTGTGACGATCTAAGGTACCATCTGATTCATCAGATATATGATCACTAGAACAACATTTTTGGTTTTCAAGATCGTTTCCCTAAAGTTAAAGAATTTGAATTAGAATAAATACTTTATTTTGGTACAATCTCACTGTTGTTCGTGCCTTTAACAATTTCCACTTCATATCTTAAATAAATTAAGTTTAATTTGTTATTCGTGAAGTGTTAGCAGATCATGTGACAGAATGACGAGTCATTCCATCTGTCTCAAACAAAAGGTTAGCAAAAATTATATACATAAGTCGATCTATAGTGAGATTAATCATATATGGTTCCTAAAATGGACTTTATACTTCTTATATCATACTGCTTAATATAATAAAACTAGTTTCTAATAAACAGGGACTTCTTGTAGGCCAGTGGTAGGCGATAAAGGCCAGTCGCACTTCGGTTGTGGGTTCGATTCCCACATCCTTGTCCGACGCGATGGGATGTCACCCGTCCTGCAGGTTGTCCTTTTTCTAAAACTATATTACTATAACATCCCATCAATAATATCGAGAAAACTTCTATCCTTAAACAATACTAACTTTTGTCCGACATAATCCATTACAATCTCTAGTCTTATCCATAATACTGCAGTCCAGTCTCATAACATAGTGAAAACGATTACCAGAGATTTAACACCATCGTCGATCCCCATATATCATAAGATATGTTTTGTTGGTCACATTCCAAACATTCAAAGTCCTTAATCATGTATTCTCTTGAATACCTTAGTGAAAACATGAATGCAGTTAAAATTTAACACTTTCCACATACCAAAATCCTCAAAATTCTATATACTCAAACCATGATATCACTTAGTCCTTATATCAATCATGAGCTCATGAATACTGTTAAACATTTCATTTTCTCATTTTCCCTTCATTATGCACATATCATCTTATTTCCAAAAATATCTCATTCACTTTGAATACCACATTAGACCAATACATAATTATTCCAATACTCCATGATACAATATTATTTTGGAATCCCATTACATAAACAATTAATCATTCCACCACATCGTTGTCATATTCAACATCGCCAATAGTGATCGCATGCGACTTCCCTTTGTCCTTTGGCTTCAGTGGTTTCTCATGTTGATCATCACTAACCCTTGGATTAGGTCATTTATTAGCATAATGCCCCATTTCCTGGCACTTGAAGCATTAAAGTGTTGGAGGTGCGTTCTCTGCAGTGTTTTCGTTATTCACATCATTAGAAAACCTTTTTCCATTACTTCGACACTCAGCTGCTCGATGACCTTCTTTTCCACACTTAAAACATTTTCTAGTCCCTTTAATACAATCTCCACCATGCTTCTTTCCATACTTTGTGCATAAGGAAACATTCATCTTCTTTTCACCATTATTCTGAGATTTCTCCTTGAACTCCATCTTTTGTTTCTTGTCAAAACCATGAGATGGATATGTAACACCAACTTCCATTTCTACCTTGATAGCACAACACACAATTTCTTCATATCAACTGAAGTCTCTTATAGCTAATGCCCTTCTAAGACTTGGTTTTAAGCCATTGAAAAATCGATCAACTTTACTTTCAGGTTGGATGATAATACCAGAAGCATACCTTGCAAGTCTTGTAAAATTTGCTTCGTATATACCAACAGATTCATCATCCTTCTGCTTCAGCTCAAGAAACTCCTTTTCCATCTTTGTTCTAAGAATACGAGGGAAGTACTTGCTGAAAAACAAGTTCTTGAACTCGTCCCATTCCATGGACTCAATTTCATCTCTTTGCCTCGTATTCTTGATAAGATTCCACCATTGATCAGCTTCACCTTCCAAACGATATACTGCTAAGATGAATTTATCATGCTCAGAACATTGAAGAACTGAAAATATCTTTTCAGTGGTACTGATCCATTGTTCAGCAAAAAGTGGATCGGAAGACCCACTGAAGGAAGGTGGACGTTGCCTCATGAAGGACTCAATAGAATATTGTTCCCTTCTCTGCTCATTTGGAAGTCCAGAATGATTCATAGCTTGTGTAAGTATAGCAATAAGATTTTGCACTCCATCTCCCATAACATTTGTTTGTTCAGGAGGACAATCATTGCATTGTCCATTGCATTGATCAACACGGTTCCTTCGGGTTCCAGCCATCGTCTAAAACCCAAAAAGAATAGTGTGAGAGGAAAAAATCATGCTAGTGAAAACAACATAATAAAGGGGGAGTACCTTCAATATCTAACATCTTAGGTTTAATTCTATGATCGTTAGCATAATTCTAGTACTATAACCTATACGTATACTTAACCTTAGGGACATCCCTAGACATACCTTAGAAATATCTCTAGGGATCTCACTAACGTTTTCGCATCCTAGTTTCCAAAGGGTGACTAAACCTTTCCTCTGATACCAACTGTAGAGACCCGAAGTTTGACGTACATGGACATTACATTACTTTTTCGGAATACTTAGTACATAACAAAAACACACACACCATGATCGTAATAGTTTAGTGTCTTTGGAAACTCGGAACGTAATATTCTAATCGTGGTGAAAGATCTTCAATATATCCCATAAAGATCTTCCTTTTTTTTTTTACCTAAAACCATTATTTATATCCTGTGAAAAAGAAAACATAAAAGGGTGAGCTCAAATGCTCAGTAAGGGTAAACAAAAGATAAATCAATCACATCATATTCATAAGAACATAACTTTTGGAAATCTTAACCTTCAAAAGAGAGCATAATTTCATAACATGGGATAAATCATAGTAGTGAAATGAAATCCCAATAATCATAACTTAAAACATGAAACTTTGTGGCAGACACACATAATCATAGAGAATCATTTCTTGTTAGTCAAGACTCATTGCCAAGACAATCTTAGTGGACAAAGTCCCTTTCTGAACCGAGTCACCCTCGTTTCAGTCCTGTTTCACTGAACCGGTATAACCTACCATTCCAGCCATGTCTATATCATGAGATATAAAATCTTTAACCAATGAATTGGAGGGAGATATAGGTCCCACCCATCTCATAATGATACCATTCTTATGTGTGCCACAAAATCATAAATCATACATCATTGCAAAACCCATGTAGTAAAAATGGGATTCTTAAACAACATGACATCATTAAACAATTCATATAAGATAAAGGAATTCATATAAATATTTCCATTACAACATAATCAAATCCATGTAATAATAGGGATAGAAACAGAACCCTTTATTATCTTAGATGGAAAATAATTTTGATAAAACACTTGAACTCCATTCTTGAGGAAAATATCCTTTCAAATTCAAAAACATTTTACTTTCTTAACATGTCATAAAATTTTAAAGTAAAAGAAGTTGATTAAAAATAGACTTGAAAACTTGTAAAGGAATATTCTTGGAAATAATGTTTTAAAAATCCGTTCATGCCGTATAAGTTAAAAAACATTCTTCTCGTACTTTTGTTGGAAAAGTCAAAAAGTACCTTGTACGAAAAACGACAAAAGATTCCTTTCATATCTTTTAATAAAAACTGACCGAAGGGTAAAATTGGATTTAAACAGTTGTAGTTGGATAGAAATAATATTACATATTCAGGAAACATGGATGTTGATGATAAAATACACCCCAGTAAATACTAAATATAAACAATCTCGGATAAAAATGAGATTGTGATATTTCCCTTACCTTAGGTCCGATTTGCTTCGTATGTGTCCGAACCTCCAGTATAATGATTTAAATAATGTCATTGACTTATTAAAGAATCGTATTCATTGTTATGATATCATATATGGTTCACTTATGACTTTATATTACCGGTTCTTTTGTAAATTCCATGTTAAAGAAGCGTTTTGGGTAAAATCGTTTCATTTATCGTAGGTGTTTTGACTTGTTGTTCTTGACATTATTATTAATTATATCATGATTTACATACTTCCATAATATAAAATATGATTTATATATCATATATATTCAGTATATATATATATATATATAATAGATAGATAAATGAAATGAAAAACACCATTCATGGAGACGGTAGTCCGTACGTACGCATGAACGTTGTTTTCCTTTCCTTATTGTCTTGAATGGAAGTAAGTAGATGACATACATATATATATATATACATAAATCCAGTAGATTTATAATGTCATATATTTCATTATTATTTCTTATATATACTTTTTAATCATTCTTAAATGGTTAACATGGAGAATGAATCCCGTCGCGTCGTGGAGATGGTAGTCCGTACGTACGCACGAGCGATGATATCGTTCCCATGGTCGTGGAATTGTGTCAAATGTATGTATACTATTTCAGTATCAATATAACGTTATAATAATCATATATAGTTACTCATTACACCATTATACCCATCCAATTAATGTGGTGGTGGAAAATAGATTACACCACGACGTGGAGAGGGTATTCCGTACGTACGCACGTGCGGTGATTTCCTTTTTCCGTAGGATGGATAGAAGGTTAATTAGAGTTGTTTCATATTTATAATAACATATAAGTATATAAGAAATAATGATGTTATTACTTTATCATGAAACATCTAAAGAAGAAGAAGATGAAGAAGAAAGAAATTGAAAAAGATCGGTAATGGATATTACCTCTTTTTGACGCGCCTTTTCTTAGCCTCCACTTAAAGAACTAAGGATGATCTTTGAAGAAGACCATGACCTCTAGGATGATACTAGGGAAGTGGATAAGAGATTTTTTCAGGGTTTTTCCAAGCTTGAAGGCTCATAGTTGTGTGAGTAAGAGAGGGAGGAGGTGCCCTTTTATAAGGCAGGAGAGGGGCACCTTAGGAATATCTCAAAATATTATTTTATATTAAAGTCAAAATCGGTTTATAATGGTTCCCAAGGGTCTTATTTCTAATACAGAGTGGGGATGGGTCTAAATACTATCAACCAATAGGATTTAGAAAAGTTTAGGTTATTATTTTAACCTTATCAATTAGATTTAACTCTATGTTAAATAATTTAACTTTTACCGTGTCTTTTTGTTTTCTTACACTATATGGGAAATAAACTTACTATAACATGCCAAACGAACCCCAAATTGTTTATTATTAATATATATATCCTTATCTAAGTCATTTTGCCGAACCATAGATTTTTAGGAATAAAATAACAATTAATAATATAATATTATATTTAAAAACTATTTTGTGTCAATTTTGACACTATTTGATATATGATTTTTTTGAAAGTCATAACAGAATTATATGTTCGAACCATGTTTATTAAATCAACACTAATATATCGTAGTAACCTAGAAAATTAGTGGAATTCATAAAAATGATTAAATTACATTTATTTTGGTATTTATAATATCAATTATGTCAATATTTCATTAATAATATAATTATTGCATCATATTTGTGTCATACACAAATTAACTTATTTGATGTCTAAATATTTCAAATAAAATACCATTATGTAGGAAATATATTTAGCTTTCTATGGAATATTTACAATCGAATTTATCTTATGTATAACCCTATATTAAAAATGTTTTAGTAAATAAACATTGATTTTAACTCTTTTAACTCTTCTTTGAATTAAATAATAATAAATGTCCTAATCTAATCCAAGTGGGCCTAAATGATAATATTTTATACTGAAGGTTGTTTTTGGTCGAGATACACTTGTCCAATAGAATTTGGACATGTGTTAGGGTAATATTAATATCATTCTTACCCTTAATTACCCTATTTACTTTTAACCGTGGTAAATAAAAGTAAAAAGTTACTATTCACCAAAAATTATTTTCATCTCATTGAACCACATTTTACTTACTGACATCAACCGTGTCTCTCGGATTTTTGAAATTCAATTCACAGAAGCTGTAAAATTATGTTTTATAAAAAATTCAGTTTTTTAACTACCACTTAGTAGTTTCACTATTCATCAAAAATTGATGTTTTTCAGAACAATGCCAAAATTTCATCCTAAGCTATATTTCATATTCCAAATTCAAAAATGAATTCTATTTTACCAAATTCATAACATAGAATTTGCATTAATTAATTTTATAATTAAATCCCGTTGTTAAAACAAATAGCGTGTTTTTAAGAAACAATATCTATCAAAAAATTGACACCTGATTATGTCTGGTTTAAATGTGAAATTACATCCAATGACCAACATTGTATTAAATTGTAAAAATATATTCTAAATATACTTCAAAACCACTCAAATTAATAATTTATCACTATTAATTATTTCTATTAAAAAAGTTGTTTTTAATTATAATTTAGTAATTTTCACTATTCATCAGAATATGAATGTAATCCGAAAAGTACCAAAATTTCACCTTAGGCTAAATTCGATACTCCGAATCCAAAAATGAAGTCCATTTTGAGAGCTAAAATTTCTAAAATTTAAAAAGTGGTTATTGCTATTTATAACGGCAAGTTTTAATAATATTTTAATAGCATATCATTGTTTCGTGAAACTTAGTATTGCGTACTACACACGCTATCGAGAAAGGATGTGAATGCGTGTAATGCAAGGCAAGTCAGGGATGCGTGTTGTGAAAGCTCCTTTTGGTGTAGCGTACAACACAAGACATTAAAAAGAATATTTTTCATAAAATCTCGGGCTGTTACATTAAGGTTAAGATTTTATTATAACAATTAATGATGAGAATCTATCATAAGATATGTATACATGTATGAGAATATAATAAAGGAACATAAAGAAAAAATATAGACTTTAAACCCAATAAAATAAATATTATGATAATAATCGTAGATAAATGGAATAATTAAATGAAATAATGAGATCAAAGAATCAAGGAATATGTAGAATTAACATAATAACTGACAACTTAAATATATGTTACACATTAATTTCAAAACAATCATTATTTAGTGTAAAAAGTATCATAGTGTATTTTATTCACTCCCAATTACCATATATATGGTGGGAAAAGTCATTTGGTATATTAGGTTCACTCTTAATTCCATTACACAATATCTCATGAGATATAAATCATTACCCAATTCTTTGAAGGGTATATAATTATGGGTCAAACAATGCATAACATATTGTACTCTGTCTAACCTCCTAAGAACCATACATAGAATATAAAGATATAAAAATACTATCCAATTTATTATATGGATATATAATTCTAGTAATACCCATAACATAATTATAATCATAAATATTAATGCCTCATAAAGAAAATAAACCATACCTAAATCTGAAGGATGATCATAACCATTAATAAGAAGTGGATTTTATAATTCCTATTGAATACATAACAAAAGGGTAAATCATAATTATTACGATTGGAATATAGAATTATTATTATTTGAATAGAAATAATTCAAAAGAGGATATATTTATTAAACAGTGATTTCCAATTCATAAAATTCACAAGTGGGATTTTTGAGAATAAATAATTAAAATGAACCACTTGGGTGACCCTTTATAAAACATTTAAGGATATTTTTAAAGATGGAATGAAAATATTACATTATATGAAACCATAATTTAATAAAGAGGGTTATATATATGAAATAATGGTATTTTTTTATAATTTATTAATTTTTAAAAAACATTTTATCTGGGTGATTCTTGATATGAGACAACAAATAAGAATATTTTCTTCAATTAGGATTAATTTACCATGGTAATTATGATTGTAACTAAGAACATGTATATACCAGAAGAATGAAAAGAATATTGGAATATATTTATATTAAATGGAAATAAATAAATAAATTTATATATTCATGATAATAATACAACATTAAAGAGATAAAAATAAATATAATGTCTAACAAACTAGTAACAAGGACGTTGTGGATGATCCATGGGATTCATGTCAGAAAGCACTAAGTATTTGCACATAAATTAAAGAATAATAAAATTAAGATCATTAAATATATACCCAAAAATATAATTCATATATATTTAATTTTATAATTTTAATTTATTATCTTTTTTAATTTAATTTTAATATAGTTAGGGTTATATTAGTTATTTAGGGTTGTTCGATTATTTTCTTAGTAACAAATACAGTTTGTTTATCATGGTCAAATGTTCCATTAAATTAAATCAAGATATTTATAATTGTGTAGGATTATTTAGTTTTTATTCCATTATAACAATACTTATATAGTTTCAATGTCTATCCCTAAATAGATCCAAATTATGAAAGTTTTCTTAATACGTCTTTTTAAGGTGGTTAAAGTTTCTATGAATAGTTCTTATATATCCGAAATACAAAATACACCACATTATTCACCTGTAACATTAATGATTCTAAAAATATTATATTTAAATATTTATTTAAATTTTAATTTCATCCATGTTAGTTGGTTATGGAAAATGATACATTTCATTTCATAAAGATGGTAATTTGTACATACTCTCATATGTCACAATAATTTTAAATGGAGTGGAAGGGTGGTAGGAAATTAAATACTTATAAAATTAATAATTATAATATTTTTTAATTTTAATATTATTTAATTAATTATCCTTTTGGAACCTACCATTTATATTTATGATTGAAAACTGAACATGTCATTTTTGGAGGCAGTATTCTGAACAAACGCAATATGGAATATTATTTTTTTCATGTTTATTTTAGATTGAAATTATCAAATTTATATTGCATTAATTTTTAAATTATTTATTTATATAATAATTATTATTTTTCATATGAACTTTGATAGAGTGTTCTTGAGAGGTGTAGTGGAATAAAGATACTATAAATATGGGATAATGGGTATTGCATCCCCCTGAATGTTCTCCCTTAGGTGGCTCCTTAAACCTTCATAACAAGGTCTATTGAAAGGAAATTGATTCAAAGATATGTATTCAATTTTATGAGATAAAAATTATGTATTTGGTTGAATAAAATATTTATAATGTGTGGATAAATGGGATGTATTTGGTCTCGTTTTATATGTGAAGAAAAGGGAACTTTTGAAAAACTCATTGTTTCACTATAATATAACTAAATCATTCAATGAAACAGGTAGTACAAATTTTTAATAATGTTGTGTGTAAGGATATAACTTTTATAATATATCAATCATCCATTATCAACCATCTGTTCCACTTGTTTTAAAATTTTTTACTATTTTAAACCACTTTTTTCTCATATTTAGACTTATCATGGTCACTCCACCTTTACCCATGGAATCTAATTTAAATGAACGTAATTAATATTTTTATTGTTTAATAATTTTAAAATTATAATATATAATATGTAAATATGTTTATTAAATATAATTTAAATATTATATAGAAATTTATGTTTGTATTAGCATATATAATGCGTGAAACATCATTTTTCCAAAAAAAAAGTGTATTTTAATGATAAGATTTATGTTTAGCAAAAAATTATCAATGTCATATAATCAATTAACATTAATATTTATTATTATTATTAATATAATATTTAATTAGGATGTAATTATTAAAAAATCTTATTCCACAATGCGTAAATTTAATAATAGATATAAATATCAAACTGTTTTCGTTAAAACCTTACATAAATTTTCTAAAATTCAATACATGGGATTTATATTGTAAAATAGTATTTAAAGGTAATTAATTTAACATTATATTCAATTTTTTTATAGTAAAAATGGTTTCAATAACATTCACATAATTTTTAAATAATAATTTCAAATAAGTGTTTGTATTAGTAAAATCATTATTATTTACAACTCATTTATAAATAAATTATTTTTGAAAAATTAAAAAAATTAATACTATAATTATTTTTTTTTGAAAAATTTCAAATTTGTTCTTAAATATAATATATGAGTATTTAATTAAAACCAAAATTTTTAAAATAAAAAAATACATATAAAAAATAAACATTTGGTCGTATAATTTTTTTTCTGAATTTATAATTCACATTTATACAATAATAAAATCATTAAATTAATGTTATTTATAAAAGGGTTATTTTTCATTATTCACATAAAATGATAATTTTTGGGGAATCCCAAAAAATCGTAATTAAAATTATATTGAAATTATAAATAAAAATGAAATTTATTTTTTAAAATTAAATTTCTATAGTTTTATATTTTATGTTACAATTAAAATTACAAAACAAAAAGAGAAAATGTTTTTAAAAGAAAATATGTTTCTATAAAATACTATTTTTTCTTATTGATTATTTCTATAAAAGACTAATAAAGTTATCCTTAATCAGTGGATATTTTATTTTATTAAAATAATCATTTCAAAATATTATACTTAGTTATATTTAATAAAAATTACATCATATAAAATGATATATTCTTTAAGAAAAAAATGATTTAATTAAATTTGTATAAAATCACCACTGTATATGAATTTATAAATTAATGTATTTAATATTATTTTTAAACCTATTCTTATGTAATAATTAAAAAAATTACGTTTTAATGATCTAAACATATCATTATTTTGTTTTAATTCAATTTTTCAAATAGATAAAGTATCGAACATATTTTGAATTTACTAGAAGAAAAATCTAATAAAATATTTGGTTTTGATATATATCTCAAGATATTGAAATGATATGTAAATTTTTTAATGAGTATCTAGGATCACAAATTCTATGTGTGATGGAGTTTTACACTACTCAAAATTTAACAGAGCATGTTTTTAAAAAATAGTACTATGTTATATAGCATACAAGATAAACAACACTGAACCTGAAAGAACCATGAAATATTGTAATTTAAGTATGGACGTTACAACATAACCATCAAATTAAAGGGTATGAATAGTTTTAAATAATTTAGGATATATATATATATATATATATTACTAGGAAATATAAATTTATTAGTAAATTCTTAGTAAATAATCAATAAATTTCAGGTGAGTTATTATTATTCATGATAAATATGTTTTCTCCAAAATGATAATATTTATTTTTGTGGGAAAATATTATAATTAGAATAGTTATATTTTTTTGAAATTTATTTTATAAAATAATTAATTTCTTAAATCATAAAATAAAAATAAGAAATGGTAAAAAAATATGGTTTATATCCTAAAATATATATTTTTCTGTGAATGGTGAAAAATACCAATTTTTGTAAAAATTTTATTTCTATTCAATAATTTATGTAATTTTATTGAAACATTATATTTTTAATATAATTTAATGTGTCATAATTATTTTTTATTTATATTCAATCCAAATAATTTCATTTTAATCATCTTTATAATGAATTTTACTATTAGTTTATTTTGGAGTTCAAAATCAGGTTTTTTTCTAAAAACTATATTAAATGGAATAATGATTTTCCATTATAATTAATTAAAACAATCACAAATGAAAAAAAAATTATGTACATTTTAACGATTATATATATATATATATTTGAATTGAAATTAATATAATGATTATTAATATTCATAGAGCTATTATAAAAATATCTTGTTCTTGAAAAATACATCTCTTGAAAACCGTCTTTTTCATCATATATGTGGGTTCTATTTTAAATTAAATTCCGGCACATCCATGATTTAAATATAGTAAAATGAATTATATTTTTTTAATAATAATAATTTATATTATCTAATAATTAAAACATGATTTCTAGCCATGATGAATATTGAAAAAAGTAAAAATATTTTTCCACAATTATGGTGAAAACATGTTCACCGTGGGTTAAACAAAATATATAATGGTTAAAATGACCATAAATATTGTTGAATTTATTTTTTTTATCCATATATAGACATTATATATTGTATTTGTTGGAAATGTTTCATTTTGGAAAATTTTTTCTTGTAAAAAACACGGGTACACAATTGTATTTTGTACAAAAATTAAAGTGTTCCAATCACCGAACTTATAAATATCCACCAACTATCCTAATCTGTTCAAACATGAAATAAAAATTATATTTTAAATTAACTAAAAAAATTACTTCCCTAATTCCATACCCATGACCTAGATCTCCTGGTTTAATGAGAAATCTTTCCAATGAACAGTTTTGTTGCTAACCTAAAAAGGTTGTAAGAAGAAGTGATATCATGCTTAACCAAGCATTTGTATTGTATTTATTCTTTAACATTCTTAAAATATTATTCAATTATGATTATATATTAAACATATTATCTCCCAAAGTATTCATTTTTATTATATTAATATAATAACCTATATCTATATACTATTCCAGTAAATATGAAACTAAACAATCATTTGTGTGTACGGAAGACTACCGCCTTACAAAATGATGTAATTCATTTTTCATCATTTTCTCTCATAGACTATTTTAAAGATAGATTTAATGGATATATATATATATATGATATTTGTAACATTATAATTATTTTTAAATTATTATATCACTTATAACTTCTTACCATCCAATTCATGTGGGATGTGAAAACATCTCATGTGTGTACGGTGGATTACTACCTCGTGAAACGATGCGATTAATTTTTCAAAACACGTTTTCATGGAAGGTAACAAGGATAAAGATAATGAATATAAAATATAATTATAATATAAATTACATATTAATCATTCTTAAATGATATCATATCATTTTTTCTTATCTTAATATTCATTGAAATACGATAAACTCGTTTGTGCATACGTGTGGACTACCATATCCACAATGAGATGTGATACATTTTTCATCAACACATAACATGTATGATATATAAAAATGTATATAAAGTAGTAAAATTATATTTATTAAATTATTATCATTTTTGAAATATGAAATCATACTTACCTTATTTCCAAAATGATCGTTGAAAAATGGAAACATTACTCATGTGTACATAAGACCTACCATCTCCATGTTTATAAATTTGCTAATTTTTCATAACCATAATTTAGGATAAGACTCAAAATTGTAATTTAGTTATATAAATTATAATTATGACATGTATATTATTCTGAATGTAATGGGATAATGATCTATTTGACCATGGTCATCACACTGAAGCTATTTTGAAATTGCGGACCAAAAATTCTCCAAACAAACAATGTGGACTTAAATGATTATGTAATTAAATAAATCATTATAGTAATATAAATTCATGATTTAATGATATGTAAATAAAATTTTTAATGGTTAATAACCAATTAAATAATATATACAAGTTTATATGTAGTATATAATAGGACAAACATGGAATCTATGGACTCAAGATAAGGGATTTCATCTCAATTTCTCTTCATTCAGGCATATTTAAATATTACACACCTAATTTCATTTATTTGGTGTATAAACTGAAAATTTTACATATATTATCTTTCATAACTAAAATATCATGGTTTATTTATGTAATAGTAAGAATATACACTCTACGATAATTAAAATGATTTAGAAAAATATTTTTAAAGAAATCTGACATCATTTCTCTCTTTGGCTGAAAATCCTCTTTCTTACAAATCATTTTTTACTAAAAAAATTAAAAAACTATTTTAATATGATTGATTAAACTAAATTTTACCCATAAATGGATTTTTTTTTTATTTTTTTTAAAGGAATTATTTTGGTGTTTTCTGAATGAGTCTCATTTTTAATTTTACTGAAACTGTGAAAGGACTCTATTTTATCATGTATGACATGGATGTTATTTTCCTTAATCATGAAAAATAAATGTTTTAAAGATTATTTTTTAAGTTAATTTTTTTTCAAATAAAACTATTTATTTATTATATTATAATGGTTTATATTTTAAATACGTATTTTCCAAAGGGAAATTATATTTTTCACCAAAAATTTTCCAACTGATATTATAAAAAATCCCATCTATCATGATATCCTACGAAGTCACTCAAAGTGGAAAGGTATTTTCCTAAATAATTTTATAAAACATCATTAATGGTATTTTCATTCATCAATACAGATAACCATGGTCATTACATATACCTTTCTAGGGATAAGAGCTACTGAAATCATCTTTATTATTACTTTGGATGGATTATGTGATTGACATGGAACCCATTTCATTTCCATGGATGAATCAATTAAAAAATGAAAAATGATTATTGTTATCATTTTAACCTGAAGGACTATAAATATTTTATTCATGAATGGAACAGGGATATTTTTTATGATGAATGTGTTACCTTGATATATCTTATACAACGCGCTACCCCCATTATATCTCACACATGATCCTTATGGAGATTATTGGTAGGATGTGCCCATATTGCATCTAGTGATCTTGATATAGATTATATTTTTGGTTCCCTAGAGACTGTTGGGTGATCCTAATATAGCTAATACTGAGTGCAGCTAGACCAAATTAAGTGACCCTAATATAGCTTATATGAACTGTGTTCCTTGATAGCACTCCAATGCATTGGGTAATGTTCATTGTTTATAGAGATAATAATGAGGTTGTTGCAAGAGGGATTATCCAATGGATTTAACTGGCATCCACTTATTTATAATATGGGCCTAAATTGGGTTGTAATGATAATGTTCCAAGATAGGAACTTGTTTTCTTTCTACTTTATATGGGTTTTTACTTGGATCATGATTACTAAATCTTATAATTATTTCATTTATTATTACCTTATTCCATGTTTCATTTTTTATTTTTCAATTTTATTGGTATTATCCTTTTTTATGCTTATACACTCTTATTTATTCATCATACACTTTCACTTCTTATTCTTATTGAATAAATTTAGTTATTAATGGTTATGTTTACCCGTAGTGAGCATTTGAAACCACACTTGCATTTTTTAATATTACCCAGGTTATCTTGATTGATGATAAATAAATTACGTTAATAAAGGGGTTTATATGTATGATGATTAAGACTTATTGTGAAATAAGATAAGTTGGGTATAGTGGCTAAGATACTCTCTTTAAGTCATGGGTATGGAATATGTAAGGGTTTGTCTTAATTTTACAAAACCCTAAACCTCAATGGTCTTTGGGTATTTAATTTATCCAATATTTCTATTAATGTTGTATGTTATAGATCCAAAAAATCTGGTCACATTAATTAGTTTTGAATCAATAAATGTAAATTTCATTTTCCTCCACAGTAGATTCAAGAGATCATGTTCGGGGATATTACACTTAGTATCAAATTATGGTTTATATATCATTGGAGATTCGAATGTTTTCAAGAGGGATTTTATTAAAATATATTGATAAAATCATGATTATATTATGTTAAGGTTTATTAAATTTTCAATGCCTTGGAAATAGATTTTGAGGTTTTATGAAATGATATATTAAAGTGATAAATGCAATTTTGGGAGGTGATTTATTCAGTTGAGGTATACTTAAATTTTGTTTTAACATAAACCCTGAAATTATGTTTTGTGGATTTTTTAAGGAATTAATAACTTTTAGGTTTTATATGTTTGTTTATATTGAGGAAATTATGGGGATATGTGTTATATCATATAGGTAAACTTTGGAATGAATAGTGTTTGGGAGACTAGGTAATTAATGTTATTTCATATGAATATAACTATATTTTGGGATTGTATTATGAAAGGTTAGATATTACTTTTGAGGTAAAAAATCCTTATTGTTTAGTTTATTGATGTTTTTTGGGATATATGGTTACTCATTTATGGAATTATTTATTTTTAAAATTGGGTATCACTATAGAATTATGAAGATTAATGTATTATTTTTATATATATAGATATATAAATTTTGGGAATTTTCTTATCTTGTGCTAACCATTTTGCTTTAAGATAATTTTATAAAGATATGAGTACTATTATTTTATCAATTTATGGTTATGGGATCATTTAAATGTTTATTTTATTATGTCATTCATGAAAAATTAATCTTGAATACTCATCCTACGAAGAAAAATATGAGATTATGGTGGAAATTTATTAAATGCTGAAATTTAACTTATCAGGTCAGTAAAATACCTTATGATATTATCCTATATAGAATATTATGCCTAAACTTGGGGAAAAGGAGCATGAAAATGAAAATATTATCCAATTATGCTTATATCCAATTAAAGTATATTCTTTTTTCAGCTCTTTGGATTATGGTTTCTTATA
Organism: Viscum album; assembly: GCA_963277665.1. Taxonomy (NCBI): domain Eukaryota; kingdom Viridiplantae; phylum Streptophyta; class Magnoliopsida; order Santalales; family Viscaceae; genus Viscum; species Viscum album. Next base: position 437,020,645 of record OY728127.1, on the reverse strand, counting down.
TGTTGACTTTTTTATGACAATTCTATTTGTTTTGGTCAATGTCCTCTATCCCTCATCGTCATTATTTTGAAACTATGATTTTCTTTAGTTTCTATATCTTCACTTCCCACTAATGGTTTCCTATATGGTAACCTAGTAATGTATTTTTTCAATACGGATGGCGAACATCCCGCTCAATCCTTCAAGTGAATTGGTTATTGAAACCTTAAATGACATGGGTTTTCAAAAAAATATCCTAAAATGTAAAACCGTTAATTATAGATATGAAATTGAAATTTTGAGGCCCAATTTATTATGGGGGATAGTGTAACTCCTCTCGTTTTTATAAAAGAAAACTATGTTAGATTTCATTCAAGATAGGAAACAACTAATTTGAATGAACCGTGAAATATTATTATTTTAACATTCCCATTATATCCATTATATTAAATTAAAAGTTATGAATAATATTAAATAATTAATAATATATATATAGATATTTCATAATGATTATAAATTTACTAATAAATTATAAGTTAATAATTAGTCAATTTGTACTGAAGTAATTTTTTTCATCAAAAATATGTTTTTTTCGAAAAAAATATTACTGATTTTTGTGGGGAAATTTTGAAAATATTTTGAAGATATTTTGGATTTTTTTTAATAAATTGGAATTCAATTTTTAAATAATCATATTAAATTTAAAATAAGGAGAAATTTTGTGATGTTTAGGAAAATATTGATGTTTCATTGAATTTTTAAAATACCGATTATTGCAAAAATGAAATTTCTTGTCCATAAATTTTGTAATTAAAAAATTATGTCTTTAAAATAATTTAACTTTACATAAGTATTATTTAGGTTATTTGAATCCAAATAATTTTATTTGAATCATACTTATACTGTATTTTAGTATATGTTTATTTTGGGGTTTATGATCGGCTTTCTACTTAAAACAGTTTAAAAGAGAATAATGTTTCTCCTTTTTAATGAATTAGAAAAATAAATAATGAGGAAATAATTAAATATAATTTATATATTATATAGCTTTATATAAATTTAAATTTAAATTATTATTATTATTATACAGAGGGTTAATATAAAATCATTACATGCTTGCAAAATACATCTCTTGAAAAACTATATTTTCATTATTTTGGTGTGTTCTATATTAATTTAAAATATAACACAAATTTGAATTTATTTTAATAAAATGTATCTATTATTTGTAATTATAACATGTTCTATTTTAAAATATAGAATAATTAATTATTTTCATAATGAAAAGTGAAAACAGTAAAAATATTTTACCATGATTAAGGTGAAATCCTCTTTACTAATGGGATAAAATAAAAATATAAGGGTTAAATTGTCCTAAAAATTGATTAATTTTATTATATAGATATATTATGATCATATATAATTTATTTCATAATAATTTCCATTTTTGGGCCCTATGGAATGTGAAAATCGATGGTACATCATTTTATTTTAAAAAATAACAAGTGTGCCACACAAATTAATTTTATAATGACACCCTCTCTCGTGAAGATATTCACACCATAAAATATCATTAAGTTAGACATTACCTTAAAATTACCTTCATTAAATCCTTCCCCACAACCAATATTTCCTGTTTTGTTTATAAATCCATCATAAGAATACATTTTGTTCAAACCCATGGTTTTTGTTTGAAGAACATGTATCATTATTAAATGAGAGTTTTTATTTAATTTATTCATTAAAATCACTAAAATTTTCATCAGTTGTACTAAAATAATAACATCAGTATATAACATTAATTTATATATTATTATAATAATTTAATAACCTGTATCCATCACATATTACAAAAAAATTTATACTAAACCATCTTTCGTTTGTACGCTGGACTGCCACCTCACGAACTATTGTAATTCATTTTTCATCATTGCCTATCGTAGATTATTAAAATGATATATTTAAACAATTATATACATATATATAAGATATTCATAAACTAATATTACTTTATTAGTTATAATATCACATATAACTTCATAGTTTCAATTTAATGGGGTATGTGATAACCTCGGTCATCTATAAGGGAGACTAACCTTCACAAAGCAATGTTGTTCATTTTTTCAACAATCATTTTAATTAATGATAATAAGGAAAAAACTAATGATTATATGTTATTTATATGAAAATTTGTGATATTATATACTTATTTAACCTTCGGAAAATATAAAATATAATTTTCATTTTTTTCTTTCTATTCATTTAAAGAAGATAACACCATTCACACATATATATAGACTGTCACCTACATGAAGTGATGTGATTTGTATTTCATCACCACATCATTGGAATGATACATATAAGTGTGTATTAAGAAATAAAATTATACTTAATATATTTTTTATCACTGTTTAAAGAAAAAATAATACTTACCTTATTTTCATAATGATCCATGAAAGATAGAAATATTACTCATGTGTACATGTGAACATCCGTCTCCATTATTGTTACATAGTTTATTTTTCATAACCATAATTCAACATTATTCCAAGAAGAATAGTTTTTATAAAAATGAAAATTATTTCAAGCATAATTTTTTTTAAATTTATTTAACAATGATTCATTTATCCATAGTCAACACACCAAAGATATTTCAAAATTATGTATAGATCATTCTAAAAACACCCAATGTGGATTTAACAGATTAAGTAATTAAATAATTCATTTTATGAAGTGAAAAAATTATTTAATTATAAATTAATAAACATTGAAGTTTTTCTTAAAGAAAAAATAATCAATATAAGTTTACATAGTATTAGGTAAAGTCTATACATTGAATTTATTGGCTCATGGTAATGAACTTTGTGACTATTTCTCTTCATTAAGGAATATTATAATTTTATGCACTTTATTTATTTTATATGGGTTATATACATAAAATGTTTCATATAAAATCTTTAATCCTTTATACTTCATGGAATTTTATGTTGCAATTTGAATTATTTCATCCAGGGGGATTTGAATTGAATGTTTCAGTGTAGAAAATAATTCCTGATTTCAATTTCATTTCATTATGTTATATTAAAAAATAATTTTCGCTGATATTAGATGATTATTTTTGTTCTCACATTATTACCTTGATTTCTTATTATTATTTTCTTTGTGTTAGATATTTAATTTGAGGTTCTGGTTGAGTTCCCAATGTGAAATTTAATGATTGGGTTAGTTTTTATCCCTCTGCACTTTTTGAGGGTAAACGTATGACTTGTTATGGTTAAGGGAATTTTAGTTAAATTTATTATTTCATGGACTGAATATCATATATTAGACATGGTTTTTTAAAACCATGTGATTCCATGAATATATTTTTTACGTCTCTTCTAGTTTTACGGACAATGTTCAAGGCTTGCACATGGTTTAGAGAAATCGTATGAAAAGGGCGTGTGGAGGTTCTAAAATTTTATAGATCAAAATCATATGGTCGGCACATGGTTTCTCAAACCAAGTATTCAGACCATGCATGTTATCCTTCTCTCTATTAGGGTGTGCACATTTGGTGCAAGGTTCTGGAAAATATGCTTCTAAACCCTGAAACATACCTAGGTCATTAAAAAGTTGAAATTCAGTTTCATACCTTCCTCATTTTTAATGCCAAATCACATCCTCTCAACTCACTCTCATTTTGTGGCCCCTTATTAGCCTATTTTGTCATCCACCTCCCCTCATCCTTGGATTCTAGGTGATTTTTCTACTATTTTTAGATGGATTCCTCCTTATGTATGACTTCTTCTCCTTTCTTCATCCATCATCTTCTTGTTTCATTGTTTTCCATGTCTTGGATCCCTCTTATATGTACCCTAGGTAATGGTTTGGATAATGTTGATTGATTTATTTGATATTATGATGAGAATATTACTTATGAGGCATTAATCTTCCTTACCTTGGAGTTTTATTTCTTTTTTATGTCATTAAGGTAAGTGTTTCCATCCATTTACTTTGTAGAACATTAAAATTTATTATTCAGATCTCATAATTAGTTTCTAAAAATATTACTAATTTATTATGTATGTTTGTGATTTCTTCAGTTTTTCATATTAAAAATTGGAGAAAATAGATTTCCAAAGGGTTTCCATAAATATTCCAATAACAATATGCATGAAAAGTGTTTGATAAAACGAAAATTGTTCTTTAAAAATGAAATTGAGAATTTATGCTATGGGTATGTATTAGGATGAGTTTTGGTAATTTGGTTTTCTTTTTTAATTGATTATTTACTATGATTGTAGTTTCAATTTGTGAATTATTGGTTATGAATAATTTTTTATGTCTGGTGGAAGTATTTTTGGTGACTCCAAAAACTGGTTCATGGACTTCTTGTGGTCTAAACTAAGTGTTCTATTCGATGTGGGAATATCCATATGTGCAAGGGGTGCACATATGGAATGGAAGACAAATGAACATGAAATTATAAAATTATGTTGACCTTAAATCCATGATTTCAAAACAAATTTACCCCTTCTTCCATCTCTTCCATGTCCCGCTAAATTCAATGTGGTTCTTTTAAAACACATAACGTATTCATTAATTATTCATTGATTTCAAACTGAATCAATCATGGTTTTAAAATATTTTTTCCCTAATCCTTATACAATTTTGAATATTGAAGTATACTTTGGTCTCTAAAAGGAATAATATCCTGTTAGGAACCATTATTGTATATTTTATGTTTTCTCCCAGGTTCTGGAAAAGGGTTTGGAAATGGGTTTAGAAATGTATTTTCTATGTTTTGATTGGTACATTAAAAATAATTGGAAAGTGTTTTTGAAACTCATGTGATGTAAAGGCCGTGTTAAAACATGTTTATGGATTGATCTATGAGGAGAACCTCTATTTTTGTCCCTATGGGGGGGAGGACCTCTGCATAGTTGGTGTCGTAGTTTAGTCTAGGAAATCATGGTGTAATTTTTGGGTTATTGGTTTATACCACGCCTGTGATGACCTCATAATTTTCCATGTATATTATCATGGGATTTTTGGGAATCATCTATAGGTTCGAGTGGTAGTTTCTTACTAGTCCTGATTTGAAGGAATGGTACCCACTGGATTTGCGGATAGGCCAGAAGGGTTATCTCCCACTATTGAAGCTAGTCTAGAAAAACCAGTTGGTTACTGACTATGGAGCTACATCATATTCCAGCAGGTGGGTATAAATTGATTATGTCCATGGATTGCTTCTTGATATTATTAGGAATTACCCTTGAGTATTATCTGTATGTTACAATTTTTTTATACCACACATAGGTTGTACGAACAACTAGTATATTCTTGCATGTTATATTTTTCATTTATTTTCAACATAGACATGTTTGGTTACCTAGTTGGATTTCTTATTTTGGTTTTGATTTTAAATTTTGGGATTCAATTTAGAAAAAAAAATTGATTTGAAAGTATTCTGCATTGTTTAAAAAAATTGTTTCCTAGAAGGTTTTGTTTATATCATTAAATGATAAAACCATATTTTCTAAGTGTATTTCAAACTAGAATTGTTGGACTGTTTTGGTAATGGAATTTTATAGAATTTTTGGTTCTTATATACTTATCTAATTTCCACACATTCTACTGATGTCCCTCGTTGTCAATAGACCTGAGCTATTTTGAATGATTGGATTTATTTGTTCATATTTTCCTTAGATAATGTCAGTCTAGGTGGTTGGTTTAGACAATGATTTTATACATATATCATGTTATATTTAGTTTCGATTAAGTTTAATTTTTTAGTTTCTATTTTGTTTAGATATCGATGTATCTATATTGAATTATTTTTTTAATAATTTTTTCTAATTTTTCCCTATTTTGGTTATTCTACCCTACATGATATTGGGATAAATAATTCACATTGGGATATATTTGATGGTATATGATAATCACAAAATTGAGGGGATTTGAAATTATTCTCAAGACATTTTGAGGGTTGTGTAGTGCATCACGTTTGATGGAAGATCGACCTGGTTCGTGAAAAAATAGTATCAAAGCAGCCCTTTGTTATTTGAGAAGTTAGGTAGTTTTGAAATTATAGATATCAGGGCTCGAGAGTTTGGAATGAGAATAGCGTAATGAATCCTATATCATCATAATCCTTTAGTTTCATGGGGTTTCATGTACTTGAGCCTATTATTTTAAATTTTGTATTTATGTCATAAGTGTTTTATATGTTTTGGGGATGAAAATGTAAGTGAACTAGTGTTTCATGAGGAGATTACATTGATTAGCGACCCATGTGGGGTAAAAGTGCATTGTTTAAGATAATTCCAGTGGTCAGTTATTTCTCAGTGGATGGTATTCTATAACACGCAGTTATTCTATGCATGGACACTAGGTCCCTATTTTATTTTTTTTCAGCATGAGTTTTGTTTAAGATTGATTCTAATTGGTTCAAATAGATTCCAAAATGAAAATAGTTTTTAGAAAATGGTTCTTAAAAGTAAATTATTTTGATGCATGGGTTTTGTTATGAATGTGGAAATTAGTGTCTAAAATTGGTTTCAATGTGAAATTTGTTGTTGGACATCAATTTGAAAAAGTGTATAGTTTTTGGAAAGTGTCCCTACAATGAAATGGATATGAAATTGTAATGGAAGTGGTTTATTTTTAAATAGGATATCAGTTTTTAGTGGTTTTTGGTTTGTGACTATGGGGTTTTTGTTTGAAATTTATTTTTTGGGATGAAATTTTTTTGGGATGTTGAATTGGATTTGTGTTTTATGTTATTTAGATTATGCATCCAAGAAAGGTCCTAATGGTATTCATATATTCTCTTACAATTAATGGCATTCTCCAAACTCCCATTCGAGTGGAAGAATAAATTTCATTTTGTATTGTTCCTATTATCCATGGTGATCACAGTCTGTTAGAGGATGTTGAGAGGGATAGGGATGTTGAGGTTTTCTTCTGGTCACTAGGAACTCAAAAATTTGTTGGACTACACATTGTTTGGAGTTAGTTAAATGGTTTGGGTCTTAATTAGTTAAAGGTGATTATCCTTTCCTCATGGAAATTTAGGAAGTATTGAGATGTTTTTAAGAACAATGTTATATTATTAATTATATTGGAGGATAATAAATCAATGAAATTTGAATATAGCTATGGGGTTTTGAATGTTTAGTGGATAGTGAATGTTTATGTTAAACAATTTATGTATATGGAATATTTTTTTATAGATAATATAAAAGGATAAAATAAAAGTTACTCTCTTCATCTAGGGTATTAATATATATTAAGGATCAATTTCTATAATTTAGTGTTTTTTAGGGAAGCAAGTGGATGAAATTTTTTTGGACAAGGTGGATCTTGGAGTGTAGTTAGTTGCAGTTGATGAAACTGATTCTCATAGTGATCTTGATGGTTCCCAATCTGGTTAGAGGGTTATACAAGAGGAACATATTATTGAGGAGTATATTTTTTTTATTATGGATTCCCATTTTTCAGACCATTTTTTCATTTTCATACAATGGGTACAGTTCAGGCATTCAATTACTTCTTATTGTAATCCTATGATATCTTGAAATTGATGTGGATATTTGGGTCATCTGGAGAAGACATGTATGAAGAGTTGTTGGAAGGAAATGTTTAATATGGAGGATTCTATCTCTATATCATGGGGTATAAGATGCTAAAAGACATTATTTCTCCATTAATAGGCCGTAAAGTGAATGTTTTCACATATATTGTAATTATTTAGTGTAGGGGTGTTGACCCAAATTTTTCCTCTAACCTAGAGTGTGAATAGTTTGAGTTCCTATATTATATTTATCATGTTTGTTGTATGTTTTTACATATTGTAAAAGTTATTTGGTATTTTTATCTGTTAATTTTAAATCGCATTCCCTTTTTTGATGTGATCCTTTTATTATTTAATATACATGTTTGTGCATAGCATTGTTGTGAATTGATTTTGATTTCCAATGTTCCTTGATTTAGATATTATTTTTTATTATGGAATTAATTAATTGATGTTTGGTTTTCATAATGGTTGTGATTTTATTTCATCTGGTTCCCCCTTGGGTTGAGGGTTTTTGGTTTAGGTGGGAAGTTATTTGTAATTATTAAGCTAGTTTCCCTTATGCGTGATGTAGAGTTAGTTGGTTTCTTGTGGTGGGATGATCCCTCACCTTATCGTTCCTTACACTAGTTTATCTTTTTAATATTTTTATCTATATACGGTTGGGATTGAGTTTTGGAGTTTAATGGGAACCCTAATGTTTTTGGTTTCATCAAGCTTCTCTTTGTTTTGAGCTTGAGTTTGTTTCCTCATTTGGATTTGTGAAATTTTGGGGGGGAAATGTGTTTCTAGTTGGGAGAATTTTCAAACCCCAAAATTCATTTTTAATTTAATATATTGTTTTCTCAATATTGGATCATTTAGTTCAGGTTTGGATTGAGTTCCTAATGAGAAATTCTCTATTTTGGAGGTTTCTTCTGAGTATTTACCTATATATGGTTTGTCTTCTTGGTTTAATGGTAAACCATAGATAGTTCAGGTTTATGGTATTCCAATTAAAATTTCGTCTTGCAAGGTTTTACACGAACAGATTGAGCATGGTATGGAAGACTATGCATGACCAAGGAGAAACTATGCAACTGTATTGTAGTGTATGTGAAAAAGCGTTATGCTTGCGAACAATTAGGAGAAACTATATGGGAAGCATGTAGAGAGGATATTTAATTTTACAATGCCAAATTTCATGGTTGGAATATAGTTTCCCAAATCATATAGAAATCTCATGTGTCTGCCCCTTCTCTATAGTAGGTTGCGCACAGTTGGTCCATGGGCTGAAAAACCATGAATCCAAACAATACGAATAGACTAGGTCCATAAAATTTTGAAACATCTATTCTTCCCCTATTATGTTTTATCCCCAAATCCCCTCCTCTCATCTCACTATAATTCATGTGGCCCCATATGATCCTATGGTGACATCATTATCCTCTCCTCTTTTTATTATAGGTAAATATCCTCCAATGTTAGTGTGGATTCCTCCTTGGGTAAGTCTTTTTACACTTTCTTTTCCCTTTTGGTATTGTCTCTTGTTTTCCCTTGGATTGGCTCACTCTTTTCTGAATACAAGTCTGAGGGTTAGATAATTTTGTTCAATTTATTTTATTTCATAATGTGTGTATTACTTTGTTGTATTTATCTTCCTTCCCTTTGAGATGTGCTACATTCACACGTCATTAAGGTAGGTCTTTTCATCCATTTTCTTTTTGAAACATTATAATTCCTTCAGGTTATCTAAAATAAAATTCTAAAAGTTTTACACATGGTTTCATTTGTTTGTGTGGAATATTTTAGTGTTTTCATGTTGTAAAATTGGTGAAAATGGGATTTTAAAGGGTTTCATTAAATATTCTTATATCTATATGCATGAAATGTGTTTTATAAAATTCCAATTATTCATTAAAATGAAATTGAAAATTTTTAGTTAGTTTTTGCCCAAATTTTAGTTTGGTTAGTTTGATTTTCCTTCTAAATTGATCCTTGGATGTGATTGTAATGCCTATTATTGATTTAGTTCAAGTGTTAGGATTTTTTTTGGTGTAAGTACTAATGGTGACATCAAAAATTGCTTCTTGGAATTCATATTGTATTTAGTGAGTGTACAATTAGATGTGGTCATATCCATATGTACATGGGGTTCACATATGGATAGTAATAGAAATGATAATGGAATTATAAAATGATGTTTACCTTAAATACCAGATTTCAAAACACTTTTCCCCCTTGTTTAACTTCTTAATTAGCTATCTTCATTCCAAATGGTTTCTTTAACACCCTTAGAATTTAATGAAATTGTTCATTGGTTTCGAAATGTCTTTATTATGGTTTCCTAATATGTTTTCCTAAATCATGTCCCATTTGGAATGATGAAGTGTTGTTAGGATTCTAAATGGAATAAATGCCTTTTTGTAACCTTTAATGTTTGGTTTTTTCACCTTGGTTATTGAAAATGGTTTTTAAATGGTTTTGGAAATATAATGGTTAAGGCTAGCTTGATACTATGTGGATCTTTAGAAAGAGGTTTAAAACCCCATAGTATATGAAGGATTGTTTGGATCTTTTATATGTCTTGATGTGTGATGAGAGACTCGATGGGTTTCCCATAGATGATTGGGCCTCTACATTATTGGTGGAAGAGGTTGGGCTAGGAATGATTGGTGGAATTTTTGGAAAATTGGATTATTCCATGCTTATGATAAACTCCTCATTATCTTTATACTATTTCCATGGCATTTATAGGAATCATCTTGATGGTCAAGAGGCAGTTTATTTATATTCCCAATTAGATGGAATGGTACCCCCTTGTTTTATGGAGAGGCTATAGGGGGCTTTCCACTGCTGAGGCCGGTTTAGAGAAGCTAGTTGATTATTTACTATAGAGCGTCACCATATTCCAGAACATTGGTAGAAACCGACTATGTATGGGTATTTCATCTAGACATGTTTATGAAATTCCAACGATTACTATATCTTTGTTTCAATTTTTTTCTCCATCACTTTTGTTATTACCCCCATTTGTCTTTTTTTTTCATGTACTATTTTCCCATTATTTACGTTATAACCTTGTTTGTTCACATGGTTTGGTTTCATATTTGATTATATATTTTGTATAGTAGGTTTTAAATTTTAGTACTATTTTAAAATGGAACGTTGTGTGTTTTGTTTCGTAAAATTGTATCTTGGAAGGTTCTATATGAATATTTAAATGATAAAATCCTATTTCCAAAATGTATTTAAACCATCATTTTTAGACTATTTTGGGGGAGGAATTGTGTTGAATCTATGGATCTTACCTACTAGTTATTTTTCATAAAACCCACATATGCCACTAATCATTTGTAGAATCAATTGGATTTGAAGGTTTGGGTTTCGGGTTTAGGTTTTAGTTGGAGCAGGTTGGTCTTGGTGGTTGGTGGTGACCAAGAGGTCATGTAGAGATACTTTCATCTTATGTTTGGTTTTATTTTCATTTTGTGGTTTTTTTTGTTTAGATATTTTTGTATCTATATTTGTTTATATATTTGTATTGGATTTTTTTTCATGATTTTTTTTATTTTGTCATTGTTTTTATTGGGATAAATGTTTCCCATTATGATATTTTTTATTCCTGGCACTAGTCACCATCCCAATAGGATCGAGATCACCTCTTGGGCCTTATCATAGACCATGTTGGCTTTCAATTTGGATGTATCCCAGTTTCGTTTTTGAAATGTGTAATGGATTATTATTATATTGTATTGTATTTACATTTGATTTATGTCAATATATATTCAAAACAGATAATATGTTCATTTATTAATTCTCACTTCAACAATATAATCATTTTCCGCTTTCTTTATCTCAAATTATCTTCTTTGGTACATTTGTAATGTTATACACCTACCATAATTTATAAGGTGAAACTAATACCCATTATATATGTTATATCATGAATCAATTTATTTCAATGATATTTAATATTCCATTTGATTTTATTATTTCATGGGGATTATGATGGAAGAGTTATAAAAGTGGAAATGTATTTATGTTTTAATATACTTTTTAACCGGTATTGTTTATTCTAGAGTTTACATTGAAGGAAATTATTTCATAATTGTGTAATAAAACCTTTTAATTTTATTATCCTATATCAATTCCTTAAATTTTAAAGTAATATCACTCTTTCACTATCATTGGTACTAAAAATGATCGATGAAAATGTTTTTTTAAACAACTACACTTCTATCTTCGATTGAAAATACCATTTATTCCAAATCATTATTTTCTTAAATAAATCTCAAATGTTTTACAAGGATTGATTAAGATAAATTTCACTAATAATTTTATTTTTAAAGAATATTTTAAATGGAATGTTCTTTTTTGTTTTCTAATTTAGGAAATTTTTGATATTTACAAAAAATGTGAAAGGAATATTTGTTTTCTTGTGTATGACATGAATGGTATATTCAACTATCATGAAAAATCAATGTTTTAAAGATTATTATTTGAAGAAAAAAAAATATCTTAATAATTTATTTATTTAATGTTTGAAAATTTTTTAGATTTTAAATATATGCATTTCAAATGGAATGAATATTTTCCTAAAGAAATTTTCCAATTGATTTTTAAAATAATTTTCTATCTAAGATGACATCCTTTGATGTTACTCAATGTTGAAATTTAATTGTCCTAAAAACAATTTATTAAATTTTTAATGGTATATACATTCATAAAAATCAATAACCCAAGATGTTACATACAATCCACTTGGGATATGAGGTATTAATAATTTCTTTATTCTTTATACTGATAGATTATGAAATTAATATGGAACATCGTACTTTTCCAAGGTTGAATCATCAATAAAAGAAGAATGATTGCTTTTATGATTGAATGGTGAATGCTTCTAAAAGATTTATTCATGAATGGTACTTTGATATTATTGGTGATGAATGGGTAGGCATGATATTTCTTATAAGAGGTGTTGATCCAATTAAAACTCACATCAATTGTTGATATAGCTTATATGTTGGATGCTACCAAATAGCATAGAGTGATCCTTGTAGAGATTATAAAATGTGTGTACCAATATGTCATTATGTTTTCATTATATATTATATACTATGGATGCACCGATATAGTGTTGGGTGGCCAAGATATAGCTCATATGATGGGTGAACCTAGATAAGACTCCAATGAATTGGGTAATGTTTCTTGTATGTAGAGAAAATATGTATGGAGTTACCATAGGGGTTTTCCAATGGATTTAGTATTATCCAATTGTTTATAGCATGATATTAACATCAGTTATGAAAATAATTATCCAAAATACTAACCTTTTATATTTATGATATCTATGAGATTTTAATTAGTATTTTGATCAATAGTTACATCACAAGGCTCATTATTATTGACACATATGACGCTTTTCATTTTCAATGCTTTATTCCATGTCTCATGACTGATTATTCATGTTTTTATGGTTATGAAACCTTTTATATTATATTTATACACTCTAATTAGGTCATCATAACATTTCAAATCTTAGGTGTATTGAATATATTCGATTGTAAATTCATTATTTTCCCAATAGTACGAATTTTATCTCACCCTTATTATTTTTTAGCTTCACTGAGTCATCAAGAATTATGATATATAAATTTTGTTTTGAAGGGGATAATATGAGTGATTATGATAATAAGTTATTGTTCAATAAGGAAATATGGGTATAATGGTGAAGATACTGTATTAATGTTATTGGTATTTTTTTGTATTGGTATTACTAATTCTCTAAAACTCTAAAAATATAAGGTTCTTAGGTATGTAAGTGTTCTGATATTATTATTGATGATTTCTGTTATATATGAAAAAATCCATTCCACATTCATCGATATTTATGCCAAAAATATAATGTTTATGTTTTCGTCATCAGATCCAAATCTATGGTTTCAATGACATCGCAACTGCTATCAGAGGTGTATTTATATAACATTGGAGATTATGATGTTTTCATGAGAAATTTTCATAAGAGATATGGATACCATCCTGAGTTTATGCAATTAAGGTCGATCAAAAGATCAATGTCTTAGACACCCATTTTTATTTTTTATGTAATGTGATCTTGAAATATTTAATGGTCTATTTTATTTGGCTGAAGTATATGTAATGTTTTTTTAACGTTATTGGTGAATTTAAATTTTTTGGAAGTGTGTTTTAAAGAATTTATATGCATTATTATTTATATTATATTTGATATTTAGGTAATTATTGGAAAACCTATTTTTTAATATAGATAACCTGTGGATTGAAAAGTGTTTTGGAAACAATATGATTAATTTTATTTTATAAGAATATCACCACATTTTGGGATTCTAATATGAAAATCATGACATAAATATTGAGCTCAAAACACTCCTTAACATTGAGGAACATTAATTTTTTGTGATATGGGATTATTATTTTATGAAATGGTTTATTTTTAAATTTTTGTATAAATGTGTAATTTTAGAGATTAATGTATTATTTTGTCATATAATGGTATATTAATTTGGGGGATTATCTTGCCTTGTCCAAAAAAATTTAGTTTTTGTTAATATATAATGAAATTTGGAATATCTTATTATCAATTTATTGTCATGGGATACTTTAATAGTTTACTTTAGTTATTCAGACACGAAAAAATCATCTTGAATACACATCGTATGGAGAAAAAGATGAGATTGTGGTGGAAATTGATTAAAAAATTAAATTCAACTTATCAAGAAGTATATTACCTTATCTTCATTGTATATATGTTAAGAAATTACTCGAATCATAGAAATTAATCTTGAAACTAAAAATGATATAATATTATTTTCATTTCTAATGAATCGATAGTCTTTTTCTCTCCTCTTTGGTTTATGATTTTTTGGTTGTTAACTTTGACAAGACCATTCACCTTCTTCTGATCAGCTACCTATATCACTCCCTATAAATATTCTAGAATTAATATTTTCTTTTATGTAAATAGACACACTTATCACAAATGGTTTCATATTTTGAAACCTTGTTACATGTTATTCTAGATGACCTACATACTTCCCTCTCTCTCTCATTTCATGTGGATGTTTTATAAACACCCTATATGATGTGGGATTTAAAAAAATATTTTCAAATGTAAAAAATTTATTTAATGAATTTAATTTAAATTAGTTATACCAATTTTTCATTCGGGTTATAATTTAACACCCTGAGTTCTTAGAAAATGAATCTATTTTAGATATTATACAAGATACGTAACAAAAAAACTTTAATGAACCACTAAATATTATTATTTAGATATGGATGTTACAACCTAGTGGATAACATAACAGGAATGATTTGTATTAAATAATTTATGATATATATATTTACTAATGAATATATCTTTTTTGATAAATAATTAGTAAATAATCAATCAATTTTTTGTTGTGTACCTTTATTTTTTATTTTATTTTAGAAAAAAAAATTATTTCTTTTTGTGAGAAAATATGATAAATAATTTATATGGAATTAAATATACGAATTTCATAAATTTATAATAAAATATATATAATCATATCAAATATATCTATGAGTGATATTTTGGGATGTATCAGAAAAATATTGATTTTTCAATGAATTTTGAAAAAATACCTATTTTTGTAAAAAATTAATTTATTTTCAATAACATAATTAATTTAAAAGAACCATTGTATTTAAAATATAATTTAATTTAACAGAAGTATTATTTAGTTATATTTTGTCCAATTATTTTATTATAATAATATTTATACTGGATTTTAGTGTAAGTTGATTTTAATGTTAAAAAATATGGTTTTTTTAGAAAATTGAATTAAAGTACATAATGTTTCAACTTTTTTAATTAATTTTAAAAAAACTAATAAGAAGAAATTTAAATGAAATTATTAAATTATGTATCTATATATATTAATTCAGATTCATATAATGATTATTACTTTTAATTAAGGAAATAAAAAATCATATTTTTCCTCAGAAATATATCTCTTGAAATACCATTTTTTCATCCTGTTTTTGGGATTCATTTTAAATTTTATTATGTCACTTCTATGAATTAAATTTTTTAAAGTGAATTCCAAATTTAGAATAAAGCTAATTTATATTATCTAAGGTGGTAAAATAAAATTCATTCATAATGAATAGTGATAAAACACATTTCCCAATGGTTAGGTTTAAAATAGGTTTCTTAGGGGTTAAACTAAAAAGATAAGGGTTAAAAAGATCCAAAAACATGTCTAAAATCATTCTTATGGACATATTTTGACCTTATGTCATATATGGATTGATAATGGTTCATTTTAGATTATTATGGAACATGAGACTCATGGGTACTCCTTTATCTTTTAAAGGATTATAATTGTTTCTCTCAGATAACTTATAAAAGGAAATCCCCTCTGCTCACCTATTCCCACTTTAAAATCCCTTTGTATTTAACAAGATCTTATCAAATACCATCCATACTTCCCAACTTATGACATAGATCCCATAGTTTAAGTAGAAATGAAACACCACTAGTTTTTAAAATAGGAATATCATGTTTTATATTGTATATAAATCACAACACCAAGATTAGAAGAGAATGAAACTCTTTGAGAAGTTAAGAAATATTTATGATTTTATTAAATTCGATTCATTGGATACCTTGAGAAACATGTAACCCCAAGTCCAAATGAATTGTATTATAGTATACTAATATAACCTAATCACTGAATTGGGAAGCATGAATGATACTAAATAAATTTTAACTGTATATAGTTTACACATGTATAAAATATATTCTATTTTTATCTATTGATTATAAATAAAATAATAAAAATTTTAATGAAAATGAAATGTTTTCTGAAATAAAAAATTATTAGGCAGTGTCATCAAGCTTTAGGAAAATATTTTAGAATTAATTTTGAGTAATTTCTAAAAAATATATTTTATACAGAAATCTTTATTTTTGGAATTATTATAACAATATTCACTTATGATGAAATTATTAGATTTTTTAAAAAA
This sequence comes from Viscum album, assembly GCA_963277665.1. NCBI lineage: Eukaryota > Viridiplantae > Streptophyta > Magnoliopsida > Santalales > Viscaceae > Viscum > Viscum album. Next base: position 437,004,093 of record OY728127.1, on the reverse strand, counting down.
TTTATTTTTAAGTAAATATTGAAAATATCAATTTTCTATATATTATTATGTCTTTTCATTAAATAGAAAATTTATAAATTATTATTATGGTTTTATTTTTATTAAAAAATAATATAATTAAAATTTTATTTTATTTAAAATAACTATTTTTTTTTGAATCACTTGTATACCTGATTTTGATATAAGATTATTTTTAGGGTTAAAAACGCATTTTTTTTATAAAACTATATAATGTTCATAATGTTCCTATATTTTAATTAATTATAATAACCCTAAATTAGAAATTATTTAAATTAAAATTATAGATTAAATATACATAAATGTTAATTTAAATTCTTATAAAAATGGTTAATATCCATGGAGTTAATATAAGAAAATATTATGCTTAGAAAATTCATTTCATAAAAAGAAGTGTTTTAATCATGATTGCATGTTTAATTTTAAATTGAATTATAAAACATATTTGAATTGAATAAAAAACAATTAGATTTTATATTTTTAATTATAAAAATTTATCTTATATAAAATTTGAAACTTAATTTTTTACAATAATGTTTACTGAAAATAGTAAACCTTAATTACTGTAGTTAAGGTTAAAACAAATTTACCATGGGGATAAAATAAATTATAAGGGTAAAAAATGAACCAAAAAATTTCAAATTCATATATAATAGTAAAATATATAACTTATAATTTATATGGTAAGAAAATGAGGCATTTGGGAGCCTTTTGGATTTTAATAAATGTGTGTATAATTATTTCTTGTCAAAAATTCCAAGTGGGCAATCTCCCCTACTTCCAATATGACAACCCCCAAACTCTCCACTTTACACTTCCAAAACCCTTATTATTGGTCACTAACTACACAAATATCTTCTTTAATTTCCATCCCATATCATGGAGTCATTATATTGATCATTAAACCCTCGTTAAAAGGCATTAGGTATAAAGATAAAGTGGTTCTCCAAAAATGAAAATCTATAGATGTTCATATTCATATTATTTATTCATCCAACTACAATTTTTTTTAAAATACAATAATTTAAAAAATTTGATATCATATACACATATATTTAATTATTTTAATGTTATTACCAATATCTATCTCAACTTATATAAAATGGAAAATGAATGTGTCGCCCGTGTGTATGGTGGACTACCGCCTCACGAACTGATGAAATTTTATTTCCACAAAAAAAAAATTAAAAGTGGGATAAGGTGATGGATTTAACATATTTATAACATATTTATGAAGTTATTATTATTCTGGAATTAGTGTGTCTCATATACCTTCTAACATTCCATTCTGTGGGGGATACGATAATGTCGCTCGTGTGTGTGGAGGATTACCACCCCATGATTCTATATAAGTCATTTTTTTCTTAATAATTACATGGAAGGTATTAAGTATAATTTTAATTAATATATTTTATTTTTAGAAAATAATCATACTTATATATTTATAATATCATATGTTACTTATTACCTTCCATTCCTTGGGAAAATAATAATGTCGCTCGTGCATACGTTTGGCCCATCTCCTCTACATAGTAATGTGACTTTTTTTTCATTTTATTTTTAGACAGATGTAAATTATGATGTATTTGATTAATATAAATAGTATATTCAAAATAATAATGATAATTTAATTGAACATTAATATTTATTTTCCTTTTTTCCATTAGTCAGGATAATGGAAACTTTATTCATGTTTATGTGAAACCTATCATTTTAATGAATGGTGTAATTCATTTTATGTCATTAAATTTTATAGATTAATATTAACACATATATAATGAATATATATGATATTTATACAGTTTTTCAGATTATTTATATGATTTAACCATGATCAAAGTGAAAGTATAAAAAAAATAATTCAAATAAAACATGAAAAAAGATTATTACCTGGAATGTGATTTTAGCAAGGCATTGTTAATAAATGGGAAATAAAAGGTCATAATTATATCATATATTTTATTATATATATGTGTATGTATTTTTATTTAATGAATTTTTAATGAACATATATTTTCGATAAATGATTTTTAGACATGTGTGATGGGAATCAGACCGGAGGTAATGGATTTGGTCTCAATTTCCTTTCATTAAAACATATTGTAAAGTTATAAACCTTATTTGATTTATATGGTGTATATATTTCCTAAATTACATGAAATATCATGAATAAATCATTATTTTTGGTATTTTATGTTTAAAATTAAATTATATCATTCAAGGGGATTCGACCTGATTGTTACCATTTGGTAAATAATTTCATCACTCAATTAAATTTAATTGGGTTATATTAATTATTTATTGTCTTGGACATTATAAGATTATATGGTTAAATTTTTTGACTATATTTTGTAGTATTTCAACTTTTTTATATAACACCCTGACCTTAGAAGCCTGAATCCGGTGCATTATTTTAATACATTGGCATGATTTCAAATTATCTAGTCCAAACGGACCAATCTCTTTAGAATTCTTGGAAAATAGATTACATACACGAACGTTGAATTAGAAATTATAAAAATAAAACACAACATAAGTGATCCTTTGAGAATTCCATTAATCCCCTAGCTTAAACCTACTTATCAATCATAATACACTTCTTTGAAAACTAGGAAAATAAAACATATGAAAGGGGTGAGCTCAAATGCTCAGTAAGGGTATGCAATACAGCAGAAGATAACATAATCATTAGGCATGGTTAATAATTAAAAAAAGATGTCATTACAAATAATAAACATGAACACTTTAAAGTATGAATATGAGATGAGTATATAATGTTATAATAAAACATAGTCATGGTTATTCTACTTGTCGGATGACCACATGAACCATCAATAATATTTTCATAATGATGGAATTTATAATTTCAGACATTCTGAAACATTTTTTCAAGGACTCAGCCAAGACGTATAATAATTATTAAGGCCTTGGACAAAACCATGTATCAAATATGGAAAGCACTCGGCCAGTTCCACATCTAATTGTCTCTTGAGACCTACCAATGAATCGAAGAGATATAGTGTGCTCCACCCATCGCATACTAAGTTTAATGCAGTCCTCATATGAATATGTTTCGACATAACATAAACATTCATATTAAAACTAGCATAGGAATTGTCAATACTTTATCTATAAACCATTAATGGTATAAAAATAACACATACATAGATAAACATATAAAAAAACCATTAATACAAAATGGATGATTTGTATCATAATATATCAACTTCAAATAATTTTAAAATCCATCATAGGATGTTGACATAGATGAAAATGATTTGTAAAACTCTTTGGGAGAAATTTCCCTTTTTCATGAAAACATTTAAATGTAACAAAATCTAGAAATAAAGAAATTTAATGACATTTTTGACGGACCCTTGGACACCCTGAGAGGGGAGGGGTGAATTAGGGTGAGAAATTTTTCTTTTAATTTGATGGATCTTGTTCCCATGTTGAAAGGAACATGTTGAACCTGTAGGATAAATATGATCGGAAAGAAAACATTCACATGCATAGAGAAGACACAACACTTTTTACTTGGTTCTCCACTAAGGGCTATGTCCAAGGAGCATACGCCGACAAGTTGTCGGTCATACCAAATTCCACTAATCTTCACTATCTATGGATTAAAAAGGTTTGGGTACAGTCACTCTGTCCCAGGCTCACTGCCTTTACAAAGATTCAGGGATAGCTCACTGCTTCCCTTAGGTCACTCCCGTTGACTCCCCCTGGCTCACTGCCCTTGGTGAAGTCACACGCAGTTTATAGACTTGATGTTCTCTTTATAATTGCATAAGAATGCATCCTCCATTGTATGTAGATGCTCTATTGATGTCCAATTCTTAACAGAATATGAATCTCACTTTGCGCTGAGACTACTATGCGATCTTCCATCTTTCGTGCAGCTTCAAAAGGACAGATGTACTTTAACAACCCTGGCGCGCTTCTCCAAGCCCGGCGCGCAAGTATCAATCTCGGTGTGAAAGTAACTTGCGCGGTACAAATTCAGCGCGCAGGTTACACCATCCCACCTGCGCGACACCGCATCTTTCAACCCCGAACTTGCGCGACGTTTCGCCTTCATCTCCCCAACCGCCTTGGTCGCGCAGCCAACAACCGGCGTGCAATCTCTACTTGCGCGACCCAACAACCACTAGCGTGACTCAACTACTTACGGGACGAGAGCTCAAATAATATCTTAGTCTTGAACTTCATTACAAATTAGGAGGGGTGGTCCTCTATTTATAGGAAAACTGGACGCCATGTGCGGTAGCACGCAAGTCTTCCCTCGGCGCGCAGGTTCCGGCACGTAGTTCATTCTCCCTAGCCTCTTTCGCACTACTCACATGCGCGACCACACAAATACATGCGCGACCTTATTTCATTTGCAATATTTTGATGTTATAATCTTTAAAAACAATATATGTGCAAGTTTCCAATACTCCTGGGTATCAGCGCCCAAGTCTCTTCACGGCGCGCAGGTCACTTGCGCGACCAGCCCAAAACATGCACGACCCTTACACCTTTTCCATTTTCCCATGTTCTGATCTTGAAAAACATATGGCACGAAATTTTCCTCTCCTTCAAGTACACAGCGTGTAGGCCCCTTTTCCAAAATCACTTTTCTCCATTTGTCGATTTTCAGGGCCACAAATTTGGCAAACACTGCGAAACGGTGCCACCTTCAATACTTTTGTCTACTGGAACTATATGATCTCTTTGTTGGTACACATTATGAACTTCCACTGAGGATTTACAATAAACACAAACCATACTCCAAATCATTCATAGAATACCATGGTTCCAACAATCTCCCCCTTTGGGTTTGTTGGAAATCAGAAAATAAATTCAATATATCTCCATCCATGTGAAAACCAAAAATGAAAGAATCAACTCATCCAACCCTTTAAGTCTATGTGAGCAATGCTCAGTGTAGAAAACAAGAGAGGATGATTGAATTGGGTTCTAGTGTTTTAGAATTCTCAATGATTTCCAAGAATCATTCCTTCGTATCCTTCTCATCCAATCTGAACATGTCAGAATTTATTCCTTTCTACCCCATTGATAATAAACCCAAAGTGTGGTAATTTGTTCAACGTTCAGATCAAACCATACTCCCCCTATATAGTATCTACCCCACAAACCTGCATCACATCAATAAACAGATAAAAACAGTTATCATAATCGGGGAGATGGGTATTGCGTAACCTCCTTATGCATTGGGAGGTGGCTGGACACCGAGTTTCAACCGATGCTTCTCAAACACAGCCACTGACAGTGGCTTGGTCAGGATATCAGCCACTTTCTCATCAGTTCCCACATGATCCATTCTAATCACCCCTTGTTCAACTTTTTCTTTGAAAAAGTGATTCCTGATTTCAATATGTTTCGTACAGGAATGCTGAACAGGATTCTTCGTAAGATCAATTGTGCTCTTGTTATCATAGTAAATCACCATTGGTTGCGTTACCTCATCACCAATATCTGTTAATTGTTGCTCAATCCATAGTAGTTTAGTGAATTCCTTTTTGGAAGAGATATACTCAGCTTCAGAAGTACTTAGAGAAGTACTTTCTTATTTCTTGCTCAACCAGCCAACACATTTCTCCCCAATATAGAAGGCTCCACCACTAGTGGACTTTCTGTCTACTACATCACCAGCCCAGTCAGCATCAAAAAATGCTAATAATTCACTATCCCTGCCTGCAGCAACGAATAACCCGAATTTATGTGTACCCTAAATGTACCTCATGATTCTTTTTACTGTTTCCATATGTTCCTCCTTTGGATTACTCTGAATGTGTGCCGCAAGGCATGTGGAAAAGAAAATATCTTGTCATGTCGCTGTCATGTATAGTAGGCTCCCAATGATCCTCCTGTACATGGTGGGATCAATAGTGGCCTCATCCTCATTCTTTCTAAGTTTAGTTCCAACTGCAATTGGAGTTGACATTGGTTTCGAGTCTTGCATATTAAACTTCTTCAGCTTCTCTCTTGCATACTTTTCCTGAGAAATGAAAGTGTATTCCTTCTTTTGAATCACCTGCAGCCCCATGAAATATGTGAGCTCCCCAATCATAGACATTTCAAATTAAGATTTCATGTGGTTCGAAAATTCTTCCATTGATTTCTGCATGCTTCCACCAAATATGATATCATCAACATAGAATAGAACCATGAATTGACCTTTTGGAGATTTCTTCACATAGAGGTTGTGATCTACTCCTCCCCTTTTTAATTCCAGCTTCTTGAGATATGAATCCAGCCGCGAGTACCACGCCCGTGGTGCCTGCTTCAAACCATATAGAGATTTCTTCAGTTTGCAGACCTTTATTTCATCAGTACCTAAAACAAAGCCCACTGGTTGTTCAATACATACATCTTCTTCGAGTAAACCATTCAAGAATGTTGTCTTGACATCCATTTGATATACTTTATATCCTCTTTGGAGTGCCATGGAAAGTAAAAGCCTGATTGACTCCAGTCTATCCACTGGTGCAAAGGTTTCTTCGACATCAGTTCCTTCAATCTGGGAGTATCCTTTACGTACCAGTCGTTCCTTGTTTCTGATGACACTAACATGCTCATCAAACTTAGTTTTGAAGATCCATTTGGTACCAATCACATTGTGACCTTCGAGGATCTGGACAAGATCCCATGTCTGATTCTTTTCAATCTGATCTAATTCATCATTCATTGCATTCACCCAAGATTCATCATTTGCAGCTTCTTCAAATGAGGATGGCTCTACAACTGACAGAAATGTATATTGTGTGTTATTCCTCATCCTTCTTGTTTTTGTGGGTGCAATCCAATCCCAAATTATATTGGATGGATCAATCTCATCTCTTCTATTTATCCTAAGAGGTTCTGTTTCATTCTCTTCATCCACAGTTTCTTCTTTGGATTCTTCTTGTGAGTCAACATCCTGCTGTGACGGCAGAGTGTTTTGTACAACTTCCTCTATTTCTGCATTTTTATTTTCTTCACGTTCACTTTCTTCATGACTTTCTATCACATCATCATATGATGTAATTGAAGCATATATGGTTTTCTATTCAATTATCTTAACATCAGTGCTTTCAACAATTCTTCCTAAATGCTTGTTGAAACATTTGTAGGATTTCCTATTCATTGAGTAACCGAGAAAAATTACTTCATCTGCATTGTCTCCATACTTCCTTTGATTTCCTTATTTGTTCCTGATAAAGACTTTACATTCAAAGACACAAAAGTATTTCAAAGAGGGTTTCCATCCATGCCACAATTCATATGGTTTCTTCGTCTCACCCATATAAAGTCTTGTTCGATTCTGAATGTACACTACAGCTTCAACATCCTATTTCCAGTAATGTCGTGGAATATGATTCTCAATCAGCATAGTTTGTGCCATGTTGTTCACCCGTCGATTCCTACATTCAGAAACTCCATTTTTTGTTGAGTTCTCACAGCAGAGACCTCATGGTGTATCGCATGCATCTCCAGATAATTTTCAAATTCAATGTACATGTATTCTCTTCCAGTGTCAGATCTCAACACATTGATTGTTCGTCCAGTATCATTTTCGGTGATTCGCCAATATGTTTTCATGGAGTCAAGGACTTGTCATTTCCTTTGAATGACAATCACACATTCCATTATACTATAATAATCTATGAAAAGGACAAAGTACCTTTCTCCATGGGTTCCAGCAACATTTATCGGCCCACATACATGTGTATGAATCAGATCAAGAAGGTGAGATGCCCTTTTCTTCTTTGGCCGATATGAACTACAGACCAGCATCCTACAAATGCAAGCATCACAAGATTTTTCACGTTCACGATTCATGTTGGGAATGTCCCTCACAATTCTAAATTTTTATATTTTCTCCATGTCTTGTCGAATGATGTGTCCCAGTCTCCGATGCCACAAATTGTTTTCTTCTTCAACAGTCATGTAACCGAAATTTTCTGCACTATCAACTTGATACAAGTTTCCTTCTATTCTGCACCCCTTCATAAGTGAATTGCATGTCTTTCCCTTGATAGTGCATCCTTTCTGATTAAAAGTAACTATAAGTCTCAAGTCACAGAGTTGACTCACGCTGAGGAGATTATGATGTATTCCATCTACGTAAAGGACTTCGGTCTTATTTAGTTCTCCATTAGCTAATTCGGTACTTCCACTACCTTTGATTTTCAGAGCTCCATCATTACCAAATTGTACAATACCATCAACCTTCCTTTTGATATCTATTAGAAAGATGACATTACATGTCATATGAGATGAACAACCACTATCCAGAATCTAGGTACTGTTGTTCTTTATAGCTTTGAGGGCCACCTCTGCAAGGTTGGATTTCTCTATCTTCTTCCTTTCCTTCCATGAGACATTGGATTGAGTATACAGTACTGATAGTCTTTCAATTATTTCTTCCACATACCCAGGTTCTTCATAGTGAAAATCTTCTTTGAGAGTAGAGAACCTATTTGAGAGAGAAACACTATCTTGTTATCGAGACTTGACTTGTCTTGAACATCAGTATGAGTTGTCCATGTCCCTTCTCTTCCTACAATTAGCAGCCTTATGACCAAAGTTATAACAACGAAAAGAATATCCATAGAAATTGTTTCTTCGATATGAATTATGATATGAATTTGTTCTCATTTGTTAAAATTCTATATCTTTTCCATTCAGATAGAATCTTGCCTCTTCGTAATAAGACATGCTATGGCCAAGATAGCCACACAACTGACACTTCATGAGAGGAAATGTCTTCTCACTTGAATTTCTCCTTGTACCTTCTTCCTTGGGAGAATAGTTAGACTGTCTGTCATTTCTGAATGTTTGAGGATAATTTTCAGTTCTCCTGTTAGTTTGGATTGAGGGTTCCTTTTTCATCACTTTAGTAAATGTTTCAATATGTTCAACTTTCATCTTATCTTTCTTTTGGATCTTTTCACTTACAACAATTGATGTCTCAGCTTCATAGCTAATTCCACTCCTTCCCATGAAAGCGGGTCTTTGATCACTCATGATTTTTTCAACCCCATCTGAACCAAACTTGGATCATTCCAGTAATTCTGCATCTGAGAATATTCCAAACATTATTTTCTTCCTCGATTCTTTTGGAATTGATTCAATATCAAGTTTACTACTTAGAGTAACTACTTCCTCCTCAAGAACCTCAGTAGTCTTGGATTTTTCATCTAGTCTGGAGGTGAGGTCATTGATGACCTTTTCCTGCTCTTTAATTCTCAACTTCAGATCCACTACATTATCATTGATTTAAATTATTTTATACTGTACCTTCAAAAATTCTTCCATTCTTTCAATTTCAGCTTCAAGTTGATCAACGTATTCAGTTTATTCTTCTACAATTGATTTCCACTAATTTCAACTCTTACATTTAGTCTTAAGCTTATTAACTGCATCCTTAAGTTGCATCCTGGGATCTACACATGTTCTCAGTTGTTTTTCTCCACCAGAATCTTCTGAATTTTTAACAGTGGCCATCATGGAAGCAGGGTTCCCAGTTTTGAATTCTGGTTCTTCTCCATCACAGAATTCATTATCATCTTCTTCCTCTTCAAAGACAAAAATCTTCTTTTGCACATTCTTTCAATATTTTAATTCTCTCTTTTTGAATAACCTTCTCTGAGTCTTCTCGAAGCTTTCATCTTCACTATATTCATCATTTATCTTTCTTGAGCACTGAGAGGAAATGTGCCCAACTTTTCCACAACGAAAACAGGCGAGAGGTAACTTCCCTTTGAATTTCTCTTTTCCCTTCTGGAACTTCTTTATAATGAGAGAAAGAATTTATTTTTCTTCATCATCTTCACCACTACTATCTTTTGTTATTTTCAGTTTATCCATGGCCTTGAATTCCATTTCCTTGGTCACATGAGTCGTAGCATCTTCTGGTTAGACTCTCATTTCATCTGCTACCAAGATGCTCAGTAGATCATCCAAAGAAAGTTTTGAAAGATCTCTTTCCTTGAGAGCTGACACATTTTCATTGTAAAGAGGTGGAAGTATTCTTAATATTTTCATTACAATATAAATGTCTTTGATTTCTTCTCCTAGACCACGAATTTCTCCAACCACTTCAGTAATACGATTGAATAATGTGTCTTCATTCTCGTCTGGATGCATCTTCAGATCATCAAACCGATTGTGCGGCACATGTAGTTTCGCCTCCTTTACTTTGCTATCTCCTTCATAAGTATTCTCGAGTTTATCCCACAAGGATTTTTCTGAGGTGAAATTCATCACCTTTAGGTAGATCTGATCATAAAGGGTTGTAGTGAGTTCATTTTTTACTTTAGCATCTGCATCAAGAATTTTCCTGTCTGTTTTAGTCATAGCCAGACCTGTTAGATCAGTGACTTTTATTCCTTGAACAGTAGAAAAAAGAACTTCCATTCCAAGAGATCTTAAATGAGATCTCATTATGTTCTTCAAGATCATGAAATTACTTCCATCGAAATGAGGGGCTCCCCTGACATTGACTGCATTCTCCATTAATATAAAGGACAGATTCAACACCAACAACCATTACCCACTCATACCAATGCGCACGTCTCTTTTCCAATAACACTTTTCTCCATTTGTCGATTTTTAGGCCCAGATATTTGGAAAACACTAGGAAATGGCACCACCTTCAATTCTGTTGTCTGGTTGAACTGTATGATCTCTTTGCTTGTACACATTTTGAACATCAACTGAGGATTGACAACAAACACAAACCATACTCTAAATCATTAATAAAATACCATGGTTCCAAAAAAATTTGAATCAAATTGTCTCATACCACTTTGAGTCCATTGAAAGGAATTAACATTATAAAAACATTAATGTCTATATAAATAAATCCTTAAAAATCATTTTGAAAACATGTACATTAATCAGAATGATTAAGAAGAATACATATTTAAACAATTTAAAATGATGATCTAGTTAAATATTTCCTTCCATAAAACCTTAAAATATTCCTTTTGAAAATATTTTTATGAAACACAGATGTGGATGATAAAGAGGTCCCAGTAGATACTCATGTAAAAACAACCTTGGATAATGAAGTAATTATAGAATTAACCCTTACCATGTACTTTTCCTTGATCGATGGTACTTTAACCTCCGGTATAATATTTATATCATGGTTATTAAATTATAAAATAACCACATAGATGAATATTATATCGTATATGATCTTCTAATATTTCATTGTTAATAATATTTTAGTAGTATCATCATTTCCGGTGTTAACTGATACGTTTTCCATTAGATTCTAGGTTACGTAAGCCATGTTTGTTACGGATAGAATGTATATGATTCATATCTAGAATTAAATTAAGTTTTTAAACATTAAATTTTATCATAAAAGGAAATTTATTCTTGAATCATTATGACATAGAATTAGTCTGATCGCATTTGTGGAGATGGTAATCTGTAAATACACACAAGCGACAATATCATTAAATTGATGGTGGAATCATGTCTAATTGGATGGAATATCATATATAGACAACCATTATAAAGTTATAATTATTATTTACATCTGTTATACTCATTATTATACTAATCCAAATAATGAAGTGTTTGAATGACAAACTACAGCACGGCGTGGAGATGGTAGGCCATACGTACCCACGTTTGGTGACATTGTCATTTATTGGATGGATTGAATAAAAAATATGGATGTACCATATTTATAATAACATCAAAGCTTTTAGGAGGTTCTAGATTTATTATTTTGGTATGGAAAAAACAAATAAAGATGAATTGGAATATGAAATGAACTTGAAAGAAGGTGGTGAAATTATTACCTCTACTTCAGGTGTTTTCATTGGGATTTGATCAAAGGAGCTCCTTAGGGTGGATTTAGGATCAAAGTAAGGACTCTTGGATGATGTGAGGGCATATGGGAGGATATTTTGGCAGGATTTGGCCAATACAAATGGCTTTGTATGTGTGATTTTGAGAGAAGGGTAAGTGCCCTTTTATAAGAGGGGTGATGGTCTCTTTAGGAAAATATTAAAATATTAGTTTATTATTCAATAATATTCCGTTTATATGGAATAAAAATGAATATATTTATATAATTAGGTAGTTATGGGTGTTAATAATCACAAATAATTCGTTTTAAACAACTCAGGTTACCATTTTAACCTTATCATATATATTTAACACTTAGATAAATGGTATAACTTTTACCGTGTCTTTTTATATTCATAGACTACATGGTTAATAAACCTACTCTAAAAATCAAAGAGAACCTCAAGTGTTTCATTAATGACATATATATTATTATTTAGGATATTTTTCATAAATTTATATTTTTATTTAAATAATATCAACCAATAATATTGTATTTGTTTTTAAAATTAACTTATATCAATTTTGACACTATTTGGTATTTTGTATTTGTGAAAGTCCTAAAAACCTTATCACATCGAAAAACAGTTATCTACTCAACCCTAACTTATCATATTAACCTATAAAATTATTCTAATTCCTCATAAGTCTAAATTTACATTTCTTTGGATATTTATAATATCAATTAATTTAATATTTCACTAATAAGGTAATTACTCCAGCATCATTGTGTCATACATAAATTAAATTATTTCACATCTAAAAATTATCAATAAAATACCATTATATATAAAATATTTTTATCTTATTAATTAATATTTATAGTAGAAAATATAACTTATATAACACCTTGAAAAAAAAAATTTACTAAAAGATATATGTTTATGTCATTTTTTGACTTCACTTTAAATTAATTAATATAAAGTGTCATTATCACTTTCATGTGGCTCAAAGTGGTCCCAAAATCTACCTAAGGATTCACATGGTTTTACATGTATCATAAAATATGAATAGGAAACATGTTAGGGAAATTTAATATTATTATTATAATATTTTTTACCCTTATTTGCATGATTTACACTTTAACCATGGTAAATAAAATATTTACTGAAATAAATACTCATAATGTCTATAAATAAAAGTTAACTATGTACAAAATTTGTACATAATGATTCCAAATATGGAATCCATTTTTTCAAATTCCAAACACCTAAGAGGCAGAAATTATGTTAATATTAATTCACATTGTCAAAGCCAAGAAGCAGATTTTAAAAAGTAAAAACTATCAAAAGATTGACATGTGTTTATGTCAAATTTAAATGTGAAATTACAAATAATAACATAAATTGTATTTAATGATAAAAATATAATCTAATTATACTTCAAAACAATTCAAATGCATAATTTTCACTATAAATTATTTTCATTAAAAAAGTAGTTTTGAATTAAATTATAGTATTTTTCACTATTCATCAAAATATGAAACTTATCATAAATGGACCAAAATTTTATCCACATTAAATTTTTATGTCCCATTTCTAAATAATAATTAAATTTTATTATATTTTATATATAAAAGTGTCAAATATTGCTTTTAAAAAGGGTAGTCCGTTAAAAGGCTGTAGAATTTATTTTTTTGAAAAATACATTGTTTATCTGAAAAATGATTTTGTTCTTAAATTATATATAAGAAACACATACTATGGATGTTAAAATTATATAGATTATATAATATTCAAAATGTAGTTAATACTATTCATAACCACTTTTTCAATGACTAGTTTGGTAAGTTGTGGTGCACTCGTACTCGGTGTTGCATGTAGCATAAGCTATTGAATTACTTTAATGAGATAACGTATTGTGAAATGTTAGGGTGTTAAATTTTATGTGTATTTATATTTGATACACATAATATATTCATTGATTATTTATAATTCTAATTTTATGATCTTTGAAAGTTATTATTTTACAATATCATTTTAATGAGATTATATATGCTTGAATTTCTATTGAAAGAATTTTTTTGATAATTTGTAAATAGATACTAATAATTTCTTTCTCCTCTGGTTACTCATAATTATTTCAAGAAATAGTAACATTATCATTCCCTTTGGTAATAAAAATTGTTAAAAAATTAATGAAATGTGATTCCAATACAATTTCAGTCAAAAAAAATATTTCATCAAAATCATTATTTTCTATAAATGTTTTCAACATATTTTTTTTAATATTATTAATTAGATTTATTAAATTTATTATTTCCCATAATTGTAATTTTACAAAAAAAAATAATCTTCCTAACATTTTCCAAACAATGTACTTTTTTTCTATCTAACAAAACTGTGAACAAAATCTCTATTTTTGACATATTTAGAATGAATATAACTTTTACGCCCTTATGACAACTAATTATTTTTATGATTCCTATCGATGTTTACCAGGTTATTTTTTAAAAAATCCCTAATATTTTAAAATTTTATTATTCTGAAATGTGAATTTTATATTGAATATGGAATTTTCATGAAACACGTTTCTAATTAACTTCATATGGTATTTTTATTCATCAAAGAAAACAAAAAAAAATTAATCCAATATAGATATGTTGAAAATATACCATCCTTATTATTTAACTTGTTGGTTTATGATTACATTTATCTAGTATTTTATCGGAATTCACCTTCTTAATAAAATTGTATTCATTAACTTTATATTTAAATATCCACTTTAATGTGATCATTAGGCGTAAAATTCATTGAAAATGTCCATATAAATTTTCATGAATATTCTTATTGCATAAAAAATATATAATTTTTACATATGGTGTTTTAATTTCATTGTATTTTATTGAATTGGGAAATATTTGTAATCCATATTCATTTTTAAATACATACATTTGTTGATATTCCATATTATTTTTTAATTAAACTGATCATTGGATATATGAGGAATGATTTAGACATGCAGTGGTAGATGGTTCCTAGTTATAGATAGCCCCTTGATGAATTAGAGGACTCATTATACAAATCGATTGGGAGGCCGTATTTAATTGGGTTTCTTGTGTATACCTTACAACTTGTTAAAGTTTCCTGTGAAAGATCTTGATTGTATATATATGATGATGTCTGAGATAATGAAATCCAATATTTAATAATTTCCTTCATTCAAAATTTATTTATTAATATCCATTATATAATTACATTGATATTATCCATGGATTCATTTTATGATCATGATATTGAATTAATTGAATGAGTGTTCTGTTATTTACCATACCATATTGATTGTGTTGTATCTAATCATGGTATTCAAGTTATTTAGATGCATATGTGTTTTGTAAATTACAATTCCATGTTGGTTATGCTTATTGAAATAAGACATATTTTATTTTCCTTAACCCTTGCTGAGCATTTGTGCTCACCCTTATTTTTATTCCATTCCCCGGGATATAAATTAAGAATCATTAATTGAGTTGAAGGATGTTATATTTTTTTAATTTCCCTATGTTGTAGATAATGTATTAAAATGTAATATTGGACTAAAATATTCAAATATTTTTCCTAGACTACTAAACTATTATGTACTTAGAGATTAAATCCACTATATCGAGTGCTAGTTTAATAAAGTAAAAAATTATATTGGGTTACTAGAGTTAGGGTCTTGGATGTTGGTCTTAGTGGAAGTTTAGTAGAAACATTATGAAATAGATTAAGGAAAATAATGATTTGTTAAAATTAATATATAGTATAATTTCTTAAAAAGTATAGAATACCAATATCCTGTTTTTTAAGGATGATGTTATGTGGTTTCCTAGAAATAAATCAATATCTAGATACTACAAATGGATGTTGTTCTATCACATTTTTACTTAGGCGTAATAACATTGAAATTTGTGTGTCATGATTGAATCCATTATTACATGGAACAAAAAAAATAGGACTTATTTTGTTCTTACTTTGACACTCCCAGTGGATATTCTTTAATAAATTGATATTTTATATATAATATGTTATAATGGATTTTAATAGATGATGACCATGAATGACTATGGTTAAACCTAAATTTTCTTTTATTGATAAGGTTATGTTTTGTCTTATGTTTAATGACATAAAAAAGAATTGTGAGGTTTTCTTGTGACAGGAGTTTAATATGGTAAAGGATATTTTAAAATAAAATTATGGTGATACAACTCATTGGATTCATATATGAAAATTTTATTTAAGGAATAATATAGAAACCTGGTTTTTTTCCAATAAGACATTGGAATATTTATAAATATTCTTCCAGAGTTGGGTGCTGAGACAGCATGAAATTCCAGGGCCTGCTATGCCTAGAATTAATTGTATAAAAATATTTTATATTATGCATGCACAGTTGATTAAGGAAAATGGGATATCTCTTAAATTGTTTATCGGATAAGAAATTTGGGACCACAGTTCGCTCTGGAATGTGGTGTGTCCCCTAGGCGTAGAAAAAAATTAGTCAGCACAAGAAGTTCAGACTCCACGCCCATTGGCGGTATGTTAAATGGATGAATAATATTATTAATTTATTAATTTAATTGATCAAACACAAATAACTAATGGAAGGGGGATTAGATGAGGAATCTGAGACCACCGTTATGTTAAGAACATAGGTTTTAACATAGGAAGGGTATAACCATTGTTGGCATCAAGAATTCATCTTATGTTTCATCGTGGAGGAATAATTAATTAATTATTTAATTATTTAATTATTTATTTTGTTAATATACTAAACCATGATTGTGGGTATAAATTCATATTTTAGAGGATTTCTCTCACAATATTTCTTTCTCCAACAATGGAAGAATTTCTCTTCCACTCTTCTCCACCTCTTCCCATTGGTGGACGATGAAGAGCAATGACTGAACATTGAATCCATGTGGAACAAGGAGTGACGAATCCATGGGTCTCCTCCTCTATTAGAAAACATTTTCTTCATCAAAAAAATATTCATGTTTGAGGTTGGACTCGTCTTTGGATTTTTAACACCTATGATTAAACATTGAGCATGTTGTTAATTAATTTCTAAATCTGCACCCCATTGCACCAACCTAATTTCTATAAATATATTTTTTTTTATTGTTTATCTTAGATGGTTGCTTGTCCTTGATCCGTTGGAAAATAATTATTGGATAATGATCCTAACCCTTTATTATGATGATTTTCTTCCTCTATTCAACACAATATTCACCAGGAAATCCCCATAGATCCTGGTTCTACAATTTCTGGGAGACCTGATCTTGATTAGGCAGCCGAATTTGGGGCACATTAATGCAAGAATAACTAAATCTCAAGACGATACTGACTACAAAAAGACCAGGACTTGAGGATCATAGATTTGTGATTGTTTTAAATTTTGGTCTTAAAATGAAGGTGTGGTGGCCTACGAAGGGGGTGGCGGTCCAGTGTGGGTCTGGCGCAGAGCAGGCGGCAGGCGGTGGTCAGCACAACATACGGTGGCAAGGTAGTGTGCCGAAGGTAAGCAAGGGCCAGGCAAGATGGTGGCCAGCGACGTTGTGACAGAGGTTGCATGGCATCGAAGAGATGGTGGTTGGACATGGTCAACATGGTGAACCTCAATAATACTAATTATTAATGATAGTAATTAGTAACGAGTTAATAAATTTTTAAGTGAAGGATTTTTATAATTATTATACTAAATAAAAATAAAAAAAATGTTGAAATAAATTTTTGAAATATTGGGTGACAACATTTATGTAAGATTTAAATTTTGAAAAAAAAAACAGATGAATCTTGGTAGAGATGAGAATTAGAGGGACAAACGTTGGGCACCTAAATAAAAGGAAATCCCTCTACACATGGTGGGATACAAGAACTCCTATAATTATATCATTATTTATTATTCGAGTATAATAGTAAATTGAAAAAAATGGTGGAATACCATGGAATGAGAGTTGTACAGCGCATGAAAGAGGGGGAGTTGGTGCATGAATAATTTATCCCCCACATTGTGCCTTAATTGATTATATATTAAAAATAATGATAAATTTTTATTATTATTATTATTTTTATTATTATTACTTTCATGGAATATTGTTTCTGTTGTAACTCCCTCATCTGGTATCTAATTGACGAACCATCAGCGGTAACGTGATCTTGGAATTGAGATGGTCGTTTTATAACCCATTTTGGATACCTTTTTTGGACTCATTGTTCAGGTTATCAAAACATCCAATAACAAAAAATTATTATTATTGTGCGATATTTTATCTGACAAAACTCCCAAATACAGTGTCGGAATGACGGACCATCAGCGATGCTACGAACCTAAAATTAAGATAGACGTTTCAAAAACAATTTGGGATATTTAAATAATGATCGAGGTGGGAGACCCATGAGGCCTAATTTTCACATGTTATGGTGAAATACATCTTTTCAACTGAGTATCCATTTTGGAAAAATGAGTATTCTGTCTCGTGTATTTTTTCTTAAGGATCTCAATAAGGGGATCTGTATAATTTGTTTTAGGAACAAGTCATGGTCCCCACATGATTCCATTCTTGTGAAATGTGGTGATATAAAAATTTTCCATCAGATTTCCATTCTTGGTGAATGAATAGATGATATTGTGCATTTTTTCCTTGGATCTCAACAGTGTGATTCATTTTGTTATTCAGTGCCGTATGAGGAGGCTTTCCAATAAAATTACATTTTATCCCTTCAATTTAACAATGAGAAATTAAAACTCGTTGGTTTTTGTCTAGAGATATAATATACTATAAGAGTACACTATCATGCATAGGGGTACTTGATTTGTAGTTTAGTACCTATGTATGGATAGGTACACGACCAGGTGAAGAGGTGGGGCTACACGACGTGTGGGACCAACACGCACCATGTACCACTTTACGAATCATTTACCTATCCTATCTTCTTCTTTTGGACCTGGACATTGGCATATGAGTAGCCTATCTCGAGTGTTTTTTCACATAGAATGCGATGATGACCTCCATAGTGGATTATAATGTATGATGCAAGATGTTCTGGGTGCTACGCCCATCTGAGGAGACACACGATGACTACAACAGCTTGATTTCTGAGAGATACCATCCCTCAGGGATGGACACCATTCCTCGGTGCTTTTTGGGAGGTACCATCCACCATGGATGGATTGTGTTCCTCCATTCTTTCTAAGAGTTACCATCCATCAGGGATGGCCAGTGTTCCTCAGTGCTTTCAGAGAGGTACCATATAGTAAGGATGACTATTGTTCCTCAATGCTTCCAAAAAGGTACCATCTAATAGGGATGGACAGTGTTGTTCCAGACCGACCCTCACGCTAAGCCATATATCATAATCCCTGAGGAGATATTGGCATGACCCATAGAGTAGTCCCTGAGAAGATAATGGGATGACCAGTAGTGTAGTCCCTGTGGAGATATCGGGTTGACCTGGATAGTAGTACGTGTGGAGATGCTAGGTTGGCCTAAAGAGTAGTCCCTGGGGATATATTGTGCTGACCATCCCATCAGGATGAGTAGAGTAGTCCCCGATTCTTGAGAGGAGATCCTCATTTATGGGGCATAGTGGAAAGTTGTGGTTCGATTTACCTAAGTACTCACAAAGAATAGGGGTGCTTCCCCCACCGAGATGCATCCTAGTGATGTGACCTTAAACAGTGTGGGAAAGTCAGTGCTACCCAAAGAGGATAGCATTGAGGTGTGGTTATATGATTTCATTTGACTTGGGCTTCCTGAGAAGATGTGACATGTTATTGGGAATTGTATATGGCTTTACTTGGAACTGTTGGATACTCAAATTATTGGGCTTAGTTGTGAGGTGGAGATACCCTTAATCTTTAGTTGGGTTTCATGAATGAGCATATCTATTTTTGGGTGGAGATATACTCTTTTTTCCATTTATAATGACCCTTGTTATTTCCATAGGCCATCTTATGATATATCTCTTATAGTACCCCACTTTAGTACCTCTCTTGCTACTCCCTCGAGCCTTTGTGGAAACATACTAAGTATTTTTATACTCACTCCTACTTGGGATTTTCTCGCACTTGGTGTACCCTTGTAGATAATGGACAGGTTGACCGGGATATCATAGAAGCATAGGGATATAGGGAACATTGACCTTGTTTAGTGGTCGTTTCTTGGGATCTTAGAGTGGGGATCTATCAATTGTTTTACTTCTCCAACCGTTGTTGGGTTTTAGCACTTTTCTGGTTGCGCTAGTATTTTTTCCCTTTCACTTTAAGTTTAATTTAATTGTATTTGTAATATCTAGAGGTCGATGCACATATGTTTGGTTTCATTTTTATTATATTGTTGTATCTTTTTTTCTTTTCCTATTCCCTTTTTCATTGAGTCGGATGTGTGTGTGTTTATAGTTTATTTGTAAAAGGCCTCCCCTAGCTTGTTTTGCCTCTAGTGATTGTCGCTTGCCCCTGGCCTATGGAGGCTGGCTTGGGGTAGTTGAAGCTCGAGCCCCGGTAAAAGTCAGGTCATGAAAGAGTGGTATCACAGGTGGCTCGACCATTGGGACGTTGTTCTGACATTTCAAAAAAACTATCATGGTTTATTTTAGAGAAATAATGTAGAAGTGTCTCGAGAGAGGATCTCATGCCAGGGAGTCCAGTGATGGTATGGGTAGTCGACGTATCCATTAACCAAGACCTTGATTACCCTCTTGCCAATTCGGAACCCATAGATGCATGTTATAGGGTACAATGGTAGCTTCATCATATAGGATTGATTATTTTTATGTCCTAGAGTCATATCCCCACTTCAATTGATGTATATATATGTGTGATCATCCAACTGCAGTACTCTTTGATAACATTCAAGATGTATCCACGAAATAAGCATGCCAAGATACTAGCTCTGGTTTATGATGACGATTATGTTAGCAATGAGACCTCAGATCAAGACCCATCATGGATGTTGTTTTCTCCAGGTGGGTAGGTAGTAGCACACCTACCTTTTGAGTAGCATATATCCCCAGTATAGTAGGATGGGGATGTGTGTAGGCCGAGTACACTTCATGAGTTCTAGCACTAGAGACAGATGAGGTTCTGAGCTAATCTAGACCCTCGGATAGTGAAGGTTTGGCTATATTAGGTGGTCCTCTTATTCAGGCTTGTACGAACAATGGTAGATCAGATGATGGCTTTGGTAGCCGACCTTTTCCCTAGAGTAGCTGGACAATGGTGGAGTTTTGTTACAATGACACATGATGTGTTCGAAATATCATGAGAAGAATTACAACAACTATTTCATGTGGAGTTATACCCCTCCTTTTTTCTCTTAGTTTGACTTCAGAAGATCTTCCAGTTATGACAGGTTGGGAAAATGGTGACTAAGTATGTGACTAGGTTAACAGACCTTATGCACTACTCTCTGGAAAAGATATATAATGGTTACTTCTGAGCATTAAATTTTGAGTAGGTACTCCATAGATACATTCATGATATCATTGTACCCCTATGTATCCCCATTTATTTTGGGGTGCTGGAGAAGGTGTTGCTAACAAGATAGATTTTTGTTAGAGGAATTCCATGCATCTAGTTGTGGATGTTAGAACAAAAGTGCTGAGATATCTGTTCATACTAGTAAATATCGGATGATGATATCTCAACATAGGAGATCATATCATGATCGGTCTTAGGAACATGGTAATATTAGGCCCATACAGCGTAGTTGAAGCATGATGGAAGTGTACCTTTGACTTGTACGCTCAAGACATGCTTGTGTAGAAAATACTCTTTGTATGAAGTGTGGGAAGTCCCGGGCTCTCCTAGTACGGGATGTTTTAGAGAAGTTAACTTCACTTCACTTGAACCCTATGGATAAGTAGGGTGAAAATTTTATTCATTCTATGGTGTTTCCTCCTTCTCTTCTAGAGCACGTTAGGGAGTCTTGGATTTGATACACCGACTGTGAAATATTTTGTGACCATATATCCATGGGTGTTTAACCATATGGATATTATAAAGGAGGGAATCAAAAGACTTTATTCTAGGGGAAAAAATTATGAGGACTTATCAGCCTGTTAGTTCTTGTGCTTTGACAGTATAGAAATTAGAAGGATTTTTCTTGAGAGCGGGATATCTAAGTGCGGACTTGGTATCCGGATTGGTCTCTATTGTTTTTATTTTAGAGGATGAAAATATTGAATGAGGGAAAATGTAGAGACCTAGTTTCACCCACATAAGACTTTGGAATATTTCTAAATATTATTCCAGTGCTGGGCATTGAGACGGTGAGCAATTTCAAGGCCTGGTGTGCCCAAAATTAATTGTAAAAAATATTAAGTATATTTTATATTATGCATGCGTAGTCAATTAAGGAAATTAATATATATCATAAATGGTTAATA
This sequence comes from Viscum album, assembly GCA_963277665.1. NCBI lineage: Eukaryota > Viridiplantae > Streptophyta > Magnoliopsida > Santalales > Viscaceae > Viscum > Viscum album. Next base: position 436,981,846 of record OY728127.1, on the reverse strand, counting down.
AGATTATAAATCTGAGACAATGTTTGGGTTCATAATGTTGTGTTTCCCCTATGTGTGACATAAAATGATTCAGTGCTGGACGGTTAGACCCCTCGCTCGTTGGCAGTATGTTAAATGGATGAACTGAATTATTATTTTATTCATTTAATAGATCAAACCTAAAAAACTCATACATGGGGGGGGGGGGGTATGATGAATAATCTAAGACCACCTTTGAGTTTAAAATGTAGGTTTTACCCTAGGTAAGGTAAAACCATTGTTGGAATTGGGATTTGGCTTATGTGCCATCGTGGATGAATAATTAATAAATTAAAAATTTATTTATTTATTTATTTGGTTAAAATTATGAACATTTATTATGGGTATAAATTCATATATTAGAGGATTTCACTGAAAATTGGGCTTTTCTTCGATGATGGAAAACCCTCCCTTCTACACCTATTCTCCTCTTCCCATTGGCCAATGACGAAGAACAACGACTAAACATTTAATCCATGTGGATCGAGGCGTGATGAATCAACAGGTCTCCTCCTATATTGAAAAACACATTCTTCATCAGAAAATTTTTCAAGATTGAGGTAGGACTCATAATTGGTATTTGTATTCCTCTGAATAATTATTCAGCATTTTGTTAATAAATTCTTGAATATATGCCCATTGCGCCTACATAATTGCTAGAAATATTTTTTTTATCAATTGTTCATCTAACATGGATGATGGTTCTTGATCGGTTGGCCACGGATGCTTATCCAGAAATCAAAAAACATTCTTATGATCCCTTTCTACCTCTTTTCTTCACATGCTCCACCTCGAAATCACCATGTATTCCTGTTTAACAATTATCGGGCGACTCGAACTCGATTGGGAACCCGAATTCGAGACACATTCGTGCAACAACAGCTGAATTGAGTGAAAAGAATTACTACACATAGAAAGGGACCCGAGGAACATAGATATGAAATTGTTTTAATTTATTGTCTTATAATGTTGGTGAAGTGGCATACAAAAGGGGTGGCGGTCTAGCATAGGTCCGGTGATGAGCTGGAAGCAGGCGGTGGTTAACATAACTTCTGGTGGTTCGGTAGTGTACACGTGGTATGATTGGTCTAGGTGGGACGACATCCCACATCGTTGTGGCAAAGGATGCTCGACGATGATGTGATGGTGGTCGACTGTGGTCAATGTGGAAAATTATAATAATAATAATTAATAATGGCATATATTTTTGAAATATTGGATGATAAATTTTAAGTAAGTTTTAAATTTTGTAAAAATTTGAAAAGGATGAAATGTGGGAGAGATGATAAATGGAGGGAGATAAGTTGGGTGCCAAAACAAAATGATATCCCTCTACACATGGTGGGATTCAAGGTCTCTTATATTTATATCATTAATGGTAATTTCAGTATAACAGTATAATGAAAAAATGTTGGGATTCCCATGGAATGGGATCCGTATAGCACATGAATGAGGGGGAGTTAGTGCGTGAAGAATTGCTCCCCCACATTATGCCTCAATTTATAATATAATAATAATAATAATAAATTATTATTATTATTATTATTTTCATGGAATATTGTTTCTATTGTAACTCCCTCATGTAGTATCTGATTAATGAACCATCAACAGAAATATGAACCTAGAATTGAGATGGTGATTTTAAGACAAATTTTGGATAAATTTTTCATAATCACTGTTAGGGTCAACAAAACATCTAGTAATAATAAAACTATTATAATCGTGGGATCTTTTATATGACACATCTCCCTCATACGGTGTCAGAATGGAAAACCATTTGTGATTCTAGGACCCTGAAATTAAGACGGACATTTCAAGATCAATTTTTGATATTTAAATTGAGATCAAGGTGTGGGCCCCACAAGTCACACTTCGCACATGTTACGGTGAAATGAAACTTTTTCACCAAAAATCCTTTATGGAAAAATGTTTGGTCCGTCTCATGTGTTTTTTCATGAGGTTCACAATGGTGAGAACTGAATAATTTTTTTCAGGACCAAGGCGTGAGCCCACATGACCCCATTCTAGCACAATGTGGCGATATATGACTTTTCCATTGGATGTTCGTTCAAGGCGAATGAATAGTTTATCTATTAAATTTTTTCCCAAGGATCAAGACTATGTGATTCATTTGGTTTTATGGTTCCATTTGAGGAGTCTTTCTAGTAAAAGTACATGTTATCCCTTAGGTTTAACAACGAGAAATTCACGCTTGTCATTTTTTTGGATTGGGATATCATGTAATATGGGAGAACATTGCCATGCCTATGGTAACATTATTTTACGTTTATTACCCAAGTATGGAATGGTACATGGCTAGGTGAAGAGATAGGGACACATGATTTATGGTCCCCACACCCACCATGTACCACTTTACGAATATTCTATCTTTCCTATCTCCTTCTTTTGGACTCAATATTCGGCATTTGAGTAGCCTATACTGAGTGTTTTTTCACAAAGAATTTTATTATTCCATCCATAGTGGCCTCTAAGATATGATGAGAGATGTTCTGGGTGACACACATATTCGGAGCGACACTTGATGACTACCATGGCGTGCTTTCTGAGAGATACCATCTAGTAGGGATGGACAGTGTTCCTCAATTCTTTTTGAGAGGTATCATGGAGTAGGGATGTCCAGTGTTCCTTAGTGATTTATGATGTGTACCATCTTGTAGGGATTTCCACTATTCCATAGTACTTCATGACAAGTACCATCCAGCAGGGATGGACAGTGCAGTTTCGGGCCGAACCTCCCAGTGGGCCAGGTAGCGTAGTCCCTAATAAGATATCGGGATGACCTAGAGGGTTTTCCCCGAAGAGATACTCAGCTAACCCATAGGGTATTCCATAAAGAGATATTGTTTTGACCCATAGAGTAGTCCTTGAGGAGATACCTGGATGGCCTAGAGAGTAGTCCATGAGGAGATATCAGGATGACCCTCCCATTGGGCCGGGTAGCGTAGTCCCCTATGGTTGAGAGAAGACCCTCGACTATGTGGCAGAGTGGAGAGGTGTGGTTTTACATACCAAATGACTCACAATAAAGAGGGGATCTTCCCCCACTAAGACGTTTTATTGTGAAATAACCTAAAACCATGCGGGCGAGTCAGTGCCACCCACAGCTGGTAGAATCGAGTTGTGATGATTTGATCCCCTTTGACATGGGCGTCCTAGGAAGATGTGATGAGTTGTTGGGAATTGAAGATGGATTAACTTGAAACTATTTTCTACTAACGTTCATGGGATTAGTTGTGAGATGGAGATACCCTTACTCTTTAGTTCGGTTTCTAGAATGAGCTATATTGTTCGGTGGAGTTGTACTCTTCTGTCTAGTTTTACTGCACCTTTTACTTTTTACTATTATTCTTCTCTTATAACTCTTACTATTCAACACTTCGGGACCTCTCTTGTTTCTCCCTCAAGACATTTTAGAATTAAATTGAGTATTTTTATACTCACCCCATCTTGGTTTTTTCCTACACTTGGTGTTCCCTTACAGATGACGGACAGGTTGATCGTGATATCGTATAAGCATAGGGGTATGGGGTTCTTGGACCATCTGATGTGGTCATTTCATGGGATCTAAGAGTGGGGATCTCTCAATAATTTTACATATCCACCTTTTTCGGTTTTTGGCACTTTTATGGTTGGGCGTGTATTTTTACTCTTTCTCGTTTTGTTTAATTTTCTTGAAATTGTGCTATTTAGAGGTCCATGCACATCTGTTTGGTTTCCTTTTTTATAATATTTTGGTACCTTCTTTCTTTTCCTCTCCACTTTTTCATTGAGTTGGTCATGTTTGTGTCTATAGTTTCTTAGGAAAATGCATATCTTAGAATATTTTTCCTTCAGTGCTAGTTGCCTTCCCCAAGCATATAGATCTGAGCTTGGGGTAGTTATGGCTTGAGCCCCGATACAGGTTGGATTGTGATAAATAATGCCCTACAGGTTCTGGAAATAATTTTAAATGTACTGGTATCAATTAGTGTCAATCATTTTTTATGTTGGGGAAATTATGTGTTTTTAAAATTTGGTAATTCTATTGGAATTATATTAATATGGTTTAATAAAATGAACATCTTCCATACTAGGTTATGTAAAGACCCGGAAATTTCAAAGAAATTTTTTCTTAATGTCTTTGGAATTTTACGAGTCTGTGGTTTCTTGACGGCACCTGATTCTGAGGCCCGGTGTGCCCGAAATCAATTCCCGAAGTTTATCTCGGGTAAGTTCAGTGAACGAACAAGCGGGTTTTACTATCTTCTGAACCGGTGCTCAGAATCGAAATCTGAGGGCAGTGATGAAATTGCAGCACCGGTATTTGCTTAGGAAGACCCATTCCGGAGGTGCGTTTACTCGGGAGGAGTTGATAAAAAAAGTGAGGAATAAAAATATAATTGTTTTACAATTTTATTTTTATTTCTTGCCTAGTGGTTAAGTGTTGTGTCGCAACACTTTTCCCCTATCTTATGTGGTTATGTCCTATGTAAGGGAGTTGGGGGTGGGACTCACTTGTAGTTAACTACCTCTGAGAGGATTAAGGTGGGGTGGGGCCCAAATGAGCCCAACCCCTCACCATCCCCTAACGTCCATAACATTAACCCCCATTTTAATTTGTAACTCACCCGCACCCCCCCCCCCTTAAATGAAAAAGTCAACTCTCTAATCAATTAATTGATTAAGTTGTTCAATTTAATTAATTCGTGTTTCAATTTGAATTTCAAAAGGTTTGGAAGCAGAAATAAAATAAGGAAAAGCCTTATATTATTAGATGGTTTTGTTGCACGAGATGATTTGGAAGAGAAATGATCTATGTCTTCAAGAACGTTCTTACTCCTTGAAGAAGGCGAAGAATGCACTGTCGCCGACGAATAACGCCGACCTCCGACGAAGGAAGATGAAGAATGTCGAATCCTCGGAGATCGACGACGCGACGCCGTGTACCGCAATGCCGACGATTCTCTTCTTCGAGACGCCGACGATGCTTACGGAACCTTGTCCCACAAAACTGTCTCCCGCAACTATTATTTTCTGTGACGAACCTTCGTTCGACAACACCTTGAGGTAGGGTTTTAATCCTCTCTCATGTTTTATTTTGAAAAACTGTGTTGACAATTGTTGGCCTCTTGCTATAATTATAACGGGAGGAGGTCGGACCGCACAAACACAGCCGACCCTCCCCCCTTGTTGTCTTACTCGTTGCGGCTCAAACGAAGGTGACGCGGTGCCATCAAACCGTGTTGAAACAAAGAAGAATGGTCGATGAAGCGTGTCGCCATTGCGTCGCGCCGTGGAGGCCGAACAAAGTCGCGGCGCCGTCGCGCTGTGCCGGAAAACCACTAAGAGGCCGCGGTTTGTTTATTTCATGTACGGATTGACGGGCGATGAAAAACAGGGCCACAAAGTCATTTTGAAGCCTCCGTAGTGAAGGTCGGGTCCCGGGAGGACCGCTGGCGAAGACCGCAGGCAAAACGTACCACCGGAGCGCGTCCAGTGGTCTGCGGAAGATCATGTCGGCGCGCCGCCAGGAGGGTCCGCCGCGGCTTCAGATGCGGCGGCGGGCATCCGGTCTTGCAGCTGCACGGGACCAGAAGGAGACCGGGGGTCATAACCCCCGGCTGGAAGAAGAGTGGCCCCCATGTGGGGGGCCCGTAGTTGTCAATCAGGGGGGCAGCGCGCCCCCCCTGTCCGCTCAGCTCAGTGTAGGCCGAGCTGGCCACGTGGGCCGGGCTCCCCAGGCCGAGCCGGGCCGCACCCTAGTAGGCCGGACCCGGGTCGGGTCGACCCGGTTCGGGGCAACCCAGGGGGTCTCGGGCTTGGTCAGACAGGGCTCGAACCCCCTATTTCTAGGCAGTTTCCGTTCAAACGCCCATAACATGGGCTATGGACCTCTGATCGACACACCGTCTGTTGCAATGTTATCCTTGGAACGAGATGATTGTTTCGGTATATTAAAACCTAGGTTTCAGAGAACTTTGGGTATGGTCGGGTTGGTTCGAACACAAAAACAACAGGGCCCTCGGAGCGGAAATGCTTATAACTTGAGCTCCAGACATCCGACTGACGTGTCGTCGACTTTGTTGGTTTTCTCTTAGTGAGACGGACTTTTTGAATTACTCCGCTCGAGGTTTGGATGCAGTGGGAGTGTAGTCGGGTTGGTTTTGACATAAAATTTAACTGGGCCCCTGGAACAAAAAAGCCAATAACTCTCAGACCGGGCGTCTTATTGAGGCGTCGTCTGTCACGTAGAGTTCCTCTTGTCGATATGGAACTTTTGGCATACTTCTCCTGAGTTTTGGATGCAGCTGGATAGTGGCCGGGTTGGATTGAACCCGAAATCCAACCAGGCCCCTGGAACGGAAAAGCTGATAACATTCAAAACGGACGTCCGTTTGACGAACTGTCAGCGGCGTTGGTGATCACGTTGAGAAATGGTCCCTATGAGTATACCCTATGAGATTTCGTGCTACAGTTCAGATACGGCCGGGTTGGTTCTCACACAAAACCAACCGAGCCCCTAGGACGAAAAGTCTAATAACTCACAGACCATGCGTCCGATTGACGCACCGTCTGTTGCGTCGAGACCCCTATGACGAGGTGGTCCATTGAGATACATCTTCGCCGGACTTGATATACTTGGAGTATTGACTTGTAGCTCATGGAGCAGACCCTCCTGGAGATGAGCGTACGGAGTACGGAGACCGTGTAGCTAGCTGAGACCTGACGACTGCTTGACCGACTCGACATGGAGTGAGTCGACTAGCCCATTCGACGGAGCACTACTATGTTTGGATGTAGACCCACGGCGGATGGAGCGCCTGGTAGTAGGAAGCAGACCCGCGGTACCCGACAGGAGGAGTACCTCTGCAGGCTATTAGGGGGGGTTGCGCTACTGTGTTTCGGCAGCAGACCCTGGCGGGAAGCACTACTGTGTTTGGGTGGCTGACCCATGGTACTCTATAGGAGGAGTACCTCAGTAGTCTTAGGTTAGTGAGCATTACCTCGGAGTCATGACAGGATCACTGTACTCGTCAGAGACGGGGATCTTCAGCAGTTATGTTTTCGATAATGAAAATCCTGGTTTGAGCTGAGTCTATAACCTTTTTGTTTACCTCATGATTGAGATGGGTCACTTGATAACTTACGTATATTTATGCACATATACCTTGGTAGTGGTAATACGTTGATTTCATAACCTTTTTTTCCTCATGATTGAGATGGGTTACTTGATAACTAAGGTTTAAGTATGGGCTTATACCTAAGTAAGTGTTATCTGTTGAGATCTTTCTTTGTGTTTGTCCTTTTTGGATTTAGTGAGACCTTGAGGGTCTCGGGGTCTCTACTGAGTATCGTATACTCACCCCTAAATAGGATATGCCCGCACCTCGTTGTGTTGGTTGCAAATGGAAGGTAGCGCTAACAGAGGACGAGTGTTCGAGGACTGGACGGTACCCGGAGGTGGACCTCACGACGAGTCAGTATTCGGAGGTGGACTTCACGGTGAGACGATAATCAGAGGAGGTTGACGGGAGAGAGCGTTGTGGAGGCTATCGGTACCTACCCTTCTGGTAGGATCCATGGTGGACGATCCATGATCTTCACTATCTGTACCTACCCTTCAGGTAGGATTCGAGGTGGACGACCTAGGAGCTGCTTCTATTCTTCCAGATGCTTATCTTTTCTGTTGTACTTTCCTCCAATTGTAGCTGTAATTTCAGTGGGGTTTTTATTCTGTCCCACTTACCTTCAAGCACTTTCTTTTGTACTTATTGTATTACTTCTCCTTGTACTCTGGGGTGTTTTTTACTTTTATAAAGGCAGTGCCTTCCTAGTTAACGAGATTTACACTTTTGGTGCTAGTCCCCAGCCCCTGGCCTATGGAAGTCGGGGTTGGGGTAGTCACGACATGGGCCCCGAGGATGGGTCGTGACAAATTGGTATCAGAGGAGTCAGTTCTACCGTAAAACTTATAACTCTGATATTTTCCTTTCTTTGAAGCAATAGTGTTAAGGGTACCGAGTGTGGTCTTTAGTTCAGGGAGTCCAGTATTGGTGCGGGCGGCTGACGTATCCATACACCAGGACCTTGACTTCTAATTTCTGACTTAGTGCATGAAAACATTAATTGTGTGTCTGTTTCAATGGTTTTCCCTTAAAACAGCTCAAACCAGGTCAGCTAACCAGGTATAAATCGTTGACCATGTCACATCTGTTTCTTTCAGGATGCTTTATCAGGGATGACCAACTAGAGCTCTGAGATATGTACGTACTGACAGCAGGATGAGCGATGAGGCTTCGGTACATGGCCCTCTTATAGGTGAGGCACCAGCGGAGTCCCTAGTGGTACAACCATATGTTGGGCCACCGATGCCACCAGCCCCAGTAGCAGGCGATGCCCGCCACATGAGCGTGCTGGACGAGTTCCAGCACCATAGGCCACACAGGTTCCGGGGAGAGATGGACCCACAGGCGGCTGAGGATTGGCTGGGGGCTGTGGTGAGAGTTTTTAGGATTGTGGGTACTCCAGCAGACTTCATGGTGATCTTTGCAGCCAGCCTCCTTCAGGAAGCAGTTGAGAGATGGTGGAGCCACTTTTTTCAGTTTTGAGACGTGATGTCCTTCACTTGGAAGACTTCGAGACCTTCTCCAGGGTAGAGTTTGTAGCAGTAGCTCTACACCTTGAGCGTGTTCAAGAGCTACTGCCATTGCCGCAGGATTTTCGATCAGTAGCAGAGTCATCTATGCGGAGTAGACAGATGATGCAGAGGTCCAAGAGGAACATATCCATCTATATGAGGAGTAGTAAGTGTTATGAATGCAGAAGTAAGGGTCACCTGGAACGTGATTATATGACTCCCCGCACGGTTGATCCGCAAGAATTGGAGGAGCCACCGAGGCAGAAGCAACGACGGGTGCTTGAGAAACAGCCGAGTAGTGGAAAAGGTAGTAGAGCTCCGGAAGCAGGTGTACAGGAGCAAAACTAGTGGATTAAATTTTTTCCTGGTACTTATAGTTCCATGTTGCTGTTGTATTTGTGTCTTTGTACTATGAGATGCAGTAAAAAAAGACACTTGTCCATGTGATGTTTGCTTTCCTATCCTTTTGTTTGGTTGATACTGAGAGGTTCTGGTTAAAACTGCTGACTTGACCCTCACTTTCGAGATTTCTACTGGAGGAGACCATGTGACATTACACTGATGCCGACAGTGTGACTCGACCCTTGGAGCTGTGAGTGACGGTTGGATCTCTTGGTAGTAACGTCGAGGCCTTACGACGTCATTCCTGGCATGAATGCATCATTCATGCTAGGATTGATTGTATTAGGAAATGGGCGTTGCTCATCCAGGGGATGAGACCGAGTTTCTCTTTTCGGCAAAGGATAATTTTAGCAACTCTTACAGATCATAGGCATAGAAGGTGAAGATCATCTAGGAGCGGATGAAGAATGCATAGTGCAGTATGAAACAGGAAACTAGCGCTAGTCTTAGAGACTTGGGCGTGTTAAATGTTTCAAGAGGAGGAAATGTTAAGGACAGATAAATCTGCAGAGTAGCAGACGTGGAGGAAGAGCTAGGTGAGCTGCATGAGGTGGTGTACATTTCAACATGCTACAACCACCCGCCTTAGCTGTCCCCGCCAGGCTCAGGGATCTGGAGGGCAGGGGAAGAATGCGGCTGCATGCGGTCAAGGAGTGTGACCCAATGGCTCTAAAATAATTGATTCAAGGGACAGTCTATGTCCACTACTAGATACCGTAGTAACAGACGTTGATATGAATCATTCCTTCCTTCCACGAATCTTGTCCCAGACCTAGAGTTTCCGATAATCCGTGGACTTGACCCTCACATTTGGAGATACCATTGGGTGGAGAATTAATAATCACACTTACTCCAATAGTGTGATCTGGCCCTCGAGGCCAGAGTTTTGGTTGGAATCTCTTGGTGGAAGCGTCGAGGCCTTACGGGGTTGGTCTCGGTATGGATTGGATTCACAGTTCATGCTCAGATTGACTGTATTAGGCAAAAAGGTTGTCGTTTAACTACAATGTCGGGATGGGTTTTCCTTAGTCAGTGAAAAGGAAACCCCATGAAGCATAGGATAAACTCATGCATAGGACGGTGCGGCCAATCACTCTTGAGTCGGTCAACCATACCCTTGTGGCAGCAGGATTTTTCAGTTTCAGTTCTAAACAAGAATTGGAGACCACTAGAATTCGAGGATGACGATCACGTCCTTATACGGGTCTCACCTTGACAAGGTTTATGGAGATGTGGCCAAGGAGGCATGTTATTTCCATGGTTCAGCGGACCTTTTCAGGTCCTCAGTAGGGTAGGCGAGGTGGCTTACCATTTGACCCATCCACCTCTGTTGCACCAGGTGCACGACGACTTCCATGTATCTCAACTGAGGAGAAACAAGCACGACCCTTCGCATATCATCGACCATGATGAGCTGGATGTTGGCGATGGGGTGACTTTTTCAAGGATCCAGTAGAGGATGAGGATCAAGAGGATCGGGACCTACAAGAATGGTCGATTCCTCTTATGCGCTTTTGTAGACAGCACAGGAACCTCCAGGTGAGCACAAGGGAGCGGAATGCTCAGATGCGTGCTCAGTACCTCTTTTGTATCCCTAGTTTGTGTTAAAGCTTTACTGGGACGTAAATCCCTGAGGTGGGAGTAATTTAAAGACCCGGAAATTTCAATGAAAATTTTTTCTTAATGTCTTTGGAATTTTACAATTCTGTGGTTTTTGACGGCACCTGATTCTGAGGTCCTGTGTGCCCGAAATCAACTCCCGAATTTTAGCTCGGGTACGTTCAGTGAACGAACAAGCGGGTTTTTCTATATTTTGCACCGGTTCTCAGAATCGAAATCTGAGGGCACCGATGAAACTGAAGCCCAAATATTTGCTTAATAAGACACATTCCGGAGTTGTGTTTACTCGGCAGGAGTTGTTAAAAAAAAGTGAGGAATAAAAATGAAATTGTTTTAAAATTTTATTTTTATTTCTTGCCTAGTGGTTAAGTGTTGTGTCACAACACTTTTCCCCTCTCATATGTGGTTATGTCCTATGTAAGGGAGTTGGGGGTGGGACTCACTTGTAGTTAACTACCTTTGAGAGGATTAAGGTGGGGTGGGGCCCACACGAGACCAACCCCTCACCTTCCGCTAACATTCATAACCTTAACCCCCCTTTTAATTTGTAAATCACTCCTCCCCTTAAATGAAAATTCAACCCTCTAATCAATTAATTGATTAAGTTGTTCATTTTAATTAATTCGTGTTTCAATTTGAATTTCAAAAGGTTTGGCATGAGAAATAAAATAAGGCAAATCCTTATTTTATTAGATGGTTTTGTTGCATGAGAAGCTTTGGAAGAGAAAAGCTCTAAGTCTTGAAGAACGTTCTTCCTCCTTGAAGAACATGAAGAATGCATCGTCGCCGACGAAGAACGCCGACCTCCGACGAAGGAAGACGAAGAACGTCGAATCCTCCGAGATCGATGAAGCGACGCCATGTACCGCGATGCCGAAGATTCTCTTCTCCGAGATGCCGACGACGCTTATGGAAGCTTGTCCCGCAAAACTGTCTCCCGCGACGATTATTTTCTGTGACGAACCTTCGTTCGACAAAACCTTGAGGTAGGGTTTTAATCTTCGATCAAGTTATATTTTGAAAAACTGCATTGATAATTGTTGGCCCCCTTCTATCACTATAACGGGAGGAGGTTGGACGGCACAAACACGGCAGACCCTCCCCCCCTTGTTTTCTTACTCGTTGCGGCTCAAAAGAAGGTGACGCAGTGCCATCACACCACGTGGAAACAAAGAAGAATGGACGATGAAGCGTGGCACCATCACGCCTCGCCGTGGAGGCCGAATGAAGCCACGGCGCCGTCACGCCGTGTCGGAAAACCATGAAGAGGCCGCAGTTTGTTTATTTCACATACGGATCGACGGTTGATGAAAAACGGGGCCGAAAAGTCATTTTTTAAGCCTCTACAGTGATGGTCGGGTCCCAGGAGGACCGCTGGCGAAGACCGCAGGAAAAACGGACCACCGGAGCGCGTCCGGTGGTCCGCGGAAGATCCTATTAGTGCGCCATGCCGGCACAGCGGCGCCAGTGGCAGGAGGCGGCGGCGCCCAGCGCGCCGCTAGGAGGGTCCACCGCAGCTGAAGGCGCGGCGGCAGGAATCTTGCCCCATGGCCACCTGGGACCAGGGGGGAGACCGGGGGTCGTAACCCCTGGCTGGAAGAAGAGCGGCCCCCACGTGGGGGGGGGGGTTGTCAATCAGGGGGGCAGGGCGCCCCCCCCTGTCTGTTCAGGTCGGCACTGGCCGGGCCGGGCCACGCCCGCTGGGCCGGGCCGTGCCCTAGTGCACCGGACCCGGATCCGGGTCGGGTCGGCCCAGTTCAGGCCGAACCAGGGGGTCTCGGGCCGGGTCGGACCGGGCCCGAACCCCCTATTTTCGGGCAGTTTCAATTCAAATGCCCATAACATGGGCTACAGACCTCCGATCGATGCACCATCTGTTGCGATGTGATCCTTGGATCGAGATAGTCGTTTTGGTATATTACACCCAAGGTTTCGGAGAACTTTGGGTATTTCCAGGTTGGTTCGAACACGAAACCAACAGTGCCCTTGGAGCGAAAACGCTTATAACTTGAGCTCCGGATGTCCGATTGACGTGACGTTGACTTTGTTGGTTTTCTATTACTGAGACGGACTTTTTGGCTTACTCTTCTCAAAGTTTGGACGCAGTCAGAGTGCGGTCGGGTTGGTTTTGACTTAAAACCAACCAGGCCCCTGAAACGAAAAAGCCAATAACCCTCACACCGGGCGTCTGATTGACGCGTCGTCTATCACGTAGAGTTCCTCTTGTCGAGACGGAACTTTTGGCATACTTCTCCTGCGTTTTGGACACAGTTGGATAGTGGACGGGTTGGATTGAACCCGAAATCCAACCGGGCCCCCGGAACGGAAAAGCTGATAACATTCAGGCCAGACATCCATTTGAGGTACCGTCTACGACATTGGTGATCATGTTGAGAAAAGGTTCCTATTAGTATACCTTATGAGAGTTCGAGGTACAGTTGAGATACGGCCGGGTTGGTTCGCACATGAAACCAACTGGGCCCCTTGGACGAAAAGGATAATAACTCACAGACTATGCATCCTATTGACGCGCCGTCTGTTGCTTTGAGACCCCTATGACGAGGGGGTCCTTTGAGATACTTCTTCATGGGACTTGAGATACTTGGAGTATCGACCCGTAGCTCGTGGAGCGGACCCTCATGGAGATGAGCGTACGGAGTACGGAGACCATGTAGCTGGCTGAGACCTGACGACTGCTTGACTGACTTGACTTGGAGTGAGTCGACTAGCCCAGTGGATGGAGCACTTCTATGTGTGGGTGCAGACCCACGGTGGATGGAGCGCCTGGTAGCAGGCAGCAGACCCGCGGTACTCGACAGGAGGAGTACCTCTGCAGGCTATTAGGGGGGGGGTTGCACTACAGTGTTTGGGTGGAAGACCCCGGCGGGAAGCACTACTGTGTTTGGGTGGCTGACCCGCGGTACTCGATAGGAGAAGTACCTCAGTAGTCTTAGGTTAGTGAGCATTACCTAAGAGTCGTGACAGGATCACTGTACTCATCAGAGACGGGGCTCTTCAGCAGTTACGATTTCGATAATGAAAATCATGGTTTGAGCTGAGTCTATAACCTTTCTGTTTACCTCATGATTGAGATGGGTCACTTGATATCTTACATATATTTATGGGCATATACCTAGGTAGTGGTTATCCATTGATTTCATAACCTTTTTTCCCTCAGGATTGATATGGGTTACTTGATAACTTAGGTATAAGTATGGGCTTATACCTAAGTAAAGGTTATCTATTGAGATCCTTCTTTGTGGTTGTCCTTGTTGGATTTAGTGAGACCTTCAGGGTCTTGGGGTATATACTGAGTATCGTATACTCCCCCCTACATGGGCTATTCCCGCACCTCGTTGTGTTGGTTGCAGACGACAAGCAGCACTGACAGAGGCCGAGTGTTCAAGGACTGGACGGTACGCGGAGGTGGACCTCACGACGAGTCAGTATTTGGAGGTGGACTTAATGACGAGATGATACTCAGAGTAGGTTGATGGGTGAGATCGTTGTGGAGGCTATTTGTACCTACCCTTCATGTAGGATCTGTGGTGGAAGATACAGGAGCTACGCTATTTGTACCTACCCTTCAGGTAGGATCCAAGGTGGACGACCTAGGAGCATCTTCTATTCTTCCTGCTTCTTGTCTTTTCTGTTGTACTTTCGTTCTGTTGTAGCTATACTTTCAGTTGGTTTTGTATTCTAGCCCACTTACTTTTCAGCACTGTCTTTTGTACTTAGTGTATTAATTCCTCTTGTACTCTGTGGTGTTTTGGGTACTTTTATAATGGAAATGACTTCCCAGTTAACGGGATTTACTCCTTCAGTGATATTCGATAGCCTCTGGCCTATGGAAGGAGGGCTTGGGGTAGTCACGGCACAGTCCCCGAGGGTGGGTCGTGACATGTTACAACCCATCACATCCTACTAGTACATGGGTCATGAACCCAAAACTAAATGGTTAAAAGGGTGAATCACCTACAAATGGCCAATTTGATGTCTTGGTTAGTATGAATTTTATTTTCTTAAAAATTTATATGGTTAAATATTATGCTGATAGTAGGGTGTTACAATTATTTTTGCGGTATATCAATTATTTATTTATTCAAACAGAATAAATGAGTTCAATGAAAAAGAATACAAAGTAGGAGGATCAGTGAGTATAGTCAAAGAGTCTTGAAATATTGAATCCCAATTTAATACCCTCTTACAAGATTTACCCCCTCAGGACTCATGGAGTAGTTCTTGGGAAGAAAATGGTACCTGTTTCTTAGACAGTCATAGATAAAATATGGCCCAAAACCTTTTTCCACTTGTTCTGAGTGCGAATAATAGGGATATTTTTGTTAATAAATATTTTTCACATTCTACTAATGTATGAGATTGACCAGGGGTGGTACCTACACCATGCAGACAATTGTGAAGAATAATGGAGTCCATTTCCAGTTAAGATAATATAATATTCCTTTGGTGGCAGAAATATAAACCTATGAGCATTGCCCTGGCCTTGGCCTATGGGGACTGACTACATCTGATTTGAGAAGAAAATGATAGGATGATATAACCCGTGGGATATAAAACTAATCATCCCATGTCAGGATTCCTTAGTGATAAGAACCATCCATGTTAATCTTGAGTCCCATCAGAGGAGGACATCATTGGACCCAGTTGCCTTGGGGAGTGTTGTGCATTTTTTGAGTGGGAGGGCTGATCATCTGAAGTGGTATGAAGGTAGGGGAATTTCACTAGTTTTCCAAAAATATTACCTTGTAGATTAACATGATATTAGTTATCATAATAGGGGATTTACTTTTACTTTTGACCTCCTCCTGGAGGAAATTATTTATTTCTTTGTAGATGCACCAGAAGCAAGTGCTAAGAACAATCACATTAGCCTTCTATTCAGGGCCCACATCGCCAGCACCATGGAACCACACATCTAGGAATGGAATGACAAGGACATCTAGGGATGAGAATTTCACAATATCTCCAATGTAGATCCATACAACTCACACCCAGTAGAATTCAAAAAGAGGCGGTTCAGACACTCATCCAAATTTTCTTACTATATGAGAAATAGGAAAGAAAGTGGGTATAACTAATCATTCTATAATATTATCAATAGGTACTTCTTTGTTTATAATTCTCTAAGTAATGAAGTTGTATTTTTTAGGTATCTATTTTCACCATATCATTTATTTCTGTCATTCTGGGTGGTCCGAAGAGAAATTTTCAAATTGGAAGTCACACATTGAGAAGGTACCTAAGTATAAGGTCGTAAAAATGAAATTTTTTGGTTATCAGTCCATATCAATCCGGTAAAAATTCCCTTAATAATCTTTATACAAGACTATGCTTGTAAATTTTGGGTACTTACAAGCCTCCCTAAAAGTGATTCTTGGAACCAGACATCCTGGGAAACAAAGCATAGAGACATCCAAATTATGGTTCTAAAAGAAGACATCACCATTCCCCACTATAAAGTGGGGAATAGGCTGAAGGGTAGGTTTGTGAGTATATACATCATACCATCATTAGGATGATTTCCTATTCATCATTTCATAGTTCCACTATATCTGGTAGAAATGATCTTTCCCCATAGATTATGTTCTTCAATAGTCTCCAATGATAAGTTTTCCAACAACTAGTAATGAGTATCTGAAAGATACATTACGTTGATTCCCCCATCCTAGATGGTTCTAGCCATCCTATCCTAGGAAACCTATTTAATTTTAATTTCTGAAAGATTATCCCATATAAATATTTCAAAGACCTTGTAAATGGTATGAATAACTCCCTCTGAGACTTTTACAGTCGTAGGATCAGGAATGGGAATGTCCAAGAGAACATTTTTTATCAATGGTATCCTTCCTCCTAGAGACTCAAATTGGGTTTTCCAATTAAAAAAATTTCTCGTGATGCTATTCACAATGTAGTAAAATTGAAATATGTGTGTCTAACCTAAATACAATGGGGCGCCCTGATAATCCATTAGAAAATAACCCCTCTGAATTTTAAGATTGTTTCACAAGGAGTTAATCCCCATGTCTGAGAATCTATTTGAGATATAATTGTTTCTATCCACCCTATTAATTAGCTAAGAACTCCAATGAAATTAATCTTTAAGAAAGGTATTGAATCCATGAATTATTATATTGCTGGTGTTCATGAATATAATCATATATCCTATGAATATATCTTCAGAGATGTTGTGGGGACCAATATAATCTAATAGGGAAGAATATCACCATGTTCCATACTTCCATTAATAATCCGACTGAGGAAATTTTGACTGGGAATAAATAGAGTAGGGGAAATAGTGTCCCCTTACCAAAACACATGAGTATATATGGAGAACCCATGGATCATCCCCATTAAATAGACAATTATACAAGAAGAACTATAGAACCTAGAAATAATATCGGAAGCCCAAGAAGATAAATCCATGCCCAATAACACCTAGATAATGAAATTACATTCAATTATACTGAATGCTTTATTCATTTAAATTTTAATTTCCATATGTGATCCATGATACTTGATGTTAATTTCTCCAAAAATCTCCTAAGCTAGTGCTATGGAACCATGGATTAATCAACCTCTAATGAAGCCATGATACTTTGCCGAAAACCAATGTGGAAGGTATTTATATAGACTCTTATTTAGGACACTCGCCAACATATTATTATGTAAATTACACATACTAACTTGTCTATAATGACGGAGGGAGGAGGGATCCTTGATTTTTGGTATGAGATTTATGTTTATTGCACGTGAAACTCATGGTATCCTCCCTCCTCGAATGAATTCCTAAATGGATATCACAATATCCCCTTGAACCACATTTTAGGACTCACTATAGATGGATCTTGGAAAGCTATCAGGAACAAGGGAATGTTCCAAATTAAGCTGTATATTGGACCCATAAAATTCCTTCTATTTTGGGACTTCTTTCAAGACATGATTTTCTTTCATGGAGACAACATTTGGGGTCACTTCTATAAATACATCACTCCCATTTGGGTACCCTTCATGAATGCATGGGTTAATATCTACATGGATATTTTAAATGTAGGACTCATCCATGGAACACCAAAAATCCATTTCCTTGCAATTGGAATAATCCTCCATTAAAATATTGGGTTTAATGGTTCATATATTCTATCTAATTCATGAATAGAAAAAAGAAAAATTCTTGTCTCCCTCCTATAGCCATTTTTTCCTCAAATTTTTACATTCCATTCTTTATTTACGCAAGATAATTTCTACCATTTAGTCATAATTTCATAAGATTTATGTAAACTAAATCTCCTTCCACTCCTCTCCAAGATTTCACTCGAGTTGATAAATATCCCGTTTTAGGGTGTCTAGGTCATGAGATCCATAGGGAATCATTCCAACCAATACCTAAAGGTCTTGTTTCATACTTCTCATCTTATTATGAATCATGATCCATTAATCTCAAAGAATAGGCATGTTTCCTGAATTACTCACGGCCTGATGGTGGTCATTCTAGTGAGTCCGCTAAAGGGAGAAGTTGAAGCATTCATTTCATTTCCTACCTTGATTAAAAGGATACACAATGTAATGAATAGTTAGAGAAACCATGAATGATACGAGTTACCTTGGTATTTGGATTGGAAGAGATGGAATGAATTTTTTCCAAGAATATATTGAGGTGACTCATAGAGAAATGGGTCACGTTTTTGTTATTGCGCCATGTAAACTGGTCACTAGAGTAACTAATGTCCATCAGCCTCTTTCAATCCATGAATTAATAAAATTCCAATTTTCCCATTTGGTGGAAAATCCATTAACCTTTACGTTTTTAAGAACATGTACCTTCTTTTTAGGTACGTTTATCAGTTCTGTTTAGTTATTCGAGAAATATAGGAAGTTGTAGGATAAACTTTTAGAGTTGCGGATTTGTGTAGGGGCGCATGGTTGGTGCACGGTCGGAACAAACCATGCGTCCATCCTAGGAAACCGTGCACCCTTGACAGTGGACTCCGCATGAGAGTTTCACGGATTTTCAAAGTGTATGGAAAAGCCAGCGAAGTTACGGGGGGCGAGAGTGGGCTCGACATGGGTGGCGCACGGTTTTTCAAACCGTGTGGGAAATCCATGAAATGTCCCTCAATGAGCTAGTGGCAACTGCATGGTTGGCTCACGGTATTCCAAATTGTGCCGGGTAACTATGCGGCAACTTAAAGTTAGGGTTTTTATGCCCCGGGCCACTCGGGATTTCCCATTCCTCTATCATTCTTCCTCCCACTCATGGCTCACATGGGATTTCTAGTTTTCATAGGTTTGGGGAGATCCTTAACTCATTTTAGGAGCAAATTTAAGGGGTTTCTTGGTGGATCGAAGCTGGTTCTTCTCAGGTAAGTCTCTCCTCTTAGTTTCTTGGTGTTTTCCTCTAGTTCTATATCTCTAGTTTCCCCGGTTTTCTAGATCTACACCCTTTTTTATAGATATAGGTTTTGGTTGCCCTGTGTGTTGATTTCAGAACATGTGGATGTTTGGGAAGGAGATTTAGATCATTTTCAGTGGTGTGTTCACCGGATTTGAGGTGGATTGTAGCATGTGGATCGTTTTTAATGGAACCCTAAATGTAGGTGGTCTGAGGTTTATTTCCAACTGTTGTTTTGAATTTGTGTGTTGTTGTGCAACAAACCAATGGTTGGGGAGTCATATGGATGTGGCCTTTGCTGAAAGATATCTATAATTTCATAGATACTCTAATGATAAGTTAAAACCACTGTTTGGGATCACTGCTTGGATCTAGGACCACCCCATGGGTGCATTCCTCGGTTTAGCCGTTTGGACAGGATGCCTGAGGGTATGACATGATTATATTGTGTAATGCATTTTGTTTAGAGATCATTTATATAAATACCTAGTTTATGCCATGGGCTCAGCCCTGTTCTATAAGCCTAAGGCATGGTTATATTTAGCATGACGTCGTCGTTATATTTAGCATGAGGGCGTGGTTATATTTAGCCTTAGTGTGTGGTTATATTTAGCCTAATGGTGTGGTTATATTTAGCATGAGGTTAGGGTTATATTTAGCTAGAGGTCATGGCGATAGTTAGCCTGAGGGCATGTATATATTAGCCTGAGGGAATGTTGATATTTAGCCTTATGGAATGACTATATTAGCCTGACGACATGGTTACATTTAACCTGAGGGTAGGGTTTTGATTATCCTGAGGGCATGGTTATGATTATCTCAGAAATAAATTACATTGAAGTATTAATAAAATAATAAAATTGCAATGGAACTGGTAGTGATAGTTACTTTTCAGTACTTACTAGTTTACTTCATTTTACTTTTTCACACTTTTGTTTCATATTTTCACTGACAGTTGGGAATGGGCCTTTGGTGGGTGCCTACTAGGATTTATTTCTCACACCCTATTTGGGTCATGTATTTGGACCAAACATACTATATTGTTGCAGGTTTCTACATGGGAAAGGTCCCTTATATAGGTACATGATTTTAGTAGAGGATTAGGAGAGACCGGGACTGAGCTTAGGCTTGTGATGCTACTGTGTTCTATTCAATATGTTTTGTTCTTATTGTTGTACATTTTACTTTGAGTTGTATTGTATTGTATTGTATTGTAGTTTATCATATTTTGGATGTTTTTATAGAATTAGTGACATGATACATCTTTACATATATATGACTGCTGGTTAAATTTTACTTGAGTTGTCCATTTAAGTTGTATATTGTTTATAGCTTCTGCTGTTGTATGTTATTCATCGTTTCCGCTACACTACACTTTGGTAAATGAGGGTGTAGTTTCCCCACTATCAAACATGGGCCCTCACTTCTAGTAAATAGCCTCTGGAGTTTGTGGAAATGTGCTTGAGGTCATGTGACCAACCGGGTTCGGGGCACCCGTTGAGTGGCACCCAAATCCGGGATGTTACAAAGTGCTATCAGAGGCGTTTATTTTCATTCAATTTCTTTTTAGAGCCTTATTCAAGGATAGGATGGACATGGTAGTTGGTAATATGCTATGATCAAGATTAGCTAACTCATATAAAGGGAAAATCCAATTTACCTCGTGTTGCATGTTTAATGATTTTTCAATTTACTGTTGATCTGATTTTCACTATTGGGTGATGCACTTGTGTTGTGATGTTATATTTTTTCTGGGTTCTATTTAGTTGAAACCCAATGAGATGAGGGTATTAAATCTCATGAATCAATTAGGAACGTTCTATAAATCACATGACTTGCATTCTTACCATGCCATATAGGCGTATTAGAAATTGCAAGTTGTTGTGAAAGATGTTGTGCTAATAAAAGCATGTTGTTGTGATAGCTTCTTTGATAAATACCTTCAATTTGATAGGGTAAAGTTTTGTGTGATATTTTCATTGAATGAATTCCAAACATTGGTTCTTGAGGAGTATGGGCCCTCATTGACCAGAATTTGGTGGATCATTGACTTTTTTTACCTTGTTTATAACATGCATAAGATTCCAAACCTTGATTCGTAGGGAGTATGTGCCCTCACGGATCATAATTTGGAACTTAGGTGTTCGTATCAATGTTTTTCTGGGTTCCGAAGTAGTTTCTGAGGCTTACTGTCCGGAAACACTAGGATACACGCCATGTAGTTCTTTGGAAACATGTCGTCTGTTCTTATGTTTGGGAAGAAATGAAAACTTTTTAAGTACACATAGTGTACCCTCAGTACACGCAGTGTAGTCTCTTCCCATTTCATAGGACATGTGGGTGGGGACACAGGGTAGGGAATGTCTTCAGAAACACGTCGTGTACCTGGTGTACACGTAGTGTAGTCTGGACCCAGTGTCTGCCGTGTCACTAACAGCAGGGACGGAGGAGACCTAAAGACATACATGTCGTTTCCACCTTGAACACTTCGTGTAGTCTGACCCAGGTACCCATCTGTTTCACTAACAACATGGGTCCGTGTTACCCTACCTTTTACACGATGTGTGCTTGTTGGACACTCCGTGTAGTATTGACCAGCGAGAGAACGTGTGGACATGGTCATGTGGCTCTGGAAACTGGGTGGAGTACACCCTGTTTTTGGGTGTAACACCCTGTGTAGTGTCAAATGAGTAGCCAGCCGTGTCACTGACAACACGGGCAGTTGGAAATTAAACCATACACGCCATGCAGTGATGATCAAAAGAGAGTCTTGTGGCTTATCCATGTAGAAGGACCCAGGTAGGGGAAGAAAACTCAAATACATTCCATGTGTGGAAAACACGTTGTGTGTTTGGGGTGTTACACAACCAGTTTTGGCAGTGTACACGCCCATGCGAATGACTAAAGGGAATATGCCGTATAGTTAATATACACACCGTGTAGTTTGGTTTTGTAAAACATGAATTATTTCTTTCTTCTGTTCCCTTCTTACACAACTTTTTCTCAGTCATTGATAATATTAAAATTAAGGTGTGTTTTTGACCTTATAGATTCATGCCGCCAAGACGACCACGTATTGTTTTCCAGGAGATAATTGAAGATTATACTATATAGGTGGTAGGACATGGTCTACCGATGGATCCTCCAGCAGTCCCAGATGTGGCGCCAGCCGTTATAAAAGAGAAAAGCGCAGAGGCGCAGTTCCGTGAAGGATTCATGCAGTTTATGCCGACCTTCCATGGAGAACCACCGGCGGCCAAATCTATGGAAGAGCTGACGCCTATCTTTCCGCAGAAAAATCCTCTTACGTTTTCCGAGGATGGTGGACCAGAGGCTACAGAGTATTGGATATGGTCTATGCAGACTATCCTCGAGCATCTGGAGATGCCTCCAGGGCATATGTTCAGGCTCTCTACAAACATGCTGTGTGATTCCGCCAATAGGTAGTGGGATGTTACCACCCAGTCCTAGCATCACAGAGACATGGCGTGGGAGGATTTTCAAGCAGTCTCTATGACATCTTCTTCTCGAAGACGTTGCAGGCAGATTGAGCTCGAGATTTCATGAATCTGCAGCAGGGCGCCATGTCAGTGATGGATTATTTTGCTTGTTTCACAGAGCTTCATCGTTTTTCATCTGTCATGGTGGGTGATGAGGCCTTTAGGGCTAGGTGCTTTGAGGATGGTCTTCAATATGACATCCGAGCATTGATAAATGTTTTTAGGTTGTTTACCATGCATGCTACTATGAACCAGACACTGATTACAGAATGGAACCTATGGGAAGCTAGTGGGGTGGGCCATCACGGTTCAACATCCGTTTATGGTTCTATTTCTACCGGTAAGAGGAAGAGATAGATGGAATTCTCTCATGATGGAAGTACTAGACAGATAAATACTTCAGGTGGGTAGGCCATGTGCTACCTGTGTGGTGGAAAGGGGCACAAGAAACCTTAGTGTCCACGTGACCCATTGGAGTGTCGAGCTTGTGGCAAGATGGGTCATCTACAGCACTTTTGTAGGATCTTTGTACCAGTGGCTAGTGAGAGGGGTTCTGTGTAGACTCCATGTGTGGGAGTAGGGCAAGCATCTTCTTACCAGTCGGGAAACTGGAATACGCCAGGGCATGCATGCCAAGATGGTGGTCGTGGCCATGGTAGCCGGACACTAGAATCTCAGATGCAGTAGGGCAGGACAGCTCAGGGTATCCAAGCTATGTCGTAGGGGTACAGTACTGGGTAGACATATGCAGTGCAACATACCTAACAGGAGCAGGATCCCAGACCATATACTTTTAGAGGTATTATTCTAGTAGCTTCTGTGTTATCTTCAGTGCTTTTCAATATGGGTTCTACACATAGATTTATATATATTCCTATTGTGGAGAGCCTTGGACTCGGTGTTTCTTCTTTTCCTGATGTTATGATGATAGAAACTCCATTGGGAACAAGAATATTCAGTGTCCATTAGTGTAGAGAGTGACCCCTTGAGGTTGGTTGGTTTCACTTTCTATGGGAACTCTATGTCTTGGAGATTACATGCTATGATATAATTCATGGGATGGAATGGTTTGTATATTTTCTAGCCTTTGTAGATTGCAACCATCACAGGGTGGGTTTCACGTCCCTAGAGGGTGGAGTGTTCCTAAACAAGAGAGAATGGGATGTTCAGGCGAGTCGATCTGGACCAGAGCATCGTGGGCTAGGTGGAGTCACATCCCAGATTGCGAGTTTATATCTAGATGATCAGGGGACTTGTCAGAAGGATTTCCCTCCAGTAGTTGATCGTTTTAGGGATGTCTTCCTAGATGACTTTTCAGGTCTTCCTCTGGAACGAGAGGTGGATTTCTCCATTAATCTTTTGCCGAGAGTAGCACCGGTGTCCGTTCCTCCTTATAGGATGGCCACACCTCACTTATGGGAGATCAAAAGGTAGTTAGAGGAGTTTTCGTCAAAGGGCTTCATCCGAGCCATCACTTCCCCTTGGGGTTCTCCGGTCATTTTTGAGAAGAAGGAAGACGGTACACTCAGACTCTGTGTGGATTATTGGAAGCTGAACCAGCTGACTGTTAAGAACCGATATCCCCTACCGAGGATTGATGATATTTTTGATTGTCTTTGGAGAGCGCAAGTGTTTTAGTATATTGATACGACATATGGATATTATCAGTTACGCGTTAGACCATCAGACATACCTATTACATCTTTTCGGAGATGATATGGTCTATACGAGTACTTGGTCATGCCGTTTGGACTCATAAAAGCGCTAGCTATTTTCATGGATCTGATGAATCATGTGTTCCATCCATATCTAGATTCTTTTTTGGTAGTCTTCATGGATGATATCTTGGTGTCCTCTCACACTCGACACGACCATCCTACCCATCTTGATATCGTTCTGAGTGCATTGAGAGAGCATCGACTATATGCTAAGCTCTCAAAATGCCTCTTTTGGATGGCCCAGATTCACTTCATGTGTCATATAATCCCAGAGGCAGGAGTTGTAGTATACCTAGAGAAGGTGAAAGCAGTAATTTCATGGGATAAGCCTAAGAACATGTTTGATATACTAATTTTCTTGGGGATGACTGGTTACTAAATGTGTTTTATACAAGACTTATCCTACTTTGCAGTGCTGTTAATGGGTTTGACTAAAAAGGGTGTGATATTAATTTGGTCAGAAGATTGTGAGACACCCTTTTAAGAGCTGAATGGAAGGTTGAAATCATCACCAGTCCTGATACTTCCCGATCATGGGAAGAGATATAAAGTTTACTATGATGCACCAGGTTTTGGGATGGGAGCAGTGTTGATGTAGGGTGATCATGTAGTTGCATACGGGTCTCGGGAGTTGAGGAAAATGAGGGGAATTACCCGACGCATGATCTTGAGTTGGCTGTAGTTGTCCATGTGTTACACTGTTGGAGAAATTATCTCTTGGGAGAAAATTTTGTGGTGTTTACAGACAAAAAAAGTCCAAAATACATCTCTACTCAGCGTGAAATAAATTTGAGACAATGATGGTGGGTTGAATACCTTCAGTCCATCGACTTTGAGCTTGCCTATACACCTGGGAAGGGTAATAGAATTGCTAATGCACTGAGTAGGAGGACTCAGAAACATGCAGTATAGGAGGCCAATGTTGAGTAGAAGGGTACGAATTTGTTCTCTGAGATTCATTTGGAGGTGCACTATAGTCGAGGGTGAACCTATAAATCATCCTTAGCTGTGACTTCTACCCTCCCGGATAGAGTGAGGATGAGACAACTGTCTGATTCAGAAGGCCTAGTTCTACGGGAGTCGGTGGCAAGTGGGGACCCTCCTCTTTGTTGGATGATAGACGATGTTGAAGTACTATGTTTCCATGGATGAGTGTGTGTTCCAGTAGATATACACGGTGAGCTGATACGGGAGTTTCATGCTTCATCTTGGGCAGTGCATCCCGGAGTAACAAAAATGTACCGTGACTTGAGATGTTAGTACTGGTGGACGGGTATGAATAGAGAGGTAGCTGGTTTTGTTACGAGATGTTCCACCTGTCAGCAGGTGAAGGCTGAGAATTAGAGGCTAGCCTGACTATTACAGTAGTTACCCATTCCGAAGTGGGAATGGGATG
Organism: Viscum album; assembly: GCA_963277665.1. Taxonomy (NCBI): domain Eukaryota; kingdom Viridiplantae; phylum Streptophyta; class Magnoliopsida; order Santalales; family Viscaceae; genus Viscum; species Viscum album. Next base: position 436,956,144 of record OY728127.1, on the reverse strand, counting down.
ATGTCATGATGGAATTTGTGACTGCGTTTCTGAGGTCACCTCGAGGCAATGATGTCATGTGGTTTGTTGTGGAAGGACTTATGAAGGTGGATCACTTTTTGCCGATCAAGGAGACCTTCAGTGTGGATGATCTTGAGAAAGTTTCATATCAAATAGGTATTACATCTTCATGGGGTTCCTCATTCTACAGTTTCAGATAGGGATGCCCATTTTACGTCTCGTTTCTAGCATAGTTTTCAGAGGCAATCAGTACACAGGTGATTCTGAGCACACCATACCACCCTTAGACCAATGGAAAGTCAAAGCATATGATACATGTGTTTGAGGACATGATGTGTGAATGCGTCCTAGAATTTAGGGGATCTTGGGAGAAGCACATACCCCTGGTCGAGTTTTCATACAACAATAGTTTTCAGGAAACTATTGAGATGACACCTTACAATGATTTATATGGTAGGCCATGCCGATCATCCTTGTGCTGGTTAGAGGCAGGTGAGGTGGCTTTACTGGGGCCACGTCTTGAGTAGGTGACCTCAGAGTAGGTCCAGTTGATTCGGAAGTGGATGACTACTGCACAGTCTCATCAGAAATCTCATGTTGATCGCCACAGATGACCCTTGGAGTTCATGGTCGTGGATCAGGTTTTCTTGCGTGTTTCACCTTGGTAGGGGCACAGGTAGATCAAGGGACAGGGTAAACATTCACAGAGGTATGTTGGGCCGATTGGGATTCCGTAGAGAGTTGGACCGATTACCTATCAGTTGCAGTTACCACAGATGTATTAGGCCGTGCATGACGTCTTCCACATATCTCAGCTGCGCCATTATCACTCAGACCCATCTCATGTATTTCAAACTAAGGAGGTTGATATTGAAGAGTATGCGTTGTTCGGGGAGCATCCTATCCAGATTGTTGATCGAAGTATGAAGGTTTTCTGAGGATAGTCAGTTCCTCTTGTATTGGTGCTATGGCTGCATGGGAGAGTACAAGATGAGACTTGGGAGAGGGAGGCTGATGTACGAGCTCATTGGCCAGAGCATTTCAGGGTTTCTTCTTCTACTTCGTGATAGGGAAATTAGGGGAAGAATTTCATTAAGGGGGGGGGAGTTTGTAAGAACCTAGACCTGCATTTTCTGGTACGTTTCTCAGTTATGTTTGTTTTTTAGAGAAAAAGAGGAATTTCTGGGAAAAACTTTTAGAGTTGTGGAGTAATATGGGGCGCACGGTTGGTGCACGGTCTGAACAAACCGAGCGACCAGCCTTGGAAACTGTGCACCCTTGACAGTGGACTCTGCATGGGAATCACACGGTTTGTCAAACCATGTGGGAAAGACGTGTGATATTCCTGTGGATGACGGTGGGCTCCGCATGGTTGGAGGATGGTTTTTCAAACCGTGTGGGAAAGCCCTACGAAGTCCCTAGGAGAGCCAGTAGCAACCACATGGTTGGCGCGCAGTTTTCCAAACCATGTGGGGAAACCGTGCGGCCACTTAATGTTATGGTTTTTAAGCCCCGAGCCACTAAGGATTTCCCATTACTCCACCATTATTCCTCCCATTCTTGGTTCACGCAGGAGTTCCTATATTAAGTGGATGGGGAGATCCTTATCTCGTTTTGGGAGAAAATCGATGTGGTTTCATGGTGGATTGAATTCAGTTCTTCTCGGGTAAGTCTCTCCTCATAGATTCCTTGTGCTTTCCTATAGTTCTTCATCTCTCCTTTCCCCTATTTTCTAGATATACACCATTTTTGTGTAGATATGGGGTGTGGTTTCCTTTGGTTTTGATTTTAGGACTTGTGGAATTTAGGGAAGGAGATTTAGAGCATTTTTAGTGGTGTGTTCGACGGACATGAGGAAGAGTGTAGCTTGTGGATCGTTTTAAACGGAACCCTAATGGTAGGTTTTCTGATGTTTATTTCCAACTATTTCATTGAATTTGTGTGTCGTTGTGATATGAACCTATTGTTGGGGTGTTGTATGGGTGAGGACATTGCTGAATGATATCTAGAATTGCATAGAAAATCTAATGATAAGTTAAAACTGCTGTTTGGGATCACTACCTAGATCCAGGACCACCCCGGGTGTGTGTTCCTATATTTAGCCATTTGGAAAGGATGTATGAGGGAATTCCATGATTATATTGTGTAATACATTTTATTGAGAGAAAATTTATATCAATATCTTTTTTATGCCTTAGGCTCGGCCCGGTTCTATTATCCTGAGGGCATGGTTACATTTAGCCTGAGGGAAGGGTTATTATTAGCCTTAGTGAATGGTTTTGATTATCTCAAAATTAAATTATGTTGAATTATTAAAAGAATATTAAAATGGAAATGGTACTGGTAGTTATAGTTACTTTTGAGTACATACTAGTTTAGTTCCTTTCACTTTTGAACACTACTATTGCATATTCTCACTGACAGTTGGGCACGGGCCTTTGGTGGGTGCCTATTGGTATTTATTTCTCACACCCAGTTTGGGTCATGTCTTCGGGCCAAACAGATTATATTGCTGCATGTGTCGATAGGGGAAAGGGCCCCTATACAGGTACATGATTTCATCAGAGGAGTAGGAGAGCATGGGATTGATCTTAGGCTTGCGATGATGCTGCATTCTGTTCACTCTGTTTTGTTATGTTTTTTGTACCCCATACTTTGAGTTGTGTTGTATTGTATTGCAGTGTATCATGTTCTGGTTTTTTTCATAGTATTAGTGACATGCTTCATCTTTATATATATATATGACTACTGGTTATATTTTACTTCAGTTGCCCATTTCAGTTGTATGTTGTTTACTGCTTTCGCCGTTGTATGATATTTATCTTTTCTGTTGTGCTACACTTTGAAAAATGAGGGCATAGTCTCCCCACTATCAGACCTGGGCCCTCACTACTAGTTAGTAGCCTCTGGAATTTGGGGAAATGTTCTTGAGTTCATGGGACCAACAAGGTTCCGAGCAGTCGTTGAGTGGCACCCAGATCTGGGATGTCACAAAGTTCATCTGGTTCATGTATAAAATTGACGTCCCCTCTAATGGTCTACATGTATTCACTAGTATAAAATGTATTGAGACCCTACCATAATGATACTATTTTCTTGGTATCACAACTCCCATAGATTATGGCCACATATAAGATGATATTTCCTATGTTCACTTTTTTAGTGAATGGTTGATCATCTTCCTCTAACAAATTCTCTGATATTTTTTTATTATAAATGATCCATATGTGTATATTAGTGGGGTTATAATGAATAGATGCATTCATTCATATCATGTGGGAAAGAACATATATTTTTTATGGATTTTGTTTTGAATAAATAACAACACAAATGGGAACAATATGATTCCTAACCTCAATTGAGATAAAAAAAATATTTACCAATGCACTCAAACCACATGTATTTTAGATGAATATAGTTATCATTACAGTTGAGGGCATTTGGTTTTGGCCCAAGGATGGATGGTCACTTATAGTTGAGGAGATGGAATCTTCTAAATTTGTTTGAATTTGGATCTCATGCATACTCATTAATACTGCGAGGACATGACTGATGGAGGGGGTGAGGACTAAGAGCAAGAAATATCTTTAAAAAATTCCTATGATAAATTGATAGGCCCTTCAAATTCTAATGAAGCTACATGGAATGCTCTCATTTGGAGGAGGGGGATATGGACCTTCTACTGAGAGGGGACCTTGAGAGGGGTTTGAGATGGTGGAAAATTTCTTCTATTTAGCACTCATGTGATGAAGATTGTATGTATGAGGAACATAATAAGACTGAGTACTAGATGGAGGGGTTGGGATCTCTAAATGTTTAATGGAAACATGGAACGATAGCTATTACGCCTTTACCCAAAGATGGAGATGAATCTATTTTAAATACATGATCTTGTGGGGGGAGGAACCATGTGATATCGTAGATAAAGTTTCATTTAATGTGTGAAAAACAAGCTGTATATAATTCCAAAAGTGTATAAATTTAAAGATTACACAAGATAACTGACAAACCTTCAGCTTCACATTTCTTCTTGGTGTAATCATTCATTCCATGGGAATTATTTACAAATGAAAAACATATTGCGTCATTTTCTTTATCCTTCACCTAGATATTCCTTTTCATGGAAGGACTGTGATTTTAAGATTTTGGCTTTTTGTGAGTCTTGGTACCCATTACATTTTTCTTCATTTTATTATTCACCACAATGATTGGAGCTTTATCATGCCCCATGTCCATATCCAGTTAAGGAATCAAAGTAATATGTTTTAAATGAAAATTATCATTATTTTTCATACTATTAATTAACAATTATGGTAGATAAAGTCTTGGGTAGTGATGAATGTATGAGATCTATATGCAACTCATATGGGAATTAAATCCCTATGATGTCTAAGTATTCAATGTATCCAATAATCTAGGCTACATGAGGCGAAGGTAGAATAAAATCTACAAGAATTGTTCTAAAAAATAATTGGAGATAACAAATCTCTATTATCTCTCGTACTCTTGATAGAGATACCAAAGGTGATAAATCATACCCTATGTATCCATGCCCTCATTTTTCATCAAAATATCATTGGTCATGGATGATAACATTAAATACTACATTCATGTAGCATCATTCAAATGTTTCTCATAGAGAGAAAACAATTCATCACTACTCTCATTTCCAGGTGAATCAGGAATTGGTTCTTCTAGTAGGTACAGTTTCCTTTCATGCAGAAGGATAACATGTAAAAACCTTATTCACTCTTAGAATTTTTTTCTTCTGATAAGTTTATCCTACCCATGTATGGAATGTAGTGATTTTTATAATTTCAATTTATTATTTTTTCTAAAAATAAGACGAGGATAACATTATTACTATTTATCATAAAATTTACGAAAATAAATATATTTTTTATTTATTAATCTTACACTATTTTTTAAAAACAAAATAGCATTCACCATTGACATTTGAATTTAATTTTTAATGGATATTTGGGTGGAAAATATCCATATTCCCATTATAATTAACCCAAAATTGGTTGTACAATAAAATGGAAGGGTTTTAGGTAGGAATTATAAATGTAAACTACACTAACTAATAGTTTCCTAATCTGTTGAGTGCACTCACCAATCCAAAAATCCTTAAATTGGATTTCTTCATCTCTTGCCCCTCATTTACACCATGTTTTTATTTTTCAGTCAAAAATTGATTTGAACTATTTTAATTCAACCCAAAACATAAATTAAGGATTTCATAATAATTAAAAGCACCCCAACATTGTCTTGTTTATCACATTGAACTATTGTTTTATTTTAACTGATGTAGTGTAGTGTATTAGATAATATTTTTTCAATATCCATATTATTTTAGTTATATCATTATTTCTTGTTAATTAATTAATTCTAGTGATTGAGACAAAACATCCATAATGAAATAACCATGGAACTATTCATAAAAATAATAATAAAGCAATATGATCATGAGATGTTCCCAATGGTTAGTTAATCTATTAAATGATAAAATAAATATTGACTTAGGGGGAAAACACCTTGAACAGGTTATGGTTTTTGATATATATTTCCACCTTTCAACTTATGTATCTCTCTTAGATTTGTTTCGCCCCCGCTCCAAACATGAACCTCCTCCATTATCTTGGGAGCTACATCAATTACATATGATTTTACTCACAAGTTGGTGAGGTAAAAAAGGGTTTATAAAATATAATCCTTGGTCACACATACTCGTACATAATGAGTTTATAGATTACACGCAAGCCACAAAATTAATTTAATAATAAATTAAATGAAACCAATCACATAAAATTTTCTAGTGCATGCTCATGAACATCCACCTGCTTAAAATAATTACACATATAATAAAACAAGGATTCCATTCTTGATCAATATTATTTATCATAAATCATGATCAAAACAATTAATTATCTTCTTTAATTAATGAATTCTTTTATCTTAATTCACATCAAAATTTCCTTGAAATACTCATCCATCGTACATTTTTAACAAATTAAATATATTTATTGAAAATTAATTGTGTACATAAATGTACCATGGAGGAAAAAAAGTGAATGCCCATATGAATCTACCCAACATGTATTCTACCCATATACTATTTACAATTATATCATATGGCATACATGACTTATTATGTATATTTACAGCATGCACTATCAATTTTATGATTAAAAAAGTTTTATGATTTTTTGTTCATGTGTCATGATTCAATAGACATGCGGTAATAATTTCAATAGAATTCATAAATGATATGTATATATATACATTACATATATATTAGTTAAACATACACATACATACATACATATATACATACATATATATATTTTAAATCCCATCACCTAACATGTCCTTTATAATTAATAACCACATAGAAGAACATGACGATATGGATTACAAAGTATAATAAATAAATTATATCATTATGTTATTTTGTATAAGTATACATCATGTATAGGTGAGCTACATGGAATTTATATATCTCACTATCTATCCAAAGTACATTCCTAGGTACTCGGTGTGAAAATTGTGCATCGGAAAAATTAAATTACATGGATTGTATAAAGGTATACATGGTGTGTGGTATCATAGTTACACGGTCAAGAGTTATGTAGTCCATGTATATAAATACTCGGACCATATGTGGCTTAAAGGACAACACATTGTGCTTATGTTCTACCCAATGTGTACTCTGGATTAATGTGATCCAAGCTATCATGGTCCACACTCTATTTAATAAATAAAATCCATTCTATGTATTCAATGTAGATGATTTGAATTAATTCAAAATTAATTTCTGGTGGATTTAACACTAGTATGTTACATGTAATTCTGATTACATATAATGTATTATTTATTTATCCATCTAGAATCAACAACACCTCCAGATGATATATTAGGTTTTATTTCCTATATAAAACTAATTCTATTGATTTGATCTATGTGAATTGAAAGTGAAAGAATAATATTTTTTCAGTTAGGTTTAAAAATATGATTAAACATGAATTAAAAAGTAAATAAAAAATTACATAAATCAATCAATGATCATTAAATAACTATAAATAATTATTTTACCTCTTTTATTCTACTTTTCAGTTTTGGGTGCTGGAGAAGAATGTGATGGTTCATACCAAAAATTTCTTTTTTATCATGATCAATGGTCAATTTTATATTTATGAAATGATTAACATCATGATCAATGTAATTGAATCAAACAAAACCTAAAAATGGATAGAATACCTAAACTGATCAAATGATCATCAAATAATATTTATTTTTAATTTATTTAATTAAAGAAATACCTTACATGAATATTTTATTCATGGGAGTATCTAATAACAAATCATCGTTGTACCATTATTTCATTATACGAATCATGAGCATATTACCTCAAATAGTGATCCACTTATTTTCCAAAAATATCTAAACATCACCTTAGAAATTTAATAATACTATAATGAATGTTCTTATCATGTGTTTCATCCACCTTTTTTCTATAAGATAATCGCTTCTAAATAATTCTCATTGATATCTCTATAATTGAGTGTCTGAGGTGGAGGAAGATGACTCTTTATTCTTATGGGAGCTCTTGGAGAGGGGGATCTCTAGGACATCAGAGGATTCTCTTCAGCTGTGATTGTGCACAACAAAAATATGAATTAGCTCTCATATTAAATAATATAATTGGGTTTCAATATCATTAGTGTTTAGAAAAAAATATTTTCACAAGTTCACATTAATATTTATTTAATTATATGGGGAACCCCATGTCTTAAATAATAATAATAATTATAATAATAATATTTTCTAGATATGTACTCAACATGGAAATTAACATTAAATAATATTTATTCAACTAATATGTGACATATATATTATTTCAGACCATTAAACTCTCTCTTAAATTTATAAAAAATATTTATCAGTCCTTGAATAATGACCATTAATTTATTTAATAAACATCACTACATTATTTTCCAATAGATAAATAAATATTAAATTCACTAAATAGAAAATAAATATTTATTAATTATTTTGATCACTTTATATTCACTCGAATAACTAGTGATAGAAAAAATATGATCTTGAAAATAGGAATAATTATTAAACTATGTGGGAAAATAATATTTATTCATAATATTAAATAATAAATAATAATATATTATTTTAATAAGATTTTGGATACACTTAGTGTGTGACCATATTTCCATCTTTCTTAGTGGAATTTGGCGATGTAGCCTATAGTCCTTGGTTAGCATCTAAAAACATAGAAATCCACACATAGGGAAATAAATTAATGTTGTAATAACATAATTCCTCATAGAGATTATTACTATGTAATATAATCTCTTTGACATGGTATCTCTAACCAAGAAGGTTTCATGGTGATGTCATTAACCCATATTCTTGTTGCCTCTTTCATTAAATTTATGGAAATTTAACATTCATATAGAACACCATGGCTATGGATTTATTTAAGATATATCAATTCCATCAGAGGGCCTAAGATATCTACTTCCATTAATGAACCTAAGGAAAAAATCATCTATCACATTACTCATTAATGAATTATTACTCATGTCATATCCAACATATCAAAACTCACCGTGAACATATGTCATCGTGGTTTTCATCAATACATCAAATTGTGTGACTTATAATACTCATAAATAATTATCTTAAAGCCTAAGGTTCAATACACAAGTCCATATATAGAAACATCCAAGTACACATATAAATTTGGATTTCATACCGGTGGGCCTCATTCTCATAATATCCTACAATAGATATTACTAGGGTCATATATATTAAGAAGGTTCATCCCAGACCTATGTGTCTTGAACTCTGATATACTATATCATTTTTGTAGCTCGATTGATATCATCCAGATATAGAATATATATTTAATAATATCATCATAGCACTTATATATTTTCATCATAGTGGGGAACTATGATGACCATTTAGAGCAACAAAAACTCTTAAGACATTATCTCATACTATGTCATGTATAAGAACATTCATGATGTGATAAAGAGTGTATTAATAACAAAACTATGAATATAGGTTATTATAATGTACAGATATTTGGTTTTAGGGAACCAACACCAACACTTTTTTATTCATCTATATGAGGTATAAAGTACATATTTGTAAGGGAAATATAGTATATTTTGATAAAATAATCTGTATGAAAAATATATTATAATTTCGTCTAAGAATTTATATCAATATGCACATAGTGAAAATAGAATGATATATATGGGGAAGAAATGAAAATTTCCTATAAAGTGTGTAAAATATGAGTCCACAAAACTTACACTATTTCAGATAAATTTACTCTCAAAGTGACCCAATATTATGACCTATTTTCACCTATGATAATGTAGATTTTCTTTCCTTGATATCGAAAATTCAAATTAAAAAAAAATTATGTGATTGAAACACAACTCACACTATATATTATCTAGAATCATGGAAAATTTTCTAAAAGTATCAATACTGAGGGGAAATATATATTCAGAGGGAAGGTACCCTTCTATGTGAAATCAAGGGAATAAGGGTATTTTAAAATAATAATAATTGATAAAATTAATTTATTTTACAATAGATAAAATTACCATTTATCCTACCATATTTTTGGTGTTTTTGGATGCTTCATATTTTTTTCCTCAACATGAAACGCCATGGAAATAAATTTAACAATAATATTATCCAAAATAATCTCTTACCATAGAAATTAGAAATACCCACCATTAATGTTTTTTACCTACTAATGAAAAAATAGCGATGTTAGAAAATTCGAATATTACTCAAAAGATAATAAATAGTAAATTGCATTTGATAGCTGAGAGAAAGCTATAGTACCATAATCTATTTTAGATTAATTATTTTTTTCATGTACTGTGAAACCAATGTTTCCTCTAGAATTCATAATTTATGGATAAAATCATCAAAATATAGTGCATTCATAACTGATACTCAATATAGTTATTTTTGTCCCTTTTTCTTTTAAAGACAATGATCACACACATAAGAATTTTTTTTTTAAATTCATCAATATAAGAAATTGACTATAAATTAATACTTGAAAAAATATTACAGCATTAATAAAGTCATGTTTACTTTAATTCAACCAGTAAGAGAAGGAATATGTATAACAACCCTATCTTAACATATATATACATTACATAACATGTAAAGTATATGTAAAAAAGCATACAAACAGACACCCAATGACTGTATAGTTTAGTGACTTTAGAAACATGGAAACATAAACATTAGAACATGAGCAATACACATTATCTCCCACTAGGTTCTCCAGGACTACCTCCCCTTTTATACAAATCATAGAAGAAAATATATCATCAGAACATGGGGAATGTAACATAACAAGGGTGAGATCATATTCTAAGTAAGGGTATACAAGGGAGGAAATAAGAATAAAAATGAGCATAGGGGTATGATAATGTGATCATAACATTACAATATCACACCCTGCATATCAAATATCATAAACATGAATCATTTAAAAAAGTATGTTAGTTCACAAGACATTAATCACAATCAGATAAATAACATAATCCATGAAATAATAACATTGGAAAAAAGACATTGAATTGTGGAAAACATAAAATAATTTAAAACTATTTCCATAGTAGTCAATGAATTATTTCCAAGGACATCTTAGTTTCATGGGTTCACTCCCCATACCATCTTGTAAGTCATGGTTCACTCTCATGGTTACCCTAGTTTCATTATATCACTCCTCATATCATCTTGGATGTCATGGTTAACTCCAACAGCCATATTAGGAGTCAAGGATTAATCGCAAGACCAACTTAGTCTGTGTTATGAAATATTAATCATCACACAATTCATTGTAGGGAGATATATGTCCCACCCATATCATAATTAAATCATACATAAATATTTAAAAAAATAATAAAAAATAATAACATAACCAGTGAAATTAAATTATTCACATAAACATATAATCATATCATAAAGTATGGAAAATGATATAGGTTTTACAATAATTTCACCAAAAAATATAGCATATGAAAAAAGAAGGTTTAAAAAGAATATAACTTATGAAATAGAAAAGCGTTTCAAAAACATAATTCCATAAAAACATAAACCATTCATAGAAATAATATGAATAGAGACATTAAATCATTTCCCTCTAATGGAATGAGTAACACAAAAAGATATCATATTAGATGAAAAATTATTTTAAAATATCCTTCAAAAACATTTCTTAAGAAAAATAACCTTTATAATTTGAAATTTTATTATTAAAAAATAAAACAATTTAATATAATTTATTTAGATAATAATTATAAAACATTGAAATATGGCATTAAATCAATTTGAAAACATTTTCCCTTGAAAAATTATAAAAGAAACATGAAAAATTATTTAAAACATTTTTCCTTGAAAACAAAAAAATAATCAAAAAATAATTTTAAAAACATTTTTATTTGAAAACTCTTTGAATTTATATAGAAAAATCATGAAAACATTTTTAAAACCTTTTTATTTCAAAACATATGAAATAACCTAGTAAACTATAAAAAAATTATGGAACATTAAATATTAAAATAGAAAATATAAATTGTTTTGAAAAAACATTTCTTGAAAATAATGAAATAATATTGAAATGATTTCAAATCCATTTTTATTAAAAATTAATGAATGAATATGGATAATGTTTTTAAATACCTTTCTTGAAACCACATTAAAATATATAACTTCTATAATATTAGTAAAAATATATCATTTAAAAAACATTGTAATATTATAAATGAAGATTTAATGGAATGATGTTCATGAAAGTGGATTAATTATTATATTATTAACATTCAATTTTCACTATAAAAAGTTTAGAAAAGTTCCTCGATCTGAAAACAACAATAATATTCATTTTTAAAACCCCACTTGTTTGGAAAAGGTTCAACATGTGAAAAAACACTTTCTTGATCATATTATAAACAAAAAATGGAAAAAAGTACCATTACTTGGATAATTATGAATAGACATAGGGTAATAAAATTTATGATAGTTCTTGAGAGTTGGATCAAAATATTTATTCAATAAAAGCCTTATCATAAACAATCTCGATAAAAGGTGACATTGTTTCAAATAAAATATTACCACTTGGTGATCACATAAATGATAGATAAACCATTTTGGAAAGCAATGAGATCGAATAATCATGATCATCCTAGTATATATTTATAAGAATTCATCTCACCCACACTACAAGAAACATGATATTCATAATGACCAATCAAGAATGGTACATCTCGTTTTTCAGTGACTGAAATGTCTACCATAAACTTTATCCAGCTAAAAAAATAGGGTGAAGTATGATTTGATTTTTCTTTATTTTTTGAGGGGATAAATTATATTGAATTCCCAGATAAATAATAACTCTGATAATGATCCCATTACTCATAATAAATCACAAAAGGGAATATTCAATTCTGGGTCTTCCTATTCCAAATAAGTGGTCGACAACTAGCATCCCACTACTTGGATGTCTTGTTTCTCTTCAACGATGAATTATAGACAGGAAAATATTATTCCTACAATTATTCATGATTTGTTACTCTATATTATTCACCATCCACTATTATATTAACCATACCTTGATTCATGAGTTTTAAGCATTGATATCACATGTAACTATAAATTTGGGCATATAGGTTGTTATTTTCCCATAGTTGGGGATACAATTGAGACTTCTTACAGTTGTTAGTAGTGAAAGTATAGGGTTTTATTAAATGGTCTTCACTGGTTTTACCTTTTTCTTCAACTATTTTCTCCCAAATGGGAACTAGGATTAAACCTTTACCAAAAAGGGTGGAAAATACCTGAAGAAATAGTGTCGTTGAAGTTGTGTTTCTACATGTGAGTAGTCACCCCATAAAGGGTGAGTAAAGTGGTTTGATGTACCTAATCTAAATAGTGAGTAGGAGGCCCCTAATATACCTTGAGATTTGTTGACCCTACATATCCTATAGGTTATTTCAAGCATGTAGTCTACGGTAATCTTGAGAGTAATATTATAGTGTTAGAGTGCCTTACCAAAAATCATAGTACCAATGATATATCACCTTATCATAATCATTTGGAAGGAACCCACAATTAAATTAATATTTAATTCAAATGTACGAGTTGATGAATTCTTTTATTTCCATAAATGATTATTATGAATTTGTTCTCACCCCAAAGAGGTCCCACCATGGATATTAGAGTCCACATAGTTGACTAGAAGATGCTCTGACATATCCATCATGTCAAAGTACATTTTGAACATTACAATCTAATCTAAATTTATTCCACATCAAGATTTTCATGGAATCAAAATAGGTTTACATTAATTGAAAGAGCATGTTGTGGCCCTGGGTGTTCAACATAGTCACCCCAAGAGTCAAAATAATCCTACTGTTAATCCATTGGAACTTGAATTTTATTTTAAAATTCTTCATGATTTTTTTTTTAAAATGGAGGTCCATTAATAAATTAGACCTTAATTAACGAACTAGGGGGACATGCACAAAATTAACTTTTTGGGGAATTTTATTAATATATCAAAACTGATTAAAACTGACTATCAACACACCAAATTAATGGAATAATCAGAAAAACATATAAATACTTATTTTCCCTTGAAATATCTTATGCTAGATGGAAAAATAATAATTAACCAAAAGAATTAATAGACCATATAAGGGGTGTCTGGGGATGGAACATTCTAGTTTCTAAAGACTATAGGCATAAATAAATTAGTAATACACACATCACACAATCCTGCATACATCACCAAAATGATGGGTATAAGATTCACAAGGTAAATTGTTGGCCAAAAACCCTAGTATACATCCATTGGTGTTGAATCTCCAACAATATTATCCACATCTACATCACAAACCTAATTAGACATACCCCAGACTATAGTCATATCTTGAGTTATTTTGAATGCCTTCATGCAATTGAGGTTCATTATAATAATCCATTATTTTTACAAACTCATATTTTTAATGAATTTAAAATTTTATTGGGAATTTAACTGATCATCTCTCCCATAAATCCAGTAAATTTCAATTATTTTATTCCCTTCTATGTATCCCCATATCATCATCTTGAACATTAACTTCAAAAATGAACCTATGGAATCGACAAGGGGTAAGGATACAATTATCATATTTTTATTCTTGGATTTTCACCATGTGTTATGTTTACCAAGAATTCCTTAAAATTCATCAACCCAATTTACATTCAAAATTTCATTTATGATAGATAAAATTTTTATCATTTTCAGTGTATTATTCAATATATGAGATTAAAAAAAATGGTTAAAGGCATAATTCTTGAGTATCATATTACTTTAATTATTAAAAAAACAATTTCTACAGAGAATTGAATCATCAAAAATATAAATTTATATAGTTTATTCTTGTCTAGACCATCCACCATCATGAATACTACAGTTTTTTTCATGTGTTACATTAATTCATTTTTAATGTGATACATGGGATCATGGAAAGTATCAAAATGCGTTTTTTAATTTACAAAGAAAAAACACATTTTTAAACCATAATTTCATATTCATATATCATATTGAGATCACATATCATATTTCTTGAGTTCAAATATTCAATAACCATTATTTGAAATAAAATAATGAATCGTGTTTTGTGAGTCATTTTGAATTCCCATCGAACAACTCCAAAATACAATGTTACAATATGTGTGTACACTAAAACATTGTAGAGTTTCAAATAACAAGAATTATTGTCCTCTTAAAGTTTCACATCAGTGTCTATAAGCTTCCAAAATATAAAACTTCCAAGAAAAAGAATAATTATCTTTGTGATATCACAAATAGTTTCTTTTTTTATAAGACTCCTCCAATTTTTTTGAGGAACGTTCAATTCACATCACTTGTTTAAGTTAAAATGGTCATATTTTTTTATGACCCCCACTCTAATAGTCCAATTTGTACCAGATTATTTTGGTTTATGGAAACAATATATAACAAAAAAATTTAATAATATGAAGAATAGGGTGTAGAGGAAGAAGAGTGGAGGAAGAATGAATAAACTCAAGAGTAACCTCTTGTCTCCCTCCCAAACCCGTAGGATGAATCTAAAAAAACGAATTACTACACCGACTCTAAAAAATTATCCACATTTAAAGAGCCTTTCCATCCCCTTATTTTCACAAGGTCCACTAAAAAACCATTGTGGGGACTTGCATAAAAATAGAAAATTGTTCCTATTTATAGATTGACCATTTCTCCCACTTCAAGAATCATATTTCTAGGTTTTAATGGGGTGTCAAGGTCTCTATCAGTCATAAACTACTAGAAAATATGGCTTGTCCACAAGAAAGTGGGAAATTAATTAATTACAGTTGATGAATATCCTTTCCTCGATGACACTAATACTTCGATCACAAGCAGAAGTCATGACTGATCCATAATAGGATAGATCTAAAATAATGGCTTTCATATTTGAATAAAATGGATATTTGAGTCCAAATACCATTAAGTTAGTAACATAATCATGGGTAGTAGTATAGGTGGAAGGTCTTAATGTAGGTTCTTAGGACTACTCGCTATTGATATAGTATTAATCATTGATAACTTGAAGGGGTAGATTTTTAATTACCAGATTAATAATTAGTTGAAATTATGGTTGAAACTATTTTGAGGAATGATTTCTAGAACCATCCAGCTAGCTGGGAAATACTCTATAATTTTTTTTGGGGGCCATAGAAGATATAGTTAGTTATTTTCCTGGATTAAATCTTGGTAGTGTGGTGGGTTAGGGCATAGGACTCTGAGAATAGAAGTTCTGAAAGGGTTCCTTCTTTTTTTTTTATTTTTCCTATTCCTTAATTGTTTTTTATTGCCCACTGGTGATAATTGAAGAATCTAATAATTTTCTCTCTCTAATAATTTATTAATATCAATTGGGGCTACCATTGAGTGTTTTATATAGATATAAATTATATAGTAAGATGATGATGCCAACATAGACAAAATATTTAGAAACATCATTGTCTGTTTTGATTGTGTCAGAGCCTATAGATCAGTCCAACTATAGCACACACAATAGTAGAAACTAGTGAACCACTGGAAACTAACCTACAACTTGATCCTCATAGCAGATGAAATAGATTCTTAAACTGTGGTCTTCAGATGAAATAGATGAAATTGACATAGTATGTCAGGAGGAACACAAATCCTTTATGCAAGATAAAGAAGAACCAGGTTTGTCCCCTTAGATGGAGAGTCATGTTGTATAAGAGGAAAAAAAGTATCAAAATTGCATAATGGAGTCTGATGATTGGTATGTTTGGAGAAGATAGATATGGGGATGTTGTCCGAATTTTAGTAAAAGATACAGTAATTAACGAAGACACTAATTCATCTAAATCAAAGGGAAAGGAATCACAATGATAGAACTTTTTGTGAATAAAATAAAAGAATCATTATGTTGAAGATGAAGGTGGTGGAAGGTTGTGAATGGATGAGGTGGAACTGCACCTGATGTACCAGGAGGATAGTTCTTGTCAAAAGATGAGGAAAAAGGACTTCAAATATTTTTATCTCCAAATTGATTCATATCATTATTTATGCAATATTTACTTGTCAAACACCATTGAGAGTCTGACTATTATGTTGAAACAGTTCATTTTCTCTTTATTTATCTTACATTCTATAATCATTCCATTTTTGCACATTAAGTGTTGAAATGGGGGGGGGGGATTTTGTATTTCCAATTGTATCATCGTTCTACTTGAGTCTCCCCTATTATTCCCACTTTGATAAAAAGATTAAGAATTACCTCTAAATTCCACATGATCCTATTTTCCCAATGACCTATTGAATTTTCATACTTTTGAAATTTTACAGTTCACTTTTAGAGATAAATGGTCCATGCATTAATAATTTCATAGACATATATTTGGGAGGTTATCCTCAGTGTCCTTGAAAATCGAGTAGGGCCCTAGCAATTTCAAATGGATCTCGAAGCACGCATAAATATAAAATAATGTAAAGAAGAACCTAGAATTTCTTATGAACACAGAGACAAATAATATTAGGACTAGTGAACCTGAGGACTATAAGACCCATGTGATGCGGAAATTCTCGTTTTTCCATCATTTCTTCAATTGGATGAAAATATACCCTTGCAGAAGCTAAAGAATCATACGTACCATATGGATGGACTAAAATATCCATGGCATAGAGACCCTTCTTACTTTATAGAAAATGAATGTAGTAACGTAGTTCCAACTTGAAACAAAATTTCAGGAGCATATCATGAAGGAAATGAAACACCCCAAGCTTCTACGGTACGCTTCTCTTTGAATAATGCGATAGCGTGTGTTGTACGCAACATCGAGTTCTAACACACCACAACCAATCAAACTAGCCGTTATGAATAGTAATACCAACTTTTTGAAATTATATATATTCTATATTTCCAAATGGACTTCATTTTTGGTTTCGGAATATCGAAATTATCCTAAGATGAATTTTTGGTATTTTTCTGAGAACTTTCAATTTTTATGAATAGTGAAAAATACTTAAAAACAACTTTTTCAATAAAAATAATTTATAGTGATAAATTTGATTATTTAGTGGTTTTAAATTATAATTACAATATATTTTTAGAATTTTATACAATGGTGTTCAATATAATTAATTTCACTTTGAAATTGGACATAAAAAATTTCTCAATCTTTTGATATATATTGTTTCTTAAAAACACGCTATATGTTGTGACAGTGGGAATTAATTATAAAATTAATTAATGAAACTTTTATGTTTGGAATTTTGAAAAATAGATATCATTTTTGAATTCAGAATATCAATTATATCTTAGGGTGAGATTTTGGCATTGTTCTGAAAAACTTTAATTTTTGATGAATAGTGGAACTACTAAGTGGTAGTTAAAAAACTGAATTTTTCATAACACTTGATTTTACCGCTTCTGTGAATGGAATTTCGAAAATCCGAGAGACACAGTTAATATCAAGATGTCAAATGTGGTTCAATGAGATGAAAATAATGTTTGGTGAATAGTAACTTTTTACTTTTATTTACCACGGTTAAAAGTAAATAGTGTAATTAAGGGTAAAAATGATGTTAATATTATCCTAAAAGATGTCCTAATTCTATTGGACAAGTGTATCTCGACCAAAAACAACCTTAGAAATGAAATATTCTCATTTAGGTCCACTTGGATTAGATTAGGACATTTATTATTATTTAATTTAAAGAAGAGTTAAAAGAGTAAAAATCAAAGATTATTTATTAAAACATTTTTAATATAGGGTTATACATAAGATAAATTCGATTGTAAATATTCATTAGAGAGGTAAAAAGCATTCAAACATAATGATATTTTATTTATAATTTTTAGACATTAAATAAGTTAATTTATTTATGACACAATGATGATGCAGTAATTACCATAATAGTGAAAAATTAAAATAATTGATATTATAAATACCCAAATAAATAAAATTTGAGACTTTAATGAATTAAACTAATTTTCTAGGATAATATGAAATATTAGGATTTATTTAATTAAATTTTTTAGAATTATTCATTCTGTTATAAGTTTCAAAAAAATCAACTATTGAATTGTGTCAAAATTGACATAAAAGAGTTTTTAAAACAAATATTATATTATTAATTGATATTAAATTCCTAAAAATCTAAGGATCGTCCATGAGATGTATATCATGATAGGTGTATCATTAATGGACCACTTGGGGGTCTCTTGTATGTATATAGTAAGTTTATTAACTATATAATATAAAAATACAAAGTGACATGGTAAATGTCAAACTAATTAACTAAGAGTTAAAACTAAAAGATAAGGTTAATATAGTAACCCAGACCTGTAAAACTTCTATTGGTTGAATGTTTTTCGACCTATCCCCACCTTAAACTTTGAATAATAAACTTTTGGGCCATTAGAAACCGAATATGAATTTATTATAAATTAATATTTCTAGCTTTTCCAAAGGTGCCCCTCACCCCTCTTATAAAAGGGCACTCCCCCTTCTCATTACTTCTCACCTTCAAAGCCTTTTGGTTCGGCCAACCTCTGCCCAAATACTCTCTAAACTTCCCTCAATTCATCCTAGAGTCTTTACTTTAGTCATAAATCCAACATAAGGAGCCCTTTTGTTCAAATCAAAAGGAAGAACCCAAAGAAGAGGTAATTTTTTCACCACCCTTTTTCAAGTTCCTTTCTTCTTCCACTTCTTCCTTCTTTGTTATTACCATTCTAAAATAATAACTCCAGTATATTATATATACTTTGATGTTATTATAAATATGGTATAACCATATTCAGTATTCTATCCATCCTTTGAATAACATGTCACCATACGTGCGTACGTACGGCTTACCGTCTCCACGTCGTGGTGTAATTGTTATTCAATAAATTATTATTTGGATGGGTATAATAATGATGTGTAACTCATGTAAATAATAAATATAACGTGATAATTATTCATTATATATGATATAAAATCAAATTATATATAATTTATTATCAAAATTATGATATTGTCGCTCATGTGTACGTACGGACTACCGTCTCCACGCACGCGATGAGATTCATTCTCCGTCGTATCCATTCAAGTATAATTCTCATTTTATGATTAATAATACTATCTAAGGACTTTATATAATTCTGGATATGATTAATATACTACCTATCCATGACAAACACGGCTTACGTAACAAAACATATAAAAGAAATGAGTAAGTTAGCACCCGAAACAACGATAATACTAAGATATTATTAACAAATCAATTTTTAAAGATCATATATGATATCATATTAATTTATACGATTCTTTTATAATTTAATAACAATTATATCACCATTATACAGCAGTTTAACCTACCCCAACCAAGGAAAAGTACAAGGTAAGGGTTTATTTCGCAATCTCTTCATTATCCGAGGTTGTTTGTACGTAATAATCTACTGGGATCTCTTTAGCATCCACATCCATGTTTCTTAAAAATGAATTTCAAATTTTTTTTACTATTTACTAAAATATGGGTTAATGTCATTTATACCCTTTTTGTCTATTTATAAGAGGTTTATAAAGGAATCATTACATCGTTTTCCAAACAAGGTTCTTTTTAACCTTTTCAACAAAATTAAGATAAGAATGTTTTTTTAACTTTTACGGCGGGTGCAGCTATTTTCTGCCGTTATAAAATCTTAGAAGCTTCCCTTACAAGCTTATAAGAATATTTCCAAAGAAAATGTTTTATTTTATAAATATGTGACTCTTAAATGATTTCAAAATTAAAAGATATATTTATCTAAAAAGAGTTTTGATTTCATCTATGTCATCATCTTTTGATGGATTTTACGCATATTTGAAGTTGATTTTTTATGATAAAAAACTTCTATATTGTATTGAAGGTTTTATGATATGTTTGACTGTGGATGTGCTATTTTTATACCATTTATGGTTTATGGTTAAAGTATTGACATTTCATATGCTAGTTTTAATAAGAATGTGTATGTTATGTTTAAACCTTTTCATATGGGAATGCATTGGACTTAATATGTGATGGGTGGAGCCCTCTATAGCTCCTCGATGCATCGGTAGGTCTCATGAGACAAAATAGTGTCTTGGAACAAGGCCTTGGAAAAATCTTATTTGTAGTCTTGGCATGAGGCCTTGGTTATGTGGTTATGATAGTCTGGCATTATGCATTCCATCATTATGAAAGTGGTTATTGATATTGCATGTTATTATTCGATCAGTAGAATATCCATGGGAATAAGTAAATGGAATTATTTCATTTTATTTTTTCCATACTATGTTGAAGTTCACGTTTAAAAGGCTTTTGTTTTAGTTATACACTGCCTTAAATGTTTATTCTTATTTATGAAAGTTTCCGCTATATTGTTATCCATACTGGGCATTTGAGCTCACCCTTTTTCTATGTTTTATTTTTCCTAGGATGTGAAGAAGTAATTTATGAATGACCTGCAGGGATAGTATGTGGGGATATGAGAGTGGAATATGGAGACTATGTTGTTGTAGTTGTTTTTCACTTTATGATGTAATGTAAAACTTTATAAATATATCTAGTGTTTCCAAGGCTACTAAACCAATCGGTCTTTCGAGATTTGATCTTTCTTGTGATCATGCCAATGTTATGTAATAATGCACTGACTCTAGGTAACTGGGGTCGGAGCGTTACAGTTTTTATCAAAGTATGTTTAGTACAAACCTTGGAAGCTAGATTTTGGTAAACTCTGATTAGAGCACATAGATTTAAGATGGACTTTGAGGATTAGTATAGAAAAACTTCCTAGAATTTTGGTATTGTAGAGATTTTGTGAGTTTTCTGAGCAATACATCCCTGTCTGGATACGAGCAGGTAGAGGGGGCTCTGGCACAGATGTACCTAGGGGTAAAACCTGAAAACACCGCTTTGAGATAGACTCTAACGGGAACGGGTGCACGACAATGGGCCTTGATGCACTCTTGGTTACGACACTCCCAGGGGATATGATTAGGATAACTCTCATTTTCTTTACAAATCATTATGAAGGGTTTATGAGTATATACTTCCTCAAAGAAAACAATCTTATGATTAACGATTATATCCATAAATAGTTCAATTATTCTTAAGTGTTTTGTAAGTATGGGATTATGTATTTTGATTCATAAACTGATCTAAGTTATACCATTGTTTAGAAATGGTGCCTAGTGGAAGAAATGGAAACTGTATCATTGCACGCACTCCATGTAGGGATTTCCCCCCTGCTCAAGATAATTATAGAGGAGCTGGTGATGCAACTGGTGCCGATCAGCTAATCACCATACTCAGACAACTCACTCGGGTTATGAATAATAACCTTACCCGTATGAAGCACCCTGATCCACAGCATGGGGGATCAATGTTAGATCGATTCATGAGGAAAAAACCACCAATGTTCAATTGGAGTACACATCCCTTAGTAGATGAGAAATGGATAAATTCCATAGAGAAAATATTTCAGACCTTGGGGAGTAGTGAAAGGGAAAAAGTTATCATGGCAGTTTACCACCTCACTGGAGATGCTGATCAATGGTGGTCATTGATTCAAAATATGAAGGAAGATGATGAAGTATCAAATATTGAATGGAGGGAGTTCAAAGATCTGTTTTTTTAAAAATACTATCCTCGCGACCATCGAGCAGATATGGAAAGGTAGTTTCTGAGTCTGAGACAAAAGGAGGATGAGAATGTCACAAAGTATGATGCTAACTTTACAAGGTTAGCAATGTATTCTAGAGATTATATACGTAACCCAAGAAGTAATATTGATTTTTTCTTTGATGGGTTAAAACCATTTTTCCGTCAAGCATTAGTATCACAATCCTTCTTGTCATACGAAGACATTGTCTAATGTGCTATCAAGACCGAAAATGAATTCTCTATATATTATGACTTTAAAGCAAAGCAAGAGAAGAAGAGATCTACTGATCAATATGGGAATGGAAATAAGTGGAATAAGGGAAATTCTGAATATCCATCTTGTGGTAAATGTGGGAAGTAACACCCCGGTACTTGCTTGAAGGGAACGGGAGTCTGTTACAAGTGTGGTGAAAAAGGCCACCAAGATCGTGATTGCAAAGGGAAGAAGGAAGCTACCAATGATCAGTGCTACAATTGCAGGTAGATGGGGAATTATGCAAATGAATGTCCTAAGAGTCAGGAGAACTTACCTCAGAAAAGGCCAAGGGATCAAGGCCAAGCTTATGCTATCACTACTGCTGAAGTAGAAGCTCTGAAAGACGTGGTGGCAGGTAATTTAATGGTTTCCTCAAGTTTAGAAAATGCATTATTTGATTCTGGATCATCGCATTGTTTCATAACGTCCCAGTTTGCTAAGAAAATTAGATATTTCCAATTTTATTTAACAAGGGAGTTATCAGTTAAAAATCCTAAGGGAAGTATCATTGCAACAATGTTTTCTGAATCAGTCCCCATTAGATCACATAAATGTTATTTATCTGCTGATCTCATCTTCATACCTATTATTGAGTTTGATATAATCCTCGGTATGGACTGGTTTTCAGACTATGATGCGATGATTTATTGTAAGAATAAATAGGTTACGATTCTTGATGATTATGATTAGGTACACCTTATCTTTAGAGTAGAATCATCACCTCTTAATTCTTATCTAGATCCACCCCAGTAGCTCAACTAAATTCAATTATTGGGGAGGAAGAGAATGAAATGACTATGGGTGACAAAAGGAATGTTCAAATAGAGGATGTACCCGTTGATAAGGAATATGTAGATGTGTTTCCGAACTGTTTACCTGGACATGCTCCAGAATGAGAAGTTGAGTTTTCCATTGATTTAATTCGAGGATCAAGGCCTATATAGAAGACCCCTTATAGAATAGCCACTGTAGAATTAGTTGATCTAAAGAAACAACTAGAGGAGTTTAGTAATAAGGGATTTATTCTCCCTAGTTTTTCTCCATGGGGATCCCCTGTTCTTTTAGTTAAAAAGAAAGATGGATCTATGAGGTTATGTATCGACTACAGGGAGATAAATGCTATAACAATAAATAAAAAGTATCTCATACCTCAAATTGATGATTTATTTGACCAACTGCATAGAGCTCAATACTTTTCAAATATTGACCATCAATCTGGATACCATCAGTTGTGTGTGAAGAAGGAAGACATTCTGAAGACAACATTTCGTACCAGGTATGGGCATTACAAGTTTACTGTAATTCCTTTTGGATTTACTAATGCACCCTCTGTATTCATGGATCTGATGAATATAGTTTTCAAGTAGTATCTCGATGAATTTTTTGTGGTATTTATTGATGATATCTTGGTATACTCCAAAATCTACGAATATCATGAAAATCACTTGCGCATTATCTGGAAGAATTTGAGAAGACATGAATTATATGGAATGTTTAGCAAGTGTGAATTCTGACTTCAGGAGATTTCTTTTCTTGGCCATATTATCTTTAAAGATGGAATCTCTTTTGATCCTTCTAAGACCAAGGCAATCCAAGAATGGCCAGCACCTATGAGTATAACTGAGGTACGTAGTTTTATTGGTTTGGCAGGTTATTATTGACGTTTCGTCCAGAATTTTGCCCGATTGGATAACCCATTAACGAAGCTCACACGTAAAAGGGTTAAAGTTTTTTTGGACAAAAGAGTGTGAAGAATATTTCGAAGAACTGAAGAAAGATTAATCAATGCTCCTATATTGACTCTACCATCGGGGAATGATGGGTTCATTATTTATAGTGATGCATCAAAAAAAAGGACTTGGTTGTGTTTTTATGCAGAATGATAAGGTTATTGCCTATGCATCACGACAGTTGAAAATTCATGAGCAAAACTATCCTACTCATGATCTCGAGTTTTCATCTGTGATCTTTGCTTTGAAGATATGGAGGCACTACCTCTATGGTGAAAAATGTGAGATTTATACTGATCACAAGAGTTTAAAGTATATTTTCTCACAAAAAGAACTCAACATGAGGCAAAGGAGATGGCTTGAATTACTCAAGGATTATGATTGTACGATACACTACCACCCGGGGAAAGCAAACAAGGTGGCAGATGCTTTGAGCAGAAAAGACCATGGAGTTGTGAACATGATGAGAATTGAAAGAGATCCAATTTTCATAGATCTAGTGAAGATGGACATGGGAATAACCAGGGAAGGTGAAACATCAATTCTTTTTCAAATGGTTGCCAAACCATCTTTACTAGAAAGGATTAAGAGTTCTTAGACTGACGATGGAGAATTTCAAAAGAAGATTAAAGCTGTGAATGATGGGAGATTGAGAGATTTTGTGTATGAAAATGGAATTTTGAAATTTGGGAAGAGGCTTTGTGTTCCCGATATACCTGATCTAAAAAGGGAATTGTTGGATGATGCTCATAGTTCCAATTTATCTATACACCCTGGGAGCACCAAAATATAGAGAGATTTGAAGGAAAATTTTTGGTGGGACAACATGGAGTGGGAGATTGCCGATTTTGTGTCATGATGTATGGTCTGTCAACAAGTGAAAGCTGGAAGGCAACAACCTGGTGGAGTATTGAAACCTCTTCCCATACCTGAGTGGAAATTGGACAATATTACGATGGACTTTGTCATGGGACTACCAAAGACTCCTAGAAGGAACGATGCAATATGGGTTATTGTTGATCGTCTTAACAAGTCAGCACATTTTCTTTCTATAAGAGATGATCTACCAGTAGAACATCTAGCAAGACTATATATTAATGAAGTTGTGAGACTTCATGGAGTACCCCTATTGATTATTTCTGATCATGATCCCCGTTTTACTTCAAGATTCTGGAAGAGTCTTCAGAAATCTTTGGATACTGAACTTCATTTGAGAACTGCCTACCACCCTCAGACAGATGGACAATTAGAACAGACTATTCGAACCATATAAGACATACTGAGATGTTGTTCACATGACTTTCAGGATATGTGGGATCAATATTTACCTTTGGTAGAATTTTCCTATAAAAATAGCTTCAATTCGAGTATTCAGATGGCACCATATGAAGCGTCAAACGGAAAAAGATGTCGCACTCCAAACTGTTGGGATGAAGTTGGTGAAAGAAAACTTGTAGGTCCAGAACTGGTGGAGGAAATTATGGAAAAGGTGATGGTAATCCAAAATCACATCAAATCAACTCAAAGTAGGCAAAAAACGCTATTCTGATAATCGAATGAAGGATTTGGAATTTCAAGTCGGTGATCATGTTTTCCTGAAGGTATCTTCATGGAAGGGAGTCATATGTTTTGGTAAGAAAGGTAAATTGAGTCCCAGGTACATCGGACCTTTCGAAATTCTAGAACGAATTGGGGTTGTAGCTTACCGATTGGCAATGCTTCCAAGTCTCTCCAAAGTTCACGATGTGTTCCACGTATATCTATTGAGGAAACACATGGCTGACCCAATGCATGTACTCACCTAAGAAGAATTAGAACTAGAACCCGATCTTTCTTATGGTGAAGAGAATTTCAGGATTCTTGATACAAGAGAACAAGTACTTAGAAACCAGATGACACGTCTGGTAAATGTTTTGTGGAGAAACCATAAGATGGAAGAGGCAACGTGGGAACCTGAGGAACTTATGATGAAGAACCACCCGAGACTTTTCATGTGGTAGTATTTTGGAAATTTCGATGACGAAATTATTTGAAGAAGGGGATAATGTAACACCCCAAGCTTCTACGGTACGCTTCTCTTTGAATAATGCGATAGCGTGTGTTGTACGCAACATCGAGTTCTAACACACCACAACCAATCGAACTAGACGTTATGAATAGTAATACCTAATTTTTGAAATTATATATATTTTATATTTCAAAATGGACTTCATTTTTTGTTTCGTAATATCGAAATTTTCCTAAGATGAATTTTTGGTATTTTTCTGAGAACTTCCAATTTTTATGAATAGTGAAAAATACTTAAAAACATATTTTTTAATAAAAATAATTTATTGTTATAAATTATATTATTTAGTGGTTTTAAAAGTATAATTAGAATATATTTTTTCCATTTTATACAATGGTGTTCATTATAATTAATTTCACTTTGAAATTGGACATAAACAATTCTCAATCTTTTGATATATATTGTTTCTTAAAAACACGCTATTTGTTCTGACAACGGGAATTAATTATAAAATTAATTAATGAAACTTTTATGTTTGGAATTTTTTAAAATATATATCATTTTTGAATTTGGAATATCAATTATAGCTTAGGGTGAGATTTTGGCATTGTTCTGAAAAACATCCATTTTTGATGAATAGTGAAACTACTAAGTGGTAGTTAAAAAACTGAATTTTTCATAAAACATAATTTTACCGCTTCTGTGAATGAAATTTTGAAAATCCGAGAGATACGGTTAATATCAAGAAGTCAAATGTGGTTCAATGAGATGAAAATAATTTTCGGTGAATAGTAACTTTTTACTTTTATTTACCACGGTTAAAAGTAAATAGGGTAATTAAGGGTAAAAATGATGTTAATATTACCCTAAAAGACATCCTAATTCTATTGGATAAGTGTATCTCGACCAAAAACAACCTTAGGAATAAAATAGTATCATTTAGGTCCATTTGGATTAGATTAGGACATTTATTATTATTTAATTCAAAGAAGAGTTAAAAGAGTTAAAATCAATGTTTATTTATTAAATCATTTTTAATATAGGGTTATAAATAAGATAAATTCGATTTTTAAATATTCATTAGAAAGCTAAAAGTATTTCCTACATAATGATATTTTATTTATAATTTTTAGACATTAAATAAGTTAATTTATTTATGATACAATGATGATGCAATAATTACCATAATAGTGAAAAATTAAAATAATTGATATTATAAATACACAAATAAATAAAATTTGAGACTTTTAATGCATTTCACTAATTTTATAGGATGATATGACCTATTAGGATTGGTTTAATTAACTTTTTTCGAAGTAATAATTCTGTTATAAGTTTCACAAAAATCAACTATTGAATAGTGTCAAAATTGACATAAAATAGTTTTTAAAACAAATATTATATTATTAATTGATATTAAATTCCTAAAAATCTCTGGTTCGTCCAAAAGACTTATATCATGATAGGTGTATCATTAATGGACCACTTGGGGGTCTCTTGGATGTATATATTAAGTTTATTAACTATATAATATAAAAATACAATGTGACATGGTAAATGTCAAACTAATTAACTAAGAGTTAAAACTAAAAGATAAGGTTAATATAGTAACCCAAACCTGTCTAAATTCTATTAGTTTAATGGTTTTCGACCAATACCCTCCTTAACCTTTGAATAATAATCTTTTTAGAAATTAAAAATCGAATATGAATTTATTATAAATTAATATTTCTAGCTTTTCCAAAGGTTCCCCTCACCCCTATTATAAAAGGGCACTCCCCCTTCTCATTACTTCACACCTTCAAAGCCTTTTGTTTCGGCCATAATCTGCCAAAATACTCTTTCAACTTCCCTCAATTCATCCTAGAGGCCTTTTTTTAGTCAGAAATCCAACTTAAGGAGCACTTTTGATCAAATCAAAAGGAAGAACTCAAAGAAGAGGTAATGTTTTCACCACCCTTTTTCAAGTTCCTTTCTTCTTCCACTTCTTCCTTATTTGATATTACCATTCTAAAATAATAACTAAAGTATATTATATATACTGTTATGTTATTATAAATATTTTATAACCATATTCAGTATTCTATCCATCCTTTGAATAACATGTCACCATATGTGCATACGTACGACATACCGTCTACACGTCGTGGTGTAATTGTTATTCAATAAATTATTATTTGGATGGGTATAATAATGATGTGTAACTCATGTAAATAATGAATATAACATGATAATGATTCTGTATATATGATATACCATCCAATTATATATTATTTTAATATCAAAATAATGATATTGTCGCTTGTGCGTACGTACAAACTACCGTCTCCACGAACGCGATGAGATTCATTCTCCATCGTATCCATTCAAGTATAATTCTCATTTGATGATTAATAATAGTATCTAAGGACTTGATATCATTCTGGATATGATTAATATAAAACCTATCCCTGACAAACACAACTTTCATAACAAAACATATAAAATAAAATGAGTAAGTTAACACCCGAAACAACGATAATACTAAGATATTATTAACAAATCAATGTTAAAAGATTATATATGATATCATATTAATTTATATGATTCTTGTATAATTTAATAACAATTATTTCACCATTATATAGGAGGTTAACCTACCCCAACCCAGGAAATGTACAAGGTAAGTGTTTATTTTTGCAATCTCTTCATTATCCGAGGTTGTTTATACGTAATAATCTACTGGGATCTCTTTATCATTCACATCCATGTTTCTTAAATATGAAATTTAAAAAAAAATAACTATTTACTATAATATGGGTTAAAGTCATTTATACCCTTGTTTGAATTTTTATAAGAGGTTTATAAAGGAATATTTCCGTCGTTTTCCAAACAAGGTGCTTTTTAACCTTTTCGACAAAATTAAGATAAGAATGTTTTTTTAACTTATACGGCGGGCGTAGCTATTTTCTGCCATTATAAAATCTCTGAAGCTTCCCTTACCATATTATAAGAATATTTTCAAAGAAAATGGTTTATTTTATAAATATATGAATCTTAAATGATTTCAAAATAGAAAGTGTTATTTCTCTAAAAAGAGTTTTTACTTCATCTATGTCATCATCCTTTGATGGATTTTACGCTTATTTGAAGTGGATTTATTATGATACAAAACTTCTATATTGTATTGAAGGTTCTGTGATATGTTTGACTGTGGATGTGTTATTTTTATACTATTCATGGTTTATGGTGAAAGTATGGACATTTCTTATGCTAGTTTTAATAAGAATGTGTATGTTATGTTTAATCCTTTTCATATGGGAATGCATTGGACTTAATATGTGACAGGTGGAGCCCGCTATAGCTCCTCGATGATTTGGTAGGTCTCATGAGACAAACTAGTGTCTTGGAACAAGGCCTTGGAAAAATTTTATTTGTAGTCTTGGCAAGAGGCCTTGGCTATGTGGTTATGATAGTCTGGCATTTTGCGTTCCATCATTATGAAAGTGGTTATTGATATTTCATGTAATTATTTGATTAGTAGAATATCCATGTGAATAAGTAAATGGAATTATTTCATTTTATTTTTTCCATACTATGTTGATGTTCATGTTTAAAAGGCTTTTGTTTTAGTTATACACTGCCTTAAATGTTTATTCTTATTTATGAATGTTTCCGCTATATTGTTATCCTTACTGGGCATTTGATCTCACCCATTTTCTATGTTTTATTTTTCCCAGAATATGAAGAAGTAATTTATGAATGACCTGCAGGGATAGTATGTGGGGATATGAGTGTGGAATATGAATACTATGTTGTTATTGTAGTTTTTCACTTTATGATGTAATGTAAAACATTATGAATATATCTAGTGTTTACAAGGCTACTAAACCAATCAGTATTTCGAGATTTGATCTTTCTTGTGATCATGCCAATTTTATGTAATAATGCACCTACTCTGGGTAACTGGGGTCGGGGCGTTACAGGAACAATTTTTTCCAAACATAGAGAGAGACAAATAATGTCATCACACATGGATTTATACAACCCAAACGTATCATATTTCAATGAAGTTCCATTGTTGTTGTGATAATGTCATTGTGACCAATCTATAAAAATTTTGAGACAACATTTTGATGGTTTCCACAGTATCAATACATACATTACTTATCATCTCTACAGCACCACTTCGTAGGATATATGTGACATCCACAAGTGAAATGAGAATATCACACAAAAATTTTATGGAATTAACTTAGCCTGTAAACCCAAAAATCTTATCAATTCCCCAAAACAGAGCATCCTAACAACCCCACCCTGG
This sequence comes from Viscum album, assembly GCA_963277665.1. Taxonomy (NCBI): domain Eukaryota; kingdom Viridiplantae; phylum Streptophyta; class Magnoliopsida; order Santalales; family Viscaceae; genus Viscum; species Viscum album. The sequence continues at coordinate 436,925,574 of OY728127.1, read as the reverse complement.
ACAAGCTCATAGTGGTGGTTTTGGAATAGGCTTTGGGAGCAGCATAGCTTGATCCAGGAATTTTCATAGAATCAGAGGTTGCTGTTGTGAAAACCATAAAAGGTCACATTCCATGATCTCGTCAAATTCATTATTACATGAATGATTAGTTTTATAGTACTCTTTCTGTTATATCAGATTTCAAATTATAAAAGCCCATAAAAAGCCTGTGTCGGGATGAACATGTGTTAGATAAAATGTAGTGGATGTAAATACTATATATTTTTCAAGTGCACTATGAGAATCATTTGAAAATCATACAATTTTATAAAAACCCACCTTAGGTGAGGCATGCATCAATGATACTTCCAAAACATCATAGGAAGAATCATCAAAAGCAATAGTACAATCCGTTAAAGAAAATCCATACATCATTGATCCATCCTCGATTATAGGTAAACAACCTATCATCACAAAGATGTGAACATTATGGGGCTTGATATTATACTCCAATTCCTTTGATATTATATGTACATGAACTAATTTCCACTGAATCACATATTCAGTGACTTCGGCTTTTGTTCGGTCATATGATTCTAACAGCTCCATTCATCCAACCATATTTCTTTGTTTTTTCCAAATGGCCTCTGATTTATTTGGATGTTCATACTAACCCAAGAGAACACTCATCTTCAGCTTAATACAACCAACCGCAAATATGTGAGTCAGCAGGGCATCCTTATGCACCTGACTTGACAACAACATCTCCAAAAAAACAATTGAGTCATCCTCTATTGTGTTCTCCCGCCCACATAATCATTCATCTAATTTTTCATTGAACATTGACCATGAGAAATTAGTGTAACCCTCAATCATAATATGAAACCAATAAATATATTCTTCATCTATAAGTAATAGAGGAAGAGGAACATACAATCCTTATAGTGATTGATGGTTGTAAAAATGATTTCAAGTGGGAACGATCCAATCGTGTGGGTTTCTACCATAAAAAGGAAGACCCTCCTGTCATGAAATAGAGGATGGTAATTGTTGAGAATAGTAGTTTTTGTCTCCTTAAACACATTTTTACCCTGCCCCCACCCCTCAGATTGTTCCATTGGTAGAATAGTTGTAGGAGATGGTGGGGATTCCTCCAGCTGTGTCTTTTCCCCAGTGATGTACTAGGAGTGAGAGTTTCCATAATTCCATGACTTCAATTACCGTTTTACCTATTGAAGTTTATGTGTTACAATTCCAATTTTTGATTCCAGTTTTGTAGAAAATACTATAACACACTCGATCTGTTGTTCCATGATGTCTAGTTGTTCCTATATTATCCTCAATCAAAAATATTTTGAGAGGTTGTACCAAATGAGAGGACCCTACTCCATCAATCCAACCGAAGCTATTTTTTTATGTTTAATGAAACTATCTATAACCAAAATTGCATGAGGAAGAAGTGGGAGTGGATGAAGATGAATGGAGGAAGTGAGAAGAAACAAAAGATACCCGTTTTATATAACACCCCAGCCCTCATGACAAATCCTCTCCACATCGTCTCCAATACATTCAAATAATGGATCATCCGGTGGGGCGCTCATATGATGACAGCTGGTATTTTTTCCACATCTCATGATCAATAAAGATAATGGTGTGAAGGGTATATTGGTCTTGGGGATAAAAATTACATAGAAAATTATCCCCCTCTATCCAATCAACGATATTTCCCTTAAAAATTTTAAATATTATATTATTTATTATACAAATAATAAAATTTGTGATATGTTTTAAAACCGAATATATATTTAAATGAAATTATATTTACCTTATATAACAAAATTATTACAATTTACTAAAAAATGACCAAATAATATGAGTTCATTTTTTTTATTATTTGAGTAAACTGAATATATTTTTGTTGATATTTTTAAGTGCGTACATTTTTTTAAAGCATTTTAAATATTAATGAGTTGATTTTATTTTAAAAGAGATTATATTTGTAATTGAAATATATTTTTTTTTTATAAAAAAATTATGTTACATCATTTAAAAAGAATTAAAAATAAATATATGATAAAAATAGACTTTTTAATCATTTAGGAGAAAATTAATAGATTTTTTTTGATATCTTTAAATTCAGACAGTTTTTTTTAATGCATGAAAGAACATTGAGTTTATTTTAATCTAAATATAATTATTATTGTAAATGAAAGGAAATATTTGTGTAAAAAAGGATTATGCCATTTAAAAAACAACAAATAATTTATCATTAAAATAAATAGATTTTTTACAAAACATCACTATAAAATTTATAGCTGAATCATTAATTTTTTTTGAAGGATTTCTTTGACTTGTATGTTTTATTTTTTTAGTGAATTGTTTCATTGAAGATCATTGTATGTTTCTAATTCACACTGGAATTCTAGAGGATCTTTTACTGGAATTTTCGAATTAAGTTCAATTGAAATTTCTTCTTAATAAATTTATAATTGTTATTAGTATAAATGTTGAATAAAATATATTACATATATTATATATTATTGGTTTTAATATGAATATGTTTATTAAAACTCAATTTTTATTAATATATTCTATAGTTTTATAAATATATACTTATTTTGTATAGTGGAACATCCATTGAATGTTCATTCGGAAATTTCACTACAACCTTCACTAGAACATCCACTGAAATATATACTGGAACGTCCATTGGAACGTCCACTGGAACATCCATTGGAACCTCCACTTGAACATCAACTACAACCTCCACTGGAACGTCCACTGGAACCTCCTCTGAAACATCTACTGGAACCTCCTCTGAAACCTATAATGGAACCTCCACTGGAACCTCCTCTTAATAGATTTATAATTGTAATTAGTATAGATGTTGAATAAAATATATTACATATATTATATATTATTTCATTTAATATAAATATGTTTATTAAAATTTACATGTTATTATTATATTCTATAGTTTTATACATATATATTTATGTTGTATTTTGGAACATCCATTAAAACATCAATTGGAAATTGCACCGGAACCTCCACTGGAACCTCCACTAGAACCTCCACTGGAACCTCCACTGGAACCTCCATGGGAACCTCTACTAGAACCTCCACTGGAACATCCACTAGAAATTACACTAGAACCTGGAACCTACATTAAAACCGCCATTGGATCCTCCACTAGAACTAGAACCTCCACTAGAACTAGAACCTCCACTGGAACTTCCTCTCAATAGATTTATAGTTGTTATTAGTATTGATGTTGAATAAAATATATTACATATATTATATATAATTTTATTTAATATAAATTTGTTTATTTCAATTTAATTTTTATTAATATATTCTACAATTATATATATATATATATATATACTTTTTTGTAGTGTGGAACATCTATTAAAAATTTATTTGGAACATCCACTGGAACCTCCAATGAAACCTCCACTCGAACCTCCACTCGAACCTCTGGTGGAACATCAACTAGAAGTTCCACTCGAACCTGAAACCTCCAATGGAAACTTGACTGGAACTTCCACTGAAATCTCCACTAGAACTGGAAAATCCACTGGAATATCTACTAGAACCCTCACTGGAACTTCCCCTAGAACTTCTACTGGAACTTCCTAAATATATACATTTTATTTACATTTTTATTCATGTATTATATATTTTTTAAATGGTAAATTGTATTATTTTTTTAAATTTATATAAAAAATTTAATACATATTATATGTAAAATTATTTAGTATAAATACATTCATTAAAATTTAATTTACATTTTCACCTTTTATTTTTTATTATTTTTTATTATTTTTTATAATGGAAATTCTTCATTTAAATATTTCCCTTTAAATAAAAATGTGATTATTTCTTGAAATTGGAATTTTTTATTTTATTTTCCATTATAAAATATTATTTATGCCTTTAAAAAATTATATCATAAAAATTGTTAAACATTTATAAAATAACAATTTTCTCTTTATTTGAGAAAATTTTATTTTTTCAAAACAATATTTTTATTTAACTTTTAAGTGTACTAATGTTTTGTTACATTTTTCTAAGTATATATTGTAAATTTCTTTCATAAAAAATATTTTTCAAACTTGAAAATATTAATATTTGTTTACAATAATATTTATGAAATAAAAAATTGATATATTTTTAAAAATAACAATTTATAAGAAATTTATATTTTTCAATGTTATTAATTTTTTATAAATTGATATGTTTTAAATAGTAATTTATATCAAAGTTTTTTATACATATTTTTTGGTTTTGATATGTTTGTGTTTTGTATCACAATTTTTTATGTTTTTTTTCTATCAACGTTTTTTATATGATATTATTGTTTTTGTAATTTATAGAGTTTTTATAGTATTTTAAATAATATTTTATTATTCAATATTTTACTTTGCTGATATGTTTTTTTAATGTTTTTTATATGTTTTTTTATGTTTTAATTTGTTTTTATGAAGTATTAAAACTGTATAGAGCTAATAACAACATAGGGTAAAAATGGATTTTTGTAAAAATTCTGACAACTGTACTTTTTTAGTGCATTTCAATCCAACTCCCACTTTTTTTTATAAACATGGAATCATCCCGGGTAAACTGGATATTCCAGTTATTTAGGGCATTGAAGATGATTATGGTCCCGATTTTGGGACCCCATGGAGCCACTTGTAATTGATAATGTCACTTTATATTAATTAAGTTAAAGTAAATAAAAAAAATGACAGAAGCATATATCTTTTAGGAAAAAAAATTTTACATAGGGTTATATGTGTTATCTTTTCAACAATAAATATTCATCAGAAAGATAAAAATATTTCCTACATAATGGTATTTTATATATAATATTTAGACATTGAATAATTTGATTTATTTATGACACAATACTGTTGTAGTATTTTCTTTATTAATGAAAGAATAAAATAAATGTTATTATAAATGATACAAAATAAAAAATATGAAAGTTTTGATGCCATAAACGAATTTTATAGGTTAATATGAAATTTCAGGATTGAATAATAAAATATATTTCGAAGTAATAAAGTTGTTATGACTTACAAAAATAAATTATTTAATAGTGTCAAAATTGTCATAAAAGAGTTTTTAAAACAACTATTATATTATTAATTGATATAATATTTATAAAAATCTAAGGTTCAGAAAATGGACATATATGATGATAGGTATGTCATTAATTAACCACATGGGATTCTCATTGTAGTTTATAGTTGGTTCATTAACCAAATAATTTAAAAATACAAAGATACATGTTAAATGCCAATCTAATTAACTAAGAGTTAAATCTAAAAGATAAGATTAATATAGTGAACCAAACGTGTCTAAAATAAATGTTTTGAGTGGATTTCGACCCATCCCCACCTTATACTCGAAATAAATCAGTTAGGACCCATTAGAAACTAGATATGAATTTATTATAAATTAATATTTTAAGTTTTTTCTAAGGTGATCTTCACCCCTCTTATAAAAGGGAACTCACCCTTCTCTCAGATTGATTCCTTAAAATTATTCTGGTTCGTCCATACCCAGCCAAAATATCCTCTCAACTTCCCTAAATTCATCCCAAAGGCATCAATTTAGTCAGAAATCAAATTTAAGGATCCCTTTTGATCAAATCAAAAGGAAGAACCCAAAGAAGAGGTAAAAATCGCACCACATCTTTCAAGTTCCGTTCTTCTTCCACTTCATTTTTCTTTGTCGTTTCTATTCTAAAATAATAACTCCAATATCATCTATATACTATGATGTTATTATAAATATGTTACAACCAAATTCATTATTCTATCTATACTTTGAATAACATGTCACCATATGTGCGTACGTATGGCTTACCATCTCCACGTTGTGGTGTAATTGTTATTCAATACCTAATTATTTGGATGGGTGTAGTAATAATCTGTAATTGATGTAAATAATAAATAAAACATGATAATAATTCTGAATATAAGCTATAACATCCAATTATATATTATTTTAATATCAAAAGAATGATATTTTCACTCTTGTGTACGTACGGATTACCGTCTCTACAAACGCGATAAGATTCATTCCCCATCGTATCCATTCAAGACTAATTTTAATTTGATGATTTAAAATAATGTCTAAAAAATTGAAATTATTCTGGATATGAATAAGATACATCCCATACATAAAAAATATGACTCACAAAACAAAGAATATAAAGGAAAATGAATCTGTTAACATCCGAAACAATGATAATACTAAGATATTATTAACATTACATTGTTAAAAGATCATATATGATATCATATTAATGTATATGATTACTGAATAATTTAATAAAAAATTTTCACTATTATACAGAAGGTTAACCTACCCTCAACCATGTAAGAGTACAAGTTAAGGGTGAATTTCACAATCTCTTCATTATATGAGGTTGTTTATATGTAATTGTCTACTAGGACCTCTTTATCATCCACATAAATGTTTTTTAAAAATGTATTTAAAAACATTATTACTATTTTATAGAATATGTTTTATATGAATTTATACCCTTTTTTGACTTTTTAAAAGATGTTTATAAAGGATTCTTTAAGTCATTTTCCAAAAAGGCCCTTTTTAACATTTTCAACAAAATTAAGGTAAGAATGTGTTTATTATCATATACGGAGTGTGTGGCTATTTTACGCTGTTATAAAATCGTCAAAGCTTCCCTTACAAGATTATAAGAATATTTTCAATATAAATTTTTTATTTTATAAATATGTGAATTTTAAATGATTTTAAATAAGAGATATTTCTCTCAAATAGTTTTGATTTCATCTATGTCAACATCCTTTTGATGGGTTTTATGTTTATTTGAAGTTCATTTATTATGATACAAAACATCCATATTGTATTGAAGGTTTTGTGAAATTTATGATTGTGGATGTGTTATTTTTATACAATTCATGGTTTATAGATAAAGTATTGGCATTTCGTATGTTAGTTTTAATAGGAATGTTTATGTTATGTTTAAACCTATTCGTATGAGAAATGAATTGGACATAGTAAGTGACGGGTGGAGCCTGCTCCAGCTCCTCGATGCGTTGGAAGGTCTAATGAGACAAACTATTGTCTTGGAACAAGCCCTTGACCAAATATTATTTGGAGTCTTTGCACAAGGCCTTTACTATGTGGTTATGATAGTCTGGAATTATGCATTCTGTCATTATGAAAGTGGTTATTGATATTGCATGTTATTATTACACTTTTAGTGTATCAATGTGAATAAGTAAATGGAGTTATTTAATTTTTTTTCCAAATTATTCTGATGTTCAAGTTTAAAAGGCTTTTGTTTTACTTATACATTTCCTAAAATGTTTATGCTTATTTATGATGATTTCTGCTATATTGTTATCCTTACTGAGTATCTGAGCTCACCCATTTCTATGTCTTTTTTCCCTGGATGTGAAAAGTATTTTAAGACTGACCTACAGGGATAGTCTAAGGTGATATTCATGTGGACTATGGAGACTATGTTGATTTAGGTTTTCATTTTATCATGTAATGTAAGACATATGAATGTATCTAGTGTTTCCATGGCTACTAAACTAATCAGTCATTCGAGACTTGATCTTTTGTGATCATGCCAATGTTATGTCATAATGCACCGACTCTGGGTAACTGGGGTTGGGGAGATACAATAAACACCAAGGACCAACCTCAATATCTTAATAAATATATTCATCTATTGATTAATTTTATAACCAATCATGGAATCCTCTTTGGATACCATATCAAGGATGAACTTGGGGTGTATTTAATCATACTACATTGAGTAGTTCTAAATTAATTTATCCAAGTGGATAGAACTAAAGAATCATGTAATATTAATATATTTCAATGAGAATGCCCCTATATGAATTTTCACAAAATTTCTTGGATTCATTCCCTAGATATTTCATATAATAAAATTTTTCATACAATCACTAGCATTAACTATCATTATTTACCTAGGCTCCCAAACAATTTCCCAACATATAACCATCAACAAGTATAGCCATTTCCTTATATACTATTAGACATCACACCCTTTCAATTATAATATTTTACCAATCAAAATTTATTATCTAAATCACAATAACGTGCACACATTTTCAATGTAATTTTCCCACACACACTAAAGGGAAACTAAGACCATAACATCAAGGTCTTCAGGCCACCTACAATACATAATCAGTTCATTCATCCAAAAAACATAATATTTTTATAATGAAACCAATTAAAAATAAATTTGATTACATTTTTTAATTGGGAATATGATTTTAGAAAAAAAAAGTAACATATAGGGAATGACTAACAATATGTTGAATCATAAATATATAGGCTCTAAGAATAAACTCCTTATTTAGTCGCATAAATAAGAATATTAGTTATTCAAGATATCCCTCTTTCATTATGATTGATATTCATCAAGAATTATTATGTTCAGCAATTTTAAAAAATTATCCATGTTAAGGAATAAAAACCAATCAAATAATTCGTTATCACACTTTTTAGTAAACAACTACATGGAAGATCAATATATCATTAATCAAATTTTTTTCAAATAAACATGATTAATTTGTGATTCCAATTAATTTGAAAGAATATAATAGTATGCAAGATTATATATCTCCACATGTGATAATTTTTTCTATTTATGTTGTTTAATTCCCAAAATTTTACAAGTAATTCTCATCATAAATTTTTATACAGTTTATCATAATAGTATGAAAATGTAATTTTTTTATCCCTCTTAGATAATTGTTAGATTTATAATAGTATAATACATTTATAAACTATCATTGATTTCATTAATGTCTATTTTAAAATTATGATTAATAGTATTAATAATATACATTAACATGTAACGTTAATGAATTATAAAAACACAGAATGTTATATGTTATGTGATATTATTTAAAATTAAATATATCATATTATAATATTATATTAAAAATATTTCAAAATATGTGTTTCATATTATAAAAATATTATTCCTAATATTATTAAATCATTTAATCATGTCATAATTAAATGAAAAATCCATTTTAATTTCATTCATATTTATTATATCATTAGTTTCCCTCTCTAATAAATTCTTATTTCTGAATTTTTTTCCTTATTTTTCTCTCTCCAATAATGTAAATCCAAATCATCATAAATACTACCATCTATCATACTACTATTATGTCAAATTCTCATGTCTTTTGTAATTTTTTAATTTCTTCCTTCTATTAAAAATTATCTTTCACACAATATACTCATGAAACCCTCCACTTCTTGTTTTTTACCCCACACCCGTAACAATATATATATACACATATTAAAATGATTATATATATATATATATATATCAAAACATTGAATATGTATATATAATATTACAATAATATATATATATATTAAAAGGTATGCACAATATATATATATAAATATAAATATTTACATGGTACATTTTACAAACATATATATGAATAACAGATAATATATATATATATATATATATATTGTATTCCCTGAAAAAAAAATGTAATAATTCATAACTCATGTGTAGTATTTTAATTGATATACGAGATATCACACATATTCATAATCAAAAAATCAATATATTAAATTTAAATAATATGGAAATATTTATAATAAAGCAGTCCTATATACTCGAAACCAATATAAAAGGATTAACAAACTCCCTCCTTACCCACTAATGAAATATGAAGGATCTAAAAATATATATGAACTTCTAGATATCCTCTAACTTACATAATGTTGATGATGGATGTTCAGGGGGAATTCTATTCTTTAAATGTATATTACCAAATAAAATCTTTCAAATTTACATATATTCTAATTCCTCTAGACTATATGTCAATCCATGGCCTTCAAGAGAACTCTTCATGCCTTTTAACTTGAAACCTAAGGTGATGTTGTAGGTTGACGTTGGGTTTTTCATGAAATCCATTCCTCCATAATCTAGGAACCAATGCAATAAATAGTCCCCAATAGACCTTCAAATTATGTTATTGAACCACTATTGGAAATTTTAAAGAAGTAACATCTTCTTAAATATCAATATCTCTCAAACCCATCATATAAAATTCATAATAATTATATATATAATGTTGAAAACAATAAATATGTCATGAATATGATCTGTTTAATGTTTAATCTCTAATATATATTCCTCCTTAAAAACTAATATAAAATCCCAAAATTTATAATAAACTAATGATAATTATTTCTATCTCCATTTGACCTATGCTTTCATGTTAGTTAGATACCATTATAAACCAATGATCACTTCAAACACTAGATAAGTCTTCCTATAACAAGAGTATTTCCTCTTGCTATCTATGTGGTCAATTATCTACCCATTAATAACCTACAACAACTATATAATAGTATATATAAAATCTAGTTCGATGTTTTTTAGCTCTATAACATTTTTACAACACTATTGTGATGTACCGATCCCAAAATCCAAGAAGTGGTGCTAAATTCACATTGTTTACATTTTGGATTTGATACCTACTTAGGTGACAAAAATTTATAATATAAAAAAAATAATTTCAAAAATAAATACATAGACAATATAAATCACAAATTCCATTTATGTTAACAATTGAAGAGTGTTAGGAAAATTAGTAAAAAAGATAAACCCATATATTTCTCATTCAAGGGAAATTATTATACTATAACTAGATTGTATTCTTCCATAATTAAACATAAACAACTATTATGGAATTATCCCCACAAGATATATTAATATAAAATTCAAACACCATATATTTATTCATAATAATTGTAAATGGAAACGCATTAATGGTTATCTCAAATACTCATCAAGGGAAAGAATACATCCTTTGATATCCTAAAATAAAAAATCAATGAATAATTTCTCCAGAATTAATAATAAAGAAATAATCACATACAACTACTCGCATGAGAATGATTTATATCCATGGATAAAAACATAAACAGTACGATTGATAACAATAATTTACATCATATTTAGATAATGTATAATCATAGATATCATAAATCTAACCATCAATGCCTCATTTCAGGACATCAAAAATAATTGGGTAGATATAAAAGGAATACACATGCTAGTTTTCCCATGATAACTATTGATGAACTGATGAGATATCCAATATCAGGATGAAATCAGTTTCTAGTATGTATAATGGATATATCATATGATATCAATGAGTAGCATTTTAGTACACAATAAAATTTCTTTAGCAATAAACCTTCTTATTGGAAAACTAGAAAAAATAACATATTTCCCAAGCATATATTCAAATTACCATAGAATATAATAATATAAAATGTAAAAATATAATGTATATTTATTTACACTAATTACATAGTTAATAAATGATCTATCTCTCTTGGAAAACACCCCAAATCCAATTTTTAGAAAATCATCCATCGACAGAATATCAAATAATAAATTTATAGATAAGATAATAAATTAAATGATACCGATTACAACCATGTTAATAAATTAAATGTAAATAAAGGATACTATAATTTCAGCTATATTTAATGAATTTTATTAAAGATATTCCATTTTGAAAATAATTTGTAAAATTGAAGTGATGCTCTTAAAAATCGTTTTCCATTAAAAATTTTACATCATTGTTGAACAAATGAATCTATAAGATACAATGAAATCTATTTTTCATTAAATGCCAGTATGAACAATGAAATTTTTTTATATTTTTCTATTTCAAATAAGTTAATTTTGATTTTTTTTGAATTTTTGTAGTGTATGATAAAAATAAACACAAGTGGAATGAAATCCCATTTAATAAATTTTTTAAAAATAATTTCATCTTCATTGAAAACATTTAATGATTTAAGGGAAAACATATTAAATTGGAAACACATAAAAATATGTAAATGAATATAAATAATTATTAATGGTCGTTATGTTTGGAAAATTTACTCTTATATAAATAATTCAAAAAAGAAAGTCATTTCACACTTTATTAATGAAATATAATAATGAGTTATTTGGAAATTATTTAAAATTAATAAATTTTAGAAACATGAATAGAAATATATAGTAAAAATATATTATATTTGGTAAATAATGTATGAATATAAGAAAAATTTATTAACCAAAATAAAAATTATCTATTTAGAAACGAAATGTTCCTGAGTTAATAAAAAAATGCGACCATTTATAATATTGTTTTTCATGTTTTTTGAATACTAAAGTCATGAAAATTATAAATAATATATAAAAATAAAATGAATAAATATATGGAATGAATACAAGAAACTTTTTATGATATTAATAAAAATAAATTTATCCTAATATAAATTGAATAAGAAACAATCCCAAAATAGATTGAAATTATAAAAAAAACATTCATATTTTGTTACATTTAAATACAACCCTCAAGAAAGAGGGAAATTTAAATTTTATTTTAATTACCACGATTGATGATTTAATAATGTTATAATATGTAATAGAGGAAAAATATAATCCATATAATGATAATAGGTGATCAAATCAAAATATGTCAAAAATAAGGAAAACCGAGTAGAGAACCCCATATGATGATTCAGAACAAATGGAATTTGAATAATCCAATGAAATGATTATAAAAATTAAATAAAAATAAAAATTAAATGAGTTTATATACTACATAAAGAATATTATTTTTTAACCAGCATAATCTTTGCAAAATAGTTTCAATGGAGAAGTGATATTACCTAATTAATGGAAATTAAATTAAAAACCCCCTTTATTAAACATCCACTTGGTCAAATACATTCAAAAATAATGTTTAAAAAATATATAAATATTATACATCTATAATAGAACAATAATAATTCTTAAATTAATATTTATAATTCCTTTATAATTTTTATTATCTAATATACTGAAATTACTTTTTTAAAATCATTATTTTTGTTTTTTTACAATTATTTTTTTAGACATGTTCTGATTTACTAATTCTTTTCCTTGAAGCATTTATGCATTATATCTATATTGTTCAGGATTTTTTTTATTTTTCCTTGTTCTATGGTTTTATTATAAATTTATCGAACATATATTAAAAATTTTCAAGGAATGATTCAAAGTTTCCCATTCGGTGATTCTTGAGTCTAAAAAAATAGTTGAATATATCATAAAATATATTTACAAATTTTACCACTCAATAAATAAAAAACAAGTAAAATATATTATTATTATATAATATTTCTGTTGAATAAAAATCATTAAACATTTATGACAACAACATTTCAAAAAAGACCATGTCTGTTGTATAACTAACAAAAACCATAAAATGTTCTAATAGTTGAATGGGTGGGAAAATAATATTTTATACTGATATTATAAGTATTCAATGAGATTAATAATTTAAGAAATATTATATTTATTCATTATATAAATGTTTTAACAATTAATTTCATGTTCTAGGGAAAAATTATTTACATAACTTTTTCGAGGTTGTAGTTTTCACCTATCTATAAGTGTTTCTTATTATTTTAAAGGATTAGAATAAAGTGTGGTAAATTGTTTTAATATTCCAATATTAATAAATTGTTTGATTATATAAAATATATTATTTATTTATAGTAATATAAAAATAAATGAGAGGGTTTCATGAAAAATTAAATACACCCCCTTATAAGGGTTGTAGTCAACATGTATTCTTGAGCAACGTGTTCAACTTCAATTATATGGATATGAGATATATAATAGTTTTATCATTCACATAAAAATCTTTTTTATCATAATAAGAGTGACGTAATTTTTTATAATGGTTTTATGTGAATTTTATGGTGTTTAAGATGAAATAACATTTAAAGGAACTTGTAAGAACATATATATATTACATAGATAATATCAATTGAACAACACCTAAAAGATTAGTTGAAGGGTGTTTTTTTAAGAATATAAACTCTTCGACATGGATTGGTTATTAGGTAAGTTTTTTGGGAATAAATTTTTTTATATGCGGTGCTGAAGTGGTTTGGGGTACTGGGGGACATGGTACCCTTTTATAAGGGGAGTTATAGTCTTGTAAATATTTGAAAAAACAGTATATTATAAATATATTTCCTATGAAAATTATATCTAATATAGTCTAATTTTTAATATATATATGTCATTTTGGAAATATACTCTTTTAATAACATTAAAAATTGTTTTATGGATATAATATACCTTATCTATTTGTTTATCTTCAGATGTAATCCTTTTAATCATTACCACGATGAAAAGTAATAAACAAGTTAAATATTCATTATGATTGAAAATGAGATTGGAATCACTAAAAAATTATATCATGTTGATACTTTATGTGGAATAAAATTTCTATTAATCTATTTTTATAGGTGGATAAAATTACTGTTAGTATAATTTCATAGAATGGAATGACAACAATTTTATATAATGTCTATTTTTTGTAAATAAATTATTCTATAAATTTTAAAGTATAATATCTCTTCTTATTTAATTTATAATATTTTCATTATCAAATGGAACCAAATTAACTTTCAGACCAAAACAAAACCAAGGTCCTCCTGAGGAATACAGGATTTGATTATAAGAATAATAATTGTAATTAGTTGAATAGAAACATTAAAGAGAATTATAAAATTTTAATAAGGTATATTTAGGTCAAAAATACATTTCTAAATAAATGCTAAAAATTATTTATCATAGATTGTTTTTTAAAATATATTTCAACAACATTAATGTCATTATTATATCATTATAATGTTATAAATTTAATGTATTTTTGAAGTAGAGATTTTATATGATTCACTAAAAAATCAATCAATTTTAGATAAATCCAAAAAATATCCACCTTTAGTTAATTTGGGGATGTTAAATATGAAAATTATTTTCAATTCACAATATTAATATAATAAAATTTTGGGATCAGTCATTGAATTAAAAATATAATTTTGAGAAAATATATTTCATAGAAAAATTGGCCACATAAAACATCAAGTGTTCTTGTATTATTTAATTTAGGTTTTTAATTAATTTACAAATAAATTAAGAGTTAATATATTTATGTAAATTAATACTAATAAATTTTTTTAGAAAAACTACTAAAAATATATTACTATTAAAATATATCCTTTTTAGTTTTAGTGAATTTAATAATATCAAGTTAAATTTTTTTATGAAAAAAGTAAAATTATATTATAAAAATAAATCTAAGAAACACAATTCATTATTTTTTTCATTTTTATAAAATTATTATTGAAATATGATGCATCTAGTTTATGTTCAGTGTTGTGTGTATTGTATGTTATTAAATTAAGTATTTATTTAATGTAAAATATTTAGTAACACCCAATGCTGATATATTCTAACCCTTAAAAATAAATTATTTTGTTTAAAATGTTTATCTGTTATCAAATAATTGTGTGAATAATACCTAATTATTATTTCACATCAATGAAACATAGTTTTTCATAACTAATTTTTTTTACCATTGTATGAATTATTATAAGGCATGAAATTATGAATGTTATTCTAAAATAATATATTCATTGCTAAGTGATATTTTCCACATGATCCATAATAAATTTTTTTTGAGGTGATGAATTATTTTACTATCAAGATAGATAATATAAAAAAAATATAATTACTTATTTTCTATCCATTCAATAAAAAAATTTCATCTATAATTTCTTTTTGGAGATGTTTTAATCCTATTACACATCTCACATTCTAAATAAAAAATAATTATAAATAATTTTACATTCCTTGAAAAATAAAATTAACATTAAAACCATTATATGATCCATAAATGTTATTACAACTTATTCCGCATATCTCTTGTAATTAATTAAATAAATGGATATCATAATTAAGTATAATAGAAAAATATATTTTTATATTCTATCATACATTAATCTCCATATTCAATAACAACAAAAAATTTCCAATTTAACCCATTCAATAAATAGTTCCCTAAAAAATTCATCATAATACGCATGACTGAATTTGAAAATAAAAAAAAATAAAATTTATTTGATTACATATTCTTACAAAGGCAACTGATAATTTATATCAAAATAATATTAATTACTCATACTGACACATACTAAAAACATATTTTTCATAATCACGTATATTTAAAAAATATAATAATCTTATCATAAATCAACAAAAAAACAAAAAAAATGCAATATATTAATCATAACTTTAAATCCATCATTATCACTCAAATAGTACAAATAACATTTATATAAAATCCAAATAAAATTAATAATTCCTCAATAAAAATAGTCAAAAAATGTTCCCAAAACATGAAATTCCATTATACGAATAAACCCTACTTAAATAAACATGAAAAAAAGTTTAATACTTAAATATCACCAACATTAATCAAATTAGATTCCAAAATATCAACATTCTCATAGACAATATTAACCATATTCACACACACATAAAATAAAAAACAACATATTATATTTCTTCACTGTGGTTCATGTTTATTATGTAAATTATTCATAGGATATTCCTCAAGAGTTTAAAACTTGGTGTGAACATAGGAACTTCTTTTTTGTACTGAATGAATACTGAGTTAAAACCAGCCATCCATTTTCAATGTTAATCCCCCACGATAAATCTATCCCATTGAATATATTGGCTTTTGGTAACAATATAGCAACATTATTTCTAACAATCCACAAAAGTTTTAATTCTCCAAAAAAATTAACTTATTTTCCCATACATGTACTTATCCCCTTGTTTTCAAAATTTTTTCATCCAAATACTATGAAGAAATATGATACATTAACAACTAATATTACTTCATCATTAATTATCCTACAAATCTATAGGGTTATATAATTCTTAATAATCAATTTTAATGTCATTAATCACCTAAAATATATAGTCACATAAATCCTCAAAATTTTATCTATGTATAAAAACTCAATTTAAAAATATATTTATTTTATTCCTTTTCATGAGATAAACATTATATCGCACAATTTAACTTATCAATCCCCTGAATTGAAGGTCTCATTTTTTAAAAAATAGAATAAAACTTATTCTAAAATAATAATTCACATTCATCAATACATGATCTATAGTAAAATCGTTTATTTAATTCTTATATGCTATAAATATCTTTATAAAATTGTGATTGGAAACGTTAAAAAAGGGTTCATAAGAAATATACTATAAGGGAAAAAATATCAGGATTTCATCAAGGGTAATATCATAATAATATGAGAAAACATGAAAACGGTATAAATTTCTCATCAAAAGGATATGAAATCTAATAGAGTTGTTAAAGAATCATTGTATAAGAATATAAAAGAGAAAAAAATTATTCAAAAATATATTATAACCATGATATAATAAAAACATTAAATGGAGAATTATAATATGAATATGGAATGGAAAATTAACATTCCCCTAATATATAACCATAAAATTTTTCATCATCACAAGCATACTATTAAGGTATAATCATATGGTTGTAAAATTGAGGAGTGAAAATGATTTAGTTTGTGAGAATATGCAATAAGGCTAAAAATTTAGTTTTTAAGTATAATAGATAAGGATAAAAATTATTTTTATGATCATATCAATTAAGGATCTACCTTTATTTTGTGGGAATAACCATGATGTATCACACTAAATTTTATAATTCGATATAAAACATTACTAATGCACAAGAGGATAATATATGACCCAACCATTTATTCATCAATACTAATGTGTAGCATAAGAAAATATTTCACTAAAAACATAATAAATATCCATCAAAAATGTAAAAAATACTAAAAACATCAAATGGGAAATCATTCACATTTTAAATAATTAATAACTATGGAAAATAAAAATGTGTTTCGTAATATTTCGTAATGGTATCACAAAATTTAACTTTGGATTTAAAATGATTGAAACCCAAAATTCCCACCGTGAAAAATGTTATTTCCTTAGATCATTTATATAGTGTTTTATGAAAATTATTTTTAAAAAACCTTTTATGGTGAATTGGAAAAACATAGTGAGTCCATAATAGAGCTTTTAGAAAATTGTCTTAAAATCATCATACAATATATTGTTTGAGATTTCATATTCATTTAATAATTGAAATGGTGGGGTGGGGTGAAAGGATTTTAACGAAATCCTATTAAAAATAATCAATAATAAATTATTCATGAAATAATGGAAAATATATCAAAATACAATTCTTGTAGAAGAGGAATCATTTTATTATTATATGACAAAAAATAATTTCAATATTTTAAAATACATTATTGGAGACCCAAATTATAAAAATAATAAAAAAGTAATTTGAAAATTAAAAATTGAAAATATGAATGTCAATAAAGATAACACATATTTGGGTTTCCCAACAAAATGGAATAAAATTGTTGTTAATGGAAAATATGGCCTTTTAGGGGAAACTACTTATAAAGCAGATTTGATTCATTCTATTCCAAGATATATAGTGGAAAAGTAATTTCAACATGTTAAAAAATAGAATTAAAATTTTAACATTCCCCAGTTAGCAGATTAATCATATTATAATCATAGAATTTATAAACTCCATCTTGTAAAACAATAGTAGAGTGGATGAATTATATATCAAGAAAACAATATGAGTTGTGAATTACAGATTCATTGTATTTTATATTCTTCAAACACACTGTAAAATATTTAATAATAAAAACAACTATATTAATCACTTAATTAATAAGATTATTCATATATATATATATATAGATCAGCTATGAATATTCTATTCATTTTTTATTTTGTGAAAATTTATTTTTAAAATTGGGTGTGAGAAATCATGATAGTACTTAATTAATTTCATAATTACATTGGTGGTGTTTATTTTTCATTAAATATTAGTCATTAAAATGGTATATAGGGTATATAATATTTTTGAATATAATATAATGTTTAAATCTAATTTAATGATTGTTTCTGTCACAGCTCTTATTGATGAAAATATAAACAATTGTGATTTTCTAATTTTTGAAAAATGAATACTAGTTTCTAATTTAATTATTTCAATATTAATGTTATCATTTTTAAAAATAATGACCTATTATTAATTATGTATATAAGATATCATCTTTGATTAATTTCTTATATTAATTCAACACATATTTTAATATAATTATTCAAATAGGTGGTAAGTCGAAGCAAAGAATTAATATACCATAATTTAGTTATTATTATGATTATAAAAGTGGATTATTTTTAAATAATATCACAATTAAAAAATAATAATTCTATTATTTATATAATTATATTTCTGGGAAAAATAGTTTTATAGATATTAGTAAATAATAATAAAACGATATAAAAAATTGATATATGTTTCCTCATGTATGGTTCAATCAATATACTACACTGTTAACATTTAGATTTTATGATGAATGTGAGGGATAAAATATGGATAATAATTTTATTCATTTATATAATAATTACAATACATATTTAATATTTATTCATTAATTTCATCCATATATTTATTAAACAAATTTTTTGAAGAAATATAATTGTCACTACATTGTAGAGGCTATAGTGTAGAAACACCAGTTTGAGGATTTTAGCCATTGTTTATGCCTTTTTATGTGTTTAAAGAGCTTGAGATGAGTTGGTAAGAGGTTTCGAGAGTTTGGATGAGTTTTGAATATGTTTAGAGGCATTTATAAGGGCACATGGTTTTAACATAGTTGTGGGAAACCATGAGGGTTCTCCAAGAAACCTTGTGGGATGATAAAATTTTCATCCCACAACCTGATAATGGTTTTCCAGACATTTTTAGGAAATCATGCAGACCCCTTCTATCGAGGTAGTGTCATGCACACGGTTAGCACAAGGTTTTCCAAACTATACAACCACTTAAAAATGGGGTTTTTAAATCTGGTCTCCCATGAGGTTACCTCATTTCTTTCCAAACATCCTCCCACTTGAGCCTCCCATAAGAATTTTGGTTCTTAAAGGTATGAGGTTATCTCCCACTTGTTCTGGATGAAACTATAATGGTTTTCTTGGTGAATTGAAGGTGAATAATCTTAGGTAAGTCTCCACTCTTGGTTCCCTGTTGTTCCTCTTGATCTATATTTCCATTTCTCTCTTAGTTTTCTTGATATACACTCATTGTGTGTAAATATAGGGTTGTTTTTTCCTAGGTTATTGATTATAAGAATTTTTAATTATATATAAGGAGATATTGAGCAGTTTTCATTGAGTGTTTTACCATATTGGGGTGCATTTTCTTGTGGGTCGAATTCACAAGATCCCTAAATATAGGTGGCTTCACTCTTGACTTCACCTAGTTAGAACTAGTGGTTTTGTTAGAATTAATTTGTTTGTATCGAAATTATTTTTGATAGTGATGTGTGAATCTTGTTGGAAACCCATTGGGTGGTGATTTTGGGATTTTGGGGGAAAGGGTTATTGTTACAAAAAGTGGATTTTTGAGTGATTTTAAACTTTTGATTTTTAAGTCATTAATGGTTGATTATGAAAAATGTATTGTAAAATATGGTTTTAAATAAATATTTTGTTTTATGAAATGTGGGTTATCATAGAAAAGTGGTTTAAGGGTGATTTCAATATTTGGTGATTTACTGAAGTGAATTGGCATGTGATGGGAATGATGGTGTGCTTTAGTGTGGCCTTGTTTCATTTTTCTTGTTGGTTGATTAACGGTTGAGTCTTATATGGATTGTGCAGAAGTGGGAAGGAATTACCACTATATAAAGGGGGGATGGATAGTGGACAGAAGGGCCACCATCAAAGGATAAGTGGGTGAGAAGTACCAATAATTGGAAATGCAGTGAACGAGTTTGACGGAAGCTCAACCATTTCAGTTTTCTTGTTATGTGTTTCAGTGTAAGATGGAATTTTTAGTGATAATGTTACATTGTTGAATGGAATGTGGTATGGTTTTTTGGATTTCATAAGGGTTTCATGGTTTGGTAGAAGGTGGCTGGGAAAGGGTGTGTTTGGCTTGTTGAACATTGTAGCACTGTTGAATTTTTCTATAGACTGTTTTATTTAAATGTGCTACTAGATTTTTCCTAGTGTCATGTGTAGAGAATTAATTTGTGGTAAACATACTGAGTATTTTTACGCACCCCATACTTTAGAACATGGGTAAGTTTTCAGATGTTGTATTCTAGGTTATAAGTAAGATAAAGTCATCTAATTTTTCTTGCGGTTTGTTATGAAGCTATTGTGATGTTGTGGCTCCTGGAGCATGGAGCTTGGTGTGGATCTTTGGATGGTGTCCTATTTATTTGAGGTTATGTTCTGTAGTCTTGCACTTGGTACTCTGGTATTTTTCTGGGTTGTATTTGTCACGTCATATTGTTATGGAATAGTTTGGATTCCTTTTTAGTAATGAATGAGTTTGGATGTTTTGTTGACTAGCATCATGTAGTTTGTGGATTGTTTGGTTGGTTGGTTTTTTCTTAATGGGAAACCATTCCCCAATTTTTCCTTGATTCCCTTGGCATTTATTACCGTCATTTGGTGCCCTTGGAATGTCTCTTTATTCCAATTATAATTTCTATTCCCTCTCTTGACAATGATATGTGATGGGATGATTCATGTGGTACCATTTTTATCGGTCCCCTTCATTAAAATGAGAACAGTTCTTCGGTCCTTTGTCATTGACTGTTGGCCAAGTTATTGACATGCATTATTGGTTAATTCCATAATTTAGGATATTTTTAAGGCATTGGACTATCTGAACGTGGAATGTATATCATAAAAGAATGTAGATAACAATTGTATACTAATCTTCATGCTACAAGGGACTTGGTTCCTAAGTGTTTGGAGACACTTATAGGCATTGTATATCACATTGTCGTGGTTGTAGCCAATGATATGACCATGGAAGGCATTATAGAAATGACTTTCCATAAGGATTCATATTTCATTGCGTTATAAGGATTTTAGGTGTGGTATGAATGTGTAGATTCTGGAAAATTCTAAATTGGGATTCAAAATGAATGGAATTGAAAAATTTAAAGTTGTTCTATTTTGAAAATGTGTTTATTTTCAAAACAATGTGGATTTTTCTAAATATTGAAATATGGGAAATATAAACATGTCGAAATTTCGGTTGTGATAGTTGCAATGTATTGAAATTGAAAATGGAATACCCTTTCTTGTTATGGGAGTGAAACTAATGGTTGTTTACATGTTGATAGAAATGGCACTGGGTAGGGTTAATAGAGAGCAACTGGTGGAATCTATAGAAAATTTCGTTCACAAAATCCTCAAGAGAGCCGAAATATATTTTAGTGTATAGTGAAATATTTCAATGTTGTGGAATGGGGGAATAAAGTAGATGAACCATGGAATATGGATCATGCTGTTCATTTTCAAAGGTAGAATCCACCCATGTTTAGGGGTGATTCGAAGCCAGAAAGGGCTGAAGCACGGATGAACAAAATTAATAGAGTATTTCACTTCTAGGGAACACTGAAATACCTAAATATGAAGTTAGCGAAAAATATGTTGGAAGATCTTGCCCTAATTTTGTGGGAGCTGGTGGTCCAAGCTAGGATAGACCAAAGTGTGACATGGGAGGGGTTTGAGGAACTGTTTAAATATAAATTCTACATTCCGACATTCAAAATTATGTGTATAATGGATTTATTTAGTTTGATGAAAGGGAACATGGAAGTGAAGGAATATGCGGATATGATTGTGAACTTAGTAAGGTTCCCACCATAAGTGGCAGTTAGTACATTGTTGAAGGCCCAAAGTTTTAAAGATGTGTTAACCCTAGATTTTCATTCGAGGATAGAAGTACTATGAATAGATGATTACATAGAAATGGGGAATAGATCTGTGGTGGATGAGTAGGATCTTGTGTGGGGTACAGGCAAGGGAACTATGTTTGTACCCATGGAAAATTGTGGGATCTCGAACACTGGCTTCAAAAAGAGGTGAGAAACTTATTTCAAGGTGGGAGTGCAGATCAGAATCTGGAAAAAATATTGGTGAATCTTTTTCGAAAGCGACGGAGAATGCCGAGATGTTTTCAATGTGGTTCAACGAGCCACCTCAATCCGGATCATATGACAAAACCTCAATCATTTCATAATTGTTATAAGATGGGGCATCTGCAACATTATTTTCATAATTCACTGATGTCGGGTGTCTGTGAAACTCCTTAGTGGTCATAGGGGTCTTATGCATTGAACAAATTGGGGAATAAGCACACCCTTCTGTAGTAGAGTAATGTGTATCATGGTGACTTGTGGAATACAACAACGCCTCAACTGGGTAATAAAGACTAGAGTGTTTAAAGAAAGCAGTTGTTTGGAGAAGAGCAAGTTGTGGTGGATTATCACACGAGACCGTCCACAATGTGAGGTATGGTTCTTCAAAATTCAACATTTATGGAGGCTTAATTTTGCTACGGGTGCCTCAAATTCTTTAATTTCTTCTCACATCATTGACTTTTTAGGTTTACGCGTGGAAATGACTCCTTCAGTTTTGAAAATACAAAATCTTCTAGGTCAAAGAGAGTGTCCAGAATTCATCTATAGAGTGTGTTTCTTAGTTGAGTTTGACATTTAATTAATGTGAGATTTATCAATTCATGATATGGATGCTTATAAGAAAATTCCTGTAACAGATGGGTTGTGTTGTTTAAGTCCCACATTGATTGCTTTGCACGAACAGTTAGTTTTACGATAGTGGATGGGGTTAAACATCTATTTAGAGAAGAGAATAATGAGAATGTGGGTGAAAATGATTTTTGGAACCAGCTATTAGCACAATATAATCTCAGTTAGAGGAATTGCCATTGGTATTGGTGGAAGGTGTTGAGAAGATTGTTCATCTGGAAATTTTGGATTAGTTTATGGAGGTATTTCCTGGTGAATTCCCATGTTTTCCACTTATAAGGGAAGTGAATTTTGAGATGGATCTCGTTTCGATGGCCAGTCCTATCTCACTTCTATCTTACCGAATGGAACCATAATCATTTCTATAATTAAATGTGCAGTTGGAAGATTTAGAAAACATAGGGTTCATCTGGCCTCACACGTCTCCATGGGTAGCATTGTGTTTGTTAAAAAGGCAGATAGAACCTTATGGAACTGTGTCGATTATCATAGACATAATCAAGTTATGATAATGATTGGATATCCACTTCCATGCATTGATTATTTATTGTACTAGATGAGGGGTGTTCAGTGGTTCACCATGATTTATTTGAAGTCTAGGTATCACAAATTGCACGTGAGGAAGGAGGTTATTCTGAAAATAACATTCAGAAGTAGGTATGGCCATTATGAGTATGTGGTTATGCCTATTAATCTAACGAATTCACCAAAAGTGTCTATATTATTGATGAATCAGATTTCTTACAGATATCTAGATTATTTTATTGTGGTATCTGTGGATGATTTACTTGTTTCTTTGAGGACAATGGTAGAGTGTGAGTCGCAGTTGGCGATAGTGTTTGGGATCTTGAGGGATCATTCGTTGTATACCAAATATTTAATGCATGAATTTTGTATACATGAGGTTTGTTTTTTGGCAATTACCTTACAAATAGGGGTGTTTTTGTTGATCCAGAAACGATTGATGTGGTTATCTCATGTCAACCACCAAAGAACGTTTTCGAGATACAGTGATTACATCATCTAGCTAGGTATTATTGACAATTTGATTGTTATTTTTAAGGTTTTGAATTTCTGATGACCGCTTTGACAATGAATAATATCCCATTTCAATGGGATGAGTACTGTAGAAAATTGATTTGATGAGTTAATGGGTACCCCTTAAATCAGCACCAATATTGTGTTTTTGAGAACTAGGGAAAGAGTATGTGGTGTATTGTGATGCATCGGGATCATGGTTAGGATGTGTGCTAATGTAGGGGTATCAAGTTGCTTCATATGGCTCATAACAGTTGTGGTTTCATGAGAAGAACTACCCATAACCTGATTTGTAGTTGGTGTTAGTGGCTCGTGATTTATGTCGGTGGTGCCATTATCTATTTGGTGATAAATTTGCAGTGTTTTCCAATCATTAGATCTTAAAGTATATATTCTCACAATGTATTTGGACATGAGTAAATAGTGATGGATGGAATATCTCTGGGTATTTTATTTCAACTTAATGTATACACTTAGTATGAAAAATTTGGTGGTTGATGCACTGAGTTTAAATTCATATGATCTAGTGGTGAAATAAGCCTCAAAGCAGTGGTAGTTGATGTTAGTCATAGCCGACATGGGGTTAGAATGTGAGGACCAGGGTGACAAAGTAGTGTTCATTCTGGTTTCATCGGTTCCATACTTGGCTTGTTTGGTTAGATAGGAACATGCACCTGATTCTGAGTGGAAAGCAATGTTGTCAAAACATAATTCTGGGGAGGCCATTGATAACTAGGAACCAAATTAGAATTTAGTAGTGTGTTTTCAAAATCAGATGGTGGAACTTGTGGATTGATAAGAGGAACCTCTCAGAAATTATCACCATTCTAGGTGGATGTTCCATCCTGGAATTCATAAGATGTATTGTACACTGAAAGTGTAGTTTTGGTTGGCTGGTATGGAAAGGTATGTGGCCATGTTTGTCTCAAGATGATTGGCTTTTCAGCAAGTCAAGGCATAGCATCATCGGCCAAAAGACATGTTGCAGTCATTACCTATCCTAGTGTGGAAATGGTAGGGAATATTAATGTATTTTGTGACGTGTCTCCCAAGAATGGTTAAGGAACACGATGCCATATGGGTGGTTATGGATTGGCTTAAAAATTCGAACCATTTCATCCTGATTCATGAATCTCATATAGTGGAGGATATTTCCAAAATCAATATATGGGAGGTGGTAAAGAAGCATGGTGTTCTAGTGTTGATTGTATCATTTTGGGAACAAAGGTTCAGATAACGTTTCCAGAAATCCTTATTTCAACACCTTGTGATGCTATTGATGATGAGCACGACGTATAATACTTAGACAGATGGTATATCTAAGAGTACGATAAAAATCATATAGGATTCATTATGTTCTTTTTTGAGGAATTGTGTTGGTTCATGGTAGGAGGAATTTATGTTGGTGGAGTTATCCAACAATGATAGTTATCATGCTTCAATACATATGGCTTCGTCTGAGGCATTATATGGGCGTCCATGTCGTTCCCCACAATGTTGGTTAGAAATTTATGAAATTTCGATGATTGGACCAATCCTTGTCCAAGAGAGTATGGAGAAGAACAAGATTATTAGAAATTTTATGGATATGGCTCAATGTATTCAAAAACTATATGCAAACCATTTTCTATGATCGTTGTCGTTGTAGGTGGGTGATCATGTTTTTTTTGAGAATCTATCCTCTGTTTTAACATGATTGGTTTGGGAATCATGGTAAGCTATCTCTGAGGTATATTGGACCTTATGAGAAACTTGTTCAGATTGGAGAGGTTTCTTATCATTTTTCTTTCCACTATGATTTAGTGCGGTTCCAAATGTGTTTCGTGTGTCCCAATTTGATAGGTATCTGTTGGATCGTGACCATGTGATTTATTGGGAACATGTTGAGATACAGATGGATTATTTGTTGTTGCATCTACTAATGAAAATTGTGGATAGGAAGGAGAAATTCTTGTGGGGAAAAGAACTAGTTTATTTTATCTTTTTTGGCATTATGGTCAGGTCCAGGAGAAGACATGGGAGCAGGAGAAAGAGATGGTCGGACAATGGCCCGAGATCTTTTGGCAAAGTGATGGTTCTACACATTTCCATGTTGGAATGTCCAATGGTGCGGAGAAAATAGAACCCCAATTTTGAGGTATGATTACTTTTCTTATGCATCTTTTATGTCTTAAATGTGTATGGGCATAGTTGGGAAGCGGTTATAAATGTTTGGAAGGGGTTTGAATAACATCAGAGGCATTTTTAAGAACACATGATTTTATCACGGTTATGGGAAGCTACGTATGTTCTCCAGGAAACCATGCTAGGAGAGATAGTGGTAATCACACGATCATCACAT
This sequence comes from Viscum album, assembly GCA_963277665.1. Lineage (NCBI taxonomy): Eukaryota > Viridiplantae > Streptophyta > Magnoliopsida > Santalales > Viscaceae > Viscum > Viscum album. The sequence goes on along the minus strand of OY728127.1, from coordinate 436,898,564 downwards.
GGTTTTCCACAACATGCAAGGAAACTATACAGAACCATTCTGTCGAGGAAATGGTGAACACATAGTTTTCCCCACCGTGCAGGCTAACCATGCTTCCACTTAAAATAGGTTTTTTAAATTAGTCTCCCTTAGGGTTGCCTCAGTTCATTCCCAACATCCACCCACTCGATCCTCACACATGATTTTGGGTTTTCAAAGTTAGTAGGTTCCCTCTCATATGTTTTGGAATCAAATATAAGGGGTTTCATGGTGGAATGAAGGCAGTTCATCTTGGGTAAGTCTCCTCTTGTGGTTATTTGTGGTTTCCTATAGATTAACATCTCCCTCTCTCTCGGTTTTCTAGAACCACACCTGTTGTGAATAAATAAAATGTCTTGGTTTCCTTGGGAGTTGATTTTAAGAATTTTGGGTTAGAGAAAAAGAGTTCTAGATCTGTTTTCATGGAGCATTTTCCAGGATTGGGGTGCGGTTTCTTATGGTCCGAATTCACAGGAACCCTAAAGGTAGGTGTCTTCTCTCTAGACTCCACATGGTTAGAACTAGTGGTTTTGGTACAATTAATTTGTTTTTCTTGAAATTAAATGCGATAATTATTTTTCAATCTTATTAGAATCCCATTTGGTGGATATTTGAGGATTTTGGGTAAAATGGGTTTTTGTTGCAAAAGGGGGATTGTTGTGTTATTTTAAAATATAGATTTTAAAATCATTTTTATTTGATAATTAATTTTTTTGTAAAAGTTGGTTTTCAATAAATATTTTGCTTATTGAAATTTGGTTTGGAATGGAAAATTGGACAAATAAGTTTTTCAATAATGGGTGATTTATTGAATTGAATTAGCATGTGATGTGAATGATGGTGTGCATTTGTGTGGTCCTAGTGATTTGTGCTTGTTTTTTGATTAACTATTGTTGCTTTTTGGATTTTGTGGATGTGGGTGGGTAGTAACATGAAAATTATGTTTTATAGTGGACGGAAGGGACACCGTAAAATGATAAGTGGGAAGGAAGTACCAGTAGTTAGAAATGTATTGAACGTGTTAGACAGAACCTCCACCATTTGGTTCCCTTGTTATTTGTTTCTTGGAAATATTGAATTTGATGTGATAATGTGAAATGATGGTATGATTTGTGGAATGGTTGATTAGATTTCCCTTTGGTTTTTTGGTTTGGGATATGTTGGATTGATAAGGGTGTGTTTGGATTTTTGAAATTAGTTTCATTATTGAATGTTTTATATAAATTGTTTTATATAAATATACTATCAGTTTTATCTTAGTACCATGTATAAGGAAGTGATTTGGGGAAAACCAACAATGTATTATAACTCACCTAATGCTTTTGCACATTTTTTCTTTTGCCGATTTTGTATTCTGAGACACTGGTAACAGTAAGGAATCTCATTTTGTTAACCATTCGGCATGATCCATTGGTGATGTTTTGGTTCTTGGAGCATGGAGATTGGTCTGGTGATAAGTATGATGTCCTATTTATATGGTGTCTTGTTTTTTAGTCTTCCACTTGTCACTCTAGTATTTGGATTAGTTATATTTGGCTTTTTGTTTTCTATGGAATTGTTTGGTTGTCTTTTTGGTAATGTATGAATATCGTTGTTTTTTTCACATGAATCATGTAGTTTGTGGATTGTTTGGTTTGTTGTTTTTTTAAGGAAATATTGTTCCCAAATTTATTCTAAAAGCCCTCGGTATTTAGCTCCAACCTTTGGCGCCTTGGGAATGTTAGTTAAGTCTATGTGGCATTCCTTCAAACTCTCAAGCCAATGAGATGTGGTAGAATGGTATATGTAGTATGCATGATAGACAAATGAATGATTAATTTTTCAAATTATAAGAGGGTAAATGTTGTTAATTTATATTATTTAATAGTAGTTACATTCATTTAAATATGATACTCATTTAAATATAATTAAAGAAAAAAACATGAAATGAGTTTTAATAAAAATTTGAATCAAATTTATGAAAAGAATATACTAACAATGAAAAATTAGGATTTCCCTGTGAAGAATCTTTAAAAATTGAAATATAATGTTAATCCCAATAGAAATGAGGCATAGGGATGGATAATTTGTAGATTTTTATATAGAAACAAAATTATTTTAGTGGTCTTAAAGGGGTTGTGATTGGATCCTTTTATAAGTGGTGTTGATGGAACATTTGTAAATATTTCAACATTTTATAAAGAGATCAAGGGATTCAGATTTTTAATTTCTCAAAAAAATGGAATATATTGGACCTTACGAAGAGTTAAAGTCAAAAATAACTATGCCACTCAATTAGAAACATGTTAATAATATGTTTTATCTCCTTTACCCCCTTTGATTTTTTTACTTTAACAATCTTATATTTTACCCTGATAACTAGTATTTATCTATGTAATATCGTTTTCAGGAATAAATATAAAATGGGACTTGATACAAAATTTTGAAAAACTGTTTAAGATAATGAATTTCATTTTATCATATAAAATTAATTATTTTATGAGAATTACGATTTTTCATTAGAACATGAGACATTTACGATCCCATTTTTAGTTTGTAATATTTCATTAAAAATGAAGACAAAAAATATATTCTCTTATTGGAAAATATTACATATAATTATAAATTGATCAATATAGGTTATATTAATTTAGAATATTATATTGAAATTATATAGTTTTATACCATATATAAATCATTTATCAATTATATGGGCTTATTGATATCTATTAATTTCTTATTATAAAGTTATTACTGATGATGTTATGTTAAAGAATTATTATTTTTCATTTTTAACAAAAAAACAACATGAAAAAATTTCAAAAATTCATACTGTGATAATTTTTCATTATAGATAATGAATGAAATTATATTTATCTAATAAAAATTAAAATGTTTATATATTTTGTTTTAAAGGAAAATATAGTATTTAATGAAATCTTTTTTATAGGAAAATAATGTTCTCTAAAGCTATCTGTGTATGTGTTTCCAATTTTTTATAATAATTTATCTTCTATTGGTTTTATATAAGATATAATTTTATTATCTAATAAATAATTTATCATTTTTTTAAGTGTTACATGTATAAATTGTTACTAACATTCTATTTAATTAATGAAAATTATTTACTATGATATTGGGTTGTTAAATTCAAACCTCCTCAAAATGAATTTTGTTTCTAAAATGTTATTCCAAAGAAAAAAACAAGTCTAGGTAAAATTATTTCATTACATAATCGAGTTCCCATGTAGAATAATCATACCTAAGAATCCTCCATAGATAATTAACTATACGAGTGTTCTTGTTATATAGTATATTATTTTCTCGATCCAAAATTTCTTCTAGCTATGCCACTTATGAGAAATCATGTTTATGTTTCACTAAATTACATTTTAGTATATGTGACGGTTCGGGTAAGCACTTTATCAAAAGTTATACATGATGATCATCATATTAATTGTACATTTCACGATACATTATTATGGAATAGGGTACATCCCCAAAATTATCGGCAATCATTTTGGGATTGATATATCAATGTCTTAACATCCATTTATTCGATAATATGATTACCTTTTTCCATGAATATATTAGGAAAAAGACCTTATAAATAAATCCAATCTATATATATTATTGATGATTATTCATATAACTCTTCAATAGGAACTTCTCCACATTGATATTCCAATGAATGGTTTTAATTTCTAAATAATTTCATAGAGAATGAAAGGTCCTATCAATGTCCTCTCTCCTACTTCATCCAAGAATGTTTTTTCCCTACATTTATTCCCATGAAGATATTGATGTAGTTCCATCTTAGTGATAGAGAGTAAAATATTATTGTATCAGAAAACAACTAGGATAGGTTATTGATCGAAACATCCATGGAATCATAATGAAAAATATATCAATATATCCTAATCAAATTTAAGGGTTCTCTCAAAAGAACCATCTATCAGACGGTGATAAGAAGTGATAAAACTCAAAATTTCTTCTAATATTCAATGAAAAATTTACCAAAACAACAATTTATTCCTCATATTTTTATAAGATAAAATATAAAAAGGTATTCCATGTATCCTTACCACATACCTTTTTTTATATCACGGAGAGATGGTTAACAAACAAATATTTTTTGAAAAAATAAAAATCCACTAAACTTACAAGGTGATTAAAAACTACACAACTTGGATTTTGGAATTATATAACTTGGGGAGTTCTATGACAATATCCTTGTTTCTATATTCCAAATTTCGTACTATTATAGTTAATTCTTCCATAATACCTTTAGTCTTTATTCATTCAGGATTAACCTACTATAGTAATAGTCATCGAGATTTGTATTATGCGATTTCATACATCATGTATTCCCAAAAATATTTTTATTTAGTTCATTATGAATTTTAATTAATATAATATTAATTGAGAATTGTGATCTGTGAGAATAAACCAAATATCCATGTTCAGTTATGGTTTTTATTGGACACACATATATATATATTCTAAACAATATAACTCCATGTTAATTAAGGTTCAACTATGGTGTACACACTACCCTTTTCTATAAAACTACATTATCTTTTTAGGCTTCTCTGATCTTCAAGGTGATGGATGATTGAGTAGTTATTTAGGTAAAAAATAATTTATCCCCTCTCATAAATAATTTATCATTCATCCTATATAGTTACTTGAGTAATATGACTTCTTAAATCCTTATCTTGGATAGAGATTCAGGGTTTTTCATTTATAAAGTACTAACAATATTATTTCCCTTTCCAATGTGGAAATAGATTGACTATTTATTACTTTTTATCAACTCCAACCACATACTTTACACATATTAGACACCTTTTTGTGAAAATGAATTTCATGATATTGTGATAAGTAATTTTATAAAAATATTATTTATAGATCTAATATACCAAAATATTTACTTCATATATTATCACTGCCTACTCTGAATCATTATTTGGTTAATTTTTCTAAAAATTATTTACATGGAATATGATACAATAAATTACAATATCATTATTCATGATGATGTAATCCAATCTTTTTTTACGCATCACTACATATTACAAACTCAACACCACAATAGGTTACTTTATGTATTAATGCTCTGATCAAAATCCATTTTTATTATATAAGACATCATTCACAGTTCTACATAAAATTTATCTTATATCCCTTATCTAATAATTAGGTTATAAGACATTATAGCCATGGTAATGTAATTCCCAAACGTCTATAACAAAAAGATAATGCAAGGAATCTGGGGATCTGGATTGTTATTGCCAATTGGGATAATTTCTTGATAACTTTCATATTTAAATCTTATAAATATATTCCCACAAATATGATTACATGACCTATAAATGAATCTTTCTTTATTCATATTTCACAAATTCTAAACATTTAATACATTTTTTAATTTCATATAATATTCATTAGAACCATAAACCGATCATCATGCTCTTAAACACTCTTAAAATATATGTGAATATTATATATTTTTAAAAATTATAATTCTTCAAGATAGTCTATAAATACTCTATTAATTACATCAAATAATATATCATGATCATTAATATGATTAATTGGAAATGTGATAAAATAGTATTATGGATACCTCATACATAGGGATATCATGAAAATATCCTCCAATTTAACCCTTAAATGATGATAGAAAGTTCAATGGTCAATCATTGAGATGTATTTAGTTTCTATATGTTCATCTATGTTTTATGAATTGATTATATATATTGGGAAACAGATGATAGTTCATGATAATTATTTTTGTTAAGATCTTGATAATCAATGAAAATACACATCTATCCATCCTTATTTCATTAAAATGATTGTGAGTGCATCCCACAATGTATCACTGAGGTGTTTGAAAACATTTTCTAGAATATATTATTATTTTTAATTAATTAAACCACTTCAATGTTAGATATTTAATAGATACTCAATGATATTGGACATGATATATATCAGAGTTTTACTGAATAATAATCCTAAATCTCTAGTGGGAGACGATATATTTATTTTGAAAATAAAAAATATACTCTTGGAATATAGGAATGCTATCAATATTGAATTTCTCCCTATTAATTATATTAATTAGTCCCTCATTATTAGGCATCGTAACAGATATTATTGTATTTTCAAACATTTAGTCTTCATGGTCATCCTTCTTTTGAAATCTGAATTTTTTATTAGAGGTATAAAAATAGATTTCATCAATTGATAAATTTTTATTTTCAATATATAGGGAAAGAAAGTCCATATAAAATATTATGTCAAATTTAAAAAAGGAATGAAGAACATGATTTATATGAATAATCATCACCTAAAAATATATTCCTAGAGAGTTATATATCATAGACATGATCATGGTGCCACCAAATTGTTTCATTGATTTTTTAATTTTTGATTCATGAGGTGGAGAAACATTAATAATAGTGAACATACATGATATAATGGAATATGAAGGACCATAATAGAAATTTCATTCACATCACTAGATTATAGAAAGACTATATCTTTCATCACACCATTATTTTTATTCTAATACATGGTTGATATATAATACTCTCTTACATTGATATTGGGATTTAATGGTTTCGTTGTCCTTTTGTATTTATTATCTAAATGGATAGGGTATTGATATTCATATCCCAAAACTGATTTAATTTTGATTATTGAATTATAGGATGTGTATTAGATGTAATATTCTATTTATCTATCACATAAATTTTCATCTTTATCCCCTTCCTAAAACCATCATTTTTATCTAATATTCCCACTCATGAATCACATCCTTGTTTATCGGAGTCAGTTACTCAGGTTATTTCCCTCATACCACTTATATAGAAGAAGTCAAAAATTATTTAACATAGTATAAATTTTATTAGAGGTTCATTGGCACTAAACTTTCTATCCCCCAAAATAATAATTAGAGTCACTAGATTATATCTCATCCTTTATTGTACATCAAACAAACTATTTTACAGTTCAAAATCTTATTATGGAAAATGAGTTGAAAATACATTCTTTTAAAATCCTAAATAAATGGTAAATTATAATCATAATATCTGAGATACAAATAGTGTAATACCATTCATTCGTCATGATGTATTAATTATATGTTCTAATGGATTCATCTTATATTTACCATTATTCATAGAATTATCTACCAATAATAATGTGTTGTTTATTTGAAAAATACTGGGTGAATAACATATTCTTGAAAACCAACCATTAAATAGAATATACATCATACCTTTTCATTTTATTTTTAATTAGAGTCTACTTTTATTTTGACACACCTTCAAAATGAAAAATAGTCATCACAACATTCTCTTAATCTGACGAGTGAGTAATAAAAAAATATATTTTCCCTCAAAATAATCTATTTCTAAAAATTAAGAGTATTAAAACATACACCAATGGTGGGTGAAAGCTGTCCGATGAATGAATCAATTGATCATTGTTCATTATATGAATTTATTAAGGGTATCAATATGGTTTTCATTATTATTCATATATTGGGTGAGTTTATTGAGAATATTTACAAGATTCGTTTATATTGGCCACATCCCAGTTGGATTATCATTTTAAAAATCATCACATATCCCATCGAGCACATAAAGTATCTTGATTTTAATTTCTATAAACATTTCATTTATAAAAAATATAAAATTCTAATAAAGATAATTCTTAATAAGAAAAATAATAATCACAAATGGAATAAATCATTAGTGAAAAAAATTACTGTTTCCAATCACTTATAATCATTGTGTATATCCCATTAGTTCTTATAAATACTATATAATAATGTAATCTAATAGCTATAAATGGTTCATAAAGTGTAAGTTATTTAACAATGAATATCCACTGGGATTTTCAAATAATCATTGTGTTTTTTCCACCTTTTGTACAATAGGAGATGAACTAGTTAATACTAAATATTTACTTATTAGTGTTATTAACCATGGGATCATATATTGCAGAATAGGTTTCCACTTGAATTATCCTATATGGGATCTAATTTCTAGAACAGCCAAAAAAATAATATATTAAAAATAACTAGGATGATATCTCATAAATATAATTATCCCCTACTCATAAACCTAGGTCTTTCCCTATGTTTCACTCATCCTATTTTATAAAATAACTAATCAAATCCTCAATAAAAACTAAAAAATTCACTAATATGAACTATAAATACAAAATATAACACATGGTTATTTTACAAAATTATTTTGATATTAAAATTAAATTGCTTAAAATAATATATAATTTTTATGATTTGAAGGTTTAGTCTGTTTGAGGACTCACTATATAGAAAATGTATTATATAACACTTGTGAACAATCATGTAAAATTTACCCACATTTTACTACTTTATGAAATTCTCATTATATATATCCATCTACATATACATGATAATAGAATAATAAGATAGGGTAAAGAAATCATTTTGTATGGTAAGACATATAATATTGTAATAAACTGTTAGATCCTAATCATACGATAAAAAACGATAAGAAAATACATTTATTATTAAAAAAAGGAATCCATGGGATTTATCTAAGAGTTTTGATGTATGAACATATAATTCAAATCATATACCATGTAAAAGAGTATGAAACCAATACATAATAAAAAAGATCTATAGATCATAATCATTTGAATATAAAATGTAAATGTAACATAACCTAGATTCATTTCATAAATATAATAGTTTAACCTCATTTGAACCATATCTTTAACTAATTTTGCATCCCATAAGGTTCGAAGTGTATTATCCATCACCACAGGTTGTCAATAAGAACATGGGTATCATAAAAGAAGAAGATATAAATAGTTTCACGTCCCCTAACACATGATATGATAAAATACAAACATAGTACCAATGTAGGAAAATAGAATATTCCTTATTTCAAACAATAAAAAAAACTTTTGTCAAACATTCAGATAATAGGGCCTTAAAGATAATCAAGTAGACCATAGAATCATGGAACCTAAATCAACAATAGGGTCTATCTCTATAGGACCATATATCACCTGAAACCTAACTCACTAGTAGGGAACATGAATAATGGAGTCTTCCCAATATAACTCTCTATACATTACATATATCATAATAAACAATGTAAAAAAACTCATGAAGGAAGAAGTAGGGTGTGAGATGAGGAGACTTACTAGACACTACAATGAATATATATAGTGTCTAACCACATAGATCTATTAGTTCGTAATAATAAAAAAATTTATAAAACACCTCATATGAAATAATTTTCTTTTTAAAAACAGATGTGGGGTTTCAGTTCAATAAAATATAACTTCATTCAATAAAATTTCATATTCAATAAAATAGAAAAATATATCATTTAACATTTCTAAGGGAATAAACAAATACATTAATTATTTTCATGAATAAATTTCCATATCAGAAATATTGGGGATAATAATAATTTTTAAATATCAAAAACATAATGTAATATCAAATTCTCTAGAGATGGATTTCCTTGAAACTAGGGAGTACACAACCAATCTGTTAAGACATGAAATAATATATTAGCTATAAAATGTTACTCCTAATGTGTGGTAACATAAGTTCCATATAATGGCTACCACTTAGTCACCTTTCCATCAAGGAAACCTTTCCATTTTTTATTTAACTCATTTAGGATTTTTATATTTTCTTTTTCCTGATATCATACAGTTCCCCATTGTGATGTCACATTATTTTTACCATGAAATATAACAATATAATGTTTCAAATAAATTTTAAAAATAATATGAAAAAATAAATAATTTATAATAATTTAAATGTAATAATACCTTACAATTACAATCCAAGAAATAAATACAATAATTTATATAGAAAAACTAATGTGTTAAGGTAATTTAAAAGACATTTCCCTTTTAAATCAACCTTTGAGTCTTTTAGACAATAACACAAAGTTATAAAAACCCATTTTTTCTAATATAAATCATTTCCCATCCACTTTTAATTTCCCAAAAATATAATAATTTAAAATTAATATTAATATCTAATGTAATTCATTATATTAAGTTATTTCATGCCCTCGGTAAGACAGTATGTTAAAGAGACCTACCTTAAGAGTAATGGGAACAATATCCCCATCATAATTGATTATGGAAAATGACAAGATTGGGTCCTTAAAAAACATTTTCCATAGAAAAAACAATAACTACACTTCAATAACTCTATATATGAAAATAATATCTCAATAGGTTTTCAACCTGAAAATTGGAAGATATATCAAGAACTGGTCTCTGAAAAGAAGGACAATCTTACAAGAAAACCCAACATACCTTAAATAGTGTAACATCCAAGGTAATTATATAATAATAATTTCCAATACTATTAATATTTATTAATTAGATATAAATTTCATTTTAATGTGGAATGTATCTGTGATATCATACTGGATATGCAATAACATGTTTCTTTGAAAACTTACGTTGCACAGAAGACTGAGTTATACCAAAAAATAATACATTTTCAATATTATTATTTTCAATGGTTTTTAATGATTTTATATTTTATTGGAGGTAATTATGAGAACTAACTATATTATTATTACACATTTGTGTTGATTTTTTTTTCATTTATAAATCCAATTTTAAGCATAAAATACTTAAATATTTTTTTAAATGGTAGTGTTACCGACTTTTGATTGAGAGACCTTTTTAAATCAAGTTATTTAATATTTTATATGATCAATGTGGCATACAAAATCTATTTTTTATAATAGGGACATAAAAATTTCCATTAGTTTAATATTTTGTATTTATATGGTAAAATTCATATTTTAATGAATACTGAAAATACCGCATTTTAAATCAAAACTTCATTTTCGTATAATTTATTTATGTAGTTAAGTTATCATTTCATTTTGTTTTAATGTTTAATAAGAGTTTGTTTCTCTTATTAATCTAATTTTTTTCATTGGAAGTAATTTCACATTTATGTTGGACCTAAACACATTCCATTCTTTTGATAGTTTTTAACTCTTAAAAACCAATTTTTTGGTTTTTGACAATAGGAATTAATTTAAAATTAATTAATTCCAATTATATATTTTGAATTTGGAAAATTGGATTCCATATTTGTAATAATATCTTCTAGATTATATAAATAGATACCATTTATCTTACGACATTATGAATAGTATCATCAGTAATTATTTTTATTTTCCATGGTTAAAGGGAAAAACAGGTAAATATGGGTGAAAAATTAATTTATATTAATATAAAACCACATATAAAGTGTTAAAATACTATTGTATGAGATATTTCCGACCGTGATCATCCTTGGGTCAAATTTAGGAACCCATGGAGCCACATGGGAGTGATAATTACCTTTTATAATATTTAATTTAATGAAAAGGGAAATATAACATTGACAAATATTTCCCATCTAAAAAATTAATTTTCTTATATAAATGAAATCTTCTACTAAAAATAGTAATTAGGAAGCTAAATTTGTTTCACACTTCTTGGTGTTGAATTTATAATTTTTATACATTAAATAAATAAATATATTTATGAAATAATGAAGATACATATATTACCTTTTTAATGAAACATTCAAATTAATGATTTTATAAATATTAAAATAGATGTAATTTGAATATTTTATTCTCTCCAAGAATTGTTTTGGATGATATTTACATGTGATGTATGAGTTAATGAATTCGGTTTTATGGAATCAAGATGTTATGATTTTTTAAAAAATCAATTACTAAACAGTGTCGAAATTGATAAAAATGAGTTTTTAAAACAAATACTATTTTATTAATTGAATAATAGTCCTAAAAATATAATATTCGGCCAAATAACTTTCATAATGTTAAAAATGTTTTTAAATATCCTCTATTGGTCCTCTAGGGAATTTAAAGTATGTATAGTCACTATATATTCGGCCCAATAACTTACATAATTTAATTTATGCTTAACATATGACAATTAAACCCCCATTTATTATTAATTCTTTAAAAAAATAATTTTTTTTGTATGTAAACTATTTCATTTGTCATGGAAAATTTTATTAGGTAATTATAGTTATTGTATATTAATTATAGTTAAATATTCAGATCAATAATAATCATGATATAATTATCATATATATTCATTATATGTAAATTTAGGTTCATCCATAAATGTTTTAGAATGAAAAATTAATTACATTCGTCATAGAGATGGTAGGTCCCATATATGCATTAACATTGTCTTCATTTTTCAGTAGTTGGAGTGAAAGAAAGGTAAATAACCATTAACCTTATTATAATAATTATATTAACATATATATCATATATATTCATTAAATATTGGTTTATTACCAAAAATTCAGAGAAAAAATGAAAAATGAACCACATCGCTTCATAGAGGTGGTAGTCCATACGTATAGACGAGTGATGTTATCACATTCAGACATATTGAATGGTAAAAATGAATATATTAAAATATAACTCTAGTTTCTTATTTATTCTATAAATATAATATATAAACATTAGACTAATTATAATAAGTAATAACGAATGATGGTTTTGGAAAAATAATTGTAATGTATCGTGGAGGCGATAGTTAATAGATATGTGTGTGTGATACATCGGCACCCCATTTGATGTTTTAAGGGTTTTATATTATTTTTTACATAATAATAATAATATGAATGGATATTAGTAATTCCAAAGTTACTATTTTATGATTAATATCCTAAATTTATATTTGTTATAAAAATAAATAAACTTAAAGAGGATGGAGATGATTATTAACACTTCATTGGTATTCCTCTATTATATCCTTTCCTAAGGAATCCATGAATAGAATAATTAAAAGAATAGAACCATTTTATCATTGATAAAATAATTTAAAATAGGATTGTTCATGGGAACGGAACGATAGATTTCAAAAATTAGTGTAAATTAGATAATGAAGGCGATTCCTTTTATATGTGTTGTAGATCACACACTTGTAATTTCATAAAAGAATAAAATATATTACTTCCATTCCCAACTGAAATGAAACAATTAGCATTATATTTGAACGTTCGACAAGATAAAGTTTATATATGTTCATAATAATGGATTTAGCCATGTAAATGTGAAAACATTCCTAATCTCTTAGTTTAATCGTGGATAAAACAATTTTATCCTAAACCACATGGACAAATTTTAATGGTTTTAACAAATCCTAATGACGAAAAATAAAATATATCCCATTAAAAAATATATAATTTCTAATTAAAATTTGGTATCCAATTATTAAATTATGTTCCGAATGATAGAATAATCAAAATTAAATTTAAACTAAGATGATACAATGAAAATATTTTTTCGAAAAAATAAATAGCTTCAGTATAAAAAGTTATTATATCAAAATTCAACATATAATTGGTTCCAATGAACTATATTATAATATAAATAATAAAATATATAAAATAATATTTTTAAATAAAATTTAATAAAAATATATAGATTTTTAAAATCATTTAAATAAAAGGAGTTATTCACTAAAAGGCAACATTGTACACTATTAATAAATAATGAACCCTTTCAAGAAATTTAGATAATTATAATCTAATGGAAATTTTATTACATTATAATTTTAATAATTAATTTCATTTATTCAGATAAACATTATAAATATGGAAAATATTTAGTATTTTATATTTCCAAAAAAACCCAATAAAATATAATTTTTAAGAAATTTTTATTTCAAATCCATATATATGTTTTAGTACAAATTGTGTACTAATTAAAAATATATATATTATTAATCTAAAAAATTTATAAAAAATAATAAAAATTTGGTTATTATGAATCATTCAACTAATTTATTATGTAGGATGTAACATTATACAATATTAGGTTTCATTTAGACTCGGGATTGAATGTATGACAAGCTATGAAAAAAATTAAATTTATTGGATAAGAAATATGTCATTAAATCTCATGATGTAACATTATCCCACTATTAAAATGATTTTCCCATAGAAACATCAACACTCCAATAAAAAACTCGGGATCACTATTACATCGCATCTTGGATATCCCATGTAGTTTTATTTATAAATTTTGTCTCCTCCATAGAACATTTTAACGACAAGTGGTATTGTTCTGTAGAAATTTATCTCTATAATCTATGATTTATATTTTTTTTATTCATGAGAATTATTATTATTCATATATATAACCATTTAAATCACTATGTGCGAGGGATAAATTATGTACTTCATAAACACAGATACATGGAATACATCAATAACTTGATTGTGGTTTTCAGGATACAACAAGAGATAAGATAAAATCCAAAATAAATTATATATGGAATAAAAAATATATATGGCTCCGATTTCACATCTTTCATAATCTCAAAAAATATCCCTTGGATAAATTTTAATGAATACATTAAAAAACATCGAATTCTTGATTTCTCATATGATTATTAGTATAAAATTTCTATCAACTTTGATATACCATAATGACATTCCACGTTACTCAAATGTTTTCTTTTATTTCATCAGATATCTCATGTCCCAATATATTTCATTCTCTATATTTATCCAAGAATGATTGATATGAATTATTCATTTCAAATATGTAAACAATGGATCCATCTTAATTCTCAATTGAAAACTATTTTTTAAGAAAAAACTACTTAAGGAAGGTTTTGATCCCAAATCCCTTTCAAATATACCAAATAAAAATCTACAACATGTACAATAGGGTTTGAAATTATCACTCATACATAAAATCTATTTGATTATGATAAGAATTAGTTAAATAAAACATTGTTTCTATATATTAATGTAGACATATCACCAATTTTTATATAAACATCGAATCCTCATCAGATATAATAGAATATGGTATTCCATGAAAACGTACAACCTAATTAATATATATTCTATAAACACGATGAACATAAAATTGATATATGATAGAAATGATGTATTATAACATTAAATTTAGATTGACCCAAATGAATATATAAATATTACTATTACATATTTTTTAGAATCTGTTGGAAAAATCAATAGTGTTGTTTTCTAATATCTATTATGGTATGGGTAATTGTTGTGACATAATATTAGAATTTTATATACCAATAATATATTTATAATATAATAGGACTAATATATACTCTGACATATGTTAATTATTGTTGTCCAATAATAAATATTAGTTTAGATCCATATACGGATTAATATATAAAATATGATTATAGAACAACAAACATTGAGTATCATACAATATCACATTTATCAAATATAGAATGTAAGGTGTAATGGCGAAGACCCTCCTGGTCAATTACTTTGAAAAAATTCTAAGTGTTGGGGAGTCCTTGACTCATCGATCAGTCCAACCCATCAGCTCCACTGATCAGCATCATTGATCAGCTTCACTGATCTGCTGCACATACCTGCTCCACTAATCAGCTTCACTGATCAGCTTCACTGATCAGCTTCACATATCAGCTCCACTCATCAGCTTCACTCATCAGCTTTACAGATCAACTTACCAAATCAACTTCACTGATCAACTTCACATATCATCTTCACAGATCAGTTTCACATATAAGTTTCGCCAAATCGGGTTCACAGATCGGTTTCACCAAATCGTTTTCACAGATCGGTTTCAGCAAATCGGTTTCACGGATGGTTTCAGAAAATCGGTTTCACATATCGGTTTCACGGTTCAGTTTAACAAATCGGTTTCACTAAATTGGTTTCATAGATCAATTTCACCTAATAGATTTCGCAGTTCGGTTTCACAGATCAGTTTCACCAAATCAGTTTCAGAGATCGGTTTCACCAAATCGGTTTCACAGATCGGTTTCACCAAATCGGTTTTACAGATTGGTTTCACCATATCGGTTTCACAGTTCATTTTCACAAATTGGTTTCAACAAATTGGTTTCCCAAATCAGTTTCACCAAATCAGTTTCACAGATCGGTTTCATAAAATCATTTTCACCCTTCCAGATTCACAGATCAGTTTCACCAAATCAGTTTCACAGATCAGTTTCACCAATTCGGTTTCACATATCAGTTTCACCAGATCAGTTTCACAGATCAGTTTCACCAAATAGGTTTCAAAGATTGGTTTCCCCAAATCGGTTTCACATGTCAGTTTCACCAAATAGGTTTCAAAAATCGGTATCACCAAATTTATTTTCAGAGATCGTTTTCACCAAATCGGTTTCACAGAACAGTTTCGCCAAATCAGTTTCACAGATCAGTTTCACCAAGTCAGTTTCACATCTTACTTTCACTGATATGCTTCACAGGATCAGCTTCACAGGTTCATCTTCACAGGATCAGCTTCACATGATTAGCTTCATAGGATTATCATCATAGGATCAGCTTCTCCATATCAACTTCAGGGGATCTGCTTCACTCGATCAGCTCCACCGATCTGTTTCAACTATCAGTCTCTCCCATCGGCCATAGAAGGGTGTCAGGATTTTTCTTCCCCAGTTTTTCTTATAACACTGCTTTTAAGTCTTTTAACCTTTTTTATGTCGTTCAAAGACGTTTTTAGCTCTATAAACGACATTTTAAATCCCCTAGGAGTGGGGAGACCCTCAATGGACTCTTAAATGAAATTCTTTAACACACCATTGTTTAGGCCACCCCTCTAATGAGAATTATTAAATAAATATTTGGTTCCATCGTGTGTATCATTCTAACCATGAGGTGAAACAATAATCCACCTTTAATGTCACACCAGATCCTCATATCCTGCAACGCTGGGATCTCACCTTTTTATTGCACCAAAATTCATTCTTCTCGGCTAGTCTCTATCCATTCATCTCCATGAGGTGTTTGGATTCCACCTTCCCGAGGAGATTGGTGCGCCTATGTTGGAGCCTTTCCTGCTCATTCATAGGGTCTGTTGAGTTCCTCCACTTCAAGTCACGCATCCACTGTTTTTGGCGCCCCCAAAAAAATTCTATCTTTGATCATTCAATTAGGGATTTTCCTTCATCTCTCCTTAGTGCGTATCATGCAGGGTTGTAATTCTATTGTTTCTATGGGGATGGATGAAACCCAACCTAAATGATGATAATAAACAAAATTTTAAAGAATTAAGTCGGTTTGCATGATGTTTCTACTATAATACTTATCCTTGATTATGTGTTCTGAACTTTATGTGCATATACCCACTGAAAATCATAGACGTTGGTGGTCTTTACTTGTGCACTAATCAACATATATTTTTCTGGATCTTTATGTGATTGAATTGGTGTAACATGGAAGCTAGTTAATCAAGTAAACTCAGTTGATTATATGGATGCTCAGTGAATACGAATCCTTGTGCGATTACCCCGGTTAACCAAACAAAAAAACGGAACTGAATGAATGGAATATTCATATTTGAAAACTCCCTTTCTTTATTCTAGTGATGTCTATGGTTGATGATTGGTAAGCAACATAGAAGTGGATGGGATCCTATGTTGTGGTGAAGTTGTTGGATTTTGGATCTAAGGCCACATGGGGTTGTATGGTGAGGATTTTTCTAGGTCCAATACCTTCAGGAATCTCACAGATCCCTTTTGTTGTTGTAACTTTATAACAGAATCGGGTGTGAATGATTAATTTTATTTTGGGTTGTTTTTCCATTCCCTGGATTGTAGTTAATCCTATTATTTTTCTATTAGAGTAGAATTTACTTAAATGGAATTACTTTAATATGAAAACTTGAATGGGTTCAATGGGGAAATAGTTTTCCAGGAATGAGTTGTGACAGGTTTGTGGCTGTTTTGTTTCTTATGAATGAATTGTAATGAGGGTGCTTGTGTATGAGATGGTTTTGGAAACCCTTGCCTAGGATGAGTGCTTATTACCTATATATATAATTTTAGTTCTTATGATTATTATTCGCGCCCCACCATTGTTAAGCACTTCATGCCGAACACCCACATTTCATGGGGGATGGTGTTTTTTCGAAATCATATATGACTAGCTGGTCATTAGCTCCTTTTCTGCTCCCTTTCAGGAGTATACCTATATCCATTGGGAAGGCTATGATGGATTGAGGTCCATTATTTCCCTATATTTATCGGGCATGGTACGTGGTGGTGGTTGTCCTAGGTGTGCGGGGGTAGGTTGTTTCCCAAGTGTTTTCGGGAGGAGGCCTAGATATCTTCATGCATGGAAGTAGTTGTTTAGACCTAGGTGTGTGCATGATGTGTTGTAGTGAAATCCCAGGTGTATGTGGGAGGGATGTGTGATTGTGGTATCCCAGGTGTGTGCGGGTGGGGGATCGTAGTGGGATTACGGTGAGAACGGCGGGAGAGGTTTGACCCATTGGAAGACCTCAATAACCCGTCGGAAAGTGGCACGAGGTACCCAAATATCAATGTGCTATTACTGTTAAATTACATGACTTGTGTTATTTGGGGAGTGTGCCTGGGTAAGGTTTGGGTGGATTGTTTCCTTGCAAGGTGCCATGGTTATCTCCTTTTCTCATGGGTCCTTAGAATGCCTAAAAACATGTGCACGAGAGCGTTTGTTTTTACCTACAGAGTATACTTGTATACTATCCTATGTATATAAACCACTTTCAGGTTTCTAGGATGACATCGGGGATTGTGAAGGACCTTACTAGCTTAGATGTAGGGTAAGTTTCTGTTGGTGTTTATTCATTTTCTTGGTCCTTTACTTTGGGGTTTTCTTGTACTTTTGTAGAACCTGCATTTGAATTGCATATGGGAATGATTTTATTTTGGATTTACATTTTCCTTCAGTTTTTGTGTAGTTGGGATTTACATTCTTATCTCTCGATCCTATTAAACAATTGTAATGCCTTCCATTTTTTGTGTGATTCTAATCCCTTGGTTCCATTCACCACTCCGGGACCTATTGATGGCAGGTCATGGGGTTCATTATCTCTCCTTCAACTAGATAAAGGAAGGGTATGACAATCTGATGTCCCTTCTCCCATCTTGGTGATGGTGGGTCGTGTCTGGATGGTACTAGAGGGAGGTTGAGAGATAAGATGGAGCTCTGGGTTAGGCACTGTGAGGATTTCATGGGATGTTAGGGTAATAGTGCTAGGAAATCTTGGTGCGTGAAATAGGATAGGGAAGACTATTGAGGACAAGTGATTTATGGGCCCCCTGTGATCTGATGAAAGGACTTCAGGCCTACCAAATGACCATGTGAGGCTAAAATGATTGCATGGTAGAGACCCTAGGAAAGGTACACGCATCATAATGACTTGTGTTCTTGTGTGTCTTCAGTATATTGGGGGTTTAAAATGAATAAGAATTATAATAAAAATTTAAAAGCAATCTTCTACACTACACAGTCTTAAGCATTCGATGATTACCTTGCAGCAATGGCACATGGAAGATGACCCTGAGTAATGCGGCCGATCAGGGCCCCGGAGGTTGAGTTGGTTGATCAGCATAGGGATGACCGAGAGGATGAGGATGGTCAGTGGCAGAGGATGACTCGTGTGTTTCAACGGAAGAACCTTAGTAAATAAGAGGGTCGTACCTCAGACATGAAGACAAAGAGCTAGAAAGAGGTGCTGGTGATAGCTTTTATCTTGATCTGAGCTTCGATAGAGTACTGGGTTCCTCTGGCTGTAATCCAGATGCGGGGAGCAGCCCATCAATGGTGGACTGTATATCTTAGGGAGAAGAGGGAGGCTGAAGTTTCGTGGACCGATCTCGAGAGGTAATTTTGGCCAGAATTCCTCCCTACCATAATGAAGGAAGATAAGATGTAGGAGATAATCTAAATTCAGTAAGGGACAATGTTAGTGAGGGAGTTGGGTATCATGTTCATGGATCTACTTCATTTTTCTATAGACCTTTTTCCGGATGAGGAGTCTCGGGTGAGATGTTTAGAGGGGGAAGTATGACCTTCTCTTCAGTTTGATAGTACCCCCTTCACCATAAAAATGTAATTGGAGGTCCAGATGAAGGCGGGAGTGGTATAAAGGTTGTACATGCTAGGAGGTGTTCCGCGAGTGGGGATCCAGTAGAGTTCGTCAAAGGGGAAGACTGTTACTAGCAGGCCTCTAGTGTTAGGGCCTTCTTGGTTTCGACCAGTGGGGATAAGGCCCCATCAGTTCCATTTTTGGTCTCCCAGTCCCCACCCTTGCCTCGTGAGCCTCAGACCAAGTTACTTCATCTGTGGAAGCCGTGGGCACCTTCAAAATCAGTTCATGGATAGAGTGACGTACAGTGGGGTTGGGCAGGATAAGTGCCCACCTTAGTAGCAGCAGTTTCTAGAAATAACCTTTCCGCAACAGCAGCTGGGACAGTGAGCTCCTGCTCCTCTGAGAGTAGATGTGGTGGGAGGTGGCCAGCCCCATGGTTCTCCAGAAGGACCTTGACCAGGGCGTGGTCGGGGACGCGACCGACAACCGAGAGGCAGAGGAGCTCGGCATGGGCAGTTGCACGCCGCAGAGGCAGCAATTCTAGTAGGGTGGAAATTCGTTTGAGGTATGATCAGCTTTTTTATCACTCTTGATTTTTCCTTATTTGATTCAGGAGAATCACACTCCTTTGTTACACACGGTCTATCCCATGACTTGAACCTAAACATAAAGAGACTCTCCATGACCCTAGTGTTGAGTACGCCAGTTGGGGGTCATACCAGTCTGTTTGTTGTTTGTAGAGGATGTATATTGATGTTGGGACTGCATTAGTCTAGTGGGGACCTTATTCTTCTACAAATGAATCCATATGAGGTCATAATAGGCATAGACTGGTTGTTTTCTGTGCACGCTGTTATCAACGGCTTCTGGAGAAGATTCATGTTCTCCAATGGGGATGGACAACGTGTGGCTTTTGTTGGTGAGTGGATTTGTTAGGTGGGGAGACGGCATGTGGAGCCTTTTCATTCTATGTTGTCTGAGATTTCATCAGAATCAGTGGATGATGAGATGATGGATGTTTCGAGAGTTGTTAGAGAGTTCCTAGACATTTTTTCTGAGGAGGTTATGACTCTACCCCCCAAGACGTGACATTGATATAGGGATAGACATACAACCCAGTGCCTGTCCGATTTCCAAGGCTCCTTATCATATGGTGCCTTCTGAGCTGAGGGAGTTGCAGATCCAGATTGACGATCTGATGAAGAAGGATTTTGTCCGACCCAACATGTCTCCATGGGGTGCTCTGGTCTTGTTCACAAAGAAGGCAGATGGTGGCCTCAGTTTGTGCATAGACTACCAGATACTGAATCAAGTAACGTTCAAGAACCGTTACCATATCTTGAGGATAAATGATCTCTTTGGCTAGCTGAGGGGAGAAGGATGTTTCTCTAAGATCGACCTACAATCTAGGTATCACTAGGTAAGGGTGAAGGATAGTGATATTCCAAAGACTACTTTCAAGTGAATGTAATGGCACTTTGAGTTAGTAGTCATGTCGTTCGGTGTTATGAATGCACATGTTCTGTTCATGGGCCTCATGAACTTTGTTTTCCGTGAGTTTCTGGAGCGGTTCATCATTGTGTTCATCGAAGTCATTTTGGTCTAATCAATATTAGAGGAGGAACATACTATGCACCACAGGATGGTCATGGAAATTCTTCGACATCAACAGCTCTATGGGAAATTGTCCAAGTGTAAGTTCATGACACAAGAAGTGCATTTCCTCAGACACATGGTGTCTCGACAAGAGGTAGTTGTTGATCCGTCAATGGTAGAAGTAGTTTTTCTTGGGAAGCACCCAAGAATGTGATAGAGGATCGCAGTTTTTTGGGTCTAGAAAGCTATTATCAGAGGTTTGTACCCGACTTCCCTCGAGTGGTAGATCCCTTGACAATGTTGACTGGAAAGGACCAGGCCTTCGTTTGGAGTAAGAAGTGCCATGAATCCTTCAATTACCTAAAATTGAAGTTTATTAGTTCCCCAGTGCTGAAGTTACTAGAGGAAGGGATGTTATTTTAGGAGTTTTGTTATGCCACTGGACATGGCCTAGGGTGTGTGGCGATGCAGCAATGAGTTCTCATATCTTATGGGTCTAGGCAGTTACATCCTTATGAGCGTAAATATGCCACCCATAACCTAGAGCTTGCGGCAGTAGTGTTCGTATTGATGTTGTGGCAGCATTACCTCATCTGGTAGCACTTTGTGGTATTCAAAAATCACAGGAGTTTGAGGCATATATTTACCCAGTAGGACCTAAACGTACGACAAAAAATGTGGGTGGAGTTTCTCCAGGACTACAACTTCAAGATCTCTTAAACTGAATTTAAGGGGAATGTTGCGGATAATGCCTTGAGCATGAAGTCATCTAGGGAAGCTGTTCAAGGATCTATGGATTCTTGGATGGAAATGGAGGAATTGGATTCCCTACAACTTGATGTAAGGGAGGATGGTGGTAGAGGTTGTCATTTTTAGATGACAGTGCAGTCCTCTCTACTACGATTGCTGGAGGAGTCTCAATGGGGATACATAGAGAGTGAAGTGATGCATGATCAGGTTATCCAAGGCAATGCCCCGTAAGGGTGGTCAGAGGATGGTCAGAATCAGATGCTTTTCTGAGGGATGTTGTTTGTCCCAGAGATGATGCATGAGGGAGTTCTCTGTGATTTCCATAAATCAGTCTTATCAGTACACCCTGGAGTTTCTTAGATGTACCGAGGCTAGAGGGAACATTTTTGGTGTCCCGGGGTGAAACGGGCAGTAGCAGAGTTCGTGGCAAGGTTCTTGGTATGTCAACAAGTGAAGGTTGAACACCATGTACCAGGAGATTTGTTGCAGCCTTTAGATGCCCTTGAGTGGATGTCAGATGAAATATCGATGGATCTTGTCATAGGACTACCCAGGGTTCAAGGAGGAAGAGATTCTATTTGGGTAGTGGTAGACCGGCTGACGAAATCAGCTCTCTTTCTAGCAATCAAGGGGTCAAGTGTGGTGGATGACGTAGCATGGGGATTCATGGATAAGGTGGTGTGGTATCATGGAGTTATGAGGTACATAGTCTCAGATAGGGATACATGGTTTAACTCACGATTCCGGAATGGATTGTAGCATTCTTTTGGCACCCAACTACGTCTTAGCACTGCGTTCCACCCCCAAATAGATGGGCAGACTGAGCGAACCATCCAGACATTGGAGTATTTTCTGCGAGAATGTGTTTTGGACTTTGGAGGATCATGGGAATGACATTTTCCCTTAGTAGATATTTCCGACAATAACATCTATCACTCTACTATTGGAATGGAAACATTTGAATCCTTGTATGGGAGACTGTGTCGTTCACCTATGTGCTGGACTGATGTTGGGGAGGCAGGTGTTCTGGTCCCAAAGGTGGTGCAGAGCACAATAGAAAAGGTTCAGCTTGTGCGTGACAGGATGAAGGCTTCCCAATACCGGTAAAAGTTGTATGTAGATTGTAGGAGGAGGCACTTGGAGTTCGATGTTGTATACCATGTGTTCTAAATGGTTTCCCCTCAACGTGGGCTGCGAAGGTTCGAAAAGGGGAGCAAGATCTATCCAATGTTCATCAGGCCCTTTGAAGTGTTGGGGTGAGTCATTGAGGTGGCATTTTAGCTGGCATTGCCTCCACAGTTGGAAAGGATCCAGGATGTTTTCAACATCTCCCATCTTCATCGATATCTACACGATGATTCCCATGTCATTGACTGGGGAGAATTGGATATTGGGGATGACGCTACATTCATGGAGCGACCAGTGAGGACTGAGGATCGAAAGGATAAAGTGCTTTGGGGAAGAACCATACATTTGGTTCGTGTGTTTTGGAGGCACGGTGGCCTCGAGGAGAGTACTTGGGAGCGAGAAGCTCAGATGTATGCCCAATACCCAAAGTTGTTTTGAGTTTCTGCTCCGAGCCTTCCTTATTGTTCTTGTTTTTGTGACCTGTTGTGATGTAATGCTGACATTGTTTTTTTATGAGAAGTTTTTTTCCTTACCATGTGAATGGTTATGAAAATTATTGATATGTGGGGAAGGGGGAATCTGATCCCCAATCAAGATGCTATAATGTGTATGTGATTAAACCCATGTGGGAGAGTCAGTGCCGCCCAAAGCAGACAATATATTGACATAGAGGAATGAAATCCCCAATAAGTGTGTTGGGACAATGTGATCATTGGGATTCATATGGCTTTTTTGGGTTGCTTTTCACCAAGAGGTGTCTTCGGGAGGGGTTGTTTGGGTTACTCTTTTATTCTCTAGGGCAAGAATAATATTTAGAGGTATTTGATGTAATGGCCCAGACCCTCCTGGCCAATTACTTTGCCAAAAAACTAAGTGTTAGGGTGTCCTGGACTCATCGATCAGTCCCACCCATCAGCACCACAGATTAGCTCCACCGATCGGCCTCACTAATCAGCTTCATATATCAGCTCCACTAATCGGCTTCACTGATCACCATCACTGATCGACTTCACTGATCAGCTTTACACATCTTCTCCACTAATCAGCTTCACTGATCAGCTTCACTGATCAGCTTTACATATCTTCTTCACTAATCAGCTTCACTGATCAGCTTCACAGATCAGTTTCACAAATCGATTTCACCAAATCAGTTTCACAGATCTGTTTCAAAAAATTGGTTTCATGGATCGGTTTCACCAAATCGGTTTCAGATATCGGTTTCACCAAATTAGATTCACAGTTTAGTTTAAAAGATCGATTTCACCAAATCGATTTCACAAATCAGTTTCACCAAATGGATTTCACAGTTCAGTTTCACAGATTGGTTTCACCTATTCCATTTCATAGATTGGTTTCATGAAATTTGTTTCAGAGATCGGTTTCACAGATCGGTTTCATCAAATGGATTTCACAGTTCGGTTTCAGAGATCAGTTTCATGAAATCAGTTTCGGAGATCGGTTTCACCGAATCGGATTCACAGATCGGTTTCACTGAATCGTTTTCACTGATCGGTTTCACCAAATATCTTTCACAGATCGGTTTCACCAAATTTGATTCATATATCAATTTCACTAAATAGGGTTCACAGATCGGTTTCACCAAATTGGTTTTGAAAATCGGTTTCACCAAATTTGTTTCACAGATCGGTTTCACCAAATCGGTTTCGCAGATCGTTTTCACCCAATCGATTTTCACAGATCTGTTTCACCAAATCAGTTTCAAAGATCAGTTTCACCTAATCGATTTCACAGATCGGTTTCACCAAATCAGTTTTACAGATCGGTTTCACTGATCTGCTTCACAGGATCGGCTTCACAGGATCAGCTTCACAGGATCAGCTTCATAGGATCTGGTTTATAGGATCGGCTTCTGCCAATGAGCTTCATGGGATCAACTTCACCTGATCATCTCCACCGAACGGTTTCAACTATCTCTCTCACCCATCAGCCACAGAGGGCTGTCGAGATTTTCCTTCCCTAGTTTTTCTCGTAACTCTACATTTAAGTATTTTAACCTTTTTAATGTGGTTCAAAGTCGTTTTTAGTGCCATAAAAAAATTTAAATACCCTAGGAGTGGGGAGACCCTAAATGGACCCGTTTTCCTCTCTTAAATGAAATCCGTTAACACACTACTGTTTTGGAATCCCCTCCGATGAGAATTATTAAATAAAAAATTAATTCCATCGTGGTGAATCGTCTAACCATGAAGTGAAACCACGACCAACTTTTAAAGCCACTAAAGATCCTCATATCCCGTAATGCCATGATCTCACCTTTTTATCGAACGAAAATTCATTCTTCACAGCTGGTCTCTTTTTCTTCTTCTCCTTGGGGAATTTTGATTCCCCCATATCGTGGTGAGTGGTGCGCATGGGCTGGAGCCTTTCCTACTCATTCTTAGAGTCTTCTGAGTTCCTCCACTTCTTGTCACGCATCCCTTGTTATTGGCGCCCGGAGAAAAACTTCGAAGTTTGATCATTCAACTAGTGATTTCTCTTTTGTCTCTCCTTAGTGTGTATCATGCCAGATGGGCATGCTATTGTTTATGTGGGGATGGATGAAAAAAACATTAATGAAGATAATAATTTTTTTAAAGAATTATGGGGTTGTTCTCGATGTTTCTTCCGTAATTCTTATCCTTTATTATGTGTTGTGAATTTTACGGGCTTATACCCACTGAAAATCATGGCCATTGATGGTCTTTTCTTATGCCACAATGAACCTCTGTTTTTCTAGATATTTATGTGATTGAATGGGTGTAACACAGAAACTAGTTAATCTTGTAAACTCGGTAGATTAAATGGATGGATAGTGAATAAGAATCCTTGTGTGATTACCCCGGATAACCAAACAGAAAAACAGAACTAAATGATTGGAATATTCAAATTTGAAAACTCCCTTGGTCTGTTCTAGTGATATTTATGGTTGATTCTTGGGAAGCGACATGATGGGTATGGGACCCTCTATTGTGGTGAATTTGTCGGATTTTGGTCTTGAGGTCATGTGGGGTTGTATTGTGAGGCTTGGTCATGTTCCGATAATTTGAGGAATCTTACGGATCCCTTTTGTTGTTGTGAATTTACAATAGAACCGGGTGTTAATGCTTAATTTATTGTTTGGTTGTATTTCCATTCCTTGGATTATATTTATGCCTATTAATTTCCCCATTGTGCATAATTTACTTAAATGTTATTACTTGAATATTAAAACATGAATGGATTCAATGGGGATATCGTTTTCTAGGAATGAGTTATGATAGGGTTGTGGTTGTTATGCTTCTTACGAATGAATAGAAACGAGGTTTCTTGTTTATGGGCTTGTTTTGGAAACCCAAGGCTAGGATGAGTGCTTGTAACCTATATATATAACTGATGTTCTTATGTTTTTTATTCACACCCCACCCCTATTAATCACTTCATGTTGAACACCCACATTTCATGGGGGAGGGTGTTTTTTCCAACACTCATATGAGTGGCTAGTTATTTTATCGTTTTCTGGTCCCTTTCCCGAGTATCCCTAGATACATAGAGTAGGATATGATGGCCTGAGGTCCATTATAGCCCTAGATTCTTTGTCCAGGGTACGTGGTGGTGTTTGGCCAAGGTGTGTGTGGGTAGGTTGTTTCACAAGAATCTTCACAATGAGGCCAAGGTATCTTTGGGCATGGAAGTAGTTTTTCGGAACTAGGTGTGTGCGGGATGTGTGGTAGTGATAGCCCAGGTGTTTTCAGGAAGAATGTGTTATTGTGGTAGCCCAGGTGTGTGCAGGTGGGGGATGGAAGGGGGACTACGTTGAGAATGGTGGGAGAGGTTTGACGCATAGGATGTCCTCAATAAACAGTGGAAAAGTGGCGCGGGATACCCAAATATTGATGTGATATTAATATTACATTACATGATTTGTGTTATCTGGGTAGTGTGCCATGTATGGTTTCTGTGGATTTTTTCCTTTCTAGGTTCTCTGGTTATCTCTATTTATCATGGGGCATTATAATTCCTCCCCACATGTGCACAAGAGCCTTTGGTTTTCCCTTCTGAGTATACCTGTATACTCACCCTACGTATATAAACTACTTTCCGGTTTTCAGGAGAACATCGAGGATCATGCGAGACCTTACTATCTTGGACGTTAGGACAGTTTATGTTGATGCCTTTTCATTTTCTTGGTACTTTCTACTGGGGTTTTCTTGTACTTTTCTATCCTCTTCTTTTGTCAAGCATATGGGAATGATTTTCTTTTGGTTTTACTTTTACCTTCATTTTTTGTGTTGTTGGGATTAAATATCTCATCTCTCGATCCTATTTAAAAAAGCATAATACCTTCCATTTTGTGTGTGATTATATACCCTTGGTGGTAGTCGCCACTCCAGGACCTATTTAAGGCAGGTCTTGGTGGCCATTATCTCTCCTTCAACTAGATGAAGGAAGGGTCTGGAAAACTAATGTCCCTTATCTCATATTGGTGATGGCGGGTCGCGACATAAGGGACACATAAATGATTCACGAACCATAATATTTCACCCCAATTAGTGTATTACAAATGGTTATTTCTCTTTTGTGTAGCTCTACATCTTCCTTCTTTTTCCATCTAATTTTGTCTTGGATAGATGGTTGAACACTCATTTAGGAAAGAATGTATTTCCCACCTTCCTTCAAGGATTCAATAGGTATCCTCCAAAAATCCCAAAAATATTGGATCTTTTGTTTTCCTCGTCATAAAGATGTTATATTTCTCCAATTGGCTCAGATCAACTTATACCAAGTTTTCATTCCCATGTGTTAGTCTTTTGAGCTTATAATATTTATTCCAATCCAATCATCATCTCTGGAACATATTTATCTTTTTATGAATGAATAAATAATTTAATAATTTATGATCATTATATATTTATTTTTTCTCTCCAAATATATAATATCTCTATATATTAAATGATAAAATTTTAGTATCTAACTTGAAATCTAGTGTTGGGTAATTTTTTTTCACAAAACAAAAATTATTTTGTGCAATCAGATTTAACTATGTTTTTCTACATGTGTATGAATCCCAATCCAAACAGTGATGCATAATTTTACGTGAAAACCCATTCTTAATTTTGGGATATTGTGAGAATAGGTGTGTTGAGTAATCATTTATTTAATTTCTTGAATGATTCATCACATTCAGATGTCCAAATGAACAAGGAACCCTTCTGATTTATCTTGATCTTTGGATTAAAATATCCTAATAAATTATCCCTTATGATTTTATAATATTCTACCAAGAAATTGAATCTATAGATATATACAATAATTTCTACTCTTTTAATATATCAAATAAACATTTTTTATAGATCCTTTGATATTCCTTGTATAGATATTATATTACCCAAAAATGAAACTATCTTTTACAAAATTCACACTTAGTAAACTTTTAATATAACTTCTCTATTAATTAGGTAATTAGTAAAATAATTATGGAAACTGAGATATCTTATTTATTATGTGAATATATATGAAAATATTTTATAAATACACCCTCATGGTGATGCACTTGGCCATTGGAATCCATTTACATCACTCTCATAGATTTTCTTCTTCAATTTCGGAAACTCAATTAGGGTCATTCTATATTGAGAATTTAAAATAGATGTAACAATATGTACGAGTTCTATTGAAAAATCAACCTTTATAAATCAATGTAATACATGTAAATCCTTCTATAAAGACAAAAAAGACTCCAATATAATAGGAATATCTTTGATTTGGAGTTAATCCCCTTCCATAAATGATAAAAAATAATGTTAAATAGTAATTAATTAACTTATAATTGATTTAATTTCTAATATATTTTCATATTAATCCACATAATGAAATATGATCATTGGTCGGTAAAAAATATAAAATGTGGCTACCCATGGTCAATATTTTATGTGGGAAATATGTATGGAAAGTTAATCTATTCCTAAGATAACATCATATTCAACATGAGGGAGAATAATCAGATTTTTAGGAAACTCATTCCCAAAAACATCACTCCCATGCTCAATATTTGATGTAGCTTCCCATTCTCTATGATCCCACTCAAAAATATATGCCCTGGAAATCATTAAGCATCACTAAATAATTCAGATACATTAAATTTACCTTTATCTAGATAGTTGTAATATGTAAACGCACAATAGTATATAGAAAGGGAATGATTCTAAACTCCATGCGATATCCCTACTACAATTATAACTCACACTACTGGGAAATAACATATTAGGATATTTAAAAAATAGTTTAATCCAATTTAAAACTATTAATTACCAAACCAAATAGTTTCCCATGCCAAAAACGTTATTCTGTGGAAATAAATAAAACAATCGATTAAACCATTTGCATTAAATTCATCATATTATTTTCCACAACTACACACAAAATCACAAACCGAAATTTGAGATTGTTTTTCCCATTGATGGGAGATCTTGATGTACATACTCTTTCAATTTTATGGTGATATATCATAACCATTATCCATCCCATTTACCTGATATAAAAAAATATTCCAGGAACATTCCAAATAATTTCAAGCAAAACATACATTCATTTAAATGAATTCCAAAAAATACAAGAATAAAACAAAACTATAAATTTAGAACCATCATTTTAAAAATAGAACAATGGGATTTTCTAGAAATAATATCATTTCCCAAAACATCCAATAGAATATAAAATACATTATTTTCATTAATAATTACCCAAATATTTCAAATTACCTTCAATAAAATCATCCAATTAAAATTAATCCTAAAAGTTATAAAATTTTGGACACAATAGATAATCTACCTATATAAAAAACATTGGTGAAACTGAATGATGATGTAATGAATATCTAGATCTAATCCAGAACTACATTTTCATACCTAGATCATACCACAAAACATCACAAATCCAATCATGGGATATTAATCCATCTATAATGAATAAGATCATTGGTATCAATAATGATAATGAGAATAGATCAATGATGAATGAACAAAAATGAGGAAACAGGGGATTATGGATTTTTAAAATCCTCTGAAATGCCTATGGATTTCTCCCGAACTAATCAAAAATGAATCTCACACCATGGGAGTAAAATGAGTTTTTATTAGTGGAAACTGGTTCTTATGAGGATAAATCAAATTAGATTCAAAAATGTAAGAGGTAAAATTGTTTGCCACATGGTTAGGACATATGCTTTGGCTAACCGTGCACCAATGGCAGGGATTCTACTATCTCTTGCCTACACTACACATGGTTTGATCAACTAGTAAGACAAATTATGTTCCAAACATGCATAATACACCATTTTAATTTATTGTAGGATTTCATCCTTTCTACTTCGTACCCACACAATTTTAAAAAAAAATCACCAACAATTATTTCCCCACTGACCACTGTTTCCCCTGACATGGTTTCTTGGAGGTTTTTTATGATTTTTAATAATTATGCTCAAACCGAAAACCTTTAAAAAAGACTCTAAATAATTAACCAAACCTTATAACCTCCCAAAACATAACACAATCATTATAAATAGTTTAAAAACATTAGTAAAGGGTCTTTTACACACAACTATGGGAGAAACGGAAAAGAAAAAATATTGGTAAGAAATAAGTATTGTTCCAAAATATAATTAATAAAATGTATTTGGATGGAAAATTGATAAAAAAATATGTAAATAATTATATAATATAGAATAAACAATTAATTGAAAACCTATAAACTACAAGGACAAAAAAAAATATATATTTTAAAATATATTCACTTTCTTATAGGGGTGTCTAAAACCAATAGTCACTTTGATTAAATTAATAAAATTAATATATATTATCTTAGTCAAAATATTAATTATCTTACGGTAATGATCAAATTATGTTGATAAAAAAGAGATCAAAAAATTAAAATGATAATCAATATTTAAATCATGTATTATAAGCACAAAACGAATTTATATCTGTTTTAATACCTATATGTACATATTCATTACTCTTCAATTTATGATGTTTAATAAATACTAATCTATATGTGGTTTATTGTGAGATATTAGTTATATAAATCATTTTATTGATGTTATGTGGATAATTGTTGGATATTATAACATTAGGACGAATGTTATTGAGAAATTTGAATATACTATATTTATATTAAAAGTAACAAATTCAATCAATGTAAGGAAAATAAAATTTTAATAAAGAAATTATTTTTTGGTGATAAATAATCATAATATATAAAAAATGTTAAATATATTTTTCCTACAAATAAATATACATCTTTTCTAAAGAGTAAGGATTTATTTTTTATAGAATATAAATTATTTAACTCAACCTATATTTGTGGTAGTCTATCATCTAACTAAATTTTTTTAATCATTGTTAGGAAAAGAAATGATCATAACTAAGTTTCATATATATTATGGAGGATGGATAATAAGAGGCCATATGCTATATAATTTAATAAAATAATATTTTTTCAATATAATATTTTTTCCAAATTATATTTAAATTTTTAATTTTCTCTAATAAACTATTTTATAATTCCATATTACACAAATGTTTTGAAAATAATTTTTTAATAACATTTATAACATATTCCTCCCTTAAACATCCATTATATATTTTATTATCCCTAATATAAATGAATCTATTTATATTTAACAAAATACTTATATCAGGTATAACTAATTGTTTTTTATTATTTAGTTGAATATAAATTGTTACCTATATTATTTCAAGGATTGTTATTCAAAAAACTATGGTATTACATTTTTCTAATATTATGGTAATAAATAAATTATAATTGAGAATTGTATGAAATTATCAATATAACATACTAGAATTGATCATAATTTATATATTTTTCATCATATGAATACATAAATAAACTATAATAATTATTTGAAAGATTCAGATTAAAAATTAGAATAATATGAATAGTGACTATGAAATTTAAGTAACACATGTAGTTTCCACCTTTGGTGGATCACTCAATACTACATTTTAGTGGGAGTTTCATGATTTTATTGATAATGGGTTGTTGAAATTTATATTCATGTAATAATTCATGGAGGGATTCTTATAATCGTGTTTTCATTGTAGAAGAGGTGTCATATGTTATTTATTTAATGGGGATCTTTAAATCTATTGTAGTTTACTATGAAAATTAATATTACACATCAATTGAGGATTGATCCATAATGGGAACTGTTTTTTAATTATAAATCGATTAATTATTTTTAAAAACATGTATTTATAGACAGATATTTCATCATATTACTTTATGAAAAAAATTCATTTATTAGTAATTATTTTTTATGAAATTATTTTTTTCGTTATTTTATCTAAATCTAATAAAATAAAAAATGAAAATATTATACATAAAAAATACTAATAAATTATTATATATATTTTAAAAGGAAATTTTACTCTATAAGATATCTTTTACAATTATTACATGGAGTATATTAATCTATTATTAATGTTTTTAATCATTATTATCACAAAAAATAAACATCCATAGTGGGTGTGAGTATATATATTCTATCTAATGACATATAATTTTTCTTATAATAAATGAAATATTTCAACTAGATTAGTTCTAAAAGCAAGTAGAAATGTTAATGGATATTAGTGGACTTGGTAAAGAAATATTTTGTAAACATCTGGATATATACACTATATTTTCTTTTTTATATCATGGATATATATGATAATATTAAAATTTAAAATAAGACTCATATGTATTTTAATTGGAATGGAAATTTAATGGATTTACGCCCATCTTATAAACAAAATGCCACTATCAATAATTGATTTATAGATTACCCTTTACAAAAAATAAAAATGATAATAAAATTTTGAAAATTAAAATTTTATTAGATTTTATAAAATAAATATATCATTTCAAAAAGAGAGAATAATTTAAAATAATTCATTACTGATTTTGGGTTAATTCTTTCTAATGTGTAAAAACATATTTTCTTTAACCTATACATTTGGTTAATTAAAATTTTGTTTTTCTAAATTATGTTAAATATTATTAATTATAAAAAATAATATGCACAATTCATCATAATAAATTGATGGATTATAAATCAGATAGTACATTGAAATTAATTTTTATGAATGGTTCACATCACAACCAGGATTTAGAATTGTATTTCATTAAATTAGTTGTTCAAAATACTTATGAATTTTTTTTATAAAACTAGTCATTATATTAAATAATATTTAGAAATATTATATTTAATTATAAATATAATATGTATTATGTGATAAAAAATAAAATTTGGAGATTTTATTACATTAATCTATGGATAAATTTATGTATATAACTTTTCAATATAAAATAGGAATCCCATTAGTAATCATTTATCAAAGTTAATATATATTAAATGTTTTTATAGAATAAGTAAGCTAGGAATATTTATTGTCAACAAATATAAGAAGATTAAATATCTTATATATGTATGTATATATTAAGATGTTATTGTAAATAACTAATGAGTAATTAATATTATATGGAAAAAAATAAAAGGATATGAAGAAACGTTTAATTATTTTTAAGCCTTTCAACAATAATTTATATATACAGAAATATCATTATTTTGTATTTTAAATAAGACCACATGTATGTTATTTGGGAACCTCACACCCAAGATTATAATTACATTGACCATAGACTAAACAAATAGACATATAAAAACATGTAAAACCCCCCAGCAAAAACAAATTAGACAATGTAGAACAAAGTGTTTGAAATAAACAAAAGTAATAAAATATAATCACATGATGATTGAGAGTTGAAGAATATAATATATTCTAAACCATCCACTGAAAAATCATGAAATCGAATAGATGTAACCAAAATACAGCCCAAAACTAGCACTACGTTGTGTCAGATGAACCAATAGGTCCCCAAACTAGAAAAAAAATTCTTATAGTACAGTGTGAGGATAACATTAAATGATTTCCTCCAATAGTGATTAGTATATTCTTGATGTGCTCCATGAAAACAAAGATAATGATGGATATATCATAATTATAATTTGGTATTCAACATGAAAACAACTATCAAACTATAAAAGATCAACACAACTACTAAAAACATTAACTATAATTTTCCATGACTCAACTTTCTATAATGAAACCATGAACCCCTCTAAAGTAATTATTAATTTAAAATGCCTATTATTAGACATTTGAGTGATATTTTTTGATCAGACCATGTTTTATGAACACCTGAACGTTCATAAAATACAGTATTCTTGAAAACAAACACCAATCCATGTGAAGAAATCTACTAGACACCACCAAATTTTCCAGAAGCTGAAAAAAACTCCAAAATCCATGAAAATGAAACATTAAGTATAACCTCTATCATTTTATTCAATATACATGTATGATGATTCATTAAAGAATTGGATTGTGCTATCCAGGAAATAATGGTTATCCAGCTGGGTCTGCCCAGTACATCCATAATTAGTCTCCAATATATTTTTTAGGGTGATTTTCACCGAACCTCTCTAACTTCATAATACTAAATTTAGTCACCTTGAGAAATAAACCATGTCAAATGGAGGACAAAAATCTCATTGAAATACATGATTTTGGGATTTGTAAAACTCTATTTGTTTTAGGAAGAGATTCACTAGATATCTACCCTTATCAAGATTGTTTTACTCTTCAACTATCAAAAAAACATCCCCGATTTTTTATTTATTTGTTTTATCTTTTTTATACTTTCCCATCATTAATAATTTCACTATCGTCATGGAATTATAAACTAGAGTTCTAAAAGAGCCTCATTTATTCTGACTTTCTGATGGTTCAACCAAATGTGAGAGGTTAGTGACTTAGGGAACCTTCGAGGTCATGGATTCATTGAGTATTTTTTCCATAACTAACTAGGGAAAACAAGTGTCCCCACTAATCTGGTCAAATCAGGTTTAGATTGGTAATATTGTGATTTTTAATTCTTCCTCTCTATATTTACGTGATATAAAAAGACTCCATAATCCAATAGTTATTTTTATATTCATGAGGAGAATATTAATATTCTTGAGGCGCTTAAAATAAATCATGATACTCAAAAAATAATTTGACCCTGCCACCTATTGTTGGGGATTTGGTCTAGACTTCATAATCTTCTATAGTGCTTTATAATTAATAACAGTGCACTTGATATTCTGAACAATAATAAGTGAGGAATCAAATTAAATATATTTATTTACTTTTTATTCTTATGAACATTTATTCATACATGAGGGGAATAAGTATGATGTTCTTAAATCTATTATTCCATTGTTTAAAATTACTATTTCTTCTAATGTAAAAACAGATTAAATATTTTAATTTAGTGATTTAATTATTTTTTTTGATTATATATTAATGTTTATAAATTATAACACATTAGTTTCTCCAGATCTGATAATCCTAATTTTTTTTCCTGAATTTGTATGAAATACCAATTAAAGATAACAAATATTTTTCATCTAAATTGAGATAATTTAATTTCATTACCTGATATAGAGTATCAAAATAATAAACAATGAAATGATGTTTTTAATATAATTAAAGTCTTAATGTAGTGACTATGAATTTCATTGGGAATTATGAAATATTATTCTGGAGCTATAATTGTAAATATTTGATGAATTCGTCTTAAATTAAAAAAATTTGTGAAATTTTGTACATAATAATGTTAAAATATGTATTGTTTTTATTTATGATGTATAATAATCAACATTTTGTTTAATAAAATGAATTGAGAAATTGATAATTAGGTTTCAAGATGTTTCGGTTGTCAACACGTTAATGTTGTGAGGAAAAATCCTAAACATGTCCTATGATCTATTCCTATTCAAGTGTGTTAATTTGAGTAAATTTATATGTAATTTATCAGTAGACATCCATAACCAGCTACACGGAATGATGAAATATGGGTTATTAATGATATTCTAACCAAATATACTCATTTCCTCTATTTAAGAGAATATATTAAACGTGATAAAATCACAAGGATCTACATTATAGATGTTTTAAGACTTCATGGTGAACTACTATACATTGTTTCAAATTGAGATCACATCATTACAACCAAATTTAGGAAATTATTCAAAAGGATCTCGACATTATGATTATTATGAGTACTACCAACTACCCCCAAACTAATATAAAATATAGAATAACAATTCAAACGATGAAAGATATGTTTATGTCATGCGCAATAAAATTTCATGTTACTTGTGATTAGTACTTAACTTTGGTAGTGTTTTCCTATAATAATAGTTTCGATTCTAGTATTCAAATAGAACCATATAAAGAATTATATGGAAAGAGATATTTCACTCCAACATGTTAAGAAGAAGTTTTTGAAAGGAAACTCATAGGCCATGAACATGTTGATTATATAATGTAAAAGGTAAATGTTATTAAAGATCATATTAAATTGACTTAATGTAAGAAAAACTGATTTGCTGATAACTGAAGGAAATATATGGAATTTGAAGTTGAAGATTACATATTTTTACAGGTATCCCAATTTAGGGGGGTTATATGGTCGAATAAGAAAGGTAAACTATGTACCATGTATATAAAATCCTTCAAAAAAATGAATGAGTTGGAACCTTTTCTTATTGTTTGGAAAATCCTCAAAATTTCTCAAATGTGGATGATGAGTTCCATATATCTATGGCAAGGAATTATATGTCTGACCCAATTCCTGAGATCACATATAATGAGATATAAATGGAAACTAAACTTTCATACTATGAATAAACCATCTAGATTCCTGATCCCAATGTGAAATTATTGAATAATCAAACCACATATCTAATAATGCTACTCTGTAAAAATAAGAAAAATAGAGGAAGAAAAATTGGAACCAATGGATTATATGAAGGAGAACTAAAAAATATTTTTTAGTAATACCCATGAAATTGGTAGGAATTTCTTTTGTATTAGGGTTTAATTTAGTATCCTATGAATTTACATAATTTCCTTTATATTTTTTTGATAACTTTTCAATACACAATGAGCATGATTTTAACAAAACACAACAAAATCTAAATTTTCAAAATAAATTAAACACTATAATTTTAGAAAATTTATATAGTAAATTAGTATATTGTATATATAGTGAAATATTTTGACATGGATCTAATATAATTTATAGTCATAAGATAAGAACAAACCAAACATTATATGTAAAATATTTTATTTTTAATAAAAGTATTATTTTCACTCTTTGAAGAACACATTTTAAATAAAAATTATTAGAATTTAATAAATTTATTATGTAAAAATGAAATTAATATTTTTAATAGAATCATTAAAATTATATTAGGCATAATTTTTGGTAATTTATGTTGAAGATTCAATTTTATGAATAGTTGAAAATACTGAATTTTAGGTCAAAACTTATTTGTAATCTAATTTCATTATAAGTTAAAAATATTTTTTATATTTTTTTAAAGTTTAATTAGATAATATATTTCTAATATAGTACTATTTAGGTCATTATAATCAATTTCAATTTTTAATTTAATACTTAAATAATTTAATATTTCAAACGTTTTTATTTTTTATACTCACTTTATCATCACATCGGTGGGATTAAATTTAAATTAATTTTTGTCACTTCTATGATTGGACTTAGAATAAATGGATTCAATTTTTTTAATAAGAATAATATGAAATTTATTAATATTATAAATATAGTTTTTGACTAGAGAAATTTGTTGAGGTAATAAAAATTAATTACAATGATTACGTTAAAATTATGCTTAATAAGGGACTAAACCTTATTTATAAGGGCCCAATGACCTAGACACTTGTCCAAAATCCATATTCTAGACAAATTTGGAACTTTTACTACATTTTCTCAATTTTATTATAAATATTTATCTACTTGGAATAGAAAAAAAGGTGGGATTCCTTTCATTCAAAATATTATAAGAGTGTCACTCCTCCTCCAGCATAAAAATCCTTAATTTCCTCTCACTAACTCACACATCCCAAAACACATAGGTTTGGATAAGATATTCCAAATTAACTGCATTTATTATATAACTTCATCCTCAAATTTTCTCTTATGTATGATATCAATTCATGAAATAATTTTTGTACAATCCAAAATGAGTTACACCAGTAAGAGGTAACAATATTCTTCAAGATCATTACTTTATGTTTCACGATCCACCGCAACAAATATTAGAATTACATTGTTATATAGAAACCCCAGTATGACTAATATACTATGAAATTTTTTCTATTGGTTTGAACTTCAATTACACACACCACTATTAAATATTTAACAAACATACTATTTATGTGTATGACGAACAACCGCCTTACAAAATATTGATTTTTCATTTTTAACATATCACTTATCATGGTGGACATTTTGATGGACATAATATTAATATTTGATATATATATATATATATATGAATTTTATAATTTCTTTATGATTTCTTAATTTTTAATTATAACATATGTTTATGCATTCCATAATGTGTAAATATGATAATTTCGTTTTAGGAATGGAGGACTACCGCCCCACTCAAATCGATGTGACTCATTCACTCCATAAAAGGAATGTATAAAGGATGGTGTTAATAAAAATATTTAACATATTTTAAATTTATATTATAATGAAATTATATTATACCTATATAATTATCTTTTAATTATTTTAATATAATAATGAATAGAAAGTAGCGTTAACGTGTACTTATGGCATGCCGTCTATATGATCGTTGCATTTCATTTCATAACTCCAAACATTATAGGTTATACTAAATTAATATCTAATGAATATACATAATAATTAAATCATGGTTCAAATTATAGATATGGTTAAATCATGATATATTAAATAGGAAGACCAAATAAAAAGTCAAAACATACTTGAGAAAACTAGGAAATTAACAACTGAATAGTTAAAAAGAATGAACTAGTGTTAACAATTGGGTAAAAACATTTATATGGAATTAATATATTAAATTATAAACATTATTACAGTTCTTTTATAAGCTATTAACATATATTAAACATTTATATTGAAGTATAAATACCACATATTCAACGTAAGGTTAAAGTAATTAATATCCTCTCAATTTACATTCCATCGAGTCTTATTTTTTATTATGAAATAATTCACGTTTATTATGTATTTGACACATAATATCATGAATATAATTATTCTAATGATATTATAATTTTCATTTAATGTAATTCCTTTTTGGTGAATATGAATTAAATGTTTTAATGTGGTATGAGACACTTTGGAAGGATTTTTGATTATTCTCCTCAAGAATCGTCTTAATGATTATCTTTGCAATCTGACTTTTTTTAGGATTAATAAAATTATATTGAATATCTAACTTTATTTTATTAACATGTCCATATAAATTTACATAAATATCTATATTATCATACTAAAGATATTATTATTTCCAAAACATTATCCAATATTACATACAATTTCTAGTTTGATAGATACTTAATTATTTTTGGGAATATATGATAAATATGTATCCTTTATTAAATATGGATATTATGATAAGGTGTATTTTTTCAGGAATATAAGGAATGATTTGGACTAAAATGACATGTTTGTGTCCTCGTTATAGAAAACCCCTCAATTCATTGGTATTATAATGAGATGAATTAGTTTGAAAAATTAGATGGGTATTTTAACTGATATATTGTAAATCGTCAAGTGAATGGTATTGATGGTAAAGGAACCATGTACCTATTAACCATGGAATCGAATAATTAATAATTTCCCTCATTTAGTTCTATTTATTAATCATCCGTTGTATTTTTTGTTAACATTTATACAAATAAATATTATTGAAATAACGATGGATACCTTTCATTTTATTTAATTTATTAAATTTAATCAGTATCAGTTTATTACCATTCTATATTGTTTTTTCAAAATCTATTTATTTTAATGGAATTTTGTATAATTTATTTTCCAAATAATATTTATTATTCTCAAGAATTCATTATTTATTCCATTTTACATAACCAAAGTCATCATTTTATCTCACCATTATTATGATTCCTTTTCGCATGTTTTGGAGATGAAATATTTTAATGAGTGTCCAAGGATGTAGTTTTTTTCATTTATGTATCATGCCTTATTTTATTTTCCAATTTATTATGAATATTAATTATGAAATTTTCCTTTCCAAAACAACAAAACTAATCATTTCATATAGATTTGATTCCTTGTAATCATACCAATGAAATAAAATAATTCTTCATATCGAGATTTTGGGGTCGTGGAATTACATTAGAAACCTAAAGTACTCAGGTTTATTGAGATGTTAAATAAAAATAATATTAAAATTTATTTTCTTGATTTTTACTGAGAATGCCATTATATATGAAAAAAATATTGACAAATTTCCCAAAAAACCAATCGTTAATACATTTTCAACCTATAGCTTGATAGAGGAGTAATCTAATATCCAACAGAATATGATCAGACCTATTAGTTAAGACACAAGAACCAATTTAATTTCAAGATCCATTGGAGAGAGTGGTTACATTACAAATTTTTGTAAAAATAGCATGAGTATCCATCACATCCCTTTATCATCATTCTAAAACCATTTCCTAGGAGAGTAAAATATAACCAAAGTAGTATTGTTGATGGATGAACGATTAATAAATCATTACATTAGGATATTGGATTATTTAATTTTGGGAATATTAAAAAAAAGCTAGGAATATCCTTATTCTTGAAAAAGATTTTTATAATGATGTCTTTATCATCCTTTGTATGAATTTACTAACCATAATATGAGTTTAAATTTATGTTACTAAAGGGAAATAACCCTTAAATATTTATAAAGAAGATAATGAATATATTATTCTCATATGCTGTTAGGTACCTCCACCCACAAGAAACAACTATTCCAATTTGTAGCAAGGATGTGATAAAAATATTCATAAATATTTTTAATACATTTTATGTATGATTTATGATTAATATTGACCCCATTCATTAATGGTTTTCATCATGAAAACATTCTTGCAGGAGACCATGAATTAGATCCTATTGTATTGTCCCTTTTGGATAGCATCGAGGAGAATATATTTTCAATATCTCTCAAATTGTTTTATAGATAGAATTATTATTTTGTACAACCATGACCACCGAATCCAAATTATATCCAACTTTTTTTATTTCCATATATTAAATTACTTCTGTCTCATAAAAATACACATTTCATGGTGATAATGCAACACATTTTGTTAGCATTTAAGATGAATTGGAAAATAGGTAGTAATTTAAGTTATTATGTATTTTAATGACGTATAAAAAAACTATATTATTCATTATTTGTGAAAATAAGTGGAATTGATTCTTCATATTTCAATAATTGGGTCCCAATATAGTTTAGAAACCTCAAAATTAATAAGCCACAAAGGGGTATTAATCCATACATGAAAAAGGTTATAAGGGAGGATTTTATAGAATTTCATTTTGAATTAACAATTTACCCCATCTTAGAAACCTCCAAGGCACACATATCAATAGGGTTTCTATGATTGGTGGGTCTCACTATTAACACAAATGAAAATAAAATATGAAATGTTTTGATAGAAATATGTCTATGTTGATAGTCTGTATTAAATATGTTATAATCAATTAAACCAATAAATATGGTAATTTTGTTGTTTAATATTTGATCAAATTCTTGAGATAATTTGCGTGAATTAATATTACTACATTCAGGATAGATATTATTATAAAAAAAATATTAGTGTATCTTCTAATTATTTATATAAACCAGTATTACAAGTCCACATGGAATATTTTCCGACTATATAATTTCATTTATATTATTTTTTTTCCAAACTAATTTACAATTTTCAATGATGGATATTATATTATATATTATATTGATAATAAATTAGGTGTTTATGGATAATATTTCTTTTAATAGAGGATTATTTATGATTAATTTATAAAGTTTGGAATTATTTGTATAAATATGGTACGAAACCAACCATGTTCTCAATTATGAAAAATGAAAATATATCTTCATATGAAAACAATCGAGAAATAATGGTTATAAATTGGGTTTCTATATAATTATTTAGGTAGTAAATTATTGGTTCCCATGTCATATATTTTTCATACCATTAAACTCTTATGTTCCTTATAGAAAATAAAGAGACCCAAAAAAGAGTTATTAGATAATTTATTGTTTTTCAAGATATATATTATGAACTTTATTAAAAAAGGTTACAAATTTTTTTTCTCAAAACAATTATATTTAATATGTAACCCTAATAGTAATTTTATTATGGTAATTAATTACACATTTTTTGTGAAAGAAATTAACTATTATCATAAATATAACTATATAGGTTTTTATATTTTAACAAATTTCCTCCAAAATGATTCACTATAAATTATATCATAGTGAACCCAAGATATAAATTTCTCTCTGTGGGGAACGATATTTTTATGGATGACACAATGTTCTTTATATTATTTCTTGATTTTATTAAAAAGATGTTTTTACATATTGAGGAAATGTTTTGGAAACCAATTATTTTGTCAATATTCACAATGGGAAGGGAAAGAACAGGGAGAAATGGAATTACAATAATAATTATAAGAAGATTTTTATTGGACTACATAATTTAATAAAATATTATTTTATATTATTTGTGATAAATTTCCATTTATTTTAATTATTATTTGAGTATAAGAAAACCTCAAAATGGAATATTTGATGTTACATTTTTTTATTTTTTGGTTATAGAAATTTTGGGACCATTTTTTTCTAATCATATGAATGATTATATCATAGAATCTATAGAATATATTGTTATGTGGCTGGATAAAGTGGAACTACATAATTAAATGAAGATTTTAATTGTAAAATACATTAATAAAAATATTATTTTAGGATTTCGAGCGACCAAAACATTATAACAGTAATGGATTCAACATTGAGAATATTAAATTGAACCATTTCATAGAAAAATATATAATCCTGCATAAAAATTAAAAACCATATCATCCATAGACATATAGTATTGTTAATATATCAAACAGATAATTAAAGTCGATTTTTTAGAAAAATGATTTCAAAATAGGGAAGGAGTACTTATCAAAGTTATATGTGGTCATGTGGTCCTAGAAATAATTAATCATGAAACCCTTTGGAATGTTCCACTATAGGTTTCTATTTTGAAAAATGTGTCATGTACATTTTAATAATTAGATAAATTTCCTTAGGGTTTCTATATATATAAAAATTGATTTCAATTATAGTGGGGATAAATGAATTCTATATTTAAGTGTTATATAAGAGACTAAATGAAAAACATATTAAAATTAAAATATTTAGATGGTAGAAAAAAATACCTCTTCATGA
Source organism: Viscum album (assembly GCA_963277665.1). Classification (NCBI taxonomy): domain Eukaryota; kingdom Viridiplantae; phylum Streptophyta; class Magnoliopsida; order Santalales; family Viscaceae; genus Viscum; species Viscum album. Next base: position 436,854,737 of record OY728127.1, on the reverse strand, counting down.
TTATTTTATTCAATATAGTGAATTTATGGCATTCCAATAGTTTATTATTGTCAATAAAAAAATTAATCATATCCCAATGATACTAGAATTAAAATATTCTTGACAAATCACCATACATAAGCTTTTAGTCAATGGAGTTGTGGAATTATTTTTCGTGGATGAAATTTCTTTTTTATTAATGAAAAGGGGGTTCCGAAATACAATTACGGTAAACCGATGAATTGAATAACAATTTTTTGGAAAACTATGGTTTATTTATTTTTATATAACGATTTAATGTTCATGTGTTCAAGGGATTTAATCCATGGTAATTCGTTATTATTTTATTTTTGTGTCTTCAATAAGAATATAATTTTGTCACCCTATTTATTCACTAAAATTTATGATGTAAATTCACATATTCATTTGATAAGATACATTTAAATATCATTATATTATTTTAATTTTTTGGGGGAATAAATCCAAAATTATCCAAAATTATATAGATTAATAGTTCTAGATGTGAATTCATTTGGTGGATAGGAATTTTAAGGATCTATATTTAGGCTAACAAAGGTTTTTTTCTAAAGGAAGAGACATATTGTGTTTCAAATGAAATGAAATGTCTACATCTTCATTATTATGGTTTCCTTGTTATGTTTTTACACATTCTTTCCTCCTAAATTACATAACATATTTCATTATATTTTTAACCTCTTTAATTATTATTATTTTTGTGACACCATTGTATGTATATTTCGATAAAATTGCAAGTTATTTATATTTTTTAATATCATTATTATATAAATTTTGTCATTTGAAGATAATTTCATATATTTTTTGAAAACCACATTGATCCTTAAATGTTTTATAATAAAATCATTTTGAAATATTACTTTTAAAATTATATGATGAATTTCTACCAGTTTGGAAAATATATTAAAATATGTGAATTGTTTTCTCTTTTTTCAGTGGAAGATATGTTTCCTCCTTCACTATATCATTTTAACCTATATTTTGGACTAATTATATGGAAAATAATTTTATGATAAAGTATTTTAAAGGATTATCTAATCATGTTTTTTTAATTTGATCCATTTTTTATATTTATATATAGATTATGGGTCCCTAATATTTCAAAATTTGATTTAATGTAGATCATATTGAATCACTATCAATTTTTTAAAAAAATTGTTAATTTTTTTCATTATATTCATTACATAGTAGTTATTTGTTTTCTAAAATTTGTATTTAATTTTCATAATTTATATTTTTATATTTATATAGTCTTTGTTGAATCAAATTTTTTACACCATTTCAATTACTCACTTGATGACATTATATTACTGAAATTTTTAATGAATTCTATTCATGATGGATTTTTAACATTTTATTTGAAATAAATTGATATATAATGAATTGAAATATTCTAAAAATTGACTTTAAATAATGTTTGATATTTTTATTACTTATGTTAAAATAGATGTATGAGTTGATTATGCTACATTGTAGTTCTGAAAACACACTCACAAATTTTTTGATTCGAAATACATTTTACTATAAATATGTGTGTCATTAACCAATGGTAAAAAAGATGTTTTGATGAATATTTAACTGAAAGTTGGTGTTTCATTTTTTCCTTTAAATTAATATGAAATTTGATAATATTTATCAAACACAAAATAAGTATTTCTCCAAAAAAACTATTGAGAAGTACCTTTATCAGATTTCTGATAGAAAATTCATTGGGTGAAATGTATATTTAATATTATGACATTTTTTTAATTAAAAATATATAAATATTAAAAAGAACTTATTTCCTATAAATTAGATTAACATATTTCATGAGAATAATAAAATAGTTATGTGTGGGAGAAATTTATATGGATTTAATATGTTACTGGTTTTCCCCATTTATTTTTAATATTAATTTCATTTTAATAACAATATAATTATAAGGCCCCAGCCTTAAACCTTACTTAATCTTGAGTTATCACAAGATTACACGTTGAGGATCTTTTCAGGTTTAGAGTTTTAGAGAATTAGAACATAACTATTACATCTCAAAAGATTACAAAGTAGTCACTTATACTAAGTTTCCATACATAAATAAAAAACACTTAAAAGAAACATGTCTAGCTCCATGTTTTATATATCATGACATTCCCTTGATCCCATCCTTGACCTTATTCCACATTAAGTCATGTGAAAAACATTTCAAAAAAACTTGGGGTGAGCATAAAAAGCTCAGTAGGGGATACACAAAGAATGAAAACTGTTAGATTTTCAAAATCAAGTAAACCATGTATACTCTATCAAAGTAATACCTTCACCTTCATGAAGTTGTAAAAACTCTTCACTGAATAAAGTATCATTACTTACCTTTTTGTAACCAAAGGATTACCATAAAATCAATAAAAAGAACACATAACATATAAAAAGGTAACTTGGGACATAAACATACTTAAGTGGAATAACCATACGGTCGACTTCCACACATATCACTTAATGGAATAGCCATACGGCTAATTTCCATACATACTTAATGGAATATCCATACGGCCGACTTCCATACCCAATGCATTGGAGGTTATAATGTAACCACCCGTCCTGGTATTCACGGCACCACCCGTCATATGGTTTATAACGTAACCACCCGTTAAAATGTCCAAGTACCAGTATAAAATCATAAAACATAAAACCAATATAAAGGAATGATAACATTTCCACATTTCAATCACAATATATCATAAATATATTGACATAATATAATCCTTTTTCAAAACCATTTTCAATACCAAAATACATAAAAGAGTATATGGTATTTATTTTATTCTAAAAACATTACGGCTTGTTGAGAAAGCCAAAGACCAAATAATACTCGCGGCGGCGGAAAAGGTCGTTGTCACCGCGTACGTTAAAAGAAACATTCCTTTTTGTCATTTTGTAAAACGCTTCGTAGAAAAAGATTCCTTTTGTATAAAAGTAAAAGTTAAAGGGGTTTATACACCGTATAAAATAAAGTTGTGTATAAAACGAAATATGCCTCAATGAAGGGAGATTGAGACGAAGTCCCTTACCTCGGGTCCGACGTGACACGATCCTTCTTTAACGTCCTGAATAATAAACTTGAGTTAATTTATACTTGATTAAGAACCTTTTTAAAGTTCATTATTCCTTTTATATCACTTATTTCCATGTTATAAACATTATGTAACCATTTAAGTTAATAATGTTTGTTTTGTCAATATTTGGTTCTTAAGTCGAATGTTGACTTCTTACAATTACATGTTGTTCGTGTGGTCAAAAGTTCTTTATATCAAGAATGAAATTCCTGATTTGGATATCATATATATCATATATATCCAGCATATACATGTATTTATATTATTACATAATCATTTAGAGGTAAGAAATGAAATGCACCGTTCATGGAGACGGTAAGCCGTATGTACGCATGAACGCTACTTTCATTTCTTTGTCATATTAATGGAATTAAAACTAAATGAGAGGTATGTATATTTTAATTCCAGAATTATATTCATCATTTAGATATATCATTAATTATATATATCCATTATATACATGTAATTTTAATAGTACATTACATTTGGGCATAAGAAATGAAATGCACCGTTCATGGAGACGGTAAGCCCTACGTACGCATGAACGCTACTTTCATTTCTATCTCATAATTTAATGGAAAGAAATAATAATGATATAGAGGTATATTATAATTCCAGTATAAAATCATATATAATAACTTTAAATCCATCCTTTACACGTCCCACATATGGCATTAACGAATCACATCACTTTGAGGGGGCGGTAGTCCGCACTTCCTTAAATGAAGATACCGTGTTTACCCATAATGGAAACCATAAAGGTATTCCGAAAATGAAAAATAAAGAAGCTTAAAGAAAACATAAACATATTATATATCATATATAAAAATAGTGACATCATAATGGCCACCTTTGAAGGTGTTAAATGAGTATTGAACAATCATCGTTTCGGGAGGCAGAATTTCGCCATCCACGGAAACCGTATGTTCTTTAACCATTTGATGTAGTTGTGTGAGAGTGTAGCTCAAATAAATATTATATAAACATCCTAGTATATTGAAGATACTGGTGTTGTTACAAAAGAAGTAAATAAAAAGAGTTTAGGGGGTTGTAGAAGCAAAATAAAACAAATGAACATGAGAGAATGAATTACCTTTAAAAGTGTAACTCCTTTTGATTTGAGCCTAAAGGATTCCTTTGAAAGGATTCTGCCCAAAGGGAATCCTCTAGGATGAGGAGAGGGATGTAGAGAGAGTAAATGGGCAAGGTTTTGCCGATCCAAAGGCTTGAGGAGTGTGTGAAATGAGGTAGAGGTGGGGGCCTTTTATAAGAGGAGAGGAGGGGCACTTTTGGAAAGTAAAGAAATATTACTTTATTTGAAAATGTGTTTCGGTTTTAAAAGGTCCCACATTGATAGAATTCGTGTATAAGGTGATAAGGGTTCTAAATACACTCATCCAATAAGTTTTGGACATGTGTAGTTCATAGATTTTACATTATCTTTCCATTTTATTTAAATATTCAAATAATGATGTCATCGCTGCATCATTATCATGTCATAAATAATTTAATTTATATAATGTCTAAAAATTATAAAAAAATAATATGATGTAGGAAATCGTTTTATCTTTCCAATGAATATTTATAATCAAAATTGGGACTTGTATAACCCCACTTAAAAATTAGTTTAGTAAAACAATTTATGTTAGTGTCATTTTCACTTTAACAATAAATAAAAATATATTAATGTCATTTTCAAACTAAAGTGGCTCCATGGGGTCCCCTAGTTGGCCCATGGCTTGTCTTGGTCTACCATGACACAACCAATAAGGTTGTGATATGTGTCTAGGTCATTTCATATTATTAAAGCATTATTTATACCTTAAACTACACTAATTACCACTAATCGCGATTAAAAACATAATAAGTTACTATTCACCAAAAAATTATTATAATCTCATTGAACCACATTTTACTTCTTAATGAAAACCATGTATGTCGGATTTTTGAAATTCAAAACACAATGATGGAAAAATTTCATTTAAATGGAAAATCAGTCTTTATAAGTACCACTTAGTGGTTTCACTATTCATCAAAAATTGAAGTTTTTCAGAAAATTACCAAAAATTCACCCTAAGCTATATTTGATATTACGAATTCAAAAATGAAGTCTATTTGACAAAATTGAAAACATATAAGTCGCATTAATTAATTTAATAATTAATTTCCGCTGTTAGAGGAAATAGCGTGTTTTTATGAAACAATAAGTATCAAAAGATTGACACTAGTTTAAGTCCGATTTCAAAGTGAAATTAATTCCAATGACCACCATTGGATTAAATGGTAAAAATATATTCATATTACACATTAAGACCAATTCAAAATATAATCTAATCATATAAATAAATTAGATTAAAAATAGGTTTTGAATTAAAATACAACATTTTACACTATTCATTAAAAAAAGAACTTTATCAGAAAGGTACCAAACATTTACACAAAGTAAATTTTGATGTCCCGATTCTAACGAAGAGTTATATTTGGACCAATTGAATTTATAAGATCAATCAAAACTATATTTAATGGCGGTTCTCCGTCAAATGGTGATAAGTGAACCCTTAGTGAAAATTAGGGTATAAATACCTAAAATTGAACTCTTTCTGTATTTTAAGCCTTTATCTTTTATTGGGTAAATGTAAAAATATTTAAAAACATATATAATCATATTTTAGTTATTTCTATCCATTCCCGCCATTACAACAGCTACACGTTAACTAACATTTAAAATAATATTATTTTATTACTTGTGTGCAACGTAAGTTTTCAAAGAAACTCATCATTGCGTACCGAGTACGCTATCGAACGTAGAAACCCCTTTTAATTAAAATTAATATTTAATTCGTAAATATTAATAAATATGAAAATTCTTTATTCTTTATTTACCTGGGATGTTACATCCTTCCCCCCTTTTGGGAATTGCGTCCTCGCAATTTCATTCACTTATCAAAATAAGTGGGGGTATTTATCCCTCATAGCATTTTCAGATTCCCACGTTGCCTCTTCAATCACATGGTTTTTCCATAAAACCTTTACCTGATGAATCACCTTATTCCGTAACACCTGCTCCCTGTGGTCAAGAATCTGGACCGGTTGTTCCTCATAAGATAGGTTCTCTTCCAGCTGAACTACCTCTGGACTCAAAACATGAGATGGATCTGGCATATACTTTCTCAACATTGAAACATGAAAAAAATTGTTTTCCTGAGATAAACTCGGAGGTAAAGCCACCCGGTATGCAACTGATCCAACTCTCTCCAGAATTTCATATGGTCCAATAAACCTTGGACTCAGCTTTCCTTTCTTACCAAATCTCATCACACTTTTCCAATGAGAAACCTTGAGAAAAACATGATCACCTACCTCGAAAGATAGATCCTTCCTCCGGTTATCCGCATAACTCTTCTGCCTGCTCTGAGCTGTTCTCATGTGCTTCTGAATAAACTGATCTTTTTCTGCCATCTCTTCTACCAATTTTGGTCCCATCAGCTTCCTTTCACCCACTTCATCCCAAAATGCTGGAGTTTGACACTGCTTCCCATTTAATGCCTCAAATGGTTCCATCTATATACTGGAATGAAAACTGTTATTAAAAGAAAATTCAACCAAAGAAAGATGTTGGTCCCAACTTCGCTGATAATCCATAGAACAAGCTCGTAGCATATCCTCCAATGTCTGGATTGTTTGTTCTGACTTCCCATCTGATTGAGGATGAAAAGCTGTACTAAAATTTAATTCAGTACCCAACGACTTCTGAAGGCCTTTCCAAAAGTTAGAAGTAAACCTGGGATCACGATCCGATACAATGGAGAGAGAAACTCCATGTAACTTGACTATCTCTTTAAGATACAAACGGGGAAGTTGATCAAGAGAAAAATTATCTCGTATAGCAAGGAAATGAGAAGATTTGGTCAAGCAATCAACAATAACCCAGATTGCATTATTACATCGAGATGTCCTCGGTAATCCCACAACAAAGTCCATGGATATGTTTTCCCATTTCCACTCTGGCACTGGTAAAGGCTGAAGCATCCCTGCCTCTCTACTTTAACCTGTTGACATGTAAAACACTTCATAGTAAAATCATCAATGTCTCTTTTCATTCCATCCCACTAGTAATACTCCCGCATATCTCTATACATCTTAGTACTGCCCGGATGAACTGAAAACGGAGAACTATGAGCTTCACATAACAACTCTCTCTTCAAATGTGAATCACAAGGCACACATAACCTCTTCCCAAACCTTAAAACACAAACATATCCAAGAAATCTTGGAAAATTTTATTCATAAGGTCCATGAATACAGCAGGTGCATTGGTTAACCCAAAAGGCATAACTACAAATTCATAATGGCCATCTCTAGTACGGAACGCAGTCTTTGGAACGCCTGCTTCTTCTACTTTCAACTGATGGTACCCCGACCTCATGTCAATCTTCGAAAAATACTGAGCTCCCTGGAGCTGATACCACTTCATTCGATGGCCCAACATCTGCTGAAGTTGTTGCAAAGGATTTCACCACCCCTTTCTGCTTGTAGTTTGGCTGCATTCCCCCAGTTGAGTTCTTCGTTGGAAACTCGTTTGCATAATGACCCATTTCATTACACTTAAATCATCTTACCGTTGGCTTTTCATTTCCTGCTTGATCATCTTCCTTACAGTTACGAGAAATATAACCAGACTTACCACACCGAAATCACTTACCAGACTTGGATAAACATTCTCCAGGATGCATTTTACCACACTTCTCACAGGATGGATATTTCGTTTTCTTACCTCCTTGCTTCTTTGATGAATTCTTCCCCTTTGCCTGCCAACTAGACCTCTTATTCTGTTGTTTTTCATAGAACACCTGATCATCGGCAAACTCCATTTCCACCTTCTCCGCACATCGAACAGGTTTTTCATAACTTTTGAACTCACGAGAAGCTAAAGCCCTTCGATACTTTGGCTTTAACCCTGTGTAAAAATGGTTTATTTTACTATCAAGATCTCGTATGAAGTTTGGAGCATACCTTGCCAATCGAGTGAACTTTTCTTCGTAAGCAGCCACTGAATCATCCTCCTGCCTCAATTCTTGGAACTGTTTTTCCATCCTAAGACGAACCACCTTAGGAAAATATTTCTCAAGAAACATACCTTTGAATTCGTCCCAGTGAAGATCCTCAATCTCATCGCTATCCCTTATATTTTTCACCATCGACCACCACTGATCAGCTTCACCTTCAAAACGGTAAACAACAAGACTAACCTTTTGATGTTCTGAACACCCCATGACATCAAAAATCTTCTCCAGTGCATTAATCCACCCTTCAGCTTGCACAGGGTCAGATGATCCTCTAAATGATGGGGGATGTTGCCTCATGAAATGTTCCACCACTGACACATTCCTCTGTGGATGATCTGGCTAATCTCATGCATGGATACCACCACCATTTATAGCCTGAGTCAACTGTGCCATCACTGTAACAAACTGTTCAGTTCCGATTCTGACCATCTCAGGTTGCTGATTTGGAAGGTTGTCTTCCTCTTGATGTCGTCCCAACATAGCTGCTTTGTTTCCTCTACGGAAAACCATTCTGAACACAGAAATATCTTAGGCGAAGCAACATGGTAATCTGTAAATGCTATATCATTTCAATCATATTATAATTTAACACTTTTCTAACTCCTAAATTTGTCTAAACCGACCTTTGATACCAACTATAAGGCCCCAGCCTTAAACCGTACTCAATATTGAGTTATCACAAGATTACACGTTGAGGTTCTTTTCAGGTTTAGAGTTTTAGAGAATTAGAACATAACTATTACATCTCAAAAGATTAAAAAGTAGTCACTTATACTAAGTTTCCATAAATAAATAAAAAACTCTTAAAAGAAACATGTCTAGTTCCATGTTTTATATAGCATGACATTCCCTTGATCTCATCCTTGACCTTATTCCACATTAAGTCCTGTGAAAAACATTTCAAAAAAACATGGTGTGAGCATAAAAAGCTTAGTAAGGGATACACAAAGAATGAAAACTGTTAGTTTTTCAAAATCAAGTAAACCATGTATACTCTAACAAAGTAATACCTTCACCTTCATGAAGTTGTAAAAACTATTCACTGAATAAAGTATCCTTACATACCTTTTTGTAACCAAAGGATTACCATAAAATCAATAAAAAGAACACATAACATATATAAAGGTAACTTGGGACATAAACATACTTAAGTGGAATAACCATACGGTCGACCTCCACACATATCACTTAATGGGATAGCCATACGGCCAATTTCCATACATACATAATGGAATAGCCATACGGCCGACTTCCATACCCAATGCATTGGAGGTTATAACGTAACCACCCATCCTGGTATTCACGACACCACCCATCATATGGTTTATAACGTAACCACCCGTTAAAATGTCCATGTACCAATATAAAATCATAAAACATAAAACCAATATAAAGGAATGATAACATTTCCACATTTCAATTACAATATATCATAAATATATTGACATAATATAATCCTTTTTCAAAACCATTTTCAATACCAAAATACATAAAAGAGTATATGGTATTTATTTTATTCTAAAAACATTACGGCTTGTTGAGAAAGCCAAAGACCAAATAATACTTGCGGCGGCGGAAAAGGTCGTTGTCGCCGCGTACGTTAAAAGAAACATTCCTTTTTGTCGTTTTTTAAAATGCTACGTAGAAAAAGATTCCTTTTGTATAAAAGTAAAAGTTAAAGGGGTTTATACACCGTATAAAATAAATTTGTGTATAAAACGAAATATGCCTCAATGAAAGGAGATTGAGACGAAGTCCCTTACCTGGGGTCCGACGTGACTCGATCGTTCTTTAATGTCCTGAATAATAAACTTGAGTTAATTTATAAGTGATTAAGAACCTTTTTAATGTTCATTATTCCTTTTATATCACTTATTTCCATGTTATAAAGATTATGAAACCATTTATGTTAATAAGGTTTTTTTGTCAATATTTGGTTCTTAAGTTGAAAGTTGACTTCTTACAATTACATGTTGTTCGTGTGGTCAAAAGTTCTTTATATCCAGAATGAAATTCCTGATTTGGATATCATATATATCATATATATCCAGCATATACATTTATTTATAATTTACATAATCATTTAGAGGTAAGAAATGAAATGCACCGTTCATGGAGACGGTAAGCCGTACGTACGGATGAACGCTACTTTCATTTCTTTGTCATATTAATGGAATTAAAACTAAATGAGAGGTATGTATATTTTAATTCCAGAATTATATTCATCATTTAGATATATCATTAATTATATATATCCATTATATACATATACTTTTAATAGTACATTACATTTGGGCATAAGAAATGAAATGCACCGTTCATGGAGACGGTAAGCCGTACGTACGCATGAACGCTACTTTCATTTCTATCTCATAATTTAATTGAAATAAATAATAATGATATAGAGGAATATTATAATTCCAGTATAACATCATATATAATAACTTTAAATCCATCCTTTACACGTCCCACATATGTCATTAACGAATCACATCACTTTGAGGGGGCGGTAGTCCGCACTTCCTTAAATGAAGATACCGTGTTTACCCATAATGGAAACCATATAGGTATGCCCAAAATGAAAAATAAAGAAGCTTAAAGAAAACAAAAACATATTATATATCATATATAAATATAGTGACATCATAATGGCCACCTTTGAAGGTGTTAAATGAGTATTGAACAATCATCGTTTCGGGAGGCAGAATTTCGACATCCATGGAAACCGTATGTTCTTTAACCATTTGATGTAGTTTTGTGAGAGTGTAGCTCGAATAAATCTTATACAAACATCATAGTATATTGACGATACTGGTGTTGTTACAAAATAAGTAAATAAAAAGAGTTTAGGGGGTTGGAGAAGAAAAATAAAACAAATGAACATGAGAGAATGAATTACCTTTAAAAGTGTAACTCCTTTTGATTTGAGCCTAAAGGCTTCCTTTGAAAGGATTCTGCCCAAAGGGAATCCTCTAGGATGAGGAGAGGGATGTAGAGAGAGTAAATGGGGAGGGGTTGGCCGATCCAAAGGCTTGAAGAGTGTGTGAAATGAGGTAGAGGTGGGGGCCTTTTATAAGAGGAGAGGAGGGGCACTTTTGGAAAGTAAAGAAATATTACTTTATTTGAATATGTGTTTCGGTTTTAAAAGGTCCCAAATTGATATAATTCGTTTATAAGGTGATAAGGGTTCGAAATCCACTCATACAATAAGTTTTGGACATGTGTAGTTCATAGATTTTACATTATCATTCAATTTTATTTAAATCGTCAAATAATGATGTCATCGCTTCATCATTATCATGTCATAAATACTTTAATTTATTTAATGTATAAAAATTATACAAAAAATACTATGATGTAGTAAATCTTTTTAGCTTTCCAATTACTATTTATAATCAAAATTTGGACTTGTATAACCCCACTTAAAAATTATTTTAGTAAAACAATTTATGTTAGTGTCATTTTCACTTTAACATTAAATAAAAATATATTAATGTCATTTTCAAAATAAGTGGCTCTATGGGGTCCCCAAGTTGGCCCATGGCTTGTCTTGGTCGGCCATGAAACATCCAATAAGTTTGGGACATGTGTCTATGTCATTTCATATTATTAAAGCATTATTTATACCTTAAACTACACTAATTACCACTAATCGCGATTAAAAACTTAATAAGTTACTATTCACCAAAAAATTATTATAATCTCATTGAACCACATTTTACTTCTTAATGACAACCATGTATGTCGTATTTTTGAAATTCAAAACACAATGATGGAAAAATTTCATTTAAATGGAAAATCAGTCTTTATAAGTACCACTTAGTGGTTTCACTATTCATCAAAAATTGAAGTTTTTCTGAAAATTACCAAAAATTCACCCTAAGCTATATTTGATATTACGAATTCAAAAATGAAGTCTATTTTACAAAATTCAAAACATATAAGTCAAATTAATTAATTTAATAATTAATTCCCGCTGTCAAAGCAAATAGCGTGTTTTTATGAAACAATAAGTATCAAAAGATTGACACTAGTTTAAGTCTGATTTCAAAGTGAAATTAATTCCAATGACCACCATTGGATTAAATGGTAAAAATATATTCATATTACACATTAAGACCAATTCAAAATTTAATCTAATCATATAAATAAATTAGATTAAAAAGTGGTTTTGAATTAAAATACAACATTTTACACTATTCATTAAAAAAAGAACTTTATCAGAAAGGTAGCAAAAATTTACACAAAGTAAATTTTGATGTCCCGATTCTAACGAATAGTTATATTTGGACCAATAGAATTTATAAGATTGATCAAAACTATATTTAATGATGGTTCTCCGTCAAAAGGTGATAAGTGAACCCTTAGTGAAAATTAGGTTATAAATGCCTAAAATTGAACTCTTTCCGTCTTTTAAGCATTTATCTTTTATTGGGTAAATGTAAAAACATTTAAAAACATATATAATCATATTTTAGTTATTTCTATCCATTCCCGCCATTACAACGGGTACACGTTAACTAACATTTAAAATAATATTATTTTATTACTTGTGTGCAACGTAAGTTTTCAAAGAAACTCATCATTGCGTACCGAGTACGCTATCGAACGTAGAAACCCCTTTTAATTAAAATTAATATTTAATTCGTAAATATTAAAAAATATGAAAATTCTTTATTCTTTATTTACCTGGGATGTTACAATAATATTCAAATAGTGAAATATTATATAATGATAATTTTTTATTTAAAATATTATTCAAAGGATATTTATAACGACATTGTATGGTTTTTTGAGTTAATTAATGAAATATTTCTAATTTTTATATTTATATATTATAATATAATATATTTAATGTGTTTATAAGAATAACAATTTAAATAATTTATTTAAATTGATGATTGTTTTGTTTAGGAAGGACATTTTCAATGTTCCACATTAAAAAAGTTAATATTCAATTTTTGAACAAATTTTAAATCTTAATTTATTATTTACAATTTTATATTTTTTGAAATTGAATACTTTGACAAGATTCATTCACTTTTATAAATTTTTACCTCATAAAGTTATTGATGTTATATTCGTAATAATAGTATAAGTACCATATGGTATCATAGATCTCATATGGTTACTCGACTACTAGTATGTTTTATAGAAATTTCTAGAAATTTTGAAATCATTGCATATAAGATTATAATTCATTCTTCCATATACATTAAAAACATCCATAGAATCATATTTCAGATTACTAACCAATGATAATAATGTATATAGTTATATTTAAATGTTCTTAGGTATTCTAGAATGTTTTAATAATTATTATAATTGGAATTCTAGTTATGTTGTATGTAAAACACAAATATTAGCCCTCCATTTCTCCATTCTAAATCAAAAGTGATAACCTTATCTCCATGTAAAAATTAATATCCCAATAGTGAAATAAATAATTCCTATGAGAAATCTTATAAGTTTCATCAAGAACTCATAGGGGATTATGATATTTTATATAGATCTTTACTAATGTCATTTGGAGAAGGAAGATCAATATTTATTAGTGGTGTCCAAAGATTTGAGATTATGTCTTCAATTTATATATAATCAAAATGTACGAAGTTCTTTTTTGTTTCTGTGTGAAAAAATTAAAAATATTTAGAATACAAAAAATTTTTAAAAAAATTATATAATAAAAATGGATCACAACGACACAAGAAGATAAGAATAATGTTCAGAAATCCCAAAAATAAAGGGAAGACATACATTTAAATCATGTTATCCAAACTTGGTGAAATATATTTTTATGGGTGAATTAGTGTTTCAATGATTAAAAAACAACCCATTAGATATTGTTTCTCCGTTAAACAAAACACCTTTAAAACCACCAGTTTATTTTGGACTTTTCTCATCTTCAAATGAATTAATATATTTAATCACTTGCATTTCATTAAGTTAAAAATTACATTCAAAATGAACCGATTCAATGTACATTATTTGAAAAAATTACTGCGTTTATGTTACAGGCAACACTAACTTGGCATACATTACATGCAACACTAATTAAGAATATTTTACATGCAACATCAACTTGGCATATGTAACACACAACACCGAGTCTCTATGAGACATCATATTATTGTTATAATCATTTAAATGAAATATTTATAAGATAACCATTAAAAATTATTATACAAATAGTAATAAATAATTTACAATTAATTATTTCTATTGTTTTATATAAATAAAACATATATATAATGAAAGTGGTAATTTTATGAAATGACCTTATATGTGTAAAAATAATATTATATCTAAGGAATTGTTTTCATGAAAATATATGAAAATAATTAAAATTAACATTTTAACAATTATAAAATTTATTTGATAAAATAAATTTCATTTTTATATTTATAATGTCATGAATAGATTAGGGTGAATTTTTGTGATTTTTTTAAAGCATCATTTTCTGGATCAATAGTGACCAATAAAGATATTTTATTCAAAATAAACATGTAATATAATTTATATATAAAGAAATATTATATATTAAATTGGTTTGAATGTTTAATGATATTATATTTTTATAAATAAATAAAATTTATTAAATTGAAACCAATTTCCCATTAAAATAGCATACAAAAACATAGCAATGTTTTGATCACTATTAAATTAATTACTCGAAATGTCATAATATTCACAAGATTAAATATAAATTAATTTATGCCTATTATTTGAATAGTTTTTATAAAAAATTTATTCCATATTTAAAATAATCCTATATTATTATCTATAATAGGGAAAATTTTATATTTTTACCAATAATATTAGTGAATGTGATCAAAACTAATTAGAGTGTTTAAGGTAAAATTTATCTTAACAAAGGAATAATGATTAATCATAAGGGCCAAAATTGCCTATAAACAAGCCCAAAAAATTTCCTTGACATTACTCACACATAAACCTTCTATTTCTATAATTTTTTTGGATTTTATGAATTTCTTAGTTAAAAATTTGGTTACACTAAACCTTTTTTTAAACACCTAGTGAGTCATTTCCCTTCCCTTTAAAAGGACACAAAATATTCCCCTTCTTTATACATCTAAAACCTCTTAGGTTTAGAAAATCATTGATCAGAAAACATTCCAACATAGATACCTTCCCTCAGGAATCCACCCTTTTGGATGAAATAATTCCATCTTATATCTTTTCCCCAAAGAAAATGTAGTTACCCGATTAAGAGGTAACAACTTCTCTCAAGTTCCTTTATTTGCGTTTATTTATCCACCCCACCACTCTCCAAATTTCATGATTATTAAATAAAAAAATTATACTTAATATATTTTGATGTTTTAATGATTTTTTTCATCCTACTTTTACACAAACCTCCATCTAATGGGTAACAATCATTCTATTAATGTGTACGGGGAACTACCACCTTACAAAACTATGATTCATTGTTCTTCCTTTACTTCCTCTCATGGTGGTAATTATTATGGAATATATAAATATATATATAATATAAATTATATTTATAATTAATTTAAACTTAATAATTTATTTTACCATGCGCATATTTATAATTTTTTATTTTTTGTAAATAAGATAATTTTGTTTGACGACGTGTGGACTACTACCCCCTCAAAGCGATGTGATTCATTCACAGAGTACATGTAATGTATTAAGGTTGGTTTCATCAAACATAAATGATATATATTATATTATAATAATAAAATAATAATGATATATATATATATATATACTTATAAGTCGTGTACTCTGTTTCTATCAAAACGATAATAAAAACAGAATCATCGTTCATAAATATGTACGCCTAACCGTCTCCAGGAATGTTGTATTCCATTTTATTCATATATATTATAAATATTATTATAATAAAAATATAATGAATATAAATTATATTAATATAATTTTTTAAATTATAAAATCATTATATAAGTATAAAGACTAAATATATAACAAATTAAGACACAAGTGAAGAACATAGGGATATTACCCGAAGTGAATCCTTAACATATGATTGGTAACAAGATGGTAATATGAAGTCAAAATAAAATTTGTTATTTTAATAGATATAAGATATATTATTCAATTAAATATTTATAATAAAAATACATTTATTATATAGGATGCATGTACGAGTATGAAAAGATTCAAGAAACTAGGTAAGGGGATTTGAAGTCATGATTTTAATTCGGCAAGAGTTACACCTTATTCAACACTCATCTATATTGTTTGGTGATTATAAATTTCATCAATATATTATATGGTTTTCATCTTTATGTTTATCTATACATACATATCCATCTTATTATCTCACTCTCTAATGGGGTTTATGGTTCAAGAATCAACAAATTGGTAAAATAGTTTTGTCCAATTTTCATTCTTTGTGACACATGACATGAACATAAAGAACCTTGTTCTAGAAAGTGTTTTTAAAAATTATATTTTATGAAATTGTTAAGGGTAAAATTATTTAAAAAATGGGCTTTGTAATCCCATAAATCAGGTGCCATAAAATGGGCCCCAAGCCAGTCAGTTACCTCCCCACATGTACTCCTCCCCATATACTATAGTTTGTCAACTAGAAACGAGGGTATGTTAAGTCAATAGTGGAGAGACTATAAGATATTTTATCATTTTAAAGTACCAATCAAGTAAAATAATAATAAAATTTTGTGAAAGAATATAAATCACCATAAAAATACAAATGTCACTAGATAAGAAAATCATGAAATACCATACTAAAATGAAAGGGAAAAAATATTGTCATAATGAAAGGTCCATGATTATACAATGAAAATAAAAATAAAGACACAACATATCAATTGATGGTCCCAAACAACATCTGGTTCCCTCAACCTTGCACCATTCTCAAACAATTACCTATCCTACGGCCTTTCCTTTACCCTGTCCTACAACAAAAATGTCTACTCGGGTGCCAATTAGGTATCCCATGTAGGTTGTGATTAAGACATAGTAGACCCCCACAAATAGTGTAAAAAACAATTCAATTCAATAGACGGTGTATGGAATTCGATAAGGAAACAAGTATAATAAATAATTATACCGTTATCAAATTTTCATTTATTCTTTGATTAAACACATTAAACTCGGGTTTCATTTATGTCTCTCATTAGATTCATAATTCATTATTGTCGTTCATTTGTTATTGAATTCTACTTCAAACATAACAAATCACATTCAGTTTAATTCACAATTCCTTACATCCCAGATATAATCTAATTTAGATCACCACATCTACAACCCCATATCCCATCTTGGGTGGATCGCCATGACTACCACCCAAAATCATGACAGCTTGGATAAATATTGCATTTTAACTCCATTCTTATGTCCAAACATCTCCATTTATCTAGAATTCCATGTGTAGAACCCACATTCTCAGTCATTTACAACAATTAATAATTTGTGAAGAATTATTCACATAAACTCCTTACTGATCAAACTATTTGTTAATTATATCAAAATCCATTAGTTAACCCATCTTTCATTAAGTGCACAACCCATTAATTAATTCATTATTTAATTAATCAGTCTACATTAATCACATTCCATAATTCCCTATCCAAAATAGATTATAAAAATCAAATCCCAACTTATGATAATTAATCCAAAAATTAAATATCATAATGAAATAATAGGGGAAAACATTAATCCACCATTAATTGACTTACATAGACAATATTTAATGGATAATTATTTCTCCCCGATTAATTATCTCAAACAAAAAAACTCAATATCTCAATTACGTTATCTCAACAAATAATAAATTTCTGAAAATAAGTCTTCTTTTTTGAATGCACATTATCTTCATCGTTAAATAATCTATTTAATAATTATGTGATCAAAAAATCAATAATTCGTTACAAATTACTCCAATTTAGGAAATCAATTTTTATGGGAAGCATGAAAATAAATAGTCTCGCTTACACACATCAAATCTCTAACTATCGGAGTTTAATTTATACCACCTACTAAGATTTTTGGAAATATTTTTCCCCATAGGAAATCCCCATAATATGATTAGCAAAATGATTGAGAATGAATTCCAGATCTATATCCATAAACCCAAAATTAAGATCAAAGGCTTCAAGATCCTATAAATCTTTATCATTATCTGAAATAATAGATATAGATCTCACCACATTGTTTTAGATCCATGGATTCTACGGAGATATTGTATGAAAATATCAATGAAAGATAGTGGAATGAATGTATGAAGCATCGAAATGAAATCCACTTACCAATAAGAGATTTAATCTTCAATTCCGGATTTTTATCATGCGGAATGGTATTTAAATATCCTTCGAATCCATATAGAAATCACTAGGATTGACTAGATTTCATCAAGACTGATATAATGTCAAAATAGATGGTTTTAGGGGGTTTTTTTGATTTGAAAACTAATTTTTGTACAAAACTGTTCCATGTGGATTGTTTCAACTGGTAGGGGTGCATAGCTTAGGTAACTATGTGAAAATCAAGAATAAGTCACTATATCAGTTCGTACGG
Source organism: Viscum album (assembly GCA_963277665.1). NCBI lineage: Eukaryota > Viridiplantae > Streptophyta > Magnoliopsida > Santalales > Viscaceae > Viscum > Viscum album. Next base: position 436,836,019 of record OY728127.1, on the reverse strand, counting down.
TTACTAGGGTTTGGGTGGAAGTATCTTCAAGCCATGCACAACCCATGAACAACCGTCTATCCATATATTTTTGTTATATCCTCACCCAAAAACACCTCAAACAACAATTCCAAAGTAGAAGTACATCAATACAACTAATATACCTATAAAAATTCACGATATGACTCTATAAAAGGCCATGAGATTACAATATCACCCCCTTATAACAACTCACCCTCTATCCTCCCCTTATAATGGGGATTCTGAGCCGAAAAATATTGGTCCACATAGCCCTATTTTATACTTCCCATTTAAATGTTTCATCTTGAACACATCCATGCTTCTATAACACATGAATGATCAACACGATATTTCCACGCAACACCTAATAAATACAATCTAGCACTTTTATCAGATGATCCTCAAAGTATGCTTCTTTCTCAAGGTCAAAATCATCCACATCTAGCACATGGGAAGGTTTCGGGTGATACCACAATAGTTTGGACACATGAAATATGTCATGCATAGCATTGTATTTCTGAGGAAGATCCAACCACTACGCCACGAGCCTGATTCTCTCCACAACATCAAATGGTCCAACAAATATGGGTGCCAACATTCCATGCCTCCATAACCAGTGGTGAACCAACCCAGGCGACACCTGAAGGAAGACACGATCACCCTCTTCAAAATATTGGGTTCATCTCCACCTATCAGCATATGACTTCTACCTACTCTGAGTTTAAACCATACATTTCTGAATCAACTGAACCTACTCAGATGTATCATTCACAATACTTGGTCCTAACCACTCTAAAACATCATCCATTATCCTGCATTGTGTTGATCTACATGGCCAATAATAATGTTCCACATATTTTTCCATCTATATAGTTTTATGATAATTGTTGTTAAAGGTGAAATCAACTAAATCCAACTGCTTCTCCAAAGAACAATCAAAATCATGCACACATACCCGAATCATATTCTCTCGAAACTATATGGAATGCTGTGACTTCCAATCTATATGTGGGTGGAAAGACATGTTGAACAAAAAAATTGTTCCAAATTCTTTCTCCATGCCCTTCCAAAATCGTGAAGTAAGCACGAGTCAAGATCTAAAACTATAGTTTGTGGCACCCCAGTTATATGAATCGTCTCTCAAATGTGTAAATCCCCCAATTGATCTTTTCTGATGGTTTCCTTGATGGGAATGAAATGTGCTACTATTGTCAGTCTATCGACATTGACAAAAATATCATCATTATTTCTTATCTTCTTTGTATAACATACAGTAAAATACGTGGTCATTCCATCTGACATCCATTCCATAATAGGCGACAACTACATCAAACCTCCAAGTCATTGGTGCATTTTCATCACCTACTAAAAGTTTGAACATATTTTCATTTAACCTATTATCACATTTTTTATTAATGGTCACCAAAACTATCATCATAGGTCATTGTGCATTTTTTTCACCCCAAGATGTAGGGCCAACATTGAGGAATGGAATCCTCGCATCAGTTCCCCTCGTATACTCGTTGACACAACAACCTTATTTTTCACATAAATGTACTCATACCCATCTATCAACCATTATGATGGTGTCTCCCCACCATCAAAGAATTTTCTTATTGGGTAAGAACTCTAGATATTCATACTTTCTATTCCTAATTTGTATCAATAGTGTAGACTCCACTACTACTAAAACTAAGATCATTTGAACCTGAATCTCCAAAACCATCACATTCATTTTAACTAGAAGTGTCCTCATCTTCCACTCATCACTCGACTTGAGTACCATTTGTGTCTGAGTTTTCCTGTTAAAGGCATCCTCCACTCTATTCACATTTATAGCTGTATATGCATGTTCAAAATTAAAGGACTAAAAATACACTACCCATCTTCTCTATTGAAGATTCAAGTCATGTTGTGAATGCATATTCTTCATTCTTTAGTTATTTGTAAAAACTGTAATCCTTTCACCCAAGATATAGTGTCGTGAACACATAAGATCATAAAGCACTACTTCTAATACGATATCATGTGTGGGGTAATTCCATTAATTTTTTCCCAACTAATGAGACCCATATGAAACAACTCGACCCCCTGCATCATCAATGGTCTTGGTCCAATCCCAGAAGAATCAAAATACATTGTATACTCCCCACCTGACTAAGGTAGGATCAATATTGGAGCTGACATAAAGCATTTATTCAATTACTAGAAAGCATTCTCACATGCCTCCATCCATTCAAATTTTATCCGTTTGTTTTACATTACCAAAAGTAGTACTGTAAATTGGGAAATTTCCAGGATTATAATCCTGTAATATCCAACTTATCCCAAAATTCATCAAATATCAAAAACATTTTTGGAATTTTCCCATGAAACCACTTCATAAAAATTCGAGGGTTCGAAGTCCAAAACTTCTTCTGAGATGATATGTCCAAAAAAGTTTACTTGATCAATCCCAAAGTAACACTTAGATAGATTGGTGCATCACTAATTCTCTCTCAGTGTACTCTGGTATATTTCTAGATGTTGGGCATGATCATCATGAGTTTTGGAGTACACCAAGATGTAATCCATGAACACTTCTACCAACTGATCAAGGTAAGGATGAATGATCTTGTTCATCAAGGCCATAAACACTACTATAGTGTTTTTTCAACCCAAACGGAATTACAAAATACTCATAAAGGCCATACCTTCTTCCAAATGTAGTTATTGGTATATCAGAAGTCTTAAATCTCACCTTATGATACCCTAATCCCAGATAGATATTTGAGAACACACGATCTCCCTATAGATGGTCAAACAAATCATTGATAAGCAGAAGAGGGTTTTAGTACTTCACAGCCATGTTATTCAACTTATAGTAATAAACACAAAACTGTAAACCCCTATCATCTGTCTTTGGAATCATAAAACATTATCCCCAAGGGGAAATATTTGTCTAGATAAACCCTTTATCCTCTAGCTAATCGAACTTATTCTGGATCTCTTGATGCGTAGTCAGTGCCATTCTGTATGTTCAAATAGATGCAGGCTCAACCCCTTCCATGAGCTCAACTGTGAATTCCAAATATCTCCCAGTTGGTAACCCTAATAACCCTTTAAGAAAGTCACATTTTAATTTCTCTATAAATTTGGAAGGACATATTGACTGCAACCCCCATCATCCAGTAAATGACATGACATTTGGGCTATGAATTCTCCCAGTTTTAGAGTAATTAGACCTGGTTGTCTTTCATGGATATCCCACCCTCCACAATGAAGATACTGTTCACCCATATGAGACCCTAGTGCCCCTCTCATGCTATAAAAATTGATGAGGGCTCGGTATACAACTAACTATTCCATACCCATAATCTAGTGGAAGACCATAATACCAAGGATATAGATATCCCAAATTAATTTGACACGCTTCATTATATAGTGATCATACCTTGCATAGAAAAATATCTATAGATCATGTTCTTAATGGGGTGTAGATATTCATTAGAATATTCATGGACTCATCCTCCATGCTCAAGAAATTAACATGATTTGTAGATATAAAGGAATGAGAGGCACCAATTTAAAATAACAAACTAGCTAAATTAGAAGCTACTAAATATGACCTCTCACTGTCGATGGATTAGCCTCTCTTCCATAAGTGTAGGCCACACAACATATAACTGTCCATCCCCACCACCCTATGATGATGTATGACTCCCCTGAGTAGCACCACTCTACTGATAGGGGCACTCATTCCCTGAATCCCCACGTCCACAACCTCTACTACCTATTCTAGAAGAACTTTTGTGGCTTGACATTTATGGTCTCAAATGGCCCAATCCCATATTCTATCTCTGCACAGAAGATCCCTTAGCACCAGTCTATCACTGCAACCTAAAGAACCTCTATAGGTACCCCATCTTGCCAAAACATTGGAAGTTAACCATTGGTCAAGGAAAATGTTTCCAATAGTGTCTCAGGATATCATAATAGTGAAAAAACACATGAGTAAAACCATATTCATCTCCTCCTCTTGATTATCCAATTTCTTTCCACTATGCTGGATAAGGTTATTATAACCACACTTCCTTCTCACAGAAGGGGCACACCCTGGTCGTCCCGCAATAGCTACTTGTCTAGTTCTGGGATCCTCCTTTAGTTTCCCCTATGAAATTAGAGATTGATTCACCACTTATGATATATTATTTAGACTAAATATATTCTCTAGAGACTTAATTTCACATCTATGTTCGTCTAGGATTCAATTTTCTGATGAAGCATCATCTGTTTCCAACACTGTTGTAAAGAATTATAAATCTCTAAATCATTTTACATAATCAATTGTAGAAATGATTCCCTGGGTCAGATGTATAAAATATGAATCCTTCTCCTTCCTAAGTATCTCGATATAGAATTTCACAAATATAATTTGTAGAAATTCCTTCCATAACATATCATCAATTTATGTAGATCATTCCTAAATGTCCCACTAGTGCTTCTCTATTCCCCATATCATATTAGCATCAATCATGACACTCCTCTAAGCCAGAGTCTCAAAATTATCATGTATTACCTCTATGGATTCAATCTATAATTCATCTCTCTTAAGGCCACCTTCTCCAGTAAATGTTAGAGGTTACTACATCTAAAATAACCTTGTCAACTCAAACATGACTTTTAGAACCAACCCTTGGGTCTCTCTCAGTGATTTGCATGAAAGGAGAAAAATTGTCTCAGAACTACTCCCCTTCCTTTTCATTAAGCACTAATGGTACCTCAAGTTCAATATCTGGATGTTTGTTCTGAGCCTTGCCCCTATGTCAAACCCTTAAGAAGAATTGGGGATTAATAATCTCTAAAATGACAAAAACACATCTTAGGCCTTATCACACAACCTTATACCATTACATATGTTGGAAAAGAAACACCGTAAATATCAAAATGTTCTTATGTCCTTTCTCACCATGTTGTTAACACCGATACGGTATCAAAACCCTTATTCATCCTTCCCCTATGTCTTTGTTTGTAAGGGTAAACAATTTCTCATTACAAGATTCTCATTTAGGCACCCAATTATTCTCAATTTGCAATTTTTTTTTAATATTTCTCAATTATTTTTAAAAATCTTTTTTATTTCAAGCACATGAAAAGGAAATAATTTCATGTTCAATAATATAACCATAACTTCTTTGCCTATTACTTCCAAATGATGCATGTCACAGTAAAAAAAAGTCCCAAGAATGATATATGCTCACTCAACTCTCTACCTTATTAAGCCACAAATCAATACTAAAAAATTATCAAAAACAATTATCACTGTAAAGACCCTGAAATTTAAAGTAAAATTTTTTTCTTAATTTTATTTGGAATTTTACAAGAACACAGTTTCTGACGGTGCCTGATTTCGAGGCCCGGTGTGCCCGGAATAAATTTCTAAAGTTTAGCTTGGGTATGTTCAGTAAACGAACGAGTGGGTTTTTCTATCTTTTTAACCGGTGCTCGGAATCAAAATCCGAGGGCACCGATGGAATCGCAGCGCCAGTAGTTGCTTAGAAACACCTTTTCCTCAGTTGAGTTTTCTCGGGTCTGGTTTTTAAATTTTTTGGTTAAGTAAAGGATTCAAATAAAAATGGTGCGACCAATTATTATTTTACTTGAGGTTGTTTAACCTAAGCTAAGTGATTGGAGTGGGACCCACAATATCCTACCCACTAGGTATGATATTTGTGAGGTGGGTCCCACACGAGCCCCACCGTTTCTTTTCTTCACCCCTCCTTAATTAAGGTAACACAACAACAACCCTCTTATGTGGAAGTCAACCCTTGCGTTTTTCTGTTTATGAAACACCTCTTTTAATTTGGGATGTTTAAACGTTGCAATAAATTCATTTAATTGATTTTTTGGTTATTTATTTTCAAAACACATGGCTTGAGAAATAAAATAAGACTAAATCTTATTTTATTAGAGTTTTTGGGTTGTGTGAGGCTGTGGAGAATTTTCTCAAGTTCTTGAAGTTCTTCTTCCTCGATGAAAAATGCGAAAAACGCGAAGAACGCCGACCTCCGACGAAGGACGACAAGAACGTCGGATCCTCGGAGATCGACGACGCAATGCCGACGAATCTTTTCTCCGTGACGCGACGATCCTCCTTCTACGATGTGAAATTCCGCGACGAGCATTCGTTCAGCTCTGCTCGAGGTAGGGGTTTGGTTTTATTCGTTAATATTTTCCTTGCGTTCTTCGTTAAATATTTGGGCCACCTGTTATCAATTTAACAGGAGGAGGTCGGACCGCCCGAACACAGCCGATCCTCCTTCCCCTTATTTGTGTGTTCGTTGCGGATCGAACAAAGGTGGCGCGGTGCAATGGTACCGTGTGAAATCAAGAATCAATCCGACGAAGGAGAGCGGCGCCGTCGCGCCGTGCCGTTGACGCCGAACCAAACCGCGGCCGGAGTCGGGGCTGCAGAGGCGAATCAAAGACTCCAAAGTTGTTTATTTGATGTGCGGATCGACGGGAAATGATGAAGCGGGTCACAAAGGTGATTTTGGACCCTTCGTAGTAACCTACGGGTCCCGGGAGGGCCTTAGGGGAACAAGACAGGCCAAACGGACCACCAGAGCGCGTCCGATGGTCCGCGGAAGATCCCGCTGGCACGCCGCCGGGAAGGGTCGCCACCCCTGAAGCCGTGGCAGTAGGCTGCTGGTCCTGCGGCTGCACGGGACCAAGGGAGACGTGTCGCTGGTAGGGAGTGGCCCCCACGCGGGGGTCGTGGCTTCAATCAAGGGGGGCAATTGCACCCCCTGTTCCGCTCAGCCGGACAGCCGAGCGGTCACGCGGCCGTGCCAGCGCGGCAGGCCAACCGGCCAGGCCGGACCACGCCCTATTGGGCCAGACCCGGACCTGGTTCGGGTCGCCCGGTTCGGGCCGACCCAGGGGGGTCTCGGGCCGGGTTGGTCTGGGCCCGAACCCCCTATTCTCGGGCATTTTTCGTTCGAACTCCCATATCTGGGGCTACGGACCCCCGATCGACTCACCATCAGTTGAGATATGATCCTTGGATCGAGACGGTCATCTTGGTATATTACACTCACGGTTTCGGAGAACTTTGAGTATGGTCGGGTTGGTTCGGATACGAAACCAACCGGGACCTCGAAGCGGAAACGCTTATATCTCAAGCTCCGGACGTCCGATTGATGTGTCGTCAACTTTGATGGATTAATCTTGATGAGAAAAAACTGTTTCCATGCTTCACCTGAGTTTTGGGTACATTTGGATAATGGCCGGGTTGGATTGTCCCTGAAATCCAACCGGGCCCCTGGACGGAAAAGATGATAACTTTCAGACCGGAAGTTCGTTTGACGAACCGTCAGCGGCGTTGGTGATCACGTTGAGAAATGGTCCCTATTAGAATACCCTATGAGAGTTCGGGGTACAGTTGAGACACAGCCTGGTTGGTTCGCACACGAAACCAACCGGGCCCCTGAGACGAAAATGCTAGTAACTCACAGATCGGGCGTCCGACTGACGCGCCGTCTGTTGAGTTGAGAGCACTATGATAAGGCAGTCCTTTGAGATACTTTTTCGTGGAACTTTGTGATACATGGAGTATCGATCAGTATATCGTGGAGCGGACCCACCTGGTGACGAGCTAGAAGAGTGCAGAGACCTAGTAGCTGGCTGAGACTTGACGACTGCTGATCTATCGACTCGGTTTGTTTCGGATTGTCCAGTGGGGAGAGCTTAGTTGTAGAGGCAGACCCATGGAGGAGGAGCTCTTGGTAGTAGTGGAAGACCCGCGGTACTCAACAGAAGGATTACCTCTAAAGGCTATGAGAGGGAGAGCTTGGTTGTATCAGCGGACCCACGGCGGAGGAGCGCTTGGTTGTAGTGGCAGACCCGCGGTACACAACAGAAGGAGTACCTTTGGAGCCTATGAGGGGGAGAATTTGGTTGTAACGGAAAACCCATGGTGGGAAGTGCTTGGTTGTCACAGCAGGCCCACAGTACTCGGCAGGTGGAGTATTACAATAGTCCAAGGTTATTGGGGCGCGCTTGGTGGTAGCGGCAGGCCCACTATACTCGACAGAGGAGGATTTCTCCAGCAGCCGTGGTTTTGACATCATGAATAAAATCACGTTTGAGATGATTCTATGACCTTTGTGTTTACCTCATGATTGAGATGGGTCACTTGATAACTTAGGTATACTTATGGGAATATACCTGGGTAGTGGTTATCCGTTGATTTCATAATCTTTGTGTTTCCTCATGATTGAGATGGGTTACTTTATAACTTTGGTATATGTATGGGCATATACCTATGTACAGGTTATCTGTTGATATCATCCTTGTGGTTATCCTTGTTGGATTTAGTGAGACCTTGAGGGTATCGGGGTCCCTACTGAGTATCGTTATACTCACCCCTGCACGGGCTATTCCCGCACCTCGTTGTGTTGGTTGCAGATGACGGGCAGCGAAGATAGAGGCCGAGTGTTCGAGGACTGGATGGTACCCGTAGGTGGACCTCACGACGAGACAGTATCCGGTGGTGTACTTCACGACGAGGTGACACTCGGAGGAGGTTGATGGGAGAGAGCATTGTGGAGGCTATCTGTACCTACCCTTTAGGTAGGATCTGTGGTGGACGATCCAGGAGCTGCGCTATCTGTACCTACCCTTCAGGTAGGATTTGTGGTGGATGATTCTGGAGATGTGCTATCTATACCTACCCATCAGGTAGGATCCAAGGAGGACAACCCAGAAGCTGCTTCTATCTTCTTCCAGCTGCGTTTCTTTGTAGTACTTTCTTTCAGTTATAGCTATACTTTCGATTGGGTTTGTATTCTGGCCCATTTACTTTTCAAAACTTACTTTTTGTACTTAGTGTTTTACTTCCACTTGTACTCTATGGTGTTTTGTTACTTTTATAAAGGCAATTCCTTCCCAGTTATTGGGATTTACGGTTTTGGTGCTAGTCGCCATCCCCTGGCCTATGGAAGTCGGGCTTGGGGTAGTTACGACACAGGCCCCGAGGACGGGTCGTGACAAATTGGTATCAGAGGAGTTCAGTTCTACCATAGAACTCAGGAATCTAATCTTTTTCTATGTGAAGCAATAGTTTTAAGGGTATTGAGTGCGGTTATCAGTCCGGGAGTACAGTGTTGGTGCGGAGGCCGACGTATCCGTACACCAGGACTATGACTTCTGATTTCCGACTTAATGCATGAAAACATTGATTGCATGTGTGTTCAAGTTTTCTTTGTGATTACTTTGTGTCAGCTCACCAGGTATACTTTTTGACTGTGGGGCACCTGTTTCTTTTCAGGATGGCCCCACGACTGCAGCCAGCTAGGGTTCCGAGCATTGTGTGGGACGACAGCCCACCGAGCGACGAGGCCTCGGTACATGGCCCTTTGACAGCAGAGGAACCGGCGGTACCTCTACCCGCTGAGACACCGATGCTACCAGCCCCAGCCGCTGATGGTGCACATCGCCTTAGTGAACTGCACGAGTTTCAGCGTCAGCAACCTCCCAGGTTCGGTGGGGAGACAGACCCTCAGGCATCCGAGGATTGGATGGAGGCAGTTGTGTGAGATTTCAGGTTAGTGGGGACACCAGCTGTCCTCATGGTGATCCTCGCAGCGAGCCTCCTACCCGCGACAGTAGGAAGATGGTGGAGCATGATGCTCCAGGTGCAAGATGAGGCATTTCTCCTTTGGATGGACTTTGAGAGCCTTTTCCGCTCAGAGTTCGTCCCATCCACGCTCTGTGCGGTGCGCATACCGGAGCTACTACAGCTGCTGCAGGGTAGCATGACAGTAGCCCAGTACGCGGCGAGGTTTACTGATCTCTCGTGCTATTCCACGGACATGGTATGGGACCCATTTTTCAGGGCCCGAACCTTCAATTAGGGGATCAGGTGAGAGATCATAGCTTCTGTTGTTTCTCACAGCATTCTGACACAGACAGGGGTGTTGGAGCGAGCCCTCTTAGTGGAGAGTTTCCTTGCTGAGCAGTCTACAGCAGCAGGACCCACCACTAGCCGGCATGCGATGGAGTCTTCTACAGCGGGTAGTAAACAGATGACGCAGAGGTCCAAGAGGACTAGACCTACAGGTTGTCCACCACATGACATAGGATCGTTTGTGTGAGGCACTCGAGGTGGACAACCACTTACCATGAGCGGACAATGTTACTCCTGCGGCGGGGTTGGTCACATGGCTCATGACTATCTGACCCACCATACAGATGATCAGAAGATGAACGAAGGACATCCCAGGCAGAGGTAGAGGTTTGATCGAGGCGGACCGCATGGAGCAGGTAACTCTGGCAGGGGAGCTGGTCGTGCAACTGGAGGTGGACGACGCTTCGAAGTGTTGCCACCACCACCACCAGAAGGCCCACCCCGATGGTAGGGAATAGGTGGACATGGGAGATCTCTGCTTCAGGCAGCTGAGGCCTACGATCATGGAGCTCCGAGAGCAGATGGACAGGAGCGGGACTAGCTCCAGAACTGGAGACTTTTGTTCATGTTGCTTCTAGCTTTGTTGATTTTTGTTTGTAGATACTATGTGTCTTTGTACTTTGAGCTGCAGTAATAAAAGACACCTTTGTTGTGGCGTTTACCTTCCTGTCCTATCTTTAGGTTGTTACTAAGAGGTTCCGTTTTAAAAACCATTGAATTGACCCTCAATTTGAGATACCTACTAGAGGAGACCCAGTGACCACACACTAATGCCGACAGTGACACTCAACCCTTGGAGGCGAGAGTAACGGTTGGATCTCATGGTAGTAGCGTCGAGGCCTTACGACGTCATCCATGGTATGGATTAGTATCATCCATGTCGGGATTGACTGTATGAGGTGAAGAACGTGGTTCATCAAGGGGATGAGACCTGATTTCTCTTATCGGCAAGGAAGAATTCTCAGCAGCTCCTGTAGGACCAGAAAGGTCCAAGTCATCCAAGAGAGGATGAGGATAGCTCATAGATCGAAAAAGTCTTGTTCTGACAGGAGGCGGAGACCACTAGAGTTTGAGGATGCCGGCCACATTTCCCTTCGGGTCTCACCTCGACGTGAGTTGCAGAGATGTAGCCGAGGCGACAAGTTATCTCCGAGGTTCAACGGACCTTTCTAGGTCCTCAGCAGGGTAGTCGAGGTGGATTACCGCTTGACCCACCCACCTCAGTTTCACCAGGTGCACGACGGCTTCCATGTATCTCAACTGACGAGATACGACCTCGACCCTTCGCATTTCATCGACCATGAGGATCTGGACCTGGGTGATGGGGTGACCCTCATAGAGGTTCTAGTGGGGATCGAGGAATGATAGGAGCGGATCCTACGTGGATAGTCTATTCCTCGGGTGTGCTTTAACTGGAAGTACGGGAACCTCCAGGTGAGCCCATGGGAGCGGAAGGCACATATGTGTGCTCAGTACTACTTTTGTATCCCTATTTTGTGTTAAAACTTTACAGGGACATAAATCTCTGAGGTGGGAGTATTGTAAATACCCGGAAATTTCAAGGAAATTTTCTTTCTTGATTTTCATTGGAATTTTACGACTACGCAGTTTCTGACGGTGCTAGATTCCGAGGCCCGGTGTGCCCGAAATCAATTTCTGATGTTTAGCTCGGGTACGTTCAGTGAACAAACGAGCGAGTTTTTCTAACTTTTGATCTGGTGCTCAGAATCGAAATCGGAGGGCACCGATGGAATCGCAGTGCCGATAATTTCTTAGAAACACCATTTCCGGAGTTGCATTTTCTTGGTTGTGGTTTTTAAATTTTTGGGATAAGTAAAGGATTCAAATAAAAATGGTGCGACCATTTTTTATTTTATTTGATGTTGTTTAACCTAAGTTAAGTGATTGGAGTGGGACCCACAATATCCTACCCACTAGGTTGGATATTTGTGAGGTGGGGCCCACACGAGCCCCACTGTTTCTTTTCTTCACCCCCATCCTTAATTAAGGTAACACACCTGCACCCCTATTAAGTGGAATACAACCCTTGCATGTTTCTGTTTATGAAATGCCTCTATTAATTTGGGTGGTTTAAACGTTTCAATTAATTCATTTAATTTATTGTTTCATTTTTTATTTTCAAAACGCATGGCTTGAGAAATAATATAAAGCAAACTCTTATTTTATTAGAGTTGTTCGGTTGTGTGAGGCTGGGGAAAATTTGCTCATGTTCGTGAAGTTCTTCTTCTTCAACGAAGAACGTGAAGAATGCCGACCTCTGATGAAGGTCGACAAGAACGCCAGATCCTCGGAGATTGACGATGCGACGCCAACGAATCATTTCTTCGTGATGCGACGCTGAAGAATCTTTTCTCTGTGATGCGACGATCCTCCTTCCGTGACGTGATATTTCGCGACAAGCCTTCATTCAGATACGCTCAAGGTAGGGGTCTGGTTTTTTTCGTGAATTTTTTCCTTGCGTTTTTCGTTAAATATTTGGGCCGCCTGTTATCAATTTAACGGGAGGAGGTCGGACCGCCTGAACACGGCCGATCCTCCTTCCACTTTGTTGTGTGTTCATTGCGGCTCAAACAAAGGCGGTGCGGTGCAACGACACCGTGCGAAAACAAGAATGAATGTGATGAAGGAGCGTGGCACCATCACATTGTGCTGTTGAGGCCGAACCAAACCGCGGTCGGAGTCGGGGCTGCAGAGGCGAATCGAAGAATCCGCATTTGTTTATTTGACGTGCGGATCGACGGGCGATGATGAAGCGGGACACAAAGGTGATTTTAGAACCTTCGTAGTAACCTAAAGGTCCCGGGAGGGCCTTTGGCGAAGACAACATGCCAAACAGACCACCGGAGCGCGTCCGGTGGTCCGCAGAAGATCCCACCGGCGCGCCGGGCCGGCACGGCGGCGGCGGGCGGCATCCGGCAGCAGCCGGCCGCAAGGAGGCGGTGGCGCCCAACGCGCCGCCGGGAAGGGCCACTGCGGCGGCAGGCGGCTGGTACCGCGGCCACGCGGGACCAAGGGAGATGCGGCGCTGGCTGTCGCGTCGCTGGTAGGGAGCAGCCCCCACGCGGGGCCACGACTTCATTCAAGGGGAGCAACCGCACCCCCCTGTTCCGCTTAGCCGGACAGCCGAGCGGCCACGCGGCCGCACCTAGGCCGGGTCAGGCCGTGCCCACCGGTCTGAGCCACACCTTATTGGGCCGGACCCGGCCCCGGTTCGGGGCGACCCAGGGGGGGTCTCGGGCCGGGTCGGTCCGAGCCCGAACCCCTATTCTCGGGCAGTTTTTGTTCAAATGCTCATATCGTGGGATAAGGACCCCCGATCGATTCACCGTTAGTTGTGATGCGATCCTTGGATCGAGACTGTCGTTTCTGTATATTAAACTCAAGGTTTTGGAGAATTTGAGTATGGCCGGGTTGGTTCGGATACAAAACCAACCGGGCCCTCGGAGCGGAAACTCTTATATCTCAATCTCCGGACGCCTGATTGACATGCCGTTGACTTTGGTGGATTCCCCTTGATGAGACGAAACTTTTTGAATGCTTCGCCTGAGTTTAGGATGGAGTTGGATAATGGCCGGGTTGGATTGTACCCTAAATCCAACCGGGCCCCTGGAACGGAAAAGGTGATAACATTCAGAACGGACGTCCGTTTGACGAACCGTCAGCGGTAATGGTGATCATGTTGAGAAATGGTCCCTATGATCATACCCTATGAGAGTTCGGGGTATAGTCAAGAAACGGCTGGGTTGGTTCGCACACGAAACCAACCGGGCCCCTGGGACGAAAATGCTAGTAACTCACAGACCGGGTGTCCGACGAATGCGCCGTCTTTTGCGTTGAGACACCTATGACGAGGCGGTCCTTTGAGATACTTCTTCGTGGAACTTCGTGATACCTGGAGTATCGACCAGTAGCTTGTGGAGTGGACCCTCCCGGTGATGAGATAGCAGAGTGCAGAGACCAAGTAGCTGACTGAGACTTGACGACTGCTGATCTATCGACTTTGTGTGTTTCGGATAGCCCAGTGGGGAGCGCTTGGTTGTTGCGGCAGACCCACGACGGAGGAGCGCTTAGTAGTAGCGGCAGACCCGCGGTACTCAACAGAAGAAGTACCTCTGGAGGCTATGAGGGGGAGCTCTTGGTTGTAGCGGCAGACCCACAACGGAGTTCTTGGTTGTATCGGCAGACCCACGGTACTCAACAGAAGGAGTACATCTGGAGCCTATGAGGGGGAGCGCTTGGTTGTAGCGGCAGACCCATGGTGGGAAGCTCTTGGTTGTAGCAGCAGTCCCACAGTACTCAACAGGTGGAGTACTAAAACATTCCAAGGTTAGTGGGTCATGCTTTCTTGTAGCAGCAGACCCACTGTTATCGACAGAGGAGGAGTTCTCCAGCAGTCGTGGTTTCGACATCATGAATAAAATCATGTTTGAGCTGATTCTATGACCTTTGTGTTTACCTCATGATTGAGATGGGTCACTTGATAACTTTGGTATATGTATGGGCATATACCTAGGTAGTGGTTATCCATTGATTTCATAATCTTTGTGTTTCCTTATGATTGAGATGGATTACATGATAACTTGGGTATATGTATGGGAATATATCTAAGTAGAGGTTATCTATTGAGATCTTCTTTTTGGTTATCCTTGTTGGATTTAGTGAGACCTTGAGGGTCTCGGGGTCCCTAATGAGTATCACTCACCCCTACATGGGCTATGCCCGCACCTCGTTGTGTTGGTTGCAAACGACGGGCAATGCAGACAGAGGCCGAGTGTTCGAGGACTGGACGGTACTCGGAGGTGGACCTCAAGATGAGACAGTATTAGGTGGTTTACTTCACGATGAGTCGACACTAGGAGGAGGTTGACGGGTGAGAGCGTTGTGGAGTCTATTTGTACCTACCATTCAGGTAGAATCCGTAGTGGACGATCCAGGAGCTGCGCTATCTGTACCTACCCTTCATGTAGGATCCGTGGTGGAGAATTCAGGAGTTGTGCTATCTGTACCTACCCTTCAAGTAGGATCTGAGGAGGAAGACCTAGGAGCTGCTTCTATCTTCTTCTAGCAGCATGTCTTTGTTGTACATTCTTTCAGTTGTAGCTCTACTTTCAATTGGGTTTGTATTCTGGCCCATTTACTTTTCAGCACTTCCTTTTTGTACTTAGTGTTTTACTTCCTCTTGTACTCTGTGGTGTTTTGTTACTTTTATAAAGGCAATGCCTTCCCAGTTATCGAGATTTATGCCTTTAGTGCTAGTTGCCAGCCCCTGTCCTATGGATGGCGGGCTTGGGGTAGTCACGGCACGGGCCCTGAGGACGGGTCGTGACAATCACATCACACCACAAGTACATCACCCAAAGTAAATAATATACAACTATAAAAGAAAACAATAATCCCAACAATCCCACCAAATGTACCCGAATTTTCACCCATGCATGGGTTTGAAAATCCCATGCTCATGCTCATTACTAAGACCCAAATCTTCCTAGTCTCTAGTCTAAATTTTAAAAATTATTAATACAATAGAAGTATAAATTATGAAAACTCATATTGTGAAACTTTTTAATGTCCCAACCCAAATTCCATCCAACGAGGCCTTAAACCAGTCGAACAAATTTCCCTCAAGAACACCTCCCCACCTTTTAGATGGTGTTAAGATGCATAGAGGGTATAGTAATACGATTTTGGGGAGAATATAATATATATTATTCGAGTAAAGTAAAATAAGAATAAAACAACAATAAACGAGTGGAAGAGAACATAAATTACCATAACAATATCAATGTCTGAAGATATTCAAAAAAAGGAATATCATACCAATCAGAAATGGAAAAAATTTTGTAATAGTGAAAATGAAAGTTTCTACAATTCAAAAAAAATGTTAAGACAAGACCACTCTATATATGGTACCAAACCATGTCGGGTTCCCTAACCCATGATCCATTCCCAAATGATAACTTATCCCAATGCCTTGCCCTTATCATGCCATGCTACAGCAAAGTCTTCTGAAGTGACGATCAGGTGGCCTGAGTAGAGTGTGAATACTATTCTGTAGGCCACCCCCAATAGTGTCTAAAATTATTCCATTCAATAGACACTGTATTTTATTATATAAATAGACATGTACAGTGAATAAATTAATAGTTATCACATTATCATTTATTATTTTTTAAAATAAATTAATCTAGGTATTGATTCATGTATCTCATTTATGTCATAATTAATTATTTTCATTCATTTGGTGTTAAACGCCATGTCAAATAGCCCAAATCTCATTCGGTGTAGGTTTCCATGCCTAACACCCCAAATATGATCTGGTGTTGACTACCATGTATACCAACCCAAATCTCATCCGGTGTATATAGCCATGTCTACCAACTCACATAACATTCTCTTTGATAACTATTGGGCTAGAACGCCTTGTCTAGGCCTGACCGTCTCCATTGGTCTATAATTACATGTATAACAGCCACATTCTAAATAATTTAAATAATTTAATAAATCTTAAATAATTATTCACATCAATTCCTTACTAATCCAACTGTTAGTTAAATACATCAAAACCCATTGGATTTATGGGTTAAAATATTCTATTATAAGTTTTCAATCAATTTTCAATGAAATGGTTTTGAATTTGTTTTTCAATGTTATATTTAAAGAAATGGTTTCTAGAATGTTTTCAAGATTATTTTATAAGTATTTGTATGGAAAATGGATTTCAAAATTTATTCAAGATCTCATTATATATTTTCAATGAAAAATTTTTAAAAAATATTTTAAATTTAATCTTTATAATTTTTAATGATTATTTTAAATTGAATGTTATTGAAATGGTTTTATGTTTTTAGAGCCTTTTATAATGAATAACAAATACATACCTAAAGAAATTTTTTCAGCATACCCTTCCTAGTTATTTTCCATATAAGATAACATCTTTTGATGTTACATATGACATTATAAATAACTATATAAAGGTTTCACTAATATTATTTGGTGAATGGTTTATGTTTTAATAGATTGATTCTTACGACACCCACTTCTCTTCCATGTGTTTCATTATTTTGAAACCTGATTCTTTTCATGTGTTATCATTTATAAATTGATTATGAAACCTGTATACTTTCAATAGTTTATTAAGTGATGACATTCTAAGGATACTCATTTCATTTCATTGGTTATGATTTCATGTTTATAGATCCAATCCATATTTATGGGTCATTATATGATCAATGTGTTATTATATTGTAGCACGATTATGAAAGATTTTATTAGTAGATAGATGTGACCTATATCTCCCTCCAATGTACTGTGTAAAGATTTATATCACATGATATAATTAAAGAAGTCTGATTGATGGACTTGATCAACTATGAGAATATGGTGAACCCCGATTCTTTACAATGAAAGGACTATGATTGGGGACAGTGTTGTGTCCCACATTGTAGGTGTAGTCAACATGAAGATGAATAATGGGGAAACCCAATATATTATAAAAATATGGGGAAACATGATCCCATATAATGATAGAAATGTGACTGGGGATGGTGGTGTTTCATTCCCGTTAGGTGCAGTTCCCATGAAGATCCCTAATAAATTATATCTATGCATATTGACTCATAGGGAATTATATCACATGTTTATGTATGAATTAATTTCATTTCTTATCCCATTGAAATGATTTGACGACTTGATTTTTTATTTCATTATGATTCGTGTGTTATTAATTACCATGTTTTATTCCATGATTCATGTTTTGGATTTTATGATATGTTGTGTATTATCATTTAATATTATGATCTCATTATCTAACCCATATGATCATGTTTATGTTTACATGTCCCCATGTTTACCCATAATGAGCATCCGAGCTCACCCATTTTTATATTTCCTTCCATAGGATATGAAGATATGTATTATGTTTGATGTTTCTAAGAAGGGTTCTATTCATAGAGAACATTGTGGGATATAATGTACCTCACTTCTATATCGTTGTTTAAGATTCCATGTTTCCAAAGTCCTAGAATAGTGTGGTACTTGGGAATCTGTTTTTGTAGTTTTTTAGTTATGTACAAATGATATGTAATGATAATTTATGAAAATCACTGCCTTCTATAGCTAGTATTAGATAAAAGTTTTAGATATCCATTTTAAAATGTGATGAGAAAACCATTGATAAGATTATAAGTACATTTCAATGGATAAGTGTAAGTATAAAGAAAAGTATAGGAATATTTCCTAGAATAATTGTTAAGGATAGAGTTAGTGGTTTTAATTAAATACATCCATTTCTGGATTAAAAAAAAGTAGATGTGGTTCTAGAATAGATGTAGATAACGGTAAAAACTCTAACTATATGTTCACGAATTGACATAGGGTAATCTATTACACAACAATGTTTCTTTCTACTCACTTGATTTGACACCGCCAGGTGATATTCTTTGGGAATTAATAAACTCATAAAAATCAATCTTAAAGGATTTAAATAGAATTTGGATATGAATAACCAATTATTGGCCAAAGGCTTCTTAGATTTTAGAAGGTATCAAAATTTATATATCATAGATGTTAATTAAAATTATTATTTGGTTCCTCATTATTATAATGTTATCTTACTATGTCCTTTGGTTTTAGTCAATGGATGGAATTAGAAGGAACTATGTTAATGGTGATTGTGATCGAAAAATAAATGATTTTCTTCTTATGAAACTAAATTATATAGGATCTAGAAAGAAAAAAATAATATCTATACTCACATAGAATTCTCAAGATACAAATCATTGAGGACATCATAATGAGAAAAATATGGAACAATATTTTGATGATTCATTCATGAGGAAGAACCCACCTTTATTCAGCAAGGTACTCTAATTCGTTTTTTGGAACACATGATCAATAACTCTATAAATATATTCTCTATTCTCTATTGTTGGGATCAAAATAATGTAATTCAACACAAATTCTGATGAAACAGTGAAAGAGACCAGTGGTGGAATCTTATCAAGAATATATTGAATTATCATGACGTGGAGTCCATGTATTGGGAAAAGTTGATGAAATTATTATTCAATAACTACATTCCACGTGTTCTTAATACGATAATGGAAAAGGAATTCATTAAGATGATGTAAATGAATGATGAATTTTCCATCACATATGAGTCTAATTTCACAAGACGTGCAAGGTACACATTAATAATTATCATCCAACATGAATATAAAGTTTCTAGGATATTCAGTGGATCAAAGGAAGTTCATAGAAGGGAATTTTCCTTAAGGGAAAATAGTAGCTACATTGATGTTTTACGTTTTTCAATAAATTTAGAAATAGGCGTTGGAGTTTCATATGAGTCTCATTGTTTAAGAAAAATAATAGGAAGATAGAGTTCAAAGTAAAATATAAAATCCATGAAAAGAATCAGATGATCCTTCCTTTTTGATCTATCTATAGAAAAAAAAAAGAATGGTGGGAATTATGTTATTAGTTCTAATAAGTGTTTTTGGTGTCTAAGGAAAGAACATTAGAAAATTGATAGTCAGACTAATGCGGAGAAGTCGTCCAATGACGCAAATAGAAGAGAATATACAGATAATGAACCTCTCACACTATAGTGCATTAATTTTAATGAGAATGGGGCTTTTTATGACCAGTTCCCAAACCCTAGGGTAGGTGATGATGGTTGAAGTCAAAAACCTCGTATTCCATGGGATAAAAGGAAATCTCATGAAATCTATATTTTTAACGAAGGGTTTGATTATTATGTGGTGAAAGGTACACATACTATCAACTCTAGAATAGATATTTTATTATTTTATTCTATATCCACCCAATATTTCATATAAAATGAATTTTATAAGGGTTTTAGGATTCCTCCAAAATTGTTAGATGTGAAATTTGCTGGGAAATCACCTTATGGTTAAATGATTGCATCTAATGTCTATGTTTCCTCTATGGTTGATGATTTTGTGAATGATCTTCCAAAATATATTATCATTTTTACTTATGTTGAATTTTCTCTCATCTATGACATGGATTTAAATTATATACATAAATCCCATAATAATTGGTGATAAAGGAATGTTTTTTTATTTTTTCATTCCCTTATTTATTAATTCATTAATGTGATTATAACTATGATGATTCTATAAATATTAAACCTAGTTTATGGATCTTATGTCCCATTCAGAATGAATTCTTATCTCAAATTGTTGGGGATAAAATCTAAATCGAAGAGATTCTTATTGTTCATGAATTTGCAGATGTCTTTAAAAGAGTGTTTCCTAGCCTTACAATTAAATTTAGGTTGAGTCATCAATTGAAATCATTTCTAGTTCCACACCAATTTAAAATAATCTTTATATAGTAGACCAGAGTTTGTTTTTGTAATTAATGAAGAAACTCAAACAACCCATGATAATGTATTCATTTGGCCATGTGTGTCACCTTGGAGTGCAATTGATATTTTTATGAAAATGAATTATGGATAAATGGGACTCTTCATTGATTAAAATTAGTAAAAAAAGATCACTGCCAAGAACAAGTATCATCTTCCTTATAATGATTACTTGTTTGATCAACTACGTTGAGGTCAACAATTTTCCATGATTGAACTTCATTCTAGATATCATCAATTGAGGGTCAGAGAATTGGGTATACCCAAGATGGAATTATGTTCATTTTATGGAAACTATCAATATATAAGGATTCTATTTCTTTTTAATAATTCACCTTCTATCATCATGGAATTTATGAATTGATTATTTTGAGAATACCTCACACATTTGGAATGAAATTGTAGATGATATTATTATCTATTCAATAGGAAAGTAAGAGAATCAAAGTCACATTAGAATAGTACTAAAACCCTATAGAATGAGAAAATATTTAAAAAATTTACAAAGTATGAATTCTTTATGCAAAAAGTTTCATTTTAGGGACACATAATCTCATGTGATGGTATAGAAGTATATCCTTCGTAGAAGGAAGCTGTTGAATTTTATCCTAGAACAACCACAGTGAATAAGAGACATTGTTTACATGGTTTAGATAGATTCTTTTAATGGTTCCGTATGTTTTGTTGTTACTATCTAATTCTATTACCATGATATCATAGAAGGGTGTAAGGTTCCTTTGGATAGATGAATGCGAGGAAAATTTCTAGGAACTAATGAGAAGGTTGGTTTGTGAACTAATGCATACATTACCCATTAGTTGAAAATGGTTTGTAATCTATAGTGATGCATCAATACATGGATTAGGATTTGTTTTTATGCATATAAACATGGTTATAGACTATTCCTAATGGTATTTGAGGTCTCATGAGAAAATTTACTTGACTAATGATTTGGAGTTATATACATTAATTTTTTCATTCAATTTATTGAGGCATTATCTTCATAAGGAAAAATGTTATATATATAATGATCATTAAATTATAAAGTATATATTCACACATAATTATTTTAACATGTTCGAGAGAATATGGTTACATTTGAAAATGGATTTTGATTAACAGATATATTACCACCCTTGGAAAGTGAAAAAGGTGGAAATTTCTTTGAGTTGGAATGATCATACTATTTTATCTGGGAATTGAATTGAAAAAGTTCAAATAATATATGATTTTAAAATTATGGACATATAAATCCTGATTTATCGAGAAAAATATTATCTTTATCAAATGAATGTAAGAACCTCTAACCATGAGATGATTAATGAGGAATAGAAGGAAGATGTAGATCTGCAAAATAATGATAGAAATATTACTATCTTTAACCATAATCAGGATGTAATTATGTTGTTCATGACTCATGTATGTGACCCTTCAAAACTAGATTTGACTACGGAGAAATTAGAGAAATCATATAGTTTATCATTCTTTATTCATATCAGAAGTATAAAGATGTATATTGATTTGAAATAATACCTCTGGAAGGATGGAATGAAGAGGGATATCATGGAGTTTTTATCTCAATGTTTTTTATTACACAATTTAAGGCTGAAAGACAAAAGGATAGTGGCATTTTCATCCATTACCCATAATAGAATGGAAATGGGAGAACAATTCATATTATTCTATCATTGGACCACCGAAAACATATGAAGGTATTATTCTTATAAGGTTGGTAGATGATTTCCTTACTAAATCAGTACACATCATTTCTATTAGATAAGAATTTCCTCTAGATTATATTTCCAGGATATATATTAAAGAAGTTTAATGGTTCTATTGAGTAACACATTGCATTATATTGGATTGGGATCCTAGGTTCACCTTAACGATATAGAAAATTATTTAATAGGAACATTATATGAAATTTTTTAAGAACTTCTTATCATCCTAAAAAAAAATTCGGCCTAAAAGAAAAATTCAAAACCTAGAGGATATACTATTATAATGTTCCAGGGGTTTCAATGGAGTTTTGGATCAACACCTTCCTCAAATTGAGTTTTCCAACAAAAATATCATTCACTAAAAAAGTAAATGGAACCTTATGAATACCATTATGGGATGAAATTTAGTTCTCCAAAATTTAGTTATGGATTTTGAGAATGTAATCTTTAAGGAAAGAAGACAACTGAATAAATGGTCAGGAAGGTTATAATCATTTAGAAGCATATCAAGGAAACTCAAAGCTGGTATAAAAGTTATTTGCATAATCAATGACATGATCTATAATTTGATGTAGGTGAAATTATATTTCTAAAAATACCACCCTAGAATAATTTTATGTGATTTGGGAATAAAGGTATACTAATCCCTAGGTATATAGTTCCATTTGAAATTCTTGATCATATCAAGACAGAAATCTATTGCTTGGACTTCCTGAAAATCTCTCTCATATCCATTATGAGTTCCATGTATCTATCATGAAGAAGTACATACCTGAACCATCACATGTTCTAAACAAAGTGGTCATACCACTATAGTATGATCTTTCTTATGAGGAACAACCTATTGAAATTTTGGAATATTTAGAGAATGTTCTAGAAAACAAGACCACTCTCCTAGTCAATGTGCTGTGGAGAAATTACTTATTATATAAAGATACATGGGCATTTTAGGATACGGTGAATCTAAAATATCATCATTTTTACCACAATTTTTATTTTTTAGGAGAATATTTTTATGGGGGGTTGAATGTAACACGTTGAGTTTTTATGGACATTTTTTTCTTCTATTAAGGTGTTAATTTTATTTAATGTATTGCATTTCCCAAAGTCAAACATTCCTTGAAATGATACTGAGTCGGCGTAAATTATACACAACACCAACATGGAATATGTTTCATGAGACACTAACATGGAATAAATTACAGAAAATATAGACCTTGAGTATGTTACATGAAACATCGGCTTTGCATATGCAACACCCAACACTAAGTCTCAACAAAACACTGTTTGATTTTTAGAATTATTTTATCAAAATTATTTTATCCTAATAGATAAAAATAATAAAATGAATATAAATAACTAATATTGAAATTTTTTTACATTTTTTTATATAAATAAAATAGATTGATAACAAAATAGATAATTTTTTAAAGTCCTAATCTGTTTTAATATAATATTTTCTCAAATGAATTTCTATTAATGTGCTTCTATGGAAATAAATAAAATTAATGTAATTCAAAATTAGAAATATAATTTGATAAAATAAACTTTATTTTTGAATTTATTATGTCCTGGTTTGCGTTTGGGTGAATTTTTGCAATTTTTTTAGAGAAACATCATCTTTTTAATTAAAGGAAAAGAATACTGAATTCTTGCTCGAAACTGCTTTTTCATAAAATTTATTTATAAGTATAAATTATATATCTAATTAGATTAATAAATTATTTATAAAATATTATTATAATTTAAATAAATTTATGTAATTGGAACCAATTTCTAATTAAAATAGGATATAATAAATAGAATAAACATGATTCATTATTGTTTTTAAAAAACGCATTTTCATCCCATCAGTGTGATTACATTTTAACAAATTTATGCAATTAATATTATAAGAATTTGAAAAATTGGATTCCCTATTTGGAATCCAAATAATTTATAATTTCTAATAAGGTAAAATCATTTATTTACAAAAAATATTATTGAATGTAATTAAAATTAATTACAACAATAATGGTAAAATTACAATTAATAAGGAAATATCCATTAAACATATGTGACCAAATGACCTATCCACTTGTCCAAAAAACCCTCTATATAAAAATTATATTTACATTTGAAATAAATTATTTAGGTTGGTCAGTATTGGATGTCTTTTGTTGTGTAAAATCATGGTTACACAAAACATTATTTCAAATATTCAAAGTTAGTCCATTCCATTACCTATAAAAGGCCACCACCTCTACGGCTTCCTCACACCTCTAAAACCACTTAAGATCATAAAATAACTAAATAATCTACTTCTACAGATACATTCCATTATTATTTAATTCCCACTTTGGGTAAAATGCAATACAATGAATCCTTTTAACCCAAACAAGAAGGAGTTACCTGATTAATAGGAAACGTCTTCTATCAAAATCATTTCTTTTCTTTTATTTCTCCACCCCCTCCACTATCCTAATCATATGAATTGATAAAAAACTAGTATAATAAATATAATGATATGTTTTTATGATATGGTTTCTTCTTACATATGCACACACATCCATCTAATTTGTAACGAACATAATTTTTTTGTTTTTGGTGAACTATCGTCTCACAAAACAATGATTGTTCATTATTCCTATACCACCTATCATGATGGGAATTATAATGGAAAATATATTATATAATAGAAATATGATATTTAAAATGATATTAATCTTATTTAATTGTTTTATAATTCAAACCATTTATACATTCTAGTTTTGGTAAATATGATAATTTCGTTTCAGGAAGTTTGGACTACTGCCCCCTCAAAGAAATGTGATTCATTCACACACTACATGGAATGTATTAAGTATAGGTTCATTAAAAATGTATGACATATTTGATATAATAATTAGAATTAAATAATTATATATATATATATATGTTACACTTTTATTCAATATAATAATGAAAGATGGAAACAACGTTCATGCGTACGTGCGACATAGCATCTTAATGAACGGTGTATTCCATTTAACGTTTATATATTATTTTATTCATATAATGCAAATATAATTAATATACAGGATATTTATATCATTTTTTATACTATGGATTCCTTTTATAAGTATAATTATCGATGATATTACAAATTAAGACACATGAAATAAACAAAGTGGATATTACCGAAAGTGAAACCTTCACATTGGATTGTCAACAAGATGGTAATGTTATGTCATAATAAAACCTTGTATAATATTAGATATAATAATATTATTCAATAAAATATTTATAATAATTTTACATTTATTATATTGAAATCTTGTGCGAGTACACAGAGAGTCATTACACAAGGTATGGGGATTTCTAGTATCACTTTTATTTATATGAGATTTATGATTCACTCACCACCCATTTAGTTTTTTGGTGGTTATAAATACCATGAACATATTATGATTCTTCCTTATATTTAAGGGTTTTTACATATCCATTTTTTGATCTATCTCTTTCATGGGTTTTATGATTCAAGAGTTTCCAAATTGTCAGAGTAGTATTGTCCTAATTTTCCTTCTTCAAGTCACATGCCAGGAACATCAAGAACCATGTATCAAAAAAATAAATAAAATATGATATATTAAGCTCTTATTCAAGGAAAAGTTATTTAAAAAGTGTTATTATGTTCTAAATTTTTCTTTAAAAAATTTCAACCTATTTTCAATTAAATAATTTTTAAAAATACTTTGATGCTTTTTTTAAACAACTGGTTTTAAAAAAATTCAATATTATTTTATAATATTTTTTTTAATGAAAATGGATTTAAAATTGTTTTAAATTTGTCAATATATTATTTACAAAAATATATAAAATTTTCATTAAAAGTTGTTATGTTTAAATTCAAGATAATGGTTTTCATAAGGTTTTATGTTTTAATTATAATTTTCATGAATAATGGACACTAACCTCAAGAAGAGTTTTCAAAATACCCTTAAAAGATGTAATCCGTCTATGATAACATCTATTTATGCTAAAAAAATAAATTACAAGATGTTATCCAAAAGTTCCATTATTATTATGTTTTAATGATTTATGTTTTTATAGGGTGATGTTTATGACAACAGTTTCTCTTCCAGGGGTTATATTATTTTGAAACATTATTCATTTCTTGGTTTATTGTTTGATAAATTTATTATGAAACCAATATCGTTTCCATAGGTTTTGATGTGGTGATATTTTATTTATTTCAATTTATTTTCATGGGTTACGATTTGATGTTTATAAAACACATCCCTTTTTATGGGTCACGATATGATGGATTTTTTATTATATTGGTCCAGATATATGAATGATTTTATTAACATATGGGTATGACCTATATATTCATCCAGTACATTGGTTAATGATTTATCACTAAGGAGATAATTATAGGAATCATATTGATGGTCATGATCACTATTGTAATATGGGGAATCCTATCCCTTACTTGGAAAAGACTACAAATATGGATGGTGTATTGTCCTACCAAGTAGGTGTAGTCACCATGAAGATGGATGATGGGGAATCTAGTTCCAATATGGGAAGATGGGAAAACACGATCCCATATAAGGAAATAATAGTGAATTAGTATGGTGGTTTGTCCCACATAGTAGTTTTAGTTCCCATTAAGTTCCCTGATATGTTTTATCAATTCGTCTTGACTCATAGTGAATGATATCACATGTTTATGTATGCTAATATTTTCAGTCTTATTCCAATTATATGATTTCTGGGTTTATTTTATTTAATTTTTTAAGATTTATATAGTATCATATTCCATGTAATATGCCTTGATTCATCTCTCACATTATAAGATATGCATGGTATGATCTTCGAATGATATGATCACATTATTTTACCAATATGATCAAGGTTATGCCTATATGTCTCAATTCTCTACCGTAATAAGCCTCGGAAATCACATCTTTTTTATGTTTCTTTGTACATTATATGAAGATATGTAGTATGTTTCATGTTTCCATGATTTTTTCTAGTCAATGAGAACCAAGTGGAAGATAATGTATCTCACTTATATACCCATGTTTATGAATACATGTAACCAAATGAACTAGAATAATATGGTCTTTGGATTCCAATTTTTATAATGTTTTATGTATTCTGTAAATGTTATGTAATTTAAATATATCAAAATTGTGGGTCAATATAAAACTCTTCTCTCTATTTCCTATTTAAATATATTTATGGTAATGATAAAATAAGAGAGACACATCACTTTTATACGATTAACCATCACTATGAAACCCCATGTAGAATACAATGACAATGTTTGATGTAATAAACCCAATAATGATCACTTCCATAATATTGTTTGGGAAAGGTGACCTTGATGATAATGATCACTATCTTCAAAAAATTTGGGATATGTCACAGCTTCCTAAGGGTCACTCCCTCAATATTCTCTTCAATGGATCACTCCCATTGGAATGGAAAACCTTCTTCCACTTCCTTATATTACTACCATCAAAATAATTCATTCAATGTTATTAGACATGTGATTAACTTCATTAGAAATAATAAATGCATCCTTAATTGTAGATAGATTCTCATTGAAGGTTTCACTTTAATACATTTTATGAATACAAATTTAGGAAAAAATTATTTGGAAATTCCTTTTTAATACATTCATGATGCTCACTACCTTCGCAATGCCCACAAAACCTTAAAAAAATAAAAAATAAATACATAGGTATATACTTTATTCAATAACCTCACTAATTTCATAACGCTCACCTCTTTATCAAATCCCAAATATGTTTCCAGAAGAATACTCATTTTTAAGCTAAAACGTTTTCATAAAGCTCACATAGCCTTCGTGATTGTCACAATAGTCAGTCCGATTTTTATGGACATTAAATAACTCCTTTTTTATTATCATTTACACAAGAATAACCTAGTGGTATCACCTTAGGGTATTCAAAGTCATTTTATCTTTGATAAGAACTGCCCTTATTTTATGAGGGGTTGGGAGCCTATTTATAGTAATTTCATACTGTTATGTATGAATCTATCCTCATCATTATTTTTTCATGAATATCTCCATTCTCATTTGTGAATCTCCCTGTTTTCACATAGAACCTAAGAAATTTCCAATTCATGAAGCTCCTCATAGTCGCAAGTATTTACAATAATCCTTTCTTGTATTCATAAATCACATTCTGGATTATTCACACATTTTTTAAACTCCCTTAATAAAACATAGTCTTTATAAAACACATTCTATTTACATATTTTTACAAATATTTCATTGAACTTACTCTTTCATAATGATTGATCCAACCCTCCAAAATTTGGACCTCGGAAATTTGAATAACACAAGGAAATAGTGCACCATTGAATACAAAATATTCTATAACTATGTCATGGAATATATTTTTATATCATGTATATTTTTCAACAAACCCACTTAATAACCATGATAGAACATGACAACCGTCCATACCCATCTTATTTTTCAAAAAATACTATAAACCCAAAAACATTGCAACGATTCAATGAGGGAATTTTTACCAACAGGACCGGTATACCAACTATCAACTCTCATACTTCTTTTTATATTATCATTCATTGTAATTATGAACATACTATACCATGTTGAACAATAAACATTCTAATATATAACATAGGGGAAATTGGATTTTATTATTCTCATACCATTTAATTCCTTTGTTACTAATTTTGTACACTATATTTTTATTGCCTTCATTTCCCCATTACATTTCTTAATAATAATTTCATAAATATTAAATGAATGTGGATATTGACCTAATTTTCCTGAAATTATTAATAAACATTTTGATAAAAACATTATGTAAAAATGTGTTTTATTCTTTTTGAGTATGACATCAAAATCTATTGAACATTTTATTTTTTTGTGAAAAAATCATCTTTCTTACTATATTAGTATGTTTTGTTATATAATTACTCATAAAATAACGTAATATTTTTCCATCACCCTCAATAGTTTTTCATTGTCTCAATTCATTAATTTGTGTGAATATATTAATCATTTTTTATAATAATGAACTAATATCATTTTAATTATATGAAATAGAAATTTATTTTGTCAATTAACAATTTATTAGTTTTATTACTATCTCTATTTATGAAATTTTATTTTTTGTAGACATTAATTTCAATTTAATCATACTGCATTCATCATTGACCATCATTTTTACTAACATAATATTATTCATGTGTTTCATTATAGTGTTTTTTATTTTTCATGGCTTTATCAAATACCTTCTCCCTGGGATCAACTCTTATTTTATTCTATTCTAATTTTATGTGTGGAAAAGTAAAAAATAATTTCATGTGATTAAAGAAAATAAATAAAATGGGACAAATTTAAGACTTTCATGTTTGTTATAGAATTAGCCTGAATATATTCTATTTTCATAGAGCATCTTTATAGGCATTTGTATATGGTTCCCATGAGAGTCGAAGTCAATGTAATTGAGTGTCCACCTATTTTCATTATTTCCACTATATTTACATCATTTATATGATTTCATGTTTTGGAAATCCATATTTATATATTTAAAAGGATAATATTACATTAGTTTATGGGATATTTATGTAATATGTTATTTATTAAGGGGAAACTATTCTTTGTATAAATTGATTTATTTTTATTTTAAAAATTTATTAATGTTTAATTAGTTTCCTTTGTTATAAAATAATATGATTAAGGATATAATCTATAAAAAATATTCAATTTACATTTCTTATAATAATTGGACTCCATAAAATTAAAAAACATAGCTAATGTTAATTGTGATACTTTAGATTGTTCCCTCTCAATATGTTAAATTGGAATGTTAATCAAAATGTCTTTTTACATCACCATCTATTTTAAAAAAACTATATAAAATCAATGGATAATTATTGTCTTACCAAAATATATTGTTCAATATATATATTTATATTTGAAATTTACTAATTTTGATTCACTTATATATTGTATTTTTGGTCATATACATTGTACAGTAGGGGTGGAAATTTGATAACATCTAGATTATATGAACGTTAAACATATTATAATGTTATTGGTTTTTATCATAATATTATCGCAACCTCTATGGAATATAACCAATGAGTGGGTCCATTAAGGTAATAAAAATTTAACATAATGCCCATTCAATGATCTAGTTATATAAATTTTATGATCTCATTTATCATTATTTATATATATGAAATAAATTAAATTCAAGGGAACTATAATCTTACATGGTTTTCCATCTCGAGGATATTACTATAGAGAATATAATGATTCATGGTTGACGTAATATATGCATTAGTGTGCATATATGTTTAAATGATTGTGGAGGATGAACCCCCACTCATAAATTATAATATTTCACCATTGGTCATATAATATATCTATTTTACATTATCAAGATCCTATAATAAAAGTGGTGAATATTATTTTCGAAATAAAATATTATAATTACTACACAATTTTTTTAATAAATTATGTATATTTTCATCATTTTAGAATATTTTTCATCATCAAATTATTACTTGGTTGAATGTGTTAATGAGTTTCAAAATAATTCCACTATAATTACAAAAAAAATTCTATTGAATTTTGTCACTCAAATTTTGATCATTCTTATTTAGTTTCATTCTATATTTTTAATAGATTTTTTATATTTACTAGGAGAGAAAAATTTAGTATTATTTTTAATGACTTTTTTAAACCTTCTAATTGATCCTATATAATTTCATCATAATACACTAATAAAATCAAAATTCATTAAATAATATATCATGATAAAAATTTCTTTTTTTAAACTAGCATATGAGAAATACTGAAATGTTTTCTGTAACCATGATGTTCATGTATTAAAAAAACTATATCAAATTTGATGCTCATTAAATAAAAATCAACAATATTTTTAATATATTTGTTAATTTATATAAATATTTTAATCATTCTTACACTGATAAATTTATATTTCTTTAATGAAATATTATTATTATATATTTTTACCCAATTGTTTATCGCATATTAAAAAAATATACACAGTCATCCCACGGTTGAACCCATAATGATGAGAAATCCCATGAATGAAAAATATATTTGAATAATTAGGTTAATGGTCATTTGAATAAAAACTATGATTAATTTACATTCTTATAAGTTATAACTTTTTATGGACAAGTTATAACAACATTATGATGAGTGATTAATATTTAATCTCTTTTTAATAAATACATTTATTGTCATTACAATTGAATCCAAGAGAATCCTTCATATTGGAATTTTTAATAAAATTATAAATGCCATCTTAGTCTTAATTTAGTAATAATACTCATTTTACAATTTTATATTCTAGAAATATTTATAAAACATGTATTCAAAAATTTATTCCATTATCGTTATTAAAATTAGGAAACTAGTTCATTCATTAAATTGAAATTATTTAATGCATGTAAAATGATCGTATCAAATAAAAGAAGAAAATATATAAAATATTGTATATACACATAAACTAAACTAAAAAAACTAAAATAAAAAATAAAAAATCAACCTCTTTAATCATTATTTATAATAAATATTAATAAAAATTATTTTTTACATCTCAATGTTTTAAAGAAAACCATATATCGGAGAATTTTTAGAGATGAATGATTTTTCTAATAAAATCCTAAAAAGTACAATACAACCAGATTTTTCTATCAAAGATTTATTAAAAAGGCCATTTTTGATTGATCGATGATTTCCTCATGCGTCAACAACCCCTATTTACAAAAATTTATATATAAATATAAATCATATTGTAATGAATTTACGATATCCAAATTCAATTATGAGTTTCAATAATGCTCCAAATATCCAACATATATTGTGAAATATATGATTTTATCAAAAATTATACAATATATATATCTATATATACATATATGTCCCCAACATAACATAATGTTATAAAAAATATTATAATTTAATTTAAATTATTTTATCTAATGATAACAAAAAAAATTCTATTAAACCATAGTTCTGCCATAATTTTTTGGTGATGTAATTATTGAAAAATCCATTATGCTACAATTTTCCCTCTTAATTTGTCCATACATAATTATTTCTCCTCTATTCATTACCAAAACAATACTACAAAATATTGATATACATGATTGATTTTTTTCAATATAACTTGACGTTCATTAAATAGAACTAATACCTTAAACTATAATTATATATATATAATTTGCGATTTAGAACCTCAAAACTATCACAATATAATTGATTCTATTAAAGAAATATTTTCACAGAGATTTATAAAAAACACCCATATATTCCAAAATTTAACATAAACTCTATACAAATTAAATTTATTTAAAAACTATATAACAATGAAAAAATATAAGAATTATCTTTTAAGTTAATAATTTAATGGTACAGACATGTTGTAAGTTTACGAAAAAAAATGATAATTACCTTTTAATTTTTTTTGAAAGGTAATTTTATTATATTTTCACTATATTATATAAATAAAATGTATTTATTCATGGAGGATATCATGAAAATAATTATATGTGAATATATATAATTTTAAAAACTATTACCTTTATAGAGAAGATGATTACATTATTTCATCATCCTGTCAATCCATTTCGTTACATTTTTATTAACCATTCATGTTGTTTTTTGGAATCAAAATATTATAGTATCTTCTGCCTCATGATAATTTTTATAGAAAAAAATATTATAAGGAATTCAAATAATGATTTATATTTATATACTATTAGGTAAAATATTTATGAAAATTAAATAAAAAGTAAATAGCATCATATGGATCCTAATGGGTCTGTGTGGTATGAGATTGGATTTATTTAGAGTATATATTCAAAAAAATATTTAATTTTTCATTATTATTTTACAATTTTCAAATCCTATCAAGAGATATCGGATATAATTATCTTTTTAATTACCTTGGAAAATAGGATACACTAAAAATTGGGATCTCAAATTCACATTAAGGTAAAAAGCATGGTGAGCGTAAAGACCCAATCTTTTATGAATGGAAATTCATTTCATTTAAAAATGTTATAAAATCACATGAAAACCCATCATATTGAAATATTAAGTGCTATGATACCTTTAAAAATAATTTTGTCACTTTTTTGTTTGGAATTATGAAGATCTAACATACACGGTTGTAATTTAGATGCTATTTGGAGCCCGATATGGGAAAAATAATTTTTGGTGGATAGTAACCGACCCTTATGAATTTTAACATACCGTTATGAATAGTGGTATACCACAATTTATAGAAACCTTACATAGGATAATATATAATTATTATTAATGTTGAAATTATGATATAAATATATTTTTGAATAAGTAAACGAATGTTTTAAAACTGGTTTTTGATAATAAATTTTGATTTTATAAAAATATTAAAACAAATATATATAGATTTTTTTTTGAAAAATGGGATTCATTTTTGGACGCTAAACATCAAAAAATGGTTAGGGTAAATTTTTGAGATTTTTCTAAAATACAAGAATTTTTTATGAATAATAAAATATGACAATTTACAATAAATGAGAAATAATGGATTTATTGAGTCATTGCTGATGATCTGCTGATGTAAGCCAAATTGGTTTGATGTCACTTTATTTTGTTACTATTCATGGTTATTGAATACTTAATATTACTTTTTTTGTGAAGAAATTATAAACTAATGATTAAAACATTATTAAAACCCTTCTCTCATACACTATAAAACCCCCTCACTCTGTCTTCCCTTCACTTTTTTCCAGCCTTGTACCATTCCAATATTCGGCCCAAATCTCTCCCCAAGAGCCTTCCCCACCACCAAAAGATCCTTTTCTCTTCAAAATAACAAAAACATTCCCCTAAATATGTTCTCAAAGGATGATTTCTCTAGTGGTAGATTCCCTTTTCCAATTCCTTCATTTCTGTTATGTTCTTTTCTTTTGTTTCATTCCTCACCTTTAGTCACCTAAATAGTATGATAACTACAGTTTCATACATGTAATAGAATTTTTTTATTATTTAATTTATTATTATCTTCTCTCCTTTCCCCACCTTTTATTTGAAAGAAATCAATGCACTGATTCAGATGTGTTAATTTCGCACATTCTAGGACAACAATTTATCAATTTATATTATTATCATTAATTCTGTTCATGAAACCATTTGTGTTAGGGTTTCACAAGATTATTATATATGTAACATATAATATATTTGTTTTTCTAATCCTTTTGTGCAAATTTTATTAATTTATAATGAAATGTATGTTATTTAGAATCTAACACACCGATTGACAAAAACGGTTGTCGCTATGGTTTTATATAATAATTCGACTTCACTCTAAGTAACCAAATTAAATTTCAAACCATGTAATCTCTTGGTTGTGCACTAGTATACTATAACATCAATTCTGGGCAACAAATTTCATCATACATGTTTATCCAAACATGAATATAAGTGAACCATTCATTTAAACCAAGTAAATAAACGATCTCAAATAATGAAATTGAACATCTTAACCAATAAAAATGGTTATAAATGAAAATGAAAGAATTATACCAAATAAATTACATAATAAAGTTTTTGTGGAATTATTAATTAACAAACCAAATTTTTTTATTCCGTCCATTAATAACTTGTGGAGAACACCAATGGATTTAAGGTAAGGGATTCTCTCCATTTCACCCTTAAATCAAGATTTTCCCCTTTGCTATACCTTTTTATATATACTCCACAATTATGGGGTATGTTTATGAAACTCCCCTATACATCCCACTTTATGTCAAAGTGATGAGAAACCCATTCTATCTCCCATAAATACCTCTTAGTTACACTTGATACAATGCTGATATAATATATTGAATTCTAAATGAGCCTTCATTGTTCTTTCGGGTTGCCTTATCTTTATTTATATCAAAATGGAGTTATTTTATCTATCTATGAAAATAATTTAGATGTTTTTTAGTTTAAAAAATTCATTTATGAAGTCCCATTTATAAATCTATTTTGTGGATATAAATTTTTTAAAAAGATTCCCTCCTCAGATCTTTCCGATTGGAAAACCTATTTTAAGGGAACTTCTCAAATTTTTACCCAATATCAATTTTACACTATTCCTTGTTTTAAGCAACCATTTTCTTTATAAAATCAATATTTCTATTATTAAAATATTCTTGGTTCCATTATTATTTTATATAAAATATTTTCCTCTTTTATATTTTTAATGCTCTATAGTATTTTCGTTAAACCCGCACAAAAGTGTTTTAATGATAACATTTCGAAAATACATTTATTATATGTTCTCACTTCTATTAGACACTACTTACCATGTTATATTCATATTTTACCCTATGAATGGTTATGTATGTTCTGATTATTTTATTTCATGGACACTTTTAGAATACGCCCATTGCTTATGATATATGTCATGACTGTGGTAACCAATTATTTCCATGGGTATCATTATGCTTATCTATGGTTGATTATGTATGATTATTTAGGTGGAATGAATATTCAGGAAAATATTGAGATGGGTTCACCCAGATAGTGCTCCAATTCATTGGATAATGCTAATTATCATGAGATGTGATATGAAACGGGATTGGCAGTTAGCCTTGACCCGTACTAAAATGAGAAACATGATTAGAGGTTTGCCTTGAGCTATACTGAAATGAAAAATATGATTAGAAATTAGAATTGTCCAGTACTAAAATGGGAAACTGGATGGAAGGTTATCCTTGAACCATACTAAAGTCATGTTTTATGATTCGGCCACATTTATATGATACCATGATTCTATAATCCCATGATTATATGATAAGATTTCCTATGTTCCATGCATTGGATTTCATTATTTCTTGCCAACTAACTCATGTTCTTAAGATGAATCCTTATGTCAATTACCTTACTAGGCTTTTATCTCATCAACATGTTCATGTGTTCCCTAGGGTACCCTATCCAGATGTAAGGGCTCAAGGGAAGCTAGGATCACTTTATGGAGATTAAATAATGAAATGATTTTTTAGCCCCATGTTTTATGTTTTATGTACAAAGTATTCTAAGGCACTAGACATAACGATCCATGGCTTTTACTCTGATGTATAATTATACATATAATCATTTATTGTTATATGTAAATGTATTGGGTTGCTATAGTTGGAATAAAAGGATTGTCTAGTTTTCTTAGAGATTAGGAATAAGGCACCTTTGTGAGAACCTTAATGATGGGACTAAGTATAAGGAAACATTCCTAAATATTTTTTTTGTATTGAGTAAGTGATTTATAAAGAAAATACATTCCTATCTGGATATGAGTAGGTAGAGGCTACTCTTAAATAGATGTACCAAGGAGTGAGTACTCATACACGGATATTCGGGATTAACCCGGGTAATCCTAGTACACGATAATGGTCCTTGATACACTCTTTCTTATGAAACTCTCGGGGGATATGATTTGTTAGATTCACGATCTTAGTACTAACCATAATTCATGGAATAAAATCCCATAAGAATATATGTTAAGAAAAAGATCAAGCATAAACTATATATAAACCTAAGTAATCATAAGTTATGATATACTTATTCATTATAAGTTTC
Organism: Viscum album; assembly: GCA_963277665.1. NCBI lineage: Eukaryota > Viridiplantae > Streptophyta > Magnoliopsida > Santalales > Viscaceae > Viscum > Viscum album. The sequence continues at coordinate 436,799,312 of OY728127.1, read as the reverse complement.
TCCTGTTATGTTAAAATTTTCCTTTTTATGCTGGATGGTTATGTATTCATGACCTCTAATTGTACATTATTTATCTTAGTTAATGGAGGGAAATTGAATAAAATATATCAAGAACCAATGTGATAGGAAATTTGATGATTTTCCTAAGGATATGCTTGATGCTACGAGAGAGGGTGCTCAAAACATCATGGAAATAATTGCTGAGTTGTCTTGAGTTATGAATAATAACATGAATTTTTCAGAATTCCATCCTCCTCCAAGGAAATAGAATTTTGTTGTAGAATCTTTCACCTGGAATAGGCCTACCATGTTTAGTGGATATTTTGATCCCCTCCTTGCATAAAAATGGATTAATTCCATTGAAAAGTTATTCTCCATCCTCCAGTGGTCGGAAAAAGAGAAGGTTACACTAGCAGTCTATCGTGTTGATGGGTAAGTTGATAAGTTGTGTAAATTGATCCAGAATACAATGTCCCTAGAGGAAATTGATTCGATGGATTTGGAGGAATTCGAGAGGATTTTTTTCAAAAAATATTTTCCACGAACCCTCCGTCCCATGATTGAAGGATAGTTCCTCATACTCAAGAAGAAGGAAGATGAGTCCATTAGGGCCTATGAAGAAAGCATTACAAGGCTATCTAGGTACACTGATGGCTTTGTAATGAACACTAAAAGCCTGTTGGATCGCTTCTTTAGTGGGATAAAGCCGAGTCTACAGAACGTGTTGGAGATTCGAGAATTCAAAAGTTATGAGGATATTGTCTATTGTGCCCTCATGTTTGTAATAGATATTGGAGACTCTCAGTGGTCTAGTGGGACCTATGACAAGAAGAGGAAAATAGAGAACAACATGGGTGGTTCATCAAACAAATCCCATAATATAATGACGCCGAAATTTTTCCATTTTAAAGGTTGTTGGAAGAAGTATCTTACTAATAGTCTAAAGGGATCCCAGAATTGCATCCAATGTGGAATGTATGGTCATCGAGCCAAGAACTGCTGAAAGGTTACGGGAAATCCAACTAATGTTGAATAATAATGAAATTTTAGATTGACACTTAGCTTGCAGTATAGTGTTACAACTGCGAGGAGCATAGGAATTATGCAAACACTTTCCCTACACTGAGGGTTTTTGGAGTGAATCAACAACAACCTCCAGGGAACTAAAGAAGGGCTTAAGAAATCACTACCGCTGAGGTGGAGCCAGTCAATGATGATGTGTTAGGTACGCTATTTATTCAATGAAGAATAGAGTACATATTATTTCATTATAGTTCGATGAATTCATTCATATCTTGCATGTTTAGTGGGACTACTCAAACACCACCTAAAAATTTGGAGGAAAAGATATCTGTGAGGACAGACAATTGTGATATTATTGCGTCCATGGGTTATAACTCCTCACCATTTAATGTTAGTGGACTTAAACTCCCATAAAATCTACTCATACTTCTTTAGTAGAGTTCAATGCAATCTTGGGAATGAATTAACAGTCTTTATATAATGCAATCATGTGCTTTTGGGAATGGGAGATCACTCTTCACATCCCGAAGCATCCTCCAATTTTATACATGTTTAAGGATGAAGATAAATTTTTATTAGAATCATCTTCCCATGTGTGGATATTTCTTCCTTAATAGAAAGCTTATATACCCCAAATTATTGATACAATGGAGGGAATCATACTGAAAGAGATGCCTATTGTGAAGGATTACACTGATGTATTTCCTGAAGAGATGTATGGTATTCCTCCTGACAGAGAGGTTGATTTCACAATTGAACATATCCCTAGATCTCTGCCTACCTCAAAGGCACCCTACAAAATGGAAACCATAAAGTTGGATGATTTCAAGAAGCAGTTATAGGAGAATATGTAGAATGGTTTTATACACCTGAGGGCTTCAACATGGTGTGCTGCAGTCCACTTCATCAAGAAGAAGGACCTATCAACACACCTCTAAATTTATTATCGTGAGCTCAATAAAATCACGATAAAGAAAAAGTATTCATTTTCATGGATAGATGAATTTTTCAATTAACATAGTGTGTCCAATTATTTCACTAAGGTGGGGCTTCGTTCGGGTTATCACCCATTAAATGTGAGGAAGGAAGATATTCCCACGACTTTCTTTCGAACAAGGTATGGACAATATGTGTTCATGATCATTCCCTTCTAACTCTCTAAAGCTCAAATATTTTCTTGTATTTAATCAATAGAGTCTTGATATTACCTTTACAATTTTGTTGTCGTCTTTATTGATGATATTCTGATATACTCCAAAAGCATGGAGGAACATGAGAATCATTTGAATACTATGTTTATGTTTTTTTGATAGGATAATTAGTATGAAAAGTATAGTAAATGAGAGTTCTGGATGGAGGATGTATCATTCCTGGGAATTGTTATCACCAATGAAGGGATATCTGTAGACCCTTCCAAGACAAGGGAAATTGATGAGTGGCCCATTCCATGTTATGTTACAGAGATTCGCTGCCTTTTGGGTCTATCTGGGTATTATAGATGATTTTTAAAGAACTTTTCATGAATTTCAAACCCATTTACCAAGATGAAATAGAAGGGGGTAGTGTTTGTCTAGGCTCGGGAATGAGAAGACAACTTCAAGGAGTAGAAATAAAGGCTTATCATAGCGCCAATACTCATACTCCCTACAAGTGGAGAACTATTTTTCGTGTATAGTAATTCTTCTAAGAAGTTATTAGCCTATGTGATAAAGAAAATTGATAAAGTGACAGAATATTCCTCAAGGATATGGTAAATCCATGAGAAAAATTATGCTACACATGATATGGAGATGGCGGCAGAGATTGTTTTGATGAAAATATGGGGACATTATCTCTCTGGGGAGATGTGTGAGATTTATACTAACCATAAGAGTCTAAAATATATATTCACAGAGAAATAGAGAAATATGAAGTAGTGAATATGGATAGAGCTCATCGAGAATTATGACTTCTCAATCCAATACCATCCGGGTAATGCAAACAAGGTGGAAGATTCTCTATGTATACAGGAACCTATATCATTATCAATGATAATAATTGATATGGATCCAATTTTCGTATATTTGAAAATGATGGACATGGTAATCCTTAAGGGAGGAACATAATCAATCCCTTTCTCAATTGATGGCTCATCCATACCACTTACAGAAAATAATGGATTCTTAAAGAAAATATGTGGAAATTAATAAAAGGGTGGAATATATCAGAATGGGAAATCCTTCGATTTAAAATTTTATTTGGAAGGATTTTTATGATTTGGGACACGACTGTGTGTACCATCTGATCCAGAGATAAAGCCAAAGCTATTGAAAGATGCACAAAGCTCAACCTTCTTAATCCACCCAGAGAAGAAAAAGATGTATTGAGATCTCTGAGAAAACTTTTGGTTGGACAATATGAAAAGGTAGATTGGAAAATATACATCCATGTTCCTGTTATGTTAGCTAGTGATGTATGAGAGTCAAAATTATAAGGGGATAAAGCTACCACAACCCATACCAACATAGAAGTTGTAGAACATTACCACAGACTTTGTCATCGGACATTGAAGGAAATCCAAAGGAAATAATCCTATACAGGTTGTCGTTGATCGTCTTACAAAGACACCTGACATTATCATGATTTGAAAGAACTTCTCATTAGATAAACATGCACAGATTTACTTCAATGAAGTGGTAAGGATGAATGGAGTACCACTATCTATTGTATCCAATCATGATCTGAGATTCACCTCAATGTTCTTCAATAGTCTCTAACATCAACTAAGGACTAAACTGACCTTCATTACAGCATATCTTTCTCAAAGTGATGGCCAATATGAGATAACTATTTAGACATTGTATGATATGTTGAGAGAATGTTCTATGAAATTCAGAGGAGGATGGGACTATCAACTTCCACAGGTGGAATTCTCCTACGACAACAGCTTCCACTCAAGCATCTGAATGACACCATATGAAGCCCTTTATGGGAAATGGTGTTAAACACTGGTGTGTTGGGATGAAGTCAGTGAGTGTATGATGATATGAATTAAATAGTGGATGAAATGGTGGAGAGGATGAAACAGATTTTGACGCATATCATGGAAGCCCAAAGTTAACAGAAGAGTTATGAAAATAACCATTGACGAGACCATGAGTTCAAAGTTGTATACATGGTATTTCTATGCATATATCCATGGAATATGGTCAGAAGGATTGGGAAGAAAGGGTTTTTATGTACCATGTACATCTACCCCTTCTAGATCCATGATCAAGTTGGAGTTATGGCCCGTCGAATTGAACTTCCACCTACCATGTCGAAATTACATGACGTCCTTCATTTATGATTCTTAAGGAAGTGCATACCACACCCATTACATGTACTCTCTTCAGAGGTGGTACAGTTGGAGGATGATCATTCCTATGAGGAGCATCCAGTGTAGATCTAGGATTGTAGAAACAATGTTCTACACAACTCGACTACTCATTTGGTCATGGTACTATATATAAACCACAATTGTGATGTGGAAACATCAGAATAGGATGAAACAATGAAGGAAAAGGACATGCACCTATTTTTGTCTTAGAATGTAAAACAAAAGTTCGAGTGTGACATTTCATAATGGGGGTAGAATGTGATGGTCAAATCTTTTATAAATGGAAATTAATTTCATATAAAAATTTCATAAAATCATAAGAAAACAAATCATAATGAATTACTATCTTCTATGTGACCTTTAAACATAACTTTTTCACTTCTGTGTTTGTAATTTCAAAAATCTGACAGAAACGGTTGCAATCGATATGTTATTTGGAGGTTGGTAAAAATAACATAATTTTTTGTGAATAGTCACCCACCTATATGAATAGTAATATACCCTTATGAATAGTGTCATACCCTAATGAATAGTAACAATACCTATGAGAATATATATGAATTATTCATGTTGAAATTACGATATACATATATTTTAGAATATATAAATGAATGTTTTAAAACTGGATTTTGATAGAAAAAATATTATTTTATTTAAATTTTAAAATAATGATATATATAAAGTTATTTTTGAAAAATGGAATTCATTTTTGGATTCTAAATTTAGAAAAAAAATTGGTTAATTTTTGATATTTTTGAAAAATACTTGAATTTTTTATGAATATTAACATACGACAATTTTTATTAAATAAAAAATAATGGATTTATTGAGTCATTGATGATGATATGCTGATGTAAGTGCAATTTGTTCAAATTCACAGGAATTTATTACTATTCTTGGTCATTAAATATTTACAATTCCTTGTCTTGGGATGAATTAATAAACTAATGATTAAAAAATTATGAAACCCTCTTCCCCTCCACTATAAAACCCCCATCACTCCCTCATCTCTTCACTCCAGTCAAGCCTTGTTCCTCACCCAAATTATTCCAAAATCTCTCCCCAAGAACCTTCCTCACATCCAAAAGCTCTTAGCCTATTCAAAATACTAAGAACTCTTCCCTTAAGAGGTTCTCAGATGAGGAAGTCCAAGACGTAAATTCATCATTCCAATTCCTTCATTATTGTTAAGATATTTTCTTTTTTTTTTCTTTCATCGAAACCCTTCACCAAAATAGTATGATAAATCCAATAACATACATGTACTAAAATGTTTCTATGAAAATGGTATTTTTCATTATCTTCCCTCCTTTCCACACCTTTTATTTGAAACAAACGATATCACTATTAGAGATGTTCTTATTTATCACATTAAAGGGCAGAGTTTTATAAATTTCTATTATTATATTTAATTCTGTTTATGAAACCATTTCGGTTATGGTTGAAACAGATTATTATATATGTAATATATCCTATTTTTTATTTTACAATTCATTTGTACAACAGGTATTTTGTTATAAAGAAAAACAAATTCCTTGTAATCAAACCCACCGATTAAAAAGAACGGTCTTCAATGTGATTTTATATAATAATTCAACATCACACTAAGTAACCAAATTAAATATTAAACCATATAATCTTTTAGATGTGAAATAATAGTATATAACTTCAATTATGGAAAACCACTATCATATTTCATGTTTATCCAAACATGAATATATGTGAACCACTGATTAAAACCATGTAAACACATGAGAACAAACAATGAAATTGAACATCATAACCAATCAAAATGGTTAAAAATTATGATTACAATAAATTAATTACTCATAAACGAGGTTATGGAATTATTAATTAAAAATCCTAATTTATTTTTTAAGATATTAAATAACATGTGGAGAACTCCAACGGATTCAAGGTAAGGGATCTTCTCGATTTCACTCCTAAATCAGGATTTTCCTATATGTTATTACTTTTTGTGATTAATTTATAATTATGTGGTTTTTTACATACCACCCCCATACTTCATTATTGATGTCTAAGTGATTATAAAACCCTTTTATCTCTTATCATTCCCTCATAGTTACACCCAATACCATGACGATAATTCGTAGTGAATTCAACCCGAACATTCTTTGTTCTTTCGGGTGGCATTATTTTTCATTATATAAAAATGGGGTTATTTTATCTAGTTATGAAAATATTATGAATTCTGTTTAGTTTTAAATAATTCATTTATGAAGACCCTTTCAAAACTCACTTTTTGGGATATACATTTTTTTAAAAGATTCTATCCTTAGAACAATCTGATAAGAAAATATGTTTTAAGGGAACTTCCCAAATTTTTACCAAATTTAAAATGTACTCTATTATATGTTTTAAGCCATAAATGTTTTTATAAAATCAGGAATTTTATTAATATAAAATTCTAGGTTAAATTATGGTTTTATATAAAAGATATTCTTCTTTTCTATTTCAAAATCTCTATAGTATTTTCTTTAAACCCACTCAAATATATTTTAATGAAAATGATTCTCAATTACATTTCATATATGTTGTCATTTCTATTTGACATCACCTACGATTCCATATTCCAATTTTACCCTATGAACATCCATGTATGTTCTAATAATTTTCTTTTAAGGTCACTTTCTTGATATGCCAATTGGTTATGAATTATGTCACGATTATGGTACTCAATTCTGTCCATGGGTACCCTTAGGTTTATATATGGTTTATTATGTATTATAATTGGTTTGGAAATAATATTAATGAAAATTTTGAGATGGGTATTCCCAAATAGCACAAGAATAAATTAGGGAAAAGTTAACTCTTGTGAGATGCAATGTGAAACAGGATTGTCGGTCAGCCTAGACACGTACTACAATGGGAAACATGATTTTTCATTTTCTTTGACCTATACTAAAATGGGAAACGGGATTGGTGGTTAGAATTGTCCCATAATAAAATAGGCAATGAGATTGGAAGTTATCCTTTACCCATACTAAATACAAGTTTTATGATTCTCTCATTGTTATATAATACCATGTTTATATGTTCCCAAGCTTATTTAATCCGATTTCTTATTTTTCATGCTTTGGATATCATTATGTAATTCCTTCTAACTCATGCTATTAAGATGTACCGTTTTTTCCATTACATTTCTTAAATTTATTGTTTGTCCCTTCTCCCATGTGTTCCTTAGGGTACCTTATGTAGATATAAGGCCTCAAAAGAAATTAGTAGCACTTTACGGAGATTAAATAATGAATTTTTTTAGCCCCATGTTTTATGTTTTATGTTTTATGTACCTAGTCCTCCAAGACACAAGACATAATGATCCATGTCTTGTACTCTGATATATAATTATTCTTAAAATCTTGTAATGTTATATGTAATTGTCTTGGGCCTCAATAGTGAGTAAAATTAGGGTTATCATTTGAATGTAATCATATTTTAAGGATGAATATCAAAATTATGGCATGATTAATGGTCCATAATCAAGTAATTATATATAGTGATCTCAAGGCATTATTTAAAAATCATAGAATCTAGGATTAAGATATTTGACCCACAAATAATGTTCATTAAATCATAAAATATATCATATTTGAAACAATTGAAACTATAATACAATATTCTATAACCATGGTTATATAAATTATTATTAAGGTATAATCATATGTATAGAAAGTCAAAACATAATATTTTCAAGGTTTTCATGTAGTAATAGAAACTCCAAACCACTTAATTTCAACACATAACATTGTGAGACTATAAAACCACGTCATATAAATCAATAATGTAATTATAATTTCTAATGAAATCATGTACATGCCTAAAATACTAATATCAAAACGTGTAATAATTTACCAAAGTATTGTTTCTAAATTTTTTTCCCAGCCCATAATATTATCATATATTGTTTTCCCTCATCATTCATATAAGATTATTTGGATATTTTTGGTTTTAAAACAATTATTCATAGATGTTTTTATATAATTTTTCTTTTATTAGGGGTCAAAAGCTGTTCATATAATTATATGAGTGGAAATCTATTGATAATAAAAAATGAGGTCACCATATATCTGTTGTTGATGCAATAGGTACCCTATGAGTGTGGACTTATCTCAATAGAACTTGAAGCCACACACAAAACCATTGGGGTAGGGTAGGTGGCTAGTGGAGCATTATTTACCATTTACAACCTAAATAGGTAATGGGTGGACTGTCTAATATTTTCTAATCAAAAAATAAAATTTCACATAGAAACAATCTCATTCCCTATTCATCCACGAACATTAACATGGTTATAAATAGATTTTAGCATTTTATGGAGATTTCATACAAGTCTTATTATATTATATTCCCAAAATAATGTTCCATATGTTATGGTTTCTCTATATTTGTATGGATCACGTTGTCAAATCCCTAAATGATAGATTCTATATTTATTTCTTCAATTTTTATTCCAATGCAGTTATTTGGTAGTGTTTCTCTATTTATATATATTTAGTTGTAAGATCTTCATTCTAATTATATATCATTTTTTATAGTCTCAATAAAGTTTATATTAGTATGTATTAACCCTATTATGATATTTATATATTTTTTAATGTGTTCTCATGCATGTGGGTATATAGAATTATTATCTATTACGAAATTAGAGATGGGTGTTATAAATTATTATTAAAAAACATAGTGGGTAATGAGTTTTTGTATTGGGTTTTTTACCTTGCATCTTAACGAAACAATTGGTATCATTACATTGATTATGAGAGGAGTGAAAAAAATCATCGATTTTGGATTTGTGGGATATTAGCCTTAAAATATGAGGGTTTTGTTGGGTGGATCATTTAGTATGGAAGTTTTTTTATGTCACCCAGCCTAAATGTATCATAAAAAATAAATTAATATGATGGTTTAAATAACAGAACTCTAAAAGAGATATTTAGCCGAATGAATGAATTTTATAGTGTCTCAGAGATTTTCTAAATAAACATATTCATACTCACTTTTTTCTCAATATTCACTCCACTTTTTATTTCCTTCTAGAATTCAATGAAATTATACTTATCTTCATATCCTAGTGGATGAGAAAAATAATAAATGGGTTATCTCAAACAAAAATAAAGGAAAAACATATCCATATTTCATTAAGATTAAGATCATAATAGATAATAAAACCTGGTTAATAAGAACAATAAAAAACTTGTTTTATCTAAAAAAATGAGATAAGGAAATATAATATCAAATTAAAAAAACATATAACAATGAAAGACTATGTTTAATCATGCGACAATAAACAATTATTAATGATAACAATAACAGGAAAATAAAAATATAATATATCATGTATGGCCCCAGCCTTATACATTACACAATCTTGAATTTAATTAAATATTTTACATTGAGGGTCATTTCAGGTGTAGGGTTTTAGAGAATTAGGTCATGACATATACATAATAACAAGAATATTACATGTGGAAACTTCTACTCAGTATCCATTTTTTCATAAAATAAACTCTTATGAAATTGAAACATGTTTAGTTGCATGTTTTAAAGAACACAACATTTCCTTGATCTCATCCTTGACACTATATAACTTTATGTTTGGTGAAAATACATTTCAAAAATATGGGATGATCATAAAAATATCATTAAGGGATACATAATGATGGGAAGCAGTTATTTTTCAAAACAACATGTAACGCCTGAAGACTTTATCCTAAATGAATAATTTTCACATTAAAGAAGTCGAAAAGAAACATAACTGGATATGAGAACATTTCATACCATTTTTATGACCAAAATATATACATAAAACCCCAATAAATTAATATATAGCTTATAAAGTTAACTTTGGACAAAATCAAACATAAATGGAATAACTGTACAATCGACTTCCACACATATCACAAAAAGGAATAGTCGTACGACCAACTTCCATACTCAATGAAATTGATGTTATAACAAAACCACTCATCTTTGGTTTATCATGGAACCACCCATTATTTGTTTTAGCACATAACCACTCGTAAAATGTCCATGTACTGGTATATAATCATGACACATTAAATATTGAAAATGTCAACATTTCACTAATAACATTTATTTTGAAAACACATGAAATTATTTTAATATATTAAAACACTCAATCCATTTCAAAAAACCATTTTAAATACCAAATTATATAAAAAGAGGAATATGTTATTTATTTTCCTTTTAAAAACATCACGACTTGTTAAGGAAGCCATATATCAAATAATGCTCGCGGCGGCAGAAAGATCTGTATTTCTGTATACATTAAAAACATTCTTTTTTTGTTTATTAAAATGATTCATAGAAAAATGAATCTATTTGATTGAAAATAAAAGTCAAATGGGTTTATTATACACTATATAAAATAAGGTAGTGTATTTTTTCAAAATTTGCCTCAATGAAAAGAGATTGAGATGAATACCCTTACCTTGGGTTCGACATGACTTGTTTCTTCTATATCTCCCTGAATAATAAAATTATGATAATATATACTTATTCAAAATAATTTTAAAGTTATTTATTCCTTTTATATCACTTACTACCATTCTATAAAAATCATATATTTATTCGAGTTCATTTTGGTCTTTTTGTCGATGTTCTGTGCATGTGTCAAAAATGAAGTTGTTATAATTAAAAATTGTTCATGTGGTCAAAATTCCATTATCTCTAGAGTAATATTCACAATTTATATATCACATATGTCATATATATCTAGTATATAAGTATTTATAGTTGTCTTTAACATTTGGTGATATGAAATGAAATGCACGGTTCATTGAGATGGTAAGACGTACGTACCCGTGAACCCTGCTTTCTTTTCTATTTCATATTTAACGAAATGAAAACATAATGATACAAAGTTATATTATAATTCCATTATAATATCATTTTTATATATTTTAAATAATTTCATTAATTCAATCCTTTACATGTTCCATGTATAGCATGAATGAGTCATATCACTTTATGGAGGACAATAGTACGCACTTTCTCAAATGAAATTATCATATTTATACAACATGAATTGAATAATAGTATATAATAAATTATAATTATATATGAATAGAGATAAAATAGTTATATCATATATATCATATATAATTATAGTTCAATCATAATGGCCACCATGAGAGGTGGTAGGAGATAATTGAACAATCATCGTTTTTTGTGTCAGTAGTTCACCGTCCACAGAAACATTATGTTCTAAATACATTAGATGGAGGAGTGTGTGATTTTAGTTCTAAAAATTCTCATAAAAACATCCAAGTATACTTAATATATTGGTGTTGTTTTAAAATAATTTAATAAAGAGAGTGCGGGGTGTTGGAGAAGGAATATATATGAATGAAGCTTGAGAGAAGACATTACCACAAATAGTGTAATTCTATTTGATTTATTCTAAAAGGACTTGGTGAATTTCCTTATGTACAATGTAATGATTCTAGGAGGAAGATAGGGACATTAGGATCTATTTTGGGAATAGGTTTGATGAGACAAGGTTGCATTAGTGGTGTGTGTAAGTGTTATAGGTGGTGTGCTTTTATAAGGAGGAGGCCACCTTAGGAATATCTTGAAATATAATTTTATAATATAATGAATTTAAATTTTAAAAATGAAAAAAATTAATTTAAATCAAATATAATTTGATTGTTATTCTAAATATTTTCAATTATTATGTTTTAGACAAGTTTTTGTTTCAAATTTAACATTATCATTTAGCTTAACCCTTTTTAACTAATTTAACTATTACCATGTATTCCTGTATATTCATAATATATCGTTAATATAGATACCATAAAATTACAATAGAACCTCATGTGGTTATTTTATGAAATTTAAAACATTATCTAAGTAATTTGGAAAAATAGAAGATTTTTAGGACTATTGTATCATTTAATAAAATAATTTTGTTTTAAAAAATCATTTATATCAATTTTATACTATTTAAATCATGAATTTTACAAAATCCATAACAACATGATTATTTATAAAATCCATAATTAATTCAAGGATAAAAATTCATAAAAATCCCTAAAATTAGTTTATGGCGTAAAAAGTTTTAATATAAATTTATTTTATATTTTATAATATCCTTTATTTAAAACATTCATTAATAAGGTAATCAGTACATCACCATTGTGTCATAAATAAATTTATTTATTCGAAATATAAAAATTATAAAAAAATTAAAAGATTTAGGAAATATTTTTATATTTCTAATTTCATTTTATAGTAAAAAATATAACTTTTAAATTCCCATATAATGTTTTCTAATAAAAGATACATGTTTGGGTTATATTTTCATTAACATTAAATTAAAAATAATTAAATGTAATTTCCACACAGAAGTGGCACTATGGGGACCTAAAATCATCCCAAGGATCCCCATGGTTGGAAATATTTTATCCAATATGGCTAGGTCATGAGTTAGGATAATTTAATATTAATATAATGTTATTTTTTACCCTTATTTACCAGATTTACCATTTAACCATAGTGAATAAAATATTTACTGAAGATACTATTAATAAAGTAAAAAAATAAAAGTTATCTATTTATATAATTTTTACCTCTTGATTACAAATATGGAATTTATTTTTCAAAATTCAAAACAATGATTTTTCAGAAATTAGTTTAAATTTAATTCATGTTGTCAAAATGAAAAAGAGTGTATTTTAAGTAGTTAAAACTACCAAAAAATTGACATGGGTTTATGCCCAATTTCAACGTGAAATTACTTAAAATTACCAAAAATGTATTGAATGATAATTATATAATCCAGTTTCACTTTAAAACAAATTAAAATTACAGTTTAACTATGTAAATAAATTAGACTAAAAGGCAGTTTTCAATTAAAATGCAGTATTTTTCACTATTCATTAAAAAATGAGCATTAGTAGAAAAATACCAAAATTTCATACAAAGTAAATTTTTATGTTACTCTCCTATATAAATAGTATAAATATTCTATTAAAACATACAATGGTTCCAAAAACTACATTTAAAAGATGTTCTCCATCAAAAGGCAGTAAAATAGTAATTTAAAAAAATACTTCTTTTATCAGAAAAAATGAATTTATTCTTATAGAATATCATGGAAAAATATAAGATGAATTTAAAACATTAAATTGAATATATATAATATACCATTCATTAAATTTAAATCCAGAAATAGTTATATGAAAATATTATCATTCTTTTTTAAATTGTTTTTTATAGAAACACATACATTATATTCAATTGGTTTTTTATTTCCATTTCTAATAAATTAGGTAACCAATGAATCATCATTTAGACATTTGTTTACCATATTTAAAAATTTATTTGATACTATTCATTCCCACCATTCTAGATTCAAGGCATTGACAACCATTTATAATAATAAAAAAAATATTTTATTATTTTTCAGTATAACCCAATGTTGTGTGCAATGTAAGATTTTTGAGAAGCCCATTGTTGTGTGTTAAGTATGCTATCAGAAAAAAGCATCCCCTTTAACTTAAAATTAATATCTTATTCATAAGTATTAATAGTAAAAAAAATGTATTATTTATAAATATCTAGGTCAATACATCTTTCCCCCCTTTTGGAAATTGTGTCCACTTAATTTATAAATTGGGCTCAAAAATATCATTAAAAGTACCATATTGGAAAAATAGTGCATAAAACTATCACTTTAAAATAAATAAAGATAATTATAAAGGTCAACTAAGATATGAAATTCTAGGATTACATGAAAACATGGATATATAACAGAAAACTGACCATCATGATCTAATGTACAGTGATAGAAAACATGATTAGGAAAAATTTAACCACTAGAAAACCACAAACATGTGATAGGTTAAACGGTTTTAAATTATGAGTAGAAAAATTAAATAGTATTTTTTTTTTTTATGTTCCCTTTCATAGATTTAGAGAATTTTTTATGAGATTGACTAAGATCATATAGAAAATATAATTACGTATCATGTATAGTTTCATCCTTTAATATGTTTTTACCAAAAAATAATATTTTTTCTCCAAACAATGATAATTAAAGATTACATGGTCACAGTTAATACACCAGAATTAACTTCTAGAAAAGCACATAATCTAGAAAATATTTACTATATATTTCCATTGTCTTTAGTCATTATCCAAAACCAAAATGGTTTGTATAATATCAGATAATCCCAAATTGGATTTCCTTTTATAAAAATAAATATAACTCTTAATCTCCAAAATTGAACAAAAAATACCCAATGTTCAACAAAGACCATTCAATACACATTATTCCTTAAAATTATTCAAAATAATCCAAACTATGTTCTAAAAAAAAATTAAGATGGATTTGACAACATAGTATTCCACAAAATTCTTAATATTTATTTTCAAATAACATCAACAACTCTTAATGTATCATACATAAAAGTAATTAACCAAATCACATATTATCTATGACAGGTTAATCATTTCCATAAATAACTAAAATCTCTATCATTCTACAATAAAAACAGAGATTCTTCCTCAATAAAAATAAACCATTTATACTAAAAAAATCTCATATTATTCAATTTTTCTTAGGAATATTGTGTTCCAAAAAGAGAGAACATATTCCAAAATAACACTTATCATTTAATCACCAAATCTTTTTCCTATACTAAGGATATGAATTTGATAAATCATAAGTTTTAAAAATCAATCTATTCTTGATCCAAAAATTCATTTAACTGAAAATAATTTTTTATACTAACTAGGGACATCACATAGTCTAGTGGTATGAAATAAATCATAGTCACACTTTTGTTATGGGTTCGAATCCTGCTGTATTATTCGACATGATGGGTTGTTACACAGTCTGCATGGTTTACTTCTAAAAAAACTGTATAATTCTACTTACTTTAACAAAAAGAGTAAAAAACCATAAAAGTATCCATAACATGTTTTAACCTCAAAGTTTGGTTCAATCCTCACATTTTTTATCCAAAAATAATAATAACACATAA
The DNA here is from genome assembly GCA_963277665.1 of Viscum album. Lineage (NCBI taxonomy): Eukaryota > Viridiplantae > Streptophyta > Magnoliopsida > Santalales > Viscaceae > Viscum > Viscum album. Next base: position 436,783,901 of record OY728127.1, on the reverse strand, counting down.
TTTCCTCAAAAAAAGATCACATAAACCCCTAACTTTATCCATTATGTCAACACATGAAAATATAATTCTTCCATGAATAACTTTTTCACATATCAAACTTCAAGGTTTCACATACTAGAAGAATTATTTCCAAGTTATCCAATAATCAAAAGAACCATAATAATTTTTAGCATTTCATCATCCTAAAATCAACCATAACTCTTGAATCCCCTCTATATAGAATATTTGCTCATTAAATGTTATTTATGATCCATTTAAAATTCCCCTCCAACATATTCCACAGTACTTCTTTCCAACAAACAAAATCATTAATCAAATCCAAAGATTCAATAATATAAAAACATAATCTATGAAATAATCCATACCTTTAATTGGTCATTATCGGTTTCCACATCATCAATTGGAATGGAAATAGGTTTTGGTAAACATATATTTTTATGGTCCTAATGATCCCATTCTTTAACCTTCTTCATAGGACATCTATTTTTATAATTAGAATGCACACCACATTTAAAATATTCAATTGATCCCTCAAAAAGAACTTCATTCTCTTTCGTAGAACCAAATGGACACTTCTTTTTTCTTTGGTAGGTTATTTATTTATGACCTTCATTACCACATCTGAATCATCTTCTCGTCCCTTTGAAGCATTTTCCTAGTTTTGTTCCTTCCTTTTCCATGACACATTGGTTTTTGAATATTCTTATATTTATGATTACTACCCGAAAATCCATCAAGATAATTTTATTGCATATATGATTCTATAGAAAAATAACCACGGTTAAAGTCACCAATCATGACTCCAAATAGATTGTTGAGAATAACCACACATGTTCTCATTGCTATTCTTATATCATTCAGATTCTTCTTCCAAAAACCATCACATTTTTCTTTAAATTGATTTCTAAATTGTGTCTACTAGATCCATCCACTTCTTAAACAAAAGGTCAGTCAGAGTATATCATTAATATAATTAAATATTATATAATGAGGAGGGTAAATAGTAAGTTTTATTTATGCTTGTTATATTACACTTATTAAATATATCTAAATGAATTACAACCGATTCTGTTATACTTACCATTGGGGTTATGTAACTTATGCTAAAATAACACCCTATCCTATATTTTTATCTAAACCGACCTCTAATACCAACTGTAAGGAACTAGCCTTAAACATTACATAATTTTGTATCTAATTTGGTTTTTCATATTTAGGATATTTTTATATTTATATATTTAGAAAATTATTTAATAACTTATATATAAAAACGTAAAAATTAAATGTTGAAACTTCTACTCAGAATCGACTATTTACATAAAATAAAAACTCCAAAAAAATGAAACATGTTTAGTTACATGTTTTAGACATCGCAACTTTTCCTTGATCCCATCTAGGATGCTATTCTATATTACGTCTGTGAATTTTTTTTCATAAACTCGGGTTGATCATAAAAATCTCCTCAAGGGATACTAAAAGAAGAATAAAATGTGAGTTTTCAAAACCACATATTATCCACTAATACATTATCATAAAGTGATATTGTTCACCAAGATACTTCAATAAATATAAGATCCTAGCTTACCATTTTTGTATCCAATATATTACCATAAAACCATAGAAAGCAACATATATCATATAAAGGTAACATCAGACGTAAACATAATTAAATGGAATAAATAGATGGTTGACATCCACACATTTCACTAAATGGAATAGCCATGCAGCTGACTTCCATACCCAATTCATTGGAGGTTATAACATAACCCCCTATTCATGGATTATTAGAGAACCACCCATCATTTGGTTTATCACCTAACCACCCATCAAATGTTCATGTACAGTTATATAGTCATAAATCATAAAGTATTGTAAATATCAACATTAAACTAATAACATTTCATTTGAAATATCAAAAAATTATTTCCAGATATTGAAAAAAATCCACACATTTCTGAATCAAATTTCAATTCCAAATTATGAAAAATGTTTCATACGGTATTTCTTTTCCTTTTAAAAACATTAAGACTTGTTAAGGAGGCCATATATCAAATAATGCTGGCGGTGGAAGAAAAGTAGTTGTCACCACATTTGTCAAAAACATTCCTTATGCCATTTAGTAAAACACTTTATAGAAAAAATATTCCATATGGATGAAAATAAAATTAAAATGGGTTTATTATACATCATATAAAATAAGGAGGCGTATATTATCAAAATATGCTTCAATGAAAGGAGATTGAGATGATAACCCTTACCTTGGGTCCGATTTGTCTTGTTTTTTATTTATATACCAAAATAATAAACTCAACTTAATAGCTACTTCCTTAAAAAACATTTTAAATGTTATTAACCAATTATATCACTTATTACATTTCTATAACAATCATATAATTATACATATTCATATCGGTCATTTTGTAGATGTTCGGTACATGAGTAAAAAATGAAATTGTTATGAATAAAAAATGTCTATCTGGTTGAAAGAAAATTTTATTCAGAATTATATTCATGATTTAGATATCATATATATCTTATATATATATATATATAGTATATATGTATTTATAATAGTCCATAACATTTAGAGATATGAAATGAATTGCACAGTTAATGTAGAGGGTAAGCCATATGTACCCATGAATGCTACATTCCATTCTATTTCATATTTATTGGAATTATAATTATTGAAAAATTGTTATATTATAATTATCATATAATATAATTTTTTATATTTGATACAGAAGATAATTATTTTCATCCTTTATAAATTCATGTTATAGCATGAACGAGCCCAATCACTTTCAAGGGAGCGGTAGTCTGCACTTCCTCAAAATGAAATTATCATATTTATACAATGTGAAAAAAATAATGGTATATTCAAAATGATTTTTATAGAAGCATATAGATAAAATATTTATCATTTATATCATATATACTTACCATGTCATTATAATGGCCACCAAGAGAGGTGGTAGGAGATAATTGAACAATCATCGTTTCGTGTGGCAATAGTTCACCATCTACAGAAATAGTATGTTATAAATATATTTGATGGAGGAGTGTGTTTGTGTTGGACTATTAATACATATAACAACATAATTGAATACTGAAGATACTGGTGGTGTTATAATATAATGGAATTTTCACGACCCGTCCTCGGGGCCCGTGTCGTGACAACCCCAAGACCACCTTCCATAGGCCAGGGGCTAGTGACTAGCACCAAGGCGTAATTCCCGGTAAAAAGGGAAGGCATTGCCTTTGTAAAGTAAACAAACACCCCAGAGCAAGCAAGAAGAAGTAAACACTAAGTAAAAACTGGGTACAATAGAAAGTGTGGTAAAGTAAGTGGGCCAGAATACAAACCCAAACTGAAAGTAAAGTACAACTGAAAGAGAGTACAACAACTGAAAAGTAAAGCCGCAGTGTCGATCCATCCATTGGTAGTCCCACCTGAAGGGTGGGTACAGATAACCTCAATAGCTCCTCAGGTCCAGCCTTTCGCTCTGAGTATGTCCCGCCCAGCGGTCCACCTCCAGGTACCGTCCTCCACCGCAAGCCTCAACCACGATCAACGCTTTCCGCCGTCTGCATCCAACACAACGTAGTGCGGGCATAGCCCGTGCATGGGTGAGTATAAGCTACATAGTAGGGACCCCGAGACCCCCGAAGCTCTTCCAGAGTCCACAAAGGATAATCCACAAAAGAAAGATACAATCATGAATTAACATCCGACACTGCTTAGGTATATACCCATACATATACCTATGTCACCCATTCCAGTTCGGCTCCAACATCCGAGCCCATGTTCGATCACATCCACATAGGATAGCATAACACAATACACATAGGAAAGCAAGTCAAGATTCAGCTCACACAAGTATACTTCTTCGTAATATGATAGAGATGATCAGATGTAGTCACTGACTCATCTAAGCCATCGGACCCACACATGATCGATAGGTACTAACCCCCGCAATGACCCACAAAGGATCGATAGGTAACTAACCCCCGCAATGACCCACAAAGGATCAGTAGGTAACTAACCCCCGCAATGACCCACACAGGATCGGACCCACACAGGATCTGTAGGCTCTGGCCCACACAGGACCGCTGAGCGCTGACCCACACAGGATCTGACCCACACAGGATCGGTAGCACTGATCCACGTAGGATCACTGAGTGCTGTAGTCGTCGCCGTCGAATCCACGGAGGATTTCTGTATAGTAGTCATCGTCATCGCAGTCGCAGCCAGCTCTAGGGTTCCCGCACCCAGCAAGCTCGTTCAGAAGGGTCCGCTCCACGAGCCGAAGGGATGATACATCAACTGACACATGTTCCGGAGTTGATGTATCCAAAAGTTCTGTATCATCAACAGGAACTCAACGTCAGAGATGGCGCGTTAATCGGACGCCCGACCTGAGAGTTATTGGCTTCTTCGTCCTAGTGGAACGACTGGTTTATAAGTCAAAACCAACCCGGACGTACTCCAAATGCCTCCAAACCTCAAGCGGAGTAAGCCAAAAGGTCCGTCTCACTTAGAGGAATCCAATAAAGTTGACATCACATCAATCGGATGTCTGGAGATCAAGTTATAAGAGTTTCTGCTCCGAGGGCCCGGTTGGTTTCGTGTAAGAACCAACCCGACCGAACCCAAAGTACACCGAAACCTTGATTGCAATATACCAAAATTATTTTCCCGTTCCAAGGATCGCATCACCTCTGACGGTGCGTCGATCGGAGGTCCGCAGACCAAGATATGGGAAAAAGACTGAAAGAGGTCCGGAAGTGGGGGTTTCGGGCCCGGACCGATCCGGCCCGAGACCCCCATGGGCCGGCCCGAACTGGGTCGACCCAACCCGGCTCTAGTTCCGGACCTCTTGGGCGCGACCCCCACTTGTTTTAACTGCGGCCCCATAATGGGGGTCTCTCACCTCCGGCTTGCCGGGGGTTACTAACCCCCGGCTCTTCTACTGTCCGGCCGGCCGGCTGCTGCTGGCTCAGGACAGGCAAGGGCCGGTCCCCCTGCTCCGACGCCGGCGGCCCGAAATCGGCTGCTGGTTCCCCTGCTCTATCTCGGCCTTTGCCGCGGCCTTGGACCATCTGGCACGGCGCGACAGCGCCGTGCCCCTCCGCCGCGACCCCACTCCGTCTGTGGTGTTTTTCGAGGTTCTCCGGCGCGGCGCGATGGCGCCGCGTTCTTGTTCGATTCAAAGGCGCGGCGCGACGGCGCCGCCCATACCTTGCCACATGACCCTATGCGGTGTGACGACACCGCGCCATCCTCGTTCCATTCCACCACATGGGATACAAGATAAAAGGGGAGGAGGTTCGGTTGTGTTTGTGCGGTCCGACCCCCTCCCCGTTAACTGGTAACAGGTGGTCTGAAAGTACGAGGAATGATGACGGATTAAAACACAAATATCATCAAAAATAAAATAATTCCCTACCTCGAGCGTATGTTGAATGGAGGTTTGTCGCGGAAATAACCATCGTGGAAGGAGGCATCGCGAAAGGAGAATCATCGCGGAAGAAGGCGTCTTTGGCATCACGGTACACGGCGTTGCGTAGTCGATCTCCGAGGATTCGGCGTTCTTCATCAGAGATCCGTGCGTTCTTTGCATTCTTCAACGGAGAAGATGAAGATCTTCAAGCCTCCCTTTGCTTTTCTCCCAAACCTCTCAAGCCACAAGTCCCCAACCAAAATAAAATAAGTACCTCACTTATTTTATTAACATAACTTAAGTTTGAAATTCAAAAGTTGAATTAATCAACTCGATTAATTAACTCAAGTTTTCAAATTAAATGAAGGGTTATGGAAGGTTGGGGAAGATGAAGGAGTGGGGTTCATGTGGGCCCCACCACCCCTATAACCTCCCATGGGATGTTTAATGGTTTCCACCGACTTTCAACTAAAGCTTTAAACCACTTAGTGAAAATTAAAATTGATGCTCAATTTTATTTTACCTTCCACAAATTTTTAACAACTTCTCTCATGTAAACGCAACTCCGAAGAAGGTGTTCCTAAGAAATTTCCGGAGCTGAAAAACCATCGGTGCCCTCAGAATTGGATTCCGAGCTCCGGTTCAAATGTTAGAAAAACCCGCTCGTTCATTCACTGAATGTACCTGAGCTAAACATCGGATAGAAATTCTGGGCACACCGGGCCTGGGAATCAAGTGCCGCCAGAAACTGAATTCTTGTAAAATCCCAAAGAAAATTTATGAAAAAATTTCCCTTGAATTTTACGGGTCTTTACATTACTCCCACCTCAGGTATTTACATCCCCATAAAGATACATCAAAAAATGGGGAAATAAATGTGGGTACTGTGCATGCATCTGAGCCTCCCTCTCCCAAGTGCTCTCTTGGAGGTTCCCGTGCTGCCATCTGATGCGCACTAGAGGAATCAACCGTCCACGTAGGACCCACTCCTGTCGATCCTAGATCTCCACTGGAACCTCTGCAAAAGTCTTCCCATCATCTATGTCCAGCTCCTCGTGGGCAATGATATGCGTCGGGTCGTGCACGTATCTCCTCAGATGAGATATGTGAAAGACGCCGTGCACCCGATGCAACTGAGGTGGTTGAGCCAGGGGATAAGACACCTCGCCAATCCTGCTGAGGACCTGGAATGGTCTGATGAAGCATGGAGACAACTTTCCGCCTCGGCCAAATCTCTGTAATCCAAGTCGAGGTGAGACTCGCAAGAAGACGTGGTTTCCATCCTCGAACTCTAGTGGCCTCTGCCTCTTGTTAGCATAAGACTTCTGTCGGCTCTGAGCTTTCCTCATCCGCTCCTGGATGATCTGGACCGTCTCTGTCGTGGCCTAGACCATCTCGGGTCCCACAAGTGTTGACTCCCCAGGGTCTGTCCATCATGGAGAAGATCTGCAAGGTCGGTCGTACAACGCCTCATATGGTGCCAACCTGATGGTGTAGTGGTAGCTGTTTTTGTACGCGAACTCCAGCAAGGGTAGGTGGTCCTCCCACCTGCGACCAAAGTCGAGGACACATGCGCGGAGCATGTCCTCGAGAGTCTGAATATTTCTCTCCATCTGACACTCAGTCTGAGGGTTAAAGGCGGTGCTCAGATGTATCTGCGTCTCAAACCCCTCCTAAAACCCCTTCCAAAACCGGGAAGTAAAGCGGGAATCTTGATCGGAGATGATAGACGATGGCACACCATGAAGCCGTACAATCTTCTGAACATAAAGACGTCCCAAGCCCTCCACTGAGCCCTACTCTCTGATGGGTATGAAGTGTGACGACTTGGTGAGTCGGTCAACAATCACCCAAATGGAGTCGTGACCTCTGGAAGTGCGTGGAATTCCAGTCACGAAGTCCATAGATATGTCGTCCCACTTCCACTACGGAACCTCCAAGGGCCGCACCAAGCCTGTTAGTACCTGGAGCTCTACCTTCACCTGCTGGCAGGTGAGGCATCAAGAAACAAACTCTGCCACAACCTTCTTCATGCCTGGCCACCAGTGCTGTCGTCTTAGATCCTGGTACTTCTTCACCACTCCAAGATGTACCACCAAAGAGGAAGTGTGAAACTCTCTCAGCACCTCCTCTCGTAAATAAACTAGTACCAAGGTATGTCCTTTGAAAAGGACATCGTTCTCTCCTCCCATGGAGAATCCATCAGGTTCCTGTCCTGAGGATATCTGTGCACGTTGCGTCTCACAGTCGGCGTCCACATGTTGTGCCTCTCTTACCCACTGCATTAGTGGAGGAGTAACTGTGAGTTCCTGAAGAAAGGTTTCTCCATCTCTATCCACGAAGGATATCTGCAAAGCGGCTAGCTGCTCTGTCGCCTCCCCAAGTAGCAGAATGCCCGTCCTCCTGCTGAGTGCATCGGATACTACGTTCCCCTTTCCAGGAGTATAGACTATCTCAATGTCATAGTCCTGGAGGAACCTGAGCCATCACCGATGTTTCAGGTTCAGGTCCTTCTGCAAGAAGATGTACCTGAGTCTCTGGTGGTCAGAATAGACTGTAAAGTGCTCGCCCATAAAATAGTGTCGCCACATCTTCAGAGAGAAGACCACTACTGCTAACTCTAGGTCATGGGTAGCGTAGTTCTGCCCATTCTGCCTCAATTGACGTGATCTATAGGTGATCACTGCCTGCTCCTGTATCATGAAACATATGAGTCGTTCCCTGATGCATCGCAGTAAACTATGTACTCAACTCCCTCCTCTGGTAGACTCAAGATAGGTGCGCTGGTCAATCTCTGTCTCAGCTTCTGGAAGCTCTGCTGACATCTGTCTGACCACACAATGGGTTTCCACTTCTTCGTCAAAGATGAGAGTGGTGCCGCAAATCTGGAGAAGTCTGGAACAAAACTCTGGTAGTATCCATCTAGTCCCAAGAAACTCCGTACCTCTGTCACGCTCCTGGGTGTCTCCCAAGCTAGCACTGCCTCGATCTTCACAGGATCCACCACAACTCCCACCTCAAAGATGACGTGTCCCAAAAAGTGGATCTCACATATCCAGAACTGACACTTCGAGAACTTTCCATGATGTTGGTGCTCTCTGAGTGTGTCTAGTACAACCCACAAGTGGTAGGCATGCTCCTCCTCAGTGGTTGAGTATATCAAATTATCGTCGATGAAGACCACGAAAAATCGATCGAGGTATGGCTGAATGATCATGTTCATGAGGGCCATGGAAACTTCTGGAGCATTGGTTACACCGAATGGCATAACCAAGAACTCATAGTGGCCATACCGACACCTGAAGGCTGTCTTCTGCACGTCCTCATCCCGAACTCTGAGTTGATGATATCCTGAACTGAGGTCTATTTTCTAGAACTACCGTGCTCCCTTGAGCTAAACGAAGAGGTCATCAATCCTAGGTAATGGATACTTGTTCCTCGCAGTCACCTGGTTTAGGCGACGATATTCGACACAAAGTTGCATGCTCCCGTCTTCCATCTTGGAGAACAATATCGGGGAAGACCAGGGTGAAACACTGGGTCAGATGAATCCCTTGCCCTGCAAGTCCACCAACTGTACCCATAGCTCTCGAAGCTCAGCGGGGGTCATCCGATATGCGGGATTGGATATCGGGGCTGTCCCGGGGTACAGGTCAATATAAAAGTCTACCTCTCCGCGAGGAGGTAGTCCTGGAATGTCGTTGGGGAAAACGTCCGCATAATGATCCACCACTACATGAAAACTAGGACACCGAACGTCAACTGCTCCTAGGATGAGGCTAGCCAATGGATGAGTGATAGGATGTCCTATCCTCTTTGAGAGTCCATCCTTTTCTGTGAAGGATCCCTTCTCGCCGGTGACGGTGAACCTGCTCCCGTCGGTGCGTACACAACGCACCTTGAACCTAATACAATCAATATGAGAATGAACTGTAGATAACCAATCCATGCCCCAGATGATGTCATAAGGCCTCGACGCCGCAACAAGAAGATCCCAACTGAACCTCTCGCCTCCTAGAGTAAGCTCACACATCCGGAACCAGTGCGTAATCGTCGAGTCTGCTCCCGTAGGAGTCTCTAGCCGTAAGGATCGAGACAACAGCTCTGTCGGAATCTCCGAGCTCCGAGCAAGGGCAGCGACTATGAAAGAATGAATTTATCCTGTGTCTATAAAAACTACAGAAAGGGTGGAATAGACACAGATAGTACCTCGAATCATCTCGGGCACGCCGTGGTCGTAGGCCTCTGCTCCCTGATGTTGTGCCTATCTCTGCCTGCCAAATCCCTGTGGTCGGGGTGGACCTCCTGGTGGTGGTGGTGGTAGAGCCTCAAAGCGTCTCCCACCACCTGCTGCTCGGCCAGCTCCTCTGCCTCATCTGCCTTCTCCCTGCGGACCACCACGATCGACCCTCTGCATCTTCCTGGGTGGTCCCTCAACCGTCTTCTGCTCCTCTGCATGGCGGGTCGGGCAGTCACGAGCCATGTGGCCCTGCCCGCCGCATGCGTAGCACTGTCTGCCTCTCGAAAGACTGGCTCCATGCTGTGTGCCCCGCACTGCTGAGCGAGTGTCCTGAGGTCGTCTGCCTAAGGGTCTGGTCTTCCTTGACCCGTGATTCATTCTTCGGCTGCCAGCTGTAGAATACTCTACTATGTACCGCCCTACGGTAGGTCTCGCCGCTAATGTAGGCTCATTAAGGAAGCTCTCGATCAGAAGGGCTCGCTTCAGTACCCCTGCCTGTGTCGAAATGCTTAGGGAGATCAGCGATGCCCTGATATCATGCCTCAATCCCTGCTCAAAGGTCCGGGCCCGGAAGAATGGTACTCGTACCATATCTGTCGAGTAGCGCGAGAGATCTGTAAATCTCGTCGAGTACTAGGCGACCGTCAAGCTTCCCTGTCGCAGCTGTAGAATCTCCTGGATGCGCACCGCATGGAGGGTGGCTGGGACGAACATTGAGAGAAAGAGGCTCTCAAAGTCCGTCCAGAGGAGAGATGCCTCGTCATGCACCTGGAGCATCTTGACCCACCATCTGCCTACTGCCGCGTGCAGTAGGCTCGTTACGAGGATCACCATGAGGTCCGCTGGTGTCCTCACTAACATGAAAACCAGTACAACTGCCTCCAGCCAATCCTCGGCTACCTGAGGGTCTGTCTCCCCGCAGAACCTGGGCGGTCGCTGACATTGAAACTCATGTAGTGCACTAAGGGGACGTGCATCGTCAGCAGCTGGGGCAGGTAGCATCGGGGGCTCGGCGGGTAGAGGTACCGCAGATGCCTCTACTGTCAAAGGGCCATGTACTGAGGCCTCGTTACTCGGTGGGCTGTCGTCAAACACAACTATCGGAACCCTAGCTGGATGCCGTCGTGGGGCCATCCTGAAAAGAGATAGGTGCGCCATTGTCAGAACAGTATACCTGGTGAGCTAACACAAAGTAATCACAAATAAAACATGAAACAGACATGCAATCAATGTTTTTGTGTATTAAGTCGGAAATCAGAAGTCAAGGTACTGGTGTATGGATAGGTTGGTCGCTGCACCAACATTGGACTCCCTGGACTAATAACTACACTCAATACTCTTAACACTATTGCTTCACATAGAAAAAGATCAGAGTTGTGAGTTCTGCGGTAGAACCAAACTCCTCTGATAACAATTTGTCACAACCCGTCCCCGAGGCCCGTGCCATGACTACCCCAAGCCCACCTTCCATAGGACAGGGGTTGGCGACTAGCACCAAGGCATAATTCTCGGTAAAAAGGGAAGCCATTTCCTTTGTAAAGTAAAAAAACACCACATTGCAAGCAAGCAGAAATAAACACTAAGTAAAAACTGGGGACAATAGAAAGTGTGGTAAAGTAAGTGGTCCAGAATACAAAACCAAACTGAAAGTAAAGTACAGCCGAACGAGAGTACTACAACTGAATAGTAAAGCCACAGTGTCGAGCCGTCCACTAGTAGTCCCACCTGAAGGTTGGGTACAGATAGCCTCCAAATCTCCTCAGGTCCAGCTATCTGCTCCAAGTACGTCCCGCCCAGTGGTCCACCTCCAGGTAACGTCCTGCTCCGCAAGACTCAACCACGATCAGCGCTTTCGGTCATCTGCAACCAACACAACATAGTGTGGGCATAGCTCGTGCATGGGTGAGTATAAGCTACTCAGCAGGGACCCCGAGACCTCCGAAGGTCTCCCAGAATCCACAAATGATAATCCACAGAGGAAAGATAAATCACGAAGTAACGTCCGACACTGCTTAGGTATATGCCCATACATATACCTAAGTCACCAATTCCAGTTCGACTCCAACATCCGAGCCCAAGTTCGATCACAACGACATAGGAAAGAAAAACACAATCCACATAGGAAATCAAGTCAAGATTCAGATCACATAGGTATACTTCTTTGTAAGACGATAGAGATGATCAGATGTAGTCACTGATTCATCTATGTCGTCGGAACCACATAGGATCGATACGTACTAACCCCCGAAATGAACCACAATGGATCAATATTTAACTAACCCCCACAAAGACCCACAAAGGATCGATAGGTAACTAGCCCCCGCAATGACTCACACAGGATCTGACCCACATAGGATCTGTAGGCGCTGGCCCACACAGGACCGCTGAGCACTGAACCACACAGGGTCTGACCCACACAGGATCGGTAGCACTGATTCATGTAGGATCGCTGAGTGTTGTAGTCATCGATGTCGAATCTACAGAGGATTTCTGTAGAGTAGTCATCACCGTCGCAGTCACAACCAGCTCTAGGGTTCCCGCACACAGCAAGCTCGTTCAGAAGGGTCCACTCCAATAGCCGAAAGGCTGATAAATCAACTGACACATAGTCTGAAGTTGATGTATCCAAAATTTCCGTATCTTCAACAGGAACTCAACGTCGCAGACGACGCGTTAATCGGAAGCCCGGTCTGAGAGTTATTGGCTTTTTCTTCCCAGGGGCACGGTTGGTTTTTAAGTCAAAACCAACCCGACCAAACTCTAACTGTGTCCGAACCACATGCGGAGTAATCCAAAAGGTCCGTCTCACTTAGGGGATTCCAACAAAGTCGACGGCACATCAATCGGATGACTGGAGCTCAAGTTATAAGTGTTTCCGCTCCGAGGGCCTAGTTGGTTTCGTGTACGAACCAACCCGGCCGAACACAAAGTACTCCGAAACCTTGAGTGTAATATACCGAAATGACCGTCTCGTTCAAAGGATCACATCTCCACGTACGGTGAGTCGATCAGAGGTCCGCATCCCAATATATGAGGAAAAGACCGAAAGAGGTCTGGAAGTGGGGGTTTCGGGCCCAGAAGGACCCGGCCCGAGACCCCCTGGGTCGGCCAGAACCGGGTCGACCCGAATCGGGTCCAGGTCCGGCCCGGCAGGCGCGGCGCGGCGCGGCCGGCACGGTGCGGCGTGGCCCGGCTCGACATCCCGGCGCGCTTGCCAGGTGGCTCGGCCGAATGGCCAAGACGTTTGGGATCCGGGGGGGGGGGGGGGCGTTGCCCCCCTCCTGTTGTAACCGCGGCCCCATAATGGGGGTCGCTCACATCCGACCAGCCGGAGGTTTCGAACCCCCCGGCTCTTCCACTGTCCGGTCGACCGGCTGCTGCCGACTCGGGACCGGCAAGGATCCGACGCCGGCGGCACAGAACCGGCCGCCGGTTCCCCTGCTCCGCCACGACCTATGTCGTGGCCTTGGACTGTCCGGCGCAGCGTGACGGCGCCGCACCCCTCCTCCGCGGCCCCGCTCTGGCCGCGGTGTTTTTGGGGTTCTCCAGCGCAGCGCGACGGCGCCTCGTTCTTGTTCGATTCAATGGCGCGGCGCGACGGCACCCCGCATACCTTGCCGCATGACCCCGCGCGGTGTGACGGCACCGCGCCATCCTCGTTCCATTCCACCACAAGGAAGAAAAGATAAAAGGGGAGGAGGGTCGACCATGTTTGTGTGGTCCGACCCACTCCCGCTAACTCGTAACTGGTGGTCCGAAAGTACGAGGAATGATGACAGATGAAAACACGAATATCATCAACAATAAAAGTGTTCCCTACCTCGAGCGTCGCTTGAACGGAGGTTCTTCGGGGAAATAACTGTCGTGGAAGGAGGCATCGCGAAAGGAGAATCGTCACGGAAGAAGGCGTCATTAGCGTCGCGGTACACGGTGTCGCATAGTCGATCTCCGAGGATTCCGTGTTCTTTGTCGGATATCGGTGCGTTCTTCACGTTCTTATCATTCTTCGACAAAGAAGATGAAGATATTCAAGCCTCCCTTATATTTTCTCCCAAACCTCTCAAGTCACAGGTCCCCAACCAAAATAATAGAAGTACCTCACTTATTTTATTAACATAAATTAAGTTTGAAATTCAAAAGTTGAATTAATCCACTAAATTAATTAATTAAAGTTGTCAAATTAACTGAAGGGTTATGGAAGGTTAGGGAAGATGACGGGGTGGGGTTCGTGTGGGCCCCACCACCCTCATAACCACCCGTGGGAAGTTGGGTGGTTTCCCCCAACTTCCACACAAAGCTTTAAACCACTTAGTGATGAATAAAATTGATGCTCAATTTTATTTTACCTTCCAAAAATTTTTAACAACTTCTCTCATGTAAACGAAACATCGAAAAAGGTGTTCCTAAGCAATTACCGGTGCTGCAAATCCATCGGTTCCGTCGGAATTCGATTTCGAGCACTGGTTCAAAAGTTAGAAAAACCTGCTCGTTCATTCACTGAACGTACCCGAGATAGACATCAGATAGAAATTCTGGGCACACCGGGCCTCAGAATCAAGTGCCGTCATAAACCATATTCTTGTAAAATCCCAAAGAAAATTTAAGAAAAACATTCCCTTGAATGTTACGGGTCTTTACAAGAATAATGTAATTTGGGGGTTGGAGAATGAAAAGAAATGGACGATGCTTGAGAAAAGACATTACCTCCAAACAGGTAACTCTATTTCATTTAAGCTAAAAGGCCTTCTCAAATTACCTTCATCCCAAGGTAAGGATTATACGATGAACTGATGGATGTTAGGATCTTATTTGGGCAGAGTTTGGAAGATTCAAGGTGGCATGAGAGATGTGTGTAAGGGTTAGATATGGAGGCCTTTTATTAGAGGAAAGAGGGTCAGTTAAAGAATATCTTCAAATATATTTCTTATTATAAACTAAATTTCAATTTTCAAATGGTTAAAAATTTATTTAATTCAATAATAAGATGATTATTGTTTTCAATACTCTCATTCAATATGTTTTATTCATGTTTTGGTTTCAAATTTCACCTTATCATTTAGCTTTAACCATTCGTGAACTAATTTAACTATCACTATGTATTCTTGTATATTCATACTATATGGTTAATATAGTTACCATAAAATTCCAATAGAACCTCATTAAGTTCATTAATAAACATTCCAACATTAGCTAAGTAATTTTTCTGTATATTATATTTTTATGACTATTTTGTCATATAATAAAATATTATTTGTTTTAAAAACTCATTTTTGTCATTTTATAACTGTTAAAATCCATAATTTTAGAAAATCCATTACAACATGATTAATCATAAACCCATAATTAGTTTAAGTATAAAAATTCATAAATATCCCTAAAATTCTTCAATTTCATAAAACATTTACAATAAATTTGTATTAATTTTTATAATATCATTTATTTGAAACAGTCATTCATATGGAAATCAGTACATCACAATTTTGATATAAATAAATTTATTTATTTAGTATCTAAAAAAATAAAAAAATTAAAAGACATAGTCAATATTTTTATCATTATAATGAATTTTTATAGGAAAATATATAACTTATATTACCCCATATAAATATTGTTTTACTAAAAGATACATGTTTATGTCATATTTTCTGTAACATTAAAATAAAAATAATTTAATGTCATTTCCACACACATGTGGCTCCATGGGGTCCTAAAATCGACCCAAGGGTGCCCATGGTCATAAATAATTCATCCAATAGGGTTATTAATTGTGTTAGGGTAATTTAATATTATTCTAATATTAATTTTTACCATTCATTACCAGATTTACCCTTTAACCATAGTAAATAAAATATTTACTGAATTTATTATTCATAATGTATAAAACAAAAAGTTACATTTTTATAGAATTTGGACCTCCTGATTAAAAATATGGAATACATTTTAACAAATTCAAAACATTGAAGTTTCAAAAATAAGTTTAAAATTAATTCCCATTGATAAAAAACAAAGTGTTTTTTAAAAAGTAATAACTTCCAAAAGATTACAATGTGTTTATGCCCAACATCAAAGTGAAATTACTTCAAATGGCCATAATTTTATTAAATGATAAATTTATAATCCAATTTCACTTTAAAACCAATTATGATTACAATCTAACAATATAAATAAATTAGATTAAAAGGCTGTTTTGAATTAAAATGGTGTATTTTTCACTAATCATTAAAAAATGAACATTATTAGAAAAATTCTAAAATTTAATCAAACGAAAATTTTGGTGTTACTACTGTAAATAAAATAATAAATTGGGAAAATAAAAAATATAATGTTGTTAAAAAGTTCATTTAAAAATATATCTCCATCAAAAGGTTGTAGAACTTCATTTTTAGAAAAATAATTCATTGAATAGAAAATATGATTTTATTCTTACAACATATCATGAAAACATATAAGATGAATTTATAACATTTCATTTAATATTTGACATATATTATTTATTAACTTAAAACCATAAAAATTTATATAAAAAAATAATTTTTCTCTTTCAAATTGTTTTTCACAAATTCACATAAATTATATTCATTTGGTTTTTTATTTCTATTTCTAAAAACTGTGGTAACTAATGAATCATAATTTTAACATGTGTAAATAATATATAAAAATTTAGTTGATACCATTCTTTCCCTAAATTCTAACAGTGAGGTGCTAAATACCATTTAGAATAATGATAATAATAATATGGTATTATTATTCAATATAACTTAATGTTGAGTGAAATGTAAGATATCAGCAAAACCAGTTGTTGCATACAGAGAATTCCACCAGAAAAAAGCATCCCCCTTAACATAAAATTAATATCATATTACTAAGTATTAATAGAAATAAAAATTTATTATTCTATATATTCATGGTTTGTAACATCCTTCCCTCCCCCCTTTTGGAAATTCTGTCCAACAATTTAGAAATTTTGGTTGGAAACATCATTAAAAGTCTCATATTGGAAGAAGAGTCAATACAACTATCACTTTAAAAGAAATAAAGAGAATTATAAAGGTCACTAAAAATATCACATACTAGTATTCCATGAAAATGAGGATATGAAGGTGAAGACGTACTGTCATGTTCTGATGGAGAGTGATAGAAAAATAATCAATAAAAATTTAACCAACCTAAAACCAAAAACATGTGATAGGTTATATGGTCATTATTTCTTGGTAAGAAAAGTAAACAAACAACGATTTTTTTTATTATGTTCCCATTCATATTATTGGAAACTTTATTTATGAGATTGATATGAACATAAGGATATAGACTTGATTTTCAAGTATAGTTTCATCCTTTAATATGTTTCTACCAAATACTCATATTTTCACAAAAATATTAGTATTAAAGATGGATTTGTCACACATAAAGAGCTATAATGAACTTCTAGAGAATCACAGAATATATAAAATATAAAAAATATATTTCCCTTGTCTTTAAAAATTAACCATATCCAAACTTTTTAGTAATATATCCGATAATCCCCCAAAAGATAGTAATTTCTTAAAAGGAATTCAACTCACAATCTCTAAAAGTGAAAAAACAATACCCAAAGCTCAAAAAAGTCCATTCGTTACACAATTGTCATTCAAAGTATTCAAAATAATCCAAAATAAGTTTGAAACTGGAAATTAAGAAGGATTTGATCACATAGTCTTTTAGAAAATTCTTAACATTTTTCTCAAAATAACATAAACTACTCATAAAGTATCATAGTAATTAACCTAACCACTTATTCTCAATGATATGTTTGTCATTTCCATAAATAACCAAAAATGTTATAAGTTCAAAAAAAAATATAGATTATTCAAAAATAATATTCCACCGTTAATCATTAAATGAAATCCCATAGTATTCTATTTTAATTAGGCATATAGTGTTCTTAAAAGAGAGAACATCTTCCAATAAAACACTTATCACGTAATCATCAAATAATTTCACTATTCTAAATATATCTATTTGATAAATCATATGTTTCCAATATCAACAAATTATTGATCCAAAAAATCATTTAACAAAAAATAATTAATCATATTAACCAGGATTTCATGTACTCTAGTGGGATGAGATAAATCTTAGTCACACATTGGTTGTGGGATCGATTCCCTCCGCATTGTCTGACGTGACGGGTTGTCACACAGTCTGCATGTTTCCCTTTTTTTGAAAACAATATAATTCAAATAAAATTATCAAAAATAGATATAGTATAAGGCCCTGGCCTTAAACATTACTTAATCTTGAGATATTTCAAGAATACACCTTGAGGATCTTTTCAGGTTTAGAGTTTTAGAGAATTATATCATAAAACATGTATTACATTCTACATTTAAGAAAAGTGGTTACATAAAATACAGTATTCAGTTTTCCCATCAAGGGAAAAGTATATAAAATAAAACATGTATTCTTTCTTGACACTTCCTTGACAGTATCATCATATCATGTACCTTTCCCCAATCCTGTGAAAAACATTTCAAAAAACATGGGGTGAGCAAAAAAAGCTCAGTAAGGGTTATAAAAATATGGAAAGGAAACATGAGTTCATATATACATAAGAATGAAATCATAATTTACCCATAAAACATAGGCACTTTAACATACCTCATCAAATCATGAATAAATCATACAAATCATAAGACATAAAGGTAACTTGAGGCATTCATAACATTCTTACGTAGGGAGTAACCCACGTGGTTACGTTTTGAATACCCATCACAGTATATTCCCTAAATCTATATGGAGAAACCTTAACATTTCACTTCTTCACGTTACCCAATTCATTGGAGAGCTATATCGGGCTCACCCGCCCTTAGTTTATCACAGAACCACCCGTCTTCATAAAATGCCCAAGAACCTCAACATAATCGTATCACATAAAACATACATAAAGGAAACATAACATTTCCACATTTCAATCACAAGATATCAATACAACACATTGATATAAAAAAATTACAAAAACCATTTTCTATACAAAAATAAATGAAAAGTAAAACATGGTATTTATTTTTCTTTTAAAAAAAAGGTATGGCTGGTAGAGGAAGCTGAAACTCAAATAATGGTCACGGCGGCGGAGAAGTCGTTGTCGCCGCATACGTATGACAAAAACATTCCATTTTTTCATTTAGTGAATGCTTCGTATAAAAAATATTCCTTTTGAATAAACGTAAAATTCATAGGGGTTTATACACCGTATAAAAGAAGGTTGTGTATAAAACAAAATATGCCTCAATGAAAGGAGATGGAGATGAAGTCCCATACCTCGGGTCCGACATGACTCAGTCGTTCTTTAATCTCCTGAATAATAAACTTGAGTTAATTTCTACTTGTTTAAGAACCTTTTTCATGTTCATTATTCCTTTTATATCACTTATTTCCGTGTCATGAATACTATGTAATTATTTAAGTTAATAACGGTCGTTTTAACGATCATTGGTACTTGGGTAAAAAATAAACCCTTTATAATTACAAGTTTTTCATGTATCCATTATATCCAGAATGGTATTCGTGGCGTAGATATCATATATATCATATATATCCATTACATGCATGCATTTTTTATATTACATTACATTTAGATATAAGAAATGAAATGCACCGTTCCTGGAGACGGTAAGCCGTACGTACGCATGAACGCTGCTTCCATTTCTATTTCGTATTTTATGAAATGGAATCATATTGATATAAAGTTATATTATATTTCCAGTTTAATATCATATATAATATCAAAACTTCATCCTTTATACGTCCCACGTATGATATTAACGAATCAAATCACTTTGAGGGGGCGGTAGTCCGCACTTCCTTAAATGAAGATATCACGTTTACCCATAATGGAAACCATAAAGGTATGCCAAAATGAAAAATACAGAAGCTTAAGGAAAAAAAATATTATATATCATATATAAATATAGTGTCATCTTAATGGCCACCTTTGAAGGTGTTAAAACAATGTTGAACGATCATCGTTTCGGGAGGCAGAAATTCACTATCCACGGAAACAGTATGTTCTTTAAACATTAGATGTTGGTGTGCGTAAGTGTAGCTAGAATCATTCTTATAACAATATCCTAGTATACGGAATATACTGGTGTTGTTACAAAAGAAATGAATAAAAAGAGTTTAGGGGTTTGGAGAAGCAAAATAAAATAAAAGAACACAAGTGAAGACATTACCTTAAAATCGGGTAACCCCCTTTGGTTTGAGCTCAAAGGTTTTCTTGGGAAGACATATGCCCAAAGTGAGGCTTCAAGGAGTAAGAGAATGAAGTGGAGAGACAAAATGGGACGGGTTTGTCCGAGCCAAAGTCTTTGGAAGTGTTGGTAAGGAGGTAGAGGTGGGGGCCTTTTATAATAGGAGAGGAGGGGCACTCTTGGAAAGTAAGGAAATGATACTTTATTTGAAAATGAGTTTCGGATTTAAAAGGTCCAACGTTGATATAATTCAAGGATATGGTGATAAGGGTTCTAAATCCACCCATCCAATAGGTTTTGGACATGTGTAGGTCATAGATTTTACATTATCTTTTCATTTTATTTAAACCCTTTATTATTGAGGTATTCGCTTCATCATCATGATGTCATAAATAATTTAATTTATATAATGTCTAAAAATTATAAAAAAAATATCATGATATAGTAAATCTATTTAACTTTCTAATGAATATTTATAGTCAAAACTCTGACTTGTATAACCCCAGGTAAAAATTGTTTTAGTAAAACAACTCATGTTTGTGTCATTTTAATTTTAACATTAAATAAAAAGATATTAATGTCATTTTCCTACCAAAGTGGCTCCACGGGGTCCCCAAGTTGACCCATGGTTTTTCTTGGTCTCCCATGAAACATCCAACAAGGGTAGGACATGTGTCTAGGTATTTTCATTTTATTATAATATCATTTTTGCCTTAAATTGCACTAATTACCTCTAATCGCGATTAAAAACTTAAAAGTTACTATTCACCAAAAAATTATTTTAATCTCATTGAACAACATTTTACATCTTAATGAAAACCATGTTTGTCGGATTTTTGAAAATTAATTCCCAAAAGCGGCAAAGTATCATTTAAATGAAAAATCAGTTTCTTTAATTACCACTTAGTGGTTTCACTATTCATCAAAAATTGATGTTTTTTAGAAAAATACCAAAACATCACCCTAAGATATATTTAATATTCTGAATTCAAAAATGATGTCTATTTTACAAAATTCAAAACATATAAGTTGAATTAATTAATTTAATAATTAATTCCTGATGTCATGACAAATAGCTGGTTTTTATGAAACAATAAGTATCAAAAGATTGACACTCGTTTAATTTCAATTTCAAAGTGAAATTGATTCCAATGACCACCATTGGATTAAACGGTAAAAATATATTCTAATTTAACTTCAAAACCAATTCATAAGATAATCTAATCATATAAATAAATTAGATTAAAAAGAGGTTTTGAATTAAAATACAACATTTTTCACTATTCATTAAAAAATGAACTTTATCGGAAAAATACCAAAAATTCACACAAAGTAAATTTTGATGTCCCAATTATAAAGAATAAGTTTATTTTGACAAAAATAGCTTATAAAATTGTCAAAAGATAGATTTAAAAATGGTTTTCCATCAAAAGGCAGTAAAACAATCTTTTAAAAATATTAGTGTATTCCATGCTTAAGATTGGATTTATTCTCATTTTAAGCCTCTAAAACACTATCTAATTCACTAATAGACATAGATAAAAATATCTATTAGTCATTACTTACTTGGGATGTTACATCCTTTCCCCCTTTAGAAAATTGTGTCCCCACATTTTATTTACTTATCGAATAAATGGGGGCACTTATCCCTCATTGCATTTTCAAATTCCCATGTTTCCTCTTCCATCATGTGGTTTTTCCACAAAACCTTTACCTGATTAATCACCTTATTCTGTAACACTTGCTCCCTCTGGTCAAGAATCTGGACCGGTTTTTCCTCATATGATAGGTTCTCTTCCAACTGAACTACCTCTGGAATCAAAACATGAGATGGATCTGGCATGTACTTTCTAAGCATTGAAGCATGAAAAACATTGTGTACCTGAGATAAACTCGGAGCTAAAGCCACCCGGTATGCAACTGATCCAACTCTCTCTAGAATTTCATATTGTCCAATGAACCTTGGACTCATCATTCCTTTCTTACCAAGTCGCATCACACTTTTCCATGGTGAGACTTTGAGAAAAACATGATAAACTACTTCAAAAGATAGATCCTTCCTCCTGTTGTCCGCATAACACTTCTGCCTGCTCTGAGCTGTTCTCATGTGTTTCTGTATCAGCTAATTTTTTTTTTGCCAACTCTTCTACCAATTCTGGTCCCATCAGCTTTCTTCCACCCACTTCATCCCAAAAATCTAGATTTCGACACCAATTCCCATATAACGCCTCAAATGGTTCCATCTGTATACTGGAATGAAAACTGTTATTATATGAAAATTAATCCAAAGAATGATGTTGGTCTCAACATTCCTGATAATCCATAGAGAAAGAAAGTATCAGATCCTCCAATGTCTGAATTGTTCGTTCGGACTTCCCATCTGATTGAGGATGAAAAGTTGTACTAAAATTTAATTCAGTATCCAATGACTTCTGAAGGCCTTTCCAAAAGTTAGAAGTGAACCTGGGATCACGGTCAGATACAATGGAGAGGTGAACTCCATGTAACCTAACTATCTCTTTAAGATACAAACGAGAAAGTTGAACTAGGGAAAAAGTATCTCGTATAGCAAGGAAATGAGTAGATTTAGTCAAGCGATCAATAATAACCCAGATTGCATTATTACCTCGAGGGGTATTCGACAGTCCCACAATGAAGTCCATGGATATATTCTCCCATTTCCACTCTGGCACTGGTAAAGGTTGAAGCATCCATTTCGGTAACTGCCGCTCTGCTTTAACCTATTTACATGTCAAACACTTCACAATAAAATAAGCAATATCTCTTTTCATTCCATCCCACCAGTAATACTCTCGCAGATCTCTGTACATCTTAGTACTGCCAGGATGAACTGAAAATGGAGAACTATGAGCTTCACATAACAACTCTACCTTCAACAATGAATTAAAAGGCACACACAATCTCTTCCCAAATCTCAAAACACAATCATTATCAATGTTGAATTTAGGAAACTTACCTTTCTGAACCAGATCTACCTTTTTCTGCAACTCATTGTCTTGCTTCTGTGCTTGCTTGAATCTGTCTGATAGAGAAGATTTCACTGATACCTGAAACAAAAAAGAACATCCTGCACCAACAACTTCTATGCCAAATTTCATCAAATCCATAACCAAAGGATCACGTTCCAAACGCAACATTTCTAATGAAGCATTACTTTTTCGACTCAAAGCATCAACCACTTTATTTTCTTTTCACGGATGGTAATGAATTGTACAATCATAATCCATGATTAATTCTAGGCATCTCCTCTATCTAATGTTCAATTCTTTCTGAGTGAATATATACTATAAACTATTTTGATCGGTATATCATTCACACTTTACTCCATACAAATGATGCCTCCAAATTTTTAAAGTGAAAACAACAGCAGCTAATTCCAAATCATGTGTAGGGTGATTTACCTCATGAATTTTCAACTGTTGTGAAGCATAAGGAATTACCTGATCATTCTGCATTAGGACACAACCAAGTCCTATCAATGAAGCATCGCTGTAGATAATGAACTCCCCATTCCTAGAAGGTAGTACCAAAACTGGAGCATTCACCAATCTTCTTTTCAATTCCTGAAAACAATCATCACATTCTTTTGTCCAGATAAACTTAACACCCTTCCAAGTTAACTTAGTCATTGGACTAGATAACCATCAAAAATTTCTAACAAACCTTTGGTAATAGCCTGCCAAACAAAGGAAACTACTAATCTCTGTTACATTTGTGGGTCTTGGCCATTCTTCAACAACCTTTGTTTTTGCAGGATCAACAGTTATCCCATCTTTAGAAACAATGTGACCATGGAAAGAAATTTGTTGCATCCAAAACTCACACTTGCCGAATTTCCCATACAATTTATTTTCTTTTAAGGTTTTCAAAATAACCCTTAAATGTCTTTCATGCTCCTCTATACTTTTAGAAAACACCAAAATATCATCAATGAAAACCACCACAAACTTATCCAAGAACTCATGGAAAATTCTATTCATTAAGTCCATGAATACAGCAGGTGCATTGGTTAGCCCAAAAGGCATTACTACAAATTTATAATGGCCATATCTTGTACGAAACGTAGTCTTAGGAACATCTAATTCCATTACCTTCAGCTGATGGTACCCCGATCTCATGTCAATCATTGAAAAAAACTGAGCTCCCTGAAGCTGATCAAACAAATCATCGATATAAGGCAAAGGATATTTTTTCTTAACAGGGATGTTATTCAAGTCTCTATAATCAATGAAAAGTCTCATAGAACCATCTTTCTTTTTAACAAATAAAACAGGAGCAACCCATGGTGATGTGCTAGGTCGAATGAAACCTTTCACTAATAAATCTAGCAATTTCTCCTTCAACTCTAAAAGTTCAATTTGAGCCATTCGATAAGGGGGTTTTGAAATTGGCTTAGCATCAGGATCTAAGTCAACAGTAAATTCAACTTCTTGATCTAGTAGGCAACTCATCATGAAAAACATCAGGATACTCATTTACCACTGGCACATCATTAATCTGAACAGTTCCCTTGTTTTCAACAATATGTGCAAGGTAACAATCATTTCCATCTTTTACAAGTTTCTCGTCCTCTTGATAAGTTATCAGTAGTATGGGTTCATTCTTGTACACAAACTGAAAGTCTTTCTGAAAATAATCTTCTTTAGATCTACAGTCAATCTTCGCATGTTAAATAGAGATCCAATCCATACCTAGGATAACATCAAACTCTACTAGAGGTAGAACAATAAGATTTGCAAGTAGGTTCTTTCCACAGATAAGGATAGGAAGATTCTTATAAATTCTTTTTGCCTCACCATTTCCCCTAGGTGTTTTTACCACAAGTTTAGGAGTCATTTCTTGAGATGGTATTCCCATTTTACTAGAAATGGTTTTAGAGATGAAAGAATGTGTGGACCCCGAATCAAACAACACACTGGCATAATCTGAAAAAACAAACAAAGTACCTGATACAACTTCATTGGATTGCCCGACATCTACTGAAGTAGTTGCAAAGGATTTCACCACCCCTTTCTGCTTGTAGTCTAACTGCTTCCCATCACTCAAGCTCTTCATCGGACACTTGTTTGCATAGTGACACATCTCATTGCACTTAAAACATTTCACTAACTGTAAATCAAATTTAGACTTACCATCACCTTGATCTTTTTAAGTGCAATCATGAGCCTTATGTCCCATCTTACCACATCGGTAGCACTTTCCAGAATTTAGAAGACATTCCCCAGCATGCCTTTTACAACATTTATCACAAACTGGAAACTTAGTTTTCTTACCATCATACTTTTTTGAAGAATTATCCCCTTTCTCCTTCCACCTCAGTCTCCTCTTCTGCTGGGTTTTATAGAACAATTGATCATTGGAAAATAGCATTTCCACCTTCTCAGCACATCAAACAAGCTTTTCATAACTTCTAAACTCACGAGAAGCTAATCACATTCGATATTTTGCTTTTAATCCGGAGTAAAAACGATTGATTTTACTATCAAGTTCTCGTATAAAATTTGGAGCATACCTTGCCAATCGAGTGAACCTCTTTTCATAGGCAGCCACTGAGTCTTCCCCTTGCCTCAATTCCAAGAACTGTTTTTCGATCCTAAGACGAATAGCCTTAGGAAAATACTTCTCAAGAAACATACCTTTGAATTCATCCCAGTCAAGAGAATCAATCTCATCAGCGTCCCTAATATTTTTAACCATCGACCACCACTGATCTGCCTCACCCTCCAAACGGTAAATAGAAAGACTAACCTTTTGATTGTCTGAACACCCCATGACATCGAAAATCTTTTGCAGTGCTTTAATCCAACCTTCAGCTAACATTGGGTCCGATGATCATCTGAATGATGGGGGTTGTTGCCTCAAGAAATGCTCCACCACTGACATGTTTTCCTGTAGTTGTTCTGGCTGATCTCGTGCATGGATACCACCACCATTTATCGCTTGAGTCAACTGTTCCATTACTGCAACAAACTGTTCAGTTCCAATTCCGACCATCTCAGGATGCTGATTTGGAAGGTTATTTCCTTCTGTATGCCTTCCTAGCACTGCTTCCCTGTTTCCTCTGCGGAAAACCATTCTGAACAAACATGTCTTAGATGAAGCAACATGGTAATATTTAAATGCTATATCATTTCAAAAAAAAAATATTTTGGATAATCATTTAATAAAATTATAACTCCTAATGTTATCTAAACCAACCTCTGAAACCAACTATAAGTCCCTGACCTTAAACATTAATTAATCTTGAGATATTTCAAAAATACACCTGGAGGATCTTTTCAGGATTAGAGTTTTAGATAATTAGATCATAAAACATGTATTACATTCCACATTTAAGAAAAGTGGTTACATAAAAGATAGTAATCATTTTTACCATGAACGGAAAAATATTTAAAATAAAACATGGATTCTTTCTTGACACTTCCTTGACACTATCATCATATCTTGTACCTTTCCCTTGTCCTGTGAAAAACATTTCAAAAAACATGGGATGAGCATAAAAAGCTCAGTAAGGGTTATAAAAATATGGAATGGAAACATGAGTTCATATATACATAAGAATGAAATCATACTTTACCCATAAAACATAGGCACTTTAACACACATCATCAAATCATGAATAAATCATAGAAATCAATAGACATAAATGTAACTTTAGGCATTCATAACATTCTTACGTAGGGATTAACCCTCTTGGTTACGTTTGGAATACCCATCACATTATATTCCCTAAATATCTTCGGAGAAACCTTAACGTTTCACTCCTTCGCGTTACCCAATGCATTGGAGAGCTATATCGAGCTCACCCTCCCTTAGTTTATCACAGAACCACTCGTCTTCATAATAATTCCCATGAACCTCAACATAATCGTATCACATAAAACATGAATAAAGGAAACATAACATTTCCACCTTTCAATCACAAGATATCAATACAAAACATTGATATAAAAACATTATGAAAACCATTTTCAAAACCAAAATAAAAGAAAAGTAAAACATGGTATTTATTTTTCTTTTTAAAAAAGGTATGGCGTGTAGAGGAAGCCGAAACTCAAATAATGGTCACTGCGGTGGAGAAGTCGTTGTCGCCGCATACGTACGACAAAAACATTCCCTTTTTTCATTTGGTAAACGATTCATATAAAAAACATCCCTTTTGAATAAAAGTAAAAGTCAAAGGGGTTTATACACTGTATAAAAGAAGGTTGTGTATAAAACAAAATATGCCTCAATGAAAGGAGATTGAGACGAAGTCCCATACCTCGGGTCCGACTTGACTCGGTCGTTCTTTAATCTCCTGAAAAATAAACTTGAGTTAATTTCTACTTGTTTAATAACCTTTTTCATGTTCATTATGACTTTTATATCACATATTTCCATGTCATGAAAACTATGTAATTATTTATGTTAATAACGGTCGTTTTAACGATCATTGGTACTTGGGTAAAAAATAAACCCTTTATAATTACAAGTTTTTCATGTATCCATTATATCTAGAATGGTATTCATGTTGTAGATATCATATATATCATATCTGTCCAGTACATGAATTCATTTATAATATTACATAACATTTAGAGGTAAGAAATGAAATGCACCGTTCATGGAGACGGTAAGCCGTACGTGCGCATGAACGCTGCTTCCATTTCTATTTCGTATTTTATGAAATGGAATCATAATGATATAAATGTATATTATAATTCCAGTGTAATATCATATATAATATCATAACTCCATCCTTTATACATCCCACATATGGTATTAATGAGTCAAATTACTATGAGGGGGTTGTAGCCCGCACTTCCTTAAATGAAGATATCGTGTTTACCAATATTGGAAACCATAAAGGTATGCCCAAAATAAAAAATACAGAAGCTTAAGGAAAAAATAAACATATAATATATCATATATAAATATAGTGTCATCTTAATGGCCACCTTTGATTGTGTTAAAAGAATGTTGATCAATCATCGTTTTGGGAGGCAGCAATTCTCCATCCACGGAAACAGTATGTTCTTTAACAATTAGATGTAGGTGTGTGTAATTGTATCTCGAATCATCGTTATAAAAACATCCTAGTATATGGATGATACTGGTGTTGTTACAAAATAAATGAATAAAAGGAGTTTAGGGGGTTGGAGAAGAAAAATAAAACAAAATAACACAAGTGAAGACGTTACCTTAAAATCGGGTAACTCCCATTGGTTTGAGCTCAAAGGCTTTTTGGGAAGAATTATGCCCAAATTGAGGCTTCAAGGAGTACGAGAGGGAAGTGGAGAGACAAAATGGGAAGGGGTTGTTCGAGCCAAAGTCTTTGGAAGTGTGGGTAAGGAGGTAGAAGTGGGGGCCTTTTCTAAGAGGAGAGGAGGGGCACTCTTGGAATGTAAAGAAATGTTACTTTATTTGAAAATGATTTTCAGATTTAAAATGTCCCAAATTGATATAATTCGAGGATACAGTGATAAGGGTTCTAAATACACCCATAAAATATGTTTTGGAAATGTGTAGGTCATATATTTTACATTATCTTTTCATTTTATTTAAATCCTTTATTAATGAGGTAATCGATGCATCATAATGATGTCATAAATAATTTAATTTATTTAATGTCTAAAAATTATAAAAAAAATATCATTATGTAAGAAATCTTTTTATATTTCTAGTGAATATTTATAGTCAAAAATATTACTTTATAACCCAATTTAAATGTTGTTTTAGTAAAACTTCTCATGTTTGTGTCATTTTAATTTTAACATTAAATAAAAAGATATTAATGTCATTTTAATACCAAAGTGGCTCCATGGGGTCCCCAAGTTGACCCATGGCTTGACTTGGTCGTCCATGACACATCCAATAATGGTAGGACATGTGTCTAGGTATTTTCATTTTATTATAATATCATTTTTTCCTTAAATTGCACTAATTACCTCTAATTGCGATTAAAATCTTAAAAGTTACTATTCACAAAAAAATTATTTTAATCTCATTGAACCACATTTTACTTATTAATGACAACCATGTATGCCGGATTTTTTAAAATCAAATCACAGAAGTGGAAAAGTATCATTTAAACAAAAATAGGTTTCTTTAACTACCACTTAGTGGTTTCACTATTCATCAAAAATTAAAGTTTTTCAGAAAAAATACCAAAACTTCACCCAAAGCTATATTTGATATTCTGAATTCAAAAATGATGTATATTTAAAAAAATTCAAAACATATAAGTTGCATTAATTAATTTAATAATAAATTCACGATGTCATGACAAATAGCGTGTTTTTATGAAACAATAGGTATCAAAACATTGACACCAGTTTAAGTCAAATTTCAATGTGAAATTGATTCCAATGACCACCATTGGATTAAATGGTAAAAATATATTCTAATTTTACTTCAAAACCAATTAAAAAGATAATATAATCATATAAATAATTAGATTAAAAATAGGTTTTGAATTAAAATACAACATTTTTCACTATTCATTAAAAATGAACTTTATCAGAAAAATACCAAAAATTCACACAAAGTAAATTTTTATGTCCCAATCATAAATAATAAGTTTATTTTGACAAAAATAGCTTATAAAATTTTCAAAAGATGGATTTTAAAATGGTTTTCCATCAGAAGGTAGTAAAACAATCTTTTAAAAATATTAGTGTATTCCATGATTAAGATTGGATTTATTCTCATTTTAAGCCTCTAAAACACTTTTTAATTCACTAATAGACATAGATAAAAATATCTATTATTCATTACTTACTTGGGATGTTACATATAGTCCTTAAAAATATCCATAACATGTTTTAACCTCAACGGTTATTTCGTACCTCACATTTTTCATCCCATAATATAATAAAAAATAATTTCCTTAAAAAACAAAACAACACATAAAGCCCTATGGTTATCCATTATGTCCACATAATAAAATATAATTCTTCTTTGAATAAAATTTACACATATCAAACATCAGGGTTACACATACTATAAAATCTCTTCCAAAGTAGTCCCATAATCAAAAGAGCCTTAATAATTTTAAACATTTCAACATCCTAAAATATACTATAACTCTTGAATCCCATATATATGGACTTCATATACATTAAACATTCATTGTGATCTATTAACCATTATTATTTAACTTCTTCCATAATAATTCATTCTTATAGGAAAAATATTGAATCATATCATAAGATTCAATAATATAAAAACATCTTCTAGGAAATAATCCATACCTTTAATTTGTCATTGTCAGTTTCCTAATCCTCAATTGGAAGTGTGTTATGTATTAGTTAGAATATATTTTTGTTATCCTACTGATCCCATTATAAATGCTTCTTTGCAGGAAATATTTTTGTAAAATAACCATTCAACACACATTTAAACCATTAAATTGATCCCACAAAATGTACTCATTTCCCTTTCTTGGATTCAACTACACGATTCCATTTTCTAGGGTCGATTTTTCATTTATGACATTCATTACCAAATTTAAAACATCTTTATGCCCATTTTAATTACTTTCCGAGGTGTTTCATTCCACATCATTGACACATTGGTTTCTTAAAATAATTATCTTAATTATTATTAACATTAAATCCATTGGGATTCGTTTCATGCAAATATGATTCCATAGAAAAATCAACAAGGTTCAGGTGGCCAATCATGACTCCAAAATGATGGTTGAGTATAACCACAATAGTTCTCATTGTGGATCCCATATCATTTATATTATTATTCATAAAATCATTAAAATTGTCTTCACATGCATTGTTACTTTGATTATAGTAATATATATCTATTTATTAAAACAGAAAATGTCAGTCAGAGAATATCATAAAAATAATCATATAATATCTTATGAGGAGGGGAAATAATAAAATATAATTACTCATTTAATTTTTAAATCTTTCAATATATCTTAATACATATAAATATTTCTAATATATTAGCCATTATGGTTATGTCACTTAGGGTTAAATAATACCCTAACCTCTAATGTTATCAAAATCGAACACTAATACCAGTAGTATGGACTCTACCTTAAACATTACATCATCTTGAATTAAATTAAAATTTACACATTGAGGATTTTTCAGGTTTAGATAATTATAGAATTAGGTTATAACTTACATATAATAACTTTAATATTACATGTATACACTTATACTCATTATCAATTTTTTATTAAAATAAAAACACTTAATGAAATTAAACATGAATAGTTATATGTTTTATACATTATGAATATTACTTGATCCAATCCTTGACCCTATTTTATATTATTTCCTGTGAAAAACATATCAAAAACTAAGGATGAGCCTAAAAAAAACATTAAGAGATACCTAAAGAAAGAAAAAATGTAAGTTTTCCAAACCACATGTAAACCCTGAATATATTATCATAATATAATACCTTTCACCTTAAAGAATTAGAAAATGTACTTCCATAAATATAATATCATTTCACACACTTTCTGTAACCAAAATATTACCATAAAACCCATAGAAAACAACATACTGCATATTAAGGTAACATTGGATATAAACATACATAAATGGAATAATCGTACGGTTGACATCCACACTTGTCACTAAATGGAATTTCCATACGATTGTCTTCCATACCCAAATAATTTGAGGTTATGACGTAACCACCCATCTTTGGTTTATCATGGAATAAACATTCATTTGTTTTATCATTTAACCACTCATCAAATGTCCATGTAAAATTATATATCCACAACACATAAAATATTGTAAATATCAACATTTTATTAATAAAAATTTATTTTAATTCTTAGGAAATTATTTCAAGATATTGAAAAATTCAATCCATTTTAAAAATAATTCAATTAAAAAATATGTGAATAGTTGTATAAAGTACTTATTCTCCTTTTAAAAACATCACTTCTTGTTGAGGAGGCCATTTATCAAATAATGCATGTCGTGGCAGAAAGTTCATTGTCACTGCATAAGTTAAAAACATTCCTATTATCATATAGTAAAATGCATCGTAGGTTAAATATTCCATTTGGATGAAAATAAAATTAAAATGGTTTTATTATACATCATATAAAATATGGAGGTGTATGTTATCAAAATATGCCCCAATGAAAGGAGATTTAGACAAAATCCCTTACATTGGGCCCGACTAGTCTTGTTTGTTCATTATTTAAATTAAGAATATAAAAAAGATAATTCCTAAATGATTTAGATCCTTTAAAACTTTATTATTCTTTTTATATAATTTATTAAATTTCTATAGCATTCATATAATTGTCCATGTTCATATCAGCCGTTCTGTAGATGTTCGGTACATGAGTCCAAAACGAACTTGTTATAATTAAAAAATGACCATATGGTCAAAAGTAAATTATATCCAGAATGTTATTCATGATTTATATATAATATATATCATACATATATATTACATATTTATTTACTATAGTCCATAATATTTGGAGATATCCAATGAAATACACCGTTCATGGAGACAGTAAGTCGTACGTACGCAGTAACGTTACTTTCATTTCTATTTCATATTTAAATAAATGAAAACATAATGATACATAGGTAAATTATAATTCCAGTGTATTATAATTTTTAATATTTGTTACATAAGTTCATTATTTTCATATTTTATATGTTACATGTATATCTTGAACGATTCATATAACTTTGAGGGGACGGTAGTCAGCATTTTCCCAAATAAAATTATCGTATTTATACAACATGAAAAGAATAAATCTATTTTATAAATGATAATTAAATAATAATATATAAAAAATAATTATTATATATAATTACGGTTCCATCATAATATCCACCCTGAGAGGCGGTAAGAGATAATTGAAAATCAGCATTTCTCGAGATAGTAGTTCTCCATCTACAGAAAAAATAATTTTTAAAATTAATTAGATGGAGTGGTGTGTGATTTTATGTGAAATAATTTTCATAAAAACATCCTAGTATACATAAGATACTATTTTTTATAAAATAATATAATAAAGAGAGTTTAGGGTGTTGGAGAAGGAAAATAAATGGATGAATCTTGAGAGAAAACATTACCACAAATTTGGTAACTCCTTTTGATTTAAGCTAAAAGGCGTTCTTGAATTGCCTTCTTCCCAAGGTAAAATTTATAGGAGGAATATAGGAATATCGTAAGCTCATTTGGGTAGATTATGTACGATCAAAGGGGTACTGAGAGGTGTGAGTAAGGGTTAGATTTGGTGGCCTTTTAGAAGAGGGAGGAGGGGTACATTAGGAATGTATTGAAAGATTATTTTATTATGAACTGAATATTGAGTTAAAATTGTCCAAACTGATTTAATTCAATTTTAATATGATTATATTTTAAATGATATCAACAAATAGGTTTTAGACGTGTTTTGGCCTCAATTTTAACCATATATTTTAGCATTCACCTGTAGTTAACAAATTTAACTCTTACAATGTCTTCTTGTATATTCATACAATATTGTTGTTATAGTTACCATAAAATGCCAATATAATAACAAGAGGTTAATTAATGAAATTATATAAATTATATTTGTCCTTTTAACTAATCATATATTTCTATGACTATTATATCATTTAATAAAATAATATTTTAATTTAAAACTCATTTATTCCAATTTAAGTACGATTCATATAATGACTATTAAAAAATGTATAAAAACATTATTATTTCAAAAAAACTAAATTAATTCATATATAAAAAGTCCTAATTATCCCTATAATTAGTTTATGTCCAAAAAAATTTCAAAATAAATTTATTTTAAAATTTATAATATTGTTTGGTTAAAACATTCATTAATAATGTAATCACTGCATCCAATTTGTGTCATAAATAAATTTATTTATTTAATCACTAAAATTTATAAATAAAACCCCATAATGTTTGAAATATTTTTATATTTCTAATAAATATTTATATTCAAAAGGATAACTTAAATAACCACATATAAATATTATTTTACAAAAACATACATGTTTAGGTTATATTTTCATTAACATTAAATTAAAGGTAATTAAATGACTTTCTCACACACAAGTGGCTCTATGGTGTCCTAAAATTGACCCAAGGATAACCGTGGCATAAAATAGTTCATCCAATATGGTTCCGACACGTGCTAGTGTCATTTATTATTATTAAAATTTTATTTTTTACCCTTATTTACACGATTTACCCTTTAACCGTGGTAAATAAAATATTTACTAAAGTTACTATTCATAATGTCTACAAATAAAAGATAAATATTTATAAAAAATAAAACTCCTTATTCCAAATATGGAATAAAATTTTCCAAATTCAAAACAAAGAAGTTTCAGAAATTAATTTAAAATTAATTAATGTTGTCAAAACAAAAAAGAGTGTTTTTAAGCAGTAAAAACTAAAAAAAGATTAACAAACCATAAACCCTATTTTAAAGTGAAATTAATTAAAATTATAAAACTTGAATTATATTATAGAAAAATAATCCAATTTCACTTTAAAACCAATTAAAATTAAAATCTATCAATATAAATAAATTAGATTAAAAGGATGTTTTGAATTAAAATGAATAATTTTTTACTATTAATTAAAAAATGTACTTTTGTAGAAAAATACGAAGATATAATACAAAATAAATTTTGTTGTTCCACATCTAAAGAAAAAATTTAATTTTTCAAATAAAACATATGATGGTTTCAAATACTAGAGTTAAAAATTATTCTCCATCCAAAGGTGGTAAAAAAATATTTTTAGAAAAATATATCTTTTATCTGAAAAAATGATCTTATTATTATATCATATCAAGAAAAAATAGAGGATGAATTAAAAACATTTAATAGAATATATATCATTTATTTTAAATTAAATAAAAATCCATAATGTCTGATATGAAAACACAATTATTCTATTTTAAATAGGTTTTCACAAAAACACATCTATTATATTCATTTAGTTTTTTATTTCCATTTATAATAAATTTTGTAACCAATAAATCATTATTTAAACGTGTGTAAACAATATTTCAAAATTTATTTGATACCATTAATTCCATACATTCTAACATATAGGCATTAAATACCATTTAAAATAATGATATTATTAGATTATTTTCCATTATAACTAAACGTTTAGTTCAATGTATGCTTTCGGAGAAGCCCTTTATTGTGTTTCGAGTATAGTATCAGAAAAAGTGTCCCAATTAACATAAAATTAATATCATATTAAGATGTTTTAATTGAAATAAAAATTTATTATTATTTAAATACCTCGGTGATTA
Organism: Viscum album; assembly: GCA_963277665.1. Classification (NCBI taxonomy): domain Eukaryota; kingdom Viridiplantae; phylum Streptophyta; class Magnoliopsida; order Santalales; family Viscaceae; genus Viscum; species Viscum album. Next base: position 436,748,690 of record OY728127.1, on the reverse strand, counting down.
GATATTATGTAACAATTAATAAATTGGAAAATTGAGTCTAAAAATAACTCCATTGTGAATAAAAAATTACAATGATTCATGTAATAAAAATATACCATGATTTATATTAAGAACATAAGAATTTAAAATGAATAATATTGTGAACTAAAAAGTCACATACTTCATATTAGGATGATAAAAATTCCAGTTAATCAAATTGTGAAAAAATTCCCCTAATTCATATTTATAATAATAAAAATACTGATGGTTGACACCCTCTTCTCATTGAATATAAATGATTATCCAATTCTATGGACTATGATATGAGAGGCCACCTTTCATTATTCATATATATGGTTTATATGGGAAAATCCTAAATTATTCATCTCATAAATAAATAATAAAAAATGATGTTTTTCATAAAATATTCAAAAACATCACATAACATGATCTTAAGAAATAATAAAATATCAAAAATCTCATTTTTAAATGAATTCCAATCAATGTAACATATAATGGTTGATGATGACATAAAATTAGGAATTATAAAAATTGGATATCAAATATATGTTAAATTAAATATGTTATAAAAAATTATTTTCTATTATGGTAAAGAAGTGATTTTTGAAAACCATATTATAATGAGTTGAAAAAAATTCTAGAAAATTCATATAGTGTTCAAAAAGGAAAAGTTATTACACATTGAAAACATTTACTTTTAATGAACCATTACATATAAATACATGATATAAATAATGTTTTCGAAATGTGAAGGAAAAATAAATCTATATTTCAATAATTAATAAAGTATAATATAAGAATAATTAATGTTTTAAACAAGATATTTGAAAATAAATTGAAAAAAAATCGTTAAAATAATCTTTTTAACGGAGAATTTAAACATTCATAAAATGTATAAAAAGGGAATTGACAATATTTTGAAATCATTTTCATTAAAAAACATCAATATTCTAAAATATAAAAATACATAAATCTTATCAAAATAATATTTGAGGAGGGATGGGGGTTCAAAAAACTCTTTCTTTGTAATGGGTTGTAAATTCATTTGAGAATTTTATTATAACCAGGTTTATAATATATATCATTAATATATAAAATGAAAATTTTTCAATTAAAATTAAATATTGGGAACAAAATATCATTTATGATTAAAATATTTTTTCCTTTGGTATGGAGAATGTTTTTGTGATGTAATAAAATAATGATGTTAGAAAAATCCATTGAAATCAATGAGGATTATTAATAATAAAATACATTTTATAAGAATCTTAAAATTAGTGTGGAAGATAACATTGCTGTGAAAATTTATTTTCCTATAAAATATGGTGGAATAAATCTTAATCCCTTCATATTTTATAATAGATAAATCATTATATATAATAGATTAAGAAGAAAAATTATGACAAAAGAAAAAACATTCAAGTCACAAAAACAACTTAAGGCCCCTATAACATTTGAATCAAAACACCATGAGTGTTGTAAAAAATAAAAAATTTAATATCATCATGTATAAATGGATCAAGATACATAATTAAAATATTAAAATATTTAACCATTAAAATTCAAACATGGTTTTCAATAATAATTAGATTGAAGGTATTTTATATATCAGAAAGTGAAACCCTTACAGATTATGATTTTTCTAAATAAATTTCACTTGGAAGATAAGGAGAATGAATATGTTGTTATAATGAAAGGAATAATAATACTAATTTATATTCAATATTTATTTTTCTTTATATAAGCCTTTTAGTATATATTAAGTTCATTCAAGAACATGTGTCTCAAAGATTAGAGTATTGAGATGAAAGTCATACTATGTTTCCATACAAAGTAGATGACATAAAAAATCTAATAAAAATTATAGAATCACAAATAGTAAATATATTAAAATTATTCATTTATGATAACTTTTATATCCCAAATTTATAAGTATTTGTTATGGGTATATTGGTTAGTTACAACTGATTTCACCCTCCATGAGTTAATTTCCTAAACCACTTTTAGAAGTATTATAATGTCGATTTCATGTACCATAATTTAAATAAAATTAATATACAATATATTATTCAATAAAATATATTTTTTTATAATTTTTATTTACAAATATCTTAAATCATTAAAAATGGTTTTTTGTTATGCGGGTTAAAACTGGAATTGGTGGTTGCTTATTTGAGTGATTTTATCAAATGAAAATGAAATATTAAAAATAACATAAATAATTAATATAATATTTCCATAACCATATTCAGATAATTATATTATTATTATATAATATTATTATTATTTCTCATGAACCAATGGTTATCAATAATCATATTTTAAAGCATCATTCATGTAGGTGGTTAAACAGACAGAAACTTAAACTCGCTTTGACCTGAAAATTGAGTATGGTAAAAGATGTGTTTCTTTTGACAGAATATAAATTTCAATTTATAATAATTAAATGATTTTATATTTAATATAATGTTGAATCAAATTTAGTTATTTTTTATAACTAATGATAAAATATATGGAAAATTAATAAAAATATTCTTCATAGAGATGGTAGTCTGCAAACATGCATGATTGACATCCCATTATTTATCAAAGTGGGTTGAAATTAATAACTCAGTGTTGTCGAAAATAATAAAAAATAACATAATAATAATGAAATTAAATTAATTGTATTATTATGTTAATAATATATTGTTATGGATATTATTAAGAAAGAAAACATTAAAATGGTATAATACTTTCGTAGGATACTAGATCATTCCTGGGAATCCCCCTTGGAATTGAAGGGCCAAGGCTATAAATTATTATATAAGGGATTACTATTATTGGGAAGGGTTGCTAGGAGTGTGAAATGGGATATTTTATTGTATTAATTCATAGTATGTGTGTGTTTAGAATGGTGTAAGTGATTTCCTTTTATAATAGTGGAAAAGAGAACTTTTGGAAACACCTTTTACATTTTGTTAGATCCATTACAATAAACCAAGTCAAATGGACCAAATGCTTCAGAATAGTTTATTTTGAGGTATTTTTAGGTCTATCATGGCTCAAAAATATTATTCCATGCAATTTTTAATTTTTTATAGTGGTTTTAAAATTAAATTTTTAGATTATACTCCTAAATTTAAAAATAATGTAACATATTTTTTAACTATGTTATATAATGTTTTAGTTATCATATTACATAACACATATAACCAAATTTGGTTTTATGGAACTAATTTAAAAATATATTGATCAAATATAATTATAATTTTTTATAAATTAATCTTTTAATTTCAAATCGAGAATGTTTAGAAAAATATTTTTTTTTAGAAACATGCATTCTGACCATTACGTATTCATAATTTCATGTATTATTAATTATATTTTGTTAATATAAATAATTATTGGTTTTAAAATATTATTATATTCATTATTTAATTTTTCCCAATTTCACGAATACTATAAAAATTTCTTTGATATTAATAAATTAATAATTTTAGAGTTATTTTTAGACTATTGTAGTGGTAAATAGTGTTAATTCATGCAATATATATTTCATAACTAAACTGGAATTCAGAAATATTTAATTATATGATCATTTTTATATGAAATTTATGAAACTTTTTATCAATTTATAATTCTATAGAATGAGAAATTATTTTAACTATTTGTGCATATATCGCCTAGAAACCTTTTTGTTTGAGAAATGTAATATATATGAAAAAATATTAATGATTAAGATAGTGTTTTAAATGAATTATAAAATTTAGTATAAATTATATTGTATTTATTAATCATTAAATTAAATAAAATCCTCATTTAATTTTGTTAAAATTAATTAATCAATATAGTGGTAAATATTTCCTGCATTTAAACACTATATAAATTTCAAAAATAAACTACATTAATTTATAAATTAAACATTGTATTCTAAAATTATTTATTATACTTTATATTATATAATGTTAGTGAAAAAACGTTCCAATAAATTATATGTCATATAAAAGTATCATCATATTAAAAATTGGAATATTTTCAATTCACCTAAACACCAATTATTTTATGAAATTCTCTAATATAAATACTATGAAAAATATATTATAAAAAATTCTGAAATATATCATAACATTTGAAAATAATATTCCAAAATAATCAAATATTATTTTTGAAAAATAAAACATATAATTGAATTAAAATATTTTTTATTTGAAATAATAATTTCAACATTAAATGAATATAATTACTTACCTTTTAAAATTAATAAATATTTAAGGTTTAACAAATTAGTATTTATAATACATATAATGATAATATATTGATTATATATTGTTGTTTGTTTACATTTTTTGTATCATATTATAAAATTTATTTAACATAGTTTGGATCTAAAATCTGGTATTTCTATATTTTAATCACTTAAAAAAATTTAGACATGTACTAATAATTATCACCCACCAATGGAGAATAGTTATGGAATTCTATAGGGTACTTATAAGTTAATATTTTATTTCTAAAATGGTTTCACCCTTCGTACCATTTGGATTCCTAGTATACTTCATCAATTTCATTATAATTGAAATAACATTATGTGAGTTACTTCTATCATTTTAGTTAATCGTTCCCTACTGTTAGGTATATTGACTCTTATATAAATTTTTTTTCTCAAAGATACCACATTCTCAATATTGAAATTCTACTCTATAAAAGTATGATATAGAATTCAATTTTCTTATTCTCATAAATAATTTTTTTATAAGTAGAGATAAAAGATAAAATTTTAAAATAACCTTATATATATCGAAATAGAGAATAGTAAGAATTTAGTGAAACATTATCCCATAATAAAAAATTAATATTCATATTCCATAGATACAATAATAATACTGTAACACCCTAGGTAAATAATGTATATGAAATATTCATATCTATTAATATTTTTGAATTAAATATTAATTTTACTTTAATGGGTGTAGAATGTTCGTTAGCGTACCCGGTAAGCAACCATGGGTTTCTCCCAAATATTATTTTGCGCACAAGGCTGAGTCATAAATAACCACATTATGATTAAACATGTTTGTTAAATGTCTTTATAATTATCTAATAATATTTAGAGGCTAAAAAAGAGAATGAATCCAATTTTAAGCATAAATACTCTAATATTTTTAAAATGTAGTTTTACCGTCTTTTGATGTAGAAACCAATTTAAATATAGTTTTTTAACTTTTATATGTTAAATTTTTCAAAATAAACTTATTTTTTAGAAGCGAGACATCATAATTAACTTTGGGTTAATAATTTTCTTTCTAATAAAGATAACTTTTTAAGGAATAATGATAAATAGTTTATTTTAAGTCAAATCTGTCTTTTCATTTATTTTATGTTTATGGTTAGATAATATTTATAATTGGTATTAAAGTGTAATTAAATTATTCTTTTGTCATGTAATGAAATGTTGGACATTGGATGTAATTTCACTTTTTAATTTGAGATAAACACATGTCAATCTTTTGATAGTTATTATTTCATAAAAACTCATTGTTTTGTTTTGACAATGGGAATTAAATTTAAATTAATTTTATCCACATCTTTGTTTTAAATTTGAAAGAATGGAATACATATTTAGAACTAGGAGGAAAATATTTAAAAATAGTAACCATTTATTTTTAGACATTATGAATAGTAATTTCAGTAAATATTTTATTTTCCATGGTTAAAGGGTAAATCTGGTAAATAAGGGTAAAAAATAATATTATTATAATATTAAACATCCCAAACACATGTCCAAGTCATATTGGATGATATATTTCCAACCATGGTATTCTTTGGGTGGATTTTGGGACCCCATGGAACCACTTTGATGTGAAAATTACATGTTATAATAATCTATTTAATGTAATGAAAAATGATAGATAAACATGTTTCTTTTAGTGAAATAATTTTTATATGGGGTCGTATAAATGATATTTTGACTATTAATAGTCATTTTAAAATAAAAATATTTCCTACATCATGGAATTTCATTTATAAATTTTAGAAATAATATATATATATATATATATTCATGACACAATGATGATGTAGTGATTACCTTATTGACGAATGATAAAAACAAATGGGATTATAAATATTAAAATAAATTTATTTTCAAACTTTTTATGCCATATATTAATTTTATTGATGAGTATAACCTGTTATAATTTAATTAAATAATTTTTTTCGAATTAACCATCTAGTTATGAGTTTTTAAAAAAGACATGACATGGATCATGTAAAAATTGATATAAATGAGTTTTTTTTAAAATAGTTCTTTACTAAATGATATAATAGTCCTAAAAATATACGATTCGTCCAAAGTACTTATATAAAGTATAAAATGACATTAATGAACCAGTTTCTATGATATTGGAATTGAATGGTAACAATATTAACCATATAGTATGAATATAAAAGAGGACATTGTAAGAGTTATATTAATTAACTAAGTGTTAAAGAAAAAAGATAACGTTAAAATATGAGACCAAAACTTATCTAAAACCTATTAGTTAAGAGTATTTATACAAATATTAATAATATCATATAATTATATGAGTTTTGGACAATCAGATATCTAAATTCAGTATATAATAAAATAATCTTTCAAGATCATTCCAAAACCACCCCACACCCTCTTATAAAAGGACACCACCTCTAACCATTAGTCACACATCACAAGAAAATTTTCTTATCGAAAATATGTTCCAATATGCTTCCAAAATCCGTCTCTTCATAATTAAATCTTTATTAGTGGAATAAGTCAATTAAGGAATACCTTTTAGCTTAAATAAAAAACAGTTACATGATTTTAGGTAATGTCTTCTCTCAAGCTTAATTCTTTTATTTTACTTCCCCAACCCATTAAAATATCCTTATTAAATTATTTTATAATAAAAAATGTATATGAAATATTCTAGGATTTTTTAAATCTAATGATTCAACCTAAAATTAACCAGACCACCATATAATGGATATTAACGTACACATTCTGTGTACAACGAAGTGCTGCCTCATGATACGATGTTTTTTCGATTTTCCCCTAACACCTCTCATGGTGGAAATTATGTGGGAAATATATTTTTATATGACATATATTATATTTATATTGTCTCTATGATTCTTAAATTTTTATTTACATCATACCATTATTCTTTTCGTTTTGTGTAAACAAGATTATTAATTTGATTTGAGGAAGTGCAGACTACCGCCCCATCAACGTTATATAACTCATTCATGCCATCGATGGAAAGTATAAAGGATGGAGTTAAATAAATATATGTAACATATATATCATATGATATTATACTATTATTATTCTATACTTATGTATTATTTTTATTCAGTTATTTAATATGACAAATTAGTGATTTTAGCGTTCATGCGTACATACGGCTTACCATGACCATGAATGGTGCTTTTAATTTCATATCTCCAAATGTAATGGAATATTATAAATACATATATTCATGGTATATATGATATTTAAATCATCAATACTACTTTGGAGATGATTTACTTTTGACAACATGTGTAATTAATATCAAACCATGTTCATTTTCGACTCAAGTGCACAATATAGTAAAAATGAAAGATATTAACATAATTAATTATGTAATTTTAATAACTATGTAATTAGTGATATAAAATGAATAATAAACATGAAAAAGTTTAATAATAATTTATAAATTAATTTAAGTTTATTATTAATCAAATTTAAAGATGTATTAAAACTTCAGTGAAACATTATCCCATAATACATAAAGAATATTCATGTTCCATGGATAAAATAATAATACTATAACATCGAATGTAAATAAATAATATCAAAATATCATATTCAATAATAATTTTGAATTAAATATTAATTTTACTTTATAGGGGATGCTACATTCAATGGAATACCCAACACGCAACCATGGGTTTGTCAAAAATCTTATGTTGCACACAAGGCTGAGTCATAATCAAATAATAATAATATAATAATAATATTATTTTTAAATAGTAGTTAACACCTAGATTTTTATAGGGGTGAATGAACAGAAAAATCCACAATATTATTAAAAAAATTTATTAAATTTTTTTACATTTATCCAATAATATTTATAGGCCTTAAATGAGAATGAAACCCATTTTATGCATAAATCCTCTAATATTTTTAAAAGGTAGTTTTACCACATTTTATAGAGAAACCTATTTAAATGTAGCTTTTGTAACTTTTATATGTTCCATTTTTTAAAATAAACTTATGCAATAGAAGTGAGACTTCAAAATTTACATTGGTTAAAAATATTTTTTCTGATAATGTTTATTTTTTACGGAATAGTGATAAATACCGCATTTTAAGTCAAATCCCTCTTTTCATATGATTTATTTATATGGTTAGATTATATTTATAGTTGGTATTAAATTGTAATTAGATTACAGTTTCATCATGAAATCCAATGATGGACATTGGATTTAATTTCACTTTTTAATTAGACATAAACACATATTAATCTTTTGATAGTTATTATTTCTTAAAAACCCGTTGTTTGTTTTGACAATGGGAATTAATTTTAAATTATTTTTTTCCACTTCTATGTTTTTAATTTTGAAAAATGGAAGACATATTTCGAACAAGGAGGAACAAATTGTCTAAAAAGGTACAATTTACTTTTATACATTATGAATAATAATTTCAGTAAATATTTTATTTACCATGGTTCAAAGGTAAATCTGGTAAATAAGTTTAAAACGTAATTTTTTATAATATAAAACTAAACAAACACTTGTCATAATCCTATTGGAGGATATATTAACGACCATGGGAATCATTGGGTCGATTTTGGGACCCCATAGATCCACATTGATGTAAAGATGACATGTTATAACAATAAATTCATTGTAATAAAATGTTACAAAAAAAAATCTTTTAGAAAAATAATTTTTATATGGGGTTATATAAGTGAAATTTCGATTATTAATAGTCATTGTATAGATTAAAATATTTCTTATGTCATGGTATTTCACTTATAATTTTTAGATGTCAAATAAATAAATTTATTAATGACACAATGATAATGTAACGATTAACTTATTGTGAGTGATTTTAATAAATGAGATTATAAACATTATAATAAATTTATTTTGAAACTTTTTCTACCATCCGTGAATTTTATGGATGAATATGACTAGTTATATATTAATTAATGAATTTTTTTCGAATTAATCAAATAGTTATGGATTTTTTAAAATTGAATTTCGTGAATACTGTAAAATTGATATAAATGAGTTTTTTTTTAAAATAACACTATATTAAATAAAATAATTGTCCTAAAAATCTAATATTACACCAAATGACATATATAATGTTTATAATTCCATTAATGAACTACTTTTGGTACAATTGGAATTTTATAGTAACAATATTATCAATATAGTATGAATACACTAGATGACATGATAAGAGTTAAATTAGTTAACTAACAGTTAAAACTAGAAGATAAAGTGAAAATATGAGACAAAAACTTATCTAAAACCAGTTGCATAAGATTATTTAGAACAATATTAATAGATACCTTGAATTATTTGATTTTTGGTCCTTTTAAAAACTTAATTTGGTATATAATAAAATAATCATTCAAGTCATTCCAAAAGCACCCCACCTCCCTCTTATAAAAGGCCACTACCTCTAACTGTTATTCACACCTCTCAAGACACTTTTCTCCTCCATAATCTGATCTAATAAGCTCCCAAAATCCCACTCTTAATAATATATGCCTTACTAGAGGCATTATTCAAATCAATAAAACCATTTAACTTAAATCAAAATTAGTACATGATATGAGGTAATGTCATCCCTCAAGATTCATTCTTTTATTTTCCTTATCCAACCCCTTAAACACTCATTATTGAATTGTTTTATAATAAAAAAGTAGATTAAATATACTTTTATTTTATAATCTAATTATTCATCCTAAAATTATAAACACCTCCATCTAATGAATTTTAACATACTCTTTCAGTGTACAATGAACTACTGCCTCACAAAACGATGGTTGTTCAATTTTCCCCAACCACCTCTCATGGTGTCCATTGCGATGGAACTATATTTATATATGATATATATTATATTTATATTTTCTATATGAATATGATATATTTATTTACATCATACCTTTATGATTTTCATGATGTGTAAACATGATAATTTTATTCGAGAATGTGCGGACTACCGCCAACTCAAAGTGACAAGACTCATTCATGCAATACATGTAACATATGAAGGATGTAATTAAGTAAAATATTGTAACATATATATCATATTAAATTATACTTGAATTATAATATAACTATGTATCATTTATTTTCAATTATTTAACATGAAAAATAAATTAATGTAGTTTTCATACGTACATACAGCTTACCGTGTCCATGAATGGATTATTTCATTTCTTATCTCCAAATTTTATGGACTATTATAAATACATCTATACTGGGTGTATATCATATTTAAATCTGGTATTCTATTATAGATAAGATGTACTTTTGAAAACATGTACAATTTATATCAAACCATGTTCCTTTTCGACTCAAGTACACAATATCCTCAAAATGACTGATATTAAGATAAATTATTATGTAATTTTTTTAAATTTTTAATAAGTTATATAAAATGAATAATAAATTTGATAATGTTTCAGTAGAATCTATAAATTAACTGATGTTAATTATTCAGAAAATTGTAGAATGAACAAGTCATGTCAGACACGAGACAAGGGACTTTGTCTCAATCACCTTTCATAGAGGCATATTTCGATAAAATACACATCTTACATTTATATAGTGTATGATAAAACTCTTTGAATTTTAATATCACTCAAATGGAATCTATTATCTTTGAAACATTTTTCTGAACCAAAAAATGAATGTTTTTAATGAATACAGTGACAACGACCTCTCTGCTGCCATATTGGTTACTTGGTAATTCGATTCTTCTATATGATTAATATGTTCAGAAGGAAGATAAATCCATTTTTATATTTTTTGTTGCATTGGTATTGAAAATTGATTTTGAAATGTGTTTAGTATTTCAATATCTTGAAAAAATTTATTGTGATTTCAAATGAACTGTTTGTAGTGAAATATTTATATTTAATATATTTTATTTTTTATGTTTATATAATAGCACATGTAAATTTTATGGGTGATTACATGATAAACCAATTATAGGGTTTTACGTGATAAACCAAATTTTGAAAGGATCCATTATAAACCAAGGAAGAGTTGTTAAATTATATCCTCCACTACATTTGGTGTGGAAGTCGGACGTATGGATATTTAGTTATGTATCCCTTGCTGATCATTTTATACTCATCCCAAAGTACGTGATATCTTTCAAGTATCCCTCTTAAGGATGTACATATCAGACCAGTAACATGTAGTCTCTTTAGAGGTAACAGCTAGAGGACGATCTTTCTTAAAATGAGCAACCTATGAGGATCTTATATCGTAGAGAAAAAGTTAATCGAAATAAGACAATGTCCCTCGTCAAGGTACTGTGGAGAAACCAAAAGATTGAAGATGCGACGTGGGAATTAGAGGATGTGATGAAGAAAAGTCACCCACATCAATTTTATTGTGAAAAAAGGAAATTTCGGGACAAAATTTCTTAAGGGGGGAAGATTGAAATGAACAAAAAATTCAGTAATGAAAGTTAAAATTGGACTATTTAAATGTATTCTTATGGTTATGTAAATCATATAAACATATTTTGTTTTATATTTAGGATTTTCATACACAATTACGAATTGTGACTATTTATAATATAGTCTTTGAATAGTGATAACATGATTAGTATAAATATACTGCTTTAACAAATCAAATTTACTCAGATAAAGGAAGTGATGGCCTCATTCAGTAGACTTTCCCCATACAAAGCCCTTTTATTGGATCTCAGAAAGGAGGTGGCATCATTTTTCTTCTCTCTTGTCCAATCCGAAGATTATATTGAACATGTTAAACATGAGAGGAACTAACTATGGGAGAATTGAATGTCAATTGAGATTACCACACAAGTAATGTTATCTGAGCCACCCCAAGAGTTTTTCACCACTGTGCACCTTACCCTACAGTCTTATGTGGGTGTTTTAATGAGTTATTTAACTATACCCTAGAATTACAATTATGTACATTAATCTTTTATATAGAATATACATTCTTTTTAATTTTTTTACATTGTAAATAGTTTTTAAAGCACATATAGTATTTTTAGTTAATATTCAACTAAGAAGTATATTTGGATGAATTAATAGATTTTTTAATTAAATAATATTTTAATAAAATATTATTATTATTAAATTACTTTTTATTAAATATAGATTATTATATAATTTTATGAATGCAATTGTAATTTTTATTATGGTTTGAAAGCAGTTTTTTTTTCAAAACCCATGAATTTTAGATAAATTTCTATATTTATTTTAAATGTAAAAATTAACATATTTAGAAATTTATTTAGATAAAATTAATATTATTTTTGTAATCAGGACATCAAAATTATCAAATGATGAATTTTTCATAAATTTCTGAAAAAATTGAATTTTCGGTTAAAAATTAATAATTGTTTAAATATATAATGTGTTTTATGTCATCATACTAAATTAAGAGTGATGTAATAAATTACAAAAAACATTATTTTAAACCAATATATGTTTTACCATTAAAATAATGTGATTTTTGGTTTTTTTTTCATTTCTATTATAAAGTTGTAGTGGACTCTTCAAGGCTTATAACATGTTTTGTCTTTTTAAATTGTTTTCCTTGTGAGTGTGACTCACATCCACATAAGAAACACTATTATTTTAATATGATATGCCATTTTAATTATAAAATATTGTTTTCCACTCACCTTTGAAAAAAAAATCATCAATAACCACGGGTTGGTTTCTGGTTTTGATTAGTTTAATGTGAGGTGTCTGAAACCGAAATAATAAATAATTCCCTCTTCTTTCCTAAGTAAACCCACCCTAGATCCCACTAATTCTTCCCTCAATTGATTTGGAGTTAGACCAACCCCTAAAATCCTCTCTCTAGAATCCTCTCAAGGTTCTACAAGCTCATAAGAATCCTCTCTCAGGCCTCTCCCACGCTTTTGGGATCACACTTCCACATAAGGGATTTATTTCTTTCTCGTTTTTGTACATTTCTTTTATGTTCATATGACCTTTTTTCAGTTAAAAATATTTTGGTATGATTTATAACCTCCCTTATACTATCCTATTTATGTTAGGATGATGTGAGACACCTTTCTATGTTATTAATTCCTACAATTCACCCATGTTACCATGCTGAAATTTCGTGAGTGATTTCTCTCTCCTCCTTTACAACTAAGTAATTATTTGGTATTATGCATATAAATTCCATTAATTTTCTTGGTAAATGTTTCTATATGACCCACTTATGGTCCATTACATTTACATATGATGATACTCTCATTTCTCTCTCATCAACCATTTTCATGAATCATTATGTCACGCCGTTATACTGGAGAAACTACACCGCATTTTTCCAAGCCATGATCATTGTGTAGTGAATACCATACCCATGTCTCTATCAGGGGTATTAACCTTTATGAACATATACATTTTGAACGTTACTTATAAGGATTTATTTCACATTTCTTAATCATTAAATAAATTATTATGTTGATTGATTCCATGTTATATGATCCATGTGGCACACTTATACATGAAATGAAATGTTTAAGAAAGGTGCGCCCAGATAGCACTCCATTGAATTGGGAAAAGTATAGTGTCATGTTTTATTATGTGAAATGAGTGTGTAATAATACTATTTAATTTGAAATGAGGGTGTACTCTTGATTAATGTGCAATGAGGGTTTACTCATGCTCCATGTTTAATGAGCATTGGTTCATGCTAATTCCATGTTTAGTGTTGTTGTCACATCCACATTTTATGATTATCATGCTTTATCATGACATTTTGATCATGTTTCTCTTGTTCTCCATTGATATTACTAGATTATAACATTTATATATTCTTCATTATATTCCATTTCTATTCTATTACAGAGATTTATATCTCATCCTTTCCTTACACATGTCCTCTGGTTAGCCTATGCAATGCTAAGTATGAGGGAATGTAGTGGTCTTGTAAATGATATTTGCAAAAAGATGTTGTTTTCTATGAATTAATTTGTTATATAATGTTCCTAATCCCCAAAGAAACTAGACTTATGGATCTTATATGTTGTATCAAGTGAAGGTTTTATGTAATAAATCATGTTTATGTATGTAATAAAGGAGAAAGGTTGTCATAGTTGGTATCAGAGGATAGGTTTAGTTATTTATTGGGATTAGGATTAGAAAACCCTAGTAAAAGATGTAGGGATAAGACTATGTATAATAAAAACATCCCTATGTTTTTGTGAATATTGATTTAGAGTTTTATCAGGAAAATGCAACCCTGTCTAGATATGAGCAGGGAGGGGCAGCTCTGACACAGATATACCTAGGGGTGTAAACCCCGACTAAGAGTTTTGGGCTTGACCTGGGGTATCCTGGTACACAAAAACGGGAATTTAATCAATACTTGTTACTAAACTCCTGGGGTATATGCATTGGTAAATTTAAAAAGCTTAGTATGAAACATTATTAAGGGAATAAGACAATTCCCCTAAGAATATATGTTAGAAAGTAGATCATTGATAACATAGTTTGAATCCTATAGATTCACAAGTTAAGGAAATAATGGATATTTATAAGTCATCTGTTTTTGGATTACCCTTTATGTGATACACCTAAATTTCCTTTTATTCTAGCCAATGGATGGTAATACGAGGAATCGGGCTAACAACTGATGTGAAGTCCAATGTGATGACTATTCTAATGTGATGCCCATTACGATGTGAGCGGGAATCACGAACTTTGTCACAATACTCTCTCAGTTGTCTCAAGCATGGAATAGAAACATGGGTCAAGAGAAACGTTCAACACCCATTAAGAAAGTAAAAGTCACTATCAAGATCTTTATCAGACAAATGCCTCCATCTTTTAATGGATCATCTGATCCCTCAGTCGTCGAATAGTGGATCAACTCCATTGAAAAGATCATTATCATTCATCAATGATCCGAACAAGAGAAGGTTATTCTAGCTACATATCTTATGTAGGTTGAATCCTATCAATGGTGGACATGGATAAAATTATGAATCCTAGGGAAGAGATTGAGGTGTTGGAATAGATGGATTTCTGGAAGATGTTTTTTGACCAAAATTTTCCGTGCACACTCGGACTTACGATGGAATTGGATGTTCAGGACCTCAAGAGAATTGATGAAGAATCTATTGGAGAAGAAGAGGCAAACATCAATAGGCTTGCACGATACTAATATGGATTATTAGTTACCCTCAAATGAAAGGTTGAATGCTACTTTGGTTGGATGAAACCAAGCATGCGGAATGCCCAAGAGATCCACGAATTCGAATTCTATGAGGAAATTGTCTGATGTTCCCTCAATGTTGAAATGGAGATTGGTAAAACTAAAGGTTATCAAGGGGATATGAAACATAAGATGGACTTCAATTCTGGATGTCTGATGGATAAATCCAACGGTGCTAAGAAAATCCAGTACCCCAGTTTCCAAAGGTGCAGAAAGAAACACCCCGGTAATTGCCTGAAGGGGGTGAGGAAATGCTTTAGTCGTTGAAGAGAAGGGCACCTAGACATTAACTATAGACATAAAAACCCCATGGCTGTGACAGAGCAGTGGAATGCTACGTTCAACTCTCAATGCATTGTTCATTACTTCAACTACAATGAACCAGGGCATCTTGCAAATCATTTCCCTATGCCAAGGGGTTTTAGAGGCAACCAACAACCTTTAAGGAAGCAAGGGAGGGCTTTTTCCATTACTACTACTGATGTGAACCCCTATAATGAAGTGATGATGGGTATGCGAGTTATTTATTCATGAATAGATAACACACTTTTTGATTTTGGTTTTATGTATTATTTTATATCTCGAATGTTTAGTAGAACAATCCCAACACCACCTCAAATAAATGAGGTAAATATGTTCGTGAGTATATAAAATGGGGAAATAATTCCATCCCATGAATATAACTACTCCTCTATCTAAATCAGTAGATTGATCTTCCCAACGAACCTTATCATACTCCCTCTAGTAAAATTTTAAGCAATTCATGGTGTGGATTGGCTTTCCTTTTATAGAGCCAACATAAGTTGATGTGGGAAGTAAATCACTCTCCTTAAAGTGAATTGAGCCCCGATTATGTACAAGTATCAAGTTGAAGATGAATCTTCTTTAAGTCCATAATCTCATGCATGGATATTACTTCCCTATGGTCATGTGTATCTGGCTCAGATGATTTATTCTAAGGTGGAAGCCATCTTTGATGACATGCCTATGGTGAGGGAATTTGCTGAAGTGTTTCTCGAGGAATTTCATGGTCATTCTCCAAAAAGAGATGTTGAATTCTCTATTGATCTTATACCTGGGGTGTTTCCAATATACAAGAATCTGTATAGAATGGATGGTGTAGATCTTGAAAAGCTAAAAAAACAACTACAAGAGAATCTAGATAAAGGGTTAATACTCCCATGTTCGTTACCATGGAGTGTAATAGTCCTATTTTTCAATAATAAGGATGGGTAAATGTGTCTTTGAATCAATTATCGTGAGCTTAACAAAATCACGATAAACAACAAGTATCCTCTCCCATTAATTGATGACTTGTTTGATCAGAAGTGCGGACCATAATAATTATCCACGGTAAGTTTGTGGTCAGGATATATTCCTGTAAGTGTGAAGAAAGAAGATATACCTGAGATATGTTTTCGTACAAGATACGGGCACTCTGAATTCATAAAAATTCTTTTCGAACAGAATAATTTTCTCAAAGTCATTATGTACATGGTGAATAGAGTCTGTAGATATTTCCTAGAAAAAATTGTGGTTGTATTTATAGATGATATTCTAATATATTCCAAAACCAAGGAGGATCATGTGGAGCATCTAAGATCTGTACAAGAGACCTTGTAAAAGGAGAAGATATATGCAATGTACAGAAAGATTGAGTTTTGGTTGAATGAGGTCTCATTCTTGGGCCATATCATCAAAAGCAATGAGATATCTATGGATCCCTCCAAGATAGCTTCAATAGAAGGATGGTTGAGGCCAACATCCGTAACAGATATTTTTACCTTTTTGGGGTTAGCTAGATATTATCAAGGATTTTTGATAAAGTTCTCACGATTGTCCAACCCTCTAACCAAGCTATATCAAAAGCGATTAAAGTTTCCACTGAGTGATGAATGAGAAGAATGATTCAAGGAGTTTAAAATGAGGATTATCACTGCGCTCATGATCACATTACCCACAAGTGGGGAACATATTGTGGTATTCAGTGTTGTTTCAAAGAAGGGACTAGGCTGTGTCTTGATGAAAAATGGCAATGCCATTGCCTATGCTTCTAGGCAATTGAATGTTCATGAGAAGAATTATCCAACACATGATTTGGAGTTGGATGTGGTGATATTTGCATTAAAAAATTTTGTGGCATTATCTCTTTTAGGAGAAGTGTGATATATATATATATATATAGAACCCGCAAAATCCACAAGTATATATTCACACAGAAAGTGTTGAACGAGCACCAAAAGATATGGTTAGAACTGATCAAAGTATCAGACTGCTCAATCCATTAACCCCATGTAAAAGGGAACAAGGTGGTGAATGATATAAGTAGAAAGGACCCAGCGATTCCATCATTGATGAGAATTAAAAAGTATCCAGTATTCTTAGATTTGCTGAAGGTGGGAATGAGAATCATAAAGAAGGGAACATCATCAATAATCTCATAATTTATTGCTCAAAAGTTGATTTTGGAAAAGATAATTGATGATTAAAAGGATTATGTGGGAATTCAGAAGAATGTGGAAGCTATCAGAAAAGGGAAATCTCGGATTTCAATGTTAATGAAAAAGCAATGGGGAAATTTGGGAAAAGACTATGTGTGTCATCATGTCTGGAGTTGTAGATGGAACTTTTGGATGATGCACAAAGTTTGAATTTCT
Organism: Viscum album; assembly: GCA_963277665.1. Classification (NCBI taxonomy): domain Eukaryota; kingdom Viridiplantae; phylum Streptophyta; class Magnoliopsida; order Santalales; family Viscaceae; genus Viscum; species Viscum album. Next base: position 436,730,577 of record OY728127.1, on the reverse strand, counting down.
CTATTCACCAAGGAAACACAAATATGTAATGATATCTTAGAGAGAATTATTGGTGGGATAATATGAAGAAGGAGATCGTTTTTTATACATAAATGTGCCTTTTTTGTCAGCATGTGATGACAGAGAGGCAGAAGACTAAGGGGATTATGCAACCCTGTCTCATACTAGCATATAAATAGGAGAAAAAAACCATGGACTTTGTCACAAGACTTATGAAGACATACAAAGGCAATAATGAAATCTGGGTTGTTTTGGATCATCATACAAATTATGCACACTTCACTGAAATTCTGGAGGATTTCGCATTGGATGAACTAGCACAGATATATATCAAGGAAGTGGTAAGGATACAAGGAGTACCACTGTCTATTGTATCCAGTCATGATCCAAGATTCACCTCTATGTTTTGGAAGAGTTTTCAACATGACCTAGATACTGAAAAGAACTTCAGTATGGCCTATCATCCTCAAACAGATGTCCAGTCCGAGCAAACTTTTTAGACACTGGGGGATATGATAAGATCAAGTTCAATGAACATCAAAGGATGGTGGGACCAACATCTTCCACTGGTTGAACTCTATAACAATATAAATTTCTACACAATCATTTGAAGGGCACCTTATGATGAATTGTATGGGAATAGGTGTAGAACACCGACATGTTGGGATGATGTCGGTGAGCATATGCTACTAGGACCAGAAATGGTCAAACAAATGGTTGAGAAGGTGAAAACCATTCAGTAGGAAATCAAGGCCAGTTAGAGTCGACAGAAGAGTTATGCAGATGACCGTCGATTATACATTGAGATTAAATTTAGATACATGGTATTTTTATTCATATCTCCATGGAAGAATTTCCTTAGGTTTGGAAAGAAAGGGAAGTTAATCCCTAGGTACATCGTCCCCTTCGAGAATCTTGATCGTGTCGAGGTTGTGGCCTATCAAATAGCAATACCACCTACAATAGAAAAATTACATGATATCATTCATGTATCCCTATTATGTATGTACATAATAGATCCTTCACATGTAATCTATTCATAGATAGTAATTTTAGAGGATGTTCTTTCATACAAGGAGAAACCAGTGATGATCGTAGATCGTAGAGAAAAAGTTGTATGAAATAAGACAATTCCCCTCATCAAGTTAATGTGGAAAAACCACAATATTGATGAAGCGACATGGGAATCAGAAGAAGTGATGAAGAAAAGTTACCCACATCTGTTTTTGTGTGGGAAAAGGAAATTTCAAGGATGAAATTTATTAAGGGGGAAGATTGTAATGACCCAAAAATTCATTAATGAAAATACCACTTGTTCTACTTAAATGACTTCTTATGGTTAAGTAAAATTTATGAACTTATTTGGTATTATGTTTTGGATATTAAAATACTATTAAAAATTCAAACCATTTATAATATAGATGTCGAACAGTGATCACATTATTAGTGTAAATGTAGAGCATTAACAAATCCAATTTACTCAGAAAAAGGATATCATTTCCTCATCAAGTAGACTTTCCCTGTATGAAGCCCATTTTTAGGAGCATAGAAAATAAGTGGCATAATTGGGATTCTCTCTTTAATAATCCCATGTTGAGAATTACATGTCAATCTTGAGAGGAACCAACTACAAGAGAAGTGGAAGTTAATAGAGATTACTACTTGAGCAATGTTATCAGAGCCACACTAACAGTCTGTCACAATCGCTAACCTTACACTAAGGACATATGCGTGTGTTTTAAGGGGTTATGTAATAAGACCCTTTTACTACAATTATGTACATCATTATTTTATAGAAAATATACATTCTATATATTATTGTCCCATTGTAAATAGTTTTTAAATCCCAAATAGTACATTTAGATAATATTCAACTAAGAAATCTATTTTGATAAATTAATGGATTTTAGTATTAATGAATATTTTAATAAAATAATAATATTATTATGTAATTAATATTTATTCAATATAAGTTATCAAATAATTATTTGAATTCAATTTAAATATTTTATGGTTTGAATGTTGTTTTTTTCAAACCCATTAACTTTCGATAAATATCAGTTTTATTTTAAAAGTAATAAAATTCATATATTTAGGAAATTACTTAGATAAAATGAATATTATTTTTGAAATCAGGAGGTCAAAATTTACAGATGGTGAAGTTTTCACAATTTTTTGAGACTGTTGAATTTTGGGTTAAAAATTAAATACTGATTAAATTTATATAGTGTTTTATGACATCATAATGTACTAATAGTGAGGTAATAAAATACTATAAACATTATCGTAGACGTATATATATGTAATACCAATAAAATAATGAGATTTTGGGATTTTTTGATTTATTTTACAAAGCTTTAGTGGTCCCTTCAAGGCTTATAAATAATTTTGTCTTTTTAAATTGTTTTCTATGAGAGTGTGACTCACCTCCGCATAATATACTCTATTATTTTAAGAAGTTCAGCCATTGGTCTTATAAAATATTTTTTTACACTCCACTTTGAGAAAATCCATGGGAAAAAACCATGGGATGGTGTGCGGTTTTGATTTTCATAATGTGAGGTGTCCCAAACCTAAATAATAAAGAATTCCCTCTCATTTCAAATATAATCTCACAAAATATCCCACATCCTCTTCAATCAAAGACATTGGAGTTCGACAAACCAATTCACTCCACTCTCTATAATCTTCCCAAGGTTCCCCATACTCCATAAAAGCCTCTCTCAAGCCACTCCTAGGTTTTTGGGATCACACTTCCAAGTAAGGGATTTCTTCCTTTATCATTTTGTCCAATTTTCATTAAGTTGTTATGCCTTTTATTTACAATTGAAAATGTTTGTGTATGATTTGAAACCTCCCCCATACTTACCTATTTATTTTTTTTATGATGGGAGACTCGTTTCTTTCTCATTAATGACACTCGTGTAGACCTGTTACAATACCGAAATTTTGTGTGGGTTTTCTCTCTCCTCTTTTACATCCAAGTAATTTTTGATATTATACATCTAAATTCCATTACATTTGTTGGAAAATTTATAAATATGAACCCCATACGATCCATTTAATTTTCATAAAACGAGACACCCATTTCTCTCTCATCAACCACTTTCATGAATCCTTATGTCACGTCGTAATGGTTCCGAAATTGCACCGCATTTTTCCATGCCAGGATCATTATATAGTGAATACCATACATGATTCCCTATCAAGGGAATTAACCTTTATGAACATATACATATTTAATGGTAATTTCATGTATTTATTCCACATTACATAATCATTTAATTACTTATTATGTGGATTGATTCAAATTTATATGATCCATGTGTCCCACTTATGCATGAAATGAAATGTTTAAGAAATATGTGCCATGGTAGCGCTCAATTGCATTGGGTAATTTATTGTATCTTGATACATCATGTGAAATATGTGTTGAATCATTCAAATTAAAGTGAAACTAGGGTTTAATCATGCTTCACGTTCAATGATGGTTTACTCTTGCTCAATGTGTATTAACGCTTGGCTCATGCTAATTCTATGTTAAGGATTTTTTCTACATCGACATGTTATATTTATCATACTTTATCATGCCTTTATGTTCTTGTTTATATTATTCCCCATTGATATACCTATTTTCTAACATGTATTATATTTCTCAGGTAATGCCATGTTTATTCCCTTACTGGTCTTTATAGCTCGCCCTTTTCTTATGCATGTCCTCAGGTTATCATATGCAATGCTATGTATGAGGGAATGTAGTGGTAATGTAAGGAAATATTTCTATAATATGTTATTTTCTCTGATTTAAGTTGTTATGTAATGTTCCTAAGACCCACATACAATATACCTCTCGATATTCAATGTTGTATCAAGTAAAGGTTTTATTTAATAAATCATGTTTATGTATGTAATAAAAGAGTAGGGTTTTCATATGCATGATGTATGTGCATGTGAAATTGGAATTGTATTTTTAGGGAAATGGTACTGGGGATTCAAAATAAATTTTTTTAATCTAACTTTAGTGACCATTAAAACCACATCCATAATTTGGTATTTTACTATCGGCGTCAGTTAAAACCACCGCTACATACAATAATTTAGTGGATTTTAAAACTCCCGCTGTCACGACCCGTCCTTGGGCCCCGTGCCGTGACTACCCCAAGCGCGACTTCCATAGGCCAGGGGCTGGAGACTAGAACCAAAGGCGTATATCCCCATCACTGGGAAGGCATTTCCTTTATAAAAGTAAACAAAACACTACAGAGTACAAGCGGAAGTAAAACACAATGTAAAACCGAAACAAGCTGTGATGAAAGTAAAGGGGCCAGAAATACAAGCCCAAATGTAAAGTACAAGGAAGAAGATAAAACAACTGGAAGGTGACAAGAATCTCCTAGATCATCCACCAAGGATCCTACCTAATGCGTAGGTACAAATAGCGCAACTCTTGGATCGTTCACCACAGATCCTATCTGAAGGGTCGGTACAGATAGCCTCCACAACGATCTCGCCCGTAAACCTACTCTGAGTGTCGCCTAGTCGTGAAGTCCACCATCGGATACTGTCTCTTCGTGAGGTCCACCTCTGGGTACCGTCTAGTCCTTGACCACTCAGCCTCTGTTTGTGCTTCCCTTCGTCTGCAACCAACACCACGAGGTGTGGGCATAGCCCGTGCAGGGGTGAGTATAACGATACTCAGTAGGGACCCCGAGACCCTCAAGGTCTCACTAAATACGATAAGGATAACCACAAAGAAGATCTCAACAGATAACCTCTACATAGGTATATTCCCATACATATAACCAAGTTATCAAGTAATCCATCTCAATCATGAGGAAACAGAAATATTATGAAATCAATGGATAACCACTACCCAGGTAAATGCCCATACATATACCTAAGTTATCAAGTGACCCATCTCAGTCATGAGGTAAACACAAAGGTCATAGACTCAACTCAACCAGGATTTTATTCATGATGTGAAAACCACGGCTAATGGAGAACTCCTCCTCTGTCGAGTACATTGGGCCTGCCGCTACAACCAAGCGCGCCCCACTAACCATGGACTGATGTAGTACTCCACCTTTGAGTACTTTGGGCCTGCTGCTACAACCAAGATCTTCCCACCATGGGTCAACTGCTAAAACCAAGCGCTCCCCCTCACATGCCCTAGAGGTAATCCTTCTGTTGAGTACCGCGGGTTTGCCGCTACAACCAAGCGCTCCTCCGCCGTGGGTCTGCCGCTACAACCAAGCGCTCCCCCTCATAGCCTCCAGAGGTACTCCTTCTGTTGAGTACCGCGGGTCAGCCACTACAACCAAGCACTCCTCCACCGTGGGTCTGCCTCTACAACCAAGCGCTCCCCACTAGGCTATCTGAAACACACCGAGACAATAGATCAGCAGTCGTCAAGTCTCAGCCAGCTACTAGGTCTCTACACTCTGCTAGATCGTCACCGGGAGGGTCCTCACCACGAGCTACTGGTTGATACTCCAAGTATCACAAAGTTCCACGAATATGTATCTCAAAGGACCGCCTCGTCATAGGGGTCTCAACGCAACAGACGGCGCATCAGTCTGACGCCCAGTCTATGAGTTACTAGCCTTTTCGTCCCAGGGGCCCGGTTGGTTTCTAGTGCGAGCCAACCCGGGCGTATCTCGACTGTACCCCGAAATCTCATAGGGTATGCTCATTGGGACCATTTCTAAACATAATCACAAACTCCGCTGACGGTTCGTCAAACATACGTCCGGTATGAAAGTTATCAGCTTTTCCATTCTAGGGGCGCGGTTGGATTTCGGGTACAATCCAACCGAGACACTATCCAACTGCAACCAAAACTCAGGAGAAGTGTGCCAAAAGTTCCGTCTCATCAAGAGGAATACAAAAAATGCGATGACACATCAATCGGACATCCGGAGCTCATGATATAAGCATTTCCGCTCCGAGGGCCCGGTTGGTTTAGCATCCGAACCAACCCGACCGTACTCAAAGTTCTCCGAAACCTTGATTGTAATATAGCCTAATGACATTCTCGATGCAAAGATCGCATCACAGTTGACGATGCATCGATTGGTGGTCCATAGCCCAGGATATGGGTAAATGACTGTAAGAGGTCCAGAAATGGGGGTTTCGGGCCCGGACCGACCCGGACCGAGACCCCCTGGGTCGGCCCGAACCGGGTCCGGGTCCGGCCCGCTTGGGTGCGGCCCGGCCCGGCCCGGCTGGCATGGCCCCATCCCGCCTGGGCACGGCCCGACCCATCCTGGGTAGCCCGTCCCGCTGGCGCGCTGGTGGTTTGCTGGCCAGCACGGTTTCACCGAGCTGACGGTCAGGGGGGGGGGGGGGGGGGGCGCTGCCCCCTATCTCAATTAACGCGGATCCCACGTGGGAGCCGCTCCTGCCTCCAACCGGGGGCTATGAACCCCCGGTTCTCCTCCTGACCAGCCGGCCCGCGCTGGCCGGCTGGCTGCTGCACCACGGAACCGGCGTGGGCCAGTCCCCCTGCTCCGACGCCGGCGGCCAGAAATTGGCTGCCGGTCCCTCCTCCATCGCGGCCTAAGTCGCGGCCTTGGTCTGACCGGTGTGGCGCAACGGCGTCGCACCCCTCCTCTGTGGCCCCGCTCCAACCGCGGTGTTATCGTGATTCTCTGGCACGGCGCGACGGCGCCACACACCCTTCCATATGATCCCGCGCAGTGTCATTGCACATCGCCGCTTTCCTTCGAACCGCAACAACACAATATACAAGACAGGGGGGTCGGCTGTGTTTGCGCGGTCCGTCCCCCTCCCGTTAATCGATAGAAAGCGGTCCAAATTAGACGATAAGTCAACGATGAAAGTAATCAGGAACAAATGAAATAATAATCCCCCTACCTCGAGATTATTCATCGAACGAGGTTTGTTGCGGAAAGGGACGTCGCAGAAATGATCGTCGTGGAAGAAGGTTCCGTACACTTGACGGAGATCGTCCGAGGAAGAACGGTGTCTCCCTTCCTTTGATGCGAGAAGGAGGAACAAAACAGTGAGCGTCGGATCGTCGATCTCCAAGGAAGGCGTCTCTCACTGTCGTCCGTCGTCGGAGGTCAGCGTTCTTCGCGTTCTTCGTCGAGGAAGAAGAACTTCATGAACTTGAGAAAATTCTCCCCAAGCCTTCACGCACAACGAACCTCTTAATAAAATAATACTTGTCTTATTTTATTAACACACAAGCCAATGCCTTTGAAATTGAAAATTGAAACAGTCAATTAATTGAATTAATAGAAACTTTTAAACAGCCAAATTAAAAGATGCATTTCATAAACAGATAAATGCAAGGGTTGAATTCCAAATAAAGGGGGTGCGGGTGCGTTACCTTATTAATGAAGGGGGTTTAGAAAGAAAAGAAATGGTGGGGATCATGTGGGTACCACCCCACAATTATCCTACCTAGCGGGTAGGATATTTTGGGTCTCACTTCCTCCACTTAGCATAGGTTAATCAAAATAAAATAAAATTGGTTGCACCAATTTTATTTTATTCCATTACTTAACCCCAAAATTTAAAAACCACACCTGAGCAAACACAACTCCGGAAAAGGTGTTTCTAAGCAATTATCGGCTCTACGATTCCATCGGTGTCATCGGTTTTGGATTCCGAGCATAGGTTCAAATGTTTGGAAAACTCGCTCGTTCGTTCACTGAACATACCCAACCTAAATTTCAGAAAATTATTTCGGGAAAACCGGGCCTCAGAATCAGACGCCGTCAGAAATTGCATACTCATAAAATCCCAAAGAAAATTAAGAAAAAAAATTCCTTGAAATTTCCGGGTCTTTACATTACTCCCACCTCAGGGATTTACATCCCCGTAATGCTTTAACACAAACTAGGGATACAAAAGTGGTACTGAGCTCGCATCTGAGCCTTCCGCTCCAAAGTGCTCACCTGGAGGTTCCTGTAATGCCAGTGAAATCACGCCCAAGGAATCGACCATCCTCGTAGGATCTGATCCTGTCGTTCCTAGATCCCCACTGGAACCTCTATGAGGGTCACCCCATCGCCCAAGTCCAGCTCCTTATGGTTGATGAAATGCGAAGTGTCTAGCTCGTATATCCTCAGTTGAGATACATGGAAGTCATCGTGCACCCGGTGCAACTGAGGTGGGTGGGTCAAGCGGTAAACCACCTCGCCTACCCTGCTGAGGACCTATAAAGGTCTTTTAAACCTCAGAGATAACTTGTCACCTCGGCCACATATCCATAACTCACGTAGAGGTGAGACCCGTAGGGAAATGTGGTCTCCATCCTTGAACTCTAGAGGTCTCCGCCTTCTGTCAGCACAAGAATTTTGCCGGATCTAAGCTGTTCTCATCCTCTCTTGGATGACTTGGACCTTTCTGGTCCTACAAGAGTTGCTGAGATTTCTTCTTTGCCGATAAGAGCAATCTGGTCTCATCCCCTGGATGAACCACGTTCTTTAGCTAATACAGTCAATCCCGACATGGATGATACTAATCCATACCAAGGATGATGTCGTACGGCCTCGACGCTACTACCAAGAGATCCAACTATTACTCTTGCCTCCAAGGGTTGAGTCACACTGTCAGCATCAGTGTGTGGTCACTAGGTCTCCACCAGTAGGTTTCTCAAAGTGAGGGTCAAGTCAACGGTTTTTAAACCGGAATATCTTAGTAACAACATAAAGAGAGGACAGGAAGGTAAACGCCAAAGAAAGGTGCCTTTTATCACTACAGTTCAAAGTACAAAGACACAAAGCATCTACAAACAAACATCAAAAAAGCTAGAAGCAACATGAACAAAAGTCTCCAGTTCAGGAGCTAGTCCCACTCCTATCCATCTGCTCCTGGAGCTCCATGATTGTAGGCCTCATCTTCCTGAAGCTGAGCTCTCCCATTTCCAACTATTCCCTACGGTCGGGGTGGACCTCCTGGTGGTGGTGGTGACAACAGTTCGAAGTGTCTTCCACCTCCAGCTGGACGACCAGCTCCCCTGCCACGGTCTCCTGCTCCATGCGTTTTGCCTCGATCGAACCTCTTCCTCTGCCTGGGAGGTCCTTCGTTCATTTGCTGGTCATCTGTATGGTGGGTCAGAAAATCACGAGCCATGTGACCAACCCCACCGTAGGAGTAACACTGTCCTCTCATGGTAAGTCGGTGTCCACCCCGGGTGCCTCACACAAACGATCCTGTGTCATGCGGTCGACCACCTGTAGGTCTAGTCCTCTTGGACCTCTGCATCATCTGTCTATTGCCCACTGCAGGAGACTCTGCCGCATGCCGGCTAGTGGTGGGTCCCGCTGCTAGACACTGCTCAGCAAGGAAACTCTCCACTAAGAGGGCTTGCTCCAACACCCCTTTCTGTGTCGGAATGCTATGAGAAACAACTGAAGCACTGATCTCTCGCCTGAGCCCCAGCTCGAATGTTAGGGCCCTGATGAATGGGTCTCGTACCATGTCCGTGGAATAGCATGAGATATCGGTAAACCTAGCTGCGTACTGGGCTACTATCATCCTGCCCTGCCGCAACTATAGTAGCTCCTGGATGCGCACCGCACGGAGGGTTCCTGGGATGAACTCTGAGCAGAAAAGGCTCTAAAAGTCCGTCCAAAGGAAATATGCCTTGTCTTTCACCTGGAGCATCAAGCTCCACCATCTGCCTACTGCCGCGTTTATGAGGCTTGTAGCAAGGACCACAATAAGGTCAGCTAGTGTCCCTACAAAACGGAAAACTCGTACAACTGTCTCCAGCCAATCCTCGGCTGCCTGAGGGTCCATCTCCCCGCAGAACCTGGGCGGTCGCTGATGATGAAACTCGTGCAGTGCACTAAGGTGACGTGCACCGTCAGCGGATGGGGTTGGTAGAATCGGTGGATCGGCGGGTAGAGGTACCGCTGGTGCCTCTACTGTCAAAGGGCCCTGTACCGAGGCCTCATCGCTCGGTGGGCTGTCTTCCCGCACAACTCTCGGAACACTAGCTTGCTGCCTTCGTGGGGCCATCCTGAAAAGAAATAGGTGTGCCACAGTTAATACAGTATACCTGGTGAGCTGACATAATGTAATCACAATGAAAACTTTTAAAACAAACATGCAATCAATTTTTTCGTGTATTGAGTCAGAAATCCAAATTCAGGGTCCTGGTGTACGGATACGTCGGCCGCCGCACCAACACTGGACTCTCTGGACAGATTACCACACTCAATACCCTTAACACTATTGCTTCACATAGAAGAAGGATCAGAGTCCTGAGTTCTGTGGTAGAACCGAACTCCTCTGATACCAATTTGTCACGACCCATCCTTGGGGCCCGTGCGGTGACTACCCCAAACCCGCATTCCATAGGCTAGTGGATGGAGACTAGCACCAAAGGCGTAAATCCTGATAACTGGGAAGACATTGACATTATAATAGAAAAAAACACCATAGAGTACAAGCAGAAGTAAAACACTAAGTAAAATTGAAACAAGCTGTACTGAATGTAAAGGGACTGGAAATACAAGCCCAACTGTAAAGTACAAGAAAAAAGATAAAACAGCCGGAAGGTGACAAGAAGTTCCTGGATCATCCACCAAGGATCCTACCTGAAGGGTACGTACAGATAGCGCAGCTCTTGGATCGTCCACCACAGATCCTACCTGAAGGGTATGTACAGATAGCCTCCACAACGCTCTCACCCATCAACCTCCTCTGAGTGTCACCATGTCGTGAAGTCCACCACCGGATACTGTCTCTTCATGACATCCACCTCCGGGTACCGTCCAGTCTTCAAACACTTGGCCTCTGTCTGCGCTGCCCGTCGTCTACAACCAACTCAACGAGGTACGGGCATAGCCCGTGCAGGGGTGATTTTAACGATAATCAGTAGGGACCCCAAGAGCCTCAAGGTCTCCCTAAATCCAACAAGGATAACCAAAAAGAAGATCTCAACAGATAACCTCTACCTAGATATATGCCCATACATATACCCAAGTTATCAAGTAATCCATCTCAATCATGAGGAAACACAAAGATTATGAAATCAACGGATAACCACCACCCATGTAAATGCCCATACATAAACCTAAGTTATCAAGTGACCCATCTCAATCATGAGGTAAACACAAAGGTCATAGACTCAGCTCAACCAGGATTTTATTCATGATGTCAAAACCACGCCTGCTGGAGAACTCCTCCTATGTCGAGTACAGTGGGCCTACCGCTACAACCATGCACACCCCACTAACATTGGACTGATGTAGTACTCCACCTGTTGAGTAATTTGGGCCTACTGCTACAACCAAGCGCTTCCCACCATGGGTCTACCACTACAACCAAGCGCTCCCCCTCATAGGCTCCATAGGTAGTCCTTCTGTTGAGTACCGCGAGTCTTCTGCTAAAACCAAGCGCTCCTCCGCCATGGGTCTGCCGCTACAACCAAGCACTACCTCTCATAGCCTCCCGAGGTACTCCTTCTGTTGATTACCGCAGGTCTGCTGCTACAACCATGAAATCCTCCATCGTGGGTCTGCCGCTACAACCAAGCACTCCCCATTGGGCTATCTGAAAAACACACCGAGACAATAGATCAGTAGTCGTCAAGTCTCAGCCAGCTATTAGGTCTCTACACTATGGTAGCTCGTTACTGGGAGGGTCCTCTCCACAAGCTAATGGTCGATACTCCAAGTATCACAAAGTTCCACGAAGAATTATATCAAAGGGCCACCTCGTCATAGGGGTCTCAACACAACAGACGGGGCGTCAGTCGGATGCCCGGTCTGTGAGTTACTAGCCTATTCGTCCCAGGGGCCTGATTGGTTTCGTGTGCGAACCAACCCGGCCGTATCTCGACTGTACCCCGATCTTTCATAGGGTATGCTCATAGGGACCATTTCTCAACGTGATCACCAACGCTGCTGACGGGTTCGTCAAATAGGGCGTCCGGTCTGAAAGTTATCAGCTTTTTCGTTCCAGGGGCCCAGTTGTATTTCAGGTACAATACAACCCGGCCACTATCCAAATGCAACCAAAACTCTGGAAATGTATGCCAAATGTTCCATCCCATCAAGAGGAATCCAAAAAGGTCGACGACACGTCAATCGGACGTCCGAAGCTCAAGATATATGCGTTTCTGCTCCGAGGGCCCGGTTGGTTTCGTATCCGAACCAACCCAGCCGTACACAAAGTTTTCCAAAACCATGACTGTAATATACAGAAACGACCGTCTTGATCCAAAGATCGCATCGCAGATGACGTTGTGTCGATCAGAGGTCCATATCCTAGGATATGGGCAAAAGACCGTAAGAGGTCCAGAAATAGGGGTTTGGGGCCTGGATCGACCCAGCCCGAGACCCCCTGGGTCGGCCCGAACCGGGTTGACGCGAACTGGGTCCTGGTCCCGCCCGATTGGGGGTGGCCCGGCTCGGCTGGCGCAGCCCGGCCCAGCCCGGCGTGCTGGCGGTTCGTTGGTCAGCTCGGTTACACCGAGCTGGCGGTCCAGGGAGGGGGGGGGGATGACCCCCCTATCTCAATTAACGCGGCCCTCACGTGGGGGCCGCTCCTGCCTCCAGTCGGGGGATTCGAAGCCCCGGTTCTCCCCTTGACCGATCGACCCACTTCGGTCGGCCGGCTGCTGCACCACGGGACCGGCGTGGGCCGGTCCCCCTGCTCCGACGCCGGCGGCCGGAAATTGGCCACCGGTCCCTGCTCTGCCGCGGGCTCAGCCGCGACCTTGGTCCAACCGGCACGTCGCGATGGCGTCGCACCCCTCCGCCGCGTCCCCGCTCCGGCTGCGGTGTTTTCTTGATTCTCTGGCGGGGCACGACGGCGCCACGCACACTTTCCGTATGATCCCGTGCGGTGCTGTTGCACAGTGCCGCTTTCCTTCGAACAGCAACAACACAACATACAAGGGAGGAGGGTCGGTCGTGTTTGGGTGGTCCGACACCCTCCTGTTAATTGATAGAAAGCGGTCCAAATAAGACGGTAAGTCAATGATGAAAGTAATCAGGAAAAAATGAAATAATAATCCCCCTACCTCGAGTGTAGTCTCCGAACAAGGTTTGTTGCGGAATGGGACGTTGCGAAAATGATCGTCGCGGAAGAAGGTTCTGCACATTTGAAGGAGATCATCCGAGGAGGAATGGTGTCTCCCTTCCTTTGACGCGGGAAGGTGGAATGAAAGGGTGGGCATCGGATCATCTATCTATGAGGAATGCGTCACTCACCGTCGTCCATCGTCGGAGGTCGGCGTTCTTCGCGTTCATCACATTCTTCATTGAGGAAGAAGAACTTCAAGTACTTAGAAAATTCTCCCCAATCCTTCACGCACAACGAATCTCTTCATAAAATAAGACTTGTCTTATTTTATTAACACAGAAGCCAATGCCTTTGAAATTCAAAATTGAAACAATCAATTAATTGAATTAATAGAAACGTTTAAATCGCCAAATTAAAATAGGTGTTTCATAAACAGATAAACGCAAGGGTTGACTTCTAATTAATGGGGGTGCGGGTGTGTTACCTTATTAAAGGAGGGGGTTTAGGAAGAAAAGAAATGGTGGGGCTCCTGTGGGTCCCACCTCACAATTATCCTACCTAGTGGGTACGATATTGTGGGTCCCTCTTCATCCACTTAGCTTAGGTTAATCAAAATAAAATAAAATTGGTTGCACCTCTTTTATTTTATTCCTTTACTAAACCCCAAAATTTAAAAACCACACACGAGAAAACGCAACTTCGGAAAAGGTGTTTCTAAGAAATTATCGGCGCTGCGATTCCATCAGTGTCCTTGGATTTCGATTCCGATCAGTGGTTCAAATGTTAGGAAAACCCGCTCGTTCGTTCACTGAATGTACCTGAGCTAAACTTCAGAAAATGATTCCTGGCACACCGGGCTGCAGAATCTGGCGCCGTCAGAAAATGCGTACTCGTAAAATCCCATAGAAAATTAAGAAAATAAAATTCCTTGAAATTTTCGGGTCTTTACACCCACTACATATTCTTCATCTCCTATTAACATTTCACGGTAGTTACCACGGTATTAATGACGGGTTTCCATGAGAAAATGAAATTATTTTTTCCGATGGTAGAAACCACACCGAATAAAAAACATGTTCTACTGGTAAAACCACTGCTAAAACCACAAAAAATACATCCAAATGTGGTCACTATAACGATTAACATAAACCCCCACTAAATTAAAGAAACATCCATATATTTTATGCTGACAGAGCAATAGTTGCCAATTTTTGAATCCACCTCCATATCCAAAAATATCACCGCTATGTGATGAATTTCATGTAGTGCAATTATCAATGATATCAATATTTTTCTTTGTTTGGAAGGCTTAAACCTAAGGTTTGTTGAAATTTTTTCACTATTCTGTATCCCCAACCTATGTTTCCTCGATGAGGTATTAAATTTATCTTGAAAAAAGAATATGATGATTGTTTATATGAATTGAAAACAAGATTGGTGAATGATACAGCTTTGGCCTTGCATTATATAAATAGGGATTATGTTATATAATGATATTCTTCAAGGAATGAATTTGGATGTTTCATAATGCATAATTATCATGTAACTGTTTATGCTTCATTTTAGTTGAATATTAAAGTGTTAAATAACCCTACACATGATTTGGAATTAGATGTTGTTGTTTTTGATATAAATGATTGTAGGCTTCATTTGTATGGGGTAATTTGTAAATTATATACTAATAACATTTGTTTTAAGTATATATTAAATATGAAACAATTATACATGATAATGGGGTTATGGAAAGAATAAATCTAGTATTATGATTACATGATACATTAATATCTGAGAAAGGAAAATAAGGTGGTTGACACATTGAGTCGAAAGAGTAATGCTACATTAATCATTCTATGTTTAGAACGAGAACATTTGGTTTGTGATTTGATGAATTTTGTATTGTAATTTAGTGGTAAATGTAATTAATCTATTTTGTATCACATGGTAGTGAAATCATCTATGTCACATAGAATTAAGAAAGCGTAGAAGGAAGACAACGAGATTCATAAAAAAGGTAGAATTGGTAGAGAAGGGTACATTACATGAATTTGACATGGATGATGATTGTTTTCTGTGGGTTGGAAAGAGATTATGTGTTACTTGTGATTCATAGTTAAAGACAAACTTGTTATGTGAAGCTCATCATTCCATTTTTCTAGTTCACCGTGACAGTACTAAGATGTATAGAGATCTTTGAGAACATTTCAGGTGGGATGGGATGAAAAGAGATATTGCTGACATTACTATGAAGTGTTTTATTTTTCAACATGATAAAGAAGAATGACAGTTAAAAAAGGCATTCTTCAGACTTTTTCAATACCATAGTGTAAAATGGAATATATATCCATGGATTAAATAGTGGGGTTGTGATAAACATCTCAAGGTGACAATGTAATCTTGGTCATTGTTGATCGATTAACTAAATCTGCTCATTTCCATCCTATTCGAGATACTTTGTCACTTGATCAAAATTCAAGGATGTATTTCAAAAAGATTTGTAAGGTTTTATGGAGTTCCCCTATCCTTTGAATCTGGTCATGATCCTTGGATCACTTAAAACCTTTGAAAAGGCCTCCATAAGTCACTGTGTACTGAATTTAATTTTAGTACAACTTTTCATCCGTAATCAGATGGGCAGTCCGAATGAACAATTCAGACATTGGAGGATATTCTACTTGCATATTAAATGGATTACAAGGGAAGTTAGGACCAACATCATTAATTGGTTATGTTATGTTAAAAAAACATTTTTCATTCTAGTAATCATATGGAACCATTTGAGGAATTATATATAAAGAAGTTTCGATCTCCGGATTTTTGGGATGATGTAGTTGAACAAAAGATAATGGTACTAGAATTGGTGGATGTGATGGGAGAGAAAGTTTACTTAATTCAGAAGCACAAGATAATTGCATAGAGCAGGCAGAAAAGTTTAGCAGATAACCAAAGGAATGATCTTTCTTTTGAAGTAGGTGATCATGTCATTCTCATTGTTTCCCTATGATAAAGGGTGACGTGTTTTGGTAAAAATGGAATGCTGAGTCCAAGGTTCATTTGACCCTATGAAATCCTAGATAAAGTTGGATCAGTTGCCTATAAAGTGTCTTTACCCCCAATTTTGTCCCATGTAAACAATTTTTTCATGATTCAATGCTGAGGATGTATATGCCAGATCCATCTCATGTTTTGACTCCAGAGGTAGTTCAGATGGAAGATTATCTCTCTTATGAGGAAAAACTAGTTAGGATTCTTGAATGAAGAGGGAAAGTGTTGCAGAATAAGGTAATTCATTGGGTTAAGGATTTGTGTAAAAACTATATGTTTGAAGAGGCAACATGGGATTCAGAAAATGATATGAGGGATAAATACCCCTACTTATATGATAAGAAAATAAAATTACAATGCCACAATTTCGAAAAGGGGGGATGGACGTAACACCCTAGTAACTAAAAAATATGAAAATTTCCTATTTATCAGTATATTTAAGTTAAATATTTATTTTTATTTAATGATGATGCACTGTTCAATGGTGTGTCGAACCCACAATAATGGGTTTCTCCAGAATCTTATGATGCACAAAAGGCTGAGTCATACTAAAATAATCATAATAATATATTATTATTATTTTAAAATAATAGTTAATACCTAGCCATTCTATTGGTATTAATGGACAAAACTAACCATATTATGATTAAACATGTTTGTTAAATGTTTTTTCATTTATCCAATAATATTTAGGTGCTTAAAATGAGACTGAATGTATTTTTAAGCATAAATTCTAAAATATTTTTGAAAGGATTGATTTACAACCATTTTATAGAAAACAATTTTAAAATCAATTTTTTCACTTTTATGTGTTCAATTGGACAAAATAAAATTTTTTCCTTAGAAACATGACATCCGAATTTAATTTGGGAAAAATTTTGTAATTTTTCTGATAAATTTTCTGTTTTAATGAATAGTGAAAAATACTGCATTTTAAGTCAAAATATTCTTTTCATATAATTTATTTATATGGATATATTTTCTTTTTAATTGGTTTTAAAGTGTAATTAGAATATTTTTTATCATGTAATAATATTATTTTCATTATAATTAATTTATCATTTTGATATACATAATCATATGTCAATATTTTGATAGTTATTTCTTCTTAAAAATCTTCTCTATGATTTTGGAAACGAGAATTAATTTCTAATTATCTTCTGCCACATCTGTGTTTTGAAATTTGAAAAAAATGGATTCCATATTTTGAATCAAGATGACAAAATTGTTTAAATCGTTACCTTTAATTTTTATACATTACGAATACTAGCATCAATAATTATTTTGTTTACCATGGTTAAAGGGTAAATCTGGAAAATAAGGGCAAAGAATAATATAATAATTATTTAAAACCACCCAAAAACGTGTCCTAATCCTATTGGATGATATAATTCTGACCATGGGAATCATTAGATCGATTTTGGGGCCCCATGTATCAACATTTATGTGAAAATGATAATTTATAAAAATTAATTGAATGTAATGAAAAATGAAACCTAAACAAGTATCTTTTAGTAAAAAAATTTTATGGGGGTCATATAAGTGATATTTTAGACTATAAAAATTAATTGGAAATATAATATTATTTCCTAAATCATGGTATTTTTTTTAATTTTTAGAATCATATAAATAAATTCATTCTTGACACAATGATGATGTAGTGATTACCTTATTATAGAATGATTTAAATAAATGAGATTATAAATATAAAAATAATATCATTTCATAGATTTGTATTCCATCAAAATCATTTATGGATGATTATGAGATTTTTTTTTAATTAATGATGTTTTTTCGATATAATAATGTTCTTATGGATTTTTTTAAAATTCATGCATAGAATAGTATAAAATTGACCTAAATGAGTTTTTAAAACGAATACTATTTTATTAAATGATATAATAGTCTTGAAAATATAATATTAAAACAAAGGAATTAGATAATTCTTAAATTCCAATAATGAACCACTTATGGTTTTATTGGCATTTTTGGTTAATTATATTAACTGTATATTATGAATATATAAGAAGACCTGGTAAGAGTTACGTTAGTTAACTAAGGGTTAATGCATAGGATAAGGTTAACATTAAGACCAAAACATATCTAAAACCTATTTCATGAGTTGATTTAGAACTACACTAATCTTATCATCAAATTAAATGAGTTTTGGATATTTTTAAATTGAAATTCATTTTCTAATAAAATAATATTTCTAGACATTCCTAAAGTAATCCTCCCACCTCTTATAAAAGGCCACCACCTATAACCCTTACTAACACCTATCACTCCTCTTGGCTCATCCAAAAATATACTAAAATAATCTCCCAACATCCCTCTATTCCTCACATAATCCTAACATTAGTCATAAAGAATTTAAAGAAATGTTTTCGATCAAATCAAAAGGAGTTTCCTGATTTGTTGTAATGTCTTCTCCCAAGTTTGATTCATTTATTTTACATTTCCATCCCCTTAAACCCTATTCATTAATTTTTTTTATGAAAAAATGTATCATCAATATTCTAGGATTTTTTTATTCAAATTATTCTACCAATATTCACACAAACCTCCATAAATTTCATATGAACATACTGTTTCCGTGTACGATAAACTAGTGCCTCACAAAACGATGATTGTTCGGTTTTCAATAACCACTAATAATTGTGGAAATTATGATGGAACTATGTTTATATATGATATTATATATATATATATTGTATATATATATTTTTTTAATTTTAATTTACAACAATCCATTTTTTTCAAGATGTGTAAAACAATAATTTCATTTGAGGAAGTTTAGACTACCTCCCCCTCCATGTAATATAAATCCTTAATTCCATACATAGAATATATATATGATGGAATTAAATGAACTTATGTAAAATTTATATCATATGATGTTATACTATAATTATAATATACCTATGTATCATTTGTTTTCATTTATTTAATCTGACAAATAAATTAATATAGCGTTCATTCGTACGTACAACATACCGTCTCCAAGAACAGTGCATTTCATTTCATATATCCATATGTTATGGACTATTATTAATATAGATATACTTGGTATATATGATATTTAAATCATGAATACTATTCTATAGATTATTTAATGTTTACTACATGTACAATTTATATGAAAACATGTTCATTTTCGACACAAGTACCCAAAATTGTCAAAACAACATATATTAACATAAATAATAATGTAATTTTTATAATGACGTAGTATGTGATTTAAAAGGAAAACTATAATAGAAAAAGATTCTGATGTAAGTATAAATTAACATAAGTTTATTATTCAAGAAATTAAATAAAAAATGATTAAATTCAGACATGTGGTAAGGGACTTCGTCTCAATATCCTTTCATGGAGGAATATTTAGATAATATACACTAACTTCTTTTATACTCTATAAAAAAACTAATTTAATTTTAATTTCACTGAATAGAAATATTTTATCTATGAAACATTTTACTAAATGGAAAACAGAATGTTTTTCTATCGTATGCGGCGAAAACGACCTCTCTACTGCATTAACCGTTATTTGATATTTAGACTCATCAATAAGCCATAATGTTTTTAAAAGGAAAAGAAATCCCTTTTTTATTTTTTTTTGTTTTTGTATTGAAAACGGATTTTGAAATGGTTTTCATATTTCAATATCTTGGAATTATTTCTTGTGATTTCAAATGAAATTTTATTATTGAAATGTGGATATTTTCAATATTTTATGTGTTATGAATACATAATGGTACATGGAAATTTGATGGGTGGTTATGTGACAATCCAATGATAGGTGGTTCGATGATAAAAAAATGACAGGTGGTGTCTTGATTAACCCTGGATGGGTGGTTACATTATATCCTTCAATGCATAGGCTATGGAAGTCTTCTTTATGGCTATTTCATTTGGTGATATGTGTGGATGTCGACAGTATGATAATTCCATTTAAGTATGTTTATTTCCCATGTCACCTTGATATTATATATGCTTCATTCAATGGGATATTTGGTAATAATTTTGGTTACATAAATGGTTAATAATGATCTTATATTCAGTGATATATATTTACTACTTCTTAAAGGTGAAAAGTATTACATTATGATAAATTATTAATAGTTTGCATGTTATCGAAGGACTAACAATTTTCATTCCATATATATACCTTACTGATCCTTTTATGCTCATCCCATGTTTTTTAGTGGTTTTTTAATGGACTTAATGATGAATAGGCTCAATGCTGGGATGAAGTATATTCATGTTGTTTAAAACATGGATCTAATCATGTCTTTTTAAAGAGTTTTTGTTTTATAAAAAATATGGATATTGAGTAAAAGTGTCTATATGTAATATTCACATTGTTTTATATATGTAATTATCTATTTCTCTGAAACTCTAAACCTAAAATGATCCTCAATGTGAATTTTTAACTTAATTCAAGATTATGTAATGTTTATGTTTGGTGCCCTAAAAATACCGTTGAGGTTTTTTTATTATTTAGATTGTGGAATGGTTGTGAAAACTTTCCTGACACAAGACATCCACAAACCATTAATGATGAATATATTTTCTTAACACCACTTAATTAAAAAAAATACTCTGTGGTGGTATTAATAGTATATTATCTTCCCCACTGTATTAGTTTATAAGGATGTTGGTGCCTACTCTCTTCATAAAGTTGTGGCAATAAGAATTTATTTTTGTACCACCATAACTCCTACTAATAGATTAAATGAATTGTGGATGGTGATTTTACTATAAAACTAATTTCCACATTCACATTTTATTTTATCTATAAGTCCTTATGAGAAGAATTATATTTAAAAAAAACTTTCTGTAATTTAAACACATCCTTGTTCTGAGAATAAAATTTCTTTTGAGTTTTCGCTAAAATTAATGACATGATGGTTGTTAAGTTATCCACCTAGTGAATTATCATTAATTATTCAATTAAATTAAACATTTCTTTTTCTCTCTACATAATAATATGATTCCAGAGTTTCCATTTCCTTTTACTATTCTCACCAATCAAACTCTTTGTATCTTCTAAATTATATTTTAGGTAATTTATTTCGATGTCATATCTTTAAGACACTAAATAAATTATTTACATTACTCTCATGGTCAGAGATAAAACTAGAGGTATTCCTTCTGAGTCAAATTAAGTGTTATTCATGGGTTTTGATTGATTAAACTTCCATTTTATCTCAATTAATTATGTATCCATCTTCATGCAATGATTAACAGAAAAATACATGGTGAAGAATAGTTTCATAGAATCATCTCATAACATATAGTCAAAATACTCATATTACACTAAATTATTTATGAAAATACACCATTTTTTATCCTCAACATAAAAATGATAAAAAAATAAATCAAACTTCGCATGTTTCAACCAGTACATAGTTTAAAACATCTATTCAATAAAATCCATCAATTTCTCAGTAATAAGTGGATTCAAAGAGACACTAAAGGATCGTGGATGTTGTCACATATAATATTAGATAGAATGTTTAGTCCACTATTATGTTATTTGGGATCTAAAATAAGGTCATTTTATTACTCATAAAAATGAATAACATTTTTAGATATATTTGCACACCATTTTCCATCACATTGGGTAGCTCATTGGAATAATCATTTTATTTTATATTTCATCCAATGTTAACATTTTTTCTACAGTGTCTATCATTTTATAAAACTAAAGTACATAATTAACCATTATAAATAGATACATGATAATGAAATTATGGAAGTCAAAACCTTAAATGTGAAACTCTCTGAAATCATCACATTATATTTGATTTCATCCTAAGTTATTTTTCGATCAATATGGCTTTAATTAGTATTTTTTCACTCATATTCCATGACATAATTACCAAAACATAATAAATCATTCCTAATTTATTTTAACAATAATTTGATTGAATATTGAATATCCCTATGGGGTTCAAAAATAGTTGAGCTATAATGGAACATTCACTGTGCAATAGAATGAAGGGCCTAATATAATGATTTTTTTGGAGTTATTACCTGTATAATAAAATGCTCCAAAACCATCTAATGGTGAAGAAAATATATCTTATTCTACTGATTGATAATGTTTTTTATCAGTTACCTAGATTCTAGTAGTTCACCTTGATTTATATTTAATAAATTTTCCTCTATATATGGGTTACAAAGGAGTAAATCATAAAGGAAGAAATTCAAAAAAGGGTTGGGTAATATAAGAATCAAGTTATGGAATTGTGATTGAACAATGTGCTGATAGAGATTAAGGATCTCATGAAAAATATCTCCCACCCATATCTAGACATGTTTAACATGTTTTTCATTAAAAACATCATCATCTACTCACAAATGTGTGTGTAATATTCATGAAACCATGAGAGAGTCCTTAGAATAATTTTACCACATTATTTTATTCCATGAAATAGAATTGAAACATTTTGGGTTGAAAAGATGTTTTTTTGGGAATATGGTTTCTTAAGTAGATATATATATATCTAATGAAACTATAAGTTCTGATATCCTTAATACCTCAACGGAGTGAGTTTGAGATCACGCACATTCTCAATTTAGATAGACTCTATCAATTTTTTATCCACAACATTTCCCATAATAAATAAACCATTAATATAATGATGAAGAAGTGAGTGATATTCTCAGTGACAGTGAAATGTGATGAGGCTTTTCTTTAGTTAGAGATGATACATAATTTCTCATAATCGTTGATTATTTTCTGGACATATAATCAGTTATGTTGTATACTACGATACATTATGTTTTTGTCTAGGATCGATACTGATGTAGAATATGAAGCTTGTAGCATATTGATCATGTTAGCTTATGCTGCATAAGTCTAAAAAACCCCCTCATTACATGAAACTGAATGACATGGGTACTCATATAATGTTGTAGTGACACTATCTCTTTAGTGAGTGGTTTTTTTCTAAACTAACACTATAATACTCAATTATATTATTACACAGTGGAACTATAACATGTGGTAAATGAAAACGGTGGAGTATCTATATTTGATTGACTTTATATGGAATATTCATTGTGGAAAGGTAATTTCATAGAATATTATTTTATATGTATGACATGTTTACCATAGATTCGTTTTTAGGGACCTTTTGAGGACTAGAAACTCAAGATAAGATTATTGGCCGACTATAGGATGGAAATTTATGATGATCAGTGATCTGTGGAATGTTCCCATTTGGAGCTAAAAAATTATATCTTATAGTAAGTGGTGTATGGTAAAGGTTTTGTCTTAGAGTTCTATTATATGTTAATGTTTCTAGAAGGAAGTGATTGTATTATCGGGTGTTCAATAGACGATAGTAGTGTGTTCATTATGCATGGGATGGTAGTAGTCCTAACATTAATCATAGTGTATATGATGAGTAAGATATACCCAGATAGATGATAGTTAAATATTGGTGTGTCAATGATTAACTATAAATTTAGGCATTATTTTTGTTGTCCATGGATGTAGAGTGAAATCTCTTGGTTTGTTTCTAGATGCCTTACCATCCAAAAGGTAATGGTTGAAAACCAAAATCCATGTGGGTTTATCCAACAACATCTACTGAATATTTTTATGTTTAAGGAAATTAAGATGTAATTTGTAACAGGGATACTTAGGACCCTAAGGAATCATGATATTATGTAGGTATTTCTGATTTTCATTTAAAGGATTATCACTTCAAATAGACATGTGCGCTCACTCAGAAAATGTAATTCAATACTGTATGTATGTGGGATAATATTCATAAAAGGATTTCCCCTAATAATTATTAATGACAGGGACCCATGTTTCACATTATTTCTTTTAATGTATTTTATAAATACCAATGGACTTATTTGAGATTTAATATAGATTCTAATCGTTACTTATGTTGATAGTAGGAGAGAACAATTCTTGTATTGGAGGATATGATCTGAGTTTGTTTTTTGCACTTTAGTGGAAATTAGGATGAGAACCTACAAATTTTAGAGTTTTATTATAGTACAAGTTTCTTAGAGTCTATACAGATTACACCATTTCAGTCTCTCTATAGAAGGCAATTCCACTAATCATTATCTTGCCATGAGGTGGGTGAAGCAGGAATATTTCAGTGGAATTTGTTTTAGATGACATCAGAGAGGGTGATTTTGATCATGAAGTGGGTGGTGACCACTCAGAATAGAAATTTCATATGTGTTGATTGAAGGATATGATCATTAGAGTGCACTATTTTTGACATTGTTTTCTTTCATGTGTCACGACTGTTGGGAATCATTGGCTCTGGAATCAATGGAAACTATCACCACGGTCTACTGGAACATTCTATGTAGCCGAATGGATTCTGATAAAGGTATAATATCAGGATTGTCCTCCACATTATCAGTTTATCCTCAATGTTTTCTTTGATTCTAGTATTTAGAGTTACACATCCAAACCTAAACATATTTTAGACTATGATGATATTGGGTTGTTTCCATATAAATCATATGAGACGATCTTAATGAGGATCATTTGATAGAGTGAAATATTAATTTGATGTATGATGATACAATAATTCATGACTTAATGGAGTCAGGGATGGATTCAATAGAATATATGTGAGTGAAAGTCAGATTTTAGAGATTAATAGCCTGAGTATTTTGAAAAACACTTCTACATAAACATATCATGGATGAGAACTCAATCATGGGTGTGGGCTGTAATATTTTTTGTTTTAAATTGTTCTTAAACCATGTTTTGAATAAAATTAATATGAATTTTCTGTAAATTTTTTAAAAAAACAATAATTTTTCCAATACACAAAACCATAGTTTTCATAATGGTATGGAATGTTTTAATGGTCATGAATATGGGTAATATCAAGATCTATTGAACTTAATAAAGGTAAAAGTTGAATTATATGAATTTAAAAAGGTATGTGAGGTGCACATTTGTTTTGTAAGGTCAGTAATCTACATGTGTAAGTGTATCTCCCAATTTACAAGTTTCATGTAAGTTTATGTCGCTAATTTTAATGGTTTGTAAAGGTATCTATGAGTTTGTAATGGTTAAATAAGGGTTTCATGGTTCCTATGTAAATGCATGATGATTTTTCATAAGGGTTCCCCATTATACTATGTAATGGAAGCTCTCCAACTATTCGTTGGATCTGTAATAGAAGTATATCCTTTTAAAAGGGAAGGTATTGTTTTAAAAGGATATATATTTGTATGCATTGAATTTCTTAATTTTATTATGAGTTTCATTAGGATACTTTAAAATATACATACGAGTTTCACCAACATTACATAGAATTCATAACAATAGTCTAATATTTTTGTAATCGAAGCACTTTGATGATAATTGATAAATAATTCTTGTCTAGGGGTATGTAAGGTTATTCTAGGGATTATGAATTTTTAAGTGTATTATAAATTACCCTTAACTGATATTTATTAGCTACATAAGGGTAAAAACATGTTACTTTTACATAGTAACCATTTTGTAAAAAATTATTTCCGAAACATTTTAAATTTTATTCATCCAAACCTGATCATGTAAACCCTTTGATGAATTTGAAAGTGAAATATCATTTGAATTAAATAAAATAACCCATAGAATGTTTTAACCAGTGTTTTCAAATATGTTTAAATAATCACATTCAATAATCACTTTAATTTCCAAATTAAATTATTAGTTTGATTTGGTTTTATAAATACCATGATTTACCCTTAAATTTTTCTTACAAACACCAATAGATTATCCTTCCTTTGTTTTTAATTACACTTATGAATTTGAGAACTCCAAAAAATAATTCATTCAACACCTAGGATGTTTTATTCTAGGGAAATAAGTTATCATCAAGTTTCTATAATGGAAATAACAAAATATACAATTATTTTATTAGGTTTTATGTATTTATGATGGAAAAATACCATAGTAAAATTTTGTATTCATTTTCATTCTTTTTATAAGAGACATTGAATATAATTCTTCATATTTTACTAGATAAATAGAATATATATATCTTAAATGATATAAATAATGAAATTATTGAAGACTAATAAAAAATTATTTTATTAGGTTTATATAAGATTATTAATAGAGATAAAAAACTATTTTCTCATGAAAATTATGTTCTTTCCAAAGGAATTAATGATAAGTTCATGTTAGAACTTAATTTGATAATTTTTAAATTTTCAGAAAAAACATAAAATATTATTTTATTTATCTCTGATTGTATTTATAAATAATGTAGTTGGAATCGGTCATAGGAATTTGCAGTGAGTGATTGGAGGTATCTAATACATGGATGATATTCAAGTGAAGAAATATTCAATATCATTGGATTTATTCATCAATGAAAATAATGTAAACAGATCCTTACCTTATGGGTTTATTATATACAGATTTTATACATTATATAATATATATTTTGGAATAGATTTATGACAATGAATGAGTGGAGTGGCATGGGGGTGTCTATCTATAGTCTATGAAACAACTTGTAATGGACAATGCATTGAGTTTTTTATATAGTAGGTTATTCATGTTAGATGTTGATAACATGTATGTATGTGGTAAAACTGTTCCCATGATGGTATAAAATATGTGAGTTGATATAATACTATAGATTACTTGAGTTATATTTTGGTATAAGCTATGACATTGTTTATATATGAATTTTAACAATGTGATAGGTGGTCTCATCATTGCTTGGTATTTGTAATAACTCAAATATATTTAGATAGTAAAAACCATCTTGTTGATAATTTATAAGAGTTTTTATTATAAAATTTATTTTTTCAAATAAATTAACTTCGTAAATGTATTACTGATTTTTTGTAACGGTAAAATCCCAGTTGACACCTTGAAATATTAAATAAAGTATTTTCGGAGATAGGTAATGAGTAAATGGGATATCTATGGCCTGTAGAGCATTGACGCAGACTGAAAAAATAATATATATATATAATTCTGTATGAACAATTTATCTAAAATAATATAATATTTTCCAAATTGTGAATCATATGTGAAATCAGATACAATCGTTAGGTCTTTGGAAAGGTATTTACCCAAGGAATGGTTTATCATTTTTTTGTTAGAATTTTATAAAGGTTTCTTATAGGGAAAAGTTATTTAATATTTTTATTATGTTAATATTTTCTAAAATATTTTAATATCTCCCATATGGTACATTCAATGGGAAATATAATACATCCTTGGATCTAGGGAAAGTGTTTACCCTTGGTGGGGTGTTGCTTTAATGTTCCTCAGATGTTTGGAAACCTCAAACGTGAAAATAATTTTTTTTAATTATTATTAAAATTTTAAGTAACAATTAATTATTATCTCTCAAATTATACTCCACTTGAGAAATTTTAAGCCGCCGTTAGTTTCAGAATGTGGGGTTTACCCAATGTTGGGCATAACGTTTATGAGTAGTGGTTGTTAGTAAGGTATCTTATAAATTTTAAATATCTAATATTTAAATTTAATAATAAATATTATTAATTTATTAAAAAAATAAAAGGGGGAATATTTTTCATTATCTCCTCTCATTCTCAAATAATCTATTTTTTGGTATCCCCAATTCTAATCCATCAACAGAACACATTTTTTGACTGGTTAAAAAATAAAAAAATATTAATGATTTGATTTAAGGCACTCCTCATTAATTTCTCAGTTGAAAACTATATTAAAAAAATGATTGAAATTAAGGCTTTCAATTTTAGAAAATTATATGGATTTTAAAATACCAAAGTCACATAATCTTCATATTTGAATATTCTTTTCAGTTAGGGGGACCATGGATGCCATTTTGTATGATTAGTGAGACTCCAATGGCATTTGTAAGAGATCAGATTTCATAGTATGTTATATTTTACTTATAGTTATAAGACCTTTATATTGGACAATAATGTGTTTCACAAAGTCATTAAGAAGGCTCGGGGGTGATTCAGGGGTTCCGGACTCGAATGTTGAAGAAAAAAGGCAGTTCTCAACATGTTCCACGTTTTGCACACAGTTAGTGAAAACTGTGTGGAATTCCAAGGAAACCATGCAAATGGGGGGTTTTCACACAGTAGATTTTCATGGTTGTCACATGGTCTAGAAAAATTTGCATGTAATCAGTGTGAGGGGCCTATTTTTGGAATAATCATATTCACGGTTTGCGCATGGTTTGGTAAACTCTGTGGCCCAGAAACCATAGAAAATTTACAAAATTTTCACTCTAGGAATTTATATCCCACTTTGGAATTTCCTCCTCCTCCCTTGAAACCACAGGCATGAAAAAAAGGGACCAAGAGCACCCAAAAATCAATATAATTCTATTTTTGGTAGTTTGGACTACCATTGGATGCGAATCGAAGATCATGGTGAGTATTATCATCTTCCTCTCTCTCTCTTTTCTAGTTTTGGTCTTTTATTTTGGTCGATTTGTGTTCAAGTATATCAAACCATTCATTTGGGTGAGATCTAAGATTCGTTTTTAAAGGTGTGTTTTATTGGGATCTATGGCCTTGTTTGAGAATTCGTTCATAAATAGATTCATGTTCGGAGGCCTATAAGTTTTATCCCTTCGTTTTTGTGTAGATTATGAATGTATGGTTTTATTTCTTCCCCTATTTTGATGAGTTCATTGTAACATTGAGACATTGTGTTTCATTTTTTGTATAATCAACATAATGAAACCCTCATGACGCCTGTGGGATGCTTGGAGGATGATGTGACTTATTTTGGGGCCACCCGACGGGTGTTCCAATTTCCCATTCATAGATTTAGCAAAGTATATGTTGACCATTATGAAGAACAAAGAGCCCATGATTAATATGCTAATATGAAAATTAGAAATGTAATTGGGGTTTTAGTAATTCATGTAAGTTCGTTAATGGCATATGAAGTCTTTTGGTTCGAATGATAAGGGTTTAAATGGATTAATGGGAAAATTCTAGCAGACTAGCTTTATACTTGTGTATTCATAGTGAGATCAGCATGGAAAATTGGAAATAGGGAAAAATTGGTTATGTATTAAATGTTGAATTGGATAATATATTAAGGAAAAACATAAATTTCTAATTTAATGAAATTTTTGTGTTGTTGAATATTATTTTGGCTATATGTTGTGATGATGTTAATTGTGGGGAATGGTAAAAAATAATGTGTGCATGGGATGGCTGAGTGTGGTATTGTCTTGAAATTTTATGCCCATGGGTTGAGTGGGACTGATATTCTAGCTCCTTCCCTTAATGCATGGGTTTTGGAAGGGGAAATATTTTGATTACCCTAATGGTTTCATTCCATTCGGAAGGAGGCTTCAAGGTTAGGATATTGGGAATGTTTTTTTCAAATGACGCATGGTGAGATAGGAATTGTAAAATTCCCACTTATGGAAAATATTGACCATTCCTAATGCATTGAACACTTAAAAGGGTGACATGATAAATGAATTTTCCTTGTAATAAGAATGGGTTAATTTGTAGGTTAACTTAATGAAACATAAACAAATATTTCTTATTGTACTGTTTACCTTAACAAGCATTTAAATATCATTTTCATGCACAATCTACCTAGCTGGATATTTGTAGACTACAACATCCCTTCTTTTTATTACACAGATAAAAAAGATTTATTACATAAAAAAATCACTTGATACAACCTAGAGGATCGATAGGTCTATTGTCTTTTGGTATTAGGAACATTATATAATGACTTAAAACAATAAACACATCATCTTTATTGAAAACATCATTTATAGGTCCACTGTATTCTCTTGTACGTTGCATTTCACGGGTAACCTGAGGATAAGAATAATGTAAAGGGTGAGATATAATTCCAAAAAAGAGAGTAAACAAGGAATAACATGAATAATACAATACATTTTAGGCAGTAGTCAAATCAATGGGGCATAATAGGAACATGATCATAAAGGTGAGATATAGCATGATTTTCATAACATTGAAATGTAACAACCACACATAACATGGTATTAGAATGATCCAAGGCTCATTTAACCTGGAGCATGAGTAAACCCTCATTATACATTAGTTTATATTATTAAACCCTAATTTCACTTGACATATCATGATACTAATATTTACCCATGAATTGGAGTGCTATTAGGGCGCACCCTTCACAAACATTGTATTTTCTGCATAAGTGTGCCACATTGATCAAACAACATGGAATCATTAATCTTCATTTATTACAATATAAATGGATGTGGAATACATAAATTAATGTTTATAATCAATATGTAAATTTTCATAATGGTGAATACCATTGATAGAAAAATGTGTATGGTATTCAATACACAATGACATTGGCATGGAAAATCGCACTGCAATTTCGGCAGCATAACGGTGTGACATAGATATTCATAAAAATGTTTTATGAGATAGAAAGGGGTGAATCATAATTTATACATGAAATTTACTGTAAGGGGATCATACAGATACATTTTATAACAATTGTAATGTAATTTAGCTTAATGATACCAAAGAACTGCATGAATGTAAATTAGAAGAGATAAATTCCTTACGGAATTTCGCTATGGTAACAAGTGTACATGGGAAGAGTTAATGATAGAGAGTGGGGGTATCTCATTATTCAAAAATAATAAGGGAATTATTGGGTAGGTTCAAAATCATTCCCCAAAATTTGTAATTGAAAATAAAAGGGCCTAACAACATAATGAATGTTGGACAAAAATGAGAAAATACAAAATCCCTTACATGGAAGTGTGCTAATAAAGCCTTGTAAGGGGCTTGAGCGAGTATTATAGAGAAAGCAGGGAAGAGTTTAGATGAATTCCAAAAACTTTGAGTGATTTGAACGTTGGATATTGGATGGGATTATATTTGATAAGAGAGGAAATGTTTTATTGTTTATGTTAGGGACACCACACATTAAACTATTCAAAACCAGAAACCATCCCATATTATTTTACCATGGTTTCTTTCCAAAGGATAGAGGAAAAAAATATTTTATATGGATAATGATCAAACATCTTAAAATAACAGGGTTACTTAAGGGGAGGTGATTCACACTCTCTTGGAAATCCATTTTAAAATGTAAAATGTTTTATAAGTCATGGTGGTTCCTCTATGGATTTGTAATAAAAATTAAAAAAAAGTAAAATAAAATTATTATAATGGTAAAATGTATTTTGGTATAAATTAATGTTTATAAAATTTTATTACATCACTATTGGGTCATTATGATGTCATAATAAACATTATATATTTAAACGGTATTAAATTTTTACCCAAAAATTCGACTATCTCAAGAAATTTTGAAAAATTGACTATATTATATTTTCGACGTTCTAATTCCAAAATTATATTCATTTTATTTAAATAATTTTCTAAATATACGAATTTTTACTTTTGAAATAAAAATTCATATTTTCGAAAATTCATTGGTTTTGACAAAAAAAGAATTTAAACCATTATAAATATAACAATTGTATTAATAATAATTTTATGGTCATTTATATTTAAATTAAAATTTTATTATTAATAATATTTAATAAAAATAATACATAATTCAGAAATTCATTAATTCATTAAAATAGAAATCTTAATTAACAAAAAAAATCTATTTTTTTGTTTAAAACTATTTACAATGTTACAATAATTAAATGAATGTTTATTCTCTATAAAAAAAATAGTCTACATAATCCTAGTACTAGGGGATCATTACATAAGAACTTATACGCCCACATAAGAGCGAATGGTATTGTGTGCGATGGTCACAGACTCTTGGGGTGGCTCGGATGACATCACTCGTTTTCTAATATCGATCAACTTACACTTCACCCATAGGCAGTTCCTCTATAGCTTAACATTTTGAATCTCAGCATGGGCTTGGCCAAGTGTGAATCCCAATGATGTCACCTCCTTTCCAAGCATCGAAAAATGGTCTTCATATGGAGAAATTCTACTAGATGATGACATCACTTACTTTTTATAAGTAAAATTTATTGGTTAAAGCCTTATATTTATACTAATCATGTGATCATTGTTTAACTACTATATTAGCAATGATTAAAATTCATAGCTATATTTTAATATTCAAAAACATAAAACCAAGTAAGTTCATATGTATTACAAAACCATTTTAAAACCCATTTTATATAATAAGACATTTAAATAGATCAAGAGGAATTTTCATTATGAAATATTATGTCGTTACAATCTTCCCCCCTTATAGAATTTCTCCATTGAAGTTTCCTTTTCCCAATCTAAAACTGATGTGAAATACTCTTCTTCATCACTTCCTATGATTTCCACATTGCTTATTGAAATATTTGGTTACTCCACAACACATTCAAAAGGGGAATTGTATAATTTCTTATATCTTTTCCCATAGAATCTAAGATCTTCACCGACTTCCCTTCATAGGATATGTCATTACAAAATGGTACCACCACACGATTGAGAACAAGTGATGGGTTTGGTATGTACTTCTTCAAGAGTGATACATGGAATACATCATCTACTTGAGATAGGTTCAGCTGTAGTTATAGTCGATAGGAAACATATCCTATGTGATCAAGGATCTAAAAAGGGATGATGTACCTAGGAAATAATTTTTATTTCATTCCAAACATCATTACCTTCATCCATGGAGATATACATAGATATACCATGTCTCCAACTTTGAACTCAAGGTCTCGTCTATAGTTATAAACATAATTCCTCTATCATGTTTGGGATAACTTGATATGATTTTGAATGGTTTCTACCTTCTCTACCCTTTATTTGAAAACTTTTGGTCCTAGAAGCTAATTCTCATTGGCTGCATCCCAACACGCCAGTGTTCTGCACCTTTTCCATTATGGTGCTTCATATGGTTCCATTTAGATGATCGAGTGGAAGCTGTTATTGTTGCAACCAGTGGAAGATGATGTTATCATCCTACTTTTTCCCCATAGAATACGATCTTAACGTATCTTCCAGTGTCTGAATAGTTCACATAGATTGGCCATATGTTTGAGGATTCTAGGCAAGACTAATGTTCATTTTAGTGAATAGAGAATGTTGGAGTCTTTTCCAAATCTTCAAGGTGAATCTTATATAATGATATGATAAATATATAGTGGTACTCAATGCTGCCTTACCGCATATTTGATGTAAATCCATGATAGATGGTCTAATGGGAAATCCTCTCGAATCGTGATAACGTGATCTTTCTTCTTAAGATGATCTAAAACGACCCATATAGCATCGTTTTATCTCGATTTCCTTGGAAGGCTAGTGAAAAAGTCGATGGTAATGTTCCCCCACATCAATGTTGGTATCGGTAGTTGTTGTATAATATCTTTAGACATTTTACTCTCAGCCTTAATTGCTGACAAACCAGGCATATTGATGTATATTT
Source organism: Viscum album (assembly GCA_963277665.1). NCBI lineage: Eukaryota > Viridiplantae > Streptophyta > Magnoliopsida > Santalales > Viscaceae > Viscum > Viscum album. Next base: position 436,697,135 of record OY728127.1, on the reverse strand, counting down.
TTCAATCTCTCTTTTCACACTGTCCCTCTAAAAGTTTTCATAGAGATCTCGATACATATTTGTGCTCCCTATGTGAATAGAAAAGGTTGAGCAATGTGTGTCATCCAGAAGATTTTTATTTATCTATATACCAGATGGTACATATAATTGTGATACAAATATTGCATTTCCACCCTTTTCAACTATGCACTCTGAGGAATTCCTATTACTGATAGCTTCCACCCTTTTCAGAATTTCTACATCATTTCATTGAGTATCTATTATTTTCTCCATGATGGGTGCTGGTGAAATCATTTGAGAATGTATTGATGACATTACAAACTCTATGATTCCTATGTCAAACCTCTGAAAATATAATTATATTGGATCCTTTTCAATTATCATCATTGATAATGATGGATGATTCTTTCTACTTAGAGAATCTGTCACATTGTTTTCATTATGGGGATGGTAGTGTATTGAGAAGTCATAGTGTTTTCTCAGTGCTAACAATCTTCGTTGGCACATGTTCAATTCTTGGAATGTGAATATATACTTTAGGATGTTGTGGTCTTTATATATTTCACAATTCTCCCAAAGAGATAATACCATCAAATTGTTAAATAGAATATCACTACATCTAACTCTAGAACATGTGTTGGATACTTTTTCTCATGATCTTTCAATTTCCATGAATTGTAGTCAATGACTTTGTAATTTTTCATCACCATACAACCCATTTCTTTCATTGAAGCATCATTGAATACCACAAAATGATCTGCACTTATGGGTAATGTGAGCACGAGTGTAGTGATAATCCTCATTTCCACCACCACAATTCTCTCTTCACATTCATAACTCCTTGAAAACTGAACTTCCTTCCTAGATATCTAATTAAAAGGGTTTGTGTGACAACCCGATATTTTATGATAAGTATTATTTTTAATTTATTTGATGTCATGTAATACAAAAAGATTATCTTGTGTTATATGTCACACTGTATTATCTTGATGTATACGCAACACTATTCTTAGATTGTGTTACACAAAATTTCAAGTTCGTTTTATAATAGTCATTCTACACAAAATTGAGTGTGTATATATATATTCAATGTATAAATGAAATATGATTGGATTCTGTTATACGAAATAATAAAGGATTCTTACACAACACGCAACCCTGACTTGGTTTGCATTAAACGCAATCGCGTCTTTCCTCGATAGCGTGTGTTGTACGCAATACCGGGTTTTACTAAACAATGATATATTATTATAATATTATTATGAACTATTCGTTATGAATAGTATTAAGTAAATTTTCAATTTTATAACATTATTATTCATCTTACACATTTTCTAGAACATGGTATATGAACAAAATAAATTTTTCGGGTAAAATAAGTATTTTTCAAAAAATGTAGTTTTTCCGCCTTTTGATGGCGCACCCACTTTAAATCTAGTTTTTGACATGTTTCTAAGTTCAATATTACAAAATAAAATTATTATTTGGAATCAGGATATAAAATTTTACCTTGGATAAAATTTTCATATTATTCTGAGAACTTTCATATTTTAATGAATAATAAAAACATGCTATATATTAATTAAAAACAACTTTTTCATCGTAATAACTTATGTGGTTAAATTATAATATTGAATGGTTTTAAAGTATAAATATAATATATTTTTACCATTTAATATAATGTATGTCATTAGCCTTGATTTAAAATTGAATTCATAGGTTAAATAAATTCAATCTTTTGCAATGTTTTAAACAAAAACCCGTTTTCTTTCAACAACAAGATTAATTTTAATTTAATTTCTGAAACTTATGTGTATTGAATTTGTAAAAATGGATCCATATTTGGAATCAGTGGGTCCAAATTATATTAATAAAATACTTTTTATTTTTGGGCTTTATGAATAGTGACAACGTTAAATTTTATTTTCCATACTAAAAGGTAAATTGGGTAATTAAGGGTAAATATAATATTATAAAATTATCCTAATACTTGTCTTAATACAATTGGATTATTATAATTTTTCCTAAGTCATATTTTGGTCAAAATGGAATCCATTAGAACCCACTTGGAGGTGATTAAGACCTTTAGTTTATTTTATTTAAAGGAAAGTGAAATATGTCTCACTCAACATTAATAATTAAAGTATTTTTAATATAAGTTAATAAAGAATATAAATTCGTTTATAAATACTCATTTTAAAGATAAAATGTTATACTTTTTCATGGTAATGTATTTTTAATTTTTAGGTGTTATTTAATTACCTTATTATCTTATACATTAATGATGCAGAAATTATTTATTTAGTGAAAAATCAATAATATAGTTTGTATTGAAATAGTAATACATATCAAAAGGCCCACAAATCTGACAAAAAACTTATAATTAGTGTACATATAAACCCTAATCATCCACTTGCCGAATTTTTGACCATATGGATCCTTATTAAGGCGATTATTACACTTATATTATTTTATTTTAAATAATGCCAAAGTTGTCACCTTCATAATTTAATAAATATAACAATTTAAATATTGTGATTTAAGATGATAAATTCGATTAAATGTATTATTGTTAAAGGAAATAGATTTATATTCATCATTGGATTTTATTTTTAAATTTTATGCAACAAATAAGTATATTAAATAATTATACAAAAATGTTGTAGTAATAATTTTATTAAGAGATAAACCAAATAAATGGTTTTAAAAATAATAAAATAAATTTTATATGAACTATTTAATCTGATCCACTAATTTTCAAGATACATTTGAAATTTTATGAATCTATTAATGCTTTTATTTCTAACATATCTTCTGTATATATTTTATTTAAATTCAAATAAATAAATAGTGTCAAAATTGACACTATTGTTATTTTATAAAAGTAACATATTATAAAATTGTTTAAAAATCCCAAAAATATTTAAAAATTATAAATTTAAATTTATATACTCTACAATCTTATAAAGTATCCAATTATGTACAATTCACAGAAAATAAGTAATTATTTGTTATAATTATAAATTTAGAATGTTATTACCACAAATAAAATTAAATTGATTAAATAAGGATAAATCAAGTTGATAATGTTTAAAATAAATTCATAACATGTATAAATTTTATTAGTTGATGATATTACAACCCTATCAAATCTAATATTCGGATATGAGCCATTTTGGATGTTTTTATGTGGGGTTGGGATTTAATATAAACTAATATTTCTTATATTTCCAAAGGTGCCCCTTTCCCCCCTTATAAAAGGGCACCTCCTCCCTCTCCTCGTCACACCAATTTGAGCCTTCAAGATCGGCCAAACCCTACCCATTTAACTTACCCACTTTCGAAGAAACATCCTAGAGGTCCTGGTCTTCTTCAATGACCAATTTTAGTGCCCTAAGAGGAGGTCTCAAAGAGGCGCTTCAAAGAAGAGGGAATGACCGTCAGCGATTCTTTCAACTTTATTTCTTCTTCTACTTATTCTTCTTTAGTTGATTAATTATGAAGTAATAACATAAGTATAAATAATATAATGATATGTTATTATAAGTATTAAACAACCCTATTTCACCATTTATCCATCCTACGGAAAACGAAATCACTGTGCGGGCGTACGAACGGAATACCATATCCATGCCGTGGTGTAATCTATTTTCCACCTCCACCTTACTTGGATGGGTATAATGGTGTAAATAATTACTATATGTGATTATTTTTAAGTGATATTGATTCTGAAATAGTATACATACACTCCAATACAATTCCATGGGAACGATATCATCGCTCGTGCGTACGTATGGATTACCGTCTCCACGACGCGATGAGATTCATTTTCCATGTTAAAAATTCAAGAATGATTATAAAGTATATATAATAAGTAATAATGAAATATATGACATAATAATGCTACTGTATTTATGTAAATATATATTTATGTCATATACTTAATTCCATTCAATTCAATAAGGAAACGAAAACAGCGTTCATGCGTACGTACGGCCTACCATCTCCATGAACGGTGTATTTCATTCCATTTATTGATCTATTATATATATGTATATTCTGAATATATATTATATATAAATAATGTTTTACATTCTGGATGTAAGTAATCATGATCTAAGTAATCATATGAATAATTACAAGTTAAAACACGAACGACAAATGAAACGATTTTACCAAAAACGCTACATTAACATGAATTTACAAAAGAACGGGTAATATAAAGTCATAAGTGAACCATATATGATATAATAACAATGAATAAGATTCTTTAATAAGTCAATGACATTATTTAAATAATTATATAGGAGGTTTGGATACGTACTAAGCATATCAGACCTAAGGTAAGGGATAATTTAGCAAATCTCATTTTTATCCGAGATTGCTTATTCATAAGTATTTACTGTGGTTATTACTATCATCCATGTCCATGTTTTATAAAAGTGATTTCATGTATGTTTAAAGTGGTTTTTGCCCATTTTTTACTTTTACTACATGGTATTTAAGGAATCTTTATTTTTTTTACGTTATGAGGTACTTTTTTGACTTTTCCGGAAAAAGTAAGAAAAGAATGTTTTTTAACTTACACGGCATGAAAGGATTTTTACAATTTTATAAAGCCTTATTTTCATGAAGCATCCTACAAAATATTTCATGACTATTTTCAACAAAATCACTTTCTTTTAAAATTGCATGAAATTTTGTGAAAAGAAATTGATTTTGAAGAAGAAAGGATATTTTCCTCAAGAATTCATTACATGTATTTTATCAAAACCATTTTTCCATCTAAGAGGACATTATTTCATATGTGTATGTTTCAAGTATAATGCCTCTATGATTTACCCAGTTTCATTTTTTTTATTATGAAATGATATCCATTCATTTTATATGGATTATATGATGATGGGATGATGTTTTTGAAACCCATTTCATTCGTTGGGTTATTATGACAGATGTATGTTTATTTTGTGGTACAAGTAAGAATGATTTCATTATGAGATGGGTGGGACCTATATCTCCATCCAATGCATTGGGTAAAGATTTATATCTCATGAGATAGACATGGATGGAATGGTATGTTAATCCGGTTCAGTGTTACAGGACTGAAACGAGGAGTGAACTCGATTAAGAAAGGGACTTTGTCCACTAAGATGGTCTTGGCAGCAATTCCTTGGCTACTATGGAAATCATAACAAGTGCTGAATGGTTTCCAAAATTACATTTTTTATTCCCATGCTAGTTTATCATGATTAATGTTCTTTTATGATCTATTATTTATGCCTTTGCTCAAGATTTTGATGTTTAGATTTTATGTTCATGTTTTTGCATTCAAATATTTATGGATTATTTTATGTTCTCTATGCTTACCCTTACTGAGCATTTGATCTCAACCATTATATGTTTTCTATTCCCTAGGATTTAAAAAAAAGTTTTTAGTTAAGAAAAAAAAGGGGAGGATATTTATGGGATATTTTGAAGATCTTTCACCAATACTAGAAGATTACATTCTGAGTTTCCAAAGACACTAAACTATTACGGTCCATGAGTTTTGGTTTTAGTTATGTATTAAGTATTCCACAAAAGTAATGTATTGTCCATGTACATAAAGCTTTGGGCCTCTACAGTTCGTATCAGAGTAATGGTTTAGTTAACCTTTGGAAACTAGGATGTGAAAAGGTTAGTGATATCCCTAGAGATATCTTTAAGGTATGTCTACGGATGTCCCTAAGGATAAGTATACGTATAGGATATAGCCGTAGAACTATGGTAAAAATATAAGAATATAACCTAAGATGTTAGATATTGAGGGTACTCCGCCTTTACTATGTTATTTTCCCTAGCATTATTTTTTTCACTCAAACTATTCATTTTGGGTTTTAGAAAATGGCTGGAAACAGGAAGATTCACGATAATGGAGGATATGAAGGACAGTGGAATGATATTCTTCATGAGCAACCAAATGAAATGGTATTTGGAAGTCCAAACATCGTTATTATTCCTAATCAGAAATCTCATAATATTATCAATAATATCAACATTGGTAAGATTCCCAACTCAGATAATAAGAGAAAGATGGAGTTTCATGATGATCATAGAGGAAAGAGAGTTCAATTTCCCTCATGTAAATCATTTGGGAAGAGTCATCAAGGAGAATGTTTCAAAGGAACTGGAAGATGCTTTTGGTGTGGAAAAAAGGACACAAAGCAAGTAAGTGCAAAGGAAAAGGTTTAGTTAACACCATGGACAAGGATAATGGTATTGCTACGACATCAAAAATTATTAGACGTTTTAAATGTGGAATGTATGGTCATTATGCAAACCAATGACCGAAGGGAAAATCTCGTGAAGATAACCAGAATGGTCATATGAGTAGTATTAATGTTGATGATGATGAAGAGACTACAAATGAAATATGAGATGAAAGAAATGATGAAGCTCAGTAAGTGGTTTAGAAAGTTAGTGGAATGATTGTATGTTTATAAAGAATAATGTATGTTACTATGGAATAATGAATCACCTAAGTATTGTTACAATATTATTTTTCCTAAAGTATTTGAAAGTATATGTTGAATGGCACCAGTAATAATGAAAGGTTATTCAGATATTTTTGGAATGTAGATGATATGTGCATAATGAAAGGATAAGAAGATAATGAGATGTTTGATTGTATTCATGAGCTCATGACTGATATAAGGAGTAAGTGATATTATGGTTTGAGTATATAGAATTTTTGGGATTTTGGTATGTCTGAAGTGTTAAAATTTAACAACATTCATGTTTTCACTAAGGTTCAATGGGTATTAATTCTTCAACAGAATACATGATTAAGGTATTCACATGTTTGTAATTTGACCAACACGATATATCTTATGATATATTGGGGATAAATGATGGAATTCACATGATTGTTATGTGACATTTCAAGTAATCATTTTCTTTATACAATGAGCTTGGACCGAAGTATTTTAGATAAGCCTAAAGATTGGAATGGATTATGTTGGACATAATTTAGTATTGTTTAAGGGTAGAACTTTTTTTGATATTATTGATGGGCTGTTATAGTAATGTAGTTTTAGAAAAAGGAAAACTTGTAGGACGGGCGGCAGCCCATCGCGTCGGAAAAGGCTGTGGGAATCAAAACCACAACTGAAGTGCAGAAGGCCTTTATCGCATACCACTAGCCTACAGGAAGTCCCTTGTTTGTTGAAACTAGTTTTATTATATTAAGAGGTATGATATATGAAGTATATGTTCATTTTTGGAATCGTATATGATTAACCTCACTATAGATGGACTTATGTATATTTGATAACATTTGCTAACCTTTTGTTTGAAACAGATGGAATGACCCATCATTCTATCACATGATCTGTTAACACTTCACAAATAACAAATTCAACTTCATTTCTTTAAGATATGAAGTGGAAAATTGTTCAAAGCACGAACAACAGTGAGATTGTACAAAAATCAAGAAAGTATTTCATATAATTCAAAATTTTCAACTTTAGGGAAATGATATTGAAAACCGAAAATGTTGTCCTAGTTCTCTTATATCAGATGAATCAGATGGTACCTTATATCATAACAAATTTATGGCTTTGTGATTGTTGGCTTTTTCATAGCCATGTCCTCTACCACTCTCCATCAGAACTTGATTGTTAGATTTTTCTTCCATATCCATATTTTCACCTATGTTCTCTTATGTGGAAACCCAGTGATTAGTTAATTTGGGTAACCATTGAATTTCATACTTTAGTTTTTAAAGATAAGTTTTGGTATTTCATTTTATGATGTGTGTTTCAATTAAAGAAACATTCAAGTAGAAACCCATGTATAACCCCGACGAATATCGAGGGAGAAATTCATTTTAAGGGGGGTAGAATGTAATAACCCGATATTTTATGATAAGTATTCCTTTTAATTTATTTTATATCATGTGATACAACAAGATTATATTGTGTTATATGCCACACTGTATTAGCTTGAAGTATATGCAACACTATTCTTAGATTGTGTTACACATTATTTCAAGTTCATTTTATAATAGTCACTCTACACAACATTGAGTATATATATATATATATATTCAATGTATAAATGAAATATGATTGGATTCTGGTATACGAAATAATAAAGGATTCTTTCACAACACTCAACCCTGACTTGGCTTGCATTACACGCAATCACGTCCTTCCTCGATAGCGTGTGTTGTACGCAATACCGGGTTTTACTAAACAATGATATCTTGTTATAATATTATTACGAACTAGCCGTAATAAATAGTATTAAATAAGTTTTGAATTTTATAACATTATTTTTCATCTTACACATTTTCTAGAACATGGTATAAGAACAAAATAAATTTTCGGGTAAAATAAGTACCTTTCAAAAAATGTAGTTTTGCCGCCTTTTGATGGTGCACCCACTTTAAATCTAGTTTTTAACATATTTATAAGTTCAATTTTACAAAATAAAATTATTATTTGGAATCAGGATATAAAATTTTACCTTGGATAAAATTTTCATATTATTCTGAAAACTTTAATATTTTAATGAATAGTAAAAACACGCTATATTTTAATTAAAAACAACTTTTTTCATTGAAATAACTTATGTGGTTAAATTATAATATATAATTGTTTTAATTTATAAATGGAATATATTTTTACCATTTAATATAATTTATTTCATTATCCTTGATTTTACATTGAATTCGTAGGCAAAATAAATTCAATCTTTTGCAATGTTTTAAACAAAAATCCGTTTTCATTCGACAACAGGATTAATTTTAATTTAATTTCTTCAACTTCTGTGTATTGAATTTGAAAAAATGGATTCCATATTTGGAATCAGTGGGTCCAAATTATATTAATAGACTACTTTTTATTTTTGGGCTTTATAAATAGTAACAACGGTAAATTTTATTTACCATAGTAAAAGGTAAAATGGGTAATTAAGGGTAAATATAATATTATAAAATTATTCTAATACTTGTCTCAATACAATTGTATGATTATAATTTTTCCTAAGTCCTATTTTGGTTGAAATGGAATCCATTAGAACCCACTTGGAGGCAATTAAGACCATTAGTTTATTTTATTTAAAGGAAAGTGAAATATGTCTCACTCAACTTTAATAATTAAAGTATTTTTAATATAAGTTTATACAGAATATAAATTATGTTATAAATACTCATTTGAAAGATAAAATGTTTTTCTTTGTCATGGTAATTTATTTGTAACTTTTAAGGGTTATTTAATTACCTTATTATCTTATATATTAATGATGCAGAAATTATTTATTTAGTGAAAAATCAATAATATAGTATTTATTGAAATAGTTATACATATCAAAATGCCCAAAATCTGCACAAAACTTATTATTAGTGTATATATAAACCCGAATCATCCACTGGAAGAATTCATGACCATTTGGATCCTTATTAAGGAGATTATGAAACTTATATTATTTTATTTTAAATGATGCCAAAGTTGTCAACTTCATAATTTAAAAAATATAACAATTTAAATATTCTGATTTTAAGATGATAAATTCTATTACAAGTATTATTGTGAAAGGTAATAGATTTATCTTCATCCTAGGATTTTATTTTTAATTTTTATGAAAAAAATAAGTATATTAAATAATTCTACAAAAATGTCGTAGTAATTATTTTATTAAGAGATAAACCAAATAAATGGTTATAAAAATAATAAAATAAATATTATATGAACTATTTAATGTGATACACTAATTTTCTAGATACATATGACCTTTTATGAATCTAATAAAGCTTTTATTTCGAACATATCTTCTGTAAATATTTTATTTAAATTTAAATAAAAGAATAGTGTCAAAATTGACACTATTGTTATTTTATAAAAATAACATATTATAAAATTGTTTAAAAATCACAAAAATACATAAAAATTATAAATTTAAATTTATATGGTATAAAAGGTTATAAATTATGCAATTATTGGAAATTCACAGAAAATAAGTAATTAATTGTTATAATTTAAAATTTAGAATGTTATTACCACAAATAAAATTAAATTGATTAAATAAGGATAAATCAAGTTGATAATTATTAAAATAAATTCCTAACAAGTATAAATTTTTTTGGTTGATGAGATTAGAACCCTATATCATCTAATAATCTTATATGAGTCATTTTGGATGTTTTTATGTGGGTTTGGGATTTAATATAAACTATTATTTCTTATATTTCCAAAGGTGCCCCTCTCCTCCCTTATAAAAGGGCACCTCCTCCCTCTCCTCCTCACACCAATTTGAACCTTAAATCTCAGACAAACCCTGCCCATTTCACTTCACCACTTCCCTAGAGACATCATAGAGGTCCTGGGCTTCTTCAAAAACCAATTTTAGTGCCCTATTAGGAGGTCTCAAAGAGGCGCTTCAAAGAAGAGGTATTGTCCATTAGCGATTCTTTCAACTTTATTTCTTCTTCCACTTCTTCTTATTTAGTTGTTTCATTATGAAGTAATAACATCAGTATCAATCATATACTGATATTTTATTATAAGTATGAAACAATCTTATTTCACCATCTATCTATCATACGGAAAACCAAATCACCGCGCGTGCGTACATACAAAATACCGTCTCCACGCCGTGGTGTAATCTATTTTCCACCACCACCTTAATTGGATGGGTATAATGGTGTAAATAATGACTATATATTATTATTGTAAAGTTATATTGATTCTAAAATAGTATACATACATTCCAATACAATTCCATGGGAACGATATCATCGCTCGTGCGTACGTACAGATTACCATCTCCACGATGCGATGAGATTCATTTTCCATGTTAAAAATTCAAGAATGATTATAAAGTATATATAATAAGTAATAATGAAATATATAAAATAATAATTCTACTGGATTTATGTTCATATATATGTATGTCATATACTTAATTCCATTCAATTCAATAAGGAAACAAAAACAGCGTTCATGCGTACGTACAACCTACCATCTCCATGAACTGTGTATTTATTTCCATTTATCGATCTATTATATATATTTATATTATGAATATATATTATATATAAATAATGTTTTACATTCTGGATGTAAGTAATCATGATCTATGTAATCATATGAATAATTACAAGTTAAAACATGAACAACAAATGAAACGATTTTACCCAAAACGCTACTTTAACATGAATTTACAAAATAACGGGTAATATAATGTCATAAGTGAACAATATATGATATAATAACAATAAATAAGATTCTTTAATAAGTCAATCACATTATTTAAATCATTATACAGGAGGTTTGGATACGTACGAAGCATATCGAACCTAAGGTAAAAGATAATTTTGCAAATCTCATTTTTATCCGAGAGTGCTTATTTGTATGTATTTACTGGGGTTCTTGCTATCATCCATGTACATGTTTTATAAATGTTTTTTCATGTATGTTTAACGTCCTTTATACCCATTTTGACATTTACTACATGGTATGTAAGGAATCTTTCTTCTGTTTATGTTATGAGGTACTTTTTTGACTTTTCCGGAAAAAGTAAGAGAAGAATGTTTTTTAACTTATATGGCATGAAAAGATTTTTACGGTTTTATAAAGCCTTATTTTCATGAAGCTTACTCCAAAATATTTCATGACTATTTTCAACAAAATCTCTTTCTTTTAAAATTTCATGACGTTTTGTGAAAAGAAATTTATTTTGAAGAAGAAAGGATATTTTTCTCAATAATTCATTTAAAGTATTTTATCAAAACCATTTTCCATCTAAGATGACATTATTTCATATGTGTATGTTTCAAGTATAATGTATCTCTGATTTAAATGGTTTCACTTTCTTATTATGAATTGATATCCATTTATTTTATGTGTATTATGTGATGATGGGATGATATTTTTGAAACCCATTTCATTCGTTGGGTTATTATGTATGATGTATGTTTATTTTGTGGTACAAGTAAGAATGATTTCATTATGAGATGGTTGAGACCTATATCTCCCTCCAATGCATTGGGTAATGATTTATATCTCATGAGATAGTCATGGATGGAATGGTAAGTTAATACGGTTCAGTGTTACAAGAATGAAATGAGGAGTGAACTCGATTAAGAAAGGGACTTTGTCCACTAAGAGGGTCTTGGAAGCAATGCCTTGGCTACTATGGAAATCATAAAAAGTTCTGAATGGTTTCCACAATTACATGTTTTTTTCCCATGCTAGTTTATCATGATTACTGTTCCTTTATGATCTATGCATTTTGTATTTTCTCATGATTTTGATGTTTAGATTTTATGTTCATGTTTTTGCATTCAAATGTTTATGGATTATTTTATGTTCTCTATGATTACCCTTACTGAGCATTTGAGATCACCCTTTATATGTTTTCCTTTCCCCGGGATTTAAAGAAAGTTGTTAGTTAAGTAAACAAAAGGGGAAGATCTTTATGGGAGATGTTGAAGATCTTTCAGCATGATTAGAAGATTACGTTCCGAGTTTCCAAAGACACTAAAATATTATGGTTATTGAGTTTTGGTTTTTGTTATGTATTAAGTATTCTGCAAAAGTAATGTATTGTCCATGTACATCACGCTACGGGCCTCTATAGTTTGACTAACTTGAGAACATTCTAAAAAATTGGCATTAATATCTATCTAACCTCACAATGATACGAATATCTATCACCGATGTTGGCCTCGACCATACCTCTATTGCAGTTGTCATGGAGGGATCCCCAGATATCCCATTTCTTTTGATGATATAGCCCATGAATGAGACCTCCTTCAACCATAACCCACCCTTTCTATACATTTCATAGAGATTATATTTTATCAAGGTCTATATTATAGTGAATATATTATCCTCATAATCCTCCTTGGTTTTGGAGTATATTTTAATATCATCTGTACACACTACCAAAAATTTATCGAGGTAATCTCTAAAAACTCTATTCATGAAGACCAGGATGATTGCTGTAGGATTAGAGAGTCTGAAAGGAATTAATATCAATTTATAGAGCCTATAACTTCTATGAAATGTCATTTTACTGATATCCATATTCTTCACCATTACTTGGTAACATCCCGACCACAAATCCACCATAGAGAAGTATTGTGATCAACGTAGCTTATAAACAATTCATCAATTCAGGATAGAGGATAATTTTTCATTATCGTTATTTTTTTGAGATTATAATAATAAATGGAAATGCACATTGACCCATCCTTCTTCTTGAAGAATAGGACTGATGCATCCCATGGTGATGTACATGGTCATATAATCCCTTTACCCAGATTCATGTGTAGTTGTTTTTTTAATTCTTCAAGATCCACAACAACAATTATATAAAGAGTCTTGGATATTTGAAATTCCACAGGTATATGTTCAATTGAGAATTTAAAATCTATTCTAGGAGTAAGAGATTGAAATTTCTTAGGAAACAATTTAGTGAATTCCATCACAATAGGCATATCTTCAAGGATGGTTTCTTCCGTACACTCAATCATCTGAGACAAATACACGTTCTCATAAGGCAGTAATATCCACGATTGAGATGATGGTTCTAAAGAAGATTTATCTTCTTCCTTTCAATTGTATAAAATCGAGGGTTGATTCTCCATATGTTGAGTGATTTCCCTCTCACAGAAATTTATCTTGGATCTATGTAAGGAAAGCCAATCCATGCCGGGAATTGAATCCAATTCCACAAGAGGGAGTATGACAGGTTTCACCATGAAGTTCACTCCACAAATTCTGTTTGGGGAGGAGTTATATTCATGGGAAATAATGATTTCCCCAATTCTCATACTCACCCACATCATTACATCCACGATTTGTGGTGGTGTTGGGATTGTTATACTAAACATTCAGTATATAAAATAATGCATAAAACCAGAATCAAAATAGAATGTTCACTATTCATGAAATAATAACTTGCATAATTGTTACCACTTTGTTTTTGGGGTCCACATAGGAGGTAGTGATTGAAAAATGTTTCCCTTTCTACCTTGGAGGTTGTTGGTTGCCTCTGAAAACCCTTGGCTTAGGGCACTGATTTCCAAGGTGTCATGTTTATAATTACATGACACAATGAACAATGTTTTGAGGGTCGAATAGAGCATTCCAATCATCCGTCACTACAATGCGTTTTTAGTGTCGATAGTAAATGGCTAGGTTCCCTTATCTTCTACACCTAAATCATTTCCTTGTCCACTTCCAGCAACTTTAGAGGTTCTTATTTCCTCACATTTGAAAAGTTGGGTGCCAGATTTTCATAACACCATTGTATTTATACATCAGTACTCTATAATTGAATCCCACATTTCACTTCTTATCCCCATGATAACCTTGAGATTAACCTATCTCCATTTCAACTTTTTGGGCACATCAGACAATTTCCTCATAGCTCTCTATGTAATGGATCGCTAGGGAATTTCGTAGGCTATGTTTCAGCCCACCAAATAAGCGGTCAAATAAGAATTCTGGGTAACAAAAAAGCCATATGAATATCGTGAAAGCATTGTAATGTTTTCCTCATAAGCTCGGATGGATTCAACATCTTTTTTCTTGAGGGAAAGGAAGTCCATTTCCATAATAAGTCGGAGGGTGTGAGAAAAGTAATTTTCAGAAATTGGGGGATCATTTTTGTGTACCAGGATACCTTGGGTTGGGCCTGAAACTCTTTGTGGGAGTTTTCACTCGTAGGAACATCTGTGTCGGAGCTGCCTCTACCTGCTTGTATATAGAGAGTGATTTACTTCCTCAATAAACCAATTACTCAATAGTCACAAAAATATAGGGATGTATTCATTATATATAGTTTTATCACAAGGTATTTCACTAGGGGTTTCTAATCCTAATCCCAAAAATAACTAAATGTATCATCTGATACCAATGGTAACAACCATTATTTTTATTAAAAACATAAACATGATTTACTACTTAAAACCTTCACTTGATGGAACTAATGATTTCAAGAGGCCTACTTTCATTGGGTCTTAGGAACATTACATAATTACTTATGACATGAAACGTGACATCTTTATTGAAAAATTTCTTTACATGACCACTACATTCCCTCATACTTTTCATTGCATGGGATAACGTGAGGACATGCGTAAAGGAAAGGGTGAGCGATAAAGAGATGTATGGTAGTGAAATATTCATATTATGAATAATACAAATCATTTTAGGCAGTATTCATACCAATTGAGTATAATAGAAACATGATCATAAAGGCAAGATATAACATTTTTATCATAACATGGAAATGTGGAAACCACACATAACATGGTATTAGCATGATCCAAGGATCATTGAACATAGAGCACGATTAAAACCTCATTTAACATGAATTATAATTAGTAAACACACATTTCACTTGATGTATCATGATACTAATATTTACCCAATGCATTGGAGAAAAATCAAGGCACACCCTTCATCAACATTTCATTCCATGCATATGTGTGCCACATGGATCATACAACATGGAATCATTTATCATCAGTTATTCTATGATAATGGGATGTGAAATACTTAAATGAATATTTTTAATCAATATGTAAATGTGCATTATGGTTAATACCCTTGATAGAGGAATGGTTATGGTATTCACTACACAGTGGCATTTTCTTGGAAAATCGCGGTGCAATTTTGGCAGCATAACAGCGTGACATAAAATTCATAAAAATGGTAGAATAGGGAGAAAGGGGAGACTCATATTTTTTACATGAAATATAAATTAAGGTGATCATATAGATATATGTCCCAACAATTGTAATGGAATTTAAATTTGTGATACAAAATAATTTCTTGAATGAAAATGAAGAGAGAAAAATTCCATACGGAATATCAGCATAGTAATGGGTGTACATGAGAGGCATTAATGAGAGGGAAATAGGGTCTCTCACTATTCAAACATAAGAATGGTAGTATAGATTTAACCCCCCAAGCTTTTACGGTACACTTCTCTTTGAATAACACAATAGCGTGTGTTGTACGCAACATCGAGTTCTAACACACCACAACCAATCAAACTAGCCTTTATGAATAGTAATACCCACCTTTTGAAATTTATAATTTTTTTTCAAAATGGAATTCATTTTTGGATTCGGAATATCGAAATTAGCCTAGGGTGAATTTTTTGTTTTTTCTCTGAAAAATTTCCTTTTTTGATGAATAGTGAAACCACTAAGTGGTAATTAAAAAAATGAATTTTTCATAAAAAATAATTTTACTGCTTCTGTGAGTGGAATTTCGAAAATCCGAGAGACATGGTTAATATCAAGGAGTAAAAAGTGGTTCAATGAGTTGATTTTTTTTGGTGAATAGTAACATTTTACTTTTATTTACCACGGTTAAAAGTTAATTGGGTCATTAAGGGTAAAAATGATATTAATATTACCCTAACACATGTCCTAATTCTGTTGGACAAGTGTATCTCGACCAAAAACAACCTTAGGAATAAAATATTATCATTTAGGTCCACTTGGATTAGATTAGGACATTTATTAATATTTAATTCAAAGAAGAGTTAAAAGAGTTAAAATCAAAGTTTATTTACTACAATATTTTCAATATAGTGTTATACATAAGATAAATTAGGTTGTGAATATTAATTAGAAAGATAATAAGATTTCCTACATAATGGTATTTTATTTATAATTTTTAGACATTAAATATTTTAATTTATTTATGACCCAATGATGATGCAGTAATTACCATAATAGTGAAAAATTAAAATAATTGATATTATAAATACCAAAATAAATATACATTGAGACTTTTTATGAATTACACTAATTTTATAGGTTAATATGACATGTTAGTATTGATATAATTAACTTTCTTATAAATAATCCTTCTGTTGTGATTTTTACAAAAATCAATTATTGAATTGTATCAAAATTGACAAAAAAAAGTTTTTTTAAAAAACAATTATATTATTAATTGATATTAAATTCTTAAAAATTTATGGTTAGGAAAATAGAATTATATCGTGATAGGTTTATCATTAATGGACCACTTGGGGGTCTCTGAGAGGTATATAGTATGTTTATTAAATATATAATATAAAAATACAAATTGACATGGTAAGTGTCAAACTAATTAACTAAGAGTTAAAACTAAAAGATAAGGTTAATATAATGACCCAAACCTGTATAAATTCTATTGGTTGAGTGGTTTTCGACCCATACCCACCTTAAACTTTAAATAATCCACTTTGGAGACATTAGAAACCGCATATGAATTTATTATAAAATAACATTTCTAGCTTTTCCAAAGGTTCCCCTCCTCCCCCTTATAAAAGGACACCACTTCTAACCAATTCTTCACACCTTCAAAGACTTTTGTTTCGGAAAAAACCTGCCCAAATACTCTCTCAACTTCCCTAAATTCATCCTAGAGGCCTTAGTATGATCCTAATTCTAACATAAGGAGTCATTTTGATCAAATCAAAAGGAATAACCCGAAGAAGAGGTAATGTTTTCACCACCCCCTTTCATGTTCCTTTCTTCTTAAACATCTTCTTTCTTTATTATTCCGATTCTAAAATAATAACTCAAGTATATTATATATACTGTGATGTTATTATAAATATGGTACAACCATATTCATTATTCTATCCATCCTTTGAATGACATGTCACAATACGTGCGTACGTATGGCTTAATGTTCTCCACATCATGGTGTAATTGTTATTCAATTAATTATGATTTGGATGGTTATAATAATGATGTGTAATTCATGTAAATAACAAATATAACATGATAATGTTTTTTTTATATTATATAACATCCAATTATATGTTATTTTAATATCAAAATAATGATATTGTCGCTCGTGCGTATGTACGGACTACCGTCTCCACAAACGCGATGAGATTCATTCTCCATCGTATCCATTCAAGTATAATTATCATTTGATGATTTAAAAATAATGTTTAGGGACTTGATATCATTCTGGATATGAATAAGATACTACCTATCCATAAAAAACATGGCTTATGTAACAAATCATATAAAGGAAAACAAGTAAGTTAACACCCGAAACAACGATAATTCTAAGATATTATTAACAAAGCAATGTTAAAAGATCATATATGATATCATATTAATGTATATGATTCTTGTATAATTTAATAACAATTATTTCACCATTATACAGGAGGTTAACCTACCCTAAACCAAGGAGAAGTACAAGGTAAGGGTTTATTTCGCAATCTCTTCATTATCCGAGGTTGTTTATACGTAATAATCTACTATGAATTCTTTATCATCCACATCCATGTTTCTTAAAAATGTATTTAAAAACATTTTTACTATTTACTAGAATATGGGTTAAAGTCATTTATACCCTTTTGACTTTTATAAGTGGTTTATAAAGGAATCTTTCCATCATTTTCCAAACAAGGTCCTTTTTAACATTTTCAACAGAATTAAGGTAAGAATGGTTTTTTAACTTGGACGGCGGGTGCAGCTATTTTCCACCGTTGTAAAATCGTCGAAGCGTCCCTTACAATCAAATAAGAATATTTTCAAAGAAAATGTTTTATTTTATAAATATATGACTCTTAAATGATTTCAAAATAGAAAGATATATTTCTCTAAAAAGTGTTTTGATTTCATCTATGTCAACATCCTTTGATGGATTTTAAGCTTATTTGAAATTGATTTATTGTGATACAAAACTTCTATATTGTATTGAAGTTTTTGTGATATGTTTGACTATGGATGTGTTATTTTTATACCATTCATGGTTTATGGAGAATGTATTGACATTTTGTATGCTAGTTTTAATATGAATGTTTATGTTATGTTTAAACATGTTCATATGAGGAATTCATTGGACTTAATATGTGACGGGTGGAGCCCGTTATAGCTCCTAAATGAATTGGTAGGTCTCATGAGACAAAATAGTGTCTTGGCACAAGGCCTTGACAAAATATTATTTGTATTCTTTGCGCGAGGCCTTGGATATGTGGTTTTGACAGTTTGGAATTATGCATTCCATCATTATGAAAGTGGTTATTGATACTGCATGTGATTATTCGATTAGTTGAATATCCATGTGAATAAGTAAATGGCATTATTTTATTTTATTTTTTCTATACTATATTGAAGTTAAAGTTTAAAAGGCTTTTGTTTTAGTTATACATTTCCTTAAATTTTTATTCTTATTTATAAAAGTTTTCGCTATATTGTTATCCTTACTAGGCATTTGAGCTCACCCCTTTTCTATGTTTTATTTTTTCCAGGATGTGAAGAAGTAAATTATGAATGACCTGCAGGGATTGTATGAAGGGATAAGAGTGTGGACTATGGAGACTATGTTGTTGTAGTTTTCATTTTTATGATGTAATGTAAACATTATTAATGTATCTAGTTATTACAAGGCTACTAAACTAATCGGTATTTCGAGACATGATCTTTCTTGTGATCATGCCAGTGTTATGTAATAATGCACCGACTCTAGGTAACTGGGGATGGGGCGTTACAGTTGGTATCAGAGGAAGTTTAGTACAAAAATTGAAGCTAGATTTAGATAAACTCTGATTAGAGCACATAGATTTAAGATGGAATTTGAGGATTAGTATAGAAGATCTTCCTAGAATTTTGGTATTGTAGAGATTTTTGTGATTTTTCCAAGTAATACATCATTATCTAGATACGAGTAGGAAGAGGCGGCTCTGGCACAGATGTACCTAAGGGTAAATCCCGAAAACACCGCTTTGAGCTGGACAAGAACGAGAACTGGTGCACGACAATGGGCCTTGCTGCACTCTTGGTTACGACACTCCCGAGGGATATTATTAGGATAACTCTCCTTTTCTTTTCAAATAATTATGAAGGGTTTATGAGTATATAATTCCTCAAAGAAAACATTTTTATGATTATGTATTATATCCATAAATAGTTCAATTTATGTTAAGTGTTTTATAAGTATGGAATTATGTATTTTTATTCATAAACTGATATCGTTTATTCCATTGTTTAGAAATGGAGCCTAGCGGAAGAAATGGAATCTGTATCAATGCACGCAATCCATGTAGAGAATTCCCTCCTGCCCAAGATAATTATAGTGGAGCTGCTGATGTAACTAGTGCTGATCAACTAATCACTATACTGGGACAACTCACTCAGGTTATGAATAATAACCTTATCCATATGGACCACCCTGATCCACATCATGGAGGTTCAATGTTAGATTGCTTCATGAGGCAGCAACCACCAACATTCAATGGGAGTACAAATCCATTAGTAGCTGAGAAATGGATTAGTTCCCTAGAGAAAATATTTCAGGATTTGGGAAGTAGTGAAAGGGAAAAAGTTATCATGGCAGTTCACCGCCTCACTGGAGATGCTGATCAATGGTGGCCATTGACTCAAAACATGAAGGAAGATGATGAAGTATCAAATATGGAATGGAGGGAGTTCAAAGATCTGTTTTTAGAAAAATACTTTCCTCGTGACCATCGAGCAGATATGGAAAGGCAATTTCCGAGTCTAAGACAAAAGGTGGATGAGACTGTCGCAATGTATGAGGCTAACTTTTCAAAGTTATCAATGTATGCTGGAGATTATATACGTAACCCAAGAAGTAAGATTGGTCATTTCTTTGATGGGTTAAAACCATTTCTCTGTCGAGCATTAGTCTAACAATCCTTCTCATCGTACGAATACATTGTCTCATATGGTATCAGGACATAAACGGAATTCTCTAAGTCTTATGACATTAATGTAATGAAAGAGAATAAGAGATTTGCTGATCAATCTAGGAATGGAAATAAGGGGAAGAAGGAAGCTACCGATGTTCAGTGAAAAAATTGCAGGGAGATGGGACATTATGAAATGAATGTCCTAAGAGTCAGGGGAACTTACCTCAGAAAAGGCCAAGGGATCAAGGCCAAGCTTATGTTATCACTACTGCTGAGATAGAAGTTCCGAAAGACATGGTGGTAGGTAATTTAATGGTTTCCTCAAGTTTAGAAAATGCATTATTTGATTCTAGATCATCGCATTGTTTCATATCTTCCCAGTTTGCTAAGAAAATTAGACATTTCCAATTTGATTTAACTAGGGAGTTTTCTGTTAAAACTCCTAAGGGAAGTATCATTGCAACAAAGTTTTGTGAATCAGTCCCCATTAGAGCACATAAATGTTCTTTATCTGCTGATCTCATCATCATACCTATGATTGAGTTTGATATAATCCTCGGTATGGAATGTCTTTAGGACCATGATGCGAAGATTTATTGTAAGAAGAAGGAGGTTACGATTTTTGATGATGACGATAAGTAAAACCATATCTTTAAAGTAGAATCATCACCACCAAATTCTTATCTAGATCCACCCCCAGTAGCACAACTAAATTCAATTATTGGGGAGGAAGAGAATGAAATTACTATGGGTGAGGAAGGAATGTTTAAATAGGGGATGTACCTGTTGTGAAAGAATATGTAGATGTGTTTCCGGAATATTTACATGGACATCCTCCAGAATGAGAATTTGAGTTTTCCATTGATTTAATTCGTGGATCAAGGCCTATATCGAAGACCCCTTATATAATGTCCACTATATAATAAGTTTAGCTAAAGAAACAACTTGTGGAATTGAGTAATAAGGGATTTATTCTCCCTAGTGTTTCTCCTTGGGGAGCCCCTGTTCTTTTTGTTAAATAGAAAGATGGATCTATGAGGTTATGTATCGACTACATGGATATCAATGCTATAAAAACAATGAACAAGTATCCCCTACCACGTATTGATGATTTATTTGACCAGCTGCATGGATCTCAATACTTTTCAAAGATTGACCTTCGATCTGGATACCATCAGTTATGTGTGAAGAAGGAAGATATTCCAAATACAGCATTTCAAACCAGGTACGGGCATTAAGATTTTATAGTAATGCCTTTTGGATTGACTAATGCACCCTCTGTATTCATGGATCTGATGAATAGTGTTTTCAAGGAATATCTCAATGAATTTGTGGTGGAATTTATTGATGATATTTTGGTATACTCCAAATCCTACGAAGATCATGAAAATCACTTTCACATTATCCTGAAGACTCTGAGAAGACATGAATTATATGGGATGTTTAGAAAGTCTGAATTCTGGCATCAGGAGATTTCTTTTCTTGGCCATATTGTCTCTAAATATGAAATCTCTATTGATCCTTCTATGACCAAGGAAATCCAAGAATGTACAACACCTACGAGTAAAACAGAGGTACGCAGTTGTATTGGTTTGGCAGGTTATTATCGACATTTCGTCCAGAATTTTGCCTGATTGGCTAACCCATTAACGAAGCTCACAAGTAAAAGGGTTAAATTTGTTTGGAAAAAAGATTGTGAAGAATTTTTCAAAGAACTGAAGAGAATATTAGTCAATGCTCCTATATTGACTCTACCATCAGGGAATGATGAGTTTGTTATTTATAGTGATGCATCAAAGAAAGGTCCTGGCTGTGTCCTTATGAAGAATGATAGGGTTATTGCATATGCATCATGAAAGATGAAAATTCATGAACAAAACTATCCTACTCATGATCTCGAGCTAGAAGCTGTGATCTTTGCTTTAAAGATATGGAGGCACTACCTCTATG
This sequence comes from Viscum album, assembly GCA_963277665.1. NCBI lineage: Eukaryota > Viridiplantae > Streptophyta > Magnoliopsida > Santalales > Viscaceae > Viscum > Viscum album. The sequence goes on along the minus strand of OY728127.1, from coordinate 436,674,512 downwards.
GTGAAAAATTTGAGATTTTTACTGATCAAAAGTGTTTGGAGTATATTTTCTCACAAAAAGAACTCAACATGAGGCATGGGAGATGGCTTGAATTACTCAAGGATTATGATTGAACGATACACTACCACTCAAGGAAGGAAAACAAGGTGGTATATGCTTTGAGTATAAAATATCCTGGAGTTTTGAACAATATGAGAATTGAAAGGGATCCAATTTTCATTGATCTAGTGAAGATGGACATGGGAATAACAAGGGAAGGTGAAACATCAATGCTTTTTAAAATGGTTGACAAACCATAGTTACTAGAAAGTATTAAGAGTTCTCACAACGAAGATGATGAATTTCAAAAGAAGATTAAAACAGTGAATGATGGGAGATTGAGAGACTTTGTGTATGAAGATGGAATTTTGAAATTTGGGAAGACACTTTGTGTTCTCGATATAACTGATATAAAAAGGGAATTATTGGATGATGCTCATAGTTCCAATTTCTCTATACACCCTAGGAGCACCAAAATGTATAAAGATTTTAAGGAACATTTTTGGTGGGACAACATAAAGAGGGAGATTGCTGATTTTTTGTCAAGATGCATGGTTTTTCACCAAGTGAAAGCTGGAAGGCAATAGCTTGGAGGAGTCATGAAACCTCTTCCCATACCGGAGTGGAAATGGGACAATATTACGATGGACTTTGTCATGGGGATAACAAAGACTCCTAGAAGGAACGATGAAATATGGGTCATTGTTGATCGTCTTTCTTAGTCAGCACATTTTATTGCAATAAGGGAAGATTTACCACTTGAACGACTAGCAAGACTACATATTAATGAAGTTGTGAGACTTCATGGAGTACCCCTATCGATTGTTTCTGATCATGATCCCCATTTTACTTCAAGATTTTGGAAAATTCATCCGAAATACTTGGATACTGAACTTCATTTGAGCACTGCCTACCACCCTCAAACAGATAGACAATCAGAACGAACTATTAAAAACATAGAAGACATGTTGAGATCCTTCTCACTTGACTTTCAGGGTATGTGGGATCAATATTTACCTTTGGTAGAATTTTCCTACAATAATATCTTCCATTCGAGTATTCATATGACACCATATGAAGCATTATACGGAAAGAGATGTCGCACACCAACCTGTTGGGTTGACTTTGGTGAAAGAAAACTTCTCGGCCCAGAACTGGTAGAGGAAACAATGGAAAAGGTGAAGGTAATCCAAAACCATATCAAAGCAGCTCAAAGTAGGCAGAAGAGCTATGCCGATAATCGAAAGAAGGATTTGGAATTTGTTGTTGGTGACCATGTTTTCATGAAAGTATCTCCATGGAAGGGAGTCATAAATTTTTTTAAGAAAGGTAAATTGATTCCCATGTACATCGGACCTTTCGAAATTCTAGAACGAATGGGGTGTAGTTTACCATTTGGAAATGTCTCCAAATCTCTCCAAAGTTCACGATGTGTTCCATGTATCACTATTGAGGAAATACATGCCCAACACAATGCATGTACTCACCTATGTGGAATTATAACTGTAACCCTATCTATATTATTGCGAAGATTCCATCAAGATTCTTGATATGAGAGAACAAGTACTGAGAAACCAGATGAGTCGTCTGGTAAATGTCTTCCGGAGAAACCATAAGATGGAAGAGGCAACGTGGGAACCCGAGGAACTTATGATGAAGAAGCACCCGAGTCTTTTCATGCGGTAGTATTCTAGAAATTTCTAGGATGAAATTATTTTAAGGAGGGTAGAATGTAACACCCCAAGATTCTACGGTATGCTTCTCTTTGAATAATGCAATAGTGTGTGTTGTACGCAACATCGAGTTCTAACACACCACAACCAATCAAAATAGTTGTTATGAATATTAATACCCACTTTTTGAAATATATAAATTTTATTTTTCAAAATGGACTTCATTTTGGTATTCGTAATATCGAAATTAGCCTAGGGTGAATTTTTGTTTTTTCTGAAAAACTTCATTTTTTGATGAATAGTGAAACCACTAAGTGGTAGTTAAAAAACTGAATTTTTCATAAAACATAATTTTACCGCTTCTGTGAGTGGAATTTCAAAAATCCAAGAGACACGGTTAATATCAAGGAATAAAATGTGGATCAATGAGATGAAAGTTGTTTTGGTGAATAGTAACTTTTTACTTTTATTTACCACGGTTAAAGGTAAATAGGATATTTAAGGGAAAAATGATATTAATATTACCCTAACACATGTCATAATTCTATTGGAAAAGTGTATCTCGACCAAAAACAACCTTAGAAATAAAATATTATCATTTAGGTCAACTTGGATTAAATTAGGACATTTATTATTATTTAATTCAAAGAAGTGTTAAAAGAGTTAAAATCAGAGTTTATTTACTAAACCATTTTTAATATATGGATATACATAAGATAAAATCGATTATAAATATTCATTAGAAATATAGAAATATTTCCTACATAATGGTATTTTATTTATAATTTTTAAAAATTATATAATTTAATTTATTTATCACCCAATGATGATGCAGTAATTACCATAATAATGAAAAATTAACATAATTGATATTATAAATAACACAATAAATATAATTTGAGACTTTTTATGAATTAAAATAATTTTATAGGTTAATATGACATGTTAGGATTGATTTAATTAACTTTTTTTGAAGTAATCCTTCTTTTGTTATTTTCAAAATAATCAATTATTGAATAGTGTCAAAATTGACATAAAAGTGTTTCTAAAAAAATATTACATTATTAATTGATATTAAATTCCTAAAAATCTAAGGATCATCCAATAGACTTATATCATGATATTTTTATCATTAATGGACCACTTGTGGGTCTCTTGGAGGTATATAGTAAGTTTATTAACTATATAATATAAAAATACAAAGTGACATGGTAAGTGTCAATCTAATTAACTAAGAATTAAAACAAAAATATAAGGTTCATATAATGAAACAAACCTATCTAAATTTTATTGGTTGAGTGGTTTTCGACCCATACCAACCTTAAAATATAAAAAATCCACTTTGGAGCCATTATAAACCAAATATGAAATTATTATAAAATAATATTTCTAGCTTTTCCAAAGGTACCCATCCTCCCCCTTATAAAAGGACACCACTTCTAACCAATTATTCACACCTTCAAAGCCTTTTGTTTCGGAATAAACCTAACAAAATACTCTCTCAACTTCCCCCAATTCAACCTAGAGGCCTTAGTTTTATCATAAATCCAACCTATGGAGTCCTTTTGATCAAATCAAAAGGAAGAACCCGAAGAAGAGGTAATGTTTTCACCACCCTCTTTCATGTTCCTTTCTTCTTCAACTTCTTCTTTCTTTATTATTCCCATTATAAAATAATAACTCCACTATCTTATATATACTGTGATGTTATTATAAATATGTTACAACCATATTCAGTATTCTATCTATCTTTTGAATGACATGTCACCATACGTGGGTACGTACGACTTACCGTCTCCACGTCATGGTATAATTGTTATTCAATAAATTATTATTTGGATGGGTATAATAATGATGTGTAATTAATGTAAATAATAAATATAACATGATAAAGACTTTTTATATATGATATACCATCCAATTATATATTATTTTAATATCAAAATAATGATATTGTTGCTCGTGCATACGTACGGACTATCATCCCCACGAACGCGATGAGATTCATTCTCCATCGTATCCATTCAAGTATAATTATCATTTGATGATTTAAAAATAATTTTTAACGACTTGATATAATTATAGATATGAATAAGATAAAAACTATCTATAAAAAAACTGCTTATTTAACAAAACATATAAAAGAAAACGAGTAACTTAACACCTGAAACGACGATAATTCTAAGATATTATTAACAAAGAAATGTTAAAAGATCATATATGATATCATATTAATGTATATGATTCTTGTATAATTTAATAACAATTATTTCACCATTATACATGAGGTTAACCTACCCTCAACCAAGTTAAAGTATATGGTAAGCGTTTATTTCGCAATCTCTTCATTATCCGTGGTTGTTCATACGTAATAATCTACTGGGACATCTTTATCATCCCCATCCATGTTTCATAAAAATGTTTTTCAAAACATTTTTACTATTTAATAGAATATGGGTTAAAGTCATTTATACCCTTGTTGACGTTTATAAGTGGTTTATAAACGAATATTTCCATCGTTTTCCAAACAAGGTCCTTTTTAACCTTTTAGACAGAATGAAGGTAAGAATGTTTTTTTCAACATATACAGAGGGTGCGGCTATTTTCCACCGTTGTAAAATCATCGAAGCATCCCTTACAATGAAATAAGAATATTTTCAAAGAAAATGTTTTATTTTATAAATTTATGACTCTTAAATGATTTCAAAATAGAAAGAGATATTTCTCTAAAAAGAGTTTTTGATTTCATCAATGTCAACATCCTTTGATGGATTTTACGCTTATTTGAAGTTGATTTATTATGATAAAAAACTTCTATGTTGTGTTGAAGGTTTTGTGATATGTTTGACTATGGATGTGTTATTTTTATACCATTCATGGTTTATGGAGAATGTATTTACATTTCGTATGCTAGTTTTAATACGAATTTTTATGTTATGTTTAAACATGTTCATATGAGGAATGAATTGGACTTAATATGTGATTGGTGGAGCCCATTATAGCTCCTCTATGCATCGGTAGGTCTCATGAGACAAACTAGTGCCTTGGGACAAGGCCTTGACAAAATCTTATTTGTAGTCTTGGCAAGAGGCCTTGGCTATGTGGTTATGATAGTCTGGCATTATTCATTCCATCATTATGAAAGTGGGTATTGATATTGCATGTGATTATTAGATCAATAGAATATCCATGAGAATAAGTAAATGGCATTATTTCATTTTATTTTTTCCATACTATGTTTAAGATCAAGTATAAAAGGATTTTGTTTTAGTTATACATTGCCTTAAATGTTTATTCTTATTTATGAAAATTCTGTTATATTGTTATCCTTACTGGGAATTTGAGCTCACCCCTTTTCTATGATTTATTTTTTCTAGGATGTAAAGAAGTAAATTATGAATAACATGCAGGGATAGTATGAGGGGATAAGAGTGTGGACTATAGAGACTATGTTGTTTTAGTTTTCATTTTTATGATTTAATGTAAACTTTGTTAATGTATCTAGTTATTCCAAGGCTACTAAACTAATCGGTCCTTTGAGACTTGATCTTTATTGTGATCATGACAATGTTATGTAATAATGAACCGACTCTGGGTAACTGGGGTCGAGGAGTTATAATAGAGGAGGTTTTAAATCATATAATGACATTATTAATTGAAATAAAAGGGCATAACAACATAATGAAATTGTATCAAAAAAGATAATGGAGGAAATCCCTTATGTGGAAGTGTGATTCCAAAGGCTTGAGAGGGGATTCAGAGAGTCTTATTGAGAGATTGGGGTTCCTTGGGAGGATTCTAGAGATATGTGGTAAGATTATAGAATAACTCCAAAGTCATTGAGTGAATAGAAAGTGGGATATTAGGTGGGTTTATATAGGAAGGTGGGATTGTTTATTATTATGATTGGGACACCACACAATAAACTAATCGAAACCAAGAACCATAAATAGATTTTTCCCATGTTTTTTTCCAAAGTAGAAAGGAAAAAAATATTTTATATGGAAAATGGATGAACATATTTAAATAAAAGGGTTGTTTATGTGGAGGTGATTCACACTCTCAGGGATATCAATTTTAAAAGTTAAAATGTTTTATAATACATGAAGGGTCCACTAAGGATTTGTAATATATATCAAAAAAACCTAAAATAAACTTATTTTAATGGTAAAACATATATTTTCCAAACATAATGTTTATATTAGATAATTAATTCACTATTGGGTCATAGTTATGTCATAAAATACATTATATATTTAAATTGTATTTAATTTTTACCCAAAAATTAATATGTCTTTGAATATAATGAAAAATTCACCGTTGGATAATTTTGATGTCCTCATTACAAAAATAATATTCATTTTAATTTAAAAAAATTTCTAGATATGTTATTTTTTACTTTTACAATTAAAATATCATTTAACGAATATTTACGGGCTTTGACAAAAATAGCATTCAATCCTATATAAAAATCACTATTGTATTCATAATAATTATGCAGTAATTTAAATTTAACTAAAAACAAATTTGCTAATAATATTTAATTAAAATGTTATTTAATTCAAAAATCCATTAATTCCTCAAATATATTCTCAATTAACTATAAATTATATTTTTTCATAAAAAAATTAGTACTCATTAACAATAATAAAATTAATATATATTCTATATAAAAAAAGTATTTTAAAAATCATAGTACTAGGGTCTTGTTATATAACCCCATAAAACACTAGCATAAAACTGAAGGGTAAGGTGTGTGATGGTGACAGACTCTTTAGGTGGCTTAGATAACATCCCTTGTATGGTAATCTCTATCAACTTCCACATATCATGTAGGTGGTTTTACTCTAGCTTAACATGTTGATACTAAGATTATTCTTGGTCGTGAGAGAATCCCAATGACACAACCTCCTTTCCGAGCTCTGAAAAATGGGCTTCATATGGAGCAATTCTATAAGATGAGGCCATCACTACCTTTTTCTGAGTTAATTGGATTTTTTAATGCCCTATATTTATACTAATCATGTGATATCTATTTAAATAAAATTTTAGATAAGTCACAATTCTTTATGGTATTGGAAAATACAAAAACATAAAACCAGTGAAGTGCATATGTTTTACATTACCTTTTTACATAAAATGACCTTTAAATAGGTAATGAGTAATTTTCATTAATGAATGTTTGGGTCGTTACATAGACCCCATTGGTGGTGGCATACCGAGAAATCCTCACACCCTTCTCGGGGCACCGTTGGGTACCCGAGTAGTTTTCATACATGCAGTTCAAGACTAGATCAAGGGCTCTATACTAGGGAGATGATTTAGACATGGTACATGTTTGGGTGTGGTTCCAAACATGATGTCCGACCCATTTTGGGGATTTTACTTTTTTCATTATTTTGGGTTTTGGTCACATGAAATTGTAGCATGGAATGGTATATTTATTGTTTTTTATGGTTTTACCTTGTTTTGGGATTTTGTAATTTATACATGTTATGGATTATGCCCTTGTGTTTATGATATTTACAATTTTTATCTATTGTGGATTACTCTGGTATGGAGTGTATAGTCTCTTTATATACCTATTTGACCCTCACTTCTATTCTGAAACCTCTAGCATACGAGAGGTGCGATTGAGTTCATGTAACTATCCATCAAGGGGAACTTGTGTAGTGGATCCTAGGTCGGGGACATTACAAAGTGGTTTAAGATGATTTATTTTCACATTATAACTATTAATGGATGGTATACTAGAGATAATGTATGTACCTAGACTTTTTAAAGAGCTCCTACGTGGGAGTATCAACCCATGTATGGAAAAACCCCAAGTCATATAGGGGGTATTAGTGTTCATGTTGTATGTAGCCACATTTGATGATATTTCACTATTGGGCGACACACTTGTTATGTGATTTGATGGTTTCATGATATTTCTATCATGGCCAGAAAGGTATTAGGTTGTTCATTCATGATTAATTTAAGGCACCTATGTAGGAAAGTGACTTGCATCATGATAGGTACACACACATGATGGGAGTGTGGGATGTAACAGTTATAATGCATTTGATCTATTAAAAGTAATGAATTATGCCCAATATTATGGTATGAATGAGTAAAAAGGGGAAGTGAAAATGTCAAGTAGTAATTAGATATTTGTTCAGGATAAAGATATAAATGTGGAATAATTTGTTGTCAGGGAAAATTTGAATTTGAAAATGGGTTGAATGAGATTAAAAGATAATGCTTGAAACCTTTATAATTAGATACCATGTTGGCCATGTACATAGAGCGATATCCGAGTGTAGTGATCTGGTTGAGAGTGGGATCATTTGGGTGGTGTAATCAAATTGGTTTGGTTATTACAAGTGATTATCATTTCTATATATCATCCGACTCATAAAATCATTATGGTTTCATTCTGAACCTCGTGTTTGGAATTGTAGAGGAGTGGCTCCTTGAAGATGTGCATCGGTTGGCCGACATGAAGTAGCTTCCAAGAATTCTCCTCTAGTTGTGGAGTAGATGAATTTAGTGGCCCAAGGAGATATGGAAGTTCATTCCACTGAGAAATTTTCTTGTTTTATGTAGATGATGGAACAATACTTATGTTGGGATGCACCCAGTATGTTTGAGCTGCCCATGGTGTTTCAGCTGAAACACCCTTTGACCATTACCGGAGTGGGTGGGACAGAAGCATCAGAGTATTGGATAGAGTCCATCCAAACCATTCATGACAACATAGAGACTCTTGTTGAGAATCAAATCACATTATAGGACTATATTCATAGGGTGAAAGAAAAACATTGTGGGACATTATGGTTCAGATAGAGTAAGGTGATTGGATGATGTTGGAAGAGCTTCAGGAGAAATTTTTTGAGCAATTCTATACAGAAACCTTGAGGTAGACGAAGGAATCATATTAAATGTGGTTGACTCTGGGGAAAAAATTCAGTGATGGACTATGCTACCCACTTGACCGATTTGATACTGTTCATTTAGACGTTGAGGTTTGAGGAGGCAGTTCGAGGGAAATGCTCCCAGGATGGACTGAGACATGAGATCAGCTCTCAGGTGAATACATTTAGACTAAAAATATTTTTTGAAGTGGTGGACCAAGACCTTATCTTATAAGGAAACATGAAGGGAGTTTTAGGTATTGAATTTTAGTATCTGGCTGGGGGAGCATGTGGTGAATCTTCTGATAGTAGGAAGTGCCACATTAGAACATTCTAGTAGGGTGGAAGTGTGCATTGCAGTCATAAGAGGGGGATGACTTCTCTGGGTGGTGACCATGTCTTCTGTTTTTAGTGTGGTATGATGGGGAACAAGTGTGACTAGTGCCCCTTCCCGCTAGTTGAGTGCCAAGTATGCCAGAGGCTAGGCCACATGAAGAGATTCTTTAGGAACACGCATCATTCAGGGAATTATAGAGCATTGAGGTAGATTCCGAGTGTAGGAAAGGGGTTGGTTACCTCATATCTGGTAGTCATTTGGCGCTCCAAAGACCATAATGGTAGGGGCAGTGGATGGGGAAATCCAGGGCTGGATCACCCTAACTAATAGTGCAGGGTAGTGTTGGGTAATCAGGATAGAGCTGAGGGTAAAGGGGTAGGTCATCTCCAGGCTGTTCAGGATGCACCTAAAGGTGCTAATGTAGGGTCGTCTGCTATACGATGTATTATTTTTAATGATACTATATTTTCTAGTGGTTTATTAGATATATGTAAAACACATTCTGTTATTTCTTCTCAGTTTGTAGTGGTGTTGGGATTAACCATAGAAACTGTATGTAGGATAATGATGCTTGATACTCCCTTAGGGGCATCAGTCGAGGACATCAGACAGTGTAAGGGTTGTGATCTAGAGGTTGGTGTGTATCATTTTTTGTGGGATCTATTTTTCTTATAGATGTTAGGTTTTGAACTAATATTAGGAAATTTATTTTTTGGTTTTATATCAAGCCCATATCAATAGTTACCGAATTTGGGAAATATTCACATCCCTCTATGGGAAAACTCATTTCCTTTGTGGTGAGTGGGGTACTCGAATGTGCCGCGTAGGGCCACTATTCCCTCAGATGGAGGATCTCACATCCTAAGTAGCATGCCTTATGACAGATGATTAGGAAAATAGACAGGCAGTCTTCCATTTTTTTGTTGACCAATATCAGGATGTCTTCCATGAGGATTTATTGGGGTTACCGCCCAAGAGAGATGTCAGGATTATGATCGAATTGTTTCCTGGAGAAGAGCCGGTTTTCATTCCGCCTTACAAAATGGTGCCATCAGGGTTCCAAGAACTGAAGATTCAGTTAGAATAATTAGAGCATAATGGGTTTATAAATCCTATTACAGAACCTTGTGGATCCCCTATGATGTTTTCTATGATGTTTGGAAGATCTGTAAGTCTATGATATAATTATATGAACATAAACCCTTTGAAAATTAAGAACTGATACCTACTTACTAAAATTAGCAACCTGCATGATCATCTCCTAGGTGCCTCGATGTTTTCCATGATTTATTTATGATCGAGATACCTTTAGTTGAGGTTGATACATTATGACATACCCCATATGGATTTATAATGTAGGTATGGGTTGTATGAATATGGGTAACGTTATTTGGTTTGACCAATTAACTTGCTATGTTCATGGATTTGATGAACTGAATAATCCACCCATACTAGGATCAGTATATAGTTGTTTTCATTGATGAAATCTTGGTGCACTCCATATCTCATGGAGATCATGAAAAATATCTTCAAATCATCTTCAGTACACTAATTGAACATTGGATTTACCCCATCTATCAAAATGTTAGTTTTGGATCGATGAAGTTTACTTTTTGGGACTTATCATTTCTGAATCATGCACATCATTGGATACAAAATATGTCCAGGTTGTGGTGTCTTAGGAGTATCCCAACAACATCTTTGATATTTAGTGTTTTATAGGATTGGTCAGTTATAACCAAAGGTTTATTTGAGATTTACCTCATTTGGCAGTGCCGCTCACAGGCCTAACCAAGAAGGTGGTTATGATCGATTAGATAGAGGCTTGTGAGAATGATTTATAAGAGCTAAATATTCTATTGACCATTGCACTGATTTTGATCTTAACTGAACAAGTTAAGATTAAAACATTACTCTATGATGTATCTGGTGGTGGAAAAGGGGAATTATTGATTCAGGATGATCAGGTTGTGGCTTATGGGTCGAGGGAGTCAATTCCACATGAATGAAACAATCATACTCATTACTCGGATCAAGATGATGTGGTTCATGCCTTAAAGAGTTGGAGGAATTATTTGTTTGGAGAACCCTTTATGGTGTTTACCAACCATAAATGTCCCAACTGTTTGTTCTATCAATGGGATTTGAATATTTTACAGGGATGGTGGGTCGATTACCTGCAGTCTTTTCATTTTTAATTGGTTTGCACACCATGATAATGGAATAGTGTCACTGATTCTCTAAAACACAATACACATAATCAAGTAGTTCATGAATCCAGTTCAGAGCTAGAGATTACATTAATTTTTGCAGAGATGCATTTTGAGGTATATGAGGGGTATGCGAAGATGACCCTTGCATCTATAGATGTTGAGTATGCACTTTTGAGCTAATTTAAATATAGTCTATTGGTAGATCAGAAGTGTTTGGATAAAAAGGAAAGTATTAATGATTGGATGACTCCTTTATGATGGAATATCAGAACTGATGGAGTTGCTTATTTTCATAGTCGTGTTGTGGTGCTTGTAGATGTACGAGAAGAGTTGATTCGCGAGTTACACATGTCAAAGTGGGTAGTGCATTTAGTCATGAAAAAGATACACAATGACTTCATATATAGTTTTAGTTATTGGGAATGAATAAGAAGGTGGTGAGTTTTGTGTAACAATACCTTACCTGTCAATAGGTGATGGTTGAACATTCGCTTCCACGTGGGTTGTTGTTAACATTTTTTATTCCAAAGTGAAAGTGGAATGACATCATGATAGTCTTTTTAGGGGGACTTCTGAGGACCCCTTAGATGAATTATGACATTTTGGTGGTGGTAGATCAGCTGACCAATGTGGCCCATTACATGTAGATTTAGGAGACCTATACAGTCAACCAGTTAGAGGAGTTGTTTTTTGGGAAATAGTATAGATTCATAGCATGCTAAGAAGCACAATTTCGTATCATGATCCATGTTCACCTCATGCTTCTAGAAGGGACTACAAAAGGCACCTAGTACCCATGTGTTTTTTAGTATGGATTACTTCCCACATACAGATGGGCAGTCATAGCGTACAATTCTGGTATTAAAAGTTTTGTTGAGAGCATGTATTCTTGATTTCAGCGGTTCATGGGAAAAGAACATGTTTCTTGTTGAGTTTTCTTATCAAAATAGTTTTGAGGCTACTATTTAGATGGCACCATTTGAGGCACATTATGGAAGACTATGTTTATCACTATTCTGTTGGTGAGAGGACATAATGTTTGAGCTGTTCGGGCCAGGTCTTATGAAGGATACATCAGAGAATGTTAATTTAATTCAAAACAATATTAAAATATCTCAGTGTCCGCAATAGTCATATATTGGTTAGTTTCATAGACCTCTTGAGTTCATAATTGGTGATAGTGTAATTCTTCGGGTGTCGCCAGGGTTGGTTCACCGTCAAATTCAATAATAGAGCAAGATGAAGCCTAGATATGTGGGTCCATTTTAGATTGTGAGGTTTATTGGACTGGTGGCTAACCAATTTTCTCTTCTAGAGTGGTATAGTGCGATGAATACCATTTTTCTTGTTTCACAACTCCGATAGTATCACCTAGAGCAATATCATTTGATAAATTCTAAGGTTTTCGGGCTTTCGGCTGATGCGTCCATTGAGGAACACCCTATTCATGCTGTAGATCATAGGGAGAATTTTTTTCGGGGTGAGGTTGTGCCCCTAGTTCATGTTCTATAGAAACATGTAATCTATTAGAAGGAAACATGGGAGAGGGAATCTGATATGCAGGTCCAGTTGCCTGATATCTTTTTTGTAAATCTCAATGATACTCTGGAAGGGTGGATCTTGGATGAGCCATTATAAGTTGGGGATTTAGTAAGATCCTGGATTTCTTCATGGGGTATTTTTTACATACATCTCAGTTTATGCCCATTAATTTGGAAAAATAATTGTTTTCCCAAGTCCCTAAGAAGGCACGAGGGTTCTTTGAGGGTTTGGGACACCAATGTGGTAGAAAATGGGGGGTTCTGAGCATGTTGTAGAGTTTTCACATGGTTAGTGAATATCATGCGGATTTCCAAGGATGCAGTGTCAAATGGGGGTTTTTGTATAGTAGCCTCCGCACAGTTTGCGCATTGTTTAGAAAACCGTGTGGGTAAACCGTATAGCCGAGAAACCATTAAAAATGAAAAAATTTCCACTATAGTAATTTATATCTAACATGGGATTTTCCTCCTCCTCCATTTCAACACTAGGAATGATCCAATGGGACCAAGATCTCCAAATGAGCCAACGCCTTCTATTTTTGTCTGTTTAGAGAGATGTTGGCTGCGAATCGACGATCTTGCTAAGTCTAATATTATTCATCTCTCTCTTTTATTATTTTGTTCAGGTATTTTGGGTGATCTCCATTCGAAACTCTCGAACAATTATTTATTAGTTAAATCTATGTTAAGGTGTGTTGGATTGGGATCTAAGTCATTGATTGAGTGGACATTCATCAATGGAATCAATTTAGGTGGTAAACAAGTTATATCCTATGGTTTTTGTGTAGATTTGTGCATGTATGGTTTTATTTTAGGATGTCCTTCGATATGTTTTTGGTACCTTTGATATTATTTGTTTGTTTGAGTGAATTAACAATCTAATGAAACCCTCATGATCTTCGGGGGTTCATGGAGGATGATGCGACCTATTTTTCAGCCACATGAGGGGTGTGCTAATTTCCCAAACATAGATTTTTCTATGTAAGTGTAGGACATTATGGGAGAATGTAGATCTTTTTATGAATATGTTAATATGATTAAAATAAATGAAATTGGTACTTTAGTAAAGTATATAGACTTGGTAATGTCCCAAAATGTTGTTTGGTTGGATTGAAAAGGGTATAAATCGGTTAATGAGAAAAATCTAGGGGACTATCATTATACTTGTATCTGATTAGTGGGATAGGCATGGAAAATGGGAAATATGGATAAAGGGGTTATGTAACTAATGATGAATGTGTTATAGGATTGAGGAAAAATGGAAATTTCTCATTTAATGATATTGTTGTGATGTTTTAAATGATATTGGTTGTGATGTTGTGATGTGGATTGTGATGAATGATAAATAAGCATGTGCACATGGCTTGGCTGAGCGGGGTATTAACATGAGGTTATACACCCATGGGTTGATTTGGACCGAGGTTCTAGTTCCTCCCCTAAATGAATGAGTTATGGAAAGGGATGTAGTTCGATTCCCCTAACAGTTTCATTTCACCCGGACTGAGGATTCAAGGTGATGATGTTGATAATTGTTGTCTACTGATGCCTAGTGAGATATGAAATGTTAAAATCATACATGTTGAAAACATTGGTCATTCCTAATCTATTAAACACATAAAAATGGTGACAAGATAAATGAAATATCTCGGTAATAAGTACGTGTTAATAGTTTGGTTAATTGAAATGAAGATAAATAATGATGTCATATTGAACTGTTTACCTTAACATGCCTTTATTTATCATTTTCATGCACTATCAAACTTGATTGATATTATAAGAAACCATTGGTGGTGGCCTACAGAGTTATACACACACTATGCTTGGTTCTCCATTGGGTACACGAGACGATTTCATTCTTTTATTTCAGGACAAGGGAAAGGGCCCTACACTTTGGAGATGAGTTGGATATGGGACATGTTTGGGTTAGGTTCCAGACATGGAGTACGAACCATTTTTGGAAATCTACTATTTTCTTTCATTTGGGTTTTGTTCACTAGACACTATAGCATGGAATGTAATATTTATTGTTTTTTATAGTTGTACCCAGTTTTTGATTTGGTTATTTATTCATGTTATGGGTTGTTCACTTTTGTTTCCTCTTTTTCAATTATTATCTGATGTGTCTTACTCTTTTATTGAGGGTATAGTCTCCCCACATACCTATTGGACCCTCACATCTAGTCAAAAAACCACTATCGTACGGGGAGGTGTGCTTGAGGTACTTTAACTATGAGGCTCAGAACACATGATTAGTCGCTCACAGGTCTGGGACATTAATTGTTCTTCTTTCTAGATCTTTGAATGAGTCTTCCTCCATGATATTTAATGTGCTACAAATGGTATGCCTAATTCTATTATTGTTTTATTATTTTATATTTATATATTTTTATTCAATCTAAATATATAGAAAAAACTATTGGAATTAAAATCAATCGATTGAACCGATATTATGAAGGAATATTCATGAATTATCAAAATATAGCTTTTAAATAGATTATCAAGTTCTTTTTAGAAAAAAATTATCAGAATATGGTTAAAGAATTATCAAAATATATTTTGGTGTATTATCCGGAATAATTAATTAAATTATCAACTATTTGCAAACTGGTAATTTATTCCAATGATATAGTATATAATAGAAAAAAGTTAATTTTTTAAGAAAAATGATAATCAAAAGGAAATCTCAATAAAATATTTATTATAAGAATTATCATTAATATATACGAAGAATTAGAAAAACATAATAGTTTTGGATTATCAGGAGACAATTATTAAAAAATTATCAATGGATGATTGTTCAAATTTATCGAAGCATGTTTTATAAAACAAATAATAAAGGATTTTTTTTATGAATTTACCCATGGATATCTTATTTTAAATTAACGGATGATATTTATAGTGAATTAATAATGAATTATTACATGAGTTCATGAGAGACAATTTTGTTAATTCTTTAAAAAGTATAATTATAAAAGTAATTAAAACAAAAAAAATATTATATAAATTCCCTTAGGATAATGACATATATGGTCAATAGATAATTATAATAGGATATTTTCTATTAATTTATCAATATTTAATTATAATGGATAATTTGTAATTAAATTATCAAAAAAATTGGTAGTATTTTTAAAAAAAAATTTAAAATGTTAATTTTAATGGATAATTTAAAACAAAATTATGAAATGAAAGTTTTAAAAGGTGAATTTTTATGAAATTATCAAATGATAATAAAAAATGATAATTTATAATAAAATATAAAATGATAATTATAAAATGATAAATTTTATTAAATTATATAATGATACTTATAATGGATAATTTAAAATAAATTATATAAATATAATTCTAAGGTATAATTTATGATAAATTATGTAATCATAATATTAAAAAATCAATTATGTTAAAATAATTTGAGATAGTTGTAAAATGATAATTTAAATGGAATTATCAATGATAATTATAAAATGATATTTTACAAAAAAATATTATATGGTAATTTTAAATGGATTATTACTTGTAAATTATCAAGATATAATTATTCATGAGAATAATATTAAACACATATTTTATTACATAAATGAAAAAATGAAAAATATTCCAGAGAGAGAAAATATCATCCTATGATATATTTTAATGATATTTGGAAAATTATTTGGGAGATCTAAAGTATCCTCACTTGAGATATTTTATTTATTTATGAAATAAAATAGATAGTTTTTGTTCTAGGAATCTTTAACGAACCACAAACTTTGATGTGTTACAATTTTCAATAATAAGTCCCCCAAGTTGTTATCATGAAAGGTTTATTCCTCACTTTCTTTACATCAATGAAATTTAATGAAGTCAATTCCTTACCATTTTTTCTCATTCTCAGATTTTACATAATATGATTTTTTATAGATGTATTTTTATGACTATGGTAGATTATAATCACATGGGGGTATGTGTGTAGCCCGAGGAACCTTATGATAGACTTTTTTCCATGGGTACATTGTAAATTACATGTATTGTGTGTTCTAATTTAACTTATTATGATATTATATGATTTTACATGTATCTTACACTGCTTTTTGTTCTTCGGTGATATTGTTCTTAGATACCAAGGAAGGTGGACCATCATGACATGTCCATCCCTTCTAGGGGGAGTTCACCTTAATTGTAACTATGGAGACAAGGGACATATGGAAAAGGTTTGTATTTGAAGATAAATTAGGGATTTCATGTTATTTAGTCAGTTACTATTAGATTCAAAGCAATTTTTTATTTCATGAATATGGGATTAAGAGTAGCTCTCAATTCCTTGTTGATTATGAGAAAAATATATTCTTAATTAGTAGTGATACTAAGATGCATGATCACACAATGCTGATTATAATTACTCATTTTCCTCGTAGGTAATCAATTATAATTCTGCCGAAATGATTATCCATCTCAAAAATTGAAAAAGAAGGTATTGAAAGGTGTTTTTGGAAATATGTTTTGTTAAAATATTTTTTGTTTTAAATGACATGTTTATAATTATTACATGTTGATCATTGATATATAATACACTGTTATAATTGATCACATAAGTTTAATGACGCAATGGCGGCTCCCTACTTTGTAATTTATTCCCACAATAATCATGAATTTCGATGTAATTTTATATTTCATAAGGGATATAGTGATGGGAATGGTCTCTATAGTGGATATTAGAGAGTAGGTGCATGGAGGTTTTAGTAGACCAAGACGAACTCTAGAGGATCTGACATATATTTATTTACATTAACATCTATAGTTCATTTGGACATGGTTTCTACTGATAAGTGATTATATATTTGAATTAAATTTAAGCCATCATATATTTTAAAAATGTTTAAATTTATTATTTATTATGTTGAATATTGATTATTATTGATCATATGACATGATATTGAGGTTAAAATCCCCTATTGATGTAATCAGAACCAGATTACTAGTCGATAGGCTCCTATGTAAGGAGAGACACACTGGTGGTCACATGGATGTCTAGCTCATACCCAGTGATTTATGTTAGGATGTTAAATAAATGTATCATATCCAATACACAACCTGAAGTGTAGAGGTACTTTATAGGTATGTGTATTGGGGTCCATCTTGATGTAGTATTTATTTTAAGGGTTGGAGAGTGTAACACCTATGAAAAAGTGATACATAAAATTCTAAATTTTACTACCAATGACAATAATGTGCACCTATCTTTTCAGGATCAAACATAACAAGTACTCCACAATTAAATGTTCTCGGTCTGGAGTAGTGATTATGATGGGTGACATCCTAGTAAATTTCATAGGTCAAGTGTTAGTGAGGAAATTAAACATTGAAAGAACATTGGTAGGCCTATTGTAACAAACATTGGTATAATAAGTGACCCCAATGAGTAGTAGCACGTATTGTGTGGGGAAAGAGACCAATGTATTACCAAAGACCCATATTTTGAGATGACTAGGTTTTAAGCCCGAGGGATTCTAGGTTGTGTCAATTTTCATATAGGGGGATAATGTTTAGTGTTTTCTTATTTCTTTATGATATCATCATGATAGATATTGTGGCTTCATTTCCTTCTGTGGTATAACATTAGGGTATGATGTTCATATGTGAATAATACGATGAGATGATAATGGGTAATGATACTATATCCAACCTATTCTATATAGTATTGGTGGGGCATGATGGTCTATGTGACCTTATCAATGAGGAAGAAGGGGGGATTATGAACTATCTAACTTGAATAGATATACTCTAACAGGGTATGATGGCCAATTATTGTTTGACCTGGAGGCCATTGTTGTGTATGAATATTGAGAATATTTAAGGATGGATCCTTTTTATTTTTTGTACCAACAAATATTCTGATATCTGCTCAATTATACATCCATCATGGGGTTATACCAGGTATTTCTGGTTGTTTTTGTAAGATTGGAAGGAGAATGACTTCTGGTTATGTGATTTTGGGTTGTTATTCTTATTTATTCATTTATTATTTACATGTAGTACACATGATAAATATGTGCATATTTTTCAAAGATTCATTCATGGTGTCCCACTGGGTTTTATTACTTACACCTAGCCCTATCATCTTTATGAATCTAAAAACATCATTTATATGGATTAAGGAATTGGAAGAGGGCCCATAGAAGATGGTTGAGTTGAGGATCATTGAGTTAGTAGTAGTATTTTTATATAATGTTGTTGATTAAAACTTTTTTATCAATTTATTACCATCTTCCATTATACTTTGGTTTGTCTTGTCCCATTGGGAGCCTGTACTCTTATTTAAATTCTTTTAAAAAGTCTAGATAGTTTTCTCATGGTAACATTATTGTTTTATTTGTTATATATTATATTTAAATTACTATTTTAATGGATTTATATATATTATAGTTTCTCATTATTAGTGTAATTACACCCTCCTCACAAGTTGGAATCCTGTTACATATGGGAAGGTGTGTAAGATTTCATATGCCACTTTGTTCTAGATCAATTGATTCCGATTAAGATGTTCTAAATTATAATTTTTCCTAGCTGTCTCACCAATGTTCTATAATCTAATATAAAAAATAATAACCCCACCCCCAAAAATACCAAAAATAGTGATGCAAGATATTCCTAATATATGTAATAAATTTATCTCATGATTTAAACAATATATATCATGAAAATTGTATAGAAAAAGACTAAAATGTTTTGTTCATTATAGATTACTTATATATGCATCGTTAAACTAATTTCTTTTCCATAAAATCAAACTAACCTATATAATGTTATTAAATTAAATAACGATACACTTGTCTTTATTACCCAGAAAAAGGAAACCCAAATATAGTGGTGATGTAAAACTCAGATTAAGGGAAAAATCATAATCATTTCATTAATGGTTAGATCATAAGAATATGAAAAAAATGTTTAGTGGAATAATTTATTATTAATTAACACTGATACAATATTATTTTTCCATAAATCATGCTAGAAGGAAGTGTATTCTAAAATCGAGAAAACATATAAAATGAATAATTTTTGAATAATCATGATACATTATTCATTAGTGATGGAGGATAATTATAGTAATGTATAAATATTCCATGTTATATAATCTTGAATAATGGAGAAAACATAATCATATAGACATTATAGAATTGTGATCAAAAATATTTTTCTTATTCTTTCGGGTCAACAAAAAATGCAAACCCTTCAAATAATGAATAAAAATATTTCATAGTATTTATATTATGAAGATACGTAATTCCCATGATTAGTTATATGAATAATCAAAATTGTGACAAATCATATTTTAATCTAACCTAGTTTCCTTGATTCATATATTGAATAAACAAAATAGAAATGGTTAAAATATTTTTTCAAGTTATAGATAAATCCATAACCAATGACTTGTAGTGTGATATAGAACCCAAACCGTCATTATTCATACGTATGAGATCTATTAGGAATGTGAACATTCATCATCTTGTAAATTACTATTCTAGAAAGAGTTGGTTTATTAAAACATTCAATAACATTAAAAAACATGATCATTTGAGAACATAAATTACCAAAATTCTCATATTCAAAAAGAGATATTATCATATAAAGGATGATTAAAATATAACTACTTAAACGAGAATACATTGATTGTAAATATTAGTGGAAATAAAAAATGTTTCATTAAAAATTTTTAAACAATGATGTGAATATTACATTTAAAAAAATCAAGATTCGAATGAGGAGAGTTATGAATTAAATATTATAATTCATTAATAAAAGTTCCCTGAAAAAATTCCAGGGTTAAAAAATGATGCATTAATATAAATTGAAAAAATTTACATTTAATACACTACATAATAATGGAGACATGAAAAATAAATATTTTTTAAAAAATGGGAAGTGAAAATACATTGACATCTTTTACATTAAAAAGAATATTAAATAATTTATAATTCAAAAATAAATAATTATTTTATATAACATAGATAAAATATCATGGAAATTAACTTATAAAATAAAATTAAATAATAATTAATTGAAATTAGATAATTAATTCAAAAATGGAATTGAAAAATATTTGAATTCATTTTTTTAAAAGTATCAGTATAATTGGATTTATGAAAAAGGATTAATATTTGTCTAATGTAAATGGGTATTGGATGATAAATATTTTTATTATGAAATGATGGAAAACAATTACATCATTTTGGTATAAACTTCCTTAAAGCATAAATAGTTATCAAAGATGAAGAAGATAATCCTATAAAATAAAATATTTAAAATTATAGGACTATTGTAACTAAAAATTATCCAATTTTATAATAGGTATAAGAAAACATTGTAGTGGAAAAAATATAAATTGAATAATAATATATTAAAATTAATGGGTATTAATCATCAGAATTATTTTTTAAGATATGTAAAACATTAAAGAAGAAATATTGGGTTTCAAACATGATTTTCCCTGAAAAAAATGACGAAGAACCCCTAAAATAATTAAATTTTATAATATATCAGTCATTAAATAATGTAGACATGTAATAGTTGTAGTAAATCAATGATAAATCATGATTTAGAAAACCCCTTACAACCTTGGTAACATTTAATGAAACACCTCTTGAGAGGAATAATGATTAAAATGTACACTAAATGACAATTATTATAAGAGTATAATGATACAAAATAAAAAATTCATACTATTAATATAATTTAAAGAGAAACATGGTTTTCAACTTACACGGGTCTCAATGGATTCAATTTTATAAAAAACAAACCCACGTATGTTAAGAAATATTACAATTAAAATAATTTTAATTGGAGTTAAATTGATGGTTTATGTAAAAATCCATGAATAATAGTAATACATGATATTCAATATCAATTTTTTAGTATATATATTATCTAAAAAAAGGTTTACATTACAAAACATGTTCGTCATTGAATAGTTTTTTGAGATGATAACCATACCATGTTTATTTAATGAGTTAAGGGAACTATAATATCTAATATTAAAAATAGATAAATTAGTCATATATTCCAAAAAACAAATTAATATATTTTACCTTTTACATCCTTCTTTTAATAGTATATATTTAGGTTATATTTTTTTGATATATCTTGTTTGACCCATCGAGTGTTAATGATATTAATCATTTTCACATGTATCATAATGATAATTCAATTTCCCTTTCATTGAGAATAATTAAATAATAAATTTATAATTTAAGATAATACAATATAGTTCTAATATTATTTATAAATATTTAATATCTTTCTATATGATTTTACGTTAAGCTTCATAAAAATGGAATTTGTTCTGTTTATTCTAGTTATTTTAGTGAATTAAGAATTATACATTAATAAAAAATTTGTAATTAATATAATATTTATAATACCATATACCTATTTTTATTTTCATATTATATTTTAAAAATATTATATTCATGTTCCTATGGTTATCCGTTGATGGTTTTGAAATCATCATTCATGTATGAGGGGAAACAGACTCAAACATGAACATAAATTATCTCAATTGGTGACCATTGATAAGGTGTTTCTTTTAAAATAATATCATTTTAAATGTATTGAAATGTTTTTATTTTAATTTTAAAATTAATATGCACTATATTTTAATATTTTTATAAAAATAAATAAAATCTAGATGCTAAATAAATAACTATTCTTCAGTTATGTTGTAATCTGTGCACAAAGAAGATTGATGATTCTTTGTTTTTCATTTTATTTGTAACTTAATAACAAAGTGAAATTTTAAAAATATAAAAATATATCAGTATAAAAATGATATTTAATAAATAATATAATTATGGTGAAAATATATTTTGAATAGTAGTATGAAGAAGAAAATTTAATAAAGATATAATACTTCTCTTAAATAGATGATATTATCATTGAATTAACATTTAAAATAAAGGTATTAAGATAATAATTTTTTCTAGGGGATTATTTTTGTGATAGGGGGTTCCGAGGATATTAGCATTTCGTATTTTAATTTGGAATTTCAAAGGATTTGTGTTTTTTAGAAGGTGTTTAAGTGACCCCCCTTTATAATATAGGTAGAGGAACTTCTGGAAACACTGATAATATTTTAATAATAACATCTAAGTATTCCAAGTCCAATAGATAAAAATCTTTCAAAAAAGGAGGTTGAAGAATATTTACCTCAATCAGGGATATCTGTAATTCCCTGACCCTAGTTACCCAATTTCGGTGGATTATTATATAAAATTTTCATTATCACAAGACATCAGGTCTCGAAAGACCGATTAGTTTAGTAGCATTGGAATTACTTCACACATACATATGTTTTAGATAACATCATGAAATTAAAAAATAGAAACATTGTGTCTTCTTTGAACACAATTATACCCCTTAGCCAATCCATATAGGTTAATCATAAGATACATCTTCACATCCTAGGAAAATAGAACATAAGAAAGGGTTGAACATAGATTATCAGTAAGGATAACAATTTAGTGGAAACTATCATAAGTATGCATATACACTCAAGGAAATAAATATGACAAAAACCAAAGATTTTTAAACATAGTCTTGAGCATTATATGGATGTGATAAATCAAATAATGATATTTAATTATTCACATGGCTATTCTACTTGTCGAATAATCACAGTAAATATCAATAGCTAATTTCATTATGATGGAATGCACAATACCAGTTATCATTACCACATAGTCAAGGTCTTGTGCCAAAACAAAAATTAATATTTTTTCAAGGCCTTGTTCCAAGACACTAGTTTGTCCTATGAGACCTAATGATGCATCGAGGGTCTATAATAGGCCTCACCCGTCACATACTACATCCTATGCATTCCTCATATGAAAAGGATGAAACATAAAAGTAACATTCGTATTAAAACTTTCATATGAAATGTCAATAATTTAACCATAAACAATTAATGGTATAAAAAATCACATCCATATTAAAAAAAATTCACAAAACATATAATACAATATGGACAATTTATCATAATAAATCAACCTCAAACAAGCATAAAATCCAACAAAGGATTTTTGACATAGATGAAATGAATCTAAAAATTATTTGAGTGAAATATCATTTTCTAATTTGAAATCATTCACAAGTAAAGAAAACATTTTTTTTGAAAATATTCTCATAAGATTGAAAGGGAAGATTTTATGGTGGTATAATGGAAGAAAATATCTACACCTACAGTATAAGTTAAAAAAACATCTTTCCATGATTTTTCGAAATGGTCATAAAGTACCTTTTTTGGAAAGTGACAGAGATATTACATTCAAAAATATTTTATAAAAATTCAAACAAGGGTATAAATGAATTTAATCTATAGCCTAGTAAATATTGAAAATGTTTTGAAATACATTTTAAGAAACACATATGTGAATGATAAAGAAGTCACAGTATATAGTTACATATAAATAACCTCGAATAATAAAAAGATTGTAAAATTAACCCTTACCTATTATTATTTTTTAGTATAGGGTATGTTTACCACCTGTATAATTGTTAAATAGTTGTTATCAAATGATACATGAATCCAAATATATAAATTTGGTATCATATATGATCCTCTAAAATTGGATTGTTAACAATATTTCAGTGGTATCATTTCTTAGCGTGTTAACTAATTCATTTCCCTTTATATATTTTTTAGTAAAGTTATGTTTTTTTTGGATAGGTACTATTTGATTCATATCCATAATGATATTATGTTCCTTAAAAATTAATTTTAATAATCAAATTAATATTATTCTCAAATGGTTACGATGGGGAATGATATCTCACTGCATCGTGGAGACAATAACATGTATGTATTCATGATAGAAAATATCATTATATTAGTTGTAAAATCATATGAAATTGAATGATATATTTTATATATGGAATAATTAAAAGGATATATTTATTATTAAAAAAATTTATACTAATTATTATACCAATCCCAACAATGATGTGTTGAATAACCAACTACACCACGATCTGGAGATGATAAGCCGTACTTATGCACATGTGGTAACTCTTTCATTCATAGGATGGATAGAAAAATAGATATTTTTTACCATATTTATAATAAAATATAATTATGTAGAAGGTACTGGAATAATTATTTTATTATGGAAACAACAATGCAAGTGGAAGTGGAAGAATAAAAGAACATGAAAGAGGTGATGAAAAATATACCTCTTGTCGGGTGATTCCCTTTGATTTGATAAAAAGGGCTCAATAGGATGGCTTTCTGATCAATTTCATGCCTCTAGGATGATGTGCGGTTAGTTTGGAGAATATTTTTGAAGGGGTTGGATGATCCAAAAATCGTTGGAGGTGTGAATTTGAGAGAAGGGGAAGTTCCATTTTATAAGACAAGTGAGTAGAACCTTAGGAAAAAGGAAATATTAATATTATATAAAGTAATTTTCTATTTATAATAGCTATAAAAGTATTTATTTAGTGTATAATATAGATATGGGTATAATACCTCTCAAAAAATAGGTTTTATACTAGTTTATATCACCATATTAACCTTTCCATTTTGATTTAACTGTTAGTTAAATAGTTTATCTTTTACCATGTCTTCTTGTATTAATATAATAAATGGTTAATAAAAATACTATAAAAATCGAAGATAAAACCAAGTAGTTCATTATTGACATATATAACTTTATCTATGTCCTATGGCCAATACTTATATTTTTAGGAATATTATATCATTTAATACAGTAGTATTTTTTTTTAAAAACTCAATAATGTCAATTTTGAGATTATTTAGTATCTGATTTTTATGTAAGTCATAACTACATTGAAACTTCAAAAAATATTAATTTAATCAACCCTAATATGTCATATATATCAATAAAATTATTCTAATGCATCAAATGTCTCAATTTAAATTTATATTAATATTTATAATATCAATTATTTTAATCATTCATTAATAATGTAATTAATGCATTATCATTGTGTCATAAATAAATTTAATTATTTAAAGATTGAAAAGTATAAATAAAATATCATGATGTAGGAAATCTCTTTATATTTCTAATAAATTTCTAGAGTTCATTATCTCTTATGTATAACCCTATATTAAAAAGGTTTTAGTTATTACAAATTGAATTTATCACTTTTAACTCTTCTTTAAATAAAATATAATAAATTTCTTAATCTAATCCATGTTGATCGAAAAGGATAATATATTATTCCTAAGGGTGATTTTCATCAAAAACAGTTATTTAATAAATTTATTACATGTTTTAGGGTAATTATAATATCAGTTTTGACTTTAATTACCGTATTTACTTTTAGTTTCATTTTAAAAAACTCAAAAGTTACTATTCAATGAAAATTATTTTCATCCTATTGAACCACATTTAACTTACTAATTTCAACCATGTCTCTTGAATTTATGAAATTCAATTCATAGAAGTGGGAAATTTTTCTTTTATGATAATTTTCAAATGTGCCTAGAAAGTGGGTAAAAGTCGTTAAATATTTCCATAAAATATTATATATCTATTCATATTATAAAATGAATCCAACTAATTACACTGAAAAAACATAGGTATAATGGTTCCATTATTTCATTAAAATAAATTTAAATAAAAATAATTATTATTTAAATAAAAGTTGGTTGTCAATAATAATGCAGTGTTTTTCACTATTCAATAAAAATAGAATGTTTTCAGAATAAACAAAAAAATTCACGGTAAGCTAATTTTGATATTCTAAAACAAAAAATAAGTCTATTTTGTAAAATAAAATTTATAAAATTTACAATAGTTATTATTACTATACATAACTATTTTCTAAATGACTAGATTAATTGTTCATGGTATGATATAACTCAATGTTTCATACATCACAAGCTATTGAATGATTCCAAGAGAAGCATTCCATGGAAACAAGGGGTGTTGCGTTCTCCCCTCCTTCATATAATTTCATCTTTGAAATCTCTAGAATATTACTACATAAAAATATTTTTCTTATTATTGATCATACGTTACTCAAGTTACCACGTTGCCTCTTCCATTTTATTGTTTATCCATAGAACTTTCACTAGACTAGTCTTCCATTTTCTCAACACTTGTTCTCCAGTATCAAGATTCTTGATAGGCTCTTCATAATAAGATAGACCGGGTTTCAGTTCTATTTCTACATTGGTGATTACATCCTGTGGGTTTGGCATGTATTTTTTCAACACGGATATGTGGAACAAATGATGAAAATTGGAGAGACTTGGTGACATTTTAAAAGAGTATACTACAACTCCTATTTGTTCTGGAATTTCGAAAGGCATGATGAACCTCGTACATAATTTACCATTCTTACCAGAACTTATAACACCCTTCCATGGAGATACCATCAATAAAACATGACCACCTACCTAAAAATAGAAATCCTTCAGTAAAAGGAATATCTATTTTTCCAACATTGAGCTTCTTTGAAGTGGGTTTGGATAATCTTTTCCTTTTCCAATGTTTCCTCAACATGTTCTAGGCCTACGAGTATTATTTCACCAACATCATCCCAACATGTTGGTGTGCAAAAACGCATTCCCTAAAACTCTTCATATGGTTCCAAATGATTTCTAAAATAGTAGCTATTGTTATTGGAAATTTCCACCAGAAGTAAATATTGAACCCACATACCTTGGCAGTCAAGTGAGCAAGATATCAACATGTCTTCTAATTATTGAATAATATGTTCTGATTTTCCATCAGTTTGAGTGTGGTAGGTAGAGCTCAAACGAAGTTCAATATCTGTGGTTTTCTAAAGTCTTTTCTAGAATCATGATGTGAAATGGGGATCACGATCAGAAACAATTGATAGGGGTACTCCATGAAGTCTTTCATCATCATTAGTATATAGTATTTCTCAACGTTCAATTTGTAAATCATCTCTTATAGAATGAAAATTTTATAAAATAGTAAGATGATCAAAAAAGAACCATATTGCATCATTACCTCTAAGAGTAATTGGTATCCGCATGAAAAATTATATTGTAATATCATCCCTTTTCAACTCAGGTATTGGAGAAGGTTTCATGACTCACCCAAGATTTTTCTAACAGCCTTAATATGATGACAAGCCATACTTCTTGACACATAATCCGCAATCTCCAACTTCATGTTGTCCCACCAAAAATGTTACTGCAAATATCTATACGTCTTAGTGATACCAGGGTGTATAGTGAAATTAGAGCTATACACTTCATCAAAAAAATTCCTTTTTAGATCGGGTATATCAGGAACACAATTTCTCTTCCCAAATTTGAGAATTCCACCATCATATACAGATTCGATGAATCTCACTTCATTCACAACATCAATTTTATATTGAATCACCTCATCATCGGTCTAAGAACGTTTTATCCATCCTAGTAATGATGGTTTGGAATCAATTTGAAAAATAATAGATATTTCACCTACCATGATTACTCTCGTATATATCATTACTAGATCTAAGATCATAGGATACCTTTCAACTCTCATCTTCTTAAAAATACCACGATCATTTCTGCTCAAAGTATCTTCTACTATATTTGTCTTCCCAGATGGTAGTGTATCGTTCAATAATAATCCTTGAGTAGTTCAAACCATAGACTTTTCCTCATTTTGAGTTCTTTCTGTGAGAAAATATACTTCGAACTCTTGTGATCGGTATATATCTCACCTTTTACACCAAAGAGATAGTGTCTCCACTTCCACAAATCAATGATTATAGCTTCTAACTCAAGATCATGAGTATGATAGTTTTCTTCATGTGTTTTTAGTTTCTGTGATGCATTTTCAATAACTCTATTATTCTACATAAGGACACTACCTAGTAATTTATTTTAAGAATAATTATAAATAGAATACCCATTATTCACCGACTGTAGAGTCAATATAAAATAATTGACCAATCATCTCTTCAGTTCTTCAGATCATTTTTCATAGTATGTTGTAAAAACTAATTTTACATCTTTACATGTAGTATTTGTTAATGGGTTATCCAATCGTGAAAAATTCTAGACAAAACACCGATAGTAACCTACTAAACCAACAAAACAACGTACCTCATTTATACTCGTCGGTTCATGACATTCATGTATTACTCATGTCTTAGAAGGTTAAACATAGATTCTATCAATAGAGAAAATATGGCCAAGAAAAGAAATATCATGAAACCAGAATTCATATTTTTTAAATATCCCATATAATTCATATCTTCTAAGAGTCATTATAAAAGTAAAAAAGTTATTTTCGGAATCATCATTGATTTTTGAGTATACCAAGATATAATAAATAAATACATCTAAAAAGTCATCAGGATATTCCTTGAAAAATCTATTCATTAGATTAATGAAAATACATGGTTCATTAGTTAGTCCAAAAGGCATTACTATAAACTCGTAATGCCCATACCTAGTATGAAATGATGTCTTTGTAATGTCTTCAATATTCTCACACAACTGATGATATCCAGACTAAAGGTCAATCTCGGAAAAATATAGAGCTGGTGAATTTCATCGAATAAATCATCAATACGAGGTAGGGGATAATTGTTCTTTACTATTATTTCATTGATCTCCTTGTATTCAATGTACAACCTCATGGATCCACCTTTCATCTTAATAAAAATATCAGGGTTTCCCAATAGAGAAATACAATGGAGAATAAATCCATTATTGCTCAATTCCTCTAGTTTCTCCTTTAGTTATACTAATTCCACAGTGGCCACTCTATAAGGGGTCTATGATATTGTACTTGAACCATGAATTAAATCAATGTAAAACTAAATTTCTCACTCTGGGGGATATATAAGTAATTACTCTATCAACACATCAATATATTAATGAACAATATGTATATCATCTATTTGAACATTCCTTTCCTCACCCATAGTTATTTCAACCACTTCATCCAAAATAATTGAATTTAGTTGAGCTATTAGTGGTGGATCTAGAAAAGAATCAGATGGTGGCATTTTGGGTCTAAAGATAAGGTATTTTTTATCATCATCAAAAATTGTAACCTCCTTATTCTAAAAATAAATTTTATCATCACGGTCCGAAAGCCAATCCATACCGAGGATTATATCAAATTCAATCATGGGTATGAAAATAAGATCATCAGATAAACTATGTGTAAATGATATATTGGTAACCGATTGCAAAAAATTCGGTACAATGATACTTCACGTAGGAGTATTTATTGAAAACTCCCTTTTTAAATAAAATTGAAAATATATAATTTTCTTGGAAAACTGGGATGATACGAAAGAATGCGATGATATATAATCAAATAAAAAAGTTCCTAATTTTTTGGAAACGATTAAAGTATCTTCCACCACGTCATTAAGACCTTCAACCTCAGTAGTAGTGATCACATAATCATAGCCTTTCCACCTTGTGCTTTTATGAGGTACGTTTCCATGGATATTAGGACATTCATTTTCATAATGCCCCATTTCTTTACAACATAAAAATTCAACATTGACCCCATATTTCTTCCCCTTTAAATCACGTGCATGGTTCCGTTTTTCACCACACTTATAAAAATCTCCGATTACCTTTAAAAAAGTACCTGGGTGATTTCTCTCACTTTTACTATAGGATGGAAATTCCACCTTCCCCTTTTTCTCATTATTTCAATTTCCATAGTGTTCAATAGATCCCTTCTTCTATTGCATTACATTAAAGTCATAAGATATAGATAAATCATTTCTTATATGACAGCACACGAGACTATATATTCATTTTATGAGAAGGATTGTGAGACTAATGCTCGATGGAGAAATGGTTTTAACCCATAAAAGAATCGATCAATCTTACACCATTGGTTACATATATAATCTGATGCATTCCTTTTTATCCTTGTAAAGATAGCCTCATATATTTTGACATTTTCATCCTCTTTTTTCCTCAGACATAGAAATTTTCTTTTCCATATCCTCTCGATGCTGGCGAAGAAATTATTTTTCAATGATATGATCTTTAAACATCCTCAATTCCATATTTAAAACTTCCTCATCCTTTTTTTAATTAATGACCACCATAGATCTGCATCTCCTGTGACGCTATAAACTACCCTAAAATTTTTTCCCTTTTGCTACCCCAAAGCATGAAATGTTTTTTATAAGAATCAAATTCATTTATTGACTACAAATGGATTTTTTGTCCCATTGAATGTTGGTGGTGGTTTCCTCATGAAGCGGTGTAACATTGATCCTATAAGTTGTAGATTAGGGTGCTCTATATGGGTATGGTTATTATCTATAACTTGAGTGAGTTTTCCCAGTATGGTTATAAGATGTTTAACACCAGTTTCATCACCATCTCATCAATAATTTTCTTTAGTAGTAGGGAAATCAATACTTTTATTAGGTGCGTTGATATGGTTTCCATTCCTTACAAAAGGCATTATTTCTAAACCATGACATACACTATATTAGTTAATGAATCACATTACAAAATATAAAACTTGTTAAATATCAAACAAAAATTTAAACGTTTATGAATATAATTCATAATCATTAAAAATGTATTTCTTTGAGGTGTTTACTCATAAATCCTTCATAGTGGTTTGTAATGAAAATGTGAATTATAATAAGCATATCATTTGTGAGTTTCGTAACCAAGAGTGGAGTATAGTTTTTTGTAGTTTACCATTTCCCGTTAGATTCTATCATAAAGTGGTGTTTTCCAGTTTTACACCTTGATACATCTATGCCATAGCTGCCTCTACCTGCTCATTTCAGAAATGGATTTATTTCTTGAAAAATACACTAAATATCTACATTACCATAAATCTAAGAAGTTCTTATATACTAATCCCTATTGTTTATCATAAGGTAATATCCTCTAATTAGAGTTTTCTAATTCTAGTTTCCATGGATGGAAATAAACATTCTTTGATTCCAACTGTAATGCCCTGACCATTGTTACCCAGAGTAGGTTAATTATTACATAACATTATCATGATCACAAGAGATCACGTTATGAATGACAGATTATATTTTTAGCCTTGGAAGTACTAGATACATACATATGATTGACATTACATCATGAAATAAAAAAACAACAAAAATGTGTCCCATTTGAACACACATATATCCCCTAGCATATAGTTGTATGTAAATCAAATATACTTATTCACATCCTGGGAAAAGAAAAAATATGAAAGGGGTGATCTCAGATTCTTAGTAAGGATAACAATATAGCACAAACTGTCGTAAATAAGCATAAAAATTTAATGCAATGTATATGAATAAAACACATGACTATTAAGCATATTATTCAGCACAATATGGAAATGATAAATCCAATAATTCCATTTTATTATTCACATGGACACTCTAATAGTAAAATTATGACGTAGTATATCAATTGCTAATTTCATAATGATAGAATGAATAATGTCGGACATCATAACCACATAGTCAAGGCCCAGTGCCAAAGCAACATATAAGATTTTTTAAGACCTCGTGCCTAGACACTAGTTTTATATTGAGACCTACCGATTCATCGAGGGGTTATAGCGGGCCATGCCCATCACTTACTAAGTCCAATGCATTTCTCATTTGAAATGGTTGAAACATAAAATAAACATTCGTATTATAACTAAAATATGAAATATAAATACTTTTATCATAAATAATGAATGGTATAAAAATATCACATCCATAGTTAGACATATAACTAAACCTTAAATACAATATGGATGATTTGATTATAATAAATCAAATTCATACAAGCATAAAATCCAACAAAGGATGTTGACAATGATGATGTCAATCCATAAATTATTTGATTGAAAAATATATCATTCTACCTAGAAGTCATTCAAATGAAAAGAAAGAATTTATTTTGAAAAAATTCCCACAAGAATGTAAGGGAAGCTTCTAAAGTGTTATAATTTCAAAAAATATCTACACCCGCCGTATATGTTAAAAAACATTCTTTTCTTTAATTTTTCGAAAATGTCATAAAATACCTTGTTTGGAAAGCGACAGAAAGGTTCCTTTCAATTTTTTTATAAAAATTAATATAGTGTTATAAATTAAATTAACTCATAGACTTGTAAATTGTGATTTTTTAAAATATAATTTTAGAAACACAAATGTGTATGATAATGAAGTCCCTCTATAAACATACATATAAACAACTCGAATAATAAATAGATTGTAAACTTAACCCTTAACTTGTGTAATTCGTTAGTCGAGGGTTTGTTAACATCTTGTATAATGGTTACATAATTGTTATTGAATTATAAAAGAATCATCATATATAAATATGATATCATACATGATCCCCTAATATTTCTATGTTAATAATATTTCACTAGTATCATTGTTTCGAGTGTAAACTAATTTTTTTCCTTTATATGTTTTGTTACATATGTTTTGTTTATTAAAGATATAAAGTACTGGATTCATATAAAAAATTATATTATGTTCATTATAAATTATGTTTAAATATCAAATTAAAATTATTCTCATATGGTTACGATGTGGAATGAAATCTCACTACATTGTTGAGATGTAAAGTCATACGTACACATGAGAAACAATATCATTCTATGGGTGGGGACAATATATGAAATTTTATGGTATATCATATATCATTAATAATTAAATCCATATATATATTATTTACATCAATTATACTCATTATTATACCAATAAAAATAATGATTTGTGGAATACAAACTATATCACGATGGGGAGACGGTAAGCCCTACGTTCACACATGTGGTTACTTTGTCATTAATATGATGGATAGAATAATGAATATGGTAGTATCATATTTATAATAACATCTAATTATGATTAAGTCACTATAGATATTATTTTAGTATGGAAACAAAAAGTATAACGAAGAGGAAGAATAAAAGAACATGAAATAAGTGATGAAATAATTACCTCTTCATGGGGTGCCTCCTTTTTATTTGATCATAAGGGCTCATTAGGATGGTTTTTAATCAATTTATTGACTCTAGCTTGAATTTAGGGTAGTTGGTAGTATATTTGAGTAGGGTTTGGATGATCCAAATTGCATTGGATGAGTGAATTTAAGAGAAGTGTATGTTCTATTTTATAAGAGAGGTGAGGCGCACCATAGGAAAAGATTCAAATATTATTTTATTATAAAGTAATTTTCGGTTTTTAATTGCAAAAAATGGATTTATTTCCAGGATAAGGTGGTGGGTGGGTAGAAAACCTCTCAATCGATACGTTTTAGAAAATTTTAGGTCACCATATTAACCATCTCTTTTAGATTCACGTCTTAGTTAAATAGTTTCGATTTTACCATATCTTCATGTATTATTATAATAAATGGTCAATTAACATACTATAAAACGCATAGAGAACCTCTAGTGGTTCATTATTGACATATATAACCTTATCTAAGTCCTTTTATTGATCCGTATATTTTTAAGAATATTATATCAATTAATAATATAGTATTTGTTTTGGAAACTCATTTATGTCAATTTCAACACTATTTAGTATTTTGTTTTTGTGAAAGACATAAAAACATTATCAAATTGAAAAATATTTATTTAATCAACTCTAACACGTCATATTATAGAATAAAATTCGTTTAATTCATCAAATGAAAAAATTTACAATCATTTTAATATTTATATTATTAATTATTTTAATCATCCATTAATAAGGTAATTACCGCATCATCATTCTGTCATAAATAAAATTAATTATTTAATTTTTAAAAATTATAAATAGAATACCATGATGTAGGAAATATTATTATATTTCTAATGAATTTTTATAGTCTAATTTATATAATTTATAACCTTATATTAAAAAGTTTATAGTTATTAAAATTTTATTTTAACACTTTTAACTATTCTTTGAAAAAAATATAATCAGTGTACTAATGTAATTAAAGTGGATAAAAAAGAATCATATTTTATTCCTATGGTATAATTTGGTCTAAAAAACATAACCATTTGAATTATGACACGAGTTAGGTTAATTATAATTTAATTTTTACCTTTAATTACTTTATTTACTTTTTACCGTGGTAAATAAAATTCTAAAGTTATCATTCAAAAAAACTATTTTCATCCTATTGAACCACATTTTACTTACTGATGTCAATTCTGTCTCTTGGAATTTCTAAATTCAATAAATAGATGTGGTAAAATTAAATTTTATGCAAATTTGAAAATGTGCCTAAAATATGGGTAAAGGCGTTAAATAGTTCAATTAATTTTTTATATGTAATCATATTATAAAATGAAAAAAATTAATTTAATTGAACAAATATAGGTATTATTTATATATTTTGACATTAAAATAAATATAAATAATTATTATTATTTAAATAAATTTCAGTTTTATACAATAACAGAGTTTTTTCACAATTCATCGAATATTGAAAGAATTCATAAAAAAACTGAAAATTCACCCTAATATAATTTTGATATTCCAAATCCAAATATGAATTCGATTTTGAAAAATAAAATTTATAAAATTTCAAAAAGTGGGTATTATTATTCATAACTCCTTTTTAAACGTCTAGTTTTATTGGTTGTGGTGTGCTAGAACTTCATGTTGTGTAAAACGCAATCTATTGCATTATTTAATGAGAAGAGAGTCGTGGAAGATTGGGGTGTTACATCAACCAAATATTTCCCTACCTATTTTAATTTTTTTGTGGTTATACCATTATGTTTTCACATACTTCTCTTTTACTTCTAATATATTTAACATTGTTTTTGACAATGTAATTTTTCATTTTATTAAACCTATAATATAACTAATATATCAAAATTTTATCTTGTTGGAACCAAATTTAACATTTATTAAATAATATTAAGTTTATTATTAATATAAAATGAAAATTAAAATTAAAGCAGATAATTGGAAGAGATGTTTTTTGAAGGAAAAATTCATTTTTCCATTATTTATTTTTAATATTATTTATAATTTATTACCAAATAAATTTTTATAGTATTTTTATTTATATTTTTAAAAATTATATGATATTTATAAATTAAATGAGTTGAAGTTAACTTTATTTGAATGAAATTTCATGATATTAATATAAAAATAATTTCATTATAATGGTTTCTCAATTATCCTCAAACTTACAATTAATCGAAGTATTCTAAATTTTATACCTAAAATCGATATGTTTTATATTAAATAGTATGATCATGATAAAAGAAAATTATATTAATAATTTAATAATATAATCTACATATGGGTATAGAAATATATTTTTATGTGATTCTTGAATCGAATGAAAACTAGTTTCTTGAAAAAAATAACTTTTATAAAAAAATACTATTGATTATGATATAATTATCAAACCATTTAAATTTTTTTATTTCATTAAAATAATGTTTATTTCAAAATAGATGAGGTTATAAACATCATTTCATCATTTCATAAATAACTAGTACTCCATCCATGCATTTTAATGGGAGAAGATAATGAGTGGTTCAATAAAATAATAGATTTAACTAACAAAACCTAAATGAGATAAAATATTGAAGAAAATAAATATAAGAGTTAATAATATTTAATACATTGAAACAAATAGTATCATATATTTATTTAGTGATCCATTATATATCCAGGAAAAATTTTAACATATCAAATGGAAATAGTTTGGTCTACTCTCTTTTTATTTTGAACGGCATTCTGAGATCCTCTTTAATTGAACTCTCTAAAGTATTTTATTGAATTCATGTTCAAAATTTCCTAGAAAATAGTTGTTTATGTATCATGTGAGTTACTGTTTGGACATTAAAATGAGATAATGTTTCAAAATTTGTCCAATGAAAATCATGTTCAGTATTCACCGTCATACATAACTACACTATGGAAGGAGGGTCTTACAAACATATTCAACACACACCCATGTTAAAATTGAAATGGAATATCAAAAAAGTAATATAATATAAATAGTATAATTGGTGTTAAATTGTAATTATAAATAATATTTAAAACATAATTTATTAAATTATCATGTCAAATATATAAATCATATTTATAATTCTTTGTAAATAGACATTTATTTTGGGAATGGTGCATAATTTAATTAATTAAACAATCTAGTAATTGACTTGATAAGAAGATATATCTTTTATTAATTTGGTTTCGTAAAATTTATATTTTTTAATTTTATATATATTACAAAAA
The DNA here is from genome assembly GCA_963277665.1 of Viscum album. NCBI lineage: Eukaryota > Viridiplantae > Streptophyta > Magnoliopsida > Santalales > Viscaceae > Viscum > Viscum album. Next base: position 436,637,636 of record OY728127.1, on the reverse strand, counting down.
ATAATTATTATGGAAATAGAATATTATTTTTAGAAAATGAAATTAAATGACATTTTTGGAAAAAAATAATATTATGTTTTTCAGAAATAGTATAAGATTTTTCTATATATTATTATTTGTCCTTCACTTTTCAAATAATTTTATAACATTTTTTTAATACATATTGTGAAAATAAAAAATATATTCTAAATCCAAATAAAATTACTTTTGTGGAAGAAAAAAATATTTTCCCCTCTTATGCAAGGGTTATAAGAAATGGAATTCACCTATAGTGAACCACTATCCAACATATAATGAATTTTCTAGAATATAATTTTATTTATATCTATTTAACATGCTACTATGAAACCTGATTCCAAGAGGACAAACTAAACTAGAAATGATTAGTATTCCAATAAATTAAAAAACAATTCATGATTTAAAAATCATGAATAACTACATCAGTGGTAATCGGATTTCAATTATATACCAGTAATACATTGATTCTTGATGCCTTCAAGACTTAATCATTGGTGATTTGTAATTTCTTGTAGTGGTGTGGACATAATCTATAGTCCACATTATATCATATCATGAAATACAATATTATGCCTATTGGTCCAGCGGAAATCACTCTCACTTGGTTAGAGGGAAACAAATCTACTGACTATCTAGCATCAAAAGCTCCTATGAATGGATATTTGTCTCATTTCTCCAACTAAGAGTCATTTTGTCGAAAGGTAATTAATATTATAGTAATTTATTTTCATGGGTTGATTTTTAGGCCCCCATGACATTGTTATCCTCTTCCTATCATGATTTAGAACTACTATCATTTTAAATAAATAAATTGTAATAACAACAACAACATCGGTAATAGAAATACAAAGCACTATTAGATAAAAATAACTTAAACCAATTTAAATAAGTATTTACTAATTATAATATGTTAAAAAATAGATTTTTTTTATTTTTTTAAAAAAAAATTACTCTTATGTTTTTGAAAAAATATATGAATGAGTTGTCGAGAATTAACATTTCATTAATAAATATGGAAACATATATGTACAATTTTATATCAAAATTAAAGAGTTTTTCAAGAAGTTTTCAATAATATTTATTAAATAGTTATTTATATTGTATGAAAGTATATTACTTTATAATTAAAGTTCTCTCTTTTCAACAACCCATATAAGGCATGTTCCCAAAATATTGTCAAACTCTACCTGTTAACCACGTGATAATTATTTATTTAGAATATGATGCATTGAAGTGACATTTTCACAACCTCAACTATTAAAACATAAACCTTTATAGAGAATATGATTAATTTTAATGAAATGTTAGTCTATTTTATATATATAATGGAAATATTTGAGGTGCATAAATTCTTTTAGTCACTCTCTACATTCCAATAGATAGACTGTCAGTAATTATCACAATTATGTAGTTTGTAATATAATGTATATAGGAAACAAAAACAATGATTGAATGATATTAACTAGAATTTCATAAAAATTAATGTAAATAAAATATATTATATAATCAAAATTAAAGTAAAAATTTTACAAAAAATTTTATAGTGTAATGAAATTATAAAATAATAATTTCATTTTAGATATCGATATTGAATTTTTGATGGTTAATAACTATCTTTCCTGATTATTTATATGCCCTAGGTACACATAAATACTAAAAAATTTATGGAATGTCTCCTAAAATAATAGAATGTACAGTATATGAGCCACATTAAAAATCACAATGATAATCTTATTAAAAAACCATTGAATATATACCTGATAAACTCTATGGTATCATATTGGATGATTAAAAGTTATGTTAATTGAACCAATCATGATATAAATTCCTAAATTATTATAATGTAATGACCAATATAAAATACCACTAAAAATATAAATAGGTATAATTTTAACTATCTTAATAAGGATGGAAGAAATATTTCTGATGGAATTAATATTTACATTAGTATATGGGTATGATGATGAATTCAGACTAAGAATGAGATGATGAGAGATGAAATGCCTTAATTTTTTTTATATGGAATGTGGCATGGTTTGTGGAAATAGTGGTTGGATGATATTTTTATGTTTTGGGTTTGGTTTTAGTTATTTTGGAGTTCCTTCAGAAGGGTGCATGATTTGGTGTGCATAGTTAAAAGGAACCACGTGACACCTCAATGCTTATGATTTTTTCAGTTCTTTTTGAATTGAAAATTGTTATGTATGATGGATTAATAATGGAATGGGGAAAACATTTGAGGGGAATAGGGGAATAAATGTGACTTTTATGGGGGTCTTAGACATGGCCCATGGGTTACACATGATTTTAGACGAACCACGCACCCTACTGCATAAGGGTGGTAGTGCATACAACATAGTTGGAACATATTTTTTCAAACAACATGACCATAGTATTAATTGTACAATTGATGGATTGTAGATGTTTCCATGGTTGGTTTGAGGTTTAGAAAACTATATAGCCCAACTATGCGAGTGGTTTTTCCTTTAATAGAGTCAACCACACTGTAGTCATAGAGATTAGAAAACCATTAGTCAAAACTATGCAAAAACCCATATTTCCATTATAATGATGTTTATACAATTTTACCCTCTATTATCTTTAGACACCATTGCGATTGCTACCACTAATTATTGCACAAACATTTAGAGGATTATCCACTCTCCCTTCTTCAATCTTCTTAAAGGAGATTATTTGGTGGTTCTTTGGCATTTTATGTGATACCTCTCTACCTAAAACTTTTATATATCCCTTCCCTTATCTCCTTATAGTTTTTAAATTTTTGTGGTAGGTATTTGATAAATGTTCCACTCTATAAAGGTGGAATCTTTGATGGATTATGGGCATTATGGTTATCTTAGGTAGAGGAGATACTTATTTTGATTGTACACGTCATATCATGGAATTTCACTAAGGCATGTGACCATAGTGAATTTTATTATGTTTTAAATTATCTTTTAATTTTATTAGGTATAGTTTTGGTGTTTTATATCTTTTATTCAGAACAGAATTTTGGTGAAGATATTCCATATTTCATTATTGAGTGGTTCGCTTTGTTTTTTTGTGTGGAACAATGAATAGGTGAGTCTTCCAACATTATTCCAAGTTCAATTTTTGATAATTAATTATTTATATTATTTATATTTACTTAATTAATATTTTTTATTATAATACATTATTTTGGATTATCATGATTATATTTTTGGGTGTCGAGGGGTTTGGATGGTGAATTTATGGATATTGGATTAGAAGATGTTATTTATAATCATTTTGAAAATATTCGTTAATCATTTAGGTGGTCTACGATCTGTACCAGTATTCCCGGTAATTATTAACATGTTTATTTAGTGTGAACCAAAAATCAAGTGATTGGAATATTTTTTTTCCTTTGATAAAGAAAACAATGTTGGTGATTATATTAACATATTTAATAAAATTGGTGGATTTTTTAAAATTTATGTACGGTTAATGGGTAGAAGTTGAAATAATGGGTTGTGACTGTTATGGTGACAACATATGGTACTGTATTGGTTGAGTTTTGGGAAATTACTATCTCTATTTTGAAATGTAATTAATAATATAAAAAAATATTTGGACTGATTTTATTTTCAATGGTTGAAGCATATATTTTTCAATTGATCATTATTTTGGAATAAAGTATCAACCTCCATATGGTTTATAAAAATGAGATTAAATTTGATATGGGTTGTGTATTTTAAATCTTTTATTGGTTTCTACATCATTGAAAATAATTTGATGGATCTTTTGATTGTTTTAATGGAAATGTAGGCCTTGTTACTTTTTTTAGAATAGAAAGACCCATGTTTTTAGAATGGTAAATTTGAAATGTTTAATGTGGTAGTTTGATTTAGATAGTTTTTCTAGATGGAAATAGTTAAAAAAATTGTTTTATTTTGGTTTTGAAGGCCTATAGGGTCATCAATTTGTTTGAATGGGATGAAAACATGGTTTTATTTTTCTTGACTATTTTTACCAAAATGGTATTGATCCTATGTATTTATGAAATAATGGAATGGTACATCTTCTCAACTAATGTTCTAGCCATAGGAAATTGATAAAAAAAAATGTCTGATGTAAATGATGGATTAATTCTTCAGGAATAGGTAGTATACAATGGATATGGTGTTAGGTTGACTCTATAGATGATGACTGTATACATTGGGGTTAAGATTCCATATTTTTAATCTCAGTGATGATGGTATAAAATGTGGGCTACTATGGTGGTATGATTCCCGTGTTCCTTGTATTGGTCATGAATGATTCTATAGGAACCCACAGATATATATATATATATATATATATATAAGATAGACTGATTCCCCTCCTCCTTAGTTTGTTCTAAACTAATTCTTTAAGAACTGTTGATTTCATGTTTAGATGGATAGTGGATCGAGGCTCTAGGACCCTCTTTTATGTTTTGTTTTTATTTTGATTGACCTGATGTTTGGTATAAGAATCAATAGTTTGGTTATGGTTAGGTGTTATATAGGGGCTCCAACAATCTATTATTATGATATTGATATTTTTTACATGTCTCTATTATTGCATAAGAAAATTTTGATCCATTATAGTGGAATGATTCTATGGATGTAGTTTTTTTTCTTCCCTGAGTTTTTTGAGAAGTGACCGACACCATGTCAGTGTACTGATTTATATCAATGCATATTTGGATGGCCTGGGTGTCACCTTAGAACAATTTTGATAATGTATTATAGATTATATTTCATTTTTCGTTGCATTTGTTACTTTTTACCTATTTATTTATTTCATTGTTTATAATGATGAAAAGTTATATTGACTAGTATTTTATTCAGACATCATTGGTTGTGGCCAACTGTGTTTTACTCACACCCTTCAACGGACTCCATTTCACATAGGTACCCAAAAAAATCCCTTTTTCTTGTTGCAAGAATGAGTATCGGATGTGGTTAATGTTTTGTATTGTATGGTTGAGAAATATTTATCAAGTGATTTCATGTGACTTGGGGCATCCAATGGAGTCAAAATGGGCCTCATTATCATTTTCATTTATTCTAGAATGTGTTTTGACTAGCCTTGTGTGTGGGTGGTTATATTAATTATATTTCCATTCAACGCCTTTGGTTATTCATTTTATTATTTCATACATTATTCCTTTATTCTATCTTCTTACTATAATGTGTATGATATTTAGTTATTTAATTCAAGTTTCTCACTCTAATATGGGGGTATAGTCTCCTAATAATTCCATCATAGACATACAATGCCATTTATAATCTACTAGCATGTTTGGAGCATGCTTGAGGTCATGTAGAAACTGATATTGATGATCTATGTTTATTAAATATGGGGTAGGGAATTAAAATCTTTAATTGGTTTATATTACATTCCTATTATTTAACTATCTCTAAATTGGTATACTATAGATATATGAAAGTGTCATAAAAAGAAATGAATACTGGGTTTGTTCATCGTGAACACCTATTTTTTTAGGATTTTCATGTTGTTGTGTGATTCAATTGATATGTTCTAGATTAGTTTATATTATATGGTTTACGATGTATTTGGTTTCTTGGCCCTTTGGAAAGAGTCAAGTAGTTTTGTTTTACTCATGCAATTTTTTGGCAGGAGGAATATCATGAATCATGTTAGGTATACTGGATTCAAATCTTATAGTCGTACTCATGTTTGATATTATATATTTCATTCAGATTACAGTTTTATGGATTTATTATGAGACACTATTTAATGAGGATATTTGGGTGGTCCCCATACATGATTGGTGCAGAGACTATAGTGGGTTATTTTGGTATAATTTTATTGGTTTTTGATCACTCTTTTTGGTTTTAGTGAAGTTTTGATAAAGTTTCTACTTCCTCCAGGGAGCAATCTGATGTAAAAATACTTGTAGAAGAATGGTTTACATTTAAGCGTATTTTGGATGGTACATAAAACCTTTATGGTATTATCACATAGAGGATGATTTTTTAAATTTTTTATTTCATGTGATTATAATAATATTTAATTATTAATTCACTATGAGTTGGGTCCTTTTGTGAAATTATGTAGATTGTAGGTGGTTGGACCCATTAATCTTTTTACAGGACTTGTATATTGGGAGAATTTTTGTTTTTCTTTAATGGGTGAACCATGAGAGTTTATGGCCGAGTTATGAGTTCATTTTTCATTTTGGGGAATATATGGATACATTAGACTCTTTACAATAGTAAAAATATGGTGAATACTACTATGGTGTTTTTTCATGAATCATGCTTTTGGTTTTAGATGATTTCACATGAGTTCTAGTGGTTTAGACACTTGGTTAGTTTCTTGAGGTGATGTATAGATTGTGTTCCCAGATCAGGTAGAGGATGTGCATATTATTGTTCCTAGTGGTTATGAGTTTGACTAGAATCACAAGGGATTATTGAAAAAATGAAGTCTTTGGTACATGCGTTCACTATAGGTGGAGACCATGCCAGTGAATATGTTTTTTGTTAGAGGAATAGGGAGGTTCGTCGTTTTCATGAGATGAAATGAACTGGAAGTGGAAGAGTAAGTGGATTTGGATCGTGAGTTGTTTTAGGTTTTGGAAAGCACCAGGGGTGGTCTATTGTAATGACCCAAATATTGGAATAATATTTTGTTTCTTAAGAATGTGTGTTATAGTATATCACATTCAATAAAACTATACAAATATAAACTAAAATCTAGCTATCAATTTTTTATATTTATGTGGCCATTTTCAATTAAGAATCATAATTAGTATGATTCCAGGAATCAATAATAGATTTAACATTATAATTCTTTCTTGTAAATAGAAATGGAAGTGGAAAATTTATGCAGAAATAATACTTGATTACCTCAACCAATAAGATTTTACCCTACGAAGCACATTTGTTGGTGCTCGGGAAAAAAGTGCCTTCACCAGGCTTCACTCTGGACCAATACAATGCTGAGCTTCAACATGTTATCCTAGATCAAAATTTCTTACCAGATATGTTCAAGTCGATGGAAATCACCCCTCCGGAAATATTATTAGATCCACCCCAAGAATCTCTCACCATCACACACCATATTTTGTGGTCATATGATAGTGTTATAAGGGGTTATATAACATGTTATTAGTTAATTATTGTTTATTACATTTTTTAAATAAAATTTTAACCCCATCATTTCAATTCTTAAAACTATCTTTCATAAAAATATTATAAATTTGAAAATTTTAATTTTTGTGTAAAATTTTACATTCCAGCCTCATATAAATTATTATATTAAACTATGGTTTTTAATTGGAATGTTTTTATAATTACATAGTGTTATAAAAAAAACTTAATTCTAAAATATGATTATATCTATTCTTAAATTTTTTACTCTATAAATGATTACGTAAAGGATAGGAATGACCACCAAAATTCTAAAAAAGGACACCAAAAGTAAACCACTGAATCCATGTGTTTCCTTACACAATGTTGTCAAATGAAACAAGTGTGGAAATACAATTTTAAAAACAAGGTTTTCTCATTTAAAAAACAACTCCTCATTCCCATGATGAGAACCAACTCAAACCATATATTATTTCAAAAACAGTTTATAATAATATAAATAAAACCAAAAAATTGATATCAGTGCTATACAAAAGGGATATAGGAAAATTATACATGGTGAGAATAAGCCTATGTAATAAAAAAATAAACAAGATATAAATGGTGTAACCATGGGTGATCCTGAAAATCCTTGGACAACCCCTAAATGCACTCGGATCGAAAACACATTTCGGTGAATAGTGAATCTCTATAGTCTATAACCCCCTGATCTCCCTCATGATAAAATCAACATAAAATACCACCTGGCCTTTCTATCTACCAGGGGCACCGACCCGTGTAATTGGGACTGGCGAGTAACCGTCAATTGATAATCTATATGACGCCGATGATATAATGCTGGTTATTATAATACTGTGTATATTGGAGGCCTTCACATGCATGAATCATCTCACCACACATGCCTAACCAAAACATGGACTCCAATATATTATAACCCTAAAGGTACATCCCTCTAATAAAGGTTAACCAAATTTATAAACATACATTTCATATAACATGAAGGTTACATCCAGTCTTTTATAACATATAAACTTTAAAACATTTCAGAAATCGTTTATGGTTTCCTACCAGACACACACATTTATTCAAAATATTATTCAAATACTTCTCTTACATTTATAAAGATAAATGGGCCCTTATGTTCTAAACATGAATTGTAACAATTAACAATGATCAAATATGCTTTTACTCTTTTCTTACCCACAACAAAACATGTTTCAAAACAAATGGACAACCCATAATGAACACATAATAAACCATGATTTTCAAAACACATAAAGAAAAACCAAAACCATATTTAAAATACTTCTTAGAAACCACCCATGCTGAGACACATTATTTGAAAACTAAAACCTGTTTAGAAAACTGAACCTCCAAGAAAAAACCAATTACCTATATACTATAACTGGAAACCTAATTCATTTATTTAACGTAAAACAATCCCAAAAAAATTGAACCCTTTCCAACACAGTTTAAATAATTTATCTTGCTATACCAACATCAAACCATAAAAACCTGAAATCCTCTTTTGAAATCCAATTGACATCTTGAAATTTTTTTGAAGACTTCCCCTAAAATCCCCACTTACTAACATTATTATAAAGGATCACCAACTAAAAACATAGATTCAATTAAACACTTACAAATGTTTTTTAACGAAATAACCTTTCCATAACACAACCTAACCAAGTTAATTAATAAGTATTTTCCACATAATAATAACTATAAATTTTATAAGGGCCCAATTCCTTCATAATGAAATATAATCAATTCATACAAGCTTTCTATGTATCACAAGAATATTCAATTTATAATAAAACTCATTTAAAATATATTTTTAACAATCAAAATAAATTCGAAATTGCTATAATAATTTATACAAGGGATTCATATAGCATAAAAACTAGTTTATGTATTTATTTAAAATTGAAAGCATCAAAGGAATGAATTTTGGAATGAAAAACAAGTAAACACTTACCAAAACCTCGTGTGCTTGGAAGGAAACTTCAACATGATGATGAATGACATCCCGCATAGAAAACACACACCATAAATCCTAAAGAAACATAAGATACATATTATCCATATTTTTTATGGTTCACCAAACAATAAACACAACAAAAATCAATATAAATTAACTAAGGAGAATAGAATATAGGGAATAGAAATCACCAGATGGAACTGATAATGGGAGGAGCAGCCATCAGAAGAACCATCAGATGGGAGGAGGCATTTTTGAGGCGGGTAAGGGGAAAAGGTGGTGTGTGTGAGGGATAATCGGGGAGATAGTGGGTAAGGGGAATGTGGGGGGGGCTATGTGAGATAAAAAAAGGAAATTAAATAATAGCGAGAGCTGTTGTGGGTGAGAGGATTATGGAGAGAGAGGGTGTGAGTGTGAGGGGGTAATGGGAAAGTGGGGGATTATGGGAGAAGAAGAACGAAAGAAGGAAATGTATTAATTGGGATAAAGTGGTGCATGATGGGTATATAAAAGAGGGGGTGTGATTAGAGAGAGGTGAGTAGAGGTGGGAATAAAAAATTGAAATAAATAGGGAAAGAGGGTTGATGTTTGAATGATAAAGGTGGATGATTAGAGAGAAGGAATAAAAAAGGAATTAATTAATGGTGGAAATAAGGTTGAGTGTTGTGAAGAAGCACATGATATAAAAAAGTATGGGGAAGGCGTGTGATAATAAGGGGAGTTTGGTGTTTGTGGGGGGTAAATGGGAAATGAACGGTGTGGTGTGGAGGATAAAAAATTAAATATAAGAGGGATTAAAATCCTTTAAAAAATAATATTAAAAAATATAAAAATTAAAAAAAAATTGTTAATAATAATAATGATGAAATAATAATAATAACTATTTAAATAACAAAAAGATAACAACATTTTAATAAAAACATTTATAATAACATTTATAATTATGTAATCATTACAATGTCATTAATTTTCTTTATGATAATAATAATAATAATGACAATAAAAATAATAATAATGATAATCATAATTTTATTCGGTTTATTTTAAATAATAAAAAAATTAATAACTGAGTAATAATTATATTTATAACTATTTTAATGATAATAAGGTCATTAACAATATTAATTAAAGATCAGTTTTTTATAGACAAAATAATTTTTTATTATAATGTATTAATCCTTTTATTTATTTAATTTTCATAATGTTTTAAAATTTTAAGTAATGGGTAACCACAAGGGAAACAGGGCTGACCGTAAGGTTATCGCCAACCATGCAGTGCACTTTCACTCATCTAAAACTCAGCAAAAACATAAAATGTCATGAACATAAAACATGCACTCAACCTGCACCTTAACAATGCTAACTGATACAAATATGTAATAAAATAAAATATTTTAAATGGTTGGGATTTGACAATTCGCCAGACCATAAAATATTCTTCCCCTAGAAGGTCACCCAGCAGAAATACAACCAAAACACATGTCAATGCTTGACCAAAACCGTTGAAAAAGAATCCTCGAGTTGACTATTAACTCTACATGTTACACAAAACTGACACAATGGGAAACCATTTCACAAAAAATTAGAAAGTGAAAGGGTTATATCCACCACAATAACTCTCCTAATGCATGATTTTGAACTCAAACACATCACTGAGTGGTGGGGGGGGGAGTGGAAACTCATAACCAAACATTCCAAATTCTTCACATGAGTTAAACAGGATGGCTGAGACATAAACAGAAAACCACTACAAGACCACTCGAAAAACCGGGGCACGAGAATAAGGAACTCCCTATAACAACACCACCATAAGCAATAATTCCACACGCTGATATTAAACTACCCAGCACCTCACATATCCCAAAGAACACTAATAAATATTGGACCAACCTACACTAGGTCAAAAAAATAGTTTTAGGAAAAAAATAACGATTCTAGAGATCACATTAAGAATAATGAAACTACTGCGATCATGAAATGATATGTTCATCACACTTTCACCACAAAATATGAACATACAATATCAGGAAAAGAAGTTCAAGGGAAACTTGAATTTATCTATTCCAAGACGAAAGATAAAAAACCAAAAAATATGACTCGCATGCCTCTGACCTGCTAACTGGGAATGTGATTCAACCCGAGACCTGAGGCTGGGGCACTGATGTATGGATCATCTCATGCCTCATAGTTAGACACTAGAATCTGTCAATCAGAACTCCTTCCTCGAATGAAACATCCCACAGAACGTACCTTGATGACCTGAATGACCACAAACATAAAAGGACTTAAGAGGGATGAAGCTTGATGGCTTGGAATGCATGAACCAGCCATAATGATGGCACTCATGAAGGCATCCGAACGAACTAGGTTCCGGGGTCAACGAAGATAACCTCTTAGGGAATTTTCCTCATACATTCACTCTTCACCATATTGGGAACCTTAAAAAACAAACTATCCCCAACTACTCCCCAAAATCCTACGATGATAAGATAACCAACCTTACCTGGTCCAAAATTGAATCCCTAAACAAACCTGAAACGACATGAACCTTAAAAACCTAAGTAGTTCCTAACCACCCAAAGACAAAATCCACTTCCCTCAAGTCATTACACTACCTCTAGGTGACCTCTGAGACCTCATATGGAGATCAGACCTAAAAGAATCGAAACCCGGGCAAGACTCATCTGTAAGACTAGGGAGCTTTCTGGGAGATATACTCTAATGAAAACAAGAAACAAAAAACCAAAACATCCCTCAAGCCAAAATAAAATCTAAAATAAAAACCCAATCTAAGACAAATGGATAGGAATCGAGTCATATATAAAAAAAATCAAACCCCTCTTTTAAAAAATTACAACTTTCATTTAATTTTCAGAACATCCTTATCACAATATCATTTATCAAATACCAAATTATATTCTCACAAACTGAAAAAAAAATCCACTCCCCAAGGGAAATTTTTTTCCCAAATACTTTATATTTTAAATATCACCCAAGGCATCATTTGGATCATCACATGTGTTTCCACCCATTTCCATACAAATCCCCCATAAAAACGTTCCCCCACACACGTACCATATACAACAACACACATTTGATATTCCTTAAAGAGTACCAGGGGATACATCCTTTCCTCATTGAAATCCATGCAGTTTCTAAAACGCATAAAATTTTAAAACCCCCTTTACCAATTTAAAATAATTTTAGAGAAAACATTTTCTTTTAAAAACACCCACTTCTATTTCCAAAATTGCGCTTTCAATGAACGGAACAAAATGGAGAACTCCTTAAAAATAACCACCGCAATGATGAAATAGCAGTTACACATAACCCAACAACATGGTTGTGAGCCATTCCCCATGTAATCATCAACAATTAGGAGGAACTTAAATCACGCAATCAGACTCCACATTGGTCACTACTCCATTTGAGGTCATGACGTGAGCTTATCCTACCTGCATTGAAATCATTAAATCCATAATAAATACACAAGACTAAAATCCCAAACTACCCCTAGAGACTCGAGGTTTAGAAAAAGTAAGGGTTCATGATGCCCTTCATATTACTACCTGCGGAGTCTGGTATGAGAAATGTACCATGGGGCATTACCAATCTCTTTAGAATAGAATCCAGTGCAGGGCATCAATGTATACATGAGGGAATAATTTAACCCCATGAGAGAAAACCAGGACCATAAGAATAAATAGAACATATAGATCATGCAGAAAAAACGAAAAACGAAAAATATATAAACAATGAACCGATCCACATACAATGTATCACAAAAAAGAACAAAACCTGGATTAAGACCCCACTACAACGATATCTGTGAGTCCTATAGGTCTCCTCAAACCAAAAGCCAAGAACTTCTCCCACTTGAGCATACACATGCGAAAAGTCTTAACAACAACTGAACCTACATATGAAATGTTAATGGATAGGCCTGAGCACAAAAATGCTCTATAGGGGAACTGAAATTAAACCACTAAATACAAGTGCTTCCTAACCCAATGATGTCCTGGGACACTCATTTAGAAATACAATTATAAAAATGTGGTTTTCTCGCTTAAACAAAATAACTCCTTTTTCACACTATGAGAACCAACTCAAACCATATATTATTCAAAAAATAGTTTACCATTTTCTAAATAAAACCAAACAAGTGATATCAGGGATGTGAAAACGATAGAATGTTAAATAATACAAGTTGAAAATAAACCAGTGTAGTAGAAAATAAACAAGAAATACATGCTGTAAGCATAGAAGATCTTGAACATCCCTAGACAACCACTGGACACACTCGGTTTGGAACCACCTTCCAGCATATGGTGAAGCCCCATAGTCTATAAACCACTGATTTACATCATGAAAAAAATCAGAAAAAAATCCCACATGGCCTCTCAATCTACCAGGGGAACCAACCCATCTAATCAGGGCTGGTTAGTAACCATAACTAGATAATCTATAAGACTCTTAGGAACCCAAGATGGTTGTAGTAATATTGTGTAAGTAGGAGGCCCTCGCATGAGTGACTCATCCCATTGAACTTTCCTACCCCAAACACGGACACCCATATAAGATAACCCCTTTAAGATATCCCTCCAATAAAGGTTCCCCATATTTATAAACATACATTTCATATCACATGAAGCTGCCAACTAGGCTGCTATAACACATAAACGTTAAAAATATTCTAGAAAACATTTATGGTTTCCAACTGGTCACAAAAATTTATTCAAAATATCTTGAAAGCAGAACTCTTACATTTACAATTCTAAATGGGACATGAAGTTATAAAAACATATTTTAACACATCACAATTATCAAACCTGATTTTACCCTTTTCTGATCTACACTAGAACATGTTTTAGACTGAATGGCCAAACATTAAATGACATTTTATAAACCATGATTTCCGAAAAAACATAAAGAAACCCCAAAACATCATTTAAAATATGATTTTAAAACCACACAAGGAGATTATCATTATTTTAATACTAAAATCCATTTAGAATACTAAACATCCATGAAAACACCAATTAACTTAAAACCATAATTGGAAACCTACTTTTTTTATAAAATTTAAAACATCCTCAAAGTTATTAAACACTTTCAAACACATTTTAACACGTTAAGCATGTTATACCAATGTCAAACTATAAACACCAGAAATCCCTTTTTGAAATCAAACAAACACCATGAAATCATTTTAAAAGAATTCCCATAACATCACAACTTAACAAAAATATTTAAAAAAAACCCCAACTAAAAAAATTGAATCCATTAATCCCTTACAAATTTTTTTTCTCACAATAACAAAAACCTGAAACAACCAAACCATTTTAATTAATAAAAAATGTCATTGCAACATAATAACAACGATACATTTCATAAGGGCCCAATTCATTGTTATGTAAAAATAATCCGTTCAAACATGCATTCTATGTATCATAAAACTATGAAATTTTCACTAAAACTCATTTAAAACCTATATTTAACAAATCAAATAAATTGAAAATTTCCATTATAATTTAATCAAGGGAGTCATAGAGATGATAAAATAATTTATAATTTTATTTAAAATGGCATGCATCAAATGAAAGGCTTTAGGAAATAAAAACTGGGAAACACCTACCGAAAACCACATGTGATTGGAATGAAAATTCTACGGGAGGGAGATTGATTCCCCATTGATAAAATGCACACCCTAAATCTGAAGAAAACAAGAGAAAAACATTACACCTAACTTTTAGGGTTCACCCACCAAGAATCCCTACAAGGAAACCCTATAAATTAAGTGAGTAGAGGAGAATATGGGGAAGAGAACTAACTAGATGGAACTACTGGAGGGAGTAAGTGATGGAAGAATCACCAGATGAGATAAGGAATGACTGAGGGGGTAAGGGGAAGAGAGGTAGTGTGTATGAGGGATAATCTGGTAGAGAGGGGGTGATGGGAAAGTAGGTGGATTATGGGAGATAATAAAAGAAATGAAATAATGGGGAGCGCGGGTGTGGGTGAGGGGATAATGGGGAGAGAGGGAGTGAGTGTGAGGTGTAATGGGTTTGTGGGGGAAAGTGGGAGATACAAAAATATAGAAGGAAATGAATTAATGTGGATAAAGTGGTTCATGATGGGTAAATAAAATAGGGGTGCGACTAGAGATTTGTGAGTGGAGGTAGGAATAAAAAAGAAGAAGTAAAATTGGAAAGAGGGCTGATCTGTGAGAGATAATGGGGGATGGGTGAATGGATACAGGGAATTAAAAAATGAATTAATTTTGCAATGTTGGGTGAGAAGAGAGAGGTAACGCATGAGATAAAAAAATATAGCGGAGGTGTGGGAAAATAAGGGGAGTGGGGTGTGCATGGGGGGTTGATTGGGAAATATGGATGAGGCGTGGTGGTAAAAAAATAATATAAAATAATGATTAAAACACTATACAAATAATATAAAATTAAAAACAATAACAGATAAAAAATGTAAATAATAATAATGATAATAATAATAATTACAACTCCATTTTAAATAATAATAATAATGAAATTTTAATGAGAACATTTATAATGATATTAATATGTATGTAGTCATAACAACATCATTAATTTTCATAATGATAACAATAATAATAATGGAAATAAAATTTATAATAATGATATTTATAATTTTATTTGTTGACTTTTAAATAATAAATAAATTATTAACTGAATAATATTAATATTTATAAATATTTTAATGATAACATAGTCATTAATAATTTAATTTTTTTTAAAAAGAATTAATATTATATATTTTTGTTATTATTATGTCTTAAAAATTTAGTTTATTTCATTCTCATAATGTGTTATTATTTTATGAAATGGGTAACCGCAGGGGAATCCATGCCATCCACATGGTTACCGCCAACTGTGTGGTTCCCCTACACTGATCAGAAACCCACCAAAACACTAAATATCAAAGAATTTATACAAGCACTCAACGTGAAATGTGAAAATACTAATTGAAGCCAAGAATTAATAAAATAAAATAATTTAAAATGTTGGTGTGTGACACATGTGGTTGACATAAAATAGTTGGGTTTAATAATGATGTTTATTTCATGTCTTAGGTTGTTATGTAATGTTCTTAATACCAGATTACACTATAAATACTGATCATAATGTGATAGTTTATGTAATAAATCATGAATAAATATGGAATAAAGGGAATAGTTGTTATTGATCGTATCTGAGGTTAGGTTTTGTTATATTTAGGGTTAGGATTTGAAAAATCTAATGATTGCCTAAGGGATAAGACTAAGTATAATAAAATAATCCTTAAATATTGGTGAATATATAGTAAGTTGTTTAACAAGAAAATAAATCCCAATATGGACACCAACACGTAGAGGTGGCTCTAGCACAGATGTATCTAGGGGTAATACCCATGAACACAACTTTGACCAAGACTTGAAAGGGAACTGTTGTTGGAAAAACGTATTTGCTGCACTCTTGGTTTGAAACACATAAAATATATGATTTTTTGAATTAATAAACTCATTAAAAACCATTCTTAATGGAACAAAGGAAAACATTTTGTAGGATTAAATGTTATAAAATAGATCATGGATATCCTAGATTGAATCATATGGTATAAAAAGTTAGGATATAAAATTCATATAAATTTTTATCCTTATATATTAAATGTTATGTTATTACATTATAATTAATTATGTATTCAAACCCCCTATTTGTAGATTATTTTTCTTAGTAAAAATATAAAAGGTGGAAGATCATGAAAGACTCTTCTTCCTCTTCCTCTGGAACTACATGGAAATATTATCATGAAGTCACACTCAGATGACATTGAAACTATTTCAAATATCCATGTCACATGAAAACCACATTATAAAGAACCCAATATCTCTAGCAATGTAAACTTCTTTCAAGGGTCATATACATCTATTTGATAATTATACACTCTAAAAATTCATACCATGATAAGAGTGGGAAGTACCATTAGTGTCATGTCAAATTCATCTGTTTGATTCCAAATGAACAAGCACTGAATGATTTTCTAGATGCTGCAAAAGAGGGTGACCTTCGAGCATCCCATATTCACCAAATTATATATTTAAGCCTTTTTTGGAATACCTGAAATAATATGATAACCATATTTTGAAATATTTGATGATGAATCTGTAAGACTTTGTTTATAAAAAACATGTTCAATATGATATTTCAAAACTATATATAAGAAATACGTTTTTAATGACTTATTTTTTCTTCCATCAATATAATCCAAGACATATGTGGTGTTTTTGGGTAAATGATTTAGGTGATTTTGAAAAAATTAGAATGTAACATTGTGATGAATGAAACCTTTTTACATATAAGAAATGATAATTGGAATGACTAAAGACCTCATTGAAAATATGAAGGAGATGTTGCCTCACCTTTTTTACGATAATATTTAAAATAGAATTTAGGGGTCGAAATTTCTTATGGTGGGAATAATTTTACAACCCTAAAATTTGAATAATATTTGTTTTCCAGAAAATTTATGCATTGTACATTCAAATTCATTAAAACAATAAATGTATAAATTGAAATCTAACTATAATTTTTGTATCATTGGACAATTGTTACCAATGATCAATATGACTGTCTGAAAGAACAATAATATATATAAAATTATAATTATTGTTTATATATAGAAATGAATAGGGAAAATTAATTCAAAAAAAATATTTGATGGACTCCAACAGTAAGATTATACTTTATGAATATCATTTTTCGATGCTCTAAATGGAGGTAGAATCACTTGGCTTCACTCTGGACCAACCCTATGACGAGCATCCACATTTTAGGTAGGAAGAAAATATATATCGTGATAAGTTCATGTTGGGGGAAATCACCACTCGGGTGATGTTATTAGAGCCTCCCAAAGAGTCTATCACCATTACACACCTTACCAATATGTCATATGCGGGTATTATAATGTTTTATATATCATGGTATTAGTTAATTATTGTGTAATTTTTTTTTTAAATAAATTTATTACTCTATAAATTACATTCTAATAATAGTCTTTCTTAAAAATATGATGATTTTGATATATTGATTTTTCTAGTAAAATGGTTCTATTCATAAATATATAAAATATTATATTAAAAGTAGGTTTTATTATTAATGTTATTATAATTAAATTGTTTTATAATAATTATCCTTTTAATTATAAATGATTATTATATATATTCCTTATTTTTTAATCTAAAAAAAATTATGTAATCTGTTTGATATGTTTTATAATTTTATATGATAAAAAAATTATATTTTTTCAATAAATGAATAAAATTTGATGAATTAATTATTTTTTAAATAAAAATACTTCAAAAAAATATTCTTATTAAATTAATATTAATAAATACAAATAGTTTTTATGATGTAAAAAGTAATTTTATTAAGGATTAAAATATATTTGTTCTACACTAGACAATTTTTAATAAATGATCAATTTTTAAGTGAAAAATCAAATAATTTGAAAATTATTTGGGTAAAATTTATAATATTTTTTGAATTATGACATTGAAATTATCCAATAGTGATTTTTTAATAATTTTCTAAGTGAACCGAATTTTTTAGTATGAATTAATAAAATTATAAATATATAATGTGTTTTATGACGTCATAATGACCCAATAGTGATGTAATAAAATTATATAAAATGTATGTTTTTACAAATACATTTTTCTATTAAAATAATGTAATTATCAATTTTTTTTAATTCCTTAGAGAATCCTCCAAAAATATAAAATATTTTAAAATTTTAAAATAATTTCCTTCATAGTGTGCATCAACTATACATAATAAAGGGGAATATTTTAATACATTCGGTCCCTATTCTTATAAAATAACATATATTACACCCATTTTCTATAAAACATGGAAACAATCCATGGGATGGTTTGTTGTTTTGAATATATTATTGGGTAGTGACCAAATCCAAAATAATAAATAAATCCATCTACTTTCATATATTAACCCACCCGTGATCTCATTAAAAATCACTCATGTTCTTTGGATACAGACTATTCTCTTACCCCTACTCCCTAGAGTCCACTTAATGAACCCCATTCTCCCAAGAATCCTCCCAAAAGCCTTTGGAGTCATACATCCATTTAATCAAATCTCACATTCCTCTCCTCTTTTCACTTCATGAACCTTGTATGAAATTAGTATTTTTAATTTCATTTGGTTACTTTGTGATCATTTTATAATTAATTACCTACTGTCCGTTAGATTATATTTCAATGTGGGATCATTTATCAACCCCCATTTGGATCCATAATTAATTTATTACAATTCTGAAATTCTCTATGGGTTTTCTCTCTTCAAACTTCCATTCATGTTCTTCTTTTATATTATGATTCATTGGTTCCATTTTTATATATAGTGTTATGATTTTACATGACCCAAATACCTTAAATTTTATTTATAGTTGATGATATCATCCATTATCTCTCATAATTCCTTACCTAGTATCATTTTTGTACACTCATTACAATACTATAATTCTGTAAGGTATCTCCCTCTCTCATTTTTCTTCAATCAACCCTTTAATTTCATGGAATTTAATCTACATTTTATTGATTTGAGATATTCTATAACATACATCATTTATATTAAATTAATTTTTCCATGATGGGATCTTCCTTTCAATCCCATTAAGAAACACTATGATCCTTTAATACCACTAGTTACTATGCTGAAAATCAATAAGATTTTCTTCCTTTATCATTTTTGTTCATGGTACCTTATATTGTAACTATCTTTTAGGTTCAATTAATAGTGATGGGGTATAGCCTCAAACTAACCCCATATAATCATTTTTATGTTTTAATTGTTTTAAACCCCTTTCTCTCTCATTAATCCCTCCTGTGTACAATTATTACCATGCCAAAATTCGGTAATAGATTTCTCTCTTTTCATTTCAAGTAAAGAATTTAATTTATATTATGAATATAAATTCCATTTCATATTTTGGGATATTATGTTCCATGATCCAAATACATTACATTTCATGTATAAATTATGATATACCCATTTTCCTTTCGTTATCAAAATTTATGAATATCTATACGATGATGATATTGTGCCAAAATTGCACTGTGATTTTCAAAGCCCATATCATCATTTATTGAATATAATACCCATTCCTCTATCATGGGTATTCAATTTTAGGGAAATATACATATCTAATAGTGAATTTAATTTATTAATTCCACATTCTATTATCGGGGAATACATCATGATATTGAATGAATCCTTGTTATATGATATATGTGGCACACTTAAGCATGAGATTGAAATGATTACAAAGGGTGCGCCCTGATAGCACTCCAATTCATTGGGAAATGTTTCATATCATGATATATCATGTTGTGATATGGTTTTACCTGATTCCTTTAATGGACATTAATTCACTATGCTGGGAAAATTTTTTACCTGATGCATTTATGTTAATGAAGCAATGATTTATGTTGTTACCATATTTCCATGTTATGAATATCATGTTTTATTCGGCCATTATGTTCATGTTTCTTTTTTACTATGTTGATATTAATTTTTATAAAATTTATTGTTATTCTCATGTAAATCCATGTTTATTTTGTCATTGGTCTTTATTATTCACCCATTTCTTAGTAATTATCTCACGTCATCCCATGCAATGATATGTATGGAGGAATGTTGTGGTCATGTAAAAGATTTTTTATATAAAGAAGTTTATTTCATGTTTTATGTTGTTATATAATGTTACTAATCCCTAATGACACTATAAATATTTATCATAAAAGTATCATTAAGTGATATTTTATGTAATAAATATTCTTTAAATATGGAATAAAGACCATGATTATTATAGTTCGCATCTGACGATAGGTTTAGTTATTTTTTGGATTAGGATTTGAAAACTCTAATGAAAGACATTGGGATAAGACTACAGATAATAACAATACCCTTTTGTTTTTTTGAGTATAGATTAATTGTTCTAACAAGAAAATACATCCCTCTATGGACACGAACAAGTAGAAGTGGCTCTGGCACAAAAATTTCTATTGTTAAAACTATAAAAAACCACTATGATCTAGACTCGAACGAGAACCAGTGCAGTAAAACGGTCCTTTCTACGCTCTTGATTTGAAACACCTAGGAGATATGCCTTTGTGAAATCATAAAATCATTATAGACCATTATTAAAGGCGAAATTAAAAAATTCTATATGATTAAATGTTATAAAATTGATCATGGATTACCTAGATTGAAACATATGTTATTATATGTAAGGATATAATATTCATATACATGTTTAAACTTACAAGTTAATTGTTTTATTATTATATTCTTATTAGATATGTATTAAAACCCCATAATTGTTTCTTTTTTTTCATAGTCAAAATATGAAAGGAGGAAAATCATGAACAACTCTTCTCCCTATACTTGAGGAAAAACATTGAATGACTATCCTGAAGACACACTTAGATGAATTTGAAAATGTTTCAAATATCCATGTTACATGAAAACAACATTATGAGGAATCAAATATCTCTAGAATTTCACGATTCCATCAAGTATCTAATAAATCTTTTGGAGAATCTTACACTCTAAACTTTCATAACATGGAAAGAGTGGTATGTAACATTAGGTGATTGTGAAATTCTTATCATTGTTTCAAAATTAACATACAGTAAAATATTTTCTAGATGCTAAAAAATAGGTTGTCCTCGGAGAATCCCATATTTGTAAAATGATACATTTATATCATGGTGGGAATACCAAAACATTTATACAAAAACTTTATTTTGAAATATTTGATGATGAATTAGTAATACTTTTCTTTTAAAACAGTTTCAAAATGTTATTTCAAAATTATACATAATAAATACATTTTTAATGACTTATTGGAGATTCCATATATATAATACAAGAAATTTGTGGTGTTTTTGGTTAAATGAAGTATGTGATTTTGAATATATCATGATGTATCATTGTGACACAAGAACACTTTCAAATTATATGAAATGTTAATTATAAAGACTGGAGAACTAATCAAAAAGACGATGGATAAGTACCCACACTTATCTTTACCATAGAATGTAAAACAAAAGTTCAGGATCAAATTATTTTTATGGTGGGATGAATTTTACGACCATAACATAGGATTAATATATTGTTTCATGAAAATTTATGTTTTATAGTGTCACATTGATTAAATCTATAAATTTATAAATTTATATGTAACTATCAGTTTTTGAGCATTTGTCAATTATGACCAATGATCAAAATGGTCATCTGAAAGAATAACCATATATATATAATAATTATTATTTTTTATAAATAGAATTGGAAATGGAAAATTAATTCATAAAGAAGATTATATTTCCTCATCCAGTAAGATTGTTCCTTATGATGCCCATTTTTTGGAGCTCTAAAAGACGGTGACATCTCTAGGCTTCACTCTGGACAATGCCCATGTCGAGATTCAACATGTAAAGCTTGAACAAAATTTCATACAGGATATGTTCATGTTGGTGGAAATCTCCACTCAGGCGATCTTATCAAAGCCTCTAATAGATTCTATCACTATCACACACCTAACACATAGGTCATCAGTGGTTTTTATAATGTTTAATATATAGAGGTATTAATTACTTATTGTGTAATTAAATTTTCTATATAAAAGTACTACTCTATAAATTCCATTATGAGAATTTCCATTCTTACAAATATGATGAATTTACAAAAATGTTTTTTCTGATAAAATGGTACTTTTCAGAAATGAATAAACTACTATATTAAAATTAATTTTTATTATTAATGTTATTATAATTAAATAGTTTTATAATAATAATCCATTTAGTTATAAATTATGATTATATCTATTCGTTAATTTTTTTACTCAATAATTGATTACGTATTTAGTTTGATATGTATTATATTTTCATTCGATAGAACAGAATTTTCATTTTTTCAATTAATGATATTATTTTGATGAATTAATTAATTTTTGAAATAAATAATATAATAATAAATTATTAATATTATATTATTATGAATATATATATACATATATATATATATATAATGATTTCAAAGTTAATTTTTATTAAGGATTCAAAAATATTATTTCCCAAACCCATCAATTTTTAATAAATGCTATTTTTTGTTTTAAAAGTGAAAATTAACCTATTTAGGAATTTTTTTAGATAAAATGATATTATTTTTTGAATTTAGACATTCAAATTATACAATGGTGTTTTTTTTCATTATTTTTAGGATAATTGAATTCTTGGGTAAAAATTAAAAAATCGTATAAATATAAAATGTGTTTTATGACTTAATAATGACCCAATAATGATGTAATGCAATTACATAAAATGTATTTTTTTATAAATATATTTTTATTTTATTTTTTAATATTTTAATTTTAGGATTATTTGATTTATTTTATAAATCATTAGAAAATCCTCCAAGACATATAAAATATGTTATAATTTTAATAGAATTTCGATGAATGTGTCCATAAACTCCACATAAGTAAGGGGAATAATTTAATACATTTAGACCTTGGAGATATAAAATAATTTATTGAACTCCACTTTTCTAGAAACCATTGTAAAAAACAATGGGATGGTTGGTGGTTATGAATATTTTATTTTGTATTGACGCAATCCCAAATAATAATGAAATCTGTCTCCTTTCATATATTAACATACCCATGATCCCATTTCCAAAAACTCATGCTCTTTGGAGGATGACCAAACTCATACCCTACTCACTAGCGTCATATTAATTCACCCAGGCTCCCAAGAATCCTCCCCCAAGCCTTTTGAGTCACGCATTCATATAAGGTATTCTCACCTTCCTCTCCTCTATTCATGTCAAGATAATTTTTTGAAATTACTATTTTTAATTTCATTTGGTTACATTGTCATCATTTTATAATTAATTATCTATGTTCCATTTGATGATATTTAAATTTTGGATCATTTATACTCTACCATTTGGAACCTTACATAATCTATTACAATGCTAAAATTTCATATGGGTTTTCTCTTTTAAAATTACCATTGAAGTTCCTCTTATATATTTTGGTTCTTAGGTTCCATTTTTATATGCAGGATTATGTATTTACATGATGACCATACCTCCCATTTAATTTTTTTTAATGATATAATCATTTTAAATCTCATAAATACCTCCCTATTATCCTTTATATATACTCGTAACTATACGAAAATTCCATAACGGATCATCCACTATCCTTTTTCTTCAAGGAACCCTTTAATGTCATTCCATTTAATCTCCACTTTCATGATTGTGGATATTATCTTCCATACTTGCTTACTTTCCATTTTATTTATAACTAATGGGATCTTACATCCACTCTCATTAATCCACCATATAATCCTTTCACCCCACTAGTTACTATGCCGAAATTCGATAAGGTTATCTTCCTTTCCCATTTTTTCCAAGGTTCATTATGTTGTTACAGTCTTTTATGATCAACTAAAAATGATGGGGTATAGCCTCAAACCAACCCCATACAACCATGTTTATGTTTTAATGACGAGAAATCCCTTCCCTCTCTGTAAACCTTCCTGTGTACCCTTATTACAATTTCAAAATTCCGAAACATATTTTTCTCTTCTCATTTCCATATAAGAATTTCATTTATATTATGAATGTAAATTCAAATTCATATTTTGGGATATTTTGTTTCATGATCATATTACTCTCCACACCTTATATAAATTATGATTGACCATTTTCACTTCATCATGCCAATTTATGAATATCTATATGGTGATGTTATTGTGACAAAATTGCACCATGATTTTCAAAGACAAAGTCCTCATGTAGTCAATAGAATACCCATTCCTTTATCATGGGAATTCAATCTTATGGAAATATACATATCATATAGTGAATTACATGTATTAATTCCACATTCCTATATTGGGGAATAAATTATGACATTGAATGAATAATTTTTATACGATCTCTATGGCACAATAAATCATTAGATTTAGATTAATATGAAGGGTGTGCCCTGATAGCTCTTCAATTAATTTGGTAATGTTTCATATAATGATATTCCATGCATAGAAACGGTTTTACTTGATTCCTTTATAGGAAATTTTTCCACCATGTAGGGAAATTGGTTTACCAGATTCCTTTATGTTAATAATGCATTGTTTTAAGTATTTCCCATATTTCCATGTTTTGAATATCATGGTATATCACGCTGTTGTGATCATGTTTCATTTTCTATAAATTTATTTCTTTATTTAATAACATTTATTGTTATTCTTATTTTATTCCATGTTTATTCCTGGATTGGTAATTATTGTTCACCCATTTCGTAGTAATTCCCTTAGGTTATCCCATGCAATGATAAGTACGAAGGAGTATTATGGTAACGTTAAAAATGTTTTCATGAAAGATGTGTTCTTCATGTTTTAATTTGTTATATAATTTTATTAATACCCAACAACATTATAACTATGGATACTAAAATTTTTATAAAGTGAGAGTTTATGTAATAAATCATGTTTAAATATGGAATAAAGAGTGTGGTTATTATTGTTCTTATCTGAGGATAGGTTTAGTTATTTTTTTGATAAGGATTTGTAAACTATAATGAAAGAATTATAGGGAAGACTGAGTATAATAAAAGAATCCAGAAATTTTGGTGATTTTGAAATGGTTTAAAAAATCCATGTTACATGAAAATGACCTTATAAGGCATACAATATCCCTATAATTGCGCAATTATTTCAAGGCTCATGTACATCTAGTGGAGAATCTTACACTATAAACTTCCATACCATGCTAATAGTGGGAAATACCATCAGGTTCTTGTAAAATTCTTCTATTTGTCTCAAAATGAACATGCACTAAATTATTATCTAGATGTTGCAAAAAAAGGTTCCCTCCAAGGATCCCATATATAATAAATTAAATTTTTTAGTCGTTCAGGGTATACCAAATATTATATTCAAAAACCATATTTTCAAATATTTTAAGATGATTATGTAAGACCTTTTATAAAAAAACATGTTCAATATGATATTTCAAAATTATATATAAGAAATAAATTTTTAATGACTTATTGTTGCTTTTATCGATATAATCCATGACAATTGTGGTGTTTTTTCCCAAATGATGTAGGTAATTTTGAAAATATAATGAGGTTATATAATGATGCATGCACACCTTATACTTATTGAAAATGATAATTTGAATGACAGAATACCTCATTAAAAAGATAAAGGAGAAGTACCCTCACCAGTTTTCAATATGACCACTGATCAATATGAACATTTTAAAATTAATAATATATGTAAAATTATAATTATGGTTTATAAATAGAAATGGAAATGGAAAATTAATACATAATGAATATTCGATGGCCTAAACTAGTAAGATTGTACTCTACGAAGCCCATTTTTCGGAGCTTGGAAAGGAGGTAGCATCACTAGGCATTGCTTTGAACCATGCCCAAGTCGATCATCAACGTATTAAGATGGAAAAAAATTTCATGTGGGATATGTTCTAGTCGGTGGAAATCACTACTCAAGCGATGTTATCAGAGCCACCCAAATCATCTATCACCATCACACACCTAACCCATAGGACATATACAGCTGTTATAAGGTTTAATATATAATGGTCTTAGTTACTTATTGTGTAATTATATTTTGAAAATAAAATTATTACTCTATAAAATCAGTTCTGAGAATTGTATTTCTTTAAAATATGATGAATTGGTAAATTTATTTTTCTGGTAAAATGGAACTTTTCATAAAGATATAAACTATTATATTAAAATAATTTTTTATTATAATTATTATTATAATTAAATAGTTTTATAATAATACTCATTTTAATTATAAATGATTATTAAATCTATTCATTTTTTTATTCTATCGATGATTATGTAATTAGATTGATAAGAATTATAATTTTATACGATAAAACAAGATTTTCTTAAATTAATGTATGAAATTTTATTAAATAATTAATTTTTGAAATATATATAAATCTAATAAAATATTAATATTAAATTACTATTACTAAAAAAATGGCATCAAAATTAATTTTTAGTAAGGATTTAAAACAAGTTTTTTCGAAACTAGACAATTTTTAATAAATGTCGGTTTCTGTTTTACAATTATTTATTCACATAATTTGAAAACTATTTGGATAAAATGAATATTATTTTTTGAATTGCTACATTAAAATTATCCAATGTATATTTTTTTCATAAATTTATAAGAGAACATAATTTTTCGGAAAAAAAATTATAAAACATGCAAATATATAACGTGTTTTATGACTTCATAATGATCCTATAGGGATGTAATAAAATTCCATAAAAAGTATATTTGTAAAAATATATATTTTTCTTTTAAAATAATGTATGTTTAGGTTTATTTGATTTATTTTATAATGCTTTATGGAATCCTCCAATACATATAAAATATGATTATATTTTAAGATAATTTTCTTGAAAGTGTGCCTCACCTCCCATTACTAAAGGGATATATATTAATATATTGTTCCCATTGACTTATAAAATAATTTATTGAACTCCCATTTTCTAGAATCTATTGTCAAAAAACATTGGAGGGTTTGGGGTATTGAATATTTTAATGGGTAGCAACCAAATCCAAAATAATAAACTCCATATCCTTAAAAATTATTATCCACCCATTATACCATCTACTATAATTCATGCTAATTGGATCATGAACATAATCTGAACCCTACTATCTAGAGTCTTCCAAATTCACCCCGTGCTCCCAAGAATCCTCCCCCGAGCCTTTGGAGTCAAACATCCATGTAAGGGATTCTCACATTCCTCTCCTCCATTCACTTCAAGAACCTTGTTTGTAATAAGTATTTTTAATATCATTTAGTAATATTATAATGAAATTATATTTAATTACCTGTAGTTAATTTTTTTATATTTCAACGTAGTATCATTTATCCTCCCCCATTTGGAACCCTATGTAATCCATTACCATTCAATAATTCTTTATGGGGTTTCTATCATCAAACTTTTATTGAAGTTACTATTTTATATTATGACTCTTATGATCCATTTTTATATACAGTGTTAGGTTTTTTCATGATCCCCATACTTTAAATTTGATTTATAGTTTATTATATTATCCTTTACTCCCATAAATTCCTTCCAATTATCCTTCATGTTCACTCTTTACTATACCAAAATTCATTAAGGGGTCTCCCTCTCCCATTTTTCATCAAGAAGCCATTTAATGTCATGCAACATAAATTACATTTTATTGATTTGGGATATTCTCTTCCATACATCATTATTGTCCATTTGTTTTATACATGAGTGGATCTTCATTTCACTCCCATTAATCCACCGTATGATACATTAATCCCACCAGATACTATACTGAAATTCGATAAGTTTTATTTCCATTATCATTTTTTCCAAGGATCCTTATTTTATTACATTCTTTTATGTTCAATTAAAATTTATGGGGTATATCCTCAAACCTTACCCATACTTCCATTTTTATGTTTTGTTGATGATAATCCCCTTTTCCTCTCATTAATCCCTCCCGTGTACACATATAACCAGGCTGAAATTTCGTAAAGGATTTCACTCTTCTCATATCCATTAAAAAATTCCATTTATATTATGAATCTAAATTCCATTTCATATTTAGTGATATTATGTTCTATTATCCCTTTAATATCCATATCATATATAAATTATGATACGAACTTTTCCCTTTCATCTGCCCAATTTATGAATATCTATATGATGATGATGTTGTGCCAAAACTGCACCATGATTTTCAATGCCAAAATCTGCATCTAGTGACTAGAATAATATTCCTCTATCATGGTTATTCACCTTTATGGAAATAAATTTATGGAATATTGACTTACATGTATTAATTCCACAGAAATTAATCTAGGAATAAATTATTATGTTGAAATAATCCTTGTTATATACTCTATATGTCACACATAAGCATGAGATTGAAATGATTATGAATGGTGTTCCATGATGGAACTCCAATTCATTGGGTAATGAATCATATCATTAAATCTAGTGTTGGGATATGGTTTACCTAGTTCAATTATAGGACTTTTTCACCCATGTTGGGAAAAGGGTTTACCTGATTTCATTATGTTAATGATGCATTGTTTTATGTTGTTCCCATATTTCCATGTTATGAATATCATGTTATATCATGCCTTTAATATCATGTTTCTTTTTCACTACATTGATATTCCTATTTACTAACATTTATTTTATTTATCCTGTTAATCCAGGTTCATTTGCTTATTGGTCTTTATTTCTCACCCATTTTTTTAACGTCCTGAGGTTATCCCATGAAATGATAACTGCGAATGAATGATGTGTTCATGTAAAATAGTATTTCAATAAAGAACTGAATTTCATGCTTTATGTTGTTATATAATATTCTTAATCCCAATAAAACTATAGCTATTGATCATAAAAGTTTTATAAAGTTCTTTTTTATGTAATGAGTCATGTTTAAATGAGGAATATAGAGCATGGTTGTTAGAGTTCGTATCTAAATATATGTTTAGTAATTTTCGGGATTATGATTTGAAATCACTACGAAAAGCCTTAGAGATAGGACTATGTATTATAAAGAATCCATAAATTTTTGTGAGTATAGAGTACGTGGTACATAAATAATGTAAAACCCAATATGAAAATGAATATGTAGAGGTGGCTCTGGCACATATGTATCAAGGGGTAAAACCCAAAAGCACCACTCTGAGCTAGAATCAAATAGAAACTGGTGCATGACAATGGTTATTTATCCACTATTAGTTTGAAACTCCAAGGAGATCTGCTTTTTTGAATTCATAAACTCATTACAAAACATTATTAAGGTAACAATGGAAGAAATATACAGGAGTAAATGTTATTAAATAGATCATGGATAACCTAGATTTAAACTTAGGGTATCACAATTTTGGATATACAATTGATGTACATGTTTATCCTTATATTTTCAATGTTCTCATATTACAATATTATTATCTAAGTATTCAGACCTCCTAATTGTAGTTTTTTTATCAAAATATGAATGGAGGAAGATCATGAGAAACTCTTCTAATTCTTCCCGAGGAACTACATGGAAATATTGTCTTAAAGTCACACTCAGATGACTTTGAAACTGTTTCAAATATCCATCTTATGAGAATACAACATTATGAGGTATAAAATATCTACAGAATTATACAATTATTTAATGAATCATGTACATATAATCGAGACTCTTAAACTGTAAACATTCATACCATGCTAATGGTGGGGCGTACCATAAAGGTCTTGTCAAATTCTTCTCTTTATTTCAAAATGAGCATGAACTAAATTATTTTCTAGATTTTCCAATAGAGGGTGACCTCAACGCATCCCATAGGTACAAAATTATACAATTATTTCTTTTGGGGAATACAAAAACATATATAAAAAAACCCATATTTTGAAATATTTGAAGATGATTGAGAGTGACTTTTTTTTATAAAAAACAAGATCAAAATGATATTACCAAATTATATATAGGAAATACATTTTCAATGACTTATTTTTTCTTCCATCGATATAATACAAGACATTTATGGTGTTTTAGGGTAAATGAAGTAGGTGATTTTGAAAATATAATGTGGTAACATTGTGACGAGTGAACCCTTTCTACTTATAAAAATTGAAAATTGGAAATACTGAAGACCTCATTAAAATGATGGAGGAGAAGTACCCTCTTCTATTTTCACCATAGTATGTAGAACCAAATTTTGGGAACAAAATATTATATGGTGGGAGGAATTTATCAACCCTAACATTGTAATAATATTTAGTTTCTTGGAAATTTATGTTTTATAGTGTCGAATCCATTAAAACAATAATAGTTTAAATAGAAATGTAACAGTAATTTTTCCAGTGTTTTTCAATTATGACTAATGATCAATAAGACTGTTTGAAAGAATAGTAATATATATATAATTATAATTATTTTTTATAAATTGAAATTACAATTAAAAATTAATTCATTAAAATTATTCGAATTTCACAACCAGTAAGATTGTACTCTATGAATCCCACTTGTCAGATCTCAAAAAGGAGGTAACATCACAAGTCTTAACACTGGTCCGAGACCAAGTTGATCTTCAACATGTTATTCTTGATCAAAATTTCATACGGGATATGTTGAAGTTGTTGTAAATCATCACTCGGGTGATATTAACAGAGCATCCCAAATTGTCTATCATCATCACAGACATTACCCATTTGTCAAATACAGGTGTTATAAGCTTTAATATATCAAGGTACTAGTTACATATTGTGAAATTACATTTTATAAATAAAAATCTTACTCAATAAATTCCATTATGAGAATAGTATTTCGTAAAAATATGATTAATTTGATAAATTCATTTTTCTGATAAAATGGTACTTTTCAGAAATATATAAAATATTATATGAAATTAAGCATTTAAAATTAATGTTATTATAATTAAACAATTTTATAATAATATTAATTTTAATTATAAATTAATTTTATATCTATTCTTTATTGTTTTTACTATATAAATGATTAAATAATCAATTTGATTCGAATTATATTTTTATAAGATAAAATAGAAATTGTATTTTTTTCAATTAATGAATTTAATTTAATGAAATAATTGTTTTTTTAAATAAATAAAATTATAATATAAAATTATAATTAAATTAATAATAATAAATATAGATATTTTTTATGAAATCAAAAGTAAATTATAGTAAGTATTGAAAACTATTTCGTCCAAAACCCGTCAATTTTCAATAAAGTCGTATTTTTATTTTATGAGTGAAAATTAAAATATAATGTTAATTATGTAAATATAATGAATATTATTTTTTAATAAAAACATGGAAATTATCCAGTATTTATTTTTTCATAATTTTCCAAGTTAATTAAATTTGTGGGTAAAAATTGAAAGCTATAAAAAAATATAATGTGTTTTATGACATCATAATACTTAATAGTGATGTAATAAAAATATATAAACTGTATATTTGTCTAAATATATTTTTTAATTTTAAAAAAATTTAATTTTTGGTTCATTTGGTTTATTTTATAAAGCCTAAGGAAATCCACTATGACATATAAAATATGATACAATTTTAATATAATTTCATTGAAACTGTGCCTCACGTCCACTAATAAAAGGAATATATTTTAATATATTCGGCCCTTAGACATGTAAAATAATTTATTGATCTCCCCTTTTATATTATCCATTTCAAAAAACATGTTATGTTTTGTGGTTTTGAATATTAAATTGAGTAGTTCCCAAATCCAATATAATAAATAAATCCCTCTCCTTTCAAATATTACCCCACCCATGATCCCATTTCCAATCATTAAATCTCTTTTGAGAACTCCCAAAATCAGTCCCCAACTCTCTAGAGTCTTCCTAATACACCACCAAGCACAAATGACTCCCCCAATAATCCATTTCAGTCACACATCCAACATTGGGATTCACACATTCCTCTCCTATTTTAACTTCATGAATCTTGTTTGAAACTTATGTTTTTAATTTCATTTGGTTAAGTTGTCATCCTTTTAAAATTAATTACCTAATTTATATTTGATGATATTTCAATGTGGGATAATTTAATATCCCCAATTTATAACATTACTTAATTTTTACATTGCTAAAATTCTATATGGGTTTTCTCTCTCCAAATTTATATTCATGTTCTTCTTTTATATTACGATTCTTATATTCCATTTTTATATACAGGGTTATTATTTTTCATGATCCCCATACTGTCCATTTAATTTACAGTTGATGATATAGTCATTTAAATCACATAAATCCATCCTTATTATCCTTTAAGTACAATCATTACTATACCGAAATTCCGTATAAGATCTCCCTTTATCCTTTTTCGTTAAGAAACCCTTTAATGTCATGGCATATAATAAACATTTTCTTGACTTGGGATATGATCATCCAAAAAACATTATTGTATATTTTATTTATAAAACTTGGGATCTTTCATTCACTCCCATTAAGCCACCACATGATCCATTAATTCCACTAGTTAATATTCCTAAATTCGATTTGGTTTTTATCTCTTCTCATGTTTGTCGAAATATACTTATATTGTTATAGTATTTTATGTTCAATAAAAAATGATGTGGTATAGCCTAAAACCTACACAATAATACAATTTTTATGTTTTAATGATAATTAACCACTTTCTATCTCATTAATCCCTCTCGTGTATACCTATTACCAAGCCGAAATTCCGTAACAGATTTCACTATTCTAATTTACATTAAATAATATAATTTATTTTATGAATATAAATTCCATTTCATATTTTGGGATTATATTTTCAATGATCCCCTAATTATCGATATCATGTATAAATTGTGATAATATCTTTTCCCTTTCATAATCCAAAATTATAAATATCTATATAATGATGTTATTGTGCCAAAATTGCACAGTGATTTTCCAAGACAAAATCCTCATGCAGTTACTAGAATAACCACTCCAGTATCATGGGTATTAACCTGTATAGATATATACTTGTCTAATTTTTTCATAAATTTATTAATTCTACATTCCTTCACCTCGGAAGAAATAAGGATGTTGAATGAATCATTGTTTTATGATCTCTATAGCACAATTAAGATTGAGATTGAAATTATTATAATGGGTGTTCCTTGGTAGCACTCCAATTCATTTGGTAATGTTTCATATCTTGATATCTCATGTTGGGATAGGTTTTTCCCTGATTCCATTATAGGAAATTTTTCCACCATGTTGTGAAAAGGGTTTACCAGATTCCTTTATTTTAATGATGCATTATTATAAGTTGTTCCCATATTTCCATGTTATGAATATCATGTTATATCATGGATTTAAGTTCATGTTTCTTTTTCACTCCATTAATATGACTATATACTATCATTTACTTTATTTATATTTTTATTCCATGTTTATTCCCTTATTGGTATTTATTTATCACCCTTTTTTAGTAATGTATTAAGGTTTTCCCAAGAAATTATAATTACCATGGAATGTTGTGGTAATGTGAAAGATGGTTTAAATAAAGATGTGTATTACATGTTTCAGGTTGTTATATAATGTTCCTAATCATCAATGAAACTATAAATACAGATAATTCAATTTTTAATAAGTGATATTTTATGTTATAAATCATGTTTAAATATGTACTAGATAACATGGTTGGCATAGTTCATATATGAGGATAGGTTTAGTTATTTATAGGGTTATGATTTGAGAAATCTAATTAAATCCTTAGGTATAAGAAAAAGTGTAATAAAAGCAACCCTAAATTTTGGGGAGTATAGAGTAAGTGGTTTATCGAGAAATTAAATCCATATCTGGACATGAATAAGTTGAGGTGGCTATGTCACAAATGTATCTAGGGGTAAAACTATAAAACAATTCTTTGAGATAGACTCGAATGAAAACTAGTGCAGGACAACGTTCCGTGATACACTCTTGGTTTGAAACTCCATGGAGATAATATTTTATGAATTATTAAACTCATAAAAACCCATTATTAAGGGAACAATGTAAAAAAATTCCATATGGGTAAATGTAATTAAATAGACCATGGATAACCTAGGTTTAAACATAGGGTATCACATGTTGGGATATACTAATTATAACATTTTATATCTTTATATGTTAAATGTTCACATATTACATTCTTATTAGATAAGCATTCAAACCCCATAACCATAGTATCTTTTTCATAGTCAAAATATGATCGAAGGAAGATCACAAAAAACACTTCTCCCTTTTCCTGAAGAACTACATGGAAATATTATCCTGATGTCACACTTTGTTAACTTGGAATATGTTTCAAGTAACTATGATATATGAAAACAACATTATGAGGAATAAAATATCTATGAAATTGAACAATTATTTCAAGGATCGTGTATATCTATTGTAGAATCTTACACTGTAAACTTTCGTACAATGATAATAGTGGAAAGTACCATTAGGGTCTTGTAAATTTCTTCTCTTTTTTTCAAAATTATCATGCATTAAATGATTTTCAAGATGTAGCAAAATAGGGTGACCTCTGTGTATCCCATTTGTACCAAAATATATATTTCTGTCTTGAGGGAATATTGAAACATATATAAAATCCATATTTTGAATTATTTTAATATGAATCAGTAAGGCTTCTTTTTATAATGACAAAATTTTAATATGATATTTCAAAATTATATATAAGAAACACCTTTTAAATGACTTATTGGTTCTTCCCTATATATAATCCAATACATTTTTGGTGTTATTGGGAAAATAAAGTTGGTGAATTTAAAAATATAATGAGGTAACATTGTGATTCATGAACCCTTCAGACTTATAGGAAATGATAATTTGAATGATGGAAGACCTCATTGAAAAGATGAAGGAGAAGTACCCTCACCTATTTTTACCATTGTATGTAAAACAAAATTTTGGGATCAAAATTTCTTATTGTGGAGAGAATTTAACAACCCTGTCTTTAGAATAATATTTTGTTTCCTCAAAATTTATGTTTTATAGTGTAGAATTCATTAAAAATATAAATGAATTAATAGAAATGTAACTATCAGTTTTCAAGAATTGGTCAATTATGACAAATTTTCAATAAGACGGTTTGATGGAATAATAATATATATAAAATTATAATTAATGTTTTTAAATAAAAATTGAAAATGAAAATTAATTCATAAATAAGATTTGATGGCCTCAACTAGTATGTTTGTACCATATGAAGAGCACCTATCAGAGCTTGGAAAGGAGCTAATGTCAATTGGATTTTCTCTTGACCAAGACAAAGTTAAGCTTCATCATGTTACTCTAGAAGACAATTTCCTATAGGATATGTTCAAGTTCGTGTAAATCACCACTCAGACAATGTTATCAGAGCATCCCAAAGAGTATATCACCATCACACTCCTTACACATTGATCATATTCGAGAGATAGAAGGTTTTATATACCACTGTATTAGTTACTTATTGTGTAATTACATTTTTTAAATAAAATTCTTACTCTATAAACTCTATTCTGAGAATATTCTTTCATAAAAATATGATGAATTTGATAAATTGATTTTCTGGTAAAATGGTACTTTTCATAAATATATATACTTTAATATTAATATAACGTATTATTATTAATGTTAGTATAATTAAATAGTTTTATAATAATATTAATTTTAATTATAAATTATTATTATTTATATTCCTTATTGTTTTTACTCTATAAAGGATTATGTAATCAATTTGATACGAATTATATATTTATACGTTAAAACTGAAATTGTATTTTTTTTCTCATATTGAATATGTTGATGAATTGAATGATTTTTGAAATAAATATATTTCTAATAAAATAATATTATTAATTTAATATTAATAAATATAAACAATTTTTTGATGTCAAATATAATTTTTATTAAGGATTGAAAACTGCTTTTTTCCAAAACCGGTAAAATTTCAAAAAATAGTAGTTTTTTAAAGTGAATATTTAATTACCTAGAATATTATTTAATAAAATTGATATTATTTTCTTAATTATGATATTGAAATTATCTAATAGTGAATTTTTCAAAATTTTCTAAGTTGATCAATTTTTTGTTCATAAAAATTATAAACCGTATATATATGTAATGTGTTTCATGACATCATAATGACCCATTAGTGATGTAATAAAATTATATAAAATATATATTTTTCATAATATATATTTCTATATTTTAAAATAATGTAATTATAGGTTTGTTTTATTTATTTTACAATGCCTTTGGGAATCCATCATTACATATAAAATATGATAAAATTTTAAAAAAATATCCTTGAAAGTGTTCCTCACATCCACATAAGAAAATGAAATATTTTAATATATTCATCAATCAAAATTATAAAATAATTTAGTTAACTCCCTTTTTCTAGAACCATGTACAAAAACCATTGGATGGTTTGTGGGCTTGAATATTTTATTATGTAGATAATAAATCCAAAATAATTTTGAAATCCACCCCATTTCATATATTAACCCAGTCATGATCCTATTCCAATCACTCAATTTGTATGGTGCATGTCCAATCTCTGACATGTACTCCCCAGAGTCCTCCTAATGAACCCTCAATCTCCCATGATTCCTCCCCCAAGCCTTTGTAGTCAAACATCTACCTAAGTGGTTCTCACCTTCCACTCCAACATTAACATCAAGAATTATATTTGAAATTAGTATATTTAATTTCACTTGGCTATGTTTTCATCCATTGATAATTAATTACCTACTATATATCTGATGTTATTTCAATGTGGCATCAATTATCATCAACCATTTGGACCCTTACATATTCTGTTACTATGCTAAAATTCATTATGGGTTTTCTCCCTTGAAATTTCAATTCATGTTCCTCTTTTATAATTTGATTCTTAGATTCCATTTTTTAAATTTAGGGTTATGATTTTACATGAAACCCATACATTACATTTATTTATTTGATGATATCATCATTTCACTCTTATAAATCTCTCCATGGTATCCTTTAATTACACTTGTTACTATAACGAAATTCTGGAATGGATTTCCCTCTCTCCCTTTTATTGATGAAACCCTTTAATGTTATGCCATTTAATTTCCATTTTTTGATTTGGGATATGATATTCCATACATAACTAATTTACATTTTATTTATATAGGATGGGATCTTCCTTTCAATCCCATTTATCCTACCTTGGAACCTTTAATCCAACTAGTTACTATGCCAAAATTTGATTAGGTTTTCGTTATTTCTAATTTTTATCCAAGGTACCGTTTATTGTTACATTTTTTTATGTTCAATTAAAAAACATGGGGTATAGCCTCAAACCAACCCCAAACTAGCATTTTAATATTTTAATGAATAAAAATTCATTTCTCTCTCATTAATCCCCCCCCCTCGTGTACACAAATTACCATGCCAAAATTCCGTAATGGATTACTATCTTCTCATTTTCTTTAACGAATTTTATTTTTATTATGAATATAAATTATATTAAATATTTTCAGATATTATGTTCCATGGTATCCTTACTCTTCATATCACGTATAAATTACGATATACCATATTCCCTTTCATCAGCCGAATTTATGAATATCTATGTGACGATTTTATTGTGCCAAAATTGCACCATGATTTTCCAAGTCAAAATCCTCATGTAGTGAATAAAATACCCATTACTGTATCATGAGTATTCCCCATTATGGAAATATAATTTTTGAATACATTCTTAAATGTATTAATTCGACATTCCTTTATGAGGTAATAATTCATTATGTTGAATTAATCCTTGTTATTTGATCTATTGGGAACTCATAAGCATGATATTTAAATCATTGTGAAGGGTACACATTGACATCACTCTAATTCATTGGGTGATGTTTCATATCATGATATTCCATGTTATGATAGGGGTTTACCTTATTCCATTATATGACATTTGTCCACCATGTTGGGAAAATGGTTTACTTTATTCCATTATGTTTATGATGAATTGTTTTTAATTGTTCTGATATTTCCAGGTTATGAATATCATATTATATCATTCCATTAAGTTCATGTTTCTTTTTAACAAAATTTATATTCCTATTTACATACATTTATTTTTTTCTCAATTTATTCCATGTTTATTCAAATATTAGTATTTATTTCTCTCCCTTTATTAGTAATATACTCTTGTTATCCCATGCAATGATAAGTACGAAGGAATGTTGCGGTCATGTAAAAGAAGTTTTCAGTAAAGATGTGTATTTCTTGTTTTATGTTGTTATATAATGTTTTCAATCCCCAATGAAACTATAAATATTGATCATCCAAATTTTATTCCCTAATATACCTGTTAATAAATCATGTTTAAATATGGAATAAGGATCATGGTTTTTATAGTTCATATATGAGGATATGTTTAGTAATTTTGGGATGAAGATTCAAAAACTCTAATGAAATCCGTAGGGATAATACTAAGTATAACAATAGAATACCTAAATTTTGGTGAATATATTATAAGTGGATTATTAAGGAAATACATCCCTATCTAGAAATGATTTAGTAGAGGTGTGTAACACCCCGACCATAGTGACCTAGAGTCAGTGCATTATTTTAATACATTGGCATGATTACAAGGAACCAATTCCCGAAGAACCGAACAATTTAGCAGTCATGGAAAATAGATTACATACATGAATGTTACATTACAGTTCATAACATACAAAACAACATAAATAATCCTTTATGAATACCATTATTCCCTTGTCTTAACCCTGAATATAAATCACATTACATTTCTTGGAATCCTGGGAAAAACAAAACATAGAAAGGGGTGAGCTCAAATGCTCAGTAAGGGTAAGCAATACAGCGGAAAATTTCACAAATAATCATAATAATTTAAGGCAATGTATAAAACTAAAACAAAATCCTTTTAAACTTGAACTTCAGCATAATATGGCAGAAAAAAATGAAATAATTCAATTTACATATTCACATGGATATTGTACTAATCGAATAATCACATGAAATATCACTAACCACTTTCATAATGATGGAATGCATAATGCCAGGCTATCATAACCACATATCCAAGGCCTCATGCCAAGACTACAAATAAGATTTTTCAAAGGACATGTGCCAAGACACTAGTTTGTCTCATGAGACCTATCGATGAATCGAGGAGCTATAGAGGGCTCCACCCATCACATATTAAGTCCAATGAATTCCCATATGAAATGGTTTAATCATAACATAAAAATTTGTATTAAAACTAGCATACGAAATGTCAATATTTTCACCATAAACCATGAATTGTATAAAAATAGCACATCCACAGTCAAACATATCACAAAATCTTCAATATAATATAGACGTTTTGTATCATAATAAATCAACTTCAAATAAGCTTAAAAGCCATCAAAGGATGTTGACATAGATGAAATCAAAACTATTTGAGAGAAATATCACATTTCTCGAAATCATTGAAAAGTCACACATTTATAAATGAAGTAATTTAAAAAGAGATTTTTGAATCAAAGTGTCCCATACCACATTAAAACTTTTGAAAAGAAATATCATTTCAAAACCTTCATGTCTATATAAATAAATCCTTAAAATCATTTTGAAAACATGGACATTAATTAAAAATATTTAGAATGATAAATCATTAAAACATTTAAAATTATGATCTTGATAAAGAGTACCTTTCAAAAATTCTTAAAATATTCATTTTCAAATCATTAAAAAGTCACATAATTATAAAATAAAACATTTACTTTGAAAATATTCTTATAAGATTGTAAAGGAAGCTTTGACTATTTTATAATGGCGGTAAATAGCCGCACCCGCCGTATAAGTTAAAAAAACATTCTTACCTTAAATTTGTCGAAAGGTAAAAAGTACATTGTTTGGAAAACGATGGAAAGATTCCATTCAAAATACATAAGGGTATAAATTAATTTAACCCATATTATTTTTAAATAGTAAAAATGTTTTGAAATACATTTTGAAGAAACATGGATGTGGATGATAATGAGATCCCAGTAGATAATTGCGTATAAACAACCTCGGATAATGAAGAGATTGTGAAATAAACCCTTACCTTATACTTTTCCTTGGTTGGGGGTAGGTTAACCACCTGTATAATGAGGAAATAATTTTTATTAAATTATTCAATAATCATATACAGTAATATGATATCATATATGATCTTTTAACATTTCTTTGTTAATAATATCTTAGAATTATCATCGTTTCGGGTGTTAACTTACTCGTTTTCTTTTATATGTTTTGTTATGTAAGCCATTTTTTTCTTGGATAGGTTGTATATTATTAATATCCAGAATGATATCAAGTCCTTAATCATTATTTTCAAATCATAAAATGATAATTATACTTGAATGGATACGATAGAGAATGAATCTCATCGCGTTCGTGGAGACGGTAGTCCGTACGTACGCACGAGTGACAATATCATTCTTTTGATAATAAAATAATATATAATTGGATGTTATATCATATATAAAGAATAATTATCATGTTATATTTATTATTTACATGAATTACACATCATTAGTGTACCCATCCAAAAAATAATTTATTGAATAACAATTACATCACGACGTGGAGACGGTAAGCCGTACGTACGCACGCATGGTGACATGTTATTCAAAGGGTGGATAGAATACTGAATATGTTTGTACCATATTTATAATAATATTACAGTATATATGAGATACTGGATTAATTATTTTATAATGGGAAAAACAAAGAAAGAAGAAGTTGAAGAAGAAATGAATTTGAAAAAGTGTGGTGAAAACATTACCTCTTCTTCGGGTTCTTCCTTTTGATTTGATCAAAAGGGCTCTTTAGGTTGGCTTTATGATCAAACTAAGGCCTCTAGGTTGTATTTAGGGAAGTTTAGAGAGTATTGGGGTAGGGGTTAGCCGAACCAAAAGGCTATGAAGGTGTGATGTAATGATAAGGGGGAGTGCCCTTTTATAAGAGGGGTGAGGGGCACCTTTGTAAAAGCTAGAAATATTAATTTATAATAAATTCATATTCGGTTTATAATGGCTCCAAAGTTGATTATTCAAAGTTAAAGATGGGGATAGGTCTAAAACCATTCAACCAATAGAATTTATACAGGTTTGGGTTACTATATTAACCTTTTCTTTTAGTATTAACTCTTAGTCAATTAGTTTGACATTTACCATGTCACTTTGTATTTTTATATTATATATTTAATAAACTTACTATATACATTTAATCTACCCCCAAGTTGTCCATTAATGATACACCTATCATGATATGTGTATCTTGACCGAACCTGAGATTTTTAAATTTTAATATCAATTAATAATATAATATTTGTTTTAAAAACTCTTTTATGTCAATTTTGACACTATTCAACAGTTGATTTTTGTGAAACTCATAAAAGAATGATTACTTCGACCAAAGGTAATTAAATCAATACTAACATGTCATATTAACCAAGAAAATTAGTTTAATTCATAAAAATTCTAAAATTATATTTATTTGGGTATTTATAATATCAAATATTCCAATTTTTCATTAATTAGGTAATTAATGCATCATCATTGTGTCATAAATAAATTAAATGTTTTAATGTATAAAAATTATAAATAAAATATCATTATGTAGGAGATATTTTTATCTTTCTAATGAATATTTAAAATCGAATATATCTTCTGTATAACCCTATATTAAAAATGTTTTAGTAAATAAACTTTGATTTTAACTCTTTTAACTCTTCTTTGAACTAAATAATAATAAATGTCCTAATCTAATCCAAGTGGACCTAAATGGAAATATTTTATTCCTAAGGTTGTTTGAGGTCGAGATAAAATTGTCCAATTGAATTAGGACATGTGTTAAGATAATACTAATATCATTTTTACCCTTAATTACCCTATTTACTTTTAACCGTGGTAAATAAAAGTAAAAAGTTACTATTCACCAAAAATTATTTTCCTCTCATTGAACCACATTTTACTTATTGATATTAACCGTGTCTCTCGGAATTTCAAAATTACATTAACAGAAGCGGTAAAATTATGTTTTATGAAAAATTCAGTTTTTTTTAACTACCACTTAGTAGTTTCACTATTCATCAAAAATTGAAGTTTTTCAGAACAATGCCAAAATTTTACCCTAAGATATAATTGATATTCCAAATTAAAAAATGATATCTATTTTAAAAAATTCCAAAAATATAAGTTGCATTAATTAATTTTATAATTAATTCCAGCTGTCACAACAAATAGCGAGTTTTTAAGAAACAATATATATCAAAATATTGACAATTGTTTAGGTCCAATTTCGAAGTGAAATTAATTATAATGTACACCATTGGTTAAAATGGTAAAAATAAATTCTAATTATACTTTAAAACCACTCAAATTCATAATTTATCACCATTAATTATTTTGATTAAAAAGGTTATTTTTAATTAAAAATTAGTAATTTTCACTATTCGTCAAAATATTAAAGTTATCCGAAAAGTACCAAAATTTCCCCCTAGGATAATTTTGATATTCAGAATCCAATAATTAAGTCCATTTTGAGAGATAGAATTTACAAAATTTTAAAAAGTAGGTATTACTATTCATAACGACTAGTTTGGTAAGTCATGGTGTGCTTTAACTCGGTGTTGCGTGTAGTGCAAGTTATTGAATTACTTTGAAGAAATAACACACTATGTAATATTGGGGTGTTACATTCTCCCCTCCTTCAATAAATTACTTCGTCGCAATTTGAAATTGTTCTCTGAAAATAAAAGGTTGAAAAAAAATATCTTTGTGGGAAAACCCACATCGGAAATTGGGTAACTAAAATTTAGTCTTAATATGAGGAAAAGAGAAACGAAAGGGTTACCAAAAAATTATGATCTCGATTAGGAGATCATTGGTGGAAATTACAGACATATTATTAGAGGAAAAACGTAACTATTTGTAGGTAGTGATTGAGGTCATCAATCACAAACAAGTTTAAAATTGAGGTCCTTAAATTCATCAATCTATGATGATTTAAAAAACCATCGATTCAACAAAACATAAGGTATTAGGATAACACATTTTTGACGTTTCAGAATATCTTAGTTGAAATACCACATCGAAAAATGAATTAATGAGGCCTCTATTTAAAATAAAGAGTGGAAAGTATGAAGATTACCGAAAATAACACATACTAGGGTTCCATGTAGGAAAATATGGATATGGAAGAGAAATATAACCATCAATTATCTGATGGAGAGTGGTAGAGAACATGGCTATGAAAAGGCCAACAATACCAAAGCCATAAATTAGTGATGATTTAAGGTACCATCTAGGAAAACATTTTTGTTCTATGTTCCTTTTCTTAATGTTGAGGAATTTATTTATGAGATTGGCTAAGATCATAAAGAGATATACTTACATTAAAACTAGAGTTTTATCCATTAATAAATTTCTCCCACAAACTCATATTTCACTCTAAAATATAATAGAATGTAAAAAAATCTATTTATACTATTCGTACCGGGTTCCAAAATAAAAGAATTTA
The DNA here is from genome assembly GCA_963277665.1 of Viscum album. Lineage (NCBI taxonomy): Eukaryota > Viridiplantae > Streptophyta > Magnoliopsida > Santalales > Viscaceae > Viscum > Viscum album. The sequence goes on along the minus strand of OY728127.1, from coordinate 436,593,321 downwards.
TAATTCATCTACTAGATCTTTTAAAAAAACTACATTATTTAATCCAGGACATCCTGTGGTCCAGTGGAAGGTGATACACCCTTGTCGCCCTTCAGTTGTGGGTTCATGTCTCGCGGCCTTGCCGGTCGCGACGGGTTGCCGCCCGACCTCTGGGTTGTCCTTCTATGTCAATCCAAAATTAATCTCAAACTAGAATTTATCCAAAATACTTCCCTCCAAACTCACAGTCCAACATTTATAAGGAAGGTAAACATAATGTAGATCCTTTTTACCCCGTAATAGCATATGAATACCTTTATCATGTATTCTTTTAAATCACTAAAACATCCTGAATTACCATAATCCTTATTTATTACATTAATGCTCCCTTATTCCATATAGAATGATGGATTTACTTCATCAATCCAAAAAAATTTTAAACCCCAACAATGATGGAATATAAAAATCATTAATCAGCTTCAAGGTAGTCATGAATATCCAATATAATTTATCCAAATCAATCATGTATTATTCTAAAATCACTACCTCGGTATCAGAACCATATTATGGTTTATCGTTCTCTCAACCATATATTTTCCAAAAATTTAACCTGCTATTGAGTCACTTTTCTTTTTTCCACACAATCTCAAGTCCTTAATGAAATAGTACTGCAGTAAAATCCTTATATACTCCATAATTATTATAACAAGTACATTGTTGATACAACACTGAAATGACATAATCAACATAAGAACTCTAATCATTCCTCTTCATCTGTGATAGTATCATAACTTGATTATTATCCAATAGCATCATTTGCAGCATAGTCTGATGACTGGGACATAGGTTCGCGTAGTGTCCAAACTCCATGCAAATGAAGCATTGTACATTTGAAACCATTTTCTTACCATTTCAGTCACGTACCTTGTTCCCTTTTCACCACACTTATAACAAACTCTCATTCCTTTCAGGAAATTTCCAGGTTGTTTCTTCCCACAATTATCGCATATGGGGAAATTCTTCTTTTCCCTCTTCCCTTTATCCATCTTTCTCTATTCTATCCTTTTCTTCCCTTGCTTCCCTTCAAATCTATAGTACTCTGTAAACTCTTTAGTTATCTTATCCACACATGATATTATTTCATCATATGATGATAATACATGGGAGACTATTTCCCTTCTAAATGATGTCTTAGTACCATGAAAGATACGATCCTTCTTACTCTTTAGATCATACGTATTACTGGAGTTCACATTCCTTCTACTGGGCGCCATTTCTATACAATAGCATAAACTAGGTCAGTTTATGAATTGCAATAAATAATTCCTAAGTCAAATTGAACAGTTTATGGATATAATCCATAATCATAAAAAATGTTTTCATTGAGTAAGTATATACTCATGATCCCTTCATAATGGTTTGTAAATAAAATGAGAATTATCCTAAGCATATCCCCCGAGAGTGTCGTAACCAAGAGTGTAGGAAGGCCCGTTGTCGTGCACCAGTTCCCGTTCGAGTCTAGCTCAAAGTAGTGTTTTCGTGTTTTACCCCTAGGTACATCTGTGCCAGAGCCGCCTCTACCTGCTCGTATCCAGATAGGGATGTATTGCTCTAAAAACTCACAAAATCTATACAATACCAAAATTCATGGATGTTCTTCTATAATAACCCTCAAAGTCTATCTTAGGGCTATGTGGTCTAATCAGTGTTTATCTAAATCTAGTTCCCATGGTTATTGCTAAACCTCCCTCCGATACAAACTGTAACACCCCGACCATAGTGACCTAGAGTCGGTGCATCATTTTAATACGTTAGCACGATTACAAGGAACCAAGTCCCGAAGAACCAAATAGTTTAGCAGTCTTGGAAAATAGATTACATACATTAATATTACATTACACTTCATAACATACAAAACAACATAAATAATCCTTTATGAATGCCATTATTCCTTTTTTGTAACCCTGCATATCAATCACATTACACTTCTTGGAATCCTGGGAAAAATAAAAACATAGAAAGGGGTGAGCTCAAATGCTCAGTAAGGGTAAGCAATACAAGGGAAACTTTCACAAATAATCATAATCATTTGAGGAAATGTATAAAACTAAAACAAAAGCCTTTTAAACTTGAACTTCAACATAATATGGCAGAAATAAAATGAAATAATTCCATTTACTTATTCACATGGATATTCTACTAATCGAATAATCAAATGCAATATCACTAACCACTTTAATAATGATGGAATGCATAATGCCAGACTATCATAACCACATAACCAAGGCCTCATGCAAAGACTACAAATAAGATTTTTCCAAGGCCTTGTGCCAAGACACTAGTTTGTCTCATTAGACCTACCGATGCATCGAAGAGCTATAGCGGGCTCCACCCATCACATATTAAGTCCAATGCATTCTTATATGAAAATGTTTAAACATAACATAAACATTCATATTAAAACTAGTATACGAAATGTAAATATTTTCACCATAAACCATGAATGGTATAAAAATAGCATATCCACAGTCAAACATATCACAAAACCTTCAATATAATATAGAAGTTTTGTAACATCCAATAAGCTTAAAATCCATCAAAGGATGTTGACATAGATGATATCAAAACTATGTGAGAGAAATATCTCTTTTCTCGAAAGCATTGAAAAGTCACACATTTATAAAGGAAGTAATTTAAAAGAGGAATCAAAGTGTCCCATGCCATTTTGAAACTTTTGAAAAGAAATATCATTTCAAAACCTTCATGTCCATATAAATAAATCCTTAAAATAATTTTGAAAACATGGACATTAATTAAATATATTTAGAATGATAAATCCTTAAAACATTTAAAATTATGATCTTGATAAAGAGTACCTTTCAAAAATTCTTAAAATATTCATTTTGAAATCATTTAAAAGTCACATAATTATAAAATAAAACATTTACTTTGAAAATATTCTTATAAGCTTGTAAGGGATGCTTTGAAGATTTTATAATGGCGGTAAATAGTTGCACCCGCCATATAAGTTAAAAAAACATTCGTACCTTAAATTTGTCGAAAGGTAAAAAGTGAATTGTTTGGAAAACGACGGAAAGATTCCATTAAAAACATATAATGGTATAAATTACTTTAACCCATATTATTTGTAAATAGTAAAAATGTTTTGAAATACATTTCGAAGAAACATCGATGTGGATGATAAAGAGATCCTAGTAGATAATTGCGTATAAACAACCTCGGATAATGAAGAGATTGTGAAATAAAACCTTACCTTGTACTTTTCCTTGGTTGGGGGTAGGTTAACCTCCTGTATAATGGGGAAATAGTTGTTATGAAATTATTCAATAATCATATACATTAATATGATATCATATATGATCTTTTAACATTTCTTTGTTAATAATATCTTAGAATTATCATCGTTTCGGGTGTTAACTTACTCATTTTCTTTTATATGTTTTGTTACATAAGACATGTTTTTCAGGGATAGGTTGTATATTATTAATATCCAGAATGATATCAAGTCCTTAAAAATTATTTTTAAATCATAAAATGATAATTATACTTGAATGGATACGATAGAGAATGAATCTCATCGCGTTCGTGGAGACGGTAGTCCGTACGTACGCACGAGTGACAATATCATTCTTTTGATATTAAAATAATATATAATTGGATGGTATATCATATATACAGAATAATTATCAGTTATATTTATTATTTACGTGAATTAAACATCATTATTATACCCATCCAAATAATATTTTATTGAATAACAATTATACCACGACGTGGAGACGGTAAGCCGTACGTACGCACATATGGTGACATGTTATTCAAAGGGTGGATAGAATACAGAATATTTTTGTACCATATTTATAATAATATTAATGTATATAGGAGATACTGGATTAATTATTTTATAATGGGAAAAACAAAGAAAGAAGAAGTTGAAGAAGAAATGAATTTGAAAAAGGGTGATGAAAACATTACCTCTTCGTCGGGTTCTTCCTTTGGATTTGATCAAAAGGGCTCCTTAGGTTGAATTTATGGTAAAACTAAGGCCTCTAGGTTGTATTGAGGGATGTTTAGAGATTATTGGGGCAGGGGTTAGCCGAACCAAAAGGCTATGAAGGTGTGAAGTAATGAGAAGGGGGAGTGACCTTTTATAAGAGGGGTGAGGGGCACCTTTGTAAGTGCTACAAATATTAATTTATAATAAATTCATACTCGGTTTCTAATGGCTCCAAAGTTGATTATTCAAAGTTCAAGGTGGGTATAGGTCGAAAACCATTCAACCAATAGAATTTATACAGGTTTGGGTTACTATATTAACCTTATCTTTTAGTATTAACTCTTAGTTAATTAGTTTGACATTTACCATGTCACTTTTTATTTTTATATTATATAGTTAATAAAAATACTATATACAACCAATATACCCCCAAGTTGTCCATTAATGATACACCTATTATGATATATGTCTCTTGGCCGAACCTTATATTTTTTAGAAATTAATATCAATTAATAATATAATATTTTTTAAAAAAACTCTTTTATGTCAATTTTGAAACTATTCAATAGTTGATTTTTTTGAAACTCATAAAAGAATGGTTAATTCGAAAAACGTTAATTAAATCAATCCTATCATGTCATACTAACCTATATAATTAGTTTAATTCATAAATGGCTCAAAATATATTTATTTGGGTATTTATAATATCAATTATTCCAATTTTTCATTAATTAGGTAATTTCTGCATCATCATTGTGTCATAAATAAATTAATTTTTTTAATGTATAAAAATTATAAATAAAATATAATTATGTTGTAGATATTTTTATCTTTCTAATTAGTATTTACAATCGAATTTATCTTATGTATAACCCTATATTAAAAATGTTTTAGTAGATAAACTTTGATTTTAACTCTTTTAACTCTTCTTTGAATTAAATAATAATAAATGTCCTAATCTAATCGAAGTGGACCTAAATGACAATATTTTATTCCTAAGGTTGTTTTGGGTCGATCTAAACTTGTCCAATAGAATTATGACATGTGTTAATGTAATACTAATATCATTTTTACCCTTAATTACCCTATTTACTTTTAACCGTGGTAAATAAAAGTAAAAAGTTACTATTCACCCAAAATTATTTTCAACTCATTGAACCACATTTTACTTATTGATATTAACTGTGTCTCTCATAATTTCGAAATTCCATTCACAGAAGCGGTAAAATTATGTTTTATGAAAAAATCAGTTTTTTAACTACCACATAGTAGTTTCACTATTCATCAAAAATTGATGTTTTTCAGAACAATTCCAAAATTTTACCCTAAGATATAATTGATATTCCAAATTAAAAAATGATATCTATTTTACAAAATTCCAAACATATAAGTTTCATTAATTAATTTTATAATTAATTCCCGTTGTCACAACAAATAGTGAGTTTTTAAGAAACAATATATATCAAAAGATTGACAATTGTTTAGGTCCAATTTCGAAGTGAAATTAATTATAATGAACACCATTGGATAAAATGGTAAAAATATATTCTAATTATACTTTAAAACCACTCAAATTCATAATGTATCACCATTAATTATTTTGATTAAAAATGTTATTTTTAATTAAAAATTAGTAATTTTCACTATTCATCAAAATATTAAAGGTATCCAAAAAGTACCAAAATTTCACCATAGACTAATTTTGATATTCCAAATCCAATAATGAAGTCCATTTTGAGATATAGAATTTATAAAATTTTAAAAATTAGGTATTACTATTCCTAACGTCAAGTTTGGTAAGTCATGGTGTGCTTTAACTCGGTGTTGCATGTAGTGAATGTTTATTGAATTACTTTGAATAAATAACACACTATGTAATCTTGGGGTGTTACAAGGTGGATCTAGAAAAGATGTGTCTTTGGGTAAAATCAGAAAACACTGCATTGAGGGACACTCGAATAGGAAATGCTACAGGACACAGGTCTTTGCTGCACTCTTGGTTTGAAACTCCAAGGTGATATACTTATGTGAATTCATAAAGTCATTACGAATCATTATTATAGGAACAAATAAAAAAATCCCATATGATAAAATGTTATCAAATAGATCATGGATAAACTATATTGAAACTTAGAGTATCCAAAATTAGGATATACTATTCATATAAATGTCTATCCTTATATGTATAATGTTATACTTTTACATTCTTTTTTGATAAGTATTAAAACCCCCTTATTCTATTTTATTTTTCTTAGTCAGAATATGAATGGAGGAATATCGCGAACAACTCTGATCACTCATCCTGAGGAACTAAATGGAGTTTTTATCCATAAGTGACACTCAGATGACGTTGAAACTTTTTTAAATAACCATGTCACATGGAAAAAAGATTATGAGGAATGCAATATCACTAGTTTTTCTTGATAATTTAAAGGATCAAGTATAATTAATTATATAATCTTACACTCTAAAATCTCTTACCATGCTAAGAGTGCGAAGTAAAATCACAATCTTGTTAGATTCTTCTCTTTTTTTAGAAATGATCAAGAACTAAATGATATTCTAGATTATGAAAAAGTGGGTGACCTTCAAGCAGATCATATGTACCACATTTTATATTTCATTATTATGGGAAAAACAAAAACATATATTCAAAAACCATATGTTCAAAAAAATTAGGATGAATCAGTTTGACTTTTTTCTAAAAAAGAAGTTCAATATGATACATCAAAATTATATATAAGAAATACATTTTTAATTACATATTGGTACTTCCACTGATATAATATTATACATTTTAGGTGTTTTGGGTAAATTATGTAGGGGATTTTGAAAATATCATGATGTAATGTTGAGACACATGAACCCTTTCTACTTATAAGAAATGGTAATATGAATGACTGAATTCCTCATTGAAAAGATGAAGGATAAGTACTCTCACATATTTTCCCCATATTATGTAAAACAAAATTTTAGGGTAAAAATTTCATATTGTGGGGAAAATATAACAACCCAATCTTTTGAATAATAATTTTTTCCTGAATATTTATGTCATAGAGTGTCACATTAATTAAAACAATAAAGGTATAAGTTCAAATGCAACAGTCGGTTTTTGAGAATGGGTCAATTGGGACCATTGAACGATGTGACCATTTGAAAGAATCATAATAAAAATAACATTATAATTATTGTTATAAATAGAAATGAAAATATAAAAATAATTCATAAAGATGATTTTTTCCCCTCAACCTGTATGATTGTACCAAGTGATTCCCATTTTCCAGAGCTATGAAAGGTGGTAGAATCACTGGGCTTCACTCTGAACCAAGCCCAATTTGAGATTCAACATGTCAAGATTGAACATAATTTCTTATGGGATAGGTTCAATTTGGGGGAAATTACAACTCGGGCGATGTAGTAGAGCTGCCCAAGGAGTCCATCACCATCACACACCTTACCCTTATAGTATATTAAGTTATTTTAATGTTTTATATAATAAGGTATTAGTTACATATTGTGTAATTCATTTGTTAAATAAATTTCATATTCCAAAAATTCCATTTTGAGAACAATCATTCTTAAAAATATAATGAATTGGATAAAATTGTATTTTTCTTATGTGGTATATTTCATAAATATATGAACTATTATATTAAATAATGGTGTTACAAATAATTCCATTGTTAATAAATCTCTGTATAATAATACTCATTTAAATTATAAATGATCATCATATATATTCATTATTTCATTTAATCTAACAATGATAATGTAATCGGTTTGATAAAAATTTTATTCATATATGATAAAATAGAAATTGTATTTTCTTCAATTAATGACATTATTATGATGAATTAACTGATTTTTGAGATAAATAATATTCTAATAAAATATTATTATTAAATTACTATTTATAAAAATAAATAATTTTTAAAAAGTCAACAGTAATTTTTATTAATGATTGGAAACTATTTCTTCCAAAACCCATCTATTTTAAATAAATTCCATTTGTTTTTTTGAAAGTAAAATATTCACATATTTAGAAAAATATTTAGATAATATCAATATTATTTTTTGAATTAGGATATCAGAATTATTCAAAGGTGAATTTTTCATTATTTTCCAAGAAAACAAAATATATAGGTAAAAAATAAAATTTTATAAATATATAATGTGTTTTATGACTTCATAATGACACAATATTGATGTAATAAAATTATATAAAATCTATATTCATCTAAAAATATTTTTATATATTAAAAAATATAATTTTATTTTTATTTTATTTATTTTATAAAGCCTTAGTAAATCTTCCTTGGCATATAAAATATGTTAAAATTTTAAAATAATTTACATGAATGTGTGCCTCAGCTCCACATTATAAAGGGTGATATTTTAATATCATCAACCATTATCCTTATAAATTAATTTATTTAAATACCAATTTCTAGAAATCAGGAGAAAACCATGACATGGTTTGTGGTTTCGAATATTTTAATATGTGGTGTCCAGAACCAAAATAATAAATAAATCCACCTTTCGTATATTAATCCACACATTCTCCCATTTATCATCCCTCAATCTCCTTGTATCATGAAAAAACTATAACCCTCTACTCACTATATTCATCCCAAGGAACCACCACGTTCCCATGTATCATCCCCCAATCCATTGGATCCATACATCCATGTATGGGATTCTCACCTTCCTCTCCTCCTTTCAATTCAAGAACCATGTTTGAAATAAGTATTTTTTATTTAAACTAGATATATATTCATAACGTTTTAATTAATTAACTACAATCCATTTGAATATATTTCAATGAGGAATCATTTTTCATCCCCCATTTTTACCCTTAGATAACCTATTACTATGCAATAATTTATTAAGGGATTCTCTTCAATTTTTAATTAAAGTTACAATTATAAATTATGATCCATAGGTTCCATTTTAATAAATTGTCTTATTATTTTACATCATCCACATACTATCAATTTGATTATAGATTATGATATCAACCTTTCAGTTTAACCATGTCTCCCTATGACCTTTTAAGTACACTCATTACAATACAAAAATTTCCTAAGGGATGTCCCTCTATCCATTTTCTTCCAAGACCCATTTAATTCCATGCTAATTAATTTCAATTTTCATGACAGTGGATGTTATCTTCCCTAAATAATTACTTTACATGTGATGTATAAATTATGGGATTTTCCTTTCACTGCCATTAACCCACCCTGTGATCATTTAATCCCACCAGTTACAGTGCAGAAATTTTGTAAGGGTTCATTCTTTCACAATATTGTCCAAGTTTCCTTATATTGTTACACCATATTATGATCAATTAAAAATGTTTGTGTACAGTTTCACACCTACCACATAATACCATGTTTTTATTTTAATTTTGAGATTCCCCTTTCTCTCTCATTAATCCCTCCCGTGTACACAAATTATCATGCCTAAATTCTATAATGGATTTCCCTCTTCTCATTTCTATTGAATAATTTCTTTATATTGTGAATCTAAATTCCATTTAATATTTTTTGATATTATGTTCCATGATCCCCTTACACTCCATATCATGTATAAATTATTAGAGATGTATTTTTCTCTCATCATCCTCATTTGTGAATTCTTATATGACATAAATATGATTCCAATATTGCATCGTGATTTTCCATGAAAAAATACTCATTTAGTGAATAGAATACCCATTAATATATCAAGGGTATTAACATATATAAACATATTCTTATAGAATAGTGACTTACATGTATGAATTTAACATTCCCTTATCAGTGAATAAATGATGATGTTGAATGAATCAATGTTATATGAACTATGTGACACACATAAGCATGATATTGAAATTATTATGAACAGTATACCCTAATAGCACACCAATTCATTCGGTAAGGTTTTGTATCATGATATGTCATATTAGGATAGGGTTTTACCTGATTCCATTATAGTAATTTTTCCCATATAATGAGATATGAGTTTATCTGATTCTTTTTTATTAATGATAATGTGTTTTGAGTTGTTTCCACATTTCCTTGTTATGAATATCCTGATATATTAAGCTATTTTATTCATGTATCATTTTCACTCCGTTGATATTCTTATTTACTAACATGTAATGTATTTCTCATGTTATTACAAATTTATACTATTATTTATCTTTATATCTCACCATTTTTTTAATGTCCTCTAGTTATACCATTTAATGCTACGTACGAAGGAATGTTGTTTTCATGTAAAAACAATTTACAATAGAGATGTGTATTACAAGTTTAATGATGTTTTTTAATTTTCCTAAGCCCAAATTACTGTAGACCAATTGATCTTCATAGTATTATTAAGTTAAGGTTTATGCAATAAATCATGTTTACATATGGAATAATGAGTAGGGTACTTATATTTATGATGGGGGAGATAGTCTTGTGAGGGTATGGATGCCATGTGGATTAGTTTGGTGATATGAGGATATGTAAAACTCAACTCATTGGAGTCAAATATAGTTTATGTGGTTGGGTTAGGCAACAGTGTTTTTTATTATTCAGTGTTAATGGAATATAAGATGAATGAATATATATTGACATGTTATGTCATTTTGTATATTTATTAGACATTATAGGATTGTATGTCAAATGTGGATTGGTGATGTGGTTTGTTGTGAGGTTGTTTAGGTCTAATGTGGATATAGTGTTTTTCATGAATTTATGGAGATATAGTTCCATATATGGTTTTTCATATCCTTGAAGATATATATCAATTTTGAAATTGATGGTTCGTGGTTGTTTTCATTGAAGAAGTCTAATCATACTATCAGTATTGGGATGATCATTCCAAAAACAGTGACATCATCCATTGTACACTATGAGGGAGATGGATATATGGATAGATTCCCTAATGAAATTTAGTTAGATATTGGAACTCATAGTGGTGACACTCAGGGTCCAATGTATGTGGAGTTGTATGGTGGTAATTGAATCGTTGACTATTTATGGTAGAGGTCCATGAAATGAACCGGATGTTAGAAAATTCCATGGTTTCCCTTCATAGATGCCATAAATGGATGGTAGATGGTGTTTCTTTGGACATCAAGGTGAGGAAGAGATAAACACAAGCAATTATTGGATTAGTAGTGGATAGGGAACGTGAAGACGCAGATTATATTTTCAAGGCGAGTTAGTGTTGTAGAAACTCCAATGGTGGGAAGTGTTTTATCAATTAAAATTGTTTGGACATCCTGATAGAAGGGTCGCAAGTGTGTGTATATAGTCTTCGTTCTGTCATAGTGGAATCATGATGGAAAATTGGGATCTTGAGGTTCATGTTTTTATTCTGTGAGAAAACAAATTTGGGGATCAACTATATAGGATGGTCGAATCGATGGTTAGATTCAAGAACATGGTGGTTCTAGAAAATTGATCGGGTAATGACTTCAGTGGAGGTATTTCGGTTGTTGTGAATGTCCTCTATGAGTGAGGGAATCTGGATCAGTTGAGATACTGATAGAACGATACTAAGAGTTGGGCATTTTGGATCATGACAGGAGAGGTTATTCTGATTTTGGTTTGTACATGTGGTGTTTCAAAAGGTTATAAGAGTCATCTGGAGCATCATTATGGTAATGAAGGGTGTGTTTTGGGCTTCATATTGGATTTATAGATCCCAATGTGTTGTGAATTGGTGTTTTTTGGTTATAAGTTGGAGATTATATTGGGAACCGTAGCTTGGTGAATTCTCAGGTGTTGTCATAATCATTTTTTTCCTTTGTGGTATTGGGAAATCTCAATCATAGTGTTTGGTGTTTGTAATGAATGTTACAATGGAATATTTACTAGTATATAGCCTTTAGTTATAGGTCATTCCATGGAATTTTTTTCAGGATATCAGAATCTAAATAATGCAGAGCGATAAAATATTGTGGCTGAAGTAGGTTCGTTAGTGTGGAAGGATGTACAAAGATACATATCATGGATGAGACGTACTATGGTTGGGATGTTATATGATAACATGTCCGGATTGATCACAAATTTCTGATGAAATTTCAATTTCTCTTATTGGATCGGTATGATGAAGAATTATAACTCAAAATGTGATTTTGAGAATCAAAACAACTCTATGTGTTGATTTGGGATGATCAATGAGGGTTTAGATTTTTATTGTGGGTTTGAAATGGAATTAGATTATTTTGGTAACATTTATATAGTTTTAGAGTCACATGGAAGGGGTACATATTAGGTTTCTGTTTTTATGAGAAACTATGTGGAATGTCAATGCTTAAGACATTTTTGGGTCATTTTTAACATCCCATGGTTTAGTATCTTGATACGATAATATTTCTGGGTAATTTTTTGAGTAAAATAGGGGAAACTGTATGAATTTTAGGGGGCTTCTAAAACCAGGTACAATGGATGCCAAATGATTCAGAAGAACCATGGCCATTATTATAGATGGGAGGATGTTATGAAAGCATTATTGGTGAATTGTTTGCTAGTCAATGTGTGCTCAATATATAGGTAATTTTTGTTTTATAGTAGGGATTTAGACTCTTAGGACATTGTTTAGATATCCATGTGTAAAGACCCGTAAATTTCAAGGAAATATTTTTCTTAATTTTCTTTGGAATTTTACAAGAGCGCAGTTTCTGACGGCACCTGATTCCAAGGCCCGGTGTGCCCGGAATCATTTTCTAAAGATTGGCTCGGGTACGTTCAGTGAACGGACGAGCGGGTTTTTCTAACTTTTGAACCAGTGCCCGGAATCGAATTCTGAGGGCACCGATGGAATCGCAGCGCTGGTACTTGCTTAGAAACGCCTCTTCCGGAGTTGCGTTTGCTCGTCTGTGGTTTTTAATTTTTGGGCTTAAAGTTAAGAAATAAAATAATTGTACGACACACTTTATTTTATTTCACTAATCCACATGAAATCCACTTAAACTGAGTTGAAACGGATAGGGTGCTATCCAAAAATATCCTACCCTCTTGGTAGGATATTTGTGATGTGGGTCCCGCACGAGCCCCGCCGTTTCTTTTCCACTAAGTAACGCACCCGCGAAAACCTGTCATTATGAAAGTCAACTAACGCGTTTTCTTAATTTCTTAATGCACCATTTAATTGGGCAGTTTTGTTCATGAATTAAATGGGAAGTTTCTTTCGTTGAATTCATTCTACGAATTAATGGGTCGTTACTTACCTCTTTTTCATTTGTTGGAGTAATAATAAAATATGACCAACACGATATTTGGAGGATTACACGTTGAGAGGCTTTGACAGAATTCTTGTGCCTTCACCCTTCTTCGCGAAGAACGCGAAGAACGCAAAGAACGTAGACCTCCGACGAAGAATGCCGAACCTGCCGAAACCGACAACGCGATGCCGTGTGCTGCGACACCGACGTTTCCCTCTCCTGTGACGTTCTTCGGCGACGTTCCTTAATCCGCAACAAAAAACATTCGATCAACCGTTGAGGTGAGGGTTTCAGATTTTCTTTTAAATTTCCTTTGTCTTTTTTAACTCAAGAAGGATTTAATTAACATTAATTAAATCTTTTTTTCTTGAACCTCATAGTTCGTCGATGAGACACCCTTCCGCGACGACGCGACGCTGGATACCGCGACGACGCGACAATCCCCAATTCCGTGAAGAACCCGCGGACGACGACTTGACGAGGTAGGGGTTGTTGTGAATATTTTATTTTTTTCCCATGAACGTTTCTTTAAAATTAAAGAACTGGATTTCTCATGAAGAATTTTAGTTAATTAAAATTTTTGTTTCATGTGTTGAATTATTTCTCCCGTTGTTTATCACTAACGTGGAGGGTGCGGGCCAAACGAACAAGGCCTGACAACCCTCTTCCGTTCTTCATGGTTGTGCGGATTGGGCGGGTGACGACAAAATGTGACGCAAGGGCGATTTGGCGATCCTGCAGTGAAGAATGGAACCTGGGATGAACAACGGCGCAGACGAGAAGGAAAACGGACCACCGGAGCAACTCTGGTGGACCGCGGAACCAGCCGGCTGCGCCCCGGCGCGCTGCCGGACAGAGCCGTCGCGGCTTTAGCCGCGGCGGCGGCGGCCAGCGGACCGGCGGCCGCGCGGGTCCGGCTCTCCCGCACGGGACGCGGCGACAGCCACGTCCCTTGCTCCAGCGCGACCCCAACGCGGGGCCGTGGCATCTCCAAACCGCGGGGGCAGTGCCCCGCGGCACCCGAGCGCTCGGCCGAGCCGAGCCAGGACGGACCGGACTGGGTCCGGCCGGGTTGGACCGGGTCGGGTCGACCTGGTTCGGCGAACCCGGGGGGGGGGGGGGGGGGGTTGGCACGGGTCGGGCCGGACCCGGACCCCCCGTCTTCAAACCATTTTCGGTCAAATGCCTGTAACGTGAGCTAAGGGCCTCCAAAGGACTCGCCGTCAGCGGAAACACGATCCTTAGATCAAGACGGTCGTTTCGGTATATCGCCCTCAAGGTTTCGGATTACATTGTGTTCGGCCGGGTTGGTTCGTACACAAAACCAACCGGGCCTTCGGAGCGGAAATGCTCATATCTTGAGCTACGGACGTCCGATTGACGTGCCACCAGCTTTGTTGTTTTCCTTTATGTGAGACGGATCTTTTGGCATACTCCGCCCGAGGTTTGGATGCAGGTGGAGTACGGTCGGGTTGGTTTTGCCTTAAAAACCAACCGGGCCCCCGGGACGAAAAGGCCAATAACTCTCAGACCGGGCGTCCGATTGACGCGCCGTCTGCGACGTTGGGTTCCTGTTGAAGATACGGAACTTTTGGATACATCAACTCTGGTCTTTGTGACAGTTGATGTATCAGCCTCTCGCCTCGTGGAGCGGACCCTCCCGGACGAGCTTGCTGTGTGTGGGAACCCTAGAGCTGGCTGTGACTGCTACTGCGACGACTGTGCAGATATCCTCAGTGGACTGCGACGACGACTGTGCAGAGATCCTCAGTGGACTGTGACGACTACTGCACTCAGCGATCCTACGTGGATCAGTGCTACAGGTCCTGTGTGGGCCCGATCCTGTGTGGGTCTGATCCTGTGTGGGTCTGCGCTCAGCGTTTCTGTGTGAGCCAGTGCCTACAGGTCCTGTGTGGGCCCGATCCTGTGTGGGTCATTGCGGGGGTTAGTTACCTATCGATCCTTTGTGGGTCCGACGACTTAGATGTATCAGTGATCATCTTTATCGTCATTCGAAAAAGTATATCTTGTGTGAGCTGAATTCTGTTTATTCTCCTTTGTGGATTGTGTTGAGCTATCATGTGTGGGTTTACTGTTTACTCTCCTTTGTGGATTGTGTTGAGCTATCCTGTGTGGGTTTACTGTTTACTCTCCTTTGTGGATTGTGTTGTGCTATCCTGTGTGGGTATACGTTTGCTTTCCTGTGTGGACTGGGTTGTGCTTGGGCTCGGACGTTGGGGCCGAATGGGAATCGATGACTTAGGTATATGTATGGGCATATACCTAAGCCATGTCGAATGTTACTTCGTGATTGTATCTTTCCGCTGTGGATTATCCTTTGTGGATTCTAGGAGACCTTCGGGGGTCTCGGGGTCCCTACTAAGTAGCTTATACTCACCCCTGCACGTTCTATGCCCACACTTCGTTGTGTTGGTTGCAAACGACGGACATCGCTGATCGTGGTGGAGGTTTGCGGAGCAGGACGGTACCTGGAGGTGGACCACTGGGCGGGACGTACTCGGAGCGGTCAGGTGGACCCGAGGAGCTGTGGAGGCTATCAGTACCCACCCTTCAGGTGGGGCTTCCAGTGGACGGCTCGACGCTGCGGCTTTTCTTTTCAGTTGTTGTTTTTCCCTTCAGTTGTACTTTACAGTTGGGCTTGTATTTCCGGCCCCTTTTACTTTCAGTACATCTTGTTACAGTTTTTACTTAGTGTTTTCTTTTCCGCTTGCTTACTCTGTGGTGCTTGTTTACTTTTCAAAGGCAATTCGTTCCCTTTTTCCGGGATTTACGCCTTGGTGCTAGTCGCCAGCCCCTGGCCTATGGAAGGCGGGCTTGGGGTAGTCACGGCATGGGCCCCGAGGGCGGGTCGTGACAAATTGGTATCAGAGGTGGTCGGTTCTACCGCATACTCTGATATTTCTTCCATGTGAAGAGATAGTGTTTAGCGTATTGAGTGTGGTTATCAGTCCAGGGAGTCTAGTGTCGGTGCGGCGGCCGACGTATCCGTACACCAGGACCCTGACTTCTGATTTCCGACTTAATGCATGAAAACATTGATTGCATGTGTGTTTCAAGTTTTCCTTGTGATTACTTGTGTCAGCTCACAAGTTATATTGTTCTGACCGTGGCGCACTTGTTTCCTTTTCAGGATGGCCCCACGACGGCAGCCAGCTAGGGTTCCGAGAGTAGAGCACGACGACAGCCCGCCGAGCGACGAGGCCTCGGTATAGGGCCGGTTGACAGTAGAGACACCGGCGGTACCTTTACCAGTCGAGCCCCCGATGCTTCCAGCACCGACTGCTGACGATGCACGTCACCTCGGAGCTCTGCACGAGTTCCAGCGCCAGCGACCACCCAGGTCTCTTGGGGAGATGGACCCCCAGGCAGCCGAGGACTGGCTGGAGGCGGTCGTTCGAGTTTTCAGGCCAGTGAGGACACCAGCAGACCTCATGGTGATCCTCATGGCAAGCCTACTGCACGCAGCAGCAGGACGATGGTGGAGCTTGATGCTCCAGGTGCACGATGAGGCCTCTCTCATCTGGATGGAATTCGAGAGCCTCTTCCGCTCAGAGTTCGTCCCGGCCACCCTCCGTGCGATGCGCATTCAAGAGCTTCTTCAGCTGCGACAGGGAAGCTTGACAGTCGCCCAGTACGCGGCGAGGTTCACCGACCTTTCTCGCTACTCGACAGATATGGTATGAAACCCCTTCTTCCGGGCCCGGACCTTTGAGTAGGGTTTGAGACACAAGATCAGGGCATCGCTGATCTCCCTCAGCATCCCGACCCAGGCAGGGGTACAGGAGCGAGCCCTTCTGATCGACAACTTTTTTGCTGAGTCTACTTCAGCAGCGAGACCTACCGCAGGGCGGCAGGTAGCAAAGTCTTCGACAGCAGGTAGCTGATGGATGACTCAGGGTTCCAGGTAGTGGAGGCCTACGACCACGGCACGCCAGAGATGATTCGAGGTATGATCTGTGTCTATTCCACCCTTGCTGCAGATCTTATAGACACAAGAGAGAGTCACTCTTTCATAGCCACTGCCCTTGTTCGGATCTCGGAGATTTCGACAGAGCCATTGGCTCGATCCTTACGGCTAGAGACCCCTACGGGAGAAGACTCGATGATTACGCACTGGTGCCAGTAGTGTGAGCTCACTCTAGGAGGCGAGAGGTTTGGCTGGGATCTTCTTGTAGCGGCGTCGAGGCCTTACGACGTCATCTTGGGCATGGATTGGTTATCTACGGTCCATGCACAGATTGACTGCATTAGGCGCAAGGTGCGATGTGTATGCACTGACGGGAGCATGTTCACCTTCACCGGTGAGAAGGGAGCCTTTGCATCACAGGATGGACTCACGCAGAGGTGAGGGCAGCCCATCACTCATCAGTTGGCTAGCCTCATCCTTGAAGCAGTTGACGTGCTGAGTCCTAGTTTTCCTGCAGTGGTGGATCAGTATGCGGACGTCTTCCCCGACGATGTTCCAGGGCTACCTCCTTGCAGAGAGGTAGACTTTTATATTGATCTGTACCCCGGGACAACCCCGATATCCAGTCCAGCGTATCGGATGGCCCCCGCTGAGCTTCGAGAGCTGCAGGTACAGTTGGAGGACATGTAGGGCAAGGGGTTCATCCGACCCAGTGTTTCACCCTGGGCTTCCCCGATATTGTTCACCAAGATGTCGGACGGGAGCTTGCGATTGTGTGTCGATTATCGTCGCCTGAACCAGGTGACAGTGAGGAACATGTATCCGCTACCGAGGATTGATGACCTCTTCGATCAGCTCAAGGGAGCACGATGGTTCTCGAAGATAGACCTCAGGTCAGGCTATCATCAGCTCAGAGTTCGAGATGAGGACGTGAAGAAGACGGCCTTCAGGTGTCGGTATGGCCACTATGAGTTCTTGGTTATTCCTTTCGGCGTAACCAATGCTCCAGCAGTGTTCATGAGCCTCATGAACAGGATCTTCCAGCCATACCTCGATCGATTTTTCGTGGTCTTCATCGACGACATTTTGGTGTACTCGACCACGGAGGAGGAGCACGCCTACCACTTGCGGGTTGTACTAGACACACTCCGAGAGCACCAGCTTTATGTCAAGATCTTGAAGTGCCAGTTCTGGTAATTTGAGGTCCACTTATTGGGGCACGTGATTTCTGAGGCGGGAGTTGCAGTAGATCCCACAAAGATCGAGGCAGTGCTAGCTTGGGAGCCACCCAGGAGCGTGACGGAGGTGCGGAGTTTCTTGGGTCTAGCTGGATACTATCGAAGATTTGTGCCAAACTTCTCCAGAGTTGTGGCGCCACTCTCATCTTTGAAAAAGAAGGGGAAACCCTTTGTGTGGTCAGACAGATGTCAGTAAAGCTTCCAGGAGCTGAGGCAGAGGTTGACCAGCGCACCTATATTGAGGTTGTCTGAGGAGGGAGTTGGATACGTAGTCTACTGCGATGCATCAGGGACCGAACTCGGATGTGTCCTGATGCAGGAGTGTGTCGTGATTGCCTATGGATCACGTCAGTTGAGGCCGCATGAGTAGAACTACGCTACCCATGACCTGGAGTTAGAAGCAGTGGTCTTCGCTCTGAAGACATGGCGGCACTATCTGATGGGTGAGCACCTTACAGTATTTTCTGACCACCAGAGTCTCAGGTACATCTTCTCTCAGAAGGACCTGAACCTGAGACAGCGGCGATGGCTCGAGTTCCTCCAGGACTATGACTTTGAGATAGTATATAATCCTGGGAAGGGGAACGTAGTTGCTGATGCCCTCAGCAGGAGGATGGGCATCTAGCTACTTGATGAGGCGACGGAGCAGCTAGCCTCCTTGCAGATATACATCGTGGATAGGGATGGAGCAGCCTTCCTTCAGTCTCTCACAGTCACCACTCCACTACTGCAGCGGGTCAGAGAGGCACAGCGTGGGGACGCTGACTGTGAGACACGGCATGCACAGATATTCTCGGGATTGGCACCTGATGGTTTCTCCCTTGGAGTAGAGCATGACGTCCTTTTCAGAGGACGTACCTTGGTACCAGTCGCTTTACGAGAGGAGGTGATGAGAGAGTTTCACACTTCTCCTTTGGCGGTACATCCTGGAGTGGCGAATATGTACCAGGATCTCAGACGACAGCACTAGTGGCCGGGCATGAAGAAGGCTGTTCCAGAGTTCGTTTCACGGTGCCTCACCTGCCAGCAGGTGAAAGCAGAGCATCAGGTACCCGCAGGCTTGATACAGCCCTTGGAGGTCCCAAAGTGGAAGTGGGATGGAATATCTATGGACTTCGTGACTGGACTTCCACGCACTTCCAGAGGTCATGACTCCATTTGGGTGATTGTTGACCGACTCACCAAGTCGGAACACTTCTTACACATCATAGAACAGGGATCAATGGAGAGCTTGGGGCGTCTCTACGTTCAGAAGATTATATGACTTCACGGTGTGCCATCGTCTGTCGTCTCCGATCGGGATGCTCGTTTTACTTCCCGGCTTTGGAAGGGGTTGCAGGAGGAGTTCGGGACATGGCTACGTCTGAGCACCGGCTTTCACCCTCAGAAAGATGGTCAGACGGAGAGGACCATTAAGACTCTCGAGGACATGCTCTGCGCATGTGTCCTCGACTTTGGTCGCAGTTGTGAGGACCACCTACCCTTGGTGGAGTTTGCGTACAACAACAACTACCACTCCACCATTGGGATGACACCATATGAGGCGTTGTATGACAGACCTTGCAGATCTCCTTTGTGCGGGACAGACCCTGGTGAGTCAGCACTTGTGGGACCAGAGATGGTCCGGGCCATGACAGAGAAGATCCAGGTCATCCAGGAACGGATGAGGACAACTCAGAGCCGGTAGAAGTCATATGCTCACAGGAGGTGGAGGCCACTAGTGTTCGAGGATAGCGACCACGTCTTCTTGTGTGTCTCACCTCGATGTGGTTTGCGGAGATTTGGCCGAGGCGACAAGTTGTCTTTGCGCTTCATCGGACCCTTCCAGGTCCTCAGCAGGATTGGCGAGGTGGCTTATCGCCAGTCTCTACCACCTCAGTTGCACAGGGTGCACGACGTCTTCCACGTATCTCAGCTGAGGAGATACGTGCACCACCCGACGCACATCATTGACTATGGGGGGCTAGACGTGGATGATGGGGAGACCTTTGCGGAGGTCCCGGTGGAGATAGAGGATCCAAAGGAGTGGGTCCTATGTGGGCGATCAATTCCTCTTGTGCGTATCAGATGGCAGCACGGGAACCTCCAGGAGAGCACATGGGAGCGGGATGCTCAGATGCGTGCTCAGTACCCACATATGTTTCCCTAGTTTATGATGTATCTTTACGGGGACGTAAATCCCTGAGGTGGGAGTAATGTAAAGACCAGTAAATTTCAAGGAAATTTTTTTCTTAATTTTATTTGGAATTTTACAAGAGAGCATTTTTTGACGGAACCTGACTCTGAGGCCCGGTGTGCCCGGAATAATTTTCTGAAGTTTGGCTCGGGTACGTTCAGTGAACGGATGAGCGGGTTTTTCTAACTTTTGAACTGGTGCCCGGAATCGAATTCTGAGGGCACCGATGGAATCACAGCGCTGATACTTTATTAGAAACGCCTCTTTCAGAGTTGCGTTTGCTCGTTTGTGGTTTTTAATTTTCGGGCTTAAAGTTAAGAAATAAAATAATTGTACGCCAAACATTATTTTATTTCACTTAAGCCACTTGAAACCACTTGAAAGCCACTTAAACTGAGTTGAAACGGATAGGGTGCTATCCAAAAATATCCTACCCTCTTGGTAGGATATTTGTGCGGTTGGGCCCACATGAGCCCCGCCATTTCTTTTCCACTAAGTAACGCACCCGCGAAAACCCGTCATTATGAAAGTCAACTGACGAGTTTTCTTAATTTCTTAACGCACCATTTAATTGGGCAGTTTTTTTCTTGAATTAAATGGGGAGTTTTTTCGTGGAATTAATTATACAAATTAATGGGTCGTTACTTACCTCTTTTTCGTTTGTTGGCATAATAATAACATAAGACCAACACGACATTTGGAGGATTACACGTTGAGAGGCTATGACAGAATTCTTGTGCCTTCACCCTTCTTCGCGAAGAACGTGAAGAACGCGAAGAACGCAAAGAACGCGAAGAACGCCGACCTCCGATGAAGAACATCAGACCCGTGGAAATCGACGACGCGACGCTGTGTGCCGCGATGCTGACGTTTCCCTCTCCCGCGACGTTCTTCGGTGACGTTCCTTAATCCGCAACAAAAAACCTTCGATCAACCGTTGAGGTGAGGGTTTCAGATTTTCTTTTAAATTTCCTTTGTGGTTTTTAACTCAAGAAGGATTTAATTAACATTAATTAAATCTTTTGTTCTTGAACCTCGGAGTTCATCGATGCGACACCCTTCCGCGACGACGCGACGCCGGATACCGCGACGACGCGACGCCGGATACCGCGACGACGCGACGCCGGATACCGCGACGACACGACAATCCCCAATTCCGCGAAGAACCCGCGGACGAAGACTTGACGAGGTAGGGGTTGTTGTGAATAATTTATTTTTTTCCCATGAACGTTTCTTTAAAATTAAAGAACTGGATTTCTCATGAACAATTTTAGTTAAATTTAATTGTTGTTTCATGTGTTGAAGTATTTCTCCCGTTGTTTATCACTAACGCGGAGGGTGCGGGCCAAACGAACACGGCCCGACAATCCTCCGCCGTTCTTCGTGGTTGTGCGGATTTGGCGGGCGACGACAAAACGTGATGCAAGGGAGATTTGACGATCCCGCAGTGAAGAATGGAACCCGGGAGGAACAACAGCGCAGACGGGAAGGAAAACTGACCACCAGAGAAACTCTGGTGGCCCGCGGAAGCGGCCGACGGCGCGGGTTGCAGACACGGCGGCGCCGGCAGCCGGAGGCGGCGGCGCCCCAGCGCGCCGCTGGACAAAGTCGTCGTGGCTTCAGCAACGGCGGCGGCGGCTATCGGACCCGTGGCCACGCGGGTCCGGCTCGCCCGCACGGGACGCGGCGACAACCACGTCCGTTGCTCCAGTGCGGCCCCAACGCGGGGCCGCGGCATCTCCAAACCGCGGGGGAAGCGCCCCACGGCACCCGAGCGCTCGTCCGGTCGGACCGGCCGGGCCGTGCCCAGGCCGGACCGGACCGGGTCAGGCCGGGTTGGACCGGGTCAGGTCGACCCAGTTCGGCTGACCCAGGGGGGGTCGGCCCGGGTCGGCCCGGGCCGGACCCCCCGTCTTCGAACCATTTCGGTCAAATGCCCGTAACTTGAGCTAAGGGCCTCCAAACGACTCTCCGTCAGCGGAAACGCGATCCTTGGATCGATACGGTCGTTTCGGTATATCGCACTCAAGGTTTCGGAATACTTTCAGTTCGGCCGGGTTGGTTCGTACACGAAACCAACCGGGCCTTCGGAGCGGAAACCCTCATATCTTGAGCTACGGTCGTCCGATTGACGTGCCGCCGGCTTTTTTGTTTTCCTCTATGTGAAACGGATCTTTTGGAATACTTCGCCCGAGGTTTGGACGTAGGTGGAGTACGGTCGGGTTGGTTTTTCCTTAAAACCCAACCGGGCCCCTGGGACGAAAAAGCCAATAACTCTCAGACCGGGCGTCCGATTGACGCGCCGTCTGCGACGTTGGGTTCCTGTTGACGATACGGAACTTTTGGATACATCAACTCTGGTCTTTGTGACAGTTGATGTATCATCCTCTCGGCTCATGCAGCGGACACTCCCGAACGAGGTTGTTGTGTGCAGGAACCCTAGAGCTGGCTGCGACTGCTACTGCGACGACTGTGCAGAGATCCTCAGTGGACTGCGACGACGACTATGCATAGTTCCTCAGTGGACTACGACGACTACTCAACTCAGCGATCCTATGTGGATCAGTGCTACAGGTCTAGTGTGGGCCCGATCCTGTGTGGGTTCGATCCTGTGTGGGTCAGCGCTCAGCGGTTCTGTGTGAGCCAGCGCCTACAGGTCCTGTGTGGGCCTGATCCTGTGTGGGTCATTGCGGGGGTTAGTTACCTATCGATCCTTTGTGGGTCCGATGACTTAGATGGATCAATGATCATCTTTATCGTCATTCGAAAAAGTATATCCTGTGTGAGCTGAATCCTGTTTACTCTCCTTTGTGGATTGTGTTGAGCTATCCTGTGTAGGTTTACTGTTTACTCTCCTTTATGGATTGTGTTGAGAAATCCTGTGTGGGTTTACTATTTACTATCCTTTGTGGATTGTGTTGTGCTATCCTATGTGGGTATATGTTTTCTTTCCTGTGTGGACTGGGTTGTGCATGGGCTAGGACGTTGGGGCCAAACGGGAATCGATGACTTAGGTATATGTATGGGCATATACCTAAGCCGTGTCGGATGTTACTTTGTGATTGTATCTTTCTGTTGTGGATTATCCTTTGTGGATTCTGGGAGACCATCGGGGGTCTCGGGGTCCCTACTGAGTGGCTTATACTCACCCCTGTACGGGCTATGCCCGCACTTCGTTGTGTTGGTTTCAGACGATGGACAACACTGATCGTGATGGAGGTTTGCGGAGCAGGACGGAACCTGGAGGTGGACCACTGGGCGGGACGTACTCGGAGCGGTCAGGTGGACCCAAGGAGCTGTGGAGGCTATCTGTACCCACCCTTCGGGTGGGACTTCCAGAGGATGGCTCGACGCTGCGCCGTTTCTTTTCAGTTGTTGTTTTTCCCTTCAGTTGTACTTTACAGTTGGGCTTGTATTTCCATCCCCTTTTACTTTCAGCACAGCTTGTTACAGTTTTTACTTAGTGTATACTTTTCCGCTTGCTTACTCTGTGGTGCTTGTTTACTTTTCAAAGGCAATGCCTTCCCTTTTTCCGGGACTTACGCCTTGGTGCTAGTCGCCAACCCCTGGCCTATGGAAGGCGGGCTTGGGGTAGTCACGGCACGGGCCCCGAGGACGGGTCGTGACACCATGAGTCCAAAACATGTGAGAGGGTTGGCCTTGGAAAGAGTCAACTATATGGATGGTGCATGGTTTGAGAAACTATTTGTGAAACATTGTGGACGTACTAATTTTAATTAAAATGTTATTTTTTTCATTTTCCATATTCAATTTTTGTATTGATCCCTCCCCTTTCTTCCAATCATATTAACATGATGTATATAAGGCCTCTCCTAACTTCCTCCATTCTCCAAAAATCACCATGGATGCGATTTAGTGCCATTTAAATGGCATTTATGGTGAGATTTCTATTCATATGCCTTCCCTTGCTCACTTCCCTTGATTACTTCTTAATATTAGATGTATTTTTTAGGGATTTGATTCTAATTCCATTAGATTATGGTGTAACATGCCATGTATGAGGTGGTTTTTGGTCAGTATAACAAGTGGAGATCCTATTATAGATTATACATTCTATTGTATGGTGTTTCATTAATATATGTGAACTTGGGGAATTTTTTATTTTTTCATACCATTTAAATTTAATTACATGATGATCCAATGTTTCCTCTTAGTTGTTTGGTCTATAATGTGTTTGGGGCTATGTTGTGTGACATAAGTGAGTGGTTACATTCAATTTTAGTGTGGAAAAATAACATGGTTCGTTTTTCTACATTATTCCATGTTGGATTTAGGTAAATTAATTATTTATAATTATTATAATTATTTAATTTTTTTCATGTATGACTAGAGATTGGGTGATTTTGATGATCTTAGTTAGGTTCAAAGGGGTTTTTTGATGATTGGATTGATATTAGAATGGTTGAGGTTCTTTAGATGTGTTTTGTAATTCTTCTCCAATGAGATATGTAGTCTGAGAGATTTACCCATAGTCTTGTTAATTATTTTACTATATAGATGGTGCACACTGTAAATCCCCTAAGTGGAATGTTTTTTTCCAATGTAATAGAATATTAGTCGGTTTATGATCTTATCCTAGTATGTAATATTGGTTTATTTTATTGAATATGTATTGGTATAATGGTAGAACCATATAATTATGGGATGAATCTCTTACGAGAATAAAATGTGTTTTTTATGATGAGTTTTTTGAAATGCCTATGATGATTTTGAAATGGTTTAAGGAGTGTCCATTATAATTTGTAAAAAATTTCAATGACCTTCAATAAGCTATGTTTGGAAGTAATCTTTGTTTCTGAATGAAGTGGTGACATTTACATGGTTCATAAAAGGGAATTAGATTATAGTTCAAATATAGATTTCCAATGGATTTTGCTTCCAAAATTGGTGAGAGTTATTTTATGGATCATAAAATTGTTTTAATTGATATTTGGTTTAGGGGTGTTTTTTTCAAACAAAAACACTCATTTTTTATATGTATGGCTTGTAAATGTTTGGTAAGGTAGTTTGGTTTAGTTTATATTGGTATAGGAAAAGTTTTATCCTTTCTTGAGAGTTGTTTTTTGTTTTGAAGGTCTATAGGGACCCTATATGGTGTGAATGACATAAAAAGTTTGTGCTTGTTTCTCATTGATGTTTTCATAGTCATGGTGATGAGACTTAATAATTATGAAATAATGTAATGGTTCAGATTTTGGATTGATAGTCCATCCATAGATAATTATGAAATGACAGTATTATTTTGCATTGGACTGATACTATAGTAACATGTAGTATAATATGGATGAGGATTTAAAATTTGGCTCTAGACACTTCTAGAATACATTAGGGCCATGATTATCGAATGATGCTCTATGAGGTGATGGTATACAATTTTAAATAGGATGATAGAATGATCGACCTCTTCCTTTGGTTGGGCCAGACTGATGTTCTAAGAACAACTGATAGCATAAATTTATGATTATGTACTGATTCTCCTCTTACTATGGTTGGTCTGGATTTATGTTTTTGGAACCACTAATTTCTTGATTAGATTTGTGATGGAGTAACTCTTTTGGAAATATTATTATATTTTAGGATTACATTGATCATCCTGATGTTCAGTTTATGTACCAAAAGTGAGGTTATGGTTAAGTCCTAGATGAAGGCTCCATCCACGATTGATGTTGATGTTGATATGTTTCATAGATTACCAACTGCTAATGATGGAACTTATGGATCATGTTTAGTGAATAGGTTTCATGGTCGAATGTTTTATGATTCCCAGATTTCAGTGGGATGTGAAAATTTCTATTTTATGCTTTATTATTCTAGTTTAGGTCCTTGGATATTAGGTTCTCATGGGGTCACATTATAACCCATTGACCAATGGATAATAAATGAACTATATTTCCTCTTGGATTGTGTCCCTTTATATATTATTTTTTTATTTCACTATTTACCTGTATATAATGTTATACTTACTAGTATTTTAATTAGATACGTTATGTGGTGTCTTACTAAGCTATCATCGCATTCTTCTTAGGAATACATTGTACATGGATACCTAACCAGCTCTAAAAGGTTGGATATAGGAATTGGTTTTAGATAAGGCCCGTGTTATGTATTTTTTCGATAAAGAATTTTTGAGTGGTTTCAGGTGACTTGTGGCAGTGGCTTGGAAATGTTGTGGGTGAGGACACCATTTTATTTTACATTAGTTTGTTTTGTGAATAACATAGTCATACTTTGGTTTTATCAATGATATGGGAACTCATTAACTTATTGAAATCATTTTATTATAGATTAATAATGTAATTTATTCTTTCCCCTTACTATATTTTGTATGATATTTAGTTATTTTCATCGATTTTGGAACTCATATATAGGGGTATAGTATCATCATTGTTTCACTTTAGACCCCCATTATTAGTTGATATCATCTGGTGTATGTGGAGGAATGCATGAATTTATATAGTGAATCAGATTAGTGATCTGGTATAGTGGCATCCAGGTCGGGGCATTGGTTTAATAGTCCTTGGAAAATTTGGTGTTGATAAATTCATTTATAGAATATTAGAAAATGAATATATCATATTCCATGAGAGATGTCATCTCTATTCCACCATTAGTCTACATAGAGAAAATATTTAAGGTCTAGTGTATATTAATACATTACAGTGAATCATACCAACATATCATAAAGGAATCATGCATGTTATTATAAAAATAAATTCAATTGTATTTTTTATGCTTATAATTAAATTAAAATAATTCATATATTAGAATTTATAAAGGGAAATAAGAATATGGTAAATACATTTACTACATAATTGAAGAAACTATTGAAATGTATATTAAACTGATGTAAGATATATAAATGATATAATTCAAATCAAATAACGAAAATTTATGTGGGGTACTTTAGTTTGTGAAAAAATACTAATTTTCAAAAAAAAATCACTTTAAAATACAAGATAGATTGATCATAAAAAACCATAATGGTAATTGAGACAAAACAAAACATGGGTGAATAGTCTTTAGAAACATGAATCCCTATATATATCCGTCTATTTTATTAACAATGATATAAATATTAGGGTTTACATTCCAAAGTCCCCAAATGTAATTCATAATGAAATTTGGTGTGTATAGCTTTAAAGTTGAAGATAATGTGAGTAAAAATATATATAATAGTACCTAAGGGAATACAAGTCACATTAATAATTATGGAAAATTAGTTTTTTATATATTTAATGATGGTAAAGTAACTCATATACATGACAGTTTGTGTTCATCCAACATGGGTTCGACTATCATGATGCTAATTAATAGAAAACACAATGTTTATTGTATAGTTTAATCTACAAATTAGAGTTACATAAACCCATGATTGATTTTTTAGAATATAATTCAATAAACATCTCATATATTATGAAATACAAATACCAAATTATGGTATTATTATAGAATGAATTTCCTCCATAACCCCTCCAAATATTTATTCACGAAAAGAAATAACTACACATGTTGTTTTTAGATGGTTGTATATCTAATGGGAAATGAAATTTGAATTGTAAATGTATTAACATAAATAAAATGTGTGTATAAATATAATATTATCGTCATACAAGTCATATTAAAAAAACTACAAAATGATTTTTAAAAAAATTTAAATGATTCATTTATCGATTAAATAATTAGATTTTAATAAAAATAGATGGAAAACATGATGTATTTGATGAATTTGAAATACCAAAAAAATTATTATCAATGGAAAAAATATAAAGAAAAAAATATAATTATTAATTATTTTATAACCTATTGCACAATGTAATGTTAGAGAATTAAATCCATACAATCATATAAAAAGAATAATGATTACCAATTCTTTTAAAAGGGATAATAAATAAGAATTTATGAAATTTTATTAGTTTCATCAACAAGAATTATAGTGTTAAAATAATTTTTAAATATCAAGAGTTCTAATAATAATTTATTTTATTTAGATTTAATAATTTTGATGGAAACATGCTATGAAGATGAATGTACAATGGCTAATTAGATTATATAAAAATTATTTAGATATGTTAATAATGTAATAAAATTTATGAAATGGAGTGAAATATAAAAAAAATGAGAATGATAAAACATGCAATAATATTTTTTTATACTACACTGTTATTTGAAGATATATTCGATATACAAATTTCTATGATTTATTAATCTGTACTTTACATTCTTTATTTGATGCTAGGTGTAATCTAAAATAAAAATATCTACACCAAATTTCATAACCGCTATGAGAAATAGATTTTCCATCATACACCATCCTCAATTAATTTTTATGTATGCTCAAGAATAAAACATCATAGAATAACCCACAATCAATTAATTTTTCCCTGTAAAACATGTTTTTGTTTAATAATTTATATATGTAGATTCCCAATATCAAAACCCAAAAGGATCTTATCTTTTACAACATAGTCATGATAACATCATTAAATATTAATTTTGGAATAAAAGTTCTTCAAAAATATATTAAAAACAAAATTATTCTTAAAAATCATTCAATGAAAAAAAATATTTACATATTTTAATATTCATTAAATTTTTTAATTGGTCTAAAGAATATAATATACAAAATATTATTATGTAAATCCATATGAAATAGATTAAAATGTAATTAGTGCAGTGCATACATAATATGTACAGTGATATTGAATATGAAACAAAAATATTAAAAACACAAAATAATTCATAACAATTATTCATATAGAATTCATAAATGTTTATATGTCCTTGTTCCATCAAGAATAAGGTTTAGTCCCTTATTAGGATTAATTTTACCTAAATTGTTGTAATTAATATTAATTACAAGCATTAATTTTTTTGGGGTCAAAACTATGTTAAACTTTTTAGAAATTAATAATTATATTTCATACAAATATAGAATCCATTTTTAAAAAATCTTATCTTATAAGTGGAAGAAATTAATTTAAATTCAATCTTTTATAAGGGAAAACAATATCGGTATTTAATGTAAGAACATCAGAATGTTTTCATTACATTTATAGTGAATATTGAAGTGTAATTGATTACAATGACATTCATTGGATTAGTTGATTAAATTTTTATCTATGTATGTTTTAAAACCAATTTAATATTTATTTTAACCATATAAATATATTATATGGAAAAGATGTTATGAAATAAAATTTATTATTTTTCAATATTCATTAAAAACTGATAATTCTTATTAAAATAAGACAAATTAACCATTACCTAATTTTTGTGTTTGAATTACATATATTATCTTTATTTTCAAATATATAATTTCAAAAAGATCAAATTTTGGGTTTAAAATAGGTTCCCCATTAAAAGGCTGTAAAAGCGTCTTAATAAAAATATTGTATTTTGTGTATAATTGTTTTTTTTCTTATCTTATTTCAAATGAATCTATTTTATTTATACTGAAATTATTATATTGATGAAATAATATTTATTTTAAAATAATACTAGTCACTAATTATAATAAATTTATTCTATAATGATAAAATAACATTGTGATCGTACAAATATTTTTCAACAAAATATTATTTTTATATTCAATCGGTTGTTGTATTCGTTTATAATTAATTATTAACTAATGAATTCATTTAGAATTTTTGTAAGAAAAAATTTGCATAATTGAGTTTATAAAATTCATAATGTATAATTTTATTCTTATTATATTAACTAATTTTCTTTTATAATATATTATTGTTTGGTAAAACATGACCTTGTGTGTAATGAAATCCATTGAAGAAACTTTTTGTGGTGTGCGATGTACGATAACACAATGTTTCATGCATTGAAATCCAAAAAATATATTGAATTTATTTAAAACATTAAATATATTATAAATACCCAAGATATTTCATTCCCTAACCTATGTTGTGGTTTGTTTCATAAAAATTATCGAATATAATGTTCCTACTTTAGATTTTTGCGTCATTACGTGGTTAGTTAAAGAAAGTTCTTGGAAAATTAATGTCTCTTGAACAGATCTCATAAAACCACTTTTCCTAAATAGTCTTATAGAAGTATCTCATGAATAGTTCTTGTGAAATTTCTTTTGATGGGGTCACATGATAGAAGTAGACTGATGTAGCACAAGAGAGTAGGAGTAGCTAGTGAATGAGCCTCCTGATGTTCCCCTATTTATATGGAATTCCATGGAATAAAAATAGTCACCATGAAGAAAAGACAAATCCCAAGGCAATGATTTCCAACATCCCCGAAAACATAGGTGAGGATTTAGTCTCCCAATAACCGATTCCATTCACCAATGGACATCAATCCTATTTGGTTCATTTTTAGATTCCTACAAAAATGAGTATTATATAATACTTCTGGGAAGATATACAAGAAGAATGGATGTTATTTTCTCCAAAATAAGGAATAGAATTTTTCCAAAACATGTATATCATGAAAATATAAAATGGTTACATGATTTTATGAAATTTGGAAGGTCACACGATAATTTAATGCACATGTCAAGACCTTCTAATGAACATGTGGGTTACCTTTGATAAACCATCCTTATTCTCTCAAAGGTTACCAAGACATTCACTGATCATGTAAAGTCCTCCATACATGTTCCTACAACCCAAGAAACATTCCAATGAGAAGGTTCCTAGAAATCATCCAAAAAATAGTAAAATAAGGGATAAAAATATGTAAAGGGAGTAGGCCTTATAAAATTGATGATCTTCTTCTGACACCATTACATGATCTTCAAGACACCATGACGCCCCTGCAGACATATCCAACTTGTCTCGCAATATTCAGTTTTCAAGCCACGCAAATTATTTGAAGGGTCTTAGACATGTCTAGTACATTCTATGCTCCCCTTTAAGCTCCATATAAAAACATATGGATTTCACATGTTAAGTGATCACACATCATCATAAGAACCATTATTGGTCATGCGACACATCATATACTATGAGAGTGATTCTATTCTAGGACCCTCACATAACATCATAAGAAATCCTATCCAATCATAATAAATAAAGGAGAAGGGGAAATTGTGTAAGAATAATATAGAGATATTATATTTTTAACTTCATGTGAATGGGGTTATGCACCCTGGTAGATCACCATTGATCCCACAGAGGCCCCATAGAAATAGTGGTATGATCCCATGAAATCCTTGTTTACATTAATCCTTTCTCATGTGGAATTCCCAAAACAATCCATTGTGATAAAAAGAAGGCTTTTCCATATACATCTATATATTGTGAAGACTCTTTGACATTACTGCCTGACCATGTAATGGCTATTTGACATATCAACATAGTTACGAAAATTGACTCTGATCGGATGAGGTCCAACAAAATTTAAGATGTCGAACTCTCTTATGTACACTAAAAAACATGTGAAACCACCCTCGATGATGTGAGATATGATATCATGAAGAAATTTAGTCCATAGACCTAACATGACTCTACATAAAATATAAAAGATATTGGATTAACATGGATGCATACAACTGGTGCAGTGAGGCCTCTAAATTTCCAACCCCCACCATCGCAAAAAATATCCAAATCAATCACAGAAGGGAGAGTTGGAGAAGACTTCTCACAGAGTAAAATATCATGATAACTAAGTTTTTACACCATTTAGAAATAGTGGAACATCTTAAGGTGTCACAAGATAGACATAGGAGCTCCTTGTGATTACATGAGATCTTGTAAGGGACATCTATCGTAGCTTTAAGATTATGAAAAGGGGCTACAACCTGCCAACTATGTCAGCAAAAAAATAAAATTATCCATCATAGGAAAACCCAGATGCAAATTTCAAATAAAAGATGGAATAATTACTAAAATAATGGTGACTGATTCAATTAAAGATTCATTGATCCTCATTTACTCTAAATGACCAATCCAAATCATTCGACACCTGTTGGACATGTCTCCCAAATAATGTGATACTACCTTCAAATGATATATGGATCCTGTGATGTCCCTTGGACATGTCAAGAAATTTTCAAGATGCCATACATGAATTCCTTTCATGTCTTGTGATGTCCTCTAGGACTTCCATACAAACCTTATGATGTCCTCCATAAATTTCTCCCTGGATGATGTAGTGACACTCAGAAAAGTCACCTAGATCTCATGATGATGACATGAATTTTCATCTTCTCATTAAGAGGACCCCAAAACATTAATTAATTGATAATGTGAATCCTTATAGACATGTCAACCAATTCAAGAGACACCCTCAATATATTTCATCTTTGTCACACAATGTTCTCCAGATAAGAGAGTCAGATAATGGGACACCAACCTGATATGCCGTCAACTATCATGAGATGATCTTTAGTCATGTCATTAAGGTTATGGGAAATCCTTGGTAAATGTAAAATAGATCCTAATATTGTCTTTTGTGATGTCCAATATGAATCCATTACAAGTCTAGACAATCATAGGAATGTTAGGAAGATAATCAGAATAAGTTAAAAAGATAGTCTGGATGTGTCAAGATGATTTCTTGATACATGATATCATTGTCAAGTGGATGAATCATTGCATACTCACTATGTATTCACTGATCAGTGGCTTGATATGTCTTCCCCCATATAAGAGAATACTTGGGTTGTTGTACCAGACCAAATTAACTATGATGACATTCATTCATGCTATAACTAGGATATGTAGGATGCCTTTCTATGGTCTGAGCTCAAATGGGAATCCACTTAAGGGTATGTATCACCATGTATCTGAAATTCAATCCATCAAGACTAAATAATTTTCATTGGAAGGCAATTGAACTATGTTAACTATAAATTAAACCACAAAAACATACATTGGATGAATTCCTAATCCCTGTAGTAAAAATGACATCTATATCAGTGTAATTCCCACCATGTCTATGACATTACAGCCATGAGGACATAATAACTCAGATGGGAGGAACATTCTTCCTCATCCACCAGTGGAATTATAAATATTTTTATCTATGGGAACACTAATTCCTCCCATAACATAGATATATCAGATACTGTCCTAAGGATATATCTCAAATCATCATCTACTTTAGTGTATGTATTTCATTTTATCCAACACTCATTCCATCAGGACCCAATATCTCAAATGGGATAGTCATTATTCCTCATCCACCATAAGACTGAGAAGGAAAATGAAGCACCACAAAACTAATTCTTTATTTAAATAGGATATGTGGTATTACTTACTAAGGTTAGAGGTTTATATTATACGTACAAGTGGTTGTCATAGAACATAATTCATTCATATATATTATGCAATAAATATTACTTTTAATCCCTTTTTTCTCACAGCAATCATGGATCAAGTGGGTTTAGGGAGTTTCAATGACCATATCATCGGTATCGTGACTCTAATCTAGATAGGGAATCCTCGGTGTGTAATACAAGATATGTAGAATGAAATTACTTCACCAATACATGGGAATATTCCATGGTGAAAGTCCCATGGTTTCGATCAAAATATGGTGACTAAAATTCATTAAATAACTCTGATATGTAGGACACCAACTAGAGGCCCGAAATCATTTTACATGAGCCTATGTTACCATAAATATGTCCTTTCCAAATGATGTTACACTGCATGGGTTTATTGAACTACATGGGTTTTGATTAATTCCATATGTATGATATGTAGGATTCCTCATAATGGTTCAATCACATCCTCATACTATTAATCAAATCAAAATATTACTCTACAAGCTAGAACACTAGGTTATTTTGTTACAAAATATGGTCAACTTCTCATTAAGATGAAATGGACAATGTACCTCATATATATAGATAGAATCAATAATTTATTCCCCTTAACAGATAAATGGATTTTATATTAGAACATTTTTAAGGTAATAGATTTTGTATCAATATTATGAAGTGATTCGAGGAGATATCTTAAATCCATAATTGAGTCTCAAAGAAGGGAACAATTCCCCCTAAAAGGTGTGATGAACTTAACCCCCAATCATCTCAACCAATTTGATTCCCATGGTACCATTGGGTCTGAATGCCCAATTGACCACCTCCCATTTTAATGAAGGTATGTACAATGACATTTGTGTGGGAACTGTTAGGAGTATCTATAAAAGATAACAATGAATGGTGAACCTGATGAAATTATTTGTTTTGGACTAAAATCACAACAATAAAACCGTTGAACCAATTTTAACTTTCTTCCCGTGAGATAAACATATATCATTTCTTGAAGAAATACATTCATGGGAGATTGGATATGTTATGTCGTCATTATACAATTTCTTTTTATGAATCGTTGATGTGAGACTCTTCCATCGGTATGTACCATTATTGATGAATTACTGTGGATCTCAGGAGAGATTATATAGTTCACCCACTAATTTAAACACATCCTAGAATTCAAGTGGATATATAGTTTTCAATAAAAACATACTCCACTGGGATTGGTTTCTCCATGTGAGAGGTCTGTTACGTTATTCCCACATTGGATACCCCTCTATGACATCATTAATTTTTTTCGTGTAAAAGATGAATTCTTCATTCTTGTATGGAATATAATATATATGGTCATGGGTTTTCATGGCTCAGTTATCACACAAGGACTATATATGGTTGAACTATTAATTTTTTATTTATTTAGTTTCTCATTTAGATTTAACAATATATATGAATTTTAATTATTTTGACACATTATGCTATTAGTATATATTTTTATTTTAAAATAAATAGTTTTATTAAGATACAAAATCATAAAAAAAATAATAAATTTCATGGATATAAATATATTATAATTATGGAAAAAAATTAATACATTAACAGATAAAATAAACAAATAAAAAGCATTTATTTAAATGTGATAATTTTAATATATACATAATCCAGTAAATGTAATTATTACATGATATATTTATTAACATTATATTGAAATTAAAATATCATTGGATTTTTAAAATATCATTCATTTAATATTAATAATTAATTTCCATTGTATTTGTTAATGATTTAGAAATTTAAATCTAATATTTTTCGAATAACTATTTCTAAGTGTTATGTATTCTTTATTTCTATTGGATAAATAATGAATTAAATAAAAAATTCAGTATTATTAACAATAAAATTAAATTTATATTAATCAAATAGTTATTATAGGATGTGTAGTAAGAATAAAGTTTTTTTATCTCAAAATGTATTTTTATAAAATATGCTCCTTATGTCATATATAATTTTATTTCAAGATTCTCAGTATATTATTATTAAATGAAGATAAAAATATAGTGGATATGAATAGAATATTATAATTTATTTAATTATTAAATGAAGATATTAATAATAATAAAATTATTATTGGAAGAAGTCATATTCTTATAAAAATTGTTCTAACAATATTTTATTCATTTAATTTAAATGTTAAATTCAAAAGTTTTTTAAATTTATTTTGATAGAATGAAATAAAATTTTTGATTCAAAATAAAAAAAAATCATTTTATGATTATTTAGGATTATTCTATATTTTTTCATTTAACATGAATAATTAAAAATAATATTTTTATAAGTACCTTTACTATTTTTAAAAAGTTATTTTATATGAATAATTTGAAAATTATTTAAAAATTTTCATAACTAATGATTTGAAATTAAGGAAATATTATACCTTTCAAAATATGTTTAATTTAAATACATATATTTGAACTTTTAGAAAGTCAGTTTAATTTTTCATTGAATGTGTTTTTAATACCTAATTAATTTATTGCTCTCGAATTATTTTTACCATTTTTAAAATATAATCGAATACAATGGATTTAATATGTTGAATCGTAATGTACAAATTATGATACATGGACTACTATATTTTTAGGGATAAATATAAAATTATTTTTAATAGATTCATATTACTATAAAAGTCAAACTTGAAAAATTGTTAATTATAAGGAGTAAAATACAAATAATATGTTAGAACAATTTCACCAATGGAGTGGTTTATGAATTAATAAATGTTAAATTATACTATACACTATATTAGTCACTTTTCATCCAGTTTCTATGTTTCTAATGATTTCTTTTTTGATTATAATTTATTATTTTCAAAAATGCCACTCCAGTCGATTATAAAAGGATCCCTTCCCTACCCCACTTCTAATCACACCATACAACCTCAAGATTACAAAACATTTCCAAAATACATTATAAAAACTCTATACATATCATATATATACCTATATCATCAATTTATATTACTTCAAATTCTTAATCTATTTTGTAATGTATTTCATCCCAAGAGTAAGTGAATAATAAAAATCAATCCATTTTTTCTGTTAATTTTTTTTCTAATTATGTATCCTCTTAAAATATTTTTAAAATAATTATATAATTAGATCACTATAATAAGAATATTGATTTTTGTTTTAATGGTTAGGGAATAATAATTTTATACATCCCCCAATCATTTGAAGAATAAAATTCCATAACTACAAACATGTGGTATACTTCATCCCTGAAAAAAAATCTTTTTTTGTAACCAAAAAAATGACTGGTAATAAGAATGTATTTAATGATAGATTATTATATTTATGATATAACAATATTTCTATTAAAGGACTTCATTGTCAAATTTCTATCCCTTTAACTCATTTTAAAATTATATCATTTCATTTGAATACGTGTAGCTTGGAGCCTCTATGGAAGGAATGTTTTGTTTTCATCACCAAAGTAATGGACCGTTCTAAATTATTTTTAATTAAATTTTAATGTATTAAGGATTAATATATATGATTCGTATCATTTTGAAATAATGAGAATGAAATTTAATATTAGTATAAACAAATTAGTTGTAATCGAAAAATTAGCCAAAAAATATCATTGTAGACCCCTTACTCACTAAGAATGCCCATAGATTTCACCAAGTTAACTAGATATGAATAGATAATAATAAAAATTATTTAAATATATTATTTAATATATTATTTATGGATAGTGTACAACAAAAATATATTCTTCTTCACCATCACGATTCGTGTGTGAAACAATCAAAATTAAAAACATTTGATGATAAATGTAACATTAAATACTTAATAAAATTATAAAGGATTATAATAATTCAATAATATAAAATTAATTATATATGAATAAGGAAAAAATATATAATTATTATTATTATTTTAATTTTATAGGAATTTAAATATTTTTCATGTATATTGGGTGTAAAAATTGAAGGGTTTCTCATATCAACATTCATTATTTGAGACATCTATCTTATTCAATAGTTGTATATTTTTAATTTTTGTAAATATTATATATATATATATATATATTATAAAATAACTTTCATGAAATAAATGTTATTTAAAAGTTCTTGACATTTTCTATGTTTCGTGTCTGTTTGACTTAAATATCACTAACGTTTTAAGGGTTGTATTCCAATCTCATTTTAAAATAAATATTGTTATGATTGAATTTGTATATATTAAAATATTAAGTTTAGTTTGTCTCTAAAAACATTAATAGTTTATTATTCATTTATAATTATTGTTCTTTTACTTGCCCTAACTCAATTCAATTTTCCATGGTAAATAATAGACATCATGTCATGCTTGAAAGGCAAATCAATCCCGCCACTTTTTTTTTGTTAGGAATATTGTTCCAAAATATTCTTATTTAATAATTGATTTTTTGGAAACCATTATCAATGATTCAATAAATTATTAAGGTTGTTTATTTTAACTATATTTAAAATTTTCTTAGTAGAATATCTTAATAATTTTAGAACATTTTTTGTAATCTTTTTGGAAAAGAATCTATTTTAATGTAATCCATGTGAACACATTATTTTATGTCACTTATTTATTAAAAAGATTCCAATCTATTATTTACAATGTTTTTAAAATATAATTAATTTTTAATCAATTTAAAAATTAAAATGTGTATATTCATCTTATTTTTAATTTGATTTATTCTATAATAGAAGTGGTGTTTTTTTATTTATTAAATTTCAAACAAGTTCATTTTATTACACATTATATATATTATATTGAAACCACTAAATCTTTCTATGGATGTATTTTGAAACATTTTGAGTATTTTATAATGAAAACCATCTATTTTACTTGTTTTAATTATGTATTTTTTGTATTATTATTGTTTTTATGTAAATTAATTATTTTTATCATTTTGTGATATAAATGATCAGAAATATATATTCCTCCATTTCATTTGGTAGTGTTTAATATCTCAAGACAAATATATTTCATAATTTGGTGTAATTAATGTTAAAATATCCTCAAAAAATTATTCCTTGGTATAATTTTATCTATGTTATTCTCTAATGATTATGTGTCTATATAATATTCGATATGTTTTGATAACAATATTATGTGTGGAATTTTTTTTCGAATGTTAATAATGATATTATTTTCATGTACTTCTCTTTCTTCCACAGTCATTTGCCTTATAACATTCTCTTTTTATCTTGATCCATGTTTTATTTTATCCCCACATCAATTTGGATATATTTTTAATTTATGATCTATTTTATTTGTCCTAAAATCAGTAAATGTAATTATCATGTGCATAATCATTGTTTTCATAAACAAACTATTATACTATTATCACATATGATATTGAATTAATATCTATTATATTTTCCTTAATTGGGAATTTGTGCTCACCCCTTTCTTAATTTTCCTTTATTTATATATCAGGGTTACTATATTGTATGATATGATAAAGAATCGATGCGATTATAGTGGAATTTATTGAAGTGTTTTAAAAATTGTAATTAATATAGTTAATCTCTAATACACTTACCCATTTTCTTCTTGGGTATGTTTAGGTATTATATTTAATGAATAATCATGGAATATAATGCTTCATATATGGATGTTTGTCAGGGGTGAACTAAATATCTATTATAGAAATAACTTAATATTCATTCCCAATAAATTTTTGAATGTGGGTATGGGGAGACTCTGTTGGAATCAATAATGGATTCAAATATTTTTTGGTGATTATTTTTTTTGGGTGTCCAGGATAATAGAAAATTAGTGAACAAAGAGATATAATACTAAAATTAGGAAATAGTCATTTTTTTGTCAAATTATAGACTATGGAGTTAACTATAAATAACATCTCTTTATGGATGTAGGCTGGTGGATGAATGTTTTCACATGGACTCCCACAGGGGAAATAATACTAAAATTGCTAGCTGGTTTTCAACTCTCTCTTTACTCAAAGAATGATACAGTGATTTTAATGAACTATGATTCTAAATATGAATTAGGTAGTCTGTATAGTGTGTAATGTTTCCTTATAAATGTATCCCCGTACACAAGGAGATTCTGACAAGTGGGCAGGGACTAAATAGTGTCATGGGGAGACTATACCATTGGAAAAAATATCCATACACTAAAATCACAATGTGTTAAAATAAACAATCTAAATTAATAAAATAGAAAATTTCATGATATTATAATAGGAACTATATTCCATAAAAAATAAATTAAACCAATAAAGTCCAAATTTATTACATAAAATTATGTATGATAATAGAATGAAAAAAATATGACACATCATAAATTATTTGGAGTTCATCCGAATAATTCCTATATCCTCATAATTGTAATTATTCAACTATAAAATATTGGACACTATCCCAACAAAAGATTTATGAAAATGAAATCATTGCACACATAAATATTATACTGTTTTTTGTGATTATAAACCTAGCAGGACACCATTAATCCATCCACAACATAATTTGATTATAATATAGGTGTATTCCATGAAAGTATGTATATAGAAAATCATGAAATGTATCATACATTTTGATGTAATTGTTGAACAATAATGCTATTGGATCTACCCATTCTATATTTACCTTTACCTTTTTAGGTATCTCTCATATGTCATTATAAAACTAGTCAGGATTAAAGTCCAAAAGATTGCAAAGATCAATTCCCGGAGATTACCAAGCCCCATATCAGGCCATAAGTTCCCTACACTCATAAATGATACCTAGGCTGGTCCAAATGTATTTCCAGACATTACCTATTCTATCACGACCAATAAGTCCATTAACACTATGACTCATCCATGTGTCTACCTTCTAGTTCCCCATACATCTTCCTCTATCTCATGTTATTCAATAAGGCCACCATATCCCCTCACTGTCTCCTAGTCTCATCATTTTCATTAGTTCCATGTCACATCTATAAAATATCCTCGTATAGGGTATAACCAGACCATCATGATACACCTCTCACCTTAATGAAATATTGAAACCTCCATAGGCTATGTATTCCTAAAAAACATGGCATATAGTATATGGCATAAACATAGCACACATTTCATATGTATCACGGTCTTCACAGAAACAAACTCTATATTCATAATAATAGGAATACCATATCAAAAATATTAATATGAATCCTAACACAAATTTTATTCATGCCAACCAACATTATAAAATGAACATAACTATTATATGCTTCAACATTATGTGTATAAACTCCTAACAATAATGTCTAAAACATGAATCAATACCAAATGAATAATTACCTAGAACCAACCCCAATAATAAAATTAGATATTATAGATTAATAATAAAAATATTATATAAAAATAATGATTATAATATTATTAAATATAAAAAATTATAATGACTATCACTAACGTGTAATGAAATGTTCAATAGTTTGAGAGAGAAAAGTTACTAAGATATCTGGTCTCCAATAAATTAATGTATCTGAAATTACCAATCATAAAAAATATAAATATATTGTACGGAAATTAAAATCCTAGATATATAATACATCATAATAAAAAAAGATAATTTTAGGATACATCTACTTAAATGTACTATACAGGGGCCATCAAATTGACAAGATCTCCGATGAGTGACGAGATAAAGAGAATGTGATTGGATTCAATAAGAGTAATCCCATTATTTTAATATTTTTATTTTTTAAATAGAGACAATGGATATAATAGTTAATAGTATTAGTG
Source organism: Viscum album (assembly GCA_963277665.1). Lineage (NCBI taxonomy): Eukaryota > Viridiplantae > Streptophyta > Magnoliopsida > Santalales > Viscaceae > Viscum > Viscum album. The sequence goes on along the minus strand of OY728127.1, from coordinate 436,551,755 downwards.
TTAATATATTATGCTTCTATAATACATGGTGACTTTAAAATAAAAATATTCTCGATAGCTTTCCTAGCAGACAACGTCATTCATTAATTGAATTGTAATATAATTGAAAAACATTATAACTTAGATTATATCATTAGATCCGTGAAATTAAATTTTTATTTATAAATAATAATAAACATATTATGAAAATAATTTTAAATGTATTTATATAAAATAAATGTACTGATAAGAGCATAATAAATAATTACACATTTTTTAGTAATGTTTTTTATTTTTCAAAATTATGATTCATGAAAAATGAATTTTATTAGTTTTATTGAGAATATATTGCAATTAATTTCATCCAAATTTGAAATTATATTTCAAAAAATTCATAAATATTTAATTTTTCCTCTTAAAATTATCTTTGGTTTATATTTTGGACTTCTTCTGAATGACGGTTTTTCCATTCAATAGTGTCAAAAAAATTTATAAGGCTATAATTTATTTTCATTAAATGTGACATAGTTATTACAATTTATATTAAAATTATATAATACTTATTTAATTATATATATTCTAGATAACTAAATTGTAGTAATCATTATTCAATATTTTGTTAAAAGTTCATTTTTGAAGTAAAAAATATAATTTGTTTAAAAATTTTCATTCATTGAATTTTACACATACTAATTGAAATTTATATCTACAAAATTTAAAAATTTGATAATGAAAATTTTATTCAAAATTTAAATTTATGAGGTCAAATTGATTGATATGTTCCTTGTATTTTTAAAATTATCAACAGAAACAATAGTTACTAGTTTCCACATTTGTAAGGGTAAATCGGGTAATTTTGGTTGAATATAATTTGATAGAGACTAAAAATATATATTACACATTTATTTATATTTCAATAGAAGATTCATTCATCGTTATAATCAAAAAATAAAAAATATAAAAATTTCCAGATGCATTACTTTGGTAGTGACACTAATATGATTTTAAATAATTAATTGAAACCGAATATAACTCTACTTGATATAATGTCATAAATATTTTATCATAGTGACAGAAAGTGTTTATTTTCTATTATATATTGACAATTAAAATAATAAGTAATTTTTTCATCAGGTTTTTTTATTTATGATTTTTTTGATGGGGTAATTATATTAAATGTTTTAACGATGTCGTGTAATGGACCGAACCTCTCTGGTCCATTCCATTGGGAAAATATGGTGATTGAGGCGTTCTGAGAGGTCAAGGTGACTTATCCACAACACATTACCAATTTTCCCTTTCTTTGAATAGTAGCATCTGTGACCCTCGGTGAACAGTTCCAATGGTAGAGAGTTGTGAACAGTGCCCATGGTGAGGTCTAAAGGTAACCTCTCTTTCCTTTGCCAAATTTTGAGTTCTGTGAACACTTCCATAGTTGAACCATTCAATCGGTATCCTCTAATGGTAACAACTCTTTCCATTGCCATATTTCCAATTCTATGAATAGTTCCATCAGTGAAAAGTTCTCTCAGTAACCTCTAATTATAGCCTCCCATTCCTTTTCCAAATTTTGAGTTCTGTGAAGTGTTTCATTGGTGAACGGTTCTATCAGTATCCTCTAATGGTAACCTCTCTTTCATTTTCCAAATTTCAAATTCTATGAATAGTTCTATAAATGAACAGTTCTATCGGTAACCTCTTTTTACTTTTCCAAATATTGATTTCTTTGAACAATGTTTCTAGAATGGTAGGTGTATAGTGTTTCCATAATGGTAAGTGTACAGTGTTCAATTGGTGAAAATCATGAATATTTTTCTATCGGTGAGGTACATGAATATTGTTCTATCATTGAGGTTCTAACAGTGAGGTTCATGAATAGTGTTTTTCCTTTTCCAAATATTGTGTTCGTGAAGAGTGTTTCTAGTTTCCTACAGTTTCACCCCTTTAGTGTTCTCCATTAACACAAAATGCATTTAATGCCTGGTTTTTAGCACTCTGTGGCTGATTCAATGGTCATAACTCCTATATTAATTATTCTTAAGGCTTGGGATCTTTTTACTTGGTCAAACTGAATGGATTAATATTATCCACTTTTGATGAGAAATAAAGCATATCTTAAACTGCTTCTCCATTAAATCTTCTAAAGGGACAGGATATCTTCCTCCCAAATTCATCCTGTTTGTTCTCAGCTATGAGACGCTAGAACCGTTCATTATATCCCATAGGAGTTCCATATTAAAACTAACACCTAAGATTAGTTCCACTCTGTTTTTGATGTAAGAAAGTAGTTTCGATCCATCATCGATATAAGGTATGTTTTATTATCATTTATTTGGAGTTCATCCTCTCTTGTCTCTCCTTTAAATTTTATTGCATGTAATCTCCATGCTTCTAATGGAGTCTTCTTGGTGATTGGTTAGTGCGTTCGTACCGTGGAATCTTCAAGTGGATGCATTTGTCGTGAGAGGATGATTGTGACCCATTTTGGGGATAAAGAACTTCAAGAACTGTTTGATTTAAGGGATTCATTGCTTCTCTTTTCTTTTACATGCAACTTTATTGTTAGCATGTTTTAACCCACTCGATGACAATTAAATTGACATAATTAAAATTTGAACTGGCTAAATAAATTGATATCGATTGTATTTTACTGCCTCTTTTTTTGCTAGATTGTGAGATATATATGCTTGCTTCATATAGTTGTCTGTTCTTTAATGAAATTGGTAAGGAATGTAAACCAAAATTAATTGATAGGTGTTTGGCTAAAGATAATGTGGAATGAAAATGAATCTAGTTATTCATGTTATAATTTTGATGTTAATAAAAATGGTGCAATAAGCATGCTCAATTTATTTTTTAGAGCTTACTATTTAGGTTTATTGAAAGTGGAACCTACGTATAATAAATTGGTTAATTGAAAATGGATTATTTTATTGATAATTTCTTGAAGGGTTCTGAGTTACACTTTTAATAGTTAAAGGGCCATGAGAGAAATTGTTAATATTTTGATTTCATGTTGCATGTGTTGTGATGTGAGTATAGAGGGATTTTGTGATATGTGGGGGTATAGAGGCCTTTCTGTTGTTGCAGAAGATGACACATGGATTGGTGAGATGCATCGGTTTATGCATGTGGGTGTCGGGGAGGACTCCAGGGATGATGGAACGGGATGGATGTGATTGATAGATCCTTTTTTTCTTATTGGTTGATTATCTGCTTTACTTTACCCCCTACTCTAGGAATTTGGCTTTACTTACCCTTCATATGATAGAGGTGAAGACGCGTGGGTCATGCCACGTGCTTTCCGTGTTTATCTTCTCAAGGGAGGATGGGTCTACGCTCTTGTTATAAGAAGCTATGACTCGATGGGTAGTACATATACTCACCTTGTTGATTCCCCATGTGTTTAGTAGATTTGATTTTTTTTCTAGAATGCCTAGGAATATGGGAAAATAATTCTGTAATGAATTATTGAATATATGATGTTAACCCATGGTGTTGGAGTTTTCTGGAACATAATTATGAGGTTGTAATTTTAATGGGAAAATGGACTTCGGGTGTGATGCGAATGAACCATAATGTGGAAGTGGTACTGGTTAATTAATGTTTAAATAATTAATTAACATAATGTAATACTGATTAGAAGGAAAATAAATAATGTTTTAATTCCCTTTAAATGGTTGTGTGCTTATAGGATACCTTGTCATAGATGTGGCAGCCTAGAGTCTGAGAGATGTTAGCAGCAGTTGAGTCTGAGACTAGGTTATTCTCATAGTGTGGTTGTGAGATATAGTATATTGTGTAATTTTTGTGTTTCTATACACTAATACATCCTGTAAGTAAGGGGAACTGACACCCTGAGGATTCTGATCCCTGGGCGGGTGTTTTCCCCAACATTCTGTTGAGAGGATGAATTGGTGACTACCCCCTTAGGCCCCGCTCTATTCTCTTGGTAGTTACATGTGCTGTTAGGAACAGTGGTTAGTTTTCCCCATATATGTGTGTAGAGGGCTGTAATGGCTTGTTGTTATTCACAGACATATATTCTAGATATAGTTCCCAATGGAAAACTATAGGTGTAACATGTATAGGTTGTGATGGATTGAGGATCTTTACTCTCTGTATGGGCTGTAATGTCTTGAGATATAATACCCGATGTATAATACACTTTATGTGGGATGTGGTGGCTCTTAAAAACTACCTGTTTACTTTTCATAAGTGGACGTGGGGGTTTTGTTGCACGAGGTGCATGTAGGGGTGCTTCGCCAAGGTGTCTGCAGTTAAGCCTTTTTTGAGAGAGATACTTAGGATGTGCGACATTGGGGAAAAGTGGAAAACCAGTTGGGAGGTAGTAGCGGGGTACCCTTGATATTCATTATTATATGACATATTCTTGTATGAGTTACTTGGAGATTGTATCCATGGTTAGGTTGGGTACTTAGTAAACCTGTTTAAAATACGAGTTTGTTTCACTTGGTGTTCACTGTGCTTTAGCATGCGTTCTTACATTCTCACGAGAGGATTTGGGGAGGATCCTAATGAGTATACTATTATACTCACCTTATGTATATATTAATTCATGTGGAGCATGTTGGAGATCAGGCTGGTCACAACTATCTTGTTGTTGTAGGATATGCTCAGGTTTATGGTTGCTACTGTTTTTACTTTCTTTTGGGTACTTGTAGTTTTCCCCTTCCAGTAGCAGTACTTTTGGATGACATTACATATGTGAACTTGGGGTTTCTTTTATATTTCAGTTCTGATTTGGAGTTGGTCAGTGTCTATCTTAGCTCTCTCTCTTCCACATGTGTTCTCTCAGAGGGTAAAGCCTCCCATTTGTGTGTTTACTATACCCACAGTGCTAGTCGCCAACCCAGGGCCTACTGGAGGTGGGACTCAGGGGTCATTATCTCCCTTCTCACATTTCCAGCCCAGGACGGTACACTTTCCGGGGAGGGGGTCATGACAGAGTGGTATCAGAGGGAGGTTGAGGGAAAGGATGGAGTTTGGAGTTAGGCATAGGTTTGGTTCCAAGGGTTGGAAGGGAAAAAGTATCATTCATGTTTAGCATGTTATTTAAACACTAGAGACCAACTAAGACATAGGTGTTTAGGGACCCCTATGATCGGATGTATGTGTCTTTATGTTTACAATGGCTACTAAACAAGGTGATAATAGTTGCAGGGTAGATACCAAGGAAAGGATCATGAATCATTCTTCTTTGTGTTTGTGTTTGAATGGCTAGTCCTTGGGATAGGTTAACATAAAATCAAAGAACGAAAACAATTAATTAAGTAATTTTGAGTCTTTAATATTCTAGGTTTTGAATCTCTAATGGTTTTTTATTTTACAGGTGTGGCTCTAGGTCGACATCCTCCTCAGGTTTGCGCAGATGTTGTCCAGGTGGCTATTCTAGCAGATCGCCGCATGGTAGAGGTAGACGATGACGACACATGGAGGGAGAAACTCTGAGTGTTTCAACACTAGAGTCTACAGAAGTACGAGTGATTCATTTCATATATAGTCATGAAATACTGATTGTGGGTGTAATGCCCTGACCCCAGTTACCCAGAGTCGGTGCATTATTACATAACATTGGCATGATTATAAGGAATATAGTCCTAAAGGACTGATCATTTTAGCAGTACTGGAAAATAGATTACATACATGGATGTTACATTACACTTTATAACATACAACACAACATAAATAATCCTTTATGAACGCCATTATTACCTTACCTTAATCCTACATATCAATAACAATACACTTCATGGAATCCTTGGAAAAATAATAAATTGAAAGGTGTGAGCTCAAACACTCAGTAAGGGTAAGAAATACAGTGGATGTTAACATAAATATTAAACATGGTGGATAATTGAAACCACATGCCTTACTAATAATAAACATGAATACTTTTATGGCAGGAATATGATCTGAGTAAATAATTCCATAATAAAACATAATCAAGGGTATTCTACTAGTCGAAAGACCACATGAACCATCAATAATATTCTCATAATGATGGAATGTATAATGCTATAAATTCTAAAACATTTTTTCAAGGGCTCAGCCAAGTCATCTAAATATTATTAAGGCATTAGCCACAACCATATATCAAATTGGGAAAGGCCTCACCCAATTCCATGTCTAGTTGTCTCATTAGACCAACCGATACATCGAGGAGCTATTGTGGGCTCCACCCATCACATACAATGTCCAATAAAATCCTCATATGAAAAGGTTGAAATATAACATAAACATTCATATTAGAACTAGCATATGAAATGTAAATACTTATACCATAAACCATGAATGGTATAAAAATAGAACATCCACAGTAAAAAATATCCTTACTCAATCAATACAATATGGAATATTCTATTATAATAAATCAACCTCCATCAAAAATAATATCCAGTAAAGGATGATGAAATAGTTGAAAATGACGAGTTATACATTTTGATAGAAGTTACCTTTTTGTAAAATCATTTAAAAGTTACAAATGTATAAATGAAGTAATTTAAAAGAGATTTTTGAATTAATTTTTCCCATACAACTTTGAAACTTTTGAAAATAATTACCATTCCAAAACATTCATGTCCATATAAATAAATCCTTAAAATCATTTCGAAAACAATGCCATTAATTAAAAATATTTATAAAGATTAATCATTAAAACATTTAAATTTATGATCACGATAAAGAGTACCTTTAAAATATCCTTAAAATATTCATTTTGAAATCATTTTCATGAAAAAAGGACATGTATGGTAAAAAAATCCCAGTAAATACATACACATAAACAATCTTGGATAATAATGAGATTGAGGAATTAACCCTTACCTTGCACTTTCCTTTGGTTGAGGGTACGTTTAACCTCGTGTATAATGACCATTGTATGTTATTAAATTATAAAATAACCATATTAATTTTTTTATATCATACATGATTCGTTAATTACATTATACTACCAATTTAATAATTATTTCCATGATAATTTAACATTTTTTGTAATAATCGCTTTCTTTATCGTATGTGTTTTAACTTGTAATTCTTGATCTTATCATATAGATCATGATATAAATTATTACAGAATATAAAATTTTATTTATATATCATTTATATTTAGAATATAACTATTTATAATAGATGTATATGTGAAATGGAAGGCACCATTTATGGAGATGGTAGGCCGTACATACACATAAAAGTTGTTTCCGTTTTCATATCGTATTGAACAGAAGTAAGTGAATTGGATTTATGTAAGTACATACATACATAAATACATACATATATATATATATCTCTAATAACATTTTTATTTCATATATTACATACTTATTAATAATATATATTTTTATAATCATCGTCTGATGGTGAACATGGAAATGACTGTCATCGCGTCACGGAGATAGTAATCTGTACGTACGGATGAGAAACAATATCATTCTTTTGATTTAAACTTGTATGTCAATATATGGTATATCATAAATAAAGAATCATTAACATTTTATATTTATTATTTACATCAATTATATATCATTATTATACCCATCCAAACTATAATGTATTGACAATCAACTACACCACGACGTGGTGACGGTAAGCTGTATGTACACAAATATGGTGTCATGTCATTCATAGAATGGATAAAATAATGAATTTGGTTATACCATATTTATAATAACATCATAGTATATAGAATATACAATAGTTATTGTTTTAGAATGGAAACAGGACAGAAAGATGAAGCGGATGAATAAAATAACTTGAATAAGGTGATGAAATATTTACCTCTTCTTCAGGTTCATTATTTTGATTTGATCAAAAGGGATCCATAGGATAGATTTAGGATCAAAATAAGGCCTCTAGGATCAAGTGAGTGAAGTTTGGAGGATATTAGGGGAGGGTTTGGCCAATCCAAAGATCATTGGAGGTTTGATTTTGAGAGAAGGGAATGTGCCCTTTTGAAAGAGAGGTGGGGGTCACTTTAGGAAATGATTAATGTATTAATTTATTATACAATTGTATTCAGTTTAAAATGGTTCCAAATGAATTTATTTCAAGCCTTAGGTGGTTACGGGCTGACATCCTCTAAACCAATAGTTTTTAGACAAGTTTAGGTTACCATTTTAACCTTGTCATTAAGATTTAACTCTTACTTAAATAGTTTAACTTTTACAGTGTCTTCTTATATTCATACTCAATATGGTTAATACTAATATTATAAACATACAATAGAACCAAAATTATCTCATTAATGACATATATAATATTATTTAAGACCTTTTCCCAAACATTACATTTTTAAGAATATTATATCAACCAATAATATAGTATTTCTATTAAATATTACTTTACGTCAATTTTGACACTATTTGGTATTTTGTTTTTGTGAAAGTCATAAAAACAGGATTACTTCTAACAGGATACATTGAATCAATACAAACATGTAATATTCACCTATAAAATTCTTGGATGTCATAAAAACTTTGAAATTATATTTGTTTGAATATTTATAATACCATTTATTTGATTCTTTCATTAATAAGGTAATTACTGCATCATCATTATGTCATTCATAAATTTAATTATTTAATCTCTAAAAATTATAAATAAAATCCCTTTATATATGAAATATTTTTAGATTTCTAATTAATATATATAGTCGAATTTATCTTATGTATAACCTTGTATTAAAAATGGTTTAGTTATTAAACATAGATTTTAACTCTTTTAACTCTTTTTTAAATAAAATAATAATAAATGTCTCAATCTAATCCATGTGGACCTAAAGGGTAATATTTTATTCAGATGGTTTTTTTGTCAAATTAAACTTATCAAATAGAATTAGGAGACGTGTTAGGATAATTTTTACACTTAATTACCCTATTTACTTTTAACCGTGGTAAATAAAAGTCAAAAGTTACCATTCACAAAAAATTATTTTCATCTTATTGAACCACATTTTACTCCTTGATATTAATCTTATTTCTCGGATTTTAAAGATTCAACTCACAGATGCGGCAAAATTAAAATTTATTTAAATTTGCAAATGCTCCTAGGAGGTGGGTAAAAGACAGTAAAAACATCTATAAATTTTTATATATCTAAAATTATTATAAAATGAATCCAAAGAAGGAAATTTAATTTATATAGTTATTATGTATCTATTTTGACCTAAAATAAATTTTAGTAAAATAAATAATTATTTAAATAAAAAGCCGGTTTTAAACTATAACTCACTGTTTTTCATTATTCATCAAAAATTGAATGTTTTCAGAAAAATACCAAAAATTCACCCAAGGATTATTTAGATATTACTAATCCAAAAATGATGTCTATTTTACCAAATTCAAAACATAAAAGTTTCATTTATTAATTTAAAAATAATTCCTGTTGTCAAATCCAAAAGGCTTATTTTTAAGAAATAATAACTATCAAAAGATTGGAAATTATTTATGTCCAATTTCAAAGTAAAATTAAATTCAATGACCATAACTGGATTAAATTGTAATAATATAATCTATTTATACTTCCGAACAATTAAAATTTATAATGTAACACTAAAATTATTTCGATTAATTTTTTTTAATTAAAATTTAGTATTTATTTACTATTCACCAAAATATGAATGTTATCGAAAAAATACAAAAAATTTCTCAAAACTGAATTTTTATCTCCCGATTCTAAAGAAGAATTATATTTTTTCAAATTGAATATATAAAAGGGTCAAATATTTTATTTAAAAAAAGGTTCACCCTCAAAAGGCTGTATAATTTCATTTTTTGAAAAATACTTCCTGTATTTAAAAAATTGAACTTGTTCTTACATTAAGTCTAAGAAACTAATAATATTGATTCTATAATTATAAGGATTACATAATGTTCAAAATTTAGTTAATACTATTCATAATTTCTTTTGAACGACTATTTTGGTAGGTAGTGGTGTGTTTAAACTCGGTGTTGCCTGTAGTACTAGTTATTGAATTACTTTAAAGAAATAACATACTATGAAATCATGGGGTGTTATATTATTCCCTCCATCAATAAATTTTGTCCTTACAATTTGAAGTTGTTCTTTGAAAATAAATTTTGAAAATAGAAAATAATTTCGTTGGAAAACCCACATCGGAAATTGGGTTCATAATATTTACTATTAATAAGAAGAAAAGGGGGAATAAAAAGTCACCACCAAATTATGTTTTCTATTAGGAGACCATTGGTGGAAATTAGAGACACATAATTGGATGAAACACGTAAATATTTATAGGGAGTGATTGAGGTCATCAGTCACAGACAATTGTAGAATTTATGGTCTCAAAGCCATCAATCTATGATGATTTAAAATAACATTGGTTCAAAAAAACATAAGTTATTATGATAACACTTTTTTACATTTATGGTCCCTTAACTAATTTTTAAGACTTAATTTCTTCATATAATAAGAGAATAAAAAAATTTACATCACAGGTAGAGCACGATCCTTTAACTAATTTCTAACACAAACTCATCATTCACTCTAAAAGATTGTAGAACTAAAACAATATTAAATTTATCTGATTCCTATAAGGGTAAAAAAATGAATTTATAACTCACCTATCAGACCCTTAAAAACATATACTACATTATACAATCCAGGGACTTCACGTAGTCCATTGGTAGACGATAAATCCGAATCACAGTATGGTTGTGGGTTTGATTCCCATAGCTTTGTCTGACAGGACAGGTTGTCACATGGTATGCGTGTTTTCCTTGTTATAAAGATTCAAAAATAACCTTAACAATAGTATCATATTTCAAACATAATCCATACCAACCATTAGACTTATCCAAAATACTTATGTCCAAACTCATAGTCCAAAATTTATAAAGAAGGTAAACACAATGAATATCCTTTTTTCCACGTAATAACATGTGAATACCGTATCATGTATTCTTTTAAAACACTACAACATCCTGAATTACCATAAAACATTATTTATTACACTCATGCTCCATTATTATTTATATAATTCTTGATATACTCTTTCTATCCAAAAATTTTGTAAACTCCAACAATGATGGAATATACAATTCATTAATCAGTTTCAAGGTAGTCAAGAATATCTAATATAATTTATCCAAATCAACAATCTCTTATTCCAAAATCACTATCTCATTGGCAGGACCATATTAATGATTACATTTCCTTCAGCCATTAATTTTTCCAAAAAAGTGTAACTTACTATTAAGTCACTTTTCTTAGAATCATATAATCTCAAATCCTCAATCAAATAGTACTTGAGTACAATCTTTATTTATAACCGTAATTTATATAACCAGTATACTATAGATACAACACTCAAATGAAATAATTCTATAATAACAACATAAGAACACTAGTCATGCATCTTCATATGAGGTAGTATCATAACATTATTATTATCCAAAAACATCATTTGTGGTATACTCTTATAACTGGGACATTCATTCACGTAGTGTCTCAACACCTTGCAGATGAAGCATTTTACATTTGAAAACAATTTCGTACCCCTACAATCACATACATGGTGTCATTTTTCTCCACACTTATAACAAACTCTCATTTCCTTCAAGAATTTCCCAAGATGATTATTTCCACTTTTATCACTTATGGGAGAATCCTTCTTTCCCCATTCCCTTTATCCATCTTTCTCTCTACCATCCTTTTCTTATCATTCTTCCCTAAAAAGCCATAGGACTCAGAGAAATCTTTACTTATCGTACTAACACATGATATTATTTCTTCATATGTTGAGAATACATGGGAGTCTATTTTCCTTCTAAATGTTGGCTTAATACCATGAATGATATGACCCTTCTTACTCTTTGGATTATACTTATTGTTGGAGTTCTCATTCCTTCTACTGGGCGCAATTTCTAGACAATGGCATACACAAGGTCAGTTGATGAATCAAAATTCACAATTACAAACATATAAAATACCTAACATAAATTGAATAGTTTATGGATATAATCCATAATCAGAAAATTGTTTTCTTTGAAGAGATATGTACTCATAAACCCTTCATAGTGGTTTGTAAAGAAAATGAGAATTATCCTAAGAATATCCCCTTGAAGTGTCGAAACCAAGAATGCAGTAAGGCCCATTGTCATGAACCATTTCTCGTTCGAGTCTAGATCAAAGCGTTGTTTTCAGGATTTACCCCTAGGTACATCTGTGCCAGAGCCGCCTCTACCTGCTCGTATCTAGACATGAATGTATTCCTCAGAAAACTCACAAAATCTCTATATTACCAAGACTCTATATAGTTCTTCTATACTAATCCTCATTGTCTATCATAGGGTTATGTGTTCTAATAAATGTTTATCTACATCTATTTTCCATGGTTATTTGTAAACATTCTATACCACAAACTGTAATGCCTCGACCCCAGTTACCCAAAGTCGGTGCATTATTATATAACATTGGCATGATTACAAGGAATAAAGTCCCGAAGAACAAATCAGTTTAGCAGTCTTGGAAAATAGATTACATATATGAATGTTACATTACACTTTATAACATACAACACAACATAAATAATCATTTAGGAATGCCATAATTCCCTTATCTTAACCCTTCAAATCAATTGAAATATACTTCTTGGAATCCTGGGAAAAATAAAATATAGAAAGGGGTGAGCTCAAATTCTTAGTAAGGGTAACCAATATAGTGGAAGATAACATCAATATTAAGCATTGTGAATAATTAAAACCACATGCATTTACCAATAATAAACATGAATACTTTTATGGAAGAAATATGATCTGAGTGAATAATTCCATAATAAAATATAATCATGGATATTCTACAAGTTGAATGTCAACATGAACCATCACTATTATTTTCATTATGAGGGAATTTATAATGCCAAACATTCTGAAACATTTTTTCAAGGCCTCGAAAAAGACTTCTAAAAATGGTTAAGGCCTCGGCCAAAAACATATATCAAATTGGGAAAGGCCTCAGCAAATTCCACATCTAGTTGTCTCATGAGACCTACTGATGCATCGAGGATCTATAGAGGGCTTGACCAGTCACTTACTATGTCCAATACATTCCTCATATGAAAAGGTTGAAATATAACATAAACATTTGTATTAGTACTAGAATATGTAATGTCAATACTTTAACCATAAACCATGAATGGTATAAAAACATAACATCCAAAGTCAAAAATATCATAAATCAATCAATACAATATGGAATATTGTATTATAATAAATCAACCTCCATAAAAAATAATTTCCAATAAAGGATGCTGATATAGTTAAAAATGACGAGTAAAACATTTTGAGAGAAATAACCTTTTTGTAAAATAATTTAAAAGTTACACATTTATAAATAAAGTAATTTAAAAGAAATATTTGAATCAAAGTGTCTCGTACCACATTGAAACTTTTGAAAATAATTATCATTTCAATACATTCATGTCCATATAAATAAATCCTTAAAATTATTTTGAAAAAATGGACATTAATTAAAAATATTTAGAATGATAAATCATTAAAACATTTATAATTATGATCTTGATAAATTGTACCTTTCAAAAATCCTTAAAATATTTATTTTGAAATCATTTTAATGAAAAATGGACATGGATGATAAAAATATCCCAGTAAATACTTACACATAATCAATCCCAGATAATAATGATATTGGCGAATTAACCCTTACCTTGCACTTTCCTTTGGTCGAGGATACGTTTAACCTCATGTATAATGATCATAGTACGTTATTAAATTATAACATAACCATATTTATTTATTTTATCATACATTATTCTTTTATTACTTTATACTACCCATTTAATAATGATTTCCATGTTAAATTAACATTTTGTGTGATAATCACTTTCTTTATCATATGTGGTTTAACTTGTTATTCCTGATCGTATCATATAGATCATGATTTAAATGATTCCAGAAAATAAACATTGATTTATATATCATATATATTTAGAATATAACTATTTATAATATATGTATATATGGAATGGAAGGCACAGTTTATGGAGATGGTAGGCCGTACGTACTCATAAACGATGTTTCCGTTTTCATATCGTATTGAACAGAAGTAAGTGAATAAGATTTATGTAAGTACATACGTACATACATAAATATATATATATATATATATATATCTCCAATAAAATTAATATTTCATATATTACATACTTATTAATAATATATATTTTTATAATCATCATTGAATGGTGAACATTTAAATGACTCACATCACGTCGTTGAGACGGTAATCCGTACGTACACACGAGCGAAAATATCATTCTTTGGATTTAAAATAGTATGTAAATAGATTCTATATCATAAATATAGAATCATAAACTTTTTATATTTATTATTTACATAAATTATACATCATTATTATACCCATGCAAACAATAAGGTATTGAATAACAACTACACCACAACGTGGAGACGGTAAGTCGTACATACGCACGTATGGTGACATGTCCTTCATAAGATGGATAAATTAATGAATATGGTTGTACAATATTTATAATAACATCAATTTATACAGTATATACTTGATTTATTGTTTTAGAATGGAAACAATAATGAAATAGTAACTGGAAGAAGAAATGACTTTGAAAGAGGTGATGAAATATTTTCCTCTTCTTCGGGTTCTTTATTTTAATTTGATGAAAAGGCCTCCATTGGTTGGATTTCTGATCATAAAAAGACCTCTAGGATCAATTGAGGGAAGTTTTGAGGATATATGGGTAGGCGTTGTCCATGAAAAATGGCATTAGAGGTGTGATTTTGAGACAACGGGAAGTGACCTTTTATAAGAGGGGTGAGGGTCACTTTAGGAAATGATTAAATTATTAATTTACTATAAAATAATATTCAGTTTTTAATGGTTAAAAATGGATTTATTTATAGAATTAGGTGGTTATGGGTTGACATCATCTCAACCAATAGTTTGTAGTCAATTTTAGGTTACAATTTTAATCTTATCTTTTAGATTTAACTCTTACTTAAATAGTTTAACTTTTACCGCCTCTTCTTGTATTCTTACTATATAGGGTTAATAAAAATATTATAAACTTCCAATATAACCTCAAGTGGCTCATTAATGACATATATAATATTATTTAAGCCCTTTTGCCGAACATTACATTTTTAGGAAAATTATATCATCCAATAATATAGTATTTGTTTTAAATATTAATTTCCGTCAATTTTGACACTATTTGGTATTCTGTTTATGTGAAAGTCATAACAACTAGATTACTTTGAAAAAGATACATTGAATCAATACTAACATGTCATATTCACCTATAAAATTCTTTGATATCATAAAAACATTGAAAGTATATTTGTTTTAATATTTATAATACCATTTATTTGATTCTTTCATTATTAATGTAATTACAGTATCATCATTGTGTCATTAATAAATTTAATTATATATTCTCTAAAAATTTTAAATAAAATAAAATTATGTTTGAAATAATTTTATATTTCTTATTAATATTTATAGTCTATTATATCTAATGTATGGACATATATTAAAAATGGTTTAGTAATTAAACTTTGATTATAACACTTTTTACACTTTTTTAAATAAAATAATAATAAATGTATTAATTAAATCCATGGGGACCTATAGGGTCATATTTTATTCATAAGGTTGTTTTTGGTCGAATTACACTTATCCAATAGAATTTGGACATGTGTTAGGGTAATTTGTACCCTCAATTACCCAATTTACTTTTAACGGTGGTAAATAAAAGTTAAAAGTTACTATTCACCGAGAATTATTTTCATCTCATTGAATAAAATTTTACTCCATTATATTAACCGTGTCTCTTGGATTTTCTAAATAAAACTCACCAAATAGGTAAAATTATGTTTTATGTAAATTTGCAAATGCTCTTAAGAGTTGGGTAAAAGACGGTAAAAAGTTCGATAAAATTTTTATATATCTAAAATTATTACAAACTAACTCCAATTAATTAAATTTAATTTATATAGGTATTATGTATCTATTATGACCTAAAATAAATTTTAATAAAATATATAATTATTTAAATAAAAAGCCGGTTTTAAACTATAACTCAATGATTTTCACTATTCATCAAAAATTGAATGTTTTCAGAAAAATACCAAAAATTCACCCTAGGATTATTTCGATATTAAGAATCCAAAAATGATGTCTAATTTATCAAATTAAAATCATTAATATTGAATTTATTAATTTAAAATTAATTCCCGTTGTCAAAACCAAAAGGGGTATTTCTTAGAAATAATTATTTTCAAAAGTTTGACACTTGATTATGTCCTATTTCAAAGTAAAATTACGTACAATGACCAGCATTGGAATAAAAGGTAAAAATATAATATATTTATACATACAAAACATTTAAATGTATAATTTAACACTACAAATTATTTCGATTTTAAAAGTTGTTTTTAATTAGAATTTAGTATTTTCACTATTCACCAAAATATGAAAGTGATCAGAAAAATACCAAAAAATTATCAAAAATAATAATTTATCTCTAGATTCTAAAGAGGATGTTTATTTTGTCTAATAGAATATATATAAGTGTCAAATATTGGATTTAAAAAAGGTTATCCCTCAAAAGGCGGTACAATTGCATTTTTTGAAAAATAATTCCTTAGTCTAAAAAACTAAATAGGTTTTTTCATTTTGTCTAAGAAACTCATAATATGGATTCTAAAATTATAAGGATTATTTAATGTTCAAAATTCAGTTAATACTATTCATTACTGCTTTTGAATGGATAGTTTGGTAAGTCGTGGTGTGCTTGAACTCAGTTTTGTGTGTAGTGAAAGTTATTGAATTTCATTGAAGAAATAACGTACTATGAAATTTTGGATTTTACATGGGGTGGTCGAGATAGGCTTTACTTCGATCTGTTCTCGGATGAAGCACTATGGGTCCTTTGTTGTGACGATGCTGCGTAGAGCAGCTAGGCTGTGGTGGTTCTTGTTCCTATGGGATCGTGAGGAGTCAACGATCTCATGGGAGGTGTTTCGAGACATGTTTAGAGATGAGTTTCTTTATTTCACTGCAAAGGTTGGTGGTCGTCAAGAGCTTCATACCCTTCGACAGGGGATCTCCAGTGTTCATGTTTTTGGAATCCGTTTCAGGACCCTTTTACGATATCCTTCAGACCTTCTACTAGATGAGCATTCTAGGGAAAGGCATTTCAAGGGGGTTTGGCATCTAGAGATCCAGCGCCAGGTCACCCCATTTATGATGGAAACATATCCTGAGGTGTTGGAGAGGGCAGAGGATGACGAGAGAACTTTGGCCAGGACTGGATCATCCTGAGAGGGGAATAGTCCTGATTCCTCACAAAGTAGAGATGTGGTCTGGGGTTCCCCGTTTTCATGGAAGAAGAGTTTCCGTAAAACTGGGTGTAGGTCCCAGAACATCAAATCTCGTTTCTCCCCTATAAGAAACTCTCATACCTATGCCAAGTGATTGAGCACTTTTTTTCTTGTGGTAGTCATGGTAATCAGTATCTGGAGTTCCTGACCTTTTAGAGCAGTCATCAGGCAACTGGTGTTACGCTCCATGTTCCTCCGTTGAGGTAGTTCTAGCCGAGGTAGCAGCAACAGGTTGCACTAGCATTAGATCATCATTGGTTAGATGGGGCAGGCACATGACAAACCCCTGACACTCCCCGTCCTCTGAGAGTAGAGAGCGGCCATGGTGGTGGTCTTCATCAGGGTTAGAGAATCCATGGAGGAGGTCGTTGTGAACATCATTCTCTACTGTTGCCTTCTCTAGGCGAACCAGAAATCGTTTGAGGTAACCTTTTCATGTTTTAAAACATGATGTATGCCTTGTTTGATTTAGGAGCGACACAATCCTTCATTTCACCTACCCTTGTCCAAGCTTTGGGATTTGAGGGAGACAGGCTTCCATTTCCCTTGGTGTTGAGAACACCATTTGGAGGTCATGGAATTGTTTAAAATATGTAGAGACTATGATCTAGTGTTGGGGTAGCACCGCTCTTAGGGATATTTCCTATGATTATGAATACAAACATATTATGTCATCCACGGCATGGATTGGTTGTAGTCGGTGCAGGAAATCGTTGATTTCTTCAGGACAATGGTTGTTTTCTTTGATACCGATGGAGAACTGGTGGTGTTTGTGACGAGCGAGATCCTTGGATGGGTCATAGGCACATTCCTTCCTTATTATCCATGATGGATGAGATGATGTTGAGTTACTAAGAGGTTCAATAGTTTGCGTTTCCTAGGGTCGTAGAAGAGTACCATGTTGTCTTCCCAGAAGAGGTTGTAGCATTACCCCCTCGACGAGAGATTGAGTTTCGGATTGAGATACAACCAAAAGCGTCTTTTTTATTTATGTCTCCATATAGGATGGACCCTTCTGAGTTATGAGTGCTACGTATAGATGTTGATGGTCGGTTATAGTGTGGTTTTATTCGGCCATGTGTGTCACAGTGGGGTGTACTATTTTTTTTCGTGAATAGGGCTGATGGAAGTTTGAAGTTGTGTGTCTATTATCGTCGAATAAACAAAGTGACAATAAAGAATCTCTATCTTCTTCCATGGATTGATTATTTATTCGATCAAATGATGGGTGGAAGTTGGTTGTTGAAGATCGACTATCGGCTAGGATATCATCAGATGAATGTAAATGATGAGGATATTCCGAAGACTACATTCTGTTGTCGTCTTTGGCATTATGAGTTCATTGTAATGTCGTTCAGCATGAGAACTGCTTCAGCTGGGTTCATGGGATTGATGAATGCATTGATTTGTGAGTTCCTTGACAGGATCGTGTTGGTTTTCATTGATGACATCCTTATGTACTCCACATCTTAGCAGGAGCATGGAGAGCATCTAAATACTGTATTGAGAGTTCTTCATCAACATCATCTTTTTGGGAAGTTGTCGAAGTGTGAGTTTTGTGCTTGAGAAGTCTGTTTCTTGGGACATGTTTTTTCCAATAGGGATTAGTTATGGATCCATCAGAGATAGAAGTATTTGTGTCTTGGGTAGACCCCAAGACATTATCATAGGTGTGAAGTTTCCTTGGTCTTGCAGGCTACTAAAGGAGGTTCGTAGCCAATTTCTCACGAGTTGCAATTCCTATGAAATATTTGAAAAGGATGGATCAAGCGTTCATATAAACTTATCAGGTTTAGGCAGCATTTGTGTATCTAAAGGAGAAGTTAGTAATTGCTCTATTTCATTGTCTTCCAGCTGAGGGAGTTCAGTTTGATGTTTTCTGTGACGCTTCGCATCAGGGGTTTGGTTGTGTTCTGATGCAAAAAAGATCATTTGTTTGTTAAGGGTCTCAGCAGTTACTTCCCCAAAAAACTTAACTACGCCACTCATGATCTTGAGTTGTCATCAGTGGTGTTTGATCTCACGTTGTGGGGACATTACCTCATTGGTGAGCGTATTGTGGTTTTTACCGATCACAAGAGTTTGAGGTATGTTTTTTCCATCATGACATAAAATTATGACAGCGTCGATGGATTGAGTTCTTACAGAAATATGAAAGCAAGATATCATATACACCATGAAAGAGGAATGTTGTAGCCGATGCACTTAGTCGAAAGTAACATAGTGATGTTGTGCATGAATCTTGTGATTCCTGGAGAGTAATGAAAGAAATGTCAACATTATATCTTGATATGGGAGAAGATGGTGGTGACGTTTGTCTTTTCCAGATAATGGTGCAATCGTCTCTCATGAATCTGGTCGAAGAGTCCCAGTTGGGGGATCTAGAGTTGGAGGTCAACAGAGACCATGTTGTTTGCGGCGAGGACCCAAATGGGTTGTCTGAGGATGAACAACACATAGTGTTGTATCATGGAAGGATTTTGGTTCCTTTGACAATGCATGAGATTTTTCTTAGAGAGATTCATATTTCACCTTTACCGGTGCATCCTATCGTGAAAAATATGTTCCGAGTCTTGAAAAGCTAGTTTTGGTGGCCTGGGATGAAGCGTTTAGTTTTGGAGTTTGTGTCTCGATTTTTGTTCTACCAGAAGGTGATGGTCAAAAATCATATTCCTGGTGGACTTCTCTATCCATTAGAGATTTCTCAGTGGATGTGGGAGGACATCTCATTGTAGTTTTTTATTGGTTTTCATCGATCTCTAGGATGACATGATGCTACTTGGGTGGTAATAGATCGTTTAAACAAATTGGCACACTTCATAGAGATCATGGAGTCCTGTTCAGTGTATGTTTTGTCAAAGCAGTATCTAGAGGTGGTGGAGAGACTTCATGGAGTCCCAAGGACAATCATTTCTAATCGAGATCCTCATTTCACCTCCAGGGTGTGGATAGGTCTCCAACATGCTTTCGGTTCTCTACTATGCCTTAGAACTACTTTTCATCCTCAAAAGGATGGTTAGAGAGAGCAAACTATCCAGACTCTTGAGGACATGTTATGCTAATGTTTCCTAGATTTTGGAGGTTCGTGGATGAGGAACATAACATTGGTGGAGTTCACATACAATAATAGTTTTCACTCCACCATTGGTATGGAACCGTTTGATGCCTTCTATGGACATCCTTTCAATTCTCCGTCGTGCTGGACTTGGGTCAGAGAGTCAGCAATTCTCAGACCGAAACTAGTGTAGAATTCATCAGAGATGGTTCAGGTGATTCCTAAGAGTTTGAAGACAGTGCAATATCACCAGAAATCATATGTTGATCAAAGAAGGATACCATTATAGATTAATGTTTGTAATCATGTGTTTTTGAAGGTGACTCCCCTTCGTGCGCAGTGTTGGTTTGGTCATGGGAGTAACCTTTCTCCCTAGTTTTTTGGACCTTTCGAGGTGTTATATCATGATGGAGTTGTGGAGTATCGAGTAGCACTTCCCTTGAAGATGAGTTATATACATGGTGGTTTCCATGTATCACAACTCCGTCATTATCTTCATGATGACTCTCACATCATCAATTGGGTAGAGATCGATGTGGATGATGATGCATCCTTTGAGGAGTGACCTGTAGAGATCCAAGACCTCAAGGAGAAGGTGTTGTGTGGGAATTCTATCCCCTTTTTTGTGTCTTGTGGTGACACGATGACATGGTCAAGAGCACCTGGGAACATGAGTCATAGATACATACTCAGAACATATATTTGTTTGATGTTAAACTTTTTTCATGTAAAGATGACCCTTTATGGTTAGACCATTCATGTTTATATTATGAATTTATTTTGTGTCTTTTTGTGGCTAGCTGTCTTTTGAGAAGTATATCGATGGGTGGTTTTTCAGACACCATTTTGTTTTCACTTTAGGTGGGTT
This sequence comes from Viscum album, assembly GCA_963277665.1. Lineage (NCBI taxonomy): Eukaryota > Viridiplantae > Streptophyta > Magnoliopsida > Santalales > Viscaceae > Viscum > Viscum album. The sequence continues at coordinate 436,530,439 of OY728127.1, read as the reverse complement.
TTGAATTCTCAGGGATGAGAATGTTCTGAGAGGTATCTGAAGTAATGTCTAGGACCTCTCCGGTCCATTCCATTGTGAAATTATGGTGTTTGAGGTCTTCTAAGAGGGCAAGGATGAATATCCCCAACACTTTTCCCATTTTCCCTTTCTATGAACAGTTTCATCATTGACATCTAGGTGAACATTTCCAATGGTAGATAGTTGTGAAGAGTGCCAACAGTGAGGAATAACTGTAACCTCTCTTTCCATTACCAAATTTTTAGTTCTATGAATAGTTTCGTCGGTGAATAGTTATATCTATAACATTTAACGATAACATCTCTTTCCATTGCGGAATTTCGAATTCTGTGAACAGTTCCCTCAGGGAATAGTTATATTGGTAACCTCCAATGGTATCCTCTTTTTCCATTTCCAAAATTTGAGTTCTGGGAACAGTTCCATCGGTGAACAGTTCTATCGGTAAACTCTAATGGAAACCTCTCTTTCCTTTGACAAATTTGGAATTCTATGAATATTTCTATCAGTGAGTAGTTCTATCAGTAACCTCTAATGGTAACCTCTTTTTCCTTTTCCCAATTTGGTGTTCTGTGAATAGTGTTTCCAGAATGGTAGGAGTATAGTGTTTCCATAACGTTAGGTGTACAATGTTCTATCGGTGAGGTTCTAATAGTGAGGTTCACGAACCGTGTTCTATCATGGAGGTTCATGAACAATGTTCTATCAGTGAGGTTAAAACAGTGAGGTTCATTAGCAGTGTTCTATCAGTGAGGTTCATGAATAGTGTTCTATCGGTGAGGTTCTAATGGTGAGGTTCATGAATAGTTTTTTTCATTTGCCAAATTTTGAGTTTGTGAAGAGTTTTTCCAGCTTCCTATAGTTTCGCACCATTAGCATATTCTTGTGGCATAAAATGCATTTAAAGCCTCATTTATAGGACTCTAAGGCTAATTCAAATACCATAACTCCTATATTAATTATTACTAAGGCTCGGGATGTTTTTTAATTGTCAAACCACGTGGTTTAATACATTCCACTTTTAATGGTAAATCAAGAATATCATAAACTGCCACTCTGTTAAATCTTTTAAAGGGACATGATATCTTCCTCCCATATTTTTCCTCATTGTTCTCGGCTATGAGATGCTAGAACCTTTCATTATATTCTGTAGGAGTTTCATAATAAAACATACTTCTGGATTAGTTGCACTCTATTTTTGTTGCAACCAAGTTGTATCGATCAATCATTGATATAAGGTATTTTTTATCGTCATTCATTTGGGGTTCATATTCTCTGTTTTCTCCTTTACATTTTATAGAATGTAATATCCATTCTTCTAATGGAGTTTTCTTAGTGTTCGGTTGGTGCAGTCGTACCATGAAATCCTCAGGTTGATGTAGTTGTCGTGAGAGGACGATCGTGACCTGTTGTGTGGATAAATAATGTCAAGAACTATTTGAGTTAGGGGATTAGTAGCTTCTCTTTTCTTTTATGAGAAACATTATTGTTACCATGTTTTTCCCACTACATTACATTGTAAACTAAATAATAAATATTTGAACCGGATAAATAGATTGATAACGATTGTCTTTTATTGCCACTTGTGTTTCTAAATAGTGTGATATCTATGACTTCTTTATATAGCAGTACGTTTTTGATATAAATTGGTAAAGAATGTAAACCAAAATTAATTGATAATTTGTGACTAAAGATAAAGTGGCATGTAAATGAATCTCATTCTTCTAGTTTTATTTTTTATGTTAATCAAAATGGTGTAGTAAGCATGTTTAATTTATTTTCGATAGCTTACTGTTTAGGTTTCCTGAATGTGGAACCTATGGATAATAAATCTATAAATTCAAAACGTATTATTTGATTGTAAATTTCTTGAAGGGTTCCGAGTTACCCTCTTGATAGTTAAAGGGAAAATATCCCAATTGTTATGATTTTTGTTTTCATGATTCTTATTTTGTGAGGTGAGCATGGAGAGATGTTGTGATATGTGGGGGCATGGTGGCCTTTTGGTTGTTGCAGTAGATGACACCTAGAGAGGAGAGATTCCTTGGTTTATGCGTTTTGGTGTCGGGGAGGACACTAGGGACGATAGAAGGGGATTGATGTGATTATTGAATTCTTTCTATTTCTTATTGGTGATTATATTCTTTACTTTTCCCCCCTACTCAAGGTAGCAAGTCTAAAATTACCTTCCTTTGAAAGAGGCGAATACACACGGGGTGTGCCACATGATTTCCGTGTTTAGCTTCTCAAGGGAGGATGGGTCTATGCTATTTCAATAAGAGGCAATGAATTGACGGGTAGTACATCTACTCACCGTGTTGATCCCCCTTATGTTTAGTAGCATATATTGTTTTCTAGAATGAATTGGAATATGGGAAATTCATTCTGTAATGAATAATTGAATTAATGATCTTATCCCATGGGGTTGGAGTTTGCAGGAACATAATGATGAGGTTGTAATTTTAATGGCGCATTGGACATTGGGTGTAATACGAAAGAACATTAATGTGGAATTGGTACTGGTTAATTAATGTTTAAAGAATTAATTAACGTAAAATACAACTAAAAAAATTGAATGAAATAATGTTTTAATGATCTTTAAATGGTTTTGATCTTATAGTATACCATGTCTTAGAAGTGGCAGGCCAGAGTCTGAGAGACGATAGCTGCAGTTGAGTCTAAGACTAGGTTATTCCCGTAGTGTGGTTATGAGAAATAAAATATCCTAATTTTTTTGTGTTTCTATACTCTAATCCACCCACTCAGTAAGGGAAATTGACACTCCGTGGATTCTGAGCCCTGGGGTATGTTTCCCCAACATTCCGGTCGGAGGATGAATGGCTGACTACCCCCCTTTAAACCTGTTCTCATCTCTTTGTAGTTACTTGTGCAGGTAGGCACATCGGTTAGTTTTCCCAATATAAGTGTATAGAGGGATGTAATGGATTGTGGTTATTCCCACACATATATTCTGGATAGAGTTTCTGATGGACTAATATAGGTGTAACGTGTATAGGTAATGATGGATTGACGATCCTTACTCAGTGTATGGGCTGTAATGGCTTGAGGTATAATACCTGACATATGATACATGTTATGCGGGCTGTGGTGGATCCTAGAAACTAAATGGTTACTTTTCTTACGTGGATGTGGTGGTTTTGTTGCACGAGGTTCATGTTGTGGTGCTTCGCCCAGGTGTCTGTGGGGAATCCTTTTTGGAGAGATGCTCAGGACGTGAGACGTTGGGGAAAAGCGGAAAAATAGTCGCGAAATAGTATCAAGGTACCCTTGATATTATTTATTATGTGATATATTATTATATGCATTAGTTGGTGAGAGTAGCCCTAGTGAGGTTGGGAACATAGTATACCTATTTAGATGAGGAGTTAGTTTCACTTGTTTTTCACTGTGCTTTAGCATGCATTCATTACTTTTAAAAGAGAGGCTTCGAGGAGGATCCTACTGAGTATACTATTATACTGACCCAATGTATATATAAAGTGTTTTTAGGTCACTTGGAGAAGGATGGAAATCAGGCTGTTTACTACTAGCTTCTGGTTGTAGGAGCTGTTTGGGATTTTGGTTGCTACTATTTTTACTTTCTTTTGGGTACTTGTAGTTTTCCCCTTCCAGTTGTACTAATATTCCATGAAATTACATATATGAACATGTATTTTCTTTTATATTTCAGTTATGAGTTGAGTTTTTTGGTTTCTTTCTTATCTCTCTCTTTCGAATGTGTTCTCTTATAGGGTACCCATTTGTGTGTTTACTACACCCTCAGTGCTAGTCGCCAACCCTGGCCCTATTAGAGTCGAGACTCGGGGGTCATTATCTCCCTTCTCACATTGCCAACCTAGGAGGGGTAAACTTTGTTGGGAGGGGTTCGTGACAGAGTGTTATCATAGGGAGGTTGAGGGATAAGATGGTGTTTGGAGTTAGGAACAGGTGAGGTTTCATGGGTTGGTTGGGAAATGGAGTCATTCATGTTTAGCAAGTGATGTAAATTCCAATGACTGACTGAGACCTAGGTGTTTAGGGCCCATATGATCTGATGTATGTAACATTAAGTTTACAAAGTCTAATAAACAAGGTGATACTAGTTACAGGGTAGAGACCTAGGAAAGGATCATTCATCAATATTATTTGTTCTTGTGTTTGAATGGGTATACATTAGGATAGGTTAACCTAAAATAAATGAATGAAAAAAATTAATTAATTAATGTTCAGTCTTCCATATTCCAGTATTAGGAGCTCTAACAATTTTATATTTTACAGGTATGGCTCCATGTCGATGTCCTCATCAGGTTTTCATAGATTTTGTCAAGCATGTTGTTCCTGTAGATCATTGTAGGGTAGAGGTTGATGATGGGGACAGTTGGATGAAGACTCTCCGAGTGTTTCTGTGCCATATTCTACAGAAGAAAGAGGTATTTGTCTCATATATAGTCATGGAAGACTGGTTGGAGGAGGTTGAGATAGGCTTCAGATCGATCCATTCTCGGAAGGAGAACTGGGTGTCCTTGGTTGTGACGATGTTGCGTGGATCAGCATGGCAGTGGTGGTTCTTATTCCTCGGGGATCGTGAGGAGACACCGATCATCGAGGAGAATTTCCAAGACAAGTTTAGAGTCGAGTTTCATTCATTGACTGTGATGGCATTGAGTCTCCAGAATATTCTAACCGTTCGACAGGGGATCTCCAATGTTCAAGATTTTGGAATCTCTTTCAGGAACCTTTTACGATATTCTTTGGACCTGCTACCATATGAGGAGGCCAGAGAGAGGAATTTCTATTGGGATTTTCATCCAGAGACCTAGCGCCAGGTCACCCCATTTATAGTGATAATATATCTTGATGTGCTGGAAATAGAAGAGGTTATCGAGAGGACTTATTCTAGGACTAGATAATCCCATGTTGGGAATCATCATGATTCTTCATGAAGCTGAGCTATGGTCCGGGGTTCCTGGTTTTGAGGGTATAAGTGTTTCTATTCCACCGGGGGTAGGTCCCTACCCTTCACATCACATTTCTCTAGAGGCACCAACTCTCAGGCCAATGCAAAGGGATTAGGTTCTTGTTTTTCTTGTGTTGATCATGGTCATCAGCAGTGGGAGTGCGCGATCTTTCCGAGAAGTCATCGTGCACAAGGTGCTAGACTCCATGTTCCTCCATTGAGGAAATTATAGCCAAGGAAAAAGCAGTAGGTTGCACCAGCTTTAGATCAGGTGAGGGTAGATGGGGCAGGCAGAGGATAACCCCATGATGCTCCCCATCCTGAGAGTGAAGAGTGTGGCCATTTTGGGGGTCGTCATTAGGTTTAGAGAGGCTGTGGAGGAGGTCATGGTCAGCTTCGTGCTCTAGTGTGTCCATCTCCTGGAGAGCCATACATCTTTCTAGGTACCCTTTTATTCTATTCTACCATGTTTTATGCCTTGTTTGATTCAATAGTGACACACTTCTTCATATCACCTACCCTTTTCCATGCTTTGGGACTTGAGGTAGAGAGGCTTCTAGTTCCCTTGGTGTTAACTACACTAGTTGGAGGTCGAGCTGACTTGTTTGATGTATATAGAGAATGTGAGCTGGTGTTGGGGTATCACTACTCTTCGAGAGATTTCCTATGATTACAAATACAACCATATGATGTCATCCTAAGCATGGATTGGTTTTATTCGGTGTAATCTATCATAGATTACTTCAGGAAGAATGTCGTTTTTGTTGGTGCAGATGTGGATCCCATGGTGTTTGTTGGTGTGCAACATCCTTTGATGTGTCAAAGGCACAATCCTTAATTATCATCCATGATGGCTGGGATGATGTTGATTTCTTTAGAGGTTCAACTGTTGGTGTTTCCTAGGGTCGTTGAAGAGTACCATGATGTCTTTCCAGAAGAGGTTGTAGCATTACCCCCTCGATGAGAGATCGAGTTTGGGATCAAGATACCACCAGGAGACTCTACTATCCCTATGTCTACATATAAAATGGCCCCTTATATGTTACCAGAGATACATATACAACTAGATGGTCTGTTACACTGCAGTTTTGTTCAGCCAAGTGTGTCATCGTGGGGTTCACCAGTTTTGATCGTGAAGAAGGCTGACGACAGTTTGCAGTTGTGTGTTGATTATCGTTTCTTAAAAAAAGTGACTATAATGATTCTCTATCATATTCCATGGATTGATGATTTATTTAATAATCTAAAGGGTGAAATTTGGTTCTCAAAGAACGATTTGTGGTCAGGATATCATCATATGCTTGAAAAGGAGGATGATATCCCGAAGAACACTTTCTGTTGTCATAATGGGAATTATGAGTTCATTATAATGTTGTTATGCATGAAGAATGCTCCAGCTGTGTTCATGTGATTGATTAATTCTATGTTCCATGAGTTCCAGGAAATTTTCAATGTGGTTTTCATTGAGGGAGTCCTTATGTAATCCACATCTATGGAGAAGCATGAAGAGAATACACATGTTGTTTTGTGAGTTCTTCGTTAACATCAGCTATTTGATAAGTTGTCTAAGTGTGATTTTTGGGCTCGAGAAGTCCGTTTAATGGGGAATGTTTTGTCCCAATAGGTAGTGGCTATGGATCCATCGATGATAGAAGCATTTGTGTCTTGGGCAGACCCCAAGATAGTGCCATAGGTGTGATGTTTCCTTGGTCTCGTAGGATACTACAGCAGGTTCATAGCCGATTTCTCATGTGTTGCGACTTCTATGAAAACATGGACCTAGAATGATCAGGATTTTATAGGGAATGGTCAATGTCAGGAAAAATTCGAGTATCTAAAGGAGAAGTTAATAACTGCTCCAGTTCATTGACGTCCTGTTGAGGGAGTTCAGTTTGATGTTTTCTGTGGTGCTTCACATCTATGGTTAGGCTGTTTTATGATGCAGAAAAGATCAGTTGTTTCTTATGGGTCTTGGTAGTTACTTCCGAATGAACGTAACTATTCCACACATGATCTTGAGTTGGGATCCATTGTGTTTGCTCAGAATTTGTGGATACATTACATCATTAGTGAGTGTTTTCTGGTCTTCACCGATCATAATGTTTAGAGGTATGTTTTCACACAGCCTGACATGAACATACGACAGCTTCGGTGGATGGAGTTCATATAGGAGTAAGACTTAATGATATCATATACACATGGGAAGGGTAATGTTGTAGTGGATGCACTGAGTCGAAAGTCACGTAGTGATTCTGTACATGAATCTGGTGATTCTTGGAGTGTAATGGAAGAACATTCATCACTAAATCTTTATATGGGAGAAGCTGGGGGGAAGAGGTTATCTTTTACAAATAATGGTAAAGTCATCTCTCATGAAGCAGGTCGAAGAGTCCCAGTTGGGGGATCTAGTGATAGAGGTCTGGAGAGACCGAGTTGTTTGTGGTGAGGCCCTTTATGGGTTGTGTAAGGATGAACAATATCAATTGTTGTATCACAGATGGATTTTATTTCCTTTGAAAATGAATGGGAAGGTTCTCAGAGAGTTTCATAGTTCACCTTTAGGGGTTCATACTAGCGTGAAAAAGATGTACTAAGCCTTGAGGAGCCAGTTTTGGTGGCCTGGGGTGAAGCATTTAGTTGCGGAGTTTGTGTCTCGATGTTTGGTTTTCCAGAATGTGAATGCTGAACACCCTGTTCCTGGTGGTCTTCTCCATCCATTAGAGATTCATTACTGGAAGTGGGGGGAGATCTCAATGGACTTTGATACTAGTTTACCTCGAGCTCTAGGAGGACATGATGTTTTTTGGGTGGTAGTGGGTCATTTAAAAAAATCGTCCCTCTTCATCGCGATCAAGGAGTCGAGCTCAGTGGATGTTGGGTGGAGGCAGTATCTAGAAGAGGTGGTGAGACTTCATGGAGTCCCATGGATGATCATATCTGATTGAGATCCTCATTTTACCTCTAGGGTGTGGAGAGGTCTCCAACATGATTTTGGTTCTCAATTATGCCTTATCATAGCTTTTCAACCTCAAACTCATGGTCATATAGAGTGAACCATCCAGACTCTTGAAAACTTGTTATGCTCTTGTGTCCTAGATTTTGGAGGTTCATGGATGAGGCACTTACCCTTGGTGGATTTCACTTACAATAATAGTTTTCACTTCACCATTGGTATGGCACAGTTTGAATCCGTGTACGGTCGGCCTTGTCGTTCTCCATTGGGATGGACTGTGTTGAAGAGTAAGAAATTCTCAGACCGAAACTAGTGAAGAATACAACAGAGATGGTTCAGGTGATTATTTAGAGGATGAAGACAGTGCAAGATAATCAGATATCATATATTTATCAAAGAAAGAGACCCAGAGAATTTAATGTTGGGGATCATGTTTTTCTAAAGGTGACTCCCCATCGTGGGGAGTGAAGTTTTGGTTGTGGGAGTAAGCTTTCTTCCATGTTTGTTGGACCTTTCGAGGAGTTAGATTGTTTTGGAGCTGTGGCGTATCGAGTAGCACTTCTACCAATGATGATTCAGATACATGATGTTTTCCATGTATCACAGCTCTCTCGTTATCTTCATGATGACTCTCACATCATCGATTAGGGAGATATCGATGTTGATGATGATGCAACCTTTGAGGAGCAACCTGTGGAGATCCAAGACCGCAAGGAGAAGGTGTTGTGCGGGAATTCTATCCCCTAGGTTCTTGCCTTGTGGCGACACAGCGGCATGGAGGAGAGCACATGGGAATGTGAGTCCTAGATACGTTCTTAGTACCTATAGTTGTTTTATGTTTAACTTTTTTTCATGTAACGATGTCCCCTTTGTGGTTAGACCATTCATGTTTATATTATGAATTTATTTTATTTCATCTTGGGTCTTTATCTCTTTTGAGAAGTATCTCGATGGGTGGTTGTTTGGACCCGTTTCTTTTTCACTTTTGGTGGGTTTTGAATTCTTAGGGAGGAGAATGTTTTTGGAGGTATCTTATGTAATGGCCCGGACCACTTTGGTCCATTCATTTATGAAAATATGGTGTTTGATGTCTTCTTGGAGGTCAAGTTGACTTATCAGCAACACTTTTCCAATTTTCACTTTCTGTGAAATGTAGAATCGGTGACTCGATGAACAGTTCCAATAGTAGATAATTGTGAACAGTGCCAATGGTGAGGTCTAACGGTAACCTTTCTTTACTTTGCCAAATTTTGAGTTCTGTGAACAGTTCTATTGGCAAATAGTTCTATCAGTAACCTCTAATGGTAACCTCTATTTCCTTTGAAAAGTTTTCAATTCTATGAACAGTTCCATCACTGAACTCCTCTATTGGTAACCTATAATGGTATCATATCCTTCCATTTCCAAATTTTGAGTTCTGTGAACAATTCCATCAGTGAACAATTCTATCGGTAACCTCTAATGGTAACCTTTATTACAATTTCCAAATTTCCAATTCGAAGAACAATTATATCAGTGAACTGTTCTATCGGTAACCTCTAACGGTAACCTCTTTTCCTTTTGCGATATTTTGAGTTATATAACATTGTTTCCAGAATGGTAGGTGTATAGTGTTTCCATAATGGTAGGTGTACAATGTTCTTTCAGTGAGGTTCATGAATAGTGTTCTATCGGTGAGGTTCTTACGATGTGGTTCATGAACAATATTCTATAGGCGAGGTCCATGAATAGTGTTGTATTAGTGAGGTTCTAACGGTGAGGTTCATGAACAGTGTTCTTCCTTTTCCAAATATTGAGATTGTGAACTTTATTTCCAACTTCTTGTAGTTTCACCACTTTAGCATTTTCCTTTGATATAAAATGCATTTAACGCCTTGTTTTAAGTACTCTAAGGCCAATTCAAAGACCATACCTCCTATATTATTTATTCTTAAGGATACAGATTATTTTGGTTTGTCAAACTGTGTGGTTTAATATGATCCTCTTTTAATGGGAAATCAAGTGTTTCATAAACTTCAGCTCCGTTATATATTCTAATGGGACATGATATATTCCTCCCTAATTCTTCCTCTTTTGTTCTCGGCAATGAGACACTAGAACCTTTCATTGTCTTCAATAGGATATGCATAATCAAACCTACTTATAGGAATAGTTCCACTCTATTTTTTTATGAAACCAAGCTGTATTGATCAATCTTTGATATAAGGTATATTTTGTCGTCATTCTTTTGGGGTTCATCTTCTCATATTTCTTCATTCCATTTTATAGCATCTAATCTCCATACTTCTAATGGAGTTTTCATGGGATTCAATTGGTGAATTCATACCATCACATCCTCGGGTGGATGCAGTTGTCTCAAGAGGAGGATCGTGACCCGTTGTGTGGATATAGAACGTTATGAACTTTTTGAGGTAGGGGATTTGTTTCTTCTCTTTTCTTTTACATGCAACTATTTTATTAGCATGTTTTATCCGACTGGATGAAAATAGAATTGACATAATAAATATTTGAACCGGCTAAATAAATTGACATTGATCATATGTTATTGCCTCTTGTTTTTCTATATAGTGTGATAACTATGCTTTCTTCGTATAGATGTTTGTTCTTGATGAAAATTGGTAAAGTACATAAAATGGAATTAATTGATAATTGTTTGTCTAATGATAAAGAATCATGAGAATGAATCTGGTTCTTCTTGTTGTAATTTTTTTGTTAATCAAAATGGTGTAGTAATCATGTTTAATTTATTTGTGATAGCTTACTTTTTAGCTTTCCCAAATGTGAACCTGCATTTAATAAATCGGTTAATTCAAAAGGGATTATTTGGTTGATAATTCCTTGAAGGGTTCTGAGTTACCCTCTTAATAGTTAAAGGTCTAAGAGCCCAATTTTTAAGATGTTTTTTTTTCATTCTGGTTGTGTTGTGATGTGAGGATGGAGGGATGTTTTGATATGTGGGGGCATGGAGGAATTTTGGTTGTGGCATCAAATGATGCCCAGAGCGGTGAGATGCATCGGTTTATGCATTTGGTTGTTGGGGAGGACTCTAGGGATGATTGAACATAACGTGTGTGATTGTTGAATGCTTGTAGTTTCTTATTGGTTGATTATCTGCCTTACTTTTCCACCCTACTCAAGGAAGCTGTTCTTACTTACCCTTCTTCCAAAAGAAGCGAAGACGCATGGGATATTCAACATGCATTCCATGTTTAGCTTCTCAGGGGAGAATGGGTCTATTCTCTTTATATAAGTGGAAAAGACTTGACGGGTAGTACATCTACTCACTATGTTAAGCCCCCTTGGGTTTAGTAGCATAGATTGTTTTTCTAGAATGCCTCAAAATATGGGAAAGTAATTCCGTAATGAATAATTGAATAAATGATGTTAACCCATGGAGGTGGAGTTTTCAGGATCATAATTATGATGTTGTAATTTTAAAGAGACAGTGGACATTTGTTGTGATGAAAATGCACTTTAATGTGGAATTGGTACTAGTTAATTAATTTTAATGAATTATTTAACATAAAGTTCAACTAATAAAAATGGAATCAAATAATGTTTTAAATGTCTTTAAATGGTTGTGTACTTATAGGATACCTATTCTAAGATGTGGTAGCCTAAAGTCCGAGAGATGTTAGCTGCAATTGTGTCTATGTGTAGGTTTTTACCATTGTGTGGTTGTGAGATACTGTATATCCTGTACATTTTGTGTCTCCCTATGCTACTCCAACCTGTCTGGAAGGGAAACTAACACCTCGAGGATTCTGAGCCCTGGGGGGTGTTTTCCCCAACATTCTGGAGGGAGGATGAATGGAGGAATACCTCCATTGGCCACAATCTCTTCTCTTGGTAGTTACTTGTGATGGTAGGCACAACAATTAGTTTTCCCCATATATTTGTGTACAGGGATGTAATGGATGGTGGTTATTCACACACATATATTCTGGATATAGTTTCTTATGGACAAATATTGGTGTAACATGTTTAGGTTGTGATGGCATGATGATCCTTACTCATTGTATGGGTTGTAATGTCTTGAGTTATAATACCTGATGTATGATACACGTTATGTGGGTTGTGGTGGCCCTAAAAAACTATCTGGTTAATTTTCTTATATGTGTGTGGTGGTTTTGTTGCATGAGGTTTATGTTGTGTTGATTTGCCCAGGTGCTTACGGTAAATCCTTTTTGGAAAAAGATACTCAGGATGTGTGACATTGGGGAAAAGCGGAAACCAGTGGGGAAGTAGTTGTGGGGTACTCTTAATAATATTATTAATATGATATATTCTTGTATGCGTTACACGGTGTGAGTATCCATTGTGAGGTTGGAAACATAGTATACCTGTTTACATGACGAGTTAGTTTCAATTGTTGTTCATTGTGCTTTATCATGATTTCTTTACATTTTCACGTGAGGGTCTGGGGAGGATCATGCTGAGTATAATATTATATATATCCAATGTATATATAAACTGTATTTCAGGTCACTTGGAGTAGGTTTGATTTTAGGCTGGTTACTACTAGCTTGTGGTTGCAGGAGCTGTTTGGGATTGAGATTTCTGATGTTTTTACTTTCTTTTTGGTATATGCAGTTTTCCCCTTCTAGTTTTAGTACTTTTTCTTGACATTACATATGGGCACTTGGGTTTTCATTTATATTTCATTTCTGAGTTGGAGTTGGATGGTGTTTATCTTTTCTCTCTCTTCCTCAAGTGTTCTCTTAGAGTTTAATGCCTGTCATTGGTGTGTTTACTATACCCTTGGAGTTAGTCGCAAACCTGGGGCCAACTGGAGGTAGGAATCGATGGTCATTATCTCTCTTCTCACATTTCCGTCCCTTGAGAGGTACACTTTTTGTGGAGGGATTCGTGACACATCGTCTATTTCTATTGCAAGCAGTTGAAAAAGAATTTAAGTAAATTCAAAAATTATAAAAGTAAATTTTTTTTATGAGTAGTAGAGTCCCATTATATTTTATAAAAATAGAAAATATTTTGGATTTCAAAAAGATTTATATTCTAATTACATTACCATCTTGATTTCATTGTATTCAAACAATATGAATTGTCACGGAAATGACTTTTTGGTATATTATGTCATATATTGTTTAATTTAATGATTTATAATTTAATAAAATATTATAATTGGATATTGATATGTTATATGATTTATAATATCATCAATTTTTAAATTCATTAGTTACATTTAATTTTATAGTATCTTTATAGACAATTAATAAGTAAAAAACATTGGTGTCATGGTAATCATCAATGGGGTTAATAGGGTGTTAAATCTAAAAGTAAATACTAAAAAAGAACCTAATCATATCAATTTTTTATTGGATGATTCCACATAGACTAATATAATTCTTTCATTCCAAAATAATTCAACTGAGTGAAAATTTTAAATGACAATTGATTACTATTAATTTATTACTTTAAAAAATTATATTGTGTCTCTACACTAACATATAAAAGTCCATCGACTACCATCTATTACTCACTCGTTAAGAAAAATATAATTTATATAAAAATAATTTTAATATCTATCCAACAAACCATAACATTTATAAGTTGTTCAAGTCTCACTAAATGATTAAACTAATCAGTTTTCATGTTTAATACTAATAGGTTATCAAATAACATATTATAAGTCACAACTAACCTATTTTAAGTTAACTTCATCTTCTATTTTATTAACACCATATTAATCCATGATGTTATTTTAATAAATACATCAAAACTACCCTAAATTTTTTTATTACTATCATACATTAAATTTATATCTATATTTTTAACATATAGTCAATAAAAACATCCTTCATGTGTATATGTGGACTACCGCCTCCACAATGCGATATATTTCATTTTTCATAACAATCACTCATGGATATTTATAATGATACAGTTAAAATATATATATATATTTCATTCATAAAATATTTATTATTATATGAAGATAAAATATCATCTATTTTCTTACCCATTATTCCATTGGATAATGATAACGTTGCTCATGAATAAATGTGGATTACCACCTCCCCGAAGTGATGTGAAACATTTTTCATGTAAAACATTCAAGGATTGATATCATATTATATTTAATTTATAAAAAGGATAATTATATATTAATTTTTTTCATTAAATTAGGGTTCAATAAACAATTTTACCTATGTCACCATACCAAATACATTTTCCAATTTTGAAACCCACATCCTCAAAAAAAACAAAGTGTACTTTTATGAAAAGTTAATTAAATATACCAATATATTAAATTAAAAATAATTTCATAATGATAAGATGATAAATATTGAAATGTTTCTTAAATAATTAAAAAATTAATATATTTATAATATTCAAATAGTTAAATGTAATTATATAGATAGTTACGACAGTAGGTAATGTATTTCTTGACAATAGTTTTGGAAATTTAGTTATACACATTCTTAATTTACTATGTTATGCATAAATTATGTTTGAAATTTCCTATCGTTTAAAAAAAATTATTTAACGTTTTATTAATTTTATAAATTTTATAAATAATCATTTCATTGATAAATTCTTGTTCAATGTTATATTCATTGTAAGGGGTTTCTTAATTTAAAATTTTCGCTTTGTTATTATAGTACTTATGTGACGGTTTTATAACATGTTTTTTATGAATTTTTATATGAATTTATTTATTATAAATATACAATTTCATTATGTTCATATACATGTGGTCACATAATCCCTTAATGGGTTAATTATCTCATAAAAAGTTATGATGTTTGTATGGGTTTTCAATATCAAAATATCATTTTCATGGGACATGATTCATGGAATGCCTCATACATTATTTTTGTGATATAATTAAAACAAAATCAATGAATTTGAACATATTAATTAATGTAACTATTTTAAATATACAGATCCATAACACGTTATATCATTTAGTGACTTTTTATTAGAAATTTACTAATGTGGTAATGAATTTCTGTTACAGTAATATTTTTTTTATTATTGATCAAAGATACATTGGTGGGAATATTTCTGATATTAATTTTTTTTGGAAAAAATGTATATTATTATAATTTTGATACTTTTAATACTAATATGATTCCCTTCATTTTACTCCCTTTAGAACTTATGTATATCAAATAAATATTAATATGTTATATCATTAAATATTTATCCATTTATCCGGGATTAATTTCTATTCAATATCCATGGTTTAAAATATGTTTTAATGAAGTATATTACAATATTAAAATTTTTATTTGAATATATTTTTTAACAACATTGTAATTCTTATCAAATGGTTTGATTTTTTTTAATAATTTACCTAATAAAATATTTTCTCATTCATCACAAAATTTTTAGGGAAATGATTTTCCCATATAGATTGATCTCCTTTTCCAGTGACCATAAATATTATATTCTTGGGGATTTTAGTAAAAGATATCATGGTTTTCTTAAATAGAGTTATTTTTATAATTATTTTTTAATTATTTTAATGTTACTAAATTGAAATAGTATATTCCCCTATTTTTATATACATGTATTAAATAATATTTTTTCATATTTTTTTAACGTAAAAATCCATTAATGATTCATCTACATCACATAGATTATTATCCTACAGAAAAATCCTTATTCATGTTATGGTTGAACTTTATATAGTCTTTTAAATATAATTTCATGAAACCTATTAATTTTCCATTGGGAAAATTTATTTATAAAGGGAAAATGCTATTGTTAAAATATTGATAATGAAAATTGAAGATTACAGGTGTTATACTCAAATATCGTACTTGTACATTATTCATGATGATAGGTGATCCCAATATAGCCAATGATGAACGGTGATCCAAATACAACTTCTAGGATGAGTGATCCTGATATAACTTCCTAATGGATTGGGTAATGTTCATTGCTTTCAATGTAATGGAATATGTAGTTTAAATGAGATTAATCAATATATATATTTTAATAGGTCTTAGTCATTTATAACATGAGTTAACACTACTTATAAATATAATTTTTCATGATAAAAACATATTTTCCATATGATTGACATCGGATTTTAATGGTTCCTATAGTTAGGGTTGGTACCGTAGAACTAACAACATTTTGTATTATATTACACAATTATTTACATAATTGAATATTAATTTAAATGATTTATCCAATATTGATTGTTCATTGGTATAAAATTAATTTTATATTGTCATATATTATCTAATTCATTGAATTGTGAATATAAGTTCCAAACTATGAGAAGTACTATGGAATATCATGGTGATATTCTTATATCTAGGTATATGGTTAGATAAAATTATATGATGAAGAAAATAGCATGTTTACTATAAAGTGTGAGAACTCATAAGTAGATGATACTATTTCTCATGATGTTCTCACTTGGTAATCTACAAGAGGATTTATCATGAAAAATACACCATATAGTTGTAATTTATCATGTTTATGTGTCTCATATATTCATATATATGAGTGTATGTAATTATCCTTAGAAATTACAATTAATTTTAATCATTTCTTGACCAACTCAAATTGATGTATTATATAAACCATTATGATACAGTTACTGAAATTTTTTGAAACATTGGGTGCATCAAGAGTGATGTTTTATTAATTAATATGATATGTAAGGAATTTCACTTCCTTATTTATGGATGTTTATATCGCAAACATATTATTGTAATAGAAATGTATCATTAAATTCCATAAACATGGTGAAATGACGAGTATATATTAGACAATCAAAAAAAGATTTATCAAGAATGTGGCTTGATTAACATGTTTGAAATATATAGTATTAGACATAATGTCAAATGGATTAAAATGAACATTAAGCTGTAATATATATTTTTTTGACACTATGAAATTTATTTGTTTCTCTAGGGGCCTTAAATGTTTCTACATAGTAATCTTAAATAATAGGTAATCACTATACATTAAAATGAAAATAAATCTAATAGGGTAACAATCTAAGTGTTTTTATTGATATTAATTCATTTCGACTTGAATTTAATTTCAGAAATATATTGTTTTCTCAAGACAGTGTAATAATTTTGTTAATGATATATTAATTCAAAATATTAATAAAATATGTTTTCAAATGTACATTGATTAATTACTGATATATAATATTTTTTTCATTTATAAGGAAATAAATAAATATTTATTCATTATTAACTAATTTCATTAATTATGTAAATATTTATTACATATTTATAATCCCGAATGTGAATATAATATTTATTTTATTTATTGAATATTTTATAGATATTTATTATTAATACTATGATTAGGATATCAATTTGTCAGATAAATATATAATCAATTTGTTATTTAGAAATTAAATAAATTTTCTGAAGGAGGATCATACCATGATTATTTCCAATAAAAAATACTAATTTCAAAACCATTAAAATAATATCGTTCATTGTGCTAGTTTGTACATGATACTCAATATTAGTAATAATATTATAACATTGAATGAGTTTAGATAAGATTTAATATAGTATTTATGCATTTCTGTGAATGTAAATAATATATTAACCCAATTTATATCTTTACAAAGAGTGGATTATGAATATAGTGTGGAGGATAATCACTATAGATCTTGATTGAGATTCATTTTCCAAAATAAGTTCTAGATACCTCTCTCAATACCATTGAACACACCATATATTATCTTCCCTCCTCAATCCTATGAAGAAATAGAGTTTGAGGAAAATTATTATAGCTTAATGGAATTGTTATATATACCTATAAAAACACTACAGGATTATCAATATTCTTCTCTTGATCTAGGAAATTTGTTATCATTATTTAGATATGAAATGTTCTTGAGTGGGTCACCACATGAGGGATACCACACATTGATCGTAAAATCACAAAAATGGTAATCAAAAAAGGTTTTTATAAAATTAACAACATCATTAAAGAAATAAAAAAATACTACGATATTATTTATTCTGATCAATTTAGTCTAATTATACATATAATGATGAATGATTATAAACAATTTCAAGTGAATTTAATTGTCAAAAGTGTATTTTTAAATATTTAATTGATGATTATATTCAAATCTTGTATAATATGTTGTAGATCCATCAATTATGAATGTTCATGTCGTATAAGAGGGGGAATTTTTAAATTTTAAATTATTTATCTTAACATTGATTGTATGAAAATATATTATCTTTTGACCTCATGATAATTTTTTATATAATAAAAATGTTAATTTACATGTTTTTTAAATATTAATTTTCATTATTCATGTACCGTATTTCTTGAATGATCTCATGAACACGATGAAGAACAGTCAGAAATTCCATCCATAAGAACAAAATATTATAGATGATGGAATTGGTTACATTGTGTGTATCTGGAGATTCAGACCAGTAACCATGATCTCTGCACGAAAACGGATTCTTGGATACCATATTCTCCAATTTTTTATTAAACACAGTTCATTTATGGTACATCATTTATTAACCATTCCATCCAGAATAAGATTTGTATAATTATTTGGAATATTTGACATAAAAAAATATAGTGTATACTATTGAGAAAATATATTTTCAATAAATTTATTGACAAATACATGGTTTATAGCACCTGATATTGATATCTTAGACACTTAATAAAACAAAAGACATTTATCTAGTGTAAAAATTAATTAAAAAACAAATTCATAATTATGGAGAACAAATCAAGTTAATAAAGATGATTTGAAGACATAACATGATAGTACCGCATAACAAGTAAGTCGAATACACATCATGTGACCCGTTATTCCGAATATCTAAATAGAAAATTTATCCTATATGTTCAATACCGAAAGAGAGGATATGAAAAACAAACTGCATATAGTTCATTTGTACTGAACTGTTTTATCCAATATAGATGCACTAAAATGTACATTATTTTTATCATGGATACAAAAAACTGAGGAAAAAAACTTCAAACTAATTAGGAAACATTTTATAGTCTCCATATATAGTGAGAAATTAAATCATATGAAATATGTAATTTCATCCTCAAAACAGAATTACATGGTTAGAACTTTTTGTGTTGATTATATAATGATGGTTTTAGTAGAAAATAAATGATCAATTGATTCCGTTAAATTATTTGTATTTATTAATAATTTCATTTATATTCCACTAATTCACTTTTGTTGCATATCCCTGATAGAACCCATTTGATCCTTAATTAAAAATAAATAAATTGAATAAATAATTTATTATTGGAATCAATAAAAGTGATTTTTTCTTAAAACCAAAGAATGAATTTAATTGAATGCTTTATTGTGTATATTTTACGATTTGTTTTTTATGTATTATAATGAGATTTGACCAGACCTGTTTATGTATTTAATTTTTCTTTATATTAATTAATTTAAATAATTTATTTTTAAATTAATTTTTATTGTATGAATGTTATCCATCTTTCTATTATTATATAGGACATACTTGTCGATTGTTTTTTATGTAATTATATTAAACCAATCCATTTTTTCTCCTCAACATAATGTGATATATAAACATATATAATAAAAGGATAATGACATGGATGATAGAGGAATCTCAGGGCAGAAATGTGATGAAACCATCAAGGGTGATATACCTGTGGATAAATAGTATTATAAATCTAATGTCATGACAAAAAGGAGTTTTACCCAAGGTTCTTAGGGTCATTTTTTTTCAACTATATGTACCTTATACTTATTATTGTCAATATCAGTTTTATTATTTCTTTTTTCTCTATAATTTTAATGATTTATTTTCTGTGAAAAGTACCCAAATCACATAAATAAATGTAGTAATATGATTAGATTTTATTTAGACAAATTAATAATGTGAATGTTTTTAAAAAATTATTGTAAATATCTTATGTAAAATATAAATAATATAAAATAGACATGTAAAATGATAAAAAAATACTATGTGTATTAAAATAAAAAAACACATATAAATATTTAGTCATTTCGACTTCCATTATCAAAATTTAGATGAAACAATCGTTAATGTGTTATCCCAGTCCAGAGGTTAGGGAAAGATTAGCTATTGTTGAGTCCTACCTAAGATGATAGGTTGACATAACCAAACCTGTATTATTTGTTTCTGTACTAAATCGACCCAAAAATACTAGAGGTTGTTTCTATTACAATTAAATTGGAATTATTACAAGGAATAAAGTCTCGAAGGATCAATGAGGTTAGTAGTCTTAGTATACCTGGTACATACATGAGTCTTGTATTATAAATGAATACACTAGTTACAACATTTTTTCATTCTATGATAACTTCATTTTAAATTAGCATATACTTCTATATATTTCGAAGATCACTTATTAGATTCATAGGGAATGATACATAATATGGATGCATCAAAAATGTAATTATGGATATGTGATAAGGAAACAATAATGAATAAACGTGTATAATTAAATTAGAATGGTAAATAAATTTACACCCATAAAATGTAATAAATAAGCTAATAATGAATTTCATAGACAATATGGCATGGTCAATAACATAAAACACATGGAATTAAAAATAATTTAATAAAGAATAATCAATATGGAACAATATGAAACTAAAAAATTATATCATTTAATCAATAAGATATGAATAAAATGAATCCATATAATTTTTCATAATGAAAATCTCATGGATAAATATTATGGAATCAAAATGATAGAAATTCTTAATGATTAAACATTACATATGAGGCAGATGAAAAAATATATCTACTTGACATTTCAGTAGATGGATTAAAACATCGGGTAAAAACCCATCTAATTTTCAGTACATATTTTCCTCATAAGAAACATTCATCATATTGGTGGGATATATAAATTATTTTCCCCACTAGTTACTTGTACTCCAAAGAATTACACATAACAAATAACCTATTTAATTAATAAACAATGATCATTATTAAATACCTATATGAGATTATGAAGACTGATTTATCAATATATCCACACATAATCAAATAACTATAAAAGTAACTAGTATATGTAAAAATTATATTTGGTTTAGGAAATAATAATATCCATTATAAATAATGTGGATATTTATAGGAAATTTAATATTCAATGGTCATGTGGAGGTGAAAATTTCATGGTGGCTAAAAAAGGAATCAAGGTAGTGAATTCCAACATTATTGTTGTTAAAATCAATCAAAAACCACCAACAGAAAAATTAAGGATGGTGTCAATAAAAAATATTACAATTGGAGTAATAATAAAGGGTTTCTATCATCAATTAAAAGATATAATATAAAAATATATCATAAAAACAATCATATTGAAAATATCAATTTTATTTAGAAAAATATTTTGAAATTCCTATTTATTGTATATAATTTTTTAAAAAATTAGTTAAAAATCATCCATTAAAACATAAAAAACAATCCTCTATAAAATGATAGCTGGAAAATCGATACATTTCAGAAAATGTAAAATGAAAATTCCTTTTTCGTGGTAAAAAGGTCCGAAAAGTACATTGATTAGAAAAGGAGAAGAATATTACATTGAATTTTTTTAAAGATAGATAGTGTAAAGATTTATTTAATATATCAATATTAAAGCTGAAAAATATTTTTTGAAACATTATAATAAAATAGAATATTTATTAAATTAATTTTTCAAAAAAAAATATATTAATGGATTTTATTTTTCTTAAAAACATTTGATAAATAATTTTCAGTACGAATGAGTGGAATCATGGAACTAGTACATGAAAAATGACATTTGTAACCATATAATTAGGTAATTAAAGAATATTTTTATATAATTATCAAATTTAAAAATGGAATTATATATAATCCCAAATAAAATGATATTTTTTGGTAAACCCCGAAATTGATGATTACATTTATGTGAGACCCAAAAAATTAATTTATTATGTATATCAACTACAAATCCACATAAGATAACTATAAAAACATCATTAGATATTCAAAATAAATATACACATAATTATATAATATTAATGGCAATGAGTATATAATATAACCTAATGAAAGGAATTGAGTTATAAAATGTCATTTCTAAATGGAAAATTAATTTTAAGAATACTGAGATAACAAAATTAAAATTAATACTCAAAATACTATTAATATTGAATTAATCATTATATTAGATGTAAAATATTCAGTATGTACACTATATATCATAAATATTGGGCACAAAAATGATGTATTTTCATTGAATGGAAATGGAGATGAACTCCTTTACTAGTTGGTCACATTTTATTTATAATACCCATGAAAATAAAAATTTCAAATGAAACTCAAAATATCGAATTTATAACTGTATTA
This sequence comes from Viscum album, assembly GCA_963277665.1. Lineage (NCBI taxonomy): Eukaryota > Viridiplantae > Streptophyta > Magnoliopsida > Santalales > Viscaceae > Viscum > Viscum album. The sequence goes on along the minus strand of OY728127.1, from coordinate 436,508,175 downwards.
TTGTTATAAAAAACATAGAATAATTATATACTAGAAAATAAGTGGTGAAAATGGTATATACATCGTTGTAAGAAAAGTGAGATAATAATGTGTTATATTATGGTTACCTTTTGGTGAATATCCATTATGATACATAATAAAGGAATTATTTATGTTACCATATTATTAAAGAACAAAATTAATATTTTTTATTCCATATATTATCTTATTATAAAATTTTTTTACCTTTTTGTGTGATATATCTATATTTTCTGAATGAAAATTACTTTTTTTATTTTAAAAAACTCTTTTTGGTTATGTGATAACCGAAAAAGGGAATCAAACTGAGATGGCGTCTCCAAGGGGATCCACCATTGTAGACACAAGCCAAAGCAGCCCAAAAAGACAAGGAAATTAAACGTAGCCAAGGGAACCCCCCATTGCCAACACGAGCCAAACCAGCCCAAAGAAACACAAACAATACAAAGCACATAACAAGCTAGAAGAAAACCTGCATAGGAGCCTTTGAAATAGGATGATCAATGGTGAGGGATACATTGATAGAGCACCATTATTTTAAATTATTTTCAATATTTCATTTGTTAATTACCTAGTTTGTCGAGAAAGTTATTAATTATTGTTTGTTGTTCTTATTACATTGATCATGACTTAATCATCTCCAGAATATAAAACATAATTTAACTATAATATATTTATTCTATATTTATTCATTATTATCTATATTATTTAGAGGTAGAAAATGAAACACATCGTTCATGGAGACGGTATATTGTACATATTCCTGAATGCTACTTCTATTTCATTTTTATATTAAAAGAATAAAAATTAAATTATATAAATAAATATTATAAATATAGAATCATAAACTGTCATATTATTCATAAGTTATTAGGTAAAAAGATAATAAAAAAATTTTAGAGGAGGATAATGATAATAAAAAAGAGCTTATGGAACGATGATACCTCTTCTTTGGGAAACTCGATTCAATTTATACAAAAATAATTCATTGGGTTACTTTTATACAAAAGTATGTACACTAGGATGAGGGGATGGGTTTAATGGATCTATTTCAGAATAGTTTTTCCAAAATTATGGATTTAGAGGTTTTGGGAAGTGGGATGGTGGATTTATTTTTTATACTTGAGGAGTGGCATTCTTGTAAATTTTGGAAATGGGAATTCGACCCAAATTTTTTTCAATTGAATGTGGATCACAAAATGATATAAATTCCAAAAAAGGGATTATATGGTTGATATAAGACCAAAAAACAGATTTTATATAGGTCTTTAGTTAATTTTGGTACATATTTTTACTATTTAGTTCATTGGAAAGCTTATTATTCTATTAATCTTTGTAACTAATTTTAATTACATTCATTAAAATTTATGAAAAATAATAATTTTACCTTAAAAAATATAAATAACTAAAATTAAAATTATTTAATCCCTTTTTTCACATTCAATTCACATAATTTGATGAAATTAATTTAAAATTAATCACACAGATGATTTGAAAATGCATGTTTTTAAAATAAAAACATTATAATGTTTTCTAATTTTTTATTTCCAATATTAATGTGAAATTTATTATAATGTCTTAAATTGGATTAATTTATGTATAATTTTTTTAATTTTACATTCAAATCAATAAAAAATATAATTTATACTTATTAAGAAAATTAGTTTATTTTTAAATATAAATTTAATTAAAAAGACTACTTTTAGGTCTAAAAAAGGTGTTCCATTAAAAGGAAACAAATTTACCTTTATAAAAATATTGTTTTTATGTGTAATATTGGGTCGGTTCTTATCTTATTTCATAAATAATAATTAATTATTATCAAAAAACTTTTATTGAATATATAAAATATATATTTCATTAATATAATTCAATAATAATAATTAATTTAATTTATTTGGATTAAACATCATTGTAAGTATAAAAAAACTTTTTTATATTAAATGCGTTTTATTTTCATTTCTAATTATTTGGTAACCATTGAATTTATATTATATTTTTATAAAATATATTATTTAATTTGGTAAACAAAATATTCATAATATCTAATTTAACATCTTGGTTACATTTTAATTAATTAAATAATAATATTTTAATAATATTCTATGTTTTGTTAAAACTCTGTCTTGAGTGTAATCTAGACTATCGAACAAAATCATTCTTGCATGTAAGGAAGTATGGATATATGTTCCAATAATTACAAGATACATAATATATTTTTTTCAAATATGAATATAATTATAATTTATCAGTATTTTATAACCCCTCATAATCTTGGTGATGCATGTCGTACATTATATCATATAGTATATATTTATTTTGTAATTTTGGGATGTTACATTCTCCCCACCAAAAAAATAACTCCTTGATATGTAAACATTTCCTCAATAATATAGATTATTATATTTGAAAATTTTCTTGATGAAAATACAACTTCATAAAATATTTTAAAATAATTTCCTCTTTGAATGTGGGAATTGGAAGTACCAAGGTTACATGGAATAATATATAACATAGTTTACAGATAAGATAAAATCTGATGAAAGTGAAAATATCGACATGGGGGAAAATAGTAAATAATTAAATAGGGTGATTGAGGTTAGAAATCACAAATATGTGAATGATAAATGGATTGTTAAGAGCCTCAAACTCTTAAATCCTATAAGATTTAAAAGATCACGAGTTCACCAATAATTATGTTAGCTAGAGAACATATTTTTTAATAATTTTCCTACTGTTGGAGAAATATTTTATTGAATAATAATTTAAGGAAATATATTTAATAGATATATTTATATTTTTTAAACACTATTTTCACCTTTTGGCTGTCTTTTAGTTTATTTCATATTAATCCCATACTCAGAAAAATTAATATCCATAAATTAATTTTTTTTCTAAACACTAAAATTCACATGTATTAGATAATGAGATCATTAAGAAATTATTTATAACACTTTATAAATAATTTTCAAAACAAATATTATTAATAAATTATTCTATTAATTTAAAATATAACATTACTAGGTCATCATTAATATTTTTTACATCGGATTATTTATCCAAAAATAATGAAATATTATCAAGGACATTATGTATGTTTGTGTTTTCTGATAAACCCTTATCATCATTCGGTCGTTGGTTTATATCCCACATACATTCTGGAAAAAATGGTTTGTCACCTGGTATATAGGTTTTCCTTTTCTAATACAACATTTAATTAATTTGAAAAATAAATTTAGTGGACATCATAGATTTTTAATAATTAAATAGCCTTTTATCTATGTTTTCTATACAGCCCAAATAAATAAATAAGTTATCCATTTATTTCTATATATATCCATCCGAGGGATATATTTTGTAATATATAAGAAGGAATTGTCTTAGGTAATTCATAGGTTCCACAGAATTGAGGAAATGAACCCTGAATTGATCCTTAGGATGAGATTTATTTATTTTCATTTTATCTTTTATTTCCCATCAACAATTATTTTCTGTGTGTCCTTATAATCCACACATAAATAATTTATCCATTACATTGAGATGCATTACATGGTGCCTCCGTCCATATTTATTTCATGATAAAACTAGATCCTTTGTTTCTCTATGGTCTCCACCACTTGAGATCTTATAAACATTTTTCCCTCAATTATTTTGGGACTTGGTTATTTATATGTTGCTAATAATATTTTAATAAAACTAATTAATCATAAATATGATATCATTTACTCCAATAAACACAAAATTTTTCCCATTATCACCAATTAATTATTCACATTAACCATTAACATGATTTATTTTGGATCTATCCACCAAGATAAACTAGAAAGAATAGTTTGATTAATAATATTCACAGAGAAACAAATGAATATTTTTTTTCTATATATAACTCATGAATCCTTTTTTTTCAATCCAAAAAACCTATTGTTTTTTACATTTCCATTTATTATCATTATATATACAAATCCTTCTAAATTTATTGTAATGAAAATGTGAATGATCATAAGCATATCTACCATGAGTGTCAAAAAGTTATGATAAAAGGATTGTTTTCATGTTCAAAAATATTCTTGGGACTTCCATTATCAACATTCTTGATATTATTACCACTAGTTACATTTCATCTAGAACCACACCGACTTATATTATCCAGATAGGGATTAATTTCTAGCAAGGCCAACATAATTTTTACCATAACAATAGTAAAGAATGTTTTTATATACTATTCCACAAATTTTAAAATATGGTTATGTTCTATAACATATTTTCTCATAAGTATTGTCTAAGGGGTTTCTTATTAAACATCCATCGACACAAAGAGTAGAGACATGGTCCTAGAAACCCATATCTTTTTTCAAAAACCAATATATTAACTTGATTACCAGAAATCAAGTCCCAAAGAATTAGGGATATTAATAATTTTGGTAATCCCGATACATACACATTCCTGGTATATCAATTGAAATAAATAATAAAAATCATATTTACTTTTGAGTATAACATTATTCCCAATTAGCAAATTATTTCATATCATTCATTTTACACTTCAAAGATTTCATGGGAAGGAAAGAAATAATGTTGAGCTCAATATCTCAGTAAGGGCATAATTAGTTGAAATAATAATGAATCAATTAGAATAATTAATATGGAATAGTATATAATTTAAATCAAATTTCATGTAATCAATAATAATATATAAAAGTTCATATTTAATATATAAATTTAAATAACTAAAAATACTTTCTGTTTAAATAACTTGAAAATAAATCATCAATATTGAGAGGTATGAAAATCAAAAAATATAGTCCTTTAATCAATGAACATAAAATAAAATGCATCCATATATCTTTTAATAGTTTAAATATCACGGATAATAAATAATGAATCAAAATGATATCCATTCATATTTTTTGGATTTCATGTTTGAGGAACATTAAATCATATACCAACACAACCTTTCACAAGATGTATTAATACAATAGGTAGAATCGTAATTAATGTTCTAAACTTACTTGTCTCATTGTATCCTTGTGATGACTCTAGGGGTAATATAAATTTTGGGCCCCATATGACACTACTTTTCAGAAGCATTCATCATATTGAATAATCAATATTATTAATATACAACATTCCCTATCATTTAAATGTAATGAATAAAGAATTTTTATTTATAAATATTTCCACAAAATAATATACCATTCTATGTAAACACCTAATGTTAAAATGATATATGTTTTAGGAACAAAACATATATAGGACAAATAATTTGGAAATTTATGAGAAATTAAATTTTAATTGGTCACTAGAATTTAAAAATATTAGGGGACAATAATATGGATTCAAGCTCTTGAATGTCAATACAATCCTTAGTCAAATCAACCAGATTCCATCTGGAGGAAAAGTAAATATGGTATAAATACAACATATAGCATGTGGAGTAAAAATAAGGAATTTTCTCATTGGGTAATAGAAATAATATTAAAATATATCTCAAAAAATAATATAAAAAATATCCTTTCGATTTTGAAAAAAAAAATTTAAAAAAATCATTGAAAATAACATTTAAAAAAATCATTGCAAAAAAATTTCCTTGAAAAAATCAATGGAATCTTCAACAATATTAAGACTTATAAATATGTTCATGTCGTACTTGTTAACAATACCATTCATATTTCATGGGAAAAATGATAGAAAAGTGTCTAGTTCAAAATATAATAATATAGTTCCTTTGAAAAAAAATTGAATAAAATAAAGGGTAAAAATGAATTTAATATACAATTTTTTAAAGGCTACAATATTGAAAATATTTTTATATAATAGGGTACTTAGAATAAAAGAAGTTATCCCACTAAAATGATAAATGAATTAAGGTATTCATAAAAACATTTCCTATAAAATTTTAGTACCAAGGAATGTGTAAATGGAAATTCTAATTAAAAAATGATTTTGAATAACTAGATTAAATGAAAAATAAAATGTTTTTTGATAATTATTTATTAATTTAAAAAAATGTAAATTCAAATATTAATAATCCCAACTAAAATGATATTATGAAGTAAAATCATGAAAAGATAATAGCAAGGAAGTGAGATTCAACCAATTTATCAATAATATATATCAAATTAAAATCCACATAAGATAAGTTTAAATAATTAAATAGATGTTAAAATTCATTATACAAAAAATTGTATATTATTAACAATACCAATGTAGAAATTTTTCCCAATGAAGAAATTGGGTAACAAAAATCCTTTACATCGTACTAACTTATAATTAAATCCCCTTAGATTAAATAATCAAATTAAAACACAAAATTCCATTAATAATGAATCAATAATTATATAAAATTTAATTTTTTTGTATGATCACATTATATAGGAAATTAGTTTCCCTACAATAATTTATGGTTTAACGAATAGATTTTAGATAAACTCCCTTACTACTTGGTAACTTATAAATGATAATCCCCATGAATGATATAATTTAAAATTAAACCCAATATAATATTATGATAACTAAATTTATGATATAATATACAATAGGGTATGTTTATACACAACACAAACAATATAATTGGTGAAAATGTTGTATGCCTCTTGAAATTAAGAGTGAGAGAAGAATCACATACAACGCATTACCTTTTTGGAAAATGCACGTTATCATCAGGTATTATTTTATTAATAATTTTAATAACTTAATAAAAAACCATATTTATATTTATAATATAATATGTGATATACTTATAATATTTTATTACCCATTTTTTGTGGTCTTTCATTTTTTTCACTATTTCAAAGTTAATTACCTAGTTTCTCGAGTATGCTTTATATTGTTATTTGGAATTATTATTACATAAATCAGGATTTAATCATATTGAAAAAGTAAAAATTTATTTAAAAGTGACATAAAATAATTATATATTCATATTTAATAATCCATATCATTTTGATATATGAAATGAAATACATTGTTCAAGGAAATGGTAGGCCCTACATACACATTAACGATACCTCCACTTATTTGTCATATTAAAAGAATGAAATGTATATCATATATATGTATATTATAAATAAATTATAATATTTTTTTTATGTATTTATAATATACATTTCAAAACCGTTATTTATATATTCAATGTATAGAGTAAATAAATCACATTTCTTTATGGAGTCAAGATTATACACTTCATCAAACGATGTTATCCTACTTACAGAAAATGGAAAGAATGAAAGAGTGTGTTATATTAAATTTCCAAATGTATTAAGAAAACATAAATATCATATATAAATATATATTAAAAAACTTGGTTTCTATCAAAATTCCCAACCATTAGAGGTGGTAAAGGAAACATGAATTCTCTCATTTCGCGAGGTGATAGTCCTCTGTACACATGGAGTGTATGTTCATTAAAAATTTAATGGAAGTGTGTAGAAGTTTAGGTAAAAACCATTATATTAAAAATTCTAATTATATTTATGATACATAGGTTATAATGTAATAATGTAATAAGAAAATTTGAACACATGGATAATGAAAATAAAACCAAAGATCTTGAGAAATGATGTTACATTTTCTTTGGGTAAGTCCTTTTGGATTAAATAAAATTCCCTTCTTGGTTGAAATTATTCGAAATATTATGCTACTAGGATGAGGGTGGGGTGGAATTTTTAAGAGACATATTTTAAATTTCTTGTTGAGAAAATTCTTCTTGAGAGGTACGAGTAAGTGGCAGGGGTGAGCTTCATTTTATAGTGGATGAGGAGTGATCTTCTTGAGAATTTGTGAAAAGTAAATTCCGCCATTATATTTTCAATGTAAAGTGGATATAATAATTAACAGAATTTGATACATGGAATTATAGGGTATAAATATATCCATTAAATGGATTATAGACAAATTTAAATGTCATTGTGGGTCTCAAGACTAATGTCGATCCTTTGTTAAAATAATTTTTTTCCTTAATCATTTTAATTAATTTTTATTAGTTTCAGTAATATTTTTATATAAAAATACATGTTGGACACATTTGAAATTATAAAAAATGCAAATAAGAAATATGGAATCCATTTTTATAAATTCCAATCTCAAAATTGGTATAAATTTATTTAAAATTAATCTGACATATGGGTCGATAATACGAGTTTTTAATGTAAAAACATTAAAATTATTTATAGGGTTATTCTCCAATTTTAATGTAAAATTGATTAAAATGACCTAAATTGGAATAATGGAATTATAATTCATAAAATATAATTTTTTTATGAATAATCTAAATTTTTATTTTACATTATATATAAATTAGATGAAAAAACATTTCTGAATTAAAATTCAATATTTTTCTTTATTCATAAAAAACATTTTAGAATAATACAAATATTAACCAAAAACTGTTTTTTATTTTTAAATTTGTTAATTCTATAAAAAATTTACACGTAAAAATTATAAAATTATAAAAATAATTTAAAATTGGTGCGCCGTTAATAGGAGGGAAATTTCCTTTATAAATGTATAGTTTTTATGTAATATTGTCTTTATTCAAATCATATGACTATATATTGTATTGTATGAATGTAAAAAATATTTTATTGAATATATAACATAATCATTAATTAATATCATTCACTAATAGTAATTATTGTAATTTGTTTGGATAAAAATTCATTTCAATCATAACAACATTTCTTTTATATTAATTTTTAATTATTTTTTTACCAATTAATTGATATAATATTTTTATAAACTATATCATTTAATAAGATAGTTATAAAATACATAAAATCTAATTTAATGGTTATGTTATGTATTATTATATTAAGGAACAAAATTTTAATAATACACATTTATTTTTTAAAAGTTAGTCTTCTCTGTAACCCAAACTATCTATTTAAGTAGATCATGCATGTGACTCAAACTAACCTAGTTTTCTGGGAATTACATGTTATTGAATATATTTATTTTGAATATTAATTATATATTAATCTATTAAAATGATATATTCCCTCGTATGATTGTTGATGTGGTTCATTTACACTATCAAATAAAATGTCTTGGTTTTCGAATTTTGGGGTGTTACATTAACGAACCTAGGTTATTCAATAAAAATGTAGAGGAATGATTTGAGGAAATAGAAGTTAGGATTTATAAATTGGGGATTCTACTAAAAGGATAAATTTGTTTTTAGATTTTATTATTGAATACCTCTTACCTAAATAACTTAATATAGTTATAATTGACATTTTATAGATTATAAATAATGGAATTATGTATAATTTCCAAAAGAATGAATTGAGTGGTGTTACATTCTAGTTCAATGGTTCTGGATGTTGATAAATTAATAAAAAATTTAAATTCCTAATAAAATTAAAATTATTTTGTCTCATATAATCATTAATCAAGTAAATATCAATTCAAAAATATAATTTATTATAGAAAAATTCATTAAACAATAACAAAATTATAATATTAATTTTTAACACTTTAATTTTTTCACAAAAAGATATTTATAGATATGGTGCAATCACTTATATAATGCACTATTATGATGGAATTATTTATTAAGTTTTGGAATAAAATATTCTAATTCTACCATAATTGCATGTTAGACAATGTGAAAAGGGTGAGTACCTGAGATATGAAGAGTATGATTCCAGTGTCTATTATATTATATGAATAAGATTTATCTTGAGTTGAAGATACAACATAAGGAAATTGATTCTTAAACAATAAAATATCTTATTTTATTTTCATTAATTTCCAGTTAAAAGAATAAGATAAATAAGGTTTTCTATACGCCATATCAATGTAAACTGAAATAAGGGAATCATTGTACTGATCAAGGTTTCAAAAATTATGGGGATATAATATTGATTTATAAAAATTGGGTTTCAACATAGATATTGTTCCCATTAATATTATTTTATGATCATTTTTACCATGGTTATTATTTTTATTTATCCTCACTCAGATTATTGAAATTGATAAATCTCTTAGAAATATTTTGACTATACTTCATCAAGGACATAAGGATTATTAAAAACATGTTTCTCCTCCCTTATAGTGAAATGTTTTCTTGAAAATTCATATGATGAAATAAACAACCTAAATTAAATATATTATTTAGATCATCCTCATATATACAAAATATTCAATTAAAGAAGAATGAATGTGATGATATTCTCAGCGTATGTGGAATGAATGGACAATAAGAATTAATTAGTAATGACCTGCGGAAGAACGTAGTTACATCCACTCTAGGTTTAATCATAATTATTATATGAACAATTTGTGTATTCAAAAATTATTATAACATATATGTATTTTATTAATGTAAATGAGAGATAATAGGGAGGTTCTTGATTGAAATTAAAAGGATATGGGAAAGATACATTTCCATAAAATCCTATGGAATCTCAATATTTCTTATTTAAACACTTTATTTATTAATGTTTTTAATGAGTGTTGAATAATTTTATATAAATGTCATTGTATAAACAACAATACATTATTTCATTATTAGAATAAATGTTTTTGGGGATATTCAATTATAAAATATTGATTAATATACATTTTTTATAAAAATTAATGAGTATAATATATTTTAATCTTACCTCTCTATGGAATTGTAATTATTCATCTTATTAAAAATAAATTTTCTGCCTCTTGTAATACCCATAAAAGTGATTTTTTATTTATTGTGATAACAAATTAGGTAAAAAAATAATCGACATAAATTTTTATGATAAATAAACCATTTAAAAATAAAGGTATGCCAATATGATTTTAGTAGTTTGTTAAATATGACGTCATAAAATATTTTAAATCTAGTTGTACCTTTATATACATCATGATATACATTTATGAATTTTTTGAAAATACTAATGAAGAAAAGTAGTTCACATAAAAATTATGGAGGAATCATGGATTTTTATTATTGGAAAATATCTTATCAAAGTATTTATTGCAAATAATTGCAAGGTAATGGAATTCCAAAACACAAAATTCCTTATATTCGTCAATATCATGATAGAATTCATAAAAACCTCAATTATGAGAGTAATATATATTTCCAATCGTCATTTTATTTTTACAAGCCATGTTTTTTAAAAAGTAATGAAACAAATTACATTATGCCAAGAAAATATTTTAATTGATATCATTAAAATTATTATATTATATAAAATTATTTGTACACAAGACCAGGTGTTTTTTTTCAAAATAAAGCATTTGAAATAAATGATCATAAAAGAGTAAGGTATATCAGAGTTTATAATCATATAGACATTATGGTTATTATTGTATAGTCTTGAAAATTTAAATTTACATAATGGTATAATATATATTTAATAATAGGTTGGGAAGAAATATCTTATATTAGTTAGGTCATTGGATACTCTTGGGTTGGAATAATAATTCACGACACCATTACAATTAGTTAGAGGAGTAGTTCTAAAGACCCATATTGTTTAAGATTTTATAACTAGAGATGTGTTTTATGTTCACTGTGGTTAGGGATATATATAAATTATTATTTTAGATTATTTATTCATATAATGATTCTATACAATTAAATAAAATAAGGTTGGAATCTATGAATAAATTAGAAAAATTTACTTCATGTATCAAGATTCAGGAGCATTTTTTAATTTATATTCCTATGAAATGATATTTCAATAGATTATTCAATAGTTATTAAGAATGGATGGTATTATATGGTTACAATAAATAATTATTGATTATTCAATGTTCTAGTATGTGAAAAAAACTTCTCACGAATATCCCTCACTAAAATCCTTTTATATTCTAGTTTTAGTAGAATATATCTATGATATTAAAATTAGGTTACTAATATTATTTTAATCACCCTTAAAGAAGATACCAATATCACAAAAATAATGGGAGACCCTTTGATATATGTGTATAAGCCAAAAAAATTATTAGATAAATACATAAATTCCAATTAATTATGATGATTAAATAATTTCATATAGTAATATATAATATACAATGGTCATAGAATATTCATTTTAAAATTAATAAGGGATATGTGTCTCAAATATGTTAGTGGGAGTGTAATATATTTTCCTGGTAGATTTGTTGATCGATGTTCAGTAAAAAATGTTGATTAATACAACTTTATTATGAAAATGGAATGAAATTTCATCAAGTATGACATTAAATATAAATTATATTCTAGAGATAATGATTTATAAAACATACTCATAATTGTTCCACATCAACCCAGAATACATTAATTAACAACATATTAGAAAATAAAAGTTTAAAAAATCAAAAATGAATTTTTGTTGATATATAATCCTTCATGTAGATCATGTATCAGTATAGGAACATATTGTTGATATTTTTATATCATATTCTATGTTATTTAGTAATGTTTTATATTACTAGATCAGTGTTTTTATTAGGTGAATATAAAAAATTATAACATAACAATATATAAATTATTTAAAAACTATCAGACACTAATTGAAAATGTTGAATCGAAAGAGTTAGTTGTGTAATGAAAAATAAAAATATTTATATTCAATGGAATTTAAAACATGTTTTCACATAGATCAATTGGATCTAGAATAAATGAATAAAAACAATTATTAATGAAAATATTATTATAAATAGTGGTATACATATCTAAAATATATTAGTATGTCGGAGCATCAGAAGCAGCTTAAATAAACTCTTAGAATTCTTTTTTTTATATTTTATCAATGTAAAAATTTTTATCATAATTATGATAATCATTGACTATGAACATAGATTTAATTTTAATACACCAACACCAAAATAAGAGGTGTATACTCAGATATATCACTACATAATGGGTTTACACTATGTTATTAATGTTTTAGTAACTATACCCACCCCAAAGACATTAGGAATTAACAATCTTAATCATTAAAACATTATATTTCGGAAATCTCAATCAGTACACAGAAGAATCATGTAAAATAAGTGAAATATAATCATTCGTTATCAGTTATCTCCAGTTCATATTGATGCTTATTAAAGTTTTTCCTTATTAGAAACTACATTAAACACTAAATTACATGTTTATATAAATAGTTAATAGTAATTTTAATAAATCTCCTCATATTGATTTATAGTTTTACTAAAATTAATTTGATATTTTTCATGATTATAAATCACAATTTAAAAAATTAGGTGTTCTAAGTTATTATGAGTCTCGTGAAATTCCATGATGATATTCTTGAAACTACTTATATGGTCAGAAAACATTATACAATGTTAAAAATAGTATGCTCACCCCTAAGGGAGAATACTCATAGGAATACTAGAAATATTCTCATGATATTCACATTTTCTTGCCTCCAATATGATATATAATGAGAAAAACATATCTATAGAAATTTCACATTATTATGTGTCATCGTATACTCCTATCTATGAGTGAGTGTAATGGTCCTTTGACATTAAGAATATTATTAGTGCATAAATTGACCCATTCATATTGATGTATTTCATAAATATTGATGATAAAATTCAAGGAGGAGCTGGATATGTTCGTTTCATCAAGGTTAATGTATTATTAATAAGTAAGTCGTTGAAGGAATTTCTACATCCATATTTGTCAAAGTAGATATCTCAACACTTTAGTGGAAAGAGAAAACATAAATTAAATTACATGTCTATGGCGAAAGAAAAAATTTATTTCAAAAATTCAAATAATGGAGTATCATGTACATAGGTTTTTGACACATGATATAATCCATCATGATGAGATATTCAGAGAAAGATGTTATATTTATGAGTGAGTGATCATATGTGGTTTTCTATATTGTGACAATAAATTCTATCTCTTTGATGGCTTGAACCGAGGATTGAATGTTATCTTGGACTTTTGATAAGACAACCTAATTCCAATGAGAATGAGTCAAATAGGTTCACTTTCTATGTATTTCCATTGTTCTGATAAAAAAATATGGGATTGAATTATTGAAATAAATATTTGTTTTCTAAAAATGATTTATTTTTATTTAGGAATAATAATTATTAAATAAATATTTATTATCAAGGTCATTTTTTATTAAATGAATATATATGTTTTATTAATTTCATGTTATACATAAGGTAATAAATAATTATAAAATATAATTTATTTAATTAATTTAAATATTGGATTTTTTAATATATTTTCATTTAACATAATTTTTATTATAATATTTTTTTTATTTATTGAATATTTACTAAATATTTATTATACAGATTTTGGATAAATTAATTATTTTATGAATAAGTACTTAATTAATAATTAATTTATGTATTTTTAAAAAAAAATTAGGAGGAAGAGAAGCATGTGATATTTTTCATTCACTTATATTAATTTACAAGATAGTAAAATAAATTTATTCATTGATACCATTATCACAAACTATAATATTATTATTATAATATTCATATTATATATAATAGGGACAAATGAGATTTAATAACTTATTTAAGTTTTTTTTAAAAAATATATTGTTTTACCCATAACCATATCTCCAAAAGTAGACAATTATGTCTACTATGTAGAAGTTGATCATTATCGATAATGATTGATAATCATTGCGTGCAAAGAATTGTAGATCCCTCTCTAAAGACTAAAGGTAGCTCTAGAGATTCACTTCCCTATTTAGTCATCCCCCTTAAGAAGTGTGAAATGAAAATTCTTCAATTGGAAAAAAATTATAATCGAAATCATGAAAAAAAGTAAAAGATAATCAATCCAATCAACTAGAAACCAAAAATACATCTATATTGTTCAAATATCAAAGGAGAAAATGTTGATAAATGGTACATGGATTCTACACATGGACTATGAAATTTCGACAAAGACTAACAAAAAATGGTTTAGATGATAAAAAAAATCTTTGAAGAAAGATCCAAAGACTAATTTATTATTTCTTCTAATATATTAATATAAATTATTAATTTAACAAGATGTGATCTCCTCATGTTTCAGGTGTATTTGTTCCCATTTTATTATGAAAATTTGATTGGTCATGATTTTCATGTCTTGAAAAATATGATTATGATCCATTAAATATGATATTTTAATGTCTGGATAACCTACAATAAGAGACTCTACAGGGCATGAAACCTTCACCTATGAACATGATTGAAATAAAATGGCTCATGATTGGTGATTTTTATAAATATTTCATTTACTGAATCAAAATACAATGTAATATGTATAATAATCCATTTTTTTATGGATATTATTTCTCTTATGTGATTTCAAATAAGTTTTATTGTTTAATAGAAACATATTTCTATTCTTATTTTAAGGGATAAAATTTAATTAATAATGCTGAATTTTACCATTATTGAGAATTTAATGTCAATATAATTATATATATTTTCTCTAGACTGTGAATAATATTGTTTAATTAATCATGTATATAAAGGTTTCTTGTGGGAATTATTTTACATGAAATTTTAAATAATTTGGAACATGAAATTGTTTGTATAATGGAAATAACATGTTCATGTTTGAATAAGTATTTGTATGAAATATCCTTTTCTATTTATCTAAAACTCTATACTAAACCTTTCCCTAATTATATAGGTGATATATTACTTTTATTTGATGTAATGTGTTTTTAATAAATTAAATTAGGTCATTTTATTTAGATTCAAATCTATAATATTCTATATTATGTTTTTGTCACATGATCAAGGAGTACATATTTCAGGGGAAATAAAGTTTTTGTTATTGTCAAATGATGATAAGATTAGAGATTATAGATATTTTATTTAAGTCTAATTAAGAGTTATGTATTCCTTCATGTTTTTATATGCTTATGGTTAACCATATGTTAAATGTAATAAACACCCTTTTTCTATTTTATGTAATGGGATTTTAAGGGTGATTATCGATATGTTTTGAAATTTTTTATTAGTTTTCATATTATATAACCCTTAGGTTAAAAATAAAAAATTATATCATAATAATGGTATTATAATATTTGTGATATAATTTGAATGGTATGAGATAAAATTTTTGGTTAACTATTTATTTAATTCTTTTGTGATAGATATTAATTTTTAAAGATTAGATTTTATTTATTGAAGGATAGATGTCAAAAAGTTGGTGTTATTAATGGATTATTGAGATTAATTAATTATTACATAATGTCATGATTTATTTAATTTTGGTATTATATTATATTGTGGTAAATTTTTATTTATTGTAGTGATTGGAAGAATATATTATCATACTTTTATATACCTCATGATCAATTAGATATTGATTATAGTGACATTGGAATAAAATATTTATTCTCATCATTTGGTGTAAATGATGAAATTATGGTGGAAATTTTTTGAAACACACAACAAATAGTAAAAGTTACAAATATATATTTTAGTGAAATATTATTTTATTTCTTTATATTATTATTATAGATGGTGTTGGAATTCATCAACTATAGGAAAATGATTATGAAATAAAATTGATATTCTGTTAAATCCTTTTGTTATGCGTTGATGTTCATATAAATGCAATACTAATTATTAATTTGTAGTAATAATCATTTGAATGATCATGATATCATTTAATTTCGATAAATTTTTCATTTATTTTTAACTATAAGTCTATATTTTAACCTCTTGTTATTTCGATCATATTTGGGAACCTAGTTATGTGTTATTCAAGATGACATTTTTATTTCCCCATCCCATCTTTAAAACATTATTATTACTGACCCTTTTTACTAAGTTGTTTATTTTAAATGGTAATTTAGTGTTTTAAATAAAATATTACCAATATCAATATAAGATTTTTATTAAAAAAATTATAAATTTTGCGGATAATGCAATTCACCATGAATTTAAATAATCATTTTGATTAATATATTTGTTAGAACACAATACTGAGCATTATTGAATTATGATATACTGTTAAAATATTTGTATATAAATATGAAAATTTGAACATAGAAATTAAATTGTTTTTTTGGAATATGAAAAAATATATTATAAAAAATATCTTGAATGGTTTTATATAATGATATTATAGTGAATAATTCATAATAAATATGAACTCAATTTTATGTAAAGTCAGTTTATGCATCAAAATTACATTTTCTTCAAAATTATTTTATTGACTTTTATAAGAAAATATTATAACTAAATTATCATAATTTTATAAAATGAATTCTATAGTTGGTTACCATTTAATAAAATTACTATATAATAAAATATTTTTGTTAAAAATTGGGATTTTTTTAATGGATTTATTTTTAGTGAATAGTGAAACATCTTGATTTATGAAAAACTATTAGTTGATAACATTAGAAATTATTATTCTTAATTTTATAGATAATAACGTAATATAATTTTTTAGTTATATATTATATAATAAATTACACAGTAATTGTCTTTTTACCCGATTTGGTTAGAAGTTCAATTTTTTGTTTTAAAATAATTGTTTCAAAAAAAATTTGAGTTTTGTTTTGTAAATTAAAGTACATTTTGATTTCTACCAATTATTTAAGTTTAATCTTGAAAATATTATTCCATATTTGAAATATGGTGTTAAAAGTTTTTAGTTTTCCATCTTATATAGTTTTTATTGTATATAACAGTTGTAGTAAATATATGTCACCTCAGTAAGGTAAGTCTAATAAATAAGGTAAAAAAATTTGATAATTCCTAAAAATATCACAAAAAATTATCATTATTTTCTTTGAAAAAAATTGAAACCTAATCATTATAGGTTTGAAAATTGTTGACTAATTTCCAATTTATTTTGATAATATCCTTTATATGATTTTAAATAAAGAAGACAAAGGAAATTTCATTCTTTTTGTTGTATTATTGTAAGAACCCAGTTCTTATTCTTGATGTACGGGTTTCTTCTGTTCTCTTTTCCTTAAGTATTTTGAGAAAATAAGGAAAAAGGGAGAAAATCTTAAATTTGTGACTACACGCCATGTATTTTTCTACACGCCATGTACTTTGGCCATGAGGAATGAGTACACTGGGCGTGTAGGCATGTCGACGATGATGGGTATAAAAACCGACTACACTCCGTGTAGTGGGTATGTACATTCCTTGTAGTTAGTTAGCTGCTTAACGACAGTACACGCCGTGTACTCTGGTATTACACACCATGTACTTATGTTGACTGATGAACAGTGCCGCGGTGGAAAGAAGTCGTCGTTGGAACAGTTAAAAAAATGGAAAGTAGACGTCGTGTAGTATATTTTTTCGCTTAAAATGGGCAGTAGCCTCCCTTTCTTATAGGGAAGGCATAGAATCGGAGGAGGGATTGGGAGAGATGACCGGAGCTTTGGAGATCACCCGAGCAAGCACTGGGAATCCGATTTCGCCTCTGTCGATCTCGTTTGAACCGTATGGGTAAGCCCTTCCTTCCCCTTATACCGTCCATACCAATTCTTTCCGGAGGGGATGTTATTTGTGTTTGAACATTATTTTCTTCTACCCCAGATCTACTTCATTTTTGGACGATCTGAGGAGCGTTGTTCACGTATACTGATCAGGGGCGATCGAGGTAGGTGGCTTGGGGTTTAAATTCCAACTATTGAGCGTTTGTGTGTAACATTGGGCTATGAACCCCTGTTGGTGTGTCGTGTGGCTGAGTCCTTGGCTGTTTTTAATGCCACGAATTGTATAGGTAATTAAATGTGATAATGAACTATTGTTTGGGATCGCTGCTTGGATCCAGGACCTCCCTGGGAGTGCTTTCCTCCGTTTAGCCGTTTGGCCATGTTACTCGAGGGTATAGCATAAAATTTAGCACGAATTAAATTTCCTTGAGAGGAATTTTATATATAATTTCTTTCTTATCTGTTGGGATCAGCCTGGTTAGTGGTGCCTCAGGGAAATGTTATATTTAGCATGAGGTCAGTGTTTTATTTCTCCTGAGGGAAACACTTCTTATGACTTAGGGCAGTGACTTCTGTGCCTAAGGGTGACACACTTCATACGCCAGAGGGAAATATCTGATATGCCTTAGGGCAGATACCTGAGGGTTTTGATTCTTTGTACCTGAGGGTAATGTTTTCATGTCTGAAGACGTTGACTATTTACTTAGAATATTCACTTTGGTGGTATATTAAATTGAATAATTCAATGAATGTTAAAATTGAAATATAACTCATAGTTAGTTACTTTTGAGTGCTTCTTAGTTTATTTTCATTTTACTACGACACACGCTGTTTCACATTTACACTGAAAGTTGGGCACAATCCTTTGGTGGGTGCCTTCTGGGATTTATTTCACACACCATGTTTAGTTCATGTCATCGGCCCAAATAAAATATGTTGTTGCAGGTGTGGATAAGGTGAAGGGTCACTATACAGGTACTTGATTGTTGCAGAGGAGTAGGGGAGCATGAGACCAGGCTTAGGCTCGCGATGCTATCGTATGTTCTATTTTGTTCTGATGTACCTGTACTTGAGCTATATTGTATTGTACTGTATTGTTGTGTAACATGTTCTTGCTGTTTTCTTAGAGCCATAGACATGTTTCATCATTATCTATATAACTGTTGGTTATCTTTTACTATAGTTGTTCATTTAAAATATTTATGGTTTATTTCATCCGCTGCTGTTGTATGTTATTTATCTTTTCGCTGCGCTACACTTTGACAAATGAGGGCATAGTTTCCCCACTATCAGACCTGGGCCCTCACAGCTAGTTGTCAACCTCTAGAGTTTGGGGAAATGCACTTGAGGTTGTGTGACCAACCGGGTCTGGGGCACCCGTTGAGTGGAACCCAGATCCAGGACGTTACAAAGTGGTATCAGAGGTGTTTCTTTTCCTTCAAATACTATTTGGAGCCTTAGTCAGGGATATGACAGAAATGGTAGTTGGTAATAAGTTGTGCCCCGGAGTAGCTAACCCGTGTACAGGGAAAAGCTATTCTACCTTGTATTTTTGCAATTCTTATGATTTTGAAAATTTTACGGTTGCTTTGATTTTCACCATTGGGTGACACACTTGTGATTGTTCTATTTATTTGTTATCCATGGGTTCTATTTAGTTTCTACCCATTGAGATGAGGGTATGCCATCTCATACATCATTTAGGCACATTCTAGAAATCACATTCCATGCATAGTTCCATGCAATGTAGGCGCATTACAAATTTCATGTTGTTGTAATAGTTTTTGTGCTAAAGAAGCATGCTGTTGTGATAGCTGCTTTGGCAACTACCTGCTCTGTGATAGGGTATTACTGTGTGAGCCTGTTGATAGGATGAATTCCAAACATAGGTTTTTGGGGATAATGGGCCTTCAATGACATGAAATTGGTGGATCATTGTCTTTTTGACTTGTGTATAACATGTATAAGATGACAAAATTTGATTCGCGGGGAGTATGGACCCTCCCGGATAGGAATTTGTCACTTAGGTGTTTTTTTTCAGTGTTTTCTGGGTTCCAGAGTAGTATCTGAGGCTTACTATCCGGAGAACCCAGGATACACACCGTGTAGTTCCTTCGACACATGCCATGTGTTCTTCTGTTCGGGAAGAAACGAAAAAAATTTGAGTACACACCGTGTACCCTCAGTACACGCCCTGTAGTCTCTTCCCGTGTCATAGACCATGTGGGCGGGGACACAGGGAAGGGAAAGGCTTGGAAAAAACATGTCTTGTACCGGATGTACACGCCGTGTAGTGTTGACCCGGAGTCCGCCCGTGTAACCAACAACACGGATGAAGGAGACCATGATACATACATTCCATGTCAACTGTGGAACATGCTGTGTAGTCTAACCTGGGGACCCGGCCATGTATCTAACAAACACAGGATGGTGTCACCTCTTCTTGAACACACTGTGTACCTAAGGGACACGCCGTGTAGTCCTTTCTAGTGGAAAACCGTGTGGAGTTAGTTGTGTGGCTGGGTAAACGGGGTGGTGTGCCCGCAGTGTGTAGGAGTAACACGCTGTGTAGTTTTAGCCAAGTATCCATTCGTGTCATGAACGACATGGGAAGTTGCAAATTAAACCATACATGTCGGGTAGATGAAATACACACTGTGTAGTCTTTTTCAGAATTAAGATGTTTGGCTTGGCCATGTAGAAGGAACCGAGCAGGGGAAGAAAAGTCAGATACCCACCGTGTAGTTAATATATATGCAGTGTATTCAAGTTTTTAAAATATTGAATGCCTTATTCTATTGTTCCTTTTTGGTCCCCTCGTCTTTCAGTCTTTGATAATCTTGATCTAAGGTGTGTGATTGACCTTTTAGAGTCATACCGCTGAGACGACCACGTGATGTTCGCCTAGAGAGCGGCAACGATTAAACTCCAGAGATGGTGGGCCATGGGCTACCAGTGGATCCTCTAGTAGAGCCAGATGTGATGCCAGCCGTTACACTAAAAACATGTGCGAATGCACAGTTCCGTGAAGGCTTCATGCGGTTCATGCAGACCTTTCAGAGAGCACCGCCGGCTACCACATCTATGGATGAGCATACTTGTATATTCTAGCAATAGCATCCACCTTCGTTTTCGGGGGATGGAGGACCATAGGCTACAGAGTCTTGGATGGGGTCTATCAAACTATTTTTTCTAGCACCATGAGATGCCTCAAGGGTGGAGGGTCAAACTTATGACTTATATGTTGTGTGATTCTGCAAAGTGGTGGTGGGATGTTACCACTTAGACGGAGCATCACAGAGACATGGCGTGGGATGATTTTTAGACTGCCTTCTATGAATTCTTCATCCCCGAGACGATAAGGGAAGATCGAGCTTGAGAGTTCATGAACTCGCATTAGGGTGCTCTGTTAGTGATGGATTATTCGGCTCATTTCACTGAGCTTCTGTGTTTGGCACTCGTTCTTGTGGGAGATGAGACGTTGAGATCCAGACAGTTTGAGGATGGTTTTCAGTAATACTTTCGAGCACTGGTGAATGTTTTCAGGTTGCCTATAGTACAAGCTATTGTGAACCAAGCACTGATTACAGAGAGAATCCTCCGGGAGGCTAGTGGTGTGGGCCAGAGTGGTTCGACACCAGTTTCTGGTACTATTTCAACAGGGTAGAAGAAGAGACAGATGGATTTCTCTCACGGTGGTAGTACCAGCCAGAAGAATGTTTCTGGTGGTCAAGTCATGTGCTACCAGTGTGGTAAAGAGGGGCACAAGAGACCGCAGTGTCCAAATGACCCAGTGGAGTGCCGAGATTGTGGAAAGATGGGTCATCTACAGTGATTTTGTAGGGTGTTTCTACCAGTGGCTAGTGAGAGAGGTTCTGTGCAGACTCTAGGAGCGGGAGCAGGACCAGAAGCTTCTTACCAGTCGGGCAACTGGGATACATCAGGATGTATAGGAAGAGGTCGTAGTCGTGGTCCTGGTAGTCAGACACCAGGATCTCAGAGGCAGCAGTGTGGGATAGCTCAGGGTAGCCAGGCTGTGTCGCAGGGCCGTGACACTGGGAAGGCAAATGCAGTGCAACAGAAACAACATGATAAGGATCCCGAACGTTCTACTGTCAAAGGTACTATTCTAGTAGCTTCAATGTTATCTTCAGTACTTTTTGATACGGGTGCTACACATAGCTTTATATTTGTACTAGTTGTGGAGAGACTTGGGCACTGTGTTTCTTCTTCTTCTGCTGTTATGATGCTAGACACTCTGTTGGGAATGAGAACGACATGTGTGCGTCCGTGCAAGGAGTACCCCTTGAGGTTGGTGGGTGTCACCTTCTTTGGGACCTCTATGTCTTCGAGATTACAGCTTATGTTGTTATTCTCGGGATGGACTGGTTGGTTCCCTTTCGAGCCACTGTGGATTTCTATCGTCGAAGGGTGAGTTTCACGTCACCAGAGGACTAATAGTTTCTATACCTGGGAAAATGGGATGTTTAGGCGAGTAGAGCTGGACTCGAGAATCATGGGTGAGGTGGTGTGACAACCCAGATTGTGAGCTTATATCTGGATGATTAGGGGACTTGTCAGCAGAATTTCCCTCCATTGGTTGATCGTTTCAGGGATGTCTTCACGGATGATGTTTCAGGTCTACCACCGAATCGTGAGGTGGATTTCTCTAGTGATCTTGTGCTAGGAGCGGCACTGGTGTCCATTCCTCCTTATTGGATGGCTACACCTGAGTTACAGGAGCTTAACAGAAAGTTAGAGGAGTTGCAAGAAAAGGGTTTTATCCGACCCAGTACTTCTCTGGGGGGTTCGCTGGTCCTTTTTGCGAGTAGGCGAATGGTACCATCAGACTCTGTGTGTATTATCGGAAGTTGAACCGGATGATGGTTAAAAACCGATATCCCTTGCTATGGATTGATGATCATTTTGATCAACTTCGTGGAGAACGAGTGTTCTCGAAGGTTGACTTGAGATCAAGATATCATCAGTTGTGCGTGAGACCATTGGATATACCATTTACAGCCTTTCAGAGCAGATATGGTATGTATGAGTACTTAGTTATGCCTTTTGGACTCACGAACGTGCTAGCAGCTTTCATGGCTATGATGAATCGTGTGTTCCATCCTTTTTTGGATTCTTTCGTGGTAGTATTACTGGAAGACATCTTGGGGTACACTCACACTCTACACGAACATGCCACCCATCTTGAGATTGTACTGAGTACACTGAGAGTGCATAAGCTATATGCTAAGCTCTCAAAGTTTCACTTTTGGATGAACCAGATTGACTTCCTAGGTCATATCATCTCAGAGGTCGGAGTTGCAGTAGACCCAGAGAAGGTGAGAGTAGTAGTTTCCTGGGAGCATCCTAAGAATGTATTTGAGATATGAAGTTTCATGGGGCTGGATGGTTAATATAGACACTTCAAACAGGACTTCTCCAACTTAGCAGTTCCATTTATTGGTTTGACTATGAAGGGTGTAAAGTTCGTTTGGTCGGAAGCTTATGAGGAAGCCTTTCAGGACCTGAAAGGATGGCTGACATCATCAACAGTCTTGATACTTATAGATCAAGGGAAGATCTCTACAATTTGTTGTGATGCATCATGTACTGGGGTGAGAGCTGTGTTAATGCAGGTTGATCGATTTGTTACATACGGTTCTTAGCATTTGAGGCCACATGAGAGGAATTACCCGACGCAAGATCTCGAGTTGGCTATAGTTGTTCATGCATTACGCTATTCAAGACATTATTCCTTGGGAGAGTATTTTGTGGTTTTCACCTACCACAAAAGTCTCAAGTATATCTTTACTCAGCGTGAATTGAAACTAAGCCATCGAAGTTGGGTCGAATACCTTCTGTCCTATAATTTTGAGCATTCATATCCACCTGGAAGAGGAAATGCAGTTGCAAATGAACTGACAAGGAAGACTCAGATACATGCATTTCATGAGGCTAGTGGTGAATAGAATCTTATGAATTTGTTCTCAGAGACACATTTGGAGGTGCATGATATCCAGAGGCAAACCTATGTTTTATCTTTAGTTGTTACTTCTACCCACCTGGATAGAGTGAGGATGAGATAGATATCTAATTCATAAGGCCTAGTTCTATGTGAGGCGGTGGAATGTGAGGACCCTCCTCCTGGTTAGACGATAGGCGATGATGAGGTGTTGTGTTTCCATAGACGATTGTGGGATCCAGGGGATATATGTGAGCAGATGATGTGTGAGTTTCATGCTTCATCTTGGGCTATGCATCCCGAAGTTACCAAGATGTACCATGACATGAGACGTCAGTATTGGTGGCTGGGAATTAAGAGGGAGATAATTAGTTTTGTTATGAGATGTTCCACCTGTCAGCGGTTGAAGGCAGAGCATCAGAGGCCAGCCGGACTATTACAGTAGTTACCCATTCCAGAGTGGAAATGGGATGATGTCGAGATGGACTTTGTGACTAGTTTTCCAAGGCCACCTCAAGGCAATGATGTTGTGTGGGTTGTTGTGGATAGAATCACAAAGGTAGCCCACTTTTTTCCGATAAAGGAGACCTTCGGAGTTGAAGTGCTCTGGATGTTGTATATCTAATAGGTCGTACGTCTTCATGGGGTCCCTCATTCTATCATTTCAGATAGGGAAGCATGTTTTACATCTCGTTTCTGGAAGATCTTTCAGAGGGCGCTGGGTACACTGGTGCTTCTGAGAACAGCTTACCAGCCTCATACCGATGGCCCGTCAGAGCGTACTATACAGGTTCTATAGGACGTGATGTGTGCATGCATCCTGGACTTTTGGGGATGTTTTTAGAAGCATATTACCCTATTCAAGTTTTCCTACAATAACATTTTCTAGGGGAATATTGAAATGGCACCTTATAAGGATTTATATGGTAGTCCATGCCGATCACCTTTGTGCTGGATGGAGGTAGGTGATGCTAGTTTACTAGGACAACGTCTCATGCATGAGACTTCTATGTAGGTCTAGTTGATCCAAAAATGGATGGCTACAACACAGTCTCATTAGAAATCATATGCTGATCACCGCAAACGACCCTTGGAGTTCGAGGTTAGGGATCAGGTTTTCTTACGTGTTTCGCTGAGTTTGGGGCACAGGCAGATCAGGAGACAGGGTAAACTTTCACTGAGGTATGTGGGTCCATTTGAGATTCTGGAGAGAGTTTGTCCGATTTCCTATCGGTTTATGTTACCACAGAGTTAACGGGACATGCACGACGTCTTCCATGTGTCACAGTTGCACCATTTCCATTCAGACCCATCTCAAATATTTCAGCCCGAGGAGGTTCAGCTTCAGGTAGATGCGTCCTTTGAGGAGCATATGATTCGTATCGTTGATAAGAGCAGGAAGGTTCTCTGATGCTGGTCAGTTCCTCTCGTATGGGTGCTATGGAAGCATGGCTGAGTGCAGGGTGAAACCTAGGAGCAGGAGACTGATGTACGTTCTCAGTGGGAAGAGTTGTTTTGTGCTTTATCTTCACTATCATTGGAAGAGAAATTTGGGGACTAATTGCTCTGAGGGGGGAAGTTTGTAAGAAACTGGTTCATATTCTTGAGGTACAGGTTTCTTCTTTTCATTTTTCCTTATGTTTTTTGAGAAAATTATAAAAAAGGGAGAAAATCTTAAATTTGAGACTACACGCGGTGTACTTTTCCACAAGCCATGTACTTTGGTTGTGTGGAATGAGTACAAATGGCATATAGGCCTATCGACGATTATGGGAGTAAAAAACAGACTACACGTCGTGTAGTGGGTATATACACTCCATGTAGTCAGTCGGTAGTTGAGCGATAGTACACGCCGTGTACTTAGGTATTACTCGCCATGTACTCATGTCGACTGATGAATTGTGCCATGGTGGAAAGAAGTCACCGTTGAATTAGATGAAAAATGGAATGTACAATCTGTGTACTCAATTGTGCACGCCATGTAGTCTTTTTTTTCACTTAAAATGGGCAGTAGCCTCCCCTGTTCTCAGGGAAGGCTTATAACTAGTGGAGGGCTTGGGTGAGACAACCGGAGCTTTGGAGATCACCCGAGTGAGCACCGGGAATCTGATTCCGCCTCTGTCGATCTTGTTGGAACCGTACGAGTAAGCCCTTCCTTCTCTTTATGAAGTTCTTACCAATTATGTACTGAGGGGAAGTTATTTTTGTTTGAACTGGAAATTCTTCTACCTTAGATCTATGTCGTTTTTAGACGATATGTGGAGAATCTTTCACATATACCGATCAGGGGCGATCGAGGTAGGTGTCTTGGTGTTTAAATTCCAAATGTTGTGCATTTGTGTGTACCATTATGCTACGAACCCATGTTGGGGTGTCGTGTGGATGAGGCATTGGATGTTTTCAATACCAAGAATTGTATAGGTAATGAAATGTGATAATAAACTATTTTTTGGGATCGCTGCATAGATCCAGGACCACCCCGATAGTGGGTTCATCTATTTAGCCATTTGGCCAGGTTACTCGAGGATATACCATAAAATTTAGCATGCTTTAAATTTCCCTAAGAGGAATTTTATATATAATTGATTTCATATCTATTGGGCTCAGCCCGGTTACGTGTGCCTGAGGGTAGTGTTATATTTAGCCTGAGGGCAGTGTTATATTTTGCTGAGGGAAACACTTCATATGCCTAATGGAAGTGACTTCTGAGCCTGAGGGCGACACCTCATATGCCTGAGGGCAATATCCGATATGCATGAGGGTAGATATCTGAGGGTTTCGATTCATTGTACTTGAGGGTAAGGTTTGCATATCTGAGGACATTGAGTGTTTAATTAGAATATTCACTGTGGTGGTGTCTTAAATTCATGGATTCAATGAATGTTAACATGGAAATATAATAGGTAGTTAGTTACTTTTGAGTTCTTCTTAGTTTAGTTGCATTTTAATATTGCACACACTGTTGCACCTTTACACTGAAAGTTGGCAACATTCCTTTGGTGGGTGCCTACTGGGATTTATTTCTCACACCCTGTTTGGGTTATGTGTTCGGCCCAAACAGACTATGCTGCTGCATGTGTGGATAAGGGCAAGGGTCCCTATATAGGTACTTGATTGTTGCGGAGGAGTAGAGGAGCATGGGACCGGGCTTAGGATCACGATGCTACAGGTTGTTCGGTTTTGTTCTGTTGTACCAATACTTGAGCTATATTGTATTATACTATATTGTTGTGTAACATGTTCTTGTTGTTTTCTTAGAGCTAGAGGCATGTTGCATCATTATCTATATAACTGTTGCTTATCTTTTACTGTAGTTTTTCATTCTAAATATGTATGGTTCATTGATTCCGCTATTGTTGTATATTATTTATCTTTTCTGTTGTGCTACACTTTGAAAAATGAGGGCATAGTTTCACGACTATCAAACCTGGGTCTCGCTTCTAGTCAGCAGCCTCTTGAATTTGGGAAAATGCGGCTGAGGTCGTGTGATGAACCGGGTCCGGGGCACCCGTTGAGTGGCACCCGGATCCTGGACGTTACAATTATCTTAAACTATCTTCAAGTAGATAATAAGAAATTATATTCATTTATAAATTTTATTTCATATATAAATACATTTCAATAATAATTATATTATTTTAATTTTTTTAGCTATTGAATTGTTTTTTAAATTCGTGGGAAAAGCTGACACAATGCTTGGGCATGTAGAAGAAAAATCCACTAAATAATTTTAAAAACACTAAAAGAAATATTTTTTTGGTAATTTAAGGTGTCCCAAATATATATATATATATATATAATATTATGGATATATTAAATTTCTATAATAAAATTTTATAAATATAATGATATCATTAAATTCAAACTATGTGAATTGTTATGAAAATGGAATTAATGGTATATTATGTCATATAATATTTTATTTAACGTTTCAAGATATATAAAAGTACAATATATTGTAAATTGATTAGTAAGTTGTTTTATATATTATCCATTTTCCATTTAAAAAAGATTAATAATTTTATAGTAACAATCTTGACCCCTAAAGAGTAAAATAAATTAATATCATGGTAAATTGTCAAATTATTAATAAGGGGATAAAACTAAGAGATACAGGTTAAAATATAACATAAAAATGCGCAAATTTTGTTTAATAATATTATTTCTACACGTATTCATATTTTATTAAAGATATAAAAAATTTATCAAACTTTAATAGATAAAATATGTTATTTGAATTTAATACATTAATTTATTCCTAGATTTCCACTCCCCTCCTTTACAAATGGGAATAGCCTCTCCTCTCTTACAAAAAACCTTTTGAGCAATATTTTTTCCAAATAACTGAAGAAATACATCCCCATTATACCTTAAAATGATCAAGATTTCATTTTACCAACAAAATATAAAAAATTGAAGGTGTATGGTTTATGCCAAAGAGGTTATCCAAGGAGATGTTATAACTCCTAAAAAACATATTTTACATTTATTCCATCTTATACCTTATACAAATATTCTAATTGAATTTCGTTAAAAAAATTTAATATATAAAATATAATGAAACATAATTATTAAAATTATAATTCTATTTTACATCACCTTTTCAATCAAATGGGTACTGAAAATTCATTCGTTTGTATCTGTGGACTATCACCTCTATATAGTAATGGGTTTCATTTTCCATCACCTACTCTTAGTATTATTTACAAATTTCATATTAATTTATATATATATATATATAATTTTTAGTAAATAGTTATAATATATAATTGTAATATATAATCTATTTTCAAAACAATTGTCTGTAGGAAAATTATAATGGAAATCCATTGTATGTGTTGATAACCATCTCCCTAAAGCAAGGAGAATAATTTTTCATTTATACCTATAATAGATTGTTATTGAATTTTATTTAATGTATGAAATTGATAATTATTCCTTGATAATTTTTATATATGTGAACTAAAGAATAAATATTTTATGATAATCAATATACTGAATTTTTTCTCAATTATGAACTGATCATCCTCAAAACAAAGGATGTTGACATAGTATATTGTGTAATTAAACATGTCATCCAAATAAATGAAATGAAATGGCTAAATTATAATATGATTAATTTTTAAAAGGTTAATAATAATTAAAATGAGATATATTTATTTATTTTATTGGTGAAACAACTATAACTTTCGTGTCAGGAATCGATGTAAGTGATTTCAAAACACAATCTCCATTAATCGTATTGTTATTCTACTTAATTTACGATGTTATAACAGGATTAGGTTTGAAATGGACACATATTTTATTATGTTTTACATTATCATGTTTTTTGTATTTTTAATTGTTATACATAATCACTTTATTGATTATTTATGTCATTAATTTTACGATCATTATAAGTGGTTTCTAAAATCATTTTTCTATTATTGTATTATACGATATCTTAATTGACTCTAATATGACATGAAAATTTGTTAATTGGTTTGTATAATTATTAATTATTTATTACATATTTTATGATTTCATAAATATGTTTTTATAATAACTTCATTGATTAATTAATACATCAAATTGTATGACCTTTTCAAGGATTTATATTACTCAATATTATTCTCAAAATCATGTTTCATGTTCCCACTATGTTATAATTATTTTGTTTAAATATATCCATATTAATGAATGTTTTCATATTACTTTATATAAATAATTTATATTTCATATCTATATCAAATACTTTCTTTCAATGATTTTTATTCTTATCTTTTCAAAGCGTTAAAGGATTTATCATTCAATGTCATTAATTTTTCAGATTGTTTATATTTATAGAGCCATTGTGGTAAATATAATGTTATTTATTTCATAAACCACATGAATATTCTTCAATATATGCGATTTCAAAGGTTTATGATGGCTTCGTTTCATTTTTCACTCTTTAGATCAAAAGATGAGGAAATGAATGTTTTCAAGGAAAATTGAACACAATTATTCTTTTTTTTGGTGTGAATATTTTATATACCATATCCATGTTATTAAAAATTAATTATATGATGGTCTAAATAAAGTAAAATTATATTAAGGGTGAGACTAAAAAATCTTATATTAATGTAGTGCTCAATAAATATTATACAATCGGTGATCCTGATATTACACTATAATAAAATGGTTAATGTTCCTTTCTTTAATGTATTGATAGAGGGATATATCATGGGATTTTACTCCGATAGATTTAACTAGTCTCCATTTACATGTGAAAGAAGTGAACAAGTGTTATGATGTTATTTTTCTATGATGATAACATATTTTATCTATGTATACTATTGGTTTTAAATGGAAACAATGATAATGATTGACATCACATGGATAATTATTAATGATTATTATTACTCCTGAATTTAATATATAATTATAAATTTTCATATGTTTAATGATCCAAATTTTAATAGGTATTGATTATCTTAAATAATGTTCTATCACATTGATTTGGTCAACATGCAATATTCTCATCCTTATAATAGGGATCAAAAACAACATATAATTTTTATTTTTACACTCCATGATCATTTTAGCTCATGATTTTTATGTTTCAGTTCTACTTTTTTTGATCAGTATTTGAAAAAAAAAA
Organism: Viscum album; assembly: GCA_963277665.1. Lineage (NCBI taxonomy): Eukaryota > Viridiplantae > Streptophyta > Magnoliopsida > Santalales > Viscaceae > Viscum > Viscum album. The sequence continues at coordinate 436,477,208 of OY728127.1, read as the reverse complement.
AATTTCTAGAAAGGTTACATTATTTTGGAATATTGTGGGAGATGTTGAAGACATAATATGGAATATGAAAATCTGGGTGTAGTAGGAAAAATATTCAATTGAAGACTATGGTAATTTTATGTAATCATTTTTCTAATTTATCTAAAACTAGATTCCAATAAGTTCCTTCAGTCATACAAGTATTCCAAAATTTTGATCTAATGTAATTTGATTTGGATGGAAAAAATAGTTTCATTATTTTCATTATCAATGAAATAAATATAAATATTATTTTGTTATCATTGAATATCGGAATCCATGTATTATTCCTTTTACAAAATCCCCACATTAAAGAGAACATGGATCCCACTTGTAAGATAGTGAAGTTAACCAAAATAGTTAGTAAATACCAGGTAAATATAGAGCTACAGCCTCTTCCAACAATGGGCTTATAGGCTCCCACAAGCAGAACAATTGTATTTTTATAGTCAATAAAGATTCTATACATGACAACTTCAAGATAATTGATTAATCCATCTATCCATTGTGGTTTGAAAAATTATAGATATCCTATATGAGGAAACAGATGGTCAGTGGGGTTTGTCTAACTAATTGGTAGTTCTCTAGTGGCATTTAAGTTTTTGGTCAGACATAATTCTTCCAGAAAAGATTATATTTAGTCTGTAGACCCTCTATTACATCTATATGGATTGATAAAAATCATTTAACAATCATTAATAATTGAGTACATAGTAACTAAAAAATCAATGAAATTATAAATCCCATATTATATGTAATTCACATCCTTAAGAAGTCCCTCTAGTTATCACAATAAAACAACTCGGGCCACAGATCCTGAGAAACATACTCTCACTCTGATGTATCTTCATGGATTCGTCTACTATTACATATAAATAAATCAAGTTGAATTATCTTCCCCCTCATCTCATTCTCACTTTCTTCTATTATCCATAGAAGTAGTTAAAAAATATGCATCTAGTTTGATGTCAATGTATATCTTGTAAATCATATGCACGTGATCAGGTTGGTTTATATGAATCTTGAATACGTGGAAAAGTTTCTTATTAGGTTGATACCATTGATTGTGATATAGTAAATTTGACACTTCTATAATAGCAATGATGATATCATACAGTCACATGAATAATGTTTATGACTTCATTTGTTTCTACAACCATCGATGACAATATAATGTTTGAAAATTGAAATGAAATATTATCATCCATATTGAACTCAAAGGGCCAACACCTATAGTCAACATAAAAATGGTGTCTATAAAGTGTGGTCCCTAGTTACTTTTCAATAAAATTGATGTTATAAGAGGTTTTATGAACAATACATATCCATACAATGTTTTTCTCACATGCCTAATTCCAAAACGATGGATAAGGACTTGAATGAAAATATAAGTTCTCCAATGGATCCATCCCACACAATGATTATAATTTATTATTATATTTGAATTCAATAAGGACCATATGATCACGTCTGGACCAATGAAAATTACACAAAATTCCTCATTCATATCCTCAAAATCAAATATCAATAACTTTGAATGAAAGTTGGTCAGTACATGATAATATGTACTTAGCTTATATTATGTTCCTGTAACCGTAGGAATGTTTATCCTAAATATTGAGGTAAATTGATGCATCCTATCGTAAAAAAATCTATAAGTCATTCCATGGTTCTGTATAAAATCTCGATTATAAATTTTTACCAACCCATACATATAATTAATCTCCCACATCATCAAGAAACATTACCCTCTTACATAACAATGAACTACAACACATATAATATCTCAGCCTCTCAGAATACTATGTAATTTCATTATAATTTCCATGGAATAAATATCAATCTTCCATAAGGTAATTGGAAGAGGAATAGCTGTATCAAATTATAATTTATTTAACTTATAACTTTTTGATAGGTAAGACAATGAGAGATGAAATATTTTGTGTCAAATTTAATATTTGACCAATGTAAATTCCATCTGATTTAATGATTCATCTAAATCGATCCAAGGAATACTACCCACAATGAAGCACGAGATACATCCATCAGATCTTCTCTCATGGATTTAGGAATCAATTCTCTCTTAAAGAAATGGATTATGTTGTCAACAACTTTTATCAATCTATGAAATTGGTCATTACCATCTAACCATTCCCAATTCCCTAATCATTATAGATAAAACACCTCAATGTCTTTAACCAATTCATCCAAGGTTGAAGTGGTTACTAATGGGGCATCAGTTATCTGACCATAATCCATTGATTCACTAATCGATCAACCAACTATGATTCCCATCAATCTCTATTCCTATTATGAATTTCGATCTACCATATCCTTCATTATTTTAGTGTTAGAGTATTTACCCTGTAATTATGTTTCCTAATATAATCAGCAATATGAAAATTGAATGTATCCACATACACAAACCTATGAAACCATCAGAGATTTATGTCCCACAGAGAATATATATAGCTTAGTATATTTTGTTTCATGTAAAAAATAAACTCCTAACTGTTATATTATATAGCTAACATCTTAGGTATTGAACCACTATATATAAATCTATATTTTTAGTAGGGTATTTTCACTCATGTAGTAATAGTTGAAGATACACATAAGAAATATCATGATCACAATGCATCAAAATTTCTCCCAAACCAATAGTTATTGAAAGCCATAAAATCCCACAATCAATTATAGAAATAGTTAATGTACAAATTGGTGCTATTTTTAATCACCTCTTCACAAAAAGGAATGAATTATTATAAAGATAACTCCACTTAAAAATCACCCCCTTAATGGAAAGTGAGATCATAATTTCTTCCAAATCAGACCAATACTTAATAAACTATTTTTTGTACAAGAGAAGACCGAAGAAACAACTCATCTTGAACATATCTATAGGTAAAATTAATGATGTCACATCCTCTACAATATCAAATTCCAATGGAACCCCCACTTTAAAAGTCAAACTAGTAAGGAATCACACCAACTGAATACTTATGAGACATTTTTAAGACATATATTAAAGATAATGTGCTCAATATGAAATCAACAAGATATGAATGGGTAAAACATGAATCTATAGGGAATTTTATTATATTTGGATATCATAAATCAACCCCTTGATGAACAGGTCAAGATATGTATTCAATGCCCAATACATGTGATAAATGAGAATCGCATGATAATTCATCGACTAGAAAGGCGCGAAAATATATCCACAGAACCAATAAATACTAATAAACTCCTTCTTCAGTGCATTTTATTCTCTAACATGATAGTATTCATTACATGACTACATATTAACAATGGATTTGTATTAGCACAACTAAAAAAGTCTAACAAATAATCAAATTAAGGAAACAAATATATGTTCTTAACTATAACCTAAACTACAATACTATATGACCTAAAAAAAGGATTACATATTCCTTATTAATTAATATTTCTTCAGAATGCCAATGAGAAGTGGTATCGGTGATATAGCCTTTCTACTCTAAATCCTCATGAAACACATTGACTTCCTTCATCTTAGATGGTTATATTATATATTGATGTAATGATTTGTTTTTTTATATCAGAATTTTTTTAACAAGAATTTAATTCCCCTATTAAGAAGAATAAATATAAAATACATTAGAGAGACATATATATGACATTACACAACCATATGACATGACTATGAAGATACTTTTTGAGGTTCCACAAGAACCATTCTGGTTAACTATGTTGTAATTACAATAAAATGACTCTGGTTTAGTGATGTTTTGTATGATCTAATATCTGATTCACTATTTATGATAATTATCACCGCTATATGTGCAGTAATGGATTATCATCCACTATATATGTTAATGTGAACCCCATAAATTTACAATAGTACTAAAATGAAAATGACATAGAATATTGTGATCACTGATTTTATAAATTACATGAAATTTACATAACCAGATCCTTATATGGAACAATTTTATCATACCTAGATATCGTATAACTTTTTTCAATGGTGTGTTCAAAAAAATCAATAGTCAATTGAACTCATATATTGGATCTAGTAACTGTAACATACCAAGTGTTATGAAATAAGCACTATGTTTAATTGCATACATGATACACTGCATCAATCATAAATGAATATCTAAATATAATTATTTAAATGTTACCATAATAACCTCTCCATTGGAATGAAGGGAATGAATAATATCAACTCAATTATGAAAATATTTTTTACATATGTTTAAATAATGATTCAATGGTGATAAACATTTTTGAATATAGAAATAAATACATATTTAATATAAAGGATTGTCCAATATGAAAACATATTTTAAAAGATAATAATTGGGTTTAAAAAATCATTTCAATCATTATAAATTTTTATTTGATGAAATATATTTTTTATATATTAAATTTAATATTTCAAAATAATCTTATATGTTTTTTAGATATGATATAAGAACAAATTTAATTTTTTGGATTGAAGAATAATTTTTCTAAAAATTCAGTTTTTCCACCTTTTGATGGAGAACCCTTTTTAAATTTACTTTTGACATCATTATATGTTCTATTTGAAAAATAATAATATTTTTTTATAATAGATACATTTACATTTACATTTGAAAAAAATTCGATATTTTTCTGATAACTATCACGTGTTAATGAATAATAAAAATACGTTATATTTAATTGAAAACAACGGTTTCAATAATGATAATTTATATAGGGAAATCATATTATTTAGTTGTTTTAAAATATGAATGGAATATATTTTTTCATTTAATACTATTTTTTCATTAGAAAAATTTTACACTGAAATTATACATAAACACATTTCAATATTTTGTTAGTTTTTACATCTTAAAATCACGCTATCTGGTTTTGACAGCGGTAATTAATTTTAAATCAATTTCTTCAAATTTTTTTCTTTGAATATTAAAAAAAAGACTCCATATAAAGAATAATAATTTTCAAATTTTAGTGAATAGGTCCCTTTTATTTTTGGACATTATAAATAGTAACTCTAGTAATTGTTTTTATTTACCAAGGATAAAGTGTAAATATGTTAAATAAGGTTACAAAATTATATTATAATAATATTAAACAACCCTAAAACGTGTCCGATTACTATTTTATGAGATGAATCTGACCATGGTCATCCACTGGTAAATTTTGGGACGCCAAGTATCCACATGGATGTAATAATGAAATTTCTAATTATTATTTATAATGTAAAGGAAAATATAACATAAAAATTTATATTTTACTAACAAAAATTTATCATAGTGTTATATAACTGATCTATGAATTTATAAATAGGGATTTGAATTTTGAAATTATTTCATATTTCATGGAATTTTACTTATAATTTTTAGACATTAAATAAATAATATTATTCATGACACAATGTTGATTTTGTGATTATCTTATTAAAGAATGATTCAACTAAATGATATTATATATATTAATATATATATATATACAATTTTTATTCCATTAATGGATTTTATGGATGATTATAACATTTTATATTTTATTTAATTCCTTTTTTAGAAGGAATCAGGTAATAATGGCTTAAGAAAAACAATTACTAAATATTATGAAAATTCACATGAATGAGTTTTAAAAAAATACTATTTTATTAAATTATATAATAGTATTAAAAATATAATATTAATTCAAATGTCATATATAATGTTATAAATGTAATTAATGATCCAGTTGTTGTTCTATTGGAATTTTATTGTAACTATAGAAGCCATGTATTATTAAAATACAAAAAGACATAGTAAGATTTAATTTTTTTAACTCAGGGTTGAAGATAAAATATAAGGTTATTTTTGTGATCTAAAATTATATAAAACTTATTGGTTTAGAGTACTTAAAAAAATCATCTTATAATTGAAATAAATGTATTTTGGTCCATTTTAAATAGATAATAAATTTGTAATAAAATAATATTTCAAGATATTTCTAATGGGACCCTCCTTTATCTTATCAAAGGCCACAACCTCTACCCACATAATCACGCCACTAAAGACCATTGGCTCGTCCAAATTCTGAAAAAATATGTTCCCAACATTAATACATTCATAATTTAAGACTTACCATTGGAATAATGAAATTAAATAATTCCTTTTGCATCAAATCAAAAGATGTTACCCAATTCATAGGTAACGTCTTATCTCATGTTCCATTACATTATATTCCTTATCCACTCTCTATGATCTTTTAATTATATAATTATATAACAAAATATGTATACTAAATATACAAGGATATTTTAATTTGAAGGATACGGAAAAATCTTACAAACACATCCCTCTAGAGTATATGATTATACTGTTTCACTGTGTGGTGAACTACTACAACACAAATTGTTGATTGTTAAATTTTCTCCAAAAACCTATCATGGTTGACATTATGATGTAATATTATTTAAATATGATATATAGTATAATTATTTTGACAATATTATTTTGTATGTTTTACTTACAATATATCTTTATGCATTTTAGAATGTGTAAATATGATAATTTCATTTGAGGAAGTGTGGACTATCGCCCCCTCAAAGTGATAGGACCCGTTCATACCATACATGGAAAGTATATAGGATAGTGTTAATGAAATTATGTAACATATAAAAAATATTTATTATAAATAAATTATAACATTTCTATGTATCATTTAGTTTTCATTCATGTAAGATGAAAATGAAATAAAAGTAGCATTCATGCGTAAGTATAACCTACTGTCTCCCTAAACAGTTAATATAATTTCCTATATTAAAATGTTTTATAATATTATAAATACATATATATTGGATATAAATGATATTTAAATAATGAATAATTTTTTTGAGATAATGGACTTATGACCACATGGATAATTGTCATCGAATTAAGTTCACTTTCGACTCATTGGGGTTTATGCATAATTAATTGATATATTATGCCATGATTATGTGTGGAATTAGAGTTTATTTATTATTTATATTACACATTATTTTTTTGTATATAATTTTACTTTACATAATCACCCCATTGATAAATTCATATATCATTTATATGATCATGGTTAAGAATTTCCTATCAATTTTCATTACATTTGAACTTATTATATGTTATTCACAAATTCATTATTATATGGTGTATATATTACCCATTAACATATTTTATCCTGAATATCTTTATTTTCATGATATTATATTTTATGGTTAATGTTATTAATTAATTATTTTTATTCATGTACTATCTCAACTGGTAAGGGGAGCTCTAACTATAAAATTGTTTTAAAATATTTAACGATTTATTATTCTAAATCATTCTCATTAATGTCCACATTTTAAAAATGGTATTGGATTTATTTATATAGACATATGCGTTTTAAAATTTTAATTAGTGAAGTTCATTTAAAATTTCCAATGTGGTATGAGACAATTTGACTCAAAAATTCCATTATAAAATGATTTAAATGTTTTTGTAAATTGATTAAGTATGTCAATAACATGAATTGATTTCTTGTTAATGATAAGTGAAATGTTGATAATTTGATTCTTTTATGTGTTATTATTATGTAATGTTACATGGAAATTTTACATGTGGTTACAAGATAATCCAAATATGGGTAGTTCCATGATAAACCTTGAGCGGGTGAGACTATGAGAGCTCTCCAATGCATTTGGTAACATGACAGATGTATAAATAAAGTTTCCCCTAAGAGATTTAGGGAATACATGTTGATGGGTATTTCAAATGTAACCATGATTGTTACTCCCCATATATCTATGAAATCTACAATGTATGTATGTTATGAATTCCATAAGTTACCTTAATGATTTATGAATTCTATGAGCTATTCATAAATATTATCATTTCATAAGGTATATTAAAGGGCGTATGTTTTATGAGTGGACATTATGATTTTATTTATTTTTAGGTATCATGGGATAATGTTTTATTTCACTATTTTTTGTAGTAAATTGTTAAAAATGTCAATTAAATGAAAGCATGGAGTTGAAAGAACACATTTACATGGTTCACCACAAAGGACTGCATCCAAGAAGCATATGCCGATAGTGTTTCAGTCCTACCAAAATCCCTTAATCTTACAAGTTTGAGGATTACATGATTTGGCCACAAACACTCTATTCTAGGCCCACTACCATTACAAGGTTTAGGGATAGCTCAATGCGTCCGTTGGATCACTTTTGTCAACACCCCTAGCTCTATTCCTTGAGAGAAGTAAAACTCAGTTTATCGACATGATGTTCTCTTCAAAAGATTTGAAATGAAATATTTATTTCAGTCCAACATGGGAAATATCTTGGATTAAATTACTAAATTGATGCACAATGAATCACTTATCACACTAACCGGATTGTCAAAAACCTGTCAGAAGTATAACACCACACTTGCACAAAAAATCCCAACATGCACAAAAGATTTGGGAATTGTTGTGAATGATGAATTTCGTGCAACACTTACATTACACACAACCCTTATCCTTCAGGAAGCTTCACTGAAGGGTTCACATTGTCTTTTCATACTTAATGAAAACCTTTCACACAAAATGGACGCTATTCCAATCTTTCACATGCAAATCATTCACCCTGTTAATTAACCATATTTTCATTGAAAAAATATTATGTCTTCTATGGGGGGAGAAACATATTTATAGTCACTTGATGACCCTACACGCATGATCCTAATGCATTTAAATCAGTTTGCACATGATTCATCATGTTCACGAAAAACACCTTTTGACATCACATTAGGTATGCAAACCCTTTCGTGCAACATCATCTTCCATGAACTCCATGACTTTTGCATTTTTGATGTTCTAAACTAGAATCATGTATTGTGCACAAGTTCCAAAAATACATTCAATATTGTGTGAAAAACAATCTTTCACACACACATAAAATATTTCTCACACCATCCTTCTCCAAAAACATGTTACTCCATTTTCAGATTTTCAGCCTAAAAATAAATGAAAACACTGAAGAACAGTGTCACCTTCAATACTACTTTTGAATCAAACTCTATGACCCATTTCCATGTAATCTCCCAGATCTTCCATGACTGTTTTCACATCAAATAATAGAAACCATAATCATCCAAATTTTGATTGAAAAAAAACACTAACTAAACTCTTTTTCTAGGGAAAACCCACCTGTGTTCGAATAATCTCCCCCTTTGGGTTTGTTGGAAATCACTAGATAAATTCACTAGAGCAACAGCCAAAAGAAAACATGAAATACATGAATCAAATCAGCCAACACTCTAAGTCTATGTGAGAAATTCTTGGTATAGAAAACAAGAGAGAAGACTTGAGTTTTGTTATCTTGTGTTTAAAATAAAGATCTAACTATTACCTCATAACACTGGAATGTTTTCTCCCATTATTATTCTCTCCATCTTCAAATATGATTATAGCTATACTCTCTCGTCGAGAGACATTAATTCTATCCATTCCATCTTCAAGAAAAATTATCTATGTCTTATCTAAACTAGGGACATTAATTCTATCAATTTATCCCCCATGGGAAAAAACCAAAGAAAGATAATCATCCATTGTATAGCTCAGAACATACTCCCCTAGAATTTAATCTCCCCCATAAACTTGAAACACTTCCGCAATACAAATTAAAACAATTAAACAACTATTGAGAGGGGACAATCGAAACCACCTTATGCACTAGGAGGTGGTTGAACAATGAGGATCAACCGATGTTTCTCAAATGAAGCCGATGATATTGGCTTGGTCAGTATATCAGCCACTTTCTCATCAGTTCCCACCTAATCAATTCCAATAATGCATTGCTCAACATTTTCCTTGATAAAGTGATATCTGATTTCCATATGTTTTGTACGAGAATGTGGAACAAGATTATTCGTAAGATCAATTGTGCTCCTGTTATCATAGAAAGTCACCATTTGTAGTTTCACCTCATCACCCATATCTATCTGTTGTTGCATCATTTATATTAGTTGAGTGAAAAACATTGTAGCAGATATGTACTCAGCATCAGTAGTACTATGATAAGTAAATTATTTTTTATTTCTACACCATCCATCACATTTTTGTCCATTATAGAATGCTCCACCACATGTGAACTTTATGTAAACTACATATCCATCCCATTCAGCATTAAAAAATACTGATAAATCACTTTCCCTTCCTACATCAAAGTATAATCCATCATTGTGAGTACCTTCAATATACCTAATGATTATTTTTTCTTATTCCATATGTTCTTCCTTCTGATTAATCTGAATGCGGAATACTAAGTATGTAGCAAAGAAAATGTATTGCCGTGTTGCTATTAGTTACAATAAACTCACAATGATCTTTCTGTAGATTTTGGGATCTACAGAGGTCATGTCCTCATGCTTTCTATGTTTGGTTCCAACTGCAATTGGAGTTGAAATTGGTTTCAAGTAATGCATATTACATTTTTTTCAGCAACTTTCCATCATAATTTTTCAGAGAATTTAATGAGTAATAATTATTCTAATCACCTGTAACACCAAGAAATATGTGAGCTCCATAATTTTAGACATTTCAAATTCTGAATTCATTTAACTGGAAAATTCGTCTACTCATTTGTGACTGATACCAGTAAATATGATTTGTATAACCTATACTAGAACCATGAACTGATCTTAAATAAAATTCATCCCATAGAGATTGTAATCTACTCCTCCTCATTTTATTTCTCGCATCTTGGGATAAGAATCCAGTCATGAGTACCTTGCCTATGGTGCCTGTTTCAGGAAATAGAGTTCATTATATAGTTTGCAAACCATTGTTTCATCAGTACCATGAAGAAAAACCATTGGGTTTTCAATGTTGACTTCTTCTTCGAGAATACCATTCATGAATACTGTCTTCACATCCATTTGATATACAATCTTCCCTCTTTAGGGTCCCATGGAATTAAAAATCCTGATTGAATCCAAACTAGCCATTGGAGGGTAGGTTTTGTCAACATCCACACATTCAATTTGGGAATATCATTTACATTCAAGTTGTGAGTTATTTCAAATAACACCTGCATTCTCATAAAACTGGTTCTTGAAGATCCATTTTGTTCCAATTAAATTGTGACCATTGAGCCTCTTTACTAGATCCCATGTCTAATTCATATCAATATTATCAAACTCTTTATTCATGGCCATCACCAATGATTCATCATTTTCAGCTTCCTCAAATGAGGAAGGTTTCACAACTAGAAAAAATGAAGATTGTCTATTATTCCTTATCCTCCTTGTTTGTGTGGGTGCACTCATGTCCCCAATTATGTTAGAGTGATAAATCTCAGCACTTCGATTTCTCTTGTGAGGTTATGTCCCATTCAACCTAGTCAAGATTTCCTCTTCAGATTCTTCATCTGAGTCAACATCATTATGCGACTCATGAGTGTTTTCTACACCTTCTTCTATTTCAGTATGTTTATTTTCTCCATATTCACTTTCTTCATCAATTTCGATCACATAAACATATGAAATCATTAAGAAATTTGTGATTTTCTCTTCAATGATAATAACATAAGTACTTTCCACAATCATTCCAGATCTCTTGTTGAAGCACTTGTAGGCATTGTTGTTCATTGAGTATCTATGGAAAATTCATTCATCAGCATTTTCACCATACATCCCATGATTTCATTCTATGTTTCTGATGAATTATTTACTACCAAAAATGCGAAAGAGTTTCAAAGAGGGATTCCTTCCATGTCACAATTCATATGGTGTCTTCGTCTCACCCATATAAAGCCTTGTTAAATTTTTAATATACACTATAGCTTGAATGAACTCTTTCCAGTAATGTCATGGAATATGACTCTCAATAAGCTAGTTCTTTCCATGTTGTTGATCTATCAATTACAACTTTCAGGAACTCCATTTCACGGTTGAGTTCTTACAGTAGCTACCTCATGTTGTATCCCATGATTATATAGATAATTATCTAAATCAAAGGACATGTATTCTCTTCCATTTTCATATCGCATCACTTTTATTATTGGTACAATATCATTCTCGGTGATTTGACGATATGTTTTTATGTAATTAACTAGTTGTCATTACCTGTGTATAACTATTACACAATCCATTCTACTGCAATCATATATTAAAAGAATGAATCCCAGTTCTCTATGAGCTTAGGAATATTTTATCAGGCCATATATGTCTGTATGAATGAGATCAAGAAGATGAGAATCCCTATTCTTCTTTCGAAGACATGAACTACCAACTATCTTCCCCCAAATTCTTGAATCGTAAGACTTTTCATGTTCACACTTCAGGTTGTGGATGTCTATGACAATCACCAATTTTAATATTTACTCAATTTCTTATTGATTGAAGTCCCTCAATCTAGGATGAAAGAGGTTATTTTCATCCACAATAGTTATGTAGAAAATGTTTTCTTTATTGTCAAGCTGATATAGGTTTCCTTCTGTTCTACATCCCTTTATTAGAGAATTTCTTGTCTTTCCCTTGAAAGTGAAACCTTTTTGATTAAAAGTAACTATAAGTCATAAGTTACACAGTTGAGTTACACTATCAAGATTATGATGTAGGCAATCCATATAAAGGACATTAGTTTTATTTAGCTCTCCATTAGCTAGTCCAGTACTTCCACTGCCTTGATTTTTAGAGCTTCGTTATTACCAAACCATCCTATTCTATCAACCCTACTCTGGACATCTATTAATTGGTCTACATTATCTATCTTATGAGATGAAAAATCACTATCCAGAATCCAGATATTATTGTTGGTTTTAGTATTGAGCGATACCACTACATGGTACAATTTCTCAGTTTTTTTCTATTCTTTCCATTAGAAAATGGACTGAGTGTAGGACACAAATGGCCTTCCAATTATATCTTATGTGTGCATGGGTTCTCTACTGTTAAGATATTCTTCCAGAAGATTAAAACTATTTATAAGGGCTACACTATCTTTTTGTCTAACATTGACTTGTCTCAAACTTTGGTATGAGGTGCCCATGTCCCTTCCCTTCCTACAATCAATTGCCTTATGGCCAAAGATATTACAATGAAATCAATATCCATATAATTTGATTCTTATAAAAGAATCATGATATGATTTTTTTCTCCTTTGTTGAACTCCCATCTCTTATTCATTGAATTTGCTTCAGGACTCTTTGAAATAATACATCGAATAACCCAGATATCCACAGAACTGACACTTCATGAGAGGAAATTTCTTCTCACATATATTTATCTACATTTATTCTTCTATGGGATAGTTGTTTGACTACCTATTTTTCCTTTAGTCTTGCGGATAGTCATCTTTTCTTCTTTCAGATTGAATTTGGGTTTTATTTTTCACCACGTCAGGTGATTTTTCCACATCACCCACTCTCAGCTTGAGTTTATGTTGATCACCTTTATTTTCTTCATTTGATGATACATCTTCACAATCAATTCCCCTATTTACCATGTAATATATTCTTTGATAATTCAAAATAATTTCAACTCCATTAGAACCACAATTTTCCCTCTCCAATTGCACAACATATGGGATACTTCAAAACTGTATTTTCTTTTCAGAATTTTTGAAATTGACTCACTCTCATGTTTACACCTAAGAGTAAAAAAATTATATTCAAGACCTTAATTAGTCTTGTTCTTTTCATCTAGTTTGGTGGTGAGATCATTGATGAACATTACCTACTATTCCATTCTCATCAACAGATCAACTACATCATCTGTGATTTCATGGATTTTAGGCTACACATTAACAAATTTTTCCAGTTGTTAAATTTCACCTTCGAGCTGATCACCATAATCAGATGATTCTTCTACAGTTGATTTACACTTACTGCAACTCTGTTGGGACCAATAGGGGCCTATATACCCTGAGTGGGGGGTGGTTGAATCAGGGTATGGATATTATTTTAAAAAATTCTTCTTGCCCCACTAGATCATGACCTCTTTATTACAAGTGTCACTTAGTTTTCTCTTATGTGTTTATGTTGACCACTTCTCTTTATCATTATCTGATGTTTATTCTTTAGATGCAATGTAGGGAAGCAACCAGGCAGACACATATATTTGTACTTGGTTCACCCTCACTGGGCTACGTCTAAGGAGCATACAACGACGATGTGCCATTCTACCAAGTCCACTAAGGCTCACTGCCAAAAATGTTCGGGCTAGAACACTTTTATGCCCAGTCTCACTGCCTTTACAATATTTACGGTCCTCTCATTGCTTTCCCAAGGGTCACTCCCTATTTCTCTCTCTCTGGCTCACTGCCGGTGGAGAGGATCACCTTCTTCCTCTTCCTTTTCTCACTGCACTGGAAGGGATCCACTCACAGTTTATAAACATGCAGGTCTCTTCATTTTCATGAATGCATGCATCCTCAACTGTTGATAGATTCTCTATTAAAGTCCAACATTCATCCACTAATGAATACCCCTTTTCCACTTAACCACTAGGAAATTCCTTTGTAAAAACCTTTTCAATTCACCCTACATCGTGAGGCTCTCAATTTCGTGAAGCTCAAACAAGACTTTGTGAAGATCCTTCCTTTTCTTGAAGCTCACAATTTCTCGGATCTCAGACCGTCACAAAGCTCAAGACTTCACAATGCATAGGCCGTCATGGAGCTCAAGTCATCAAAAAGAGACTTCCCTCGTGAAGCTCACTGAGCCAATGCGGAGAACACGACTTTCGTAGAGCTAGAATAGCCGCCTGAAAGCTCTTCTTTAGCGAACCACATTGCCTTCACGAACTACCTTCTCAAATCGAGAGAAAATTATTTTCTCTAAAAATTATCTCTACTTCTCTCGTGGGGGTCGGCATCTATTTATAGGAAATTCCACCGACCCCCGACTCTTCTGTGCGAAGTCAGCACCACGACATTGCCAATCGCGAAGCTCCAATGTTTCCGTGGAATTCTGTCAAAATCGCGAATCACCACGGAAATTTTCTAATAGAGGAGCTTTTCGTAATCACGGTGCATCCCTTTATTCCCTTCGCACCTACGCCGCAAAGATCCCCCTCAAATCCCGTCATCGCCGCGATGCGCTTCAACCACTGCTATTCGCGAAGCTTGACGTAATTGCGAAAAATCACCGCCATCATTCTTCTGGTCTTCGCAAATTCCAAACCAAGAATCCTATCTTCACGAAATTCATGCCTTTTCCATATTTAAATATGATCTTCAAGGATATCCCCTTTTGGGGATGCTCACCAACCTCTATATTTTGGACCCCAAAAATTTGGCAAACATTGGGAAATGGTGCCACCTTGTACTGCTCTTTAGTACCACCTCCAGACCGTCCATTACTTTTTCATGGTTCTTTGTCAACATTGATTGTCATAAATATCTCTGGAACTTGACAATTCACCATATAAACCTTCTTTGTTAAAAAACACAATCAACCAAAAATTCTGCTATTTTACCTTGAGGGATTTCTTCCCAACAAACTCTTACATTTTATCTTAATCATAATAACTGAATATTTATGTTACAACTCAAGAATAGAATAAGTTTTCAACTTAATGTCTCTACCATTAACTTTTGATGGTTCTGATTTTTCAGTAGTGTCCATCCTGGATTAATGGTTTCTAGTTTTAAATTTCTATTCTTCCTTTTCACATAATTCATTATAATCATCTTCCTCTTTATAGATAAAACACTTCTTCGGTACATTATTTATAAATTTGAAGTGTCCATTTGTGAAAAACCTTTTCTGAGGCATCCCAATGTTTTCATCTTAAATATCATCATCCATGATCTTTCTTATGAACTAAGAGGCATTGTGCCTAACTTTTCCACAATGAAATAATTCTAGAGTAAACATCCATTTGAATTTACCTTCTCCCTTCTGGAACTTCTTTTAAATAGGATATAAAATTTATTTTTCATCATCATATTCACTAATAATATATTTTGAAATTTTCTGTTTCTCTATTGCCTTGAAAGCCATTTCCTTGCTCCCTCGAGTCGTAGCATCTTCTTATTTGAATCCCATTTTATATAACACTAGGCTACTCAACAGATCATCCATAGAATGTTTGGAATGATGTCATTCCTCAAGGTCTGACCCCATTTCAATATAAAGTGGTGTAAGTCTTCTTAATATTTTCTCCATAATGTCATTGCATTTGATTTCATCACCTATGCCCTGAATTGCTCAAACAACTTCAGTAATTTAATTGAAGAAGGAGTCTTCATTCTCATAAGGATGAATCATAAGATCATCAAACCAACTGTGCAGGACTTGTAGTTTCACCTCCTACACATTTCTCTCTCCTACATAAATATTTTCATGTTTATCTCATATGGACTTTCAGGAGGTTAAAATCATCACCTTTAGATAGATCTGATCAGAATGGGATGTGTTGAGTTCATTCTGTGCTTTAGATTCTACATCAATAATATTATTGTCTATTTCCGTCAAAGCCAGGCCAATTGGCTCAATGACTTGTATTCCTGGAAAAGTATAAAATATGAATTCTATTCCTAAAGATCATAGAGGAGATCTCATTCTATTCTTCCATATCTTTAATTCATTTCTATCTAAGTGGGGGACTCCCCTAATATTGCCTGAATTCGCTATAATAGTATAAGACTGATGAAACACTAGGGAACAAGGCTCTGATACCACTTGAAGCACCCCAGAACACCCAAAGATGAGAGTAATGAATTAGGGTGTCAATTTTTTCGTTTAATTTTTTGGATCTTATTCCCACATAGGTAGGAACTTGTTAAATATATTAGAAAAATTAACGCAAGGAGATGATACAACACTTCTACTCAGTTCACCGCAAAGGGCTACGTCCAAGGAGTATACCTCGATAGTGTGTTAGCCATACCAAATCCAGTAATCATTAAAAGTTTGAGTATTACACTATTTGGTCATAGAAATAATTTTCTAGGAACAATGCCTTTACAAGTAACAAGGATATCTCACTCTATCCCTCAGATCACTTCAATCAACCGCCCCTAGCTCACTGCCTTGAGAGAAGACCAACCCAATATATTAACTTGAAGGACTCTTCAATATTTTTGAATTGAAGTCTTTGTCTCAGTATTGCATGAGACAATGATTTCATCGAAGTCTTGAATTTATTCACATGGAAGCACTGATCACACACACATAATAATAATAAAAAACATGTCATAAGTATAACACCACACTTGAGCGCAAAACCCCAACTTGCACACAAGATTTGGGAATTGTCGTGAATGGTGGCCTTCAAACAAAAATTACTTTACACACCACCCTTATCTTTCATGAAACTGCACCGAAGGGTTCACATGGTATTTACAGACTAAAGGAACACCATGAATTCATGATTGAACATCTTCTAATTTTTCGAGAGCAATTATTTCCTGCTACTAATTAACTAGATTTTCATTGTAAAATTCATATGTCTTCTATGAGGCTAACCACATATTTATAGGCCCTTGACGACCTTGCATGAAATATCCCAATGGTTTTTGGTCGATGTGTGCAACATTCTTCATATGAATGTCAAACACCTTTTGACATCACAATGGTTGCACAAACCCTTTCGCGCAACATCATCCTCCACGCACTCTATGACCTTTCCATTGTTTGATGTTCTGAACCTGAAACATGTCTTGTGCACAATTTCCAAAAACAACATCAATCTTGTATGAAAAATAAATTCTTTCACACACACGTCAAATCTTTCGTGCACCTTCTTTTACCAAAAACATGTTTTTTCCATTTTATGATTTTCAACTCCAAAAAAATGGCAAACACTAGAGAATGATGCCACCTTCAATGCTACTATTGAATCAAACTGTATGATACATATCCATGTAATCTCCCTAATATTCCATGAATGGTTTGACAATAAAAAACCCACACCATAATCTACCAAATGTAGATTGAAAACAAACAAAAACAAAACTCTTTTTCCAGCATTGAACAAACTTGTTTCCAACATGATTTTTATGCTTATCCCAATTTATTGAAATGTTTATCATAGGTTATAAGGATGCATAATAGAATGAATGACTTCAATAAGACTTTTATGAAGAATAGAATCCTTGTTTTAATTATGGATTTTTATTATAGTGAAATTTTTTGATAGAGTAGAAGTGTCCATTTTGAAATTATTAAGATGAAATTTAATATTTATGGCATAATTATATAAAACTCTAAACTTGAAAATATCCTCAATGTGAATTAAAGTAAAATTGCTGAATGAACTCACAATTAATTACTGTATTACGGATTGGGCCTTATATTAATGATATTTTATGATATAAATAAATGGGATAGACTTTTAACATGATATGATGTATGAAGTGTAGATATGATTAAAAAAATACATATAACTATTAGTGTTAACTTATCACTATTTTCTTGAACATTGTTCATACCATTAAATCTACTTTTATTAGTTCAACATATATATTTTTGAGGCCCTTGGTTTGATTGACTCATTAACACCAATGAAAATTGTGTTTATCGAGGAGGTCCTTTTTCATTATCATGACTCAACACCCATGATTTCCTGAATCCTATGTGGAAACATAAACACGGTAATCACGAAAAACAACTACAGTGATTCCCATCATTAACATTAGTAATATGTTTTCAGATATTTAGGGGTATAAATGTGACAATTTCTACTCTTTTAACAATTGACACATTGGGTGGAACCTCCTTTCCCATTGGTTACTAGAGAAAACCTACTTTTATCTAATTTTATACCACCCGGCATCACCACCCCATCCTTCCACTTCCAATAACCAAAAATGTGTCTCACAACATCACTAGTATAGCCACTTATTTGATAATAAATTACTGAATGAAGGGATAGTTTTCTATCCTATTGTAGTCCCTTCCTAAATTTTTGTTCCCTATGTAACATCGCATAATATGCCTTGAGGATTATGTTCATATCATTGCACCTCTAGTACTATCAATGAATGATCTCAAACATCCATTTCCCCTATAACTCCTTAAAATAAAAAATATGATATTATCGATGGAACTCCATGAAATTTGATGAATATGTTGACATGAACAACATCCCAATATAATGATCAACAAAAACTCAAGATAGATCCAACATTACTGTTTCCTAAAAAAATACATAATGTTGTGATGGGGAATAATGAATCTAAATGTACCAATAATAATTGACCATTTTCCTATGAGCTCCACTTCAAAAAAAATCCTCTATTTGAAATAATATTGGCTACATTAGTTTGACAACCAGTACCAATAGAGTAGCTTTCCAGGCATACTAATATACACTAACATATATCAATAGAGGAACAAAATGATATCCTTCTTTATTGGAGAATCTATAATTTACTACTGAATTTGTCTTAGAATACAATTTCATATATTAACTATATTAAATTCCCATAATTCACATTGAAATTCCTTTAATAGGTGATGAACTATAGAACTCAAGAAATTTAAGAAAAAAATAAACTATCAATATAAGAAAACTCATCCTAAGTAGCTATCAATTTATACATGAATGTCAAAATTATTATAGTTGGTCACAAAAAAAATACTCACATACCTACAAATAATTCACAACCTTATAAATATTACAAACACAAAAATCTCATTTTATATAATTTTAATATATAGTACTAATGTTTCATATAAGAAAAGATAATAGATCACTAATGAAAATTCATTTATTCCACTAAGATTATGAAAAAATATCAATTCAATAAATTTAAACCAATATTCGTTGATATGATTCATGAATAAAACAAAATATCATAAACTATAATAACACAAAAGTACTCAAGATCATTGAAATTTTGAAATACCATAATCGATAATAGAAATTAATTCACTAGTAACATGGAAGTCTACTATAAATGAGATAAAAAGGAACATATGTTACTCCCCATATCGAGTTCAATATTGACTATCTCTTTTCTACCATTCCATAAACAAGTTCATGAAGAATAAAGAAAGAATAACAATTCACATTACTTTTTAATATCCTTACCAAATTAATATGTATAGTTAGTGTGTCACGTGATCTCATGTGCATATCCCTATATAAAATGTACTTACAACTACTTTGGAGGGTATGAATGTTTTTTGGGGAAGACTATAAGCATATTAAAAAAATAT
The DNA here is from genome assembly GCA_963277665.1 of Viscum album. NCBI lineage: Eukaryota > Viridiplantae > Streptophyta > Magnoliopsida > Santalales > Viscaceae > Viscum > Viscum album. The sequence continues at coordinate 436,457,053 of OY728127.1, read as the reverse complement.
GCACCTGAATAACGTTGAATAAATTTTAATATTGTATACCAGTACAATATAAGAATTCTTGATAGAATAAAATGGAATGAATGTAATTCAAATGAAAATAAATAAATTGAATCATTATATTTTTAATCAAACACTCCATTATAAAAAAATTGATAAAGTACACATTATAGAAATATATCATTGTCCACTACAAATTATCCACAATATTCTAATGTCCTCCTTCATATATCCCCAACGTAGGTACCATAACCTTAACAATATATCTAACCATGAAATCAACATTCTAATATATATTTATTTATATATTAATATTATAATCATGGTAGGACACCACCAATGATTCCATAATATAAATTTAAAATGTATATAAAGTTTTTGTTATAATGGTATGAAAATATATAAATAAGAAAAAACTCATATTCATGTGTATTGTATCCCAACAAGGATACCATGTGCCATGATCATACCAATATCAGTTTCTTGAAGGAAGGGATATCTTTGATGTTATCAAAAAATTCGTTTGTACAAAAGGAAAGCGCATGTCTCAGAATATGTCCTATAACATACCAAGCCCCTGTTTAATTATCCAGGTTGTTGTATCCATTTTTCATCATCATATAAGTCAGATAATGTTATCATTCCCCTTTGTCTACAATTTTTGTCTCTAAGGCCTTCACAACCTAGGATAATTCTTTTGTCTAGCCACAAGGTCAACATTTTCCTTCATCTAATTTGTGTTAGGACATAAGTTTTTCACATCCCTTCCCAGTCTGTAGTCCCCATTGTAATGATCGACACAATGATGTAACCACACATGAACACCCTCTGAAGGTCTTACCATGTCATTATTATCCACATATAACCATGACTCTAGATTCAAACCACCATAGTAAAATCGTTTACACACAACCAGTAATCACATAGTTTAAACAATCATATCACCTTATTTATTGATATCATGGTCAATATGCGCACACACTGAAACATTATATTAATAGTCACAATAATTTTATAAAAGACAACTCTTATCATGACTATAAGCACATGGACACACATGCCAATCCTTCCAAGAAATATTAAACATTTCCCCTAAGATGTAGGGTCTTCCAATAATCCATATATCAATCCCTATATAAAATTCCAACACATCAATCATGTCTAGATAACTACTTCCCTAGAACAATCCCAAATTATTGAATTTATTATTCTTCACTAAGAAATAAATAAGACTATCAAATCATGGGTGTGAATCTGATTATTCTAACCCAATACTAGTCATTATTACTAATAGATATACATCTGATAAAGATAAATAAATAATTCAATAATAAATATTCTCTTTGATACATCATTGATCATATAATTCCCTATTAGACCGAATTAGAAATTAAAAATCAAATAAAAAACATTTTTCTATTATTTATCATAAGATAAATGAGATTTTTAGTCCAAATCGGTATAGATGTATAATACAGAAGACACCATATCAATATGATCTTGTAATTGTGAAGAGTTGAGGAGAAATGAGAGAATTTAGCCCATATATATGGGATCTATTATTTTATGGAATGTGGTTCAAAAGTGGGAAAACGTATATCAATTAGGATATTTATAGGGGGAATATAAAGCTTCAACCAATTAAAAATATGTTGGTATCACTATGGATGGAAGGTGGAATGAAACTGTATGGTTGGTCACTCCATGAAATTATGAATCAAATTGTTCTATCACCAACTAAAAGCATTAACTATTGAAAAAATATATATTTGGGACATGTAAAAAATATAGTGGAGAGATCTATAATATTTTTTTGCCTTTGGATATTCCATAAAAAACTAGTAGAGCAGGTCAAGATTGCTGATGGCCCTATGTTAGCTTTTTTACTGCTAACCCATCATCCATAATCATAAACTCTAAATAACAAACACCAAATATATATATTATTATTCTATTTTAGGGTAATATTTATTCAATATATGTCGTAAAATGATTAAATCATACACATAAATTCAATTATATTACATCCACACAAGCATTGAAACATGATTGGGATATGCACTGGATGATTCATATGTTCATTATGAATGATTTAAATGAAGGATGAATATGAATTTCTAGATTGGTTAATAAACCTAATATATAAATAAATATAAATTATAATAGGTCAAAATTATGGTGAAATTTGATGACATGCATTATGAATGATTCCATATATTAATGTAATTGTTTACATTGATATTATTATATATAAAGAGAACCATTTTGTTTAAAAATTTGGTTGGAATTGGGAATATGATGAAAAATCAAATAAAAAATTTTTCAATATAAAACTCAATGAATTATAATCCATCAAAAGTATTATTTTTTCAAAATTGGTTGTTATAAAATAAGATAAGAATATATTTTTACTAAATGGTGGAATATTACATTCCTAGTGTTACTTAAGATTGTTATCATCACATCTGATTAGAAATTATATATTTTATAATTAATCTCTTATTGATACCCATTGCGACATATTTATTTGAATGATAATATTCAAATTGTAAAGGTACAAGTTAGTTCATGGGGGAGAATTTATCACCAAAATATTTTAATATATATATTTATTATTAAATAACTAAACTATAAACACAAATTGAATAATTATAAAAATATAAGAGAAAATTAAACAATAATTAAATATTATAATAAAATATAAACATCAATTAATTATGAGAAAAAAATAATGAAAAAATAATAATAAATTGATATATTTTAAAATATATATATATTCTTACTCATCACATATTATTAACATATTTTGTATTTATGAAATTAAATGAATTATTTAATATTAGTGGACAGTTAATGTGTTTATATAAGAGTAAAAATAATTACTTTTTAGAGTATCTTGTTTTTATAATTTAATTTTAATGTAATATATTTAAAAAATATTTTATTTATTATTTTATTGTTCTTATTTATTCTTAAATAACATATAAATTATATTAATTTTATGTAAATTATATATATGAAATAGTAAATCAACAAAATCATAATTGTTATTAGAAGGCTTGTAATATGAAAAAATTTTGATGCCAAAAATACATTTTTTTACAAATGTTTTTATATGAGTTATTATTTTTTATTTCATGAAACTATTTATATTATTGTAATTTTATTATAAAAAAACATTGGATAATATTTGTATCCCTAATCTTAAATGATTACAAATTTATATGAAATACGAATAAGAAAAAAATTTAAAACATTATTTTTCCTGTTAAAATGATGTTCATTATATTTTATGATTCTATTCAAAATTTATATTACTATACAATATATTATGAATTTAAGAAAATGAATTTTTATTTTAGATAAATTTTTTATCATAGGTTAAATTTTTGTGGGTTTTTAAATAAGATCGATTCTTTAATAAATAATGTTAAATAGAGTTTTTACAAATACTAATAATTTTATAAAAACATTTTGTAATAAGAGTATAATAATATTTATGAATCATTTTAAATTTCCAATTATTAATATTTCAATTAAATTTATAAATTGAAAAATATTATTATTAAATTATAATGTGATATATAATATATTATTTAAATTGAGATATGTTTTATTAATAATATTTTAATGTGTTATATATGTATATATCTATATAACAATTAATTTTTATTGATTTTTTCATTTTATCTACTAAAATTGACTTCATATTTTGAACAAAAAAGCCCAAATTATGTAATGATAATAGTATATTTTTTAAAAAGAAATTAATTACTGGGGTAGATACTAGTATCAATATTAAATGTAAAAATACTAAAAGGGACAAATATATGATGATAATGAGCTAAATAAGGTTGAAAATATATATCTAATAGTTTTTAGTGGATTTATTGGCATTATTATTTCTAAACATCCTGTATTTTCAAATGTTTATCCAATTTTCATATTTAAAATTATTTCTTGTTTATATTTAAAAATAATATTAAAAAAATTCCACTCTCATTTATAGAAGGGTTCTTTTGCCACCATATGTCTTCTCACACTAAAAATTCTTATAACAGATTGAAAATATTTTCATATACTATAATTAAACTTTTAGATATTACCTATATGTATTTATATCATCAATAAGAAACCCATTAAAGTATTAATACAATTTTTAAATGATTTTTCTGACAAATTGAGGTAAAAAATACTATTCAATAATTTTATATTCCTTCATCCCTTCTACGAACTCCACCAAAATTTAATCTCATCTTGAAAACATAATTAAATTAATATAATAATTATATAAAATATGTATTATTATACTTTTAAAAACATTGTGATCATTCCACATTGACATTTTAAAAATGAAAATGTCACTTGTTTGTACATGCAGATCTAGGCCCCCATGAATGAAATATTTCATTTATCAAAACCCACTCACATTTATAGTGATAAGAATTTATTTGAAAAATAAATATGATATATACAAATAATAATTTTTCAATAAATATAAATAATTATGTAACCTCATTCGCCTTCATTTATTAGAATGATAAAACATCATTCTTGTGTAGATGAGATCTGTCACCTCCATGGGTGAAGTGTTTCTTTTTCTTGGACTCTTTAAATGGATGGTTATAAAATATATTTGATGAATATATATGATATTAATATAAAATTAATAAGATGAATTTATTAATGAATTTATTTCAATAAAATGTCTTCTTAAAAAAATTAATCTTGTTGATTTTATAAAATTACTCTAAATAAACAAATCATGGATATTATTCCCTATAACTATTCCTATAGTATAAATTGAATGTGTATGGAGATATATAAATAATTGAATCAAATTTATTTATATAACATATTTTACAAGGAATGATGATATTAAAATAGGTTATTGGGGTTGCTCATCGATTATACGAAACATGTGGGGAAAATTCTAACCTTCAAACATATTATGATATAAATAATAATTAAAAACAAATATAAATATAATTATCTATTATAATTATAGAATATAAAATATTATAAATATGAATTGGGTTCTGAATGATTTAATTTACAAGTTCATCTTTATCATAAATATGTTAAATAGTATTTGTGGAATTCAAAATTAAAAAATAAATTTTTATCCTCTCAGAATTATTGATATGATAAATATCCCAAGTTTAAAACATGTTAATTTTTTTGGTTCCTAAAATATTTTATGAATTTATTTATTTAAATAATTAAATAATCTAAATTTATTTACAAATACATATCATGTTCTAACTTCGTAATGGGTTTGATTCAACTGTTTCAATATTTTAATGGTTTCTATCAATAAAATATTAAAATAAAATCTTATTATGAAGTTAATAACATCTAGGATTAAATTTTGGTTTTATATATCTAGATATCCAATCAATTTAGTATTTTCTTAACATTCCTATACAATAATATTTCCTCTCATAGATTAATTTTCCGTATAATCTAATTTACCTATTGTTCTTCAAGTAATTGAATCTCACCCCACCTCATCCATTTAGTTGGTAATGTTCTTCTTCTATATAAATATTAATTTATTTATTTTTAATACATCCTTATCTATTATTAAATAATTTATTATTTTCATTTTATAAAATCATGAATCTCATTAAAAATGATTTAAATTAATCATTTAATGTCTTCCACCTAGATTGGTTTTGAATATATTGTGAAAATAATCTCTTTTTAACATATTCTGTGAGAACAAATTCTATTATAAACATTTTACCATTTAAATCATCAAATATATTTAATAAATTTCATTCTAAATAATAATATATTCTAAATATTTCTAAGATAAATTTTTTATTAATATTATTTTCAATTTGATTTTTTCAAAGATATTAAATATGGTTTTACAAATTAATAAAAATCCATTGATGATAAATATGTTACACATGTGATACGATATTATTATAATATTAAACATATTTTTCTATATGGATTATGAAATAAATTATTGAAGTTTCTGTGAATCATATCTGTTTTCAAGTTGTTATTTATTTCGTATTTTAAATTTCACTTTTTTATAGATCATGTATGTATTGTTTCCACTAGGTCATTGGTTATAGAAAAACTACATCACCCATTAATGAATTGGATAATTATTTATTTCTCATAAGTGGTATTTTTTTGGGATGGGTATTATAAAACCCTTAGAATAATTTTTTTTAAAAATATAGAAGAATTTTATACTTTATAATTAGAAGACATTACAAATTATGAATTTAGATTCAAATTGGAATTATAAACATTGGAACATTTCAAATGGAATTTTAGTATAAGGGATGGATTTCATGAGGTGTCTTATTGTCTTGGAAGATCCTTTGAGTGGCCAATTTAGTTTTTTAGTTATGGATATAATAAGACCCCAGAAATATGATCAATACGGAAAGAAATACACTGAGTTGTTGTTACTACTTACAATCAGGTGTCATTTTAAAGGATAAAGAGAAATAGTTGTCCCTAAAATATTTTCGATGTGTGGCCCACCAATAAATTAGTTGAATTCATAAAAATGCGGTCCTCTTTCCTTTTAATTCCATGGTTTTTTCTTTATTTGGAATGTCTTCAATATTGGGATCCAAGAACATAATTTTATCCACCATTTAGTTTGTTGTATTTTTTATTTATCCACAAATACTTATATTTTATTGTATATAGGTTTTGGTTTTTTTTTATTCCACTACAGTATGGTGGAATCAATATATTCTCAAAGGCCATTCATGAATCCTAGGATGAGGTCATAATGAGTCAACATATAAACATGGACACTATAATATATCATAAGGTATTTCACTATGGAAAATTATATAAAGATATTAAATGATAAATTTTTTTAAATGTTTCTATCATTAATGTATCATGTCATGGGTTTTTCAAAGAATTTTTTCAGGAGAATTTCGTAGCTAAAAGGCATGTTGTTGGTCGTGGTTCTTTTGGGATGAAGTCCTAATATCGGATTTCAGTGGAAATTATTTATGGAATTAAATTGTAAATTTGTTGTCACAATTTCAATTGATATAAAGGGTTTTAATTAATTAAAGCAAATGTTTTATTTTGTGTTTTGGGACTTGTAGATGTTGGATAACTACAATTTCAATGTAAAATCACTAGGATGGGTCATGATGAGCCCAAGAAAAATCGTTGGACATAATATATTAATTGGAATGGTTCTAGGAAATGATAGGTGGACATCAGTACTATTCATATGGACTATTCTTGTTGTTTATATATGAATGTGGGTGTGTATCCTCTCATGTATGGTGATAACCCTTTTATTATTACTTTATTTTATTTTATTTTAAAATCTTATATATTATATGACAATCTAAAAAAATTGAATAATGTTTCCAATTCCACTATGGACCTTGGGGACTATCTTGATTTCTTTTCCCACAATGATTTAGACATGGAATAGTTATATACATTTATAATTGAACACCTCTAAAAGAGTGTTTGATGATACAAGAGATGGATGAAAATATTATGCCAAATAATGTGCATTGAGATGTTTGTGGCCTAGGTGGATAGACAAAAGGTAATAAAAAATGGGTAGTGGTATGTTTTTTGGTTGGGAGAGAATCGTGACATATATATGTGATTTTATCCATCTCTTTATACGATCACTAGTTTAGAATCCAAATGTGACATGTGTGTCATTGATATCACATTTGTAACACCAAAGGATGAGATGTACTCTTATTCCAAAGTGTTGTACCGTGATTTTATTTTTGATTGAGGATCCTGAGTGGGATGCACCCAATTATATAATGACCTAAGGGAAAACTATGGTTTCTTCTTTGGTAGAAGATTCTATGTGTGTGTATTTATCATGGGGTAGAGATAATATCATATATCACTAATAATAAGTACTAAAATATCAGAATGAGTGATGCTAGATAATTTCATGTTCCTATGAATTTGAATGAACCATGATTTTTATATTTTTTTTCAATTTGGATACATAACTATGTTGAACTCTTGGGAATCAACTATTTGGAATAGAATTATTTTCCTTCCCCAGTATTCATTATAATACCTTGACGAGAAGTATGATGAAATATATTTCCCTAGTATTTTTGGGATCTAGGGCCAATGTATATTGGCGAAATATTGCATGATCAAGTTCAATTTATTGATGTCATTTCCAATCGAGTGGATTCCTAGTGGTTTTTCCCAATATCCAATACCATAGAGTGCCTAATATTGTTGTTATGAAAGGCCAAAATGGTAGGGATTCGTCATGTTTTGTGATTCTATAGAAAAATATCACATGGAATTTTAGAATCAATATCCCAGTAGAATATTGTGAATTATAATAATTTCTATGATTCAAATGATTGTATTAAGTGCTGTGTGGATGTCTATTACCATGTACAGGATGTCAGACATCCCAAGGGTGAATGTTGGATAAACATTATTGATGAATTGGATATTATAATCAGATCAACTAGATAAACTAGTGATGGTTTTACTAAAGAGTTGTATGATATTGTGTGCATGTTCGAATAACCAAGGAATCCAGGGAAGTCATTACCTTTGATTTCATAATTCACCTAGGAATAATTCGTGCATGGACATATAAAATGGCCAAGTGATTCCCACTTCATTGAATCCATCACCAACCATACATCGAGAAAAAAATTGTGTAATCATGTGGTTTCACTTGATTGATTTAGTATGAGGTATTCCTAATGATTTCCTCGGGTCCGTAGCTCATCATAATATATAAATCTATGTTGGGTCCCAAGGGAGTTCATAGAGGTTCATTTATTTGATTAAAAATCTCATAGACAATAAAACACTGGACAAGGTATGCAGGGTTAATTAGGGACATGACCCAAAGGATCAATGATAGTTGATAGTCCCAGCCCAAGACTTTATGAATCCAATATATTTTTATGGGTGGCGATAGTTATTGTGACACACATAAATGCATTTCAAAATGGGACCAAAGTAGGTTTTTTCTAGTTTTTTATTTATTTTTTAGTTTATTTCATTATTCTAGTCATCTCATATTCTCATATCACCACACTAAAGGTATAATATGTGAAATGTTTGTGGTTACCTAATAATTTTAGTACTCACTACAAGCTCGAGCATCCATTACACAGGGGTTTCATATAATAAACCTGCTATGTTGAAGGCACATTTTGCATTGATTTCTTGTATACATAATTGATTTATTGTAGCTTCAGTTGAATATTAATAATCCATTTAAAGAACATGTATTCTTATTTGACCTCTAGTGTATTTTTTTATTTGTCATGTATGTAATTATGAAGGATCGCTGTAGAGGTAAATCTCTATATATGTCAATATGTAATCATTTTATTTATTTGGCATGTTCGGTATATCTCTTCATTCTATATAATATTATTTACATGATTATTGGATAATTTAATTTATATTATGGACTCTAATTTATGTATTATATTCCCCCACAACATGTTGATATAACCACAATACTATTTTATAGCCTTTCAAATATAGAGAGGATAAATTGATGTCACATGGTTTTCTGGTCTTAGAATAAATGGAGTGATATGGGGTGGTGCATTACAAAATAGAATTCAAGATGTTTTTGTTGACTTATTATTTCTGATATGGTTGCAAAAAAATTCCCGAATGTGTTAGAATAAGTGATAGATATCGGTTTACTATTTCATTAACATATTCACTGGTAGTCGGTCCTAGTTTTCAAGGATTAGGATGAATTTCATGGATTGGGATATTATGATTGATATGGTTTTACCTAAAGTGAAATACATGGTGTTTGGATTTGTGATTTAATTTGGATTTTAAACTCTTCGGATATTCACAATATACTAGTGATGGATTTGTCTCTTAACATGTGGGGGATATAGGAATCTCATGCATCATGAATTGGCACAAAGGAATTACTTGATCGACATGGACATACCCCTATGAATTTTTCATTAATAGTTTTCTTTAGTAATTAATGTGTTATAAACTAACTATATGTCATTTCCCAAATATGAAATGTGATGAAAAATATTAATTTATAAAAAATTGAATTTATATCTTCTTCTGATTAATGTTCATATAAATCATTGTTGAGATGTATGTTAACAAAAATGGAAGAATCCCTAGGTATATAGGATGTGAGTTTACCCTTGTGGGTTAGTGAGTCACAATGTTCCTTACCAGAAACCCCATGTGGGTCTCAATTATTCAGGGTTAGTTACATAAATATTATATAACAACCGATACATAATATATCCATCTAACACGGAATGATGATCTAATTAATAGAACTGAGTTATGAATTTATTGATACTAATTTTTACAATGTGATTTTAATTAAATGTAACCTATAGTTTTAGTGACAAACATTTCCAATAAAAAACTATACATTATTTTCCTATATTTATCTAAATGGTGTTCTACGTAATAAAACATTTATTTTGTTTTTGGTATGGATAGTTAATGGATAATTTTGTATAGTGGTTATTGTTTTTTAGGTTCTTCATTACTCAAATACACAATGTTATAGAAATAACATATATGGTATTTTCCATAAAATATTTGAATGAAATCATATGTAATGAATTAGTATATTAGGGTTTCCATTGGTACTGATCCTCTAAGAATTTTTTTGGTGATTGTGGGGACCAATGATATGGGATACTCGAGGAAGGAGTCTCACTAGTGGATACTTAGTGGGGTTCTATTCTTAGCAGGATGAATTTGAACATGATAGATTCTGTGATTGATTCATGGGAACATGATAGCTTCTGTGATTGATTTTTGTAATGTGATGTCATGGTTTCAATATAGTTGTGAATATGATTTTTGTTTTTCATGTATCAATAACCATGGGTTATAGAATCTTGGTATCAATGAATTTTTTTACACACATTAATATTTGGGTTCCTAAAACTACCGATTTGGTACGATAATATGAGTGAAATTAGTGCGCGGATGGATTCATGTGACTTGGAGCAACATAAGATGGTGTCTAACAATATAGTTGTATTAATGTGATCACATCCAATCGAGTATGATCAACCTAATTATGATGGATTTCAACTTAGAGAAGTGTGATTTAGGTTCATTTAGTGGAAATGCATTTGAGAATTAAGCCCCTTGGTCATAGATGATATATTGATAACACACAGTTTTCATTCATAGAAACTATTGATTTAAAATAAAGGAAGATAAAAATTGGGTTGAATTGCGATGGGAATTAGTGATTGTCATGGGCCTAATGACATAGGAGATAGACAAGAATTACAGTTTAGGGGTGACACATGAAAAGTTATGAAACATATTGAGGTTTTTTATCGAGGTTTGGGTGGAGGTCATGCCATCATAGGGGATTTAAACCTTATCCATTGAGTTCATATCCCTCATTATGAATATATTCAGTGGGTATTATAATGATGGAATTCTAATGATATTAGAAAGAGGACGGTTTGTTGTTTTGGTTTGGCACATGGTAATAATCGAGTAGGACCAATATAATCATTATTCTTGTTATCAGATAAGGCTAGGAAAATGGTGATCAGGTATTCCACCATGTAAATTAAATGAAAGGTCACTCCCATGGTTGGGATTATTATGTCAATATTAGGGATACAACCCCCATGAATATATTTTAGATGTTTCAAATAACAAAATATTAATCAACCTTATTTTATATCTGGTGGCCATGAGAAAATTGATTAAAATTATTTTTTGTTCTTTAGTTAATTCATTGTGTGATTATAGAAATTATTTCATACAAATCATGAGAAATGATTTCTGTCTCACCTTAATTGTGAGATGGTATGGAAGTGGTTAGATTGGTAAATTGTTGTTTCTCACATTTTTTGACTAGAAATGTTAATGCTAAAATTTGTATTGAACCATTATGTCACAATTAAAGATAGATTGATACAATAGTGGGAGTATCAATATAATCTTATAAGACATATGATATTTAAATTATTGTAATCAAATAGAATGATATCACATTGTTGAGTTAAACCAATAGTTTTTTGTTATTTTGTCTAGATGTGTTTTATCTTTTAGGTTTTAAATATTTTTCAATAATTTTAATTGTAAAATTCATTTGATTTAACCTTTTTTTCAGACATTAATGTTTTAAGAATTGTTTTGGTATTTTTGAGTAATGGTTAGTGTTCTCATGTTCTGCATGGATAATGGTGGCATGTTCATTGTATCATAGAAAATAGAAATGATAAATTTAGGAGTTTTTTGATGTTTTATAATATTAAATTAGGTGAGTATTGTTTGGAACCATATTGATTATTTAATTACATCACAGAGATCATGTTTTGATATAAAATTATGTACAAAATGAGGGATAAGGTATTCTAATTCTCTGTACTGAGTTAATGTATATGATGGGAAGAGCCATTTACCAGAATATATAATAGAAAATTAAACCATAGGTGATTCAAGATAAATGTGTTCTAGAGAGTTCCATATGAGTTTACTAGATATGGGTTTTTACTGTGGAATGGTTTTTTATGGTTTGGGTTCCATTGTTTTTTGTGGAACTCTAGAAGTGCGGTTGTTCTTTAAATTATTGAACAAGTACATTAGAATATGAATTTTTGACCCAACTAGGTTTGAATCAATCGTATAATGATAAATGAGAATTTTCATTAAAGGTATTTTTATGGTGGGTATATTTTAAATCTATATATGTATTAATGAATTTATTAATTTTGTATTAATTTTTATTTTTTTATCTGGTGGAGGAAACCGAATAATAAAATAGATTGGAATTTTATTTCTAAAACTTTTTTACCTATCTAGAATATTTTTATTGAAATGTATGGATGTGTGGATATTTCCTTTGTTCATGGATGTGACATAGGAGGGGTTATTTTTGTTCATACAAATTTGACTATAGTAGGTCACCAACTTTATTGTGGCTTCAACATCAAGTCACCTGACTATTGTAACCACCAGCTAGCAAGTGTCCAGTACATGTTTTCCAATGGTTTTCTAAAAATGGTATTAGAAACATTTTCCTCTACATGGAATTCAGGGGGTATATATCCTCCTACTCCTCGTTTATTCTTAAATACCAAGGGGTATCTCCCATTTCCTTTTTTGGTTCCCCATTATTTTGGGGTGTTTTAACTTCTTCTTACCATCGATCTAAAATGATTCCCCATATAGGGTGGACTCAATTTTCATTCACTATTTTTATTTTTTATATCTATCTCTATAGTTATGGTTTGGGGAAAGATTCTCCATAATCATGTGGTAATTGGATAATTTTATAGGGGATTTCATATAGCCTTAGATGATAAAATCAAAAGATTCATTCTATAAATGGTTTCTATAGAATTTTATGATGTAAGTGCCCAAATAAAATATTAAATTTTTAGACTTAAAAAATAAATAGAAATTATTACGGAATTGAGAATGTGTTTTTGGATAATTTATAAATGATTTTAGAATCCAAATGTGGGTCAATAGAATGAGTATGGTTATATTTCAAGGGGGGCCTTTCAATGAGAATATAATTTATACTTTAAGGGTAATAAATTTATTAATAACATATAGAGAGATAAAATAGTAATTATGAATTATAATTAACTAAGATAAATTTATTTATTGTGGTTTAATTTCATACGATGTCGGGTGATGATTGTTTGGATGTGGATGGTAATGGATGGGTCATGAGGAGCCTAGGTGGTGTATCCAAACTAAGGCATTTAATTTGAATTGTTTTGTGAAAATGTATGTGATCCTTACTACTATAATAATTTATTATTAATGATTTTTACGTCTTCATTTTATTGTGTATCCTCACCTTTAGGTTGATGTCCCCTATTATTAATAAATTATATATTTAAATTAATTATTTTAATTAAATTTTAATTTATAAATTAATATATTACTAAAAATTAATTATCCAATGTGGAAAGTCAATTATGGAAAATGGGAACTCTCTTGATTACTATATTTATAATGGACTTGTCCTAGAATAGTAATGTATTGAGACAAACAAAATATGATGAAAATTATGTTGAAAACCCTAGAAGGATGAGTGAAAACCATGATTCATGTTTCCCTTGATGGATAGATAATGGGAAAAATAGAAATTGGTTTGGCGAGTTGAACAATATAGAGTAACCCAAGTCATAGATATGGGCCTGTGTACTTATCTCAAAACAATATACATATTGTCAAACACTGGATAATTTTGATGCCCAGAGTTCAATTTTGTGAGGATGAGGGAAAATATTTCCTCTAAGAATCGAATATTTCTCAAGAGAGGATTATTGTGATTGGGGATCATGATTGGTATTCCCCAACCATGTGATGATGTGTGGGACCTTGGTGGGTTCTCCATTTAGAGATATCCCTATGTTTGTGTATGTGTTTATGGGTCATGATTTTAGTGGGTGTCATATAGAACATGTAACTAACATATGAGCATAAACAGTTATGGTTATTGTCATGAGAATTTTCATTTGAAAAACCTTTGATTTGTTTTTTCTTAAAATTTCATTATGATATTTTTTTCATATGATTCCTTGTAATCAACATTTTGTCATGAAACTATTTACATTTGTGGGAATGCTCGATAATCACCTAAGGAGAATGTTGATTACCAAGAATTTCTATTATTTTTTAGAAATATTTTAATAGTATATTTCTAGTGTATTCCATGATTGTATAGAAACATGTAATTTTGATTATTTATTAGTGGCTTCCTAGATGTGGTACTTCTGATCAACTATCATAGAGAAAGAAAAAAAAAATTATTAGAATTCCCAGAAGGTGTGAGATACCTCTAATTCTGGGATAATATTTAAAATACATGGGTAATAGTATTAGAATGGAATTACCAACAAGAAACTATAAATTCATATGATTCATGATATTGAAATAGAGGTATTAGGATTTGTGTCTGTGTTTGATATTGAACACAGGATGCCTGCCACCCTGAGGGTGATTTTAGTATCTCATGGATCAATGCTTGTGATACCCCTCCAAAATTAGGTCAATGAAACAATGATGGTTTTGCTGAGGGTATAAGTGATATTATATTCTCATGAGATTGACCATGGAGATCAATAATATGATAATATTTCATTTCTCATGTCACCCATGAATTAGTAATACCTAGATGTATAATATTTTAAAGGGATTACCCTAATAAGAAACAAATGTTGACCATAAAATTGAAATTCCTTAATACTTACAAGGGTTTCATACTAATGTCTTAAGGAGGAGTGATGTCTCGTAAAGCCACATATCAGCTAATTTAAATTACTGAAACAATTTTAATGAAATACTATTTTAATCGATTAATTATATATTGTTTTAGAAAACACCTGTAATAATTTTATTATTTCTGGATAATATTGAATGTTGGAATTAAAAAATTAGTAATCATCCTATCCATTTTTAATATAACCATTTTATCATGACTACTTGTTTTTTTAATTTATTAATAGTTATTAAAAATCCAAATTGACACAGATTGATGAGGCGATGGCCTCGACAGTTAGGATTGTACATTCTAATGTAAAATTATCATGGATTCCAAGGGAGATGGAATCAATGAGAAAATTTTTAGACCAATCCAGAAAAAAATACATCAATTAGAGCATAAAAAATTAATTTATGGGAGAAGATAATTTATATCGACAATAAAATGAAAATTATGTTCGTTGTAGAACCCATTAAATGTTCCGCCATCAAACACCTTATCTTTACGGCATTTGGAGGATTAATAAGGTGTTATGTATAGAGAACCCAATCATATGAATTTCCACAATTTTCTATTTGATTAAATGATGATAATTTTTATCCATTATTATTATTATTATTTCTGGAATTATATAATGTCTATAAAAATTATATTTTGCCATGATGAAATCAAGATGATTTTTGTTGGGGAAGTATATAGTTTCAAATAAAACACTCGTCAGAATAATTCATGATTTTTTTAAATGAATTAGTTTAAATTAAAATATTCCTATTAAATGAAAATTATTTATATATAAATGTGAATAGAACATATTTAAGTCTCATGTACTTTTTTTAAGAGTTTGATAATGGATAATGTCGTAAAAACTATTATATAAAAAAATATTTTTTTTAAATGAAAAAATATTCATTTATAAAAAATAATTTATATTAATGAAATATTATTTTTTAAAATTATCACATAAAAATTATCAAATGAATAATTTTTTATAATTACCAAACGGTCATATTTCTTTTTAATAATTAAAAATGGTATGAATGTATAGTCACCATTATGCAAAAAATGAAAAAAAATTATAATAAATATAATAAAACTAACAAATGACTAAATATATATTTATCCATTAAAATAATGTATTTTTTATGATAAT
This sequence comes from Viscum album, assembly GCA_963277665.1. Lineage (NCBI taxonomy): Eukaryota > Viridiplantae > Streptophyta > Magnoliopsida > Santalales > Viscaceae > Viscum > Viscum album. The sequence continues at coordinate 436,440,674 of OY728127.1, read as the reverse complement.
TTACTATTTTTATATACACTTAATGAATCCTCCATAAATTATATTAAATTATAAGTATTAAAAATCACTTAATTTTTAACATGACTGACATCCACATAACCACGTGTATGATTTTATAATTATTGGTTCATAGGAATATAATAAATTTAAAACCATTTCCCATTTTTTTAAACAAATGAAAAAATGATGTCATGGTATTTGGTTTTGATACATTTCTCATAAATATTCCAATGTTTATGCCTAAAAATTAATAATGAAATTCCTTATATTTTTCTATATAAATAAACACCTACACTCCCACGCCTCTCCACTCAAATCCCATTAATAATTAAATAATACTTTCTATACCTCTATTAAAAGACCCAATGTTTTCCCCAATCACTTAAAAATCCCCTCATATGCTTTTATAATTTCCCTTACATGGTATGGGATTCTCTCCGCCTTTTCTTTATTTAAACAAATTATTTATAATTCCATTTTATATCTAATTCATCATGTTGAAATGTATTTTTTCAATTCCTTGTTACTATCATTATGATTTAAAATAAATTAGAGACCATATTTCACATTATTTATATCCTTCAAAAAATATACGTATTTCTATTATTCCACTGAAAATAACATTGGGTTTTCCATGCTAATAAATTCGGTCTTGAATAAAAATACCAATTTCAACTCAAGGGTATTCACTTATATTTAAATATCCTTAATTGATTTGGGACTTCACTTTATGTATCCTACACTCACAATTCATTGTATTAAAATTTTTGAAAGGTTTTCCCATTATGTATGATCTATAGAATACACAAATTGTGGTACTGGATAAGAATTTGATGGTATCCAACCAAATTATATATCCCTCCAATGAATTGGGTAATTTTTTTTATCTCATCAGATACCATGTATCATGCATAAAATGTAATCTTTATAAAAATATGTTGTTATATCTTAGTGGTTATACATAAACTATTCCTATGATGAAATGTATTAGGATGTTTCCATGTTTCTATGTGTCCTTGATATTATCATCTAATATCATTATATGTTTCCATGTTTCTTTTTATAACCCCTTATGTCACCAATATATAACATTTCACTATCAAATATTACATTCATCATTTTATGATTTGATTAGTCCATTAATGTGATTTATAGTTCAAACATTTCTTTTCTTCCTCCTCATGTTATCCCTTAATGATATAGACGATTAACGGAAAATTATTCCATGATTTATTATTTTTAAATAACACAGGTGTATCCCAATTTAATGTTAATATTTTATATTTAAAATTAAAAAAATATACCAGTAATTTAGATATTTGGAATTGTTTAATTTTTTTATCATGTAATTTATCATTAAATAAGGTATGTAAAAGATATGGGGGTCATATTTGGTATATAAAGTTGAAACTAATTATTTTTGGGGATTAGTTTTAGAAAAATATAGTGAAATCTGTATGGATACGGAAAAAACTGTGAAAACATCCCAAATTTATGTCAATTATTGATATGTTGATCCAAGATCCCAACAAATATGGTCCCAAAGTTTTACTAATGAGAAATAAACCAATATATTCAGGCATTACATGGGTGTTTACAAAATGGAAGTGAAATATACCATTTATGTCAAAATCCTTTAGTGATGTGAAAATGTTAAGAGCTCTGGAGATCCACATTATTCTGGATTCTGTAATCTCTATTTTGATAAATTGGTTTCTATGAAAAAAATCAATTTATGGATACTACATATGAATTTGTCACTAGCATAGATGTTCATCGGGGAAATAAACATAAAACGGAACATTTTTAATTCATTCAATCATAACATTGTGAATTACATAGTTACCATTATGTACACCTTTTTTCAAACTCCCATTGGATTTTATTTGGTAAATTCATAATTGTTTTATAGACCATCATTATGGGAAAAAACACTCATAAAATTTTAGATTAGAAATTTATCACTAACAAATTATATTATAATAGTGAAATTTATATTGAAAAAATGTATATCTTTTAAGATTTATACTTTCAATGTTCCAATTTTATATTTTATTTGATTAATATTTTAATGATTTTAAACCATAATTTTCCCATTATTTTTTTCATTGGATAGAAATATGATGATCCAAGTTAATAACCAATGTGAGAGTTATTTACCAAAAGACATGCCAAACCAAATGGGAGTTTAATACATGTAAATATCCACAATACATACCCAAATTAACTAATTTTATAAATGTAAACATGAATCATGTTAAAACCCACATCACATAAAGTAATTGAATGATTGAATTGGGACTATTATGCCAAAAATTCCTTTGTATTTCAGTGGGTATTCATACGATTTAATAAATTTAAAATAGATTATATCTATCCAAATTATATTATAAATAATTAAATTATTAGAGTTATAGAAGGTCATGACGGATATTTATTTCACTGAGGGCGAAGATGATCAACGGTGGGTGTTGATAAAAAATATAACGATCGAGGAGGAGATTAAATATATGGGGTGCAATGATTTTCATAAAATGTATTTTGATAAATATTTTTTATTCACTCTCCAACTAAAAATTGATATTGATTTCATTATCCTAATGAAAAAGGATTATGAATCCATTAGGGAGTATAAAAAAATCATTGGATGTGTATGATATACTAACAACCTTTTCATAGACCCCAAATGCATTTCCGACTTCCTCAATGGTGTGATATTATTGAGACAAGGATGGAACCCCAGTTTTCAGGTGATCTCCCCTCTGGAAATCCCCTGTGGATTTCCAAGGCTCTCATCTGTGGTGATGGTATGTTATTTATCATCCCCTTATTCTTTTACCAGCTTTTCATCTTTTCTCTATTTCATTATTTTTGAGGTTTGTGTGATGTGGAAGTTCAAGGTCTCTATAACCCTTCAATAGCCTATGTTATGTACTCATCTCATAGGTCAAAGATTGTGTGGTGGTTGCAAGGGGAATTTCGGTTTCCTGGTTCGGTGGTCAATGGTTTCCAATTTCAATTGGATGTAGTTCGTTTTTTTATATACTGCTTCTTGGTTTTAGATTTCTCAATGATTTTAGTGCTTAGATTTCTCAAATTCCCAATGCCCTAATATAATATCATTTCCCTAAAAACCACTCCTAGTTGAATCTAGTATAGTGTCCCCTTTGGGGTTTTTTTATCTATGGTGTGATGACATCAGGGCTTTATGTGTGTCCTAATTCGGTGTTTTTGGTTTATTTCGTGATTGATTGTTTATGATAACTTTAAGAAATTACTTATTTGGGATTCTGTTTTGGTGGTATTAAAGTGTATAGAGACTCTTTTGGTCTAGTTTGTGATGTTTATGTTTTATTTGTGTATGTGGATTGGTGTTTTTATGGGTATGGATGATTAGGTTCTGGGAATGAAAAGCATTGGTCTCAGGTTCTATCATATGTCTAACAGTGTTTAACTAATGTTGGTAATGTTTTACTATGGTTATATTTACATTTATGTCATTATAATTAAGCAGTGGGGTGTTGTTCGGTGGATCTCATCTGTGATGTGGTGTTGGTAGGGGTTGAAGTTGTTTTTTAATGACAATGGTTCATGCTTCCAATATGGATCTGTTGGGGTTGGTTTTTGCCGATGTTATGATGGGAGTGATGTGGGGTAGGTCTATCATGTATCATAGTCGTCTAGATTTTTGAGATTTGGTTATCAATTTAATTTTGAACGTGATCATATGATGGACATTGAAAGTGAATTTATCTTTCTAATTGTTATGAAATTTGAACTTTTTAATTTTTGGTTTGTATGGGTTTGAATTGATGACAGAGGTCGTTTTATATGTTCCCTCTTACCATCAAATTGATTTTCTAATATAAAAAATTTGTTGTGGATTGCTAAATTAAATCCTATTAAAAGAGTCTGCAATTAATGACATTGTGATCTATTAAAATATTAACTTATGTGCCTTGAATATAGAAATTAATATAAGAAAGTCTCAGGGTCTAATGAGTTAGTAAATAGTAATGGGATCGTGTATTTAAATTTAGGAAGTTTGATGGAGAAACTTCACGGGGTTAGGAAATTCTAACATCCCACCTGTCAATATTATAGGAAACGATTCTCAAATATTTCTGGAGGGGAAATGTAAATGGGTTAGGAGTAGAAAATTGGGGTAATTAAGTAGTTAATATGGATGAGAAAACCCACCAATGTGACAGAAGAAAGTAATTCTCTAGTAACCTCTCTTTCATTTTCCAATTGTTTTTATTGTATGGAAGAAGTACACTTTGAAAATAAATTCCCAACGAAATTGTATTTCATGGATAATTGATTCCAACAACCTCAATGTCTTATAAAGAAAGGGTGAGATTATTCCATCACAACAACTAAAGTGGATCCAAAAAGGTGGTAATGGGTATTGTAGTTTTTGATTCAATAATAGAGTTCATACATTTTTTTTAGTTATACACATTCCTTCATATAATGCATGTTTAGTATAACTATTAAAATACCATCTAAAAACTTTTATGTATTTTTTTCTCTGAAAATTGAAAATGGGGCAATTATTATATCCCATGTACATAACATATCCACCATACATATTATTGGAATGAAAATCCTAAAAAACCTTTGACACTCCATTTAGTAGAATTCATTGCAATTCTATGTATGGATTTTCTATCCTTATATTGGTCCATCATAAATTAATGAGATATATAAATCACACACTACATCATGAATTTACCAATATTTCTATACATTATAAAGAGGGAGTATGAATCTGTTTTCATATCATAATTTTTTAGATGGATATTATTGCATTAGGAGTATTTATATCTTACACAAATAACTGAGATTATAAAATATCCTCCAAGATGATATGCCAATTATAATGGATTATACTAATGTGTTTCCTATATAGTAGCTTATTATTCCTCAAATACACAGTGTCCTGTTATAAATCTATCATATACCTATTTATTTTTTTAATATATTAGGATCATTATATAATGGATTCTATTAAACATGATGTGATGAAGATGAAACAAATGGTGAATTTAGTAAAATCTTTTATACTCCCAAAGTGGTACACCATAATGATCCTAGGTATAATGGGTAAATATATAGGATGGAGCAATATATGTATAGATTAATTATCGAGAGACCAAAAAGATCTTGAAAAATAATAGGTATCCTCTATGAATTATTTATGATTTGTTTCATCTACTACATAGAGAAACGTACCTCTGTAAGGTGGATAGACAGTCGGTATATTATTAGGAAAAGGTCATGAATGATTATATCCTTGTGGATTCATTTCAAATAGGGTATTCACACTTGGAATTAATAGTGATTATGTTTAGACATAATAATTTTCTAGTAATCTATATATAATTTATCAATAAAAAATGTAGACATTTTTTGGAATAAATTTTTAACTTATTTTTAGGAAATATAATTATCTACATTTAAAGAAAGGATGAACAAGTGGATAATTTTAATGATTAAAGAAGTCTGCATGAAAAGAAAATTTATATTAAAAGTATAGTAAATTCATTCTTTTTATGGATCAGGTAACATTCTTAGTGTATTTTCCCCCGAGTAAAATTATAGCTTTAGTTCCTTTACCAACAGATTCAATTTTAAGGATTTCTAGACCAACATATGAGATTTAGATCTATAGTTTCCTTCAAATAGAATTTTACTACCATTTATTTGTGAGGAAATTCTCACAATTTTAAATCCCTTTAACCCATATACAATGGAAGGGGTTATTTTTTCTAGAATATTGAATGTGAGTAGATCATAAAAGAGTCAATGTAGAATAATATCACTATAGATATTCTAATATCAACCACTAGTGGGATCTATTTATTATCTATAATGATCTACCTAAAAAGCATTCAGGTTGCGTACTCAAGAAAGATGATAATTTTATAGCCTTTTCCTTCAACTAATTATGGTTACATGAGAAAAAATACAACACACATGAAATGGAATTTGAATTAGTTATAATTAATTAAATTATTTTATGATAATATATATATATATATATATTGAGAATAGTGACACATATAAGGATAAAAATGACTCAAGTATATATTCAATAAAAAGGATATCAATATGTTCTGACGATGGTGGTTTGATATGACGAAGGAGTATGGTTGTTCAATAAATTACCATCCTATGTAGGATAAAAATGTGGAAGATTACCTATGTATAAATTATCCCAAATCTCTATCCATGTTGATGATTAAATGTGAACCAATATTCATGGATATCAAAACAATGGAAATTGGAATAATTAATGTTTCATTATCCAACAATGAACAACTTTTCTAATCAATAGTCAATTTTGTTGTGGTTACAAGAGGGTAAAATAATAGCGTGGACCTTCATAAAATGGTATTCAATATTCTAGAGATCAAAATTTATAGTGATGGATTTATAACGATTGTAACCCATATATGTGTCATATCCAACCTAGAACTATGGAATAAACATTGTAATAATTTTCAAAGATCATCCTTCACTATTCTTCTAGGAATCATAATGCCGCATAGGGATAAGTAGAATAACATCTTGTGGTAGAATTTGAGGATGTAAGTTGTATATTTTTTTATCATTATACATGGTATGAAAAAAAATCATGGATTAATGTCAAAAGTATATGGGATTGATGAAACCATTTTTGATACTAGTATGGGAATAGAAAAATATAACTCTGTATTTTTTTATAGGATAACCCTTAACATTTGAAAGAAATAAGTCAATCTGGGTGGTATTTATTCAACATATAAAGTAATCTATTTCTATTTATAAGAAGAAATATTTCACTCTTGACCAAAAGACAATGATATAAATAATTGAAGTTGTAATACTTAATTTAATTACACTAAATTTATTATTTTATTGATATATAAAGTTTACTTATTAGTTTTGAAAAATCAATCAATAAGAATTGGATATAAAAAATGATTTTTTTTATAATACAAATCAACAATGTAAGATTTTTCTGTTTTAGAGATCCATAAAAATACAAGAGGATTTGATCGGATCTTGTTTGATGGATTTTTTAATCATCATTATCCCACTGTTCAATTATAATAATAGAGTTTCCACTCTAATGATCATATTTAATTTTATGAGGCTTTGTTATGGAAGAGGGTTCAAACCCAAATAGGCTGGGATGATGTTCGTGAGAGGATGATTATGGGAAATGACCTTGTCTAATTGATGACCAAGTAGGGTTGAAGAATTAATTATCATATTATATCCAGCAAAATTCAATATAAAATATTTATATTCCATACCAGATGATGCATATTGATTGTGTTTTTAGATAATTTTTTCCATTGTATATCTCTAGGGAATAATGTCATTCAGTTTTGGAAGAAGGGAAAACAAATTAAAAGTTACATAGACCTCTTTGATATACTTGATTACATGAGAGTTTTGTCCTATTGACTAACACTCCAACCGAAGTGTTCCCAAGTAAGTTACGTTTTCTATGTATCCCTCTCAAGGAAGTGTGTATCTAACTCCTCACATGTACTAAATCTTGATGTGGTGCCCTTAGTGAATAATCCATTATTCAGTTAGAATCTAGTGATGTTATTAGATCATAGAGATGATGTTCTGCAAAACAAGAAAACACATATGGTAAAGGTGAATTTGTAGTAGCACATGTTTTATGATGAACCATTTGAAGAATAATTTTAAATAAAATGGAAGGACCCTCGTTAGTTTTTGTGTTTGAAATGAAATTTCAATGGAGAAATTTTTTCAGGGACTATAATGTAATGACCTAACCTTTTTAAACTGAATTTCATTTTTTATTAAATTAGGTAAACTTATAGAAACTTCATGCACTAAATGGATTATTTTAGACCGATAAAACATATTGTATTTTAAATTACATTGACCAACAAAGCCATTAATAATTTATTCATTGTATATTAACAATTTAGATTATTATATTCGAATGTCTACGATAAATGTTCATCCATGTTATTTATAGAAGTGATGGCCTCGACTATTGGGTCCATGCACTATGAGGCCCAAATATTGGAGATTCATAGGGAGAAGGCATAACATGGGTTTTTCCTTTAACAAGATAAAGAAAATAATTATTATCCAAATCATGAAATAATAAATCTATTGGATACGTATAATTTTATTGAGATCAAATCCAAATCCATGTTCATCGAATCACACCATAAATGATCCACCATCGCACACCGTACCCTAAGATTGGACACTAGTAGAATAATGAGTAATGTATCTAATCCATACTAGTATGAATTTTAATATATTTAAATTTTAATGACCAAATAGTAGTTTGTATTCCTTTTTTTGTTAATTTACCATGTAATATTTAATTTTTTTCAAATATATTATATTTGGACATGATGGAATTAAAATTTTAATTTTTTAGAAAGATAATGATTCCATTAAAAAACAATTTTGATCAATTTAATATTTTTGTAAATAAAAATAATTTTAATAAAATAAAATTATAATATAAAAATAATTTAAATATAAATTACAATATAATTTAATGTTTCAAATGTATATTTTATAATGGTCATAAAGTGATAAAATATTATAAAAAATAGTATGTTCTATAAAATATGGTATTTATTTTAATGGGAAAATTCTATTATTTATTAAATTATTTTTTAAAAATTTTAGGTCAAAAAATATATATGGTTTAAATATACGTTCTATATTATAAAACCATAATGGCCAAAAATAAATGTAATAAATTCCATGAAATGATTCCAAAAATATATATTTTTCCAATAATATAATATATTTTTCATGTTATTATTTAAATAGTTTAAATAATAATTTATTCATTCCAAACATATATTACATTTTTTGGTTTTAAAATAAATTTTTTATGAACGAGACTCACTTTGATATCACAAAGGGTATCAATTTAATATTCATAGTCATTTAAATTATATAATATCAAAAACCAATCCAGATTGGTAGAAATAAGGTGAATGAACATATGGAGATTTTTTTGATTATTTTATCATATTGTGTCTAAAACCTATGTTTATAAATTAACAATGAAATCATATTTATTTTTCTATTAATACCCACAAAACAACTCACCCTTCTTCACTAAAAATATTTTAATCACTAATCCACTTCACTATCCTCCAATGGATCGAAGGCCTTTATTTTTTATGTATTTTTATAGTCCACCTTTCAAGGGATGAGGTGGAACCCTTACAAGGCCGGTAGGCGTAATTATTACATGGGTTGTAGGCCTTAGAGGAATCCATTGCCCGTAGGCTTCAAACATTACATACAACCCAGACTAACTACTTAGAACTACTTCTCCCTAGTATCGTCATCGTGAAATCAACTCTCTACCTTCACATTTTTGTTCGGCTAGGCATTCCCATGCATCACAGGCATGTCCTGATGGTAGGTGCCATGCCCTCTCATTCTTGCAATCCTTTTGGCTTATGAAATGGTGAAAGCTCCTTGCTCGTACTCCGTGCAGAGTTTCTTCTTTGTAGGTTGTCTAGTTTGCATCTGCAGTTAAGGTGGCCTGAAGGCCTTGAGGTGGCCCTAAGACCTTACTGACTCGAAGGCCTAGGTGGCCCGAAGGCCTTAAAGAACTCAAAGACCAAATCGGTGGCCCGAAAGCCCAAACAGGGGCATATTCCCGGCTGCTACATTGCAAAACTATGTCTGCTACAGTTCCCGCTAATGTACCTGCTACAGTACTGCACAGTTCCAGCTACAGTACCCCCCGATAATTCTGCCTCCACATAGATTTGATACCTGGTCACTTGGATGCAATTACAGAGTCATTACCAACCGGGATATGGCTCATGTGCTTCTATAAAATCATGATATGTTCTTCCCCATATCTTTATGATCACCTCCTATACTCTTATAATATCCCTTTTAGGGTATGGTAATATCTCCTCCACATCATTATTTAAGAAATTTATTTCTTATTCAATTGGACTTCAACTTGTTCATATTAGAATGTGTGTTTTCACATCCCATTTTCTATAATTATGATTTCCATGTAATTCTGTACCTCCTTGAACTGAAATTAGTCTCTCCTATAAATTTCTATATACACATGTGACATCTTCCATAATTATCTAATGAACTTCCCTGAGAAACATTTGTGTAGTGAAAATCCATCCTCATTTACACTCAACAAAATTCAACATGGTTTACCTATATTTAATTGAATCGGGGCTTAAATTTATGATTCCCAAACTATATAATCTTTGGATTAAACATAATGAATGTTTTTCTTATGTAGTATCATATATGGGGTAAACATTTCTATATTAATGATATGAAATTTAGGGTTGGTAATGTAATTACATATACTTCCAATGGATTTTTTATTTTTTTGTCTCATAAGATACAATTTATAATAAACAATATGATATCCAAAGAACCAAATATGAAAATATCTTGGTGGTTATCCTTAACATAAACTTATGAGTTCATGTTCTGATGTAGTTTTCACATAAAGATTTTTTTAGGATTTTATAATCATAGTTCATACTTTTAAAGTTGTGTTTATTATTAACACCCCAATTATTTCACCTTCAAATGCCTATTTAATAAGTTATTTTACATTTATAATTCTATTCATTTATTATACCATTACTAATGTTTATAGATAACCAATTTCTTTTCTATATCCCATGTTTATGTATTGTAGTTATAGAAGATAAAATGAACCTACAGACGTGTTCTGGGTTTTTTAAATAATGTTTATGTATCCCATATTTCAAGGTATGGTTTTAAATATCTAATTAGACAATAACACTAGGCCTTTTTATCTTTAGTATTTTTATTTTTTGTTTATTTATTTAATAAATACAAAATTAGTGTTTATAAAATATATGTATTCTCATACTACTAATCCTGATGGGGTTATATTCATTATATCCAGAATGAGTGGATATAGGTTCCCTTAAGGTGAAGCAAATGATATGTGGCACTCTATATCTAGCCTAGGTAGGAATGGGTTTATAGGATAAAAATCGTGGGGATCAATAATGGATAATTATGTTGTCTTTTGTTAATGTGTATTCCCTTTGGATGGTTATGTCATTGGTAGGAACATTCATTATCACTTACTTAGAGACATTCTAGTATAGTACCAATGTTGGTATTTTTTCTTCTTTTATTATTTTATTGTTTATTTTATTATTCTGTGTATTTCACATGTACATGAAATAGATCTATTTGTATAGTAGGGTATTACATTTGTGGTTACCTATACAGTTATGGATTCACATCATTATCTACAACAATTGTACTTGGGTACCAAATCGAACTCTCACATTAATGTATATATAGGGCGGACGAGTCCCAATATGCATGGCTGAGCTAGTTTATGTCATGATAAATAAAGAGATATGTGTAGAGTCATAGGTGTTATTACAGAGCCTTAACTATACTTAGTTCTCCTTATTTATTTGGAATGTAAATTGGATTTTTCAACTCAGTGATTGTTCTATATGCCTTTTTTCCATCATTTTAGATATTTGGAATGTTTAGTTTATCAATTCCTTCTATATTCATTAATGTACATGTTGATTAGATATTAATAAAGTTATTAGGAACACTGATATATGTTTATAATATCCCATTGATATTATGATATACACCCACTAGTCAATAGACTACAAAATATGTGTATCCACGATTAAGGCCACATTTTAGTCACATCATGCTACTATAAGGAGTGTGTTGTGTGGGCTGTGACATGTGAACTCTTGGTTTATCTATTCTGATTTATTTTTTATGGGTAATATTTTTGTTTCACTTCTCTCATAATATTTTTCCCGGGTATAATTATGGCTAATCTATGTTCCCAAGATTTCACATATACATAATTATGGCTATTTTATGTTCCTAATGATATATTTTTCATATGATTATGGTTCTTCCACATTCATTTTTTTTAATAGTTTTCATGTTATTATGAATCAAGAATTTTTTATGATAATATCTATATAGATTTATTTTTGATTTATTATCCATTTTAATTTGGGTCGTAATTACATATATTATATTCATGTAGTAGTAATATTCTCTATTACTATCACGCTTATCTTATGGTCACTTATGATATATAGTTATGATATATTAATTTTTATCATTCAATGTATTTTATCACAATCCAATCCTATGTTTCCATTCAATAATCTAGGATTATGAGTACCAATTATGAGATTTTTAGAAGGGGTATGCTTATAATGGATTGATCAGATGTGTTGTAAAATAATTCTATTATATAGAAATTCTCTAAACACAATAATCCTTTAGTTTATCATGTGTGATTAATTATTATATAGTATGTACAATCTTATCAAGTGAATTATTTGAAATCAATGATTATGTTAGGATTCTTCATTTAGTTTTTGATTAATAAATTAGTGTTTGTGCATTTCACACCAGATATATGAATTTAGCTCATTTGTTCTTTATTTATCTTATGAAAAAGTTTGCATTGTCATGTTGTATTATATAACTAACATTCTTCATGAGAATATTGGTTTATTAGTCTAATTTTTTTTGGGGATCTATAGATAACTAAGGGCACTATATTGTGTGAAAGATATGGAGATGTGGGGTAATTATAAAGGTGTTTTTAATATATACTCTTGGAACATTTTGGATTTTATTCCTCAGTTTCCTAATGTTAAATTTTATTTTTTTACATATATATTGGTCACCTATTAGGGTACTAATTTTATAGGATGTATGCCAAACATGTAAATATATTTTTATAAAAAAACTGTTTTTATGTAGTTGTTTCACATATTTCATTCATGTATATATATTTATAATTCAACTAAACATCAAATTTTTATTCTATTGATGGTTACATGATGATTAATATATACTATATTAAATATATTATTCAGTTTCTCATTATTAGTCAACATCATATTGTGTGATGGTTGGGGAGTATGAGGAATTTTTTCAATGTTAACAGACCTCATGGATTTGGGATGAGAGATTATATAAAAATAATTTTTTTCACATTATATCAGTCATACATCATATAATGATTAACCCAAAGAAGTAGAATGAGATGAATTAATATTTTATAAATTATCACATAATGTTAATGAATAATTTCAATACATAGTAAAAAAAAATTAATTTCATATAATTAATGTAGAATAATATTATTTAGATGGATAATGTTTTTTGACATTAAACTATTTTCTATTATGTACATTTTAAAAAATGAAATGAAAATAAATATTAAATTAGTGAAATATTTTTTATAAATTATATATAATTTTATTGTAAAAATAATGACACATTTCACATTAAAACAATTAAAATAAGAAAAAACAATTAAAAATTAATGTTTAATATTAAAAATCCTAATAAAATAATGTTAACAGTTAAAAATAATAATATTACATTTATGGAAACATTGTACAAAATGTTATAATGGTTATGAAAATTTAATTTACTACTTTTTACAATTCTTATATTTAATTGAAATTAACCACATAAACGAATGTGGTGTAATTTTACTGAATATAATTTCATTGTGATATTATTGGAATAAATTACATTATTTTTTAAAATAAATTAAATATACATTTTTTAACGAATGATCATGAATATTAAAGTGAAATAAAAAACATGGAATGTGGAATTAATCTTTTATATTGGTATATTTAATGATAATAATTCTTTAAAATGATGATATTGATATGAAAATAGGAATATCAAATAAAAAGTGAAAATATTGTATTTTATAGATAAATGTTTAAAATATCAATTATATATGATAATGTTATAATAATAAATTTTATAACACAATATTGAGAGATAGGGTTAAGAAGACTCATACTAAGGATACCACATCAAACAGTCACTCTCATACTCCATGTATAATCATTATAGAATATTTATTTTTCTACATAGTGATATTATTTATATTAATTATAATTAATGAAATTAATTTATATCCTTTTGTTAATAATTTATTATACCTTCTTAAATAATATTACTTGTTATGTGTAAACTGTTAAATAGGTTCAAGGATTTCATTGCTAAGGATATTTTAGTCATTGTCTCATGATCATGTTTTTATCACCTCTAAATAAGCTTATTAAAAATTTGAATACAATTGATTGAGTTCTAGAGTAAAATTATTATTTAAATGGTATTACGGAAATAATTTGTTGAAAAAATATACAAAATGTTTTCCTTTTCTAATAATGAAATAATAAAAAGAATTGATTTTATTATAGTATATGTATATATATATTGATTATAATATTATAACAAAAAAAATTTAATACCACACATTACAAGGAATTATGAATTCTACACCATTCATGATGAAAATTTTATATGATAAATTATATCGGTAGTTAAATCGACCAAAAACAACAAGTTGTAATAAAAATTGAGTATGAATAAGTTGTTACGTTATTATAATATAACTTTTAAAAATTAATAATTATATCAATTTCATTTTTTGAAGGAGTTAAATATTATTTATGAGGTGGTGTGAACTGAAGAATAAGAAAATGAAGAAGAAAAATATAACCCTAAAACTGAAGAGTAACATAATCTATTTAGGGATATCTTTTAAATGGTGCTTGTGAGAGTCCTTATTATGACCATACTATATGAAAAATAGGAAATGAAGACTGGGGAGGTTAATTTGGGATACATTAATGTGTAAACTAAATAAAAATTGTTTTGGAATGGGTGATAGATGAGTCTGTTAATATGCGAGTTTGATTGGAATAAATTCAAATACTCATTAAATTCACTAAAAGGATTATAATTTTAAATAGAATGTGAATAATTATTGGAGAATATATTATTATTGGAAATTAATTACATAATCCAAATATTTGATAATAATTATTTGGATAAAATTTGTGAGGAGAAAAAAAGTATAACCATTCTCAATATTTTACATTTTTCCATCATTTCTTACATAGATACCACAATAAATTAAATTTTTTTCCAAGAAAAATTATTGAACACATTACAACATTTCTATATAATGATTCCACATATGATTAATATTTAAGAAAATTTATTTTCATAATGTTATTAAAATTATTTTTTAAATGACAACACAAAACTTATAATTTTTTTAGGAAAGCTATATTTTTATATATTAAATCACTGTATTTATATTTAATGTCATTTAATATTTAAAATATTAAAATTATTTTATTTATTTATATATGAAAAATCAATTTAAATAACAAAATTATTAATGTAATATGATATATATTGTATTTTCTAGTAAAAGATACATTTTAATAACATCCTCATTTATTCTTTTAAATCACCTAAAAAATACTTGTAGTATCACAAGTGAGATAAAGATTTCTGATTTTGATGGGTCTTATTGACGATCATGGATGTAATAGTGACTTTCATGAGCATGATTTTCATTCAATGACTATTTCGATCAAACAATACATGTGAATTTTTAAATCAATTATGTTAAAAGGAAACACATATAATTTTATCATCTTTATAGGATTGGAAAATGAATCTAAAAAATAAGTATTTTAAAATTTTATTTAAAAAAATCCATTTATATATATATATTTCATATTATTATTACTAATATTGATTATCTTGCAATCATTAACACAATTTTAAGTGTCACATTTCAGGATTACCTCAATAGGGTATCGAATTTCAATTTAAATTAAAAAATGATTAAAAAATATCAAATTAACTACTTCTATAATGTTATAATGCTCATATTAAAATAATAAAATATTTATAATTACTATATATTCAATATGATCATTTATAAATAATGGATATATATTCCCAATGACCATTGAACAATCATATATACTTTAACATTATTATATTTAACCAATAATAATTATCTAATAGAATTCATAAAATTTTATTAATGTATGTTTTTAATATATTTCTAATTTGAATCATACATTCTATATTTTTACTTGGTGATTTTCACTTCATGAAATACAACATGGTTTAATACATCAGGCATATACATTTTTGTCTTATAATTTACCCAAAAAAGATTCTTTGAAATTAATTTTATATATAATTTTATATAATAATATGAATAAAAGTTTATATTTTTAATTTTTGTTTGATATTATAGATATATATATAATGGAATTATATTAGTTGACATAATATTCTTAATAAAATAGTCTATTTCACCATCTACACCGTGGGTATCATTCTTAAAATCCAATTTCAAAAAGATATTTTTGTAACTATTTTATTTATTCTTTTAGATAAACTACAATGTAGTTATCTAGCATGGAGAAGAATGGAATAATAAAAAACGTCCTAATATATTCCCAACTAAAATGTAGAAATTATTTCTCATATTACTAACTAGAAAACAATTTCCTGAAGACAATTATGAGTACAATGTTACTTCATAATAGAAAATATTATATCATTCTAAACCTGATTAATACTTATATAATTAAAAATTAATTTCTTTATATTTCATTTGAATAAACTTTTATATAAATGTTTTAGCGAACACCTCTAATAAATATTATCTTATATTTTATAATAATCACGCCATTTGGGTTTATGATAGATAATTGTTAAATTAACCACCACAAATCATTTTTTTCACTTGTACAACGTAATATATATTTTAATTTTTGTATTACAAATGAGATTAAAAAACCACTATATTGTTTTTTATTTCATTATCATAGTTATAAAATTGTGTGAAATAAATATTTTCAAATGGATAATCAATTCTCAAACTATATTCACCTATAAATATTTCAAAAAAACATTATATAACTCACTAAACATATTTTTTTTAAATCTTCACTTACTTTATTTTTTTTGTATTTCAACCAATGTCAACCCTGTATTTTTGAATATCTCCCACAATTAAATCATCTACACATGTTTTAGGTACTCCCATACTATTTATGAAAAAAATGACTCATATCTCTAAATTGATCCATGATTCCAAATATAAATTTCTATGGAATGTTAATGAAATTAAGATATGCATTATAAAAATACTATAGAAACTCCTTTTACGAAAATACTATTTTGTGGGACACATTAAAATTGATACCATGAATTATAATTTTTTTATTATACAAATAATATTACTAAAATATGAAATATGCATATATTTTTCTCCTTTCAAAATATATGAACACTATATATTAATGATGTGTGGATTTTTTCATTGTGTAAAATGAAATATTTGATATAAATAATACTTATAATAATTTATTAATAGGTAAGTATATGACTTTTCATCCTTATGTTTTTAATTTATCTCACTAGATTTATATGAATCATTAAATATACCCTAAATTTTTTGTTTCATATGATATTGAGAAATATGACATTCAGAGTGGAGTCTTCTAGAATTGTTTGATGATCATATTTAATGTAAATTATCTTCAATATTTATTAATTATTTTGACATATTGTTTATAAATGTTTTATATAGAATATTTAATTTTTATTTTATCTATTTTTTTTAAATTAGAATAAATTAAATTTATTCCATTAATTTTAAAATATGTATTTGATGAGGATAAAAAGTCCCATGGCATATATTTTGGTCATTAAACTACAATGAATTGTGCACTCATTATTTTTTTTATTTATTTAATGTCTAATTAAATTTTTTTTAATACCAGAATGATATTTACTTATATTTTTAAATAATTATGAACATTGGTTTCATTACCAAAAACCTAACTATGTTAATGTAACAGTTGATTCTGTGTGGTCAATATAAATATTGGTCACCTATAACCATTATAATATATTGTAGCATGTTTTATTGTGAGATATTATTATGATGGGAATGTTTCAAAATAATTATGAAAATATATATAAGTGTTTATTCATTTGTAATGGAAATAAATTATTTTATGGTTATTAGAGGACTGTCCTCATGAGACTATGGTGTTGAAATTAGAATTATTCCTTCCCCTATGTGTTATTTACATGGATGAGAATCAAGTAATTTTTTAAATCATGATGTTAGTATTTTTATATAAGGGGTTTATATTGTCATTAGAAATAATGAAATAATATTATAGTTGGAAATGTATTATGGTAGCTTATTGGGGAGTCATGATCAGAATTTTACATAATGTACCAATACAGGAAATTTTCTATCATTCATACTAATCAAAAGAATGATAGTATATGAGTAACATGGGTACTACCAAAGATGAGTTGATTTTTGAAAACTGATTGTGTACATCCAAAAATAAAAAAAATTACAGTGTATTCATTTTTTGATTATGTTTTTTAACAATGTGACTTTCATGAATGAATTTTTACGTAATGTGTATTCTAGGGTTTATTATGTTTCCAAACCATGTGACATTCATTATAGGTTTGTGTTTCAAACCAATTTTTATGATTCTTTTCAATAAAAAATTATTACATTATTGGAATAATAATTAAATATATTATAAAATGTTATTGAAAATGTTATGGGTTGGTTATTAATGCCAATCATACTCATGAGATAAAACATAAATATGGATTGGGTGAGAATTTCAGCCCTCAGAAAATGGGATGTGATGGAAAAAGATAAATAAAACAGATTTGGTGACCATGAAAGAAATGGTTACTCATGATGATATTTAAAGTGTTAAACTAAATGTTGCATTATATAATATTTATTTTAATATAATGACATTGGTTAGGTGGTCGGACCAATTGTTATTATCATTCGTATTATTGAATTAGTTATGCAATTGGTCATATTTCATGGCACCAATGGTTCAATAGTGATATATGTGGGATGAAATATTAATTTTGTATGAGTTTCATATTGTGTTGGATTTGTGATGTGGGATAGACTATATCCCAACAAATGTACCCCAAAATTTAACTCACAGACCTAGTGCTAAAAATAAATATTTTTTTACATTGTTAAAAAAATTACATTATTCAAGATAATATATATATTATTTTAAAAATATTAAATTTAAAATCATTCATAGAATCATGGAATCTAATGGATTAGTTTTATTAAATATTACCCACATATAAATCATATTAGAAATAATTCGGATCACTTCAATATATTTACACCAAAATAGACCTCCATCTAGATATCTCATGAACTATAATAATCTTTATGACATGGGGAATGTATTTCTTATGAAATGGGTGAGATAAAATAATAACTATGTGAAACACATATAAATATAGCATGATGTCTTAAATCATAAGAGTATATAAAATATGAGAGAATTATGTAGCAATAAGTGTTGTCTATAACTAATGATAAAAAGGTAATATACCCTATAATGAACTATTAAATACAGTGGTGAACAATTATAGAAAAATGATATAAAAATATTGATCCATGAAACATAATATAGTTATATTGAAATGTGGGAGAAGAAAAATCAAAGGAAGGTATATCATAGTATAGAATTCATTAGAACTCATTACCCAAAAAATAGTGGAGTAAAAATTGGAAACTAATTTCCATAACCTAGGCATATTTTTTAATATATGTTGTACACTATTTTAATGGCTCTAATATCATTTTTACCGATTTGGATTTAACAAATATATTTACAGCCTTTTGTAATAAATTTATTACCTAAGAACCCTTTGGTATTAGGATAAAATCCTTGACCTATAATGGGATTGGACTACGGTGCCTTTAGCTTCTTTGGCATGGTAGATTACAAATAACCAAACATTGGATTGGGATACAATCCATATACCCTTTAGAGATTGGGATACAAAACATGTTCCATATTTAGATTATGATACTACCTATTTAACCTCTTTTTATTGGGTTACTACATATTCCACCACTAGGGATTTAGAAACTACTCATTGAATAGCATTGTCGTGGTATGATACCTATTTACCCTCATAGTCATTCCCTATTTTCCATGTTCCCATTTTGTCTCGGGATATATATATATGACATCCTAGACTTAGATGCTGCATAATAGGTTCCCCAAGCCCGATGGGCCACATGACCTAAAGAATATCTCTCCAAATTCCAGAGGCTTCTGACTAGAAATGAATTCCTTAGGTGTGTCGATGTGGATATTATACCCTCATTAACAATCTTTAACACATCATTTGAATATAAAATATGCGTAAAATAAGATTAAATTTAATTAAAACAAAGGAACAATGGGAAACAAATATAACAGTAACAATAATGAAAATAACTGGTATAAAATACAATAACTGATGATGATATGTCATGTATCTAGGAAACTTGAAACCATGGATACAAGATAGTAGGACTAAAAAATTATAAAAAGTATATATGAAATAAAATGTCTATCTGATGAATCCTAAGCTCTAACTTGATCATCTGATTTCAATCTCAATCAAAAATTAAGAAATCATGTGTTCGATGATCTTTTCTTCCCTCTATAAACACTAGAAAACATGTAATCTACTCTAGTTACCAAATGGTGCCCGAATATTTTGATAGAAAAATGACTATGGGAGATTACCAATTATTTCTACACTATCTGGCCCATGGAATGGAAATGTAAAAATGTTAAAGCATGAATATATATACAGTAAAAAGTACATTATAAAAAATACCAATGTACCTTCTTTAGACCTCTTATTATGACCTATCATGTAATATGTTCATTAATTAATTAATTATAAATTAATGTTAATAGGTCATGTTATTCATATCCATCACTGACATTACATCATGATAGTAAAAATACTGATGGTTCCATTATGTAATAGGTCAACCATACTTGATGATTTTAAATAACGTTGTTCCAAGGTAATCACCAGGGAAACATCGACCTCAAGGGGCTCTAACACAACATTATATTATTCTAGGTATGGGGTAAAAGTGTAATCACATGATCATGTTCCAAGGCATTGTACAATAAGCTATTTATTGAACCCAAGGTGATCATATAGGGTAAAAAGGGGACAAGTAGTGACTGGACCCTATGGACTATTTTTGAAAATGTCCCCCTTATCGCTAGAGTTTTTCTGTTCACTACCAACATACCCCTCTCAGGTTTAAGGGCTTCCCTCCTCCACTTCTAGAAGCATTCCTTTTTCCCACATCCCATCCCTACTCTTCCAGAGTTGTTCCCTTCTCCTACATCCCTTGTCCCTCCTCCTATTCCAACATCTCTGTCACCTCCCTACCCTCCTCTTCAAATTTTCCTCTATCCACCTGGGAATAAGCCTTAGATTATATTTCTCTCATTATCTTTTATCATCGGAAATCCTAGAATATAATATAAATTTCTTCCAATCTTGGTAATTTGTTCAATGGAATTGAGGACCTCTTTTTTCTCCCTTATATTCTTGTTTTTACATCCCATTAATCCAAACCCCATCATGTTATGGATCGATTGTGATGAGGGAAATTTGGGTTTGTGATTGGTGTATGATGGAGGGTTTGTTTTTTCCTTCATCATGTTTTTTTCTATAGTCATTTTCCCTATAGGAGAATAATATTATTTCATCTTCTTCTCTTTCATCCATATTTTTAATTCTAAAACCCATATTGTTCTGTTCTGATGGTGTTCAGGGGGGTTTCTGCATGTGAGGATGACCTATTAATGGCGTTCAATGTAGTTTTATTTTTTCATTCCATATTTGGTTTTGATTTCTCTGTTGTTGATATTTCATCTTCATCTTGTATTTAAGAGCGTTGTTCCTACATACGACATTGGGATTCATGATTCTATTCAACAATTGTGTATCTTTGATTTGATTGATTTGTCTTGTTATTGTTAACTTTGTTGGTCATTGTTGGCGATTTAGTTTATATCTCATCTTGTTCCTAGAAAACTCTCAATATTATAGGGGCTTATATGGATCTAGTTTGGCAATCCATCACTTGATCTCTTCAAGGAAATGATGCAGTTTGTTTGGTGTATTATTTTTTCAGATTTTACTCTGTTATTGGGTGATGTTGTGGATACATGGAAGAAGTGGTTTTAGAGAGGATGATATCTATATTAAATTTTTTTCTCTCTAGGGATGTTGTTGATGATGTTGGTGATCATGTGTTCTAGGGTTCAAGGACCTTGGAATTAATTGTTCTACTATTTATTGCATCAGTGATTGTGTGTTTTTTTATTTTTTTATTTAGTAGTGTTTGGATAATGAATTTTTTCTGTTGTGTTTTGGTATTGATTTGATTTTTTAATCCAGTAATGGTAATTGTGAGGGTCCCCCTAACACTAAAGTGGTTTATTTCAAAATGCAAAAAAAATCTTTGTTGGAGTGACTATTCCATATGTGTTGTAACTATGGAATCTAATTTTCAATGCTTGATCCATGGATTGTATCCAAGTAATCCTATAACAATTTGTGATAGATCCTATGGTATTTTACAAGGAAACCATGAATAGAAAAGGATTTGTATCTCTGTGGGTCTCAACCGAATCAATACGTATCCTTGAATATTAATCAAGTTATTATGTGGTCAAGGATTTCTCAAAATAAGAATCCAAGGTGTGATCGATTTAGGACAAACTTATATAATATTGAAGATATTTATAATTTAAATCGGTTCAATACTTGACTTTCATTAGTGTGAGAAGTCCATGTAGTATGAAACTTTTATAAAATCCAATCAAGGAATATTCAATAATTAAGATCCCTTATTCTATATTCCATTAATATTTCATGGGGTTCTAAAAAACTTGAATCATATTATTTATTTACATTTAATCCGGTCAAGTCATACAATTAATATACATTCCAATTTCTATTACACAATTAATTATCAATTAATTCACTTACCTTATGCGGGTCTAGTGGTGAGAATACGTGTTACTCTCAATTATGTAATTAATAATATAAATAAATCCATTTAATATAGAAAAGCTTACCCTTAGAAGGATCAATCCACAATACACCCGAACATTGGATCAATCATGTCAAATAATAAAAACCCAATTATGGCATACCATCATACATGAGATGGATGGAGTAATTGGAATAACCAACAGTAATTAATCACATATATATAAAGATAATAGCCATATGGTTCTAATGATTATATGAATGGAATATAATTTCAATAAAAACACCCAATAAAATTTATGGAACCTACTCGACAATTACAATATCAAAAAACACGAGGTATGATTTATAGACCACCCAACATAGGGTTGTATGATCCTTCTCCTCTAATATTGGCCTCTCATTGATCTTATAAAATATTTGATCTGAGAAAATTGTAAAAACACCCAAACAATGATAATTAGGTCGAGATCAAGACAGGAGATGAATAAATAAAAAGTGATTGAGTAAATAACATTTTTCATCCAACGTGTCAAATAAATGATTCATTGAATCCCAGACATATGATTTCATTAAATCCATACATCAGTCCTTCAAGTAGATCCAATGTGAGGAAAAAATAGGTTAACCACATTAGAATTCATGTTAGGAGGAAGAAAGAGGCATAATGAGGTCATTAAGGGAAAAATGGTAAAATTACCCACAAAATAGCATGGGCATGGTTTTTCATCATGGTTTTCCAAACTAGGCGCAAACCATGTAAGGGTAACGTGGGAAAAAGGGGCACTCTCTTGGTTAATCCACACGATTAGAAGAACTCTACACTAACAGTTTTGAATGTCTCTATCAAAAAACATGTCACCTGTACATTTTTCATTATTCATGCATAATTCCTATAAGGTTTACAATAAACCATGAAACTTTCCTATTATCCCAAAAATAGTTTGTTCTGGGCTCTAATCAATCCCCAATCACCCTAAGAACCTTCACTAACAATGTTGACATCTAAATTAGGTCAAAATAAATTATTATACCAAAAATTAATGTATCCACACTTTAAGGAAAACCGGGTTCATAATGTCTTCCATCTTTAAATGAACACATCCCTGAGTTCACCTTCCAAGGGTGGGGAAACACTATATGAAAATAATTTTCATCACTAGGAAGGTATGTCGGCATCCTTCTCCCAGGTTTCATTCATCAAACAGTTGTGCTTCCATAACACACATACCATAGGGAAATTCATTCCGTATAGATCCTTCATAGTCTATTCAATAATTTTTATTGCATACACCTCAATGGTAGAATTGACATCTAACTCAACTTCCTTGTGATTAAATGTTTGAGATGGGTTGGCATGATTCTAGTGAAGCTGTGAGACAAGGAAAATGTAGTGCATGGAACGATACCTCTAATACTGTATCAACCTATAGGCTACTACACTGAATATTATTAGGATCTAAAATGGCCATCCATAACTAGGTGATAGCTTATGTTTCTTCTGTAACCATTTATTCCCCAACATGGGAAAAGCCCGAATGAATACACGATCCACTTCCCCAAAATCTAGAGATTTTCGACAGCGATCGACATTCGATATCTATCTATAATGACCAGTATTCATACACTTTCAGATCATTTAAATGTGCTCTAATGTCTCCTAAAGGTTATGAGGACCCAGTAGGGATGCCAGACCTACCACTAGCCATCATATATGTGATAATCAGGACCTACCATATAAAAACTCAAATGGAACCCTCTTAATTGTCACCTGAAAGCAATTATTTTAGGAAAAATCAATGATAGGGAAAATTAGTTTAGATGAAATACCAAAATCAAGGACACATACTCGAAGAATATACTCTAGAAACAGTATTTCCCCTTCCGATTGTCCATCGTTCTGAGGGTGAAAAGTTTTTCTTCGAAGAAAATATGTTTTCATAGCCTTTTTCAATCCCTACTAGAATTGTGACATGAAATAAGGGTCCCAATCCAAAAACATGTTATGAGGTACCCAATGTAGTAATATGTTCTCACAGCAATACAATCTTCCTAGACCAGGAAATGCAATAATATCTTGAATAGGAATAAATTATGAAACCTTCACCGGTCATTCAATGAAAACACATACATTGTCTATACCTCTTGGAAACCGAGGTAATGAGACTACGAATTCCATATAAAATAACCCATTTTCATTAGGGTAATTGAACTAGATGTAACAGGACTACATGGATTTGGTGCTCCACCTTCACATTCTAATGGGTAGAAAACCTAATGATAAATCTTATTATCTAACACTTCATCCTAGGCCACCAATATTAGCATCACATGTATCAAAAAATATTCAGGATTTCAGGATGAACTTCCCCATGAGAAGTGTGGGACTCATTTATCGACTCATATCTCATATATATTGGAACCCAGATACATCCATGAATAGGCGGTATGTCATCATTGAACATTGACTGGTCCGATGCTAAGTTATCTACTGATATATTATCTTGGAGAATCAAGATATTATAATATGAAAACTATCCACCAAATATATTCTTATAGTGTAAATAGTTAACTTCAAAATATGATATATAAGACTAATTGTGACTATCATGATACTCTAGATGCAGTTCAAAAAAGGGCTATGAACATCCACTCATCACTGGATTCCCATACAGACTATGTTTGAGTCTTCTAACTCTGTTCATCTGCAACCATAATTCCCTTTCCATGCATATAAGTAAGATCAAAATCAAATTATTGTAGATATCTTAATCGTATCCCATGCTTGACGTTCATGTCACACTGAGTACATATATATTTGAGGATCTTGTGGTCCATGTACACTACAAAGAGTTCGCAAAAAAGATTGTGTCTATGGAAACATAATTTATGGAAAACTATTGTTAGCTTAGGTTTGGGTATTGGGTAAATTATTATATGAGCCTCAAGTGAAATGATACATATTTAATGACTATATTCTCTTATATCAACACTGAACCAAGATAGATTCATGATTAATAATAGAATATAGTGAAATCTCTACCTAACTCTAGAAGAATTAGAATAGTTTTTGAGAAAATTTTCCCGTTCAACTCCTGAAAGGATTTCCCAGATGATTATGACAAAAGGATCTTAACCCCGTTCTTGGTAGTAGTTGTAAGAGGTAATGAAAGATGTGATAAGTCTTGTATTTAATTCCACTAATATCAATCTGGAACCAATAAAATCTATATATCTAACATGTTCTTAGGCTGATCCCTGGATACTACATCAGTGTCATTTTTTGGGTCAACAGATACACATGATTATTAGTTAACATGATCCTAGATGTGTCCTTTTTCAATCCATAAGTGTCACTTAGCTTGTTTTTCATAATATTTATGCTCTCTAAGTGTACTCAGAAATATTTCATGATTATTTTTATGGTCTCTATGAGTGTGATAATAAAATAATATTTCTTCCACAAAGGCCATGAAATAATATTCATATTAGGTTGGAACACCCTATTCATCGGAGTTAGGAAAAAGGTGGTCACATTCATAATACCTAATAGAATAACAAGATACTCATATAGACCATGCCTACAATTAAAATTTGTATGATTTATGTTTGATGTCCTTACCCACACTAGGTGATATCTCGACCAAATGATGATCTTTGAGAAGAAACTAGAGCTTCATTTCTAGTCAAATAGATCATCTATTCTAGGTAATTGATATATGTTATTAATGTAATTTGGTTAAAATTTATGGATTATATGCATAGATGTATGGTTCCATCTGACTTCTTGGATAAAATCAAGGGAGAACACCAAAAGGATGTATTGGGAAATATAAAACATTTGGCCTCTACATTCTCTAACTACCTCTTGATCTCCGGAAGCTCTGTATGTGACATCATGTATAGAGGAATGGACATTGGAGATACTCCCAATATAGGATATTTTGTAAACTCTACCTCTATATCATGAAGTATGCTAGAATAATTTTCAGTAAAACACTAATTAAATGATATAATACTGAAGGAAAATAATCTTGATGTAAACTATGATCCTCAATGAAGAGATTTAAAAATTTTGTAGTCACTACACATATCCCATGATGCTATAGTCCCTCTTTAGTTGCATGAACATCCCACTCATCTTTATGTAGAAAAATTATTTTCTCTAGTGATGTAAACGACACCCTTCTATGATAGCAGTATACTAAATCATGATACTAAACCAGACAATCCATCCTAATAATGAAATTGAATCATATAATTTTGAGAATGAAGTGGTTTTATAAGAAAAGGAAATTGTCTTCCATATGGGGAAATTCCTAAATTGACATATAAACTCTATTCATAACCCTAATGGTGTATCTAGTTCATTACATTATAAAAATATTGTATCTCCAGTTAAAGACATTAAATTATTGATATAAAAATAAGAATGTTTGAAGCTACTATACCTAATAAAAAAGATAATATAGTAGATTCCACAATATTAGTAATTCGTACTATAAATGGAATCACAACCTGATCCATGGGAATGATTTATAGTGCATGTAACTTACATGGTTCATGACACTAAGCAACAGATGGAATGTAGAGATCATAACTCCACTTATGTTTCTGTTGATGGTCAGGTGTCTGGATCCATGGTTGTCTCTTCCTCCTTGTCCAACACTAATAGTGTTATACTAATTCCACTCCTCATGTGTAGTAAAAGAAATAAAATCTTATGGTGCAGTAGGATATGAGACTTTTACACTCTAATTTGTTGGAAAGGACATATAAAATATTAATTTATTCCCCATACAGGTGCAAGCCCGACACTCTTGGGGGTCTCAATCTCATTGAGGCTCTAGATGACACCATCATCCTCACTGATGACACAGTATAGAGATATTGAAACTGGCACAATGGTTGTCACTGCCCTGTTGGGAAAACCTCAAGAGAATACATCATGTTACCATAAGAACAACTGCCTTAATGTGGCCCTAGTCCTCTATTTATGTTACTATTTAATTCCTTTAGGTTGCGCTGAATAATAAGAGCATATTTTTATATTAAAAAGAAATTAGGTAGGTGAAACACATTCACCTACATACATATTTCATTCCAAATCCCATCCTTGGATCATCTAGCACGATAATTCTCATCAATGTCTAGAAGTGGGGAAAATTTCTTCAATAATGTGTAATGCACTGAATATTTCATAACTAACAAAATACCCTTTTCAGGATTAATGAAATCTAGGGCACAATTAGCTCTTATATTCTGAATAAAAAAATACTTGATGTGATTTAAAAAAACCATGACATACCCAGTTAAAAACTGGGTTGTGTAATCATATCCCATTAAGACTTGGATGAATCCTGAAGAATGAATGTATCAATCATAGGCATCTGCATATTATCAAAGATAAATATGTTAGGCTATATCCAAGACTCATCAGTAGGTGGACTACCATCCCCTGAGAAGGTAGGAGGCTACTGATAATGGAAATCACTTGTCAGATTAGCCATCATAGGTGCAAGCCATGGAGCACCATATTAGGACTGCAACGTCAATAAGAAACTATCATGAACATGGTAAATAGTTCCCAAATTAGGTACAACATGTGGTTCCACTAGTGGAACTCCAAGTAATAATACTAATGGATTGAGGACCACCATGTTTTAATAATGGTTGTTGCCACCTTCCTAGGGTACGAGACGAGGATTTCATGTCGACAATAATCTACAAATTCCAAGAACCCACATCTGTACAATCTTAAGAAGAATGATAGAATCTCTAATGTAATATGAATGTAGTAACACTCACCACACAAGGAATACTACCCCAAATAGCAACATAGATGACTAGGTACAGATATGTGCTCAAGTATTATGTTTCATTTAATTTTAAATTTAATAATGACATTCACTCCTTTACCATTCATAATCATGACAAGGTGAGATAATTATTATTAACCAATTAATTTTTAATGTCATGATTCACTTTGTAATGGATATTCATTCCTAGTTAATTAGTTCCCAAGCACCTTATCATATGACATGACACCCATTTATTTATAGCATTATGGCTCGAACTAGTAAATTACTCATCCAAACCAATGAGGTCCCATACTCATCATGGATTGAGACAAGAAGCCACTCAATCACAAAAAAAACATATATGCATAATATAACTATCACAACATCTCTGAGAAATCACAAGACTATAATGAAATTAAAATTAGTGAAATGATTCAATATGGAATTGAAATATTCATAACTTGTTAATTATAGGTTCAATATATGATTCATGTATAAATTCTCATTTAGATCATTTAATAAGGAAAAGGATTAATTAGAATATTATTCAAAATAATAAACAACAATACCACACAACTTTTGTATCAACCAATTGGGAAATAATTTCAATTGTAATAGGAAAAATATAATAACAGCTATATATTTGGTAACAGGGATTTTACCTTGAACATTGGTTCACGATGCCATTGTATGGCTTATTACAAATTATCAAGAATTCTAAATATCGAATCTATTTTCATCAAATAGTAATGCCAGAAAACAACCTCAATTTGATACCACTTTATGACATCCTGGAACCAAATTCCACATAATAGGTTCCCCGATCCCAGTGGACGACTTGTTATCAAGCGCATCTCCCCAATGCTATAGGTTGCTGACTAGTATTGAGGGCTTAGTGTGTAACCATAGGAAGACTATTCCCCCATTAATAAAATATAGAGTCGTGGTAAAATATTAAATGTGGTAAATAGTGGATATAGTATTTGTAAAAAGTAGGCATATTTGAAAAATATAGACCACCTTAACAATAACAGAAATAATTGGAATAACATATGATAAATGATGATGATATGTCATTTATATAAGAAACTAAAAAATTCGGATAAAAGACACTTGAAATACAATGTTCCAGATAAAGTATTGTGCAATTCTAAAGGATATCCCAAGTATTAGAAGCTTCATCCTGGTCATTATCTAACGAGATCCATTCTAAGGAATAAGTAGTCATGTTTTCAATTTTGTACACATCACAATGTCAAGACCTAAGATTTTATAATCGACTTCGAAAACCAAACAAAACAAGTAGCGGGTGTGAGGTTAATCTTAGTGGGCCACCATCAATAGTCTCAAAAACATTTTTCCAAGGTAGTTGAAATATATAAGTGTGCATAAATTCATATATATAATGTAAAATAGTACAATGTAACGAAACACCACAATACCAACTTCATCCATAGGCTTCTGTCTGAACATGAAAGTAGTTCATTAATTAAGTAATTTCTCATATATGAGTATAGGTAATGTGATTCATAGCCAACACTGACATCACATCATTATTGTATTAATATTTTATCTTCTAATTAGTAACATGTAATCCTTGGGTTATTACTGTTAATAAGGAAGTTCCAATGTAATGACCATTACATTGTAGACATCAATGGTCGCTAACTTAGTAGTATCAGATTCTAGATTAGGGTTAAGATTGTAATCCAAGGATCATGTTCCAAGGGATTCCACAATAAGGTGCCTACTGAAACCATGGTGATCATTTAAGGTAAAACTAGGCTATTAATTGATTGATCCATATAGTTTGTGACCATGGAACCTACTTTTTAATGATAGATCCAAGGAGTTTATCCAATGAATACTATAATACAATGGGAGAGATCCTATGGTTTCATACATGTCATGCAAGAAAAAAAATTAATGTGATCATGGTAGATCTCAACCTATGTATACTGTATCCTTGAATTATAATGGTGTTCCCGACTACTCAAGGAATTACATGATAAGAATCTAAGGTAAACTCCAGTCAAGACACTCCTTTTTAATAATGATTTCATGTATAACTTCTATTGGTTAAATTATTTTTGATAATTAGCGGGACATGTAAAATTAGCATGAAACCCTTTAAAAACCCATTTAAGGAACATTCAATAATTATGGTCCATTCTGCTACATTCTATTATTGTGGTACGTGGTGCTACAAACATGAAACCAAATTTTGGATTACATTTTATCCAGTCAAGTCATAAAATTATTATACAGTACAATTTACATTTCACATTTAATTATAAATTAAATAACACAAAATATGCTGGTAAAGTGGTTATCATACATGGTACTTTCAGTTTTTCCATTCACAAAATAATTCAATCCATTTAATATAGTGAATTATACCCATTTAAGTGGCAATCCATGTCACACTAGAATAGTGGTTAAAATGTGTCAAATACTAAAAACCTAATTATTTCATAATATTCTTAATGAGATTTAGGGAGTTGTGGGTGTAACAAAAAATAATTAATAACATATATGGAAGGATCATAGCCATATAGTTCTAATTATTATATTTTTTTAATATGAATTCATTAAATGAAACCCGAGGAAATTGGTGTTCCCGACCCAATATTTCAATAATCAAATTACTTGAGGGATGAGTTATCGACTATGAAACTTAGGGTTATATGATCTATCCAATATTATATTAGCCTATGTTTTATCTTAGAATGTATTTGATCAAAGAAAAAGGGGAAAAAATCAAACCTCAATGACTAGGTCGAGAGAAATAGTGGAGAAAAGAGGATAAAATGGACTCATGTACTTACTTGTGCACATCTAATGTGACTAAGGGAAGCTTGATCAGATCCCGAATGAAATATATATTTCAATACCTACTTTGATACTTCAAAGATCTCCAAAATGAGTGAAAAATATGTTAACCCCACATGAATTTTAATTTTGAGGATAGATGAGGCAAAATTATATCATTAATTAAAAAACTGTAAAATGTCCCATAAAATAGCTTGTGCACGGTTTGTACACATGGTTTTACAAACCATGAAAAAACTGTGCATTTGTACCATGGAAAAATGGGCACTCATACTGTTAGGTTTAATGGTTAGGGAAACTATGTGGTAAGGCTCGGTTCGAAAAAATTCCACCTATATGGTATATTCCAACAATTCAAATTTCCTGTACGTTTTACAATAAATTTTGTGCCATGTATTTTTTCTAAATAAGATTTTCTCTTGGCTTCGAACAAGCCCAGGACACCCTCGAAAACATTACAATCGAAGTAGGCATCAAAATTTGGTCCAAAATAATGAAATAGAGTGATGCTTAAAGTTCCATACATGACTGAATTAACGGGGTATACCATATAAAAAAATAATTAATTATTTTGAGGGAGATATAAAACCCCAACCATCAGATAATAATATATACATTTTTTTCACATAAAATGGATCATTTATTAGTTCATTGTAATCCATTGGATTGAAAATTATTTTTCTTATATTTTTAAATTATAAAAGAAACTTTACATTATTTATATTTAATAATGAATAATGTTTTATCAAGAAAAAATTGTATTTCATAGTAAAATTTTGAAGGTATTTGTTGAAATTAAAATCCAATAGTAGAAATATCATTTATATCCATAGAGGATAATGGAATCAAAATCATAAAAATAAATTTTAGAAAACATTTATATCCTATCTTAAATATGAGAACGTCATCAGTGAAATTAAAATATCATTTCCATGGGGGTTATATGAATATTAATTTTTAATAAATTTTATTAAATATGTTCATAGAATAAATCCTTGAAAAAATAATAACAAAAAACTAATGTAAAGGGGAAGTGAATGATAAATCCTATAAATTAAAAATGAAAATAATATATTTATATTGTAAACCAAATTGGGAAAATGAAAATACTACTCTCTTTTAAGAAGATATAAAGATAAATAAGATCTACTAGGGAAAATATTGTTTTGATTTAAAATTTATCTATAAATTTATATTGAATGATATAATATTGAAACATTAGTGAAATAAAAATAAATTATTATTAGTATTATAATTAATATCATTTCATTTGTTTGATGAATTATGTTGATAAATGATGAATAATTGTTTTACAATCATTGGAAAATTATTCATGATAATGATTTTTACATACTTATAAAATTATGAGTAAATATATCGTAATAAAATATTATAGAATATTATAAACAACCTAATATAATTATGTTCAATAATATACATTATATCTCAATCAAATGAAATTAAGTTAATTAACACCCTTATGGAATTGAAATCATTTGAATAAAAATAATTTTTATGATAAGATCATAAAGGTGTAGAAAAAATAAACTGATTTCTTTTATAATTTTTATATAAATCCATATAATGGTATTGTATAATCTAATCAAATGAAAAAAGGTATTTAGTATCACAAATTTCTCAAGGTTGGAAACATTGTGATGAGAAAAACATTTACAACATTAATAATGGTTCTATAAAACAATTAAAATAATGAATATCATATTGTTCTATATGTATAATTAATTAAATGAGTAATTACGTCAACGTAAAATCATGGTAATAAATGTTCTCTATATAAAGGAAATAATTTTTCATAATATGAATCAAGTCTCAAGAAAATTATCTTATGAAAAAAATAATTTTCT
Source organism: Viscum album (assembly GCA_963277665.1). Taxonomy (NCBI): domain Eukaryota; kingdom Viridiplantae; phylum Streptophyta; class Magnoliopsida; order Santalales; family Viscaceae; genus Viscum; species Viscum album. The sequence continues at coordinate 436,407,385 of OY728127.1, read as the reverse complement.
TGAAAATCGACTCCCATTAATGAAACTTAAGAACATACATAATTAACATATCCATTATAATTTTTTTAAAAAAATTATTAATATCTAATATATTTTATATACATAAATTATAATCACTATCCAAAAAATTATTATTTAGTAATTGTTTATTTTCATCATTTGTTGTTAATAATGCAGTTCATTCAATACATGTTTTGGAATAGTGATATCAATATTCGTTATTTGGTAATTTTATCTACATTGAAATATTATTAATGTTACAAGAATATTGGAACTAATTTTTTTTTACAAAACTGCAATAACACTCCATGATATTTTTAGTTAAGATTCATTAAGATAAAATTATCGACGAGATCATTTCATGTAATTTATAATTATCAATGAAATATTTCATATTGATCATTGATTCACTTTTTTAACCTAAAAGAACCATTTAAATTAAATATATTACTCCATAATATCATATATATTCATTAAATATATTAATCAACACATCCAAGTTATAGGCTGATGGAAAATAAACACATCATCCAATAAAATGGTAGTCTTCAGCAATGCATGAGTGCCATATTATTTATATATTCAATTGATGGGAAGAAAAGTATCTAATTTTTTATAATTCAAGATGAATAATTATTACATAAATATCCTATTTATTAGAAAAATAATTTTATTAGTCATACATGTGATGTTGTGATGGATAATGAATTACGTCATTCATGGTTTTGGAAGTCTGCATGTACAAATAAGGAATGTATCCTTTTTTTGAATTATTAGTGTGAACATAGAAAATTAGAAATACATTAACATAACCTAAATTCAGTATACATGTGAAAATTATGTAACTATGTTATCATTGGAAGAAATGATTTGGAGGAGGCAGAAGAATTATTAAATTAGTATAAATTAGTGATGTGTGATAGTTTTTTTCTACCGTAATCCATTGGATATATCCTTGAGAATTGATATTATAGTATTTTAGTAGTGATATGATCTCTTGAAAAAGTAAAATATAAATGAGAAGTAATTTAGGAAGACGATTGTTGAGCTAGTTAAGTTTTATGAAAATGATAACTGAGGAGTTTTAGATACCTTTTTTCAAGTGAGAGGGGCGACTCTTCTGTAAATAAACATAAACATATATTAAATTACTTTAACATTCAAAGGAAAATGCCTCCAGGAGTGGAAAATAATTTATTAGGGAATATTCATGGTTATTCAAAATCTCATCAGCCTAAATATGGGACTTTTTTGAGTTATTTTAGGCTTCAACCTAGAACATTTTACCATAAACAAATATTACTAATGTAACCAATTTTATTTATCATTGGTAACTTATATATATGGAAAATATGAAATTTACTTTACTATCTAACAAATAAATTCAGATTCAAAATATATAATTATAAGGCCCCGACCTTAAACCTTACTTAATATTGAATTAAATGAATAATTCACATTAAGGATTTATTAGGTTTAGAGTTTTAGAGAATTATATCATAAATCTTGCATTACATTCCACATTTAAACAATGTGGTTAAATATAAGATAATACTCATTTTTCCCATCAACTAAAACATATTTAAAATAAAACATGGATTATTTATTGACACTTCCTTGACCCTATCATCACATCATGTACCTTTCCCTTGACCTGTAAAAAACATTTCAAAAACATGGGATGAGCATAAAAAGCTCAGTAAGGGATATAAAAATATGGAATGGAAACATGATTACATGTATACATAAGAATCAATGAAATCAAACTTTACTCATAAAACATAATCACTTTAACATACCTCATAAAATCATAATAAATCATAGAAATCATAATACATAATGGTAACTTGTGGAAGTCATAACATTCTTACATAGGGAGTAACCCTCTTGGTTACGTTTGGAATACCCATCACAGTATATTCCCTAAATCTCTTCGGAGAAACCTTAACATTTAACTCATTTTTATTACCCAATGCATTGGAGAGCTATATCGGGCTCACCCGCCCTTAGTTTATCATGTAACCACCCATATTCATAACAATGCCCAATAACCATAACATAATCGTATCACATAAAACATGCATAAAGGAAACATAACATTTCCACTTTTCAATCACAAGATATCAATACAACACATTGATATAAAAACATTATGAAAACCATTTTCAATACCAAAATAAAAGAAAAGTAAAACATGGTATTTATTTTTCATTCAAAAAAAGTTATGGCTTGTAGAGGAAGATGAAACTCAAATAATGGTCACGACGGTGGAGAATTCGTTGTCGCCGCATACGTACGACAAAAAAACATTCATTTTGTCATTTAGTAAAACGCTTTGTCATGACCCGTCCTTAGGGCCTGTGCCGTAACTACCCCAAGCCCGCCTTCCAAAGGCCAGGGGCTGTCGACTAGCACCAAAGTCGTAAATCCCAATGACTGGGAAGGCATTTCCTTTATAAAAGTAAACAAAACACTATAGAGTACACGCGGAAGTAAACAACTAAGTACAAAGAGAAGTGATGAAAAGTAAATGGGCCAGAATACAAACCCAACTGAAAGTACTACTACAATTGAACAAAAGTACAACAGAAAAATACAATAGCTAGAAGAATGGAAGCAGCTCCTGGGACATCTTCCTCGGATCCTACCTGAAGGGTAGGTACAGATGGCGCAGCTCCTAGATCATCCACCATGGATCCTACCTGAAGGGTAGGTACAGATAGCCTTCACATCACTCTCTCCTATCAACCTCCTCTGAGTGTCTTCCCTCCATGAAGTCCACCTCCGGATACTGACTTGTCGTGTAGTCCACCTCTGGGTACCGTCCAGTCCTCGAACACTCGGCCTCTGTCAACGCTGCCCGTCGTCTGCAACCAACACAACTAGGTGCGGGCATAGCCCGTACATGGGTGAGTATAATGATACTTAGTAGGGACCCCGAGACCCTCAAGGTCTCACTAAAACCAACAAGGATAACCACAATGAACATTTCAACAGATAACCTCTACTTAGGTATATGCCCATACATATACCTAAGTTATCAAATAACCCATCTCAATCATGAGGAGACACAAAAATTATGAAACCAACGGATAACCACTACCCAAGTATATTCCCATACAAATACCTAAGTTTTCAAGTGACCCATCTCAATCACGAGGTAAACACAAAGGTCATAGACTCAGCTCAAACCAGGATTTTCATTATCGAAATCGTAACTGCTGAAGAGCCCCGTCTGTGGAGTGTACAGTGGTCCTGTCACGACTCCGAGGTACTGCTCACTAAACTAAGACTGGTGAGGTGCTCCTCCTGTCGAGTACCGCAGGTCTGCCACCTCACATAATAGTGCTCCTCCTCCATGGGTCTGCCACCTCACAGAGTAGTGCTCCCCCTCATAGCCTATAGAGGTACTCCTCCTGTTGAGTACCGCGGGTCTTCCACCTCACACAGTAGTGCTCCTCCACCATGGTTTTGCCACCTCACAAAGTAGTGCTCCCCACTGGGCTATGCTAGTCACTCCGAATCGAATCGGACAAGCAGTCATCGGTCAAAGCCAGCTACACGGTCTCCTTACTCTATATGCTCATCTCCAGGAGGGTCCGCTCCACGAGCTACAGGTTGATACTCCAAGTATCACAAGTCCCGCGAAGAAGAATCTCAATGGACCACCTCATCATAGGGGTCTCAACGCAACGGACGGCGTGTCAATCGGACGCCTGGTCTGTGAGTTATTAGCCTTTTCGTCCCAGGGGCACGGTTGGTTTCGCGTGCGGACCAACCTGGCCATATCTCAACTATAACCTGAACTCTCATAGGTTATATGCATAGGGACCGTTTCTCAATTTGATCACCAACGCCGCTGACGGTTCGTCAAACGGACGTCCGGTCTGAAAGATATCAGCTTTTCCGTTCCAGGGGCCCGGTTGGATTTCGGGTACAATCCAACCCGTCCGTACTCCAACTGCATCCAAAACTCAGGCGTACTATACCAAAAGTTCTGTCTCATCAAGAGGAATTCAACGAGACAGACGGCACGTCAATCGGATGTTCGGTCTGTGAGTTAATGGCTCTTTCATTCCAGGGGCCCGGTTGGTTTCGTGAGTGAACCAACCTGACCGCACTCCGACGGCATCCAAACCTCGAGTGGAGTAAGCCAAAAGTTCAGTCTTATCAAGAGGAAACAAACAAAGTCGATGTAAAGTCAATCAGTCATCCAGAACTCAAGATATAAGTGTTTCCGCTCCGAGGGCCCGATTGGTTTCGTATCAGAACCAACCCGGCCGAACCCAAAGTTCTCCGAAAACCTGACTGTAACAAAACGAAACGGCCATCTCGATCCAAGGATCACATCGCAACTGACGGTGTGTCAATCGGAGGTCTGTATCCCATGTTATGGGAGAAAAATCGAAGAGGTCTGAAAACGGGGGTTAGGGCCCGGCCCGACCCGGACCAACCCCCCCCCCCCCCCCCCCGGGTCGGCCGAACCGGGTCGACCCGAACCAGGTCCGGGTCCGGCCCAGATGGGCGCGGCTCGGCCCGGCCTGCGCAGCACGGCCTGGGCAGCCGACTCGCCACGCGCTGGCGCGGCACGACGGGTGCGGGGGTTTACAACCCCCCCCCCCCCCGGTTGTCAACCTGGCGCGGCTTAAAGTCGTGCCCCCTCAAACCCAGAATGGCCCGGCCGTCCCAGTTCACGTCCCACCGCCGTGGCTCAGCCGCGGTGGTTTGCTCCGGTGGCGCGCCGCCGCCGCCTTCTGCGGACCACCGGACTCGCTCCGGTGGTCCGTTTCGCCTGCCGTCTTCGCCAACATTCCTCCAGTGACCCGATATTTATTGCGGAGGAATTCAAACGCCCTTTTGGCCCGATTCATCGTTGCCCATCAATCCGCAGTGAACATTCAAAATGTACCGACTTCGTGGTTTTCCGGCGCGGCGCAACGGTGCCGCGCCCCTTCGCCGCTGCCCGACTTCGACCGCAGATTTGTTCGACCTCAAAGGCGCGGCGCGACGGTGCCACGCTTCTTCGTCGTGATTCTCTAAATTATCGCACGGTGCGACGACACTACGTAACTTCCATTTCATGCCACATAGATAACCAGCAAAGTAAAAGGGGAGGAGGTTCGGCCGTGTTTGTGCGGTCCGCCCTCCTCCGTTATTTTGATAACAGTTGGCCGTTGATGTCGAATAACGTCTAAAATTAGTCACGACATGAAAACCAAACCTCTACCTTGAAAAGATGTCACATGTCGTTGAGCCGTGGAAGAGGCAAGCGTCGCGGTGATTGGACGTCGCGGAAGATCGGTTCTAATTCCGTTGACGTCGGAGGGTGAGTCGTCGTCAATGGAGACGTTCCCCGCAGTGGTTTCTCTTCCCTTGACGCGGAGGATGAAGAGGAGAAGGCACGTCGTCGGTGATCGCCTGATGAAGAATGTGGTGTCTCACTTACTTCGACGTGGAGAGAAGGTGGAAGATGAGATGACGTTCTTCGTCGAAGCTTCGGTGTTCTTCACGTTCTTCATCAATGAAGATCAAGATTTCTTCTTCGGAGGAGGAAGTTCTTGAAAACTCAAATTCTCTCTTCCCTTTCTCTTAACACAACATTTCTAACAAAAATAAAATAAGGCTCCACCTTATTTTATTTTCCTCATGCCCTGAATTCAGAAAATTACAAAATTCAAAACCAACACACTTAATTTAATTGATCATGAGTTGTCAAATTATTTAATGTTTAGGTGGCATGAATTAATGTGGGAGGTGAGGAGGAGAGGAGTCACTTAAGTTAAAGTGGAGTTACAATATTAAATTGGGATGTGAGTTATGGGAGGTCAAGGGGGTTATGGAAGATCAAGAGGGTTATGGGAAGATCAAGGCGGGTTAGGGTCTTGTGTGGTTCCCACCACCCTCTTAACCTCTCATGGGTAGTTCCCTAACTTCCACTCAAAGGATATAACTGCTTTAAATAAATAAAAATTGTATCTCAATTTTTATTTTATCTTCCACAAAATTTTAACAACTCCTCCCGTGAAAACGCAACTCCGAAAAATATCTTCTTAAGAAATTTCTGGCACTTCGAATCCATCGGTGCCCTCCGAATTAGATTTTGAGCACCGGTTCAAAAGTTATAAAAACCCGCTCGTTCGTTCACTGAACGTACCCGAGCTAAACTTTGGAAATTGATTCCAGACACACCAGGCCTCGAAATTAGGCGCCGTCAGAAACTGGGTTCTTGTAAAATTCAAAATAAAATTAAGAAAAAAAATTCCTTGAAATTTCCAGGCCTTTACATTACTCCCACCTCAGGGATTTATGTCCTCGTAAAGCCTTAACACAAACAAGGGTAACAAAAGCGGTACTGAGCACGCATCTGAGCCTTCCGCTCCCATGTGCTTACTTGGATGTTCTCGTACTGCTAGTGAAAGTGCTCCTGAGGAATTGACCGTCCTCATAGGACCCGCTCTTGTCGATCCTTGATCCCCACCAGAACCTCCATGAAATACACCCCATCTCCATCGTCCAGCTCCCCATGGTCGATGATATGCGAAGGATCACGCAAGTATCTCCTCAATTGAGATACATGGAAGTTGTCGTGCAACTGTTGCAACTGAGGTGGATGGGTCAAGTGGTAAACCACCCCGCCTACGCAGCTAAGGACCTAGGAATGGTCCAATGAACCTCAGAGATAACTTTCCGCCTTGGCCACATCTCCGTAATCCTTGTCGAGGTGAGACCCGTATAAGGACGTGATCGTCATCCTCAAACTCTAGAGGTCTCCAATTCCTGTTTAGAACTGGAACTCAAAACGACTACTGCCATGAGGGTAGGTTTGATCGACTCAAGAGTGATCTGTCGCACCCTCCTGTGCATGAGTTTATCCTATGCTGCCTGGGGTTTCCTTTTCGCCGACCACGGAAAACCCATTCTGACATCGTAGTTAAGCCACAACCTTTTTTCCTAATACCGTCAATTTGTGTATGAACTGTGACTGCCCAGTCCATACTCAAACCAACGTCGTAAGGCCTCGACTCTGCCACCAAGAGATTCCAACCAAAACTCTCGCCTCGAGGGTCTGACCACTCTGTCGGCATAAGTGTGATTATCGAGTCTTCTCCCAAGGTATCTCCAGACGTGAGGGTCAAGTCTATGGCTTACCGGAAACTCTAGGTCTGGGACAAGATTCGTGGAAGGAATGAATGATTCATATCGACGTCTGTTACTACGTCAGCTAGTAGTGGAGACAGACTATCCCTTGAATCATTCTTAGAGCCATTGGGTCACTCTCCCTGACCGCAAGCAACTAATCTCTTCCCCTTCCCTCCAACTCCCTGAGCCTGGCAGGGACAACTAAGGTGGGTGGTTGTAGTATCTTAAAATGTACACCACCACATGCTTCTCTCCTAGCTCTACCTTCACGTCTGCTGCTTCGCAAACTCATCTCTCCTTAAAGATTTCACTTCTTATAACATTTAACATGCCTGAGTCTCTAAGACTGGTGCCAGTTTCCTGTTTCTTACTGCACTGTGCAGTCTTCACCCGCTCCTCGATGATCTGCACCTTCTTTGCCTACGATCTGAAAGAGCTGCTAAAATTTTTCCTTTTCCGAAAAGAGAAACTCGGTCTCATCCCCTGGATGAACCACACCCATTGCCTAATACTGTCAATCCTGACATTAATGATGCATTCATGCCATGTATGATGTTGTGAGGCCTCAACGTAACTACGAAGAGATCCAACTGTCACTCTCGCCTCCAAGGGTCGAGTCACACTGTCGGCATTAGTGTGAGGTCACTGGGTCTCCTCAAGTAGACATCTCGAAAGTGAGGGTCAAGTCAACAGTCGTAACTGGGACCACCTGGTATCAACCAAACAAAAGGGCAGGAAAGAAAACATCACAATGATAAGTGTCTTTTCATTATTGCAGCTCATAGTACAAAGACACGAATACAACAGAAACATAGAACTAGAAGTACAAGAGATGTATCCACTAGTTCCGCTCCTATCCAACTGCTCTCGGAGCTCGACTTCCTTGTCCACTGCTTGGCTATTACTCAAGCACTCGCTGCTGCCTTTGCCTCGGAAGCTCCTCCAACGCCTGCGGATCAACTGTTCGAGGAGTCGGACAATCATGTTCCATGTGACCCTTCCCACCATAGGAGAAACACTGTCTGTTTCTGGCACACCTGGCCCTAACTCCACCCCGGGTGCCACGCACTATTGATCCTATAACCCGAGGTCGCCCACCTGCTGGTTTGGTTCTCTTGGACATCTGCATCATCTGTCTTCTGCCCACAGATAACTCGGCTACTAATCGAAAATGTTGTGGCAAAGGCAGAAGCTCCTGTACACGCTCGGGGTGTAGAGATACTGGCACAAACTCCACCTTGAAGAAGGTCTCGAAGTCTTCCCATCTGAAGGTCATCCCATCGAAAAACTGGAATGAGTGGCTCCACCACCTTCCTGCTTCTTCCTGAAGGAGGCTGGAAGCAAAGATCATCATGATGTCTGCTGGCATCCCCACTAGCCTGAAGACTCTCACCACAACCTCCAGCCAATCCTCAGCTGCCTGCGGGTCCGTCTCTCCCCGGATATGGGTGGCCTTCGGTGCTGGAACTCATGCAGAGCGCTCAAGTGGCATGCATCGCCTACTTCTGGGGCTGGTGGCATCAGTGGCCCAATGTATGGCAGTACCGCTGGTGCCTCAACTACAAGAGGGCCCTTTACTGAATCCTCGTCGATCGGCAGGCTGTCAGTATGCACATCCCTTTGGGTTCTAGCTGGTCGTCCATAAATAGGAATCCTGAAAGAAACAACATGACACGGTCAAACGATTATACCTGGTGAGCTGACCTGGTTTGAGATGACATTTAAAAACATCTGGAAACACACACACAATCAGGTTTTTCGTGCACAAAGTCGGAAATCAGTTTTCAGGGTCATGGTGTATGGATACGTCAGCCGCCCGCACCAACACCGGACTCCCTGAACTGAAGACCACACTCGGTACCCTTAACACTATTGCTTCACAGAAAGAAAATATCAGAGTTATAAGTTCTACGATAGAACCGACTCCTCTGATAGCAATTTGTCACGACCCATCCTCGGGGCCCGTGTCGTGACTACCCCAAGCCCGCCTTCCAAAGGCCAGGGGCTGGCGACTAGCACCAATGATGTAAATCCCGATGACTGGGAAGGTATTGCCTTAATAAAATTAAACAAAACACCAAAGAGTACAAGCGGAAGTAAAAAACTAAGTACGAAGAGAAGTGATGAAAAGTAAATGGGCCAGAATACAAACCCTACTGAAAGTACAAATACAACTGAAAAAATGTACAACAGAAAAAGACAATAGCTGGAAGAATAGAAGAGGCTCATGGGACGTCCTCCTCAGATCCTACCTGAAGGGTAGGTACAAATGGCGCAGCTCCTGGATCGTCCACCACAGATCCTACCTGAAGGGTAGGTACAGATAGCCTTCACATCGCTCTCTCCTGTCAACCTCCTCCGAGTGTCGTCTCGCCGTGAAGTCCACCTTCGGATAATGACTTGTCGTGTAGTCCACCTCTGGGTACCATCCAATCCTCAAACACTCAGCCTCCGTCAGCACTGCCCGTCGTCTGCAACCCACACAACGAGGTGCGGGCATAGCCCGGGTAGGGGTGGGTATAATGATACTTAGTAGGGACCCCGAGATTCTAAAGGTCTCACTAAAACCAACAATGATAACCACAAAGAAGATCTCAAAAGATAACCTCTTCTTAGGTATATGCCCATACATATACCTAAGTTATCAAGAAACCCATCTCAATCATGAGGAAACACAAAGATTATAAAATCAACGGATAACCACTACCCAAGTATATGCCCATACATATACCTAAGTTATCAGGTGACCCATCTCAATCAAGAGGTAAACACAAAGGTCATTGACTCAGCTCAAACGAGGATTTTCATTATCGAAACCGTAACTGCTGAAGAGCCCCATCTCTGGAGTGTACAGTGGTCCTGTGACGACTCCGAGGTACTGCTCACTAACCTAAGAATGCTTAGGTACTCCTCCTGTCGAGTACGGCGGGTCTGCCACCTCACACAGTAGTGCTCCTCCGCCATGGGTCTGCCACCTCACACAGTAGTGCTCCCCCTCATAGCCTACAGAGATACTCCTCCTGTTGAGTATCGCGGGTCTGCCACCTCACACAGTAGTGCTCCCCTGCCATGGGTCTTCCACCTCACAATGTGGTGCTCCCCACTAGGCTATTCTAGTCACTCTGAATCGAATCGGACAAGCAGTCATCGGTCATAGCCAGCTACACAATCTCCGTACTCCGTATGCTCGTCTCCGGGAGGGTCCGCTCCATGAGATACAGGTCGATAATCCAAGTATCACAATTCCCACAAAGAAGTATCTCAATGGACCGCCTCGTCATAGGGGTCTCAACGCAACAGATGGTGCGTCAATCGGACGCCCGGTCTGTGAGTTATTATCCTTTTCGTCCCAGGGGCCCGGTTGGTTTCGCGTGCAAACCAACCCGGACGTATCTCAACTGTACCCTGAACTCTCATAGGGTATACCCATAGGGATCGTTTCTCAATGTGATCACCAACGCCGCTGACGGTTTGTCAAACGGATGTCAGATCTGAAAGATATCAACTTTTCCGTTCCCGGGGCCCGGTTGGATTTCGGGTACAATCCTACCCGGTCATAATCCAACAGCATCAAAAACTCAGGAGAAGTATTCCAAAAGTTCCGTCTCATCAAGGTGAATTCAACGAGACAGACGGCGCGTCAATCGGACGCCCGGTCTGTGAGTTATTGGCTTTTTAGTTCCAGGGGCCCGGTTGGTTTCGTGAGCGAACCAACCCGACAGCAATCCGACGGCGTCCAAACCTCGATCAGAGTAAGCCAAAGGTTCTATCTTATCAAGAGGAAACCAACAAAGTCGACGGCACATCAAACGGACGTCCGGAACTCAAGATATAAGCGTTTCCGCTCCGAGGGCCCGGTTGGTTTCGTATCTGAACCAACCTGGACGAACCCAAATTTCTCCTAAACCTTGAGTGTAACATAAAAAAACTACCGTCTCGATCCAAGGATCGCATCACAATTGACGGTGCGTCGATCGGAGGTCTGTAGCCCATGTTATGGGTGAAAGACCGAAGAGGTCTGAAAACGGGGGTCTGGGCCCGGCCCAGCCCCCCCCCCCCCCCCCCAGGTCGCCCGAACCGGGTCTGGGTCCCGCCCAACTGGGCACGGCCCGGCCCAGCTGCACGGCCCAGCCTGGCATGCGCGGCCTGGCCTGGGCAGCCGGCAGGCCTCGCGCTGGCGCGCTGCGACGGGTGCGGGGGGTTACAAACCCCCCCGGTTGTCAACCGGGTGCGGCTTAAAGTCGCGCCGCCTCAATCCAGGAATGGCCTGGCCATTCCGGTTCACGTCCCACTACCGCGGCTGATCTGTGGCGGTTTTCTCCGGTGGCACTCCGCCGCAGCCTTCTGCGGACCACCGGACGCGCTCTAGTGGTCCGTTTCGCCTGCCGCCTTCGCCAACAGTCCTCCCGGGACCCGATCTTTACTACGAAGGAATTCAAATGCCATTTCAGCCTGATTTGTCATCGCCCGTCGATGCGCACTCAACATTCAAAACGCTCCATCTTCGTGGTTTTTCGGCGTCGTGAGACGGTGCCGCGACCCTTCGCCACGGCCCGACTTCGACCACGGATTCGTTTGACCTCAAAGGCGCGGCGCGACGGTGCCCCGATTCATCGTCGTGATTATCTAAATTCCCGCACGGTGTGATGGCACTACGTCGCTTCCATTTCAAGCAACTTAGATAACCAACAAAGTAAAAGGGGAGGAGGTTCGACCGTGTTTGTGTGGTCCGAACTCCTCCGTTATTTTGGTAACATTTGGCCGTTTATATCGAAGAATGTCAAAAATTATTCATGACATGAAAACCAAACCTCTACCATGCAAAGACGTCACACGTCATCGAGCCGCGGAAGAGGAAAGCGTCGCAGGGATCGGACGTCGCGGAAGATCGATGCCGATTCCGTTGACGTCGGAGGGTGATTCATCGTCAATGGTGATATTCCCCACAGTGGTGTCTCTTCCCTTGACGCGGAGGCAGAAGAGGAGAAGGCATGTCGTTGGTGATCGCCTGATGAAGAATGCGGAGTCTCGCTTCCTTCGACGTGGAGAGAAGGTGCAAGATGAGACGACGTTCTTCGTCGAAGCATCAGTGTTCTTCACGTTCTTCAACAAAGGAGATAAAGTGTTCTTCTTCAGAGGTGGAAGTTCTTCAAAACTCAAATGCTCTCTTCCCTTTCTCTTAACGCAACATTGCTAACCAAAATAAAATATGGCTCCACCTTATTTTATTTTACCCATGCCATGAATTCAAAAAATTCAAAAATTCAAAACCAACACACTTAATTTAATTGATCATGAGTTGTCAAATTAATTAATGTTTAGGTGGCATGAATTAATCTAGGAGGTGAGGAGGATAGGAGTCACTTAAGTTAAAGTGGAGTTACAACATTAAAGTGGGAGGTGAGTTATGGGAGGTCAAGGGGGTTATGGAAGATCAAGGGGGTTATGGGAAGATCAAGGGGGGTTAGGGTCTCGTATGGGCCCCACCACCCTCTTAACCTCTCATGGGTAGTTCCCTAACTTCCACTCAAAGGATATAACTACTTTAAATAAATAAAAATTGTAACTCAATTTTTATTTTATCTTATACAAAATTTTAACAACTCCTCCCGTGAAAACACAACTCCGAAAAAAATATTCTTAAGAAATTACCGGTGCTGTGAATCCACTAGTGCCCTCGAAATTCGATTTCGAGCACCGGTTCAAAAGTTAGAAAAACCCGCTCGTTCGTTCACTAAACGTACCTGAGCTAAACTTCGGAAATTGATTCCGGGCACACCGGTCCTCGGAATCAGGCGCCGTCAGAAACTGCGTTCTTGTAAAATTCCAAAGAAAATTATGAAAAATATTTCCATGAAATTTCTGGGTCTTTACATGCTTATTATACAAAAGATTCATTATGAATATACATAATAGTCAAAGGGGTTTATACACCGTATAAAAGAAGGTTTATTATAAAACAAAATATGCCTCAATGAATGGATATTGAGACGAAGTCCCATACCTCGGGTCCGACTTGACTCGATCATTCATTAACGTCCTGAATAATAAACTTGAGTTAATTTCTACTTGCTTAAGAATATTTTTCAAGTTCATTATTCCTTTTATATTACTTATTACCATGTTATGAACACTATGTAATTATTTATGTTAATAATGGTCGTTTTGTCGATCATTGGTACTTGAGTCAAAAATAAACTCTTTATAATTACAAGTTGTTCATGTGGTAAAATATCCATTATATCAAGAATTATATTCATGATATAGATAACATATATATCATATATATCCTGTATATACGTGCATTTATAATATCAGATAATAATTTATATGTAAGACATGAAATGCACCATTCATGGAAATGATAAGCCGTATGTACGCATGAACGCAACTTTCATTTTCTATGTGATATTAATGGAATTAAAACTAAATGAGAGATATGTATATTTTAATTACAGATTTATATTCATCATTTATATGTAACATACATAATATATATCCATTATATTTATGTACTTATAATATTAAATTACATTTGTGGATAAGAAATGAAATGCACCGTTAATGGAGACGGTAAGCTGTACGTACACATGAACACTACTTTCATTTATATCTCATACATTAATCGAATGAAATAATAATTATATAAAGGTATATTATAATTCTAGTATAAAATAATATATAATAACTTTAAATCCATCCTTTATATCTCCCACATATGGCATTAACGAATCAAATCACTTTGAGGGGGCGGTAGTCCGCACTTCCTAAAATGAAGATATCGCGTTTACCCATATTGTAAACCATAAAGGTATGCCATAAATAAAAAATACATAATCATAAGTAAAACATAAAAATATTATATATCAAATATAAATATAGTGACATCTTAATGACCACCTTTGAAGGTGTTAATAGAATATTGAACAATCATCTTTTCATGAGGAAGAAAATCGCCAACCACAGAAACAGTATGTTCTTTAACCATTAGATGAAGGTGTGTATAGGTGTAGCTCTTATCCTTCTCATAAAAACATCCTAGTATATTTAATATACTGTTGTTATTAAAAAAGAAAGGAATAATGATATTTTAGGGGGTTGGAGAAAGAAAATAAAACATAATAACAAAAGAGAAGACACTACCTTTAAAATAGGTAATTCTTTTTGATTTGAGCTCAAAGGCTTCCTTGGGAAGACTTCTTACCAAAGTGAGGCTTCTGGGTGTAATAGAGGGATGTGGAGAGACAACATTGTCAGGTTTTGGCCGAGCAAAAGGTTTGAGAGTTGTTGGTAAGGTGGAAGAGGTGGGGGCCTTTTATAAGAGGAGAGGAGGGGCATTCTTGGAAAGTTAAGAAAAGATACATTATTATAAAATGATTTTCGGATAACAAAGGTCCCAAAATTATATAATTCGTGAATAAGGTGATAATAGTTCTAAATACACCCATACAATAGGTTTTTGACATGTGTAGGTATTATATTTTACATTACCTTTTCATTTTATTTAAATCGTTAAATATTGAGATAATCGCTGCATCATCATGGTGTCATAAATAATTTAATTTATTTAATGACTAAAAATTATTAAAAAACTATCATGACATAGAAAATAATTTTATCTTTATAATTAATATTTATAGTAAAAAATATGACTTGTATAACCCCATTTAAAAATTGTTTTATTAAAACAACTCATGTTTGTGAAATTTTTCTTTTAACATTAAATAAAAAGTTCTTAATGACATTTTCATACCAAAGTGGCTCTATGGGGTCCCCAAGTTGACCCATGGATTTCCTTGGTCGGCCATGACACATCCAATAAGGGTAGGACACGTGTCTCGGTCATTTCATTTTATTAAAACATTACTTTTACCTTAATTTACACTAATTACCTCTAATCACGATTAAAAACTTAAAAGTTACTATTCACCAAAACATTATTTTAATCCCATTGGACCACATTTTAAATCCTAACAAAAACCATGTATGTAAAAATTTTTCATATAAAATCATAGAAGTAGTAAAGTTTCATTTAAACAAAAAATCAATTTTTTAACTCCCACTTAGTGTTTTCACTATTCATCAAAAATTGAAGTTTTTCAGAAAAATACCAAAAATTTAACCTAAGATATATTTGATATTATGAATTCAAAAATGATCTGTATTTTAAAAAATTCATAACATATAATTTTCATTAATTAATTTAATAATTAATTCCTGCTGTGAAAACAAAAAACTGTGTTTTTATAAAACAATATGTATCAAAAGATTGACACTAATTTAAGTCCAATTTCAAAGTGAAATTAATTCGAATGACCACAATTGGATTAAATGGTAAAAAACATATTCAAATTTTAATTTAAAACCAATTCAAAATATAATCTAATCATATAATGAAATTAGATTAAAAAGATGTTTTGAATTAAAATACAACATTTTTCACTATTCAGTAAAAAAATGAACTTTATCAGAAAAATAAAAAAAATTTACAAAAAGTAAATTTTGACATCAAAATTATAAATAAGAGTTTTATTTGGTTTAATATTATTTTTAAGAGTGACCAAAACTATATTTAAAGAGGGTTCGCCATCAAAAGGCGATAATTCGACCTTTTAGTGAATATTAGAGTATCTATGCCAAAAATTGAATTCTTTTATTATTTTAATCCTTTATCTTTTTTTGTATAAATGTAAAAACATTTAAAAAAAATATATAATCATATTTTAGTTACTTATATTCATTCATGCCAATAAAACGGCTACGTTTTAACTACCATTTAAAAAAAATATTATTATATTACTCGTATGCAACGTATGATTTCAAAGAAACTCATTGTTGCGTATCAGGCACGCTATCGAACATAGCAACCCCTTTAAAGTAAAATTAATATTTAATTCGCAAATATTAATAAATAGGAAAATGTATTATTATTTATTTACCTGGGATGTTAGAATAATCCATTTTATTTTTATATACATTAAAAAGGAAATTTTTTTTTAATTACTAAATTTATGACGCATAAAGACAATTAAAAAACCAACTATTACATAGGATACAAGATATAAATTATAAGATAATAATTTTCATAAAATATCATTAAATTTATAACAATAATTATTAAAATGATGGTAAACATTAGATATTTAAAAGTAATACTTCATTCTTATATCCTAATGATGTCATGAAATAATGGAATTTGTTAAAAATATCATTTGATACAATTCACTAAAAAATTCATCTTATCATAAAATTCACAAAAACTACTCCAAATTAAAATATTTTAAATCAACTTCAAGAATTCCGGGTTGCCTTCAAATAAAAATTCTAATTTTTGGTATTATAAACATATATTGAAAACATAAAATATAATGAAAATCATTTTTATAGGGAAATGACTCCATTAAAATATTTATTACTTTTTTTCTTATTTCCATTAGTGTAAAAATTATTATTTTATTAATATATTATTCATACTAATATTATAATTTTTCATCATTTTAAATGATTTATTTATATTAGTATAATATATAACAATGTTTTATAAATGGTATACATTTTAAAAAATATATATCATAAAATGAATTTATTATTTTTAAATTACTACTAATAAAAATTTTATTGATTTAAAGTTATTATTTAGATAATATATTTTAAGAAAAAATTATAATGAAATATAAAACATTATAAGAAAATTTAAAATTTAAATAATTTTTAAATTAATAAAATTACCATGATTAAAAAATCATTAATCTCATTGATTTCAATGAATATAAAAAATTAATTTCCAATTTGAAATGAAATGAATAAATTTATTTATGTAATAGAAAAATATAGGGATATGTAATTTCGATGAATCAAAATAGTAATTTTTGAAAGGCTATAAAAAATTATGAAATATGGCCACTGGATACATGGCCATTGAAAATATGGTCATTGCAATTATGGTGTTAAGAAATATGGATATTGGATATATGGTTGTCGGATAATCATTTATCCAAATAGGATTGTAAATTTCATGTAAAATTTAGAAAAAAAATTAAAACAAAATAATTATTAACTTATAAAAAATCTTTTAACTAAAAAGTTGTAATAGTTAATTAAAATATTTTATAAGAAAACATAATGTTTCACTATTAAAAATTATTTTTGTAATTATCATTAAGGAATTATTTTATTATATTATAAAATTAAAATAAGAACTTCCACTAAAATTTGTATAAAAAATTAAATAATTATAAGATGATTTGTTAAAATTCATTGGTTGCGATTGAAATAATTTATTGTTAAATATATATATTTTTCATTAAATTATTTATTTTACTTATTTTTTAGTGATATATACATAAATTAAATAAGTAAAAGTTATTTTAGGACTAAAAATATTTTTTATATTCAGTAAAAATAGTTCAATAAATATTTAATTAGTAATTTATATGAATTTTTATTAAGAAAAAATAATCATTAATAATGTGTTGTTTATATAATACATATTGTTTATATATATTATGGGATTTTATTTAGATGAAAATGATCTTATATTTATAAAATAAATTTTATTAAATTGTGTAAAAATTATTAATCATAATTTGAAATTCCATAAAATGGGTCATCTTATATTATTGGTTGAAAAATAATTTTATTTTTAAAAACATTAAACAGGATGAAAGATGAAAATGAATTAAATAATCCTAAAAATAATTTCTTAATTAAAATGTTATTTATTTATTGTATGAAGAAAAAGTTAGGTCGTTTTAATTTATATGTCTCATACTGCCATTGATTCTGTTATCATACCCATCTCCCATGTGATTTTATCTTTACCAATGGAATGTCGTTATTTTTATCAACTAAAGGAGCTCCCTTATAACCCCTAAAAACTTGTGTATTCCATCAATAATATCCTAAATAAATTTCCTATATTCTATATCATAAATCATTATATGGGATTTTCTTTTATATGGTTTCAAAAAGTAAACCTAAAAACATTAATTTAGTGGAACCCATGTCTTTAAATAATGAATTTATCATGAATGTATATATATTATTCTCTTACATTTTCAATTAAATTCTAGTCTAAAATATTTATAAAAAACTATTTCTAAACAATAATTATATTATATTGACATAATTATTCATTTTAGAAAATTTTAATATAGTTATATGACCATAAACCCTTAGTCATCCCCTACTTTGGAGTGTTCTTATTTAGGTTGATTCTACCGAATACACTAATGATAATATAAAAACATCATATTTATCAACCATTAATAATTTTAATGGCCTTGATAACACAAATTTATGATCATAATGATTAATATATTTTATAGATATGGTCTTCTAGGATGAAAGATATTAGTAGTTAGAATATCATAACATTTTAATATCATAAATTTACCCAAAACATCATAGTCATGGATTCCGTCCTCATAAACCATACCCATAATATCCATAAATAGAATATATGAGACCATAAATAATTTATAAACAATATTTTTAATACCATTATTATTATTATATTGATGAATATAGAATAATTTAATGGTCACTATCATCTCTATTGTGAAACATGTTTGAAATATCCATTATTACAAACATCATATTATGAAAATAAATATCAAAAAACTAATATATGATTAATATAATATTACAGTTAAGGTTTATAGAAATTATTTTATATGAATAATTTAATAAAATATTTTATTTTGAGGATGATTGTTATTATATATAATATTATTGTGATTTAATTGTATTCATGATTAATGATAATGGTTTCTTCTACAGTCTCATATTGTTTATTTATGTTTGAATTCTATATGACTAAATAATATGTTATTAACTCTAATCCCCATATATTTTATTTTAATATATTTATTATTGAATTAAATAGTATTTTTTATTTTTTACAGTTTTTGTTTAAAAATTTACATTATGTGGTGAATTTATTGAAAACTGGTCATATCTTTTATTTTCAGTTGGGAATCATTTTCCTCCATGTCGATATTCATTTATTTATTTTAAATATATCCTTAATGAAAAATAATAGGTTTATTAGGTCACTATGAAATCACTTTTTACATTGATAATGTAATATTATATTATCATTTTTGTATGATCATTTACCAAAGACATTGGTGTTCTTTACAAACTGTGAAAGGACACTACTTTTTATCATTTTCTATAATAATTAATATTCCAAAATTGGTAAAAATTATTCCTATCAAAATAATTCATAGTTTTGTCATTGTATGGATAATAAATTTTTCATCCAATTTTTTTATAAGAAATTTAAAAAACAGTATAAAAAATTAAAGGATGTTTTTTCCTCATTAAAAATGTAATTTTTGTTACACTTATAAATGTATTTTTTTATATCTTAATATTCAAAAATGTTTGGTATGATTTTCTAGTAATATATCCTAAATATAAAACCAATGTTATTTTTCTAGATGACACATGATATGGGATAAATAATTTTTTCATGAAACAAATTTTTTCAATGGTTACATAAGTTCAGATGTTGTTATTATTGTTTTCATGTTCATATGGTACACATATTTATATATTTGAATGATGATTTGTTTGAATAATACAATCATTTAATACATTTGGTAATGTTTTAAATATCACAATATCATAATATTATGTGGGTGGTCATCTCAATCACTATAGGTTAATGGATGCGAGTAGTTATATCATGTCCACATTATTAATGGTTGTAGGTGGTTAGACAAGGTTCACTATTATATAGGAATGTGGGTAGAAAATCCCATTATGATGTTAATGTCTTAGTGTTTGTCCTTGAAATATATAATTATTTACTTTCATATCTTTTTTCAAAACTAATCTACTATTCACCATATAAATGTTCTTTTCCCCGGCCATTGATTGCTGCATAATATTCTGACACTCTTATGAGACTTCTCATATATTATTATAAATTAATTATAAAATGAATTCTAATTTAGTATATATATTTTATTCTATATTATTATATTTCATCTCATTATTATGTTATCATATCTATATTATAATAATATTTTCACTTATGATTTTTTATTAATTAATCTTATCCTTACCCTTATTGATCATCTTAGATCAAAATTTATCATTTTTTAATTTTGCTGGTTATGATGTATATTAAAATAATTTTTGTGTGAAAAAATGCATCAGATCAAGAGAGAAGTTATGAGTTATAGTTCTAGAATTTTAAAATCTGATTTTTATGTCTTTTCTATCAAAATATTGTAATGCATTGGGTTATTGGTGTGTTTATTATTGAGGGATAAGAAGAATGATAATTTAAAATGGTGTCAAAAAGTTTTTTTTACACTCAGGATACCTCAATTGGAATCTATGTAGAGGTTATTTACATTTTTTGATCACAATAAATAAGATCATAAAATCCAAGATAATCTATAATGAACCAGAAAAAATGATATTTTATGAACATAATGTGTCATAGGTTGGAAGGAAGGTGTCACAATTTAGTACATCAATGGATTTATTTTCATTATAATTTTTTTCTTACACCGAATATTGTTAGTTGATGAAAATTATAAAAATTATGGTTTTAGTTATTCATTCATGAATTAATAACAATGATGTGGTTGTGACACATATAATTAATGAAGGAAACATCTTATTTGACCGTAGTTAA
Organism: Viscum album; assembly: GCA_963277665.1. Classification (NCBI taxonomy): domain Eukaryota; kingdom Viridiplantae; phylum Streptophyta; class Magnoliopsida; order Santalales; family Viscaceae; genus Viscum; species Viscum album. The sequence goes on along the minus strand of OY728127.1, from coordinate 436,386,588 downwards.
TTTAATACATTCATATGAAAAAAAATATGAAAAGTATACTAATTTATATCACTAAAAACATGATTTTAGTTATCAATGATAACTCATAGAGGAATAATGATTTTATCCTAAGCCTACAATTTATATAGATTATAATATTTTAGGTATTTGTTTTATACAGAACTAATTATTATTAGATTGATCTTATTAGTTTTTAATTTGGGTAAATTATTACTGTATTCAAAAATGCCATCATAGTTTACATGATTATGAAATCACATCCAATATCTCATATTAAACTATGATAATATATTACTGAGATGCTTACAATGAAAACCCTATGGAAATTACATCTAAAATAAGTTTCTTAATAACCAATCAGGAAGGGGTATTTAACTATACTGGTGGGAGAAAATATTTTAATGTAAATTATGCATTTTTATAAAATATTTTTATTTACATACATAATAGTGTCCAATTATATGACGTGATAATTATTTATTGATTTTAATAGATCTATGCCTATAAATTCCATATAAAATGAACATGTTTAATGTTTTTCAATTAATGATGTAGCACCTCATGAACAAAGATAATGGTTTTATATTCTGAATTTATTAAATTGGAGTTTAAAAAGTCTTATTTATTTAGAAAAAATATGGATCAATATGTCTCTGTAATAATTATTGTGATGATTACAAAATAATGATCTAGATTATGTAACTTATGCCCTATGTTGGTAAATCTGTCAATTAAATTCAATGGGATCAATTATTCCCATTGATTTAACATCAATCATGATACCAAAAAGAAAAGGGTCAAATAGGATTATATATCCAGTAAAATATATTTACATGATAAGGACATTATGAATACGTATTAATTCAATTTGGACAATAAAATCCTCCACTTATCATCATATATATTTTTAATTGAGTCATTAAAAATCCGATCAATGAATTTTTGGTAGTACTAATAAATTATGTTATCATATTTCCAATGGAATGGTAGAGAATTATGATCATATTTTGATTATTAAAAGGACCGTGGGCATGATAAATGAGATAAAAAATTTATTAAATTTAAATTCCTGAGATTAAAAATATCTTTTTTAGATAATTTAATCATATATTAGTGTATTCATTATTATTGTTTGATGATAAATGTGATTTAATAATGGAAATAACTAACCCCTATTATGTATATTTTTAATTTTCATGTTTTTGAAAGATACTATTAAATTATTATGAAAAATTAACCATGAAAGTTAAATCGACTATCCATGTTATTCTATAAGGTAGTCATGTTCTCCAAGATATATGAATGTGTATAATTGTTATTATAGATTAGGAGAAGAGTGACCACAAGATCTATATTTACAATTACTTATAGTGGTAATGGTTTAATGATAAAGAGTAGTGAATGAAATAATAGACTAGGTTGTGTCCTTATGTATATTAAAATAGAGGAATCTTACACATCATATGAATTTAATAATAAAGTGAAAAATTAATCGATCCATGATTTGGAAATAGAAATCATAATATTTTCATTAGTGATTTGGAAAATTTATCTTTAGTAAAACATAATAAATATTTATTGATGATATGAGTATAATGAATATATTAACGTAAATGGATATATAAATTTTTTGATAGAGATGGTTGGAATTGATCATAGACATTGAATACTCAATACATTAAAACCATAGGATAGAAAAAAGGTTGGTGGTTATTTTAAAATAATGAAAAATACTTATTTTTAAATTTTGTGCATTTAATTAGACCAATAATCAAGGATTTTAAAATGATAAAACATGAAATTAGGGGATAATGGGATCAATTATATCATCCCCAAATGGATACTCAACCTTCCATAAATGTAATGATCTTAGAGGTATATATGGTGGAAAAAGAGGTGTAGTAGAAAGTAGGAAAAACTCTTTGTTTCCAATGTTGACAATTGTCAAATTATTGGATTTCGTAATTGAATATGACTTCCATCAACAACAGAATTCATGAAATATATATTATATGATATGAATATGTGATCATTATCTTTCCATGTTGGTATCACAATGATGTATAATTGTCTCATAATCATGTATTATGGGATAAAAAAGATAACAATATTGAATATTAAAAATGGTGATTCTTTGTATTCAAGTAGGTTAATAAATAACGACATAATTTTAAGAGGGTTCTGAATCTATTACCTATACCATTTTGGAAACTGGATAACATCACATTGGATTTGGTTGTATATAAACTTGAAAATTTAAATTTAATAATTAAATTTTCATTTGTTTTGATCATAATAACATCCAATGAAAAACATAACATTTTAAATACATTAATATCATGGGGTATATTACACATCATAGAAAATCTAATCAATAAAAGAGCTAAAAGGTTTTATGCCTTTTATTTTATATATAATAACATCTTATTTTACTACACATGTATAGATTTATCAATAATAATACTCTTTAATCATTTTTTTAAATCTCCCATGATGTAATCATCTTCATAAACTAGGAATTTGATACGTAAGAATGGGATGAGATGAAATTCAAAGTTAGTGACTGTTATATCATAACATAATTTATCATAAACATGAAATATAATACAAGGAATAAATAAATGTCTTTTAAAAATGTCAAAATACCATGTATGAAAATCATAAAATAGAATGGAGAAAAATAAGATCATAAAAATATTAAAAAGGAATCGTAAAATTTATTACCATGATCAAAATAAAATTAAGTAAAAAAACATGTGATCCTGAAACAAAACCTTGGAACACATTTATTATTAATAATAATCCTAAAAAATTGAATAACGTGGTAAATAAAATTAAACTGTGGAATAATTGAAAACATATATAAATTATATAATTGTTAACAAATAAGGTTCTCCCACATGTTATTGTGAAAAAATGTCCCTATGTCATGTTGCGAAGAAAAAAATTCAACGACATCATGTTGTGAATAAAAAATTATCATGTTTCATTTTGTTAAAAAAAATCACACATCAAGTTGCGAACAATTTTTTTATGTTTCATGTTGTGATAATATAAGAATGTCACACCTCATATTTTAAATAACCACAATTCTCACACTTTATGTTGTGAACAAAAAATGTCGCAAACATCATCTTGTAAAAAAAATACCATTATTTATGATTTATATAAAAAAATACACCAATGATTAATGTTATGAATGAAAAAAATATAACACATCATGTCATTAACAATCAAAAAAATTATGAATCATTTTGTGAACAAACAAAATTCCTACAGATAATGTATTGAAGAAAATAGATTCCATGCGTAAAATCCTTTTCATATTAGTTATAAATCCTCAATGAATATGGTAGGGGAGACATATTAACCCACTATTCATAATTCATATATATGTGTTCCATAAAAAATCATACAATATACATGTCATAAGAAATTCATGAAAATATATTGTGTTTCATATAATGTTAAAGAACATTTCATTAAATGAACACCAAAAATCGTGGAATATGGAAACTCTTATTTTAAAAAATGTATCATTTAATATAACATATAATGGGTGACCTATATTTATCTTTATGAATTATAATCCTTTTAGGGTAAATAGAAGCTAAAATTAAAATGTTTTGAAAAACCTATTGAAAACATTGAATTGAAATTACATTCTAAAAAATTTCAATGTGAAGTGAATAGTATTGAAAAAGTAATATAAAAATAAAAGGTCATTGAATATAAATAAATGTTTAAAAAATTTCAATAACCAATACATTAATAAAATTTACCATTCTAAAAAATATTCAAAATAAAGAACTAAAATTGACATGGTGATTTCAAAAAAGAGGATATAAAATTATATTCAAAAGAATTACTTCAACATAACCATTAACAATAGAGACATTAAATAAACTTACTATTTTTTAAAAAAAGGTGAATATTATTTAAAAAATTCTTTTTAAAAACATTAATTATTAATGTAACATTTATTAATAGGTAATTTTTTTAAAATGAAAATATGGAGTTGGATGATTATACATTTTCATTGAAATGAATGGGCAAACATTTTGAAGATTTGGAGATAACTTTTTTAAAATCACATATAGTTAAAATAGAAATTAAATGTTCCATTTTAACAGGGTTATAAAATTATTATAATCATTTAAAAAATCATCATAATTATTCTAAAATTTGAGGAGAACATTGGCATGATTTTATGGACATGGACGAAAATATACACTAGTAAGAATATGAGTTCATCTTACAAATAATACAATTTTATTTTGGAAAATTTGTAATTAAATAATTTCATATTGATAAACATAATTAATTTTCCAATATAATGATGGGAAATACCTAATAAAATATTATATATGATAGGATTAAAAAAATAATGAAAAATATATTCTTGTTTGAATGTCCATGAACCAATGAAAATAAATAAGTTATGAAAACTCCATAAAACATTTATATCATTGAAATCAGAAACCCCTGAAGTGTCATAATAATAGAATATTTTGCCTCATTAAGTATAATATGATCGCAATAAAAAATATAATCAATAATTATTCAGACTATTCAAATGGGAACATGAGGTATATCTTAAACATGTCTTGAGGTATTCAAATTTGAGATAAAATCCATACAACGATGGTAAAAAATCAACTAATTACCCCATTAAAGTTATAAAATGAAAATTAAATAGTAGGAAATAAATTTAAATCATCAATTAATTAATCCATTAGTAAGTATATGCATCACATAAATAAAAATTTTGGTATAAATATGAATTTTTTGTCTATGAAGGAAATTGGGACAATATCTCTTACATGGTTTCCATGCTTATATTATCACATTATAGCATTGTTATATATATATATATATATATATATTAATATATATAATATTTTATATCTATAATCATAAATTTAATTATTTCATAATCGATATTTTAATTATTTATTGTTATTATACTAATTAGATACTACGTATTATGACCATCAAGTGTTAATAACATTAATTATTTTCACATGATTCATAATTATGATACAATTAACCATCAATTAAAACCAATTTAATTTTTTTATTTAATTTATTAAAATTTAATTTATAAATTATACAAATTTATGATGTTATAATTTGATTCACAATTATGATACAATTAACCATCAAGTGTTATATTATTTTTTTCTATATGGATAGAAATTATTAACTAAGGGTTATTAAATTTAAATTAATATATATATATATGTATAATAAAGATATTTAATCAAATTATTATGATTATATGATAATAGGAAGAGTAATATTAATAAGAAAATCTCTAGAAGGGGAAACATTAATGTTGGAGACTCAAATTTTCCTTGGAAGTTACCTTCATATTGAAGGTCCTAAGATAATAATGAGTTAATAAGATGTTATTAATTTATTATTTTATTATGTTATTATAGGTAGAGTAAATCATAATATTTTCATGGAGTATTTGGAATGTATTTTGTATCATTGAATGGTTCTAAGTGATAACCATTTTTAAGTGGAGAAAAACGTTATTTTTGAAAAAAAATATATTTTAAAAAATACCATGAAAATATTCATGGTTCAATAAATTAAAACTGGAAAAAATATAATATGTGACATTAAAAAATTTCAATTAATCTAAAAAAATTATACGAAAACCTTTTATTAAAATATTTTGATCATTTCCTTTAAGTAAAACATTTTTTTTAACATTTTACTAGGGTACCTAATTTTTAACCCTAGTAATCAATATCAATAAATAAATATCAAATCAAACTCATTGAATAAATTGAATCATATGATTTTATATTTAAAAACCATTTTTTCACATAACATTTTTACTTTTTTAAAATGTTGTTTATAAAAAATTATCACTTAATCGCTTACAAACTGTTTTTAGAATAAGAATAAATTTCATCATATTAGTTTATATATAACATTAATAAATTATCATTAAATATTTTAATAAAATATATTATTTCTAATGAGTTATCTGGAATTTTTAAAAAATTAATGGAAACATAAAAATGATTCCCACGAGGACAATATGCAACTCATAGAAAAAACTGAACTAAATTTTTATTAAAATAACATTTTTATTTATTAAAAAAATGTTATAAATTGTATTTATAAGCTCAAATATTATATTAAAAATCGTGATGACATTTTTAAATATCATTTTTATAACATTAGTGGTTTTTAATAGTATAGGATTCAATTATAAAAGGATATAATTAAACAAATTCTGAAAATAAATCAATCATTTCGAAAAAACTAAAAATAATTGATATTAATTAAATTTTTCTAAGAGGATTTTAAAATTAATTTTTTTAGAATTACATATTAATATTTTTAAATTATATTTTTTATTGGTCGTAAAGTATGGAGAAACTATCTATTATTATAGCCTTCATAAATAATAAATCATATTAATTATTTATTCACTAAAGGTAATATCAATTAATGTTATTTTATATTTGTACTTATTAGATATTTATTAATAATATCATTGTAGTATTTTTTTTGATTACATTAGGTGTAGCATTATATTCATGTTATAAAACAAAGGGAGTATTTTAATGGATCTAAATATTATACTGTTACATTCACTAACCTAAAATAAATAAATTCTTTCTAATTAAATTATAATTTACCAAAGGAAGAAGATAATATATCCATGAAAAAATGATATTATATATTCTGCAGAGATATCCAATTCATTACCATTTTTATGATAAGGAATATACTTATACCATGTATTATTTTTAAGAGTTATTCTGGACATAGCTTACCAAGATTCATTTTGAAATTAATTATTAAAAAAAATTAATGAAAAAAGTTTAAGATAATATTCAAAAGAAATTTTATATTGTAATATTAAATCTCATTCATAAGACATGTTCTCAAATAACCATAATTTCAATCTATAATACGTCAATTTCATGTATTTTATCCTTAGTCCATAATACATCTCTCTTGATTCTACATAGGTTACATTAAGTTATGTTATATTTTAATTATATAAATAATTACTCAGAGGAAAAATTAAATAAATCCTTCATAGTATTTTTTAATGGTAATGTGATAAACTGAATCATGTCACCTGGGTAGGACAAACTAGATGTGTAGTATGGCCTCATTTTCACACACCACGATATGATCATGTTAATATAAATTATACAATCCTCTAGGTTATTACCATAAGGAATATTTGTGTAAGGTCATGCATCCACATGAAATATCCATATAGAGATGCAATATCATGGATAAAACAAAAATCAATATATTGGAAAATTTGGGCAATAACATACATTTACAATAAACCGTTATACTCTTCACATGATTTTTTGATTAGGTAATCTAAAAAAATCCCTAAAAACTAAAATGATATAAAAAATAACTAAAACACACTCACATAAACAATATAGAAAACCATGAAAAAAATAATGTAAATGATAATGTGATCTGATGAATTAGACTATAGGTCTCACAATAGTATCAAAATCCGTATTCTTCAAGGATTTGTGTCTTATATATTTTTTCAATAATCATCTTATTTTAATACAAATGAAGAAATTTACCTATAATCATTAACAATTATACATTATCTATATATATCACATGATTTAATGATCAATTTTTCTAGGTGATTTGATTCAACATAAATGTGTTGTTTTTGACACACTATAAGGTATTTATATATCATAATGTATTATTCCATAAATTTGATGAATAATATAAGGAATAAAAAATTATCATAATAATATATCAAAATAAAAAGGTTGATTACCATAAAACATAATGGAGAATAAAAATATTCTAAAAATATAAACAAGGCATAATAAATGTTATGATTTGAATTAAAATAACAATATATAACCATTAAATATGTGACCTTTTTATAAAACTGGTGAATTATTTAAAAATATGGAATAATCATTAAATCAAGAAATATGATAGTAAAATAATAATAATGGGACATAGTTAGAAATATAAATAAATTATGACATTTTGACCAGACAAAATGTCCCCACTCATGGTTGTTAGTAATGATGATGAACCTAACTCATATTCTGAAAAACGTTTTTTCCACACATCATGTCCTGAACAAATGATATTTTCATGCTTCATGTTGTGAACAAACAAAATTTCCTACACGTCATTTTTTGATAAACAATTAAAATGATTAATGATGCCAAAAAAAATCACACAGTTCTTTTTTAGCAACAACAATCACAGGCTAATGTTATGGAGAATAAAAGTGGCCATGGTTCATGTTGTGGACAAATAAAAGACAATAATCATCGTATGGGATCTTTTTGTGTTTAACACCTATTCTTTTGACATGTTTGGGTTTCCCACATTTTCCTCAAATGTGATTTTGAAATAAAATGAAAAAGGAGGATCCAGTAATGATAATAATCATGTTGTGTAAAATTATAATATTAATTATTATTAATGTGAATAAAAATTCAAATGTTTCATATTTTGAACAAAAAAATTAACCATTTTTCATGTTATGAATAAATACAATTCCCACATATCATGTTTTCTATAAACCGAATTCTGGAAAAACATATGGTAAACAAAAAAAAAAATTCATTCTGTGTGTTGAGAAAAAACAAAATTCCCATATATAAAATCATATTATCATTTGATACTAATCCCTTGAAAATTCATTTGAGGATTATAAAATACCCTATCAATCACTATTCATACATATTACTTCAATATGAAAATCACACATTCATCATCTCATAATGAAGCATTGGGAAAGAATGGTTTTCTTAAATTTTTCAAAAGAACAACATAACAAGAAATTATGAAATTATAGAATATCAAAACTCCAATTTATGAAAATAAAAAATATCACAATAACATATAAGTAATCTGAAATAAATTTATTCATAAATTATAAACCAAAGAGTGTAAATTGAAATGAAATTTAAATTTTTTTCAAAAAATGTTTTAAAACATTAAACATCAAATGACATATATAGAATCATTTAATTAAAGTGAATGGGTGGGATTTTGAAATATTTTTTTTCAAATAATGGATATTTTAAAATAGATAATGGGTTTAAAATGGGGAAGCTCAAATATATTGAAAAAATTTCCTTTGAAAAAAATATTTAATATTAAATACTTGAAAAATAATCTATGATTTCAAATATGGCCAGGAAAAATACATTGAAAACGTCCAACATTAAAAGTAATTTAAATAATAAAAACATAATAAAGGAAAAAAATTAGAACATGTAATTGAATATTGATAGAAACCATTAAAATTTAAAATTAATAATTAATTATTAAAAATATAAAATTATATAAATGATATCAAGAGAAAATGTAGAGTGAATTATTACCATATTTATTTATAAAGGATGGAAAACCATTTTGGATATTTTGAAATAACCGTGTTGAAAACCTAGATCATTAAACCTAAATTAAATTTTACATCTTAAAACACTTAATTTATTATGAATATTATATAAAATAATACATATATAAAATTTAAACTGAACAGATAATATTGGTAGTAATGAAAATATTTACACCAAATAAAAGATAATTAGTTGGAATAATAGTTATTATTTTATATAGAAAACATTTCTTTTTAAATTTTTTTCCAAGAATTGAATGTTTATGAAGATAATATATCGCTAGAGAATAGTAGGATGTGAAAAATTAAATAGGGGATATGGTAGGATTATATATGTCTTTAAAATTGTATTCTTGTATGGATGGTTCAAGCCTAATGAAATAAATTGTGTTTTGAGGCCTCCTTACATCATTTGTAATAATTGAATCAATCCCTGCATGAGTTGTATGAAACAAAATAAAACATTTAATATGATATAATATAATAATATAATGATAAAAAATAAAAAGGAGTTATATTCACACCATTGAAATGGAATCATGGTGTATAACATTAGCATGTCTCAAGGGATTCAGATATGACAAAAAGAACCCCTTAAGATGTCACAACCTAGGTTGTTTCACTCTAGAAAAAATAGTAGGACTATTTAACGAAAAAATGCAAGAGTTCCTCCCCATACAGTTAAGGTGGACGCCTATCAGTGATGTTCTGATGGAGGTACAATGTTTTTTTAAAACGTATATATCAATACTAATTAGTAAAGGAAAATATATAAATGAAATAAGAGTTAAAATAAATAAATCAATGATATATTATTATAGAATATAAGTTTTATATTTTTACTTAAATAAACATCCATGAATGAAAATGGTTATTCAGAATAACATTTAACATACAAAATTTAATATACAACAATTCTAGGCTGACATTAATGAAAAAGAAAAAGAAAAAACTATTGTCAGTAGCTTGGGTACATTATTGGACCCCATATCCATGTCATGTATTAATATATAGTGAGGAATGGAAATGAGGTACAATTCTATGATCTAACCTGTATCTATGAAATCTCTCTTGGAACCAAATGGTGGTCTGAATAAACAATTTTTTTAAAAAATAGTCTATCCCAATAGTGTTTAATGAAAATATATTATGTGGATATTTAATGTATAATATTATAGAATAATAAATATTATTATGTAACAAAATAAATATCTATGATTATCTTGATATCCAAACGAGATACCTAGGTGACCATACCAAATTTGGCCTAATCCATATTATATTTTACTATTCGACCTTTTTAATTTTTAAAATTTATCTTAACCTATGAATTATAAAAGATGTGTTGATGTATAATTATAATCCATGAAGGTTGAATTATTTTATCAATATTTATGTCTATATAATTTGGATAAAATACATATGGGTGTAACCTTAGCATTTAACCATATTAAAAAAAGATCTTCTCAATCCCTAAGATCTTATCCTAGGTATCCATAATGCAGGACATGAACGTATGACAATGAATAATCCAACAAGGTCTATAATATCAAGCTGAATCCATGGAGATTCATCATAGGATTTTATTAAAATTTTTATAAACATAGGGGGACACTCAATTCCAAGATATGGCATTCATATCCTATTAGAAAAATTGAATCCATGTGTATTCTATTAGATGGAAAACACATCAATGAATTGGTTGGAATACCATCAATTGGTATAAATAAATCCTCAAATGGAATCTAACTTCAATCATTTTATCCCTCACCATTAGGTAATCTAATGTTAGTGACTTTAGTGAAGCATAATATTATAACTCATCAATAATCTACAGTCATAATGATATCCATGACATAAATAATATTTAGATAAGTTATATATGACATTTTCTTACCATTCACCTTTAATATAAGTCATTTGTACATTTTAATTTAATATAGAAGCAACCCATCCTAAAGGGGTGATCATCTATATTAGTTCCATTTAACATCTCACTTAATATAGGAATAGTCCAGTATGAGATCCATGCCAACATAAAAAACATAAAAATTAGTTTAATTAATAATAACCCAATAAAATCAATTAATTCACTTTATAATTTCCTTTGTTAGTGGAATAATGGGTTATGTAATGGGGCTTTTCTCTTTAGTAATTTGTTTAATTCAATTATTACAATGAATAATTATTAGAAAACAAAAAAACACAGAGATAGTTTAATTTCAGAGTCATGGAAAATGGGTTAGGGATATATAAGAAATACAGCCTAGCGTAGTTCCTCATTGAGCTATTCCAATTCAAAATATTTATTTTTTTATATGGAGGAACTAGTTTATTGAATTTTCAATTTATTAATGAATTTCAAATTTAGAATGTGGCACACTGAAAATTCAAGCATTCCAAAAGAATGAATCATATTTATAAACAATAATAAAATTGTGAAAATACCTATACAACCTATTTTATGACATGTTAGATTCACTCATCCAATATATGGAATTAATTCAAACCTGAGCAAGAGATATTAATGAATTCGAAAAAACACCTAAAATAAGGCATATGTGCTAATATGGAATTAGAATCCTATACATCAAGAAAAACAGAGTAATGTGGGATGAAGAATCATATAATTACTGAGGTTGTTGCAACATGATCAACGTTATTCATTTCTATGTCCATGTGGAGGATATATCACCAATCATATATTGATATGAAGAACACAACTAGAGAGGTGAGGTTTTTGTTCATGAAAGGTTGCTGAAATTAGTTTTAATGGTAATAATAGTAGAAGCTAAAAAAATTTAAATTCATATTTTTAAATTAAGAAAATATTTTTTCCAAATGGATTGACAAACCTAGTAATAACACTATGAATATTTCACATAGCATTTCACTATAAGGTGTGTGGTTTGGAAAACCACTCACAACCCACGTAGAGATACTTCCCAAGAACCTCACCCTATCACATGAATTGGTACACAGTTAGAAAAACCATTCACATACAATGTGATTCAACTATTAAATTTACTACAGAACTTTTTCTAGTTATTAAGCTTTTGGTGAATGGATTTAAAACCATTGTGACACACAAACATATCATCAGGGTTTGGGGGAATGGTTAGTAATAACAATGTTTTTATAATGCACATCTCGTACTCATTCCAAAAACCTAGTATTTGAATCCAATGCTGTTGAAAAAACATTCTTACTTTTTTGTCGTCTCATGGTACAAAATCCCCTTCCAAAAACATCAATTTAATGTTTTCCAACTCACAAAATTTTATTTTAATGATTCATAAATGTCTCGGTATGCCTACAAAAATAAATTCAAAAACCATTATAATATTCAACTTTTCATAAATATAAGTATTGTCAAACATCCCCAATTTATGACTTCCCACCCTTGAGAATCCAAGGGAACCAAACCAACCTAGGTCATGATATTCCACATAAATGACATAAATTACACTTCAAAAAGCCCAAAACCCATTTATGTACCACAGAAAACATATGATACATAATCTTTTAAAACTTAATCCAACACTTGTATCCTTAGATTAAATGATGATATGGAATTTACTCAATACCTTATAATTGGTTACATGATCACATCATCATATTTTTTCATAAATTATGCAATGTCGATCCCCATCATAGGATATATCCTTAAACTTCCAATTCCATGTCAAGGTTCCACCAATATCAGAATTGAAAATTGAAATATTCCCTTAGAGTCCAAGTGACGCACTCGTAATGATTTTAAATTTTTTCAAATAGTCCAATTCTAATTGACTAGGATTAATCAGTTCATGTTTTCCATTCTAATAAAATACATGTTCATTCATTAATCTTACCCCATCATATATATATAATGAAATGTAGATGTTTTTCCGAATCAAAATAATTCTACCATTAATGAAACTCTTATCTAACCACACTGTCAGAACACGTTTGAAAATTCCTTCATCAAAAGATGATGAAAACAAACTAATATTAAAAAATTATATATACTAAATCAAACTCAAGAATTTATATGAATTATCACAAATAAACAAACCTTACTTCTGGTGGTGACTCCCGACTGAACCATCCCATGTACAAAACAATCATCGTTCAACATTAGAGGAACATGAATACATATTCTCAAACAAATACATGGTGTCCTCCCAAGCTATCATGTGTCTGATTCCCACACACAGAATCCACCAATGTCCTAATTCAACAAAATACCTAGTATTTATTAATAAATCAATAGATAAAATTATGAATTTATTCAAACATATGAAATCCTAAATAATTATCACACAACTGACCTCATTGTAACATGACCCTTCTCACATGACAATTAACAATAAGAAATCAACATTCTTACACAACACCTTTTGAGAATCATTATCTTTCCCCAAAGAAATTATTTTCTAAATATCATAAATAATTACCAATTCACCATTACACAATATTTTTGGAATTCCTATGATCCATGTCAATCCATGTCACTAAAGAAAAAATATCCCATAACTAATTCCTATAGTAAATTAATTGTTCCCAAGGTATTCACAAAATTTAATAGAAGAATGAGGGCCACCATAATCATATAGAAAATTTTTCTAGATCATATGAACATGAACACATCTGATCAAAAACACATGGATCATCAGATGAAATCATGGGTGTGACACTCGCACTTAGACTCTAACCATGTAATAATTCAAAATAATACCTAGATTTGTCCATGAAAATGATATATTATTTCACGAATTTATCCTAACAATCTAAAATCCGAAACAACCACTACAAAACAAGACTAATAGATCCCTGAGCCATATCAAATAATAGTTACCCACTAGCAATAATAGTCCTTTACCCCACCATAGAAGAATAATTATCATCCCTCTAACAAAATGATTTTGTGAATATTATATCCCATGTCCAATCCCCCATTAGACAAAATTAATGGTATTCCTAGTAACCATGTCAATCTAGTGCATAAAAGTAAAACTCTCCCACCACGTATTCCTAATATCCAAGAACTCCTTTCAATGAATTCACTAAATTTCATAATAGAATGAGTGTCACCACCCACAAATAGCAAAATATGGACACCAAACCATATGTCTAACATTGAACTACTACTTTAGTGAATATCCAATGGTGTAATTTTATAAAATAAAAAAAAAATTAAAATAAATCGGTGTATATACAACACACCCTTATCATACATAGGATGAGGTTAAAACAGGGGGTATAATCACCTATAAATTACGAGTGAACTATGATTCCATTGATGGGAAGGAACCTATCTGTTTGATTAATGCTCACAATGTGCCTTGTTATATAATCCATTAGAAGAACATTGACAACATGTCTCTAGAAAAATATGGTCAAGGTCCACACTTAGATCAAACACCTCATGACAACCATTTTATTTCAATAATAACCCTCATTACAATATGATTCCCTTATTTAACAAAAATAACTAGGTATCCATTACCAAAAAAATCTTGATTGAAATTTTTTACCATTATACTATAACCATCCTCTCACCGAAATTCCATATTAACTAAATACTAAGTGAAACTAGGAAAACTAAATCATCCATACCAAATGGGTGTAAAATCATATACCACATGGTTTATTACCCGACTCACACTCCTAGAAATCATTCATCAATAGGGAAAATAAAATCATATTATTAAATAAAACAGTTTTTTAATGAAATGTATCTCCCATGGGATCCTTCATAATAAAACCCGTCACATGATCAATGAATAATCAAATGACCTCCTTCCTCGTGGGATCATTTATGAAAAAAATGTATCATCACACAAAAAATGGTCAACAAGGTCATGTACCAGAATAGTCTAACCCATTGTATCTAGTCTTAATAAGTAAGCACTCTAGGTGATTCCTCAAAAACTAAAGGAATCCTCATGCCGATAATAGAAAACATAATCACTATTCATGAAATGAGCTATATAATTTACATCTTGTAAAGAATAAACCCTTTGAAAATTCAACTCAATGGATTTTCTAAATCAAATGAAATATTATTGACTCACTAGGGTTTGAGTAAATGTAATGGGATTCTAGGTCTTCCTCTTAGCCCTATCAATCAATCCAAAAAATTGATCTAATATGTTCATACACAAAACTCGATGGTCTCTCACAAGAGAAGAAATAGACACCTAGGTTCCTTTATTACATGGAGTCTAACATACTTGATACTCTATATTAATAAGTAAAACTAAAATTATATATGCATTTAATCAAACTAAAAAGGATGATAGAATTCAACATATATATAATTAAACAACAAAAAAATCATCTGGATACCAGTTCATTATCCTCTTCAATCATCCACTTAGGGGAGTTCCCCTATAAAGGTAAAAATATTAATACCAAACGATAACATATGATTAAAAGAGGTATCCTCATATGTGAATACCCCATTCGTGATCATCTTACCAAACAACAACTCACCTACTAGGGGATTCTGTTTTGTCAACAATGATTCCAACATGACTGAAAATCTAAAATATAAATCATTTACTATTACTAGAAATGCATCTCAAAAATCAATTGATTTCCCATCATCAAGGGAGATTCTACAAAAATATAATACCTAAATAAAATAGAAGCATCAACACCAAAATAAGGGTAAAACCAAATTTTCATTAAACTATTCTATTAAAACATTATGTTAAACTCAATTGAACAAATGAATACAATATATACCTTGGGTAAAAGTTCAAACTAATTTTCCCTGAGTCTCTAATGGAATAAAATTTTAACCCCTACATGGGGTTTCTTCATTACAATTCTAACAAAATGGTTTTAATTAAAACCATTTCACATATTAAGAATTAATATAATCATTAAATAGGATCTAATATATTAATCGTCAAGTACAAGTTATAAATAAATGTGTTTAAAAAACAATACATATTGCATTATTTTGATGAAAACATTGTGAACTTTCATTAAATAATCTCATAATTTCTTTCAGATATTTATTTATCAAGAATTTATGATAAATAGTTTATTTAATGAAAATTTAAATTAAATTCTATATAGGATAACAATATTTAGAATGTAACTAAAACTTTTTTTAATTTAAGACTCATAATAATACATCTCAAAATCAGTCAATTGACCATTATTCATTTTAATGGGAATTCTCATGTAATATTTAACAATACAATTATAAAAACATTTTATGAGTGGATTAATAATAATTAAATTACAAGACTAATTTTTCAAAAACATACCACATGGGGTGAAGTAACAAGGATCACAAGAATAATTGAAACATAAATGGATCCCATCATGTTAATATATGTCCATCTATATGGTAATTCATTTCAAATAATTTAATAAAAAAAATTTAAATTATAATAGTAAACTCATTTATGTTCAAACCATAACATTTTAAATTTAAAAAAACATTTGGTTGTTTTTAGGATAGGATTTTCATATTTTAAATAATTTAGAATTTTTTAGTTGTTCATAAAAGGATGTAGTTATATCATTTTTCATTCACATGTTTTGTAAAATGAAGACATAATATCTAGATTTTGACACCCCATTTAACTAAAATAAATCATTAAGAATTTTAATTTGTTAACAAATAAAACAAAAAATTACAATAACATATATAGAAATTATCATTAAAAAATAAATATCTATGATTGATGTACAAGGATCAAATCAATGGTATTGGGATTCAATAATTTGGGAAGGTATAAAAATGTTAGAGAGGAGATCACTCTGAAAGTTACAATTAGACTATAGTTGAACTAACACAATATTAAATGACATTAATTTTATCAATTCAATCTTTGTCAATAATATTTATAAATTCTATTCAAGATAATTCATTAATAAATTTAAAACATTTTCTTTCTTCTTATAAATTTCATACTGATTTTATTGAATTTTTTTATCATGATATGTGGGATAAAACCATTTAGGTTGACGTAGAAACATTTTTTCAATTAGTATAAAATATAACTATAATTATATAAGTATCCCTTTGGCATAAAAATATTTTCGCATTACCCTGAAACCACATAATCATTGTATGTGAATAACCAGGTTAAAGAATACCACAACCATGTAATAATTTTAAGATGGATAATTTCATATGAAACCTATCTTCCCCATAATGATTCATGAACAACCCTAATCTCTATCCATACTAGTACAAGAGGTATGTCTCCAAAAATTGTAACTAGAAAATATAAATCCATCAATAAAGGAAAAATAATAATAAACTACAATTGAAAAAAATAACAGGATTCCTACACCAGGAAAGATTTTCTTCCGTGATTTTTGGGATGGAAATTTCTACACATGTTCTATTTACCATTTTATAACACATTATTATTCTCTTGTCTACCTTTCCTAAATATGAATTAATGAAAAATGAACATTTGAAACAAACTTTTCATGTCCTACAATAGTTAACTCTATAATCATTGACGAGACTTGTTGGTGACAAGGAAACAACCCACCTTCCCATACTTTAGAGGCTTTAGACTAGTAGAAATGTTTTAAGGGTTGTACAGTGGGGAGACAATATTTAATGACCCATGGATTTAACAAAAAGAATTCATGCATAAAAATATTTATTAATAAGATATTAATTTTCATTTAAAGGGGATGCCTTTACTAAAAGCGTACTCAATATGAAACAATGGATTTCTCTGAAATTTTACATTTCACACACCATTGAACTACACTAAAAAGTAATATAATAATATTATTATTATATTAAATGTTATCTATCACCTAGCCATTGGAATTGCGAGATTGAATAGTATCAACTGAATTTAAAAATAAGGTTTTCAAATGTTTAAATAATTATTCATTGGTTAAAAAATTTATTAGAAATGTAAATAAAATCCAATGGAATATAAAGGATGTGTTTTTATGAAAACTTATTTTAAAGAGAATAATTATGTTTATAAAATCATATCACCCATTATGGATTTTTTTAAAGAAAAAATAAATGTTATATATTCCTTCTAATGTTTTAAATTCACCGATTATGTTTTCAAGCATGATAGAAGAACAAATTCAGTTTTTTGGATATAAGAATTATATTTCTAAAAATGTAGGTTTACCACCTTTTGATGCCAAACCGTTTGTAAATTTCATTTTTGACACGATTTAATGTTCTATTTGACAACATAAGATTATCCATTTCAGGCGCGTCATTAAAATTTACTTTATATAAGTTTTTTCAAATTTGTATGATTACTATCATGTTTAGACGAATAATAAATATATGCTAAATTTTAATTGAAAAAAACTATTCCAATTGAGATAATTTTTATAGTTAAGTCATATGATTTAGTGTTTTAATTTAGAAATGGAATATATTTTTATTATTTAATAATTTTTTGGTCATAGGATTAAATATGTTTTTTAAATTGTACATAAACAAATGTCAATATTTTGAAAGTTTTTACTTCATAAAAACCCTTTTTATTTTTTTGACAACTGGAATTATTTCTAAATAAATTTCATAAAATTATCTATTTTGAATTTGAAAATTGGATTAAATATTTGGAATTGGAATTTCAAAATTTTGTAACTAATTAACTATTATTTTTGGACATTATGAATAGTAACTATAGTAATTATTTAAATTTACCATGGTTAAAGGGTAAATTAGGTAAATAAACTAAACTAATGAGTCTCAACATCCTATTGGATGAGATATTCTTGACAATGGGAATCCTTAGTTCAATAATGCGACCCCATGGAGACACTTGGGTTTGATAAAGACATGTTATAAGAATTAATTTAATTTAATGAGATATATAACATAAAAATGTATCTTTTACTAAATAAATTTAATATGTTGGTATATAAGTGATATATTCCACTATAAATATGTATTAAATTTGTAAAAATAATTCTTACATTATGATATTTTATTTTTAATTAATATACATTAAATAAATAAATTTAATTATACCACATTGGTGTTGCAGTGATTCCTACTTTAATAAATGTAACATCCCAGGAAAATAAAGAAATATTAAATTTCATTTTTAATTAATATTTTTTGAATTAAATAATAATTTTATATTAAAGGGGTATATATGTTCGATGGCGTACCTAATACGCAACAACGAGTTTCTTTGAAATATAATGTTGGACAATAATATTATAATATTATTATTTTAAATGTTAGTTAATGCATAGCCATTGTATTGGTGAGAATGAACTGAACAAACTACTATATGACTATACATGTTTGTTAAATGTTTTTACATTTTTCCAATAAATTATACAGGCTTAAAATGTGAATGAATCTAATTTTAAGCATAATCTACTTTAAAAGGTTGATTTACCACCTTTTGATGGAGAACCATTTTTAAATCTAGATTATGTAACTTTGATATGTAATATTTTACAAAACAAAATATATTTCATTAGAATAGGGACATCAAAATTAACTTGGATGAAATTTTGGTATTTTTATATTAAATTTACTTTTTAATGAAAAGTGAAAAATGTTGTATTTTAATTCAAAACTACCATTTAATATAATTTATTTATATTCTTATATTATCTTTTAAATTGTTTTTAAAGTTTAAGTAGATAATATTTTTACCATTTAATCTGATCTGGGTGATTAGAATTAATTTCTCTTTCAAATTGGACATAATCAAGTGTCAATATTTTGATAGTTAATATTTTTAAAAAACAGGATTTTTTGTTTTGACAATGGGAATTAAATTTATATTTATTTCTTCCACTTATGTGTTTTGAATTTGTAAAAATAGATTTCTTTTTTGGAATCACAAGGTCCAAATTTTTTAAATAGGTAACTTTTATTTTTACAGATTATTAATATTTACATTAGTTAATATTTTATTTACCATGGTTAAAAGGTAAATATGGTAAATAATGGTAAAAAGATATTATTATTATAATATAAAATTACCATTACATGTGTCTTAATATTATTTTATGATACATATCCGACCATGGACATAATTGGGTCGCTTTTGGGGTCCCCATGGAATATAATAAGAGTTATAATCCCACTTTATTTTAATTAAATTAAATTAAAGACAAAAATGACATAAACAAATATGTTTAGTAAATTAATTTTTACATAGGGTTATATAAGTTATTATTTATACTATAAATATTCTTTGGAAAAATAAAATTATTTCCTACTTCATGTAATTTATTTTATAATTTTGATACATCAAATAAATTAAATTATTTTTGACAAATAATGATGTAGTGTTTACATCATTACTAAATGATTTAAATAAATAAAATTATAATGATTAAAATAATATCCAAAACCAGTACAATTCTAATTCTATGATTTTATTTAAACCATGGGACATCTTATGTGAGAACTTAATGTGTTTTGGACCTTTAGAAACTGAAAAACATTTTGTTCAAAAATAATATTTTCACACATTCCTAAAGAGCCCCTCCCCCCTTATAAAAACATATCAACTCAAACTCATTCCTCACACCTCTCATCCCCCTTGGGTTGTCCATATTCTGTCCAATTAGTCTCCCTACATCCCAATCCTCATCCTATAATCCTTAACTTAGGCAGAAGGCACATCAATAAACCCTTTTGGTTCAATCTAGCGGGTGTTACCTGAAAAAATAGTAATGTCTTCTCTTAAGTTATTTTGTTTCATTTTTCTTCTCCAACCCCCAAAACTCTTTTTATACATTTATTTTATAAAAACACCAATATCCTCAGTATACTAGGATATTTTTATGATATTTATTATAACTACACTTACTCTCACATCCATCTAATGGGTAAAGAACATAATGTTTTTGTGGATGGAAAACTAACGCCTCACGAAATGATGATTGTTCAATTATCTCCTACCGCCTCTCATGGTGGAAATTATGATGGGAATATATTTATATATCATATATATTATGTTTATGTTTTCATTATGCATATGTATTTTCCATTTATTTCATTCCATTGTGGTTTCCATTAGGGGTAAATGCAATAATTTAATTTGAGGATGTGCGGACTACAACCCCTCAAAGTGATATGACTCGTTCATACCATATGTAGGAAGTATAAAGTATGTAGTTATTAAAATTATATATGATATAATAGTTTAATTATAATATAACTATGTATCATTATTTTTCCATTCAATTAGAATATGAAATTGTAATGAAAGTAGCGTTCACGCGTACGTACGTCCTACCGTCTCCATGAACGATGCATTTCATTTCATATCTCCAAATGTTATGTACTATTATAAATACATATATATTCTATATATATATGATATATATGATATCTAAACCATGAATATCATCTTGGAGATAATGGACTATTTACGAGATATGCAACCATTAAATATAAGATGTTCATTTTTTACAGAAGTACCAAATACTGACCACATGACTGTTATTACACTAAATGACTACATAATGTCTATAACATTGTAATATGTGATATATATTAAATAATAAATATTAAAAAGGTTATTATTCTAGTATAAATTAATATTAGATTATTATTCAGGAGATTAAAGAACGAACATGTCAAATCGGACACGAGGTAAAGGACTTCTTCTCGATCACCTTTCATTGAGGCATATTTTGTTTTATAAACAACCTTATTTTATACCCTATATATACACCATTTAATTTTAATTTCATTCATAGGGAATATTTTTCAAAAATGAATTTCACTAAATGAAAAAAAATGGTTCTTTTTAATGTAATCGTGGACAATGACATTTTCTGCCGCCGCGAGTATTATTTGATCTATGGATTACATAACAATCCGTATTGTTTTTTAAAGGAGAATAAATACGATATTCACTTTTACATATTTGGTTATTGAAAATTGTTTTGATAGTTTATTTTTTAAGTCAATATATTTAAATGATGTATTGTGAATGAAATTTAAAAATGTTATCATTCCTTTGTGTATATTTTATGTATCATGAATATGTTATGGTTCATGAGAATTGTTACGTATATTGGGGGTTCTGTGATAAACCTAGGGCGGGTGAGCCTGAGATAGAACTCCAATGCATTGGGTAATGTGATGGAGGAAAACATGAATGTTTCTCCTAATATATTTTGGAAATATAATGGTATGGGTATTCTAGATGTAACTCCATACATAGTTTTAATAGCTGCAATGTCAGTATGATATAGATTACACAAGTTAACATTATGATTTATGATTTCTATGTGTTATTCATAAATTTTATGATTTCATGAGGTTTTTTAAAGAAATTATGTTATGTATATAATGGTGAACTAATATTTTATTTATTTTTTTTAATAACCCTTACTAATCTTTTTATGATCATCCAATGTTTTGAAATATTTTTCAGAGGACTTAATAATGGATAGGATAAAGTATGGGATCAAGGGTAAGTCATACTGTCTAAAACATCAAACTGGGCATGACCATTTTCTTCAAAAGTTTTTATTTTATGAAAAAATTTGAAACATAGTATAAGTGTCTAATTTGAAATTTTTTGAGATATAATTAATTATTTATGGCATAATTCTCAAAAACATTAAACCTGAAAATATCCTCAATGTGGATTATTAATTTAATTCAAGATTATGTAATTTTATAAGGCTGGGTCCTTATAGTTGGTATCAAAGATCGGTTTAGATGAAATTAGAATATAGGATATTGTTAAATTAATTTTTAGAAATTAATTTATGGTCAGGATGAAGTGACATAGAATTTACAGATTACCATGTTGCATCGCCTATGATATTTCTGTTTTCAGAATTGTTTTCCACAAAAGAAACACGAAAGCTATGTTGGGACGACATCAGGAGGAAGAAAAACTTCAAAATCAGTAACCATAGATGGTTTTAATTGGAACATAACACTTTTTTGCAGTGATGGAATAATTGGATCGGGCTATAAATGATAGTTGAATCAATGAACAAGTTCCGCCAGATCAACCAAATAGGAACATATCAATTGTGGATTATTTCATGGGGAAACATCCCCATATATCAAAGGATCATCTTAACATGTTCTAGATGAAGGGTGGATTAATTCACAGAAGAAATTTTTTGATGTCATGGGGTGTTTAGAACATTAAAAGGTTAGTCTGGTTATTTGTTGTTTTGATGGTGAAGCTGATTAGTAGTGGACGATGTTGAAAAATATCAGTGATAGTGAGGATATTGATGCTCTTTATTGGGATGAATTCAAAGGTAAGTTTCTTGAGAAATATTTTTCTAAGGTGGTTCTTCTTAGTATGGAAAATAAAATCCTATAATTGTGGCAGGAGGATGACTCAGTGGCTTCTTATGAAGAAAAATTCACTTGACATGCAAGGTATCGTCAAAATTTCATAAGATATCTTGATAGTAAAATCCACCAAAATTTACTCAGGATTAAAGCCAAAGAATCAAAGGTCTTCACCTTCTCGTGAGTTCATGATTTATGAATAACTTGTTTAATTTGAGGATAAGGTGAAAATGGAGTTTTCTGATGATCAGGTCTTCTTTGACAAACAACCGAATAAGAGGTTAGGGTGGCAGAAAAAAGGGAAAGACTCTTCAAAAAAGTATAATGCTATGAAACATAAGTTTATATTTTGTGAAAATTGCGGTCAAAAGCATGTCGAGGAATGTCTTTTGTTTTCTGGTAAGTGCTACTAATGTGGTAAAATATGACATAATCCTCGTAATTACACATAAAAATATCAAGGTAGTTATAAGACAAAATCTAATTTACAGTTAGTAAAATGTATTAAGTGCAATGAAACGGGTCATTATGCAAATGAGTGTCCAGTGAAGAAATTATCTGAGGGAAATTTTCCAGACTACAAGCAGAAAGGGGTGGTGAAATCCTCTGCAACTACATTAGTAGATGTTGTGACAAAAAATAAATTAGTATCACGTAAAATTTTTTTTTATTATGATTATTCCAATGTGTTGTTTGATTCGAGGTCTACACATTCGTTGATTTCTGAGTTGTTTTCTAGGAAATTGGGAATTCTATCTCAAGATATGAATCCTGAACTTATGGTTAAAACACCTGGAGGAAATTTTGAAACAAAAAGAAATTATAAAAACCTTACCATCCTTGTGTGCAGAAAGAATATACCTAAAAACCTTATTGTTTTTACATCTAGTAGAGTTTGAGGTTATTTTGGGTATGGATTGGCTTTCTATTAATCATGCTAATATTTAATGTAGGGATAAAAATGTTTCTTTTCACAATGATTTTTTTTGTGTACAAGAATGAACCCTTACTTTTGTTAAGATATCATGATGTCGTGAAACATGTAAAATAAGTAAATTAATTTTACATTGCAGATATTGTTGAAAACAAAATAAGTGTTCAGATTAATGACGTGCTAGTGGTAAATGAGTACAATGATGTTTTTCTTGATGAGATTACTGGTATTATACCTGATTGGGAAGTTGAATATACTGTTGAATTAGTTCCTGATGCTATTCTAATTTCAAAAACCCCTTATCGAATAAATCAAATTGAACTTTAATAGTTAAAGAATCAATTGCATGATTTATTAGATAAAGGATTTATTTGACCTAGAACATCATTATGGGGTGCTCTTGTCTTATTTGTTAAAAATAAATATGGTTCGATGAGATGATGCATTGATTATATATCATCGAATAACATCACTATTAAGAAAACGTGTCCTTTTCCTCATATTGATGATTTCTATGATCAGTTCCATGGAGCTTAGTGTTTTTTGAAGATTGACATGAGGTCAGGGTACCATGAGTTGAATGTAAAAGAAGAATACATTCCAAAAACTGTGTTTTGTACTAGATATGGCCATTATAAATTATTAGTTAGCCCTTTTTGTTTAACCAATTAACCTGCTGTATTCAAGGATCTTATGAATATAATTTCCCGTGAGTTTTTGGATAAGATTGTGGTTGTGTTCATTTATGATATTTTGGTTTATTCTAAAATTAAATAGAAGCATGAATTTCATTTAAGGGTTTTCTTGAAAACATCAATAAAAAAGAAACAATTTGGGAGATTCAGAAATTGTGAGTTTTGGTTAAAAAAAATTCATTTTTTGGCCACACTGATTCAAAAACTAGAATAAATGTTGATCCTGATAAAACAAAAGTTGTTGAAGAATGGCCAAGACCCACAAATATAACTGAGATCTGTAGTTTTCTTGGATTGGCAGGTTACTACTGGAGGATTATTGAAAACTTTTCTCGGTTATCTAGTCTAATGACTATGCTAACTCGAAAAGGGGTTATATTCATTTGGAAAAAAGATTGTGATGATTTTTTTAGGAATTGAAAAGAAGATTAATGAATGGTCCAATTTTGGCACTACCTTCCAAAAATGGTGAGTTTGCTATGAATGGAAATTCTTCATTGAAAGGACTTGGTCGTGTCCTTATGATGAATAATCATGTAAAAGATTAGGATTCACGTAAACTGAAACCTCATGAGTTAAATTATCTTACACATTATTTAGAATTAGTTACTGGTGTTTTTTCATTAAAATTTTAAATTCATCATTTATATGATGTAAAATATGAAATATATACTGGCCAAAAAATGTTTGAAGTATATATTCCCTGAGAAGGAATTGAACATGAGACAGAAGAGATGGTTTGAATTAATCCTGGATTATGATTGCATGATCCTTTACAATCCTAGAAAAGAAAATAATGTGGATGACTCTTTGAGTCGAAAACGTAAAACATCATTAACCATGCGACATTTGGAACAAGATTCTTTGGTTTTTGATTTGATAAAAATTTTCATAGAAATTGTTAGTGCATGAAATTCTTCTATTTTGTTTTAGGTGAAAGTGAAATCATCTCTTTCAGAATGAATTAAGAAAGCATAGATGGAAGATGGTGAGTTGTAGAAAAAGTTATGGTTGGTTCAGAAGGGTAATTTTCCTGAATTTAACGTTGATAATGATTGTGTTTAGTGCTTTTGAAAGAGATTATGTGTGCCTTCTGATTCACAATTGAAGAATGAGTTGTTATGTGATGCTCATTGTTCCTCGATTTCTTTTCATCCTGGCAGTACTATGATGTACAATGATATTTGGGAGTATTACTGGTGGGATGGAATGAAAAGATATATTGTAGATTTACAGTGAAGTGTTTGACATGTTAATAGGATAAAATAGAGAGGCAATTACTAGAAGGGAGGATTCAGTCATTACCGGTGCCGAAGTGGAAATTGGAAAATATATCTATTGAATTCATTGTGGAATTACTGAAGACATCTCGAGGAAATAATGAAATCTGGAAAATTGGGGATCGAATGACTAAATATTTACATTTCCTTCCTATTCGAGATAATTTGTCTCTAGATCAACTTTCTTGTTTGTATGTTAAATAGATAGTCAGGTTGCATGGTGTTCTATACTCTATTGTATCTGATCGTGATCACAATATTACATATAATTTTTGGAAAGGCCTTTGGAAGTTGTTGGGTACCAAATTAAATTTAATATAGCTTTTCATCCTCAATTATATGGGAAGCCAAAACGATTTATTCAGACCTCAGAGGATATGTTGTGTGCATGTTCACTGGATTACCAAGGATTTTGGGACCAACATTATTCTTTTATTGAATTTTCTTTTAATAACTATTCTCATTCTAGTTTACAGATGGCTCTATTTGTGGTATTATATGGAATGTGTTTCCGAACTCCATATTGTTGGGATGAAGTAGGTGAATGGAAGTTTATGAGACTAGAATTGGTAGAAGATATGTCCAAAAAAAGATCAGTTGATTAAGAAGCACATGAGAACAACTCAGAGTAGGCACGAAATTTATGCGGATAATCGGAGGAAGGGTCTTTTTTTTAGGTAGGTGATCATGTCTCTCTCAAAGTTTATCCATGTAAAAGTCTGATGGATTTTGTTAAGAAGGGAAAGGTGAGTCCATGTTTCATCAGACTTTATGAAATCCTGGATAAAGATGGATTAATTTTGTACATAGTGGCATTACCTCCATGTCTATACTAGGTACACAATGTTTTTCATGTTTCAATGTTGAGAATGTATATGCTAGATCCATCTCATGTTTTGAGACAAGAGGTAGTTCAGTTGGTAGAGAATATCTCTTATGAGGAATAGCTATTCCAGATTCCTCACTCAAGAGAGAAATTATTGTGGAATATGGAAATTCAATATGTAATGGTTTTGTGTAAAATCCATATGGTTTAAGAGGAAATATGGGAATCTGAAAATTCTATGAGGGATATATACACCAATTTATTTGAAAAGTGAATAAATTTGTGAGGACACAATTTCCAAAAGGGGGGAAGGATGTAACATCTCATGTAAATAAATAAATAAAACACTTTATGTTTAATTAATATTTTTTGAATTAAATATTAATTTTACTTTAAATGGTTTTCTATGTTCGATGGTGTACCTGATACACAACAACGGGTTTCATTGAAAACACACATTACACAACAATAATATAATATTATTATTTCAAGTGGTATTTAATGGATATCCATTTTATTAGTGGTAATGAACCAAAATAACTACAATATGATAATACATGTTTTTTAATTGTTTTTCCATTTATCCATTAAAATATAAAGGCTTGAAATGTGAATTAATCTAATTTTAAGCATATTTTACTTATAATGTTTGTTTTACCTCTTTTTGATGGACAACCCTTTTTAAATATAGATATTTTCACTTTTATATGTTCTATATGAAAAAAATACTATTATTTCTAATTGGGACATCAATATTTACTTTGGATGAAATTTTGGTATTTTTCTAATAATGTTAATTTTATTAATGAAAAGTGAAAAATGCAATATTTTAATTCAAAACTGCCATTTAATCTTATTTATTTATATAGTTAAGTTACATTTTTAATTAGTTTTAATGTTTAATTAGATTATATTTTTTCCCAAAAATCCAATGATGGCCATTGGAATTAATTTCACTTTGAAAATGGACATAAACAAGTGTCTATATTTTGAAAGTTAATATTTCTAAAAACACACTTTTTGTTTTGACGGCGGGAATTAATTTTAAATTAATTTCTGAAAAATCTATGTTTTGAATTTGTAAAAATGGATTTCATATTTGGAAATAAGAGGTCCAAATTTTTTAATTAGGTAACTTTTATTTTTAGAAATTAGAAATGTTTAATTCAGTAAATATTTTATTTACCATGGTTAAAGGGTAACTCTGGTAAATAAAGGTATACAAATATAATTATAGTAATATAAAATTACAATAACATGCATTCTAATCCTATGTTTTGATACATATCCGACCACGGGAATCTTTGGGTCGATTTAAGGGACTGCATGGAGCCACATAATCGTGTTAATGGCCCTTTATTTTAATTAACTTAAAGTAAAGAAAAAAATGACATAAAAAAAATATCTTCTAGTAAATTTATATTTACATAGGGTTATATAAGTTATATTTTTCACTATAAATATAATTTGTAAATATAAAAATATTTCCAATATCATGGTAATTTTTTTATAATTCTTAGACATAATGTATAATAAATTATTTATGACCCTGTAATGATGTAGTGTTTACCTCATTAAAATATGATTTAAATAAATATGATTATAAAGATTAAATTAATATACAAAACCTATCCAATTATAATTGGATGACTTTATTTAGACCATGATTAATCTTATATTCATCTATAATAAGTTGTGGACCATTAGAAACCAGAAATCATTTTGTAATAAAATAATATTTTAACATTCTCCTAAAGAACCCCTCCTTCCCCTTATAAAAATCCATCAACTCTAACCATTTCCTTACTGCTCTCAAGCCCATTTTCTCATCCAACCTCTGCCCAATTAAGCTCTATACATCCCTCTCCTCCTAATATAAGCCTTAACTTAGGCAGATGGAACCTCAACAAACCTTTTGGTTCAAACCAAATGGAGTTACCTGATTTAAAGGTAACGTCTTTTCTTAAGTTCTTTTGTTTTATTTTACTTTTCCAGTACCCTAAACTATTTTTATTACATTATTTTATAACAATAGATTTTTCCTAAATATACTAGGATGTTATTATGAGATTGATTCTAACTAAACTCACACAAACCTCAATAAAATGGGTAAAGAATATACTATTTCTTTGGATGGAAATCTAATGCCTAACCAAATGATGATTGTTCAATTATCTACTACCACCTATAATGGTGGATATTATGATATCACTATATTTATATATGTTATAAATTATATTTATGTTTTTTATGATTCTGTATTTTCCATTTATAGTATACCATTATGGTTTCCATTATGGGTAAACTCGATAATTTCATTTGAGGAAGTGCGGACTATTTCCCCCTCAAAATGATTTGACTCGTTCATATCATACATGGGATGTATAAAGGAAGGAGTTATTGAAATTATATATTATTTTATACATAAATTAAAATATAACTAAATTTCATTACGTTTTCATTCCATTGAAATAGGAAATAAAAATGAAAGTAGCATTCATGCATACGTACTGCTTTCCATCTCCATGAATGGTGCATTTAATTTCTTATCTCCAAATGTTATGTACTATTATAAATACATATATATATATATATGAGATATACATGATATATATGATATATAAATCATGAATATCATTCTATAGATAATAGACTATTTACCACATAGACAACATGTAAATATAAGAAGTTTATTTTTGACTCAAGTACCCAATCATGACAAAATGATAGTTATTAACATAAATGATTACATAATGTTTATAACAAGGTAATATGTGATATAAAATTAATAATAAACATGAAAAAGGTTCTTAAGAATATAGAAATTAACTTCAGTTTATTATTCAAGAGATTAAAAAATGAACAAGTCAAATCAAACATGAGGTAAGAGACATCATCTCGAACTCCATTCATTGAGGAATATTTTCTTTTATACCCAACATTCATTTATACGTTGTACATACACATTTTAATTTTAATTTAATACAAAAGGAATATTTTTCTATAAGGTCTTTTAATAAAAGACAAAAAATGTTTCTTTTTAATGTATGTGGTGGAAATGACCATTTCTGACATCGCGAGTATTATTTGATCTATGGATTCCTTAACGAGACATAATTTTTTTAAAATGTAAATAAATACCATATAATCTTTTACGTATTTTGGTACATAAAATGGTTTTGATAATGATATTTTTATATCAATATATTTAAATGATATCTTGTGATTGAAATGTGGAAATTTTATCTTTCCTTTGTGTTTATTTTATGTGTAATGAATATGTTACGGTTCATGGGAATTGTAACATATATGGGTCGTTCCCTGATATACCTAGGGCAGGTGATCACTAGATATCTCTACAATGCATTTTGTAACGTGATAGAGGTAAACATGAATTATTTTCCTAAGAGATTTATGGAATATATAGTGAAGGGTATTCCAAATGTAACTCCCTTCATATCTTTCACAGCTACAATGTAAGTATAATTTGGATGCCACAATTAACTTTATGATTCATGATTTCTATGTGTTATTCATAAATCTTATGATTTGATGAGTTATGTTAAAGATTCTATGTTATGTGTGTAATGAGAAACTAATTTTTTATTCTTTGTTTTATAACCCTTTATATGCTTTTTATGCTCATCCAATGTTTTGAAATGTTTTTCACAGGGCATAAAGATGAATAGGGTTAAGTATGGGATCAAAGGAAAGTCTTGATGTCTAAAATATGGAACATGACATGACCTTTTTTTCAAAAGTTTTTATTTTATGAAAAAATGGTAACTGAGTTGAAGTTTCTACTTTGAAATTTTTGAGATTTATTGTAATAGTTATTGCCTAGTTCTCTAAAAATATAAACATGAAAATTTCCTTAATAACAATTATTCATTTAATTCAAGATTTTGCAAATTTTTAAGGTCGGGTCATTTTAATAAAAGATTAAAATAATTGATATTATAAATATATAAAGAAATATTTTTTGATATAATTAATGTCATAGACGAATTTCCTCGATTAATATAAAATTTTAAGATTGATTCAATCACTTTTCTAATGGAATCATGTTGTTATAAAAATGTCATTTATGAATAGTGACCAAAATTGAAATAATTCATATCTTAAAATATGAAATTATTTACCAAATATTTCAAATTCCTAAAAATCCTTGATTCTCCCAAATGGCATTAATATGGACAAATATGGTATAATTTATTTTTTTTTTCGTCTTCTGATATGGTGTGATAATTACGTTAACCCAAAATATGTAAATAACATGATATCACTATAAGATTAAAAAGAGTCAAATAATTGTCGAACAAAAATGATAAGTATAAAAAAATATTACAAAAATATAAAAAATTTATTGGATGATGGGTATTAGAACCAAAATCATTTTACGATCAAATTAAACTATTTTTTTAATTTTAATCTAAATTTAAATAATAATAAATTAATATTTCAAGACATTCCAAAAGTGCCCCTCCTCCCTCTTATAAAAGGCCACTACCACTACCCATATACTTACAATACTCAACCACTATAGAACTTCCAAATTCTACTAAAATAATCTCCCATAATCCCTCCCTTCCTCATATAATCCTTACCTTGGTTAGAAGGAAACTCATGAAATACGTTTTTCTCAAATCAATAGAATTTACCCGATTTAGAGGTAACGCCTTATCTCAAGTTGTTTCACTTTATTTTTCTTCTATACTCCCTATTATATTTAAATTATTTTATTACATAACCAAACAAAAATATCCTCAATATAATATGAGTTCTTTATGAGAGGGATTCATAATTCAATTACACACACCTCCATCTAATGGATATGAACATACTAGTTCTTTGTATGGAAAACTACTTCCTCACGAACTGATGATTGGTTAATTTTCTCTTACCATCTCTCTTGGTGGCCATTTTGATGGAATTATATTAATATATGATACATGTTATATTTATTTTTCCCTTATTCTCTATTAACTTTTATTTATAACATAACTTTATGCTTTAATAAGGTTTAAAAACAACAATTTCATTCGAGGAAGTGCTTACTTCCACCCACTCAATGTGATATGACTCATTAATTCTATACATTAAATCTATTGAGGTTTGTTTTATTAAACCTATGAGAAAAACATGACATAAATATAATACTATTATTATAATATTCCTTTATATCATTTTATTTTTATTTTACTAATATGACAGTGAAATGAGTGTAGCAATCATGCATATGTACGGCATACCATGCCCATGAACGAGGCATTTCATTTCTTACCTCCCAATATTATATATTATAAAAATAAATATATACTATTTATAAGATATATATAAATAATGAATAATATTCTAGAGATGATTTAGTTTCCACCACTGGGAATATTTACATCAAACAAGTTCATTTTCGACTCAAGTAAATAATATCGACAAACTTGCCGATTTAAACATAAATAATTATTTAATTTTATAACATGTTGATATGTTATAAAAAATTAATAATAACCATGAAAAAAATTATTAATAATTTAGAAATTTATCTATGTTTTTTCTTCAAGAATATAAAGAACGAAGAAGACAATTCGTACTCAAGGTAAGGGAAATTTTTAACCCAATTTACATTCTTTTGGTTTATCTTCTACTTCTTGAATATGTCATTTGATGATTATGTGAGAAATTTCATTGATATCATATCTAGTGTTTATACATTATTTATGTGGATTTATAGTTAATACACATAATCAATCTATTTTATTAATAAAATGATATTGTTAATGGATTTTCATAACACAATTACAACTCATTGTGTTTTATGCATACTTCGTTGATTATATTTTTCCATGATTATGTGCGGAATAACTATTTTTTTATTGATTTCGTAATTTAAACTTCTATTTGTGTGGAAATAATTTTGAGACACATAATAACCACATTGAAAAATTATTACAACATTGATACAATCATTGTACGGGACTACATCTCAATCTCCATTCATTAAGGCATATCTTGATATTGCGAACCTTTAATATCATATAATGTCTATACACAACCCTTTTGACATTTTATATCATGAATTTCTATAGTATCATGATATTTATAGTTTTGTTTGATGTTATTATTTATTTATTTTTATTCAAGTGTTTCTCATGTATTACGAGTCTCTTTCTCTTGAACATCATTTTAAAAGATTTAAAGATTTATTCTTATAAACATTTCTTATTAATTTCTATGATTTCAAAATGGTTATAAGGATTTATTTAGATGATCATATATATTTTAAAATTATAATTATTGAATTCCAAATTAAATTTTCAATGTGGTGTGCAATACATGGATTCAAAAATCTCTTTATTATAGGTTTTCAATGGTTTTTGAAATGGATTAAATATTTAATTATATTGAATTGATTTCTCAGTATTGATGAGTGAAATGTTGATAATTTCAATCTCTTATGTGTAATGATTGTATAATGTTACTTGTAAAATTGATGAGTTGTTATGTAATTAACAAAATACATGTGGTTCCATGATAAACCAATGGCACGTGAGCCTGGGATAGCATTCCAATGTATTTGGTAACATGATGAAGGTAAGTGATATTGTTTCTATTAATATGTTAAGGGAATATACTATGATGGGTTTTCCAAACATAAAAATGAAGGTTACTTCCTATGGATTCGCAAATTAACATTTATGAGTTATTATTAACATGAGTAAATTAAAAATATTATAATTTTTTAAGATATGTTAATGACATTATGTTTTATGAAGAAAATGTATAGTAAGTACAAGTTCTTACATTAAATATTCAAGTTGTAATATATATGTTATGAAAAAATTATCTATATATCTAATCCTTAAAGTATCCTCTGTAACATCCCAGGTAAAAAAAGAATATTACCTTTTCATATTTATTGATATTTGTGAAAAAAATTAATATTACTTTAAAGGGAATGCGATGCTCGATGGCATACCCAATACACAACAACGAGTTTCTTTGAAATATTACGATGCACTCTAATAATAAAATAATATTATTTTAAATGGTAGTTAATGCCTATCTATTGTAATGGCTGGAATGAAAAGTACTAAATACAAAATGATTATATATGTTTGTCAAATATTTTTACTTTTATCCAATAAATGTTAGAGGCTTAAACACAAATGGATCCAATTTTAAGCATAGATCTTATAATATTCTTTAGAAGGTCGATTAACAGCCTTTTGATGGAGAACAATTTTTAAAAAAACTTTTGACAATTTTATATGTTGTATTTGAAAGAATAAAATCCTTCTTTAGAATCTGGACATCAAAATGTACTTTGTGTAAATTTTTGTTATTTTTTCCGATAAAGTTCATTTTTAGTGAAAAATATTGATTTTTAAATCAAAACCTCCTTTTAATATAATTTATTTATATGGTTAGATAATATTTTTAATTGGGTTTAAATTGTAATTAAAATGTATTATTACCATTTAATCCAATGGTGGTCATTTGAAATAATTTCACTTTGAAATTGGACATAAACAAGTGTCAATCTTTTAATAGATATTGTTTCTTAAAAACACGCTATTTGTTTTGACAATGGGAATAAATTATTAAATTATTTAATGAAACTTATATGTTTTTAATTTTGTAAAATATAAATTATTTTTGAATTTGGAATATCAAATATATCTTAGGGTGAATTTTTGGTATTTTTCTGAAAAACTTCAATTTTTGATGAAAAGTGAAACCACTAAGTTGTAGTTAGAAAATTGATTATTCATTTAAATGAAAATTTACCACTTCTATGATTTCATTTTCAAAACTCCTACATACATGGTTTTCCCTTATGAAGTAAAATGTGGTTCAATGGGATTAAAATATTTTTTTGGTGAATAGTATCTTTTAAGTTTTATTAATCGTGATTAAAGGTAATTAGTGTAATTTAAGGTAAAGATAATGTTATAATAATATGAAATGACCTTGAAACATGTCCTACCCTTATTTTATGAGTCATATCCGACCATGAAAATCCATGGGTCAACTTGGGGATGCCATGGATCCACTTGGGCAATAAAATGACATTAATAACGTTCTATTTAAAGTTAAAATAAAATGTCACAAATATGTATTCTTTTACTAAAACAATTTTTAAATGGGGTTATAAAAGTTATATTTTTTACTAAAAATATTAATTTAAAAGATTAAAAGATTCCTACATCATATTATTTTTTTTATAATTTTTATACATTATATAAATTAATTAATTTATGACACCATGATGATGAAATGATTACCTCATTAATGAACAGTTTAAATAAAATGAAAATATAATGTAATGTCTAAGACATACACTTGTCAAAAACCTATTGGATGGGTGGATTTATAACCCTTATCACCTTATCCTTGATATATATAATTTTGGGACCTTTGATATTCAAAAAACATTATATAATAAAGTAACTTTTCATGCCTTTCCAAGAGTGACCCTCCTCCCACTTATAAAAGGCCCCCAACTCTACCTCCTTAACCACACTTCTCAAGCCCTTGGCTCGTCCAACCACTGCTCATATTGTCTATCCAAATCCCTCTCTTACTCGTAGAAGCCTCACTTTGGGTATAAGTCTTTCCAAGGAAGCCTTTGAGCTCAAACCAAGAGGAGTTACCCAATTTAAAGATAATGTATTCACTTGTGTTCTTTTGTTTTATTTTTCTTCTCCAACCCCCTAAAATCTTTTTATTATTTTCTTATATAACAACACCAGTATCTATAGTATACTAGGATTTTGTTATGAGAATTATTTTATTTACACTTACACATACCATCGTCTAATGGTTAAAGAACATAATTTTTCTATGGTTTGCGAATTTCTATCTCACGAAACGATGATTGTTCAATCTATTTTTAACACCTTTCATGGTGGAAATTGAGATGCCAAACTATTTATATATGATATATATTATTTTTATGTTTTACTTATGATTCTTTATTTCTTTTTTATGTAATACCTTTATGGTTTCCATTATGGATAAACACGATAATTTCATTTTGTGGAAGTGCGGACTACCGCCCCCTCAAAGTGATTTGATTCTTTTATGTCATATGTGGGATGTATGAAGGATTACGTGAATGATATTATATATGAAATTATACTGGAATTATAATATAATTTTATATAATTATTATTTAATTTAGTTAAATATGAAATAGAAATGAAAGTATCGTTCATGCGTACGTACGGCTTACCATCTCCATGAACGGTGTGTTTCATTTCTTACCTCTAAATGTTATGTAATATTATAAATGCATTTATATACAAGACATATATTATATAAATGATAAATATATAATTAATAAAATTAGGGATTTAATATATATTTTACCACATGAACAACTTGTAATTATAAGATGTTTATTTTTGACTCAAATACCAATGATTGACAAAACGACCGTTATTAATTTAAATAATTACATAATGTTCACAAAATGTTAATAAATTAAATAAAAGGAATAATGAACATAAAAAAGTTTCTTAAGCAAGTATAAATTAACTCTGGTTTATTATTCAGGAATATAATGATACAAACATGAAAATTCGGACTTGAGGTAAGGGATCCAACCTCTCTCTTTCTTTTTAAGTACTCTCTTTTATGTCACTTCTTTTAAGCTCATGTTTCAAATGTTGGGGGATGTTCCTCTATATTACTCTCACTTTACTTTTTATGTTCATATTATTAGAGACCCTATTTGATCTCATCAAACTTTTTTGGATGTTTTAAGTGGTGCTGTTAGGCTTCCGAATTTTCGTAAGGGATTTATTATCTCACTTTTAATTCTGTGAGATTTCCATTGTTCACCACTTATTTATTTCATGTGGTGTATTGTGTACTGAACATTCATATATATTTTCATTATTATATTTATATTCATGGTATTATGTGATTCATTTTTTTTTATTATCTTTTGGTCATACGACTCGATTGATCACAACGAGGTAAGGGGTTTTCTCTCACCTTTTGTTCCCGTGAGATTCATGCTAAATTTGACAATATTTCCTTTTGTGTGGTGTATTTAATGACCATGATTGTATTATTTGTATAATATAATTTAATTTATGGGTATTTACATCTTCATTGTATGACCCTTCTTTCATGTGGTGTACGTTTCGAAAGTTACCCAAATCGTAAAGGGAACCTTTCACCATCCTCTTTTTAAAAGACTTATTTTGGTTATGTATTTTAATTTAGATCATATTATGTTGGGATGTGTTTTTATATAACCTTATTTCTGTAAATTGTATTTCCATGTGATGAGATACCCTTTATCTCACTCATCAACAATTTTTCTAATATTTGATGTGATGTCGTTAGGATATCGAATTTTTGAAAGGGAATTCTTAACCCAATTTTGATTCTTTGGGATAAACTTATACTTCCTGATTATGTCATTCTATAAATATGTGTAGATGACGTCTTATTATTTTACGCTTACTATCCACTTATATTGGGTGTATTTATATTTTACACACATAATATTGTAATTGATTTATCCTTAATCTAAGGATACCGTCTTTGTATGGGACTTTGTCTCAAACTTCTTTCATTGAGGCATATTTTGTTCTAATACCAGACGTTCATTTATACACTGTATAAACCCATTTTACATCTAATTTCATTCAAAATGAATCTTTTATATAAAAGGTGTTTTACTAAATGACAAGTAGTATGTTTCTTTTTAACGTACGCGGTGACAACGACCATTCCCCACGGCGAGTATTATTTGATCTTTGGCTTCCTCAAAAAGCCATAAAATCTGTAAAAGTAAATAAATACCATATACTCATTTATGTATTTTGGTATTGAAAATGGTTTTGATAATGGATTTGTTATGTCAATATATTTAAGTGATATATTGAGCTTGAATTGTGTAAATTTTTTCTTTCCATTATAATTGTTTATGTGTTGTGATTTTATAGTTGTACTTGGACATTTGACGGGTGGTTACATGATAAACCAAATGAAGGGTGGTGCTGTGAATACCAGGATGGGTGGTTACATTTTAACCTCAAATGCATTGGGTATGGAAGTCAGCAGTATGGCTATTCCATGTAGTGATATGTGTGGAAGCCGAGTGTATGGTTATTCCATTTAAGTATGTTTATGTCCCAAGTTACCTTTATATGTTATGTGTTCTTTATATGGGTTTTTTGGTAATATTTTGGTTACAAAATGGTAAGTAATTATCTTTTTTCTGTGAAGATTATTTTCTACTTCTTAAAGATGAAAATTATTACTTTGATAAAGTAGTCATGCTTTACTTAATGTTTTGAAAAACTAACAGTTTTTCTTCCTTGTGTATCTTTTACTGGGCTTTTTATGCTCGTCCCAAGTTTTTGAAATGTTTTCCACAGGTCTTAATGATGAATAGGGTCAAGTATGGGATCAAGGAAAGACATGCAATTTAAAACATGGAACTAGACTTGTTTCTTTTTAGGAGTATTTATTTTATGGAAACTTAGTAGAAGTGTCTACATTGTAATCTTTTGAGATGTAATAGTTATGTCCTAATTCTCTAAAACTCTAAAACTGAAAAGATCCTCCATGTGAATTATTAATTTAATTCATGATTATGTAATGTTTTAAGGATGGGTCCTTATTGTTGGTATCAGATGTCAGTTTAGATAACATTAGAGTTTAGGGTATTCTATAATCATAAGTGACATTACCATAATTGCTAGGATTTCAGAAAGAGTCATAGTTATCAGATAAACTGAATATGTAAGTATATCTTAGTGTTTATCTTACACATTAGTACATGATGATTTTTTTGATATACTCACACTGACATTTTTGGTTTTAGTAAATGGATGGATCTAGCAGGCACCAAAGTGACAATGGGTTTGAAGGAAACTATGGTGGTTCTCTGATTAAGAGACTGGATGAAATGGGGGATTCAATGAAGAAACTCGTGGTTATTCTAAACCAAATAGAAAGGAGTCATGATTAAACACTTGAACCTTGGTGAGTTCTCTGATGAATCATGTACGAGTGAACCAACTGGATGTGGAAGTTCAGGTAATAATTATAATGGTAACCATTAGGGTTTATGTGATCCTTACTTTTGAGGTAATTATGGGTTACTATATGATGGAAAATGAAAGGCATGAGGTAAAATTGAGGTTAAATTATGTTATGGTTATTTTGAGATATTCTTTCTCTTTTTGGGGGAATGTTTTAATAATTATATAGTTTAAGAAAAAGGACAACACACAGACCGTGTGACAACCCGTCGCGTCGGACAAAGCTGCGATAATCAAACCCACAAACAAAGTGCGACTGGTATTTACCTCCTACCACTGGACTATGTGATGTCCCTGGTTAGTATGACAAATTATTTTTAGTTATATAATTTTATGAATCAAGAATAAGTTGATTTTGGGTTATCTTGGAAAATATTGACCTATCATGCAAGATATGTGATTAGGCTAATTACTTTTCGGTGTGAGACTTTAAGAGTAACTGATGTTCTTTGGAGATAAATATTAAGATTTACCTTAGAAGACTATGCGATTAAATCCTTCAAATATTTGGTTTTCAATATTAGTTTGGTTTAATTTGATGAATTTTATGGAAAAAATTTTTATCGAAAGGTCTTCGTTGAACTTTGGGTTTTGTTGGACAAATTTTTGAGATTAAGAATAGATTTTCTTTTTATAGAGGATTATCCTTTTGTGGATTATCTGATCTTTTTCTAACAATTTTGGTTTTGGTAAAGGTATAGAGATATGGGAAATATATAGTTCTCTTTTTTGGATTAGGTGATTCTCTAGAAGTTTATTATAGCACTCTTAATGTGAAAAAATCATCCTAAATACTCGTCTTTTGAAGAGAAAAAACATGAGTTTGTGTAAGAAATATACTAAGTGATGAAAGTCTAAACGAAAAGTAAGTATGATTCCTTGTGATTTAGTTAAGTTCATAAATAAATTCCTCAATGAAAATTTACTTTAAACTAAAATGTGTTCTGTTAACATTTCCTACTAGGGAATCAAATACCGTTTAACCCATCACAAGTTTGTGATTTTCTTGTGGTTAACTTTCTCCTAATCATGTTTTCCATCACTCTCCATTAGAACATGACAATTTTTTTCTCTTCCATGTCCATATTTTCTTACATGGAATCCTAGTATGGGTTAACTCGGGTGAATTTTTTACTGCTCGTTATTTATTTTAAAGTGATAGTTTTACTGACTCTTGTTCCGATGTGGGATTTTCAATGAAGTTTCTGAGCCCAATTTTAAAATTGCGAGGACACAATACCCAAAAGGGGGGAAGGACATAACATCCCTAGTAAATAAACAATATTACTTTTTTATATGTATTAATATTTGTGAAATAAAATTTTAATATTACTTTAAAGGGAACGCTATGCTCGATGGCGTACCCAATACGCAACAACGAATTTCATTGAAATATTACATTAAACTCTAATTATAAAATAATATTATTTTAAATGGTAGTTAATGCCTAGCCATTATAATGGCGGGAATGAACAGAAATAAATACAAAATGATTATATATGTTTGTCAAATATTTTTAATTTTATCCAATAAATGTTAGAGGCTTAAAACGCAAATGGATCCAATTTTAAGCATAGATCTTCTAATATTCTTTAAATGGTCGATTAACCGGCTTTTGATGGCAGACCCTTTTTAAAAATAAATTTGACAATTTTATATGTTGTATTTGAAAAAATAAAATCCTTTTTTAGAATCTGGACATCAAAATTTACTTTGTGTAAATTTTTGTTATTTTTTCTGATAAAGGTCATTTTTAGTGAAAATGTTGTATTTTAATTCAAAACCTCCTTTTAATATAATTTATTTATATGGATATATTATCTTTTTAATTGGGTTTAAATTGTAATTAAAATATATTTTTAATATTTAATCCAATGGTGGTCATCTGAATTAATTTCACTTTGAAATTGGACATAAACAAGTGTCAATCATTTAATAGATATTGTTCCTTAAAAACACGCTATTTGATTTGACAACGGGAATTAATTATTAAATTAATTAATGAAACTTATATGTGTTGAATTTTTTAATATAGACATCATTTTTCAATTCAGAATATCAAATATATATTCAGGTAAATTTTTGGTATTTTTCTGAGAAACGTCAATTTTTGATGAATAGTGAAACCACTAAGTGGTAGTTAAAAAACTGATTTTTCTTTTAAACAAAACTTTACCACTTATATGATTTTATTTTAAATATTCCTATGTACATGGTTGTCATTAGGAGGTAAAATTTGGTTCAATGGGATTAAAGTATTTTTTTGTGGAATAGTAACTTTTATGTTTTGTTAATCGCGATTAAAGGTAATTAGTGTAATTTAAGGTAAAGATAATGTTATAATAATATGAAATGACCTTGACACATGTACTACCCTTATTGTATGAGTAATTTCAAACCAACACAATCCATTTTTCAACTTGCGGACCCCATGGTTCCACTTGGGTAAGAAAATGACATTAATAACTTTTTATTTAAAGATAAAATCAAAATGTCACAAACATGTATTGTTTTACTAAAACAATTTTTACATGGGGTTATACAAGTCATATTTTTGACTATAAATATCAATTGGAAAGATACAAATATTTCCTACAACATAGTAGTTTTTATAATTTTTGGACATTAAATAAATTAATTTATATATGACAC
Source organism: Viscum album (assembly GCA_963277665.1). NCBI lineage: Eukaryota > Viridiplantae > Streptophyta > Magnoliopsida > Santalales > Viscaceae > Viscum > Viscum album. The sequence continues at coordinate 436,344,479 of OY728127.1, read as the reverse complement.
CATGATGATGCAACGATTACCTCATTAATGAACGATTTAAATAAAATGAAAAGATAATGTAAAATATAAGACATACACTTGTAAAAAACCTATTTTATGGGTGGATTTAGAACCCTTATCACCTTATACTAGAAATATATAATTTTGGGACCTTTTATATTCGAAAATAATTTTATAATAAAGTAACATATCAAGTCTTTCCAAGAGTGCCTCTCCTCCCTCTTATAAAAGGCCTCCACCTCTACCTCCTTACCCACACTTCTCAGGCCCTTGTCTCATCCAACATATGATCATATTGTCTATAAAAATAACTCTAATACTCTTATAAGCCTCAATTTGGGCAGAATGCTTTCCATGCAAGCCTTTGAGCTCAAACCAAGAGGAGTTACCCATTTTAAAGGTAATGTATTCACTTGTGTTATTTTGTTTTATTTTGACTCTCCAACCACATAAACTCTTTTTATTATTTTCTTTTGAACAAAACCCAGTATCTACAGTATACAAAGATATTTTTATGAGAATTATTTGATTTACACTTACACACTCCTCCGTCTAATGGTTAAAGAACATACTGTTTCTGTGGTTGGCGAATTTCTGCCTTGCGAAACGATGATTGTTCAATCTATTTTTAACACCTTTCATGGTGGCCATCAAGATGTCACTATATTTATATATGATATATATTATATTTATGTTTTACTTATGATTCATTATTTTTCATTTACGACATACCTTTATGGTTTCCATTGTGGATAAATGCGATAATTTCATTTTTTGGAAGTGTGGACTACCGCCCACTCAAAGTGATTTGATTTGTTAATTCCATATGTGGGAAATATAAAGGATAGAGTTAATTTTATTATATATGATATTATACTATAATTATAATATACCTTTATATAATAATTATTTCATTCCATTAAATATGAAATATAAATGAAAGTAGCATTCATGCGTACGTACGGCTTACCGTCTCCATGAATGGTGTGTTTCATTTCATACCTCTAAATGTTATGTAATATTATAAATTCATTTATATACTGAATATATATCATACACATGATATCTAAATCATTTATATAATTTTGTATTTAATATATATTTTACCACATGAACAACTTGTAGTTATAAGATGTTTATTTTTGACTCAAGTACCAATGATCGACAAAACGACCGTTATTAATTTAAATAATTACATAATGTTCATAAAATGGTAATAAATTATATAAAAGGAATAATGAACAAAAAAAGGTTCTTAAGAAATTATAAATTTAATCTGGTTTATTATTCATGAATATAAATAAACGCACATGACAAATCGGTCATGAGATAAGGGATCCAACCTCTCTCTTTCATTTTAAGTACTCTCTTTTATGTCACTTCTTTTAAGCTCCTCTTTCTTATGTTGGGGGATGTTCTTCTATATTCATCTTACTGTACGTTTTATGTTCATATGATGAGAGACCCTATGTGATCTCATCAAACTGGTTTTTGGATGTTTTAAGTGGCGCTGTTAGGCAGCTGGATTTTCGTAAGGGATTTCTTATCTCACTTTTAATTATGTGAGATTTCCATTGTTTGCCACTTATTTATTGCAGGTGGTGTATTGTGTACTAAACACTCATATATATAATCATGATTATGTTTATATTCATGGTATTATGCGATTCATTTGGTTTTTATTATCTTTTGGTCATACGACTCGATTGATCACAATGAGGTAAGGGGGTTTTATCTCACTTTTTGTTCCCGTGAGATTCATGCTACATTTGACACTATTTCCTTTTGTGTGGTGTATTTACTACACATTATTTTATTCTTTGTGTAATATACATTAATTTATGGTTATTTAAATATTCATTTTATGACCCTTCTTTCATGTGGTGTACGTTTCAAAAGTTACCCAAATCGGTAAGGGGACCTTTCACCCTCCTCTTTTTAAAAGACTTCTTTTGGTTATGTCTTTTAATTTACATCTTCTTATGTTGGGATATGTTCTTGTATATCCTTATTTCAGTAAATTTTATGTCCAAGTGACGAGATACCCTTTATCTATCTCATCAAATCTTGTTATAAAATTTGATGTGACGTCGTTAGGCTATCGAATTTTTGCAAAGGAACTTCTTATCCCAATTTTGATTCTTTGGGTTAAACTTCTACTTCTTGATTATGTCATTATATGAATATGTTTGGACGACCTCTTAATGTTTTACACTTAATATACACTTATATTTGGTGTATTTATATTTGACACACATAATAATGTAATTTATTTATCCTTAATCTAAGGATATCGTATTTGTATGGGACTTCGTCTCAATCTCCTTTCATTGAGGCATATTTTGTTCTAACACAAGGCTTTATTTTATACGATTTATAAACCCTTTGACTTATACTTTTATTCAAAAGAAATCTTTTATATACGAAGCATTTTACTAAATGACAAGAAGTATGTTCCTTTTTAACGTACGCGGTCTCAAAAACCTTTCCATGGCCGCAAGTATTATTTGATCATTGGCTTCCTCAACAAGTCGTAATATTTTTAAAAGTAAATAAAAACCATATACTATTTTATGTATTTTGGTATTGAAATTTTTTTTGATAATGGATTTGTTATGTCAATATATTTAAGTGATATATTATTCTTTAAATGTGTAAATGTTTTCTTTACTTTATAATTGTTTTATGTGTTCTGATTTTATAATGGTACATGGACATTTGACGGGTGGTTACGTGATAAACCAAATGATGGGTGGTGTCGTGAATACCAGGACGTATGGTTATGTTATAACCTACAATGCATGGGGTATGGATATTAGACGTATGGCTATTCCATGTAGTGATATGTGTGGAAGTCGACCGCATGGTTATTCCATTTATGTATGTTTAGGTCCCAAGTTACCTTTATATGTTATGTGTTCTTTATATGGGTTTTATGGTAATCATTTGGTTACAAAAGGGTATGTAATGATCTTTTTTTAGTGAAGAGTATTTAATACTTCTTAAAGGTGAAAATTATTACTTAGATAAAGTATTCATGGTTTACTTGATGTTTTGAAAAACTAACAGTTTTCCTTCCTTGTGTATCTTTTATAGGGATTTTTATGCTCATCCCATGTTTTTGAAATTTTTTCCACAGGACATAAAGATGAATATGGTCAAGTATGGTATCAAGGAATGACGTGCTATTTAAAACATGGAACTAGAAATGTTTCTTTTTAAGATTTTTTATTTTCTGGATACTTAGTAGAAGTTTCTACTTTGTAATATTTTGAGATGTAATAGTTTTGTCCTAATTATCTAAAACTCTAAACCTGAAAAGATCCTCTATGTGAATTATTAATTTAATTCCTGATTATGTAATGTGTTATGGTTGGGTCCTTATATCCTCGATTTGAATTGATGTAAATTTTGAAATTATCTCATGATTAATTTACGTTTAAAGTTGGGGCCTTATACTCTACCATATGGATCAGTAATAAACAGTAGAGTAAAATAGAAAAATGAAATAATAATGGAAAATAATTAAATGTCAATTTTATAATAATGACATAAAAATAAGCCATGGTCATGTAAAGAATAAACCATCCATGAACATAATGATTCATACAAATATTAAATATTTTTCAGATAATATAAAACAGTAATAGAGTGAAATATATATAAATAAGCATCATACCAAACACTTTTGGGTAGACTAAATAATTTTTTTTCACCCATTTCCATGTCAAATCATTGTCTCTAAAGTTTTATCATAAAGAGTTATAAATCAATGACATAACATGAATCTGTGATATCTATTTCAGAAAGAAATTTATGATTGAACTTGGTGTTTATAGAAGCTAGAATATCACTATAATGACCCAAGTATTTATAGAATAATACATTTTCCTTTATCTTAATACATATGAATAGGATATTAATTTTTAGGTAGAGGGGGGACTTTTTATGATAGCATACTCGACGCACAATAATGGACATCTCTGAAATCCTAAATTGCACTCAATATTGAATTATACTAAAAAATAATAAAATAATAATATTATTATTTAATTTGTTGTAAAAGAATAACAATTATAATGGAGGTAATGAATTGTATAAAATATATTTTGAAATATGGTTTACACATTTTTAAATGATGATTCATTGGTTAACAAATTTAATAGACATAGAAATAAAAAACCAATTGAATATAATGGATGTGTTTTTATGAAATCAAATTTAAAAGAGTATAATTATGTATTCATATTTCTATTAATGGATTTTTATTTATTTAAAATATTATATATATATATATATATTCAATTTAATGTTTTAAATTCATCTTATATATTCCCTAGATATTTTATATGAATAAATTCAATTTTTCCGGATAAAAGAAGTATATTTTCTAAAAATATCGTTTTACCAGCATCCATTGGTGAAATTTTTTTAAATATCATTTTAACACATTTATATGTTTTATTTTCCAAATTTAAATTTTTCTTTTGAATAGGAACATTATAATTTACTTTGGATAAAATTTTGGTATTTCTCTACTAAATGTCATTTTTATTGAATAGTGAAAAATATTGCATTTTAATTCATAACTGTATATTAAAATAAAATAATTTTATATATATATTATAATTTTAAATGGTATAAATCTGAAATTTGATAATATTTTAATAATTTAATCCAATTTTGGCCATCGGAAGTAATTTCACTTTGAAACTGGTTATAAACACATGTCAATCATTTGGTTCTTTTATTTCTTAAAAAATTGTTTCTTGGTTTGGAAAATTGTAATTAATTAAAAATTAATTTATGAAACCTTTGCGTTTAGAGTATGGAATAATGGATTACATATTATTAATCAGGATTCCCAAATTTTGTTAAAATCTAACCTTTATTTTTATACATTTTGAATTTTGATATCAGTAAATTTTTTATTTACCATGGTAAAAGGATAAATCCATTAAATATGGGTCAAAAATAACATTATAATACTATTACATTACTCTAACACGTTTATTAACACTATTTAATGAACTATTTCTGGCCATGAGCATCCTTGGGTCTATTTTAGGACCCCATGGATCCATTTGTGAGTGAAAATGACATTTAATTACTCTTAATTTAATGTTGATGAAAATATATCCTGAACAATTATGTTTTAGTAAAACAATTTTTATATGGGGTTATATAAGTTATATTTTTAATATAAATAGTAATTATAATGATAAATTTATTTTCTACATAATGGAATTTTATTTTATTTTTTAGAGATTAGTAAAATATATGTATTTATGAAAAATTGGTGATGTAGTGATTACCTAATAAATGAATGTTTTAAATAATAGAGATTTTAAAAATTAAAATAAATATATTTTCAAAAATTTTATGCCATGATCGAATTTTAGGAATAAATATGACTTTTTATATTTTATTTAATTATGTTTTTCATAATGAATCATGTTTTTATTGATGTTTTAATAGTCATGATATGAATAGTATATAGATTGACATAAATGAGTTTTAAAAAATACTATTTTTAAATGATATAATGATACTATAATATTTTATTCAACCAATGTACTTATATAATGTAGAAAATTTCATAAATGAAACAATTTTGGTTATTTTGGCATTTTATTGTTTTTATATTAACCATATTATATGAATATACAAGAAGACACAGTAAGAGTTAAATTAGTCAAATAATGGTTAAAGATAAATGATAAGGTTAAAATTGAGACCAAAACATGTATTAAAACTATTGGATGAGAGGATGACAAAAATCCTTATATTATAATCTAATTAAATAAGTTTTCAATATTTTTAAATAAAAATTCTGTTTATAATAATAAAATCTTCCAAGACATTCCGAAAGTACACCTCCTCCCTCTTATAAAAGGGAAGCACCTCTAACGCTAACTCACTCATCTAAAAAACCCATAGATCATCCAACCTCTTCCAAAATAATCTCCATGCATCCATGTATTCCTCTTTTTTTCCTTAACTTGGAAATATGGAAATTCATGAAGGCCTTTTAGATTAAATCAAAAGTTGTAACCCGATTTGTGGTTATGTATTCTCTCAACATTCATCCATTTATTTTCCTTCTCCAACCACCAAAACTATGTTTATTCCATAATTTTATAATAACACAAGAAAATTAAATATAATAAGATTTTTTTATGAGAAGTATTATACCTACACTAACAGAAACTTCCATCTAATTTATTTAGAACATAATGTTTCTGTCGACGACGAACTACTGCCTCACGAAATGATGATTATTCAATTATCTCCTACAACCTCCCATGGTAAACATTATAATTGAACTATAATTATATATGATATATATGATATATATATATATATAATCTATATTCTTCTGTAATTATCATTTATATTATACCTTAATTCATTTCATTTTGTATAATCACGATAATTTCATTTGAGAAAGTTCATACTACCGCCCCCTCAAAGTGATATGACTTATTCAGGCTATAAATGTATATTATAAAGAAGGGAATTAATGATCTAATGTAACATATATATATATATATTATATTATAATAGAATTATAATATAACTATGTATAATTAATTTTTTAGTCCTTTAAATATGAAATAGAAAAGGAAGTAGCTTTCAAGCGTAAGAACGGCATACCGTCTCCATGAACGTTGCATTTCATTTCTTATCTCCAAATGTTTTTTGAATTTTAAAAATACATATATAATGGATATATATTATATTTATGATAACTTTTTCATGAATATCATTCTGGGGATAATGGAATTTTTACCACATGGATAAATTTTAATTATAAGAAGTTAATTTTTGACTCATGTACCAATCATCAACAAAAAGACCAATATAAACATAAATAATTATATGATTATTATAGCAAGTTAATAAGTGATATAAATGTAACAATAATCATTATAATGGTCCAGGAGCAAGTAGAATTTAACAAATCATTATTATTCAAGGATATAAAAAACAAATAATACAAGTCGGACTAAATGTAATATACTTCATCTCAATCTCCTTTTGAAGAGGCATATTTGGATAATATACACCTATTTATTTTATATGGGGTATAATAATACCCTTGAAATTTAATTTTCATTCAAGGGGAAATATTTTTTCAATGAATCTTTTTAATAAATGACAGAAGTAATTTTCTATCGTATGCAATGACAACGACAATTCTACAGCTGTGAGAATTATTTGACATATGGATTCCATAACAAGCCTTAATGTTTTTAAAAGGAAAATAAATACCATTTCCCCGTTTTAAGTAATTGGGTATTGGAAATATTTTAGGAAATTGATTGATTATTTCAATAACTTGAAATAGTTTGCAATCATTGTAAATGAAATGTTATTAGTGAAATGTTTATATTCGTAATATTTTATTGTTATGAATTTATAATGGTACGTGGACATTTGATGGGTGGTTATTTGATAAACCAAATTATGAGTGGTTATTTGATAAACCAAGGATGGATGGTTACATTATAACCTCGAATGCATTGGGTATAAAAGTTCTCTATATGGATAATACATTTAGGGATATGTGTGGAAGTCATATATATTGTTATTCCATTTTAGTATGTTTATGTTACTTTATACCATTATATGATATATGTTCTTTTCTATGGGTTATATATAATCTATTGGTTCAAAAAAAAAATATCAATGATCTTATATTCATTGAAGTGTCTTTAATACTTATTTAGGGTGAAAATTAATACATTATGATAAATTATTTATGGTTTACATGTTGTTTTGAAAAATAACAATTTTTTTTCTTTATATATCCCCTAAAACGATCATTATTGTAATACTATGTTTTTTAAATATTATTCAGTGGAATTAATGTGAAATAAGGTTCAGGATGGGATCAAGTAAATGTTATGTTGTTTAAAATGTTAAACTAACTATGTTTCCTTTTTAAGAGATTCTTTTTTATGAAAAAAACATTAATGGGTAGACTGGTCTACAAGTAATATTAAAGATGTTATGTTTACGTAATGACCTAATTATATGAATCTCTAAACTGGAAAAGATCCTCCACATGAAATATTTAATTTATTTCAATATTAGGTAATGTTTAAGGCTTAGGCCTTAGAGTTGGAATTAGAGGTAGGTTTAGATAACTTTAGAGGTTAGGGTGTTATGTAATCATAACTGACATAACCATAATGGTTAGCATATTAGAACGAGTCATAAATATTTTAGATATATTAAATTTGTTTGAGATAACAGTAATATGTATATCTTAGTGTTTACCCTCCTCATAAGTTATTATATGATTATTTTATTGATATAATCACACTAACCTCCTTATTTTTTTTAGTAAATGGATGGATCTAGTAGGCACCAAAGTAAAATGTGATTTCAATCATGACAATTTTCTAAATAAGAAACAAAATAAAATGAGAGTTTCAATGAGATCTCGTAGTGTTATTTTCTCCCAAAAATATGGAGTCATGATTTACCACTTAAACATTGGTTATTTTTATAAGGCATCATTTCTGTGAGAAATGAATCCCAAAGGAAGTTTAGTAATAATATTATAGGTTAGTATATTCCAAAACACATGTGTCAAATATTAAGAAATAAAAACCTACTAAAATGCATCAAGAGATGTTAATATGTATTAGATGTGGTAATGATGGTCATAAAGTAATAACCTACCATGGAAGAAAGGAAGCATCCTTTTAAATCTATGAAAGGTAAATAAGATCATTCTGAGGGATCAATTGAATGTTTTAAATGTGGTGTGTATGGTCATTACACAAATAGGTGTTCTATGAAGCAGGATCGACTATGGGATTAGCTAGACCATACAAATATATCATTACCAATACCTAATTCCATTCCATTTGATGATGAGGAAACTTACAATTACCAATGAAATGTAAGGATTATTTCTTAGATAATGTTTTGATATTGTTGAACCTTAGGATATGATTCATGTTTAATATTGTATGAATGAAGTGTTACGAAATAATATGGAAAAGAATTTTTAATGGACCATGAAGAATGTAGAAATAGTGTGAAGTCTACATATAAGATATTCATGTGTTATGGTAGATTTTTTGAATCTTAAATGCTTAAAATTATTAAGGATATTTTGATGATGGTATTACATTAGAAATTTTTTCTAGTATGTGTAACCCCGAGGTTTGATATGGGAATATGTTATTCAAGGAAGAATTATCTTTTCTTGTGTGTACATTATAGATAACATTAAGAGTTCATGTGATCTTTTTTTAGGAAATTATGGGTTATTAGTTTTTGGGATGCAAAATGTGAGGTATGAAATAACCTTTTAGGTAAAAATATGTTGTGAATTATTTTAAGTATTTTAACTCATTTTTTTAATGTATTTAGAATTATATAGTTTTTGAACAATGACAACACGTAGACCAAGTGGCAACCCGTCACATTGGACAAAGTTATGGGAATCGAACCCATAACCAATGTGCTACTATAATTTTTCACCTACCACTAGACTACATGATGTCCCTGGTTATAATGAATAACTACATTTAATTAAATTATTTTTTGGATCAAGAATTAATTGATTTTCGAATAATATGATTTATCAAATGGATATCTTTTATATAGGAAAATTATTTGTTTATTATGAGATAAGTGTTATTTTGAAAGACTTTCTCTCTTTTGGGAACACTATATAACTAAGGAAAATAGAATACTATGCGATTTCATTTGATTAGAAATGGTGGAATTTTATTTTGAAATAATCTATGTATTTATAGTGGAATTATTGAAATTTTGGTCATTTATGGAAATGATTAACCTTTCATAGTGAATATCTGATTAGTTTAATTACATTTAAGTATGATACATTTTGTGTAGTAGATGTCATTTAAAGATAAATATTATATTTTTATGGATGAATATGAAATCAAATCCTTTTTAAATTTGGTTTTCTAAATTATTTGGGATTATTATGAATAATTTTAAGGAAAATGGTGTATTTATTTATCTTTTATAAGCTTTGGGTATTGTTTTCTTAAATTCGGAGATTTATAGTTTTGATTATTTTTAAAAAATAAAAACCTTTTTTTGTGATTATTTGATCACATACTAACCATTTTTTAGTTAATGTATAAAAACGAGGGAAATGTATAGTTAATAATTTTAGGATTATGGGATTATCATGATGTGGATTATAGTGCTTTATGTGTGACCAAGTAATCATTAGTACTCATCATTTGGTGAAAAGTTGAGTTTTTTGTTGATTCTTATTAAAGGATGAAACTATGCATGAAAATTAAGTATATTTACTTATATTCATATTCAATATCATAAATATTTTCTCCAAATTTTTGAAAGGTAACTAGAAATATATATTTTTCAGTTTACTTTTCCTACTAGGGAGTCAAATACTGTATGAAAAATCACAAGTTTTTGGTTTTCTGGCGGTTAACATTATCTTGATAATGTTGTATTCTCCCTTTTGGTTTTTTAATGATTGTGGGTTATATATTTTATATCCATTTTTTCATGGAATCCTTACTTATGTAATCTTTGGATAAAATTATTCTTAAATTAAATTCTTATAAAGTTATATATTTATTGACTCCTTTCCTAATATGGGACTTCCAATGATGTTTCTGGGCCCAATTTTGAATGGCGAGGATGCAATATCCAAAATGGAGAAGTATGTAACGAAACATGTATTTATTGAATAATACTTTGTGATATAAATTAAAACTTATGAAAAATAAATTAATTTTAAAATACAAGGGAAACTTTTTCTGATAATGTACTTGACACGCAACAACATGCCTCTATGAAATCTTACATTGGACGCAACATTGAGTTATGCTTCAAAATAATACAACAATAATATTATCATATTAAATGGTAGTCAGCACCAAGATGTTATAAATGAAGGAATAAATAGTATAATCTATATTTTAAAATATGGTTCACACGTGTTTAAATGATGATTCATTGGCTACCAAATTTATTAGGAATGGAAATAAAAAAATAATTGAATATAAGAGATGCATTTTTATGAAAACCTATTGAAAAAAGAATAATTGTGTTTTAATACCACCATTTATAGATTGTAATTTAAACAAAAATATATAAAATATATTAAATGTAATGCTTTAAATTAATCTTATATTTTTCAAGATATTATATAAAAATAAATTCATTTTTTCCTATAAATAAATTATTTTTCAAAAAATGTTATTTTACAACTTTTTGAGGGAAAAACATTATTAAATCAATATTTTGACACCTTTCTACATTTTATTTTAAAAAATAATCTTTTTATTTATAATAAAAAACGTAAATTGTACTTTGGATGAAATTTTGGAGTTTATCATCTAAAGATCATTTTTAATGAATAGTGAAATATTCTGCATTTTAATTCATAAATATCAATTAATATAATTTATTTATATAGTTATAGAATAAATTTAATTTGTTTTAAATTAAAATTTGATTATATTTTTATTATTTAATACAATTTTGGTCGTTTTGAGTAATTTCACATTGAAATTGGGCAAAAGCGCATGTTAATCTTTTGGATGTTTTTACTTCATACAAACAAGATTTTAGATTTAGACAGAAGTTATTATTTATAAATTAATTTTCAAATGTATATGTTTTAAATTTGAGAAAATGGATTCCATATTTGTAATTATGATGTCTAAATTGTGTAAATATGTAACCATTATTTTTATAAATTATTAATAGTAACTGTAGTAAATTTTTTATTTATCATGGGTAAAGGGTAAATCCTGTAAATAAAGGTAAAAATATTATTAAAAATATTATTAAATTCCCATAAAACATTTCATAAACCAATTGGATGAAATATTTCATACCATTTGAATCCTTACATCGATTTCAGGACCCCATGGAGCCACTTCTTTGGGAAAATGACATTTGTTTACTTTTAATTTAATGATAAGGAAAATATAACCTAACCAAGTAAGTTTTCGTAAAAAAAATTTATATGGTGTTATATAAGTCATAATGTTTTACTATAAATAGCCTTTAGAAACATAAAAAAGTTACATTCATCATTGTCTTATATATACTATTTTTAGATTTTAGATAAATAAATTTTATTTATGACTCAATGGTGATGCAGTGATTACCTTATTAATGAATGTTTGAAATAAATGAAATTATAAAAAATTAAAATAAAATTATTTTGATATTTTATTTTCCATAAACAAGTTTTAGGGATATTTAGGACTACTCACACTTGAATTAATAATGTTTTTTAAATAATAAAGATGTTATAGATTTTTTAAAAGTCATGATATGAATAGTATATAAATTGACCAAAATGAGTATAAAAAAATACTATTTTAATAAATGATATAATAGACATAAAAATATATGATTCATAAAAATCAAATAAATAATGTTTTAAATGTGATTAATTAACCAGTTTATATTCTATTGGAATTATATGGTAACTATATTAACTATATAGTATGAATATACAAGAAGACATGGTAATAGGTAAATTAGTTATCTAAGGGTTAAAGATAAATTATAAGGTTAAATTTGAAACCAAAACATCCTTAAAACCTATTTTTTAGAGTATTTAAAACACTACACTTCTTATCTTCGAATTAAAAGTGTTTTCGGTCTTTTTAAAAATGAAATTAATTTTATATTGAAATCATATTTCATGATATTCCTAATGTTCCCATAGGAACTTTTTTAAAAGGACAACAACTCTAACCCTTACACACACCTTTCAAGCCCCCATGGATCATCCAAAATCTTACAAAATTAGTTTAAAATACTCCTATACTCCTCATAGAAGCCTTAACTTGAGAATAAGTGTTGGTCGGAGTGGATAATCATGAGGGGGGTGAATTGAGTTCCAATTAAAATTTATGTTAAAATATTGTATATTTAAAAACCCCAATTTATAAAACAAATTAAACTATATTGAATTTATACAGATTGTAAATGTTCACATAGCTTCTAAAAGATTGATTAGGTCTCAGTTAATTTAACCACAAGATTAAATTAACTTTTGAAACTAACCTACTAATTTACAATAAGTGTAAACACTTTCTAATTTAATTATCAAAGTAGCATTAAAATAGTTTTGTATTTCAAAGTAATAGTAGAGAAATAAATAAGATATATGTAGTATACTATAAACATAAACTAAAGATGCACAACAGACATAACAAGAGGTTCAGTCTCAAGCCGAGACATAGTCCTCTCAACTTTATATAAATTAGATCCACACCCGGTATCAGGGTTAACAACAGTTTACAAAACTGTCCAGGACATGCAGGGACCTCTACCACTGTTCTACGTGGGAAACGAAACAAAGACCAGGCCACACAAGGACCTCTCCCATAGTTGACATGGGTAAACAAGAGTAAACAATTGAGGTTTGAGGATTTTGATATCCTCCAGTTCAGTGCAGCAGACAGTGTGTGTATAAGATATACAGAGTACACGACACTGCTCAAAAGTTAATAAATAAATCACTTAGAGAGAGGAGATAAGCGTTTAGAAATATATAGTGATTATTAATGAAGCTATGGACTCTTTGGATTTAGCAGGAATTCTTCTGAGTCCTTCTCTGGGTTTTCTATTGAAAAACAGAGGGTCGTAGTCATCTTGTCTTTTACGGATCTCTTGATTCGTCGTGTGTTCTTCAGTGGTGTTGGATTGCATTCATGAGAATTCTTTGATGTTCTGGAAAATATCATTCTTGATCCGGATTGTTCTTATTGCAGTTCTCTCGGTGTATATAAGTTATTCTCGTTGTATATTCACACTTTCGCACCGCTTGCCTTCTATATCGTGTAATGCATCTTAATATTCCTTATATTCCACACGTTCTGACAGTAAGAATGATTCCCTTTTCATAGGTACGAGATACGGTTTTCTGACATGCCAACAACATTCATTAAATAACATTAATTGCATTAAAAACATCAAATATGACCATTAGAATTATTTAAATAATATTGACAAAAAGTTAAGGAACAGTGTCACAGTGATTATGTAAACAAAGTATTCTTCACGGTATGAGGTTCACGGTATAAGCATCACGGTATGTTCATGTCACGGTGTTTGGGTCACGGTGTCTGGGTCATGGTGTCTGGGTCACGGTGTCTAGGTCACGGTGTCTGGGTCACGGTGAGCCCTTCACGGTGAGTCCATACTTAGGCAAATATCGGTATTTGGACTTATACAGAATATGCAGAATATGGATTAAGCTTAATCATTAGAGAGTAAGAGAACATGAATCATAAATATAAAGGCTTGATAATATATGAGATATTTTTTATCATGTATAAGACTTGTAAATAATAAAGAGAGTAATTATCATCCATAAGAATTGTTATCATTAAACCATGATGAGTAGTTAATATTGAGATTGAAGTGCATTAGCAAGATGTGCAATGAAGATTGAGATTAATTAACAGTAAAAGGATTTTTGATCATTAAAACATGATTAACACATGAGGAGTCCAACAATCTCCCCCTTTTTGATGATCACAAATCAGATATAGGCAGAATATAAATAAAATGTAACATTAATGATCCTAGCATAACAAAAAAACATTTTAGAGATTTCTCCCCCTTTTTGATTCTTGTAGAGATTTCTCCCCCTTTTGGGATTATCAAAAAGTAGAGAAAATGAAACTTCGGCAGTTCTCATTAAACAAAGGGTTTAAAATACAACATACAGTAGAAATACAAACAGTAAACTAGAAAAGACATCCCATCAAAAAGAAAACAGTCTCGAGACTCTTCAGGGAGCCATCTTTTCCTTGCCTTTATCAGCAGCAGGAACTGGTGCTGAAGTAGAAGAAGGCATAGATGTAGTAGATAAAGAGGGTAAGGGTAGACCTTCAAAAACAGATGGAGCCAAAGTGATAGTAGAAGAAGATCTAGGCGTAGGTTGGTCAAGAATGATTGGCCGGATCTGGGAAAGAGCTTGGCCGACTGACATGGCATTTGAGGCTAAGGCAGGTAGAGCAGGTCTAAGGGGTGCAGCAGCTGGAGCAACTATAGTAGCACTCTGCACATGAAGTTACGGCTTCAAAAGATTGATGAAATCAGTACTGATTTCACCACCATATTTCATAGCCTTTTCAAAATCATCCTTATTTTCCATAAACTTGTCAAACAATCTGGTAAACTCTGTATGTTTTTGAACTTGAGTTTTAAAAGCTTGAGTCACTGGAGGGATTCTCAAATTTTCCACAAGATATCTAAAGTGATATGTCATATCACTTTTAGAAAAAATCCGGGATATATAAAGATATATTTTATTTGTGATCTCTTGTTGAGCATCATTGGCTATCTTAGAATGATTCTTAACCAAGTCCAATGCTCTATCACTATTTTTTACCACTACTGTCAAAGAAGAAAGATCCAAGCCACTGAAGGAACTCTGAATTTATTCCTTGATTATGGATCTTAGCATAAAATCATCCAAAGAAGATGTGGAGGTCTGACCAAGAGCAGGTGAAGCCTTGACAGCTTCAGTTAGAACTTTTAGCTATTTCAGAACTTTTTGCAGGCATCCAGTGTATTCATCTGTAAGCTTATTCAGAGTTTCCACAAGCTCTCTCATGCGTTCTAGCATCTTGGTGTCTCTTTTTCCAATATTTTCATCAAAAGAAAGGAGGTATGGATAAACTTTAGACACAATTTCCCTAGCATGGAGGGAATCAGATGGCTCAAGAGAATATTCCACAGTTGTAGGAGTAGAAACAGGAGAAGATTCTGATCTCAAGGATAACTCATTCTGCAAACTTGCTATCATATTTTTCAGATTTTCAACATCAGTGCTCAAAAGCATATTCTCTACTCTGAATTCTTGAATTTCTTGGATCATCCTTGGTTGAATATGCAAGATAATATTTTCCAAGAGAATTTATGCATCTTCTTGACATAACTGATATACTGGACGAGGTTGAGTGGAGAAAATTTTCTCAACTCCAACTAACAATTTTTCTCAAAAAACTTTCAGATCCTCTTTGGTCACAAAAGAAGTGATGCTCAGGTAAAGGTGCATGTAAAGGTAGTGGTTCAGATTCTGGTTGAGGCTCAGATTCATCTTCAGACTCAGATTCTGATTTGAATTGAGGTTGGGTCTCTGGTTCTGGTTCTGGATGAGCTACAGAATTCAGTTGAAATAGTGAAGAAAGATCCATTCCAGTTGTAGACACTTTCTCTGACTCATTCACATCATAAAATCTTGGGAAAACAAAATGGGTGTGCACAGTGTATGAGATAGCAGGTTGAGATGCTTCAGCAGATCCAGCTTCTGTAATCTCAATATTTTGAGGTTCCTCCCCCTCAAATTGTGCTTCCCTTTCAGATTCATGAGGCTCAAGAACATGGAAAAAATACACAGTATCATCCCTTATCTCTTCAGTAAATTATTGCCTTGCCAACTGGAAGTAAATTTCCATCCACTCTTCAACAGAGGGAATTATCTCAGGAAACGACTGTTCCACTGGTCGAACTTCCAGACTTGCTTATTTTTCAACAGAATGATCCTCTTCATCAGGATCTACCTCAAAGTTTGCTCTTTGTTTTGAATCAGGAAAAACCAAATTCCTTGTAGCATTAGGATGAGCTTCTAGATTTACATCCGCACTGGAAGCAGCAGCTTCCTCTTCTCTCAAACTAGCACCAACATCCACTTCTAGAGGTATTTCATCAGGGATAATAGCAGGGAAAATAGTCTGTTCTTTTTCAATATGATTTGTTTCCATTTGAGGTCTTCCAGCTTCTTCTCTTGGAGATACTTCGGCAGTTACTTCCTATTCTTCTTCTTCTTCTGAATACTCAGCCACTTCATCTGGTTCCAAACTGGGATCAGATAGATTTTTAGGCCTTCTTGGATAGTCAACAAGATTAAACTTTTTATACACTTGATTGTTATCCTCAACCCACTGCTTTTTCCAGGGGTTCCAGCTAATCTTCGTTCTTCTAATGATAGGTATGGATACGCAGAAATCAAGGTCCTCTAACTTTTATTCATTTGGTCCAACCATCACTTTGGAAACTAATAGAGTCGAAATCATCCTTGAGTAAAACAGGGAGGTGGATTTGGAAGTGACTTTGATCAGCTCATAGATATGATTGATAACATACTTGCATAGGTTGATCTTATGTCCACTGTTCAACAGATGAATCAGGAACACGTCATGATACTTCATCACAGCAAAATATCCTTTTCTTGGACTAATCAAAATTTGAACAAACTTGAACAGATGTCTAGTCTCCCCATCTAATTCAGAAGTTATGGCCCTTCATTTGGTGCCATTTCTAGTCAATTATTCCAAATCAGTCTCTAGGTCAATGATGTCGGTTGTTGGAGGAGGGTCTCTCTAGTAATCCTCAAAAACTTCTTCATAGGGAATCCCTAGGGATACAGCCCACAACCTCGAAGAGAAAGAGCACTTTTGACCCATTATCCATCTTTTCACCATAAAGATTTCTCCAAACTCAATAGAAAACTTTACATACTAATAAAATTGAGATACCAATTTCAGGTAGATCGGTCTATTCTGTCCAGTGAACCATCTAAGCTATCCTTGATCTCTTAAAACTTTCAAAACTAAAGATCTGCTAGACAGAATCCACTCTGCACAAACCTCTTTTTCAGGTACAACTGTACGGATTACCAGATTTGGGTTTACAGGTCTTTCGGGATCTATCCTCAGTATCCTCTTATGTTTCTTAGTGCGGTGCTTCTCAGACGAGGGTGAAGATGGACGCTTCATACTTGTAATCCACTGAAGGTTCGGGCGAGAGGGAAGATAAGGTTCAGGAGAGACTTCGGGTAAGGAATCGAATGAAACCCTTATGTTTTATCATTTGGGAATTTCAAACATCATAAAAAACGCGGGAAATCAAATAGCGGTGAAATAAAAAAACTTACGCGATACGGGTTAAAATAAGAAAGGAAAAAAATAAAAAAAACTTTCACAGTGAGCCCATGAGCATGGATAACGGTGTGATGAAAACTAGTCATCATGGTGAGACATTTGATAGTTGTCACAGTGAGACAATGAGCATTCTATGCAGTCACGGTGAGATAGTATGTTGACAGACCGTGAGCATAAATTCTGGACGGTGAGACCGTGAACATAAAATAGTAACATAGAAATAGTGACTATGAAACCGTAAAGTAAAATACAGTACAGTATTAAATATTAAGATCAGTAAGATATTCACTTATGATCAATCATACCAAGATCATGTATTATGTAGTCTAATCTTTCATAATTTAATGGTTTAGTGAATATATCAGCAAGTTGATTTTCAGTACCAATGAATTCCAAAGTGATATCACCTTTTTGATAATGATCCCTCAAAAATTGATGTCTTACATCAATATGTTTTGTCCTAGAATGAGAAACTGGATTATTAGAAATGTTAATAGCACTTGTCTTGTCACAATTTATTGGGACAAGTCTGAATTGATATCCATAGTCTAGTAATGTGTGCTTCATCCACAAAATTTGTGCACAACAACTTCCAGAAGCTATGTATTCTGCTTCTGGTGTAGATAATGCAATAGAATTTTGTTTCATACTACACCATGATACTAGTGACTTTCCTAAAAGGTGACACATTCCAAAGGTGATTTTTTATCTAACAAACATCCAGAAAAATCAGCATCAGAATAACTAAATAATTCAAATTATTTTCCTTTGGGATAGAATAGTCCTAAATTGGGAGTATGCTTGAGGTATTTGAAAATTCACTTTACAGCATTTAAATGTGACTCTTTAGGATTTTCATGAAAATGAGCACACATACACACACTAAACATAATATCAGGATGACTATCATTTAGGTAGAGTAGGCTTCCAATCATTCCTCTATAAGTGGTTTGATCAACAGATTTACCATCTTCATCAAGATCCATCTTACAGGTGGTACTCATGGGAGTGTCACTACTTTTTGTGCTATCCAATCCAAAACGTTTTAAAAGATCTCTAGTATATTTACTTTGAGTTAAAATAATTCCATTATAATTATGAAAGATTTGAAATCCAAGAAAGAATTTAAGTTAACCCATTAAACTCATTTCAAATTCATTTTTAATCATTTTAGAAAAATTAGTACATAATTTAGTTTTTGAAGATCCAAAAATAATATCATCTACATAAATTTTTACAACTAGAACATCTTTAGAAATTCGTTTTATAAACAGAGTAGGATCAGTTATTCCTTTTGTAAAACCTTTAGAAATTAGAAAATTACTTAATCTATGATACCAAGCTCTTGGAGCTTGCTTTAAACGATATAAATCATTTGATAATTTGAAAATATGATTTGGAAAATGAGGGTTCGAAAATCCAGGTGGTTTTTCAACAAAAACATCCTCAGCAATATACCGATTCAAGAATGCACTCTTGACATCCATTTGATATAGTTTGAAATTTAGATGTGCAGCATAAGCGAGTAAAATCCTAATAGCTTCTAATCTGGCTACTAGAGAAAAAGTCTCCTCATTGACTATACCTTCTTATTGAATACAGCCTTGTGCAACTAGCCTCGCTTTATTTCTAACTATGTTTCCATATTCATCTACTTTATTTTTAAACACCCATTTTGTGCCTATTCTTAAAGTGTCCTTAGGTCTTTCAACAGGGTTCCAAAATTTATTTCATTCAAATTGATTGAGTTCTTCGTGCATAGAAATTACCAAAAATTCATCATTAATAGCATCATCAATGTTTTTAGGTTCAATATGTGACAAGAAGGCTTGATGTTCAACATGATTTCTAAGAGAAGCTCTAGTCTGTGTCCGTCTATCAACATTTCCTAAAACAGCATCTAAAGGATGATTCTTTAGAATTCTAGTTGATCTATTAAATGTAGGACTAGAAATTTCAGGTTCTTCTCTAGGTTCCGGTTCATTAGGAACAGATTCTGGAATAAGTCCAGAACCGGTTGTCTTTATAGCAGGTTCATTAGATTTGTCATTAAGGTCTAGAACAGATAAATATTCTTCAATATTTTCAAGAGAGGTTTTAGGATCATGTGGATCAGTTTCATCAAACATGATGTGAACATATTATTCTACACATTTGGTTCTCTTATTAAAGACTCTATAGGCTTTGCTAGTTAAATAATAACCAAGAAAAAATCATTCATCGCTTTTAGAAGAAAACTTATCAAGAATATCCTTTGTATTAAGAATAAAAACTTTACTGCCAAAAAATCTGAAGTAACTTACTTTAGGTTTTCTATTGTTCCCGAACTCATAAGGGGTCTTCTTAAGAACAGGTCTAATCAAGACTCTATTGATGATATAAAAAGATGTATTGACAGCTTCAGCCCAAAAGTAAAAAAGGCAGGTCATATTCATTAATCATAGTTCTAGAAATTTCTTGCAAGGTTCTATTTCTTCTTTCTACTACAACATTCTGCTGAGGTGTCCTAGGAGTAGAAAAGTTATGACTATAGCCATTGTGTGAGCAATAGGATTCAAACTCATGATCTTCAAACTCATGGTCATGATCACTTCTTAGGGTTTTAATCTTAAGTCCACTAAGATTTTCTATAGATTTGGAGTATTTGACAAATTAAGAACAAGCTTCACTTTTGTGAGCTAATAAGTATACCAAAGTATATCTAGAAAAGTCATCTACTAGGACATAGACATAGTGCTTCCCATTTAATCTAGAAACTCAAGATGTTCCAAACAAATCCATGTGAACCAACTTGAGAGGTTGAGAAGTTGAAACTTCTTTCTTTGATTTAAAAGAAACCTTATGTCGCTTTCCCTTTTGACTGGGATTACAAACTTTTTCATTTTGAAACTCAAGTTTAGGTAGGTCTCTAACTAAGTTCTTCCTAGTAAGTTTTCTATGTGAGTGTACATTGCAGTGTCCTAATCTTCTATGCCATAACCATGACTCTTTATGAAAAGCATTTAGACAGGTAAAATTTTTCTTAGCTAAGGAATTTAAATCAACAACATAAATAATTTCATTTCTTATAGTAGAAAAAACTAAAACGTTTTGAGAATTAAAAACATTACAAGAATAATTTTCAAATTTGACTTTATAACCATCATCACATAATTGAGAAATACTTAACAGATTATATTTCAGTCCATAAAAGAATAAAACTTTAGAAATTAATATTGAAGCAGTGTTATCAATTTGGCCTAGGCCGATGATCATTCCTTTATAATTATCACCAAAGGTGACATGTACTCCATCAACATTTTTTAAACTTTTGAAACATGAGTATTCCTCAGACATATGTCTTGAACATTCAATTTCCAGATACCATGTATTCTTGTGGGAATTCTTCATGAAGGTTTCGTACAAAACAGATTTAATTAGGAAATGATTTTGGTACCCAAATCTTCTTGGGTCCAGACAGGTTAGCAATCAAAGCTTTCGGTACACACATTTGTCTTATGGGTCTCATCTAATTCACAGAATTAAAATATTTTGAATGATAAACTCTATTATATTTATAACTAAGTGAATAACTAGTTGAATCATACAAATGTCCAGAACTAGAACTTGTAGTATTCTGACCAGATTTAGGAACAAATCTATTCTTGGTAATCTGTCTTTGTCCAGGGAGGTATCCTATTCTAGTATTATATCTAGGTGCAATCTGCTTTCCTAGCATTTGAGTAAGAGTATCTTTTCCATTTGTGATTTTCTCTAAGTCCTTTGCATGTTGCTCATTTGAAAATTTCAGTTCAGTGTTTTCATCAAGCAACCAAGCATTCTTTTCCATTTCTATGTCAAGATCATATTTATGTTTAATAGTTAAAGCATATTGATTCTTTAAACCTTTGTATTTTTCTTTCAGCTCATTACAGGTTTCCTCCAACATATCACAGTATTCAAACAGTCCATATTTTGACATATTTTCATAATACGAATCATCTCTAGAATAATAAGAATTTAAAGGAGGAGTTTCAGATGTTACCTTAGAAGTGTTTGTCATAAAACACTTGTTTGCCTTATTTCTGTTTTCAGTCTCAAAAGCATCAGATTCACTGGAGCTATCCTCAGAAGCACTCCACGTAGCCTTCATGGCTTTCTTATACTTCTTATCCTTATACTCATATTTCTTCTTGTATTTCATCTTTGGATAGTCTGCTTTTATATTTTTTCTAGATATTATATAAAAATAAATTCATTTTTTCCCTATAAATAAAGTATTTTTCTAAAAATGTTGTTTTACAACATTTTGACGGAAAAACATTATTAAATCAATATTTTGACACCTTTCTATGTTTTATTTTAAAAATTAATCTTTTTATTTATAATAAAAAACTAAAATTTTACTTTGGATGATATTTTGGAGTTTTTCTTCTAAAGATCATTTTTAATGAATAGTGAAATATTCTAAATTTTAATTCATAAATGTCAACTAATATATTTTATCTATATAGTTATAGAATACATTTAATTTGTTTTAAATTAAAATTTGATTATATTTTTATTATTTAACACAATTTTGGTCGTTTTAAGTAATTTCACATTGAAATTGGGAAGAACTGCATGTTAATCTTTTGGATGTTTTTACTTCATACAAACACGTTATTAGATTTAGATAGAAGATATTATTTATAAATAAATTTTAAAACATATATGTTTTAAATTTGAAAAAATGGATTCCATATTTTTAATTAGGATATCTAAATTGTGTAAATATGTATGTTTTATTTTTATAAAGTATTAATAGTAACTGTAGTAAATATTTTATTTACCATGGGTAAAGGGTAAATCCTGTAAATAATGGTAAAAATAATATTAAAAATATTATTAAATTCGCACAAAACATTTCCTAAACCAATTGGATGAAATATTTCATTCCATTGGAATCCTTACGTCGATTTCAGGACCCATGGAGCCACTTCTTTGTGAAAATGACATTTTTTTAGTTTTAATATAATGATAAAGTATATATAACCTAACCAAGTAACTTTTCATAAAAAATTTATATGGTGTTATATAAGTCATAATTTTTTACTATAAATAGTCTTTAGAATGATAAAAATATTTCATTCATTATTTTCTTTTGTTTATAATTTTTAGATATTAAATAAATAAATTTTATTTATGACACAATGGTGATGCAGTGATTACCTTATTAATGAATTTTTGAAATAAATGAAATTATAAAAAATTAAAATAAAATGATTTTGATATTTTATATTCTATAAATGAGTTTTAGGGATATTTATGACTTCTCGCACTTGAATTAATGTTGTTTTTTTTTTGAAATAATAAAGATGTTATGGATTTTTTAAAAGTCATGATATGAATAGTATATAAATTAAGCAAAATGAATTAAAAAAAATAATATTTTAATAAATGATATAATATCCATAAAAAATATTATTCATACAAATGAAATAGATAATTTTTTAAATGTGATTAATTATCCAGTTTATATTCTATTGGAATTATATGGTAACTATATTAACTATATAGTATGAATATACAAGAAGACATGGTAATAGTTAAATTTGTTATCTAAGGGTTGAAGATAAATTATTAGGTTAAATATGAAACCAAAATATCCTTAAAACCAATTTTATAGAGTATTTAAAACACTGCACTTCTTGTCTTCGAATTAAAAGAGTTTTGGGTCTTTTTTAAATCGAAATTAAATTTATATTGAAATCATATTTAATGATATTCCTAATGTGCCCATCGGCCCTTTTATAAAAGGCCAACAACTCTAACCCTTATAGACACCTCTCAAGTCCCCATGGATCATCCAAAATCTTAAAAAATAAGTTGAAAATGCCCCTATATTCCTCATAGAAGCCTTACCTTGAGAATAAGTGTTAGTCGGAGTGGATACTCAAGAGGGGGGGTGAATTGAGTTCCAATTAAAATTTTGGTTAAAATGTTGTCTATTTAAAAATCCCCAATTTATAAAACAAGTTAAACTGTAGTGAGTTTATACAGATTGTAAATGTTCACTTAGCTTCTCAAAGATTGATTAGGTCTTAGTTAATTTAACCACAAGATTAAATTAACTTTTGAAACTAACCTACTAATTTAAAATAAGTGTAAACACTTGCTAATTTAACTATCAAATTATCTTTAAAATAGTTTTTTATTTCAAAGTAATAGCAGTAGAATAAATAAGATATATGTAGTATACTATAAATGTAAACTAATGATGAACAACAGATATAACAAGAGGTTCAGTTTCAAGACGAGACTTAGTCCTCTAAAATTTATATAAATTTGATCCACACCCTGTATTGGGGATAAAAACATTTTACAAAACTATCTAGGCCGCGCAGGGACGTCTACCACTGGTCTACGTGGGAAACAAAACAAAGACCAGGCCACACAAGGACCTCTTCCACAGTTTACGTGGGTAAACAAGAGTAAACAATTGAGGTTTGAGGATTTTGATATCCTCCAGTTCAGTGTAGGAGACAGTGTGTGTATAAGACATACAGAGTACACCACACTGCTCGAAAGTTAATAAATAAATCACTTAGAGAGAGGACATAAGAATTTTGAAAGCTCTAGTGATTATTAATGAAGCTCTAAACTATTTGGATTCAGCATGAATGCTTCTGAGTCCTTCTATGGTTTTTCTGCTGAAAAACAGAGTGTCGTAGTCAGCTTGTCTTTTACGGATCTCTTGATTCGTCGTGTGTTCTTCAGTGGTGTTGGATTTTATTCATGAAAATTATTTGATGGTCTGTAAAATCTCTTTCTTGATCAGGATTTTTCATCTAGTAGTCCTCTCGGTGTATGTAAGTTCTTCTTATTGTATATTCACACTTACGCACCACTTCCCTTATATATCATGTACTTCATCTTAATCTTCCTTATATTCCACACGTTCTGACAGTAGGAATGTTTCCCTTTTCATAGGTACGAGATACGGTTTCCTGACATGCCAACAACTATCATTAAATAACATTAATTGCATTAAAAACATCAAATATGACAGTTAGTATTATTTGAATAATATTTACAAAAAGTTAAGGAACGGTGTCACAATGATTACATAAACGGTGTCTTCTTCACAGTACGAGGTTCACGGTATGAGATTCACATTAGGTTCATGTCATGGTGTCTAGCTCACGGTGTGTCCTTCACGGTGTATGGGTCATGGTTTCTGGGTCACGGTTTCTGGGTCACGGTTTCTGGGTCACGCTGTCTGGGTCACGGTGTCTGGGTCACGGTGTCTGGGTCACGGTGAGTCCTTCACGGTGAGTCCATACATAAACAAATATATGTATTTGGACTTAGATAGAATATACAGAATATGGATTAAGCTTAATCGTTAGAGAGTAAGAGAACATGAATCATAAACATAAATTCTTGATAATATATGATAGATTTGTGATCATGCATAAAACATGTAAATAATAAATAGAGTAATTAACATCCATAAGATTTGTTATCATTGAACCATAATGAGTAGTTATTGTTGAGATTGAAAAGAATTAGCAAGATGTGCAATGAAGATTGAGATTAATTAACAGTAAATGGATTTGTGATCATTAAAACATGATTAACACATGAGGAGTCCAACAATAATGAAATTCTTAATAGATTTGTAACTTAAATAAAAAGGAGTTACCCGATTTGAGCTAATGTCTTCTCAGATGCTTCTACCATTTATTTTCTTTCTCCAACCCCCAAAAATATATTTATTCAATTATTTTTATAAAAACACTAATATATTCTGTTTACTATGATGTTTTTATGAGATTAATTTGACCTAAAATCATAATCACCTTCATCCAACGGATATAGAACATACTGTTTTTGTGGACGGTGAACTACTGCCTAACGAAACAATGATTGTTCAATTATCTTGTACCGCCTGTCATGGTAGACATTATTTTGGAACTATAATTATATATGATATATATGAAATTTATTTTATAAGTATTTTCTGTAATTATCATTTATAATATACTTTTATTCTTTTCATGTTGAATAAATACGATAATTTCATTTAAGGATGTGCGGACTACCACCACCTGAAAGTGATATGACTCATTCATTATATACATGATACGTATAAAAGATGCAATTAATGAACATATATAACATAAAAATGATATTTTATTGTAATTATAATATAACTATGTATCATTATGTTTTCATTCATTTAAATATGATATATAAACGAAAGTAGTGGTCTTGCGTACATATGTCTTACCGTCTCAATGAACTGTGCATTTCCTTTCGTATCTCCAAATGTTATGGACTATTATAAATACTTATATACTAGATATGTATATGATATATATGATATATAAATCATGAATATAATTTTGGTGAGAATTTAAATTTGACCACATAGGCAATTAATATTTATAACAAGTTCATTTTTGACTCATGTAACGAAGATCGACAAAATGACTGATGTGAACTTAAATAATTATATAATTATCATATGAAGGTAATATGTGATATAAAAGGAGTAATAAAATTTAAAAATATTAAGATTAAATTATAAATTAACTAATGTTTATTATTCAGGGAGATAAAGAATGAACAAGAAAAATCAGATCAAATGTAAGGGACTTCGTCTCAATCTCCTTTCATTAAGGATTTTTTTCAAAAATATAAAAAACATTATTTTATATAGTGTATAATAAATCCATTTGACTTTTATTTTCATTAAAAGGGAATCCTTTTTCTCTGAATTTTTTTTCTAAATGACAAAATGAATGTTTTTAACATAAGCGTGACAATGACCGTTCTGATGTCCCGAGCATTATTTGATGTATGGCTTCCTTAACAAGATATAATGTTTCTTAAAGGAAAATAGTTACATTATTCCCATATTTATGTAATTTGGTATTTAAAATGTTTTTTTTAAATGTATTGAGTGTTTCAATATCTTAGAATAATTTCTTTTTGTTTTAAATAAAATTTTATTATTGAAATGTTGATATTTCGAATATTTTAGGTGTTATGATTTTTTAATGGAAAATGGGAATTTGATGGGTGGTTACGTGATAAATCAAAGGATAGGTGGTTCTGCGATAAAACATGTAAGGGTGGTTATGTTATGACCTCAAATTCATTGGTTATGGATGTCAACCATATGGCTATTCTATTAAGTGAAATATTTGGAATTCGAATGTATGGTTATTCCATTTATGCATTTTTATGTCCATTGTTGCCTTTGTATGTTATATATTGTTTTTTATGGGTTTTATGGTAATATGTTTGTTAAAAAATGGTGAGAAATGAGATTATATTCATTGAGGTGACTTTTATACTTCTTTCAGGTGAATAGTATTACTATAAGATAATGTATTCATGGTTTACATGTTTCTTTTAAAACTATAACTTTTCTTTTTTTATGAATCCCTTGATGAGATTTTTATGCTCATCCCATGTTATTTAAATGTTTTTCATAGTACATAAAGTGGAATAGAGTATTTAATTGTATCATGGAAAAAAAATTATTAAAAAAGTAACTAAAAATGTTTCTTTTTTTATGAGTTTTCATTTTATGAAAAAAATGATACTAAATTAAAGTGACTACATTTATTATTAGAGTTGTTATGTATATGTTATGACCTAATTATCAAATTTTATAAACCTAAAAAAATCCTTAATGTGAAATATTTAATTTAATTTATGACTATCTAATGTTTATGGATGGGGCCTCACAACCACCAATAATATTCTCTAATGAAAATAAAATAAATTATTTAAAAAGTAATAATGTTTATGTATATTGAAACCCTGGGAAATTAAATAAATATCCATGTTTTTCTTAGTTTATCTATGGAAAACCTATCCAGCCATACATGATTTTCCCTATGTCATAAGTTGTCTGGGCATTCCACCTTTTTATTATATAAACATAGGACTTGAGGGTTATGACCATGTTGTCCATTTATAATGATAGTAATGTAATGTTCCATAATTTCCATGTTATTTTACTTCTTATAAGATTAGTTAAATCCAAATTGGTTTACCCTTTCTACTTCCCCATTAGGGGAAATGAGCTATAATAACATTAAGATCATATCCTAGGTATCATCAATGTGATACATGAATGGAAACTGTGAAATAATATATTTTGGTCAATAATATCAAGATGAATCTAATGATAACCTGTCAATTGATTCATTTTAGTTTATACATATATATATATATATATGTGAACCCTGAGTTCCATGATGGGTATTCACATCCTATGAAAAATAATATATCCAAGTCTGTTCTTCTATATGGAGGAAACATTGATGAATTGGTTGGAATCCCAAGATTCCATCCAATAATGTCAATAGTGGGAAACTAGTAATCAACTAGTGTATGTAATTCCTTTATGAATTTTTGGTTATTTTAAAATAATAAATCTTGATATAATAATTCATTAATAATATATAATCATTAGGAAAACGAAGTTCATAATTCATAATTTAAAAAGTGATAAGTGACATGATATTTTCATTCTACTTCCATTTAAATAATTTATCCATTTCAATTTATTATAAAATCCACCCATCATCATGGGGTTCTCTACTTCATTAGTTAAATTTAAAATTTCATTTAATACCAAAATGGTCCATGTAGGGGAACCTTATCAATTTTCAAATCATCATATCTCATTTATTTAACAAATATACAAAAAATTCATTTAATTCCAATGATAAATTCATTTGAGATAGGCATAACTGGTCTATTGATGTGACTTAACCAATAAGATATTTATTTAATTCTTTTAAAACTACCACTACTGGGTGGAAAACTCAATACAATTCATGGGTAATTTAATTACATAATAATGGAATTTGTTTCATGGGTATATAATCAATGAACAACATTGGGTGGTTTGAGTCGAGTTTTTCCACTTGAAAATATGAAATTACGTTTATAAGGACAAACTAGTTTACATAATTTGATAATTCATAATTAATAACACAATATTGAGTAGATACAAAGATATTTTGGTGTGATATATAATGATGTATAATTATAAATGATAAAACATGGGTAAATCCCAATGACCACATTCCTTTTACCAAGAAAGATTCACTTATCCCATATATAGCATTGAACTAAGTCAAAATGAGATAAAACACAAAAACAGGAAAAACATTAATATACGGCATATGACATTTCCTTGAAACAATATCGATAGAAACACTTAAAATAGAGATAGTATGGAAGATTATTCATTGACTAATTGAGGTATTTCCAACATGAACTATGAAATTCAATCCCTAACCGAGATGAAGGATATCTCACATTACTATGTGTATGAATAAAAGGGTTTAGAGAATAGAGTTATTCTGGGTAAAATGGAGGAGAAATGAGTGTTTTGGATTAAAAGGATTGAATGGGAAAAAAATAAATTCATTATTTTTAAAGGATTACACAATTATACTACACAGTTTCAACAAACATGTTCCAACCATGTTCAGCACTATCCATATGGTACACCACATTACATGACTAGGGGCATAGTTTGACAAACCATGTATTTCCTATAACTTTCTACTATCCTTGAACCTCACCTCCCCCCCTCACATGGATTGGAGTACTATTAGAAAAACCTTACACAACCCATGTGATAAATTTATGAAATTTACTATAGAAACCAATTCAAAACAATGTTGCCTTATTTGAATAGTTATAATACCGTTATAAAACCCCTATAGGGCCAGATGTTCTGGGAGCATGGTTATAAATTACTATGTGATATCTAAGATCCCACTTTTCTCTGTCCCAAAAATTTGGATTTTGATGACTGATGCTCCAATATATTGTCCAGAATATAAATATATAACTCAACATTTACGAACCAATAAAAAACATCATTATATTATGTTCAAATTCCCATATTTAAATTCCAAAACCCATATTAATATTTTTTCATCCACCAAAAAAATATTTTAATAATCTTTGGATAATTCAATCCATCACAGAACACTGAATCTTATATAATACCACAATAAATATTCAATTAAAACATACTAAATGCGAGATAATAGAATTAACATAATAATACAATGAATAAGAGACAAATCATGAATTTTTATATCAAGTATGTACTATACATACCACATAAATTATAATTGGTTTCTTAGTATGAACTATATCTCACTGAATGAAAATTTATATGTTATTCTTTACCTTGTTTCCTTTAATAATTTATCACATACTAGCCTCCTATAACACAATAAAATCTAACTTAATAACCAATTGTAAAAATTACTCATAAATATTTCCCTATTATAATACCTAGAATATTTCATCACCAAAGGTATATTAATTATTTATAAAATATTGTGACCATTAGTTGTCTTTAGCTTTAAATATTGTTTCACACGGTTAACAATTTTGGTATCATTAACCATCAATTGATATAAGATTAATAATGGATATATAATTCATGGTAGATTAATGTATAGAATATATTTTTAGAATTAGTTATTATTTCATTCCATATGGGTTTTATATACATTATGTAAAAAATGAATTCAGAATTACTTATTATAGAAATGTTAGTGAATGAAAATGTTACTTAAAAAAGAAGATATAAATTGAATATAATCTTACCAGAATAATATATTAATGATGACTTTATGAATAGTAAATAACCTTTTTGTAACCCATGTTCCTATATTCAACTATAGGTTACTTTTATAACATTTATCTTGTAGGTTGTTAAACAGACACAAACATGAACACACATTAAATCAGTTTGTGAGTATTGTAAAAAAAAGTTATTCTTTTAACACGATATTATATTAAAAGATGATTAATGTTATTTTGTCATTATTTTATAATGGTTAATATATTTGATGATTTTTATAAAATACATGAAACTATAAAATAAAAATAAATAATGATCCAACACGGAGGTGGTAATCCATACATATGACCAATTAACGTTTTCATTTCACAATGCATGATAGGGAGTGAAGGTGGATATTAAAATGAAATATCACATTCATAATTAAGTTATGTATAACATATTTATTCATCAATAACTACATTATATACATAAATGAATTATAGTTAGAAAAAAATTATTTACATCACATCATTGAAACTATAGTCTGCACAACACAATGATTAAGAATTGTTTTCTATGTCAATGTAAATAAAAAAGTTTGGGTTATAAAATCTAAATTAAAACATATCAGTATAATAATGATACTTGTTTTATTATTATGGAAATTTCATATTTGGAAGAATATTATTAAGAATAAAATATTAACCAAGAGATAATATTTATTTATGAGACTTGAATTGTGTTGGTATGCTCTCATTAAAATTATGGTATTAGGATAATTAAGAGTGGCCTATTATATATTTTCAATGGATTGATTCGTTGGGAGACTAATTTGGAGTATTTTTGTGGAATTATTATATGTTTTTATGTATCATCAAAGGGGTAAAATTGAAAAAAAAATTATTACTGTAGAAACTGTCATTTTTGGAAGTTGTCGTCATTTTCCAATAATAACAAGACACTATTCATGGGTTAAATCCAAAAAACTGGACAAATGTGAAGTGTGGGAGGAGGTAGCCAACCAAAAAAAATTAAAATTTCTATTTTATTAATTGAAAGGGGGGGTTATGGTTAATATTTATTCCCTTGCTATTATAAAATTAATTATACATACTATTCTGGTTTCATTACAAAGAAATGGGAAAATAATGTTTGTGATTTCTATTATGGAAGTTAAACTACGGTAGAGAAATATTCTTTCTCACATTAAGAAAATGAATATTACCTGGGAGGACTCTAAAAAATGGATGGAGATAGATAAATTGTTGTGAATTAAATATAAATTATGTGAAATAAAATTCATTGGGATGCAATGAAATCTACAATTTTAAATATATAATAAGAATTTGAGAGTTATCTTGATGGAATTATGAGAGTCCCCTTTTATAATTTATGATAATAACATATTTAAAGAAATTTAAAAATATTTTAGGGATCCTAATTTATATTTATTTACAACAAAAAACATTAATATATTAGAAGATGTTATAAGGACAGGAATCCCATAAATAATCATTTTATCA
Organism: Viscum album; assembly: GCA_963277665.1. Taxonomy (NCBI): domain Eukaryota; kingdom Viridiplantae; phylum Streptophyta; class Magnoliopsida; order Santalales; family Viscaceae; genus Viscum; species Viscum album. The sequence goes on along the minus strand of OY728127.1, from coordinate 436,312,422 downwards.
AATGTTTGAATCATGTTTTTATGTCCCTTAGACATAGAATTTTCAATTTTTGATTTTTTGGTTTCACTATGGTTACTAATTTTTGACTTATTCATTTCATTTTAATAACTATATTTTCAATGGGATTTATTAAAAAATTTATACCACTGTATTCCAAATATTTAATCAGTTTTTACTGTAAAATTTCCATCTGTAAGAAAATTAATATTAACACATATAGCGTGTAAAACCCCATTAATAGAAAAAGATTATTTTAAGAAGATATATTCATCATAGAACAAAAATTATCATTATATTTTATTTTCCTGATAGAAATATATTTATTATAAAATCAATAATTTGTTTTCCTTTTAATCAGTGATGAAAAAAATTTATGAAAAATAATATTTTACTCAATGAATGACATCACCATTTTTTATCCAAATATAATAATTATGTAAGAAACTGATTATTATTATTTTTTTAATATTCAAAATATTATTTATAAAGTTATATTTTTACTGATAATGTTTTTATTTGATCATTATAATGTTTAATAACTTATTTATCTCATACATACTTCTTTAAATAGTAATAAAATCGATTATTTACCTAAAAAATGTCACTATTCACATTAAAAGATTATATTTTAGAAAAATAAGTGAAAATATACATATTGATAAAAATTATATTAGGAGTAATAAAATAAAATAAATTTTGTAACATTTTTATATTAATTTTTTAAATTTATCTATTAACTGAAAAGTCAAAATATAATGAAAATTTATTTTTTGAAAAATGGACATATAACTAATTTTTTGTTCCTAATATTATTTGGTATATATTTTTAAAATGAAGAATCAAATATACATGTAAATAAATATAATGATTGTATATTACAATAGTAATCATTTACAATTGGATGATTTAATTTATTTAATCATTAATTATATATTTGAGGATGTGCAATGATTTCATATAATAATGTATGTAAATTATATATCATATGAATGTAATAATTTTTAATTGTATGATGTATTTTATATTTCAAATTGGAACTTATTCCTATAATTTCCATTATAATTGTTATCATCTCTATTAGAAAATGTTTTATTTTGAAGAATAAAGCAGATAAATCTATTTACATAATATTTCTGTGTATATATATATATATATTTATATATATTCGAATATTTTAGAAAATTACTTTGTCCCCACACATTAATAAATTTCTTCCTTACATTTTTAATTAACATATACTAAATTATGAAGTTACAATATACTTAATAATCCCATGTTATATCATTATCGAAGAAAAAAATATTACTAAACTTATGTCTGTGATATTATATATCTGAAATATACTTCATTTATAGTTCTTTTTCATAATATTATATCGAACCAAATACAACCAAAAAAGGTTATGATAATTTCCATTCAAATAATATTGAATAAGAAAATAAATCAGATGTCTTATTCTGAGGATATATTCTCTAAAGACTCCATGATTTCAACTGATGATAAATTTTGTTCATCTATGAAATAATTTGACCGACCAATCAAACATTTAATTTAACCTAGTATTCCAATAGTTGTTTTTTTATTATTTTATCCAAACTAAATCGTTTGCGAGTTATAATATTTTTATATAATAAATATTTTTTAAATGAAATTTATATTAAGTAATGAATATCCCTAGGGATTTTCTCATCAGGTATACAATCGTAGTTAAAAACCTTTTACGCTCGAGAAAATATTGAGATAATAATCAATTATCCTTATTCAAAGTGGGGACCCCTAGGTGAATCTATACAACAACTGCATCGACATTCCAATATCTAGACCATGATGCAAGTCATTGGATTACAAAAAATGAACCCTTTTCAAGAACATCATATCCTATATAGCCACATGTCCATATTCTTCACTCGATATTTTTCTTATCATAATCCAAAAACATAACAAGAAAAATGATAAAAAAACTACACTTGGATCGAAACGAACTACTCCAATATAAGATAATAATATATTTATTTAAAAGAAATATTTTATTATTATCATTACATATTAGAATAATCACACATCCCAAATAATGAAATATTGTATATATAAAAGGAGTATCTACCATATATTTATCATCCAAAATGATTTTGGGTCTTGTATACTAGTATATACTTTTCAAGTCTTCAAAATCTCCCATATATAATTTCTATATTAAATTACATTATAAAAATATTCTTAAAAATAATTTCTATTTGATAATTAAACAAAATAATGGTGTGAGATAGAATTTTCATTGATAAAAAACATATTAACATTTTATAATGTTATTACTCATAAACATACGGTAAAAATGTTCTTGGAATAAATATATCTATAAAATAATATGTAATTTTTAGAGTTCTTCATATTAATTGATATATAAAATGAAAAAATATGTATTTAAAAATGTAATATAAATAAAATGAACTATAGAGTATTCTCATAGATTGGTAGTAATGAAATATGACATAATTATAGAAAATTATGAAACTGTGAACAAGGAAAAATGAAATTTTGTTCACAAATAGTCATATAACCATTTCGTAACAAAAATTATTCTGATGCACTACCTAATGAGAATATCGAAGTAGAAATTATATTCAAAAAAATAGTATGATTATAGGTAAATCAAAATTATATGAAAATGCTACCATTTACATATACATTAACCGCAATTTTACTCACGCACAAACTTGTGATCATATTGATAAGAAAATATCACCCATGAACAACCTTTAGATGATATATAACACCATTATAATTATGAAAAAAACATGTTTGAATAGATAAACACTAATTATACCATCAAAGGGCCTTATGAACATTTCTAAATGACAATTATACCCATGCACAACCCTATGATCATAGAAAAACAATAATAATACCAACACACAACTTTTTCAGTATAAACAAACAATAATATTAAAGAAAAGAATAAAAATTATAAGACTATATATTAAACCATCACTACTGCTTTAGATGGGGTTATTGGCCCCACCAATCAATCATCGATACATATTCTCCCCACTTGAAATCAATGAGTCTTTATATCAAAGATAATCCATGGAATGAAACATGGGTTTTGAAACATGTTTATATAGAAATACTAGAGGGTGGTGATATACCCATAGATGTATATCCATAGTTTAGAGAAACAGTGGGGATAGAAATTGTTTTCAAACCTATACCAACAATTTCAAAAAAACTTTGGTATAAGATGAGCTACAATAATGGGTTTTTAAAATTCGTGGGGGTAACCCCTTTCATTGAAAGCCTCAATCAGACTTCCCACTACACACCTCATTTAAAGCCCTAACATTCTCCTCTACCAATAGCCTCAGTGTCCTCTCCCCTACCATCATGCAACTTTTTCATCCCCCTATACCCCTCATGTGACATTGTACACATCATCCAGGTGTTATTCCTCCATTCATGGTAGTTTTGGTTGTTGTGATCATTTAAGGAATGGATTCCCTTAACTCCTCTTATTTTATATACTTTTTATCAATTTTCTCCTCTAATTCAATTTTTTTTATTCTGATCTTATTTAACATCAGAATAGTGAGTTTTAAATAAATTTCTTTTCTGATGGCCATTATTTTTATTTATATCTTTGAGTGTGATTCTACTTGTGGATTTTTACATCACTTATATCATTGTATATTTATATTTATAGTATAATATGGATCTAATATCATCTATTAAATACATAAAATTACAATTTTAATTATAATTTTATTATTTTGAATAACATCTTAAGGATTATTTTGAACATAATATAAATTTGAGATTCTACAAGTGGAATATTTTAAGGAATTAGAAATTTTAAATATTGGTAATCACATTTATATTATCTAATGTAGTTAATTTTGGGTTTTTATTATCAAAGAGTTATAGGATTTAATTATTTAATATAATGATTCTATATCTTGAACAATGGTTAACTATTTAAAGGATTGCATTAACCAAAAATAAATAAGTGTACAATGAGGTACCTTATTGTACTACTATTAATAAATTTGGAATATGTCATTATCTATAAAATAATAGATGTTCTTTAAAAAGATGTATGGAATTGATTTATTATTTATTCTTGATTTATCTTCGCCAAATTAATATCTACATAAATTGAAATAGAGGATAGTTTAAAATTTATTTCCTTTTGTTTAAATACTATATGTAATTTCGAAACTGAATAGAAAACATTAATGATAAAATGTTGTCCATAATTATGTTTTCAAATGAGAAGGCCTATATGAATTTGAAATACTTATTTTTTTCTAGTATTCCTTAGTGGTTAATTATTTTAATAGATGTACCTTGATTCGATTTCTATGACCATACCTTTTTTAGTTCTGATGTTGCTTATTATCTGTTTGGATGGATAGTAGATTATTCAATAATTATCACTTACTTTATTCATCATATTCGATTTAGTATCCTATCATTGTTCATTAATTTATTATGTAATATAATTATAAGTTTCCTTTCAATTTGGATTTCACTGAAAATATTGTTTTCCATATTGATTGGAAAACAACATTCTTTTCCATAAAATTTCATAGATCGAATCTGATTGTATATTTCCAATCTCATTTTAATTTATGTTTAAAAAAATGTTTATTATTGGATTTTTGTAATGTCCTGAACCTCTCCGGTCCATTCCGTTGTTGAATTATGGGTTTGGAGGTGTTCTGGGAGGTCAAGGTGACTTATCACCAACACTTTACCCAATTTGCAGTTCAGTGAACAGTTCCAATGGTAGACCATTGTGAATAGTGCAACGGTAACCTCTAACAGCAACCTCTATCGGTAACCTCTAACATTAACCTATATCAGTAACCTCTAACGGTGATCTTTTCTTTCCTTTGCCAAATATTGAGTTCTATGAACAATGTTTCCAAAACGGTGAGCTCTATGTGTCACCTTTTCTTTCCATTGCCAAATGTTTTAGTTCTGTGAATAGTGTTTCCAGAACGGTGAGCTCTAAGGGTCACATTTTCTTTCCTTTACCAAATTTTGAGTTATGTGAACAGTGTTTCTAGAATTGTGAGTTGTAAGTGTCACCTTTTCTTTCCTTTTCCAAATCTTTGAGTTCTGTGAACAGTGTTTCCAGAACGTTGATCTCTAAGTGTTACATTTTCTTTCCTTTTCCAAATTATGAGTTCTGTGAATAGTGCTTCCAGAACGGTGATCTCTAAGTGTCAACTTTTCTTTCCTTTGTCAAATTTTTGAGTTCTGTGAAGAGTGTTTCTAGAACAGTGGCCTTCTAAGTGTCACCTTTTCTTTCCTTCGCCAAATTTTGAGTTTGTTAACAGTGTTTCTAGAAATATTGACCTTTTAAGTGTCACCTTTTCTTTCCTATGCCAAATGTCAAGTTTGTGAACAATATTTCCAGAACGGTGACCTTATAAGTGTCTATTTTTCTTTCCATTGCCAAATTTTGAGTAGTGAACAGTGTTTCCAGAACGGTGACCTTCTAACTTTCACCTCTTATTTCCTTCGCCATATTTTGTGTTCGTGAATAGTGTTTCCAGCATCCCACAAGTTTCTCCCCATTAGCATTTTCCTTTGACGTAAAATGAATTTAAAGCCTTTTTTAAGGTCTCTATGTCCAATTCAAAGGCCATAACTCATATATTAACTATTCCTATGGATTAGGATGTTTTTAAGTGTTCAAACGGTGTGGGTTAATGTGATTCTCTTTTAATGGGGAATTAAGTGTATCTTAAACTATCGCCCCATTAAATCTTCAAAATGGGATGACATATCATCCTCTCTTGTTCTTACTATTTGTTCTCAGATATGAGATGCTAGAACCTTTCAATCATTTTCATAGGAGTTGTACAATCAATCTTTAATCCTCGAATCGATTTCAGTCTGTTTTGATGCAACCAAGCTATGTCGATCAATCATCGATATAAGGTATGTTTTATCATCATTACTTCGGGGATCATCTTCTCTTGTTTATCCTTTTCATCTTATAGCATGTAATCTATGTTCTTTTAATGGGGTATTTCTTGGGGTTGTTTGGTACGGTCATGTCGTGGCATCCTCGGGTGGATGCAGTTGATGTAGTTATCATGATAGGAGGGTCATGACCCAATGTCTGGATAAAGAGCTTCAAGAACTCTTCGAGGTAGGGGATTTGTTGCCTCTATTTCTTTTACATGTAACCGTATTGTTATCATGATTAATCCCACTGGATGAAAATGGATTTTATAAAATAAATAATTTAATCAGATGAATAAATTGATATCGATCATATGTTATTACCTCTTGTTTTGCTAGATAGTGTGATATCTATGATTTCTTTTCTCAGTTGTTTGTTCTTGGTGGAAATCTGTAAGGAACATAAATTGGGTATAATTAATAATTGCTTGGCTAAAGATAAAGATGCATGAAAATGAATCTGGTTCATGTTGTAATTTGATGTTAATCAAATTTTCATAGTAAGCATGTTTAATTAATTGTGATAGATTACTGATTAGGTTTCCCAAATTTGGAACCTATGAATAATAAACCTGTTAATTCGAGATGGATTAAAGAACTGATTATTTGATAATTTCTTAAAGGGTTCTGAGTAACCCTCTTAATTGTTAAAGGGCCAAGAGCACATTTATGTGATGTTTAGTTTTCCTACTACTTGTTCTGTGATGTGAGCTTGGATGGATGTTGTGATATGTGGAGGTATGGAGACTTTTTATTGTGGTAGAAGATGACGCCTAGAGTGGCGAGATGTATCGGTTTATGTATGTGGGTGTCGGGGAGGACACCAGGGATGATGGAGTGGGATGAATGTGTTTGTTTAATTCTTTCTAGTTCATTGGTTGTTTATCTGCATTAATTTTCCTCACTGCTCAAGGCAGCTGGTCTTGCTTACCCTTCTTTCAAAAGTGGCAAAGATGAGCAGGGAATGCCACGTGCTTTCCATGTTTAACTTCTCCAGGGAGGATGGGTCTACGCTCTTTCTATAGGCGGAAAAGACTCGACGGGGAGTACATATACTCAACGTGTTGATACCCTTGTGTTATTAGCATAGGATGCTTTTCTAGAAGGCCTGGGAATATGAGAAATTATTATGTAATGACTATTTAAATAAATGGTGTTAACTCATAGGGTTGGAGTTCGCTGGAACATAATGATGATGTTGTAATTTTTTAAAGGGACAGTTGACTTTGGGTGTGAAGCTAATGGAACATAAAGTGGAACTGTTCATCGTTAATGTTTAAATAATTAATTAACTTATAGTGGAACAGAAAAAAATGTAATTAAGTAATCTAATTATTCTCTTTAAATGTTTGTGTGCTTATAGGATTCCAATTCATAGAAGTAGCATCCTAGAGTCTGGGAGAAGTTAGCTGCAGTTGTGTCTAAGACTAGGTAATGCCCATAGTGTGGTTGTGAGATATAATATATTTTGTAATTTTTATGTTTATATACGATACTCCACACTGTTAGTAAGGGAAACTAACACCCCATGGATTCTGAGCCGGGGGGGTGTTTTCCCCAACATTCTAGTGGGATTAAGAATGGCTGACTACCCCCTTTGACCCTGTTGTCTTCACTTGTTAGATACTTGTGCTAGTGGGCACAGTGGTTAGTTTTCCCCATGTATGTTTGTTGAGGGATGTAATGTCTTGTGATTATTCACACACATATATTCTGGATATAGTATCCTATGGACTTCTATAGGTGTAATGTGTATAGGCTATGATGGCCTGAGGATCCTTACTCGGTGTTTGGGCTGAAATGGCTTGAGGTATAATACCAGACGTATGATACATGTTATGTGAGATATGGTGTATCTTAGAAACTACTTGGTTACTTTTTTTGTGAGGATGGTTTGCTGCTTCTCCCAGGTGTCTGTGGGAAAGCCTTTGTATTTCCCGAGGTGCATATTGTGGTGCTTTTCCCAGGTTTCTGTGCGCAAGCCTTTTTGGAGGAGATGCTCAGGACGCGCAACGTTGGGGAAAAGCCGCAAACCAGTGGGGAAGTAATAGCAGGGTACCCATGATATTCTTTAATATATGTTATATTCTTGTATGCATTACTTGTTGAGATTAGCCAAAGTGAGGTTGGGAACATAGTATACATGTTTAGGTGATGAGTTAGCTTCACTTGTTGTTCACTATGCTTTTTCATGCTTTCATTCCTATTTCACGAGAGGCTTCGGGGAAGAGCATACTAAGTATACTGTTACACTCACCCAATGTATATATAACTATTTTTCATTTCACTTGGAGAAGGTTGGAGATCAAATAGGTTTCTAATATCTTGGTGTGCACTAGCTATTCGCGCTTCTGGTTGATGTTTTTTTACATTCATTTGGGTACTTGAAGTTTTTCCATTCTAGTTGTAGTACTTCTGCATGAAATTTCATATGTGTACTTGGGTTTTCTTTTATATTGCAGAATAAGTTCGAGTTGATCAGTGTCTATCATACCTCTCTCTTCTACATGTGTTCTCTTAGAGGGTAATGCCTCCAATTTATGTGTGTTATTATACCCTCGGTGCTAGTCGCCAACCCTAGGCCAACTCGAGGGAGGACTCGGGGTTCATTATCTCCCTTCCCACATTTCTGGCCCGTGAGGGGTACACATTGTGGGAAGGGGTTCATGATAATTTTTCATTTAACAATGCTTTACATTGAGTACATATATAGTTCTATGTTATTATTTTATTAGAAGACCATGATTGTGTCAGTATAAAGATAGCTACCATATTAATAATTATTGATTTCAAATAAACTATTATTTTTGGTATGAAAATGTAGAGATGATAAAATATAATATAATTTAATAATGAAACGAAATAAGTGGTATGGATAATTTTATATTTTATAAAATTACATTTGGGCCTCATCCCAAGAGATATAATATTCCATTGCAAGAATGAAATGATGGAAATATAGATGACAGAAAGACTGAAGATGTTGATGGTGTGGGAGTGAAAAATTTAATACATGATACAAAAGTTCATTTCACTCAAGAATGTACTAAAATAACAAAGTTGGAATTTTAATTCAGTTATATCATGGATAAACCACTTATGGAATATATAATACCACCATGTATTTTATTCTGATCGTTTTGAAGGACATTCATCAAGATGGTGTAGATACTCTCTCAAATCATTATAATGTATTGAGATATTTAAGAAGATCATATTTTCTACTAATAAGATTCACTACATTACAAAATATTTATGTTTATTTAGGGAGAAAAAAACTGACCATAATGACTGTGAATTTTTTTTTCAAATCTTAATAGAATGAAAATTCATATGGAACACAATCTTGTGTACCATTGTGTGTGATGTTCCCCTTTCCATTGATTCTCAAAACTCAAAATCATTTCATTTTTTCTGAAATATAATCCAATATGTGATATAATGATTCTGATTGAATTAATGGTAGTTATTATATGGTTCATCATATATATGTATTATCATGTCAAACATTATATGCACAATGAACTGCTTTTGTAGGTGAGGTGGGTAATGCGAGTTTGGGTCTATCATGTGATCGTTTTAATCTATTTGGGTAGATACTCACTACTCACATCACATGGAAAAATTTTATTCATGTTTATAATATTTCTCCATCGATACCTTTGAAAAATTCTTTCACATTCTTGTAAAAGATGATATTCGGAACAGCTGATCCTAGGAACGATATAGTGGTTTTGTTTCAATGTTAAAAAACTTATTTTAAGCATCAGTTAGAGATAGGTATGAAAACATTAGATACTTCATGAAAATTTTGTATTAAAGATTTTTGATTCCCATATATGAAAAATAAATGATTTCCCTTCATATGAAATGATAATAGGTTGGAGAACAAAGCGGAAAAAATAATGTCATATTTGAATAAATAATACACAATCAAGAAGGATTTAAAATCCTCAATGTTTTAGTTTACTTGGGAATCGATCAGTCATTCTAATAGGTCATCAATAATGGAAGTATAATTGGATGTTTCAAGAAACTATTGACATTGAACATCCACCTCAATGTATGTCAAGAACTAATGCTCTTAAGGAATTTAATCATTTAAGTTATTCTTTAGGGAATGTTTATATGAATTTTAAAATAAGAAGAATGTTGACAATGAACCCATACAAAATTGGAAAAAGGGAAGTATCTTTTTTGACATTCCAAATTGGTATTCTAATTTTTTATATAATTATTTAAATGAAATGAAAATTGAGAAAAATATATGTGATATTTTTCATTCAATTAATCCAATTGACAATGGGAAGAACAAAAAATAATTTTGGTATCTTAGGGAATTGTTTTATTGGGGTATTTAACTAGAACGAAAACCAATTTGTATCAGTTAAAACGAATGGAATATTCCTTATGTTTCTTATGTGATGAAAAATTTAGAGAGAAATCAATTTTTGTATGTATTGTAGAATATTAAGGTTTCTACTAGATATTCCCACAATATATCCAAATTATCAACAAAATTTATATAAATCTAAAATCCCTAAAAATCATGATTATCATAACTGCCTTAATTAATTTATTCCAATATATATCTGGAATTTTCTTCTGAATAATGTAAATGTGACATTTATTATCATCTAATAATTTTTAGATAACTTTTTTCTAAAATTTCATCAATTTATTTCATAATTAAACTGTATCATTATGGTCCATTGATATTGTGTGAGTAGGAAAAGAAAACTTCTCCATCAATTTTTATATATATATTAAATTTTACAGTTCATCATTAAACTGAAACTCTTATTGGGGGAACCATTTAATTCCAGTGAACAAATCCTACTGAAATAAATATGTGTATAATGTAATAATATGTCAAATATAAGAATATTCTTGGAGTGACAATTGGTATATGTTTTCCAGCTCAATAATGTCTAAAATTAAGTACAATGATTTTTTTTTATGTGAGAGCAATACACAACCAAACAATGAGAAATTAATAAGATAAGTGAGGAGAAATTGGGCATTCATTTCTATCTCTTCTGTAATGATTAAGTATTTTTTGGTTATATAGATTATCCACATTGGTCTTTAAATAGCATGATATGGAACATTGCATTGTCATCGTTATCTATGGTTTGTTTGAGGAGTAAATAAGGTATGTAATTTGATTATTTATATGTTATCTCATTCAATTTCATTTCATGTATACATTAATCATTTATTATAATTTTATATATAGGATATCAAAAAATTATAATTATATTTCATTGATATTTTCCATTGAAGAGGATGGAGGATTATCACAACCAATAGTTTCATTCATGGAATAAATCATTTTTATAAAAATTAAATTAATTTACTAAAAATATAGATATTCATTTAATTGTATTATTTATAAAAATTTAGAGTACAATGTTTACATATTAACTAATTATCCCAATAATAGTGAGTGGTGGATTTATTTCCCAATTATTTTGATCCGGAATGAATGTTTTTCATAATCAATGGCTATAAATTTGATACAAATGATCAATTAATGATAATGAGAACACATCATAATAGATTTAAGATAATTTATATAATGGACTATTATTCCAATGAATTATATAGTTAGACTAAATATAGAAATACTTCTTATTAAGGACTTTTTTAATAAAATATTATTATTCTATTACTACTCTCACGGTCGAGTCAGTACGATGAAATTTGAATGGTATGATTCAGTGATGTGACATTGTACATTTATTGAATATTAAGGAATAAGAGTTATTTAAATGTGTCTATTCCATGAATCCAATAAACCATACATTTTGGTTTCAAGGAAAAAATGTTCTTTATGTGAAAGATCATGTGATATTTTATTACAATACTATTAATAATATAATCCAAAGACATATTTTACCAGATTCTTGGGTTGAAATTTCCACCATTTATGCCCCAAATAGCATTAAACAAAATATTTCATCTGATAACTCAATTTATCCAATTATTAGAGTTGATGTTGAACCTAATGTAGTGGTGGGTAATATGTTTAAGAAACCATATATGTTCACAGATCATTAATATTACCATGAAATGTTTTTTGTTGTATAAATTTAGGTATTTATATTAATATAGTTTCTATTTGGAAATATTTTTTAGTATTATTCGGTTTTTTTCATTTAATTACATTTATATAATTTCATATAAATAGGTTTAAATGGGAAATTTAAATAATTAATATGATTTTTTCCATTTATTATTTCTAAAACATTTAATGAAATTTATTTTGACAATTTTGACTACAAATATTTATACATGATATTAAAAAAATGGTTTTAAAAAATTTACATTCCATTCATATGAAGATTGTAAAAAATAAACAAGAATATTTAAAGAAGTGATATTTGATAATGATTGACATATGTGTGAGGATATGTTACCTCCTCTACATAAAATAGTGATTATAATGTTTTCAATATTTTTATTCTAGATTGTAGAACACAAATGTCTACAAGAGTTGAATCCTCAAAATCCTACTAACATAGATCTGAGCAGTGGTGCTCTAAAACATAGATGGATCACCTATTTCACCTGTTCATTACTTGAACCACCAATGAACACCTAATATACCGCAAATTGCTATCCTATACATGATCTTACCAGGAAATCTCCATCCATTCCTCAATCTTCATCTCATATATCTTCTTATTACTATACCTCGTATATGTCTCCTTCAGGGACGTTCCCACCTTTACCATATCGATATACATTGATATATATGCACCCCTACAACCCATATCATTTTATGTCTATGCCACCACCATTTCAAACATTCCATCATTGATCTGATGATTTTTTTCTTTCATCTTCCACCACAGTCTAGGAAAATCACTTGAATCTTGCATTAGAACATACACATATTTTAGAGGCTTCTAATTGAGGAGATACCATGAATGCATAAGATCTTATTGAGTATCCTACATTTGATTTTCATTATTATATATTTGTCAAATTATACCACATCATTTTTTCTATTATACAATGAATTAATTATTTTTACCTTATATGTTATTCAATGGGATCTTCTTGTAGGAAACATTGGCACACTAATTTACATGAATCATAGAATCGCCAAACCCGAATAATAGTGGATTATAGTTATAAAAATTTGAAGATAGGTAAAATGTACAGCAAGTGTAGATGTTTCATGGGAACATTAGCCTAGTATAATGATATTATTCTGCTACAACCAGTCTCATTGAGACATATCGCTAATGAAATCAAGGAAAAATAATGTGTAGAGGTATGGGTAACAAAATCTGTTAAATTTATTTCTATATAATATTTGTATCTATATGAATTAATATTTACATTATTCCATTTTTTTAACTTTCCTAAAAATGAAGCTACTATGGTTTCATGGTCGATAGATATTTTTGATTTATTGTCGTTATGTAATCATGGGTTACATGGTATCATGAGGAATAAAGTCAGTTATAATTTAGAGGTTGTGTTAATATATCTCACATGTCTAACAAAAAAATATCAAAAAATGATATCATATTAGAATATTTATGGGTTTAAGTTATTAAAAATCTCTAGTACTTTATCATATAAAATATATTTCTTATAACATATAATGTTTTTTTATTATGATCGGTCAGGAATAAACAAAAATGGAAATTAATCAATGACACATATTCATTGTTTGGGGAGCACTACAACTCCAGAAAATTAGAAGTTACAATAACATTCATATTAATATAAATAATATCTATATTTATAATGATACTTAGTTATAATTTTATTCTAAAATTTATTTTTAATTTTCATTAATCACTTTATTAAAATGATTGAAATAACCCTTTTAAATGGAAAAAAGGAAAATTGGCATAATGGACTAATAACTGATTGGCCAATTTTCTTAATGGACTAATGTCATGATGGAAAATTTTTAATGGACTAATGTACACTTTTTCAATTGGGATAATGGTCTAATTAAAAAACGACCAATTTCCATAATGGACTAATGTTCTAAAGTCCAATTAAACAATTGGAATAATGCGTTAATGGAAAATTGGAATACTGTCCTAATGCCCGATTGATCTGAAGGCATAATAGCCTAATGGCCTAATATTTCAATGTCTGATTATGAACCCAGAAATTTGACAAATTATCTTAATGGATTATTAACCAATCTGGAAATTATAATAGTTACCTAATGGCCTAATGGCCTAATTTCCTAATGGCCCAATGGCCTATTGGACTAATGACTAATTGGCCTAATAGCCTCCTGGTCAATTGTCAAATATGTGAAATGGCCTAATGACCAATTGAAATAATGACCTATACCCATAATGGAAAATTAGCCAATTAACTAATTAGCCTAATGTCCTATGGACAATGGTCAATTTTACTAATGGACTAATGGCCTAATGAACTAACAACCTAATGTTCTAATGGGAAATTGACATAATGTACTAATGCCCAAATGAAAAAATATAAAATTGGGAAATTGTACTATTTTCCTAAGGGCTCGATATAATAATAGTTGTTGAACCCTCTTTGAAATGGTTATTTTAATAATCACAAATAATTGGTATATCTGCTTTTATATAAATTTAGTCAACTATTCATTCTGCTATAAATGTGTTTATATATGATTAATCATGTCTAAATATGTTTATCTATGATTATTTATGGATTTCTATTGACTTGGAAGTGTTATGGATTGAACGGACACTTGGTAAATATTTCATGTTCTTGACTCACCGTTAGTTATCTTCTTGAGTCACTGATGTAGAACGGTCACACCGATGAAGAATAGTTGCATCAATGTAGAATGGTCGCACCAATGAAGAACGGTCGCACCGATGTTGAACGGTCGCACCGATAAAGAACGGTCACACCGATGTAGAATGGCCACACCGATGAAGAATTGTCGAACCGATGTAGAGCGGTCCCACTGATGAAGAACGATCGCTCCGATGTATAATGGTCATAATGATGAAGAATGGTCGCAACGATGTAGAATGGTCACACCGATGAAGAACAGTTGCACTGATGAAGAACGGTCGCACCAATAATGACCTGCCGAAACCGATGTTGATCAAATGACCTACCTAAACCGATGCTGATAAAAAGACCTACCAAAATCGATGGAAATTCAAAATGACTTACTGATCTCATGACTCACCGATAGTCAAGAAAACTATTTGAACATTCTACTAACCCTTTTTCCAACTATCATATTTTCTTAGTAAAATACACCTTCTATTAATTAATGTTGGTTATTGGATGTTAGAAAACCATACCTCGTACCTGTAAAAAGGTAATCATTATTTTTTCAAGATCTAAAGGAATAAAAAGGAATATCTACAATGAAAAGGTAGATCTGGAAGAAAAGAAAACGATATACATGAAAGAAGGTGCACATGTGTGAAGTCCCAGGTAACACAAGGAAAACGTGAAGAACACCTATAAAAACCAAAGAGCGTGAAGCAGATCTTTCAGATGAAGAAAACACAATGAAAAGTAGTTGTGCCTTACTAAAAATCATATGCACAAGTCTAAATAGTTGTAGCTGAGAAGAATAATGATACTCTATTTTGAGTCATCCTCCCCAGAAAGGACTTGACTTCTATCTAAAACATCAAAACGAGTCTGGAGAATATCTGAAATTACACATAGCATTCTAAACTCTATTATTTCCTCTATCGTATCCCTTTGCTTAAAATTATGAGTAGTTTGTGTATACATATATCTACTCTAGATACACATTGTCTCCTGAGCTGAACTGGAGGATATTAAATCCTCACACCAAACATTCTACACCTTCTTTTATCCCACAGTGAGTTGTGGAAGAGGTCAAGTGTGTCCTAAAAAACAGGAGACCCGTTGCTATTGTTTTTCCCACATAGAACTGTGGTAGAAGTCTTAGGACCGGAATAGTCTATGTACTGTTGTTTTCCCCGATCCAGGGTGTGGATCATGTTTATATAAATTGGTTGAGAGGAATAAGTCTCATCTTGAGACTGAACCTCTTGGTTATATCTATTGTGTATCTTAGATTATGTTTAACGTATTATATATATATATATATATATTGTATTCCTCTGCTATTTACATTGAAATACAAATCTATTTTAAAGTCACTCTGATAGTTAAAATAGAATGTGTTTGTAACTTTTGTAAATCATTATATTAGCTTCAAAAGATAATTTAATCCTCTGATTAAATTAACTGAGACCTAATCAATCTTTTGAGAATCTAATTGAACCTTTACAATTTTACAAATTCACTACAGTTTAACATAGTTTTGAATTGGGGAATTTTAATAGAAATATTTTAACAGAAAATATTAATTGGAACTCAATTCGCCCCCCTCTTGAGTATCCACTCCGACCAACATTTGGTATCACAGGATTAAATTATTATTAAAGGGTTTCGAAACACTCTATTTTTCAAATGTGATTTTAGTTGTATCTCAAAGATCATAATTTTATGGTAGTTCTTAATTTTATCTCTTTTAATATATTTTCTAAAATCTTATTATAGATAATAGACATGAAGGTGCTTCTACCAATAGGCCACCCTTATTTAATGGTGTTAATTATGCTCAGTGGAAGCTTAAAATGAAAATTCATTTAGAGAGTATGGTATTTGATATCTGGACTGCTATAAAAACTCAATATAAGATTCCATACAATTAGATAACTACTTGGGATGAACCTACTAAAACAGCTTATAATAATAATTGTAAATCAATTAATGCCATGTATTGTGCTTTATGAGATGATGAATTTAATCGCATAATTTCTTGTAAAACTGCTTATGAAATTTGGGATACCATGTGTTTTTCTCATCAAGGAACAACCAATATTAAGGAAATGACATTTAATACCTATACTATTAAGTATGATAATTTTAAAATGAATCCTGATGAACCTATATCTGACATATATCTTAGGTTCAATGAGATTGTCAACACTTTGAGATCACTTGGAAAAGATGTTCCTACAAAAGAACAAATCATGAGAATATTAAGATGTCTACCTGACAGATGGAGAGGCACATCAGATTCAGTTAGAGAATCATGTTATATTGGTTCTTTACCTGTTATGGAATTAATTGGTAATATTATGATGTATGAAGAATAACTAAAGGTAAATAAGGAAGAATATGATGAACTAAAAAAGAAGTCAGTGGAATTTAAGTCCACTGCCCTAAAAGGAAATGACAAGGATAAAGTCCACTTACCTACTAAAAGCTCAACAAGTGAAAGTTCAGATTCTGACAGTGATATAAATATGGCTCAGATAGCCCGAATATTTAAGAAGTTCTATAGGAAAAATAAATTCTTCAGAAAAACAAACTACAAAGGTAAATATTACAACAAAGGTCACTAGAAGAAAGATTGGAAGAATTCTGATAAGAGTGAAGAGATTTTCTGTTATGAGTTCAAAAGGAAAGGACACATTAATGCTGACTGTCCAAAGTTAAAGTTCAAAACTAAATATCACTACAAGGGCAATAAGTACCAGGAAGAAATCAAAGCAACTTGGAGTGCTTCAGAAGATGCATCAAGTGATTCTGATTCTACTAAGGATGAAAACTCACACATGGTTAACATGTGTTTTATGACAAACACATCTGAGGTAACACTGGAACCTCCTTCTTTAAATTCATATTATTCTTCAGTTGATTCTAATTATGAATCTGAAAATATTTCTAGTGAAGAGTTATTTGAATACTGTAATAAGCTAGAACAAACCTGTAATGAATTGAATGACAAGTATAAATCTTTAAAGAAACAGCATGCTCTAACCAGTTATGTTAAATCCGCACTTGATACAGAGAAGGAAAAGAATGCTCAATTACTTATGGAAAATACTGAACTGAAATTGTCTAATGAGAAATTAAGGATGGACTTAATGAAATTAACAAATGGAAAGGATACTCTTACACAAATATTAGGAAAACAAGTGGCACCAAAATATACCACTGGATTATGATATCATTCTGGAAAGAGAAAGATTACTAAAACTAGATTTATTCCAAAATTTTGACAGAATGTTGCTAGTTCTAGTTCTGGAAATTCATATGCTTCAACTAGTTATTCATTTGATTATAGATCAAATAAAGTTTATCATTCAAAATCTATTGATTCTTTAAATTAGTTGAGACCCATAAGACAAATCTGGGTTCCTAAATCTTTGCTTTCTAACCTGTCTGGACCCATGAATATCTGGGTACCAAAATAATTTACTTTCGAAACCTATTTGTATGAGACATTCTTGAAGAGTTATTATAAGAAGGTATGTTACTTGGAAAGTGGATGTTCTAGGAATATTACTGGAGTTACTCAAGCTTTATGAATATAATCAATGATGATTGATGCCATTTCACCTTTGGTGATAACTCTAATGGAAAGATCATCGACCTAGGCCATATTGTTAAGACTAATTCAGTTCTAATTTCAATAGTTTTATTTTTTGATGGACATAAATATAACATGATAAGTATTTCTCAATTGTGTGGTGATGGTTTCATTGTTAAATTTGTAAATGATTCCTATAATGTTTTTAATTCTAAAAATGTTTTAGTATTTTCTTCTTTTAGAAATGAAAATGTTTATGTAGTAGATTTGAATTCTTTAGCTAGACAAAACATTACTTTCTTAAATGTTTTTAATAAAGAGTCATGGCTATGGCATAGAAGATTAGGACATTGAAACGTTCATTCACAAAGAAAATTGACTAGGAAGAACTTAGATAGATACCTACCTAAGCTTTAATTCCCAACTGATAAAGTTTGTAATCCCTTTCAAAAGGGAAAGCAACATAATGTTTATTTTAAATCAAAGAAAGAATTTTCAACATCTCAACCTCTCGAGTTGGTTCACATGGATTTTTTTGGACCTTATGGAGTTTCTAGTTTAAATGGGAAGAACTATGTCTATGTCATAGTAGATTACTTTTCTAGATATACTTGGGTATAATTATTAGCTCCCAAAATTGAAGCTTGTTCCTATTTTGTAAAACACTACAGGTCTGTAGAAATCCTTAGTGGACTTATGATTAAGACCCTGAGAAGTGATAACGGTCATGAGTTTGAAAATCATGAATTTGAATCTTACTGCTCACACAATGGCTAAAATCAAAACTTTTTTGCCCCTAGGACACCTCAGCAGAATGATGTAGTAGAATGAAGAAATAGAAAATTTCAAGAAATTGCAAGAACTATGCTAAATGAATATGATCTACCTATTTATTTTTGGGCTGAAGCTATAAATTCAGCTTGTTATATTATCAATACAGTCATGATCAGACCTGTTCCTAAGAATACCCCTTATTAATTGGGTAATATTATGAAACCTAAAGTTTTTTACTTTAGAGTCTTTGGTTTCAATGTCTTTATTCTCAATACAAAAAATAATCTTGACAAGTTTTCTTCTAAAATATATGAAGGAATATTTTCAGGATATTCAATTAACAGTAAAGCCTATAGAGTATTTAATAAAAGAAAAAAGTGTGTGGAAGAATCTATTCATATCAAATTTGATGAAAATGATCCACATGAACCTAAAACTTCTCTTTAAAATCGTGAAGAATATTTGTCCATTCTGAACCTTAATGATAAAAATATTGACCCTGTTGTTAATTCAACCGGCTCAGGAAATGGTCCAGAACCTTCTTCTAATGAATCTGAACCTAGATAAGAACCTTAAATTTATAGTCCCACCTTCACTAGATCAACTAGGATTCTAAACAATCATCTTTTAGATGATATTATTGGTAATCATAATAGAGGGACACAGAATAGAGCTTCTCTATGAAACCAGGTTGAACATCAAGCCTTTCTTTCACATCTAGAACCTAAAAATATCAATGATGCAATCAATGATGAATTTTGAGTAATGGCTATGCAAGAAGAGTTAAATCAATTTGAAAGAAACAATGTTTGGGAATAGGTAGATATACCTATGGACACCTTGACCATATGCACTAAATGGGATTTTAGAAACATGGTTGATGAATCAGGAAATATAGTTAGAAACAAATCAAGACAAGTTGCACAAAGGTGTAGTCATGAGGAAGTTATAGACTATGAAGAATCCTTTTTTACTTGTAGCTAGATTTGAAGCCATTAGGATCTTACATGCATATGCTTGTCATCTTAATTTAAAGTTATATCAAATGGATGTCAAAAGTAATTTTCTAACTGGTTTTATAATTCAAGATGTTTTTTTGAACAACCACCTAGATTTACAAACCCCCATTTTCAATATAATGTTTTTAAGCTTTGTAAAGCCTTGTATGGTTTAAGACAGGATCCAAGAGCATGGTATGATAGGCTTACAAATTTTCTTATTTCTAAAGGTTTTACGAATGGAATTGAAGACCCCACTCTTTTTATTAAAAGAATTTCTGAAGGTATTTTTATTATACAAATCTATGGTGATTATATTATCTTTGAATCTTCTAAATATTATTTATTTACTGACTTTTCAAAAAATATGCAAAATGAATTTGAAATGATTTTAATGGGAGAACTCTATTATTTCTTTGGAATTAATTTTTTTTAAAAGAAATATGGTTTTATTTTAAAGCAAATTAAATATACAAAGGATCTTTTGAAACGAGTTGGTTTGGATAGTAATGAGGAAAGTGATACACCTATTAGTACAACCTGTATGTTTGATGATGATGAAACTGGTAAATCCATTGATCAAACCAGTTTTAGAGGTATGATTGGGAGGATACTTTACCTTACTTCTTGTCTACCAGATATCATGTTCAGTGTATGCATTTGTGAAATATTTCAAGCTAATCCTAAAGAATCTCATTTACTTGCTGTTAAAAGGATTTTCAAATATCTTAAACATACTACCAATTTAGGTATGCTTTATCCAAAAGGATAATCCTTTGACTTAATGAGTTATTCAGATTCTCACTTTTCTGGTTTCAAGTTAGATAGGAAGAGCACATCTAGAACATGTCATCTTTTGGGAATGTCCCTTGTGTCTTGGTGTAGTAAGAAACAGAACTCTGTTACATTGTCTACTGATGAAGCAGAATACATTGCTGTAGCTAGTTGTTGTGCACAGATTATGTAGATGAAACAAACCCTATTGGACTATGGATATCAATTTAGACATGTGTCTATAAATTGTGATAACACTGGTGCAATTAGCATCTCTAAAAATCTTGTGTCTCACTCTAGGACCCAACACGTTGATGTCAGACATCACTTCTTGAGATATCATTATCAAAAAGTTGATATTTATCTAGAATTTATTGACTCTGAACATCAATTGGATAATATCTTCACCAAATCCTTGAGCTCATAAAGGTTGAATTTTATTAAGTATGAGTTAGGTATGAATGATCAGTGAAACCGATCAGTGAAACTGATCCGTAAAACTGATCAGTGAAACCGATCAGTGAAACCGATATTTTGTTATCATTTGTATCGTATAGAGTTTAACACCTTTAGTGTTTATCAAAACGACGTTGTTTTACTTAATCAATATTATATTTAATATTGTAACCCTAAATGATAAATTTAATGACCCGTGACTGTTTCTTTTCCCAAGAGTGGTGAATTTCTATCTCCTGCCGAACCTTTCTTTTTCTGAGACTTAAACCTCATGGACCTCTCAAACATTTTAAAATCCCTCAAACCTTACAAACCTCTCAAACCTCCAATTGAAAAAGAAAAAGAAACAAATCAAGGAATCTATAGGTTCCTATCTAGCGAAACCCCAACGAGGATAATTGAGTAGCACGACTCAATGGTCAGTGAACCCAGAGTTGGAAACTCGGGTGGTCACAACTGAAATAGAATTATGTTCTGAATGGGTGTTAACCAGTAAGTCTTCTCTTTTAAATGTTTTAGAAATTCAATAATGGAAAAATTGGTTTTGTGGTAATAACTGAGCCTACTACCCAAAGCATGTGCATTAGTTTTATCTGGACTTAACTATTGTATTGGATAGAGCAGAAGCTGTAAGATTATCTTCAATAGTCAAAGGGAAAAAGATATATTTTTCTTCAAAGCAATTGGCTGAGTGTTTGGGAGTAACTCATAAAGGTAAGTATGAAGATTATTCTGGTAAAATTATTCCTACTACTAAATATTTTTCTTATAAACTTGCTCTGGAGATGCTGACTATCAATTATGAATCCAGAAGAATAACATATGATGAGTTAGTTGGTGAAAGTAGAATTTTGTTTAAGTTTATTCAGCACCAGATCTGTCCCAAAAAGGGTGATTTTGCATATGTGAAGTATCATGATGATTTCCTATTGTTTTTATTGCTAAATTATGAGAATATCAACTTTCTTAGATATATTACTATCCATATTGCGGAGATGGTGAATACATCCAATAAAGCTACAACCTTGTTCTACTCTATGAAAATCTCTACTATGTTAAAGCCTTTGGGCTGTGTTGAAGGTGGAGATGAGTATATCTCATCTAGTATTAGTTTTTGTATTAACAAGGATATCTTCAAAAGAATGAAAATCAACTGGAATCCATGGAAGAAGGTATGGGTTGTTGATGAAGATAAATTGAATGACTCCTTTAATCATTTTGATCATTCTATGAGACCCAATGGGATGAGAGATCCTGGTTTATAACTGAATGAAGAAGTTTTTTATTCTGATGTTGAAGATGAGACATAAGATCCTAAGGAAACTGGAGAGTCAAGTAAGAAAGGAATAGGGTAAGCTGAGGCTGATGATGGTGTGAATACTGAAAATGAACATGAATCACCTCCTGATGACAAGAGTGATCATGATACATTAAGTCCTAACAAAAGAATAATGGAATTTGGACTAGCTAGTCCACCTCTCATGTTACCTGAGTCAGAACCTCTTCTAGGTGATGAAGAAGTCTCCAAAACTGATGAATCTGATTCTGAGGAGTATGAATCCAGTAGTAAAGATAGTACAAATGAGACCTCAATAAATAATAATGGAAATTAAAATGGTGATGATGATGATGGTGATGATGGTGATGGAAATAATTATGGTTGTGGTGGTGATGATGTTGTTATTCGACTAGTAGATGGTAAAAATGTGATCTAAGAGGATCTACAACTAACAGAATTTGAAGAAGAAGTTGTTCCTGAGACTGAAAGAACAATGCGGATAGAGATTGATGTAGGTGAAGAAATATCACATGAAAATTCAGGAATAGAAGATTTTTTAAAGCCCCAGTATACCTCTTGTAAATCTACATGGGAGAAACACCTAGGTATTGATGTTATTGGTTTGGATTATTCATAGGTTGAAGAAGAAGAAGGGGTGAACAAAGCAAGGGAATGTTTTTCAGTTAAGGCTAGACTAGTTGATGAGAATGTGCAAGTGATAGTAGAAAGACCAGGTCCTTCAGTTTCTCGATTGGATTTAGACAGATTTAAAGATGAGTTGCTCCATGCAGTTATAGATACAATGAAAGAGGAATTATCTCATGCTCCTACTCCTACTTTTGTGAATTTATATGAGGATGCTATGGATTCTATTACTCAAAGAGTAGTAAGTATTATCAAGCCAGACCTATGCAATACTAGTGAATTGATTAGAAGTCACATTACCTCTTTAAATCAAGCACTCTAGGATTTAGGCACTGACTTAGTTTCTATGTCAGGAGAATTTAAAACAACCGTCTCTGGTATGATGGAAGTTCTGAGAAATTTGATAGAACATCTGAAGAAGTCAGATTTGAGGAACTTGAAGGCTGAGATAACTCAGGTTGTTGCTCAAGCTAGCTTCTCTAAAGTGAACAAAATTACTAGTCATGAGATCAATTCTTTAAAGGATGATATAAAAGAAGATTTAGATGCACTTTGGACTGATTCTGGATTTGGAATCATTGAAAAAGATGAATGAAAACATTGATCATATTTACAAGATGGTGAATCTTTATTCAGCTGATGCTATGAAGGCTCAGAAAGAGATCAAAGAAAAAGTGGATCACTATTTCTCTAAAATCTATACGATGAAATAATTTAATCATCAGTTTAAATTCTTGATTGAAAATTTGAGGTTTCCTCCAGTCAATCAAGTCTTTATGGCTCATGTATAATATTTGAAGGATTTTACTCATACTCTAGAGAGCTACATGCAGAATAAAGATGATTTTGAGAAGGCAAGGAAATATGGTGGTGAATTCATTCATGATTTTATCAATCTTCTCAAACCCTATCTTCATGTGCAAGCTAAGGAAATTGTTTTTACTACTTCTGAGCCTCTCAGTCCATCCACTGTTGTTCCTGGTCAGTTATCAGTTTCTCAGGCTCTCTCTAATATTCAGCCGATCTTTCAGCAACCCCCTTCAACAGGATCTTCTACTCAACCACAAGTGACCCTTGCACCCTCTCTGTTTCTAGAAAGATCCTTCTTGCCTCCTCTCTCCATCCTTCTAGATCAACCTTCCACCAAGACACCCTCTGGGACATCCATATCTCCATCTGCTAATGTAAAATCTCCTCTGCATCCCACAAAGTATCCATGCCTATCATTTTTGATAGGGTGCCTTTTATGTTTCTTCCTTTTCTTGTACTTTTTTCAGTGGTTATTTGAATGGAATTTTATTATGTTTTCTCTCTCTACTCTCTCTTTCTTTTTTGACAATCCCAACGGGGAGAACAGGCATACAGTTAGACTGTATGAAGTAAGGGGAAGAAATGATGACTGTATAAATTATCACTTTGTTTATGATCTGGTGCATTCTCTGATTATTTTTTTATCTTTGTTTATATATTTTGTTTATATAGGGGGATCATACTGAATGTTACATCCGTTCCTATCTATTTTTATGCCATATATTTGTGATTATCAAAAGGGGGAGATTGTTGAACCCTCTGTGAAATGGTTATTTTAATCATCACAAATCATTGGTATTTTTTCTTTTATGTATATTTAGTCACCTATTCATTCTACTCAAAATGTGTTTATATACGATTAATCATGTCTACATATGTTTATCTATGATTATTTATGACTTGAAATTTACTTGGAAGAGTTCTGTATTGAACGGACACTTGGTACGTATTTTATGTTCTTGACTCACCGTTAGTTATCTTCATGAGTCACCGATGTAGAACGGTCTCACCGATGAAGAACGGTTGCACTGATGTCGAATGTCACACTGGTGAAAAATGGTCTCACCGATGTAGAATATTTGCACCGATGATGAACGGTCACACCAATGTAGAACGGTCGCACCCATGAAGAACGGTCGCACCGATGTAGAATGGTCTCACTAATGAAGAACGGTCGCACCGATGAAGAACTGTCGCACCAATAATGACCTACCAAAACTGATGATGATCCAATGACCTACCGAAACTGATGCTCATCAAATGACCTATCTAAAACAATGAAAATCCAAAATGACTTACTGATCTCATGACATACCGATAGTCATGAAAACTGTTTGAACTTTCTACTAACCCTTTTTCCAATGGTCATATTTGCTTAGTAAAATGCACCTGCTTGTAATTAATTTTGGTTGATGGATGTCAGGAAACCATACCTCGTACCTGTTAAAAGGTAATAATTCTTTTTTCCAGATCTAAAGGTATAAAAAAGAATGATCTGTAGTGAAAAGGTAGATCTAAACGAAAAGAAATATACATGAAAGAAGGTGAATGTGTGTGAAGTCCCAGGGAATACAAGGAATACTTGAAGAACACCTGTAAAAACCAGAGTGCCAGAAGCAGATCCTTCAGCTGAAACAAACCCAAAGACTAGTAGTTGTGCCTTACTGAAAATCATATACACATGTCTAAATAGCTTCAACTGTTAAGAACAACAATACTCTGTTTTGAGTCATCCTCACCAGAAATGACTTGACTTCCATATTCAACATCAAAACGAGTCCAGAGAATATCTGAAATTACACAGAGCATTCTAAACTCTATTATTTCTTCTGTCATATCTCTTTTCTTAACATTCTGAGCAGTGTGTGTGAATCTATCTACTCTAGATACACATTGTCTTCTGAGCTGAACTGGATGATATTAAATCCTCACACAAAACTTTCTACACCTTCTTGTATCCCATTGTGAGTTGTGGAAGAGGTCAAGTGTGACATGAAAATCCTGAGATCTGTTGCTATTCTTTTTCTACGTTGAACTATGGTAGAGGACATATGAACTGAACAGTCTCGGTACTGTTGTTTTTCTCGATCCAGGGTGTGGATCATGTTTATATAAATTGGTTGAGAGGACTAAGTCTCGGCTTGAGACTGAACCTCTTGGTTATATCTGTTGTGCATCTTAGATTAATCTTAAAGTATTATATATATATATTATTCTTATTCTATTTACTTTGAAATAAAAATATTTTTTAATATCACTATGATAGTTAAATTAGTAATTGTTTGTAACTTTTTTAAATAAGTATATTAGCTTCAAAACCTAATTTAATCCTCTGATTAAAATAACTTATACCTAATCAATATTTTTAGAATCTAATTGAACCTTTATAGTTTTACAAATTCACTACAGTTTAAATTAGTTTTGAATTGGGGGATTTTAATAGAAATATTTTAACATAAATTTTTAATTGGAACTCAATTCACTTCCCCTCTTGAGTATACACTCCAACCAACAACAGTGAATTTTCATAATTGGCCTAATGGAAAATTTTCATAATTGGCCTAATGGCCATTTTTCATAATTGGCCTAAAGGCCAATTTTCCTAATGTCTTAATGAACCAATTTCAAATTGGACTAATGTACTAATATACGGTTTTCCAAATCACTTAATTTCCTAATGGAATGATGGTCTACTGGGAAAATGGTCTAATAGAAATTTGTCAATAAATACTACAAGACAATTAGCCAATTGTCATAAAGGCCTATTTATTTAATGAACTAATGGTATAATAGCCAAATGATGTAATTGAAAATTTTATTGATGAAGTAGTGTTCAATTATCCTAATGGCCTAATTGAAAATTATAAAAGTGGAATAATGGTCAATTGTCTTATTTAAATAACAAATTAATGTCCTAATGGCTTAGTAGCAAAATGTGTAGTTGGCCTATTGGAATAATTGATAAAATGGAAATCCACCTAACTTTATGTTATCCAATTATACAAATATCTAAATGGTCAAATGGAATGATGGCCCAATGGTCAATCGGACTTAGGTCCAAGTGTCCAATTGGCCAATTGGACTAATGTCCTAATGGCCTAACGACCAATTGGAATAATGAACTAGTGAACAATTAGCAAATTATCCTAAAGGCAAAACGTCCTAATGGCCTAATTGGGATTATAGACCAATGTCTAATTGGAATAATTTCTTAATTTGAAATTGGACAATAATCCTAATAGGATCATGGAAAATTGACCAATTGTCTTAACAACCTAATGGACTAATGTCTAAATTGCCAATTTTTGTAATGACCTAATGTCCAAATAACCAATTTCTTAATATACTAATGGACTAAAAACCAATTGGACTCATGCATTAATGACCAATTAGCTAAATGGTAAATGTCTTACTGTCTTAATGGACTAATGGAATAATGGAAAATTCAACAATTGGCCTAATGGTCTAATGGACTAACATCAAACTGACATAATTCCCTAACGGGAAATTAGAAAATTCTCCTAATATCCTAGTGGATAATTTTCATAGAATCTTATCAGAATAACAACCATGATTCCTAATTAAAAAATGGACTAATTTACTAATGACCAATTCTCACACTTCATTTATGGAATAACAACCAATTGGATTAATGGCCAATTGGACTGAATCTGTAATGTCTTAAAGACCAATTTCCCTATAGACCTAACAGACTTACAATCAATTCACATAATGTCCTATTTTCAATTGAGAAAAAATGGAATAATTTACTAATAAAAAATTGGGCAATTAGGATAATGTCCAATTATCCTAAATTATAAATGGTCAATTGTCTAATTGGCCTAATTTCCAAATGTCCAAATGGAAAACATCTCTAATCTCATATTGGTAAATTCCCAAATGTTCTAATTGAAATTTTTTCCAATTGAATAATGTTCTAATGGAAAATTTTCCAATGGTCCTGATGTCCTAATGTACCAATATACAATTTGAAAATTATCCTAATGGACTAATGGCCAATTAGATAATTGGCCTAATGTCGTAATTTCCTAATGGCCATTTGGCCTAATTGATTAAAAATTAATTGGCATAACACCCTAGTGGTCGAATGGACTATAATGGAATAATGGTTTAATGGACTAATGGAAAATTATGTAAATTGGAAAAATGTCATAATGGTCAATTGGCCTAGTGTTCTAATGGCCTAACAAAAAATAATCCTAACGGACTAATGACCTAATAGACTAATAAAAAATTATCCAAGTTGTATAATAACCAATTAGATTAGTGTCTGATTAGAGTAATTTCCAATTGTATTAATGGCCTGATTACCTAACAGACAGTTGGCCTAGTGGCCTCGTGGCCTAATGGCCTAATATCCTAATAGAATAATAGAAAAATGGCTTAATGTCCTAATAGTAAATTGGAAAATTGTTCTACTGGATTTAAGGAAAATTTATCTAATGTAATAATAACCAATTAGAAAATATCCCAAAAATCTAATGGATTGATGTAAAATTATCCTAATGGTCTAATGGAATAACATTAAATTGGATAATTGGTCTAATTTTATAATTGAATAATTTTCAATCAGCCAAGTGACTTAATTTTTTATTTTACTACTGGCTTAATGGCCTAATTTTCACTTTCCAATTAGCCCAATAGTATAAGGGATGAATGAACATTGGGAATAAAATCCTAATAGCCAATTGGACAATGATCCTTATAGCCTAATGGTATGTTGGTCATTTTCAAAATTAGCCCAATGCCATAATTCCCGAATGTGAAATTGTCCAAATTTCTTAATGGATAATTGGAATACTATCCTAATGTAAAATTTTCCAATTGAATTAATTACCAAAATCCATAAAGGAAAATTATCTTAATGTTCTAACATCGAATTGGAAAAATCAACCAATTAGTCAATTAGCTTAATTTCCCATTGGCCAATTGGCCTGATGGAATAATGGCCTAATAGAAAATTGGCCATTTATCATAATGGAATAATTAAAAATTGTAATAAATTGGATTATATGGTATTAGTGACATAAAGTATCCAAATAAATAACCAAATAGGGCTAATAAGACAAATTGGCTTAAATTGGTAGATATAGAAAAAATGACCTAATTATCCAAATTGTCCTAAATGGTTTAATTAAACTAAATAGACTGAATGGGATATGTAGACTAGACAGCATAATTTTACTAATGAGATAAATGATCTAAATGTCCTAAAATACCTAAATTGGAAAAATGATAAAAATTCCCTCAATGGGCTAAATGGCCTAAATTGCTTAACAGGAAAATTTAGTATAAATGTCCTCAATGGTATAATTGGCCTAATTGAAGAAATTGGACAAAAATAAATAATTTTCTTAATGGACTAATTGGCCTAAATGTACTAATTGGACATATGAAAAAATGTTCAATTGATCAAACGACTAATGCGACTGTTTAACAATTTCCGAGAAAGCATAAACAAAAAATGAACATAATGGAAAAATGACCAAAATTACTAAGTGACTGAATAATCAATAACATAAAACAAATATAATTCGAATTAAATGCACATAAAATATCAATTAATGTTATAAACATGTTTAACATGATAATTTTTAGGTATTTTTTATGTTATGAAACATGAATTAATTTTTAATAAAATGTATATTTTTCAAGTTTCATTACTATATATATTTCGTTTAAATATACAATTTTGAGGTATTATATTTTTATCCCTTTAATATAATTAAATAATGAATTATTATACTAATAATTTCCATTATTATCATGTGGTATTGGGCATTAAAGGTCAAGTACCTTGAGAAATATATTTTTTCTCATATATAATGAAAACTAATGGGTCTTAATTAAACTCACAGACACATGAAAAATTATAATTTTTTTATTTATATTTCAAATATTTTTATGTAATTCACAAATAAATATTTTTTTATATTTTAAATAGTCTTCATCGGGAGCCCTTGATGACTATGAAACTAACAAGTTTGGTCATTTGTGTCTGGTATTAGGTGAGGAGAACAAAGGGAGTGTCCGATGTAAACCCCTGAAAAAATAAACACTAGCAGTTGGTCATCATTGGGCTCCCCTAATTCCTCTTAGACCATCAAGTTGTAATGTATATGTAAATGAGAAAAATAAAATATTTAGAGAAGAAGAAAAATAATACAATATCCCCAAACACATCCTGAAATATGTGTCATTTAAAATTCAATCACTTCCATCATAGGATACTATTTCTAGTGATTCATATATGGAATAAATTCAATCGTTAAATTATTCCCTATGTGATGTCAATGAGGTTCCTAGTGGATTTTGGGATTTTGGTGGGGGAAGTGGTGGTGTTAATGTTGATGTCATCGATAATGATGATAATGATGATAATGTTTTTTGTGCTCCAGATGTTGTTGTTTTTTATGAGGATTTTTTTGGTGGTGATGAGAATGAGGATGTTTGGGATGGGGCCGATATTGACCCCCTTCATTTAGACTTTGCAATAAAGGTAACAGTGAATTTTTTTAATGACTTTAATTGACTACATTTATGTATGAATATGTATGTTATAGTATTGTAAATGAATTTTTATATTATTATACGTGGTTGGATGAATGATAAATATAAAATATATGTTTTTTGATGGATGTATATTGTTGTTTTTAATGTTCTTAGAGGTTCATTATGGTCTGGAAGGACTGTTGTGGATATCGGAATTAGACAACTACATATAAAAATGGTTTAAAGAACCATTGTAACATATTTTCTAAAAAAACACATATCCATGGTTTGGGGAATAGTAGATATAGATATATACATACATTTTTTGTTAAACCAAGTGTATGGTAAAATCTATAATGATATACCCACAATTTCTATAGAATCTTTTGGTATATCAATATATTGATGGCTCCGTCATCCAAGGTTCTAAAAATGTGTTTAGAATATACTCATTGTTTTAATTACTATACCATCAGATTTAAACTTTTAGAATTGGTTATTTTTTCACAAGTGTAGTATAAACAAAAATAACAGAAAGAATATAAGGAGTGGATGCCAAGAAAATTTGGAAAACCGAAAAAAGGTAATTTCATAAGATAATTTAGAGGTGTGGTTGATGAAAAATAATATTAGTGGATATGATGGATTTATAATTAAATATGATAATGGAATTGAAACCATATAATAGTTTTGGGAGGTTTTCTTTAATATTTTCATTAAAGTAAACGTACGTTTTTATTTTATAAAATTATATTTGAGAAGGTTACATCAGATAATTTAAATTAAATGAAATTAAAAATTAATTATTTGGAATAAAATATCAATAATTGATCCTTGATATATACATAAACATTTAAAAAATGATAATTGAAGGATTTTTTAAAACACTTTCAATGTAAATGAATCTTTAATAACATATACATGAAAAAAAATCTTCTCATACTAGTTATTAATAAATAATAGGATATAATTAAATTTCAAAATAATCACAAGTAGTGAATCCTTTAATAAGAAATAAATTTGATCAAATTGAATATTTTAGTATTTGATAATTTTTCTTGATTGGAATGAATGGAATCCGATTTTAATATTTATAATTTCATTTTTAAAAACCCACATCATAAAATGAGTTAATGCGACATTACATTGAAAAATTATAACATAAAATAGGATGTTGACGTGAATAAAAACATGTATTCACTAAAAAAAGATTGGAATTTTTAGTGAATATTGACCATGGAAACATTATGGAATCCATATTTATGGTAGATAAACATTTTTTCTTGAAATAATTTCACATTTATGTGAATGAAAATCATTGTAAAAGAATCACTAAGTGAAGAACATATTTTGATACTAATATGAATGATGAAACATCTTATAAAATATTAAATAGAAGAATTTATCATCTTCGTATGAATGATTCCCAAGGAATAACATATTATCTCAAATCATGGAAATATTAGTTTACCAAATCTTATATGGATATCATATTTTATAATGTAAGATAAATTTAGAAAGGGGTTTGTGTTATAAAAATACAAATCTTCAAAAACAATTATGAAAATTAAAACAATAAAAAAAATAGTAAAATGTATATAATATATTTTATTTAAGTTCAAGAATAGAATTCTCTCAAAGACTATGAATTTTCTTTCCAAATACCATTTTCATAATTGTAATGTAATAGTCGAGATTAATACAAATGATTACCATGATATTTAGAGTAAAATATCATGAAATAAAATTTATTGATCATGGTTGATGGAAATTAAAAAGATAATACATGATATCAAATATATTATGGGGAGAAGTATTTGATATGTCCCATTAGTTAGTAAATGTAACTGAAAAGACCCCTACATTAATTCCTGACATCCTCTAAGGAAAATGAATCAATTGAAAAAAAAATTATTATTAAAAAAACTAGTTAATATATGTACAATTATATATAACATTTTATAAACATAATTTATAATTATTTTCAACATATATATTAGTTGAATATTATTTACTTTCAATATCAGGTTTACAAATCTTGATAGCATTGAATTAATTTCACAATAGTGGTGTTGTTTCACATTTTTATACAAAATTTCATAATTCCTATATAATTGAAGGTATGAGCTAAAAATATATATAATTATATATAATTAAAAATGTTAATTTAATGGATTTTTTCATACATTATATAAATAATAAATTAATGATGATCCTATAGTGTTGATTTTAAATAAACAACTGCCATTATATTATATATTTATTATTGTAATAATCCTTCCCTCCGCACGGCGTGACGACGCCACGCCCCCACCAACTCCGCCCAACCTGGACACGCCCTTCGGCTCCATCGTACGGCGCGACGGCGCCACGCTTCTCCATCTGACGCATCCCTCCCCGACATGGTTCCTCTCCGGTGTGGCACTATGGTGACACACCCATTTTTTGCGGCCTTCTCTATCCGTGGTTCGGCACCTTTGGCACGGCCCGACCCGACGGTGTCGTGCTGCTTTTGTCCGTCGTGGCCCTCCCGACCGCGGTTCTTCTCCGGCGTGGTGCCATCGCACCGCTCCCTTCCGGCTTCTTCTCCGTCGTCATCCAAACTAGAATCAACGGAGGGACGCATGCCATGTTTTTTTGACCCACGCCCTCCGCGATAGGTGATAACGATTGCCCAACAAATAAACCGAGGTTTTAATGACGAATAACAAGAAAAGAAATCAAATCAAACCCCTACCTCATAATTGTCGTTCGTTGACGATCTTGGAAAAAGGGCGGATGTCGATTCGTCGATTTCCACGTTCGTCACGTACTCACAACTCTCACGATCATGCATCGAAAAGTAATAAGGGTAATCTTCGTTGGTGGATGAGCATTCGGAGGTGACATCATCATGGGAAATGTTATTCGCAGACGACTCCTTCTCCTTCGATGTGGATGATGGTCGTTGGAGATGTCGTGGGCACCGCTTCCCTTTCCTTGCCCCGGCTGAAGAACGATGAATAAGATGATGTCGTCGTTCTTCAGTAGCGTAAGAGACGTTATTCATGTTCTTCATGTGAATAATTCTCTCTCTATTTCTCTAAGGCTCCACCAAAGTATTATGTGCCATCCAAAATAATATCATTTTATGTTATTTTATTCTGGACATGAATTCAAATGAATTCTAATTCATCCAATTATTTAAGAGAAGTTCAATCAATTAATGGCATGGGTTGGCACAAAATTTAATGGTGAAGGTGGAGAGACTCAATTAATGAGAGAGTGTTTCATCCAAAAAATGGGGAGTTCAAGAGTTAAGGGGTGTTAAGGGGGTTTGATGCTCGTGTGGGACCCACCTTATTACATCCTCCCAATAGAGATTATGTGAAGGTGGGTCCCTATACTAACCTACCCTTGGAGGGTCTAACTACCTCCTCAAATAAAAATATGGATAACACATATTTTTATTCAGTATAATTAAAAACCCCCAAAACTAACTTCCAATGTCGAAAAAATGCATTTGCGGTAAAGGTTTCCTTGAGAGAATATAGGCATTGTGAGTTCAATGGTATCCTCATATTTCAATTCCTAAAGACGGTTCAAAAGATACAAAATCCCGCTCGTAAGTTTACGGAACGTACCTGAAAAAAACATCAGAAATTTATTCGGGGCACACTGGGCCTCGGAATCAAGCACCATCAGAAACTGCGGACTCAAAAAACTCCCATGTATTTATGAAAAAACATTCCACGGAATTTCCAGGTATTTACATTCTCCCCACCTCAGGGAATTACGTCCCCGTAAGCTACAACTCATACTAAGGGAACAAATGGGGGTATGGAGAACAAATTTTAGCCTCCCTCTCCCATGTGCTCTCTTGGAGGTTCTAGTGCTACCAAAGAACACGCACCATAGGTATAGACCATCTTCATAGGACCCACTTCTTTCGTTCGTCAATCTCCACTGGAACCTCTGTGGAAGTCACCCTATCATCGATGTCCAGCTCTCCATGGTCGATGATGTGGGATGGGTCGTGCACATATCTCCTCAGCTGAGATACGTGGAAGACGTCATGTTCCCAGTGCAACTGAGGTGGAAGAGTTAAGCGGTAAGACACCTCGCCTACTCTGTTGAGGACCAGGAAAGGTCTGATGAACCTTAGAGATAACATTCCACCTTAGCGAAAACTTCATAGGCCTCCTCGAGGTGAGACCCATAGAAAGAGGTGTTCACCATCCTCAAACTCCAGAGGTCTCTGTCTCCTATCAGCTTACGAATTTTTTCTGCTCTATACCGTCTTTGTCCGCTACTGGATGACATGTACCTTCTCCGTGGTAGCTTGTACCATCTCTGGTCAGTAGGAAGTTGGACGACTTGGTGATTCGGTCGACAATTACCCAAATAGAGTCAAGTCCCCTTGATGTATGTGGAAGACCAGTCATGATTTCCATGGATATGTCATCCATCTTCCACTTTGGGTCCTCTAAAGGCAGAACGAAGCCCGCTGGTACCTGATGCTATGCATTCACTTGCAAATAAGTGATGCATCGAGAGACAAACTCTGCTCATTCTTCTTCATACCTGGTCACCAGTGCTATCATCGATGGTCCGGCTACATCTTCACCACTCCTGGATGTACCACTAAAGGGGATGTGTTGAACTCCCTCAACACTTCCTCTTGAAGTGAAACTGGTACTGTTGTATGTCCTCTAAAAATAATTACGTGCTTCCCACCTTCAGAAAATACATCAGGGGTCTGCCCTGTTGATATCTGAGCGCATTGTGTCTCACAGTCAACGTCCCCACGTTGTGCCTCCCAGACTCGCTGAAGAAGTGGAGGGTGGCTATGAGAGACTGTAGAAAGGCTACTCCATCCTGATCCATAAAGACATCTGCAACACGGCCAGCTGCTTTGTCGCCTCTCCGAGCAGCTTAATGCCTGATCTCCTGGTGAGAGAATCTGCTTCAATATTCCCCTTCCCAATAGTATAGACTATCTTGAAGTCATAGTCCTGAAAAACTCAAGAAAACGCAACTGTCTCAGGTTCAAGTCCTTCTGGGAGAAAATATACCTGAGACTCTGGTGGTCAGAGTAGACTACAAAATGTTCACCCATAAGATAGTGCTGCCATATCATCAATGTGAAGACCACTTATTCTAACTCTAAGTCATGTGTACCATAGTTCTACAAATGTTATCTCAACTACAGAGAACCATAAGCGATCATTTCTTGCTCCTACATCAGGGAAAACCCATGTGTGGTCCCTGATGCATCGCAATAGACTATGTACCCAACACCCTCCTCCAGTAGCCTCAAGATGGGTGCACTAGTCAGCCTCTGCCTTAGCTCCTGAAAGCTCTGCTGGCATCTCTTCGATCACATGAAGAGTTTCCCCTTCTTTGTGAAGGCTGATATTGGTGCTGCAAATCTGGAGAAGTCAGGAATGATCTTTCGGTAGTATCCAGCCAAAGCAGACGTCCCTCCCCCCAATTGGGGAGTGATTCTGGAAACATATTTTGAAAAGATGTCCCCATGTATTGTCACTATTGTTTGTAACTGAAAACTCAGAGTTCCTGCTACCATGAGGGTAATGCTGGCCAATTCAAGAGTGATCGGCTGCACCCTCCTATGCATGATTTTGACATGTGCTCCCTGGGTTTACTTTTTCACCAACAAAGGAAAACCTCATCCCAACATTGTAGTTAATCCCCAAACTTTTTTCCTAACATAGTTAATATGTGTATGAACTGTGGTTAACCAGTCCATACCCAAACTAATGTCGTAAGGCCTCGACGTTGCCACCAAGAAGTTCCAACCGAAAATCTCGCCTCAAGAGTCATATCACACTATTGGCATATGTGTGATTATGGAGTCTCCTCCCAAAGGTATCTCTAGATGTGTGGGTCAATTCAATGGTTTAACCGGAAACTATAGGTCGGGAACAAGATTCGTGGAAGGAAGAAATGATTGTTACCAATGTCTATTGATACAGCAGCTAGTAGTAGACACATACCGTACCTCAATTCATTCGTAGAGCCCTTGGGTCAAACTCCTCTACCACACGGAGTTATTCTCTTCCCCTTCCCTCTAGCTCTCTGAGCATAGCGGGGACTACAAAGGTGGGTGGTTGTAACATGTTGAATGGTTCACCACCTCATGCTTCTCTCCAAGCTCTGCTTCCATGTCTTCTGCACTGTAGATTCATCTGTCCCTAAGACTTCCTCTTCTTGAAATATTATATATGCTCAAGTCTCTAAGACTGTCACCAGTTTCATTTTTTCCAACTGCTAACATTCACTAGCTGTATCCACTCATCCAATGAACTTTCAACCACAAATTCTCTCTCTAGGACCCCAACATTAGTAGGAATGCATAGAGGAAAAGGTGTTGGCTCAGATATCCTTAAACACACATCTCTTAGTGGTCCGATCTCTAAATCATTGATCCTATCATATTCTCAAGTTCCAAGAAAGATCGGTATGCCTCGATGAATATTCAGCTACCGACACGTCGTCCTGCCAAAGATTTATAATCCCTAGAAAAATCTCTGCCACCTCTTCAAGCCAATCCACGCCACCACCACCACCGCCCGACCAGGCCGCGCCCTTCAGCTCCACCATGCAGTGTGATGGCACCACGCTTCTCCATCTGACGCAACCCTCCCTGTCACTGTTACTCTCTGGTGTGGCACAACGGTGCCACACCTTTTTGTTACAGCCTACCCTGGTCGTGGTTCGGCACCTTCGGCACGACCCGGCCCGACGGCGCCATGCCGATTTTGTCAGTCGTGGCCCTCCTAGCCGTGGTTCTTCTCTGGCGCGGTGCCATCACACCGTGCCCTTCTGGATCCTTATCCGTCTTCATCAAAACAAGAATCAACGAAGGGACGCAGGCCTTGTTTGTTTGACCCACTCCCTCCGCATTAGGTGATATCAATTGGACTAAAAATAAACCGAGGTTTGAATGACGAATAACAAGAAAAGAATTAAAATCAAACCCCTGCCTCATAATTGTCGTTCGTTGACGATCTCAGAAAAAGGGAGGATGTTGATTCGTCGATTTCCGCATTCGTCACGAACTCCCAACTCTCACGCTCATGCATCGAAAAGGAAGAAGGGTACTCGTCGTTGGTGGACGAGCATTCGTAGGTGACATCATCATAGGCAATGTTCTTCGTGGACGACGCCTTCTCCTTCGATGTGGATGATGGTCATCGGAGATGTCGTGGGTGTCGCTTCCCTTTCCTTGCCCCGGTAGAAGAACGATGAATAAGATGACGTCTTCGTTCTTCAGTAGCGGAAGAGACATTCTTCATGTTCTTTGTGAGAATAATGCTCTCTCTATTTCTCTAAGGCTCCACCAAATTATAATTTTCCATCCAAAATAATAGCTTTTTCTATTATTTTATTATGGACATGAATTCAAATGAATTACAATTATTCCAATTATTTAAGAGAAGTTCAATCAATTAATGGCATGGGTTGGCACAAAATTTAATGGGGAAGGTGGAGAGACTCAATTAATGAGAGAGATTTTCATCCAAAAAATGGGGAGTTCAAGAGTTAAGGGGGTTTGATGCTCGTGTGGGCCCCACCTTATAACATCTTCCCAATGGAGGTTATGTGCAGGTGGGCCTCTCTACTATGCTCCCCTTGGAGGTTCTAACTACCTCCTCAAATAAAAATATGGCTAACACATATTTTTATTCAGTATAATTATAAACCCCCCAAAACTAACATCCAATGTTGATAAAATGCAATTGTGGTAAAGGTCTCTTTGAGAGAATATCGACACTGTGAGTTCAACGGTATCCTGAGATTTCAATTCCTAGAGACGGTTCAAAAGATACAAAATCCCGATTGTACATTTACGGAACGTACCGGAAAAAAACATCATAAATTGATTCCGGGCACACTGGACCTCAGAATCAAGCGCCGTCAAAAACTGCGGACTCATGAAACTCCAATGTATTTATGAAAAAAAAATAACACGGAATTTCTGGGTATTTACATTCACCCCACCTCACGGAATTACATCCCCGTAATCTACAACTCATACTAAGGGAACAAATGGGGGTATGGAGCATGAATCTGAGTCTCCAGCTCCCATGTGATCTCCTTGAGGTTCTAGTGCTA
The DNA here is from genome assembly GCA_963277665.1 of Viscum album. Taxonomy (NCBI): domain Eukaryota; kingdom Viridiplantae; phylum Streptophyta; class Magnoliopsida; order Santalales; family Viscaceae; genus Viscum; species Viscum album. Next base: position 436,273,721 of record OY728127.1, on the reverse strand, counting down.
CCAAAGAACACGCACCATAGGTATTGACCATCTGAATAGGACCCACTCCTATCGATACTCAATCTCCACTGGAACCTCTGTGGAAGTCACCCTGTCATCGATGTCCATCTCTCCATGGTCGATGATGTGGGATGGGTCGTGAACGTATCTCCTCAGCTGAGATACGTGGAAGATGGCGTGTACCCATTGCAACTGAGGTGGAAGAGTTAAGTGGTAAGACACCTCGCCTACAATGTTGAGGACCTAGAAATGACTGATGAACCTTAGAGATAACATTCCACCTCAGCCAAAACTCCATAGACCTCTTCGAGTTGAGACTCATAGAAAGTGGTGGTCTCCATCCTCAAAATCCAGATGTCTCTGTCTCGTATCAGCGTACAGCTTTTTTCTACTCTATACAGTCTTTGTCTGCTTCTGGATGACATATACCTTCTCCGTGGTAGCTTGTACTATCTCTGGGTAGTAGGATGTTGGATGACTTGGTGATTCGGTCAACAATTATCCAAATAGATTCAAGTCCCCTGGACGTATGTGGAAGACCCATCATGATTTCCATGGATATGTCATCCATCTTCCACTTTGGGACCTCTAAAGGCAGAACCAAGCCCGCTGGTACCTGATATTATGAATTCACTTGCAAACAAGTGAGTCATCGAGAGACAAACTATGCTACAACCTTCTTCATACCTGGTCACCAGTGTTATGCAACCAATATTATTAAAAAAATGTATTCAATCTATGTTAATGTCACCTATTTTTTCTTATTCAATAAAATAAATATTCAGTTATAAAACTTCCATATTCCTTTTATAGATGAAATAAATTAATTTATTGGGAAATTATTCATGAATCCTTTTTCTTTTTCACTAATTTCGGATTTTATGAAATATTGAATATTTTTAGAATGTTGAACAAATATAAACATATATATATTTGGATGCGCTGGATGGGAAAAATTATATTTAAATACGATAATTAGTGTAATGTTTTTTACATCGTGATAATACATGTTTAGAACTGGGGAATAAATCCAATACACTATTAGTTTTTATCTGCTACATAATTATGTATTCCCTATGAGCCTTTACAAATGATTTTGATGTCATATCTTATACTGTTGTCATATACATATTTCATTTTTATCTCATAATTCCAAATTATTTATAAATAATACAATACGTTATGATTTAAGAATTATGACCCATATTTAATTGTGTATGATATCTATATTATATATTTACGTACATTGATTATGTTACCCCGTCAATAATTTTATCTTATTATCACTTATTATCTTTGATTATTATTCCATATGATTAACATTAGTGGGTGTTTTATCTCACCCAAATTATGTATCCATTTCTTCAAGTCATGAAGACTTGTATTTCTAATGAAATTTATTTATAGTTATCAACTATACATAATATTTTTTTTGTGATGTTAAATAATTATTAAAAATTAACGAATCGTTGGATTATTAAGAAGAATCGGGAAATAATGAGAATGATATGATATTTCATAATTTATGGTTTTATATAAATTTCTTATAATCTAATTCTAAATGGTCATGGTTATTGTATTAACAAAAAAATGGTTATTAATTTTTTAATTATTAATGGAAATGTTTTTATTTATTTGTAATGTATCAAATGTAGTGTGTTAAGAATTTATATTTATCACAATATCGATGAGAAATCATATAGTGTTTGACAACTGGTTTTGAAGAAGGGCCTATAAAAATTATGGGTTTGATCATAATCATATCAAGATATTTAAAGATTTATGGATATAATAAATTGTAAATAATTTTATACTCAATTATAAGACTGAAGGTAGAGATAAAAATTTAGAGATATTTAGTTATTATACTTTTAAGTGAAAATTAATATTTTTTTGATATTTTAATTTGGTTTTTAGATAGAATACATGTTATAGGTATAGATAGTTCTTTATATTTTTTAATTTCATTGAAATTTTGGTTAATTTGAGAAAATATTAATATCTTATCAAGATTTTATAAGATTATTGAAGATATTTATTAGTTTTTTTAGTATTGAAACTAGATAAAGCTATTGTTAAATTAGATTTTATAGGATTCTAATAAGTTTGGTTTTGGTATATAGTATTATGGATCTAGTTATTGTTTGTTTTAAATAATATTGAATGTTATGATTATACTACCTTAGTTGAAATTCTGGGGATAAATAAAAAATATTTAAAAATATTTTTTTATGAAAATTATGTGTGTTTTCTATGAAATTAAATCTTTATAATTATAATATAGGTGGTTATGTGTTATAGATATGATAAAACTAGGGGTAATAGCCATAAAAATGTTTAGATGATCATTATCCAAATCATTTCATTGTGTATGATATGTGGGCCTATGTACACACCTTGTTGGACACTCCTAATGGATATAAATTGGATGTGTCATTTTAAATTTATGAATAATTATATATGATTTTTAAAAGGGGATTTATCATGAGGAATTTCTATATTATGAAAAACTCAGAAATTATCAACTAGTGAGAAGAACCAATATTGTAAGGACAGAATTAATATAAAGTTGTAGAATATAATTCCCTAGGTGGTTAGTATATGTTTTAAATTAAAAATAGACTTCCCTAAGCATATTCAATGAAATAATTGGTAAAAATGAGTTGTACATTAATATATTTTCCAATGAAAGTAAATTAACAATATATTTTAGGAATAAAAAGCGTAATATCATTGTACAAAATTATAAGAAGAGTAAAACCTCATGTAAATAAATAGTTAATGATTCATTTTGAATTTAATTATTATTATTGTTTTTATGAGTAATATTATTTATTATAATTCCATGTAATTTAATAAATTGATGATAAATATGAAAAATAAATAATGGGATGTGATTAAAATCAATTAGGGCTAAAATATCATTTTTTTAAGAATTGTAATTTTCAATTTTATTTATAACATTATGATAATAAATTAATTTTATAATTTAATAATAATTTATATATTTTTTTTAAATTATTAAAAATATATTAAAAATTATTTAGATGTGTATTTTTTACAAATATTATTGATAATTATTAAATATTTTTATGTGATGTTAAAAAAAAGATATTTATTAATATTTTTTTGTTTTCATATAAAATATAAGAATGTGAGTAATTGAAATTTATTTTAAATAACATAATTTTACCTTTTTGGAATTACTATATAGAACTAAACATAATTATAATTTTTACATTTTTGTTGAAAAATATGATTTTTTAGTGAATACGGAAAATTACCATTTTTTTCAAACAACATAAAATTTTATGTAATCATCATGATATTGAATGAATTAAAAATATATGTAACCTTTTTGAAGACTATATACATATTTTTCGGTATCATGAATCATCTAAATGTAATAATATGAATTTAGACACATATGTTTTATGTATGGGAAAATAATTTATCATTTATTTAAAAAAATCTATCATATATTCATTAACATAATTGTAGTTTTTCCATGGTGATATTAAATATTATATTATTTTAGTAGTATAATAACAATACTATATTTTATTATAAATCGTTAAATATCATGGATTCAATACAATTTGAATCATTTGGCCCTTATTGTTGAAATATGGTTTTCAAAACTTTAAATACCCATGTACTCATATAAAAATATCAATTCACAAATATATTCAAAAAATGACTTCCCATTTTCATATCGATGTATAATTTCTTCCGATTTCCTTCTTTATGATCTCAATGTACACTTAGGTATTGGGATGATGTCAAACCTAATTTTTTAAGGCTTTTCAAAATGAGTTAATCATCCTCAAAGTGGGAACCTCGATTAAATATTCATTATTTTCCTATATAACTCGGTATACTCTCTAAATAAATTTCCCATTATAAATCATTATTATTTATTTCATAAGTAATTATTTAATGAATCATTATTATTACGGAACTTGTAATAAAAATGTCATCTATTTATGAAATATATGTTATATCTCACCTCTTTTGAAACATCTTGGTTTGTGGTGGTTTTATCAGCCTTTTAGGACATTGTAACATACTTATTATTCTCCTGCTAAGTGAATATTTAATATATATTTGTTAATAAATACTTATTATAATTTATTCTTAACATCAATATAAAGATTTAAAAAATGAAAAATGAAAAATTATAGACATCACAATATTGGAAGAAAATACGGTAATTGAATGTAAAACAAGTCATCAACCCACAATCTCATAAAATAAAATTATAATAAATAAATTTGACTGATTTTAAGGGATGAAGTACAAAAATAAAAAATATAATTTACTTTTAGTTTCATGTTATTAATAATTAAAAGATTAATATATTCTAGTAATACATTTTATGAATGAAAATATGATCAAATTATTTGGTTTCATGTTCTCAAGGATAACACCTTGATACATGTTTCATTTTATTCTCCATGTTCTCCTTTATATGTTGTAATTTTAATTAACTACCCCAGGAATGTCTTATAAATTATTTTCCAATTATTTAATGGTATCTAAAAAACTAATTATTTTTTCATTCTTTCAATGTATATTGATTCAGGAGTTATAAAATCAAACAGGGTTTCTCGTCAAAGAATACCTTCATTGGGTTTTTTTATTATGTACCAATTTTAATAAGAAATGGTGCATGTAAAATGAACTAAAAATATTAAATCATTATTCATCAATTCATGGTATTTTAATTTTTATTTCAGGTTACATCCTTAATGTGAATGTGAATCAAAGGATAAATATTAAATATAGGTTTTTGGTACTCAATATTCCTTAAATTGGATCATAATTTGTCATCATTGAAAATGTTATACATTAATTTTCCTAATAATAAATTAAATATTTTATATAATATTTTATATTTAATTTTTTTTAAATTTGAATGTTCCATAAAAATCATATCATATTTTTTATTTAAATCACTAAAAAATATATAATATTGATATTAATACTTACCATTAATTATAACTTCCATTTTTAATCCTTTCCAATATTAATTTATTGTATCGATAATGTACAACCATATACTGAAATTATTGTTTGATGTTATTTAACATTACCATTAGATTATATTTACATATTTTAATTGTAATATACTTATAGTTTTTTTGAAAATATATTTGTTGCATATTTTTTATAAATATTTTAGAATGAAACAAATTTTAAATGATTACTGCATGAATTTTATTCCCTATATTATGTATATTTTTAATTATCTCATTTCCATTACATGTTTTACTAGTTTCAGAATTTAATTTATAATCCATTTTTCTAAATTTTTCCTTATAAAAATAAAGATTAATATTTTAGAAAAATAAATAAACTAATATCATTCCACTTATCTATATTTTTATATTCCACTCTTTATTTGTTGTCACTGATGTAATATTTATTAATTATTTCTATATTTGGAATTTATTTGAAAATATGTTTTTTACTTTCAAATTTTCATCAAATCAAAATGGATTTTAAAACTGAGTTATAATTTTGGTTTTTAACACCTCGTTATAATTTATTTAAAATAATTTCATATAATTTCACTTCTATTTTTTAGTCAAGAACAAAATTGACTAGTTTAATTTTGAGTTTTGTTTCATGTGAAGCCCTCTAAATTCACATGTGGTGAAATTTTTGTGTTATATTTAGCTATTTTTTCCATATTATTACATTTTTGACTTCTTATTATGTGATTCCATTTGATATTTTAAAGAAACTCGTGTTATTTTGAATGTGTTTTTCAGCAATTTCAACATACCAGAATGTTTCATGTTCTCACTAGGGATGTTCTATATTTATACAATAAATATAATTTATATGTATATAATATTAATTCCTAATGTGGATTTCATTATTAAACCCATTTTGATAATTGGATAATTATTATCTAACAAAAATTATGAAAATGTTATTATGTTACACCCATATGAATGTATATGTTATAATTTTACATACATGTCTAAAAATATAGTTCCTACTAATGAATTAGGTTATTTTTTATATCACATGAGATGAAATTTTTGAGACTAGGGAGTAATCCCAATCCCCTATCATAATTTATCTAATGTGTTATGTTGTCTTTGAAATGAGCCGCCTTTTATTCGTAGAATGATAGATTCTATACTGGCTCGATATTCTCAGGATTCCAATATTCTATGTTAATATATATTTATGGATTTTTAATTGTGTTATGATTCATTTTCTATTTTATGTGTTTAATTGGTTATGATTTCTATATGACGTGTTCATTTACCTTGATTATGTTTTTATGTACACATGTTTATCTTTTCCTCACATATAATCATTGATTGATTATTCTTTTGATTATAATTACTGTCAATTTTTTCTCACCATTTATATTTTTAAATCCACCAGTGTTATGAATTTGATTAATTTAAATGTAATTCCATGATAGGAATTAGGTTTGGAGAATTTTTTTGAGGTTATTAATACATATTGTAATATAATGAATACATGGTTTACTAGTAAAAATAACCATTTAATGAGAAAGAAATGGGTTTCATTTTTTAATTTTTATTTCACAATTATTTATAACTATATACATAAAAGTAATTTGGTTTTTAATTTTTTCAATATTGGGTATTGATATTGCAATATTGGATCGTTATGTTTGGAATACATTAGTTCTTATAAAAACCAATATGTATTGAAAATTATTCTAGTTCCAAATCATGTTGTGTGTGTTTGAGTCATCTCGGAATCTTTAATCCCATAAAATGTATGGATATTGATTATATATTGTTAGTGGGATTGATCTGTAATATTTTATGAATGGTGATCATATATAAAATGTTATTAAAAAAGTAATTGACAACATTTTATTACTAGGAAATGGAAAATCGGTTTTGTCCCATGATGTTATTTAGTTCATCAGTCTGATTAGGGTCTAATTTTGTTGAGGTTTGTATGTAGGTTTGCTAGGGATGGATGGTGCATTAATATAGGAATAACACACGAGACGCAATCTTTATATTATAGTGATGAATTTTATAATGTGTCATAATATTGATCCTATATCAATGTGATAATCTCATATGAGATATTATATTCACCCTTCAATAAAATGTGAAATATAAAATGATTAGAACTATATATGTTTTTCTTTTGAAGGGATTTGTGGCTCACTATGATGACTAATAAATTGGTAAGTGAGAAAATATAGAGCATTAAGAACCAATTAGATAGAGAAATATTAGTTGGACATGATATGGTTCCTTGCGAGTATGATCATGTACCACATGTTATAGAAATAAGTTTAATGGATTTTGACATACACCTACTAAAAAAATGTGTTCTACGCATATATTATTAGTTATTTTGGAAAAGAGTTTTGTTATCAGTGCATTGTTATAGGCTCTAAATCATACAACACATTGTGGGTCCATTATAGAGATATGATCTTAGTCACATTAATATTATAATTATATTCAAATATGATTCGTTAGGATATTAGAATATATGACTATAATGGTAGGAAAATATTGTATGATTTGAAAGAATTAAAATTTGTATTTATTATATTGACCATTACTCGGTAGTGGTATATCATGAATTACTTGTGATGTAGATGGTTAACCCTAAGAATAAGTGGTAGGGGTTCTGTGAAACATAAGAAAGAGTGAAATATGTGTTTTTGTGTGTGTCCAATAAGTGTGTGATAATTAAATTATATTATAATAGTGTGACAATATGTTTTTTTAGTTTGATTGATGAATGACAAGTTGGAATAAAATAATTTAAATTGTTCTAGGATCTATTTTGTGTTTTTTGGAACTAAAAATGACTATAAAATTTGTGGAAAGAATAATTTCATTATATTTTAGTCCATTATAGATTATTAGATATAAATTAAAGGTTCTCATAAATAGTTAATTATTTATTTATTTCATAGTACATGCCAATTTAATTATAATTATATATATTATGTTACTAAATTGGGGGCCCATAGTCGTGACAAGTTCTAGGGAATTTTTCATAGAGTTAGTGGGTTGATGGGATCTTGGTTACTAGGAAATTAGTTCTTTCATGTTAGATCTGTGATGTGTGTATGTAAATAGTGATTTACATGTTTAATCTAGTGATATTATTCAAATAAATATATATGTGAATAGTTTACAAGAATATGTGATATTGATGGGTTTTGGTATGTGGTTTCCATGGCAGTGGTCTATTTCCCTTATTCTCGAGAATATTAAACACAACTATTGAATGGAAGAGATAAAAAATTGGATCATACATCATATCTTTCTGAATTACACAATTCTTGAGTGATTTATACAGACACATAGTCTAGAAGATAAGTGTTATAATTTTTTGGTTTTAAGGACCTTCAATATAGTTTGTTAACAATACAACAAAATGTGTGGGAATCTATGAGGATGGAATGTGGTAAAATTGTACACTTTGTTATTTGGATAGATTCTATGAATTTTTTATCCATTTAAAATGATTATAGAGGAATTTCAATAATAAAATCATGGGTGGGAGAGGCCTAGAAAAAATGGTATGGATCTATTCCAAATGTGGCACTAGAATCATGTGGGAATTTTTTTAGATTAAATCTCTCACAAAAACATGAGTCATTACATAATGGTGACAATCTATATAAGATAAATGCATTTAGAGTAAGTGTCTAGAAAGACCAAAATGGGATTTATTGAAACAAGAATATCCTATGTATTGAACAATATGGAATTGTGGGGTGTTGTTACACAATAGTCAATGGGAGCTACACTATTATGAGGTACTTGTAAGAATAGTTATTTTAATATGATGTGAAACTGTATCACAATGTAATTCATTTCAAAACGGTAATATATAAATCTTAATAATACTAAATCATTTGTATGAAAATTTTTCCTATTTAGTATTTTTTTTCTTATTATGTAATTAGTTTTTCCACGGAATATCTATATTTAACCACGAAACACCATCAACAACAGTGTTCTACACTACGAAGGATGACAGTTATGCTATGAATACCTCTCTAAATACTAGGTAGTAGACTATGATGGGGAGTATCATGCCATGGAATGGATCTTTGCATGTTTTTTGGTTTTTGACCATTCAAAGTGGAGGATTTCAGGTCATTTATAGTGGGTCTATGCAATAATGGCGACCATAATAGGTGAATTTCATTGTGCCCATTTTGATCACATCACAATGCATATTTTGGAATGTTATTAAATAAAAAATATTTTAAGGGTTAAATATTAAAATATTATTAAATGATCTTATACCAACATTTCATATATGATCGAATCTATATCTCATTCTTCCCATGTATTTATTATTCCACTGTGTGATAATAAATATATAGTCTCTGATAATTTTTAACATTGTCATAGTATATTATATTAGCTCAGGATATAATTCCTCAAACATTTATTTCTAATTTTAAGAAATATCTCAATATTTATCAAAACATTTTAACAAAATATGGTATTTTACATATATTGGTAAATATATTGATCGCATCTGAATTCTTCTAATTTTTTTGTAATGTATTACATTAGTGGATCGAGGTAGGTGGTTCTCAACTATATCCCATGATGGTATATATATTTTTATATGAGACTTGTGATATGTGGTCTTGGAATATTTTTGTATTGAAATGAATTAGTTTAATTAAATTACATTGACTTGTTATAGTATGTTGAGGACACCTAGTTCCAGGATAGTCCCCAGAATAGTAAGCATTGATGCCACTGTTATTGGTTGTCATGTAATTTAATTAATGTGTAGAAAACATTTGTAGGTGATCTAAAAATGACATTCTCACAGTGAGTTAACACATAGTGGATATTATATACATTCCCTTTCCATTATTTTATTGCGGTTAATGATTTATTATGATTGGTATACATTAATATTTATCAAGTGAAGCCTTTATTTTATGTGGAATCCTTATAACTATATTCACTAATGTTTGAGTCGGGTGTTCATCCCTCATTAATATGTGGTATATAGGTCATTAATTATATGGAATGGAAATATGTATATATTGGGTATGAGAGGAAAACATTTGGGGTGGAGATAGTTGTTATTCAATACCATTTATTATTATTATAATGATGTATAGTCTAATACATTATGAAATCAATATGCTATTTTGGTTTAGTAAAGGGATTCTATGGCCAGTGGGTAGTGGTCCAAAACCATAGAGATGTAAATGTGTTAAGGCACCAGTGAGGGTTTCCCCAATAAAGAGATTACATGGTGAACAATAAAAGGATCCCTAGACCCATTCACCACAATAGTTGAAATTATTATATAAGGATGAATTTTGAAAGAGATAATGACACTAACATTTACAACATGAATCTTCTCTAATAGTTAATGTTGAAAATATTTTATTGGAGGATCCTTTATTTTTCTAGAGGTTCTAAATAGTGGGATTTTATTTTATTTATATATCTTATGATGTAATTAGAGACAAATTTTATGGAATGGGGTTGGTTGAGGTGAGAATAATAGAGTTCCTTTTATCTATGATATTGATGGTAATTTTTAAAAATACATATTACTTAAAGAGTACGAAGTGTTTTTTATATAAACCACAATCTCAAAAGAGTATATGTTTAACGATATATGATATGTTTTGGATTACAATTCCATAATCACATTTTTTATTTTTTATTTTTTATTTTTTACGATATTTAAATTTTCAACCTATAGTGAAACCCATTTACTATGTTTTGCCATTACAGTTGCTACATATTTTTTTACATAAGTAACTTATTATTATGATTAATAATTAAATCACCATATTGATAAATTTGGACACTATAATTAGATGATAATATATCTAAATTGTAAGATTCAATTCCTTGAAATGATATAATTTAATTTATATATATGTAGAAAATTGATGATTGTTTTTAGAAAAATTTTATTTAAGACTATAATTTTTTTATTCTTACTTACTAGTTGAAAAAATCAATATAAGAAATAATTTTATTTTGACAAATTTTATTTATATATTTAATTCACTTTTTTTAAACTCTTCAATAATGACATGTTTAATTTATTAAAATCATATTTCATAATATATTGAAACAAAAATTCACAGGAGATTGTGTCTTTTGAACATTAATGATTATATAGATTATCATTCATCAAACCATTATATCATATCAACAATATAGAATTATAATATCCGTTTAATTTTCAAATAATAATAAAGTAGTTATTTAATTATAATAAAAATATTATTAATATGTAATGTATATAAATAAAAATTATTATAATTACAAGTATTACATAATTGTTATAATTTTATGTCATTAAAAACATTAATCATATATGAAATAAAGTGTTTATAATTATTTATAAATATTTCCGGAAAATCAACATATCTATATGTTATATATATATATATGTATAAAAATACCATATATCCAATGACCATATGTGCAACGATGATATGTAGAGTGTTCATAGGCCAAATTGAAATAAATATATTAGTCATAGTACATTTATATATATAGTCTTACATATATCAATAAAATCATTCATCATATTCACTAATTAAGATAACAAGATACATATCATATTTACAACAAGTTGTTCTAATTTATTTAAAATAATATATATCATATTTATAACATGATTTATTATTTATATTGTTTTTATCAGTAGTATGATCTTCATGGATGATGAGGATGTTAATAATTTCAACCTTAGATATTTTTATTTATTTTTGAATATTTATTTTAATAATTTATCTATGTTTATACAACTGAATATCATGAAATTTATTTCATTTTTCAATTGAATATTATAAAATAATATAATAAATAATTATTCATTGGGTACAGTGTTTAATATATCACAAGTTATCAAAAAATAAGTTTTATTTAATGGAAAAAACATACAAAAGTCATGGGTTGTCACATTCATCTCCCTTAATATAATTATTCTATAAAAATTCCTTACCTTGATAAAAAATGATTTAATGTTTCCATCATCAATTCATTAAATACCCTAGTCTCTTCCCTGAATAAATTACTCATTTAGAAAAAATTAAATATGAGAGTATTATATTTTTATACTATAATATATTTATGATCTAAGATTCCGATATCTTGTCCATTGTATGAGAGGTGAGGATCCAGTGGTATTATGTGTAATTTTTCTAAATATAATGTTTCATGAATTTATATCATCAAATAAAATTCATTAAAGACATATTATTCATTGAATTTGTTTTTTGGATATGAAAGATGATAAGCTACCATCCCACTATGATTGAATACATTGAATGGAAAAATATATTCATGCATTAATTATTTTTTCTTAATGACAGTCATAAATCTATTGGCTAGTTATTCATAATTGAATAATTAGTCTATGATATAAAACTGTTAAACTCAGGGATTATATATTTTTAATTTTTTCCAAATTTGGTCTGTTTTAATGTGTCACAAAAATTATGAATCACCTCTAACACTTGTCAAAACATAGATAAACCCAATAGCCTATGCAGAATAGCTTTATCCCATCATGTTCTGATAATTTTCCACTTACAATATAAATCCCCATATGGTTTCATTTGAATGAAATAATATAAACTATTATTAAAGAGAAAAATACTAGTGGGATTTTTTGGTCTCATCCTCTATTGAAATATATTAATCATAACATCAACATATTTTTTTAGAATATGACTAGTTTTTTTATATTGACTATACATTTGAGGATGATAAGAAGTTATAATACTCATCTCATTATCCAATGAATATTTATGTATTTTTAGAAGCATTTCTGTAGAAGTATAATCTCAATTTAATAAAACAATGAGTAGTAAACCATATATATTTCCTCTTTTTTTAATATCACTGAAAACTGATCATGTGTGAAATATTATTTAATTGTAAATAAATGTTCCTACCATATAAGGTAATCCACTATAACCAAATGAAATTATGAACATTATATTTACTTGGGAGTCCAATGAGAAAATATATAGTAACGGTCCCCCGTTTTTAGAGTGGTATGGGTAATGGTTTCATTATAACCATAAAAAAATATTTTGACTTATGTTGTTGGAATACCATGAATTTTGTTATATATTTACATCCCTTCCTCATCAGATTTACCGACAATAAATTCATCTTTTAATATATATTCATACATAAGATTTTTGGATTTGTACGTAATTATGATCGATATATTTCAAACCACTATTCAATATTTAATCCTCATAATGAAGGGACGTGTATTCGTTTCCATAATATTCATGTTAAATAATTGTTCATGTTACACTCACTAACACATTTAAAATTATTTTATTGCGAAATATTCCATTACCAGGACTACTTCATCATAACATTGCTTGCCAGTTGATCATTCATTATGGAAATATACTTTTCTCCCTATCCCTTATGATTCATAGGTCCATCCTTAAAAGGCTACCAGAACCATTCTTTCTCTATAAGATGTTCACCATATTATGCTTCCAACAGTGGAAAATGTAATAATCAGTCCTAGTATATGATGATCATTTTCCAGATCCATTGGTTCATGTTCAACATCTTTAGTGAGAATACATACATTAATATTTGGTTATCTTTATATATTTCAAAATTTTCATTATATATATGATTCCACCACATTCATTGTATAAATATTACCTCTGGTATCTCAAGATTAGGAATGATGTAAATTTTCTATTGATAATTTAATTTATATTATTCATAAGATAACACAAATTAATTATTAATTAAGGCACATTCAAATACATTCATGGATGCATAAATTTATAACGAATAACCCTTATTTACAATAGGTGTGAGAGAGTACGAATTTAATGACCATAATTTTATTATGTTTCATAACATTTTATTCGCATTTATATTTCATATGGAAAAGTAATTAATTTTAACTTCACAAGTTTAGTATATTTTATATTATTTTTAAATTTTTCATAATAATTCTTAATGTATATAAAAACAATGATTACTATTGTATTATGTTATAAAAATTTTTCTTTTAAATTCATTAAATACCTCTATTAATGGTTGATCAATAGATATAAAATTCTTTTTTATTGTTTCAAATATGATGGTTACCTGACATATACAATATTCAATCATTATAAATATTTATTATATTTTCCCATTTTGTCAAGATCCTTTGGAAAATCCTCAAATTTTCCCATTTTTATTTCTTGGTTATTTAATATATATGAATATCATATATAGATACCAAGGAAAACACCTTTAGATAACATATAAATACTCTATTCCTTATAGATATATATTTATTTATATGTGGGACATTTGTATGTTTAAATGAAATAAATATGAATTTAAAGAATCCATGTCCTGTATATAAGTATATATTTTTCATAAACCAATTTTGACCAGAAATTTGTGATATTGAGATCAATGAATAGTCCATATGTTATATTTTACCACCCATAAATTGATATAAAAAATTACAAATAAATTGTAAAAGATTCAATTTCTATATTGTGATCCAGGTATGCTTGTGGTTACCAATATATAGAAACATTGATCAATCCTGGTTCCTACCAAAGATAACTAGTACACCCCACGGTGATGTACATGGGAATATTAAACCCTAATAATGATTATCATGGAGTTACATCTTTAATTACTCTAATTAAATTGGTATATTTTATAATCTAATTTTGATATAGGCATAACAAACAGATTTATTTATATTGAAAACACTACATTATGATCCAGTTGATAACCATTAAAATACATAGTAAAAACATCAATGTATTAATTCAAAATGGTTATATCCCCAATAATGTGTTTCTATGCAACAATTTTAACAAAATACTGCACATTATTGAGTATTAAGACCCATATATATGAGGAAATTTTTATAGGGAGTTAATCATTATATTTTAATCGATAAATGATCATAGGTTGGTTTTTTTATGAAATATGTAATCCAAAAGTTATAAATTAATATGGTCGCTACGTAAAGTGGGATTATTAATTCCAAAATATAAAATCATGAAGTTCAAAAGGGATAAGAAATAGATATTGTAGAATAATATTTAAACAAAATTAAATCTGAGAGGAGTTATATATTTTGAAAAAATCATAACAAAATTAATAAAATTAAATGGTAATCCAATATCTAGATATTAAATATATAAATTAATTCACATAAAGACACTTTAATATATTAAAATACTCATAGTACCAGTTTCAAATATTAGGATTTTAAAATAAAATATATAAATAACTCCCCAATATGATTAATATTTAAATGGTTCCTTACTAAAAAATAAATGGTTAGTGTGAGTATTATGGAATAATTACAGTAGTAAGAAGTCCTATGATATGTAATATCAATCCAAAAATGTCTATAATTATAACTGAATCATTTAAACCTATATCATATTAGGTTCAACACAAGGATAATTTTACAATTGTTTTATTTCAGCATAGGTTATTTATGTTATATCAAATATTTCTAAATAAAAAACCACCAAAAAAACTAATACCTATAAATATAAAAACTAATATAATAAAAATTAACAAATACAAACATTGCAATTTTTTTTAATGAAATATATTTTATATCATAATAAATTACTCCCCAAAACCTGTATGATTACTATATTAAGAAATTAATGATATAGTCAATATATTTAACAAAAAATATTTAATATCTTCCATGTAAAATATTATAATATGGTCGTCATCTATAGACACCATATGTAATAATTTTCTCAATTACATAGGGAATGGAAAAAACAAGAATATTTTTAGCTCAGTTGTTCCAATAAGTGGTAAATATATGTGAAATTAATTGAATATCATAAGTGAACATAATACAAATATATGGAATTCTAATATAATATGGTTTAATGAATATAACATAATAAAATCCATCCAAAACCATATAAAATAAATCATGATATATATATAATGTCATAACGTATACATTAGTCAATGTAGTTTCAAGATATGAGTCAATGATCATGAGCTATGAAACTATAACATATGAATGTTTTTTAACCTAATTTTTTGGTATTAGAATATATTATATGAATAATATTTTAAACCATTTATTTTTTTCAATGATCACTACCATGAACATCATCACATGATAGATTTAATCACACAAATAATTTGGTTCGCTACCTATTCTATAATCATAACGTAGATAGTCCCTTAGGAAATCTATTTCACTCTGTATTCAAATACACCATGTGGAAATAATCTAATTACTGTATATATTCACTTTCTATTCAAATGATTTTTTTTATATATTCTCATAATGGTTGGGGTTAATTTCAATTTTCTATAAATAAATATTATAGTATTGAAAATGGGATTGGGTCCCCTCATTATTCTATCTCATATATCCGAATATAAAGATTTTTCTATCCAATAATAGTATTTTTTATTCTTTACCCAATACTCATAAATCTAAAAACCATACATATATGATTCATGTGAACATGATCAAAATTATAATTATATTGTATCATAATTAACAAAAGTGAATAAAACTTGATTCAAAATATCAATCAAAATACAAAAAATATAAATCTATCAATGAAAGATAATAGATGATCCCATCATAGAATACTTAATAACATAATAAGTATTATAATATATTGATTTAGATGAATAGAAAATAATATCATCATTACAAAATTTAATCGAAAATAAATATGAAATATCAAATATTTTTACTATATATTCTTAAAATAGAAAATAAATTACATAAAACCTCACTTGGGTTGAGACAAACCCCTAATAAAAATGTTTCATGTAAATGATCGGAAAATATATTATTGAATTATTTTCCTCCAAAAAAATTTAGTCAGTAATGGGTTTAATTCTAAATAATATCAGTAAGGGTTGAACTGACTCGTCACCCATGCCAGTAGGCCACATGGCCTGAAGCATGTTACTGATAACTATGATTTTGTGAGAAGATCGAGGATTTATAAATAACAACACTTGAATTTTTCAGTAATAGTTCACCAAAATGAAAAATTGAATAAATAGGATGAATATGAGAACATCATTATGGTTATTAAGTATAAACATATATATTGTAACCAGGAAATGATTGAAAATTGTTACCATAAATAATATCATGACATTATATATATTTCATTTTATAATTGGTCAAAAACATGATATATCAATTCAAATGATCAAACCCCAAAATACATAATCAATAACTAATGAGTAATATACATGTTCGCCAAAAATTTAAAATCCAAATAATCACCTTATCATCGAACCCTATGAGACTACACATCCTCTATAAAAATAATGGATGATGATAATCAAGAGGATACACTTAAGTACATGACTCCCATTCATATACATGTATTCTAGAAAACAAATTCAACATAGGACCAAATTAATATGTTGGTTGTATGGAGAAAATAATTATAACATACAAACAGATATATATATATTGGTATTTTAAACAATTGAAACCATTAAAATATTTTGGAATCTCTTTTTCATAAAACTAATTATTCTTGATAACATTTCATTAGTCATAAATCACTTGAAATCACATGGATTTCATTTTTAAAAGGTATGTTTTTTTAAAAAATTATCAACATGCATCATGTAAATAAATATGTTCATATAGAACAAAATTATAAATGTACCCAAAAAGCTTTAACAAGGGTAAGCGTATACATTATCATAATATAACCAAATAAATAAAAATGGTAATAAAAAAACATATCACATAAAATAATGAACTAAAATAATAACAAGAACCATGTAAATAAACCCCTCATTTGTCATGTGAAGTAATGGATATAACCCCAATTTCATAATTTGAGGGTGTAAAAAATATTGAATTATAGAACAAAAAATAATGTAGAAGCTATCACATTTATGCTTGGGCCCAATTCTAAGGAATTTCATGGTCACTTGGTTAATAACTAGAAACTCCCCTACTATTCCTATAAATGCCGTTATTAATTACTTATATAACAAGATGAATCAATAAAGGTCTTATTCACAATGGTTATCATAGTCCGTTGGGCAATAAACACTCACTCCCTTACTGTCTCATATATTTCTCAATTAAAATCCATACCACATAATATGCCAAAATCATCAAATAAATCTAAGAATATATTTTAATAAAAATGTTCTCATGCTAATAAAATTCCATCATAAAGGTAAAAGTATATCTAAAACCATGTAACAAATACATATGAAACCTTAAAACCATTTTTATTCATTTTATTTATAACTTTCAGTTCACATAGGAGATATTAATTTTTGAAAACAAACTATAAATATTAAACATACAATAAGAAACAATGGATCAATTCCAACATAGAACAAAGGAAAAATAAAAAACAATTTCATGGGAAAATTAACCATCATATGTAATGGTGATTAAAAAATTATTGGTACTCCATCTAAAACAACCAAAAAAGATATTTAAACAATGGGAATAGTTACAAATTAACAACCTTCAATGAAAACCACCGGATATAGGTTGAAGAATTCATCCCATACCTAAAACATAATAAATCAATCCAAAATACCTTTTAAACACTATTATATATGAAATCCCTCTATCTTTTGTTTAACATATCTATCAAAATCTAAGAAAAAAGGATGAAAAAGGTGAACTTTTGGGAAATTTTTATGATAGAATTGTACCTCAATCTAAGAAACGCGGGGCTCCTAATGAATCAACAAAAAAATATTATATAAGATCTATCATAAATAAAATTTATTGAACATCACATATTGATAGAATGTGTGAAAATGTTTATAAATATTTTAGGGTATATTAGTAAAATAATTTTTTTCTCAATGATCTGGACGACTCACACAGTTTGACTACACAGTAGGACCAACCATGTGTTGACATTATGTGGTCATAGTGCCCCCATATATAAATTTACAGGGTTAAATATTGGCCCCCCAATGTATTAAAAAACATTCTAAGACAAAAAAATTGCAATATCCCCTTAACAACAACCCTCACAAGTTTAGATATATAGTTAAAAAACAATGCACTTATCATGTACCCTGTTCTAGTTTACCAAAAACCCATCTCTTTGACCCCCAAAGAATTGATAAAATGATATTAAAAGAATACATCAAAAATTGATGTACCGGTGACCTAGAGGGTATATCCAACCACTATATATTTTCGAATTATTACAATAGAATTTAATTAGGCATCCAAAAAAGAAAACATCCAAGCCTTCTAAACCATCAGTAATATTTAACAATATTATGTATTATAGATAACTCCACCCCAAAATCAAATCATATAGATTAATTGGATCCACATACCACAGAACACCTTGTTCTGATACTCCAATTCATGGATATGCTGCACCAAAATTCTATAATTTGGATAAAAATCCAAATCATCCCACCCTATAAGTGATATGGGTCTTGATCGTATCTCATTAACTATGAGACACAAATGACTTCATGGATCAATTTCAATCCAAGTGGAAAATAAAATAGTTAGGATAACATCCTGAGACATTCCACAACTCAAAATGACAATACATGATGTGTAATAAGCTCCCACTTATTTCAAATGAGACAATGTCCTAATTGAACATATGTCCAATGAAAAACATAACGACTGTAAACTATAACAGTTGATGATTTTAATTGTACTATTAATCAGGTAAAATTGATCCATCTCTACCCACCTTGGAATTGTCCACATTGGCTCTATTATCTCTTGTATGATACTTGGTCCTAACAATGAACACCCACCAACCTCATCCCAACACAACACTGAATGATGCATATTCCTATAAAATGATTAAAACACAACCATACTCATTATTTCATGATAATAATTTTTATAATAAATCACATAAAATAATAGTTTTCCTTATAAAACCCCATTGAATCCATGAATGTATGCTCAGATAATATCCTCCAATTTTTAGATTGTCTAGATGGAGATTAATCCATCTCTCAATGATTCAAATGGATCATCATTATCTTGATTATTAATGGAATGTGGATTTCCTTCCATAACCATGATGCAATGCAAGAGTCAAATTAAGAAACTATTTTTAAATTCACTCTAAGAATCATGACATCCTCTTGGACATGCAGTTCAAAAGTTCTTCTACCTACATCGAATCTCTATTACGAATAAAATATGATGATTTCATCAAATGGTCGTTGATCACCAATATAGAATATTTCATTCTTATTTTATGAGGTAGATAAATAATCAAATCAATATAAATATTGTCCCACTTTTACATTAATAAAAATAGAGTCTATAAAAAGCATACTGGTTTCTGGTTCACTACATTAATTACATTGTAGGTCAAATATCAGGATACAAAGTCTATATAATAACACCACATCAAAGAAAACTTGTATCATCCTCGCAAGATATAAAACATCATCATATCCCCAAGGATCATGGCCTAACTATAATGGTACACATCATTTATCGTCATTGTCTCAAGACTAATGGAACTAATAGCTAATGACTAAAATGGGGGAGGCTGTGAAGAGACCAAGAAAAATCACCCCCAGTCTCCCAAACATTTATAACATTGTTAGTCTGTATGAACTTGTGTTCATATATGTTCAGACACCTACCATGAAGAATAAAAAATGTTTTGACCTATATAATAGAATATAAATCCTATATTCCATTCATGTACATATCCAAACACATATTAGTTATCACGTTCTTCTGACCCCAATATCCACAAATTCCCAAAAACATTGAACTCAAATATTACTACTCAAGGTGTTGGTGATTACTCTCCCCATCCCATGTGTATAAGAATTATCGAAATGAAAATTCTAAATGTATAATAATGATTGTCTCTTTCAGATAATTATTTCCCTCTGATTATGTATTTTTTACTAGTTTTTTATGATCTACGTAGACTATAAAATTATACCAATAGTTACTTACTCTCAATGACTTCAACTCATGAAACATGGCCTCTAATTATAGGTCATGCATTGGACATTTTTCTCATATGTGAAGTGATACCTTGCATTATATTCCACCACACGGTCACCCTACAATTGTGGACACCCGAATCCCTCACTCTAGGAATCATAGTAAAAACTATAATATGTCTTATTACAATGAAGAATCAATACTTGTACACCGATTAAATAAATTCTTAAACTACTAAAAATAATGCATGAACATATCATACCAAAAAAAATTCACCCCATTCACATCTAAATATATCACAGTGGGATCTATCATGGATTATTCTAGAATTATATGTTTATAATAATATAAATTGTAGAAAACATCACACATTGAACACATTTTGGAGCCAATACTAATACTATAAATCTTAAACATTACTAAGATCTAATTAAACATCTCTTTTAGTTATTAGTTTCCCCATGAAAATTACATCATAGATCCTAAACATACATTTGGATTGAATTTTATGTAGAATATTCTCCCCCAAAACCCTCAGAATAACCACTAGATGGGTAGTATAATCCTCATTCATCTTGGAATACATCCTGGATGTCATCAATAAACATATATATGAAGTAGTCAAGAAAATATTGGAATATCCTTTTCATTATGTCTATAATAATTTATAGATATTTTTTAATCCATTATATGCCTAATAAACCTAAAATTGTATGTAACGAAATTGAAAAGTGATCATTGTTTCATACTCTTCCTGAACCCTCAACTAGTGGTATCCATACCTAATATTGATCTTTTATGACAAATAATATATTATAAGGTGATCAAAAAATGAGTCATCCAATTACATGTATATTTATTCTCCAGTGTTAGTTTATTAATGTTATAATATTTTATTCATAGTTATTTGATTTTATCCACCATTTTATACAAAACTGTAGAATACTAAGAAGAAATTTAGGGATGGAAATATTCATTATTATCAAGGTCC
The DNA here is from genome assembly GCA_963277665.1 of Viscum album. NCBI lineage: Eukaryota > Viridiplantae > Streptophyta > Magnoliopsida > Santalales > Viscaceae > Viscum > Viscum album. The sequence continues at coordinate 436,251,772 of OY728127.1, read as the reverse complement.
TCTAGCTAATCATTCCACTCCTTCTTCTCATCCAGATCCATTGAGTACATTGTAAAGGAAATTGGTCTCATTTCATAGTGAATGTAGATGGTAATGTCAAACTCTCACAACCGGGGAAATTCTGAACAATTCATTGAAAACCCATCATGGTGACTTTTTATGGACATTGGGATACAAAAATTGAACAATTATTTGAGAAATTAATGAAAAAAGGAAAACTGGTATGAAATCAATCTCATCACAGATTTAACTAGTCCTTCCATCGTAGATGATGATCCTACATACCTTGAATGTTATGGGAGATTCCATCATTACTAAAAAATAGTCCATGTTAAAATAAAAGTCAATCCATTCCATGAATCTGGTCATATAATCCATGAAGATAATATGGTAGAAATATTTATAGGTCTAGTAGATGTAAAACCTAAATGATATAAGTGTCAGTAACCAAATCTTGGAAGTCATTTTTTGTGAAGCATTTCTATTTCTTCCAACCCAATAGGTTAAAAAATAAATAACAAATGTAATTACACCAATTTTAATAATTAAAACATTAAATAAAAATATTGAGATAAAATAATTGGATACATAGATATATAAATAAAATAGTTGGACAGAATAAAAAATAAATATTATACATATCACAATGGATGACATGGAATCTAATTCATTTTTTCTAACATCTTTTTATTTAGATAAATCCTAAAACAATCACCACCTAATAATTTTTCACATTGTGAGTACCGCCTTACTCTGAGTGTGTGATCCTCCACCATTAAGGGAATTAGACTTCTCACATGAACCCTTTGAGAATGGGGATCCGATATTTTTTATCATATGTATAATCATGATAGGATCCTTGAAGATGTCTAAAGAAATCCACACTGATTGACTTCCATTTGAGCCCCGAGGCATCCAGGCGTCCCAAAATTATAGAATAAAACCACCAAACACCCTATAGAATCCACTATATTGGTAACTGATGATTTTAGATCACTCTTAGCACTTCCCCAATGATACTTTTCCCTCTACCACGTCCTATAAGATAAAGTGCTCTAGCCACCATACCCATAAAATACAACACTACGTCCTATATTCCTAGCAATGTCTCCTATAGCCTTTTCCTACTACTCAACCACCATAGAAAATTATTCAAAAATATAATAATTAGAATTGACATGATCTCATGATTTATACCCATATTGAATGATCAAATCAAGACTTAGTCATTCTTGATGAGTACAATAGATACACATCCCTTGTTAAATATTCATGTTATTTTTTGTAACCCCAAACTATGCCAATTCCCCAAAATCAAAAACTCATGGGAAATCACCATTGTTAAAATCTCTCAGTATACATACTGGAGGAAATTCAAATCAATTGTGGTCCACATGAGATCCCCATAAAACATTGTAAACACCACATATGCTTATAACTTTCTACCTGGTATATAATGAATATAGGTGGAGAAGATAACTTTTGAGAATTATTGTGTACTTTATTAATGTAAATTCTTATTAAATATAATACAACCACTACATTGTCTCATTAGATTACCTATCACCTTATAAAATTACTCAATTTTTCTAATAATCACTCAAACATTTTCAATCATATGTTTTTTGACCTTACAACCCACATTGAACATGAAATATATTGTCTATATAGTCAAATATAGATTTTCTATATAAATCATTGGATAATAATGTAGGGAATGATCCACAATACCCTATCTAATCCCAGAATTTGACCGTGTATGATGATTTTTTGAAAATATAAAGACATAGTTAATCAATGAATTATTGTATCGAAAATATTGTCAATTAAACCAAAGGAAACTATAATATTTTTTCTAAACAAAGACCTATAACATCAATAGTTTCTTCAAATTAAAATAGTGAAAATATAATTATTTTAGTAATTTACAAGCTATCAATAGGTTTTCCACAAATTTTTTCAAAACTTTTAAAAACTATTTTAGTCCCATTATAACATGATGGAGAAGGCTACACATGATTTAAATTATTACTACAAACACTACCCCCAAACTATAAACCTCATGAATGGGTCCCATTTTCATAAAGAAACACCAATTATCCCATGATATCACCCTGTTAGTCATAATAAATAAGGAAATTAATATAAACCTCCCTACAAAGAACCTATAATCATTCTATAAATGTAAAATGAATCCTATGAAACCAATGAAAACATAAACTTCTACATAATTATGTGTTTTCCATGTAATCATTTGTTTCTACCATATGGTTACAGAATGTACTAGATCTCATATTACATTGATTCCCAATAAATGATACATTATACCAATTTATAGAAAACCGACATAGGTTATCCTTACCTATCATTTAAACTAGTGGGATATAAGGCCCAAATTACATTCTGGGTCAACATGTTTTTGTTATAATAAATTGTCCTAATAAACAACCACAAAGGTAAGATTTAACCCATGGTATATCAGAATGGTCCATATATGAAATTAAATGTACATAGTAATATAATCAAGTCCAACATGTGTAAAAATGAATCTCTATTATTGGAACAATGATGGAATATTAACCATAAACTGCATCATAACAATATATTGTAACATTCATAAATAGGTAATAAACCAGGAATCTTAAGCCAATAGTTCTAGACACAAAATTCAAATGAGACAAAACAAGGACAATACATACTCCCCAATATAAAAAATTCAAATACAAGAAATCATGTTCTATCAAATTAATAAAACATATCCTCTATAAAATATGGATGAGGTAAATCAATTTGATCCAACATAGTATATAGAGCCCTTTACATTTCTTTTGTTTTACAAAACAATGTCTATATACTACCAATGACATATCTATTGTGTGAAGGTTGAATTTCATTAGGATACCTTCATAAATATATTTAATTATTTTAATCCTTGATAACTGTAAGACTATATTTAAGTTAAAGTTTCCAAACCTAATTCATATTTAAAACATTTCACTAGTAAAGAGCCACCAGAAATCCCTTGTGTTCAATTAAAAAAATGTTTCACATTTTTTTTCAACATCGACCAAGATACTAACTAAGGCCTTATGGAAAAGAATATTCAATGTACCCAAACATTTAATTACAACGGTAATCACAAACATGGTCTCATATAACAAATTATATGGAAATATAAATAATACACCTTATCAATCCAAAGGGAGTGATCACATATTGCATAAATGCATGTAAAACATACCAACATGGGAAATGTGTATAAAGGGATAAAAAAATAATGTAAAATTGTGACTGAGTATAAAATATGATTATTTATATGGCCATACAACGTGGAAGATCTCATGGCCTTTCTCAAAAAAAAAATCAATGAGCTCTCTTATTCTATTGGTTAATAAGTTGATACTTTTTTAGCTTACAACACAAATTATATCTCGATCGCATGTTAAAAAAGTGGAATCCCTCATGATATTAAACCAAAAGGAATTTACAGTACCTTATAAAAAATTTCTCAATTTGAATTAACCTGAGTTTTTTTTTAAATGAAACATATTTTCGATAGAATGTTTGAAACAAAAGACTCAACCTCATTGAACCGTGAAATATTATTATTTAAATATGATAATTATATAACATATTATGTATTGATGATTATTAAGAAGAGTATATAAATTATGATATATACATGGTTATAATTTAAATCAAATATATTGATTAATTCCTAGTAAAAATCACTCTTCTTTATAGGCTATTATATACTTCAAAAATAAATTTTTCCTGACATTTTTTTATTTTTTGATTTCTTGGAGATAATATTACAGTTAATTTATTAATATTTTAGAAATTTTAATTGATAAAATTGATTTTATGTTTATGAATATAATATAAAAATTAGTTTGTGTGGAAAATATTATATTTTTTCAGAAAATTTTTATATTTCAATAAACTATGAAGAATAAATTTTTTTAACAAACTGAGATCTTCCTGGGAAAGACATGATACATATATTATCATAGAAAAAATGTTACACAAGTCTGAAAGTAGAAGATTTAAAAAATTTCCTCTTAAATAAGGGAAGAAGATCATCAGGGACATTGTCCTCCCAATAAAAATCATTCACATTGACTGCCTTGTTAGAAATCCCATCATCCAATGCATTTTCCTCTCTATACACATGAGTGAAGATGTTGTCCTTTGAGTATAGAGAGTCCAGACATTTAGTACAACGATTGGTGAGCTTCCGGGATAGATGTAGGGCCCTTATACGAATGGCTGAGAAAATAACCATGGAATCACATTCAATCCAGATCTTGTTCAACCCCCTAATCTCAGCTTGCTCCACCGCTATGATGACACCATACATTTCTGCTTCAAGGGAAGAGGTTATACCACATGATATATAAATTCACCCAAGAATATTCCCCTGATGATCTCTGTAGACAGCACCAAATCAAGAAGGCCATGTATTACCCCTTGATGCACCATCAGAGTTGATTTTGATCCAACAAAGAAAGCGATCCTTCCATATAACTTTCAATGTTCCATTTGGAGGACGAAAATTACCTTTCATCTAAATAATATTGAGAACTGATAATTCATGAAATGAATTTGCACAAAGTACTCCTTTCAGAGTCTTCACCTCACGGACAGCAGGGAGGATTCCTGCCGGCACAGCACCAGATCGGAAGCGTTGTAACACATGTCTGGTCTTATTTCTAGACAACCAGATTAAATGAACTGCATCAACAGAATCAGCAATAATCAAAAAACGAATCTGTGGTGATAGCGTCAAAGAGCTCAAACTTTTAATGAGGTCTTAAATTATGTTGAAGTGATGTAGTGAGACCTAAAAAATGTCATAAAATGCCCTCCATACCGCCGAATCCACAGCACAGCTAAGGAATAGATGATGAACATCTTCCCTATGCTGAAAGAAAAAAACATAGATGGAACAAATTGAGATACCACATACCTACAAGAAATCATCCGTTGGTAATTTTTTGAGCCAGACTTCAAGCCATAATAGACCATGAAGGCCTTAGGAAGTTCCTCTACATATTCCTAATCAATTTTACATCATCTCAGCTTCCAATAAAATGATTATAATACCCTTTGGAGGTGAGAATACCATTTACAGTAGGTTCACATGGCCAAAAATCACCCATGGAAGACCAGAAATAATCATCCACGATCAAGGAAATGTGAGCTGGAAAATTATCGAGACATCTAATCGGTTCCTTGATTGAACGATCATAATCCAGGTTAGACTCCCCCTCTATGACCAAGTCAATGAATTTATTCCCAATCCAATTTGTCTTCCAAAAAAAGAGAGTGGAATCCTTGGAAACAAGACAATGAGAATCAACATTAATTTTTGAAAAAATTTTCTTAAACGTAGGCCACACCGAGGAATTAATATAGTTAATGTTCCCTATTTTAAGCCTGTGAAATAACTTGTCCCGAAGAAAATTGGGAAAGAGAACCCTACGACCAACGTAACTCGTTGTGACGTGTTATGAACGATACTCACGTAGGGTCACCAATCTTCATCAAGGTTTAGGCCCTTGTCTCAATAGATTTATCGGATAGGGAAGTACGAACCTATAGAACAGATCATGTTCAAGTAAGGTCGGGAAGAATACAATTTTTAAAAAAAAATGTAATATTATTTTAATGTAATTATAATTTAAAATTATATATTTTCACTATATATTAATTAGGTAAATTATATTTACATTTATCCAAATATATATTATAAAATTAATTTTAAACTTTAAGATAATATAAAAACTTTTTATACTTAAAAAGAGCATTTTTTAAACAAAATTTTCATTTTGTTTTGAAAAATTAAAATTAAATTGAATTATTTCACTTCTCTGATTTGAATTTTAAAAAATGGATTCCAAATTTTTAATAAAAGATTTTGAAATTTTTAAATTGGTCAGTTATATTTTTGTAAATTGTGAATAGTATGTTTTGTCTTTTTTACACTAATCAAGAGTAAATCAGATAAATATGGTTGAAAATTAAATTTTAACAATTACTGTATGAATGTAAAACATTCCAGAAATAATTACAAGTATTTCTATCCGATAATAATCGAGAAGTCTAATATATAGAGTTTTTTCCACTTAGACATGATTTTGATCTTTATAACATTTATATAAATATAATACCCATAATTCAGAATACTGTTAAAATAACCGTAAAATTTTAAAAATTCAGAAAAATATACGGTAGCTTATATTATAAATAGTCATATAAGATAGAAAATAATTTTTTTAACATTTCAATTTATATTTAATTTATAGAGATATAATAAAATCCCTCAAATCTAAGGAAACACTAATACCCTATTCATAAACCTATAATAAAAATAAATTAAATGATAATAAAGTTTTTAATGTTATATAATTTGAAACAATTATTTTAATACCATACCATATTGGGTGAATATAACATGTTAGATAAATTTTAATTAATTAAATTATATTTCCTTTTTTATCATGATGTTATTGAAGTTGAAAAAATAAATAGTTCAAAAATTGTAATTACTGACATGTTATAAAAAAAATATTTTTTTAAATAAATTAAAATTATAAAATATGTTGTATTCATCCAATTTATTGTAATTTAATTTAAAATAAAAAAACCATGCCACATTATTGTATGGTTTTTTATTTATAGAAAAAATAGTGACCTAGAATTTCTAAAAAACCATTATATCAAAATAAATGTGAACAGGGTAAAAATGAGTTAAAATAAATTGATATAAATCAACAATAAACTATAATTTTCAAAATTTAATTATATGAGAGTATTTGGAATCATCATCATATATTTTAATATTATAAAATATTGATCCATTTTTTATTAATTACTATGTTATATTAATTTCATTTTTTATGAAAATTTGTCAGTTTTCCTCCTTTATCTTTTTAAAGGGAACCTCATATCCCATTTTATTCAAACATAAAACTCATTTGGGATCAAACAATAACTATAAAAATGACTTATATGCATCCCCCTAAATTTCATAGAGGCTACATATAGGGAATAACACAAACCCTAGATGTGTAAATTTTTAAATAAAATGTGTTGGAATAAAGAAGATGGATAGTTATTACACGAGTTTTTTTGTTTCATTTATTCCCCAAATCTATAAAATATTACAGTAAAAGTTTTATATAACAATATAATAATATAATATATACATGTTTTTAAACATTTTTATGTGACATCCTAATTCCATCTCCAACCTCTATAAAGTGGGAAATGAATTGATTATTCTTTTATACGGTAAACTACTACATTACGAACCAATATAATTCATTAATAGTCACCCCTTAAATGAATGGTTATATTTAGAAATTTTATATATATATATATATGTGTGTGTGTTTGTATTCTAAATTAAATATTTATCATTAATTAAATATTATATAATTCATATTTTCTTACTATTTATTATATTGAAAAATGATAACTTCATTTGTGTGTATGTGTGAACTAAAACTTCCACAAAGTGATGTGATTTGTTTTCAATACTTAAATAACGTGGAACACAAATATAATAATGTTTAAATAAATAATAAAAATTTTATAATATATTTTCCTTCTATAATTATAAAATTTTAATTATTATCTTTCCATAATTATCATTGAAAAATATAAAATTTACAGATTCATACGTACAACCCCTCATCACTATGAATGAAATATAGTTTATTTCTCAATACCATATTTAATAGTTTGATTTAAATAATTATTTTATATATAAAAAACGGTAAGCATTTCATGATTTTTATTCCATATAGAAATTAATAATCACCTCTATGACAATATTTATACTACCAAAGTAATTTTAGACATATGAACCGAAGAAATCAATATTATTGATGTGAACTTATATGAATATTTATTTCTATATAACAATGTAATAAGTGAAAAAATTGAATAATAAAATTTGAAAAGGATATGAATATAGTAAATAGTAAACACAATTTTATTAATAATAATGATAACTTGTGTGAGTGACAATTCGGGATCGAGGTAAGCTAATCTCTTTGAAAAAACATTTTTTAAAAGTTCCATTATACCATATATCTTTTTTTCAAATCACACATTAATTTATTTATATAGTTATAAAATATTAAAAAATGAAATTTTATGTGTCAATTTTATTTTATTTCATATGTATTCAAAAGGAACTTTTTTATGTATTTTGATGACTTTCATTACAAAAGAAAAAATGATTTTTTTTAGTTTAAACATATACAGGGACAATGAATTTTTCCACCCCTATAAATGTAACATGATATTTAGATTCATTGAAAATATTTTAAGTTTTATAAAAAAATGTTATTTACCTTGTTATAGTTTATATTTCGTATGGAATAGATTTTAAACATGGATAGGGTATTTCAATATATGATTTTTTTCATATGTTATGAATAGATTTTAAGGATATTATAATGAAAAGGTGAATGATTAAAATGTATGATAAATTAGTTTGTTTGTGGTGATTGTTTACAATGACGGGTGACCCCGATTTAGATAATATAATTGGTTGATCACTATTAAGTCTCATGATATTATGGATGGATCCCCAATATAGCTAACGATACAACATTTTAATCCCAATTATTCCATGTGATATTAAGATTGAGTCCCATTATATATTTACAATTCATTAGGAATAATTATGTTTTGGAAGTAATTATTTTTAAATTCATTTTTATGGTTATTTTAATTCTATAATGTTCTGTTAGGGTTATTTTAAGTTGATTTCCAAATAAACCTAAAATAAAATTCTGTTCATGATTACAATTGTTCATGTAATTCATTATTTTCAAATGGTAAGATAAATATACTTAGTTTTAAAGAAACAATCACCCCTATTTTGGGTATATACATATATTTATTAAAAATTAATTTTCATGGGTTAACATGTTTACTATGAAACCCTAAAAAATAAGGTATTTCATTATATATTCTTTTGAAGTGTTATATGAAAAAATAAGAAATAATGGGGATTTCATGTGAATGTAAAATATTATATTAGTGTTTAATGTTTATTATGTTAAAGAAAAAATAATTTTATAATTCCCAAAGTTTAAAATAAGCCATTTGTTTTCTGAATTTTTTTCTTTTTCATTATAGTTTTTTTTTTCTCATATAACATTTTTTTAATTTTTAATCAGTTTTATTATTGTGTATGAATAAAAAATAACTCATATAGAAATTCATGAGGATTTTTAATGAAATTAATTTTAAATTATTTTAAAAAGTTTTATATTATCATAACAAATTTAGAATAGTCTAATGTTATAACTTAGTAAAACATTAGTGTAAATTTTTATATTAATTTCTATATTATGATTTTAATTTATTATAATTATAATTATATCGTTTATCAAAGTGTATATTATGATATGGAGAATAAAATATATTTTAAAAAAATAAGAGAATTAATGATAATTTGGATAAGATTATAATAGTGATTATCAATATCATATGATGATTTTTTTTATTTTATTTATATAATTATTTTAACCATTTTTTTAGTAAATATTTGGATCAAGAAAGAACCTACTTAATAATGTATGTGAAGGAAAATGTGGAAATTTAATGAATAAGAAAAATAACAGAATGGGATATTTAGTGAAAACTCTTATGGTTATTCATAACTAACTATGCCATGTTATCAATAAAAAAAAGAACCATTGTAAATTTCTGAACAAATAAAATAAGATATTAATGAATCTATGGGTAATTTTATATAATAAATATCATAATGGTATAATTATTCACAATACTATGATTCATGAAATATGGATGAATAACATAGTAAAATCTCATAAAAACATGAGAAAATATGTTTTTGTGTTAAATGAGTGTTTAAAAAACTATTCCATGGCAATGGAAAGAATTTTGTTAGTTCGATGATGGGAATATAATTCTTCCATATGAATCAATTTAGTATTTTAAATATTTAGAGTATTGGAGTGATATAAATAAATGTGCTATGGTGAATGCTCCAATGAAAGACCAGCAAGACCATATAGATTAGTGCCTTCCAATACCTCACATCCTTATAGTTCAAGAAGAGGAAAGTAAAAATAAAATTAAAAAAGTATGGATTACCTCATTTATAATGTTTTGAATTAAAAAAATCCTAGTACATGATCCAAATTTTATTAGAATATAAAATTAAATAATATGATTGTAAAGTATGGTTAATGTATTTTGAGGAAAAATAAATGATTAAGGTTTCGAAAAATATGTGTTAAAAAGGTATGGTTTAGTTGTATATTTATGGTTGATTCTATGATAAAAGGCATTGAAATAACTTTTTGAAGATTTAATTGATGATAATATTTTGGGAGAAATTTATTGTGATTTTAGTTGTTTAAGGTATATATAACCCTTAAATTTAAAATGGTAAAATATTCTTTGAGGAATATTTCTATTTTCATTTTGGGGAAGAAAGATTATTGATAATGGTGACCATTTATGTTTTACATGATATTTTTTGTCTAAGGATATATATTATTTAATTATATGTGAATAAAATACTTTTAGAATAGAATAATTGATAGCCTGAGCGATAACCTGTAGAATCTATTATGGTCACGGGTCGTAAAACCACAACTGAATGGAGGAAACATTGTAAGGAATACCTCTAGCCTATATGAGGTCAAAGTTAGTGTTACATTAATTTTTCATTATATTGATATTTGAAGCATATGTTTTTTCTTGTAGATAACTATTGGATTGAAAAATATTATCATTGTAGAGTCTTTAATGATATTTTCGAATAAGTTCACTATTTGGTGAAAATTATATAATAAATTAGAATAAAACATTTTTGGTTTTTATTTGAGGATAAAATGTTTTTTTAGAATCATATTTTATTTTATTGTTGGTTTTTGGTGATTAAGTATATAAATGGAAATATTTAGCATCTCGCTGATATTATATGATTAGGGAATATTCTTTTAGGGTATGATATGTTATAAGTGATCAATGTTATTTGGAGACAACTATTAAATTTATCATGGAATAATATGTGATAAAATCATTTTGATTTCTGGTTTTTAATCATACAATATAATATTTTTAGGAATTTTGAACATATTTATATATACAGTTATTTAGTTTGTACATCAAGTATTATGGTTGAGTTATAAAAAATAAAGTATTAATTTATTTATGAATATTTATTCTATTTTTTGATTAATTGTACATTATAGTGACCGATTATTTTGTTGGATAATATCTAAAAACAATAGGAATTTTACATATCACATTTTTTGGATTTGATTGATCAATTAGATATTGAATGTATTGCTTCAAAAATAAAACAATTCTTCTTGATTACTCATCCTTTTCATAATGATGTGATATTTTGGTAAAAATAGATTAATGGATGAAATTATACTTTTTAAGTATTTATATTTTCATTACGAATTTTTTATAGACTACCTATAATTATTAAACACAAGTAAAATCATCTTTGAAGGAAAATTATATCATTTTAAAGTCAATTATGATGAATTGATAGTTTTTTCACAAATCATTGGTTTATGGGTGTTTTGATGTCAACTTTGTGATGATGATTCATATTCTTGTGATAAATGATCATTGTCAGAATACATTATTATTTTCGCAATTATGTTTTTCTACTTCTAATCCTACTTCTGTGTAATTCTAAAGGGCCTTTATAAATTCATTTATATCATAAAAAGAATGAGTTTTAATAACCATTTTCATGATTTGGAATTTCATGAAAATTATTTTGAAATCTAAAACCATTTATTACTGGGCTTAATTTCATATTTTCATGATGTGATTTATTATAGGGATAAAATTTTACACCCCGAATTTTTTTAAAAAAAAAGTTAATCTATATTTGGTAATGTGTATGACACACAACAACATGCATTAAAAAACAATAAAATTTTATTATTTTTATATATCATTTTCAAAAAATAAATTAAATATAATGGTAGGGATATGATTCCCTAAATTATGAAATATATATATAAATTTCATAATCTATGCGAATATATAGATCAAATCCCAGATTATAAGAGCTAATGTTTAATTTTTTTTTCTAAAATATGTTGTCATTAATTTTTTGAGAGGATATTATATTAAATTTAATCATTTTTTTGGAAATATTTTCTGATAAAATGTATATCATTTTTTAATTTATTATAGGAAAATTAGTTTATGGAGAAATTGTTCATGTTTTTGTTATATTATATATTTTTCTATAAAATTTAAAAATAAATATTTTTATATAAAAATATAATTGTATTAAAATGAACTATAATTTAAAATAATATTTTAGATTAGAATTAATATTAATTTAGTTTAATTTTATTTTATATAATCCCATTATATTTTGTAAAACAATTTGATACATCAAATTTGTATATAAAAAATTTATCTTAAAAAGGGAATTCTTCTGAAAAAGAAAATTCATAATGTTTTTTTATTAATTTTAAAATAGATTCCTCCAAATATTTTTTATTGAATAATGTAAATTTTATTTTCTTTTTTAATTAGTGGTTATAAATTTTTTAAATTCGTCCTCATTATCTTTGGATATTATGATTATTGTGTTTAGTAATTTTTTACCACTGTCGAGGGTAAATCATGAAATTATGTTTAAAATTAAAAAGTTAAGGAAAACTACATTACCCAAACACATGATTTAATTTTAATTTAGTATTAAATCACATCAATGTGAATCTAAAATTCAAATATACAGCCTTTAATTTGCAGCTCTACATGAATTTTTCACTATAAAATGTAGATAAATATAATGAAACATATATTACGTTATAGTTTTTAATAATTATTACATTTTAAAAATATGGATAATTAGATGATATGATTGTATATAAGTATTTTTTTGAAAAAACAAATTATTTAATATCTTTTTTCTTTTTTTTAAAAAAATTGTTAGAGTTGAAATAATTCACATTAAATCATTGGAAATACGGACACAATATTTATTAAATTAGTAGAAAATTTAAATAATAGATTCAGAAAATATTTAATGTAAACTAATTTAGTGACAAAATATGATAAATTTATTATTTGGATTCATAAACTATTTTATGGATGTTTTAGTTCATTGTATTTCAAAGATAATTTTATCTTGATGTTTTTATTGTCAAAGTAAATGAATTGTTTTGAAACTACAATTAATGAAATTATATATATATTAATATTTTATTAAATGTTATAAAATTTATAAAACACCAATATAATTCCATGTGATAATGATATTGTTTAAAATATCAAATATATTCCTTTTATGGCCTGTTTTCTAATATATAGTTACTATATTCATCCTCAACATGTAAAAAACCTTATTATCATGGTAAGCGTGAAAATCGATAATAAGGGGGTTAAAACCAAAAAACTATTGTAGAAACATAGTATAAAATTTTTCGAATATTATTATATGACAATATTTTGACTAATAATAATATACTATTTTAATTTTATCATTTTTGATCCCTTTTATCATAAAAACCAATTAATAATAATTTATTTTTTTAATGAATTTTCAGGGGTGCTCATCCCCTCTCTTATAATTGGAATCTCTTATCCTCATTTAATCACAATTAAAAAGAATTTTGGTTTTCAAAATAACAAACAAAATCCATCATTTATATATGTATATGTATATATCCAATTCCTATATGCCTTTTTTGGGCATAATAACAACCATAGAGGTGTTAATTTGTAATGAAAAGGAGAATGTTTGTAGAAGAGTTATAGTTATTTTCCATGAATTTTTTCTATTCTTTTCACAATAAAAATCCATAATTTATTATTTAAAAATTGTTATTTTATAACATCACTATCAATAATAATCTGATCTAATACTATGTTAATGTAATATCATATATACATTATCAAAATCCATCAAATGGGAAAGGAATCAGTCATTAATGTGGACGACGGAATACCACCTTGCAAACAGATTTAATTTAATTTCCATCAACACATATCAAGGATAAATATAATAATTTTATTTATTTATATATATTATATTAATTTCAAATTTATAATTTTGGAAATATAATATATAATGGATTTCTATAACTTTTTATTCACTGAAAATTGATGGAGTTGTTCTTGCGTACGTGTGAACTGCCACTTCCATTACGAGATGTGATTAATTTTTCATCACCACGTCACTAGGGTTATTTATATAATTATATTCAAATAGATAACTATGTTTTATTTGTGATATATTTATAATTAAGGATATAGAAAATATTCTTTCCTACTTGACATAATGATCATTACAAAATAAAAAGTTTACATATTCATGCATACAACATACCATCTCTTTGACTGTAACATGTTTTATTATTAAAAACATATGTTGTTAATGTTTTTAAAAGTTTTATTGATATATAAAAATGATAAATATATAATGATTATTATTCTATATATAATGGAATGATGAATTGTTTGACCATGGGAAACCTTCTGAAGTCATTTCAGATATACTATTGGAATATCCTTAATAATTTTGACGAGAACTTAAAAAAAATTTAATTTTATATAATAGGGTAATACATGAATTAAAATAAATAAGAATTTTTTTTCATTAAATTAAAATTTATTATATTTTTTTAGTTTTGGAATATAAGGAACAAACATAACATGTGGGGCTCGCGGTAAATGACCCTTTTTTCAAAATCCTCTTTTACCATTTCCATTATTCAATGTCTATATTTTTAAAAAAAATTCATTAATGATATTTAATAGAAAATAAAGTACTAAAAAGGAAATTTAGTGCCTATTTTAATCTCTATCAATTTTTTTTAAAATTGATATTTTTATAAAATTCAAAGATATTTTTTAGAAAAGACAAAAGTAATGTGAAATTTTAATGTGTGTAGAGACAAATAATTTTCCCACTATCATAACAACTATTTAAAATTTTCATTTCGTTAAATGATTCCATATACTCATTAAAAGAAAATCCTATCAATTTTATTTTTTTGTATTTATGTTTTGATAATGGGTTTCTAAAAGGAGATGATATTTAAATATCAGAAACTATTTTTCATATGGGTTTAATAGTGTTTTTCAATACTTTCATGATTAAAAGATACATGATGAAATTATTTATTCTTCGTACGACACTTCATATTTTCGAATCATAGAGGATGTTCATGATATAGATTATATAATGGGTTGTCCCCCATTATAGCTTGAGATATGATTGTTTGTGCTCCATTATATCTCCTGATGTGATATGTAAATACCCATTATACCTAATGATATAATGGGAGATCCCCATTATTTTTCTCTAATGCATTAGGTAATGATTATTTTTTCTTTAAAATAATATTTGAATCTTCATTTATGGTTATTCAAATTTGTATGGGAAGTTTAAGGGTTCCATGAAGATGATGTCTGAAATAATATGCATGACTCTTTCAATATTTCTCATGGGTTTTCCTGGAAATGGTATTTTAAAGAAGGTAATATAAATATCATTTTTATATAAATTATTAGGTTATTTTTGGTAAAAGGTTGAATTTTTATTAAAATAAATTTCATGGGTTGTCATGATTAATATGAATATGTCATTATAATTAATATTTATTTATATTATCCAATAAAATGTTTTCATGAAATGTTTTGAATAAATTTTTATTTCTTTTGTAAGTAAATGGTTATTTTTTTTAAATGATTATTATCTTAATGGAAAACTAATATTAAATTTTCATTTTTTATAATAGATTAACCCATTTTTCTATTTCTATTTATGTCTCATATTGATCATATTTTTCATATCCCACATCTATATAAAATTCTTATCATAGGGTTAATGAATTTATAATAACAAATTAGCACTCAATTTGAAAGTGACAGTGATTTTTTAGGAAAATGTTTATTTCTTTTAAAAATATTGTATTATGGGAAAACATGGATACTCATTAGTATTGTCAAATTAATAAAATATGGGGTTTCCTTATATAATTTATTACCAAATTATTTAAAAATCATAACACTATAGTTCCCTCATAAATTCAATATGTTGAATTCTAGTATAATGATACTAGAATTTGTAATATTTAAGGTTGCATCAATATACACACCCCATGTATCCCATGTTCCACTCAATAGAAAATATAATCAAATTATAAATTCTATTATTCAATGTTATCTCACAATCAATTTTAATAAGAAAAAATTAATTTTGATAAAACTTTTTATTCAATTTATAGCTATTCATAAAACCTCATTATAAATATATTTAAATGAATGTAACCATATGAATCATTTTATCAAACATATGTATGGAAATTAGTGTATCAACCTCCACTCGAGTACACATATTTGGTGTTAGATATATTACGTTAGCACACGATACATGTAATCACATCCCAAATGACCGAATTGTTTTTTATTCATGGTAAACAAGATAATTCTTAAGTCTTACATCACAATTGAAAATATATATTACTATTTTTTGGAGAACATGAATATTCCATATGGAATTTCCTTGAATATAAATTATATTATACTCCATGAATTATTGGTAAATGAAATAAAATAAGGGTTATTGTCACAACCCCCTCCCCATAATGTGTACCCCTCCTGAGCCGGCAATGCGAGAAGGGAGATAATGACCCCTGAGTCCCACCTCTAGTAGGCCCCATGTTGGCAACTAGCACCGAGGTTATAGTAACTCACAAAATGGGAGGCATTACCCTCTAAGAGAACACATACAGAATAGAGAGATAATATAGACACCAATCAAATCCAACTCAAGCTGCAATATAAACGAAAACCCAAGTACACATCTGAAATGCTATTCTAAAGTACTACACCTGAAAGGGGAAAATTGCATGTACCCAAAAGAAAGTAAAAAACAGCAGAAACCACAAGCCCGAATAGCTCCTGCAACCCCAAGCTAGTTGAAACCAGCATGATCTCCAACCTGATCCAAGTGACCTGAAAAATAGATTATAAATACATAGCATGAGTATAACAGTATACTCAGTAGGATCCTCTTCGAAGCCTCTCATGAAAAAGTAAAGAAAGCATGCTAAAGAATAGTGAACAACAAGTGAAACTAACTCGTTACCTAAATAGGTTTACTAAGTTCCCAGCCTCACCATGGAAACTATCACAAAGTAACACATACACGAATATAGAATATAATAAATAATATCAAGGGTACCCTGCTACTACTTCCCCACTGGTTTACTACTTTTCCCCAACGTCGCACACCCTGAGAATCACTCTCTAAAAATTCTTGCCTGCAGACACCTGGGTGAATAACCATAATATGCACCTCGTGGAACAAAACCAACACGTCCACACACCAATGTAATCAGGTAGTTTTCGGGAGCCACCATAGCTCGCATAGCGTGTATCACACGCCGAGTATTATACCTCAATCCATCATAGCCCATACACCGAGTAAGGATCCTCATGCCATCATAGCCTATACATGTTACACCTATAGTAATCCATAGAAAATGATATCCAAAATATATGTGTGTGAACAACCACAAGCCATTACAGCCATATACACACATATATGGTAAAAACTAACTAATGTTTATG
Source organism: Viscum album (assembly GCA_963277665.1). NCBI lineage: Eukaryota > Viridiplantae > Streptophyta > Magnoliopsida > Santalales > Viscaceae > Viscum > Viscum album. The sequence goes on along the minus strand of OY728127.1, from coordinate 436,234,150 downwards.
CCAGAACAAGTAACTACCAAGAGAAGAGAGTGGGGACAAAGGAGGTAGTCATCCATCCATCCTCCCACCGGAATGTTGGGGAAAACAACCCCCCAGGGCTCAGAATCCACGGGGTGATAGTTTCCCTTACTGACAGGGTGGATTAGTGTATAGAAACACAAAACTTATAGAATATACTATAACTCACAACCACACTATAGGCATAACCTAGTCATAGACCCACTACAGCTGATTTCTTTCAGACTCCGGGCTGCTACTTCTAAGACTAGGTATCCTATATACCCATAACCATTTAAAAAGATTTATTAGATTACTTAATTCCCTTTTTATCAGTTCTAATTTACATTAACTAATTATTTAAAAATTAATTAACCAAGAACAATTCCACATTAAATTTCATTAGCATCACACCCAAAGTCAATTGTTCCTTCAAAAATTACCACCTCATCAATATGATTCACCATCTCCATCCCCATGGGTTAACACCATTTATTCAATTATTTAATATATAAATACTTTCCCACATTCGTAGGAATTCTAGAAAAATATTATATGCTACTAAACACAATGGGGCTCAACAAGGTGAGTATATGTAATACCTGCTGAGTCATTTCCGCTTATAGCAAGAGCATATACCCATCCTTCCTTGAGAAGATAAATATGGAAAGCACGTGGCATTCCCCATGTGTCTTCGCCTCATTCAGAAGAAGGTTAAGTATGACCGGATTCCTTGATCAGTTGGTAAATGTAAAGTAGATGAACAACCAATCAAAATTACCAATAATCCAACAATCACATCCACTCAATTCCATCATCCCTAGTGTCCTCCATGACACCCACATGCATAAACTAATGCATCTCGCCACTCTAGGATTCATCTGCTACCACAAGAAAAAGACTCTATGCCTCCAAATATCACAACAACCATCCAGGATCACATCACAATGCATGTAGTAGGAAAACAATATCACATCATTAGGGCTCTTGTTCCTTTAACAATCAAGAGGGTAACTCTGAACCCTTTAAGGAATTATCAAACAATCAGTTCTTTAATTCAACTTGAATTAATAAATTTTTTGTTCATAGCTTCCAATTTTAGGAAACCTAGTCATTAAGCTATCACAAATAATTAAAAATGATTACTGCACCAATATGATTAACATAAAATTACAAGTATAACCAGATTCGTTTACATGCCTCTTTATCATTAGCCAAACAATTATCAATTAATCCTAATTTACGTTCATTACTGATTTCCATCAAGAACCATCATAAATATCACAAAATCTAGAAAAAATAAGAGTCAATAACATATGATGGATATCAATTTATATATCCGGTTCATGTATTTATTATATCAATTCCATTTTCATCCAGTGAGATAAAACATGCTAAAGATACAATTGCACATAAAATAAAGAGAAGCAACAAATCCCTTACCTCAAACAATTATTGACGATCTTGAACCACACAACGGGTCATGATCCTCCTATCGCGACAACTTCATCCACCCTAGGATACCACGGTACGACCGCACCAACCAAAACCCAAGAAAAAAACTATTAGAGGAATTGAGATTACATGCTATAATATAGAAAGGATAAATAGGAGAAGATGAACCCCAAAATAACAACGATAAAACATACCTTATATCGTAGATTAAGCGATACAGCTTTGCTGCATCAAAATAGAACGAAACCAATCTGATGAGTAAAGTTTAATTGTGAAACTACTTTGGGAAGGATTGATTGGTTCTAGAATCTCATATCCGAGAAAAAAGTGGAAGAACGAGGGAGGAAGATATCTTTTACATTTTGAAGATTTAATGGGTGTATGGTTTAAGATATACTTAATTCCCCATTAATAGAGGATCGCATTAAACCATGTAGTTTAACAAAGTAAAAACATACCGAGTTATAGAATAATTAATATAGGAGTTATGGGCTTTGAATCGGCGTTAAAGTCCTTAAAACGAGGTGTTAAAATCATTTTCCGTCAAAGGAAAACGCTAATGGGGTGAAACTATAGGATGTTGGAAACACTGTTCATAAACCTCACTTGTCTGGGAACACTGTAGACCTACCGTTACTTTACACCAACTATTAGAGGTTACCGATAGACCTCACCGTTCTGGAAACACTATTCACAAAATCCTCACTGATAGAACATTGTTCACTAAATCCTCAATGATATAACATTGTTCACTAAATCCTCAATGATAGAACACTATTCAATAAACCTCACTGATAGAACATTGTTCACTAAATACTCACTGATAGAACATTGTTCACTAAGTCCTCACTCATATAACATTGTTCACTGAATCCTCACTGATAGAACATTGTTCACTAAATCCTCACTGATAGAACACTTTTCACTTAACCTCACTCATAGAACACTGTTCACTGAATCCTCACTGATAGAACATTGTTCACTAAATCCTCACTGATAGAACATTGTTCACTGAACCTCAATGAAAAAATACTATTCACATACCGTTATAGGTTACCGATAGAACTGTTCACTGATGGAATTGTTCATAGAATTGGAAATTTTTAAAGTGTAGAGGTTAAGTCACCATGAACACCTGAAACACCTTGAACACCATATTTTCACATTGTAATGGACCAGAGTGGTCCGGGCCATTACATCAGATACCTCTCAAAACATTTTTATCCTCAAGAATTCAAAACTAACCTAAAGATTCAAGAAAGTGAAACGGGGTCTAAACAACCAACCATCGAGATACCTCTCAAAAGAGACAAATCCACAAAAGCAACAAAAGATATTTATAAATAAAACATGAAAGGTTTAACCACAATGGGAACATAGTTACATGAAAAGAGTTAAACATAAAAAAACTCTGGGTACTAAGCACGTATTTGTGACTCACGTTCCTAGGTACTCTCCTCCATGCCACTGTGTCGCCACAATATATGAACTAATTGGATAGAACACCTGCGCAACACCTTATCATTATGGTCTTGGATCTCCACAGGTCGCTCCGTGAAGATTCTATCATTATCAACATCGTTCTCTCCCTAATCGATGGTGTGAGAGTCATCATGAAGATAACGATGGATCTTTAATACATGGAAAACATCATGTATCTGACTCATCGGTGGTGGTAGTGCTACTTGATACTATATATCTCCAACACGAGAAAACACATCTAAAGGACCAAAAAACAGGGGAGAAAGCTTCCTTCCACGACCAATCCTTGGATTCCCACGACGTGGATTCACCTTCAGAAACACATGATCACTAACATTAAACTCTAAGGTCCTCCTTATTTGATCATCATATGATTTCTAACGATCTTGTGTTATCTTTATCCTCTCTCGAATCACCTGCACCATCTTTTTTGTATTCTGCTCTACTTCATGTCCGAGAATTTCTGACTCTCTGACCCCAGTTCAGCATAATGGAGAACAGCAAGGTCAACCATAAAAGGCTTCAAAAAGTGCCATATCGATGGTGGAGTGAAAAATTTTATTGTAAGAGAACTCCACCAAGGTTAAGTTCCTCATCCACGAACCTCCAAAATCAAGAACACAAGAGCGTAACATTTCTTTAATAGTCTGGATGGTTCACTCTGCCTGACCATCCGTTTGGGGATGAAAACCATTGCTAAGGCATTGTTGAGAACCAAAAGCATGATAGAGACCTCTCCACACCCTGGAGGTAAACCAAGGATCTTGATCAAAAATGATCGTCCTAGTGACTCCATGAATTCTCACCACCTCCTCTAGATACTACCTCGACAAAACATACAATGAGCTCGACTCCTTGATCTCTATGAAGTGGGACGATTTTGTTAAATGATCCATGGACACCCAAATAGCAACATGTCCTCTCAGAGATAAAGTTATACCAGTAACAAAGTCCATTGAGATGTCCTCCCACTTCCACTGAGGAATCTCTAATGGATGGAGAAGACCACAAGGGACATGGAGTTTGGAATTCACCTTTTGGCAGACTAAACATCGAGACACAAACTCTGCAACCACACGCTTCAGCCCAGGCCACCAAAACTGAGTTCTCATGGTTTGGTACATATTTTTCATGTCAGGATGTACTGCTAAAGGATAACTATAGAACTCTTGGAGAACCGTCTCATGAATCGTTAATGGAACTAAAATCCTTCCATGATACATCACTCGATTTTTTTCATCCTCCGACCAACCATCAGGGGCCTCACCACAAACAACTCGGTCTCTCCAATCCTCCACCTCTAGATCTCCTTACTGGGACACATCCACATTGTGCATCAGGGATGACTATACAATCATCTAAAAAAGACAACCACTACCCCCAAATTCTTCCATATCAACACGAAATACTGACAGTTCTTCCATTACTCACCAGGAATCATCGGATTCACGCACAGCATCACTACGTGACTTTTGACTCGGCGCATCAACTTCAACATTCCCCTTTCTAGGTGTATACGATATCTCAAAGTGATATTCCTATAAGAACTACATCCACCAATCCTGTTGTATGTTCAGATCGTGCTGGGAGAAAGCATACCTCAAACTCTTAAGATTATTGAAAACCAAAAATCGCTCACCAATAAGGAGATATCTCCACAACTTCATAGAAAACACCACGACCACCAACTAAAGATCGTGAGTATAATAGTTACACTCATGGAGATGTAACTGCCGAGACCCATAAGAAACAACTGACCTCTACTGCATGAGAACACATCCTAACCCCAGATGTGAAGCAACGCAGAAAACAACTAACTGAACTCCCTCAGCTAGAAGACAATGGACTGGAGAACTTACTAACTTATCTTCTAGACACTCTAATGTTTCCTGACATTGATCAGTCCATATGAATGGTTGACCTTCTTGGTCAAAGCTATTAGAGGAGTTGCAACTCGGGAGAAATCGGCTATGAACCTCCTATACTAGCCTATGAGACCTAGGAAACTTCACACCTCTAAAAATGTCTTGGGGGATGCCCTAGACACAACTGCTTCCATCTTTGATGGATCCATAGCTACTCCCAATTGGGACACAACATTCCCAAAGAAACGGACTTCTCTATCCCAAAAATCACACTTCGACAACATTCCAAATAGCTGATGTGGACGAAGAACTACCAAAATGGCTTGTAGATTCTCTGGATGCTCCTCTTCATATGTACTGTACACAAGGATGTCTTCTATGAAAACTACCACCAACTTTTCTAGGAACTCATGGAACACATCATTAATCAATCCCATGAATACAGTTGGAGCATTCGTCAATCCAAATGGAATTACAACAAACTCACAATGCCCATGATGACAACAGAAAGCAGTCTTCATAATATCATCATTCTTCACACGCATCTGATGATATCCCGACTAGAATTCGATCTTTGAGAACCAAATTTCACATTTCAGTTGATTGAATAAATCTTCTATTCACGGAATAGGATTGTGATTCTTTATTGTCACTTTGTTTAAGCGACGATAATTGACACACAACCGCAAACTGTCGTTGTCCTTCTTCAAGAACAAAATTGGATCACCCCATAGTGACATACTTGGCCGAACAAAACCACACTTTAATAGAACATCAAGTTGTATACGTAGCTCTTGTAACTTAGAAGGGGTCATCCTATATAGAGACATTGTTATAGGAGATGCTCCTGGATGTAGCTTGATCCCAAACTCTATCTCTCGTCTAGGGGGCAATGCTACAACCACTTCTAGAAAGACATCAGGGTACTCCTCTACAACCCTAGGAAACAGCAACGGCTGAACCTTTGAAGAACTCATCATCATCACATCCATCATGGTTTATAAGGATGGAACACGCCTATAACCCATCTGAGGATCTCGCTCACCAACAAACACCAATTTCTCTCCACCCACACAAATGAAAATTACCTTCTTCCTAAATCAATCCACAATATCATGCACAGAATACAACCAATCCATGCTAGGGATGACACCATATGGTTGTATTCATAAACATAGGAAATCTCCCCAAGATCGATGTGGACCGAACAATAGCTCATAGTCTCTACATACTTCAAACAAGTCATCTCGACCTCAACCTGGCGAAGTCAATGCCAAGGGAACTAGAAGCCTCTCTACCTCAAGTACCAATGTATGGAAAAGTGTTGGTGATATGAAGGAGTGTGTGGCTCCTGAATCAAACAAGGCATACACCAAGGTAGAAAACAAGAAAAGGGTACCTCGAACGATGTCTAGCTCGCCTTGAACTAGAAATTCTAGAGCATGAATCTAACCACGACATCCTCCATGACCTATCTGACCCTAATTAAGACCACCACCATGACTGTGATCTGCTCTCTGAGGACAGGGAGCATCATGGTGTTGTCCTATACCTACCCCATATAACCTCTTATCATCTAAAGCTGGTGAAACCGGCTACTGCTGCCTTGGCTAGAACTATCTCAATGGAGGAACATGGAGCGTAGCACCCGGAGCACGATGACCGCTCTGAAAGGTCAGGCACTCCTGCTGCTGATGACCATGACCACCACAAGAAAAACAAGCATCTAATCCCTTAGCCTAGGCCTAAGAGTTGTTGCCCCTTGAGAAACGAGTTTTGATGGGTTGGGATCTACCCCCTGTTGAACGTAAACTCTTCTGCCCTGAAGACCGGAAACCCCAGACCACAGATCTGCTTCGCGAGGAATCATGTCGATTCCCCTCCCGTGATGATTCAGTCTGGTATAATGTCCTCTCAACAACATCCTCCCTCTCCAGTACCTCAAGATATATTTTCATCATAAATGGGGTGACATGGCACTGGATATCTGGACGCAAAGCCTCCTAAAAATGCCTCAACATGGCCTCCTTATCTAGCAGCAGGTATGAATCATATTGTAAAAGGTTCCTCAAATAGATTCCAAACTGTCAAACACTAGAGCTCCCCTGTCGAAGGGTAAGATGCTCCTGGAGACTAGACACCTTCGTAGTCGATAAAAGAAACTCGACTCTAAACCTGTCACAGAACACCTCCAATGAGATCGATAACTCTTCATGATCCCCGAGGAACAAGAACCACCACTGCCTCGTTGCTCCATGTCACGTCGTCGCAATAATGGACACCCGGTTCTCTTTATGAGCACGAATCGAATTGAATCTGATCTCGACCTCCTCTAACCAGTCTTCTGTGACTGCATCTAAAACAGAGCCCTCATACTTCTACAGGCTCTGGCACTGAGACTCTCGGAGTGTCTTTTTCCAAGTGTCGTCATCGTCAACCCCTAACCAGTAGCAATATTTTGGTACAACCTACTGGACATTTTATGTGAAAACCTGACCAAGACGTCGACCTAGAGCCATACCTATAAAATAACAACCATTAGAGTTCCTAAACCTGGAATATAGAAGACTCAACATTAATTAATTAATTGTTATCTATTATTTGTTTTAGGTTAACCTATCCAAAGGTCTACCCATTTAAACATAGGCACAAATAAGAAAGATGCATGATCATTTCCTATGTCTCTACCCTGCCACTAGTATCACCTTTTTTAGTAGCCATTATAAACATAATGGTTCGTACATCATATCATAGGGGGCCCTAAATGTCTATGTCTCTGCCGGTCTCCAGGGTTTACCTCACTTGATAAACATGAATGACACAGTTGCCCTACCAACCCATGCAACATCACTTGTGCCTGACTAAAACTCCATCCTATCCCTCAACCAGACCTCTGATACCACTCTGTCATGACCCCATGCCCACAAAGTGTACCCCTCCTGGGTCGGAAATGCAAGAAGGGAGATAATGACTCCCGAGTCCCACCTCCAGTATGCCCCATGTTGACGAATAGCACCAAGGGTATAGTAACACATAATATGGGAGGCATTACCCTCTAAGAGAACACATACAGAAGGGAGAGATAAGATAGACACCAATCAACTCCAACTCAGACTGCAATATAAACAAAAAACCAAGTACGCATATTAAATTCCATGAAAAAATACTACAACTGAAATGGAAAAACTGCAAGTACCCAAAAGAATGTAAAAACAGTAGTAACCACAAGCCCGAACAGCTCTTGCAACCCCAAGCTAGTAGAAACGAGCTTGATCTCCAACCTGAACCAAGGGACCTGAAAAATAGTTCTTATATAAATAGGGTTAGTATAAAAGTATACTCAGTAGGATCCTCCCCGAAGCCTCTCGTGAAAAAGTAATGAAAGCATGCTAAAGAAAAGTGAACAACAAGTGAAACTAACTCGTCACCTAAACAGGTATACTAAGTTCCCAACCTCACCATGGAAACTCTCACCAAGTAAAACATACAAGAATAAAGCATATAATAAATAATATCTAGGGTATCCTCCTAATACTTCCCCAATAGTTTTCTGCTTATCCCCAACGTCGCACGTCCTGAGCATCTCACTCCAAAAAGGCTTTCTCGTAGACACCTAGGCGAAGCACCCCAATATGCACCTCGTGCAACAATACCACCACGTACACATTCCAAAGTTACCAGGTTGTTTCTAGGGGCCACTACAGCTCACATAGCATGTATCATACATCGGGTATTATACCTCAATCCATCACAGTCCATACACTAAGGCTCCCCAAACCATTAAAAACTATACACGTTACACCTGTAGTTATCCATAGAAAACTATATACAGAATATATGTGTGTAAAAAAACAATCCATTACAGCCCTGTACACACATATATGGGGAAAACTAACCAATGTGCCTGCCAGCACAAGTAACTACCAAGAGAAGAGAGCGGGGCCAAAGGGGATATCCAGCCATCCATTCTCCCACCGGAATGTTGGGGAAAACACCCCCCCCCCCTCCAGGGCTCAGAATCCCCCGGGGTGTCAGTTGCCCTTACTGAAAGGGTGGAGAAGTGTATAGAAACACAAAAAGTACAGAATATACAATAACTAACAACCACAATATGAGCATAACCTAGTCTTAGACCCACTGCATCTAACGTCTTCTCAGACTATGGGCAGCTACATCTAAGATTAGGTATCCTATATGCACATAACCATTTAATGAGTTTTATTATATTACTTCATTACCTTTTTATCAGTTCCACTTTATATTAATTAATACTGTAAACATTAGTTAACCATGAAAAACTCCACATTAAATTTAATTAGCATCACACCCAAAGTCAGTTGTTCCTTCAAAAATTACCACCTCATCATTATGTTCCAGCATATCCATCCCCAAGGGTTAAAAACATTTATTCAATTATTCATTATAGAAATACATTCCCACATTCCCAGGAATTCTAGAAAAACATTATATGTTTCTAATCACAAGGGGGCTCAAAATGGTGATTAGATGTACTACCCGTCGAGTCTTTGCCACTTATAGTAAGAGCATATACCCATCCTTCCTTGAGAAGCTAAACACGGAAATCATGTGGCATTCCCAGTGTGTCTTCGCCTCTTTTAGATGAATGGTACGTAAGACCAGCTGCCTTGAGCAGTAGGGAAAAGTAATGTAGATTAACAACCAATAGAAACTACCAAGCACCCAAAAATCACATCCACTCCATTCCATCATCCCCGGTGTCCACCCTGACACCGACATGCATAAATCGATGCATCTTGCCACACTAGGTTTCATCTGCTGCCACAACCAAAAGCCTCCACGCCCCCACATATCACAACAGCCATCCAGGATCACATCACAATTCAAGAAGTAGGAAAACAACATCACATCAATAGGGTTCTTGGCCCCTTAACAATCAAGAGGGTAACTTAGAACCCTTTGAGGAATGACTGACTGAAAATTACTTTTCTATTTCCAAACACTTTTAACAGATTTTTTATTTGCAGGTTCCAATTTTATGAAAACTAAACAGTAAGCTATCACAAATAATTAAACATTCTTACTGAACTAAATTTATTAACATCAAATTACAACTAGAACCAGATTCTTTTACATGCCTCTTTATCTTTAGCCAAACAATTTTAAATTAATACCAATTTAGGTTCATTACAGATTTCCATCAAGAACAAGAATAAATATCACACAATCTAGCATACACAAGAGGTGATAACATATGATCGATATCAATTTATTTATCCGGTTCAAGTATTTATTATGTCAATTCCATTGTCATCCAGTGAGATAAAACATGCTAAAGATACAATTGAATATAAAATAAAGAGAAGCAGCAAATCCCCTACCTCAAACAATTCTTGATGTTTTTCAACCACAGAACATGTCACGATCCTCTCCTCACAACAACTGCATCCACCCGAGGATGCCACGATATGACCGCAGCAACCGAAACCCAAGAAAAACTATATTAGAAGCATGGATATTACATGCAATAATATGGAATAGAGAAATATGAGAAGATGAACCACAAAATAATGACGATAAAACAAACCTTTTATCGAAGATTTATTGATAGAGCTTGGTTGCATCAAAATAGAGTTGAACTAATCCGAGGAGTAAATTATGATTGTGCAACTCCTATGGGGAGGATTGAATGGTTCTATCATCTCATAGCCAAGAACAAAGAAGAAGAATATGGGAGGAATACATCTAGTCCCTTTTGAAGATTCAATGGGGCGACGGTTTGAGATACACTTAATTCCCCATTAAAAGCGGATCGCATTAACCTACGTTGTTTGACCAAGTAAAAACATCCTGAGCTATAGAAATAATTAATATAGGATTTATTGCCTTTGAATCGGACATAGATTCCTTAAAAAGAGGCTTTAAAATCATTGTACGTTAAATGAAAACACTAAAGGGGTGAAATTATAGGAAGCTGTAAACACTTTTCATGAACATCACTAGCCTAGAAACACTATAGACCTACCGTTACTGTACACCTACCATTACTATACACCTACCATTTGAGGTTACCGATAGAGGTTACCAATAGACCTCACCATTCTGGAAACACTGTTCTGTAAATCCCCACTGATATAACATTGTTCACTAACTCCTCACTGATAGAACATTCCTCACAAAATCCTCACTAATTGAACACTATTCACTAAACCTCACTGATAGAACATTGTTCACTGAATCCTCAATAATAGAACATTGTTCACTTAATCCTCACTGATTTAACATTGTTCAATTAATCCTCACAGATAGTACACCATTCACTGAATCCTCACTGATAAAACACTGTTCACTAAACCTCACTAATAGAACATTGTTCACTGAATCCTCACTAATATAACATTGTTCCCTAAATCCACCCTAATATAACACTATTCACTGAACCTCACTGATAGAATACTATTTACCTACTGTTATAGGTTACCGATAGAACTATTCACCAATGGAACTGTTCACAAAATTGGAAATTTGGAAAAGTGTTGGGGATACGTCAACTTGACCTCCCAGAACACCTCAAACACCATATTTTCACAATGTAATGGACCGGAGAGGTCCGGGCAATTACAGTTATAGAAAAATATCATTAAGGGTTAATTATAGTTGAAGATATCATGAGTTAATAACAAATAATAAATATAAATAGTAAATAACTTAACACACATTCCATTTAATCAAAAACCAATATATCATAATTATATAAAGAATAATATATATTAAAATGTAAATAACTTAAAATAAATTCAAATTAATTAATAAATTCAAAATTAATCCCTCTATAGATAATATCACTCGAGAAATTTCATGGATTATAATAAATGAATCATTACTAATTGAAATCATTAAATAATGAATATCATGATATCATGCATCTTGATACCTCTACCATCAAGGCCCTTAATGGATGGATTAAAATGAAATTAATATCTTTTTTTAAATGCTTGCATTCTAATTCACCTCATGAAACTATAGATATATCATGATATTACAAAATTTAGGTCCGCACATGTCACTACATTTTGAAATAATTTACCACATATTTAATAATATATTTAATTCTCGAACAATGAGTTTTATCATCAAATATCCTTGTTGAGTAAATAATACAGATTTGTCAAAATTTACCTTGATAAAAAATAACGTTCAATCTAGAATGAATTATGAAAAAATGATATAAAATTTAATAAATAAAAATGTATATAAAATATTATATGGACATTTTGTGGAAATTTAATTTCAATGGTACATGGAACATGAACCTTTCAAGGGAATGTTAGTCAATACCAAAATGAATCAACAAAGTGAATGTAAATACCTTACTCATAAAAATTTATCATAAACCATCCATGGAGTTATTAACGATGGTATCAATATAACATAACACTTTTATAGTATAATTAGAATAATTTTTCCCTTTTAATTAATATAAATTATTTGAAATGATTCATTAAAACATTCATGAATAGAATATACTTTTCACTTAGAAAATAACATTTAATAAAACCTAAAAAATTTGAAAATTTGAAAATTATTCTATTTCAAATTAATATTTTAAACATTTAAATTAATCCTTAAATCATTTATAGGCCATGATTGATTTAAATTTTGAAAACTTAATACACGTTAAAGCAAATATTCAATTAACTTTTTCATTAAAAAGAAAAAAATAATTTTTCTGAAAATAAAATTAATGTTCATATAAATTGTTTTTAAAAAAGTTAATAATTAGTAACAATGTATTTAATAAATAAATTTCTAATTGTTAAAAATATATATGAAATTATTTTTAGAATGCATGTTTTGAGAGTATGATGGATTTCTGACCGACGATAGAAATGAAGTTGGATTTTCATTAAAACAACCACAATTATTTTATATACCAAAATGTGAAAAAAGGTATCATCACATGGAATCATGAAAAATAATCATAGGAGAAAAAAAATAAGAGGTTCTATTATAAACTTTTTGAATAATATCTTTTAATATAATTTTATCTATAATCCATCCCTGTTAAAATAATATTGTGATATAAACTCTTAAAAAATTAAAATTTAAATTGAGGATTAATCAATAAATATATTATGTTTATCAATAATATATTAATATAAATTATTTTATATAAATAATAAAAATTCATTCAAAACATAATCTTATAATATAAAATATGATAAGGAAGTAATATATCATAATGAAATTAAATTGACTTATGAAATTTTTTATCACTTCATTACTCTATTTTGAAATACCATTTGATGGAATAATTCAAATTTAAACATAAAATTCAATGAAATGTTTTTTAATGATATTACATGTTATAGGGGATGTATATACACAATATAAATTAAATTAGTTTTATTACATTATTATGTGGCTTAATGAATGGAATTTGAGATGAAGTCTCCCACCTCTTGTTTCCATTTACATGAACCTATATTAACCTCATGTATATTTTTTTTGGAAAACATTAATAACTTATAAAAGAACCATAATAATATTTATAATATCAAATATGACACGTTTATAAAATATTATCACCATTAATTAACAATCATTTATTATTTTCATTATTTTGATGGTTAATTCTGTTCTTTATTCCATCATGATTTTTAATGAAAGATTTAGTTCTTGTTTATATTATATAGTTGCATCATGTCAAGAATTATAATAATGAAATAATAATAATATTTAACCACGAATTATAATTTTAATACCCATATTGATAAATCAATTTTGTGAAATGATGTATTTTAAAATGTTGAAGATGATAATTCATACGTACACATGGGTAACGTTTCCATTTTATCAAATTTTTCGATAATATGTAAGTAATATTTATTAATTACAAAATTATAATAATATATTATGAAACATATTATTTAATTTAATATACTTATGTAGATCATACATTTTTTTTGGGAGGAATGGTGAGTCACATTGCTTTGTGAAGTCAGTAGACAACACATACATGAACAACATTATCATATTTAAGTGAGTGGAAAGGAAAGAAATAAAATGAATTATTATCTTTTAAAATTGATAATAATTTCATTAATATTGTAGTTTTGTAATTTATATATAAAAAATTAATCAATATTGTCCTTATAACCTTCCAAAAATATTTTTAGTGAAAACCAAATCACCTCACAACTTGATGCAGCAATCTTCCATACCTACAATGAAGTTATCATATCCCCCAATGGAATGAAAATAAAAAATGTTATATATACCTATATATATGTGTGTGTCTGTGTGTGTATGGTCGTGTTTGGTATGATGAATCCATAGTGTAATTATGTTACAATGCTCATATATATACTATATATACATCTACATAACCAACTATGATAGGATTTAATATAAAAAAAGAATGAAATTGAATGGAAAGGAGGTATTCCTCTACACACAAAAAGGGATTTTTTAAACCATTTTATAGAGGTGCGGATGGTGTTAGTTAATTATTATTATATAACATCATATCAGTATTTTTAATACGATGAGGTTTTTATAAATCATCATGGATTAATATGAATTTAATGTATTGTGGGAATAAAAAATATAAAAAATCTTTATTATTAATGTAAACTCTTCTTCAATTTGGATTCATATGGTTAAAAAAATATTCCTAGTTGTTATTTCTATGAAAAAAATGTTTTTTATGATGTTGAGGTGTATTTTTTAATATGATTGGGACTGTTCATTGTCAAATTTTTTGTAATGTGTAATGAAGATATGAATGTGGTAGTATTTTATAATTGATGTGAGTGGCATAATAGAATCTTTTTTATTGAAAAGGGTTTACTCATATTTTTTCACATTAAAAATAGTCTAAAATTGAAAATTATTGAGCCTTAGAAGTTATAGGGTCAAATTATATCGATCCAATATATTTTATACTAGTTTTTAATCATTTTAACCATTATGTTTTTAATTTCAACATGGTAAATAAATTTTTACCCTAAAAATGATAAATTACTTTTCATATATTCACTACTCATGTTGGTCAAAAATTAAGATAACCATATTAGATAATATAAATTATTCTATTTCCAAAAATTGAATTCATTTTTTAAAATGAAAATATAATTTGTGAAAACTTTTAATATAAAATAGATCACACATATGTGATGAAAAAGCTGGGTTTAAAAGGGAAAATTTTCAAAAGTATAAAATTTTATTTTATCATTATTAATTGTTAAAATTATTCTCAAGAAATAAAGTTGTATTAGAAGATATATTATTGAGATAATTATTCATTAAAATCAATTTCAAATATATTTTCGCTTTGTAATGAAATTAAAAAAAAGTTATATTCCAATTAAACATCTTTAATTTTAAATATTTATCAAAAAATTAATAATTTCAAAGAAAGCCAATACAATTTACCCGAACATAATATTTATATTTTATTTGAAAATTGATGATTACATTTACAACTAAATATTATGAAATTAATCAAAATTAATCAAATATTCTCTGGGAAATGCACGATAAAACTGTCCTCCAGAGAAAAATTGTTTTTCAAATGACACTTCTTTTCATTTAAAATGAATCTTATTTTATTTATAATCAACAAGTAACCATAATTTTCATTGTTTATTTTTTAATGTTCAAAAAATCTAATTTTAATTAATGGTTGTAATAGTACAATAAATTATAGTTCATTTCAACTAAAAGTTGTCTGTTCCAAAATATATAAAAATGAATAAATTTAAAAGAAATATTTTTCATTCGATTTTTAAGATTGACATTCCATGTCAAATAAATTCTAAAAAAATATTGTTATTATTTTTGAAATTTTAGGATATTACATTATGTCACAATTATATTAATTGAGTCTTCTAAGTTTAAACATGATCTTAGTGATATACTGTTCATAATTAGAAAACTCCTTTTTAAAAAATTCACACTGTAAAAGAGTTTTAAAATATCCTCATAAATATAACGAAATGGAATTAAAAAGTTAATATGGAATAACACATCACTAGGATTCCATGTATGTTATGATTTGTGTAATGTGACGATATATACATGGAAGAAAAGATTGTATAATTATATAGAATGGTAGAGTTCATTGTTCATAATAATGTTAATGATCAATTGAAAATCATGTAATGTAATCCTATAATGATTTAAATGACCATTTAATTCATCAAAAATGACTATAATTTGATAATATTTTTGTTTCCAGATCAATTTACTACATTTGAGGAATTATGTTACACACTAGGAATATAAATAAATATACTTCTTGATAAATTTATATTTCATAACCAATATTTCATCCATTAGTTGTGCTTCAGTAAATTTTCAATTCATTTCATTCACCAGGAAATTGAAAAAAAATCACCATGCTCAAAAGTTCACGTTTAACTTATAATAAAATACAAAAAAATATAAAATTATTTTTGTGTTTATGTACCCATTTTAGGAAATCCAATTTGGTTATAATAGGTTTTACAATATAATACATTAATCTATAAATCTATTCAGTAACACCACTGGTTCTTCATTAATATTTTTTTAAATTGTTCAACTAATATCATTTTAACTAGGATATCACATTGGCTAGTTGTAGGAATTAGAAACATATCATCTTCAATTTTTGGTTTAATCCCTTCATCCATTCCTGACTTGATGGTTTTTCCTCCAACAAATTGGTTATCCATTTTCTATAATTATATTTATATATTTATATAACAGTCCCAATAAAATATGATGGAAATTGTTGAAATAATGTTAATAACTAAATAAAATTTATCTTTCTTTTGAAAAGATTTATTTTTTCAGAATGTTTAATAAAATTATTAAAATATTATTAATATTTCATTAATGATAATATAAAACCTTATTTTTATCAACACCATTAAAATTATTTCTAAAAAATATAAATTCAACATTTATTCAATTGATTTGTCGTTAAAACAAATACCAAATCATTGCATTGTATTGTAATAAATTTTTCTAAAATATATTTATATTTGGTAGAGGGTCATCACATAAAACCTACACGGAGTTATTTTAGACTTTGAACATAGGATTAATCTGATGATGGTATCCATAACTCTATCGCTAATAAAGACACATAAGAATATAAAATTTTATAAAATGCTAAGATATATAAGGATTCTTATAATTGAAACACCATTTGTAAAATACTTCTACAAATCAATTATTGAATCACAAAACAAAAATGCATCATTATTTTTATTTCATCACTTTTCATTACTTTTTTATATATATTTATGTGACATAGAAATTTCACCAATCCCCCATATTTACGATGGTGAACTATATATGGATCCCAATAATGAAATTTATTTTCATTAATAATAATTTTAAATTTTCCTCAGCAATTCAATACTTTATGCCCTTATTTACATCACATGATATATTTTAACATTTCATTAAGACACATTATTTAAATTCAGAGACATAATATTATTATCCTATATAATTAATTGTGATCATATACTCTAATTATTTTTAATTATTTTGATGGAAAGTGTGAATTATTATAATTTTATATCCCCTGAATATCAAACCTCGTCTTGAGTGAGGCCTATTTTTACAGACATGGTGATGTACAGGTCATTGGTAATGAGACCGTTTTAGTGTTATTAACCCTCTATACATCTGTTCCTGAACCACAACCAATTGAATAATCTAGATGAGGATTTATTTCACTAAAAACCCATATTATCTATACATTAAATAATTATGATGTGATTTTATAATTATCATAAAATTATAATAATGGGTTATGATCCCTCATATATTTTTTCCTAAATCTAAATCACATGGATTTTATGAAACATCCACTTATACCAAATATAACAACCTAAAACCGAGTATCCTTTAGCTGGTGTATACCTAAAATCATTGGAATATTATATAATTAATCAATTCCCAAAGGAATTAATTGTTTAGTATTCTTGGTAAAAAACATATAGACTTCAGTCATTCATTACATTTTAAATAAAAAATTACAACATATTTGTTTTCTATAATTACAGTATTCACTATAGAATATCCTTTTATATATATCATAGTATACTTCATGGACTTCTGAAATAGGAAGAAGAATAAGGGTGAGATCAAAATCTTAGTAAGGGTTGATTAAAATGTATTCTATAATTAATCAATAATGAACAATTAATATTTCATGGTAAATAACAGAACACACATTCCATTTAATCAATAACATCTATATAATAAATATATAATTCATAATCAATATGTAAAAATAATCAACATAAAATAACATTATATTAAATAAATAATCTTAAAACAAAATTCATATAGTAATAATATAATTGTGAAAATGTTAGTGATAATATAAAATGATTTTTTAATGAAGGAAATTCTTAATTTTTGTATAGAATGGTCTCATTCATCATGATACCTTTACAAGATAGTCCATTTATAAAAATGTTTAAATATATTAGTAGAATCACATTTAAGGATAACATACTAATTCACCTCATGAAACTATCAATGAATTTAGGGTATATATATTTTTGTTCCCTTCAAATCATGTATTTGAAAATATTTCTTTATATAATGAATATCTAAGTTAATTCGTGAACAGTGTGTTTTATCATTGAGAAAATTTTTGTGTTAAGAATATTTATTTATCAATATTTACATATATAAAAAAATAACATACACTTTAGAACACCATATGAAAAAGTGATATATAGTTTAATAAGTAAAAAATATCCACGATAAATAATATGGATATTTAGTGGAAATTTAATGCCCAATGATTGCAGTAAATTGAGTATTAAAATGTAAATTTAATCAATATAAAAATTAATTAGGAAAATAAATTTCAACATTTTCCTTGTTCAGAATAATCATAATAAATCCATAGAGTGAATTGATATCGTTTTAAAACAACAAATCCATATAGGATAATAAGTATAATATGGGTTTTTTTATTGTTGAATATACATTCCAAGAAAAGATACATTAATATATTCTAGAGTAAAATGAACATTGCACATTTAAAATCACCTTTAAAAATAAAAATTCCCGAAAGAATTTTAAAAATCCATTTCATTGAAAATAAATTTTCAAACCTAAAAATATAAAATTAAAGAAGAATTTAGTGGTATTGGAGGCCAGATGTTTTATCTATGTCATACAAATTAAAACAAATATTCATTTTTCTTTTTTAGTAGTAGACAAAAGTTAATTGTTTTGGAAATGTCATGATGATTCAAACCAAAAACATCTTTAGAAAATTAAATTTCTGTAAATTTATAGATAATAATTCTTTTTTAAAATGTTATAAAAATTGGAGAACATTTTGAGAAAACATTTTTTTATAAGAAAACATATTTCGGTATGAAGAGGGAAATGATGTTAGATTTTCATAAAATCAATTTCACAAATATTTAAATAACAACAGATTGTAAAAATTGTACTATCACATTAATATGTCATATATTTTCATGTTATAATAATATTAAATGGTTTTATTATACAATTATAAAATAATATACTTCATTATAAATTAAATTATAAACAATCATCATTAAAACAAGATTCTGAAATAAATCCTTACACTGTTAATAACATTGATGTGAGAAATAATCAATAAATCCACAAAAAAAATTATAAAAAAAAAAAAATATAATTCATATATAATCATAGAATATCATTGATGATAAAGATGTAATATAACCCACTGAAAATAAATTGAGTATTGAAATTATTTACCACTTAGTCACTCTTATATGAAATTCAAATGGTTAAAATTATTCAAATTTTAATATAAAAAATAGTTAATTTTTTATTAATCATTATATTATATTTCATATGGGTTTTATTTACAATATATAAGTTCAATTCGATACATAAAATTATAAAAAGTCTAAATAATGGTAAATTGAGAGTAAGTACCTTACCTAGTGATTCTCATTGTTTTCACATGATTTAACCTAATTTATAGTGCTTTTATACATTTTATTTACTTGTTATCTAACCATATTAATATATATATTGTAATATATTATCCTTTTATGACATATTATTGGATTTTTGTTAAAAATATTTCTTAATATTCAGTGTCTCGGCTATTAATTTGCACGATTTATCATATTTGTTTTATCATGAATGATCTGGTAATCTCTTATATTATAATGTCCCGTAATATATAGAATAATTAAAATTGAAAAATTATCAAATTATTACATAAATAATACATTTAATACCAATTATTAAATATTTTCTATAGAAATAAATTATGGTACAATTATTGAAATGGTAGGTCGTACATATGCATGGGTAATATTTACATTACTCAGTGATAATTATAAAAATGATGTAAGAAATGTTCTATCGATAAATTATTATTAAAATATCATAAATAACATATTTTTTCATTAAATTTACTTATATATATCATCTATGTGGTGTGGTGAGGGAAAGAGAGTCAAGTCACTTGGTGATGGCGATAGTCCACGCCTACACGATTGATGTTATCATCATTTTGTTCATGAAATGTTACGAAATAAAATAATATATTATATATTATGAATGATAAATATATCATTTATATAAATAAATTCTTGTATATTAAATATATTAATTAAAATTATCCATTTGAATATCCATTTAATGAATTTGTGAAAAACAAATATCATCGCTTTACAAGGAGACTGTCTACAATACACTTGAGTGACATTATCATATCCTCTATATAACATTATTGAATAAGTTATATATTATTTAGTGACTCAAAATGTTTAATTATGATATAAATTTATTATATACCCTTTATCTTCATCACCATAACTAACTTTGAGAGGTGGTAATGGAAAAAAATTGACATCGGTTCGTTTGGAGGTAGTCTGCTATAAACCCAATTGATGATTTTGTAACAAATTTGATAGAACTCTAGTTAGTTTAGTTATATAAAATTAATATAATATTATCTATTTAAATTTTAGATATTGAGGTTATAATATAATAATGTTTTATTCGTTATTTATGGAGGTGGGGGAAACTGTAAAATAAAAATTCAAATTAAACAATGTTTCTTTTCATCTGATGACCCTCGGTAGGATTTCACTAAAATCCTTCATAGGCTTGATTTATGAAAAAAATTAATGCATATAATATTATTGTATGGATGCTTTTAGGTGATTTGGTCATTTCATGGCCATAGAGAAGTGTTTTGAGTTATGAAGTACTAAGTACTGGATCTATCTTTTTATGTGTTAGGTGAGTGGCATGTGAATAATTTTTTGAAATCAAAAGGTGTACACCTGTTTTAATATTCCAAATTTCATGAAACAAACAGGGATTCCTTCCACCTTTAATCTCAACCAAGAATTATACCTATCCTAAATGGTTATCCTAGTCCCTATGAGATAAAAACTTGTTTTCTTCATCAAATAATCAAATTGGAATGATTGATGATAAAAAAACTAGGATGAAATAATGCAAATAGAGATTGAAACAATAAACCAAAAAAACTGAATATCAATAAATAAAAATCTTATAAAAAACAAAATAAAATAAAAATTTAAATTAATAAACAACTGGGATAGAACCCAACTAACATGATCTCTATGTGACCACTTCGTCACCAAAATTCACAAGAACAGCCCACTCCGAAGGCACAACTGAACCAAAAAGTCAATGCTGAAAAACATCTCAGGTCTACAAATGCTAGGCGGCATAAGTAGGGTGTCAGACTAAACATCCCAAAATGTAATACAAATAGAGTCTATGATTTTATAGTCATGAAAAAATCCAAAATAATTAGTTTTAATATATTTAGAAATCAATATTTTAAACAATTTATAACAAGTAAAAATAGCTTTATGCAAATTCCATTTTTAAATCCACACACACAAAATTACTTTCACAAAATGATTCACACTCAAAAACCTATTCAAAACCATTCCTGAAAACAAATACATGACATGTGACCAAAATAGGGCAATAGATAATGTAAATAAAAAAATTAATAAGATATATAACATCTTGGATAATATCCGCAAGCTGTATAATTAAAAACAATTAAGATATATAATCATGGGAATTTATTAGAAATATATTAAATAAAACCCAATACATACTCAGTTAAGACTCACCTGATACTGTATGATGAAACAATATTTTCTATAACCATCAGGATTCACTAAAAAATCCTCACAAGGTTCATGTCTAACCAGGAATCTAAGGAAATCAAGGGGTACCAACACATCTAATTTGTGGGAAAAACAATGGTATCTGACCCTCTAGATGACGCCCATGAATCCCATGATTATACTAAGACTCTGAAAAAAAAATTCTAGAAACCATAAATCACAACATTCTCATGCAGGATCCACTAGAGTGGAAAACATTTAATGTTCTAGTGAACTCAGTACCTAATATGTTCTCATGCACAAGCCTCTGAAGGGGATCTCATCCCAAGATTGTAGTGATATGAATACATAATACTAGACATCAAGAAAATATAAGAAAATCCATTTCATTCAAAATAATCATCATCCCACAATTAAAGATTAAATAGGAAACCACCGATTTTTATAACCAAATCCACTTTTCAAATCATTTTAAAATAACAATTGGGCATTCACACTACCCATGTTTTTTTTCCATTTTTCTGAACATGCCAAGATTCCCAACCATCCCATATAAGACATATATTACAAAACACATTTCCGTTACATCACAATGTGCTAATCAGGAGTTCACACCAATTCACATGAAAAAAAAACATTTCAATACTACATAATGTTCCAACCAAGAATTTAAAAATTTAAAATCTATATTCATTTAAAAATCCATTTTCATATATTTTGAATGTACCATGTAAAAAAACACATCCACTTGTATAATGAAAAATGTGACATTAAATAACAAAACCAAAACTCCTTCCATTCTCATTTGAAACCATAAGATACCACAAGAAGTGAAAAACTAGCATTTATGTAATTTTAGAAACCAAGCCACATCACAAAATTCCCAACGATCCCCTATTCAAATTATTCACAAAAACATGTGTCCAAATTCCATATTGGGAAAACATTTAGATACATGTTTGAAACCAAAAAGTTCCAAAAGATTACAACTCATAATCTATGAATTCATTCACCAATACCAAAACAACAATTAGTAACACTCTTCCAGAATCAATAAAATCATTCAATTTTTTTTTAAAAAAAATACAGGACATTAAACCATCACAACAATCCACACATAAGTTTCACAATATAAAAGAAAACCAATAACATATAAAAAACCCAACTCATGACCCACCCCTATTTCCAAAACATACCTTGGGCCGAACACCACAGAAAGAACAAAATCACCCCTCAAACATTCTATGGGAAATTTATAAAATTTCTTTCATGAATTAAAATCTAGAAATAATTAATGAAACACTAGAAAACCCATTTCACACCAATTTTCCATTATCAAATGATCAAATAAATTTATAGTAACACATCATGAGAAAGGGACATACATTTATATGTAATTTTGGAAATTAAAAGCATCAAATACAATGTTCCAGGAAAAATATATTTGGAAGCCCATAACTCAACGATGTGATAAGACAACCAAATATTGGGAGAAGGATTAAAAAAGAATGTGGAAGAAAACACACATCCTATCATGGAAGGAAAACCTCCCACTCATAAACCATAACCCTTATGGTACGGCCAAGGAGAATCCACACCAAGGGAAACCATACATTGAAGACAAAAAAGATAATATATGAGTAAATTGACTAAAAACCATAAACAACTTACTTTAGTACCTTTAAAAATCATCCATGGTAAAATTAGGGACATAAAAGGGAATCTTGAGAGCTCCAATAGTGCGTCTACATCAATAAAGGGAGGAGAAACTTAATATATGGATTATTATGGAGTGGAAAAGTGGGAATATCCAAATTTTAATTTCATCAAGAAAAAGAACAATTTATTCCCATGGTTTTACAAATCATGAACCAATGGTGTACCCATCACTAATCAAGTGGAATATAAGGTGTAGTTAACTGAAATGGTTTTTGAAACCATCCACCAACTATGTGGTCACCACTATCCAAAATGGAAATTTTCCACAATATTTTCTGGTCTAGGGCTCAAAATTTACAATAATCGTCTTCCAACCATGCACCACCTATTTTCATGGTGAAAATCCACACTCTTCACAAAAAAACACTACAAAACAAAAGAAGAAGAACTTGACCGACCCTAGAACATTAAAAATAAAAAAAATCAATCTGGGAATTCATCTAGAATTTTAACTAAATTATCCAATTCTATGAAAAGAATTAAATCAAATGATATTCCTAGATAAGGGTGTGAAATTTATCCCCACAATAAAATCATTCTACACCTATAATGTCACCCATCCACATGGGGAACAAGGATGAATGGAAATTTTAAATATCTCCAAAGAAAATCACAAACCAGATGGGGACC
This sequence comes from Viscum album, assembly GCA_963277665.1. Classification (NCBI taxonomy): domain Eukaryota; kingdom Viridiplantae; phylum Streptophyta; class Magnoliopsida; order Santalales; family Viscaceae; genus Viscum; species Viscum album. The sequence goes on along the minus strand of OY728127.1, from coordinate 436,209,864 downwards.
TTTCACTACACCAATCACACATGATCAACTCTAAGATAAACCACAATGTAAAGAATCAAGAAAAAAGTAGGTTTTTTTCCACCATAAGAAACAGTCTTACACATGGGTGTGACATCAGATCATCCCAACATGGTTACTCCCAACATGGTATTATAAAAACAAATCCCCACAATGTAGACTACATCACCACCAGAATTGAGAATTTTCTACAACACCACCATGGGGAAACCATCATGGGAATTCTTAATGACTACCAAAAACCCCCCACACCAAAATTTAAAAATAAATAAAATATATCAATTCCAAAAAATAAATAGAATAATAATTCATCATTTTCAAAAGTCAAAAAAATATAGTAAAAATAGAACAAGAAATATAAACTAATCAAAAGAATGGATAAACACACACAAGAAAGAACAATCGACTCAATGAATCACATTCAAATCGAACGACTAAACTAATCACAAATGAATATAACCACAATTCTTTTAAAATAATTGGTAACATTCAAAAATAATGAAAACTAAAATAATAAAATTTAACAATCTGTATTCCAATACTTGAGAAAAAGATGCACCAATCTTCCCCACGGCGCTATACATTCTTCCCAATGCCAAAATATTCACTTTGGGGCCTATTTATAGATCTTTGATGTATGAAACATATTATTCACCATATTCTAGAGCTGAAATCATATGACAAATGATTCTTCTTTTGGAAGCACTTCTTACCAATCTTCTCAAAATAACCCCAACGGACAAAATGATGACACACCCTTTGAGGATTGAGCCAATATCACATTGAGTGCCTGAACAGACTACACTACAAACATACAAACAAATAGTATGATGAATGATAAATCGTGATAAAAACAGCGGGCTTCTCAAGAATAGTTTCCAGTAGAAAACACATCTTGCTAGATGGGGAACCATTATGGGAACTACTAGAAACAGGTTCACCAACATTCACTGAATTCCCCATGATCATAAATTCTTTATCCACCATCTTCTCAAAATGAATATACATGGAACAGGGGTCTCAATCACTGATCTATGAATAAATACCCCAAATGAAAATGGGATCTTTAAATAGTTTGGGAAAAACTACCTCTGTAATAAATGGAAACATGATCTTTTATGTGGTCAACAAAGGCCTTCACAATCATCTAGACTTGATGAGTAACCATGTGATCTTCTACATTCATTATCTACAACTCCTCAAGCACAGACCATTGAACAAAAGTGGAAACGAACACCTCCCATGTCATCACAACATCTAAGGATGAGAGAGAAATCACATTCTAGTTATCCAAATATATACCCTCAAAGAAACCGAGAATAAAAATCACACCCATAACATTTTCAGTTCCCAATAATATGAATACACTCTAAACTTTCTCAATCCATTCTATAGCCTCAATCATTCCTCAATCACTGTGGAAGATTGTCAATAACTAAGGGAAACCAGAAACTTTTCAAGACTGATTTGGAACATTGTGGACCGATATGGGATGTATATTCAGAACATTATCATAACATAAAACAAAAAATTACAGCATTATAAAATGCATCCAAATGATTATGTCATACTAAAATAACTGATTCATAAGACTAACATTACCAAAAACAACAAAAAATCATCTTTTCAAATACCATTCTTTCACATAAATTTCCAAAACCCCCTTCTTTCAAAGATATTATCCCAATACAAAAAATCATTTAGTAGAAAAATATGAACCCATTTTTTTATGAAACACTAATTTAGGAAATACATTTTCTTTATTAATCATTATTGTAAAAAAACATACCATTGATTTCAAATACTCATCCAGTGAATCCTGGGAACCATCACAAATGTGTCCACCCCATATCCACTTATATCATCCATGAAAAAATGAAAACATCCACATTCCATACATACCCAAACATATGTGAAGATCCATAAAGAATACCAACGGTCAAACATACCACTTTATCATCAAACCCAAGCATTTATAAAATTATCAATTTACATTTTCCTCAATATATTATAAACATTTAAAAATAATAAATGACTATATGTTTTAAAAAGTAATTTAAATATTATATATGAAACCACTTCAAAAAATAATTTTCCTCTCAAAACAATTTTTACACTCTAAATAACATTTTTTCTTTTGAATCCCACTCACACCAACAAGAACAAGACAGATTTATAACATACATTAAACAAATTGTATGAGTAACCAGTGTTCTTGGATAAACCAATGACATAGTTTATGGAACATACCCTAAGAAATAACTACCCACTAAGAGGACCATAAACCATACACTTAGATTCAACAAGGGTCACTAATCCATTTCAGATCACAACATAACAACGGATATCATCTATTTTAATTCCCCATCCTCATATCCAAAATCCAAAACAACTGACCCAAATCCTAGTCTACACTCAAAAAAATGACGATTGTAACATGAAAAGGTTCATTAAATCATTCTAGTACCTACCTCTAATGTCCCAGAAGTCGTAATCAATTATATACTTGAATCCCCAAATAACAATAGTCTTTTATGGTACCATTTTTTCATGAACCAATACAAGATTCCATCACGGCCAACTCCGACACCCAACCTAATTTGAGACATTTCCCTAATGGTGTTCCCAGTCCTCAAAAGTTGGAAATTAGTGCTAGGCCTCAAATAATACAATGTGAATGATTTATCCAAATGTATACAATGATAAAACAAACCAAATAAGGATCATAGTAATAATCCAAAAATAAAAAAATTTCTATAAATAAAAAACTGATCCTGATACAATAGCTAAAAAAATATAAATTCTATATGAAATATAGATCGAACCATGGTAACACGATCTCGACATTAACTTTCTGTCACCACCAACCACAAGAAGGACCTTCTCCAAATGAATAACCAAACTAGAAACATGAACGTTCAAAAAAATTGTATCTACCGACATGGAGTGATAATAGTAGGTTGTGATTTGAAACATCTCAATAGCTGATCACTATAGAGACCATTCTGTTACTTTCCTAAAAAATTCCAAAAACACTTTATATAAATATATTTATAATATAATATTTTACATATTTCTAGAAATTAAACATAGATTCAAACAGATTCCCTTTATAAAAAACATGCATCATTCCATTTCAAAAATGGTTTCACACAACAAAAATATAGTTCTAAATAAATAATGAATAAAAATACATGAAAAGTGACCAAAAAACGGTTATGATGAATGTAAATGAAATATATAATAAGAAAAAGACATGAAAGAATAAAATTCGCATGTAGTAGAAATAATCATAATATAGAGATAGATGAAAATGGGAATTTCATGAACATTTCTAGAACAAATCATCAGACTTACTCAGTTCAAACTCACCTATCGACGTACGGTGCAGCTCCAATGTCTATAAAAAATTAGATACTATAAACTAGCCTCACCATTGGCACATCCCACCTTACCTCTCATCATGTCTAGGTGGTACCAACCCATCTAATCATGGATGAAAAGAAGCAATCAATAAAACCTCTTGAAGTCACTCTAGAATCAGATGGTAATAATATTACTCCAATAAAACATGGTATACATACCATAACCACAATATTTTCATGAATGATTCATTATATAATAACACATCCCATAGTAAATTAGACTCAATAACATTAGTTTTCCCAAGCATGATCCACTATAGGGTAACTCATCCCAATATTTTATTGTCATTAAAATATAATCCATGCCATCAAACAATATCACGAAATTCCATTTCTTTCACAAGCACAATCATCCTATATTTAAATCGTACATGGAAACCACAATTTTTCATAATCAAAACCACTTTCGAAATATTTTTATAATACCAACTATGCCTTCATTCTACCCATGTTTTCAATCTATTTTCCAAAACATTCCATGATTCCCACTCAGGAAAAACATTACATAAGTTCCAAAAATAATTTTCGGTTATATTACATGATGTCAATCAAGCCTTCACATCACTTCACACTGAAACCAAAATTTCATGACAATGAAATGTTCCATCTGTGCCTCCAATCATTTTTAATCCTGGTGAATTTACAATTCCATTTCCAAACCATTTACAAGTTTAATATAAAACCCCTATTTCACTTGCAAAAATCTAAAAAAAATTAAATTTAAAAACCAAAACACTTTCCAGTTCAAAAAAACATTCAACAACATGAGAAGCACAAGAAAGGTCATTATTTCATTTTATAAAAAAATGAACATCAAAAAAATCCAAATGGGCCTCTATGCCAATTATTGAATAAAACATATCATGAAATTTTAATGTGTCCAAACATTAAGAAATAGTTTTCAAGACACACATTTCCAAAATAATCCCACACGTCATTTATAATCCCAAATCAATTTATGAAATAAATTAGGAAAAAAAATGATAGTCAATGACAATATTCAATAGTCTATAAAATCATCTCAAACCCTTTTGATAAAGAATCACATACTATTAAAAAATTATGACAAGACACACAAAAAATTGTGACAACATAAAATCCACCTAATTTAATATACATCACCCAAATCACGACCCAACATCATTTTGAAAAAATAACATTCGGAGAGAACCATAAAAAGAAAAAAACTACACCTTAAAAATCAATTTACATTTTATAAAACACCTTTTTTACATTAAGATATATTCATAATTTAAGAAACCGTTGTAAACCAATTTTAAACCAATTTTATTTCATCAAAAAACCAAATCAATTCAAACCAACACATCACAAGAAATAGAAAATTTTATAATTAATTTAGGAATGCTCAATCATCAATTGGTATGTGTTGTAAAAGAAATAGTTAGAATCACTTACATCAACGATGTGATAATGAAACCAAACATCGATAGAAGGAAGAACCATGACCGAGGGATAATATATACATCCTAATATCCAAATAAAACACCCTACAAATCAACCCTAACCATTTCGGTTCAACCAAGGTGAAACCCAACCGACGAAAACTATGAAACCAATATAAAAAATGTAAAAGGGGAGAAAATGGACAAAAACCATAATGAACTCACTATATAACATTTCAAATGTATCCATTGGAAAAGGAGGTCGAATTTTGGGAATCTTATGAGCTCCGATGGTATTCCTAGGTTGAGAAAGGAAGGGGAAACCTGAAATATGATACAACACTAGAGGGGAAAAGAAGTAATTTCCCACATGTAAGGACTAGGGAAACTCGCATGATTTCTCAAAAACATTTACAGCTATGCACTACAAACAATAAAAGAGGAACATCTCAAATGGTTTCCTATCATAGTTTTCCAAATTATGAACCATCCATGTGATTGAAATTAATCAAAATGGACATTTACTACACAATTTCCTAGTAGAGGGATTGTGGTTTCCCCTACCTGTGTGCCAACCATGAGCCACCAATTTCCCAACCCAAAGTCCACACTCATCACCAAAAACACCAAAGGAAACTATGTAATAAACATGTGACTAATTATGAAACATTCAAAATTCAGGAATTCAAACTATGAACTGAACTTGAAAATCAACTAATAGATAAAAATCCATGAAAATAATTAATACAATTGAGTTTCCATGATTAGTGTGTTACACTAAAATTGTCCAATATTATGTATAGTTGAGAATTAGACATTATATTTCTTTAAATATATCAATTAAATATATTTCATACATGTTTTTAGTTAATTCTAACCCTTATATTATTAGCAGAACCCTTGTTAATTTAGTTTTTACCACAACTGAGGTAAATAATTGTTATTATTTTCACTATTAATTTATGTAAAATATTGTGTGGGGGTTATTAGGTAATAAAAATTATTATGGTTACAAATATAGATTCTAGTTCTCAAAATTCCACTCCCATATGGGGTAGATTTTATGTAAAAGAAATTTCATAAAGTTGATGAAAAAGTGGGTTTTCGGAGAGAAACTTTTCATAATATTGAATTTTTGTTTATCGAAATTAATTATAAAAAATACTATAATTAAAAAATTTATCTTAATATAAATATATTTAAAATAATTTTAACTTAAAAAATTGTAAATTTAATTAAACATTATAAATTATTTAAAGGAAATAGTCATTTTCAATTAAAAAATATTATTTTTTGATTTTCATTGAAATTGGAAAAAATTATAATAAATTTAAAAAATTCAACCTAATATAATTAAAATATTATGATTTCAAAACATTTAGTTTTTTTATCAAATAAATCTATATAATTTATAAATATTAATTTTTAATTATGTGCACAAAGAATGATTAACCATTATTTTTGAAAAACAAATCTAGAAAACATTTAATCTTATATTAAATTATTTTTATTTTATTTATAATAAATATATAACCAAAATTTTTATAATTTAATTAAAATTATTCATTACCATAAATTTATTTGATAGGTTGTAATGGTTTAATATATTATTATTCATTTGTACTTAGGGTTGCATCTTTATCAAGCTATCAATGAGATTAAATTTAACCAATTATATTTCATTGGTTTTTTATTCATGATTTTTCATGTCATGTGAATTATCAAAATCAATGATCTTCTTTTAAAATCATTGGGTGATAGAAGGAAGCCATATCCCTTTTGTAAAAATAACTTTTAACCATAAATTACGAATATAATATGATGGATCACACAAAACAAGTAATAAAAATCAATAATAGATTGAATAAATGGACATTTAATAGGAATATATGAAATATGATTATGTTTTCAAAGGTTATATAGGATAAAGGACTATAAATACGGACACCTACATTGGTAATTGTTCCTAAATTTTCATATTCTATGATAACCAGCTGATTTAAGAAGAATAAGTCTCAAACACCATAAATAATAAAAAATATTTCACAAACCCACTTTAAGAACCCTATGATATGCTAACCATCCATCTAATATTTCACACATCCACAAAATTTGGAGAATAAAATATAAGAAAGGGAAATGTTGGGAATATCATGGAGAATGAATCTCACCTCAAGAAAATACACCCAATAATCATGAATAATCCACCACTATATATAGGGGATATTCTCTAATTAATATCAAGGGGTTGTACATGATCATGAGAGAAAATGTGGCCTAAATGATATAAATCATTTATGGGGTATTTGTAAAAAAATAATTCTCTTAATGAGATGAAAAATCACATGGCTTGGAAAATGGATATGGAAACCACAAACCATATAATCTAGTACTAATGTGTTCCCAAAACTGACCACCATGATTATCCATATCCCTCAAATGGTTTAAGAAAACATTCTCCTCATATGGAAAAATCACTCCATCCCCCATACATTGACCCTCACACAGTTTTTCACAATTTTATACAAAATTTGTGTCAACCATAAACCATGGATTATATTCCTTAAAATATTGTTACTAAAATATAATAATTTGAAAAAATAAACACACTATAAAAATATAAAAATAGATGTACTTCTGACCCGTAGGGCATCACACAATAGAAATACCAAAAAATATTTTCAACAGTTTTATCTAGGTATGTCAGAAGAGGGACATAAAAGTATTAAAGTAATTTTTTTAAAATTTAAGTGATTTTTCAACATAATATATTTTAAATAAATAATGTTGTTGAAAATAATCATTATCTATTAAATAAAAGGAAAATGAATATATGAAGGATTCCATAAAACCATTTAGGTTGTCCCTTTATCTCTTATAGTTCCATCTATCCAAAAGGACTCATGAAATCTCGTTTAAATCAATTAAATAATAATAGAAATACTATGTAGGATATCTAAATTAATATCATTTAGTAAAAATGGGATTAACAAAACAAATACCTTCATCAATTTTATCATAAGAGGACCAATTTTTTCTTACTAACTGAACTAATAATAAAATTAAACACCATCCCAGAGTAAATTTTATGACATATGGAATGTATTAAATTACAAATCATGAATCCACTAAACGTAGTGAATATAATATATACTTTAAAATTTCTTGTATGATAAATATATTAGGTGTTCCTTCGATTGGATAAAAGGATAAACATGTGAGAAAACATAAAAAAACAAATATAATTAATATAGAAGAAGAAAGTGAAAGTGTGAAATTGAATAAATAAAAATTTTAAAATTATTATAAACAATGACAAATTAAATAGATGATGAGCCAAATAAATCATATATGTCTCAATAACTAAATTAAAAAAATAATATGAAATATATAGGCATAGAGGATAAATATTATTTACTAAAATGTATATAAGTGTTTGTCTACTCTTATAGACAAAAAATAGGATACACTGAGAAACAAAGGGAGGTTACATTTTAGAGAGACATTAAAACCATAAAGAAAAATATAGTATATAAAAATATATGGGGTTTTATATATAAACATTTTATAATTTCACATAAGGGGAATCATGATATATATAATCTTGACTAAATTTTGGGATTAAAAAAAACGTTCGTTAAATATTGTAATTTTTTAATCAGAATTGAATGAATGGTAGAATGTAAAATGGATTTATAAATCCAATTAAATGTACAAAATATATTATAAAAAAATAAATTTTTGTAGTATATATCACACATGAAATAAAACAATAGGTAAATTTTAATAATATCTTAATGAATGAAAATTTTTATGAGAAACCCCTACCTCAGAATTATTCATAGTTTGAAGGAATCCAACATCGTTTATAATAATTAATTTTTTATTCATATGTATATGAAAGTTATTTGTATTTATTTTACTTAATATTATTATTTTATACTTCTTAATTTACTAAATAATACTTATTTATTATTACATTTAATATTCAATTTTTAATCATTCAATGTTTTCTATAAATGCTTCAGTTTGGATGTCATGGTATTTTCAATATCATAATGGCTTCATCACCATTAGAATTTTAATGTAGATTATATATTCATTTTTGATGTTTTTATAGTTTCCCATTGTAATTTCATGGATTTTAGTGTGACATTTTTCATCAAACTCTTACAAATATCCATTATTGTAGTTGCTGACTTAATGAAATATTTGAACTAAATAGTTAATATAGATTCAAATAACAAAAATATATAATAAAGAATAAATAATAAATATTTATTTATTATATTATTATGACATTGTATATTCATTATGAATTATTCATTATGTATATTCTAGAAAATCATTTATGTAGGAGGTAAAACTGAACTAATCAATAATATGTTACAATGAAAAAATTAGTATGAACATATTGTTGTATAGTGGTAATATAACCAATATGGAAAATTAATGATTTCCAAAAACATTTTATTAATATAAAAAGTCATATTTTGAAATAATTTCATTAATATGTAATTGGAGAAATAATATTTAGGGAATAATTGATAAATTGATGGAGTGAATCATCTCTTAGAGATTATATTGGAAATGAGCGATTTATAACCCATTCATAAAATTATGGATTAAAATTTGGGGGATTATTAATATGGTAATTGTTTGGACCCTAATTCAGCTATCAAATTCCTTTTCATGTCTTTTAATCATTTCGTTCTTTGAGGAATACTAGAACATGATCATCAGAGAGGGTGAGTAAGAATCTGGAAGCCAAAGAAGTTCTAGGCTTCATCAATATTCATGATATAAGAGTTTTGATTATGTCTTATATAGAAGTCAATGGCATGAGTGATAGTTGTATCATGGGTGAAACTCATGATGTGAATTAGTGGCTGAAGACATGAATTGAAGAGGTGTAAACTGTCTAAAATCTATCTTTGAAAACACCTTATGTGAATTTTTAGTTTAGAATGTGAATTGATTAGCTGTTTTTTGTATTTTTGAGATGTCTTTTTTGATATTTCGTTAACTCGGTACATTTCCAATGTAAATGGATCATTTATTCTTAGAATTTTTATTAGGTATAATAACTATAAATATTATAATACCCTTAAATATTTCTCAAACCCTCTTAATATCTCCTAACTATAGTCCACCAAAGGGTATATCTCATGATGTTTTGAATCCTTACAGTAGGTATTTATAGATGTATTATTTGGTTGATCCTATTTTATTTGAGTTTTTAACTATTTATCTTGTAGATTCATTTATGGTTATAGCGTAATATGAAATTACATGAAAATATTATGGATCTTTTACATTTTTCTTATGTATGAAATGTTGTGTGTTTTTATTTTATCCCTAATTTCTAATATAATAGATGGTAATGCCTCTAATATTTGTGTATGATATAACCTCAGTGATTATATCCACGATTCAAAACATTAGAGGTGATATTTTGGGATCATTGTATTCCTTCACTTATTTCCATCATTGGATGGGTACCATGGGTAGATGGGGTCTTGAAAAAGTGGTTTCAAAGGGAGGTTCAGTGAAAAGATGGAGTTTGGAGGTAGAAATGAGATGGTACTATAAGATTTGGTTGGGAAACAATATCATATATATTTTTATTATGAAATTATAAAAAGGAACACTTTCTTATAAACATGTATTTAAGAACACCCCACGATCCAACGCATGAAATGTTATTTTAGTAATCCTATAATAGGAAATGATAAAGGTTAAAAAGTTGAAACCTAGGAAAGGTCAATGAATCTCACCTATTTGTTACTCTGTATGAAATGGGTAGTCAATGGTATTATGTCAGAAAATGATAAAATAATTAATATATTAATATTAAATGATCACTTTTATAGTTTTTTGAGTCTATGAATGTATTATTCTTTTCCAGTATAGCTCTAGGTCGATGTACACAATCGTTTCACACCGAATATTTTCACCTTGATGTTCTAGAAAATCTCCTAATAGTAGGGGTTGATAATGATGAAATCAGGACAAGGAAACTCCAATATTTTCAATTATAGATCCAATGAATGTTCCAGGGATCCATTTTTGACTCAATAGAAGAGGTCTGGTTTTTGGAGGTAGATATTTCATTCAGTTTCATGTGTTCTTGTAAGGATACCTCAGTTTCCTTGGTTATGATGATTCTACAGAGTGAAATGAGGAATTTTTACTTTTAATACCTTGTGTATTGTGAGGAGTCTATAGTCTCTTTTAAGATATTCTAGTACCATTTTTTATTAAAGTTCATTTCATCAACCACAATGGTAGTAAGTGACCCAAAGCTGCATTCAATCTGACAAGGGTGGTATTGCTTAAAGTATTTCATGATCTATTTCGGGGCTAATTTTTGTTATCCATGAAATCTATTTCCATATGAGTATGCCTTATTGAGAAAATTTTAGGACGATTTCCATCCAAATATCCAATTATATGTCACCGGATATATGTTTCAAACATATATCAAGGTTCCTGTGAGATTAGAGGTTGTCATGAGGATGTTAGACTAAACCAGATCATCAATGGAGGGTGTCATTGTGATTCCCCATGTAGAAGAGATGTGGTCATAGGTATATGTATTCACTGAAAAAATGATTTTATATATTAGGGTGTAGGTCTCAACTCTAATAATTTCTTTACATTATGGTTTTATGTTCTTAGGCACTTCCTAGTGATCAAATGCTTCTTTTTCTTTTAGAGTCATAACTAATTAGTCAAAAGAATGAATAAAATTCCACACAAGAATAAGTGTTGTATGTCTTCTATATCAGGTTCCTTAAATGAGGAAATTTTTTAATAAGAATCAGTAATAGGGTTATCCTCATTTGGATTAGTAGAGAGAAGATCGGTTTAGTCTAGGATAGCCCCGATATGCTCCTTTTATTCATAGAGTATAGCGTTAGCATAGATTTGGTCATCATAAGTTATATAAAGGTCATAGAGAAGGTTTTGATAGACTTAATGTTGTCATGTTTCTTAAGTTAGGTTATCTAGATGTCATTCAAGTAACCCTTTTCTTATTTTCTTCTTCGGTGTATAGTTATTTAACATATGAGGTACACACTACTTCATATCACATTCTCTTTTCAATACATTAGAATAGGTGGCAATGAGTCTTCCAGTTTACATGGTGTGGAAAATACCATTTGTAGGTCAAGAAATCTATATGATGTTTCTAGAGACCATGAGATTTATAAGGGGAATAAACTCTTTTTGGGAGGCATCCTATGTTTATATATACATTTGTATGACTTCACCCTCAGTATGGACTTCATATATTTAGTGAAGGATTTTTTAGATTGATTCATGAGATAGATTGTGTTCTATAATAATAATTCAAATCCTAAAATGTTTTTTCACGAGTGAGAACCACATATTGATAAAATTTATATTTCTTACATACCATCCATTATTGAAGGGATTATGCTGATTTTGTCAATATTTCTATCGGTGGGGTGTCCTTTGTTTATGGAAGAGTACCCAGATGAAATTATTGGGGATGTTAGTGTGTTAATCCCATGAAGGTATTTCAATATTGGTACATGGATACATCTAAACATTTATATGTTTGTTGATGTCTTTAATACATATGGTTCCTATTAAGTGTATAAATCACTTTGTAATGATTGATAGGATTTTGAATTTAGGATTTGTTCAACCATGTGTGTCACCATAAGGTTCTCCTATCATGATTGGGAAAATGGAAAATGGATGTCTATATATTTTTATAGATTATCATCAATTGATCTTTTATAAATTAATATCTACTCTCTTATTCTGCATATTTATTATATATTTTATCATTTAAAAATATCTACATTGTAATCGAATATCTATATATGGTTGGTATATCATCAGATACGAGTGAAGTATGGAGATATTCTAAATACCACTTGATAATGTTGTCATGTTAATTTGGAGTATGTTGTGATGTTATCAATCATGTCGAATGTCAAATCATTGTTCATGGGGTGATAAATTTATTTCATATATTTTCTCACGATTTATTCATGGTGGTTTTTACAAATCAAATCTTTTTTCCCTCCATGTATAACACGGAGGACACATAAAATCTATGTTTCATCTTGGGATTTCTTCATCATTTGTAGCAATTTGAGATACAGTTTAATTTAGAGTTCTAGACTCATGATGTTCATTTTATGGGGCATGACATGTCTAATGTTTTTGTAGATTTATATCCTTAAAATACCATGGTCGTAATTTATAGGGAAATCCCTAGATAGCTACAAAGGTTTGATTATTTCTTGGACTTGTAGGCAATTACCAAAGGCATGTAAATTCTCAAATGAAAGGATTTTTTGTCTTGAAACAAATATAGACTATGGTGTGACCCTAATATGTATTAAAATATATCGAATAACATCTTATAATATCCTATTGGGAAATGAATTTTTATCAAAGATTTGAAACACATCTCTATATCACGATCTTGGTCAATAGTGCACTAAAGCAACAAAGTAAAATTTGGATCCAAATCCGAAACAAATGAAATTTTTACTCTAGGAAACCATACTACTTAATTAGTATATATCATATAAAACATTGCCCAAGAGAAATATTATTTGATACAAATGAATATTGATGGGGTAGTATGGTGATCAACTACATCACATGATTTATTATTCCCTTTAGATTTTTTATGGAGTCTGATGACAAAACCCATGGTGATATTTTCCAATTTATTTTTTGAAATGGATAATTGTCTTATAAAACATTTAGACAATTTTCTATTAGAGTTTACATGTAAACATACTAAGAATGTATATATATATAAATATATACAGAAAAAATATATCTATATATGTTGTCCAAATAAAATTTATCTTTCATATAGTCCAGTGATATGTGATATACACTGGTCTCTATTTAGTTGTGTGTTCATGTGCCATGACCTTTCTAGAGGAAACTTGTTGCCACAAAACTATGAGTAATCCTTTTTCTGAAATTATATTAATAAAAAAATTTAAAATATTAATAAATCATAATTACAATAATGACAATGATAATATAAACCCTAATGGTTTCCAATAAATTTATTCTTATCTCTATAAAAAGGTATTCCTCGTCAAAACAAAAGTTTTGTATTTCAACAAATGACTCTCCAAATAACCAAAATATTTATAAAATATCATCAGTTAAAACTCATTATGGGAGTCTATGACTAAGAACATATGATAATCCTCATATTATTAAACCATGATGAATTCCATAACTCTAAATTTTATATTACATTGATAGATATATTCTATAAAAAAGAAAAAAAATCATAGATGTTTCATGATTCTTATTAACCAGATATTATTGGGAAAATACTTCAGAAACATAATCGTCGAATCCCAACACATAAATACTAAAATATGATCACATTAATTATTTGAAAAAATATGTCCTTAGTCCATATTTTTATTCTTTTTTATTGGAATTTAGTTTGATCATTCCCATTTTACCAAAAAACAATACATTGAAAGCCTCAACAATTTGTAAATGTATAAATTTATTTTCCAGAGAGATAACATCTTCCCCTCCTTTTTATATATTATTCTTAGTTATTATTCCCACATTCTAGATATATAAGAATATTAAAATTATTTCTTCTATTATCATTACCATATTAAATTTTAGAAAAGTTAGTCTTCCTCTTATTTTATTATTTAGGAATATCACCGAAGTTTACATTGTTACTAATATATTGTGATAGATGATTAACTATAATCACATTATCAATATCTTTAATCATCATCCAATTTGGTTTCACTTATAATCTAATTTTAAATCAGATTAAATGTTTACATGATTTTTTATTGTTTTTTCCTTAGTCCAATAATCATAGTGTCAGTAACAATATTCATAGTGGGAAGCCAAATAATCAAGAAAAATAACTTATAATATGTCTAAATCATGAAACCTGGTTTTTAATAAATAACACCACATATATATATATATATCATAACCCATTAATTTTCATCATATATTTAACTCTGTCATGATGGTTCTTAATATGTTTGAAAATTTCCAAAGCATATCCCTAGGGAGTGTCAAACCATGTCTGTAACCAGCCCTATTGTCTTTCAATAAGTGATGATCATACCTTTATTAATGATCCATGATCAGAGTTTTAACTAATATGTACATATATGCAAGACCCAAATCCATGTGCATTATCCATAATTGTTTATAATTTATTAGAAAACAATTTTCTTATCATTTACAAATATTCTAGTACATCTTCTTACCCTTTGGCGCATCCCTCAAATTATCCATTAACATGTCCTTAGACAAATACATAGATATTTCCCATGTAATATCACTATATTTTTCACATTATAGCTTCATATCTTCTAAAGGATGAATAATCAATTTTATAGTTTCCACCTATAATTATTATGGATTCTAATACATTGATATTACATATTTTTGGATGAATATTAATTTCATTAAAAAACACTTTACTGGGGATAGATATTGTTTATGTCCTTTAGATACATGAAAAAAAAATCATATAATTAGTTATTGATCATTAACATATCACCTATTAGTACCCTTCATAAACATACCATATGTAAAACATTTATTAAAAACATGGGTAATTAAAACATAATAAATGGTGATCTTAGATGTTATGTAAGGCTAAATAGGGGAAATATAAATGAATAAAATGGGAATAATGGTATGAGAACATGATCATTACGTTTGAAAACTATAACCTTCATATTAAATATCATAATATTCATTAACAGTCTAAATATTGGTCATTCATAAGACATGCATTATAAGTTAATTTATTGAAAAAGATTCATGAGATCATAACATTATCATAAGACATATATTTATAACACACATATAATAATATAAAATCTATTTTCAAGGATAACAAAAAAGATATTCATAACATGTTAGGCTTGGGATAACCAACCATGTACATGTACTAATCATGGGATGACCTCTCGTGTACCCTCTTTCATTCTTGTGATATCCTCCCATTTTCCATCATTGATTTTAGGATTAACCTACAATGTATCCTCTTTTTTGATTTGGAGAACCTCTTGTGTACCACCTTTTCGGCTTGTTATAACATCACATTTAACCATTTTGATCATAAAAAATTAATAATTAACCAATATATTGGAAGAAGTTAAGGGTCTCACCGAAATCATAATGAAAATCATACGAATGAGTGAAAAAAGATCATAAAAAAATTCATCATATTATATCCCATGAAATGGAATGAGTTTAAAAAATACTTCTTTAAATCATATCTTATAGAAGAACATAGTTTTCATAATTGTTTCATTGTATCATAATAGTATAACCTATTAAGAAAGATGCAGGTTTTATAAGAATTTTATCATGGAATAACATGTGGAAGAGAAATGGATTTCATAAATATCTTATTATTAGAAACCATCCATATTAAGATTTATAATGGAATGTTTGGTTATTATTCCCAAAAAAGTATAATTCATATCAAACGGTGAAATATTAGATGGATAATGGTTTTGAATGATCATTTTGTACATTTTTTAAGAAAATTAATTTTCATTGAAAAAAATAGATTCAAAAAACAATTAAAAAAATTATTTTGAAAATAACATTGAAATATTCTGAGTGTAGTTCCCAATAATTTAGTTTTCATGATAAATATAAATATTTTTAATGTCATCCGTGTTATAAAATATAATCCTTTCGAATTTTTGTGAATTAAAAACTGGAATTGTTTTGAAAATTGCATGAACATTCATTTAAAAACATTTTTAGAATATTCAAATATTGTTAAAAATTATTTAATGAATCTTTTCAAAAATGATAACACTTTTTTGAAATGATTTTTAGGAAACATTGCTTTTTAAAAAATGGCAGAAATGATATTTTTTCATAAAAACATTTTTTAGAACTCTTAACTACCTGGACAGAGGAAAATGATGGGGAAAATTTTATTATCATAACAAAACCATAAGAGATTAAAATTAATTATTTTCTTGATATATGGATCCTAATATTTCATTATCATAAGTATAAACATAAAAATTCATAAGAGATGATGAAATTGTAATATGAATCGTTTCCAATTTTGTAACATTGAACCACATGCCCATGAATGGTTAATATAAAATAAAAATTAAAATATTAGGGGAATAAATAAATTATAACTATTATATTGAATATAATATTTATATAAACCAAATAAATTAAGATAATTTCATAATATAAAATATTTTTCAAGGAAGTAAAATTGAAACAAAAATCCCATACCACATTGGTGCCTTTTGAATCATAAAACATTGAATGTGATATCCAAAAAATATATCTAAAAATACCAATTATATTAAATATAGTAATCATAAAATATATTAATCTATATAATATATTCGAAGTAAAATAATCATGTGGTGAATAAGGCTTGTGGATCATAGAAAATAATAGTGAGACGAAAATCCCTTACTAATTTATAAATAATTTGAATAATTAAACCCTATAAATAATAACATCAAATGAATCATAAAAAATCCAAAATAAAATTATTTAAATTATTTAACATTTCAAATTATTAGCAGAAAACCAATACAAAATAATTTAGTTGTAAATTTTCATATATATCATAGAAATAAAATAGAGACTAAAATTCTCATATATTAAGTCTCAAATTCATTCATAATCATTTGAGCCTAATATATAAAAAATAATAATTTATTACATATCTATTGAACGAATAAAAAACATCATAACTTATATTCATTACTTGTATCCTATTTGTACCGGTTTATTGACCATTCCATGTTAATGTCACGTTTTGAGTAATAACCACATTGTTTTTCATATATATTTTAATTTTTTATTTTGGGTCCTCATACATTGATCAATGTTCTATAATATTATGAATAATAATCATGAAATAATTATAATATTTATAAATCAATTATACTTTTAGAACCAATCTAGAAAAATTGTTTGGATAAATGATGTATGTTTTGATCACGGAGATGGTAGCCCTCTTGTGTTCTTGAATGACATTTCCATTTTTCAATGGTCATTATGGATTAGAGTTATGTAATTTATTATAATTATATAATGATCATAATATAACCAATATCATATAATTACTTTAAATATAGTTTTTCATGTCATTATTTTGGTGTGGTGATGAAAAGAGTGTCACAATGTTTCGTAAAGGCGGTAGTCCAAACATACATGACAGATGAAAAAATCAAACATTGGGTGAGATGGTAAGAAGGAAAATTATATTTTCATAATTAATAATTATATATTTTAAAAAATATTATAATAATTTCATTTATATAAAAATAATTAAACAATTTTATCATTATTATATTCTATATAAAGTGTTAGTGATAACAAATGACATCACTTCACGAGGGGGTAGTCCACTGTACACATGAGCGACACAATCACATCCTCTACTGAATTGATCATAGATATTTTTTGATTATTCTAATTTATATATGTGTATAATTAAATTATAATTATCACTTATAGACTTTATATCATTTTTCATACACAACCATGACATGTAGTAATGGAGAGATGAATGACATCTATTCGTGAGGTGGTTGTATGTCGTACGCAAGAATAGAATTTTCATAAAAAAATTATAGATGTGAAGATAGATGTATTTCATTAAAATAATATAAAATATATATATATTTTTAAAATACTAATTTTATTATGTAATAGGGTTTTAATAATAATTAATGTAGGAGGAGGAAGAAAGAAAATAAAAATGATCGTTGGAGAATGTTAGTTATTTTCTATGTATCATCCTTAGATCGAAACAGAAGCCATTCTATGTTGAATTTATCACCAAAATAATTAATATAGGATATCAGGATGAATTTTAGGATTTTATTTTGTTTCTTATTTTATGAAAAAATGGTTTTAATTTGTGAATAATATAGGATAGGGGTGCAATTATAAGTTAGGTAACTGGCACACCTGCAATTTTTTGAAAGTAAAAAAGGTGTATAAA
The DNA here is from genome assembly GCA_963277665.1 of Viscum album. Taxonomy (NCBI): domain Eukaryota; kingdom Viridiplantae; phylum Streptophyta; class Magnoliopsida; order Santalales; family Viscaceae; genus Viscum; species Viscum album. The sequence goes on along the minus strand of OY728127.1, from coordinate 436,190,995 downwards.
CCTTTATCTCAAGAAAAAAAGCTAAAAAATGAATTATACATGATAATTTATTTTATAATGACGAAATATACAATAAAATATATTTTACACAAGTATTTTATGTCAATTTTGAACTTATCGTTTTACTTAAAGCCCATAGTGAAACCATTCTTACCATTTCTGTTGTAATTCATTTTTACTATTTTCATAACTCATTTTTGTGATAATTTAGTTTTAATAAAAATATAGTATAAATTATTATTATTAATAAAATTAATTTCATTATTCCATATTAATTTCATGTAATTGGAAAATTTTTATTTCAAATAAATCCATAAGATGTGATAAGAAAGCGAGTTTTCAAAGAGACAATTTTCAGAATTATTCAACGAATTCCTATCAAATTTCAAAATATAATTGATTCCAATGGCCTAAATAATATTATTAGATATATTATTGAACTAAATTTAGATTAGAAAATTTTAAATAAAATTAATCATCATAAATAATTTAAACAAAAGCCATATTTCAATTAAAATTCAGTATTTTTCATTGTTCATCGAAAAATTAATCTATTCATAACTTTCTCAAAAGTTTACCGAAATTTTATTTTGATATTATGGTTTAAAAATTGAATTTTATATTTTCATAGAAAATTTCAAAAAATTTACAACAAAATATTTTTCTAATAATAATTCAATAAAATGTGACAAAACTATTTAAAATACAATTTTTAAAAGTAAAATATGATTTATTGTTATATTTTTATAAAAACAATAAGATGGATTTTAAGTAGTTTTTTGAATACATAATAAATTTATTTCATTAAAATAAACCGTTTAACTTATTTCATTAATTTATGGAGGAAAATGTGATTGTTTCCACACAAATATGTTTTCATAAAAATAATTTCATTAATTTATAATAGTTTATATTTTCATAATTTATTAACTGTTAAATAAATAATTCATTAAATATTCAAGAGTTATATTAATATATATTTTTAGTTTTATTCATACCTACCTTTCCAACTAATATATGAAATTTATCACATTAAATAATTGTATTTTAATAATAAGTCTTATTTTGTTAAAACTATAAATTTCTCGTACTTCATGATCATCTCGGTGTTTCTTGTCACACAACATAAAAAAAGTACTTTTTTAACAAAAAATTATTTAATATATTTTAATAATATAATTTCAAAAAATGATAGGGTATATATAAATGACCCATTCACAGCATTACAGTCTATGGGGATGAATGCATATAAGGCTAGTTCCACCCAAATATTTTTATCAATCCTATATTTCCATCATATATCAAGTAAACTACAAGAGTTCAATAAAAAAAATTATAAGACTTATTATTATGGATTGATACTCATCTTCTCATGATCGATCTACAATTATTTATGTTTATTTTTTCATGTTTCACCTGCCTTTTTTTTATAATTATTCCATTGTATGACATATGGTATATTTTAATTTTATATTGAACTCGTATTTTTGGGTGTTTTTTTCATAAATATCTTTTATCTTATCTAATAGAATAATGAATAAAATATTTCTTATGATATACACTCTGTGCATATTGTCAACCCTTATCCTATTAGAGTTGGGATTCAAGAAACATTATCTCTTTTATCTTATTGGATACAAGAAGTTATACCTTGAAGTGATGGGTTTTGATAGAGTTAAATTGGTTTATTATTTATATTAAATTATTAGAACTATTTTTGATGATGTGTATATAATAGGAGGAATTCTATAGGTTATTATTAGACTCATTTTCCAAGACACTGATTCTATAAAGTATATTGAATGTATTCTTAAATGGAATGTAGATTGAAAGTGGAGAAATGATAGATATAGTATAGGTTATATCAAGAATTCACACATTCACTCATTTAGAGATAATATTTTATAATAATTATTTTCTTTATCCCTTTGTTGATCCCATATTCTTCATTTCAAATTTATTATGGTAACTCAATTTCTCTCAATATAGCTAATTTTTGTGCCTAAAAAAGTCATTTAACTCATTAACTAAAATAGAAGTTATGATTTAAAATATATCATAAATTTTATTAGATTCAGTTTATAATATATATATATATTAATTTATTTTAGTATAAGAAGAAATAAGATATAATTTTTTTAGAAAAAATGGATTTTGAATCATTAAAATGTATGTATTATTATTTCATACCAAGTAATAATCATTAGATGATTGGTAATTTGTTTGAATATATATATTTAAAAAAAATTATATTAATTATATTTTAATGATGGTTTTATTTTATTAATATAATAGTGTGCGACATATCATAAATAGTAATATTCTTAAAATGGATCTTTTAAACATTAAATTACAACATTAATTTTCTATCTTTTCACCATTAAATTACAAGTCAACTAGTATAAGTATATTTACAACTTTGTTTGAAAAATAATAAATCATTATATTATAACAATTAAAATACTATTTAATGAATAGTGATATATATTTACAATAAATAAATATAGTTAGTAATTTTCATTTACTACATATCATAACTCATTATTGTGAATGAATTGATTTTATTATGTATACTAAAAATTACCCTAAATAAATTTTTCTATATAAAAAATATATTATAATTAAAATATATCTGACAAAATATTTATATATAGAATAAATTTCCAACGACTATATTTTGAATAACCATATAAATAATAATTATACTACATTATTATCTACAAGAATTATATATCTCTCACAAAATATTCATCTTATTCTTATATTTCATTTTCATGTTTCATGCCATATTTTTCTATATGTAGTATTCTATATCTAGTTATTAGCAGTGGTAATTTCTATATATAATATCATGATAATGATAATTTCATCCTATTATAATTTTTAATTAATTTTTGTTTCTTTCATTTTATAAATTTGCATTCAATTTTTCATTCATTTATCTCATTATGTATTTAATTACAAATTATAATATTTTACTATACAAACAATTATTTTTCCATTTTGGGTGTGGTGTTTAAAAAATAATTGAAATAAAATGATATTATTTAATGTGATGTTATATAGAAATATTTTTCTGATATAAACATACATTATTTAATCAATTCTCTGTGAATTTTTATTACACATGTAACATGAAATGCCTCTTTTCTGTTGAATATGCTCTTTACAAGATCATAATAGTTATACAGTAATACCACAAAATTTTATGTTTATTTATTCTTTCTATTGGTTTTCACTATAATTGGAATTTTGGAACTCACCCAAACTAATCAAACTCCATTGATTTGTGTCTTGCTTATATGATTTTACATTAATGAAATTTTGATTAAAATTATTCCCCAATGCTACCACAACTTTATAATGAGTCATTTTTGTAACACCCCAAGATATTAAAATATTTCCATTTCTAAGTAAAGACAATTTTATTTCCTTATTTTTTTTACACAACACTATGTTAAGCATACACAACACACAAAAATGATTTGGCTTTCTATACAATCATGGCCCAGGTTTACCGAACCACACTATATTAGTAGAATATTATTATTCAATTTGATACATAACCTAGATGTTAAATTAGATGTGATGAATATTAATCACCAAATTTGTAATTTTATATATTCAATATAATATTAAAATTTATGTTATGTGTTTCTTAGTCGTAATATAAGAGAAAATTGATTTTTTTCGTTAAAATTAGTATTTTTCAAAAAAATGAAATTTTATCACCATTTATTGGTGCATCTATTATAAATCCAATATTTGATTCTTTTATATATTCAATGTGAAAAAAAATTTGTCTTTGGATGATGGAAATCAGTATTTGGTTTGGTTAAATTTTTGTTATCTTTTGGATAATTTTCATATTTAGTTAAATAGTGAAAAATACTAAATTTTTTATTTAAAATACATTTATTAATCGAATGAATTTATACAATTAGATTATACATTTCATGGGTTTAAATGTATAATCAGATTATATTATTATCATTTAATTTAATTTAGGTCCTTGGAATTATTTTCACATTAAAATTAGATATAAACATATGCCAATATTTGGATGGAATTTATTTTTAAAAACACAATTTTTTCATTTCGACAATAATGATTAATTATATTTTTTGTACTAAACCTTAAATGTTTTAAATTTTCAAAAATTTATTTCATATAAGGAATCAGTGGGTAAAAATTATGTTTATATGAATATTTTTTTTTGTATTTTGAATATTAACATTAGAAAACAATTTCATACCGCGTTTATAGATAAATTAGGTAATTAAATGTAAAATTGATATTATAAATTATTTTAACACCAATAAAAATAATAATGGATAAATAAATTCAACCCTTTTCATATATGTTTCTAAATGGAATCACTTAATGGTCACCTGCCAATGAAAATTACTTTTATATTATTAATATAAATGAATGTGACAAAATGTCACACTGTCATTTTATATAAGTATATTAATTTTAATATTGAGAAAAACATGATATAACATATACTATTTGTATTCTATGCACATATAAATAAATTTCCTATAATATATATATATATATATATAATTTTTAAACATTAAATGATAACTATTAAGGGTGAAACATTAGGGAAGTGGTAATTATTTTATTAATAGAATTATCAAATAAAGGATTTTAGTGTTTTTATAATAAATATAAAATTATTTAAATATGATACAATATGAATTTTCCCAGTTACTATGTAATTTCAGTAGTATATTCAATTAATTCTATTATTGTTATCTTATTTTTGGATTTTATTTAAAGTGAAATAAATGAATATTGTGACAATTGACACTATTTGTATTTTATAAAAAAATAACATATTCTTTAATTATTTAAAAATCCTAAAAAACATTAATAAATAAAAATTAAAAATTATAAGGTATAAAATTTTATATAATGTTTAATTATGGACAATTTACACCACATGCATAAATATTTATAACAATAAAATATTTTGAATATTAAAATTATATGGATTAATTAAGGATAAATCAAAATGATATGATTTAAAATAAAATCAAAACATGTCTAAATTTTATTGATTGAGAGTAATTAAAATCTTACACATCTTATCTTATAAATAATCCAACATTTAATAATTTCTATTTAACATTTTATTTTTATTTATTTAAAATTTTGGTACATTCTAAAGGTTCCCCTCAACTCTATTATGAAAAGACACAATTACATGTCTATAATTCATAACTCCAATGCCCTTTTTATTGGAAAAACCCTACCAAAATATCCTAAAAAATTCCCTCACATAGTCGTAGAGGCCATACATTAGGAATAAATCCATTATATAGAGTCCTTTTTTGCAAGTCAAAAGGAGATAACAGTAAAAGAGGTAATTGTTTTCTCACCTCTTTCAAGGATATTTTATTCATCTACATACTATTTCCATGTTTTTCCATAAAACATAACAACTAAAGTATCATCCATATACATATATATGTAATTATAATCTTGGGACAACCATATTCAATATTTTATCCCTCATACGAATAACATTATTAACATGTGTGGGTATGTACGACATACCGTATCCAAGCCATGGTGTAATTTGTTATTCAGAAAAAACATTATTTAGATGGGTATAATGATGAGTATAATGGATGTAAATAATTATTATATCATTTTAATTAATCTTTATTATTAATATATAATACAATTCCATACCATTTAACCATTTATGGAATCAAACCTTCCCTCGTGCGTACATACAGCTAATCGTCTTCACAATATGGTGATATTCATTCTCCACATTATCAATTCAGGAATTATTATTAAATTTATATTATGATTGAAAAATAATAATTATGTGATTAATTTAGTTGTGGATATTTATAAAATATAACCTATTCAAACCTAACACGACTTACATAACAAAACATGAATGGGGAAATGAAGAAATTAAAATTGTGAAAAATGGAAATTCCGAAATATTATTAACAAAATTGGAAAAAGGGTCATACATGATATCAAAAACATGTATATGGTCCTTTTATAGTTTTGTAACATACATTAACCATTATAAGGGAGGTTAAAAGACCATCTACTAATGGAAATTACAAGGTAATGGTTATTTTTGAAATCTTGTTATTATCCAGGATTATTTATGTGAAAGTATTTAATAAGACATATTTATCATTAATGTCCATGATTCGTCAAAATTTATTAAAAATGAATCTATTTTACGGTTTTATGTATGTGAAAAATTAACTAAAATGTATTTTTAAATCTTTTAAAGATTTATTTTCCTAGACCTTTCCCTTAAATATCCTTGTTTTTAAAATGGTTTTAAGGATTTATTTTTATAGATCTGAATGTATTCAAATGTAAATTATTTACAAAATTTTAAAAGAGGTATGGGAAAAATTGGACAAAAAATTAACTTTTAAATGCATTCTTTTTTAAATTTTGTGACTTTTAATGTTTTCAAAGTAAAAATGTGTAGTTCTCCGATGGATTTTTAATGATTTTATTTGATGATTTTCATCTATGTCAAAAACCTTAATTGGATTTAATGTTTAATTGAGGTTGAGTTATTATTATATAATATTCTGTATTCTATTGAATTTTTAGGATATGTTTGACAATGGATTTAATATTTTAACACCATTAATAGACTATGGATAATATATTAACATGTCTTATTCTAGTTTTAATATGAATATTTATATTATGTATCTGCCTTTTCATAAGAGGAATGTATTGGAGATAATATATGATGGGAGGGGCCTAATATATCCCCTCGATGCATTAGTAGGTCTCATGAGATATACAAGTCTCTCGGCATAAGGCATTGACAGTATGGTAATGGTCTTTCCATGATCCCTTCATATTATTATTAGGATATCTGGAATTATGCATTTCTTCATTTTGAGATTATTTATTGATATTACCTGTGATGAATTGACGAGTAGAATATCTATGAGAATGTTTAAATGGGATTATTTCATTTATTCTCTCTTTATAATACTAATGATAAATTCTTAAAAGGCTTTTGTTTTAGTTTTATACCTATCTATAATAGTTTATTCTTATTTTTGTTAGCTTTCACTATATTGTTTTTCCTTATTGAGTATCAGATCTCACCCCTTATGTTTTCTTCTTCCAGGATCAGAAGAATGTATTTTTATTCATATTCTGGGTTAACCTAGGATAATAATTTTTTTCTTAGAAAATTATCTATGTTGTATTTGTTGAATTTTAATGTAAAATTCATGTATCAAATCATTTATCCATGACTGATAATTTGATTGGTATTTTTGAATTTTATTCTGTGTAATCATGCCAACATTTTAATATAATGAACCATCTCCGAGATTGTGGGGTCCGGGTGTTAAAGTTGGTTCCCAATGATGTTTAGAATCAACTGGAAAATGGTATAAAATTTTTTTGTTGGGATCATCGCCATAAGATATAATTTTATGATACTTATAAAAGATTATCCAAAACATTTGGTAATGTAGAGATTATGTGGGTAATCCTAAAAAATATATCAATATCTGGATACTACATGTGGATGTGGTTCTGGCACATATGTTCCTAGGAGCAATATATCTGGCATGATGTTCCAAACTTGACTCGGTGTAACCTAGTACATGACAACGAGCCATACAATTCACCTGGATTGACACTAGTAAACGATATGTTTAAGATAATTCACATTTTCATTACAAACCCTTATGAATGATTTATGAGTAAATATGTCCCCAATTAAACCATTTTTTGGATTATCTGATTAGATATATGTAAATCATTAATTAATGTTTGTAATTTTTATAGTTCATGGATTATACATTATGATCTGTGGAATCCAAGTGTATGTGACCATTTTGAAATGGAACCACATAGTAGGAATGAGAAATCCAACAATAAAAATGATCCAAATAGTATGAAGTATCATATCGATCATGGAATTAACACATCATTTCAAAGGGAAATATTCTCTCACATATTCTCATCATAGAAATAACTAGTATCATGTGTTAATAACATATGTAAATACTAGTCTGAGTCCTATAGATTTTATGGGAATAAAGATAAGAATCAAATGGAAATAAAAAGATTGATAAGGTAAGAAGTGAAATAAGGACTCTCCTACATGTGATAACTAGGGAATCATTCATCCTAGTAAATTCAAGAATTTAATTAGAGTTTTTTATAAGTGTGATGAAAAAGAACAACATGTTCATGATTTTCAAGGGTATTATAAAATATTACATTTTAAAATTCTTTATCTGTAATGAGATGGAACAATATAAGAATAAATGTCCTAATCAATAGAGTATACCCCAAATGATGTTATATGAAAACAATCAAGTAGTGATACCACCACGTATGATGAGGAATAATTAATGTTCTTATGTTGTTTTGATGAAAATTTTCATTTGAGTATTATATCAATGGTGAGTTATTTATATGAATTCTGAAAATTAATAACGATTATACTGAAGTTCTATTTCAGTAAGGATTTGAGATTTTATGGTACCGCGTAAAGTGTCATAGTTGAGAGTTTATCTTTTTATGAAATAAGTGGTTAATGGAATGATAACCCTTATTAGGTTTTTGATACTGAGATATGATTTTTTTAATAAAGAGATTATTGATTGAGATAATGTACTTTTGATATTATTGACTACCATATAACTAATTAAGGGTTTGTTCTTTCAATCATTATTGGATTTCACAACATTTTTTCATTTAATGAGAATATCCAATATTCCATGTTTTACTAGGAATTATGGTAATTCAAGGTATTACCATGTTTTAAGATAATACATTATGAACATATTCACGTTCTTGTAATGTGAAAACAAAAATAAATATTTTGTCATATTACATTCCATATAAATTTTTTGCCTGAGTTTGGACATATGTATTTTGGATAAGGAAAATGGATGGAATTAATTAAATTGGATATTGGATGGTATTTTTTAAGGTTAACAAATTTATTCAAATTTTTATTTTATTTTTACATTAATATTTATAATAGAAAAGGAATAATCATAGGTTAAGAGACAACCCATCATGTCGGTCAAGCGATAACATTACTTAAATTGTTTTAATGATATAAATTCATTTTTGGAACCTTATACAATTAATATATATATATATATATATATATATATATATTATATTTTTTAGGATTATTATCTTGTAATGATAATAATGAGTTTTTGGTAGGAATTATTTAATGGATGTAAGTCAACATGAAAATTAAGTGTTATTCTTTGTGTTTTTAATTTGTAAGTAAATTAATCCATAAACACTAGGGAAAGTATCATAAAATAAGAAATTGTTTCCTATTATATTGTTTTGTGATGAAAAAAATGTTCCCATCGATCATCGTAGATTTATTGATTTCTGGTTGTTATCAATCTCATAATAATGTTCTATATCACTCTCTATTGTATCATTATGGTTACATTCATGTCCCTGATTTCTTACATAGAACCCTTGTATGCATTATCTTTGGTGACCTAAATTATTCCCTTTATTTTATTTTACAATTTGTTTCTCATTAATCTATTTTATAATGTTGGATTTCCAAAAGGATACTTTTTAAATTTCCAACCCCTAGTTTCCAATCCCGATATCAAATTGTGAGGATACAATTTATTAAAGGAGGGGATAATGTAACACCACAAGACATTAAAATATTTTAATTTATGAAATAACCTAATTTTAGTCCGTTATTTATATTTATGCAACACTATGATAAGGTAACGATACACACCACAATGAGTTGTCTTGTGTTAAATTAAAGGACCTATTTTAATGAAAAATATTATATTAATAAAATATTATTATTTAATAAAATATATAAACGATTAGTTAATTTAGAGATTATGAATAGTATCAAAAAAAATTGAATTCTATTTATTCCATATAATTTTTACATTCATCTTATGTGTTTCTTAGACAAAATATAAGAACAAATTCAATATTTATTACTAGTATTTTCCAATAAAAATGATGTTTTCTTACCTTTTTATGGAGCTCAATTTTTAAATATAATATATGAAATTTTTATATACTATATTTGACAAAATAAGATTTTTCTTAGGAAGTAGTACATCAAAATTTGGTTTGGATAAATGTTTTGTGTTTTTCAGATAACATTCATATTTACTTGATTAGTGAAACATATGAAGTATTTAATTGAACTCGCCTTTTTTAATCAAAATAATTTATAGTGTAAAATTATAATTTTGAATGGTTTAATATTATAATTATATTATTCCTTTTTCATTATATATATTGTAGTTCATTTTATTATTTTATGATTAATGTTGTATATAAAAACATGTCAATCTGTTGATGGGTTTTACTTTTTAAAACCTTGTTTTCTAATTATTAAATATGGGGAATAAATAAATATTTATTAAAACATCTTCTATGTTTTAAATTTTAAAAAATACAATCCATATTCTTAATCTGTGGGTCTATATTATTTAAGAGTGAACTTTTATTTTTGTGCATTATGAATAGTTACAATAGTAATTTTTTATTAAACTTGTTAAGGATTAATCGGGTAATAAAAGATAAAATTAATATTATAAATTTCCTTAACACCAATTAATATACTTTTGGATGAATACATTATACCCTTATCATCTATTGTTCGAAATTTAATCACTTAATGGACACTTTCCCATTTATATGACATTAATATAATTAAAATTACTGAATGTAAAAAAATTGGATACTCTGATTTTAAATTAGTATATTAAAATTAATATAAGGACAAACAAGATATAACATCAACTATAGGTAGTCTCTATAAATCTAACAGAATTACCTATATCATACATATTTATTCTTATTTTTAGAGATTAAATATTTACCATTAAGGAGAACACAATAGTGACAGCGAAATTATTTTACTAATATAAATATAAAATAAATTATTTTAAAAACATTAAGAGAAGTAAAATTTAAAATAATTAATGATCTACAAAAAATTTATAGGTCACTATGATGTCTTAAAATTATATTAAATTTCTTTTATAATTTAAAGTTTGTGTTGATTTTATTTAATGTCAAATCAATGAATATTTTCAGAATTTACTCTATTGATATTTTATAAAAATAACATATAGTTAAATTATTTAAATATTTTAAAAACAATAAAAATTAAAAAATGAAATTTATACGGTCTAAATTATTATACATTGTCTAATTAAGGTCTTTTTTCACCACATAAATAAATATTTATAACCATTTAATATTTGTAATATTAAAATTAAATACATTTTATTAGGATAAATAAAAATGATAAGGTTTAAAATTATATCAAAATATGAGAAAAATTTATTGGTTAAGAGCATTTATACTCATACTCATCTTATATTTTATATAATCCACTTTGGATCTAGTTTGATTTTAAAATTAATTTATATTATTTAAATATTTTAATATTTTCCAATACTTCCCCTCACCTCTCTTATGAAGAAGAACATTTATTTCTCATTAATTCAAACATCCAATGAACTTTTTCTCAAAAAAACCCTACCCACTTATCCTACCATCTTCCCTCACTTCATCATAGAGTCCATGATTTTGGAATAAAAGCCATTCTTTGGAGTCCTTTTGTGTAACACAAATGGAGATTCCTATAAACAAGTAATTGATTTATCAGCCCTTTCAAAGTGCATTTCGTCAACTACATCCTATTTATAAATTATTTCTATATTAAAATAATAACTCCAATATGATTCATATACTTATATGTTTTTATAACAATGGTACAACTTTTTCCTTAATTTATCCGTCTTACGAATAATAATATCAACATGCATGCGCACGTACGGCTTACCGTCTCAACACAATGGTGTACTTTTTTTCAACAAAACACTATTTGGATGGGTATAATGATGAGTATTATTGATTTAAATAAAAAATATTGAATTATAATTATTCTGTATAGTGAATCTTCCATCCAATTAATACCATGTAACTATTAATAGAATGATAACATTACTCGAGTATACGTACAGACCAAATTCTAAATGACACTATGAGATTGATTATCTATGTTAGAAATTCAAGAATGATTATAAAATTTAGTAAATATGTAAAAATAATAATCAATAACTAATTTTAATTCTAGATATGTATGAAATATAACTGATTCATAAGAAACATGACTTGCATGACAAAACATGAAGGGGAAAACGAAGCAGTTAACACCTGAAACAGTGGTAATTCTGAAATATTATTGATCAAATGATAATACAGGGTTACATATGATATCATAAACATTTATATGTTCTACTATAATATAATGAAATGCTTTAACATTATACAAGTTGTTAAAAAATCCATTAATTAATGGAAAGTAAAAGTTAAAGGTTAATTTCAAAATATCATTATTATCCAAGTATTTTATGTGTAAGTATTTACTGGGACGTATTTATCAATCATGACCATGTTTCTTAAAAGTTTTCTCAATTAAAATATTTTTAAGGTTAAATTTATGGGAACCATTAACTAAAATATCATCTTATGTTTATTAATGATTTATTCTTTTAACCATTTCTCGTTATTTTCCATGATTTCAATATAGTTTTAATGATTTATTCATATGGATATGAAATTTTTAAAATGTTAATTCAATTAAAATATTAATATTTATATGGAAAAAATTGATTATAAAAAATCTTTTGAATGTCTTATTTTATATATTATGTGACTTTTAATGTTTTCATTGTAATAAATATTTATTTAGCTCAAATATTTTTAATTATATTATTATATTATTGCCATCTATGTCAACATCCTTTTTGGATTTTATGATTAGTTTTTTTTTTGACAAAAGACATAATCATTAAAATTGAAGATCAGTGGAAGCACAATCGCATAACCATGAAGGAATGTGGTCCACCTAGATCTAGTAATTTTCAGGAGGGCCAGCTACCGCCACCTGATGGGCAGCCTTGTTTCTGTCCTTTTTGATAAACGAGATGGTGAACATTGTGAAGCTTTGACTGAGGAATTGGATTTTCCAGATGAGTGTGCCAAAAGGCTGGAAGCCGCCATCGTTGAAGTTGATAGCCTTGACAATGGTGAAACATTCCGATTCAAGGTGGATTGCATCCCATCTGTGATCTTTAGGGAACATCATCCCAACGAGGATGGCGGCCGCTTCAGAAACCACGGGTTCCCAAAGAATGTTGTGAGATTCATGTTTGGCTTTGATGGTCTGCCCAAAATGATCCCGGGCCAAGTGACCAAGACCTAGAGGATTATCCTTGGGAAGAGATGCATCCACATTAATCTTGAAACTCTTTCTGGTGGAGGGTGTCAATGGGAAGAAGAGGAAGGGGTTCCCAAAGGCTTTTGATGTCCAGTGTGATGCTGCCATCCCTCAATCCAAGAAGATTCCCATTCGATCCAGAAACTGGGGGGATTGATGAATTGATTTAAAATCGCATCATTGCACCACATCCAAATGATCCAAGAGAAAATTTAGAGCAAGCCCGCCTTGGCTGGCGAAAAGGAGGAGCACCATCGCATCAGAAGAGAAGGGAGGTCTGATACCATGTCCAATGAGAGGTTCGTACAAGAGCCCCATTTGAGCCAGACCTCCTTTTCCCCCGAGCATTGGATGATAGAATTTGGGGGAGTTTCATGGTTGTTTGGGAAGAAGGGGAACATCATGTCGCTGGAAATATGACGGCAGACGTGAAGGTCCTTGGTCAGGAGGGTGCTAGAGCACACCTTCCACCAGAAGTGGCGGGTTTTTTGTGGGACATTGAGCTTCCACAGCTGTTCCCAGGTTTCAGCATTGTAAAGACCCATAAAATTCAAGGAAAAGTTTTTCTTAATTTTCTTTTGGATTTTACAAGAACGCAGTTTTTGATGGCACCTGATTCCGAGGCCCGGTGTGCCCGAAATCGTTTTCCGAAGTTTGGCTCGGCTACGTTCATTGAACGAACGAGCGGGTTTTTCTAAATTTTGAACAGGTGATCAGAATCGAATTCCAAGGGCATCTATGGAATTGCAGCGCCGGTATTTGATTAGAAACGCCTTTTTCATAGTTGCGTTTACACGAGAGAAGTTGTTAAATTTTTGTGGAAGGTAAAATAAAATTAAGCATCAATTTTATTTTTTCCTCTAAGTGGTTTAAACCTTTGGGTGGAAGTTGGGGGAAACCACCCAACTTCCATTTGGAGGTTTTGAGGGTGGTGGGGCCCACAAGAACCATACCCTTTCACCTCCCCTAACCATCCATAAACCTTCATTTAATTTTACAACATGTGATAATTAATTGTGTGGATTAAATTCAACTTTTAAATTTCAAACTTATGTTGTGTTAATAAAATAAGTGAGGTACTTATTTTATTTTGGGTTGGAGGCTTGTTGGTTGAGAGATTTGGGAGAAAAGCTAAGGGAGGCTTGAAGATCTTCATCTTCTTCGTCGAAGAACCCAATGAATGCGAAGAACGCAAAGAACGCCGGATTCCTCGGAGGTCGATGTCTCCTTCCGCGATGTATCCTTCCGCGACGTCTCCCTCCGTGACGGTTATCTCCACGACGAATCTTCACCCAACTTGTTCGAAGAGGTAGGGGTCTTGTGCGTTTTTATTTCGTGATTACTTCAAATGTTTTTCTTTTTCATCTATCCTCGATCTTTGGAACCACATGTTATCATTTAACGGGAGGGGGTCGGACCGCACAGACACGGCTGACCCTCCTCCCTATTATTTATTTGTGGTTGCGGTTCGAAGGGATGGGATGTGATGTCGTCGCACCACACGGGAATGAGGGAAAAAGATGCGCAGCGCCATCGCGCCGCGCCAGAAAAACCCAGAGACACAGCGGCCGGAGCGGGGCCATGGTGGAGGGGCGCGGCGTCGTCGCGCCGCGCCGGACGAACCAAGGTCGCGGCCGGTTCCGGGCCGGTGCGGAGCAGGGAGACCGGCGGTCGGTTCCGGGCCACCGGCGTCGGAGCAATGGGGGACCGGCCATCGCCAGTCCCGTGGCGCCAGAAGCTGGGCGGCCAGAGTGGGCCGGCCGGTCAAGGAGAATCCAAGGGTTACAAACCCCGGGCGGCCAGCTCAAGCGGCCCCCCATTATGGGGGTCGTGGTTACAAAAGACAGGGGGGGCAGGAGCCCCCCCCCCTCAAACGGCTTGGCCGTTTGGCCGAGCTCCTAGCCAGCGCGCCCAGCGCACCGCGCCCGAGCCGGGCTGGGCCGCGCCGCGCCCAAGCGGGCCGGACCCGGACTCGGTTCGGGTCGACACGATTCGGGCCGACCCTGGGGGTATCGGGCCGGGTCGGACTGGGCCCGAACCCCTTATTACCGAACCTCTTCCGGTCGGACATCCATAACATGAGCTACGGGCCTCCGATCGACGCACCATCAGTTTCAATGTGATCCTTGGATCGAGTCGGTCGTTTCGGTATATCACACTCAAGGTTTCGGAATACTTTGGGTTCGGCCGAGTTGGTTCGTTCACGAAACGAACAGGGCCCTCGGAGCGGAAACGCTCATAACATGAGCTCCGGACGTCCGATTGGCGTGCCGTTGACTTTTTTGGTTTCCTCTTAGTGAGATGGATCTTTTGGCTTACTCCGCCCGAGGTTTGGATGCAGGTGGAGTACGGTCGAGTTATTTCTGACTTAAAAACCAACCGGGCCCTTGGGACGAAAAGGCCAATAACTCTCAGACCAGGCGTCTGATTGACTCACCGTCTGCGACGTTGAGTTTTTGTTGACAATACGGAACTTCTGGATACATCAACTCCGGACTATGTGTCAGTTGATGTATCAGCCTCTCGGCTCGTGGAGCGGACCCTCCCGAATGAGCTTGCTGTGTGCAGAAACCCTAGTGCTGGCTGCGACTGTGACGATGACGACTGTACAGAGATCCTCAGTGGATTTGACGGTGACGACTTCATCACTCAGTGATCCTACATGGATCAGTGCTACCGATCCTGTATGGGTCCGATCCTGTGTGGGTCAACGCTCAGCGATCCTGTGTGGGCCTGTGCCTACAGATCCTGTGTGGGTCCGATCCTATGTGGGTCTTTGCGGAGGTTAGTTACCTATCAATCCTTTGTGGGTCAGATCCTTTGTGAGTCATTGCAGGGGTAAGTTACCTATTGATCCTTTGTGCGTCATATCCTTTGTGGGTCATTACTGGAGTTAGTACCTGTTAATCCTTTGTGGGTCTGATGGCTTAGATGAATCAGTAGCTATATTTGATCATCTCTATTGTCATATGAAGAAGTATACCTGTGTGAGCTGAATCCTGTTTTTCTTTCCTTTGTGGATTTTGATGTGCTATCCTGTGTGGATTACGTTTTTCTTTCCAGTGTGGATTTGGGTTGTGTTTTCCTATGTGGACTGGGTTGTACTTGGGCTCGGAGGTTGGAGCATACTGGAATTGATGACTTAGGTATATGTATGGGCATATACCTAAGCAGTGTCGAATGTTACTTCGAGATTGTATCTTTCCTTTGTGGATTATACTTTTGCATTCTGGGAGACCTTCGGGGGTCTCGGGGACCCTACTGAGTAGCTTATACTCACCCTTGCACGGGCTATGCCCACACTACGTTGTGTTGGTTACAGACGACGGACAGCACTGATCGTGGTTGAGGATTGCGGAGCAGGCCGAGAGCTGGAGGTAGACCACTGGGCGGGACGTTCTCGGAGCGGGCGGCTGGAACCGAGGAGCTATGGAGGCTATCTGTACTCACCCTTCAGGTGGGATTTCTAGTGGAAAGATCGACGTTGCGGCTCTACTTTTCAGTTGTTGTTTTCCCTTCCAGTTGTACTTTACTTTCAGTTTGGGTTTGTATACTGGCCCACTTACTTTTCTGCACTTAATGTTGTACCCAGTTTTTACTTAGTGTTTACTTCTACTGCTTGCTTGCTCTGTGGTGTTTTTTTACTTTACAAAGGTAATGCCTTCCTTTTTTACCGGGATTTACGCCTTGGTGCTAATCGCCAGCCCCTGGCCTATGGAAGGCGGGCTTGGGGTAGTCACAGCACGGGCCCCGAGGATGGGTCGTGACAAATTGGTATCAGAGGAGTTCGGTTCTACCGCAGAACTTTGGACTCTGATCTTTTTCTATGTGAAGCAATAGTGTTAAGCGTATTGGGTGTGGTTATCACTCCAGGGAGACCAGTGTTGGTGCG
This sequence comes from Viscum album, assembly GCA_963277665.1. Lineage (NCBI taxonomy): Eukaryota > Viridiplantae > Streptophyta > Magnoliopsida > Santalales > Viscaceae > Viscum > Viscum album. The sequence goes on along the minus strand of OY728127.1, from coordinate 436,173,809 downwards.
GCGGCCAACGTATCCATACACCAGGACCCTGACTTCTGATTTTCGACTTAATGCACGAAAACATTGATTTCATGTGTGTTTCAAGTTTTATTTGTGATTACTTTATGTCAGCTCACCAGGTATACTGTTCTGACCGTGGCACACCTATTTATATTTAGGATGGCCCTATGACGGCAGCCATCCAGGGTTTCGAGAGTTGTACATGATGACAGCCCGCCGAGCGATGAGGCCTCGGTGCAGGGCCCTTTGACAGTAGAGGCACCGGCAGTACCTCTACCCACCGAGCCACCGATGCTACCAGCCCCATCCGCTGACGATGCACGTCACCTTGGTGAACTACACGAGTTTCAGTGCCAGTGACCGCCGAGGTTCCGCGGGGAGACGGACCCCCAGGCAGCCGAGGACTGGCTGGAGGCAGTTGTACGAGTTTTCAGGTTAGTGAGGACACCAGCAGACCTCATGTTGATCCTCGCAGCGAGCCTACTAGACGCGTCAATAGGCCGATGGTGGAGCTCGATGATCCAGGTGCACGATGAGGCATATCTTCTCAGAACAGACTTTGAGAACCTCTTCCACTCAGAGTTCATCCCAGCAACCCTCCGTGTGGTGCACATCTAGGAGCTTCTACAGCTGCGGCAGGGAATCTTGACGGTCTCCTAGTACTCTGTGAGATTTACCAATCTCTCGCGCTACTTGACAGACATGGTACGAGACCCTTTCTTTCGGGCTCGGACCTTTGAGCAGGGATTGAGGCATGAGATCAGGGCATCGCTGATCTCCCTTAGCATTCCGACTCAGGCAGGATTATTGGAGCGAGCCCTGTTGATCAAGATCTTTCTTGCTGATTCTACACCATCCACGAGACCTACCGCGGGGCGGCACGTAGCAAAGTCTTCTGCAGAAGGTAGTCGACGGATGACTCATGGGTCCAGGAAGACTAGACCCTCAGGTAGATGACCTCAAGACACTGGCTCAGCAGTGCGGGGCACACAGCGCGGAGCTGGTCTTTCGAGAGGCAGGCAGTGCTACACATGCGGCGGGCAGGGCCACATGGCTCGTGATTGCCCGACCCGCCATGCCGAGGAGAATCAGACGGTTGAGGGGCCACCCAGGCAGAGAAAGAGGGTCGACCGTGGCGGTCAGCAGGGAGCAGGCAGACGAGGCAGAGGAGCTGGCCGAGCAGCAGGTGGTGGGAGACGCTTTGAGGCTCTACCACCACCACCACCAGGAGGTCCTCCCCGACCACAGGGAGCTGGCGGGCAGAGATAGGCATAGCTCCAGGCAGTGGAGGCCTACGACCACGGTGCAGCCGAGATGATTCGAGGTACTATCTGTGTCTATTCCACCCTTGCTGCAGTTCTTATAGACACAGGAGTGAGTCATTATTTCATAGCTGCTGCCTTTGTTTGGAGCTCAGAGATTCTGACAGATCCATTGGCTCGATCCTTATGGCTAGAGACTCCAACGGGAGAAGACTCGACGATTACGCACTGGTGTCGGTAGTGTGAGATTACTCTAGGAGGCAACAGATTCGGCTGGGATCTTCTTGTAGCGGCGTCGAGGCCTTACAACGTCATCTTGGGAAAGGATTGGTTATCTACAGTCCATGCTCAGATCGACTTCATTAGTTGAAAGGTGTGATGGGTACGCACCGACGGGAGCAGGTTCACCTTCACCAGTGAGAAGGGAGCCTTCGCATCACAGGATGGACTCTCTCAGAGGATAAGACATCTCATCACTCATCAGCTGGCTAGCCTAATCCTAGGAGCAGTTGATGTGAGGAGTCCTGGTTTTCCTGTAGTGGTGGATCAGTATGCGGACGTCTTCCCCGACGACGTCCCAGGGCTACCTCCTCGTAGAGAGGTAGACTTTTATACTGACATGTACCCCGGGAGAGCCCTGATATTGACTCCAACGTATCGGATATCCCTCGCTGAGCTTAGAGGTCTACGGGTACAGTTGGAGGACTTTGATGGCAAAGGATTCTTCTGACCCAGTGTTTCACCCTTGGCTTCCCTGGTATTTTTCTCCAAGAAGGAGGACAGGAGCTTGCGACTTTGTGTCGACTATCATTGCCCGAACCAGGTGATAGTGAGGAACATGTATCCACTACCGAGGATTGATGACCTCTTCGATCAGCTCAAGGTAGCATGGTGCTTCTCGAATATAGACCTCTGGTCAGGCTATCATCAGCTCAGAGTTTGGGACGAGGACGTGTAGAAGACGGCCTTCAGGTGTCGGTATGGCCACTATGAGTTCTTGGTTATTCCATTCAGTGTAACCAATGCTCCAGCATTGTTCTTGTCCCTCATGAATAGGGTCTTTCAGCCATACCTTGATCGATTTTTCGCGGTCTTCATCGACGAAATTTTGATTTACTCGACCACTGAGGAGGAGCACGCCTACCACTTGCGGGTTATACTAGACACACTCCGAGAGAACAAACTTTATGGACAGATCTGGAAGTGTCAATTCTGGATACGTGAGGTCCACTTCATGGGGAACGTCATCTCTGAGGTGGGAGTTGCAGTGGATCCTGTGAAGATCGAGGCAGTGCTAGCTTGAGAGACACCCAGGAGCGTGACAGAGGTGCGGAGTTTCTTGAGACTAGCTGGATACTATCGTATATTTGTGCCAGACTTCTCCAGAGTTGCGGAACCACTCTCATCTTTGACAAAGAAAGGGAAACCCTTTTTGTGGTCAGACAGATGTCCGCAGAGCTTCCAGGAGCTGAGACAGAGATTGAACAGCGCACCTATCTTGAGGTTGCCGGAGGAGGTAGTACGGTACGTAGTCTACTGTGATTCATCAGGAATCGAACTCGGATGTGTCCTGATGCAGGAGCGGGAAGTGATCGCCTATGGATCACGTCATTTGAGGTCACATGAGCAGAACTACGCTACCCATGTCCTAGAGTTATTGGTAGTGGTCTTCGCTCTGAAGATGTGGCAACACTATCTAATGGGTGAGCGCTTTACAGTCTATTCTAACCATCAGAGTCTCAGGTACATCTTCTCTTATAAGGACCTGAACCTGAGACAGCGGCGATGGATCGAGTTCCTCCATGACTGTGACTTTGAGATAGTCTATACTCCTGGGAAGGGGAACGTGGTATTCTATGCTCTCAGAGGAAGGATGGGCATTCAGCTACTTGGGGACGCGACATAGCAGCTAGCCGCTTTGCAGATATCCTTCGTGGATAGTGATGGAGCAGCCTTCCTTCAGTCTCTCACAATCACCCCTCCACTACTTCAGTGGGTCAGAGAGGCACAGCGTGGGGATGCTGACTGTGAGACGCGGCGTGCATAGATATCCTCAATATAGGCACCTGATGGTTTCTCCTTAGGAGGAGAGAACGACGTCCTTTTTAGGGGACGTACCTTGGTACCAGTTGCTTTACGAGAGGAGGTGTTGAGAGAGTTTCACACTTCTCCTTTGGCGGTACATCCTAGAGTGGCGAAGATGTACCAGGATCTCAGATGACAGCACTGGTGGCCGGGCATGAAGAAGTTTGTGGAGGAGTTCGTTTCTCGATGCCTCACCTGCCAGTAGGTGAAGGTAGAACATCAGGTACCAGCAGGCTTCGTACAGCCCTTGGAGTTCCCGAAGTGGAAGTGGGACGGAATATCTATGGACTTCGTGACTGGACTTCCACGCACTTCCAGAGGTCACGACTCCATTTGGGTGATTGTCGACCGACTCACCAAGTCGGCTCACTTGTTACTCATCAGAGAGTAGGGCTCAGTGGAGAGCTTGGGACGTCTCTACGTTCTGGAGATTATGGGGCTCCATGGTGTTCCATCATCTATCGTCTTCGATCGAGATGCTCTCTTTACTTCCCGGCTTTGGAAGGGGTTGCTGGAGGCGTTCAGGACGCAGCTACGTTTTAGCACCGCCTTTCACCCTCAGACGGATGGTCAGACGGAGAGGACCATTCAGACTCTTGAGGACATGCTCCGTGCATTTTTCCTTGACTTTGGTCACAGCTGGGAGGACCACCTACCCTTGGTGGAGTTCGCGTACAACAATATCTACCACTCCATCATCGGAATGGAACCATACGAGGTATTGTATGGCTGACCATGCAGATCACTGCTGTGCTGGACAGACCCTGGGGAGTCAGCACTTGTGGGACCGGAGATGGTCCAGGCCACGACAGAGAAGGTCAAGTTCATCCAGGAGTCGATGAGGATAGCTCAGAGCCGATATAAGTCTTATGCTGATAGGAGGCGGAGGCCACTAGAGTTCGAGGATGGCGACCACGTCTTCTTTCGGGTCTCACCTCGACGTGGATTACGGAGATTTGACTGAGGAGGCAAGTTGTCTCCATGCTTCATTGGACCGTTCCAGGTCCTCAGCAGGATTGGCGAGGTGGCTTATCGCCTAGCTCTACCACCTCAGTTGCACCGGTTGCGTGACGCCTTCCACGTATCTTAGCTGAGGAGATACGTGCACGACCTGACACATATCATTGACCATGGGGAGCTGGACATTGATGATGGGGAGACTTTTATGGAGGTCCCAGTGGAGATCGAGGATCGACAGGATCGGGTCCTACGTGGACAGTCGATTCATCTAGTGCACATTATATGGAAGAATGGGAATCTCCAGGAGAGCACTTGGTAGCGGGAGGCTCAGATGCATGCTCAGTACCCACTTTTGTTTCCCTAGTTTTCGATGTATCTTTACGGGGACGTAAATCCCTGAGGTGGGAGTAATGTAAAGACCCGTAAAATCCAAGGAAATTCTTTTCTTAATGTTCTTTGGGATTTTACAAGAACGCAGTTTCTGACGGCACCTGATTCCGAGGCCCGGTGTGCTTGGAATCATTTTCTGAAGTTTGGCTCGGGTACGTTCAGTGAATGAATGATGGGGTTTTTCTAACTTTTCAACCGGTGCTCGGAATCGATTTCCGAGGGCACCGATGGAATCGCAGTGCCGGTATTTGCTTATAAAGGCCTTTTCCGGAGTTGCGTTTACACGAGAGAAGTTGTTAAATTTTTGTGGAAGGTAAAATAAAATTAATCATCAATTTTATTTTTTCCTCTAAGTGGTTTAAAGCATTGGGTGGAAGTTGGGGGAAACCACCCAACTTCCATTTGGAGGTATTGAGGGTGGTGGGGCCCACACAAACCCTACCCCTTCACCTCCCCTAACCTTCCATAACCCTTCATTTAATTTGAAAACTTGTGATAATTAATTGTGTGGATTAAATTCAACTTTTAAATTTCAAACATAAGTTGTGTTAATAAAATAAGTGAGGTACTTATTTTATTTTGGGTTGGAGGCTTGTTTCTTGAGAGCTTTGGGAGAAAAGATAAGGGAGGATTGAAGATCTTCATCTTCTTCATCAAAGAACCCGAAGAACACGAAGAACGCAAAGAACACCGGATTCCTCAGCGGTCGACGTCTCCTTCCGTGATATCTCCTTCCGCGACGTCTCCCTCCGTGATGGTTATCTCCGCGACGAATCCTCACCCAACTTGTTCAACGAGGTATGGGTTTTGTGCGTTTTTATTTCATGATTACTTCCGTCATTTTTCTTCATCATCTATCCTCGATCTTTGGAACCACTTGTTATCATTTAACGGGAGGGGGCCGGACCACACAAACATGGCCGACCCTCCTCCCTTTTATTTATTTGTGGTTTCGGTTCGAAGGGAAGTGACGCGGTGTCGTCGCACTATGCGGGAACGTGTGACAAAGATGCGTGGCGCCGTCGCGCCGCGCCAGAAAAACCCGAAGACAACGCGGCCGGAGTGGGGCCGCAGCGGAGGGGCGCGGCGTCGTCGCGCTGCGCCGGACGAACCAAGGCTGTAGCCGGTTCTGGGCCGCGGTGGAGTTGGGAGACCGGCCGTCGCCGGTCCCGTGGCGGCATAAGCCGGCCGACCAGAGCGGGCCGGCCAGTCAAGGAGAAGCCGGGGGTTATAAACCCCCGGCGCCAGCTCAAGCGGCCCCCCATTACGGGGGTCGCGGTTACAAAAGACAGGGGGCGGGTTCCCCCCCCCCCCCCTCCCCTCAAACGGCTCGTCCGTTTGGCCGAGCTCCGGGCCAGCGCGCCCAGCGCACCGCGTCCGGGCCGGGCCATGCCCAGGCTGGGCCGCGCCGTGCCTAGTTCGGGCAAGGCCGCGCCCAAGCGGGCTGGACTCGGACCCGGTTCAGGTCGATCCGGTTCGTGCCGACCCTGGGGGTATCGGGCCGGGTCGGACCGGTCCCGAACCCCTTATTACCGAACCTCTTCCGGTCGGACGTCCATAACTTGAGCTACGAGCCTCCGATCGACGCACCATCATTTGTGATGCGATCCTTGGATCGAGGCAGTCGTTTCGGTATATCACACTCAAGGTTTCGGAATACTTTGGGTTCGGCCGAGTTGGTTCATTCACGAAACCAACCGGGCCCTTGGAGCAGAAATGGTCATAACTTGAGCTCCGGACGTTCGATTGACGTTCCATCGTCTTTGTTGGTTTTCTCTTAGTGAGACTGCTCTTTTGGCTTACTCTGCCTGAGGTTTGGACGTAGGTGTAGTATGGTCGGGTTGGTTTTGGCTTAAAAATCAACCGGTCCCCTGCGACGAAAAGGCCAATAACACTCAGACCGAGCGTCCGATTGACGCTCCGTCTGCGACGTTGAGTTCCTATTGACAATACGGAACTTCTGGATACATCAACTCCAGACTCTGTGTCAGTTGATGTATCAGCCTCTCGGCTCGTGGAGCAGACCCTCCCGAACGAGCTTGTTGTGTGCGGGTACCCTAGTGCTGGCTGCGATTGTGACGATGATGACTGTATAGAGATCCTCAGTGGATTCGACGGCGATGACTATAGCACTCAGTGATCCTACGTGGATCAGTGATACCGATCCTGTGTGGGTCTGATCATGTGAGGGTCAGCGCTCAGCAGTCCTATGTGGGCCAGCGCCTACAGATCCTGTGTGGGTTCGATCCTGTGTGGGTCTTTGCGGGGATTAGTTACCTATCAATCCTTTGTGGGTCAGATCCTTTGTGGGTCAGTGCGGGGGTTAGTTACCTGTCGATCCTTTGTGGGATAGATCCTTTGTGGGTCATTGCGGGGGTTAGTACCTATTGATCCTTTGTGGGTCTGACGGCTTAGATGAATCAGTGCCAATATCTGATCATCTCTATCATCTTACGAAGAAGTATACATGTGTGAGCTGAATCCTATTTTGCTTTCCGTTGTGGATAGTGATGTGCTATCCTGTTTGGATTATGTTATTCTTTCCTGTGTGGATTTGGTTGTTTTTTCCTGTGTGGACTGGGTTGTACTTGCGCTCAGAGGTTGGAGCATACTGGAATTGATGACTTAGGTATATATATGGGAATATACCTAAGCAGTGTCAAATGTTACTTCGTGATTGTATCTTTTCTTTGTGGATTATACTTTTGGATTCTGGGAGACCATAGGGGGTCTCGGGGACCCTACTGAGTAGCTTATACTCACCCCTGCATGGTCTATGCCTACACTACGTTGTGTTGGTTCCAGATGACGGACAGCGCTGATCGTGTTTGAGGCTTGCGGAGCAGGACGGTACCTGGAGGTAGACCACTGGGTGGGATGTTCTCGGGGTAGACGGCTGGAACCGAGGAGCTATGGAGGCTATCTGTACTCATCCTTCAGGTGGGATTTCCAATGGACAGCTTGACGTTGCAGCTTTACTTTTCAGTTGTTGTTTTCCCTTCCTGTTGTACTTTAGTTTCAGTTTGGGTTTGTATACTGGCCCACTTACTTTTCCGCACTTACTGTTGAACCCAGTTTTTACTTAGTGTTTACATCTACACCTTGCTTTCTCTTTGGTTTTTGTTTACTTTACAAAGGTAATGCCTTCCCTTTTTACCATGATTTACGCCTTGGTTCTAGTCGCCAGCCCCTGGCCTGTGGAAGGAGGGCTTGGGGTAGTCACGGCACGGGCCCCAAGGACGGGTCGTGACAAGCATTACCTCCGTCTGTCTGAGAACAGAGGGCGAGCCAATAGCCAGATTTAACCGTATAGGTTCCCGAGATGTCGTTGAGCTAGTATAGTTGGTCCGGGCCTACATCAGGCACACCTGGGATACTCATGATAATCCTTTTGTCCCTTTAATTGAACCACAAGTGAAGCCTTTCCATGCACCACCCATTCCCATTATCAGCAAAAAGGAATCGAACAATTGCCACTAAGAAGCCTTGTTGAGCAGGGGATGATGCCTGCACACCTTCCATGTCAATCAGCTAGGGGTCAATCAAAATATTTACAGTTTGTCAATTCACAATCCTCCAACCCAACCCTTTATTTAGGAGACTTCGGGATCCCCACAATCTTCTCCGGATGAAGCTAGGTCGGGGGGCCCAAAGATGAATCCTGTAAATCCTTGTGGGGGATGTATTTTGCTCGGAGGACCCACGCTCATAGAGAGAATGGGTGGTTAATAAGGCCCCATCCTTGCTTTGACAGCAGTACATCATTAAAATGAGAGAGGTCCTGGAATCCCATTCCTCCCTCGATTTGGGTCTGTAGAGTTTATTCCAGGTAATCCAGTGAATTGTATTCCTTCCATTGTTTTTTCCCCACCAGAAGATGGTAGTGCATGAGTGGATCTGGTTAACGACCACAGTGGGAAGTTTGATCAAGGACATGAAGTAGCTGGGGATAGAATGAAGAGTATCTTTTATGAGTGATTCCTTTCCGGCTGTGGAAATTCTGTTTGGGGTCTAGCCAAGGATTTTTTTTCTTGATCCTATCCATCATAGATGCGAGGATTTATTTTCTGGATCGGCCAATCACCATGGGTATCCTGATGTACTTATGGTTCTTCTCAACCATATGAATTCCTGCAGTGGTATAGAGTTCTTTCCTTTTGGATGGTGGTACCCCCGAGCAGAATGATACATCCGACTTACCATGATTAATTATTTTCCCTGAGGCCCTCTCTTACTGGTGGATCGCTTGGCCGATAGCAAGGCACTCATTATGGGTGTCTCTAGAAAAAATAAGGTAGTTGTCGGCTAAAATGAGATGTGACACCGGGGGGCTTTCAAGAAAAAACCTTTCCCCATGAATTTTATGTGAGAATGCTGCCCTGGAAATGAGGTTATAAAAAACATCAGCAACCAGGATGAAAAGAAACGAGGAAATAGGGTCTCCCTGGCGTAGGCCGCGGGAAGGAGAGGATACTCTAGTAATCACCCCATTAACATTAATATGTAAAGAGTCCGATGAGACACAGTGCATGATCATATCTGTCCATTTTGTGAAGAAAACGATTTTCAGCATCACGAATCTGAGAAAATTCCATTCCACTTAATCTTAGGCCTTGGTCATATCCAGTTTCCATTCCATGGTTCCCCTTTTCATGGTGGAGTATGTTTTCATATAGTGGAACACTTCATGGGCCATAATAGCATTATCATTTATTAGTCTATTGGCCACGAAAGCACTCTAATTTTCTGAGATTATTTCAGGTAACCAAGGACGCAGCTGATTAACAAGAATCTTTGAGAATATCTTGTAAGAGACATTGCTGAGGTTGATAGGTCTGAAATCAGAGACCGCGAGAGGTTTCTTGATCTTGGGGATGAGGATGAGGACAATTTTTTTAATATCAGATATGTTTTTTCTCCCCACCCAAATGTTCTTCATCAGATTTCAAATGTTCGGACCAATAATGTGCCAGTTCTGTTTGAAGAAGAGGGCATGGAAGCCGTCCAGCCCCGGGGCTTTGGTACGGTGAATATGTTTCAGATCCAGAAGAAACTCGTCATCTGTAACATCATTAGTATGTTGTTTGTTCATCTCATCGGTGAGCATGGGTAAAATGCATTTCTCAACCTCATCCGAAAGGATTCCTATCGTAAAGAGCTCCTGAAAATAACTGGATATAACATTGTGGATTATGTCAGTGTTGTATACCTTACTCGCATCCGGGTGCGAGATGAAAGAGATAAAAATTTTCTAATTCCTAGCTGAAGCTCTATGATGAAAATATCGGGTGTTTGCATCCCCTTCTACAATGTGGATGTCACGTGCCTGCATAGCCCAAATGCTTTCCTTGATACGCAGGGCGGCATCCAAGTCTTGTTGGGTGGCTCCAATGTTGGAAAGATTACAATTGGATGTGGGTTGGTTGAGAAGGTTAGAAAACATTTTTTCAAGGAAATCACAGTGCCTGTTAGGTAGACGAAATTTTTTGTTTCTCCAAAACCTCAATCGGTAGCCACTTGTTGGAGGTTGGACCCAATATCAGTTTTTCCACACTTCTATCCTGATCAAATAACATCTTCATATTCACGGTCTTTGGACCAGAATCTTTCAAATCTAAACAGCTTCATGACTTTACTGATGCGGTTACCTTGTGTGCACTCAATGACAATAGGGGTGTGGTCTGAGCAGTTGAGAGTCAGGTGTTCGATGTGGAACATTCTGAAAAAAAATCCAATCCATTGTGCCCAAAAATCAATCAAGACGCTCAGCAATACGGGTGCCATCTATATTCCCTCTAAACCAAGTGAATGGGTTAACCTCATAACCTATATCGATCAAATCAGCACTAGAAATTTCCTCCTTGAAGTCTGACATCGACTTAGAGGGTCGATGAGAACCGCCACTTTTTCCTTCTAATACAAAATCTCGTTAAAGTGCCCTCTGAAGAGAATGGGGCTTGGAAGATCACGTCGCAGGTTGCAAAGAAGATCCAATGATTCCCACTTCTCATTATGGGATGACCAACCATATAAACCCACGAACGTCCATGGCGGGGTTTGGGCCTCATGGATTACTATCGCCACATGGTGCAGAGAGAAGGATAAAATCCTGACATCGACATTGTCCTTCCACAGGAGACAAAGTCCCCCAGAGTGGCCTTGTCGGGACACCGGGAGGCAACCCTAGAAGCCCCATTTCTGATCGAGAGCAGAAGTGTCCTTGTTTTCTAGTATGGTTTTGGACCGAAAAACCATATCAGGGCGACATTGAGCGTAATGGTGCTAGAACATGTGAACTGTTTGTGGGTTTCCAAGCCCACAACAGCTCTAGCATAAGGTAATCATTGCTCTATGTGGGGCTAGGACATACATGCCTTCTCCTTTTATGATATGTTTGCCTACGAGTTTAATATTTTAATACCATTAATTGTTTATTTTCAATGTATTAACATTTCATATGCTAGTTTTAATATGAATACTTAGGTTATGTTTCACCATTTTCATATGAGGAATGTATTTGAATTATTATGTGATGGGTGGGGCCTTATATAGTCCCTTGATGCATCAATAGGTATCATGAGAAAAACTAGTGTCTTGGAAAAATGCCTTGATGTTATGAAAATAGTTCGGGTATGAGCCCTTGATTGTATGATTATAACATCAAACAATATTCATTTTCTCATTATGAGATTAGTTATTCATATTAAATGTGATTGTTTGACTAGTATAATATCAATTTGAATGTTTAAATGGAAATATTTGATTTATTCATACCATATTATTCTAAACATAATGTTTTTAAAGACTTGTGTTTTAGTTTTATGTCGTTCCTTAAGAGTTTATTCTTCTTTATGGCAGCTTCCACTATATTGTTTGTCCTTAATGAGCATATGATCTCATCCCTTTCATATGTTTTATTTTTCAAGGATTCAAATAATTTTTTTAATATTTATATATAGGGTTAATCAAGGATAATAATGGAGTTCTAAAATAATTATATATGTTTCATTTTATGTTTTGAATATTATTTTAATTTTCAGGTAAGTAATATATTTTCCAGCACTACTAACTATTTTGTCTTTCAAAATTTTATTCCTTGTACACTAGAAAATGTATTAAAATAATGCACAAGTTCTAGGCATCTGGTATTTGGGGGGTCACAATTTATAATTAATATTTTCTTCAACCATCATTGATGACTCTCAAAGACATTTTTATCTTTATTACTATAATATCATGCTTACTACATGATGTCATTCCCAGATTTATAAACCTTGATATACCATCAATAAGGAACCTCATTTCATAATATTTACTATCATTCTACATAAAAGTATCCAATAACCCATCACTATAATTGTTTTTAATTTTTTTTATTAATCCACCACACTATGATTTATTACAATAACCTTATATATGGTCATTACCTTTTTGGATTTAATCATTTTTATTTTATCATTATACTCTAGTATATGCTCATTTTTTTGTATATAAAACACTGAGTGACAAAAAATAATGTCTTCATTTGGTATATTTGACCCAAAAACATTTATAACCTCAAATTCATTATCCATCATATATCTAAGGTGTATAATACTATACAATTTAACATCATATCCTTTATTATGATGTATCATTTTTTAGATGACATAGTTGTATACTTCTTCACCAAAATCATTATAATCCTCATTCTATACCCATTCAACATTATTAGTACCTAATTATTTTATAAAATAATCTTAAAATGTTTATAAACAAATTATTATTAGAAAATCTATTACCCTTATAATCCCTTTGGGGTTACATTTTTTCTATCCATTATATTTTATATAAACATAGTCAAACAATTCACAAAAATGTTCCTATAATTATCACATTAAAAAAATGTTAGTTGTAGATATACAATAAAATTTATATTTCCTATTTTTTGTTTTTATTGTAGAAAATAAGTGGATCCATTGAACTCATTATGTTCTTAATCATCCCCCATTTTAGGATTCTTCATCACCATAAATAAAATTGTCCTTGATGTATCATTTATTATACTTCCATTCTAAATCATCTATATATCATATTCTAAGAGGAATCATAATTATTCATATCAAAATGACATATTAAGATCTCATTCATAAATTACTAAATACATTAAATTGATAAAAATAAAGAACCATATTTTTATGTTATTTATAATATAAACAAGTTTCAAGGAACTTTAAAAATTCAATTATTTATTATGCATTAACATTGACATGATCAAATAATTCATTATCATTTTTAATTGGGTAAATACTCATGAATTTATGTATATTATAATAAACATGAAACAAAGCCTTTTACCTTTGAATCCCATATGACCATATTAGTTTCATATAATATTAATAACAATGTGATATTATTCTAAAAACACCACCAAGAGTCCCGATTCCATTAGCATTTGGTTATAATTCTTTTCAATATATTATAATAATTTATTTTCATTATATAGTCATCAAAATATAATTATTTTTTTAATGAGTATCTGAATTAAATTTGATTAAGAATAATTGATATTTTTATACTCACATAAATCAATATTATTCCTTTAGATGATCTTAATTTCCATTTGATAGAATATCTCATGAAGATACACTAAATACAGAAATCATAGTAGAAAAATGTTCTCAGTTATTCTATAAGAGTTTTTTATTCCAATAAATTATATATCATTAGAGGTGTTAGATTTTGTTAATGAAATTTCAAAATAATATAATTTTTAATATCCATTTTTTATAATTAGATTGGATTCATCTGTATTTAATTCATTATATAAAATAAATAATATGTTAGTCATAAATATGTTTACTTGTTTTCTTGAAATTAGGTAATATATGTCGAGTATTAAAATTTCTTATGTCAATATATGAGTTATAATTTAGTGAAATAGTTGATATAATTTTAATATCAATGAATAAATTTTCTTTATTTTAATTGTGATTAACATAAAAGTCTCACAACACTCCATAAATATTTTACGATTCCAAATCAAATATGTGAATGAATTCATATTAAAAAATTATAACAAAATAATTTTTAAACCATTCAGTGTTATGTAATGGTAATGAATTTCATAATGTCAATTGTCATATCATTATTTGTTATTATAAATTGTTTCTTATATAAAATTAATTTTATGTAATTTTTTATTAGTCCACTTTAAGTTTTACAAGGAACAATGATATATATATAAGAAAAAAAACTAAGAGGGTATGTACACGTAAATCCTTTCCTTCTAACCAGGTCCAAAGAGTCTTCATCTAAATAGTCACCATCAACATTATTTTCTCTATAATATAAATAAGATAAATCTTATATGTTTACAAATAAAAAATATATATTTTTAGGATTATATCATGAGTACTAATAGATCATAATCCATGGTTAAGGAAAATATATAAAAAATATGACAGCGGGATTCCACCCTCAAAATTAGGTCATAAATGATGGGGACATGAGCATCAAAACCCCACCACTAAATTGAAATTATATTTAATCAATTTAAAAAATTATCGTTGAATATACATCAATAACCATATGTAATAACATTTTGTTGGGAGGAAAAACTTTCTTGTTGGAGGACAACATTACCTTCCATGGAATAATCTCATTCTCGCTTCTATGACACAACAAGGAATATCATTGACTAGATCCACCCTAAAAACTTCTTAAATAACCCCATATAACATTAAATCTCCAAATTATTTTCCAATATTGTTTCAGGAATTATAAACACTATATAAAAAGAACATGGATACAGAGACAAGGTCCATGAGAATTAGACAACATTGTTAAAATGAGACTTCCATGAGGGGAACTGTAGAATATGCAAAATGATAAGGATGAATAAAAACATGAAAAAACTAAGACACTTAATACTAATTATCCACATGTAATAAATATATCCCATTCTACAATCAAATAGTTAAAAAACAGAATGAGGATTCAATTGAAAAATGAAAAAAATAGATTCTTTTGAAATTCCAGTGACATATTTGAGTTGTAGTAGAATGGTTGATTCACCCAAACATTGATTCATAAACCACTAAGAATGAAGGTATCAAAAAACATTGGAAACTATTACATAGATACAATGAATGGAAATATAGAAATTATCATGGGACTTCCCTCAACATGGATAACAAAAAAACATCGGACAACACAAAAATTGGGAAAGATTCAATAATTAATGTTTTGATGGTTGATTTGGAAATAGATTATAGAGTTCATGAATGTAATCATAGGATAATAAATTATAGAATATTCATTGACTGAAACCAAAAATGACATAATAAAATCAATGAAGCATATATGGTAGGATGGTATCAAGGGGAACCCATAGATGATTAGTGGATGAGGTCTATTGCGGTGGCGGTAAAATAAAAACCCACCTGAAAAGAAGATCTTCCTAAGATATAAATTACACCATAATATAATCCATTTAATACTTATTATTTTTATAAATGTTCCTGTCATTGAAAAAATTATTACCTATTTTTCTCAAAACATTTTTTTCTAGAAAAGTCTCTCGCAAAATTTCATTCTTCATCATTATTTCTATTTAACCAAATTTTGATGATATTTTACCGAACTATAATAATTAATATAACATGTTATTCATCAATGAATATAAAAAATTATTTGTTCCCTTATAATCTGAGTGAAATAATCGAATAAGAAAAAATGTCATTTAGTTATATATAGAGATATATATTTTTTGGTTTACAAATTATAAAAAATAATAATTATTTGTTTTAATTAACCATTACATAGATGGATGAGTTAACTATTTACTCTAGAAAACAAGGACATAATTTATTAACCATCAATAATTTAATTATATTTAACTAATTATAATATAGAGAACAAAAAAAATTATTGGATTGATGATTCTAGTGATATCTCAAGTAACATAAATATACATTTTTTTAAAAAGGAGGATCTCATCATGCTTGATGACTTCATTTACAAAAAACATTCTACACCTATTATGTTATTTATCAGGCCTTAGTAGTGCAGAAAAAGTTTTCTACATTGTTTATTTTTTATTTTCTATGTCATATTTTGGCCGATGTTATTTCAAGAGATGTTTTAAATATTGTTTTTATGTTGGTAATATTAAAACTAATGTTAAAAAGATAAATATGAAGTGTTTTTCATGTCGGTTCCTAAGAAAATGATATGGATAACTCTTCAGAGTCTTGATTTATTTTATATTTTTTTTTAAAAGGATGTGGTATATACTTCATTACATCGGTTATTATATAACTGATATAATAAAATACCACTATGAAGCATATTTCGCGTCAGTTATTTAAAAATCAGCGTGAAAAAAAAGTGTATCATGTTCGTTATTTTCATAACTGACGTGATAAACCTGTCTGTCCGGATTTCATTAACTTCCATTATTATTTAACTAATGTGAAAAAATAATATACTACGTCAATTATTTTATAACTGATAAAATAACTATTTCCATGAAATCATTACATCTGTTATAAAATAACTGACGTAAAATCCAATTTTGTTTTTAATAAAACCGTTCAACCATTACTATGCCCAGCCAAAGAAGACCTGAAACAAGAAGAAAACATACCTGTAATGCCCTGACCCCAGTTACCCAGAGTCGGTGCATTATTACGTAACATTGGCATGATCACAAAAGATCAAGTCTCGAAATACCGATTAGTTTAGTAGCCATGGAAACACTAGATACATTCATAAGTATTACATTACATCATAAAGTGAAAAATCACAATAACATAGTCTCCATAGTCGACACTCATATCACCTTTAGACGATCCCTATAGGTCAATCATAAAATATTTCTTCACATCCTGGGAAAAATTAAACATAGAAAGGGGTGAGCTCATATTCTCAGTAAGGATAACAATATAGTGGAAGCTTTTGTAAATAAACATAAACATTTAAGTCAATGTATAACTAAAAAAAGCCTTTTAAACTTGAACTTTAGCATAATATGGAAAAATTAAAATGAGATAATTCCATTTACTTACACACATGGATATTCTACTAGTCGAATAATCACGTGAAATATCAATAACCACTTTCATAATAATGGAATGCATAATGCCAGACTATCATAACCATGTAGCCAAGGCTTCGTTCCAAGACTACAAATAAGATTTTGTCATGGCCTCATGCCAAGACACTAGTTTGTCTCATGAGACCGGCCGATGCTATTTTTTTAGAGGGTACTTACGTTTAGAATTTCTCAAATATACTCCAGTGTTTTTCTGAAAACATTATGCAAGCTTCTAAAAACAAAATAACTAATTCTGAGACTGCTCGACTAATTATAGGCCATGATGGGTCCACGCCCAATCCCTTCCTGTCTACCACACTCGAGAGTCATTTTTTCTGAAAACATTTTTAAGCTTTTGGTTAATAAGTATACATTTGCACTGGATTTTAAAATATTTGAGAGAAATATCTCTCTTTTTTTAAAATCATTTAAAAAAAGTTAAGGCTTGTAAAGGAAGCCAAAACTCAAATAATGGTCATGGCGGCAGAGAAGTCATTTTCTTTGCATACGTACGACAAAAAAACATTCCTTTTTTTCATTTAGTAAAATGCTTCATATAAAAAAATATTCTTCTTGAATAAACGTAAAAGTCAAAGAGGTTTATACAGCGTATGAAAGAAAGTTGTGTATAAAACCAAATATGCCTCAATGAAAGGATATTGAGATGAAGTCCCTTACAAATATCATTTTTTTAAATAAAATATATCTATTATGTTTATTTACTATAAGAACAAATAAATAAAGTACAAATACAAGATAAGACATAATAATATCATGACATAATGTGAAAGTAGGAGATTAACCCAAAGAACGGAAATTGGGTTAAGAAGTTCCCTTACCACCTGTCCGACATGACTCTATCATTCTTTAACCTCCTGAATAATAAACTAGAGTTAATTTATAATTTCTTAAGAACCTTTTTAAAGTTTATTATTCCTTTTATATCACTTATTACCATGTTATTAACATTATGTAATTATTTATGTTAATAACAGTCGTTTTGTCGATCTTTGGTACTTGAGTCAAAAATAAACTTCTTATAATTGCAAATTGTTCATGTGGTAAAATATCCATTAAATACATAATTATATTCATGATGTAGATATAATATATATCATATATATCCATTATATACATTCATTCATAATATTACGTAACATTTAGAGGTAAGAAATGAAATGCACCGTTCATGGAGACAGTAAGTCGTACGTACGCATGAATGCTACTTTCATTTCTATTTCATATTTAATGGAATGAAATTATAAATATATAAAGGTATAATATAATTACAGTATAATATCATGTATAATATCATTTAATCCATCCTTTATACATCCCACATATGGCATTAACGATTCAAATCACTTTGAGGTGGCAGTAGTCCGCACTTCCTAAAATGAAATTATCGCGTTTACCCATAATGGAAATCATAATGGTATGGCATAAATGAGAAATAAAAAATCATAAGTAAAACATAAACATAATATATATCATATATAGAAATATTTTCATCATAATGTCCACCATTATAGGTGTTAAAAGAGTATTGAACAATCATCATTTTGTGAGGCAGTATTTCACCACCCACAGAAACAGTATGTTCTTTAACCATTAGACGGAGGTGTGTGTAAGTGTAAATAAAATACTTATAATAAAAACATCCTAGTATATTTTATATACTGGTGTTGTTACAAAATAAAGTAATAAAAATATTTTAAGGTGTTGGAGAAGGAAAATAAAACAAAACAATGTAAGAGAAGACATTACCTTTAAATCGGGTAACTCCCCTTAGTTTGAACCAAAATGGTTTATTGAAGAGCTTTCAGCCTAAGTTAAGGCTTCTAGGATGAAGGTAGTAATGTTGAGAGAGTATTTGGGTAGAGTTTGGCCGAGCCAAATGGCTTGGAAGGTGTGAATAAGGTGGTAGTGGTGGGGGCCTTTTATAAGAGGAGAGGATGGGCACTCTTGGAAAGTCATGAAATGTTAATTTATTATATAACTATTGTTAGATTTTAAAGGTACCAAACTTATATATTTCGACTCTAAGGTGATAAGGGGTCGAAATATACTCATCCAATAGGTTTTGGACAAGTGTATGTCTTAATGTTTACATTATCTTTTCATTTTATTTAAATTGTTAATTAATGAGGTAATCGTTGCATCATCATGGTGTCATAAAAAATTTAATTTATTTAATGTCTTAAAATTATAAAAAAATATCATGATGTTGGAAATATTTTTATCTTTCCAATGAATATTTATAGTCGAAATGTTAACTTATATAACCCCATGTAATTATTGTTTTAGTAAAACAACACATGTTTGTGACAATTTTATTTTTACTTTAAATAAAAAGTTATTAATGTCCTTTTCTTACCTAAGTGGCTCCATGGGGTCCCCAAGTTGACCGATGGATTTTTTTGGTCGGCCATCACTCATCCAATAAGGGTATGACAATTTTAAGGGTATTTTCATATTTTTATAATCTCATTTTTACCTTAAATTTCACTAATTACCTTTAATCGTGATTAATTAAACTTAAAAGTTACTATTCACCAAAAAATAATTTTACTCCCATTGAACCACATTTTACTTCCTAATGACAACCATGTATGTCGTATTTTTGAAATTAAATTCATAGAAGCGGTAAAGTTTCATTTAAACGAAAAATCAATTTTTTAACTACCACTTAGTGGTTTCACTATTCATCAAAAATTGAAGTTTTTCGGAACAATGCCAAAATTTTACCCTAAGCTATAATTTATATTCCAAATTCAAAAATGATTTATTTTTTACAAAATTCAAAACATATAAGTTTAATTAATTAATTTTATAATTAATTCCCGATGTCACAACAAATTGCGTGTTTTTAAGAAACAATATATATCAAAAGATTGACAATTGTTTATGTCCAACTTCAAAGTGAAATTAATTTTAATGACCACCATTGGATAAAATGGTAAAATTATATTCTAATTATACATTAAAACCACTCAATATTATAATTTATCACTATAAATTATTTTTATTAAAAAAGTTTATTTTAGTAATTTTCACTATTCATCAAAATATAAAAGTTATCCGAAAAGTTCCAAAATTTCCCCCTAGGCTAAATTAGATATTCCGAATCCAAAAATGAAGTCCATTTTGAAAGATAAAATTTATAAAATTTCATAAAGTAGGTATTACTATTCATAACAGCTTGTTTGATTGGTTGTGCTGTGTGTTAGAACACGAAGTTGTGTACAACACACGCTACTGTATTATTCAAAGAGAAGCGTACCGTGGAAAATTGGAGTGTTACATTCTCCCCTCCTTCAATAAATTGTGTCCTCACAATTAGAAATTTTTTTTTGAAAATAAAAGGTTGAATGTAGAAAATACCTTTGTGGAAAACCCACATCGGAAATAGGATTAATACAATTTAGCCTTAATAAGAGTGAAAGGGAAATGAAAATGTCACCACCAAATTATGATCTCTAATAGGAGAACATTGGTGGAAATTAGAGACATATAATTGAATGAAAACGTAAATATTTGTTGGGAGTGATTGAGGTCATCAATCACGAACTAGTGTAAAATTTAGGGCCTCAAAGCCTTCAATCTATGGTGATTTAAAATATCATCAGTTGAACAAAACATAAGGTATTAGGATAACACATTTTTTGTTTTAATATCCCTTTTCTAAAGTTTAAGAATTAATTTATTCATAGAATAAGAGATAGGTATATATATATATATTTATGCTTGACAAGTAGAGTTTCAACCTTCAACTAATTTCTACCACAAACTCATCTTTCACTCAAAAAGATAATAGAACTAAAAAATATTATATTTATCCTAATCGTATAAAGTTACAAATATTAACACATACCATTTAGATTAGAAAAACTATTTTGTATTACCCAGGGACTTCATGTAGGCTAGTGGTAGGTAATAAAGGCCTGTCGCACTAGGGTTGTGGGTTCGATTCCTGCAGCTTTGTCCGACGCGACGGTTTATCCCCCGACCTGCAGGTTGTCCTTTTCCTAAAACTATAGTATTATAATATTCTAAAAATAATATTCAGAAATGTTTTAACCATAAAAAATATTATCCAAGTTTCAACATAATCCATTCCAACCTTTATAGTTATCCAAAATTCCTCTGTCCAGACTTTCTCTAAAGGGTCTCTAAATTCCAAAATCAATTTATCAGATTCCCCAAGCAAAGTAAAGTTTCTCTTATTGTCACATACCAAAAATATGATTACCTTAATCATATTAAAACCTTAATTAAAACAACAATTACTGTAATACAATCCATATATATATCACATTATTCTTATAACCATAATATAATCCTTGAGTCCAGAAGCACCAATACATTAATTATTCTACTCCAACTATAGTAACAGCATAATATTGTCCTTGATCCCTTGGCCTTTTCTGAGGTAAGTTTCCCTGATGCTTAGGACATTCATTTTTATAATGCCCCATTTCTCTACAATTGTATCATTCATCATTGATAGCCTCTTTTTTCCCTTGCAATCACGAGCCTGGTGACCTTTTTCTCCACATTTATAACAAACTCTCATTCCTTTTAGGCATGTACCGGGGTGATTCTTCCCACAATTATCACATAAGGGAAAATCCTTCATTCCCTTTTTCCCTTTATCTATCTCTTGTTCCATCGTTATCTTCTTCTCTTGATTTACTTTATTGTCATAAGATTTAGAGAATTCCTTTTTTGTCTTGATAGAACACGAGACTATGTCTTCGTATGTTGAGAAGGTTTGTGAGACAAATGCTCGACGGAGAAATGGTTTTAACCCATCAAAGAAACGATCGATCTTACTTCATGGATTATGTATATAATCTCAAGCATGTCTTTCTAGAATTTTAAAGTTGGCCTCATACTTTGTGACATTCTCATCCTCCTTTTGTCTCAGACTCAAGAATTTTCCTTTCCATATCTTCTCGATGGTCACGTGGAAAGTATTTTTCAAAGAAAATTTCTTTAAACTCCAAACATTACATACTTGATACTTATTCATCTTCCTTTGTGTTTTGAATCAGTGACCACCATTGATCGGCATCTCCAGTGAGGCAGTAAACTGCCATGACAACCTTCTCCCTTTCGCTACTCCCCAAGGCGTTGAATATTTTCTCTATGGAGTTTATCCATTGCTCAGCTACTAATGGATTTTTACCCCCATTAAATATTGGCGGTTGTTGCCTCATGAAGCGGTCTAACATTGATCCTCCACGTTGCGGATCAAGGTGCTCCATATGAGTAAGGTTATTCTTCATAACCTGAGTGAGTTGTCCCAGTATGGTGATAAATTGATCACCACCAGTTGAATCTCTGGCTCCACAATAATTATCTTGAGCAGGAGGGAAATCCCTACATAGAGTGTGTAAATTGATACGGTTTCCATTCCTTCCACTAGTCTCCATTTCTAAACAATGGCATAAACTAGATTAGTTTATGAATCAAAATACATAATTCCATACATGTAAAAAACATAACATAAATTGAACTATTTCTGGATATAATCCATAATCATAAAAAGAAATGTTTTCATTGAGGAAGTATATACTAATAAACCCTTCATAATGGTTTGTAATGAAATGAGAATTATCCTAAGCATAACCCCTAGGAGAGTCGTAAACAAGAGTGCAGCAAGGCCCGTTGTCGTGCACCAGTTCCCGTTCAAGTCTAGCTCAAAGCGGTGTTTTTGAGTTTTACCCCTAGGTATATCTGTTCCAGAGCCACCTCTACCTGCTCATATCCAGACAGGGATGTATTGCTCGGAAAACTCATAAAATCTCTATAATACCAAAATTCTAGGAAGTTCTTCTATACTAATCCTCAAAGTCTATCTTAGGGCTATGTGCTCTAATCAGAGTATATCTAAATCTACCTTCCAAGGTTAGTAATAAACTTCCTCTGATACCAACTATAATGCCCCGACCCCAGTTACCCAGATTCGGTGCATTATTATGTAACATTGGCATGATTACAAAAGATCAAGTCTCGAATGACCGATTAGTTTAGTAGCCTTGGAAACACTAGATAAATTTATAAGTATTACAATAAATCATAAATTTAAAAATCACAATAACATAGTCTCCATAGTCCACACTCATATCCCCTTTAGACTATCCCTTTATGTCAGTCATAAAATATTTCTTCACATCCTGGGAAAAATAAAACATAGAAAGGGGTGAGCTCAGATTCTCAGTAAGGATACCAATATAGCGGAAGCTTTCATAGATAAACATAAACAAATAAGGCAATGTATAACTGAAACAAAATCCTTTTAAACATGACCTTTAGCATAATATGGCAAAAGTAAAATGAGATAATGCCATTTATTTACACACATAGATATTATACTAGTCAAATAATCATGTGCAATATCAATAACCACTTTCATAATGATGGAATGCATAATGCCAGACTATCATAACCACATAGACAAGGCCTCATGCCAAGACTGCAAATAAGATTTTGTCAAGGCCTCATGCCAAGACACTAGTTTGTCTCATGAGACTAGCTGATGCAATTTTTTTTGAAGGTACTTACGTTTAGAATTGCTCATATATACTCTAGTGTTTTTCTAAAAACATTATGCAAGCTTCTGAAAACAAAATAACTAATTCTGAGACTGCTCGACTAATTACAGGCCATGATGGGTCCACGCCCAATCCCTTCCTGTCTACCACACTCGAGAGTCGGGTTTTCTGAAAACATTTTTAAGCTTTCATTTAATACGTATACATTTTCACTAGATTTTCATATATTTTAGAGAAATATATCTCTTTTTTTGAAATCATTTAAAAAAATTATGGCTTGTAGAGGAAGACAAAACTCAAATAATGGTCATGGTAGTGGAGAAGTCATTTTCGCCGCATACGTACGAAAAAAAAAATTCCTTTTTTCATTTAGTAAAACTCTTCGTATAAAAAAATATTCTTCTTGAATAAACATAAAAGTCAAAGGGGTTTATACACCGTATAAAATAAAGATGTGTATAAAACAAAATATGCCTCAATGAAAGGATATTGAGATTAAGTCCCTTACAAATATCTTTTTTTTTAAATAAAATATATATATTATGTGTATTTACTATAAGAACACATAAAGAAAGTACAAATACAAGATAACACATAATAATATCATGACATAATTTGAAAGTAGGAGATTAACCCAAAGAACGAAAATTGGGTTAAGAAGTTCTCTTACCTCGTGTCCGACTTGACTCGATAATTTTTTAACCTCCTGAATAATAAACTAGAGTTAATTTATAATTTCTTAATAACCTTTTTAAAGTTTATTATTCCTTTTATATCACTTATTACCATGTTATGAACATTATGTAATTATTTATGTTAATAACGGTCTTTTTTCGATCTTTGTACTTGAGTCAAAAAAAACTTCTTATAATTGCAAGTTGTTCATGTGGTAAAATATCCATTATATACAGAATTATATTCATGATTTAGGTATCATATGTATCATATATATCCAGTATATATATTCATTCATAATATTACGTAACATTTTGAGGTAAGAAATGAAATGCACTGTTCATGGAGACGGTAAGACGTACGTACGCATGAACGCTACTTTCATTTCTATTTCATATTTAATGGAATGAAATTATAATTATATAAATTTATAATATAATTCCAGTATAATATCATGTATAATATCATTTAATCCATCCTTTATGCATCCCACATATGGATTTAACGATTCAAATCACTTTGAGGGGGCGGTAGTCCGTACTTCCTAAAATGAAATTATCGTGTTTACCCATAATGGAAATCATAAAGGTATGCCATAAATGAGAAATACAGAAGAATAAGGAAAGAATAAAAACAATATATATCATATATAGAAATAGTTTCATCATAATGGCCACCATTAGAGGTGTTAAATGAATATTGAACAATCATCATTTCGTGAGGCAGTATTTCGCCACCCACAGAAACATTATGTTATTTAACCATTAGACGGACGTGTGTGTAAGTGTAAATAAAATCCATATCAGAAAAACATCCTAGTATATTTTAGATACTTTTGTTGTTACAAAATAAAGTAATAAAAAGATTTTAAGGGGTTGGATAAGGAAAATAAAACAAAACAACGTAAGAGAAGACATTACCTTTAAATCGGGTAACTCCCCTTAGTTTGAACCAAAATGGTTTCTTGAAGAGCTTTCAGCCTAAGTTAAGGCTTATAGGTTGAAGGGTGGAATGTTGAGAGATTTTTTGGGCAGAGTTTGGCCGAGCCAAATGGCTTGGAAGGTGTGAATAAGGTGGTTGTGGTGGGGGCCTTTTATAAGAGGAGAGGAGAGGCACTCTTTGAAAGTCATGAAATGTTACTTTTTTATATAATGAGTTTCGGATTTTAAAGGACCCACACATATATATTTAGAGGATAAGGTGATAAGGGTTCGAAATATTCTCATATAATAGGTTTTTTAAAAGTGTAGGTTTTAGATTTTACATTATCTTTTCATTTTATTTAAATTGTTAATTAATGAGGTAATCGATGCATCATCGTGGTGTCATAAAAAATTTAATTTATTTAATGTATAAAAATTATAAAAAAACTATCATGATGTAGGAAATATTTTTATTTTTCCAATGAATATTTTTAGTCGAAAATATAACTTATATAACCCCATGTAATAATTTTTTTAGTAAAACAACACATGTTTGTGACAATTTTATTTTTACATTAAATAAAAAGTTATTAATGTCATTATCTTACCCATGTGGCTACATGGGGTCCCAAAGTTGACCCATGGATTGTTTTGGTGGGCCATGACTCATAAAATAAGGGTAGGAAAAGTTTGAGGGTATTTTCATATTTTTATAATATCATTTTTACCTTAAATTTCACTAATTACCTTTAATCGCGATTAATTAAACTTAAAAGTTACTATTCACCAAAAAAAGTATTTTAATCCCATTAAACCAAATTTTACTTCATAATGAAAAACATTTATGTAGGATTTTTGAAATTCAATTCATAGAAGAAGTAAAGTTTTATTTAAATGAAAAATCAATTTTTTAACTACCACTTAGTGGTTTCACGATTCATCAAAAATTGAAGTTTTTCAGAACAATGCCAAAATTTCACCCTAAGATATAATTGATATTCTGAATTCAAAAAGGATTTCTATTTTAAAAAATTACAAACATATAAGTTTCATTAATTAATTTTATAATTAATTCCCACTGTCACAACAAATACCGTGTTTTTAAGAAACAATATATATCAAAAGCTTGACAATTGTTTATGTCCAATTCCCAAGTGAAATTAATTCTAATGACCACCATTGGATAAAATGGTAAAAATATATTCTCATTATACTTTAAAACCTCAAAATAGTATAATTTATCACTATAAATTATTTTTATGAAAAAAGTTGTTTTTAGTAATTTTCACTATTCATCAAAATATAAAAGTTATCCGAAAAGTTGCAAAATTTCAACCTAGGATAAATTTGATATTCTGAATCCAAAAATGAAGTCCATTTTGAAAGATAAAATTTATAAAATTTCAAAAAGTAGGTATTTCTATTCATAACAGCTTGTTTGATTGGTTGTGGTGTGTGTTAGAACATGAAGTTGCGTACAACACACGGTACTGTATTATTCAAAGAGAAGCATACCGTGGAAAATTGGGGTGTTACATTCTCCCCTCATTCAATAAATTTCATCCTATCAATTTGAAATTTTTCTTTGAAAATAAAAGGTTGAATGTAGAAAATACCTTTGTGGAAAACCCACATCGGAAATAAGGTTAATAAAATTTAGCCTTAATAAGAGGGAAAGGGAAATGAAAAAGTCACCACCAAATTATGATCTCGAATAGGAGAACATTGGTGGAAATTAGAGACATAATTGGAGGAAAACATAAATATTTGTAGGAGGTGATTGAGGTCATCAATCACAAACTAGAGTAAAATTGAGGGCCTCAAAGCCTTCAATCTATGGTGATTTAAAATATCATCAGTTCAACAAAACATAAGGTATTAGGATAACACATTTTTTGTTTTAAAATCCCTTTACTAAAGTTTAAGAATTAATTTATTCATAGAATAAGAGATAGGTATATATATATTTATGCTTGACAAGTAGAGTTTCAACCTTCAAATAATTTCTACCACAAACTCATCTTTCACTCAAAAAGATAATAGAACTCAAAAATATTATATTTATCCTAATCGTATAGGGTTCTAAATATTAACACATACCATTTAGATTAGGAAAACTATTTTGTAATACCCAGGGACTTCCTATAGGCTAGTGGTAGGTAATAAAGGCCTATCGCACTATGGTTGTGGGTTCGATTCCTGCAGCTTTGTCTGACTCGACGATTTGTCCCCCGACCTGCAGGTTGTCCTTTTCCTAAAACTATAGTATTATAATATTCCAAAATTAATATTCAGAAATGTTTTAACCATAAACAATATTATCCAAGGTTCAACTTAATCCACTCCAATCTTTATAGTTATCCAAAATATCATGTCCAGACCTTCTCTAAAATATCTCTAAATTCCAAAATCAATTTATCAGATTCCCCAAGCAAAGTAAAGTTTCCCTTATTGTCACATACTAAACATATGATTACCTTCATCATATTAAAACCTTAATTAAAACAACAAGTACTGTAGTATAATCTTTATATATATCACATTATTATTATAACCATAATATAATCTGTGAGTCCAAAATCACCAATACATTAATTATCCCACTTCAATTGTAGTAATAGCATAACATTGTCCTTGATCCCTTGGCCTTTTCTGAGGTAAGATTCCCTGAAGCTTAGGACATTCATTTTCATAATGCCTCATTTCCTTAAAATTGTAGCATTCAATATTGATAGCCTCTTTCTTTCCCTTGCAATCACGAGCCTGGTGACCTTTTTCTCCATATTTATAACAAACTCCCATTCCTTTTTGGCATGTACCGATGTGATTCTTTCCATAATTATCACATAATGGAAAATACTTCTTTTCCCTTTTTCCCTTTATCTGTCTCTTGTTCCACCGTTCTCTTCTTCTCTTGCTTTACTTTATTGTCATATGATTTAAAGAATTACTTTTCTGTCTTGATAGAACATGAGACTATATCTTCGTATGTTGAGAAGGTTTCTGAGAATAATGCTCGATGGAGAAATGGTTTTAACCCATCAAAGAAACGATCGATCTTACTTCATGGGTTACGTATATAATTTGGAGCATGTCTTGCTATCCTTGTAAAGTTTGCCTCATACTTTGTGACATTCTCATCCTCCTTTTGTCTCAGGCTCAGAAATTTCCTTTCCATATCTGCTCGATGTTCATGTGGAAAGTATTTTTCTAAGAAAATTTTCTTACACTCCCTCCATTACATACTTGATACTTCTTCATCTTCCTTTGTGTTTTGAATCAGTGACCAACATTGATCGGAATCTCCAGTGAGGCGGTAAACTGCCTTGACAAACTTCTCCCTTGTGCTACTCCCCAAGGCGGGGAATATTTTCTCTAACGGGTTTATCCATTGCTCAGCTTCTAATGGATTTGTACCCCCATTAAATGTTGGCGGTTGTTGCCTCATGAAGCGGTCTAACATTGATCCTCCACGTTGTAGATCAGGTTGCTTTGTACGAGTAAGGTTATTATTCATAACCTGAGTGAGTTGTCCCAGAATGATGATAAATTGATCAGCACCAGTTGTATCTCCAGCTCCACAATAATTATCTTGAGTAGGAGGGCAATCCTTACATGGAGTGTGTGCATTGATATGGTTTCCATTCCTTCCACTAGGCGCCATTTCTAAACAATTTCATAAACTAGATTAGTTTATGAATCAAAATACATAATTCCATACTTGTAAAACACTTAACATAAATTGAACTATTTATGGATATAATCCATAATCATAAAAAGAAATGTTTTCTTTGAGGAAGTATATACTCATAAACCCTTCATAATGTTTTTTAATGAAAATGAGAAATATCCTAAACATATCCCCTAGGAGTGTTGTAACCAAGAGTGCAGCAAGGCCCATTGTCGTGCACCAGTTCCCGTTCGAGTCTAGCTCAAAGTGGTGTTTTTGGGTTTTACCCCTAGGTACATATGTGCCAGAGCCTCCTCTACCTGCTCATATCCAGACAGAGATGTATTGATCGGAAAACTCATAAAATCTCTATAATACCAAAATTCTAGGACGTTCTTCTATACTAATCCTCAAAGTCTATCTTAGGGCTATGTGCTCTAATCAGAGTTTATCTAAATCTAGCTTCCAAGGTTAGTACTAAACTGCATCTGATACCAATTGTAATTCCCCGACCCCAGTTACCCAGAGTCGGTGCATTATTACGTAACATTGGCATGACCACAAAATATCAAGTCTCGATAGACCGATTAGTTTAGTAGCCTTGTAAACACTAGATACATTCATAAGTATTAAAATACATCATAAATTTAAAAATCACAATAACATAGTCTCCATAGTCCACACTCATATCCCCATTAGACTATCCCTGTAGGTCAGTCATAAAATATTTCTTCACATCCTGGGAAAAATAAAACATAGAAAGGGGTGAGCTCAGATTCTCAGTAAGAATAACAATATAGCGGAACCTTTCATAAATAAACATAAACATTTAAGGCAATGTATAACTAAATCAAAATCCTTTTAAACTTGAACTTTAGCATAATATGGAAAAAGTAAAATGAGATAATTCCATTTATTTACACACATGGATATTTTACTAGTCGAATAATCACGTGCAATATCAATAACCACATTCGTAATGATGGAATGCATAATACCAGACTATCATAACCACATAGCCAAGGCCTCGTGCCATGACTACAAATAAGATTTTGTTAAGGCCTCATGCCAAGACACTAGTTTGTCTCATCAGACCTGCCGGTGCAATTTTTTTAGAAGGTACTTACGTTTATAATTGCTCAAATATACTCCAGTGTTTTTATGAATACATTATGCAAGCTTCTGAAAACAAAATAACTAATTCTCAGACTGCTCGACTAATTACAGGCCATGATGGGTCCACGCCCAATCCCTTCTTGTATACCACACTCGAGAGTCGGGTTTTCTGAAAAAAAAAATTTAATCTTGTGTTTAATATGTATACATTTTCACTACATATTCATATATTTGAGAGAAATATCTCTATTTTTTTGAAATCATTTGTAAAAAGTTATGGCTTGTAGAGGAATCCAAAACTCAAATAATGGTCACGGCGGTGGAGAAGTCACTGTCGCCGCATACGTATGACAAAAAAACATTCCTTTTTTTCATTTAGTAAAACTCTTCGTATAAAAAAATATTTTTCTTGAATAAACGTAAAAGTCAAAGGGGTTTATACACCGTATAAAAGAAAGTTGTGTATAAAACAAAATATGCCTCAATGAAAGGATATTGAGACGAAGTCCCTTACAAATATCTTTTTTTAAAATAAAATATATCTATTATGTGTATTTACTATGAGAAAACATAAAGAAAGTACAAATACAAGATAATACATAATAATATCATGACATAATTTGAAATAAGGAGATTAACCCAAAGAACGGAAATTGGGTTTAGAAGTTCCCTTACCTCATGTCCGACTTTACTCGATCGTTATTTAACCTCCTGAATAATAAACTAGAGTTAATTTATAATTTATTAAGAACATTTTTAAAGTATATTAATCCTTTTATATCACTTATTACCATGTTATGAACATTATGTAATTATTTATGTTAATAACGGTCTTTTTGTCGATCTTTGTACTTGAGTCAAAAATAAACTTCTTATAATTACAAGTTGTTCATGTGGTAAAATATACATTATATCCAGAATTATATTCATGATTTAGATATCATATATATCATATATATCCAGTATATACATTAATTCATAATATTACGTAACATTTAGAGGTAAGAAATTAAATGCACCGTTCATAGAGACGGTAAGTCGTACGTACGCATGAACGCTACTTTCATTTCTATTTCATATTTAATGGAATGAAATTATAATTATATAAAGGTATAATAAAATTCCAGTATAATATAATGTATAATATCATTTAATCCATCCTTTATACATCCCACATATGGCATTAACGATTCAAATCACTTTGAGGGGGCGGTAGTCCGCACTTCCTAAAATGAAATTATCGCGTTTACCCATAATGGAAATCATAAAGTTATACCAAAAATGAGAAATACAGAAGCATAAGGAAAACATAAACAATATATATATCATATATAGAAATATTTTCATCATAATGGCCACCATTAGAGGTGTTAAAAGAATATTGAACAATCATCGTTTCATGAGGCAGTATTTCACCACCCACAGAAACAGTATGTTCTTTAACCATTAGACGGAGGTGTGTGTAAGTTTAAATCAAATCCTTATCATAAGAACATCCTAGTATATTTTAGATACTGGTTCTGTTACAAAAAAAGTAATAAAAAGATTTTAAGGGGTTGGAGAAGGAAAATAAAACAAAACAACGTAAGAGAAGACATTACCTTTAAATCGTGTAACTCCCCTTAGTTTGAACCAAAATGGTTTCTTGAAGAGATTTCAGGCTATATTAAGGCTTCAAGGATAAAGTTTGGAATGTTGAGAGAGTATTTGGGAAGATTTTTTCTGATCCAAATGGCTTGGAAGGTGTGAATAAGATGGCAGTGGTGGGGGCCTTTTATAAGAGGAGAGGAGGGGCACTCTTGGAAATTCATGAAATGTTACTTTATTATATAATGTGTTTCGGACTTTAAGAGTCCCACACTTATATATTTCGAGGATAACATGATAAGGGTTCGAAATATACTCATAAAATAGGTTTTTGACAAGTTTAGGTCTTAGATTTTACATTATCTTTTCATTTTATTTAAATTGTTAATTAATGAGGTAATCGCTGCATCATCATGGTGTCATAAAAAATTTAATTTATTTAATGTCTAAAAATTATAAAACAAATATAATGATTTAGTAAATATTTTTATCTTTCCAATGAATATTTTTAGTCGAAATTTTAACATATATAACCCCATTTAATAATTGTTTTAGTAAAACAACACATGTTTTTGACAATTTTATTTTTACTTTAAATAAAAAGTTATTAATGTCATTTTATTACCCAATTGGCTCCATGGGGTCCCAAAGTTTACCCATGGATTTTATTGGTCTGACATGACTCATCCAATAAGGGTAGGACAAGTTTAAGGTTATTTTCATATTTTTATATTATCATTTTTACCTTAAATTTCACTAATTAACTTTAATCGCGATTAATTAAACTTAAAAGTTACTATTCACCAAAAAATTATTTTAATCCCATTGAACCACATTTTACTTTCTAATGACAACCATGTATGTCGGATTTTTGAAATTAAATTAATAGAAGCGGTAAAGTTTCATTCAAATGAAAAATCAGTTTTTTAACTACCACTTAGTGGTTTCACTATTCATCAAAAATTGAAGTTTTTCAGAACAACGTCAAAATTTTACCCTAATCTATAGTTGATATTCCGAATTTAAAAATGATTTCTATTTTAAAAAATTCAAAAAATATAAATTTCATTAATTAATTTTATAATTAATTCCCGCTTTCACAATAAATAGCGTGTTTTTAAGAAACAATATATATCAAAAGATTGACAATTGTTTATGTCCAATTTTAAAGTGAAATTAATTATAATGACCACAATTGGATAAAATGGTAAAAATATATTATAATTATACTTTAATACCACTAAATAGTATAATTTATCACTATAAATTATTTTTATTAAAAAATTTGTTTTTAGTAATTATCATTATTCATCAAAATATAAAAGGTATCCGAAAAGTTCCAAAATTTCACCCTAGTCTAAATTTGATATTCCGAATCCAAAAATGAAGTCCATTTTGAAAGATAAAATTTATAAAATTTCAAAAAGTAGGTATTACTATTCATAACGGCTTGTTTGATTGGTTGTGGTGTGTGTTAGAACTCGAAGTTGTCTACAACACACGCTACTGTATTATTCAAAGAGAAGCGTACTGTGGATACATTGGGTGTTACAATACCAAAAACATACCAAACCATACCAAAACCATACTTGAATACAAAACAGGAATACATCATAGCTAGACCAAATTAAGAGAACCAATGGAAAATTAATCATTCACTGACATTACATTCAAACCATATAATGTCAAATAAAAAACTAGAAAAACCCATTGGACCGCCCCTACCCCCATGGACATCCACCACCCCATGGACACCCACCAACCCCCCCCCCACCCCCAACACCCTCATTCCCACTGGACAAACCCCACCCCCCGGATAGCCTCATCCCCTGGATAGCCCCACCCCTTGGACGCCCCCCCCAAATAGCCCCCACTTCCCTAGACAACCCCCACCCTCCTGGAGACCCTACAACCCCCATGGACACCCTCCCACAACACCAGACCCCCCCCCCCACCCTCATGAACAACCACCACCCCTCGGGAGAGCCCCCAACCCCTAGACACCCCCACCCCTGGACACCCCCACCCCCTGGATAGCCCCACACACTCCTAGACACCCTCCCACCATCCTTGACATCCCCACTGCTAGAAAGTATCCCACCCACTAAAAACCTAGGAAAATTCCCACCCCCTAGAAAGCCCTCCACCCCATGGAAACCCCCACCCTTCTGGACAACCTCCCACCCCCTAGACACCGCCCCCAGACACCCTGGTCACCCCCACCCATGGACAACCCCCACCCCCTAACACCCCCACCCCACTGGACAACCCCCACCCCAGAAGATACCCCCCCACCTAAAACCCCCACCCCCTGAACTCCCCCAACCCCCTATACATCCTTCCCACAACTAGAAACCTCCCACCCCTGGACATCCCCCACCCCTAGACAAAACTACCCCCCGAGATAGCACCCACCTTTTTGGACACCCACACAAATTTAGACTCCCTCAAACCCATCGAAATCCTCCACCCTCTTGGACACATTCCCACCTCCTAGACACCCCCAACCTCTAGACACCATCCAACTCCCTGGACACACTTGACACCCCCAACCCCAAGACCCCCTGGACACCCCCACCCCATGGACATCCCCCACACAAGAGGATTTACCCCACCCCCGGACACCCTCCCAACCCATGTACAGCTGCTACCACCAATGATATCCCCCCCATGGAAACCCCCGCGAATATCCCCCCACCACTGGAGACCCCCACCCCACTGAACAGCCCCCATCGCCTGGACACCCTCTCACACCCCTGGAATCCCCCCACCCCTTAGACACCCCCACCCCCTTGACATGCATCCAACCACCCTGGACAGCCTATGACCCCCCCTAGATAGCCCCCACCCCCTGGACAGCCCCACCACCCTAGAAAACACCCACCCTCCTGGACACCCTCCCTCCCCAGGACACCCCAAACCGCCAAGACACTCTGGACACCCCCACCCACTAGGAACCCCCATGGAGAGCCCCCCCCCCCCCCCTCCGCTAGACACCCCACACCACTGGATAACCCCTCCACCAACAGACACCCTCCCACCCATGGACATTCCCCACCCCCATGCACAGCCCCCACCCCACTGGAAAACCCCCCTGGAAACCCTCTCATCCCAAAGGATAGCACCCCCCTAGACATCCCACACCCTGGACAGCCCCAAACCCAAGACAACACTCTCACCCGCTAGACGCCACCCCCACCCCCTTTGAAAACCCCCACCCCCCATGAAACCATTATATCCTCTTCCATGTATGAAACACGTAGAAAGCAAACCTAAAGAAGACCAAAACCAGAACCGAATCCATACTAGAGAAGCCATTAAAACTACACCAAAACAAGAAGAACTAGTGAAAAATTAAACATTAACATATATGACAATAAAAAAAATATAATCTCGACTAAAAAAACCATAATCCAACCAAAAAAACTACCAAAAACACAATTATAATTACAATATTCAGAATTACATTTTACAATAGAAACAAATAAAATCAAATCAAACATATAAAATAATATTACCATTCCAATTGTATGTGGTCGACCTCTAGAGAACTATAGGGTTGAGGGTCCTGAAATAACTACAAATTAAAAAGTTCAGTAGTTAACATGAATAATGAATAAATCAAATGAAATATTTTGTCAAAGATTAAAAAGAAATAATACCAGGAAAAAGTTCACTAGTGTTCCAGTTGTAATTATTTCATACATAAATCGTAACATATGATATCTGCATTCATTGACACCTTGGTGTTCATGAAAACTCTGTTCAAATGGGTGTCAATTAAAAATATTATCTTTATGTAATACATCGAAAAGAACAAATTATAAATTGATATTTACCTTCACTTTTACATATTTGATCTTGGAACCATTTTTATTTCTGTTTTTTTGAAAGTAGACCCATCCCGTGTAAGAAAATAATAAAAATAGAATAAATTAAAAATTCATTATAATATAAAACATTGTTATGAAATTGAAACTTACTTTTCCCAAATATTATTAAAATTTTCCCACACATCGCTATGGACAGATCATATCCGATAAATTGTTTTCTCCCTTGGACAGAAAACACCTAACAACCAATGATCACTGATATAACATAAAATTTAACATTATTTGGTTTTTAGGTTAAAATATAATGAAAAATTTTCCAGATATATGTTTCATACCTCTCACAAAAAAAGCATCATCAAACACTGTGTGATTATATTCTTTTTAAATCATTCAACAATTTGAAGTGTTCTTTGTAGCTCATCCAATGCATGTGCTTCTGGGGAAATCAAATGTGGGTCAATAAATCCATATATATCTGTATGATCAATCATTTAACACATGTTATAAATATATCTAATACAATGTAGACATAAATATATATTTTAATAAATATAACGCTTGGAAAGGTGTTATGACTTACCTTGAAAAAATATGCACCACGTTGATTCCCTACTTATCTCCATTAACAAGCACCATGATATCAATTTCACAATCCCCACTTTTATTGTACGTCCAAAAAAATGAACTTCTATTGGAAACTCATAATTATGCACCAAAAAATATGATTATCTTGACAATCTATCAATACTACTAGAATCAGTATCTGATGTCATATTTAATTGTCATTGTTGGTGTCTATACAGTATTTCTAAACCTTTAATGTATACCTATAAAAATAAATAAATAAAAATATGAGTTTTAAAATGATAAAACAACTATAATAAATAAAATAAAACAAAAGATATAACATACAATCCTCTACGATAATGGGTCACATAAGTTTGGATGGCCAAACTAAAAAGTTGCTGATACTATGAACAACTGTTGTCACCTCATCTGTAAGTAATAAAGCTCGAGCTGATCTATCTATAATATATAGTATCGTGACCCTATGATGATCTATCTCTAACTGTTTGTGATAATATATATCTCCAATATACTACACATGCCCATATAAAACTATATGACATGGAATATCATCAAAATACATATCACAATAAGTAGAAAGCTATGGAAGAGGAGTATTATAAAAAATGGCGTTTGTAGGCTGAGGAGGGGGAGTGGGAACTTCTGGAGAATGTGGAGGATAAATAATGGGGTATGCAGGGGGGAGGTGGGGGAGTGGGAGCTGTAGTCATAAATTGTATTTTCCTATCTGTGAAGATAGATTGTACCAACACTATAATCGTTTCCACCATCATCGCATTAATATTATGATTGTCATACACAATGGATTATATTTTTTGTTGATAAAAATACTCAATGGGAGATATTGAAGAACATGGAAACATAGTTCATACTGATACACCCATCAGTTATCCTCGTTCAATACCTGGGTGTTCAGCCATTCCCAATGCTGCAAATAAAAAATCATATGTCCTTGGATCTATAAATACTCCATGTGAGCTCTGCTCCTCAGGAGAATCCTGTATTATTTATTTGATAATTTCTATATTGAATCGAATAATATAATGAATATAGTTAAATGAATCCAATAAAAAATTATATTATAATCCTCTCACCTATGATTCTCTCTTCTTTCGAATGATATTTATGCTTTCTACCCATCTGAGCTCTCTTATATTTTTCAGGTTTATATGGTGGAGATAGAGGGACAACCTCTACAGAACATGAAGACCCAGCTCTCAATTTATTTTAATTTTTCAGCCATCATATGTTCTTCCAATAATGTATACCCTCCCTGAGATAAACTATGAGGGCATTAATTTTTAGAATGGATCTCTTGATGATATGTCCTTATTTTTTATAAACTCAAAATAAGAAATAATTAACAAAAAATTTATAAGATCATTTATATAAGAAATCATATAATAGTTTACATTACCCCGACCAAAAATGAATCTTTTCTTCTACTTTCAAAAAATTGTCTCCATGTGTCTTCATATAAGAAATTATATATATGACATGGATTGTCATTATTCCTATGAGAAAAAATGAAATTATGTGTGATGGTTGATTTGAAATCCCTCCATCTCCTAGAATCTGTTGATAACCATTTCTTCCAGACTCCTCTACTGTCAGGAATATCAAATGTCAACAGATAATGAAGAGGTAAAATATATTATACTAGAAACACTTAATGATTAGGCATACAATAGAAAACAATCTTACCAAAATCGTCTCCCACAACTGAGATATTATCACATTGTCTATAGTTATCCAATCATCATTCAAAATTCTTTCTTTTCTCTTACCATAAGTATATACAAAAATCCTAAAATCATGTTCATTTGGACCTAGAGGAATATCATTCTCATCAAAATCAATGAGTATCCTTTGGTCCTGGGTATGGGTAAGTGATAATTTTGGTAAATGTGTGTAACCATGTATACCAACTCTTGATGTTTTTTGACATCATGGGAGCACATGAGAAATAATGGGGAACATAAAGAGGAGCATGTTAATGTTCCTCCCCATAGGTATTATCATGTTTCTCATCTTCAGAATCACATTGTTTATCAGCTGATGGATATTTCCTTATCATTCAATCAAAAAAGACAACATTACGTCACAAATATACAAACTCAATTATTACAATACTAATGTAATCAAAAAATTGAAAACTGAACTCGGTTACATAGTAGTATACTTATTTAATATGGTAATCATGTTTAACAATGGTAAAGAATGTAAACATGGTAAACATGGTAGTGTAATTTACATTAAAAAATCAATAAATATATATGTTTTGTAAAGTTAAACTATGGTAAAGTATGGTAAACATGGTAAACACAGTAAAAAAAGTAAACATGGTAAGCATGGTAAAGTAATTGCAATTCAAGAAAATTAATAGATATATAATTTATGTAATTTTAATCATGATAAAATAAAGTAAACTAAATTAAAATAAAAAAAATTATACTCATTTATTTTAATACGCATTTTGATAAAGAAAAAAATTACAATATCTTACATTTTATGAAAATAATAAATGTAAACATGAAAAAAACATATGTTACCTATAATATTAGGATTGTACAAATGGATTGGTTTCCCAAATTAATTTGTCTTTATCATTCTTCAAGTCATAAACCATGACTTTATCATGCTCATCATTATGTTCTGGTAATATTTACATAGATGTAGGGATCTCAAATAAATCAGAATCTTCATCAAGTAGATCCTCAACAACATATTGTTTTTCCCTTGTAAAAAAATAGACCACTGCATATGTGATTGATCAACCACATTGATTTTTTTTTGCATGTGTGTCCATTATAAAATAATCAGATGTGTCTCCCAATCTATTTAGATTAACAACTGTCATTCGAAATTTATCGTGTCTGACACTATTGTTACCAATAAACCATTTATATTAAAAATATTAAATGTAATTTTACAGCAATCAACCACCCATTTTTCTTCAATTACTCCATAATAAGCACTTGATGTAGAAATTGGGTTTTTTCCTTTAGAACTGAAAAAATTAATTACTTCTGCAAACACCGATACACCACTAGTCTGAACTTCACTTATATTGTCCTGAGATTTCATATAAAATGTATAGCCATTAATGTCAATCACGGACAATGTTATCACATTTAAACATGGACCACCAACAAACCATCTTAATGTATCTGATACAACTGATCTAACAAGAAAGGTATTTTTAGACCATGAAAAAAATGTGTTTTTATGGTCATTCAAAATCCACATTTCATTCTTCTGAGGATGACATGGTTTCAAATCATTAATATACAATGTAATATACGAAAGAGCATCATCTATGTTATTCAAGATGTATAATTCTACCTTCATCATCTGTTTAGTAGACAAAGATTTTACTTTAAATCCAAGAATCTCCTTTTCAATGTTATTAACTCATTCATGGAGAGAAGGAGGAAAAACAATGTGCTCCGCCATAGAAATGTAGCTCTTACAAAACTCTGCAACCTCCTCAGAAATGTACTTTTAAAAAACAGATCCATTAGGTCGATATGTATCCTTAACATACCCCTTAAATATTTTTATATACCTTTCAAAAGGATACCTCCAATGATGATATATAGGTCCACACAACATTATTTATTAAACCAGATGAAAAATTTAATGCACCATTATATCAAAAAATGATGGCGAAAAATACATTTCCATTTGAAAAACTATAGAAACTGCATCATTTCCCAAAATGTTCAAATAATTCACATCTATCACCTTATTACAAATTTAATTGAAAAAAATATCACAAAATCATTATAGTCTTTCTGACATGGATGGGTAATATTCTATGCAATGAAACAAGTAGAACTTGTTTCTTGATTATGTGACAATCATGAGATTTCATACCTATCAACTCAAAATCATTCAGAGAGATAAAATATTTTACATTTGAATAATTTACTTAAGGCCCTTTGATATCCTGAATAAACTTAAGAAAGCTAATTTCTTACATCTTGGATAATTTATGACAAGTTGAGAGAAGAAATTTTTGTCTTCCATTAGGAGTGGGAGCTAACTCCAAACACATTCCAATTGATTGTAAGTCAAATATGGCATTCAACCCATCTTATTTTTTCCTTTAATGTTTAATAAAGTTCCAATAAAACTATCAAAAATATTATTCTACACTTGCATGACCTCAATATTATGATTCACTTCATGATATCTCTAATATGATAGGTCAAAGAATATTGATTATTGATTCCAAACATGTCTATCATTACAAGATTTCTGTGTATTTCCCAATGTCACGTCATGTTTTTAAACCCTCTCAAAATAGACATCAGGGGATAAAGGTTTTGGAGAAATATCAAATTTTTGTGATACATTGAATTCATTTTTAATTCTTCTTTAAGAGTTATCCATAGGAAAAATCTTTTGATTTCACATTTATACTATTTTCCTCCCATGTTGAAATTGAAAATATGAAGTTTTTTGTTCTATAAAAATTTAAATTTTTATAAAAAACCATTTTTAGGGAAAATTGGAAACCACTGATCACAAACACGCTACCACTACGTGTTGAAGTATCTCACAAACT
This sequence comes from Viscum album, assembly GCA_963277665.1. Classification (NCBI taxonomy): domain Eukaryota; kingdom Viridiplantae; phylum Streptophyta; class Magnoliopsida; order Santalales; family Viscaceae; genus Viscum; species Viscum album. The sequence goes on along the minus strand of OY728127.1, from coordinate 436,133,508 downwards.
GGTTAAACACAAGACTAATATTTCTTGACCCAACTACTATATAATGTTCCATGTGTAGCATACTAAACTGGATGGATGAGTCTTCTCTAATAAGCTCTTCAAGGTGATAAATCATCCTTTCCATTGTCTAAATAAATTCATCAGAGTTTATTTTACTCTTATTGAAGCCACGAGAAAAAAATTATATTGTTTTCCTAACCACACCTCTTTCTCATTTATGGAATCAACTTGCAACCTTTGTTCATAAATCCTATTGAGATCCTCTTCTGAGACATCGGGTCGTATGTGTTGCTCATGCATATCTTCCATGGAGTGAATAAATAGTTTCCAGAACTCCACATCCTTTTCCTCTATGTCTCTTCTGTATCTATTTTCTTCGTCACATTCTCCCTTCTATAGGTCAATAATTTCATTGTTACTTCTATTCTTGTCTGACCTAGTTTGTATAGGAATTTTCATGTAGGAGTAATCCTTACGTCCCTTTTTCTTTTCCCATAAACCCCTATACATTTCCATGTATCTCTAATGCCATTTTCCCCTTCTTTCGGAGAGGGTTGTGAGGGCCTTTTCCTTGACATCAGTCCATACTATCCAGTGTAGGGTGACTAAACTTGTCATCCCCTAATGACTCATCCTCCACATTCAAAGTAGGTTTTTGGCCTTCCAAGAATTCAAAGTGGTTCCCTAGATTTATCATCTAGTCAACATTGAGGGGCCTATGATTATGTACAGACTCCTCCTTACCTTACATGTTCTCTCGACCATATTTCATTCCTCCAGACCTAGCCTTCAAATGGGCACCATAGGTGATTGGTTCTATGGCCCTCAAGACATTCACAATGTCTAGCTTCCCTTATCCATTGTGCTATTTTGCAGCTGACTAGTAGGAATTACCCTGAACCAATTCTGATCTGTGGTATTGCTCATAACCATGCAACATAAACTATCGGTGCTTATTAGTGTTCTCATATCCTCTAGTTTGAGAGCCAATGAGACTTTGGACCTCACTCCATATCAATCTCGTCACACTATACTAAGTATAATTGAAAGTAGCTGTTGGATTTTCTATGTCCACTACTAAGGGAGTCCCCACTTCAACTCCAATGATACCCAAATCATGCATCAAATAGGAGAAGATTTCATCAACCCATGGTTCCACATCATAATTATTCACATTCTTCACCGCCATTAAAGATATCAAGGGAGTTCTCTGCTTCTAAGCCTCCCCAGTACTGGCCTCTCCAACTGATTGATCATGGTACCTGAGAAGATCTATCTCAATTGGTACCTCCCCAGGTTCATCCTCATGCTCACCCAAAACACCACTATCCTGCAATGCGTGTTCCACCACTTTATCCACCTGCACCGTAGATGGCCAGTCCCGGTTCAAGTGACGACACACAGAGGTCAGATAGCCATGTTTGTTTCACATCGAGAATAATGCTTTCTATGATTCTAACAGAAATCTCCAATTCCATCTATGCTCTTCTCTAAACTAAATCCACATTCACCCTAATGTAAGTTTGGAGACGTCGACCTCCACACATACACGGGAAAAAATATGGTGATAGATCATTGTTGTATGATTATCTGGACATAGATACCCTCCAACCAAATTCCTTAGCATAACAATAAAGCAATGATTCTGAAAAAGGAAGAGGAATGTTTGGAAAACATACCCACATAGCAGACGAAGACGGGTCACAATTACAATTTATATCAATAGAACACCGAATGAGGAAAAATCCACATCCATTGAACACCTGTGGTGCACTAGACTAGGAGACGACGAAATCCTCCACTGATGAGAAGAGAATCATTAGTTGACATCAATTGAGAAGACCCCACACTGCTTGGTTTTGGAGACCTCGTGCTTCAATAACCAATCTTTTGAAAGCGTTAACCGATGGATGTAGTCCCCTGAATCAAGCCACAAGTGTCAATATGTGAAGATTTGATGCTTTATTGAACTCCCTTAATGAAATTGAAATCATAAGAGAGCTTTCATAAACATTTGGAACCTTAGGGAAAATAAGGATCAGCCAGAAAGGGGAAGAAATGCCAGTTTGGTGAATGGGATGAATGGTCGAGTTGTCGATAAAGAAGTAAACATCCCCCTCACCCCGACGAGGAGGAGTGGGCCGAAGCCTTAGGCCTCTATGGGCTAGGGAATTGCTGTCGTCGTGGATGCAGAGCACCCGCGAGTCCCTATGTTGGTTGTTTTTAAATTTGACATTCTTTATCACCCTTAACATTGTATCCAAAAATTTCCATATGCTGGGAAGTAATTTATGGTGGACATAAGCACTGAAAGTATGTGAAAATATTACATTTCATATGTATCATACACCCTAATACCATCCTCCTATAGTAGTTTCAAATCACAGATCAATGGAGAAAGGAAAACATCAATATCATTTCCTAGTTTCTTTGGACCAGAGATCATTTTATTCCACATGACATATTTCAGCTTCATACAAACTTTAGTAGAGAGGTTGTAAATTACCAATAAAACGAGCCATGAACTATTTTTGCAACTAAGGTTTCGGTATGGATTCATTCCATTTGTGCCCAACCCATGTCGGAAATTTCTAATGTCATTTCAAAATGTAGGATACTTCTCCTCAATTTTCTTCTATTGTGGATAATTTTTTGGATGACATATTTTTCCATCACATTTCCATTCATCATCATTCCATCTTAACCATTTTCCATCATGTGAATTAGCAGATAAACGTTTCAAATGATGAATTATAGGAAGATACCAAAATACCCATGAAGTGATTATTATAATCTCGACATCATCCTTTGATTTTTTATTCAACTTATACCATGGTGTACCACATTTAGGACACTCTGATAAAAATTCACATTCTTTTATATATATTAGACAGTCATTCAGACATGAATTTATTTTTTTATATCCAAATCCCATCAGGCATTATATATTTTTTCATTATATTGTGAATCTGCAATATCAATGTCTTGTTGAAGAAAGTATTTCAACAATTGTTGAAGCTCTGTAAAACCTTTTTTACTCAATCCATGTTTTGCCTTCAGGTTTGTCAATCTAAACCCCACGAAAAAAACTGTAAAATCCATACAACTAGGAAACAATGGATTTTTGCATTACCATGCAGAAACTCAACTGTCAGTTCTATCTGAAATTGTTCTACTCCAATATCATGAAACATTTATTCAATTCCATTAGAGTTACCATCAAGAAAATCATCATCATCAGTATACTGGACATTCTGTCATGTTTCAACAAGAAAAATACAAGGGATGTAACTCATATTAAACCATTACAAATAAGATGATCTTTGATCTCTCAGATTTTCAATATCTTTATATTCAAACATTTCAGGCACGGACAGAAAAAACATTCCTTGCTTAGAACATTTCGTTTTGAAAATTAAAAAAAGGAATTTACACCTTCCTCATATTTTTTAGTCATTTGATGTTCCATAATCCAACATTGACTCATTATTACCTTTAAATAATATGAAAATTATATATATTGTTATGATAATCGAATTTTATACATATATGAAAAATATCTTAATTTGAATGTAAAACAATTTTGAAATATAAAACAAATATTTGCATATTTGAAAAAAAAAACATGAAATTCATTTTAAAAAGAAAATATAGTTAGATATAACAGTTTTATATTTATATGAAAATCAATTTTGGATTACATCTCTCTCATATGGATCAAGATATAATAGTATAAATTCATCATTTATCCTTTAATCTTATTGTACACAAATAATACATCCTGGTGCAACTAGATACCAAATTCAGCCTTTCATAAACAACAAATATGAAGTATAAATATTAAAATATGTATACATTCATTACTGAAAATTACACCTATCCCAAAAAGCTGAAACCATTGGGATAGCCACTGAAACCATTTAGATAGAATATCCTGGTGATTTCACACACCGTTGGCATGATGGTTGTTGAAATAGTCCTATACCAACAGACACCCCACCCCCGGGACACCCCACTCCCTGGACAGCCCCCCCAATTCCCAAGACACCCCCACCCCCATTGATAGCCCCCCCCCCAACACCCTGGACAAATCCCACCCGCTTGACACCCCTAGACATTCTTACCCCCCTTGGACAACCCCCTCACCCCTTGCATACCACCCCCACCACCCACTTGGACATCCTTTGTACACCACCACCCCTTTGGACCGCCCCACCACCTAGAACCCCCCCCCCCCACCCCCTATACACCCCAACTCCTGGACACCCCTTACCCCCTTGGACAACCCCCTTACCCACTTGACACCACCCCCACCCCTAGACATGCTTACCCCCCTTGGACAACCCCCTCACCACCAAGACAGAACCCCCACCCCTGGACACACTTACCCCTTAGAGACCCCTTCACCCCTTAGACCCCCACCCCCTGGACACCCCTCACCCCTTAGACCCCCACCCCCTTGAACACCCCCCTGGACACCACCAATCCCTTGGACAACCCCCCCCCCCCCCCCCCCGGGATAGCCCCCACATCCTCCAAAATAGCACCCCCCCACCCACTTTGATACCCCTATCCCCTTGGATATCCCCTCAACCCACTCGACACCCCCACCCCCTTGGACACCTCCGGGACACCACCATCCTCTAGGATAGACACACCCCATTGGATAGCTCCCTCACCCCCTAGACACCACCCCACCCCTGGATACCCCTGCCCCCTTAGACAGCCCCCTCGCCCCTTGTACACCACCCCCCACCCCCATTGACACCCCTGTACACAACCCCCTCCTTGAAAACCACCACCCCCTTAGACAACCCCCTCACCCCTTGGACACCACCCCCACCCCCTAGACACCACCACCCCCTGGGACATCCTATCATACCCTGGACACTAACCCCCAGGACACACCCTATACACCCCCTACCCCCTTGGACATCCCCCTCACCCCCTAGACACCCCAGCCCTTGGACTCCCCCTAGAAACCACCACCAACTTGGACAACCCCCACACCCTTGGACAAACCCCTCACCCCCTAGATACCACTCCCACCCCATGGAAAACCCTACCCACTTGGACAACTCCCTCACCCCATGGACGCAAACTACCCCCACCCCCTGGGACACCCCTAGACACCCCCACACCCTTGGATATCCCCCAACCCCAATATACACCCACATCCTGGATAGCTACCCCACAACATGGACCCCCACCCCCTGACACCCCCACCTGGCTAGACATCCCTACCCTCTAGGACAACCCCTCAGCACCCTGGACACCACCCCTACCCCCTGGACACCGCATCCCTCATGGACGACCCCATCACCCCCTGGACACCACCCCCACCCCCACCCCCTTGGACAACCCTTGGTCACCAACACCCCCTTGGACAACACCCTCACCCCCCTAGACACCAACATCACCACCTGGACCCCCCTACCCCCTTGATCATCCCCTCACCCCTAGATCCCTACCCCCTAGGACACCCCTAGGCACCACCACCCCCTTGGACAACCCCCACCCCCTTGGACAGTCCCCTCAACCCCTAGACACCATCCCCACCCCCAGGACACCCCCACTCCCTAGGACAAACCCCCTCACCCTGTCCCCCTTGGACACCCCATGGAAACCACCACCCCCTTGGACAACCCCCCATCCCCATTGAAACCGCACCCCCATGGACACCCCCCCTCACATGATAACACACACAAACATATGATAAAACACACATGGTAGCAACAAAACTCATTGAATAAGAATGATATCACTCCCATAGATTATTTTAAAAGAAAAGAATTTACCATGGTATAAAAGAGAACTATGATACTTACCTTGATATGAAGAACAAATATTGAAAAATAACATCAAAAAACATATGTTTCAGGCATCACAAAAAATAAAAAATGGAATACAGGCATGTAAGGCATAGATGATTGTTGGGAGTTGACCTAATAGATCTTGTGATGATGAATGATCATGAATGATGTTGGTAAAACTAGTTTAGAGGGAATGACTTTGAAGATTCCTTTCTAGGGTTTCCGCGTAGGAGAGACGAGTTGCGGGTCACCCAATTGATGAAAAAAGAATGGAACAATAGAGGGCACGATATATCATCTAAAATATTTATCACGTCGGTTATTAAATAACTGACATGATAAAAATTTTTAATGTATATAAGGTTGGTTATTTAATAACAGACGTAGAAAATACTTTATTATATCTGTTATTTTGTAACCATCGTGATAAATCACCGATATTTGGTTTATCACATCGGTTATAAAATAACTAATGTGATAAAGCGCCCAGATTCGATCTGTCACGTCGGTTACAAAATAATCGACTTGATAAATCTATTCTTGGTATATTTTATATCAATTATTTTATAACTGATGAAAAATGTCAATAATTGTCAATTCATCATGTCGGTTATGGAATAACCGATGTGATAAAACAATCTTATTTCTTTTCACATCAGATATATAAATCTGATGTGAAAAATTCTGACGTGTTAAATGTTTTTACCCTAATTCCTATTTGTGATTGTTTCCATGTTCCTCATGTGATTAATAATTTTCCAAGCATGACTCTGAATTATATTACCCATTATATCTAATTCCCCCAGATTTTTTTCAAAACATATGTATATGACATTTTTATGGATTCTTTCCAAAGGTAAACACCATTATTCTTACCATTCATAGTTATAGTCATAACGGTTTCACACATGACCAATCACATGGGAACATCTGGATATGAAAAAATTGATGATGTGCCCTAGGTAGAACATGATTGGTACAGATCTAAGACTAACTCAGGAGTCTAACCATAGGATTGAATGAGATATTTTGACAGATCATTCTTTTTTAACTCATTTCTTCATCCACCACTTTTAGACCAATTCATTTCATGACTAATAACCCTTTTATAGATGATTTCTAAGAAAAATACCTACAATATTTTCCTTTTACCCTTCCAATTTCCTATAAATACCATGAATATAATTTATTTTACAAAGAACATAGAAGAGGCGTTTCCATTATATAAAAAACAATATTTCATGAGAGGAACGGAAAAGGGAATCTCTAATTAGAAAACTAGAGTGTGTGAACTATGGTAAAGGTAATTACTTAAGATAATGCTGGTAAGAACAAGTAATTATGAAAAATTAATATGGATAATGGTATTATATTGTCCATCCTATAAAAAAAGGTCACATGTCTCATCACATCACCTACCAATAAGGACTTAAATGGTAGGATTCACTTACAAGGTAATGAAAAAAATATCATTTGTATAATATATTACCTTGAGTCATAATTTTCATAATAAAAAAAATCAATAATAAAAAACCACTCTCACAATTTTCTTTTTAAATTTATATTCCCTAAATAACAAGAATGTATTCCTGAAAACATTAAATCGTCAGATTTTTTTAATACATGATATCTGAAACCCAGATTCATTAAAATAATATTAATACTCATCATATTATATTTAAATTTTATATTTAAATTTTCCTTTTCATAAAAATAAATAATCTCATTCAAAATATCTATTTAATATGGAAATATTTCATTTATAATTTTTTATCTTTTTTAATAATTAAAATTTCATCATATTAAATATCTTCTAAAAAAATTCAAAATGAATCAACCTATGAATGGGATTGATGAAGCACTTCTATAAAGATTTTCACCCCTCACTATTTAGATCAAATATATAGGTGTTAATCTCTTTCAAATTTATCATATGACAAAATCCCAAAGAAAAAATCATGATATTTTGAAAATTAAATATAAATATACATAGTATTTTCATACTCAATTAATTGTTAAATACGTGTGACACAGAAAATACATATTAAGTTTTGAGTCCCCATAGTGAAGACTATGATAGGTTTGAGTCACATAATTTCTCATATTATTCATTTCCAAATTTTATGGTAGTTATATCATTGTGGTCACAATTTTGTTACAAATTTTTATGAAAAAAATCACCACTATTTTTTTTGAAATAGTAGGTGTTCCATTTCAAAACATCCAATTTGTTAACATCTATTTTTTTATGATGAACAAGCCTATCAAGAAATATTCAACATGGATTTGTGTCATTATATACTATTACTGAAAACACACTAAAAAAATTATTAATAATATAATTATTCTTTAGGAATAATCATAGATGATAAAATCGTGTAAAAAATTATATATATTCAATATAGATTCTATTGGATTATTTCTCCCTATTTTCAATCTGATCTATGTAATTATTACAATATATTCAATAATATCATGTTATTCATGTAGATATTTTGTTAATATTTTTACAAAGATCTCACTAATGAATGCATTGTAACAAATCGATATGTCATATTTTATTGGAATGGAATTGTTTAATCATTCATAACTTTTTATTACATCTAACATAGGGTTGTTTTGGTTAAAAAATTTACCACTATATTTTATGGAAATTTCATAGCTATTAGTGGTTAAAACTCATCATATTTAGAATTGTTCAAGGAAATAGGGGAACTATACTTATAATTCAATGAGGGGGTGATAATATAAATTATTTTTTCTATGTTTCAAACATGTGGAAAAAATAAATAATGATGATTTCCTATACATTCATTTACTATATCTGAATGAAATTAATATTCGGTCCACATATAAAACAAAAATGATTTAGATTCATCTAGTTCATATTTCATTATTTCTATTTCCCTACCATATCCCACAATATTGACCCACACATGTATATTCTAACAAACCATGTGTTAACTTCCCTCTCAAATCAACACCAACTCGTGAAGGCTCTAGGCTATCTAATGTAACTGACAACTTACAAATGGATTTATGCTTTTTTGGCCCTCAATGGTTTCTAATAATATTATATTCTTGAGCAAGAAAAAATATGGATAATTTTCTATTTGACAATTAGAAAACCTTAGAAAAAATATTATTAGTTAATATCTCGAAATCTAGGGACTTCATCAACAATACAACCTGATTATTCCACCATCAACAAATATATTTCCCTCTTTCCTATAAATATATGGATGAATCATTTTAACAAATAATTCTCTATAATTAATTCATCTTATAATGAATTTTGTATAAATAATAATATTTTTAGCATTCCTATAATACTATTTCTATTTTTATTAAACATAATATTTTTGGAATGAAATTAAATCTCAAACCATATTGTGGGAACAAAGAGATTTTTAAATATCATATTTTTATGGACTAATATTTATGTAATATATGACCTATAAATGCTATCTTCTTTTAAAAAAATAGTTTTTATAATATAAATTATAATTTTTAACAAATAAAAACAATTTTAAATAAATTTATAATTTTGATTATATTATATAAATACAAATTTTACAATCATAACAAATTTTAACGTTTTTTATTCATTCAATTGAGAAAATTAATAAAGTATATGTTCAAATGGTTTTAAATACATAAAATATTTATTTTAAAACAAATACAATTAATATTTTAATATATTAAAAGTATTAAAAGTTTTGGTCTAGAAATAATCTTTTATTCAATATGATTATTAAAAAATACCCCTCTAAACTATATAAAAACATCCCATGAAATCCACATTAAAAGATACATCATATGTTAAACCGTTTAAAAAATAACAACCCAATTATATGTTTTTAACCACTCTCAAATACTTATAGATGATTTGATCTCAACCATACTATTGGAATCTGTAGTGGTAATCAGTTAACAATGTATATTTCTGTGGATATGGTAACATCCTCTCTACTTTCCTTTCATTCTTCTATATTTTATTTTATTTTACTATTCCCATTACACTATATATCATTATAATATAATTAGATTTTAATTATATATAAAATTTATGAAAACATTCCTATAATATATAGGTCTAATATATATACGTATCTCTCTCATGGAAACATTTTTCTAATATATGATTTAACAATCAATGATGTGATTTTTATTGCATTACTAATCACCAAATTTATTGATGACTATTTTATATTATATATTATATATATAATAATATTATATATATGAAAATATTATTATTTATTATATTATTATACAATTTTTTAATTTAATGGCTAAAAATTTTATTACTACAACTTTGATAAAATGTAATAATTTCCCAAAAACATGTCATGAAATCATTTAATCATTTATATAAATTTGTCAACAAATATTAGTTGAATTAAATGATATGTAATAGAATAAATGATTTTAATGTACTTTTAAATTAATTATTATATAATCATAATCAAATTATATATGAGGTGTATGTGTAATAATACATGTTGAGACCTAAGGTAATGGGAAAACACAAAAACACACACTCTCCCTCTCTCTCTCGTCAAGTTCAACTCTCTTTTTGACCAATTCAAACTATAACATATTTCAAAAACTTATTCTATAACTATTTGTTTATCCCCGTAATTTATTATGGGGATATAAATGTAATTATTAGTATTTTATCAATTGGATGTTCTCAAATTTGTTAAATTAACTACTCTAAATTATACATGGTTTCATTAATAGTATTATATTATTGTAAATAAAATCAATTTTTTTATTTATTCCCTATAATATTTAAAATTATATTGTATACAAATAACATTTTCCTACAAAATATTAGATTATATTACCCTCCTCTAAGCGATTAAGTCAATTTATAATAGATGTTATAGTTTCTGAAACCTATTTATATTTTTAAGAATACATGACATTAACATGATTATAAAATTATGTATAATTCATTATATCAATCCAAAGTTTAAAAAAATATTTTGAAAAGGATATGATATAGAAAATGATAAATAATATTTGTACGACTCTTATTCAGTGGGTATGGTATTTTAAATCATGGTATTATTATTCTTGTGGATGATGTATTTGGATTTATGAAAATATGATGTTTGAACATGAATCTCAATTTTTTCATATTATATGTTATGTAATGAAGTAGTTAGATTTTTTACAACTTAATAATGTTTCACAAATTAGAATGTTCAATATTGCATGTATTTCTATATATTTACCATGTTTTATTGACAATTATCACATTCAACTAAATGACTATGATTAACCAAATCACAAATGTACTCATGTTTCTTAATATATCATTTTATAATATTATTAGTCTAAAATAAAGGTTTTTATCTCACCATTTCATTGATATATTCCCTTTTTTTGTTACATAATAAATAAAGATTAAGAAATCCTTTACAAGCAATACGAAAAATTATTTATATAATGGTAAAATTTTCTAATGTAATAATGTTATATAAAAATAAATTCACTAGCACACTATATATAATTATATTTGGGAGTTACATTAAATTTATTATATCGTTTACAAATTATTTTTTAATATTTTATTAATTATTTAGTTATATTTCATTGATATCATAAAAATATTTTTTCTGTTTCATATTTTTTTGAAGAAATATAAGAAAAATTATAGATATACAATATGTTAATAATTTAGCATTTACTTTCTCTCATGATTACATATTTACTCCAAAAATTATATGATTATATCTTTTTCTAAAATTTAAATTTATATACAATGGTGGGATCTATGAAAACTCATCAAGGTAATCAATTTTATGGATAATATGATGATTGTTTCCATCAATCCTCATATTATGAGAGATATTTATTAATATAAAATGTTAACATGTAACAACTATTCATATGATATTATTAAATAATGATCCAAGTGGAAGATCGATCATCACCCATATAGGATCAATTTTACATTTAATATTTTATACAACAATGACAGTTGATATTTAATGAATTTTCTAAAGTAGTTATTATAGAATAATGGTTAATCTCCTTTGAAAATGTGTTTCCTAATATTTATTATTTCGAGATATAGAATGTTACTCAATAGTTCTACAATTTTTAGGAATATTTTAATAAATATTTGAAATTGATTTAGAATGTTGTGGAAAAGGATAAAGTCAAACAATAGAGTTGAAATACTTTAAGAAAACATTTTTAATGTGAATTTACCATGAAATGTTATTTAAAATATGCATATAAAATTTTAAAAAACTATAAACAAGGATTATAAATCCTTTAGAACACTTGAGTTGAATTTGACATAGATTATATTTTAAGACACTAGTTTTAAAATAATTGATGATACAAAATTTTATATTTTATTTTGTGATTTTAAATTAATTCTCTTAAAATACAATGACATTTATTTCATTCAGTTTTATGAAGAATTAGTTTTATGTGAACTAAATTTATAGAGTAAATTTGTAGAGTGATTTCATATAAATTATAGATATAAGAGAATGATGATGTCTTTTTAATAGTGGATTAATTATATAATGACAGAGAGGTAAGGAGATCCAATTTCAGACAAATCGTGGATTTTTTAATATTAACACTATAAATCACATAAAAAGAATGATTGAATGAATATATAATTTAAAAATATGGAATAATGGTTATTAATTATGATGGTATGTGAAAAATACACTTTGGGAATTTGAGGAATGAAATGAATCACTAAATTCTCCACTCCTCGTATAATAATTCAATTCCAAGGGTTAGGGGTGTTATAAAAGATAATGAACCAAACTAAGTGCATTTGAGGGTAATAATTATGAAAAAACTAATCAATGAGAATTCTATAACTATTATTCCAGTGGAACAATTCATTTTTGGGAATAATAATGAACTTGTGAATGGTATACTTATTATTTAGTCAATAATGGAAAACATTTTACATAATTATGATAATAAGAATTCAATTATTTCATAATATAATGTTGTAACTATTAAATAACCTCCATGATATCATTATGTGTATATATTTTTTCAAAAATTCCTAATTTTTTAGGTTTTTATAGTTGATGAACATGAATATTCTTCATTTAGCATCTCTCTGATGATTCACAAAACACATCTCATATTTGTTTCTCTTGTTCAACTGTATTATATATTTGGAATGGATTTAATATCATTATATAGAGGTCAAATAAACTTTTTGGAAAATAAAATCTATTTCAAAATCTAAAAAATACCCTGATACTTTAAAAGTACAAAAAGAATTATAAAAATTATAAAAAATACATTAATATTTTTCATTTCTGATTAACAATGATGATAGATAAAATATCCAAATGGTTATGAAAATAGAAACAATCAATCCTAAAATATAACCTATTATTAAGGGATATACTGATATATTCTCTGTATAATTCCCAATCATTCCCATATGTGACAATGTTGTGTTCTCAATGGAACTTATATCTTGTGTAACACTTATATGCAGGAGTTCCTATAGAATGGCTTTGATAGAAAAAGATGAGTTAAAAAAGAAACTATAAGATTATTTAGAATATCATCTTATATTCTATAGTGCATCACAGTAGGGTTAACTAATTTCCTTTTTCATAAATCAATATTGATCAATGAATCGTTTTATTTATTTTTTAGAGCTTAAGAATATTACAATAGAAATAAATATCCAATACAAATGATTTTGGGCATATTTGACCTATATCATTGAGAAATATTTTTCTCATTAGTGTATCCTCAATTTGGATATCATAAAATGCAATTAAGGAAAGATTATATTCAAATTATATTCTTTTAGATGAGATATAAAATGTAAGAGTTCATTGTGTGGTCATTCAACCTTCTTGAGGCTAAAATAATATTCACACATTTTATGAATATTTTAATTTTATGATAAATTGATATATATTTAATTTTATTTAATGATTATATTTTCATGGGGTACATGTTAATAGATGGACATGAGGAACATATATTGTAATGTATCAGAACTCTCTGGTCCATTCTTTTTTGAAAATGTGGTGTTAGAGGTGTTTCAAGAGATCAATGTAACTTGGTGTGCGTTTGGGTGGACCTTTAAGGAAATCTAAAGGGTTATGGCCATCGCACAGGAAGCGCACGGTTTTCCTAAACTGTGCATCCAAACTGTGAAATGTTGGTCTTGGAGGCAGTGGATAATGCATGGTTAGCACGTGGTTTTTCCAACCTTGTGGACTAACCATGCGAGGAGTGGTTGTCGAGGCAGAAGCTACCGCACGGTTAGCGCACAGTTGGTTAAACCGTGCGACCTAACCATGCGGGCTATTAAAGTTATATCCTAAAATTTTGGATCTAACACGTTATTCCTTTAATCACCTCTTTTAAGCCCCTAAGCATCCATAACTCGGGATTACTCACCCCTGAGGATTAGAAAACCTCTCCCAAACGTTTTGGAGGCAATATGGAGGCTTCTCTTCATGAATCGAAGCTGGTTTCTCGACGTAAGTGATCCTTTTTGTTAGGTTTCTTAGATATACCTAGATATACTGCTCCTCTTCTCTCGGGATCTTATATCTACGCCATTATGGGTAGATCTATGTGTGTGGATGTAGTTTGTGATGATGTCTTGGTTTTGTTAGGAGAAGATATCTAGGGAGGATCCTTGGTGAATCGGCCCAGTATTCTTGTGTGTTCTTCGACCGTTGTGGTTTCTGTCAAAACCGTTGAGGTAGGGGATTCATTGATTCTCATTCTTGCATGTGTTACAGTATCAATAGCATTTTGGATCCCACTGGATGATAATGGAATTTACCTAATAAATATATATTTAAACCGGATAAATAAATTGCTTTGATCATCTGTTATTGCCTCTTATTTACTAGATAGTTTAATATATATGCCTTTCTTGTTAATCATGTTGTTCTTGAGGAAATTGATAAAGAACATAAAGCCAAAATTATTGATAATTGTTTGCCTAAATATAAAGAGGCATGAAAACATACCTCGTTCTTGTTGTAATTTGATATTGATCAAATTTGGCATAATAAGCATGTTTAATCGTCTATGATAGCTTACTAAATTGGTTCATGATGATCGATCCAATGAATTGAATATGTTAATTCAAGTTGGATTAAAGAACTTGATTGATTGAATTCCATGAAGGGTTTTGAGTTACCCTCCTGTTGTGAATTAGGGCTAAAATCCCATTTAATGTGGTGTTGTTTTTCCTGCTTCTTGTGTTGTGATGTGACCCTGGAGGGGTGTTGTGATATGTGGAGGTAAGGAGGCCTTGTGGTTGTGGCAGCAGATGTTGCCTAGAGTGGAGATATGCATCGGTTTATGCATATGGGTGTCGGGGAGGACACTAGGGATGATGGTATGGGGTGGATGTTATGGTTGGATGTTTGGTGGGATGATTGGTTGTCTATCTGCTTTACTTCTCCCCACTATTCAAGGTAGCTAGTCTTGCTTACCATCCTTCCGAAGGAGTCGAAGACACACGGGGTATGCCACATGCTTTTTGTGTTTATCCTCTCGAGGGAGGATGGGTCTAAGCTCTTGATATAGGCGCCAAAGACTCGATGGGTAGTACATCTACTCACCGTGTTGAGCCCTCTTGTGTTTAATAGCATAGGTTGTTTTTCTATAATGCCTGGAAATATGGGAAATTAATTTCTGTAATGAAAGATTGATTAAATGGTGATAATTAATGGGTATGGAGATGCTGGAATTTAAAGGTGACATTGAATATTTAAAGGAACACTTGATTTTGAATGTGATTCCAATGAAGATTAATGTTGTTGTGTTCATGGTTAATTAATGTGAAATGAAATAATTAACATAAAGTGGAACTGATGAAAAGGGAATGAGGTAACCTAATTAAGTTCATTAATTGGTTGGGTGCTTATAGTATACCTAGTCATAGAAATATCAGCCCAGAGTCTGAGAGACGTTAGCTTCAGTTGATACTAAGACAAGGTTACGCCCATAGTGTGGTTGTTAGTTATATATATTCTGTACTTTTTTGTTTCTATACGCTACTCCACCCTGTCAGTAAGGGAAACTAGCACCCCTGGGACTCTGAGTCCTGGGGGGTGTTTTCCCCAACATTCTGATGGGAGGGTGAATGGCTGACTGATCCCTTTGACCCCGCTCTCTTCTCTTGGTAGATACTAGTTCCATTGGGCACAGCGGTTAGTTTTCCCCATATATGTATGTAGAGGGTTGTAATTTCTTATAGTTATTCACACACATATATTCTGGATATATTATACTATGGACTACTATAGGTGTAACGTGTATACGTTGTGATGGCTTGAGGATCCTTAATCGGTGTATGGGCTGTAATGGCATGAGGTATAATACCTGATGTATGATACACGTTATGCGAGCTGTGGTGGCTCCCAGAAACTACCTAGTTACTTTTGGTTGTGAGGATGGGGTGGAGCTTCTCCCAGGTGTCTACGGGCAAGCCTTTGTGGTGCACGTGGTGCAGATTGTGGATCTCAACCCAGGTGTATACGGGTAAGCCTTTGGAGAGAGATGCACATGACGTATGTCATTGGGGAAAAGAGGCAAACCAGTTGGGATGTAGTAGCGGGGTACCCTGGATATTCTTTAATACATGCTATATTTTTGTATGCGTTACTTGGTGAGAGTAGCCATGTTGAGGTTGGGAACTTATTATACTTGTTTAGGTGACGAGTTAGTTTCACTATTGATCACTATGCTTTAGCATTCTTTCTTTACCTTTTCACGAGAGGCTTCAAGGAGGATCCTACTGAGTATACTATTATACTCAACCAACGTATATATAAACTATTTTTCCGGTCACTTGGAGAAGGTTGGAGATCAAGTTGGTTACTACTAACTTGTGGTTGGAGGAGCTGTTCGGGCTTATGGTCGCTGCCGTTTTACTTTCTTTTGGGTACTTGTAGTTTTCCCTTTCTATTGTAGTACTTTGTCAAGGCATTTCATATACGGACATTGGTTTCTTTTATATTTCAGTTCTGAGTTGGAGTTGGTTGGTTTCTATCTTATCTCTCTCTTCCTCATGTGTTCTCTTATAGGGTAATGCCTCCCATTTGTGTATTTATTATACCCTCAGAGCTAGTCGGCAACCCGGGACCTACTGGAGGCGGGACTCAGGGGTCATTATCTCCCTTTTCACATGGCCAGCCCAGGAGGGGTACACTTGTGGGGAGGGGGTCGTGACAGAGTGGTATCAGAGGTATGGTTGAGGGACAGGATGGAGTTTGTAGTTAGGCACATTTGAGGTTGCATGGGTTGGTTGGGAAACAGTGTCACTCATGTTTAGCAAGTGCGGTAAACACTATAAACCGGCTAAGACATAGGCGTTTAGGGACCCCTATGATCTGATGTATGGACCTTTATGTTTAAAATCTCTACTAAACAAGGTGATACTAGTTGTAGGGTAGAAACCTAGGAAAGGATCATAAATTATTCTTCTTTGTGCATGTGTGTTTGAATGGGTAGACCTTGGGATAGGTTAACCTAAAATGAATAAAAGAAAACAAATAATTAATTGATTAATGTTGAGTCTTCCATATTCCAGGCTTAAGAGATCTAACGATTTGTTCTTTTGTTGGTATGTCTCCAGTTCGACTTCCTTGTCAGGTTTTCCTAGAAGATGTCTAGCAGGCTGTTCCAGAAGGTCGCCGCAGGGTAGAGGTTGATGATGAGGACACTTGGAAGAAGACACTCTAAGAGTTTCAGCGCTATACTCAATAGAATTATGAGGGCTCTATTTCAGATGCAGTCATGGAAGACTTGTTGTAGGAGGTCGAGATTGGATTCAGTTGGATCCGTGCTCGTAAAGAGCACTGGGTGTCCATAGCTATGATGATGTAGTGTGGAGCAGCAAGGAAGTGGTGGTTCTTGTTCCTCGGGGATCGTGAGCAGTCAATGATGTCATGGGAGGAGTACCGAGACATGTTTAGACTTGAGTTCCTTTCTTCGATTACAAAGGCTTCCAGTCACTATGAGCTTCTTACCCTTTGACAGGGGAGCTCCAGTGTTTGGGATTTTGGGATCTGTTTTGGGAACCTTTTACGATATGCTTTGGACCTGTTACCAAATGAGGATTCTAGGGAAAGGCATTTCGAGGAGGCTTTATGTCCAGAGATCCAGTGTCAGTTCACCCCATTTATGTTAAACACATATCTTGAGGTGTTGGTGAGAGTAGAGTTTGTTGAGACGTCATTGGCTAGGACCGGATCATCACGAGAGGGGAATCGGAATGATTCCTCCCGAAGCAGAGCTGCGGTCCGGGGTTCCCTGTTTTTAGGGAAGAAGACTTCCCGTTCAATCGGGGGTAGGTCCCAGCCTTTCACATCTCGTTTCCCCGGAGGTAGCAACTCTCAGGCCTATGCCTAGGGATCAGGAACATGTTTTTATTATGGTGGTCGTATTCATCAGCAGTGGGAGTGCCCAACCATTCAGAGCGTTCATCCTGCACCAGGCACTACACTCCAGGTTCTTCCGTTGAGCCAGTTTCTGCTGAGGCAGCAGTAGCCAGTTGCACCAGCTTTAGATCACAAGATGGGAGATGGGGAAGGAAGGGTACAGCCTCATGATGCTCCCCGTCCTCAGAGAGCAGAGCACAGACGTGGTGGTGGTCGTCATCAGGGTTAGAGAGGACATGGTAGAGGTCGTGGTCAGCTTCATGCTCTATCCTTGCCAGCTCCGGGTGAGCCGGACGTCGTTCGAGGTACCCTTTGCATGTTTTCTACCTTGGTGTATGCCTTTTTTGATTCAGGAGCGACACACTCTTTCATATCACCTACCCTTGTCCATGCTTTGGGACTTGAGGTAGAGAGTCTTCTAGTGCCCTTAGCATTAACTACGCCAGTTGGAGGTTGAGATGAATTGTTTGATGTATGTAGATACTTTTAGCTAGTGTTGGCGCAACAGAACTCTTGGGGAGATTTCCTATGTTTACGGATACAACCATATGATGTCATCCTCGTCATGGATTGGTTGTATTTGTTGCATGATATCGTGGATAGCTTCAGGAGGAAGGTCGTATTCATTGGTGCATATGGAGATCAAGTGGTTTTTGTTGGTGAGCGAGATCCTCGGATGGGTCATAGGCATGTTGCATATTTATCATCCATGATGGCTGAGATGATGCTGAGTTCTTTAGAGGTTTAGTAGTTGGTGTTTCCTAGGGTCGTAGAAGAGTACCCTGATGTCTTCCTAGAAGAGGTTGTAGCATTACCCCCTTGACGAGAGATCAAGTTTGGGATCGAGCTATAGCCAGGAGAGTCTCCTATCTCTATGTATCCAAATAGGATGGCTCCTTATGAGTTACGAGAGCTGTGTATACAGCCTGATGGTCTGTTGTAGTGCGGCTTTGTTCGACCATGTCTGTCCCCATGGGGTGCACCAGTTCTGTTCGTGAAGAAGGCCGATGGCAGCTTGCGGTTGTGTGTGGATTATCGTCGTTTAAACAAAGTGACAATAAATAACTGCTATCCTCTTCTGCAGATTGACGATTTATTTGATCAAATGAAGGGTGAAAGTTGGTTCTCAAACATCAACTTGCGGTCACGATATCATCAGATGTGTGTGAAGGATGAGGATATCCCGAAGACTGCTTTCCGTTGTCGTCATGGGAATTATGAGTTCGTTGTAATGCCATTTGTTGTGATTAATGATCCAGTTGTGTTCATGGGTTTGATGAATGCTGTGTTCCGTGAATTCCTGGACAAGTTTGTGGTAGTTTTCATCGACGATATCCTTGTGTACTCCACATCTGAATAGGATCATGAAAAACATATGCGAGCCATTTTGGGAGTTCTTCGTCGACATCAGTTGTTCAGGAAGTTGTCGAAGTGTGAGTTTTGGGCTCGAGAAGTCCATTTATTAGGGCATGTTGTGTCCCAATAGGGATTAGCTGTGGATCCATCAAAGATAGAAGTAGTTGCATCTTGGGTAGCCCCCAAGACAGTTTCAGAGGTACGAAGTTTCCTTGGTCTCGCAGGATACTACAGGAGGTTCATAGCCAATTTATTTTGAGTTGAAACTCCTCTGATAGCTTTGACTAAAAAATATCAGGCTTTAAAATGGAATGATCAATGTCAGACAGCTTTCGATTATCTAATGGAGAAGTTAGTTAGTGTTGCATTCCTTTGTCTTCCAGTTGATGGAGTTCAGTTTGATGTCTTCTGTAATGCTTCACATCTGGGGTTAGGTTGTGTTCTTATGCAACAGAGGTCAGTCGTTTCTTACATGTCTTGGAAGTTGTGTCCCCATGAATGCAACTATGACACCCATGATCTTGAGTTGGCAGTTGTGGTGTTTTCTCTGAATTTGTGGAGACATTACCTCATTGGTGAGTGTTTTGTGGTTTTCACCGATCATAAGAGTTTGAGGTATGTTTTCTCCCAACATGACTTGAACGTACGACATCGTTGGTGTATGGAGTTCTTATAGGAATATGTCTTTGAAATATCGTATACATATGGAAAAGGGAATGTTTTAGATGATGCGCTGAGCTGAAAGTCATATAGTGATACTGTACGTGAATCCGGTGATTCCTGGAGAGTAATGGAAGAACTGTTAGCATTACACCTTGATATGTTAGAAGTCGGAGGTAGATGTTGTCTTTTTTAGATGATGGTACAGTCTTCCCTGTTGTAGAAGGTGGAAGAGTCCAAGTAGGGGGATCTTTAGGTGGAGGTCTGGAGAGACCGATCCATTTGTGGTGAGGCCCTAGATGGTTGGTCTGAGGATGAATGACACAGAGTGTTGTATCATGGAAGGCTTTTTTTTCCTTGGCGATGCGCGATATAGTTCTCACAGAGTTCCACAGTTCACCATTAGTAGTACATCCTGATGTGACAAAGATGTACCGATCCTTGAGGAGTCAGTTTTGGTGGCCTGAGATGAAGCGTGCATTTGCGAGGTTTGTGTCTCCATGTTTATTCTTCCAGAAGGTGAAGGTCGAACACCGTGTTCCTGGTGGCCTTCTACAGCCATTAGAGACTACTCAGTGGAAGTGGGAGGACATATCAATGGACTTTTTTTACCGGTTTACCTCGATCTACGGAAGGTTATGATGTTATTTGTGTGGTAGTGGATCGTTTAACGAATCATCCCACATTATATAATTCAAGGAGTCATGCTCAGTTTAAGTATTGTAAAGGTAGTATCTAGAGGAGGTGGTGAGACTTCATGGAGTCCCAAGGACGATCATTTCTGATCGATATCCTCGTTTTACCTCCAGGGTGTGGAGAGGTCTCCAACATGCTTTCAGTTCTCAGCAATGCCTTAGCACTGCTTTTCATCCTCAAACGGATGGTCAGACGGAGCGAACCATCCAGACTCTTGAAGACATGTTGCGCTCTTGAGTTCTTGATTTCGGAGGTTCATGGATGAGACACTTACCCTTGGAGGCGTTTTCCTAAAATAATAGTTTTCACTCCACCATCAGTATGGAGTCATTTGAAGCCTTTTATGGTCGGACATGTCGTTCTCTGTTGTGTTCGACTGGGGTGGGAGAGTCAGAAATTCTCAGACCGGAAGTAGTGTAGAATACAACAGAGATGGTTCAGGTGATTCGTGAGAGGATGAAGGCAGCGCAAGATCGTCAGAAATCATATGCTGATCAAAGGAGGAGACCCTTTGAGTTTAATATTGGGGATCATGTGTTTCTGAAGGTGACTCCTTGTCTCAGGCACTGAAGATTTGGTCATGGGAGTAAGCTTTCTCCCCGCTTTGTTGGGCCTTTTGAGGTGTTAGCTCATGTTGTAGCTGTGGTGTATCGAGTATCACTTCCCCCTCAGATGAGTCGGATACATGATGTTTTCCATTTATCACAGATATGTCGCTATCTTCATGATGACTCCCACATCATCGATTGAGGAGAGATTGATGTTGATGATGATGCCTCCTTTGAGGAGCGACCTGGGGAGATCCAAGACTGCCAGGATAAGGTGTTCCAGGGGCGTTCCATCCCATTGGTTCGTGTCTTATGGCGACACAGTGGCACGGAGGAGAGTACTTGTGAATGTGAGTCACAGATACGTGCTTAGTACCCATATTTTTTTGATGTTTAACTCTTTTAAATTATCGTTGTAGCTGATGTGGTTGTGAAACTTTCATGTTTATGAGATGGTAAAATTTTTTGCTTTGGTGCCTTTCTATCCTTTGAGAGGTATATCGATGGGTGGTTGTTCAGACCCTGTTTCGTTTTCTCTTTAGGTGGGTTTTGGATTCTCGAGGACGAGAATGTTTTGAGAGGTATCTGATGTAATGGCCCGGACCTCTCTAGTCCATTCCTTTGTGAAAATGTAGTGTTAAAGGTGTTTTGGGAGATCAGGGTAACTTGGTGTGCATTTGGGTAGACCTTTAAGGAAATCTAATGGGATATGGCCTTCGCACGGTAAGTGAACGGTTTTCCTAAACCGTGCGGCCAAACCATGCAAGGGTAGTCTTGGAGGCTATGACTAACGAATGGTTAGCGCATGGTTTGTCTAACCGTGTGGACTAACAGTGCGAGGAGTGGTTGTCAAGGGAGAATCTAACATACGATTAGTGCACAGTTTGTTAAACCATGGGAACTAACCGTGCAGGAACTTAAAGTTAGATCCTAAAATTGTGGATCTAACTCGTTTTGCCTTTAATCACCTCGTTTAAGCCCCTAAGCGGCCATAACTCAGGATTACTCTCCCCTGAGGATTAGAAAACCTCTCCCCAAGCGTTTTGGAGGTGATACGGACGCTTCTCTTCATGAATCGAAGCCGGTTTATCGAGGTAAGTGATCCTTTTTGTTAGGTTTCTTCGATCTTCCTAGATCTACTCCTCCTCTTCTCTCAGGATCATAGATCTACGTCCGTTATGGGTAGATCTAGGTGTGTTTATGTCTTTTTTATTGAGTTTTGGTCTTGTTTGTGTTAGGAGAAGAGATCTGGGGAAGATCCTTGGTGAATCGGCCCTGTCTTCTTGGGAGTTCTTCGACCGTTGTGGTTTCTTTCAAAACCGTTGAGGTAGGGGATTTTTTTCTTCTCTTTCTTATATGTGTAATGGTATCAATATCATGTTGAATACGACTAGATGATAATGGATTTCACCTAATAAATATATATTTGAACCGGATAATGAAATTTCTTTGATCGTCTGTTATTGCCTATTGTTTACTAGATTGTGTAATATCTATGCCTTTATTTTTAAGCATGTTGTTCTTGAAGAAATTGATAAATAACGTAAATTCAGAATTAATTGATAATTGGTTGGCTAAATATAAAGAGGCATGAAAACTGACCTGGTTCTTGTTGTAATCTGATATTGATCTAATTTGGCGTAGTAAGCATGTTTAATCTTCTCTGATATCTTAATAAATTGTTTCTTGATGTTGGAACCAACAAATATAATTTGTTAATTCATGATGGACTAAAGGAAATGATTGATTGAATTCCATGAAGGGTTCTGAGTTAACCTCTTGTTGTGAATTAGGGGTAAAATCCCATTTAAGGTGGTGTTTCTTTTCCTGCTTCTTGTGTTGTGATGTGACCCTGGAGGGGTGTTGTGATATGTGGAGGTAGAGAGGACTTGTGGTTGTGGCAGTGGATGGAGCCTAGAGTGGAAAGATGCATCAGTTTATGAATATGGGTGTTGGGGAGGACACCAGGGATGATGGTATGGGGTGGATGTTATGGTTGGATGTTTGGTGGATTGATTCATTGTTTATCGTCTATACTTCTCCCCATTGCTCTAGGAAGCTGGTCTGGCTTACCCTCCTTCTGAAGGACATGATGACACGTGGGGTATGCCACATGTTTTCCGTGTTTAGCCTCTTGAGGGAGGATGGGTCTATGCTCTTTCTATAGGCCGAAAAGACTCGACAGGTTGTACATCTACTCACTGTGTTAATCCCCTTGTGTTTAATAGCATTGGTTGCTTTTCTAGAATGCTTGGGAATATGGGAAAGTAATTTCTATAATGAAATATTGATTAAATGGTGATAATTCATTGGGATAGATATGTTGGAATTTAAAGGTGATGTTGAATCTTTAAAGGAACATTTTATTTTGAATATGATGCCAATGAAGTTTACTGTGGTTGTGTCCATGGTTAATTAACGTGCAGAGAATTAATTAACATAAAGTGGAACTGGTGAAAAGGGTAATTAGGTAACCTAATGAAGGTCATTAATTGGTTTTTTTCTTAATGGATACCTAGTATTTGAAATAGCATCTTGGAGTCCGAGAGACGTTACCTGTAGTTGAGACTAAGACTAGGTTATGCCCCTAGTGTGGTTTTGAGTTATTTATATTCTATAATTTTTGAGTTTCTATATGCTACTCCACCTGTCAGTAAGGGAAACTAGCACCCTAAGGGTTCTGATCCCTGGGGGGGTGTTTTCCCCAACATTCCGATGAGAGGGTGAACGGATGACTACCCCCTTTGACCCTACTCTATTCTCTTGGAAGATCCTAGTGCCATTGGGCACAGCAGTTAGTTTTCCCCATATATGTGTGTAGAGGGATGTAATGGCTTGTGGTTATTCACACACATATATTCTGGATATAGTAATCTATAGACTACTATAGGTGTAATGTGTATAGGTTGTGATGGCTTGTGGATCCTTACTCAGTGTATGGGATGTAATGGATTGAGGTTTAATACCCGACGTATGATACATGTTATGAGAGCTGTGGTGGCTCCCAGAAACTACCTGGTTACTTTTGGTTGTGAGGATGGTGTGGAGTTTTGCTCAGGTGTCTGCGGGTAAGCCTTTGTGGTGTATGTGGTTAAGATTGTAGAGCTTAGCCCTGGAGTATACAGGCAAGCCTTTGGAGAGAGATGCACATGACGTATGTCATTAGGGAAAAGCAGAAAACCATTGGGGAAGTAATAGCGGGGTACCAATGATATTCTTTACTACATGCTATATTTTTGAATGCATTACTTGGTGAGAGTAGACATGGTGAGGATGGGAACTTAGTATACCTGTTTAGGTGATGAGTTAGTTTCAATGTTGTTCACTGTTCTTTAGCATGCTTTCTTTACCTTCCCACAAGAGGCTTCGGGGAGGATCCTACTGGGTATACTGTTATACTCACCCTATGTATATATAAACTGTTTTTACGGTCACTTGGAGCAGGTTGGAGATCAAGATGGTTACTATGATTTTGTGGTTGGAGGAGCCGTTTGGGCTTATGGTCGCAACCATTTTACTTTGTTTTGGGTACTTGATGTTTTCCCTTTATGTTGTACTAATTTTGCATGGCATTTCATATATGGACATGTTTTTCTTTTATATTTCAGTTCTAAGTTGGAGTTTTTTGGTGTCTATCTTATCTCACTCTTCCGCATGTGTTCTCTTAGAGGGTAATGCCTCCCATTTCTGTGTTTATTATACCCTCGGTGCTAGTCGCAACCCCGGGGCCTAATGGAGGCGGGACTCGGGGGGTCATTATCTCCTTTTTTCACATGGCCGACCTAGGAGGGGTACACTTGTGGGGAGGGGGTCGTGACATATATGTCCATTGTTAAAGAAATTAAAAAACTTGTATTTTTTTTTCTTTTTTAGTATGGATGAATATTTGGAGAAAAAGAAATATCTATGTAGAATGTAATCATTTATGAAGTCATTTATATTGTTCCCTTATGAAAAATGTAATTGAGAAATTAAGAACACAAAAATGTTTTATAGAGACTCATAGTCTTATAATATTAACTAGAAATTATCAATGTTAAATTCTCAAGAATTTTGACCCACTTATCTATGTTAAAAAAAATACAAATAACATTTTTCTTCATTGTAGAATGTATATTATGATTTTAGATGAAAAAAAGGCTATTAAAAATGTTACCCTCCCTTATTTATATGAGGAATATATTACGACATATAGTTATTCTTTAATTAAGGACTTGGTTTCTATACTCATATAAAATTAAAGGGTGATAATAAAATATATAGATGAACTAATGACCCAAATGTATAAAATCCTCAAATGATAAGGTGTTATATGTTTTCATATTCATATTTAAAAATTAGAGGCATTGCCTATTTTGTACAACTATTTCAAATCTACTGAATATAAGTTTTTAAAAAACATTTTAGTAGAGAATGATATAATATTTTTTTAGTGATGATGATCTTAGTTCATAATGTAATATTAATAGAATATTAAGGTTCAAAAAACCACAATTATATAATTTAAAATAAGCTAAATTTGTATGCTTTTTAAAAGGAATTTCCTACACTATAAATTGTTATTATTAAGGAGGACACAATCTTACTAAATATGTTATTAATTTTTTGAGAAATCATATAGGAATAGAAGTCATCCTACTTTCCAAAGTGATTAATTAATAATAAACCACGGTTAAAACCACATTGTATGAATGTTGTGTTCTGATGATTTAAAATGTTGTGGCAGTAATATAGGATGGTATGCTTCATTAATGTAACATAATAAAAATTATAATTATTCTTTTTGGAACGAAATATAGTGTAAAAAAACCCTATGTATAATGATGGATATTTTCATGAGTAGTATATCTCATATTTCTATCTTAACTAAAGATTTACAAACGCATGCATATATCATTGATAACACTTATAGTAGCACAACATGATGAATTAAATTATTCATTATAATTTATAAATTGTTTATTATAAACCAATGTTAATGAATAAAATAATGAATCTAAAATAAAAATTTAAATATTAGTAATACAAGTATGGAAATAGGAGAACAAAAAAATTTAATTTTATATGGGTATTTACAATACCTCATTATGAAAGGATTTCATTTTTTGTTACATAGTATCAAATAACTAGCACTTCTCAATTCATGACCATCATGGAATACTTCATGAATAATGAAATTTTTAAATATATGTATAATGGTTTTCATGAATCCTTAAGCGGAAGAAATTTGAAAACATATGTGATCAAAATCCAATGTCTACCTCAATATTCTGGTGGACTAGTCAACTTACTATGAATAATACATTTAACTTCTATACCAAAATTCTCCCGAAAAAATATGGTACTTCATAAATTAATGTTTATACACTCAAATAAAAGTTGATAGCTAGCTTGAGTGAATTAATACATGGTTATGATAAAAATAATATATAGGATTATTCCTCCTTAAATAAGAGTTCCATATCATGTTTATAGATAACCACTTATATTGAATTATATGGAAAAAGATTTCAAACTCCATATTTATAGGGTGATGTTGGATGAAAATTAGTTGGGCTTGAACATGTTAATTTTATGGAGCAGGCGGTTCATGACTCAATAAATACAATAATTCTACTCAATTTCTATATAAAAAAATGCTAAAAATAAATTGTATCATGTGTTGTGTCTAAAATTTAAATATCATTAATTAATGAGACAAGTTCAATCTATTAGATATTTCCGAGGCTTATAATCCAAATGAACCACCACCCATGACTTCCACTAGAACTTATCATATTTTTATGTATTATTTGGAGACCATTAGAGGTCATCTGAATAGATGTTTAGATGGTAAAATCCTGTAAATATTAATTTAATAAGGTACATCAATATTTCACAAGTATTTTATAAATTTAACATATTTAATATTAATGAATATTAATTTATACTTTTATTACTAAATCACTGGTGAAATTAAATTTTTATAAATACAAAATTATATTGTTCAATCAATGGATAAAATTTATTTTTTTGAAAATTGGATTTTTTTGCTATAAATTTATTTGTTTAGGTGAAAATTATTTTATGATAAAATGATGGAAAATATTTATTTTGGTCAAAAATAATTTTAAAATATTTTATGTCAAAATAAATACTAAACATGAATATGAATGATTAATATTAAAAAAATACATTTTCTATAATTTTCTAATTATAATTTATATTCCCATTTAAAAAAAATCAAAAATTTGTTAATTTTAATTTTAAAAAATGAACATCAATTTTGGTTTCAAAATATTAATATTTTCGTATAATTAATATTTATTATTTTTGAAAATATTTTTTATAGTTGAAAATAGAAAATATTGTTTTAAAAATTATAGAAAATGTTATAAAATTATGATTATATATGTAGAAAATAAATTTTTTTAAACCATTATCGTGAAAATATAATTTTTTAACATCAAAAAGTAATCAATTAAAAGTATTTTATTTAATTTTTTAAAAAGATATTTTACATATTTCTGCCTAAATTATATTTACAACTAAAACAATTTTATTATGATATAAAATTATTATTTTATAATTAAATTTTTCTAATTATATATATCTATTAAAATAATATGGGTTTCATATTTTGAATTAGAATATACATATTATTTAATTAGTTCCATTATATTTTTTTGAAAAAATAATTAATTACATAAGTAAAAAGTACTTATCCCAAAAAGTCAAAATGTAAAAAGGGTAAAATATATTACTAAAAACGAAAATAAGTTTTATTGAAATTCCCACAATGATTGGAGAATGTATTTTTTGCCTATAAAAACTTTTTTCATCATTATTACCATTTTTTAGCCACATTAATTGAATAATTCACCTTTTATTATAAAAATTCTACTCTTCTCCATTATAAAAGGACTACTGGACCACCATATTTCCCTTAAAAACATTCCCTTTAGATCAACCTACCCATTCCATAATCCTTAACCAATACTAAAATATACATCCAAGATTTTATGGTCTCTTCAAAGGATCACGCCTCATTGTACCACATATTAAAGGATTTATCCAATTTTCATTGGATTTATTTCATTGAGTAATTCATTTTTTTTAAATTACTCCAATGAATTTATATTTTTTAAGTCTTCTAATTAAGCCTGATATTACACTCTAAAATTTTAAAAAAACTATTACCATTTCTATCATTATATTTTATTTTATTGGCGTAACAATATATTACTTCCATCCCCCATTTCATTTTTTTATTTGAAAACATCATCCATGCGTACTTGTGGATAACCACCTCTATCATCAATTTGTTTTATTTTCACTAAAACATTAAATATCTAGTTCAATTGGTTTAATTAATTAAAAAAAATTATAAATCTACATTATTGTTATTCTATAAATGTAAAATTTATTTCTACATTCATTCTATTCTTAGGAACATAAAAATTTCATATATATATATTTGAAGACGACCACCTCCACCGAAAGACATATTTAATTTTTCATCACATCCATAATTGAATTATTAAATTTTTTTTATTTAATTAATATTAAAATAAATTAATAATTAATGTAATATAAAATATATAATAATTTTTTAGTCATTATTAATATACATAATATTGTTCATATGGAGAATAAAAAAAATTATCACTGACAATGCCCCCATGAATCGTGAATAAAACAATAACTGAATGAAATAAAAATATTATAAGTCATTTTACCAAAATAAATTATAGTTCCATGTATAATATTGTAATTATGGTCTTGGTATCTGATAATTGGTATCAAAAATGAAATTTTAAAGCATGTGTGAAATAATAAAAATTGGTACAGTTTGATAAAGAAAATAAACTATAAATAACTAAAATGTTTATAATGAATGTCAATAATTGAATGATATATTTGGAAATAAAAATTAAAAATGGTCATAAATAGGTTTTTAATATAGTTATTATTATTATAAATGATTTTAAATCTTATTTATGGATGTCGATAATAATGATAACGTATTTTCATGACACAACTTCTTTTATAGTGTTATAATTCATCCAATATAACTTTGGTTCTACGAGTTGTTATACTTCTATCCTAGGATTAAATTATATTTATTTTTATCATTATTTTATGGTAAAATATAAATTATATTATTGGGAAATAAATCATTAAATTATCTACTTCTTCTTTGATGTATTTAATTCTTCATAGAATTTGATGATGACCGCGATTATTCTAACCCTCTTAAAATATGCACTTTAATTTAATGTCCATGATCACTCTTCTAACCAATAATTTCTTATTTTGATATCCAAATTTTTTGTGTTTTCAGTGAACATTGTGTTCACATTTTACACTTTTCAAAGGGATGACTTATCAAACTTTTACAGATGACGGATTAAATAATTTAACTGTTAAAAATGAAAAATATTTTCTATTAATATTTTTATATTTTATCTTATTGGGCACATATCTTGGGGAATACATATTCATATTCTTCATGTATGTTTTTTATATTCATTTTAAATAATATTTGACATATTTCTCATAAAAAAATAATGGAAAATGGTCTTTTTAAAAGTTAATCAAAACATCATCTATTTTCGATGATATAATGAAATGTTTCCTAAGGACATGTTTTACAGTTCTACATCCATTTAATCATTATGTAAAAAAGATCATGATTCTATGGAATTATTTTTTATGAATCTCATTAAAATTTAAATTATTATATAATTTTTTTGTGTGAGAGTTTTCTTAGTATCAACAGATATAATTCTTGAAGTCCAATTATATGATGTAAATTAAAAATGTTAAGGAACCCATTTTTCCATAAATACATCTTGATATTAAGAATGATGCGTTAATTTGGAACTTAAATGTAATGTTGATGATGGGTGGGGTCCAATATTTCCCTCTAATGCATTTTTTATAGTTTTATATGTATCATCCCTACCTATTTGACCACTAAACTAGTATCCAAAATGGTCACCACATGAACCAAAGTTTATATCATCAGACTCTGGAGGCATCTGAATAATTTTGAGGGTCTAGGGTGTGTCTGTGGGGAAACTATGCACTAATATATCATTGTATGAATATGTATAAACAATAGATAATACATAGAAGAAGTATAAACATGAATATATAACAATGGATGTATATTATAATAACTGAATATAAGTGGCCAATGCTAGTTTATTCAATGCATGTGTGATCGGTGACGATATATTACTTTAAATAGTAATAATAAATCATGAATTACAATACAGTACAATACAATACATATGTAATGAAATGAACTAAAAATCACAAAGGTAATCTCCCTGAGAATCCTATGGACTGGCTCAGTCCTATGCTCCATACTCCACCGGTACAAGAAATAAAACCTAGCAATCAACCTAAATATAATGTCCTCTCAAGTACTACAATGTAATTCTAGCCTATGGCAGGATTGAGATAATAATCTCAGTTGGTCAGAACCCATTGTGTCTAAAACCATACAATCCCTTAATATTGAATATTGTTATATAATGATCTAAGTACAATACAGGAGTATAAAATTATCACATTCATAATTAATCGTTATTAAACTGTATAGAAAATTGGGTTTCTAAGTACAACCTTACCTAAATACCTACTTTGGACTATTACAGATTCTGAAGGAATCCAAATTATCAATTCAAAACACATTTAATAAATTGGTTTTCATTATCTATTAACATATAATTATTAAAAAGGTTAATTGGAACCCTAGACCAATGTGAACAATTTTTTCTATAGATCTTCATGTCAATAACCCTATGGGCTTGAAAAGTAGCTAATCATGTGCCTCAAAAAATCACAATTTTATTCAAAAGAAGAGTAACATATTATGCACATATTTATTACTAAGAGAAATGGAAGAAGAAGTACAACTCCATCATAATTAATTCCCATAATTAAATATTTTATAACAAATCCCAAGATCTCAAAACTAATTATCAAACAAATTATCTTATTAAACAACCCCTAAATCATTAAATTTCCCAATAATATCAACAAATTAATTTACCGCATTAATTAATTCAATTATGAATTTCATTGGTAAACAAAACTAGAAATTTTTGATACTTACGTGTACAAAATCAAGTAATGACTTGGGACGTGGAAACTATACCACCTACATGGGAAAATGCATTTAATAATTAGACTTAATATCATGTGTTAAACAAGAAATATTCCAAAAATACAACAATGCATAAAGTAAAAAATGAATAGAAACCAATCATAAAATTATAATCCCTACTTTTTAGCTTATAAGACAACGCAACTCCATGGGAAGGGTTTTATTATAAAAACCCAACATTGTTTACCAAAAATTATTTATTATACATAAGAATCTTTTTCATTGTTCAATGGTCATTTTATCAATGGAAGTACTAAATCAACTAATTTAAAGAAGAACTTATAAAATTATTAAAAATTAATTGGAATGGAATGGGATCATACCTCAAATGTGGACCAAGCATAAAACTTTGGCACTAAATTTATTTGATGATATTCATTGTATGATTTCACGCACATATATATATATAGACCTTAATTCAATTCATATATTCCCCTTTCCATGAGGTAATATTTACTTGTAAGAGAGAGAGATATATGTATATATTTATATATACCTGTATATATGAGTGAAAGCAATCATGGAGTCATCAAATGCCCTAAAAACATAAAAACGGGACCATAAATCAACAATGCCCCCAAAATAAATTATGAGAAACCAAAAAACTGATTTAAAATCTTACCTTGGATGGTGTCAACAACTTTAATCAACCTGATGCACCTCACCTTTAGTGGTAAAAATAAAATAAAAATCATGATGGAGTCCCAAAAGACCCAACACACATTCTAACACTGGAAGAAAAAAAAATAACATGATTAGCCTAAACCCAATGTTTAACTGAATGAGATATAGTGATAGGGGAAGAGAAAAACATCCAACCACGGAAGGAGAATATGAGAGAAAGTATTAAATCAATGATTTAGACAAGAAACACCATGAAATATGAATATATTGATATATGATTAGGCGCAACAGTGTGTGTGTCACATGTATTGAAAGAGAGCCTAGGGAGGGGGTATCACCTAACACATGTAAGAGGAGGGATATGTTTTTAAGGTTTAATTTTTTTATTTTAATAGTAATTAATTTAATGAAAATTGTAATATATCGTCTTGGAGTACGGTTTGGAAAGACTTGAACCAACCATGTTCCCTCTCATAGACAACTAGGGAACCTAACATGGGCTTGTCGCTCAGTTTGGAAACTATGTGACCAATCTGTGGTGAGTAGATCATAAGAACATCCTCTTTCCACTTTTCGTGTGGGATGGGAACACAGTTTGGAAAACCATGTGTACCCCATGCGCACACTCCCTATCCACCTGTATAAGTCTACACAGTTTTATGCAATGAGCCTCAATATTTTAGAAAAATTGTGTGCCCTATTCATACCATTTAAAACATGATTGTCTATGTCTGGAACTCCTTAAAATAATTTAGACACCAGTAAAACATGTCAAGTCTTCTATAAAGTAGAAAATAAACACTTAAATGTGATCCACTTGTTGGAATTACATTTTAAATATCTTTTTAAAAAATAACCCATCCAGTAAATGAAAAACTCAAATTCCATTGCATTTTTTCTCATTAAAAAACTAGGTACTAAAAAATCTCCTCATCTTAGAACCTATCATCCTCAAGATGCCTTCGAGGATACCGAAACATCGCCCAACCTAAAAAGGTCATTATGTATTGTTCTAACAATTGAATTATATTTCCATACACCCAACACACCATGGATATTATGTTAAGCCTACAACACTTCCGATATTAAAACATGGGCCAAGATTCTTTTTTCCAACAGAAAAACTAATACGACACATACCCATTCCCATTTTCCTAAAGACATGATCATGTTATCATCATATTAAACATCTAGAAATTGGTTCTTCATACATTAGGATTTAATATAAAAATGGTCATCTTTTAAACATGGTTTTCCCTATTGTTGGAATTTCCTTATAAGGAATTTCCCTAACTATCTAATGATGCTCCCAGAAAGACATCTGAAATGGTTAAAACGGTTCATTCCCCATCGACCATAACCAATTTCAATCATACTTCCCACGAAATTTCATAGTTGAAAAACTACACTAATCTTCACCTGATGACATTCTAGAGACGGTGAATCACCAATTGTACACATAGGAACGAGGGATAATGAGCTGAGCCACTCCGGCTGACATTTCATTATCAAAACACCTAACATAGATGGATAGAGTCTTTTAAAAGAACCTAAAATACTTCCTCCAAGGAAGCATTCATTTACCATGAGGAGGTTCTCCCATTATCATACCCATCATATAGTGAATTTCTATGGTCAAACCATCAACTGGTCATTATACCATTATGGCATGACATGAATAATGGGAATAACTCGGATCTGGACCCTTTGGAATCCTCACCCTTTTTAATCCATCACCTCTCTTCCAGAAAACATGTATGGTATGTCAACAGGTTCATTTAAATGGAGGTTCAAGGAACTATACCAAGGTAGTCTGACACATTCATACAAATAGATCTTGGTATAAGGAAAAGATGTCAACATTAGGAAATTTATTGAGACCATAACAATATCATCCTGGCGGTCAAGTCAAAGGAAACTATTGTTTCCCAAGATTCCATCCAAGGATTACTTACTTGGGAACCCAAGAATCACTCGGGACTAACTACTAATTGATTAGATCCATACATTAGCATGAAACATGGAGAGAACCCCCCAAATAAGATCAATAGCTTTTAAAACAATAGAGCGGTGTAAGATGACAATCTCTTAGTGTACAAAGGATAAAATCAGGATAGGGGGATTGATCGTTGCTAATTGGAAAAATCTATGAGTATTTAAATGGTTTCTAAACAACCAAAAAAACTATAAAACTGAACTGTTGAACCCCTTCTAGTTTACATCTAGAAATAACATCAACTTCAACTACTACCACTACATCATTAACTGATACATAATGCCTTCCCACCCAAGTCATTATAAGATCATTTAAGATTAACCATGAATTTAGATTTGAGACTAGTTGTGTTTCTAAAGGTTGTATACATAGCTTACAACCACAATGTCACACTACAAACCAAGCACCAACACAATTCAAAACATGCAAGCCTCAAATGAATTCAATCGACACTACCCATTTCCAAATAGACCTCTTCAGTTGGGTTCCTTCTAATTGGAAGGGAACTTATTTTATATAAATGATGAGACATTCCCCACATTTGGAGTTTTAGAGATGTAAAAATAAGAGATCTATAGACTAGACCTTCACATGTACACTAGATCAGATTTACCTTTAACACGTCTATGATAATCCTCATAGTGTAACTCTGAAATTTCAAGGAATTAGACAAGGAATCCAAAACCGAACTGACTAGAATTTAAAAAAAACATTGTATTGGGAATGTTCTCATGATAATTGGTATATAAAAGATTATTTACCTCATATGTCACTCTACATCACAGATGGTCCCAAAAATAACTTAACAACACAACACTCAATACTTAACTAAACTCATCCAGTTTGTTACATCATTTAACACTTCTACATGTACGACATTTTTCAACACATACTACCCTGATATTGAAAAATCAATGAAACATCTCGAATACTATCTAGATATTTTCCACCCTATGAAATCAAGTATCATAGATATATAGAACACATTGGGTACCCATCAGAGATTTGGTGGCATTACCAAATGATCAAAAAATGAATATAACTATTTCATGAAATTTTAGGTATCTCGTTTAAATAGGATTTCATTTCCCTTTAATAGAAAACCATAATATAGAATTCCATGTGATACCTTCAATATAATGTGATCTCCCACATGTAATTAGAAATAATTCTTTTGGTTATCAAAATAAATCTTTTGCCTAATTTGAGACACTTTAATATTATCCTAATTAGTCATTACAATTATTTTATTTTTGTTATCATGTTCTATGCCTTTGAGTTTCTTTCCCCAACTTCATCCCATCATTTTGGAATAAAACATCTCTTGACATAAAATGCTTCATGCAGCTCCATTATTATACATGAATGGTAACTATTATTAGAGGTAAACCATACGAAATTTAATTAATGATTAAATATAACCTGGTAGTTGAGTGATAAAAACAACAACATGTGAAACATTGTATGAGCTGGTCCTTTGATCCCTCCATTGATTTGAGGATTGTAGGAAGTGATCAAATAATTCTCATTGTCGAGAGCCGTTAGATGATGTTTTTATATTTTTTATGAAATGCAGGGATCATGATAAAAATAATTGTTAAAGGTGTTCCATGAAGTCATAAAACTTCAAAAATGTAGATCGTTATGATGTTATCATGAGTCGGGTCATATCATATATCAAGGAAATGTTCTTATTTTCTTAGTAAATCATTGACAATCTATATCTCAACATTCCGTCTTGGATTCATTTATAGTCTTGTGACAATGTATATAATAATTTAATACCATTTCTATTCTTGAATATGAATATGTTAAAGGAATCCATTTGGATGATACCTAAAATCATTAACTTGTTGATAATCCAAGTATCTGGTTACATAATCATCAATTTCCTACTTCATGTAATCCCACCAAAAATGTTCATTTATCTCTCTATAATTATTTATACTCCTTTGGTGTGTAGTGAAATTTTAGATGTGAGAATCATAAAATAATTAACTTTTTATGTGAGGTATATATGGGACACATATCCTCATTCAAAATTTTTGCACACCATCTTCACAAAGAAAGTGTTATAATCTTCCTTCACTCACAGATTTCAGTTTCATCTGATAAACATCATCATCAAATTGAGAATCCTTGATCCTCGATAATAATGATGGGTTTTAAATCATTTGATAGATGATTGATGTCTATGATTATATTGAAATTACTATATTCATATCTACTAGATCCAATAACATATGATCTTTCTCAATCCACATTAGGAGTAAGACTCTATGATCATTCCTACTCAAATCATCTTATAACTTATTTAATTTCCATGGCTGTTAGTTTATTTAGAAATAATCATATTTGAGTATCTTGGGATATTGCATCTATCTCATCTTGAGATCTTTCTGTGAGATGATGTATTTCAGTCTCTTACCATCCATGTATATGTCAAATATTTCACTATGGAGAAATTTTCTCCATATTTTAAAATTGAATATTATATATAATAACTCAAGACCATGGGTTTTAATGTTTTTCTCATGAGTATTCAATTTCATTTTTTTATAAGAAATAACTATATAATTTTTCATTAAGGCACAACGAAATACCTTTTTTGTTGCATCACTATATATGATAAACCCATCATTTTTATAAGATAAAATTCAAATTAGGGAATCAACTAATCGTGTCGTTAGATCATAAAATTATTCTTTATATTACTTTGTCAAGACAAACATTACACCTTTATATATAATCATGGTTCATTGGTTATGAATTAGTGAAAATTTAAGAATGAATCACTTATAGCATCATTCCAAATAGATGAAACTACATACCTTTGTTATATTTTTTGTTGTAGGCCATTCTCTGAATAAATATTTCTTTGTAGTATCAAAAGTTATTCAATCGATGGAGATGATAGAACATAGAAAAGAGACTTATTAAACCCAAAAATTTCACTCAATAAATATCCCATATAGATCTTCCCTTCTAAGATAATTATGAATGATTCTCATGTGATTCTCATGTTCCTTATAACTTTTAGAATAAAAAATAATATCATCAAAGAATTAAAAAAATCATCAAGATATTTATTGAGTAATATATTCCTTAATTCTATAAAAACATTGGGTAAATTAGTCAATACAAATGGAATTATTGTAATCTCGTAATCTCCATAACATATCTAAACGGATGTCTTTAGAATATATAACATCACTCATAATTTTTGATACATGGAATGAAGATAAATCGTTGAAAAACATTGGGTGATGTGATGTTGATCAAATATTTCATCAATGGAAGGTTGAGGGTACATGTAATTTATCATAAAAGAATTTATTTCTTTATAATCAATCCATAACCTCAAGGATCCATCTTTCTTTGTAATAAAGAGAATATGGCCTCCCCATGATGAATCACTAGGGAGAATAAATCCCTTATCACTCAAATCCTCTAGTGGTTTCATCAATTCCACTAATTCAAAAGTGTCCATTATATATGGAGTCATTGATATTTGGCTTGAATCAAGAATTAAATTAATGGAAAATTTGAATTTATTCTATAGGTTATGTCCTGGTAATTTCTTAGAAAATGCATCAATGTAAACATGAAGACTAGGTACATATTCAATTTGATGATTACTTTATTTTTCACAGGGATTCATTTTATCCTTCTCCCGAATAATTTATGGCATTATATCTACTAAGGGTCGATATAAATATGAATTAATTGAATAATACTCTACTCCAAGGATGAGGGAATCTACATCTTCCTCACATATTGTAATTTACATCCTCTTGCAATAGATGTTTTCACCATATTTTGGGAACCACTTCATTCTGAGTATTATATCAAAGTCAACTATAGGAATGATTATAAAATCAGTACATAAAACATGTTTATGTGTCCTAATGGGTACTGCACGACAAATATTTGTTTCAATGAAACTTTCATTAGGAGTTTTTACTAATAACTCTCTTATGAAATCAAAAGTGAAATTTCTAAATTTTTTCGATAACCGGTAAGATATAATAGATTTAAATATTCTATTATGATATAAAGAATTTGTTAAATTTCTAGATATGATCAATGTACCTTCTTCCATGTCATTTGTTACTTTTACCTCTCTTAAAGTGATCACATAAGAATACCTATCTCCATTTTTCCTCATCTATGGTAAATTTTATTGAATATTGAGACATTAGATTCAAAATTCCCCATATCATTGATTTTTTTAAACTGAATATTAGTGTTTTATTCTTAATATTGAATTCCTTTGCATGGTTTCCCCTTTCTCCACACTTAAAAAAACTCACATAACCTTCAGTCATTTCCCAGGGTTCTTTTTTCCAAAGTCATCCCAATATGGAAATGGTTTCATTTTTTTATTCTTAGATGCATTAACAATTTCATGATTCCCAAAGCATTTTTTTATTCTCTTGGTTTCAATTAAATATGATTATTAATGAATATTAATTCTATGTCTTGATGGAATTGAAAATTATCTCTTTATATGATTTAAAATTCTGAGAAACCATCTCTTATAGAAGATGTGGCTTAAAATCATAAAAAAGAGGTCAATATTTCATTCTATGATGTTCATATAATATATTACATACATTGATGACCTTGTAATGGAATATTCATAATTAGAAACAATTTCATCATCCTTCTACTTTAAGAAAATTAAATTTTCCTTCATCTCATTTTTTTCAAGAGGGAACTACTTATCGAAGAATATATCCTTAAAAGTTCTACATTCCATGAGATTAATTTCTTATTCCTCTTATTTATTCATGAATAGAGACCACCACTGATCGACATCACATTGGGGAAAAAATATCCCATGTGTTTCCTTTTCATTTTCACTTCATTCCAAGGTCGTAAATAACTTCTCTAGATACATAATCAATTTCTCAGATAAAATTGGATTAGTAGTACAGCTAATTGATGAGGGAATTTTCCATATAATGTGATATATAATAGTTTATTAACTTTGTGGGATAGGTTTCTCCATTTAGGATGGTTTTTTTAAAACATGATTTTTTTAACCAATATTTCATTGATTCTATCATCTCTATAACTAGAAATATTGTTTCTTCAACAAGTAAATATCTACATTTTACACAAGTGTTGACACCATTCATCCATCCAAGTTACATTTCCAAAAAATGTCATATACATGATTTGATCATAAATTCATAATTTATAATTATTATATGGAATAGTAAATAACATAAATTTAAGAATCGTAAATCCTAGAATCATAAACATTGTTTACTATGGTAAAATCATTACTTCCAAATACATTATAATAGTAGGGAGATAAAATTATAACTATCCTAAGAATATCACCTAGAAGTTTTGAAACATGTTAATTTTATTTCTTTTATAGATGTAATAGGTTAAACTGAGTCAGGACCGACACACCATATTGGGTTTGTTACTTTTAGTTATAAATATTCCAGAAACACATCTACTTGTAGTATCGAGACTTTGGTGTATCTCTTGGAATAAAAAAATTATCTATACCTTCAAAAATTATGTAATTTTTCTATATACTTATCCTCAATGTCTATCTTTGGGTTATATTCCCTAGTTTAATTTTTTCTAAATATAGTTTCTAAGGTTTATGTTAAACTTCAAATGGTACAAACTATAACACCTCAACCCGAGTATCCTAGTTTAGCTGAATTATTTTATTACATTGGAACAATTACATGGAATCACATCCCATTGAACCAATCAGTTTAAC
This sequence comes from Viscum album, assembly GCA_963277665.1. Lineage (NCBI taxonomy): Eukaryota > Viridiplantae > Streptophyta > Magnoliopsida > Santalales > Viscaceae > Viscum > Viscum album. The sequence continues at coordinate 436,093,470 of OY728127.1, read as the reverse complement.
TGTATTGTATATCTAAACAATATAAATTATATACATAAAAAATACGAAAATAGGAAAAACATACATGATATATAATAAAAATAAATAAAAATCTTTCTTGAATGCTTATTCGTATGATTCCTCATCATAACATGGGAAAAGGAAACCTAATAAGGGTGTGGTAAAATTTCCATTAAGCTAAATTAAGGATGAATCAATTATAAATTAATGATAATAAATCAACATTGAAAGTTAAATAATTGATAACACATCCATTAAAATAACTGTATTAGGAAATATCAATGTGGAAAGGTGAGAGATTGATAACTCATTCCATTTAATAATTGAATAGAAAATGAAATACATCCTAATATATTTTGACAGAAAATATCATTGATTAATATTAAATGAAGCTAAATTTAGGAAACTTTTAATTATTGGACTCATTGTTTCCTAGGTACATGGAACCATTACCTTTAATTATATTCAAAATACATTTTTTCATAGTGGGTAAAAACCCATCTAATTTATCCAAAAATTTCATCTCATGAGACTACCGATATCTCGAGGGCTTGTCTATAACTGGGCTTCACCCATTTCATATTTATAAAAATTATTCCTCGAATCTAATTATCGATTTAATAAATATAAAATATTCCTTATCAAAAATACATATTTTATAAAAAATATATTTATCCATAATTTATTTCATTTATCAAATAATTGTGAATTTGAATAGTGTATGTAAAAATTATATATGTTTAAGGAAATAATAATATCCATTATATGATAATATGTATATTCAGGTAAATTTATAAAAAAAATTGAATTGAAAAAATTTATTGTTTCCTAATAATCTAAAAAATCAAAAAAAGTAAGTGATATTGGAAAGATTAACATTAAGAAAAATCCTGAGGTGAATAATCATTAAACATTTCAAGGTGTCATATACCAGTTTGAAACATTTAAATCATAATACCCATGAAGTAATAAAATTAAATTTAATATAAAATATCATGAGAATAAATATATTAATGATATAACATGAAAAAACGGTATTATATAGACCATATATAGGAAACTCGGTGAATAACTACTAATATGTATCAATGGAATGAAATTGAGAAGAAATCCATTAATTTAACCTTCCTTTTTGTTATTTGGTATTTATCCTCCTGCATAGCGTTCTTCAATATGTTAATAACTTATAACAGAACCGTAATCAAGTTTATAATTTCACATATTACAATATTAAATTTAAGGAAAGTTATTACATTTTAAATATTTTATATATTTTGGGTCTCAATTGTCTTGTTTTCTCATGTATGGATGGACATGAAATTAATTGTTCCTGTTAATTAGATCATTATTTCATCATATTCATATTGTAAACCATGAATTAATTATCATAAATATTCATTACTTATGAATTGATAATAATCTCTAATGTTTGGATATAAGAAATGAAACTCATTGTTCATTGATACAGAAGGCCATACATATGCATTAATGTTATGTTTATTTAATTTCCATATTGAAATAATAAAATGTAAATGATACATATTAATATTATAAATCCAATATCATATCTATGTTATATATTTTATATTGGATTGTTAAAACCATCCTTAATATATTCCATGTATAACGTGACCGAATCACTTCACTTTATGGAGGAACTTGTCCACACTTCAACAATTGATGCTATCATATTTAAAAAATGGAATGTATAGAGGAATGTGTTATAAAAGAATTAAACTGTCATGAACCATCCTCGGGACCAGTGCCATAACTACCCCATGCCCCCCATCCATAGGCCAGGGGCTGGTGACAAGCACCAAAGGCGTAAATCCCTAAGCTAGAAGGGAATTACGTTTTAAACTGTAAGCCCGGACAAACAGAGTACAAGATAGAAGCAAAACACAAAGTAAAACTGTGTACAAATGAGTGCTGAAAAGTAAAAGGGGCCCCAAATACAAGCCCAACTGTAAAGTACAAGGAACTAGAAAGTACAAGTACCACTAAAGAAAAGAAAAATAGTTGTTGGATCATCCTTCGAGATTCCTACCTGAAGTGTAGGTACAAATAGCCTCCACAACACTCCAGGTTCATCTGTCTCTTCCGTGTTCGGTCATGCCGTGTGGTCCACCTCTGTGTACCATCCATTCCTCGTACACTCAGCATCGGTCAGTGTTGTCTGTCATTTTCATCCAACACAACGAGGTGCAGGCATAGCCCGTGCAGCGGTGAGTATAATGATACTTAGTAGGAACCCTGAGACCCTCAATGTTGTAATGCCCCGGTTTTGGAAGCTGCCCAGAGGGGACCCATACATGGTTGGTCACATGGCCTCAAGTGCATTTCCCCAAATTCCAGATGCTACCGACTAGCAGTGAGGGCCTTGGAAGTGATAGTGGGGAAACAATGCCCTCATTGGCAGAGTACACAGCGGAAGTAAACATAACATGTAATAGAGGAAGAAGTAAATATCCAACAATAATAAACAACAGAAGACTAAAACAATAAACAATTGTAGAAAAAATGTATATATGAAATGATTAATGATAAATATCTAGGAAAGTAGCCAAACAGGTCACAATGCTGGAAATACAACAGTACCAAAACAAGTACAAAAGAAAAAATAAACAGCTCTGCAGCATCGCAAGCCTAAGCTTGGTCCCATGCTCTCCTACTCTAAAGAAATCAAGTATCCAAAGTCGAATGGCACTTTCCCTTGTATGTACCTAAAACAACATGGTCTTTTTGGGCCTAGAAGCATGGCCCAAATAGGGTGTGAGACAGAATCTCAGTAGGAAACCACCCAAAGATCATTGCCTAATAGTAAGTGAGCATATGGCAGGAAATAGTACAGTAAGCAGTAAACAATAACAGCAAACGGCGGGCAGTAATCAGTAAGCAGTAACAGGTTGATATACAATAGTAATCAATCCAAATAACAACAAGCAGCAGTGAAGAAAACAGCTAACCACAACAGGAACCCCTCTGGTAATTACTCACAGCCAACCCCTCTTGTCCAATCCAAGAAGTACCAACAACCCTCTGTGCAGTGAAATCATCCTAACCCCTCTGGTTTGGTCATACGAAATTATAGAACTCTCTGGGGAAGCTCACTCAGTCAATTCCCCTTATATTCTAGGGTATTCATGGAGTCTCTGAGGAAGATCATGTGGTCTAACCCTCTTATAGACCCAAGGACTAGAGACTCTCTAAAGAAGCTAACTCGGTCAATTCCACCTATAGCCTCAGGTCTATCATAGACTCTCTGAGGAAGCTCACTCGGTCAATTCCTCTTATATCCTGGAATGGTTTAAGGAAAAATCAAACAAGTAAAGACTCTCGGAGGTAGCTCTCTCGGTCTACCCTCTTATAGTCTATAGTATCCAAGACTCTCTGGGAAGCTCACTCAATCTATCCTCGGTAGTCTATATTGTCCAAAACTCTCTGGGAAGCTCACTCGGTCTATCCCTTATAGTCTATAGTACTGGGTTCTCATTGTCCCCTATCAGTCTATGTATAATAATGATTTAAGGCCAATGTACACCGATAGAGCTACTTGGCTAACCAGTCTACAGAATAACAAGCATGTCAAGAATATCATTCCATCCTACGGTCTCAAGGCTTAGAAAATAGGTATAGCGGCAAAAGGCTAACAAGAACCAAAAGTCGTAAACAAAACAAGGCCTGGGAAAAACATCCAAGCACAACAATTCTCCTCAAACATGATCAAAAAACCTCTACACAAGCATACAATAAAGGCATGAAAAACAAAATGGGAAAACGGTAAACACGGAATACCCTGTTCACGTGTTTTGGTGGAAATTTTCACATAAAAATAAACTACTTTGAAAGGTAAGGCACAAACCACCTACCTTGATGCTAGGGGATCAATATACTTGAACCACAAGGCTTGATTCTCCTTATAATTTCATAGATCTACAAAAACGCACAAAATGTTCAGCCCACGATATCTTGAGAAAGAGGGAAAATCATGGAATGAAACTCAAGAAGAAGGAATAAATCACCGCTATGGTTCTAATGCAATTGACGACAGTTGATTCGGAAAACAAATGGATGCTCTGGGGATTATAGTATGTTTTCAGCCGTACGGGATGCTGTCGATCGAAGAATCATGAGAATAAGACGATTATGTCGATTAGACCCGACCCCTATCTGTTTAATGAAAAAAAGAAAATACATGTCTTGTACTTCTGGAGTACACGACATGTACTAGGATTTTTCGTACTCTGCTTTAAGTAGCCTCCACATCGCCTCTACACACCGTGTGTGTGGCCCAGACATAGCCAGCACACGTCCTTGCGTGACATCGAAGTACACGGTGTGTACTTTGCAAATTTACAGATTTTCCTATATTTCTCAAAAATGACCAGAAAAGGAAAAAGCATACCTAAAAAAGAATATTTGGGTTCTTTCAAACTTCCCACCTTAAAGAAATCCATCCCCGAATTTCCCTAGTGAGGCGTAGACAAAGAAACACTGAACAGATCCAGCCACTGCGATGGTAAATCGGCCTCCCTCTCCCATGTCCCGTCTTGTACTCACCCATGATGCCATAGCACCCGTACCAGAGGAACATACTGGCCACGGAGAACCTTTGTACTACAATCTAAAATCCAGATAGAATTATCCTAAAATGATGCGTCCGCTTCAAGATCAACCTCCTCAGGTTGAAAGACATGAGACGGGTCTAAAAAGTAACGTCCGAGCTGGGAGACGTGGAAGACGTCGTGCATAGACCGGTACCTCTGAGAAAACTGCAACCGATAGGAAACCATCCCAACTCTCTCCAACACCTCAAATGGCCCGATGTATCGTGGTGAAAGCTTACCCGGTCTTTGAATCCTCTTGAGTCCCATCCTCAGTGTGGCATGTAGGAAAACCTGATCCTTGACCTCGAACTCCAGAGGTCATCTCCACTGATCAGCATAAGACTTCTGTTGAGACTATGTTGTAGCCATCCTCTTCCAAATAAATTCTATCTACTTTGAGGTCTCCTGAACAAGACAAGGTCCCAGCAAAGCTGCTTCTCCTACCTCCAGCCAGCATAAAGGAGATCGGCATGGTCTTCTGTACAAAGCCTCGTAAGGTTCCATCCAAATAGTTTCCTGAAAACTGTTTTTATTAGAAAACTCTACAAGAGGAATATGTTTCTCCCAAGAACCACCAAAATTCAGAATGCAAGCTCAGAGCATATCCTAAAACACCTGAATCGTATGCTCAGACTGACCATCTGTCTAAGGATGGAATGTTGTAATCAAAAGTACTTGTATAACCAAAACCTTATAAAGCCCCTGTGTGAACTGAGAAGTAAAGTGTGCATCCCTATCTGAAACAATGGAGTGTGGAACTCCATGAAGACGTACAATCTATCGGATGTACAACTGACCTAGATCATCAACACTGAAGGTCTCTTTGATCATCATGAAGTGAGGAACATTCAAAAGCCCGCCACCGACAACCCAAACATCATCACTCCCTCAAGGTGACCTCGGTAACCCGGTCACGAAGTCCATCGTGATATAGTTCCACTTACACTTGGTAATGGGTAACTGCTGCAAAATCCATGTTGGTCGCTAATTCTCTGCTTTCACCTGCTGACAAGTAGAACATCTCATGACGAACCCAGCAACATCTCTCTTCATACCTAGACACCAGTACTAGTGGTGTAGATCACAATACATCTTGGTGATCCCAGGGTGAACTAAAAAAATAGAAGAATGAAAATACCGCATTATTTCCTCACATATATCTAATGGCACCCATACGCATCCCTGGAATCGCAAGATCTCATCCTTGCCCACTTTCCATCAAGGAAGAGGGTCCTCTCCTGACACACTCTCCCGTAGGACTAGGCCTTCCGAGTCTGGTAGTTTCCTCATCCATACCCGATCGAAAATGGTAGAGGTAACAACTAAAGAAGATAGAAATGTATGTCCCTATCTATCATTCACCTCCAAATGATTCTGAGAGAACAGAGTCATAAGCTGCCACTCACTACTGGCCACCTGAACTTCCTGTATCTGAGTTCTCCTTCTCAACGTGTCAGCCACTGCGTTACCCTTCCCAGGTGTATAGGAAAGCTCAAAGACAAAGAACTGAAGATACTCGACGCACAAGCCCTGTCTCAGATTCACATCACGCTGAGTGAAGATGTACTTGATACTCTGTTGGTCATTGAAAACCACAAACTACTCTCTGAGAAGGTAATGTCTCCAACAGTGTAAGCCATGAACAACAGCTGGGAACTCCATATCGTGTGTCGGGTAGTTTCCCTCATGTGGCCTCAATTTCCAAGACTCGTACGCAATGACTCCATCTCCCTGCATAAGCACATCTCTGATTATGACACCTGAAGCATCACAGTAGACTGTATAGAACTTTCCCGAATCTAGAAATACTAGTATCAGTGCCGATTTCAACCACCCTTTTAGCTCCTCAAAGGCTGACTCACAGGAATCTGACCATAATAACTTCACAACTTTCTTGGTCAGACTTGTCAGTAGTGATGCAAGGAATCAAAAGTCTTGTATGAAATGCATGTAGTATCCAGGCAGCCCTAGAAAACTCCTCACCTCAAAGACATTCTTCGGCTACTCCCAGGGAACTACAGCGATCATGTTCTCTCGGTCTACTGATACTCTTGTCTCTAAGATAACATGACCCAAGAAGTGAATCTGATCCATACAAATGTTGAATTTCGAGAACATAGCATATAACTGATTCTCTCTCAGTGTATTCAAAATGATTTCAAGATGGGTATCATGGTCATGTCGAGTGTGAGAGTACACTGAGATGTCGCCCATGAAAACCACCATGAAGGAATCCAAGTATGGATGGAACACTTGGTTCATCAGGTCCATAAATTCTGCTGGTGCATTCGTGAGACCGAATGTCATGAATGTATACTCTTATAGACCATTCCTACTCCTGAAGGCAGCAAGAGGTATATCATATGGTCTAACACACAACTGATGATAACTGGACCTCAACTCAATCCTCGAGAACACTCTGGCTCCTCGAAGCTGATCAAAGAGGTCATTGATCCTCAGAAAAGGATATCGGTTCTTGATCGTCAACTAGTTCAGCTTCTGATAATCCACACAAATCCTAAGGGTTTCATCTGCCATCTTCGCTAATAGTACTGGTGAACCCTCAGGAGAAGTATTGGGTCGGATGAAACCCTTTGCCTGCAACTCCTCCAACTGTTTCTTGAGCTTCTGCAAGTCAGGTGTAGCCATCCTATAAGGAGTAATGGACACCAGTTCCACTCCTTTCATGAGCTCAATCAAGAAGTCTACCTCATGATTTAGAGGAAAACCGGAAAATTCCTCTGGAAAGACATCCCTGAAACGATCCATCACTGGAGGAAAGTCTAACTACAAAGTCCCTGGTCATCTAGATAAAGACTGGAAATCTGGGTTGTAACTTCCCCTAGCCCATGATGATCTGGTCCAGCTTTACTCAATTGGATATCCCACTCGCCTCTATGAAAAAATGATCCACCCTCTGTTGATATGAAACTCACCCTGTGATGATAGCAACCGACGACTGCCTGGAAGGTAACTAACCAATCCATACCGATAATGACATCATAGCCTGTCATCTCTAGGACATATAGGTTCCATAAGAAGAGACACCCTGAAACCTCAAGAGGGAACTCTATTCATTGACGTATGCAATATGTACTCATTCCCAACGGTGTATCAAGAGTCAACATGTCGGCAGACAAAAAGATACAGAGCCCAAGGCTCTCCACAACAGCAATAGAGATAAAGCTATGCGAAGAACCAGTATCATAAAGGGCTGAAGATAAAACTAAGGCTACTAAAATCGTACCTCAAACTGTGGAAGGGCCAGTATCCTTATATTTATAGGTCTTCTCCATGGCGAATGTATGGCCTGTACCGTGGCCCTGTGCCAATGGATGACCACTCTGAACTGATCCAATCTGTTTTCGTTGGTAACCTGGTGACTGACCACCACGACCACGACCTCCACCTCGGCCTGAACAACTAGATGAGCTCCAGTACCCAGACTAGTGGGACATTGGCGATACATCTCTTGTACACGGCGTCATAGAGGAACCCCTTCCACCAGTTGTAGGTGAGATGATCTGAAAAAAACACTGAAGATGGCCCGTCTTGCCGTAAGATTGGAACTCCATTGGTTCCCTCTGGCAGAGAGGCCTAGAATGCCTGCTCCTCCTATATTGGTAGCACACTACCTAGCTTCTTGAAGATACATTCCGCCTACCCGGATCTCCTCGAGCAGACTCCCTGCGGCGCTTCCTACTATCAGTAGGAGGAACACTGACTTTGGATGTCGAACCGCCATGGAACACTGCTCTTGAATCCCTCAGATTACACTTAGTGATCAGAAACTGGTTGACGATAGAGGATATCGAAGTCAACCTGATGATATTCACCTGGGAATAGATCTCCTATCTAAGTCCATCCTCAAACTACCTAGCATGGAACAACTCATCTCCTGCTAAAATCGGCGTGTAGCGCTGCAGCTCGGTAAAACAAGACGAGTACTCCATAATAGAAAGAGTACCCAGTTCGAGACTCATAATATCCCAGGCTCGGTCAGCCATCAAGGTCTCCGGATAAATGTAATCGTAGAAGATGAACCAAAACTCATATGAAGTCATACTCGGCTTGAACCCTGACCGCGAGATCACCTCCCACCACCTCTTGGTGGTGTCTTGGAGAATAAAATTAGAAATATTTACCCATTTCTCTAGAGGTATCTCCAGATGCTCGAAGATCCTCAGTGTGGCCTCTAGCCACGAATCTACAGCATGGGGTCCTCCATCCCCTATGAAAGTACGAGGATGCTGCTACTGGAAAAGCTACATCAACTCAGCCATCGATGGGGCAGGAGGTGGTGCTCCCTGAAAGGTCTGCATCATCCTCAGGAAGTCCTCCCTGAACTGCACATCAACGCCTACAACAGGTATAACTACTGGTGCCAAGGCTGGAACAGCAGGAGGATCTACAGGAGGTCCCTGATCGGCCATATCCGGTGTTTGATCACTGTCTGGCAGCTGACGTACAATCGGAGGACGTCTCAGAGGCATAGCTCTGAAAGATCAAAATAACACCTTATATCAGTATTATCAAGGACATATAACACAAGAGTACAGAAAGGGAACTAGAGAAAGAAACACTCATGTTTTACTAAACATGACTACACTACATGTTTAAAAACTACACTATGTGTTCCTTAATTCCATTCACATGATTGTGTACTTCTGCCACAGCTGGTCGTGTAATGCCCCAGACTACACGGCGTGTTGTCCCCATACACGGCGTGTACTTGAACTCCAATCCCCTGCCCGAGTCTCTTTTCACGGCTAAATCACACAGTCCTCTTAACTATAGACTACACAGTGTTCTCACTAAGGACACGACGTGTACTAGACAATGTTTCAGCGACCCTTGTTGTTAGTTACACGGCCGGTTACACGGCTGACCCTTACACGGCGTGTTCTGAACAAACACGACATCTATAGGAGAAAATAACACTGACCCGTGTTGTTTGTGTATCATCCCAGTTAAATAAAGAATAATAATTTTTCATATTTGTTAATTTTTGAATTAAATATTAATATTACTTTATATGGGTTTCTATATTCGATAGCATACCCGATACGCAACAACGGGTTTCTTTGAAATCTTACGTTGCACACTAATAATATATTATAATTTTAAACGGTAGTTAACTCCTAGAAGTTTTATTTTAAGGAATGAACTAAACTAAGTAAAATATTATTATACATGTTTTTTAAATGTATTTAAATTTATCCAAAAAATGTTAGAGGCTTAAAATTTGAATGAATCTAATTTTAAGCATAATTTACATTAAAAGAGTGATTTATCGCCTTTTAATGGAGAACCCTTTTTAAATATAGTTTTGGTCACAAGAATACATTATATATGACCAAATTAAATGATTCTTTATAATGGGGACATCAAAATTTACTTTTTGTAAATTTTTGGAATTTTTCCAACAAAGTTCATTTTTTAATTAATAGTGAAAATTATTGTATTTTAATTCAAAAGTGCCTTTTAATCTTATTTATTTATATGTTTAGATTATCCTTTTAATTGGTTTTAAAGTGAAATTAAAATTTATCTTTACCATTTAATCTAATTTTGGTCATTGGAATTAATTTCACTTTGAAATTGGACATAAACAAGTATCAATCTTTTGATAGTGAATGTTTCTTAAAAACACGTTATTTGTTTTGATAACAGGAATTAATTTTAAAATTAATTAATTACACTTCTATGTTTCGAATTTGGAAAAGTAGACATCATTTTTGAATTCGGAATATCAAATATAGCTTAGGCTGAATTTTTGGTATTTTTCTGAAAAACATCAATTTTTGATGAATAGTGAAACCACTTAGTGGTAGTTAAAAAAACTGACTTTTCATTTTAATGAAATTTTACCACTTCTATGAATTGAATTTAGAAAATCCTACAAACATGGTTGTTATAAATAAGTAAAATTTGGTTCAATAAGATGAAAATAATTATTGGTGAATAGTAACTTTTGACTTTTATTTACTGCGGTTAAAGGTAAATAAGGTAATTCAAGATAAAAAGAATATTATAATAGTTCAAAATTACATTAAAACTTGTCTAAACCTTATTTATTGAGTAATTTACGACCATGGGCATCTTTGGGTCGTTTTTGGGACCCCATTGAGCCACTTGGGAGTGATAATGACAATTTAGATTAATTAATTTAATGTGAAGACAAAATTGACATCAACAAAATTATTTTAGTAATTAATTTTTATATGGTGTTATATAAGACAAATTTTCGACTATAAGTATTATTTGGAAAGATACAAAGATTTCCTACATGATTGTTTTTTTTTTATAATTTTTAGACATCAAATAAATTAAATTATTTTGACACAATAATGATGCAATATTTACCTCATTAATAAATAATTTAAATAAATAAGATTATAATGATTAATATATTATTCAAAACAGGTATAATTCTGATTGGATGATTTTATTTCTAATATGAGTCATATATCATTGACCTTAATGGTTTTTGGACCATTAGAAACCGAATATCATTATATAATAAAATAATGTTTTCACACTTTCCTAAAGAGCCCCTCCTCTCCCTGATAAAAGGAGACCATTTCAATCCAACTCGTCACACCTCTCAAGCCATTTTTCCTGTCCCAAATCAACCAAATTAATCTACCTATATCCCTATCCTCCTCCTAGAAGCCTTACTCTAGGCAGAAGGCACTTTAACAATGCTTTGTTTCAAACCAAAGGGAGTTACCCAAATTAAATGTAACAGTTTCTCTTAAATTGTTTTTATTATTTTACTTCTCCAGCCCCTAAACTCTTTTTATTCCTTTATTTTGTAAAAACACCAGTATCCAAGATATACTGGGATGTTTTTATAAGAATTATTCGAAATACACTTACACACACCTCCATCTAATGGATAAATAACATAATGTTTCCGTGGATGGAAAACTAACGCCTCACGAAACAATGATTGTTCAATTACATCTTACCGCCTCTCATGGTGGACATTATGATGGCACTGTATTTATATATGATATATATTATGTTTATTATTTCCTTATGCTTATGTACTACCCAATTATATCAAGCCCTTATGTTTTCCTTAGTGGTTAAATACGATTATCTCATTTGAGAAAGTGCGGACCACCACCCCCTCAAAGTGATGTGACTCGTTAATTCCTTATGTGGGATGTATAAAGGATATATTTAATGATATTATATATGATATTATACTTTAATTATATTATACCTATGTATCATTGTGTTTTAATTCCATTAAAATAAGAAATATAAATGAAAGTTGCATTCATGCGTACGTATGGCTTACCGTCTCCATGAACGGTGCATTTCATTTCATACCTCAAAATGTCATGTAAGTACATGTATATACAGGATATATATTATATAAATTATATCTAAATCATAAATATAATTCTGGATATAATGAACCTTTGACCACATGAACAACATGTAATTATAAGAAGTCCATTTTTGACACAAGAACCATATATCGACAAAATGAAGATTATTAACTTAAATGATTACATAATTTTTATAACATGGTAATAAGAGATATAAAAGGAATAATAAACTTGAAAAAGGTTCTTAAGAAATTATAAATTAACTTTAGTTTATTATTCAGTAGATTAAATAACGATCGAGTCAATTCAGACATGAGGTAATGGATTTCTTATCTCACTTTTAATTTAGTGAGATTTCTATTGTTAGCCACTTATTTATTTCATGTGGTGTAATTTGTACTGAGATTGATATATATTATGATTATTATCTTTATATTAATGATATTATGTGATTCATTTTTTGTTCATTAACGTTTGGTCTTACGACTCGATTTGATTACAATAACGTAAGAGTTCTTCATCTCACTTTTTTTTCCCGTGATATTCATGCTATATTTTCCACTATTTCATTTTGTGTGGTGTATGTACATCCCATGATTGTACTCTTTGTGTAATATAATTTCATTTATGTGTATTTAAATCTTTATTGTATGATCCTTCTTCATGTGGCATATGTTTTGTACGTTACCAAATCGGTTAGAGAACCTTTCACCCTTCGCTATTTGAAAGACTTATTTTTATTATGTCTTTTAATTTACATCTTATTTTGTTGGGATATGTTATTTTTTATCCCCATTGATGTAAAATTTATGTCCAAGTAATAAGAAACCCTTTTTATCTTATCAACTCATTTTATGAATTTTAATGTGACGCCGTTAAGCTGTCAAATTTTTACAAGGGAACTTCTTAACCGAATTTCAATTCTTTGGGTTAAACTTGTACTCATTGAATATGTCATCCAATGCATATGTGTGAATGACCTATGGTTGTTTTACAATTAATATCCACTTATGTTTTGTGTATTTATATTTTTCACCCATAATTATGTGATTGAGTTATCAGTAATTTAAGGATACCGTCTTTATAAGGGATTTCATCTCAATTTACATTTCCATTGAGACTTCACTATTGTTATGCACCAATTCACTCTTATATGGTGTATATATTGTACATTGACATATTATATCATGAATCCCTTTATTCTCATGATATTATAAAGTTCGGATTAAATTTTATTCATAAATTATTTTTATTCAAGTGCCTCTCTTTTTGTTAAAAAAACTCTTTAACTAAAATATCGTTTTAAATGTTTTAAATATTTATTATTCTAAATATTTATCATTAATATCCACGTTTTCAAAATGGGTTTTAGGATTTATTTATATGTACGTTAATGTTTTCAAATTATAATTCATTTAAAAGCTTCAAAGTGGTATGGGACACTTTGATTCAAAAATCCCTTTTTAAAAGGTTTTGAAAATGATTTGATAAAACATTGTTTATTTCAATATCTTGATTTGATACATTAGAATGCGGAAATGTTATCTTTCCATTATAAATGAGTTATATGTTATGATTATGTTATGGTTATTGGTATTTGTTTACGTATATGTGTGGTTCCGTGATAAACCTTGGGCGGGTGAGCTCGAGATAGCTCTCCAATGCATTGGGTAACGTGACAGAGGTAAATGTGATGTTTCTCCTAAGAGATTTAGGGAATATATTGTGATGGGTATTCCAAGTGTAACTCCCTACGTAGCTGTAATAGCTATAATGTAAGTTTGATATGGATTCCATAAGTAACCTTTATGATTTGTGATTTGTGTGTGTTATTCATAAGTCTTATGATTTCATAAGGTGTGTTATGATTGAGAAGTATGGTTTCATTGATTTGTATTTATTGTTGGGATAATGTTTTCCTTCTTTATTTTATAACCCTTATTGATCTTTTTATGCTCATCCCAAGTTTTTGAAATGTTTTCCACAGGGCTAAAAGATGAATAGGTTCAAGGATGGGATCAAGGAGAAGTCATGTTGTCTAAAACATGGAACTAGACATGTGTCTTTTTAAGAGTTTTTATTTTATGAAAAAAATGGATACTGAGTAGTAGTTTCTACTTGTAATATTCAAGTTGTTATGAAATAGTTATGGACTAATTCTCTAAAACTCTAAACCTGAAAAGATCCCTCAATGTGAATTATTCATTTAATTAAATATTATGAAATGTTTAAGGTCGGGACCTTATATTTGGTATCAAAGGTCGGTTTAGATAACTTTAGAGGTTAGGGAATTCATTAAGCATATGTGACATTACCAAGATAGGATTTCAGAAAGAGTCATAGTTTTTTTTAGATAATGTGAATGCGTTTAAGATAACATGCATAAGTATTTACCCTCCTCATAAGATATTATATGTTGATTTTACGGATATAATCACACTAACCTTTTTGGTTTTAGTAAATGGATGGATCTAGCAAGCACCAAAGTAACAGTGGACATGAAGAAAACTGTGATGGATTTATGAATGAGAAACTGAATGAAATGGGTGATGTAATGAGAACTCTTGTGGTCATTCTCAACCAACTATCTAGAGTCATGATTGACCACCTGAACCATAGTGATCTTTATAAGTAATCATATATGAGAGAAACAAATCCCTACGGATGTTCAGGTAATAATCATAAAGGTAAGTGTGTTCAAAAATCGATGTGTCAAATATGTGGAAAGAAACACCTAGGATAATGTTTCAAAGGTATAGAAAGATGTTATAGATGTTGGAATGAAGGTCAAAAAGCAAGAACCTGCCATGGAAAAAGGAAGCATCTAGTTGACTCTAGGAAAAAGAAAGAAGTTCTTTCTGAGGGATCAATTGAATGTTTTAAACGTGGTGTGCATGGTCATTATACAAACGTATGTCCTAAGAAGAATTTTTGGTAATGGGATCACCTGGATCATACAATTATTCGTTTACCAATACCTAATTCCATTCTGATTGAGGATGAAGAAACTGACAATGACCAATAAAAGGTATGGATTATTTATTAACATATGTTATCCTATTATTGAAATATTAGTATATGATTCATGATTTGTTTTGTAGGATAGAAGAATTTCAGAATAAGTTGGAAAGGAATGGTTAGTTGATCATGAATAATGTTGAATGATTCAGAAGTCAACATATATGGGATTCAAGAGTTATGGTAGGATTTAGGATGGTGAAATGCTTAAAAGTTTTAAGGCTATTTTAATGATGGGAATTAAATTAGAATACTTTTTATAGTATGTGTAACCTTGATGTTAGATATATGAATATTTTATTCCAGGAATAATTATATTCTATTTTTTGGATATAGTTATAAAGAACCATTTGGGTTTATATTATCCTTTAATTTGAGGCAATTTTCAGTTAATACATTTTGGTATGGAAAAAAAGTTATTTGATAACCTTTGTGGTTAAAATATTTTATGGTTTTTTTGATGAATTTATCTTTTTTTGGAATACTAGAAAATTATGTAGTTTTTGGAAATATACAACATTCAAACCATGTGACAACCCGTCGCGTTGGATGAAGCTGTGCGAATCGAACCCACAACCAAAGTGCGACTGGTATATTTCGCCTACCACTGGACTACATGAATTCCTTGGTTATTATGACTAATTATTTTTAGTTAGATGATCTTATGAATCAAGAATAAGTTCATTTTGGGTTATCAATGTAAATAATTAACCTATCATGGAGGATATGTGATTAGATTAATTACTTTTCAGTTTGAGACATTAAGAGTAACTCAGGGTATTTGGAGATAAATGTTAAGATTTACCTTGGAAGACTATGTGATTAAATCCTTCAGAGATTTGGGTTTCAATCTTAGTTTGGATTAAATTGAAGAATTTTAAGGATAACTATTTATTTAATGGTATTTCTTGATCCTGGGGTTCTTTTTTTGGAATTTTGGATATTAAGAGTAGTATTTCTTTTTATAAATAATTATCATTTTGATGATTATCTAATCTTGTACTAAAAAATTTGGTTGATGTATAAATACAAGGTAAATAGATAGTTCTCCTTTTGTGGATTATGTGATTCTCTAGAAGATGATTCTTGTGCTTTTGATGTGACCAAGTCTTTTTGAATGCTCATCATTTAGAGAAATGATTAGTTTTGGTAGAAACATATTAAAAGATGAAACTCTACTTGAAGGTAAGTATATTTCCTTATGTTTTTATTCTATGTAGAAGATTAATTCCACAAAATTAAGAAAAGAAGTGTAAAACAAAAATGTTGTTGGTTTACGTTTCCTACTGGTTAATCAAAGACCATTTACACACATCATAATTTTGTGATTTTCTTGTGGTTTACATTCTCCTAATCATGTTTCTTATCACTCCATCAGAACATGACCCTTTGTTTTCTCCTCCATATCCATGTTTTCATGAAATCTTAGTATTGGTTAAATCGGGTGACCATTTTACTTCTCTTTATTTCTTTTAAAGTGATAGTTTTACTGACTCTTTTTTCCGATATGGGACTTTCAATTAAGTTTCTGAGCCCAAATTTTAAAATTGTGAGGATGCAATTCCCAAAAGGGGGAAGGATGTAACATCCCAGGAAAATAAAGAATATTAATTTTTCATATTTATAAATTTTTCGATTAAATATTAATTTTACTTTAAAATGGTTGCTATGTTTGATAGCGTACCCGAGACGCAACAACGGGTTTCTTTGAAATCTTACGTTGCATACTAATAATATATTATTATTTTAAACAGTAGTTAACTCTTTGTCGTTGTATTGGTGAGATTGAACGAAACTAAATACAATATGATTATACATTTTTGTTAAATGTATTTACATTTATCTAATAAAATTTAAATGCATAAAATGTGAATGAATCTAATTTTAAGCATAATTTACATTAAAAGGCCGATTTATCACCTTTTAATAGCGAACCCTTTTTTAAATCTAGTTTTGGTCACTTTAATACATTCTATTGACCAAATAAAATACTTCTCTAGAATGGGGAAATAAAAATTTACTTTGTGTCAATTTATGGAATTTTTTCTGATAAAGTTCTTTTTTTAATGAATAGTGAAAAATATAGTATTTTAATTCAAAAGTGCCTTTTTGTCTAATTTATTTATATGTTGAGATTATCTTTTTAATTCATTTTAAAATTAAATTAAAATATATTTTTACCATTTAATCCAATTTTATTCATTGAAATTAATTTCACATTGAAATTGGACATAAACAAGTATCAATTTTTTGATAGTTATTGTTTCTTAAAAACACACTATTTATTTTGATAATGGATATTAATTTTAAAATTAATTAATTCCACTTCTATGTTTCAGAATTTGGAAAAAAGTCATCATTTTTGAATTTGGAATATCAAATATATCTTAGGCTGGATTTTTGGAATTTTTCTAAAAAACATCATTTTTTGATGAATAGTGAATCCATATAGTGGAAGTTAAAAAAAACTGACATTTTCATTTAAATGAAATTTTAAAACTTCGGTGAATTGAATTTCAAAAATCCATCATACATGGTTATTATAAATATGTAAAATGTGGTTCAATAAGATGAAAATAATTTTTGGTGAATAGTAACTTTTTACTTTTATTTACCGCAATTAAAGGTAAATAAGGTAATTCAAGGTAAAAAGAATATTATAATAATTCAAAATTACCTTAACACTTGTCCAAACCTTATTAGTTGATTCATTTACGACCATGGACAGCTTTGGGTCGATTTTGGGACCCCATTGAGCCACATGGGAGTGATAATGACTATTTAGATTAATTAATTTAATGTGAGGACAAATTTGGCATTAACAAAAAAAATTAGTAAATAATTTTTATATGGTGTTATATAAGTTATATTTTTGACTATAAATATTATTTGGAAATCTAAAAATATTTCCTACATGATAGTATTTTTTTATAATTTTTAGACATCGAATAAATTAAATTATTTCTAACACAATAATGATGCAGTATTTTATCTCATATATAAATGATTTAAATAAATAAGATTATAATGATTAAGATATTATTCAAAACATGTCCAATTCTGATTTGATGATTTTATTTCGAATATGAGTCATCTATGTTCGACCTTAATGATTTTTGGACCATTAGAAACCGAATATCATTATATAATAAAATAATGTTTTCACACTTTCCTAAAGAGCCCCTCCTCTCCCTTATAAAAGGAGATAATTTCTATCCAATTCCTCGCACTTCTCAAGCAATTTGGCTCGTCCAAACTCTGCCCAATTAAGCTATCTACATCCCTCTCCTCCTCCTAGAATCCTTACCTTAGGCAGAAGGCACTTCAAGAAGTCCTTTGGTTCAAACCAAAGGGAGTTACCCAAATTAAAGGTAATAGTTTCTCTTAAATTGTTTTCTTTTATTTTAATTCTCCAACCAATAAACTATTTTTATTCCTTTATTTGTGACAACACCAGTATCCTAAATATACTAGTATGTTTTTATAAGAATTATTCGAACTAAACTTACACACACCTCCATATAATGGATAAAGAACATAATGTTTCCATGGATGGCAAACTAATGCCTCACAAAACGATGATTGTTCAATTACATCTTACCGCCTCTCATGGTGGCCATTATGATAGAACTGCATTTATATATGATATATATTATGTTTATTATTTCCTTATTCTTCTATACTACCCAATTATATCAAGCCTTTATGGTTTCCATAGTGGGTAAATACGATAATCTCATTTGAGAAAGTGCGGACTACCGCCCCCTCAAAGTGATGTGACTCATTAATTCCTTATTTGGGATGTATAAAGGATATATTTAATGGTATTATATATGATGTTATACTTGAATTATAATATACATATGTATAATTATGTTTTAATTCCATTTAAATAAGAAATAGAAATGAAATTAGTGTTCATGTGTACTTACGGCTTACCGTCTCCATGAACGGTGCATTTCATTTCATACCTCATAATGTTATGTAAATACATGTATATACTGGATATATATTATATATTTGATATCTAAATATTGAATATAATTCTGGATATAATGAACCTCTGACCACATGAACAACATGTAATTATAAGAAATCCATTTTTGACTCAAGAACCAAATATCGACAAAACGAAGATTATTAACATAAATGATTACATAATGTTTATAACTTGGTAATAAGAGATATAAAAGGAATAATAAACTTGGAAAAGGTTCTTAAGAATGTATAAATTAACTTTAGTTTATTATTCAGGAGATTAATGAACGATCGAGTCAAGTCGGACACGGGGTAGGGGATTTCTTATCTCACTTTTAATTCGGTGATATTTCTATTGTTCACCACTTATTTATTGCATGTGGTGTAATGTGTACTACCATTGATATATATTATGATTATTATCATTATATTCATGGTATTGTGTGATTAATTTTGTTTTCATTAACGTTTGGTCATACAACTCAATTTGATTACAATAAAGTAAGAGTTTTTCATCTCACTTTTTATTCCCGTGAGATTCATGCTATATTTGCCACTATTTCCTTTTGTGTCATGTATGTACTGCCTCTGATTGTACTATTTGTGTAATATACATTCATTTATGAGTATTTAAATCTTCATTGTATGATCCTTCTTCATGGGGCGTATGTTTTGTACCTTACCAAATCGGTAAGAGAACCTTTCACCCTCCCTTATTTAAAAGACTTATTTTTATTATATCTTTTAATTTACATCTTAGTATGTTGGGATATGTTATTTTATATCCACATTGATGTAAAATTTATTTCCATGTGATGAGACACCCTTTTTATTTTATCATCTCATTTTCTGAATTTTAAAGTGATGTCATTAGGCTTTCAAATTTTTACAAGGGAACTTCTTAACACAATTTCAATTCTTTGGGTTCAACTTGTACTCATTGAATATGTCATCCAATTAATATTTTTGAATGAACTCTGATTGTTTTACACTTAATATCCACTTATATTGGGTATATTTATTTTTTTCACACATAATTATGTGATTGAGTTATCCTTAATTTAATGATACCATCTTTATATGGGATTTCATCTCAATTTACATTTCCATTGAGTCTTTATTGTGGTTATGCACCAATTCACTCTTATATGGTGTATATACTGTACTTTGACATATTATACCCTGAATCCCTTTATTATCATGATATTATAAAGTTCTGATTAATTGTTATTTCTCAATTATTTGTATTCAAGTGTCTCTATTTTTGTTAAAAAATCTCTTTAACTAAAATATCATTTTAAATGTTTTAAAGACTTATTCTTCTAAATATTTCTCATTAATTTCCATGTTTTCAAAATGGGTTTTAAGATTTATTTATATGGACATTAATGTTTTCAAATGATAATTCATTTAAAATCTTCGAAGTGGTATGGGACACTTTGATTGAAAAATATCTTTTAAAAAGGTTTTGAAAATGATTTGATAAAACATTGTTTATTTCAATATCTTGATTTGATATATTGGAATGTGGAAATGTTATCATTCTATAATACGTGTGTTATATGTTATGATCATGTTGTGGTTATTGGGCGTTTTTTGCGTATACGGGTGGTTCCATGATAAACCTAGGGCAGGTGAGCCCGAGATAGCTCTCCAATGAATTGGGTAACCTGACGGAGGTAAACGTGATGTTTCTCCTAAGAGATTTAGGAAATATACTGTGATGGGTATTCCAAGTGTAACTCCCTACGTAGCAGTGATATCTACAATGTAAGTTCTATATGGATACCATAAGTAACCTTTATGATTTATGATTTGTGTGTTTTATTCATAAATCTTATTATTTCATAAGGTATGTTATGATTGAGAAGTATGTTTTCATGAATTTGTATTTATTTTTGGGCTAATGTTTTCCTTCTTTATTTTATAACCCTTACTAAGCTTTTTATGCTCATCCCAAGTTTTTGAAATGTTTTCCATGGGACTTAAAGATGATTATATTCATGTATGTGATGAAGGAAAAGTCATGTTGTCGAAAACATGGAAGACATGTGTCTTTTTAAGAGTTTTTATTTTATGAAAAAATGGAAACTGAGTAGTAGTGTCTACTTGTAATATTCAAGCTGTTATGTAATAGTTATGGCCTAATTCTCTAAATCTCTAAACTTGAAAAGATCCCCAATGAGAATTATTCATTTAATTCAAGATTATTAAATGTTTAAGGTTGGGTCCCTATATTTTGTGACCCATCCGGGTACCTAGAACAAGGCTACATGGCATGTTCGTACCAAACATGGCGTGTACTGCACGAGTTTCCCCGACCCGTGTTATTAGTGACACGTTCGAGTACACGACTCACCACTACAGGGCGTGTACCTACCGTACATGGTGTGTTCCTGAAGACTTTTCGCAATCTCGTGTTCCTGCTCACCCAGTCAGTGACGCGGTTTAAAACTACACGGCATGTAGTCATAAAGTGAACACCATGTATTCTGTGTTTTTCTGGGTAGTAGCTCAGAAACTACACTGAAGCCCAGAAATCACTAAAAAAAATATGGGGGTGCCAAAATCCAATCGGTGAGGGACCATAATCCCTGCGAATCAGATATTTTCATCTTATACAATTCATATACATGAGAAACAAGTTAACGATCAATGATTTTCCGATTCATGAGGGCCCATAAAACCTCAAGAACCAAAATTTGGCATTCAATTAAGAAAATTACAATAAAAACAATTTCTTTATCAAACTGCAGGGATTCTATCAAAGCATCTATCACAACAGCAAGAATAATCTACACAACGTCTATCACAACACCATGAAATCGCTAATGCAACCTAGATGGCATGGAAATAATGCATGGAATGTTATTTATAAAAATTACCTATATGATGTATGATATGGAATACCCTCATCTCACCGGGTTGCTACAAAAATAGAACGCAATATCACAGCAATAACAACACACGACATGTGAATCACTCTAGGTGAAATCATATCAACCGTAAAATCTCAAAACCATAAAACTGCAATAAACGCGGTATATTGGCTTTTCCAACTACACATGTTAGCTACTCTAGGGCATAGCTTATTATCAAGCACTGAATCCGTCTTATCCTTGGCTAAAGGAAACAAACAGTAAATCAAGGCAAAAGAAATCTCTAATACCACATTATAACACCTCGGTTCTGAAATCCTCCCAGAGGCGCCCCATACCTGGTTTGTCACATGGCCTCAAGTGCATTTCCCCAAATGCCAGATGATGTTGACTAGCAGCAAGGGCCTTGGGTGTGAAAGTGGGGAAACTATGCCCTCATTGGCAGAGTACACAATAGAAGTAAACAAGAAATGCAATAGCGGAAGTAGTAAATATCCAACAATAATAAACATCAGAAGACTAAAACAGTAATCAACTGCAGCACATATTTATATATGATATGATGCATGATACATATCTAGGAACATAGCCAAAGAGGCCACAATGCTGGAAATACAACAGTACCAAAACAAGAACAAAAGAAAATATAAACAGCTCTACATCATCGCAAGCCTAAGCTTGGTCTCATGCTCTCCTACTCCAAAGAAATCACGTACCCGAAGTCGAAGGGCACTATTCTTTGTATATACATTCAACAACATAGTCTGTTTGGGCCCAAAATCATGGCCCAAATAGGCTGTGAGACTAAATCCCAATAGGCAACCACCCGAAGATTTGTTCCTAACAGTCAGTGAGCATATGGTAGGTAATAGTACAGTAAACAGTAAACAGTAACAGTAAACGGCAGGCAGTAATCAGTAAGCAGTAACATGATGATATGAAATAGTAATCAATCCACATAACAACAAGAAGCATGGAATCAATCAACTAACCACAATAGGAACCCCTCTGGGAAGTACTCACAACCAACCCCTCTGGTCATGTCTATGAAGTACTAACAACCCTCGGGGCAGTGAACTCAACCTAACCCCTCTGGTTTGGTCATACGAAATTATAAGACTCTCTGAGGAATCTCGCTTTGTCAATTCCACTTATAGTCTAGGGTAGTCAGGGAATATCTGAGGAAGATCACGTGGTCGAACCCTATTATCTCCCCAAGGTCTAGAGACTCTCTGAGGAAGCTCACTCGGTCAAGTCCTCCTATAGCCTTAGGTCTATCCCAGACTCTCTGAGGAAGTTCACTCGGTGAATTCCTCCTATAGCATGGAATGGTTTAAGGAATAATCAAACAAGTAAAGACTCTCTGAGGAAGCTCACTCGGTCATCCCTCCTGTAGTATATAATATCCAAGACTCTCTGTGAAGCTCACTCGGTCTATCCCCGGTAGTCTATAATGTCCAAGACTCTCTGGGAAGCTCACTCGGTCTATCCCTTATAGTCTATAGCACTAGGTTCTCATGGTCCCCTGTCAGTCTGTGCATAATAATTCTTTAAGGCCAATGTACACCTATAGAGCTACTTGGCTAACCAGTCTACAGAATAACAAGCATGTCAAGAATATCATTCCATCCTACGGTCACAAGTCATGGAAAATAGGTATAGTGGACAAAGGCTAACAAAACCCAAAGGTCGTAAACAGAACAAGGCATGGGAAAAACATCAAAGAAAAGAAATTATCCTCAAACATGATCAACATAACTCTACACTAGCATACAAGCAGGGTAGTAAAATAACATGGGAAAAATGGTAAACACGCAATACCCCGTTCATGGGTATTGGTGGAAATTTTCACAAAAAAACTCAAAGACATCAAAAGGTAAGGCACAAACCACCTACCTTGATGCTAGGAGATTTTTATACTTGAACCATGAAGATTTATTCTCTTTAGAACGTCGTAGATCTACAAAAATGCAAAAAAATGTTCAACCCATGATATCATGAGAAAGAGGGAAAATCATGGAATGAAAATCAAGAAGAAGGAAGATCTCACCACTGTGGTTCCAACACAATCGACGGTGGTGGATTCGAAAAACAGACAGAGGCTCGGGGGTTCGAAGGATGTTCGCAGCCGTACAGGATTCTCTCGGTCTAAGAACCTTGGTAAGAAGACGATTCTTTTGATTAGACGCGACCCCTGTCCGTTTAATGAAAAAAAAGTACACGACATGTACTTTTGTAGTACACGGTGTGTACTAGGCTTTTATGTACTCCACTTTAAGAGGCATCCACATTTCTCCTACACACCGAGTGTGTGGCCCAAACACGGCCAGCACACGGCCTTGCTCGGCATCAATGTACACGGTGTGTACTTTGAAAATTTCCAGATTTTACTCTTTTTATAAAAAATGACCAGAAAAGGAAAAACATACCTGAAAAGAAGATAAGGGTTCTTAAAAAGGTCACACAAAATCCAAAAAGTATAAACCCCAATGTATAAATTCAACAGATAACCCCACTTATGTATATTCACATACATATAACTATGTTATCAAGTAATCCATCTCAATCATGAGGTAAACAAAGAAGTTCCTGCTTCAGCTCAACCCGGATTTTATTCTAGGGGTAGAAACATTTCGAACCCTCGTCTGCTAGAGAACTCCTTCTCTATAGAGTACAGTGGGTCTGCCACGACACCAAGGCGCTTCCCACTATCCTTGGGTTGCTGAGGTACTCCTCCGGTGAAGTACTCTCGGTCTGCTGCATCACATAAAGGTGCTCCCAGCCACAGGTCTGCCACCAAAAACAAGAGCTACCCCTCATATCCTAGAGAGGTACTCCTCCTGTCGAGTACCGCGGGTCTTCCACCACAACCATGCACTCCTCCTCTGTGGGTCTGCCGCCTAAACTAGGTGCTCCCCACTGGGCCATACAAGTCACACTATGTCTCTCGATCAGTAGTCATCAAGTCTCAACCGACTACTAGGTTCTCGCACAAATGTCTGCTCGTCTCTGGAAGATTTTCTACATAATCTACTGGTTGATACTCCAACTGTAACGAAGTTACACATAGAAGTACCTCATAGATCTGCCTCGTCATAGAGGTCTCAATGCAACAGACGATGTGCCAATCAGATGCTCAGTCTGTGAGTTATTAGCTTTTTAGTCCCAGGGGCCAGGTTGGATTCATGTATGACCCAACCTGACCATATCTCAACTAATCCCCAAACTCCAGTGGGGTATACTCAAAGGGATGGTCGCTCTCAAAGAAAACCAGCACCGCTGACGGTTCATCAAATGGTCGCCTGGTCCAAATGATATAGCCAAAGAATATAACGGTCCGTAGAGGGCCCCGGTCCGGTCCGACCGACTCGGCCCGTCTTAGTCTGGGAAGACCTGATCTAGGTCGACCTAGTCAGACCTGTTGGGTATGGCCCAGCCCATTGGGTGGGCCAGCCTGTTCGGTTCGTCTCGGCCCACTGGGACCATACCAGCGGGCCACGTGAGCAGTTCGGCATGGAGGTCACTGCGAGGGGCGCGACTCGGCCCAGAGGGTGCGGTCTGTTCGGTTCGGCTAGAGCTGCGAGGGGCGCAGCTCGGTCGGCTCAGCCCAGAAGGCCGATCTGGATCAACCTGTGGCGCCGTGGGCCGTTTCTGCTGGGAACCAAGGTGCAGCTCGGGGAGGCCGCCAGGCAGGCCGAACGGTGGCCCGGTCGGCCAGTGTGTCAGCCGGTAAGCCGGGGGGTGTCCAGGAAGGTCGGGTAGCCAGGGTGGGGGTGGGGTGGCCTAGGCAACCGGCAAGGCGGGCGGGAGGTCACTGATCAGGCCGGAAGGTAGCCAAGAGGGTGCTGGGTAGGCCGGCAGGTGGCCAAGAGGGTGCTAGGTAGGTCGGCTGGCGGCCGGCAGGGCGCCGGGCTGGGCACGGCCAGGTTGGCTAGTGACCGGGAGGCGGCCGGGTCGGACGTTTTAATGCGGCATGGGCTGGCAGTGTGGCCTATTTCATGGGACGTGCAGAGGCCAATTCAATTGGGGCTCATCTCTGCCGGGGACGATTCGGCTGGAGTGTCGCGAGGGCGGCGCGGTGGTGGAGGCCACGTGAAGCAATTCCTTTATCGTCGTCGTCGTCATCGTCTCGTTGCTTCATCGCCATGCCGAGGATCATCTCAAACAAGAACGACATAGGGGTCGGGTGGTGTTGGTTTGGCCCGCACCCTCCGCGTTTAGGGTGGTATCAATTGCCTCATCAAGAAAAGAAGATTAACAAAAACTCATCCACAAACAATTCCTTTCCAACCGTTGAAGAAGATAGAAAAGGAATAAAATAAACATGTAATAAACCCCCTACCTTTAATCATCGGTCATTCGTTGACGGTGTCGCGAAAAGTAGACAAAGAGAATCATCGTTCATCACATCTGCCACACACATCACCCGAGCTGCGTCAGCAGTGGAAGACGCTCCACGTCAGTAGGTGTCTAGGGAAGAATTCGAAGAAGGATCTTCGCCGATGTTTTTTGTTGGAAGAAGGTGTTCTTCATTCTTTGTTCTTTAATGAGAGAATTTTAATCCTCCCAAGCTCTCCTCCTTCCCAACATCAACCCAACTTCCAAGTGAAATAATATTATATTGAGTTTTATAATATTTCATTGGCACAAAAATTCAAAAAGAGGAATTAAATTAAATGGCTCCCCCTAATTAATTCCCAAGAGTTGGAACGAATTAATTAGGAAAGATTGGAAAAATTGAATTAAAGGAAGTTCATGAGGCTCTCGCTCATTAATGAGGGAGAGTTGAGAGGTTTTAATATCTTCCATCAATAGGGGGTTTAGCCCCGTGTGGTCCTCACAACGTAACCTCTCGTGGGAGGTTATGTTTGGGTGGTCCCCATTTCGTAACCTATCGTGGGAGGTTATGTTCGGGTGGGTCCCACCACCATAACCTCTCATGGGAGGTTAAGGTGTGGTGGTCCCACATCCATCTTCCTTGAGGAGGTTTTAACTACCCGTCACTCACATGGTGGCTCAAATAAAATAAAGTGTAGCTCACTTTATTTTATTTTATTTTTTCATGAAAACCCCAAAACTAACTTTTATTCTCGACCAACTGCTATCAAGGTAAAACTCTCCATAAGCGAATATCGGTGCTACGTGTTCAACGGTGCCCTCATATTTCAATTCTGAGAACCGGTTAAAAATTTATAAAATCCTGCTTGTACATTTATTGAACATACCCGAACAAAACATGAGAAATTCATCCCACGCACACCAGGCCTCGAAATCATGCGCTGTCAAAATTCACGGACTCTGAATATTACCATGTATTAAAAAAATCCATGGTATTTCTGGGTCTTTACATTCTCCCCACCTCACGGATTTACATCCCCGTAAGCTATAACTCAAACTAAAGCTACAAATAGGGGTACAGACCACACATTTTAGCCTCCTGCTCCCATGTGCACTCCTGGAGGTTCCTGTTCTGCCAACGAATGCACACAAGAGGTATCAACTCTCCACATAGGACCTACTCCTTTCGATCATCAATCTCCACTGCAACCTCAGTAAAAGTCTCCCCGTCTTCGACGTTCAACTCTCCATGGTCGATGATATGAGAAGGGTCATTCACATATCTCCTCATCGAAGATATGTGGAAGACATCGTGCACACAGTGCATCCGAGGTGGAAGAGCTAAGCGGTAAGCCACCTTTCCAACTCTGTCGAGGACTTGGAAAGGTCTGATTAATCTCGGAGATAAATTGATACCTTGGCCCAATCTCCATAAACCTCATCGAGGTGAGACCCGTATAAAGATGTGGTCGACATCCTCGAACTCCAGAGGTCTCCATCTCATGTCATCATACGACTTATGCCTACACTGTGCAGTCTTTATCCACTCCTGTATGATGTAGTCTTACTCTATGGTAGAACGTACCATATTTGGTCCCAGTAGTGCTGACTCCCCTGGGTCTGTCTAGCGTAAGGGTGATCTGCATGGTCTTACGTACAACCCCTCAAAAGGTTCCATACCTATGGTGGAGTGATAGATGTTGTTTTATGAAAAATCCACAAAAGATAAGTGATCCTCCCAGCTTCAACCGAAGTCGAGGACGCAAGCCCAAAACATGTCATCAAGGGCCTGATTGGTCTGATCAGTCTGGCCATTAGTCTGAGGGTGGAAGGTGGTGCTCAAATGAAGCTGCATCCCCAAAGCCTCCTCCAACACCTTCCATAGCTGGGAATTAAATCATGCGTCATGATTGGAGACAATATAATAAGGTACTCCATGTATCTTCACCATATCCTACACAAAGAGGCGTCCCATGCTCTCTACTGAACCCCGCTCTCTGATCGGTTGGAAGTGGACCGACTTGGTATGTCGGTCGACGTTAACCCAAATCGATTCATGACCCCTGTACGTACGTGGATGTCCTGCCATAAAATCCATGGATATCCCATCCCACTTCCTCTCTGGGACATCTAAAGGATGAACCAAGCCTACTGGTACCTGATGCTCTTCTTTAACTTGCTGACATGTGAGGCATCAAGAAACAAACTATGCAACTGCTTTCTTCATACCTAGCCACCAATACTGTCATCGAAGGTCTTGGTACATATTTGCCACTAAGGGGTGTACCTCTTGAGAGGATGTGTGGAACTCCCTCAACACTTCCTCCTGAAGTGACACTAGAACTATAGTACGTCCTCTGAAGATGATGAATTGCACCCCACCTTCAGAAAATCCATCAGGTGCATGACCTGTGGATATTTGATCACTTCGTGTATCACAGTCAGCGTCCCAATGTTATGCCTCCCTGACTTGCTGAAGAAGTGGAGGACTAACTATAAGAGACTGAAGGAAAGCTGCTCCATCTCTATCCACAAAGGATATCTGTAAAGTAGCTAGCTAGTCTGTCACCTCGCCTAGCAGTTGTATACATGTTCTCTTGTTGAGTGCATCTGCTACAACATTATCCTTTCCAGGAGTATAGACTATCTAGAACTCATAGTCCTGGAGGAACTCAATCCAACTTCGTTGTCTCACGTTTAGGTCCCTCTGAGATAAGATATACATGAGACTCTAGTGATCAGAGTACACGGTAAAACATTCACCTCTCAGATAGTGTCTCCACATAATCATGGAGAAGACCATTGCGGCTAACTCTAGTTCACGGGTAGCTTAGTTCTTCTCGTGATGCCTCAGCTGCCAAGAACCATACGCGATCACTACTCGCTCCTGCATCAGGACTTACCCGAGTCTGGTCCTTGATGTGTCGCAGTAGACTACGTACCCTACGCCTTCCTCTAGAAGCCTAAATATGGGGGGCACAATTCAGCCTCTGCCTCAACTCCTGAAAGCTCTGCTGGAATCTCTCCGACCACATGAAGGGATACCCATTCATTTTCATGGCTGATAGTGATGCTACAACTCTGGAGAAGTCTGGAACGAACCTTCGGTAGTATCCATCCAATGCAGACATCCCTCCCCCTTTAGGGGGGGCGTAATCCTGGAAGCATCTTTTGAAAATATTTCCTCGTGTTCTATCACTCCTGTTTGGAACTGAAAACTCAAAACTCCTACTAGAAAGAGGGTAAGGCTGACCGACTCAAGAGTGCTCAGTTGAACCCTCCTATGCATGAGTTTAACCTTGGCTTCCTGGGTTTCCTTTTTCTTCGACTATGGAAAACCTCATCCCAACGTTGTAGATAAACCACAACCTTTTTTCCTAATACAGTCAATTTGTGTATAAACTGTGGTTTCCCTTTCCATACCCAAACGAACGTCGTAAGGCCTCGGAGCTACCACCAAGAGGTTACAACCTAAACTCTCTCCTCAAGGGTCAGATCACACCATTGGCGTAAGTGTGATTATCAAGTCTCCTCCCAAAGGTATCTCCAGACGTGAGGCTCAAGTAAGCGGTTTAACCAGAAACTCTATGTTTGGTAGAAGATTCGTGGAAGGAAGGAATTATTGGAACCTATGACTATTGATACGGAAACTATTAGTAGACACAAACCGTACCTTGATTCATTCCTAGAGATCTTGGGTCACACTCCTTGATCGCATGCAGCTACTATCTTCCCATGTCGTCTAGCTCCCTGATCCTGAAATGGAATACAAAGGTGGGCGGTTGTAACATGTCAAAATGTACACCAGCTCATGATAATATCCTCGCTCTGCTTCCACGTTTACTTCCCTACAGATTCATTTGTCCCTATCACATCCTCTTATCGAAACTTCTTGTAAGACCAAGTCTATGAGACTGGCTCCTGTTTCCCACTTTTCCACTGCTAACATTCACTGGCTGTATCTGCTCTGCCTAATAACATTCAACCGGAATGGTTCTCTCTAGTATCTAGAGAAAAGGTGAAGGCTCATATGTCCTAAAACATACCTATCTCAGTAGTCCAAGCCCCAATTAACTAATCATATCGTATTCATTGAGTACTAGGAATGATCAGTACGCCTCAATTGAATAGTCACCTACTAACATGTCATCCTGACGAAGCTGTATAAGATCTAGAGAAATCTCAGCCACCTCCTCAGGTCAGTCCTTAGCCGCCTGTGAGTCGGGCTCGCCTCAGAACCTGAGGGGTATCTGATGCTAAAACATGTCTAAGGCACTAAGACTACATGTGTCGACTACAGGTAGAGTCGATTATAACAGCTGACCAACATTCAATGATATAGCTGACACACTACCTGAATGTAAAATCTCGGGAAACGGTCCACGTACCAAATCCTCATCACTATGCGGACCAACCTCATGGTCACTCAATGGAAAAAACTAGTATCTAAGATCACTATCTGCTCTATGGGTGTCTCAACTAGGCGTAGAACTCTAGCAATCACCTATAGCTAGTCCTCTGCTTCCTGGGAATCTATCTCACCTCGTAACCTCGGAGGCATCTGCTGCTGGAACTCATGCAACGCGCTCAGTTGGCATGCACCATCTTCCATTGAAGTTGGAGGCATCTGCTTCCCAATGCGTGGTGGTTCTGCTGGTAAACCACCTAAAGGTTCGAACATAGTAAGAGGGACCAACTCCGGAGCCTCATCACTCGGTGGGCCGTCATCGTGTACTATCTCAAAACTCTAACTGGATTTCTGTGTGGAGGCATCCTGAATAGGTGAAACAAGGTCAACTATTATACATGGTGAGATGACCTGGTTATGTTGACTTGAATAAAACGTTTGAAAACACACATGAAATCAATGTTTTCATGCACTGAGTCGGAGATCAGGGGTATGGATATGTCGGTCGCCGCACTAGCACAGGACTCCCTGAACTGAGAACCACACTCAGTACCCTTAACATTATTGATTCACAGAAAAGAAATATCAGAGTCCTATGTTCTTCGGAAGAACCATCTCCTCTCATAAAAATTTCTCACGACCCGTCCTCGGGACACATGATGTGACTACCCCAAGCTTGTCTTCCATAGTCCAGGGGCTGGAGACTACAACCAAAGGTGTAAAACCCTATGTTGGTAAGTAATTTCCATTATAAACTGTAAGCATGCACAAATAGAGTAAAAGGTGGAAGCAAAACACTAAGTAAAATTGTGTACAAAAGAGTGCTAAAAATTAAATGGGGCAGAAAATACAAGCCCAACTGTAACGTACAAGGAACTGGAAAGTACATGTACAACTAAAGAAAAGAAAAATATATGATGGACCGTCCTATGGGATTCCTACTTGAATGGTAGGTATAGATATCCCCCATAACACTCTAGGTTCGTCCGTTTCCTCCGTGTTCCGTCACGCCGTGTTATCCACCTCTAGGTACCGTCTAGTCCTGGAACACTCAGCCTAGGATAGCGATGTCCATCATCTGCATCCAACACAATGAGGTGCGGTCATAGCCCATGATGGGGTGAGTATAAAGATACTCAGTAGGGACCCCGAGACCCTCATGGTATCACAAAATCCTACAGGGATAAACCATAAATATTGAATTAAATAAATAAACTCACATAGGTATATTCCCATACATATACCTATGTTATCATGTAATCCATCTCAATCATGTAGTAAACACAAATGTTACTGACTCGGCTAAAACATGATTTTATTCTAGGGGTAGAAACATTTCAAACCCTCGGCTATTGGAGAACTCCTCCTCTATTGAGTACAGTGGGTCTACCATGACACCAAGGTGCTTCCCACTAACCATGGACAACTGAGGTACTCCTACTATCGAGTACTGTGGGTCTGCTGCATCACACAGAGGTGCTCCCCACCATAGGTATACCGCCACAACTAGGCGCACCCCCTCATAGCCTACAGAGTTACCTCTCCTATAGAGTACCACGGGTTTGAACCACAACCAGGCACTCCTCCTCCGTGGGTCTACTGTCACAATTAGGCACTCCCAACAAGGCTATACGAGTCACTCTGAGTCGCTCGATCAGTAGTCATCAAGTCTCAGCTAGATACTAGGTTCCTGCACAAATGCATGCTCATGTCTGAAAGATATGCATTACAAGATACTATTCAATACTTTAACTATCACGAATTCCCACGTAGAAGTATCTAAATAGTATTCCTCGTCATAGGGGTCTCAACGCAACAGACGACACGTCAATCAGATGCTCGTTCTATGAGTTATTATATTTTTTGTCCCAGGGGCCCAGTTGGATTCATGTACGACCCAACTTGACTGTATATCAACTAAACCTCGAACTCTAGTGGGGTATACTCAAAGGTACAGTCGCGATCGAAAAAAACCAGCGCCACTGACGGTTCGCCAAACGGTTGTCTGGTGCCAAAGATATGGCCAAAGAAAGTAACGGTCAATAGTGGGCCTGGGTCCAGTCCGACCCGGTCAGACCGACTTTCCCCATCTTAGTCTGGGCCGACCCAGTTTGGGTCGACCCTGTCATTCCTGTTGGGTTTGGCCCGACCCATTGGGCGGGCCAGCCTATTAGATTTTCCCAGCCCGCTCGGACCAGCCCAACAGGCCATGTGGCCAGTTCGGCCCGGAGGTCGCCGCGAGGGGCGTGGCTCGGATCAGAGGCTGCGGCCAGTTCGGTTCGACCAGTGCCGCGAGTGGCGCGGTTTGGGCAGCTCGGTTGGGGAAGCCGAGCCAGTTCGGCCAGCGGCACTACGAGAGAAGAAGTAGGCCAGCGCAGGAGGCCGACGTGGCTCGGCCGGTTCGGCCGAAAATTAGGGGATAGCCTGGGTAGGCCGGTCAGGCGGTGGGGCAGGCCGGGTGGTGGCCTACGCAGGCCGGTATGGAGGCTGAGCAGGTAGGGCAGCGGCCTAGGGTGGCCGGAAGGGCAGCCTGGAGGCCGCCTAGAAGGCCGGCATGCGGCTGAAAGGGTGTCGGGTTGGCTGTAAGGCAGCCGAGAG
This sequence comes from Viscum album, assembly GCA_963277665.1. Taxonomy (NCBI): domain Eukaryota; kingdom Viridiplantae; phylum Streptophyta; class Magnoliopsida; order Santalales; family Viscaceae; genus Viscum; species Viscum album. Next base: position 436,060,298 of record OY728127.1, on the reverse strand, counting down.
GGCGGTGGGGAGGCCGGGTCGGCCGGTTCTGCGCGGCCCGGGCCGGCGCGAGCTGACGGGGCTACAGGGTGCGCGGGACGTGCGGAGATTGGCTCAGTCGGGGCTTAGATCGACCAGGGCCGGTTCGATCGGAGCCCCTCAATGGCCGCACTGTTTGCGGAGGTTGCAGGAAGCACGACATTTGTCGTCACCGCCTTCGTCATCTCGTTTCTTCATAGCCTATCCGAGGATCATCTCAAATAATAAAGGTGGAGGGATCGGGCCATGTTGGTTTGGCCCGCACCCTCCACGTTTAGGGTGGTATCAATTGTCTCATCAAGAAAAGAAGATGAAAAAAACTCACCCGCAAACAATTCCTTTCCAATCGTTGAAGAAGATAAAAAAGTAATAACATCAACATGTAATAAACACACTACATTTAATCTTCGCCAACATTCTTCGTTGGAAGAACGCGTTCTTCGGTCTTCGTTCTTCATTGGGAGAATTCTAATCCTCCCAGGCTCTCCTCTTTCTGAACTTATACCCATATTTCAAGTGAAATAATATTAGATTGAGTCCTCTAATATTTCGTTGGCACAAAAATTCAAAAAGAGGAATTAAATTATAAGGCTTCCCCTAATTAATTCTTGTGAGTTGGCACGAATTAATTAGGGGATATTGGCAAAATTGAATTAAAGGAAGGTCATGAGGCTCTCCCTCATTAATGTGGGAGAGTTGAGAGGTTTTACTCTCTTACATCAATATGGGATTTAGCCCCATGTGGTCCCCCACAACATAACCTCTAACAGGAGGTTATGTTCAGGTGGTCTCCACGGCGTAACCTCTCGCGAGAGGTTATGTACCGATGGGCCCCACCACCATAACCTATCATGGGAGGTTAAGGTGTGGTGGTCCCACCTCCAAATTCCTTGGGGAGGTTTTAACTACCCATCAATCACATCACAACTCAACTAAAATAAAGTGTAGATCACTTTATTTTATTTATTTTTTTCAGGAAAACCCAAAAACTAACTTTTATTCTCGACCAACTGCCCTCGAGGTGAATGTCTTCATAAGAGAATACCAGTGCTGTGAGTTCAACGGTGCCCTCATATTTCAATTCTGAGAGCCGGTTCACAAGTTATAAAATCCCACTCGTACATTTACTGAAAATACCAAAACAAAACTTCCAAAATTGATTCCAGGAGCACTGGGCCTCAGAATCATGCGCCGTCAAAATTTGCGGACTCGGAAAATTCCCATGTATTAAAAAACATTCCATGGGATTTCTGGTTCTTTACATAAATAATAATAATTACATTAAAATTATAATATATATTTAATATATTAACATTTTTTCTTTCATAATGACCACCTTGAGACTAGGTAACAAAAGAATGTAAAATCACTGTTTTTCTAGGCAGTAGTTCTTCGTTTATATAAATTCTATGTTCGTGACACATTAGACGGAGTTTTGTGTAAATGTAGTTCAAAAACATAAAATAACAACATACTAGTTTATATAAGATATAATTTTCATTAAATAATCATGTAAAATAATATTTTTGGGACTATATAATATAAATTAAAATAAAAAACCTATTGATGTTTGTTACTTCTTATTCGGGTAAATCCATTTGAATTGTACCAAAATATCATTTTTATTGTTGTATACTAAGTAGGAGGCCTCCACGATGTGTGGAGGGATGTTTTAGAGATATTTTGGAACATCTAGATTGAGGCCACATTTCATTATAGGTTCATAGAAGTGGGAGGAGGGGAGGCCCTTTTATGGAGGATGAGGATTGGACTTCTTGTAATATATTGACAATGGAACTACATACAAAATTTTTACATTGAATGTGGCTCCCATAATGGAAATGTATTGATAAATCTATATATTGGGTTGAATTATGTCCATATAATGGATCATGGATAATTTTATAGGATATTTGGGACCTTAATATTAATGTTTAGTCCCTTGTTATGTTTAATTTTACCTCAATAATTGTAATTCATTATAATTAAATTCATGAATATTTTTAGATAAAACATAATTTTTACTTTTTATAAAATATATGTTATGGTTTTTCTAAATATGGAATCAATTTTTTATAAATTACAATTATTTAGGTGGAAAATTTAATTTAAACTTAATCTCGCAGAGAAGATAATATGGTGTGTTTTTAAAGTAAAAACATCAGAAAGATTTCTATGTTTTTAGAGTCAATTTCAGAGTGAAATTTATTAAAAGTAAAAAATTAGATTTATTAATATATAATTTATCTAATTAATAAATAAAACTAATTTAAAATGGAATTTAGTATTATCAAAAAATTATTTAAAACGATGTTTTGAACTAAAATTTAAATTTTATTATTATTAATTAAAAAGTGAAAATTAACGAACAAATACCAAAAAGTTACCAAAACCTAATTTTTTTGTTTAAATTTCATTTATTACATTTATTTTTACATATAAGTTTATAAAATATCCAAACATGGAATTTAAAATACTTTCTCTATTAAAAGGTCATAAAAGTGCCTCAATAATAATATAAAATTTTTTAGGTGAAATATTTTTTCTGTTCATATATTATAATTATAAAATATATTAGATGAGTTTGAAATTATTTTTATGGATATAAAATATTTAAATTTAATATATATACTCTCAAAATGAGTTTGAATTTAATTCACTATGAAAAACATGACTAAATAGTGGTTTGTGTAAATCTGGTATTCTGTGTATTACTTACCAATCAACAAAATCTAAAGGATGTTATGGTATTGACTTGGGGTTCTAGACTACATATTATACTCCTAAAAAAATCCATAATAATTAGAGTGCTCTATAATATAGTTCTTCTGAACAAACCAGGCTCTGTTACTATTTCTTGTGAACCTACCCAGGTTAACCCTAAACTAATCAATTGAGCTGGCGCACGACATCAATAGGGCATGTTCCCTACCACCCTGGGGTGGAAACAAGATCTATTTAATCACATAGTATCAAAGGGAAATATTCCAACAATTATAAATAAACAATTTATGTTGGAAGATAAATGAGTAGTCCATTATTAATATAATGGACAAAAAAAGATACTAAATATAAACAAAAATTAAAACCCAACTGAACATGAAAACTGAAGAGATATCCATTTCACATTTTTGGTCACAAACTGAAACCAAAATTCTACGTATCTACATAGTAATTGACAACAAGATGGAACCTGTACCTAATCATGAAATCATAAAAAGAATTATATGCGATGGTATTATAACATATTAGGCATGACCATGAATAACTATATCCTATGAATTTCCTTTAAATTAAAAATTCATTTACTGCTAGTTTGAAAAAAATAATATGATCATTATTTTTTCATTTATTCAAAATAAAAAACATATTTTTTTTCACATTATTTAAAACATGTAATTTCATAAATGATGAGGCTTTGGAATTTTAGAAATAAAGAGATAAAAAATGAATATAGAGCTTCTATAAAGGGGGTGAAAGATACTATACAATATTTTTAAAAACATTCTTCATGATAATATTGAAAAAAAATGTTTATAAACTTTTACCATATAGAGAAAACATAGATATTGATTAGAAGAAATGACATCATGATGAGGAAAATAAGAATGTAGTACTCATATAATCATACCAAAAAGGCACCTAGACTATCTATCATAGATACATAAATATATAGGAATATGAGAATACCTATTAACTAATGGGAAATTCTAGAACCTACGATAACATGATGTATACGGTTTATGAATCTAATTCTATCAAATAATCCAAATGCTTGATCATACCCTACCTTTCCAAACCATGGGAAAACATGCCCAAAAAATAGCATGTTTATACTAAGGGGGCACTAGCATGATCATAATCTTAAACTAGTGAAACATGAATTCATTGATAATCCTCCTGAAATTCACATTTCCCTTGTCATGTATTAATCATTTGTGATCGAAATGGAAACAAAGAATCAAACCATATATACATTGAATACACAAAATCCAATACATGAATCACACATCCAAGAATAACCCCTGAATCACCAATGTAAAAATACAATTTTCTTCCAAAAAGATTTTAAAATGGAATTCCCAATATGATGAACACCCTTTCATTTTGACAATAAATAAGTAATTAAATACATCTCAAGGGTTGTTTTCTGATGAAATCACGTTGATGAAGGTTCTAATCTAGACTCACATCAACTATGACTTCCAAAACATTTTAAAAAATACCAAATAAGTTTCTTATAAATACAAATTTTCATTTGGAAACCAATTTAAAAATAATAATTAAACATTAAGGAATAAAAACACATTTACATGGTCCAACCGAGCACTTTTTCTAACCACTAGGTGTGGAAGGATCAAAAAAAATTCGCGTTTCAATTCCGGAGAAACCAAATAATTTAAATTCCAAATAATTATTTGAACTATCACATATTATTAATTTGGATCAAAAAGGTCAAAACTTCAAGAAGATAATGAATTTTAAATTTGAATCCCATTTTTTAGGGAATCGTACCTAAAAATCACTGTGCTTACACAACAACAACCCAAATAAACTTCCAAGAATTTAAATGAGGAAAGAAAGAGAAAAAGGAACCCTAACAAGAAAAATCCCCCAAACATTATTGTAAACAAGATTCCTAGACCAAATAACCTTGTATGATGTGGAACCCATTAAAATTAAATGATAAAATAAGTGGCAAAAAAATTAAAGTTAATACCTCGAGGGATTATCCCCAAAACGAGCTGAAATCACTTAATTTCACCATGGGAGGAGGATGGGTGGCATGAGTAAGAGGGTAGGATCCTTATTAGGTAAAACTATATAAATTTGGGAGAATGGGGTGTTTTGGGGTTAATAACTATGAAGGTTAAATAGTATGATTTAATTTTTAATGAACTCAGCAACAAAACTTTTTTTTAGAAAAATGAGCACAAAGGATCTTATATTTATAATGTTAAAACACTACACTAGACGGAATGAATGGAATTCTTCATTTTTCCCTAGTAAGAAGAGGGACCATGTCAATAGGAATAGTGTGGATTTGGATACTCCTTTATTACAACATCCATTTTTTTGAAATTCCATCTGCAATGTAATTCACCTCCCTGAAGGTGAGCATGATAATGTAGTTCAGGGAAGAGATATTGTCAATATAGTTTATCTAATTACCTACCAACTTCCATGATAGTCTTTTCTGAACCATCCTAATTTCATGAACCACTGAGGCTGATTCACACTCAAACCGAATTTTCTTCCAACATCATTTCCAAGTGATGTCCACTACCCTTATAAATGCCATTATTTTAGCTTCCAAAGCTGTAGCTTTCTCGTAAGGACCATAATTACACTCCACCACCTCCCCATGCTGATCCCTAAAAATTACCCCGAAACCTGAATGACCATGATTTCCCTTGGAGGCACCATCTGTGTTTTATTTTAACCATCCATGGAATGAAACAGTCAATAGCACTTCCATTGTACACCTTGTTTTGGGATATTAGCCTTCAACATTTAATCACCTAAGGATCATGAATTCCCTAAATAAGGTGTTGCAAATCACATTAATCATTGAATTGGCATTTTTTATGGCTATAAGAATACTTCTTATTGAAGTAGTTTCATTGAAACAATCCAGGAAATGAGAAAAATTATTGGGAGACCTCCATAGAACATGTATCAATTTAGTGCATGAAACCTGTAGCAGTGCATGATGCTACTTGGATTGTTGATCTCTAAATAGATAATGTATGACTAGTATAACTGAGTGAGTATTGGGAGGGTTGAGATCAAATATATTTAGAACCATTTTCCACAGATAATAAGCCATGTTACAGGACATGAACAAGTGACCGACATCTTTTCTATGCTAACCACATAATGCACATCTCATGTATAATGAACTCTCAACCCTCTGATTATTCGCATCCACTAGTATTTTATTGGGATGAAATATCCATATAATTTCAAATCTTGAGGGAAGTGACCAGTTTTTTTAATGATCCAATCCAACTTAACTATCCCTTCACCAAGTATATGTAGAAGCATTTAGAGTCCAATAGTCCATCTTGAGACCCTTCCCATAGCAGCATATAATCCTGTTTAATAAATTCATAGTTATCAATAATGGAAACAATTTTATTAAGAATTTTATCTCTTTTTTTACATTGGTCATTGATAGAAATGTTTTATTTAATGTTCTATTATTAATTGTTTAACTTATCCATAAGTGGTGTTCCAGTCTATTTGGTATACTATAATTTTAGACAACTCAGGAACTACACTTGATTAAGTAACGAGTTTAGAAAATGTTATGTTAATAACGCGTCCCATACTAGGATAACAAAAAACATATAATATTTGGTGTCAAAGTTTCAGAAACTAAGTTCTTACTATATAGTTTTTTTTTGTATTAAAAAAATTATAATCCAAGAGGACACATCCCAAAAGGTCTGGACTAACCATGAAAAATCCATACACCATTTTATAGGGACTCACAAGGACACACATGGTTACACCTACGAGATGGATGGTTTGAATCCAACAATGTCATTCCCTTTAAACCCTAAACTTGATATTTTTAAAATTAATTAAAAATTATTCTACATATAGTGGTCATACATTTTTCCCTAAACTGTGCACAAAAATAGTGTAATAGAAGAAAAACATCCCAAATATCAAAAATTATATCTCAAACATGTGAGACTAAAGAGATGATGAATATATTAAATTATTAAACAAAAATAAATGTGTATTTAATAAACCATGATGTGACATGAATATTAAAAAAAATTAATAATAAATATTATTTAATTTTTTTTATTTTTTTATTTAATTAATTTTATTTATTACATTGTCATATTTATTTACATAATCTATTAATTTGATGACAAATATTTAGATGAAATTTTAATAATTTTTTCAACATGAATTTGTAAGATTGACTATGTTAAAAGTGGTCAGTGTTCCATAAAATCCATAATAATAATAATTAAATAGTTAAAATTTTTATACATCAACTATTCATTTAAAACCAACTATGACTAATGACTATTAAAAATTTACTACATTACAATAATTAAGGTGGTACTTCATACCTTATCATAAGCAACATGTCCATTTTTCAGTGATCACGATGGAATGAAGGTAATTGTTGTTTAATCATTCAATAATGATAGATAAATAATAATATCTCATATTGTTCATTAAATACATTCATATATACCATCCCTGTGATTTATTAATGGAAAATAATTAACATTTTTTCTTTGAGGTGGTTATCCAAATATACGCTCAAGCGATGTTATGATCATTCAATGAAAATATAAGTTATATTACATTTACAGACTAATTAGTGTCTAATTAATATCATTTATTTAATATAAATATATGATCATAAATACATTTTATAGTTGATGGATAAATATTAATTAAATCTGTTTGTGAGGTGACAGTCAGCTAGATACCTGAATGATTGTTTTTCATTCCATTTGATGGAAGAAGATATAGATATAGGTTATGTAATTAACATCTCAGTATATGATAGATATTAATGATTTTATATCACCATTTATTTATGATTTTAATATGTTAAATAAGTAAAAAAAATTCACAGATAATAAATAAACATCTTCTTTAAAAATCCTCTTTAGATTTACACCAAAAGCCTTCTTTGGATGGTTTCTTAATCATAAAAGGGCCTCTAGGACATGTGAAGGGATGTTTGAAAGGTATTTATATGATTAAATACTAATATAATAATAATATTACGTGATGATAGTTTGAAATACAATCTAAAAATTAAATTTTTACAGGTTTATATTTTGTTTTTTCACTTATTTCATTATTTTAACCCGTAATAACCTTTTTAGAAAATTACTAAGATATATATATTTTTAGACTCTCTAGGTCATGGATGATACTATAAAAGGACATTTTGATAAAATTGGGCCTTTTTTTATATTTCTTGATATATCCATATCACATGGACCAGTATAATATTATCATAAATTTTAAATAATTCAATAAAATATTATTTATTATAAAATATCATTAATGTACATTTTGGAACTATTCATTTCATTTGCAATGAAAATAACATGGAAAAAGTGGAAGTTGAATATAATCATTTCCTATACCAATAAAATTTTATATTTATCTATAAATTTTGTGTAATATAATAAATGATTCTATTTATATTTCTTTTCATATTTTTAATTCCATTTTTTTGTTGATTTAATAAATACTGCGTTAGCATTTCAAAAGAATTGAAGTTAATTATTTCATTAAAAAAATTATAAATAAATTTCCATGAAATAAAGAAATTAATATTAAAAATACAATTGGAAACTAAATATAATATTTTATTATCCCTATCACATAATATAATATTTAGTAAATATATTTAAGCGAAAACAATTTCATCAACTAGTATTTTAATATTATAATGATCAAAAACATTTAAAACATATAACTGAATTGAAAAATATTAGAGAAATGTATTAAAATGTCTTGACATCACTCATATAATAGGATAGATGTATGTGGTTGGATCTATTTTTATTCATTATACTATTATTTTTAAGCATAATTATCTGATTTACCCTTTTACTATGGTGATAAATTATAACTATAGTAACTATTTATAGTGTCCAAAAAATAAAAGGGATGAAATTTCCACATTTGGTCCTCCTGATTCCTGATTCCCAATAATCAATATATTTTTGATGATTTAGTTCAATTATTATTCAATTTCTAGTTAATAATTATGCTTGTTAAATTCAATGAATAACGATTTTTCATAGAAATATCTTTTATATTCAAATATGTACTTATACTAATATCTAGTATATATATGATTCTAATGTGACTAAATAGATAATATATAATTAAATAATACTTATGATATATTCAATTATTATTCAATTATTTATGGGACTTTTAAATTTGTTATTTTATTAAAAAATGACAATTTTTCAAATGATTGTATTTTTCACATTTAATCAAAAAATCTATCCTTTCAAAAAAATACTCGAATTTCCCCATAAGGTAATATTGATATTAACATTTAAAAATCATATCATATTTATCAAATAAAACTTCAATATGGGAAACACTTTAATTATGATATTTCCCTAGGAAAATAAATAAAATCCATTCTAAAAAACATATTTTTCAATAATTAAATTACATCAATTAAAAATGACTGATTATTTACTATGTATATATAAATAATATATGATTATTATAAATTATTCATATATATATATATATATCAATGATCCATAAACTCTATTCGAAACCTCCCATTTTTCGACTAGGTTATAATTGTAATATTTAAATGAAAATATTTTTTGGTTCATTTAAGCCTTGTGTTGTGTGTCGTATACACTATTAAACATGGTTTTTAGTTTAAAAAATCATGATTTTTTACATTATTCATACTATAATAAATATAAAAATTTTAATTTGAACACATTATTGGTAATCAAGAATTTTCTATCTGAAAATTCAATTGTTTAAATACGTAAATATAAAAATTTATTCTTAATTATTCTTCATTAAAAGTGAGGAAAATAAAATTTTATTGAAATAAAAAATCTATGATTCCAAATAGGGGAACATCTATGAGAAGTAAAAATATAAATAGGATGGATTGAATAATTCCTAAATAAATATAGAGAGTGATAGAGATCATTGATCATAGAAACCTAAATGATCAAGAGAATGATAACAATCACTAAACAATAAACCAATGAGTTAAAAAAGACAATAAATAGCTAAAAAATATCTTCTTATTAAATACACGCCTATGAGATAAGAATATAAAATGGATGTGAAATATTAAAAAATATACAATTTAATATTTTTATTTTTAAAATAATTTAAAATTATTAGATGTAGTAAAAAATCCTAAAACTTTTACGGTGGTGGGAATGACTGTTAATTCTATCTAAATTAAAAGCATTCATTTTAACATATTTTAATGATTTATTTTAAAAAACATTCTTAAAAAAATACAACGAATCTATTAAAATAATTAAAAAAGGTATGCATAAGATAAAATATACTTAAAATTTTATTTGATTTAGGAAAAGTACTTTTTGAAAACAATTACGAAAAATATGGATATGGATGAAAAATATACCTCATCGAGAATTGAAATAAGAAAATATTTTCTTTTAGTCTATCCTCTTAAATGAGTAAACATGAAATGATTTATTAATCACTATAAAAAATATATTTTCATGTTTAATACCCATCCCAATTATATGTCTCAAAAAATATGGTAAATTAACTAAAACTTTTAAAAATTCAGTAATATTTGATCCTATGATATGGTTAAAAATTTGTGCATAATAAGATTCAAACAAATAATGTCATCTAGTAGGCTAGTGGTAGTCATTACAACCTTTCCATCCTTTGGTTACATTTTTAATCCTATTGTCTTTTCTAGAAGCACAGGTAGTTGCTAAGCCTATGGGTTGTCCTTCTTAAAAAAAATATAATGACTATAAATATCCCATTTTATTTTGATGAACATTCTCATTAATCATCGATTAAAATTTTATCCATAACTATTTTCTATAAAACTTATTTAATTTGAAAAAATCATAATTTTTAATTATTATAATAATATAATTTATGTTATTAATCTAAAAGGATATTAATAACATTAGATATGTTTCCACAAAATATAATATCATTATTTCTTAATTAACCATTTAACTAAAAAATATAAAAAAATGTTGGTATTTCGGTAAATTTCTTCAAAACTTTCATTAATCATGCTAAACTATAATTAAATAAAACCTCAAAAGTGGTATATCTGCCATGAAATTTATCATCAAACATTGAATTATTAACAAATTGCATTTTAGTTTTATCCAATATCACATTTTTATATCACACATATTCATTGGCTCTATTATCTCATTCATTATATTTTTTTATAATGAAAATGTTTGATACCCAAGAATATCCCTATGGGGCCCCAACTAGGAGCATAGTAATGACATAATCATTATGAACAAGAATGGTGGCCAACATATACTACACCAAAACGTTTTCGGGTTATTACCTCTTGATCCATCTTTACAAAAACTACACCCAATTTTATTATCCATACAAAGATATATTTCTAGGAAACCCACATAATATCTAACCTACCAAAACATTAGTATCATATCCCTTACATAGAATTATGCACAATTTAAATAATATAGTTATAATCACAAATCTATTTTTTCCAAAATCTAGTTACAAAATATTTTAAAAATTGCCCTGTAATACCAATTAAAATGACCCTGACCCTCGCATCTCAATGATGGTGAAGACATTATTACATTGATATGGAAAACAAGAAGTTACATATTGAAGGTATAAATATTGTAGTGGTATTTGAAATCAAGCTATACATATTAATATCAAATTACATTTGGGGATGTATAATAGAAAACAATATGAAAATACATATTTTAAATCTCTGAACTAATTCAATGATTATATATTTATATCCTAGGGAAAGTTAAAAATTTAAGGGTGAGGAAAAAATTTTAGTAATGTTTATGAAAAATATATTGAATCATGAGTTAATAATTTCTAATCCATACGAAAATGTAAAAAACATAAAAAATCAATTTAATCAATAACACGACGATACAGAATATTATGAAATGAGTAAATGATGATCAAGGTATTATATCTAAATAATCACACAACCTTAAAAATTATTCATTAATATTTTTCAAAATAATTTAATTAAAATTAATAACGAATTTCATAATGATGTATTTCATAATTCCAGACATATAAAACTATCTATTTAGGGATTGTTCCATGATGTTATAATCTATGGGTTGGTAAACAATGGTAAACTATCAAATGAGACAATCCAATTGGTTATCCTCATGAGACCTATCAAATCATTGAGGGGATATATGATTTTTGGCCCCACCATCACTAAATATGTACAATTCATTCATTATATTAATAAATATTACCACTTAATCAACATTCATTATTAAAATAATATGTGTATATGTAGAACAATCATATATAATAAAAATTAATTCCCATGTAAAAATAATCATAATCCATCAAGTGAAATAATGAGGATTTATCATTACAAAATATTCCAAAAAAATGGAATAATAGTGTTCCATTCATTGATTAAATGAAATTCCATAAAAATCTTGAGAAAAACATGCATGAAGAAGACAAAATTTTCATTGTGAAATTCACATTTTGATATTAAAAATTTCTAGAATATTAGGACATTTTTATTGGAGCATTGAATCCTGTTATGGAATATTAAACACTATGAGTAGTTATGATGGTGCAAAATTCTATTCATGATGACTATATTAAAACAAATATTCCTTCCATGTTTTTTTCTAAAATTCAAATATATAACTTATTTGGGAAACTATAAAAAAATTATCACCTTTAAACAAATTTATAAAAATTTAATTAGGGGTAAAATTAAATTTAAAAAAATCACATTATACATTTTGTATTTAATTAAATAATGAACTATGTAATATTATCATGAATAAAAAGTCAAAATAGGTATGATAAATAAAACGATTATTACACAAATGGTTGATTTAACATGGAATTGATAAATAAAAAGGTAATATAATGTCATATGTGAATCATATGTGATATCATAAATATTATTATGGTTCTGTTACAAGTTAATAATAGGTTTAATCCCATTTTACTAGAGTTTTGGAAGCATGCGGATGAAATCAGACTTAAGGTAAAGGAGAATTTTGAAATCTTATATTTATCTGATATTGTTAATACGTAAGTATTCACTGGGGATAAATTTATCCACCATGTACAGGTTTTCTAAAAAAAATTCATAAAATGTTTACTATTATTCAATGTATCATTAACACCACTTTTAACCATTTTGACTTTTACTTCATGGTATGGAAGGGATCTTTCCTTTTTTTACCATACAAGGTTCTTTTATACTTTAATGGAAAAAGTACGAGGAGAATGATTTTTTAAATTATACGACATCAATGGATTTTTTATGCTTTATTGTCACATTATTTCAATGAGGAATCCTCTAAAATATTTCAAGTATATTTTTTTATTAATTTTTGTTATATTTAAATTTCATGAAATTTTGAGAAAGGAAAACATTTTTTATGAAGAAAATATATTTTCTTCAAGAATTATGTTCAAGTGTTTTATCAAAATTATTTTTCATCTAAGAATCTCATTAAATAGTTTTATGTTTATATCACTATTATTAAAATTATTTTATTGTGTTAATGATGGAATGATATTTTATAAGGATTATATTATGATGGAATGATATTTATGAAACCAATTTTATTTAATGGGTTATACATTGATAAATGATTTCTATTTTTGTGGAACATGTTTGAATGATTTCATTATGAGATTTGTGGGACCAATATATCCTTCCCATTCATTGGGTAATTATTTATATCTCATGAGATTGAAACAAATGGAATGACAAGTAAATATGGTTCAGTAATACAAGAATGGAAAAACAAGTAAATCTGGTTCAGTTATACATGTCTAGAATGACATGTAAATATAATTCATTAATATAGGGGTGGAATGACACGCAAATATTTTTCATTAATACATGGATGGATTGGGAAGTAAACCCAGTTCAGTATAAGACATTTTCCACTATGATTGTTATGGAATCAATTCCATTGATACTATGTAAGTCATATTATGTGATTATTTATTTTCAAAAACACGATGTTTTATGCCAATGCTATTTTATCATCGTTAATGTTCCATTATTATCTATGCCTTACTACAATGATTTATTTCAGGACCTAATATTTTTATATATAAACGTTATGTTCGTTTTTTAAATTATAATTTTTATGGTTTGTTCTATGATATCAATGTTTACCCTTACTAATCATTGAAATCTTTCTTTTTTTTATTTCTTTTCACTTGGATATAAATAATGGTTATATAATGGAAAAAATTGGATGGTAATTATTATAAATGATGAATATCATTAACCAAGATAGAATATTACGTTACAAGATTCCAAAGACACAAAAATAATATGGTCTTTGGAGGAATATTTGACTATTATATTATGTATTCCACAAAAGAAATGTAATTCACTTGTACGATAAGCTTCGGTCATTAAAGATCGTATCGTAGTGAAGATTTAGTGATCCATTGCAAACTATGAGACAAAAACAGTAGTGGGATCTCTAGAGAAATTTCTATGGTATGACTATGGATTACACTAAAGGTTTTTCAAACTATAGGATAGAGTCCTTGAAATAAGGTAATGATCATGAATAACCAAGGATTACACCCAAGATTGTATATATTGAAATTAACCCCTTGATTATGTTTTTCCCTTGTATGAATTTTCCCTCTCACTCTATTAATTTGGGTTTCAGACAATTTCTAATAACTGAAGAAACCGTGTTAATGATAAATTCACTGGGTAATGCAGTGAGATTTATTTCTGATTAACCAGATAATTTAGGATATTGAATGAAAAATCATATTTCTATACTTATAGAAGCTATGAATCATTCTGGACACCCAAATGAGAATACAAAGGAATAACATTATATTAAATCCTTCATAAGGAAACGTACACCTTCTTTCAGTGGGTCTTCTGATCCACTAGTTTCTGAATGATGGATCAATACCATTGAAAATATATTATCCACCCATCGATGTTTAGAACAAAAAAAATCAATCAGGTTGTTTATCATTTAGAAGGTGAAGCAGACTAGTGGTGAGCTCTAATCAAGAATACATGCCCCTAGATGAAATTTAAACCTTACAACGATTTGAGTTCAAGAACAGATTATTTAATAATTACATCCCTATTATTTTTCAAACATTAATTGAAAAGTAGTTCCTTGATTTTATGCAAAAGGATGATGAATCCATTGGTACATACGATGAATATTTTACCAGACTTAAAAGTATGATTCTTGTTTTTTCATCCAACTAGAATTTAATGGTAAATTATTATTTAGTGGATTCAAACCAAGTATTCAAAGGTCATTACCTAAAAGATACTTTAGTATCTATGATGAGATTGTGTGTTTTCCAATCAAGGTTGAAAATGAAGTTAGTGTTATATATCAATATCTTGTTTTTTACAAAAAAATGATAGATTTTGTTGAAGTGAAAATATCAAAACAATGGTGAAAAAAAGATGAATTATTTCTTATGCTGAATGTGTGGAATGAAGAATGGTATTGATTGTCTTAAAGGTACTAGAAAATGTTTTATGTGTGGAAAATAAGGTCATCGATTTTTTGAGTTCCTATGTAATGATAAAAAGGTTGATAATGATGTGAGTAGAGAAAAGACTATATATAATTCACCTCTAACAATTCAATGCTACAACTGCATGGAAACAAGGAATTATGCTATCAAATTCCCAAATCCTAGGGTTAATGACGATGGTTGATGTAAGAAACTGATTAAGGACATATATAATGTAAAATCACATGAAATAACTATTAGTGATGTTTAGTATGACAACGATGTTGTGGAATGATTATGTGTTTATGTAATGGGATTCCAAATTAGTGTTATAGAATGTATCTTATAGTATTATTGAATACTATAATAACTATTTATTGGTCTTTTTTGGTTTTCCATAAGTATGTAGTACTGGTGACAATGAAAACTGATTGAAAATTTTTTGGAAACAACATGATATGCAAATAAAGAAGGGATGATGATATAATGAGATATTTGATAGTATTAATGAGTTCATGAGTGATATAAAGAATATGTGATGTAATGGTTTGAGTATATAGATTTATTTTAAATTTTTGGTGTATTGAATGAGTTAAATTTGAAGGAATGCAAGTTTTCACTATGGTTATATGATAATTATTTTTATTACCTTGTTTCAAAAGAATATGTGATTAATATATAAACATGTTTGGAATGTGAAATCCAAATTTTTTTTCTATTTAGTTCAAATATTACCAATGTTTTATATTTTTAGTTTTTAGTGTGGATTTAATGTTATCCATTTATGGATAGTATAAATTATATATTTATTGACGTTTGATAGATTAATGTATTATCTCAATATATGAGGTGTTATGAATATTTGATTAAATGACTAACGTTTTTATTGAGATAGATGGAATTTCATATCATTCTATCACATGATCTAATAATGATTAAAGAATAAAAAATTCAACTTCATTTTGTTAAATATGATATGAAGTGAAAATTGTTCAAGGAACGAACAATGGTGATATTGTATAAAAATCAAATAAGTATTTATTTTCATAAAAAAAATATTCATCTTTAGGGAAAGTATATTTAAATTAAAACAAGTTATTTTAGTAACTTGTTATCCAATGAATCATATGGTTCTATAAATCATCATAGATTTATGGATTTCTGGTTGTTAAATTTCTCCAGGTAGCTTTCTCTATCTTAATCTATTAGAATGTGAGGGTTTGTTTTTTCTTCCATATCCATGTTTTCAATTCCCAGCTATAGTCTCCTATGTGGTAACGAATGGATGATTTACATTGGGTAATATTTATGTTTTTAACATTATTTTTAAATTGATTTTATAGTATTCTTTTTTTTACAATATTGGTTAATATGAAAGAATCATTCAACTAGTGAACCTTTTATAACCCTAATGAATTTTGAGGGAAATTTCATTTTATAGGGTGTATAATGTAACATCCTGATACTTTATGATATATATTATTTTTAATTTATTTGATGTAATGTCTTTTCTGATACACTAGTATTAGAATTATCTATTTGGAACACTGTATTAGCATGCAGTATATTCAACTCTATACATTGATTATGTTACACACAATTTCATTTTCATTTGATAGAATTCATTTCATGCAACACTGAGTATAGATTTTGTTCAACGTATAAAATAAAAAATTTTGGATTATGTTATCTGCGACACTAATGGATTATTTTTTTAAATAATTTATATATATAGATAGATTATATTTTTAATTATTTTCATTGTGTAATTAGATTATTTTTTTCATTCAATCCATTTTTTTCATTTGAAGTAATTTTACATTTAAATTAGACATAAACATTTTACATTCTTTTTAATGCTTTTACTTCTTAAAACAAAAATTTAGATTTTAACGACAAGAAATAATTATAAATAAATTTCTTCCAATTATTTGTTTTCAATTATCAAAAATGGATTACATATTTTAAATCAGTGGATCCAAAATATGTTAATAGGTTACTTAAATTTTTGGATATTATGTACAGTAACTACAGTAATTTTTATTAACTATAGTTAAATATAAATCGGGTAAATTAGGATATCTAACAGTACGATAAATATAATAAAATTTTCCTATCCCGTGTCAAAATTTTGATAGATGAATTATAGTCTACCAAAATCACAAATGGGTCTGAATTGATTTAATTAATTGTATTTTTTCAATGAAAGTGATGTAATAATAATTAAATCAAAATAAGGTGACAACATGTCACTCTCTTATATATTACAAGTATAATAATTTTAATATATTGATAAAAAAGATAAAATATCATGAATTAGTAGTCTCTTGATAGGAAATGATGTAATCTACATCCTATGAATTTAATTCGATTTTTTATTCATTAAATAATTACTATTAATGATGACACAATAGTGTTGTAGAAATTATTTTATTGATATAAATATCAAATAAATTGTTATAAAAATATAAAAATATATATCAGATTAACTAATTAATTTTCTCCACTAATTTTCAGGGAGACTGTGTCAAGATAAGAGTGTATTAAATATTTTGGTTCTAATTTATATTTTGTGTGTATTTTATTTAATGTGAAATAATTGAATAGCGTCAAAATTTTCACTACATATATTTTATAACAAAACATATTATTAAATTATTTAAAAATATAAAGAGTGTTTAAAAATTTAAAAATTTAAAATTAAATGGTCTAAAATTTTATAATGATTCTAATTATGGAAAATCGACAACACATATGTAAATATTTATAACCATGTAATATTTATAATTTTATGACCACAAATAAAATTAAATATATTAAATAAGAATAACTCAAAATAATAAGGAGTAAAATAAAATCAAAACATGTCTAAATTTTACTTGTTCTGAGGATTTAGACCCCCAATCCATATATCATTTAAAAAAATTATTTAGGGATCATTATAAATCAAAAATGAATTTATAATAAATTAATATTTCAAGACGTTCCAAAGGATCCTCTCCCCTCTCTAATAAAAGGGTTCCTATCGTTCAATTTCAATGACACCTTTAATGTCCTTTGGCTAAGAAAACCTCATCCCAAATCACGTACCAAAATAACTCTCTTCATAGTAGAGGTAAACCTTTGTGTTGAAATCCATCTAAAGGATTCCATTTGTGTATATGAAAAAGAGATACTTGAAAAAGAATTACTTTTTTATCACCCCTTTCAAAATTAATTTCTTCTTATAATTCCCCTTATTATGTTTCCCCATAATAATTTAATAAATATAGTATCTTTTACATGATTATATTTTATTATATTTATGGGAAAACCTTATACCTCCTTTTATCCATTCAAGAAATGACAATATCGCTATGTGTGCGTATATACGACTTACTGTCTCGATGTTGTGGTTTAATTTGTTATTCAACAATACATAATTTCTATGCGTATATTAATGACTATAATAGGATTAAACAATTAATATAACATAATAATTATTATTTATAATTCATATACCATCCTATTCTATTCTATTTTACCATCAATGGAAGGATATCGTCACTCGGGCGTACGTATGACATACCATCTCCACAATTAAATATGATTAATTCCCCATAATTACCACACACAAATGATTATAAGGAAGATATATTAAAAAATAATTAAATATATGACCAAAAAATTATACTGGATTTTTGTACATATATATATATATATTTCATTTACTTTCGTCCATTCAGTTCTATATTGAAACAGAAATAACCTTCAGGCGTACATACGACCAACTACTTCTATGAACGGTGTATTAATATTCATTTATCTATCTGATATATATATTTATATAAATAATATATATGATATATAAATCAGGTTTTAAATTATTTAATTAAGTAAATCATGATCTGTGTAATAAGATAAAAATAACATGTCGATACATTTATAATAAACAAAAAATATTATAACCCAAATCATTGCTATATCATGTTATTGATAAATAAATGGGGAATACAAAGGCATATATCATCAACCTCTATACACTTTTGATTTTTTATGGCAAACGACAATGCCGGGATGGATCAAAGTCAACATTGATGGTGCCTCAAAGGGAAATCCTGGACCTTCCATCTACGGAGCCATTTTCAGAGATTCTGATGGAAAGTGTCATGGGTGTTTCTTTGGTAATTGAAGCATAGCATCGTTATTAGAGGCCAAAATGATGGGTTTAATTCATGTGGTCAAGTTTTCCATTCAAAAAGGCTAGAGGAAACTATGGATTGAAAGTGATTCTACCACCATTGTCCAGGAAATCTGGAATGGTGTGACTCACCTTGCCTGACCTTTGATCAATATTTGGATGGAGTGCCTGGACTCTCTACATGAAATAAACTATATTGTCATGCATACCTTCATAGAGGCTAATGATGTTGTTGATTCCCTTTCTAACAAGGGTGATAATAAGACCATGACCTGGATGGACACCCTCTGCCTGGATTTACTTTAGCTATTTGATAAATATTGAAAAAAAATCCCTTCTTTTCGTCTCTTATAATCCCTTCATCTTTTTTATTCAATAAAATTTTCTTTGGTCTTTGACCGAGGAACCACTTTTCAAAAACAAATAATATTTTTAAAGCCACTATACAAGTGTTTTAGGCACATATGGAAGAAATCAAATATAAAGTAAGAGATAAAATTTCCATCTCATTTTTATCAGAGATTGTTTATACAAAAGTATTTAATGGGTATATATTTACCATCAATGTACTTGATTTATAAAAATGTTTTCATAAAATTTTTACCTTTATTATATGTATTTTTAAATCCAATTTTTCCATTTTTTACTTTTACTACATGGTATAGAAGGAATATTTCATTTGCTTACCATATGAGGTACGTTTTGTCTTTTTCCGCATAAGTACGAGGAGAATGTTTTTTAACATATACAGAACGAATGTATTTTTTATGGTTTCATAACACATTATTTCCATAAATCATCCTCTACACTATTTCATGTTTATTTTTAATTATTTTTTTACTTTTAAAATTTCATGGCAGTTTGAGAAAAAAATATGTTTTGATGAAAAGAATATATTTTCCTCAAAAATTATGTTAAAGTGTTTTATGAAAATTATTTTCCTTCTAAGATGCTCATTAAATAGGGTTATGATTCCATCCCTATTATTACTTTTATTTTATTATGTTAATTATCGAATGATAGTTTATAAGGATTATGTTATGATGGAAGGATATTTAAGAAACCCATTTTTTTCAGGGGTTATGTTGTGATAAAACATTTATGGTTTGGTAGAACATGTAATAATTATTTCATTATGAGATGGGTGGGACCTATATCACCCACCAATGAATTGGGAAAAGTTTTATATCTCATGAGATTTACATGAATGTAATGGAATGTAAATCTAGTTTCTAAATAAAGGGCTATAATTGCATGTAAATTATGTTCAGAAATACATTGCTAGTATGGAAAGTAAATCTGGTTCTGTAAAAAAGGGTTATAAAGCCAAGTAAGGATGATTCAGTAATACATGATTGGAATGGAATGGAATCCCAGCAGAGTATAGGAATTTTTTTTAAATGATAGATTTGGATGCAATGCCACGGCTACTATAGAATATCATATTTTGATTTAATTTATTTTCTATAAAACCATATTTTATGAAATTTCTATTTTATGATGTTTAATGTTCCCTTATGATATATTCCTTACATAAAATAAGTTTTTCATGAACCAAGATTTTGATATTTAAACATTAGGTTCATGGTATTACATTCTTATGATTATGGTTTGTTCTATATTCTCAATGTTTACCCTTACTGAGAAATGATCTCACCCATTTTATTTTTTCTTTTCCTTATAATATAATGAAATGTTTTAGGTTGGAAAATAGGAGATGATAATTAGGTGATATTTTGAATTTATTTCAACAAGATATAATATTATGCTCTAAGTTTCCAATGAAACTAACCTAATATAGGTTTTGGATGTATATTTGTGAAATGTATTAACTATACTGTGAATAAATGTAATTTCCAATTGCATAATGATATGGTTTTTACCAATATAGATGTAGAGGAAATAGTTTTTGGAACTGTCATGGTTTAAAAAAATCCAAGATAGAGTATATCATACTCATAACAGGTAAATTATCTCTAATAGAAAATAGAGATTGTATATAAAAGTAGGATGAGACCATTTGACTTCACTGTGGGAGATTAGTATTTCTTGATTGTCACTCCTTTTATATTACATAGATGTCTATGGATGAAGGGATAGATATAACCAGGGTTTCATTGACCATTTTACTTCATAGAGTGGATAAGGGAATTGGTTTATTGTATATTACATTTTTTGTTCTAAGGAGTTACGATTAACAGGATTCATGTGAAAAAAATCCGGAGATATATGGTAATTCATACACTTGTTATTGATGAAAAGGATGTTGAGTTGATGTTGAAATCTTCGTATGAGTAGCAATCAATGTGTATTATAAACCGATGTGTGAAATTTCATTGACATAAGATACTACCATTCATTAAGATTTAATGGTGTTATGGGAAGTTCGTGTAAAAATCTCTTGAGATAGTTATGCTAAAATTGGAGTTTAGTGGCCAATTGTTTTATGGATGAACCCTATAGATACTTATAAAGGATTATAATTCAATGGTGGGTGCTATTTGAATATCCAATTAATTCTTCTTCTGTAAATAATGTATTTATATTTTTTCTTATTGGACCATGTTTTTTACATCATGAAGAAGGGATGTGGATGTTTTTGACAGAATAAAGGGTTCTTTTTCATTCAACCAAAACATGGGTGGTTTCAGAGAAATATGAATGACCACAACACATGGGAGGAGGTTATAATTCAATGGATCTAGTTGCGCCATAGTTGGTTGTTTTTTCTAACATTGTACCACAACAATAGGGGTTTCATCATAATTTGGATTTTTTATGGAGGATATTTTGTGGTATTTACCATGGAGGTTTGGATTTAAGAGGCTACAACATAGAAACTAAGAACACATTGTAGTAAATTCTCTAAATTAGTTATAGTTGAAAAATTAGGTCAACTTTCTTCAGATTCTAATTCCATCAAAAGGATGTTATAAAAATGAATCATATAGAACATTTGGACATTATGATTGGTAATTAATGGGAGAATTTATATAGGTTTTGTACATGTATTGGACATATGTGGATAGCCTATAAATACATGTACTAACATCCCCTTTCAACATTATTTTCGAAATCCCAAAGGCCACATGCACCACCGTACCACATGGCACCCCTCCAACTCTACAATCCCGATCTCCAAACCATGGATAACTACAACCCATATTGTAGTCCCCATATGTGTTGTGGTGGAATTATTCATGTTCAAAATTACTCCATGGTGTCTGTAATTTCCACATGGTTGACTTATTCTAGAATCAAACTATTCTATAGTCGTTTGTTTTACACTGTATTTGTGTTCACCAGTGTACCTCCACACTAAATCCCTCTTAATGCACCATGAAGAACCATCTATAGAATAATTTCAAATAGATCTTGGTTGTTTCTCTGAAAAATTTCCTAAATATTAATTTGTGTGGGATAATGATAAGGTTTTTCGAGGATGTGTTACAATTAAAACAACTCCAATATGACTTAAAGTTGACATCAAATTCCATGTTGTTGGATGTTCATTGACATTAAGGTATCTTATTTGACATGATTCCAAGGTAAGATTAGTTTTTTCTATATTTTGTATAAGTTCTTGACTTATGGTCACATTTGGTTGTGTGTGTGTGGTTAGTGACACCATTATGATGTTCTTTCCATGAGAATTATTATGATTGAAATATTTCCAATGATGATGTTTGTTTCACATTGGTGATATATAAAAATTCTATATTTCTAATAATGTGTTCCTATGTTATTATAATTATGTTCTTCATTATTTATTTCAATTGGAGGACTCGAATGTTATGAATGTGACAAGTATCCATCAAGGTATAATTACTCAATGAGGGTTGGATGCATGGTATGTTATGGTGACAACCATGGTTCTTGATAGCCTAGTAACATGGCTTGTACTCGATTCCCTATGAATATTTCACTATATGTATAAATATTGATGATATTTTGTTTCTATAATTAAATTATACATTTTAGAATCTTATAGGGCTACAAATTGTTGATTCCATTATGATTCTGGGTATTATTCTATTCCCAATTGATTTTGAGTTGGTTACTCACGCGATCGTTTGTGGATTATGAGTCGCACGCCAAGACTATTATGGATGGTTCTAAACCCTACAGACATACTATACATTTATTATCCATAGATATGAAGTATCAATGATAGGGGCTTGTGGTAGGTGGGTTAGCACATGACAACCCAATTTTATATTGTATGTTTATTCTTTTTACATATTGATTATTATTATTTAATAAAATATTATACATGAGAATAGTAGGTTATAGAAAATTTAGTTATTTCCCATTGATTGTAGAAATCACATCCTACATAGTAATTCTAGCTCACTTGTTGATTAAATGTGTGATCTGATGAAGGGTAGGGTTCATATGGAAGGCTGTTGAGTTTAGGAGCATGGAATTAATGGTTCTATATAAAATAAAATGGATGGACCCATAGTTATTCATTTATTTACATTAATTTATTAATCATGTTGGAATACCACATTGGGATACTATATATTATCTCACATATATTCCATCAATAGTATTATGATTATAATCTGATTATATGTTGCCAATATTCTCACTCTATCATGATATCATATTCTTCCCACTATTAGACATAGACCAATGATACTAGTTGTAAATATATTTTTTATGGGGAGGAATTCATGTGTCCAAGTATCACCCTTCTTTGAACTAGTGGATATGGTAGGGGTGTTACAATTTTTAATATTTAATTTTTCCACTTCTTCCATAAAATTAGTCTGAAAGAATAACATTAAGGAAGAATGTGTTTATATTTGTCATTGGTCAAAAATAATTTCATCCATGTCTATATTTTCTTCTTAATTTCATAAATAATATTTCTACAATTATAAATTGATTATATATTGTTATTTTTAGCTATATTTTAATTTTTTTATAACTGTTTAAAAATAAAATTCATATTTCATTCCAAACATTGTTAATTGTTTTCTAAAAATATGAAAGGAAATTTTTGTTTAACATAAAAACACATGAATATATTACCCCTACAAACATGAATATTATTTTAGTTAAATATTCCTATATAATTTCCATTATTCAATTTTAATGAAAAAAAATTCTATAATATTTCTTAAAAGTTTCTGCTTCAGAAAAACTTATTATTTAATATAATGATATTTTCCTCAAGATATTCTATTGTTATATTTTTATAGTATTATTATTTATAACAATAGTGTTTTATTTTTCAACATATTAATTCATGATATGATCTAATGATAACATATTTATTGTTTCCTTAGATGGTTTATGATTATGATTATGATAGTTTTAGGAAAATATTATCATTTCCTTGGGTTATGATTTGATGATATGATGAACGTTTTATAAACTAGTGGATCAGATATGAATTCATTTCATTAATTACTAGGTGGCCCTAATAATTATATATCTCACTAATTCATTGGATAAATATTGATGTCTCCAAAAATAATATGGATGGTATTTTGAATTGAACATTGTTTAGTATGAAATACAGTCTAAAATGATACTATTTAGTGTAAACATCGACTAAGGAAATGATGGAAGTGGGACTTACCCCAATCCACTATGACAATCATCATTGTAATACATGAGTAATAAAAATATTTTCCATTCATATTCGTATGCCACAAACTTATGTCTTGTGTTTATGATATGTTATCGCTGCTCCTCAATGATTATTAATGATTCCAAACTCTTATGTCTTATGTTATTTATTGATTAAATTATATATCATGATTCATGATTATTAGACATGAATTAATGGATATTATTTCTACTATTAATATTTGGTACTAATACCCTGATGCATCCCTTATTATCATTGACTGATACCTATGCTGATTTCACTTATTGAGCATTTGATCTCCCCCTTTCCTGTGTTCCACTTCCAAATGTTTTGAAGACATATTTTTAGAGTGATATATCTAAAAAGGGTAATATTTTTTTGTAGAAATAAATTAGTAATTGTTTAGTTCTTTTACATACCACTTCTTTATGTATTTGTGGTTACAAATATAACAATACAATAAAGTTATCATGTGCATCATATTCCAAATTAATGAATATTCCACTCATAAGATGTTGTATTTTCATATGAAATGTTGGTATCGTTATAACAATATTACATTGATATTTAAAAAATGATATTTAATTAGGAAATATTATACTTATTATCTATTTATTAATATTAATTTTTTTATAAAATAATGACATTTTCTACTATATGGAAAATAAATACATCATTAGTTTGTAGGTGAAAACAACTACCTCCAATGATTATTTCATTTTTTTATCATAATCATTTCAGGATGATTCTTAGAATATATTTAACAAGTTAAAAAATGTTTAAATGAAAAGATTGTGTCTCTAGATAAATTATATTAATTTTTAACTTCTGTATAATATTAAAAAAGATTCTCGTTAAAAATAATGAAACAAGATCATCCCTGATTCTATACTAATTAATGCTGAATAAAAATCAAAAATATTATATCATAACATTATAAATCATTAACAGTGACAATTTAACATCCTTGAATAATCTATTAAAGATAAATTAGTATCAAATAATGGAGATATATATTTACATTTTACAACCTGCATGAATCAATCGAAATTTCTTGCATCTATTGATGAAAATAAATTATAATTAGGTAGTAAATTAAAAATAAATTATTATTATTAAAATACATATAGTGTAATAGATATGATTTTTTTTATAATTGGTTATTATTATATTTATTTTTATTATATATGAAGATAATGTTAATTCAATGAATTTTATAAAAAATGTAAGTGGTTTTTGTAACTAACTTTATTTTATTAACTAGTAATTTTTCTTCAATGAGTATAGCCCTATATGATTTTTTCCATTGTCCTATAGTTATATTATATTTCATTTCCAATATTTTGGGAAACTAAATTTATAATCCTAATTCATACATTTTTTAGATTTATTTATTCATAGAATTTGATGATGTTAAGAACACTACCCACACTATATATAAAATCAATTATCCTTCTTGTCCATATTGTTTGGTATTTACAATTTTCTCCTCTCTTTTTTGAAAATAATAATATCTTTTTTTGTGAACATTTGATTTAATTTTAACTATTTCCAAATCGTATATTAATGAAAATAATTTATCATGTGTCATTAAATAATGATATTTTTATTATCAAAAATTTCATTGCATTCACATAATTTATTTTATCTTCCTCTATAAATGTACATGGGAAACACGTTAAGTATTTTTCAAGGATTTTATACATTTCATATTAAATATTGCATGGAAAATTATTCATGTTGACCACCCTAAATGATAAATTCGAAATTGTATCATGAATTCACCTCTTTATGTTGGTGTAGTAAATTGTTTCATAAATACCCTTTTTAAAGTATCAAATTTATTTTTCTATTTAGAATTGATAAGATCATAATCATATTGAATTATATTTTATGAATCTCCCAATAACTACATTCCTAATATACACCTTTATGTTGGTATGATTTTTTATCAATCAATGTAATTATTGATATCAATTTTTGTAATATTATTTTAAAATGTTACAAACCCCATTTTGTACATTTATTAATTATGATATAATGAAGGATATAGTTCATATGGAACACATAGTTATGAATGATGATTGGTAGTGCCCTATATCACTCTCCAATGCACTAGTTAATGTTTTATATCTTCTGGGGAAATGGATTGCAAGAATTATTTTATTTTATCATGACATTAGCAGTGGAAATAAATCTAGTTTTTTTATAGAATAGGTTGGGAATTTATGTATTTTCACTGAATATGTTGATTCAATGTTGACATTTTTTCTTCCATATATACATTTTATTCTTTTTATTTTTTTTTATTAAAAACATTATGTCATATTCCAATTATTAATCATCATGGATCATATTTATTATATCATTTTTTACATTAATTCCATTCTATATGTTTTTTAATTTGATATTATATTTTATTTTACTATTAATTAAAGTCAACTTGTATTGGTCGATAATAATTTTTATCATATAATTATCACATGACAATTTTTTATTACGCTCAAATAACCTAATCCTTTTTGTCGTGATAGTATGTTTTAATCTGACCTAGAATCTCACCTAACCCATTATTATGATTCCATTACGAATGTTGTAAATATTATTATAATTTAAGAGTTTCCATAAGTGATTACAATGATGTTTAATTATTTAGAAATTTTCAAATTTATTAAAAAATAATATTCTTCTCTAGCTAATCCTCAAAGACAGTAATGCTTTGGTTAATGAAATGGTGAGATTAATTATGAGATATAATTCTTAAATTATGAAATGAGATAAAATTATGATACATTTAATTTTTTCACCATAGTTGATTTCAATTCCATGGTTAAAATATTGTCATTGTTTACACTGTATTTGATACTGTTTGCATGGATCTTTAATATAACCATTTAAATAGTATTATGATCATTTTAAAAGCAACATGAATATTATAATACTAATATAACCATTATAATTATAACATTATGAATTTAATTGTAAAATAACATCAAAAAAATATATAATTTGTATAAAATAAGGATATATTATTTTTTACTAATATCATAAAAATAATTACATTTGGAATATATGTAAATGTATATTAATATATTTTTATGCCCAAAACAATCAATATCTTTAATTAGAGCCTTAATTTATGTAACATGTGTCCATGTATATTTTTCTTGAGGGTAGTACCATGATTTTTCTCTTTGTGTTGTTCCTTGATGGTGGGACCTCATATTCAATGTTCATTTATTCATATATAATTACATCGCAAAATTTATAAATTCATTACAGTGGATTTTTTGTTCCTACTATCCCCCATCATAGTCAGTCTCTCTCTTATTTGATCAGTCATCACAATTTTTTGATGTATTCATTTTGGTGGGATTTCTATTTTTCTATTTTTATTAACTGTATGGGTTTCAATAGGTGTATGTTTGGTCTCTAAACGTTTTCATGTATTAATCATTTTCTATGAAAGACATGAGGGGCATTTGGTATGGTGGTGTAAATGAATGGAATAAATGTTATGTGAAACATATGTGTCTATATACAGGTTTGAAAGGGGCTACTCATGATTTTCATTGAGGTGGTTGGAACTTACCCAAACATAGACACAAGGTTTTTCATTTTATAGATGTGGGAAATAGTATTCAGTTGTAGGAACTAATGCACATATTTCATGTGTTTCCCCATCAACCCAATTTTCAAGGAGTTAAAAATAAAAAAAATATTTTATTTTTAAATGGTTTATAATTTAATAACCCTTTTTTAAACAAATCATAAAATTTATATAATTTTATAGTTAATAAATTATAAATCCTAATAACTAAGTTTCAATTTTTTTAATAAAATAGGATCAATTATTTATAAGACTTGGTAATTTTCCACAATGAATTGACTTTATATTTTCTATGATATATGGTTTTATGTTTAACAATGAAAATATAGTTTTCATGAACCATAAGTTTTATAACATTATATTGATTTAATAATTTCCTATAAATTTATAAAATAATGGTCAAAAAAATATTATTTTTTCAATTATATGAAAATTTTAAAAAATAATAACAATTTCAAAAAAACTACTATTTTTCAATTTATAAAAATATAAATTACACCGTTAATATCTATTTTTCAATTAATTATTCTTTAAATTAAAAGAACTTGTAATTTGATGTCTAAATTATAGGAATGTAAAAAAATTATTTTCAATCAACATTATATAGCCTCAAATAATACCACAATTATAAGTCATTTCCTTTAAATAATAACTGATTCAATATGGTAACTAAAAATCACCCTGAACTATTATTTATAAATACAACAACTGAATGAAAATTAAAATTATAATTTCAAAATAATAATTTTAGAAAATAGGGAAACCTACAAAAGGATTTACATGGTGTTAATTAACAAAGAATTAAATCACCCAATCACTGAACACTATACAAATACTATTAGAACCAGTTACCCTATATAATCCTCAAGGTAAATTTGTTGTTTTTTATCATTCATTAATTAATGTTTTTTTTGGATGAGTTGTACCTCCCAGAACAATTGTAATATTACTACACTTGATCATAGGTGTTGGATAAAACAGCAACCTCTTCCTTCATGGCTAAGTCACCTCAATTGTTATAAGCACCCATATGTCCTCACACCCCTCAAAAAGTCACCGCCAGCGGTGGGCCGTAATGATATGCATTGTCGATGAAGAGAGAGGCTTCTAGGTGATGGAGGGGATCCCTTCCTAGGATGAGGCCACACATCTGGTTATAGCTGATTTTCAGGTGCCCCACATAACAAACCATAGATTACAACCATGGATCTGGACTTTGTTGCTGATTGTAAGATAGATTCTACACAATGAAGTTGTATTCCCACTAGAACACGTTTCTCACCCTCATTTCTAACCAATTCAGACTCAGGTTTAGTATGATCTTTTCACCACCACTATGAATGGTTTTTTTATTATATATAATAAATATAAATGAATAATAATTTTTACTAAATTTTAGATTTAATGAAATCAATGGACTATAATAATAATAATCAATCATTATATATTAATAAAACTATTTATTTAAAACCAAAATTTAAAAACTCTATTAATTCGATTAAATAATTTAAAAAATGTATTCCCCTGATAAAAAATGATCCACAATAACATTAAAATGTTTACCAAAAATTTTAATTAATCTGTTTGTATAATAATTTTCTATACAATATTTGTTTGTTTAGTAAATAAATATTGGACTTTTGATAATGGGGGGTCACACTCAAACAAACACTCTCTCGATCATCCTCACATAAGTGATAAATTATTATTAACATTTTATTTCAATTTAATTTAAAATAATCCCAAATTTTAATTAAATATATCTTTACGATTATTTCTAATGATATAAATGCCTTGATCATTGTATATAATTTTTAATGTGGTGAGTTATTTTAATTTAAAAAATTTCAATTTTCATCTTCATTCCTTTACCTTATTACATTTATGTTTCTTTTTTAATGAAGTGAATTGTTCTCAATATGATATCATCTTATTTGGTATCCATTCTAAATTTTTACCAATTATTTTACAATTATATACTCCTCCAACATGTTATTAAATATATTATTATGGTATGTACTATTTATTGAAATCATATTCCATTTTCATCTTACATTGTTCGAATCTTTGTTATTGATTACTTAATAATATGGGATCACTATTCTTTATAGAACACATGATCTTTTAACATGTTATGATGTGATGAGTTATCATGGAAATATATTTTTCTCCAATTGATATGGTGATTTTTTATTCAATTTTTTTTATTTAAATCAAGAAGCTAGGATTGTATAGATATTATCAATGAACAAGACCCGAACATTTGTCACATTCTATGTGTGTACATTATGTAATTCCCTTTAATCCAGATTTTATGATGTTTAAATGTTAGTCATGAACCACATTCCTTATATTTCCCTAAATATTCCATGTTCTATAGATTATTATCATATGTTACCAATGTAATATATATTTTTACACACAAATATTTGTGGACATTATTCATGAATCATTTTTCTAATATTATAACATATATAACATGTATTTAAACTAACCATTTTTTATGTTTTTCCTTAGGTCACATCATGTAAAATGAATATTATTAATTCTTTTTTGAATAAATTCAATATGTATATATTATATGATTAAAAATTCATTTTAAATCATGTTTTATGAACCTACGATTCTATAAACACAAATGATTTCAATTTTTTAGTCATATTACAATAGTTATTTTTCCTAAAAATTATATAATAGTCATTAATGAATTATGAATACGAAATTAATCATGGATTAACAATATAAAATTTGTGACCCTCCAACCTAGATCATTAAAAATGATTGTATAAACAAGGAGTTTTATTATATCCTCTAATATTCTTCCATTATCTTAAGCCTATACCATTTAAATTTATCAGAACATCAACATATTCTACACCTCCCATTTCATTCTAAACTATCATAAATATATTGAGGATATTGTGTAAATTTTTATTTACTAAACTCATATAATATATTATAAGGATGTATTATAACCACTTTAGTATGGATAATAGAAATATTTTCATAGTTAGGTCAGTCATTAAAAGATAACCCATCCTCATCCTAGTATTAATAGATGAAATAATAATGATTAGATTGGAAAGAAAAAATTTCTATCATTGATTTTGTATCTAAATAATTTCATTGAATCTATATACCTCTATGGAAATAATTATTTTGGAATCATCATTTACTTCATTTTTTAATCCTTGAGTATATCTCTATTATCAGTAATTAATGTATGATACTCTCTATAGAGATTATCATGGGGATGAACACCTCAAATAAATCCTTTATATAGATATCATAATCATCAAGGTAATTTTATTGAATAATGTCACCATTAATAATGTTATGAATGGTTTTAATTAACACATAAAATGTTCCTTCATTTATATGAAAAATTATATTGTTTCAATAACATTCAAAGATTATTGTTACTTTAAAACAACATTTATCATGAATTTATATCTAATTTTTTCAATGATTTTGTTTTATATAAAATAATTTCTTCCAAATGTGTATAATGTTATAGAATCATTTATTGAGGAATATTATTATATATTCACCCCAAAAAATGATGAACCCTTCAAGATTACATCAACCCCATTAGTAAACATAGATATATATTTCAAAATGATATGAGACTTTATAAACATTACACTCATCTATTATGTATTTAGATATACTTTTATATAAATGATATCATATGTGAATATTTGATAGTTTAGTAGAAAAAAATTTATCATTCCCTTATATGGAATAAATAAAATTAATTCATTCTGTATCATAACATTTTTTGTTTTAGACATTGATATAACCCAAATAATACACTATATAATGTCACATTACTCTTCTATTCACCCAAAAAATCCATTCAATATATAATTCTCAGGAGTCCATTATTAGGATTAAGAAAACCATGCTGGTTGATTCAGTTTATACTATAATGAAATGACATTTAATAACAAAAATTCACTGAAAAATAAAAAATCTATAAATAAAAATGAATATTTCCAACTGATATGAATGCTTTCTTATTATTTTTTGTTACAAAATTTTTTTTAACATACATTATTTTTTTGGTATTAATATGTCAATACCAACACATCTCATACCAGGAGTCTAATATGATGTATTACTATATTAATACTGACAAGTGTTTAACATTAAAATACATATATTGTGTGAATTATTATTACTAACAAAACATTGACAATATGAAAATATGTTGCAATTAATTTTCTAGAAATATTAAATATTTTAGTAATTATTGTATGTATATTTTTTGTTTACAAATTTATTACATAAATGTTTCCATATAAATCACATGTTTATACATTAAATTATAAAATTTGTAATTTAATAATGATTCATGAAATAAATATTCATAATAAAAATTTATTGGTTAATGATAAAAAAATACCAACTATAAATTTTTAAATTAAAAAAAATAATGAAAATGAATTATTTATATATAGATTTATAGTTTTAAAAATTTAATATTTTTATATTATATGTAATGATTAATTATCATTATTAATTTAATACCAATTCAAAATCTAACACCTCATCTAATTACAAATATATCCTCCCCAATTTGATACCCCTCAGACCCTAAAATGACTATTTAGGGAATAGACAATGGAAAACCCACATTGGTGTCAACCTTCACCACCACCGCCTTCTTGTGTTCTAATTCACCAAACCCTGATAAAGGCATCCACAACAGGTAAATATGAAGAAGAAATGACAAACATTACCCAAATGATTTCTATCAACAGTGGCCACATGAAGCTCTATGATTCTATAGTTATTCCAAAAAACTTATCATCAATATTGTCTAAGACACAGTCAAAGGGGTGGGTTTTCTATATGTTTAAATTTTATATATCACTTGTGAATGAATTTCATTTTACTTCTAATTATAATCCATAAAATAGTTTGGAAATTTTCACCTATGGTTCATTGATGTTAAAAGGATGAATTTGATCGATTTGGAAGAATTTCATATATCATTTGTTCTTTTCTCCATCTGAGTTTGATGATTGGTGATATGGGGTTTTTTTAATATTTATAGTTCATTGCTTTGAATATATGGATCTAAGGCCTTGACTGTTTTTGTGGCTACATTTTCAAGTCCCAATCTAGGTAAATAGTTTGGGAAGGTTGTTCTTACTGATTAGTGGAGAAGTATCTACATGGAAGGTGATTTTTCACATATTATTTATCAAAGATAAATATTGGTATAGAAGATCAACATATATAATTTGAATAGGGCTAAGGATTAGAACTATTATAGCTAGGGAAGTACAAACTGGTACTCAAGAGCATGCATACTGTTGATCTTGGAGGCAATGAGATATTTGAAATTTGGGGTTTCCCCCTTGGAGGTTCAGGTTGTGTTGTTCTTAGTGGTTTATTGGATCAGGCTGCTGAGAATAGAGATATGAGGTTTAGTGTGGTTCAAATTCTTGTTTTATTATACAGGTCACCACTATTAGTAGTCACCTATCATGAGCTAGAGTCTTGAAATAAGAAAATTTATATTGGTCATGTGCTCATTGCTTTATAGAAAAGAAAGATCTAGTATTGAATGTCCATGTGATTAAATTAATTGAATTTTATCTGTAAGGATATATTTTTGGATTCTCAAATAAAGATCCATTGGTTCACTGAACATTTTCTACCCTCACTCGGGTTATGATTTGAGATATTATTAATTTTATATTAATGATTTAATTGATGTACATGAGTCTGAATTTGGAGGTTTGAAGATGATGATTTCCTACAGGGAGTAGCTAACCTGTGTACAGGGAAAATCCATACTACCTCGATTATTGTTGTTTTCTGGTTTTGAGATTTACGGTTAATATGATTTCACCTATAGTGATTCACATGCCTTGAGTTGTTATTTTTGTTGCTATTGAAGTTCTATTTTCTGTCACAACTCGATGAAATGAGGGTATGCCATCTCATGCATCATATAGGCACTTGTTAGAAATCACATGCCATGCATTCTTTCCAAGACATCTACGGTTCATTAGCGATTACATGTTGTTGTGATAGACATTGTGTAGATTATGCATGCGGTTGTGATAGATGCTTTTATAGAATCTCTGCTGTTTTATAGAGAAATTGTTTGTTTTGTACCTTGCTTAAATTAATGCCAATTTTTGGTTCATGAGGAGTTATGGGCCCTCTTGAATCAAAAATTTGTGATTCATTGACATGTTTTCCCTTATATATGCCTATATTGGATTCCAATATTTGATCTTGGGGAGTATGGGACCTCACGGATCGGAATTTGGCACCTCCTTGCTGGTTTTTCAGTATTTTTTGGGCTTTGGTGCAGTTTCAGAGCTACTGCCCGGAAAAACACAGAATACACGGCATGTACTTTAAATATCCACACTGTGTAGTTTTAAACCATGTCACTGACTCTGTGAGCAGAAACATGGGTTTTGAAAATCTCCAGTAACACACCGTGTATGGTAGGTGCACTCCGTGTAGTATAGAGCCGTGTACCCGGCCATGTCACTAACAACACGGGTCGGGGAAGCTCGAGTAGAACACGCCGTGTTGGTAAAGAACACGCCGTGTAGTCTTGTTCCAAGTACCCGGCCGTGTCACAAACAGTACGGGTTAGTGTTATCTTCTCCTATACATGCCATGTTTGTTTGGAACACACCATTTATGGGTCAAACGTGAACATGGTTGTGTCGCCAACAACACGGGTCAGGAAAATCATCATTTACACGCTGTGTTTGTTCGGAACACACCGTGTAGTCTCAGCCGTGTAACCGGCCGTGTAACTAACAACACTGGTCGTTGAAACCCTGTCTACTACACACAGTGTCCACAGGAAACATGTTGTGTAGTCTTAGTTTAAGAAGACCGTGTGGGTTATCCGTGCAAGGAGACTCAGGTAGGGGAAGAGAGTTAAGTACACGTCGTTTAGTGGTTATACACATCGTGTAGTCATGTTTTATAAAAATTGAGTGTTTCCTTATCCTATTTATGTTTTGTTATCCTTTGTTCTCTGTCCTTGATATTCATGATTTAAGGAATGTTTTTGATCTTTCAGAGATATGCCTCCGAGACGTCCTCCAGTTGTACGTCAGTTGCCAGACGGTGATCAGACTCCAGATATGGCCGATCAAGGATCTCCTGCAGATCCTACTGTTGTGACAGCCTTGGCACCAGTAGTTATACTCATTGCAGGTGCTGATGCACAGTTTAGGGAAGTATTTTTGATAATGATGCAGACCTTTCAGGGAGCACTATCTCCTTCCATGTCTATGGAAGACTTGGTGTTGGTTTTCCAGCAGCAGCATCCTCCTACTTTCTCGGGGGAAGGAGGACCACAAGCTTTAGAGTCATGGCTGGAAGCCACACTGACTATCTTTGAGCATCTGGAAATGCCTCCAGAGAGGCGGGTCAAGATCTCCACCTATATGCTACGAGACTCCACCAACAGGTGGTGGGGCGTGATCTCACAAGCGGGTTATTAGTAGGTTATGGCCTAGGAGGAGTTCCAACACATTTTCTATGACTAATTCTACCCCGAGACCCTGAGGGCCGATCGAGCCTGGGAGTTCATGATTCTAGAGCAGGGTACTCTTTCTGTTATGGATCATTCCTCTCGTTTCACCGAGCTACAGCATTTCACACCCCTCCGGGGTGGAGACGAGACGTTCATGGCAAGGAAGTTTGAGGATGGTCTCAGGAGGGATATCCGCTCTTAGGTGAATCTCTTCCATTTGACTTCCATCACTTCCATAGTCAACTAGGCACGGATTGCGTAGCACAAGCTAAGAGACTTCGGAGCTGCGAGACAGGGCGGTTCTGCTTCCAGAGCTAGTGTTCTGCCAGTTGACAGTAGGAAGCGTCGTAGGGAGACTACACGCAGTGATCCGAGGAGGTGAGCCACATCTTCAGGTATCCCGGTAGTATGCTACAAGTGTGGATGGGCAGGGAACATGAGGGAGAAGTGCCAGAGAGACCCAGTGGAGTGCCAATCTTGCGGCAAGATGGGTCACCTTCAGCATTTCAGCCAGGTCTTCCCACTAGTATCTGGTGATGGGGGTTCTTCCAAGACTCCTCGTTCAGCAGTAGTTCCACCAGTTTCTCACCAGTCGGGGAACTGGAGTTCTTATGGCCATTCTATCTACGGTGGAGGTTCAGGCCCTGGCAGTCATTCACCGGTCCTTCAGCGCCAGTATGGAGGATCAGCTCATAGTGGTCAAGCAGGGTCACAGGTTTGTGGGGTAGGCCAAACTTTTGCAGTGGAGCAGACCTATCAGGAATAGGATCTCGGACCTTCTATAGTTTGAGGTACGATTTTGGTAGCCTTAGTTTTATCTTCAGCTCTTTTTGATTCTGGTGCTACGCAAAGCTTCATCTATGTTGCTTTTGTAGAGAGCCTTGGGCTCTGTATCCTTTCTTCTGCCAACTTTTTGACACTAGACGCACCTTTGGGGATGGGGACATCTAGTGTACGTCAGTGTAAAGAGTACCCTCTCAAGGCTGTAGGGTATCATTTCATATGGGATCTCTATGTCCTAGAGATGATAGGCTATGATGTTATTCATGGGATGGACTGGTTGGTTCCCTTCCAGGTAGTCATCGACTATTATCTCCATAGTGTGAGTTTCATTTCACCAGAGGGTGAATCTTTTCTTCATATAGGTGAATGGGATGTTCAGGTGAGTCGAGCAGGACTCGAGAATCATGGGCTAGGAAGGGCTATGACCCAGATTACTAGTCTTTATCTAGATGACCATGGGACTTCACAATTAGACTTTCTTCCTATGGTGGATTGTTTCAGGGATGTCTTTCCAGAGGACTTTTCATGTTTGCCTTCGGAGCATGACGTGGACTTCTCTATTGATCTCATTCCAAGAGTGGAACCGGTGTCCATTCCTCCCTATAGGATGGCTACACCTAAGTTGCAGGAGATCAAGAAGTATTTGGAGGAGTTATAGGCAATGGGTTTCATCCGACCCAGTACTTTCCCTTGGGGTTCGCATGTCCTATGTGCGAAGAAGGCAGACGGTACCCTTAGGCTCTATCTGGAATATCGAAAGCTGAACCAGTTGACGGTCAAGAACCGATATCCATTTCCAAGTATTGATGACCTATTTGATCAGCTTCGAGGAGCCTGGGTGTTCTCGAAGATCTATTTTAGGTCCGGTTATCATCAGTTGCATGTTCGACCACCAAATATACCTCTAACAGTCTTCAAGAGTAGGTATGGTCTCTACGAGTATATGGTTATGCCGTTTGGTCTCATGAATGCGCGAGAAGTTTTCATGGCACTGGTGAACTGAGTGTTCCATCCTTACCTGGACTCCTTCATCGTGGTCTTCGTGGATGATATCTTGGTGTACTCTCACACTCGATACAACCATGCTACCCATCTTGAGATCATTCTGAGTACACTGAGAGAGCATCGGCTTTATGCTAAACTCTTGAAGTGCCACTTTTGGATGGATCAGATTCACTTCATGGGTAACGTTATCTCATAGGAAGGAGTATATGTGGACCCATAGAAAGTGAGAGTTTTAGTTTCCTAGGAGCAGCCAAAGAACGTTTTTGAGGTACGGAGTTTCCTAGGGCTGTTTGGATACTATAGACACTTCATTTAGGACATTTCATGCCTAGTAGCACCTTTGATAGGTCATACTATGTAGGGGGAGAAGTTCTTATGGTCAGATTCTTGTGAGTTATCCTTTTATGATCTAAAGTTAAGGTTGACGTCGGCATCCACACTAGTCTTTCCATAGCCAGGAAAGAGCTACACTGTTTATTGTGATGCTTCAGGTATCGGGTTGGGTTCTATGCTTATGCAGGGAGATGGGGTCATTGCATACGGGTCTCGGTAGTTGAGGCCACACGAGAGGAACTACCCGATGCACGATCTAGAGTTGGCAGTTGTTGTTCATTCCTTATGATTTTGGAGACATTAACTTCTGGGAGATCACTTTGTGGTTTTCACTGACCACAAGAGTCTCAAGTACATCTTCACTTAGCGTGATCTGAATCTGAGACATTGCAGGTGGGCCGAGTATCAT
Organism: Viscum album; assembly: GCA_963277665.1. Taxonomy (NCBI): domain Eukaryota; kingdom Viridiplantae; phylum Streptophyta; class Magnoliopsida; order Santalales; family Viscaceae; genus Viscum; species Viscum album. Next base: position 436,021,572 of record OY728127.1, on the reverse strand, counting down.
CAGTCTTTTGATTTTGAACTTGCCTATACGCCGGGAAAGGGAAATGTAGTGGTAGATGTGTTGAGCAGGAGAACTCAAATTCAGGCAGTTCAGGAGACCAGTAGTGAGTGGCAGCTTATGGATTTGTTCTTTGATATGCATCTAGAATTGCACAATAGACAGGGACAGACTTACCTATCTTCTGTATCTGTTACCTCTACACTTATTGATCGGGTACAGATGAGGAAACTATTGGAATCAGAATTCTTAGTCCTGTGGGAGAGTGTGTCAAGAGAGGACCCGCTTCCTGGATGGACAGTGGGCGAGGATGAGATATTGCATTTCCAGGGATGTGTATGGGTCCCAGACGACATACGTGAGTAGATGATGTGGGAATTTCATTCCTCAATTTGGGCAGTTCATCCTGGCTTCACCAAGATGTATCAGGATCTTCATCGCCAGTACTGGTGGCAAGGTATGAATAGGGACATTGTTTGTTTCGTCTTGAGGTGTTCTACTTGTCAGCAGGTGAAGGCGGAGCATCAGTGACCAGCAAGCCTTTTACAGCAGTTACCCATTTAAGAGTGGAAGTTGAATGATGTCGCGATGGAACTCGTGACCGTATTGCCAAGGTCACCTCGAGCGAAAAATACCATTTGGGTTGTCCTCAAAAGGATTACGAAGGTTTCTCACTTCTTACTGATCAAGGAGACCTTCAGTGTTGATGATCTGGGACGACTGTACATCTAATATATTTTATGTCTACATGGAGTTCCACACTCCATTGTTTCAGACAAATATGTGTGCTTTACTTATCAGTTCTGGCAGGGGCTTCAGAAGGATTTGGGTACACAGGTACTTTTGAGTATAGCATACCATCCCCAGACATATGGCCAGTTCGAGCGTACGATCCAGGTGATTGAGGATATGCTCCGAGATTTCATTCTAAACTTTGGTGGTTCTTGGGAGAAGCATATCCCTCTTGTGGAATTCACCTAAAATAACAGTTTTCAGGTGACTATTCAGATGGAACCTTACAAGGATTTGTACAGTAGGCCATGCCGATTACCTTTATTCTGGTTGGAGGTAGGAGAGGCAGCTTTATTGGGACCTCGTCTGGTTCAGGAGACCTCAGAGCAGATACAATTGATTTGAAAGAGGATGGCTACAGCACAGTCTCGACAGAAGTCTTCTGCTTATCAGCGGAGATGACCTCTGGAGTTCGAGTTCAGGGACCAGGTTTTCCTGCGTGTCGCACCGAGGTTGGTACACAAGAGGATTCGGAGATAGGGTACGCTTTCACTGCAGTATGTCGCCCCGTTTGAGGTATTGGAGAGGGTTGGGACGGTTGCCTACCGGTTGCAGTTACCTCAAAGGTACCAAGCCATGCACGACGTCTTCCATGTCTCTCAGCTCCAACATTACTTTCCATAACCATCTCATGAATTTCAGCCCAATGAGGTTGAGCTCGAAGAGGATGCATCATTTGAGGAGCATCCTATTCAGATTGTCGATCGCTGTAAGAAGGTTCTCCGTGGGTGGTATTCTCCTTTAGTATGAGTTCTATGGCAGCATGGGCGATTATAGGACGAGACCTGGGAGAGGGAGGCTGATGTACGATCGCAGTGGCTGGAGCTGTTCGGGGTTTCTTCTTCTACACCTCGCTATGGAAATTCGGGGATGAATTTATTTAAGCGGGGAAGTTTGTAAGAACCCGGTTCTTCGTTTTCAAGTATGTCTTTCCTTTTCTAAATTTTTTGAGAAAAGAAGAGTTTTTGGAAAAATTTGAAGTAAACGTCGTGTACTTTATGAGTACACGCCGTGTACTCCCTTGTCGCGCCAGGCCATGTGTTGGCCATGTCCGGGCCACACACACGGTGTGTCGAGGTGTAGTGGAGGCCTCTTAATGCAGAGTATGAAAAAATAGAGTACACGCCGTGTACTCAAGAAGTACACGTTGTGTACATTCATTTTTTTCATTAAATGCAATGGGGCCGCGCCTGACAGATAGAACACACTCCTTCTCCATTTTCTTCATCCAAGAGTGACCCGTATGGCCGTGATTCTAATCCATATCCGCGTGCCTCCGTCAGATCTCCGTTTCAGCCGCCATCGATTGCGTTGGAACCTTAGCGATGAGTTCTTCCTTCTCCTAGAGCATTTTTTTCAATTCCACCTCATTCTCATGGTATCATTGGTTGAGAGTTTTTGATGCTTTCTCAGTTCCTCGGTATTATAACGAGAATCAATCATCGTGGTTCACGTATATCGTTCTCCTAGCATCGAGGTAGGTGTTTTGTGCCTTTCTGTAGGAAGTCATTGAATATTATGTGAAATTTCCACCAATAACATTGAACATGGTATTGCGTGATTCTAGTTTTTCCATGTTGTTTTCCTACTTTTCTAGATTGCTTGAGTAGAGGTAATGGCTTGTGAATAGGGTAGTTTTTACTGTACTCTAGATGTTTTCCATGCTTTTTTTCCTGTTTGGCATTTTTTCAGTTGCCATGCCTAGTTATAGGATAGTGGAATTGTTGTACTATTATTCTGTTGTACCTTAGAATGATAGCCAAGTAGTTCTTGAGGTTTACTTGGGCTGATACACGCGCTATGCATGTTTGTTATACACAAAGCTGTGATAACCTAGTGTAGTGGACCATAAAGAGAATGGATGTAAGGGCTTCTCCAAAGTGTCTTTAATTTACGTTGCGAGACCACAGGGGGAATTGACGTTGAGTGCTTCCTCAGAGAGTCTGTAGTTCCGCGACATGGGCCAAATGGGGAGTAGACATTGAGTGCTTCCCCAGAGAGGCTTTATTATGATACGAGACTATAGGGGGAATTGATGGTGAATGCTTCCTCAGAGAGTCAATTATATCTTTAGCTGAACCAGATGGGTGAAACTGTGTGTGCCTCCCAGAGGGTTTGTAGTACCTGTAGGTTGAACAATAGGGGTTTGGCTGTGAGAACTACCCAGAGGTTACCTTTTTGTTCTGCTAGCTTGAGTGGTTGTTTCTTGTTTGTAGATTATATGTTAGAAATTTTGGATTGTTACTGCTATGTATTATCCTCTTTTCTACATACTGTTTACTGCTTACTGTTCCTTACCTGCCATATATTCACTGACTATTAGGCACATATCATTGGGAGGTTGCCTATTGGGACTTTGTCTCACACCCTTTTTGGGTCATGCTTTTGGGCCCAAACATATTATGTTGTTACAGGTATAGATAAGGGCAAGCACCCTTCTACATCATGTTCTTGATTGCACTGCAATAGGAGAGAATGAGACCAAGCTGAGTCTTGAGATGCTGAGGAGTTGCTCATATTTTTTCCTTTTGTACTTTGGTTTAGTACTATATTCAGCATTGTGGCTTGTTTGACTATCTTCCTAGACATATGTGTATCATGAATCATTTATATACATTCCTGATCTAGTTGTTTATTTATCAGCCTTCCACTGTTTACTCTTTTATAGATGTCCACTGTTTCCGCTATTGTTGTTATTTGTTTTCTCTTCCTCTATGTACTCTGCCTATGAGAGCATATTTTCCCCACTGTCACACCCAAGGCCCTCGCTGCTAGTCCGTAGCCTCTGACATTTGGGGAAATGCTCTTGAGGCCATGTGACCAACCGGGTACGGGGTGCCTCTGGGAGGCTTCCAAAACCGGGACGTTACAATATGGACTGGATATCATATAACCACAAAATAATTCCATTAGACTTCATTTAATTTATTTAGTTACAATTTTCATATTATATTATTTATAAGGCAAAAAATTATGCCCTCTAGGTAATATACAAATCCATTCATTGTTTTCTAAGAGATATCACAATATTATAATTATTTTATGACACTAACTAATCATGTTAATTTATATAACATTAATTATCATTTTAAATTTCGTGGAATTCTAGGACTCTTCCTAGGATGCTATAGAAGATTCATAAACTGACCAGAATAAGATATACCGGGTAGTGCGGAAAAAAATGATGAAACACTCAAACAAGAAAATAGGAATTTAAATAATATTTATTAACAACAATTATTATTTCCTTAAAAACATAAAACAATGTTAAATTTTTTATTCACCCCTCTCCATCATTCCTATTGCCATCCTGGACACCACTATGCATCACCATCCATTGTGTCATCAATGGCATAAAATGCTACCCCAAACCTAGGACTCACCCCCAATTCCTTAATAAACCATATACCAAATATGATCACATCATGTCTCGTATAAATGATCCAAATCAATAGATAACATATATGGAATAATGAAAACAATAAATTGTCAACAGAGCATCTTGGATGTAAAATCAGGGCATCCAAATTTCCTAAGAAAACTTTCTCATTCATCCCCAAATAGTTATATTAATGAGACAAGTAATTTATTAAAATATTGAAATAAGAAATCATTTATCACATCATACAACCACATGAAACTTAATACATTAGAAATAAACAAAAAATTAACTATTTACATAGATTAAAGAATAACATAAAATCTATCACCCACAATGAATATTGATTATAATTAAACATGGAACATTATTATTTATTGAACAATAATTACTATCATTGTGTTATTTATAAAATTTACATAGATTAAAACGTGATTAAATAGATAATAATATATTGTTTCATGACATTAAGAAAATCATGTTGAAATTTTCTATTATAGAAGAAACACAAGTGATTTCTACAAACCAAACCAATGTATTCATTAATTTTGATTTCATCCTCATTAATATTACTTAAAAAATTACCAAATTAGATAAGGAATTATAAAATTTTATTGTAAATAAATATAATGAAAACAATTGAAACTCATGCATAAACGATTTAAAATTTTCATGTACAATATCATATGTATAACACAGATCATCAATCACCTATACCATAAGAAATAGTGGGACCCTAAGGCACATGACAAGGAATATGACAATAAAAATAAAAGTAACCACACAAAAACGATTTATGTGGAATCTGATGAAACATGGATTCAGTTTCATTTAAAATTCTCAAATCGTAACATGAGGTTTATGAATAAATATTCAGATAATGAAATTTCTAAAGAGAATTATTGAATTTAAAATGAAATAGATGTTATAACACTATTCCCCAACTACCTATATCACTATGAAGCGATTCTTATTCCACAAAAACAACAACATAAGGAAATATCCCAAACCACAGTGTGAATGGTTTATTAGACATCAAAAAATATTGTATACTCCACATCGATGATCAAAAAATTAAGCGGATGGCCATGATGTATAATAACAACCACAACATATAATTATATCTCCAAATGAGAAGTATATGTAGAAACTAATACATATGGTGTAGCAACAAAAAAGTATAAACACATAAATCTTCCCTCTAGAGACTATACAATATATATCTTAATCTAAAAAACATATGGGGATATAATTTAGGGGCAGTCACCACACCATAGACTAACTCATCATGTTAAATTTTAGATCAATCCATGCCTTACTCAGTCAAGCATCTACTCAACACATCAAATAGTGAACAACTATGTTTGATTAAATCCCAAGTATATGACACCGCAAAAAAATCTCACCAATTAGTATTCAAACTAAAAAAGTAATGAAGGGAGGGATAATGGTTACCCAAAAAACCTCACCAAGATCTACAAATAAATAATCTGACCATCACATAATAATAACCACATAAAATAATGTAAGAAGAAAAAACACTACAATATAATGTAAACCATCTCCAAAATACTTTCGAAATTGAGATATATCTTAAATAATATCAATTAAAACATTGGCATCAAGGAAGATGGAATCAACTAATAAACCATATATGGTTCAAGAACAACATAAAACATCAATAACAAAAATAAAAAAAATCATTATAATTTCGCGATACATGGAATATATCAACAAGTAAAATTCATAGGGGATATCCACTGAGAAACAATGTTTCCAAATGACACAAAATAAGGCAATGGACTTCCAAATCAATACATTTTCATGGATGAATTAGATCATGATAGTCCAATCCATGAATTTCCCAAAATTATCAACATTGATCTATCCCTAATCAATGAAATGTGAATCCAAGTAATTATAGCAGTGAATTTGCAGTACATGAAATATATAATGAATCCTTATCATCTTCATGAGAAGTGATATCTAATAATGGATGGCCCCACCATGAACCAATAACTCAAAATACAAAATCAACTAGAGAGAAATATAATTCCAAATGAAAAACATCACCTCCAAAAATGACGAGTTTCCTTCAAGAACAAATGATCTCAAATAACAATCTCCAAAGGATTTATCCTACGGTCAAGATATGTATTATGATGACATTTTACTACCTTTATCCTCTCATGAATCACCTGACACATATTTTCTCTTCTTTTCACATGTTCTTGGCCAAGAATTGTGGACTCTCTGAAATGAATCCGACACAATGGAAAAATGAATGATTTGAAAAAAATACTTAAAAAGTTACATGAAAATTAATATGTGAATTTTTTATTATTTATTATTGAATTTTATGTGCCTCTCCCACAAAAATAGATAATCTATGACACAGTCATTCAATATGCATGTATGAGTCTATAAGTCCCTCTCTATCTAACATCCAATCTATTTACGTAATGTAATAAAAAATCACCACAAAGAGGAAAACAAATGATTAATAACTCTATTCATGCTCTAGGAGAAATGAGGACCACAATCATATATGATCAACCTCATGAATTTATGAACCCTCATCCCCTCATCCTGATACAGACTCGATAATACCAAAATTTGTATTGACTCCAAGATTGTTAGGTAGTGAGCATATTTTTTCAAATAGAAGAATATTATCGAGAAACCATTGAATCCTCTATGAAAATAAGGTAAATTGGTGGTGAAGACCATAAAAATATCAAATAATTTTAGTTGAGGAACATCTAATAATAGAATCAAAAAATAAGAAACTATTGTTTGGCCCTCAACTTTTGGAGGAATTAACATCAAGACATGAACATTAACATGAAAAATTCCATCCAAATCCAAAAAATATATTCTTAGGGAAAATTATAACTTCTCAATACCTGGTTTTACTACCAATGGAGCGTTTTTGAAGAAATATATAAAAAACACTCAAATAACCAATGTTTAAAAAAATCTCTACTAAAGTAACACACATGTTTGTCATCGCTATATTTCCCAGCAATGGAATCATAATAGGAAACGTCAATTCCACATATATCCACATCAGAATCCAAATAATTGGGACTCCTTCACCAACTAAACTATTTATAACTATATTATAATCTAAACAATGATTCATTTACTACCAACCTATATATATTGAAATACATCACTGGGAGACATGCTTTTACCATCCATGATAATCTAATATCGTACATGGATTTGTTATTTTACTTATTATTTAGTGTATCATTAAAAAAAATAACATTTTATATTTTAAAATAAATATTAATTTCATAGTCCTATAGTAATTCCATTGACCATCATTGTTAAAAGTTCATGTCACAAATAGAAGACATACCTCAGTCTATTTCATTAATCAAAACTATAAGAAATACACTATTTTGTCAGTGTCATCCCAAAATCATCAAGAAACCACAAAAAAACTAAATATTGGGGGTTCAATAAATACATTCATGGGTTCATACCTAGAAATCCAAATATAAAAAAACTACCAATTTCTTCATCAGGTCACTGCTCAAGATTTAACGGGAAGCCTCACTAATGAACTAATACTAATCTCCCTCATTAGTAAAATGATGAACTCGGGTTCTAACAATCTTCCCCTTCAATTAATCAATTTTTTATTGTCATCAGTCATCCAATAATAATTATTAATATTCTTTGTTCAAGGTTTTTAGTGGAGTCTCAATGTGAGAGATATCGACTTTGAAAATATGATAATATTCTATAATTAAGAAGAATATCAGCCCAGTTGGAAGAGTCTTGGTGGGAAACCCAAGAAGAAGAAACAATATTCATCAAAGGATCCATGAAAACACCATGTTAAGTCATGAAATTCCCCATAAAATGAACATTATGATCCCATAAATCACAATTTTAATTCTACTAATACTACTAATAATAAAAAATCTAACCCAAAATGGTATGCAGGTTCCCTATGTTCTCATCCTTAGAAACAAAGTACATAATCATGTTTCCATTAAAACCCACCACGAAAAAGAATAGAAGCACTCAAAACAATTTATTCCTCAATCTATTTAATACATATAGATGTTCAATAAACCAATTGAAAATAAAGTTAACTCATCATTCCAATAATGAAATTACAATGTATAAGTCATTATATATTCATCCTTCTCTGACATTTGATTATATCTCAAGTATATATTGATCTTTATGAACCAACGAGAACCCTATAATTGATCTAATATATCATTAATCCAAGGAATAGGTTACTGATTCATTATGTTAATATAATTCAATAAGGGATAATTGATTCTCAAATGAATAATTCTACCGTATTGTTTTTGTAAATCGAATCAGAGCACACCATGTTAAAAGAAAAGTAAAAAATAAAAATCACTACAGGATATCATCAAACTGTATCAGTAGATGTTATAAATCTAAAGGTACTATCATGTTCTGAGACATCATGATTATAAAATCACTACACAAAATCTCTAACTAAAACTTGATATTTCTTCGATTGTGTATTTACCCAACCTAATTATGAAATTCATCAGGGTACTCTTACACAACACTATAAAAATCACTGAATTATCCGTGGATAAAATTTTGATTAACAACAAAATCAGGGAAGATATGGAAAAACATTCATATAACCCATATGATGGTCTCCCTATCTAAAAAACACAATATACTCTCTGACATTATAGTTGGAAATAATTTTCTCTTAAGGTAATCCATGATATCATATACTGAATACATACATTCCATGTCAAGGATTATTTCACCAGGATATTCCTATAAACAAAAGAAATCTCCCAAATAGAATTTAATCCCTATCATTCACTCAGATTTTCTATATAAATTATGAAAAAACATCATCCTTCAAAGTCTATAGTAAATTTTAATGGATTTTTATATCTCTATCAACCTCAAGCCCTAATGCACAAACCATAGAAGGTGAAATGAAGGAGTATATATATCCTGAATCAAAAAAGGCATACACCCAAGTTGAAATAAGAAAAGGGTATCTTGAATGAAATTTGACTCACCTTGTTCTAAATGCTCAAGAGAATGTATCTGACCCTTACCTTTACCATTATACCTCTAACCCTATTGAAAAAAAATCCATGGTAACACTCTTACCTATGAGGACATGGAGAATCACATGGTTTCACTCATCATATGTTATCTCCAATATTATGGTCAATAGTCAGAGTACAATGCTACTACTACATAATATAATATTGTGGTAATGAAAAATCATAATGTAGAATACTAGACACCTTATGACTATTCAAAACATTCATCCACTCTTTTCATTAAAGACCATAGAATCAATAAGATAAAAAATATGATAACATTGTAGGTTATTGAGAGCCTCAAACCTTAGGGAAAAAATCTAATGAGGTTTGAGTCCTACCACATGATGTGTAATAACTCTTTTTACCAGGAAAATAGAATTTCCAGAGTAGAGAACCTCTATATTACCAATCAGGATGACTATCATCTCACCATGAACTGTTAATGGTTTTCATCCTTTAAAAAAATTATTTTTTCTCTTCTACCATAATATATATAGTTAACATAAAACATGTTACATAATATTATAAATCTTTATGGAAGGAATAATGAAAATAATGCACATATGCCCCATTATCAGAGTGTTGGTCTGATGCATATTCGGAATTGTTCTTTATTTTGATCATATACACCTGCACACAGAATCTCTTTTATTTAGTGGATGATTCCTTAATATTTTATCCATGATTATGGTTAAATAATGAAACCCACCTTAAAATATATCTCAAAATATATCCTCTAAAATAGATGACCCTTTTGAATATCTATGTAACATTAAAAACCACTACCATGATACCGCATACAATATCGTCACATACAATGAAACACAATCCACCATATTAGCATGAATCGAAAAAATAATTTTCTATACCTTCTCTATATAGTCCTCTATCACTGAACCCAAAAAAAATACCCCAATCTGAAAATAAATTATAGATTTGAATGACTATGTGTTTATTTTCCCATGTGTCATCATCTTCGACATCTTCCATGTTTCAATCTATAGGCACATCCTACTGAAAATCAACTTCATTAACCTAGTGAATATGTCAATGTATATCTATACCTAAAAAATATATAATGTTTTGGGACTCTAAAAAATAGAATATGGAATATTTAGGATTAATTATATAAGGTTAAAACTAAATACAAGGATTATTCATTTCAAACATAGGTGTAAGGAATAATTATACACGATCCTTTCTTAATTATTTACCTCAAAATAAGTTTCTCCTCACTTTGGAATATCAGTACAATTGACGTTCCTTGCATAAAATCATTAGGTTTCATAAATAAAATAGTTTTAGCTAGTATAACATGCTTCAAAAATATTATAATCTATAATGACATTTTTTCCAAATCAACCCATGAAATACTCAATAGTTTTAGCATCCAACCAACCTCTTAACCCTATACATGACCCTTGGATACCATTCTTTCAGGACCCCCTCCTCAAATTTCAATATCTACAAGGTCATAAGTTATAGATGTGAGATGACGATTCCTTTATCCATCCTCCAATAGGTCATGGGTTGGTGAAATACCCTAAGGGTTTATCTAACAAAAATATTGGAGGAATTACACTATTTTAAAAATGAAGGATGACATATATGACGTGACCAACAAAAAACCCATTTTCATTACAAATAAATGATAAAAATACATGCCAGTATTTTCATATAAGAAAATTATTTCAAAATAGTCTAAATATAATAATTGGAAACCTCAGTATTGACCTCATTTCCCAAATAGCAACGACATTATCCCATAATATAGTAATTTCTAGCCCGATCACCAAGAAGCTCCTAATATCTAGAAAAATTGTTTATAGTGATGTTGTGTGAGAAAAATAGGTATAATAATTGTGATCCTCCTTGGAGCCTATTATGAAAACAGAAATGTCATCATACTAATTTCTAGAAAACAAAATAATAAAGCTAACTCGACACCTAATAAGGTATGATTTTTCCCAGAATCACTATGGTTAATTCACCAAATATCACATATATGTAATAATATAACATCAATAAAATATCATATGAAGGTACCCAAAACTACTACCCCAATGATTTTCTTCTAAGAACACATGTCCCATGTACTACACCAATTATCTCCAGTAAAAATATACTTCCAAAAAAACATGGAATATATTAAATATCATGAAATATATGAAACAAATTATCTAATATTCAATAGTTAAATCTTTATATAGTAACCATGTAGTATTTAACTTTCATTAAGGCCCATACATAATGTATCATAACTTTATCTATCATTATCCCATACCAAACTTAACTATAACAACATCGAATATAATATATATGGGGATAATTATATTTGAAAAAACTAAATAACATTTTAAACATTTACAAACATTTATAGGAAAGGTAAACAACTAATATACCAACACATAAAATTATATAGATAATAGAGTGGAGAATGGGGGATGATTAGAGATATATTTTTCTTTAATATTGAAGTTGGGAAGAATCCTTCAATAGTTTACTAGGTTTCAGTCTCCCAAATGAAATGGATGTGGTAGAAGATGAAATAACATAATATAAGAATATATATATATATATAATTAAAAACCCACACTATTGGAAGTAACTGAGTCATACCATAAACTGTAACTGTGATTAAACAGACACCCAACTGCCACTAATAATGACTATATAACATATTAGACCAAAATAATTTTAAGATATTTCATTTAATTTATTCAATTATACATATCATACTACATTAATTACAAGACAAATGTAAACTAATACTAACTATGATCAATACATTTATAATGTTCCACGTGAATTATCATCATTTTAGAATTTCATTTTGCCTCCAACTCTATGAGTTAATTTATTGAAATTTAAATATTATAAAATTATTCTATGTGCTATAGAACTGATCCAAAGAAACCATAAAATATTCATAAACAAAAAATAACTAGTTGCATCATGAATTTTGGAATGGAATGCAGAAATATGAATTCTTTCCATACACACATTATAGAATATTCAATAGAATGAATTTAATGATGCTTTTAGAAAATCAACCAACTAGAATGCCGAGATTCAACTTACTCCGTCAATCTCAGTGGCATCCCTGACACCATTTTCCAACACAATCCATACATCCTACACATATTGCAACTGCCACCAAAAACATGGGTCACCATTCCATTTTCTTCCAAACCATTATCTACACTAATATCTCATCACATCAAAATATGGCTCCAAATCCATTGAAAAAACACAAGGGAAATTAAAATTTCAAAGGGAATCCAGGATATATAACCATGGAAACTATCCTTTATAAAAATGGGATCGTTAAGCCCCAATCAATTACCTTTATGAGACAACATATTTTTACCATCTTGAACTTATCGATTCATTTATCTCATGATACAACCATAAAAAAGAAATGACATTAGAAATCAACATCTAATAAATTAATGAACTTTCATTACGATCGACTTCAATACCATCATCTATAAGGTAGAAAGATTACCACTAAACATTTTTATTTATTTTTTTATAAAAAATATATTCATATATTTAGTTTTATTATCCATTTTAAAAACATAACATACCTGTTAAACTATATCATAACAATTTATTTATTACAATATATCAAATCATATTTCAATCTACAAAAATAGAAAAAACATATGTTAAAACTACAACAAAAAATCAATTACTCCTCTAATCCTAGTTTATTCATCTTTAAGTTTAATTAAACCACGACCCAATGATATGAAGAATTATAACATAAAAATTAAACATATAAATAAACATTAATATTGAATCAAACTATTTCATTCATTCAAAATTCATCGAATCAAACTGAAAAAAATTCCATATCTCATATCACATATCTAGAAAGGAACTATTAGTCCATAAGGTGCCACTCCAGATACATACAACCAAACATCAAGATAAATCTAGGAGAATTAAATAGATACCACTTAAAATTATTAAAAGATAGAATTGAAGAATATAAATCAAATTAATGTAGATAAAATAAGATAATGTGGTAAAACTCAACATAGATCACCATGAATTGATCTATAAGAGATTTTGGTTTTATGAATTCATAGAAAGAATCAAAGGAAATTTCAATTATCTCATGTTTACAAAGGATCCTGGATGAGAAATAGAAATATTGACAATTCTAAAGGTGGTTTGAGAATTTATTGGAAAATTGGACGTAGGAAGACCATTTTGAAACTATATACATAATGACACATAGATACATACATGGGAAAATAATATAGAATAATACAATTTCACACACAATATAACCCAAGATAAATTCTAAATAAAATTAACATGGAGTAGTCCATGTTAGAAATACTGCAATTTCAATAGAGGACCACCACACAAAAAACCACAATGTGATTGAATTATTCACTAAATTATAAGGTTATTCCACAAATCATTCATATAGAATATAATCCTTGAAATGGATTGATTTATCTAATCACATCATTTCAATACACTAAATCTTATCTCTTAATCCACAATATAGCCTTAAGGACTCAACAATGTTTTATAAACCTCCACGGTATAATTTTATACTCTTACGGAAATTTCGTGATAACTCCCCTTTTTACTCCTTTGACCATCCACTGAAAACATCCAATGCATAAAACACAATAGAATAGGCTATATAGATATGGTCCATAACATTCCATTATTTACAAATTTTTTGTTATTTATAAAAAATATATTTTTCCCACTTATATAATGAACTCTAATACACCATTCCACAGTAACATATTCCTAGAAATTTCCACCAAATACTATATAAATTTCTCCTATAATATCCCCCATAAACATTTATAATCATTTAATCAAAATAAAATACACTACGGCCCCTATTTCGACTGATATTTCAAGGATAATTCATAATTTCACATTGTGAGTATTTCATATATATTATATTTTTCAATTTATATTATTATTCTCAATATTTTATAGGAACAATAATTTAAAAAAATCATTATTATTAATAATTTTTAATTTTTAATTTTTATTAGGGGATAATTATTTATCCCATTGGTATAATTAAAACTAAAATATCAAATCGATCATTGGTATGTATAATCTACCACCTCTACAATGTGATGTGATTTGTTTTTTAAAACCCCTTATTAGGGTTGATAATAGAGAATAATTTACTTGTTAAATAATTTCTTTGTGTCGAAATTGTGACTTTGAAATGATAAATTAGAATATACATTCATTACAAACCATTCATTGAGATATAAAAACCATAAAAATGTGAATATGCATACTACAACCTCCATGAATGAAGAATATCATTTATCATCAATACCATTTATTAATGGTTATAAGAAATAATTTAATAAAGTTTTCAGATTTTATTTTTTAATATTTGTTTAAAAGTAATATTTTCAAAAAATTAAAATATTTACCTACTCATTATGTCATAATGACCCAATTTTTATTCGTGGATATTTTAACACATATCTGAACTATTTTGTAATGTTTATATCATAAGTGAATTAAAAATATTATATAATTATTAAATCATTAAATATTAATGTATTTAATAAAATACAATGATTTTAGGAGGGTGTTATTAATATTAATTAGATTCATTAGTATATTATATTTCAATCATTAAACACACAAAAACATGTTCATCAATGTACGTTTTGACAATAATGTAGCAGTGTATTTTAGATAATGAAAAAATGAAATAAGGAAATATAGAAAAAGTATTATTATTTCATGAATAAAATCCTAATGGAAAAAATAATACATTAAAAAGAATCTATGCCACAATTTTGAATTTAGGTAAAAAAGCAACCAGATCAAATAACATTAGATAACTAACATTAAATATAACTAATAAATGTATTTTGTATAAGTGTATATAAATGGCAGTTTTTTAAATGGATATGGATCATAAGTTAGTGGATATGAATGTTATTTTTATTTTATAGTATATTCACTAACTTTATTGGAAGTTTTGAATTAAGTTAAGGGTTTTCTCATTAAAATATTTATTCTTTGAGATATTATTTATATTCGCCAACTTTTAACATCGTGAAGTTTTACATTTCTCTTTATACCTTTTTAACATATTCTATAAAATTTTAAAGGGATTTAGGATTCATTATCATCATAACTCCCATATATTATTCTAACTCAAATGTTACCAAAATAGTTATAATACAATAAAAAATTATATTTCTGAAAAAACATCGTAATGTTATTGATAAGTAAACATATTCTTAAATTCCTAGTAATGAAATAAATGACATGATAATGTAAATTGTATTAGACTACTCCAATGAATCACAATCATATAATCAACATGAAAATGGTTATTTTATTATGAAATCAATCTTCACTCGGTGCATAATCTATGGGAGTAAGACTATATAAATGGAAGAAAACTCCAATAGGATACACATTGGATAAATTACTCATATTAAAAACCATAATGAATGATTTTAAACAATTTATATGGTTGTATACCTATTAAATCTATTTAAATAATTAACATCATCCATTAATAACCAAGTTCATTGATAGTTCCCTTATTCAGTATCTTATATTTAATTCAAATATATTGGTTCCCTATATTGTACTAAGAATGATACAATAGGTCGATATTTACATTGTTTGGCACAATATAACATTAAAAATATAAATTTTGATAATTTTTATATCAACTATTTCTATATGAATAATTATTAAGTACTCTACCATGATTATATATGTAATTTCTCTAGGGAACATTATGATATTTATTGTTTAATCTTACACCTTCATTTTACGGATTAGTTTTAATCATGTTTCCACATTTTTTGACATGTGGAAATGTTCTTTATTCTATATTTTTTTTAAATAATAATAATTTTTATGAAAGAAATATGATTATTCATTATAATTTTTTTATAATTTTTTTATATGGAATGATTTTGGAAAACTAATATTTGAGTGGGTAGGGCCTAGGATTATAAATTCCATCGATATAGTGGTCGGTCTGGTGAGACAAAATGTTATGGTATTTTTTATATTCTTTCTCAATGCAAGCATGATCTCTTGGTTGTGATCATGATGACAATAACTATTTTATAGTTATGACCATGATGAAAAATATAATTTCATATTTGTGAACTGATAGACAAAAGATGACCTAATAGTGATGATCAGGATGTACAACATTATGCATTACAACCCTTTAAATTATGTTATTTATACCTTGAAGATTATTTTCCATTATATGCCAACTGGAGATATTTTTCACTCTCATGATATTTATAATATGGAATGATTATTTATTAATCATATTACCATAATGTGTATGTGGTTTGTGATAGATTTTATTCTACATAACCCCATACATAGCATTTAGGGTCAACCATTATTTTGTTTCTTTCTCCAGGGTACCAGGATGTGAACAATGAATAATTTTAGTGATTCAATAACAGTTAAATTAAATTTTAATGATGTCTTCATTCTATTTTCTTGTTAATATATTTTATAGATATCATGTATGTATCTATTATTCTATGACTGAAAACCAATTTGGTCCTTTTTAACTTAATACCTTGAATCCTATACCACATTAATATAGTAACTACTAACTCTTAGTTGCTGTAGTTGGGGAATTATTGTTGGAATCAATTGTTGAGTAGAATGAATCATTGGAAACATATCTCATAAAAATATTTCTTTCATAAGGAATATGATAAATCATTAGGATTCTTAGAAACATTTACATTCATATGTATTTTCAATAGTCAATATTAATAACATTTAGAGTTAATTTACAAAGATATATTTCATATGGTATCAAATATAAGGACAAAAAAAATTGTCAGTAATTATAATTAATATAGTTATATTATTTTTTAAAAATTCAATATGGTTTGTGTTGGATGTCGACAAATTGTGGCTACATTTGGTGAGCTGATTCATTTTATAAAATATAACCATATGTACTTTGTGAAGTATATTGATCTAAACGAAATTTGAATTTTTTTTTGAGAAAATATTGTTATAAAATATTATTTCATTCACTAGGACCACTAATATATTCATTGTAGAATAATGGATCATGTCCCTTGAGAATATATTTTCCTCTTTAGAATGTTATGAATGGGGGGAAATTGTCATGAATGGTTATCATCTATGAGATGATTCCAATAAATGGGAGTCATTTATTCCAAATAATAACAATGTGGAGGGTATATAAAAAATGTAATGAAATACATGGGAAGTTATTATTATAGAAAAACCCATCGGGACCTAGTTGGCTAGCTGAACCATCGGTATATTAGAACATTCTATAAGCTTACCTACCGTGGAGAAGTTCTATAGCTACTCCGTATACTAAACATTAATCCCATCATGTGTCACATGAAATTATGGGGCACATAATTACAATATTAGAAGTTTTATTAAATTGAAAAAGACTTCATATCCAACAATTTCTGAAAATGTTGTTTCCTTATAGAATCTCGGGATCTCTCCAACATGTAGAATCCAATAGTATTCCCCATTATTTCCTTCAATGATTAGACCTAGTCCAATTGAGGATCTATGATACCTTGGTATTTCAATATATACTTCTATGGTGATTTTTTTGTTATATTTTGGATGTATAATATATTCAGTGGCTCTAGATTCATTTTATCTAGTTTAATTATTTATGAATTGATACTTCAGGTTCAAATTCATCATCCAATCAAATAACACCAAATTTTAAGACAACTTAATATCACATTGGTTATCATAGTAATGTACTAATTAACTTTTGAACCCTTCTTATACCCTTTATAAATTTATTCATCCATATAATTTCTTTTACATGTTCTATTGAAGAATCATTCGTAGCTTCTGTTGAACATGGAGTAACAATATTTTGTCAGATTGGTGACTAGCTAAATTCCATTCCACTAAAATTAAACAAAAAAATACTTGTATTGTTTACGGTATAGATGTTATCCCAAAATTATACATAAAAAAATAATAGAAATAAATTACCCATTCTATATGACTAGGATTGAGTTTCTAATCATTTGAAAAACCCTAAAACCAACTTCACAGCCTCCCAATTTGATTTCCACATATTAACCATATACCGACTCCTATCTCATACTGACTCAGAAATGTATGGATGAGAGAATCTGATTATATACCTTAAATTATTGTTCACATATGGAAATGGTATTTTCTCCATGTATATATCCACAACAATAGTTTCTAAAACATATGAATTGGTTACCTCGATGGGAGTTTCATATGGGGTTGATATTATCTTACACCTGAAAATCCTCATCCATTCAATGATCATTTAGTTAAACTCTTTATGGGATATAACCATGGTCCTAACAATACTATATATCTCTATATTCATCTCTACTGTGCTATTTACCTAACTAATTTCTTTAATATTAAATATTTCATATAGTCCAAACTTCAACTTTGATAGTTTCTATATATACAGTCCAGCAATAAATATTTCATCCAGAGATAAAATAAATAGGATAAATGTATCATCATCCATTTATATTGGATAAAAATAATAATCATCATTGATCCTAATTAATATTTATACATATATGAATTAATTTAACTTTGTATTACATTTTAGAGGGGTTTCCTTCACCCCATATAGGCTTTACATCAACCAAGAAACTATATTCTCATTACCTTTTACTAAACCTATAAATTGTTTCATATAGATATATTCCTCTAAATCATGATACTGGGACACAATCTTATCATCCATATACTCTAAATACATATATTATGATGCAATCATACCTAGAACTCATTGGATTTTAGAATTTTTAAGTACCGATAAAAATATTTCCAAGAAAACATCCTTATAAATCAATTGAAACCCTTTCACTATCATTCAAGATTTATAAATTTTTTTCATTAATGATATTCCTAATCTAGTAGTCCAACTTGTTCTTAAGTGAATTTTTAACCTTTATATTTTCAGACATCACCCATGTTCTATTGAATAATAATGAATCCATCTCCTAATTCCTGGATGATTCTCACAATTTTAGGTCAATAAGTGAAGATACCTCCTTTGGATTTTCAAGTTCTCTTATATCTGTTAGAGTTATAAAATTCATACTAGACTCATACCTCTGAACTATTCTATTTATTACAGTTGATCTCATCAACTAAATAATATAATCTAAATTACATGGCTATACGAGCTGTTTTGTTAAATATTATTCTGGTACTAAAACTTTTTGGGTGTGTGGTATGTGAATTCCCACTCTTGTATCAGATTATATTTAATGCTATGATGCTTTTGATTGTCTTACTTCTAGACATTAGGTTTATTTAGTTCCTAGTTCTAGGTTAATCATTTATATTGTTAAATCAAAACATTTATCAACTAATATTTTGATAGTTGATCCTCATTAAACATAAAAAATCATCAATCTTCTTGCCTTTACATAGAACAATATCAACAAATACAACATCTCGACTTATGATTATCTATTTTGTTTTATCATCCCACGTATGGTATAAAAAACAATTATATTCATAACCAAGGGAAAAATACATTTTGTATTGTGAATAAATATTTTCCCTATCCATATCTTTTAAATATACACATATATATATATATTACACAATCATGGACAATGATATTTTTATCTTCCCATCATTTACCATACAACTTCTCCTCCTAATATTTCTTCCCAACTATTTATTTGAGAGATTTTTTAATAAGATAAGATATCACGTACACTACCTATTCCCAAACCACCTTAATGGTTATCTAATCCTACATCATACTCCTATATTTACCCATTAGATTATTATTCATTCAATTATAAACTCAATTCTATTATGGAGTCATGAGAACTATCATCTCCTGACTTATTCCATTCATATTATAGATATTCATAAAGATTTTTATCAAGTACTCACCACCATCGAATGTTTAGATAAACATCAACTTCTGACCATACTCCATTTTGACAAACTAATTCCATATAATAAACACCTAATATTATCTATAATTATTCTTCTGGAATTATACCAATAATTTTTGTATAGCGTCAACAATTAAATTATGAAAGTGTAAAAAACCTCTATTAAACAGAACAAGGTCTATTCCTTAAAAAATGAATATACCAATCCAATTTCTGGTCACTAAGATTATAACCATCTAACATGGAAGACACTATTTTATACATTCACAAAAAATAACATTCAAATTTTACTATCTAAATGTTATTTTGTTTTTTTATTCCCATGGAATATAGAACCATTATGTACTTCTCACTTAGGTGATAAAACCTACATTTTTATATATTTGGATCACTAAATGTTAAAATTATGACAGTTATAGTATTAACTAAATTTATAGTATATTAAATTTTCTCATCATGTAATCCTTTTTAAATCACCATCAATATCTATGTCTCTTTCTTTGATCCATTTGTTATGGTAATTTGAAACCCTTCATAAACATATTGTTCGTTGGAAATAAAATTATTCCACAGTATAGGACTGTGAATAAATTTTTGTAGCTTCATGAATACTATATTATTCAATTGGATATTGATATCTAGTTTTCCAACATCATCTAGGTAATAACATTTTTCAAGATGGGCATTCACAAATCATCCTACATTTATAGTTGGTTATAGAAAATTAGTCACCAGTTCAATGATAGGAGGCTACAGAGTCAATCAGCCAAACATATATAGGAGTATAATAACATATCAATTAATTATTTTTATATTTCATTATTTAAACATAATATATTATTATAATAATTGATGTTTTTTTGTTGTTCTCTATTCACTATTTTAAATTTTTCTTTATATTCTATATCTTAACCCATTTATATCATGTTGGACATGAAACAATAAACATTAATCTACCATTTCACTATTTAATTTCATTATAATTATCTATCGATATAATATTCATTTATATTTTCATAAATTTATGGGTACTTTCACGTATATCTTTCTTAATGGAACAATTAGTTTTCACCTGAACATCCCTTTTCTGAAAGTCATCATTGAATATTAGATTCCTAATATAATGAATCACGAAGTAAATTTTCCCCATGGAGTATCAAAATATGGTGATCATTAAATCATATATATCATAGTGTTAAGATGATAATATAAACTATAACACCTAGAAATATTAGAATATATGTTTCTTAAAATAAATTTCAATAGTTATATTTCTTGTTTTTCATGTAACCTCGTGTTTAAAAGAACTATTATATAATAAAAATTTATAAACAAGATAGTTAATTTAATGATATGAATACTCCCAAACAAATCATGAAAAATATTCCTAATGGTTTTAAATAATTTAATTTTATTGATTTATTAATAATATATAGTTACTCATTTTTCATTAAGGTCATTTTCTTCTTAGAAAATATGTGCTCTTCAAAAATGGGTTTCATGGAATTTCATATTTTAAAATTATAATTAAATTATGAAATTTATATGATGATTATTTTATTAAATTAGTATCATTTTATAAATTATATTTTCAATATTATTTAAGGGGTATGTTTTAGTATTTTTCTAAATTTATGTTATCATCGAATAGTGAAAAATATAAATTTTTGTAAAACTGTCATTTATATTCAAGTATATGTAGAGTTAAGTGTTGAATATAATACTAATGTAACATAATAATCTTTTAATTATATATTATCTAATTAATTTCATATGAATAATCATTATTCAAGAGTTTGGTATAAGTTAAATTTTTCGTATAAAAAGAAATTTTTCTAAAATGTTATTTTTATAAATGTAATGTGTTTTTATCTTAATAAATTAAATTAATCAACATTTATAAAATATAAAAATTATATTTATAGAATATATATTAATTTATTTTAAAATTAATTATCTATTTTTAAAATGGATAAAAGTTGATGTAATTTATGTTTTATGTATAATTTCTTTCATTCATATGTTTTCATTACGGTTTACATAGATATTTAAAAGAAAATTCATCCACTAATAAAACCTAATTCTAATGAATTTTTATAAATGTGAAAAAAATTTAATTTAACATAATTTATTAGGTTAATTGTCACGACCCGCCCTCGGGGTCCGTGCCGTGACTACCCCAAGCCCGCCTTCCATAGGCCAGGGGCTGGCGACTAGCACCAAGGCGTAATTCCCGGTAAAAAGGGAAGGCATTGCCTTTGAAAAGTAAACACACACCACAGAGTAAACAAGCGGAAAGTAAACACTAAGCAAACAGAGTACGACTGAAAGTGCGGAAAAGTAAATGGGCCAGAATACAAACCCAAACTGAAAGTAAAGTACAACTCGAAAAGGGAAAAACAGCAACTGAAAAGTAAAGGCCGCAACTCCGAGCTGTCCACTGGAAATCCCACCTGAAGGGTGGGTACAGATAGCTCCTCTGCTACACGGGTCCCGTCGTCCGCTCCGAGCACGTCCCGCCCAGTGGTCCACCTCCGGGTACCGTCCCGCTCTGCAAGCCTCAGCTAAGGTCAACGCTGTCCGTCGTCTGCAACCAACACAACGAAGTGCGGGCAAAGCCCGTGCAGGGGTGAGTATAAGCTACTCAGTAGGGACCCCGAGACCCCTGAAGGTCTCTCAAATCCACAAAGGATAAATCACGAAGAAAAGTACAATCACAAAGTAACAACCGACACTGCTTAGGTATATGCCCATACATATACCTAAGTCATCAATTCAGATACGCTCCAACCTCCGAGCCCAAGTACAACTCAGTCCACGCAGGAAAGTATACGTAATCCACAAAGGGAAGCAAAATATAATCCACACAGGATTGCACAACACAATCCACACAGGAAAACAACAGGATTCAGCTCACACAGGTATACTTCTTCAAGGACGATAAAGATGATCACTGATCCATCTAAGTCGTCGGACCCACGAAGGATCGATAGGTAACTAACCCCCGCAGAAGACCCACACAGGATCGGGCTCACACAGAACCTGTAGGCGCTGGCTCACACAGAACCGCTGAGCGTAAGGACCCACACAGGATCGGGCTCACACAGAACCTGTAGCACTGATCCACGTAGGATCGCTGAGTGCTGTAGTCGTCGTCGTCGAATCCACACAGGATCTCTGTACTGTCGTCGTCCAATCCACACAGGATCTCTGTACTGTCGTCATCAAATCCACACAGGATCTCTGTACTGTCGTCGTCCAATCCACACAGGATCTCTGTACTCTCGTCGTCCAATCCACACAGGATCTCTGTACTGTCGTCGTCAAATCCACACAGGATCTCTGTACTGTCGTCGTCCAATCCACACAGGATCTCTGTACTGTCGTCGTCAAATCCACACAGGATCTCTGTACTGTCGTCGTCAAATCCACACAGGATCTCTGTACTGTCGTCGTCAAATCCACACAGGATCTCTGTACTGTCGTCGTCGCAGTCACAGTAGCAGTCGTAGCAGTAGAACAGTCGCAGCCAGCTCTAGGGTTCCCGCACACAGCAAGCTCGTACGGAGGATCCGCTTCACGAGCCGAGAGGCTGATACATCAACTGTCACGAAGACCGAAGTTGATGTATCCAAAAGTTCCGTATCGTCAACAGGAACTCAACGCAACAGACGGCGCGTCGATCAGACGCCCGGTCTGAGAGTTATTGGCATTTTCGTCTCCGGGGCCCGGTTGGTTTTTAAGGAAAAACCAACCCGACCGTACTCCACCTGCGTCCAAACCTCGGGCGGAGTATGCCAAAAGATCCTTCTCACTAAGAGGAACATTACGCGACTGACGGCACGTCAATCGGACGTCCGTAGCTCAAGATATGAGCGTTTCCGCTCCGAAGGCCCGGTTGGTTTCGTGAACGAACCAACCCGGCCGAACTCTAAGTAAACCGAAACCTTGAGTGCGATATACCGAAACGACCGTCTCGATCCAAGGATCGCGTTGCCGCAGACGGTTCGTCATTCGGAGGTCCGAGGCTCAAGTTATGAGCCAAGAACCGAATCTGGTCCGAAACGGGGGGGGTCCGGGTCCGGGCCGACCCGGCCCGACCCCCCCCTCGGGGCGGCGCGGCGGCCGGCGGCGGCGGACGGCGGCGGACGGCGGCGGCGGACGGCGGCGCGGCGGCGGCGCGGCGGCGGGCCGCGTGGCGGCGGCGGCGGGCCGCGTGGCGGCGGCGGCGGGCCGCGTGGCGGCGGCGGGCCGCGGGGCGGCGGCGGAAGGCACGCGGGGCTAAGCCCCGCGTTTCACAAGCGGCACGGCTAAAAGCCGTGCCTTGTATTAAAAACGGCCCCCGCAAGTGGGGGCCGGCTGAATAAAACCGGGGGGGCTTTGCCCCCCCCTCCTTAAATGAACCGCCCCCCTCATTAAGAGGGGGGTCTTGAAGGACCGGCCGGGGGTTTAATCCCCCGGTTTTTATGACATCCGGCCGGCCCGCTGGCCGGCCGGTTTTTACCAACGGGACCGGAATTTCCGGTCCCGCCCTCGACTTCCGACGCCGGCGGCCCGGCCGCCGGTCTTTCCTTCCGCCGCGGCCCGGAACCGGCCGCGGTCTCCTCGTCTCACCGCGGCCCGGAACCGGCCGCGGTGTTCGTCGTCCGGTGCGGTGCGACGGCACCGCGCCCCTTTCGCCGTGCCATGAATCCTCCCAACGCGGCGCGACGGCGTCGCGTTCTTGAAGTCTCTCCTCGGCGAAGCGCGACGGTGTTGCGGAAAATTATAAGCATGTTCATCCGCGTGGTGCGACGGCACCACGCCTCTTGCTTCCACCCGCATGAATAAAACGAGAACTAAGGAGGGGGGGTTCGGCCGTGTTCATGCGGTCCGACCCCCCTCACGTTAATTAATAACATAACTAAAGAATGTCCAAAAGCCTCACATTTAGTCATGCTAAAATCCATGATTCAAGAATGGAATAAAAATAATCAATAATTAACATCCCCTACCTCTGGTTTCAAGAACGAAGATCGTCAACGACCCGCGGAAGACGCGTCGCGGTGGTCGGCGTCACGGAAGAAGGACGTCGATGTCGTGAAGCGAGGATTCGAAGTTCTTTGACGACGATTTCGTCGCGGGAAATCGTCGCGGAAGAGATGACGCGGAAGAAGACGTCGTCGGTGTCGCGGGTATGGCGTCGCGAAAGACGATTCCCGAGAACGTGGCGTTCTTCGTCGATGTTCGAAGGTTCTTCGCGTTCTTCGTCAAAGCTTGAAGAAGAAGAAGATGAAGGCTCCAAATTCTCTCAAGGTGGCTAGAGAATTCTAACCCAAATAAAATAAGCTAAGTCTTATTTTATTCACACAATTATCAATCTGAATTTCAAAGGTTTGAAATTCAAACAATTCAAACAATTCAACTCCATTAATTAACAAAGTTGTCATGTTATTAAAAGAGGAGTTTAAGGGGGAAGTTGAGAGGTTACTAAAAGATTTAGGGGTTCGTGTGGGCCCCACCACACTTAATCCTCCCAAGGGAGGTTAAGTGGGTGTGGGTCCCACTTCCAACCCCCTTAGGTAGGTTTTTTTTTTAATAAGATTAAATAAAATTTGTTTTACACAATTTTATTTAACTTAACTGAAAAACCCCAAAACGTAACTTTCAACCCGCAACAAACGCAACTCCCGAAAAGGTCTCATTAAGCGAAAATCGGCGCTGCGAGTTCATCGGTGCCCTCGGATTTCAATTCCGAGCACCGGATGAAAAGTTAGGAATTCCCGCTCGTTCGTTCACTGAACGTACCCGAGCCAAACTTCGGAAATTAATTCCGGGCACTCCGGGCCTCGGAATCAGGTGCCGTCTGAAACCGCGCTCTTGTAAAATTCTAAAGAAAATTAAGAAAAAAAATTTCCTTGAATTTTACGGGTCTTTACATTACTCCCACCTCAGGGCTTTACGTCCCCGTAAAGCTACATCAAAAACTAGGGGAAACCAAAAGAGAGTACTGAGCACGCATCTGAGCCTCCCGCTCCCATGTTCTCTCCTGGAGATTCCCGTGCCGCCATCTGTTGTGCACAAGAGGAATCGATCGTCCATGTAGGTCCCGCTCCTGGATGACATGGACCTCCTCTGACGTGGCCCGGACCATCTCCGGTCCCACCAGAGCTGCAAGATTTCTCTTTTGCCGAAAAGAGAAATCTGGTCTCATCCCCTGGATGAACCACATTCTTTGCCTAAAACAGTCAATCCTAACATGGATGATACTAATCCATACTAAGGATGACGTCGTAAGGCCTCGACGCTACTACTAAGAGATTCAACCGTTACGCTCGCCTCCAAGGGTTGTGTCACACTATCGGCATCAGTGTGTGGTAACTGGGCCTCCTCCAGTAGATGTCTCACAAGTGAGGGTCAAGTCAACAGCCAAAACTGGAACCTCTTAGTAACATTACGATAGAGGACAGGAACGAAAACATCACAAGGTATGCGTCTTTTATTATTGCAGCTCGTAATACAAGACGCTACACAAAAGCAACAAGGAACCAGAAGTACAAAGGATGTAACCACTAGTTCTGCTCCTGTCCATCGGCTCCCAGAGCTCCATGATCGAAGGCCTCGGCTGCCTGAAGCTGAGCTCTCCCCTGCGGTCGGGGTGGACCTCCTGGTGGTGGTGGTGATAGAGCCTCAAAGCGTCGGCCACCACCAGCTGCTCGTCCAGCTCCTCTGCCTCGTCCGCCTCCTTCCTGCAGACCGCCACGGTCGAACCTCTGCCTCTGCCTAGGTGGTTCCTCAACCGTCTGCTGCTCCTCCGTATGGCGGGTCGGGCAGTCACGAGCCATGTGGCCTCGCCCGCCGCATGCATAGCACTGTCTTCCACTCGAAAGACTGGCTCCGCGTTGTGTGCCCTGCACTGCTGAGCCAGTGCCCTGAGGTCTGGTCTGTCTGGACCCCTGAGTCATTCGTCGACTGCCAGCTGCAGATGACTCTGCCACGTGCCGTCCTGCGGTGGGTCTCTGTGCTGGTGTAGACTCAGCAAGGAAGCTCTCGATCAGAAGAGCCCGCTCCAGTACTCCTGTCTGAGTCGGTATGCTGAGGGAGATCAGCGATGCCCTGATCTCGTGTCTCAAACCCTGCTCGAAGGTCCGGGCCCGGAAGAATGGGTCCCGTACCATGTCGGTCGAGTAGCGCGAGAGATCGGTAAATCTCGCCGAGTACTGGGCGACCGTCATGCTGCCCTGCCGCAGCTGTAGAAGCTCCTGGATACGCACCGCACGAAGGGTGGCTGGGACGAACTCCGAGCGAAAGATGCTCTCAAAGTCCGTCCAAAGAAGAGATGCCTCATCGTGCACCTGGAGCATCAAGCTCCACCATCGTCCTGCTGCTGCGTGTAGTAGGCTCGCAGCGAGGATCACCATGAGGTCTGCTGGTGTCCTCACTAGCCTAAACACTCGAACCACTGCCTCCAGCCAGTCCTCTGCTGCCTGGGGATCCGTCTCCCCGCGAAACCTGGGCGGTCGCTGGCGCTGAAACTCATGCAGTGCGCTGAGGCGACGTGCATCGTCAGCGGCTGCTGCTGGAAGCATCGGGGGATCGGCGGGTAAAGCTACTGCTGGTGCCACTGCTGACAAAGGGCCCTGCACCGAAGCCTCATCGCTCGGTGGGCTGTCGTCTCGCTCGACTCTCGGAACCCTAGCTGGCTGCCGTCGTGGGGCCATCCTGAAAAGGAAACAGGTGCGCCACGGTTAGAACAATATACCTGGTGAGCTGGCACAAGTAATCACAAGGAAAACTTGAGACTTTCATAAAGCAGATCAGTATACCCGGTGAGCTGACACAAGTAATCACAAAGAAAACTTGAAACACACACGCAATCAATGTTTTCGTGCATTAAGTCGGAAATCAGAAGTCAGGGTCCTGGTGTACGGATACGTCGGCCGCCGCACCAACACTGGACTCCCTGGACTGATAACCACACTCAATACGCTAAACATTATTGCTTCACATAGAAAAGATCAGAGTTCGCGGTAGAACCGAACTCCTCTGATACCAATTTGTCACGACCCGCCCTCGGGGTCCGTGCCGTGACTACCCCAAGCCCGCCTTCCATAGGCCAGGGGCTGGCGACTAGCACCAAGGCGTAATTCCCGGTAAAAAGGGAAGGCATTGCCTTTGAAAAGTAAACACACACCACAGAGTAAACAAGCGGAAAGTAAACACTAAGCAAACAGAGTACGACTGAAAGTGCGGAAAAGTAAATGGGCCAGAATACAAACCCAAACTGAAAGTAAAGTACAACTCGAAAAGGGAAAAACAGCAACTGAAAAGTAAAGGCCGCAACTCCGAGCTGTCCACTGGAAATCCCACCTGAAGGGTGGGTACAGATAGCTCCTCTGCTACACGGGTCCCGTCGTCCGCTCCGAGCACGTCCCGCCCAGTGGTCCACCTCCGGGTACCGTCCCGCTCTGCAAGCCTCAGCTAAGGTCAACGCTGTCCGTCGTCTGCAACCAACACAACGAAGTGCGGGCAAAGCCCGTGCAGGGGTGAGTATAAGCTACTCAGTAGGGACCCCGAGACCCCTGAAGGTCTCTCAAATCCACAAAGGATAAATCACGAAGAAAAGTACAATCACGAAGTAACAACCGACACTGCTTAGGTATATGCCCATACATATACCTAAGTCATCAATTCAGATACGCTCCAACCTCCGAGCCCAAGTACAACTCAGTCCACGCAGGAAAGTATACGTAATCCACAAAGGGAAGCAAAATATAATCCACACAGGATTGCACAACACAATCCACACAGGAAAACAACAGGATTCAGCTCACACAGGTATACTTCTTCAAGGACGATAAAGATGATCACTGATCCATCTAAGTCGTCGGACCCACGAAGGATCGATAGGTAACTAACCCCCGCAGAAGACCCACACAGGATCGGGCTCACACAGAACCTGTAGGCGCTGGCTCACACAGAACCGCTGAGCGCAAGGACCCACACAGGATCGGGCTCACACAGAACCTGTAGCACGGATCCACGTAGGATCGCTGAGTGCTGTAGTCGTCGTCGTCGAATCCACACAGGATCTCTGTACTGTCGTCGTCCAATCCACACAGGATCTCTGTACTGTCGTCGTCAAATCCACACAGGATCTCTGTACTGTCGTCGTCCAATCCACACAGGATCTCTGTACTCTCGTCGTCCAATCCACACAGGATCTCTGTACTGTCGTCGTCAAATCCACACAGGATCTCTGTACTGTCGTCGTCCAATCCACACAGGATCTCTGTACTGTCGTCGTCAAATCCACACAGGATCTCTGTACTGTCGTCGTCAAATCCACACAGGATCTCTGTACTGTCGTCGTCAAATCCACACAGGATCTCTGTACTGTCGTCGTCGCAGTCACAGTAGCAGTCGTAGCAGTAGAACAGTCGCAGCCAGCTCTAGGGTTCCCGCACACAGCAAGCTCGTACGGAGGATCCGCTTCACGAGCCGAGAGGCTGATACATCAACTGTCACGAAGACCGAAGTTGATGTATCCAAAAGTTCCGTATCGTCAACAGGAACTCAACGCAACAGACGGCGCGTCGATCAGACGCCCGGTCTGAGAGTTATTGGCATTTTCGTCTCCGGGGCCCGGTTGGTTTTTAAGGCAAAACCAACCCGACCGTACTCCACCTGCGTCCAAACCTCGGGCGGAGTATGCCAAAAGATCCGTCTCACTAAGAGGAACATTACGCGACTGACGGCACGTCAATCGGACGTCCGTAGCTCAAGATATGAGTGTTTCCGCTCCGAAGGCCCGGTTGGTTTCGTGAACGAACCAACCCGGCCGAACTC
This sequence comes from Viscum album, assembly GCA_963277665.1. Classification (NCBI taxonomy): domain Eukaryota; kingdom Viridiplantae; phylum Streptophyta; class Magnoliopsida; order Santalales; family Viscaceae; genus Viscum; species Viscum album. Next base: position 435,991,543 of record OY728127.1, on the reverse strand, counting down.
TAAGTAAACCGAAACCTTGAGTGCGATATACCGAAACGACCGTCTCGATCCAAGGATCGCGTTGCCGCAGACGGTTCGTCATTCGGAGGTCCGAGGCTCAAGTTATGAGCCAAGAACCGAATCTGGTCCGAAACGGGGGGGGTCCGGGTCCGGGCCGACCCGGCCCGACCCCCCCCTCGGGGCGGCGCGGCGGCCGGCGGCGGCGGACGGCGGCGGACGGCGGCGGACGGCGGCGGCGGACGGCGGCGCGGCGGCGGGCCGCGTGGCGGCGGCGGCGGGCCGCGTGGCGGCGGCGGCGGGCCGCGTGGCGGCGGCGGCGGGCCGCGTGGCGGCGGCGGCGGGCCGCGTGGCGGCGGCGGGCCGCGGGGCGGCGGCGGAAGGCACGCGGGGCTAAGCCCCGCGTTTCACAAGCGGCACGGCTAAAAGCCGTGCCTTGTATTAAAAACGGCCCCCGCAAGTGGGGGCCGGCTGAATAAAACCGGGGGGGCTTTGCCCCCCCCTCCTTAAATGAACCGCCCCCCTCATTAAGAGGGGGGTCTTGAAGGACCGGCCGGGGGTTTAATCCCCCGGTTTTTATGACATCCGGCCGGCCCGCTGGCCGGCCGGTTTTTACCAACGGGACCGGAATTTCCGGTCCCGCCCTCGACTTCCGACGCCGGCGGCCCGGCCGCCGGTCTTTCCTTCCGCCGCGGCCCGGAACCGGCCGCGGTCTCCTCGTCTCACCGCGGCCCGGAACCGGCCGCGGTGTTCGTCGTCCGGCGCGGTGCGACGGCACCGCGCCCCTTTCGCCGTGCCATGAATCCTCCCAACGCGGCGCGACGGCGTCGCGTTCTTGAAGTCTCTCCTCGGCGAAGCGCGACGGTGTTGCGGAAAATTATAAGCATGTTCATCCGCGTGGTGCGACGGCACCACGCCTCTTGCTTCCACCCGCATGAATAAAACGAGAACTAAGGAGGGGGGGTTCGGCCGTGTTCATGCGGTCCGACCCCCCTCACGTTAATTAATAACATAACTAAAGAATGTCCAAAAGCCTCACATTTAGTCATGCTAAAATCCATGATTCAAGAATGGAATAAAAATAATCAATAATTAACATCCCCTACCTCTGGTTTCAAGAACGAAGATCGTCAACGACCCGCGGAAGACGCGTCGCGGTGGTCGGCGTCACGGAAGAAGGACGTCGATGTCGTGAAGCGAGGATTCGAAGTTCTTTGACGACGATTTCGTCGCGGGAAATCGTCGCGGAAGAGATGACGCGGAAGAAGACGTCGTCGGTGTCGCGGGTATGGCGTCGCGAAAGACGATTCCCGAGAACGTGGCATTCTTCGTCGATGTTCGAAGGTTCTTCGCGTTCTTCGTCAAAGCTTGAAGAAGAAGAAGATGAAGGCTCCAAATTCTCTCAAGGTGGCTAGAGAATTCTAACCCAAATAAAATAAGCTAAGTCTTATTTTATTCACACAATTATCAATTTGAATTTCAAAGGTTTGAAATTCAAACAATTCAAACAATTCAACTCCATTAATTAACAAAGTTGTCATGTTATTAAAAGAGGAGTTTAAGGGGGAAGTTGAGAGGTTACTAAAAGATTTAGGGGTTCGTGTGGGCCCCACCACACTTAATCCTCCCAAGGGAGGTTAAGTGGGTGTGGGTCCCACTTCCAACCCCCTTAGGTAGGTTTTTTTTTTAATAAGTTTAAATAAAATTTGTTTTACACAATTTTATTTAACTTAACTGAAAAACCCCAAAACGTAACTTTCAACCCGCAACAAACGCAACTCCCGAAAAGGTCTCATTAAGCGAAAATCGGCGCTGCGAGTTCATCGGTGCCCTCGGATTTCAATTCCGAGCACCGGATGAAAAGTTAGGAATTCCCGCTCGTTCGTTCACTGAACGTACCCGAGCCAAACTTCGGAAATTAATTCCGGGCACTCCGGGCCTCGGAATCAGGTGCCGTCTGAAACCGCGCTCTTGTAAAATTCTAAAGAAAATTAAGAAAAAAAATTTCCTTGAATTTTACGGGTCTTTACATTAATCTTATTTTATTCATAGTTAATAGTAAACATAACAAAATTTTGTAACCACAATTAAGGTTTAAATGGGTTTTTTGGGGGGTTATACAAAGAGATATGGGTAGGATTCCGACATAGCCCTATAAAATTTTTATTTTTTGAAGATAATGAAACCTTATATAATTATAAAACTAAATAAATATACATATTTATATACCCTCCCAGGAGAGGAATATTATATAATTGAGACATTTAAGAAATTTCATTTGTGTTCCTCCCCTCACATATAAAAGGGCACCTTTCCCTCTCCCATATTCATACCACATGGGTCTTCTATCACATTCAATAAAAACTAAAACACCTTTATATATTCTATAACTTTATCCTAGTTCTTATTTCTTTCTCCAAACATAAATCCATTAAGTTATTATGAGTATGCTAAATGAGGTCTCCCAATGATGTGTAATAAATCTCAAACAATATCCTTCAATTGTTTTGGTTATTTTACATCCCCTAAAAATTATTTACCCATTAAAAAGTATTTTTATTGTGTGATAAATATATTTTGATATTATTATGATTCTGGGACAAACACTCCCCTTTATCAATAAAATTTGAAATAAAAGTATTGGAGGGGTGTATTTGTGGTCTACAACCTCTACATAGCACTACGATTCGTTTATATTCAACATATATCATGGGTGGTTATAATAAGGGATTTATTATTTATATATAATTTTTATAAATTAATTTTTGTAAATTAATTAAATTATATTATCTACCATAATAAAATATTATCCATTCGTAAATGATAACATTACTCTTGTGTATGTGTGGTCTATAACCACCTGAAAGTAATGTGTTTTTTTATCATTTTCGTTTGAAATTATAAAAAATAGGATATAAATAATAAAAATAAGTAATATTTTTCTTATCTTAAATATTCAGTAATAGTGATTCTTCATTTAAAATTCTTCTATTACATCTATTTAATATTGGAAACATCACATGTGTGTATTTCCAAATCATCATCTCCCTGAATTGATATAATTAATTTTTTATCCCCAATTAATATAAACCGTTATTAATATGTATATAATGGTTATATATGATATATATATCATTTTTATCATTTTTATTAGGGTGGGACCATGATCAATGTTCATGGACCATAACTACAATACACAAATATAGATAAAAAAGAAATTAATAAATTAAATGATGACATTAATAAAGAATTGTTAATAAAAATGTATTGAATTGTTTTAAGTGGATCATATATGATATTTCAAATATGAATATGTCTCTCATAAATATATATATATATATATATATATATATTGTATATAAATTTATTATATATGACATTATAATTGATATGAATCATGATCAACATAATTTAAGGGGTTTTTTCACATTTTGAAATTCATTTGACATGTTTGATATTTTTCACAATCATTTCATTTATATTATGTTATTACTATATAGTGATTTCATTTTGAAACATAAAATAAAATCAATATTCATTAATTTTAATGTCATTATTTTTCTTTAAATGTAATTTGAGTAAAAATATAATAATTTTTTCGGGGTTTCATCTTGATATCTCTTCATTGAAACATTTTTTGATTATATACACCAGTTTGTTTTTTCTTTGCTATATATGAATCCTAATAATATATTTTGGACTAATCAATTTTCTAATTAAAAGAAAATATAACATCAAATGATATCCATACTTTCAAGTAAATTTTATTGACCAATTAATAATGTAATATAGATTCCTAATCACAAATTTGTTATCATTGGACAAGTTTGATGTCATACACCACACTTCATTTATATGTTTTACAAATAAATCCATTGAATTTTTGCATCCTGAGTATCCAAATTTTATTTTTATTTTATGTTTCATTTGATTTTTTATTTATTTCATTAGAGATGTGATTCCCAATTTACCATAGTAAAAATGTTTTTATCTATAATCTCATTTTTTAAATGATTTTTTATGATTAAATATTAAATGATGAGATTATATGTTCTATTTCACAAAAATGTAATGTATTTTATTTTTCAATGGTTATTTTGGGAGATAAAAATTTTCATGACATTTTCCATTCTTTAAGTACTCATGAGATAGAAATTTTGTTTTCAAGGAATACCGATCAGGTTTTCCACTTCATAATTGAATTTTTATTCAATGTCTATACATTATTTGAAATGTTTTAATGATTTTTTTTACTATTATCAAAATATAATTTAATATTATTTTTAACTATATTTTACATTTAATACCAATTTTCAATATGAATCTCTTTATTTATTTTCCAAATGAGTTACATTTTAGTTATATCAAAAAATTTAAAATGATTTTTGTTTTAAAATATATATCATGAGTGGATTTTTCTACCATAATGAATTATATGTTATTTGAAGAATAATTATTATTTTTCCATGGGTTTCTACAAAAAAAATAATTCATATTTTATAATTTTTTTGATTTTAAATAATTTATTTGAATATTAATAGGGAACATTCCATAAGAAAAATAATACTTTTATTTTAAATGTATTTTAAATCTATAACAACATCCTTTGTTATATCTCATTCCTTGTTAAGGATATTATTTAATGTTTCCATGTTTATTATTTATCTATATGGTTTATATTTATAAAGATGAAATATTTATGAAATTTTTTCATTCCATTGATTTATAGTTCATGCAATTATAAATGTTTTCATGATCTTGTGGATTGAATAATAAAAGATCATTATCATGTAATGGTTATATCCATTTTAAACCAAGAACATGTGGTTATGTTACAAAAAAAATGATTAGGTCCAATATATAGCTTAATTATATTTGGTAACTTTGATGGGGTTGTGAAAACCCTAACATATTATGGATTTAATAAAATTTTAATAGAATATCATGTTAACTAGATGGAAGTCACTCCTATGAGAATATTTGAAATGAAAAGATTAGAATTTACACTGGTAATTTTTTTAAAACAAAAATATCAATAATTTACTTTTACCAAGGAAATAATTTTCTATTTTAATTTTAATTCAAAATAAATATTTAATTTTATAAGGATATGTTCTTATGAATAATTATTTTTTATTATTATTCCACACACATGTGTGTGTTTTTTTATTGAAAATTATTTATGACAAGATTCAAATTTATGAACTGTGAAATCATGGGAATGAATTTCTAATTTAAAATATATATTATATTATAATTATTCATATCACATTATGACATATGATTATTGATTGAAATTTTCTGTCTTTACCCATAATAAGTATCTTATCTCCCCAAATCTTATGTTCCATTTTCCCTCAGTAATGAAGAACTTTTTTAAAAAATATATTTTTAATAAGGGTACTAGTAATGATGATATATGTGGAAGATGAGGTAAAAAAATTGTAATAGTTATTTATGTATCCATTTTATATAAGACATATAATCTTTATGGTTTTGGAATTGAACATATAGATAATTAATGAATATTACACTAATAAGATATAGTTTTATATATGTCAATTATGAGTCACTACAGTTGGTATCATATATTGTATTAGTAGCATTATAAATTTATCATGATAAATAATTATTGAAAATTCTTAATATAATCATATTTTTATTAGAAATTCCAATGTTATGGTAAATAATGTACTCTGGTTTCCCTAAGAAATACATTTCGTGGTAGATATTACAAGTAAATGTATTTTTGTTATAGATTAATCTAGGTGGAATAACCCCAAAATGATTCTATCAAGAATGTTTCAACAATCATTCTGGATCATGATTAATGGACCGTTAATATGAACCAATATTGACACTCAAGGTTGATATTCATAGGTTAACTAAAATTTTCTTTAGGATACATTATAATGTGTTTGGATATTTATGGCCTATAGATAACCTATGTTAAACATAATATTCCATATATTGAAAAGTGTGTGTTATGGTTTATATATCCTATGAATGATTCCCCATGATTAGAATAAATCTTTGTACTATTTATTCTATAATTATTTTATATTTGTTTAATTGATAGAATGAGGAGGATTCTTTTTTACACAGAAGGTGATGGACAATGAAATTATAGGCCACAATGTAAACAAAATTAGATGGGATATTTAATGTGAAATATTGTAACTATGCCTAAACACTTATCTTGTTATATGGTTTACTACTTGATCCTATGCGAGTTTCAAAATAAACTAAATAAGTGAAAAATTAATATACATAATGTTCGTGGATGATAGAAGATTAAACTTTCTATATGTATAAAATGTACGATGGAGAAAATGAATGAATGACTCAAAATAATGGGTTTTTGTATTATGTATTCAATATAATGGCATGTAAAATGTAAGTATTGAAAAAAAAATAAAGTTTTTATTGGATGAAAATTATGTATATCCCATGTAACCATTTATAGTTAAATGTCATATGTGTGGGGAATATGACAACTCTAGGATCCAATTCCCTACTCCAAGGGCTTAATCATAGACCAAGGAAGGAATTATATTATTAAACGTCTTAACATGGATTGAATGAAGAGTATATATATTAGGATTTTAGAATTATATGGTATAAAATGTATAAATTATATATTGGTTATAAGAATATATAAATAAACTATATATTTTTTCAAAGTAGTTTTACATTAATAATTTTCATAAATATGATGAATAGAATCAAAAATATCTAAAATTAATTTTTTTGTTATATGGTATTTTTGGAAAACAAAAGATTGAGGGCTGGATAATAATAATTAATAACCAATGTTTGAGATGATAATGATTATTTGGGTAAAATAGTTGATAGGTATAGATAATGTAAATTGTATTTTGTTGGTGACCATGAAATTTATTATAGATTGGATGAGAGAGTGATTTCTATTGTCTATGATGTATTTCTTTAAATTCAATATTTATTGATAACGTTGGATGGATAATTATTTGAATTTAGAAAAAGGGATATAGTAGTATTTTTCAATCACGTATGTTTTTATTTAGATTTTATAGTGATTCATATTAATATCATGTTTTTTTAGAAGACATGGTCTAGGTAATCTCGAGATTGGCATGTGATGAAAAATAGTTACATTATTTTGTTTAGGAAATTATTTTTTATTGATTTTTGATCTTTTTTCTCCATTTTTATAAATATTTTTGCTACAATTTTTTGTGCATATTTAGGAGGATTTTTATGCATCACTACTCCTGGAATGGTTTATATTAGTAATTGGGGACTATTATTTAGGATGTAGTGATTAACATATTATTTCATCATATGGATAATTATCCATATTAAATACTTTTAAATCTACATTTTGGTTTGGGAAACAATTTAGGGTTAAAAATACTGAATTATAATTATTTTATGGATCTTATGATCTGTTAAAATATAATTTTACTTCCTTGATATTGAAAAAATCACATTGTTCATTTCCCGTCTGAATATGGATGAAAAGTGGTGAGATCTAATTGAAACTATAAAACACAATCCTCAATTTTAGTTCATGATCAATTTATTTTAATAAAACTATAATAATATTAATATTTTCATATTTCGACTAAAAAAATTCTTATTTAATATAATTAATTTCTATTTTTGTTTTACTGGGGAATAGTAAGTGAAGAATGAATTTTTGAATTTTCCCAGAGAAATAATATTTAATAAATCATTGAAAATATAATATTTAAATATTTCTCTTATTATATAAAATTATTTATTCATAATTTCTAATTAAAATCTTATTGACTATTTATTTTTATAAAAATAAACAAGTGATCATTTGGAGGTAAGAAAGGGATATTTTCATGATAACTAATTGTTAAAAATCTGTTTTTAATTCATAATTTCTATCAATTTTAATAAATTTTAATAATCTATAAATATGAATTATTTAAATAAAATATATATATAATATATTTGAGTATGTGAATATAAATCCATGTAATTATTATTAGTAGTCATATAGTTAAAAGAATATAATCTTTTGTTTTAAAAAAGTACATTTCATGAAAATTCATTTTCTGACACGTTATGATAGTTTATTTTTAAATAAAATTTTGCCACATATTTGAGTAAAATATGGTGAAATAGATATTTCTGAAAATCCAAATTAATATTATTTAATAGGTATATCATAATTTGGGGTCATATTGAATAACATAAATAGTAATAATTAGTTGCAATTGGTAAGGTATACTATGGTTTATCGAGGATAATCTATTATGATATGCGTCAAAATATGATAAAACACACTAAAACCCAATTTTAATTTTTGATATACACATTTTAGTTTCCATTTATAATTTAATCGAATTTAATTTTTTTTCAATAATGTGTCATGATATTATTTAAAAATATTAAAAAATTAAAACTGTACCATTCCCCTAAATTATAAAATTACACACTCTTATCCACTTATTCACACCGATAAAGACATTTAAATCATCCATATTTAATTAAAATGTCTCAGTAAAATTTGTATCCATGTTCTATAGGTGTTTTTATTACAAATAGGCAAACTCTTGTGTCATTGATAACTGATATGATGGAGGTTCTCTTAATAAAATGTAATTGTCTTCCCTATGATCATTATTTTTTACATCTTATTTTTTCCACTTAAATTATTCCTCCAAATTACAGTATAATTATAAAAGTATCGAAAATATACTGAAATTTTATTATGTTTATTTAATAATATTTATCAACACAATTCTCCATCAAATGGGAAACAATGTTATCTCTCATATGTACAACAGACTACCACCTTGTGAATCGATGTTATTTTTCCCATCATTGACCCACAAGGATTCATTTAAGGATAAAAATAATGAATAAAAATTATACATTTTAAATGTTTTTTATTATGGAAAATTAATATCATATCAATTTCCTAAACCTTTAACAATTAAGGGAATGATATCGTTGCTTGTTCGTACGTTTGGTAGATTGTCTCCACAATGTGATGTAACTCATTTTCCATTAACAAAAATGAATGAATGGTTTTAAAAATGACTACAACTAAAAAATATTATATTTATAATATAAATATTTTTCCAGATATGGTTTATTTATATCCTATTAATAATAACGATAAACTTCATGATAAAAAATGCATGATTAATGGAAGTAGTTAACACCCAGAGACAATTGTAATAATGAAAAATTATTAAGGAACGTGTTGTAAGATGTTAAAATTCGATAAGAAATGTTATTATAAATATGAATATTATTATGGATAAATTAATAAAATTCCTAAAAACTATAATTTTGGTTAAAGAAAGTTCAATTGAATAGAAGTGAGATGTTAATACTTGTCTCTCAATTTCATTTGATTAATGAATGTTTTAAATTTATGAATCATTTTTTATAAGGTATTTATAATTCACCTTTTACATGTACTATCATGAATCCTTTATAGTTCATTGTATTTTAATTTTCCAAATGAATTATTTTAACCAAGGTCATTTTATGTGAAAGTTTCCATGTTTTAAAGAATTTTATAACTCAATTTCATTTCTCTAGGTAATATTATATCTTCATTGTACTTAAAATTATATTATTATGTGAATATTTTTTACCATTTAATTTTTTATTTCATCATAAATTATATGTATTTATATTTTATAGAGATAAACATTTAATTTATTAGTAATACATCAATTTTATGATTTTTGTATGGAATTTCCACAAAAGATTCATTCCAATTTATCATAATTTCTATTATGAACCTATTAATTGTAATGTGAATTATATAATTACCATTTGATATATTTAAAATGAATAAAAGTTAGTCAATTTTGGTTATTGTTTCAATCCATTTCTATTATTTTAAGGGGTTTCAATTTAAATGTTACCATCGATGATAGAATTTTTTTTACAAACTCAATTTTTGGGATTTATCTTAATATTCTTGAAGGAATATTATAAAATATCCAACTGAAAATCCATATATATTATTATACGCAATATATTTAAAGAGTTCAATATTTAATAACAAATATTACCCTAGTTTTTACTTGAATCATTCAAATAAATGTTTAAAATAAAACTCTATTTTCTTTCACTTTTAATTGGATTTATTTTTATTTCATGTCCATGCATTACAAAATTGTTTTAAAAGGTGATATTATTTACAAAAATGATTTATTAATGATATATTAAGATAACCCTTTATTTTGTAATTTTTTATATTGGAATATATATGATATCCTCTAAGTGGAATGTTTTCTACATTCTTTATTAAGAGGAAAAGTGGTTTTTTGACATATACATTGATAATGGAATTCTCCTCCACCATAACCGTTTTATGAAATTGTGCTAATTTTCAAATTATCAATTGGTTATCAATAATAAAACCACTTTATTAGAGATTATTTTCATATTTCACATACATTATCTTTTTTTCTTCTATCTGACATCATTTTGTTTTAAAACATATATTCCAGATGAACCTTTGGACACCTATTATCAAATGATTAATTTTGTGGTTAGTAACATTATTATAAGGAAATAACTTTATTGTGATCATTTGTAATTGATAAATAAAATTATCATTGATATCCTTATTATTTTTATCATAGATATAATTATTTTTAAAACGATATATCATTTTTATATATGGTGTTTTACATTGAATGTTATTTTTTTTACTAGATAATTATTAATAATTCATGTTATTTACATAGTAATGTTGTTTTTTATAAGGAATATTATTCATGAAATAGATAAGTTATTCAATATATGGGTAATGAATTATATATTTTTTGATTTTTGGGGCTCAAAATTTTATATCCCCACAGTGCACTGATTGATCTCATGTGACAAATAACATAGAAAAAATTAATAGGGTTTTACCCATAGTTTTAAACTATCGTGGAATAATTTCTTGATAATAAAGATATCAATATATTTGAAATCAATTTTTTATTATTATGAATTTTCCTAATGACATATTTATTTATTATTATCCATGATATTATTTCACTAATATTATCCATGTAAAATTATAGTTCTCAAGTTATTTATTAAATGGAATGTGATTTTAATTATTTAGCATAAAAGATTGATTATTCCTTAATTAATCATGAATGTATCCACTATACATAACCATTAATATGAAATTTAGATCACCCTAATTTTGTATCATTTCTTTATTATATGAAGAAAAAATAATTGAATGAGTTCAAGGGTGTCAAGTGATTTCCATTACTATGTTGGATTTTTTATACCCAATATAAAATGGGTATCATGTGTGTATTTTTCACTTCAAGACTACATAACTGATTAGTACTTTCGTATTTGACCCATTGTATCTTAAATAATTTAATTAAATATCCCCTGGATCTGGGTAACTAGAGATGGAGTTATTATAGTATTTATTAGAGGATGTTTGTAGAGATATTGAGGATAACATTTATGAAGAAATTAATTTGGTAATGTAACTATATTATTGACATCAATAATATTTCATATTCTAAAATATTATCTAAATTTTTTTAAGATAGACATTATGTTGTGTATCCTAAAATACATCTATGATAAGATATCACATGTAGATGTGATTATATCACTATTATACCTAGAGTTAATAACATCAAAAGGGTGTATTGTTCTTTAACTCGATCTTCGCTGGTGCATTGTAATTAGCCTTTCTATGATCCTACATTTTCACTCATGGGTTTCAATCAGGATAATTAAATTTTTTTCAAAAACTATAATAATTTATTTTAAATTGTATAATGATATTCAAAAATAATATTTTTTTTTCAATTTCAATATTAAAAATATATAAATGTTCATTTTCTGTAAATTGTTACACCAAATTTTTGATTACAAATTCAAATTTATTAGTCATAATATTGTGAGATAATAAATTATTTGAAAATTGAATATAATTTATTCCTATAATAAATAATTGTATCAATACTCTTGGCTAATCATGAAATCTCCCTAAGGTGCATACCAATATATCACATATTACAACAAATCACATCAAGACCATATTAGTGGAGTAGAATCAAGTTAGAAAAAATAATCATTCCCAAAGAGAGAAAATTCTTATTATATAGTGTGATTATCTTATTTTTTATCAGTTCATGTGAAAAAATACACAATCATTTAGTGGAAATACTATTCGTGTGGTAGCTTAGCAATGGATTAATTCCCTTGAAAATATGTTTCTGTCAATGGGATGTGATGAAAAGGAAAATGATATATCTCAAGTAAATTATCTCAATGGACATGATTATAAATGATGTTAATTAATTTATAATACTAAGGAGTAATCATAAATATTTAAAAATGAAATATGGAGATTATAAAGAATCAATTTTCAAAAAATTATTTTCCTTCTGGGAAATGTAATGAATTGAAGAGAACATTCCACATCATAATGAAAATAGAGGAAGAAGGTATAGTAGAGTATGATGCTACATTTACAAGACTATCTATAAATTATATATATTATATTGAAATATGTAATGAACTATTGAACAATTAATTAAATGTGTTATGAAAATTCCTTAAAGGACACTAGTCTTTCAAACTATTTCAACGAAGGATGAAATTGTTTTTATCCTATCAATGTGGATATTTAATTCTTAATATCCTACATATTCACGATGAATTAAGAGAATATTTTTTTCTAGAACCATGTAAATTATTACTCATCGATGATGAAGAATAAAATGAATCAATTTACATCATGTTAAAATTGATAGGTGATATATCCAGGAAAATTATGAACATTCATGGTAGTTGGTTACAAGTATAATTATAATGGTCATTTCAATAATTAATAAAAGGTAATGAATAAAAATAAATGATTTATTATGATTAAACAATATTGAAATGGGGTATTAATCACACCAATATCCAATGTGTCAAGGTAACATTCCACAGATGTAGCAGATGGGTGAAGTACAAGATTACCTGATTACTACAGCAGAGGTTAATGTTACTAATGTTTATTAGGAAGGTAAATTAATCATATCTTCAAATGTATCTAACCTTTATTTTATTCTAGATATACAAAGTATTTTATATATTCTATATTTTCCAATAAAATTAAATATTTCACTTTCATTATAGGAAGGAAGTTATCAGTCAAAAATACTAGTGGAAATATTACTATAATAAGGATGTGTTAGTGTATTCCCATTATGACATATAATTATTCTTTATTTCTTGGATTTATTAAAATACTTATGGTTGACATAAATATAATCCATTTGATACACTGTATTTCAATGTAAAATGATAAATTTTATTGTAAGGTGATAAAAATTATTAATCACGATGATGATATAGAATTCCTTATCATTAGAGTAGAGACATCATCATATGATTTAAGTCTAGATCATCCCACAATAGATCTTCTAAATGATTATATTATTGGAGAAGGGAAACAAATTCTATGAACAGAAAAAAGAAATCATCATATTAATTATTAAACTATTATAAAGTAAAATATTGATGTATTTAATAATTAATTACCAGAACATCAATTAGAGTTTCAAGTAGAGATTTCCATTGATTTAATCCCTCATTAATGACAAAAATTAAATAAACCTTATAGAATGGCCACTGTATAATTAGAGGAAATGGTGAAACAACTAGGGGTGTTTTTTATTATAGATTTATTCTCCCAAGAATTTCACCATGGGGATCCCATGTTCTCTTCATTAATAAGGAAGATATAACCATGATGATGTGCATTGATTATAGAGAAATCAATGTTATTTTAATAACGAACAAGAATCAACATCCTCACATTGATGACTTATTTAATAAACTTCATGGAGATAAATATTTTTCAAAGATTAATGTTTGTTCTGGGTAAAATAAATTACCAGTAAAGAAGGAATAAAATCTAAAGGCAATATTACAATCATGATATGTGAATTCGGAGTTTACAGTGATAAAATTTTGATTTACTATTGAACTATAAGGTTTTATAGTCATAGTGAATAGATTATTAATGATATATCTTGATAAATTTTTTGTGATATTTATTAATGATATCTTGGTATGCTATAAATTCTATTTAGATCATAATAATCACTTTTATATCATTATTGATAATGAAAGTGGAAAAAATATATATGTATAATTTATATAGTGTGAAATCTAGCTTTATTTTGTTTTATCTTGGCCATATTGTCTCTATTGATCAAATATCAATTAATATTTTGAGTAAAAACTAATTTAATTAATGATATAAATATATAAACATAAATAAGGTATATATTTTAATTTTGGGGGGACTATATGGCCCCATCCTTAATACATTACTTAATCATTAGTTAAATAAATATTTAACCTTGATGATATATTCATGTTAAGGGTTTTAGATAAATATATCACAAATATTACATTACAACTCAAATATTAAAAAGTGGAGTCTTCTAATCAGTATCCATTTTTATCATCAAATAAATACACTTAAAACCCATGTTTAGTTTCATATTTTATACTACATGACTTTTCTATGATCCCATTCTTAACTATATTCATCTTTATTTCATGTGGAAAAAAATTTAAAACATGGGATGAGAATAAAAATATTAGTAAGGGATATAATATAATGAAATAAAACATTAGTCCATGAATACATACAAATCAAAGAAATCATTATTTTCAATCTAAAATCATAATCTCTTTAACAAACCTCACAAAATCCTATGATTTATGAATAACACATTGAAATCATAATTCTTAAATGTAACTTGAGGCATCCATAACATAATTACATTGTAGCTTTCACATAAACATAGGGAGTTACACTTGGAATACCAATCAATGTATATTCCCTAAATCTCATAAGATAAACATAAACAATTCCCTCTGTCATGTTACCCAATGCATTGGAGAGCAATCCCAGGCTCACCCCTAGTTTTATCACGGAACCACCCGTATACGTAAACAATGCCCAATAACCATAAAATATTCATAAAAAATAAAACAATAATAATTGAAGATAGTATTTCAACATTTCAATCACAATGTACCATTTCATTTTATTTATATAATCATGGATTTGTTAAATGATTTTCAAAACCATTTAAAACATTTAATGAAGATATTTTTGAATCAATGTGTCCCATACCACATTGATGATTTTATAGGAATAAACATTTCAAAAAAATAATTTCCTTATTAATAAATCCTTAAAACTATTTTAATTCATGTAAATTAATTTGATGTATTTAGAAGAATAAATCTTTAAAACATTTAGAATGATATTTTAGTTAAACAGTCTATTACCACTAGAGGAAATAATTGAACAAAAATAATTAAAGAATAACATCCAAAAAACAAATAATATCATGAGAATAAGGAGATTAATGATATAAAATTTCAAAGGTAAGTACAAACACCATATAAAAGATAATTGGTGCGTAACAAAAAATAAGCCTCAATGGAATGTAAATTGAGAGGAAAATCTGTTACATTGAATGTACCATTAGATTAAGGATAAAAAATGGAAATAATTATGTTTGGAAAATATAAATACACCCATTATAATTGGATATTAAGTGTAAAATATTAAGAGGACATTCACACATATTCATAGCATGACATAATCAATAAGTAGGATTTTATCCCAAAGAACAGACATTTGGTTAAGAAGTTCCCTTAAAAAAATATGGCATCCCAATGGAATCACTTAAAAATTTAAAAAATGAGTTTATTAGAGAGAAAGGTGTCTCACAACACATGAATATAAAATATACAGAAATAAGGATATATAATAACATATTCCACCATTTGATAATTCAAATTTAAATACATAACATAAATTATGTCTTTGACAAAAAGAGGATGGTGAATGGTTCCCTTACTAATTTGGTAGCATAAAAGACATACACCACATTAAAGAAGGATATTTTAATGAAGATGTAAATAAAAATAAATTATATTATATTAAACAATGAATACAATAATTGTCAGTACATTTATATCACAAAATATAATAGTGGAAAATATAGCATTAATCTGACGTGTGTAAAAAGTGAGATAAAAACACCTTACCTCATGTCTGACATGTCATGTATGTTCTTTGTTCATCATGAATAATAAAATTAATTTAATTTATAAATTCATAATAAAAATTTTTAAATTTTATTATACCTTTTATATAACTTATTACCTTGTTACAACAATTAGTAAATTATTTTATTTCAAATCATACATTTTGTCGATGTTTGGAACTTGCGTAAAAAATGAACATGTTATAATTGTGAATTTTCCCTGGGTTAAAAATTAAATTATCTCTCATATGATATAAATTATTTAGATATAATATAAATAATATATATCCAGTACATATTTATTTATAATATTCCATATCATTGGGATATATGAAAATTAAATGCATCGTTCATAGAGATGGTAAGTCGTACGTACGCATGAACGCAACTTTCATTTCATTTTTTTCTTTTTTAAAAGAAAAAATACAAATGATACATTTTTATATTATTATTATAGTATAATATAATATTTTTTATATATTTCACATGTTCATTAACACTATCCTTTAAATGTTCCATGTTTTGTATGAACGGGTCATATCACATTGAGGGGCAATAGTCCGCACTTCCTCAAATGAAATTATGGTATTTGTAGAACATGAAAAGCATAAAGGTATATTCTAATTGAGAATTAAAGAATCATAAATATAAAATAAATATCATATATATCATATATAATTATAGTTACATTATAATTTCCA
Organism: Viscum album; assembly: GCA_963277665.1. NCBI lineage: Eukaryota > Viridiplantae > Streptophyta > Magnoliopsida > Santalales > Viscaceae > Viscum > Viscum album. The sequence goes on along the minus strand of OY728127.1, from coordinate 435,974,766 downwards.
CCATTAAAGGTGGTAGGGAAAAATCGAACAAGCATCATATCGTGACGCAGTAGTTCTCCTAACACAAAAACTGTATGTTCATTACCCATTAGATGGAGGTTTGGGTATTTGAAGTTTGAATACTTTCCATAAAAACAACCTAGTATATTGAAGAATATTTTGATGTTATGTAAACAAAGAATAAGAACAACAGAGGGAGTGAAAAAGTAAAATAAAATAACAGAACTTGAGGGAAGGCGTGACCATTAAATCGTGTTACTCCCTTGGGTTTGAACCAAATGGCTTTCTTGAAGTACCTTATGCCTAAGGTATGACATCCAGATGGAAGAGAGAGATGTTGGGAGCTTATTTGAGTAGTGTGTGTATAAGAAAAGGGGATTTAGAGGTGTGATTAATGAGTTAGATGTGGTGTCTTTTTATAAGAGGGAGGAGGGGATCTTTAGGAATGTATCAAAGTATTATTTTATTATAAAATGATTTTCAATTTAAAAAGGTCCAAAACTTATTAAATTATAAGATATGAGAATTATAGGTGAATATATATTGATATATCAAGGATTGGAACAGTTTTGGATCTTTTTAATCCTTATCTTTTTTTAAATCATTGTTAACTTATATTACTTTTACCATGTCTTCATGTATATTCAAACTATATAGTTAATGTATTTATTTGAAAATTCCAAGAGACCCAAAATGGATAAATAATAAAAATTTTAAAATCATATATGACATTTTTCCGAATATTAGATTTTGAGGACGATTTTATCATTTAACTAAATATTAATTGATTTAAAAACTCATTTATGTCAATTTTTATACTATTCATATAATGACATTAAAATATCCATAAAAAAAATGATCACTTAGAAACATATTCATTAATTCAATGAAAAAAAATTCATATTCATTCCTAAAATTCTATAATGGCATAAAAAGTTTCAAAATAAATTAATTTTAATATCTATAATCTCATTTATTTAAAACATTCATTAATGTGGAATCATTAAATCATCATTGTGTCGTTAATAAACTTATTCATTTGATTTTTAAAATTTATAAATAAAATACAATGATGTTGGAAATATTTTCAGATTTATAATGATTTTTTATAGTCAATGATTTCAATTTTATAATACAAAATTAAAATTATTTTATCAATACATTACATGTTTATAATATTTTTTTACATTAAATAAAACGTTATTAATGTCATTATCTTACCAATGTGGCATTCAAAGGCCAAATGACTCAAACTTAGATTTTATTGGTCAGCCATTACTCATCCAATATCGTTAGGACAAGTGTTATTGTAATTTTATATTTTTATAATATTATTTTTACCTTGAATTATCTTATTTATTTTCACTAGGGTAAATAAAAAATAAAAGTTACTATTCACCAAAAATTATTTTCATCATATTGAACCACATATTACATACTGATTTTAACCATGTATGTTGGATTTTTAAAATTCAATTCACAGAAGTGGTAAATTTTCATTTAAATGATAAAGTCCGTTTTTTAACTACAATGAAGTGTTTCCACTATTCATCAAAAATTGAATATTTTCAGAAAAATGCCAAAATTTCACCCGATTTTTTTTTTGATATTTTGAATTTAAAAATGATTTAAATTTTACTAAATTCAAAATATATAATATTAAATAATTAATTTATAATTAACGTCCATTTACCAAACTAGAAAGCAAGTTTTTTCGAAGTGAAAACTACAAAAAGATTTACATGTGTTTATGTCCAATTTCAAAGTGAGGAAACATTCAATAACCAAAATTTGATTAAATAGTAAAAATATAATCCAATTACACTTGAAAGCCATTTAAAAATATGATATAACCATCTAAATAAATTAGATGAAATGACAATTTTACTTAAAAATGCAGTATTTTTCACTATTCCCTGAGAAATGAACATTATTAAAAAAATACCCAAAGTAAATTTTTATGCCCTTCTTCTAAATAATAATTTTATTTTTTAAAATGGAACATATAAATGATGTGAAAAAAGATTTTAAAATGGCCCTCCATCAAAAGGTGTTAAATCGACTTTTTAATGATTTTTAGAGTATTTAATTCTTAAATTCGGATTCATTATTATTTTAAGCCTCTAAATTTTAATGGATAAATGTTAAAACACTAAAGAAAAATGTATAATAATATTTTAGTTATTTCTATTAATCCCCACCAATATTACGGTAATGCATTAACAACTAACTAAAACGATGATATTATTGTACAAATTTTTGGTATAACTCAAAGTTGTGTGTTACATAAGATATTAATGAATATAGATATTGTTTCTGGAGTATTCTATCACACATGGAATCCCCTTGAAATTAAAATTAGTATTAAATTTAAAAATATTAATAAATATGAAAATGTCATATTCTTTATTTACCTGGGATATTACATCATTTGCTCCTTCTGGGAATTGCGTCCTCACAATTTTAAAATTGTTATTGGAAACTTCATTAAAAATCCAAGATAAGAAAAAGATTCAATAAAACTATCACTTAAAAAAATAAATATAAGTATAAAGGTCTCCTGAGATAACACATACATGGATTTCTAGTAGGAAAATGCAGATATGGAAGAGAATAAAACTCTACAATATTAATTTAGAGTGATAGAGAACTTGATCATGGAATGTTAACCACCAAAATACCATAAATTTGTTTTTTGGGAAAATTATGATGATAAAATTTATCGTATAACATTTTTCTTAAATATCCTTTTCATAGAGTTGAAAAATTTTATTACTACCTGGACTTAAATCATAAATAAATATATTTACTTGAAATGTAGAGTTTTATCCTTTAATAAGTTTCAATTGAAAATCCATCTTTCCTCTAAATGTTGATTATTCAAGATGGCTTGGTCACATCAAAATCACTAGAATCTACTTCCAGAGAATCACATAATCCAAAAAGATGAACTATATATTTCCATTCACTTTAGTCATTAACCAGAACCAAAATCGTTAGTATGAGATCATATAATCCCCAAAAGTATAATCAATTATAAAAAAATACTACTCTTAATCTTCATAATTGAACAAAGAGTACCCAAAGTTCAATAGAGACCATTCAATACACAATTGTCCTTTACATCCTTCTAAATAATCCAACTAAGATTGAAACCCAAAATTCTAAATGACTTGATCACACAGTCTTCTATAGTAAAACATAACATTTATCTCCAAGTAACATCGACTACTCTTAAAGTCTCATAATGAAGTGTAATTAAGTAAATCTCATATTATCTGTGATAGTTTAATCATTTCAATAAATAACCTAAAATAGCACATGTACACAATACAAACATAGATTCATCGAAAATAAAATTTCAACCATTACTCCAAAAATAAAATCCCATAGCATTCTATTTTCCATAGGCATATAGTGTTCCAAAAAGTTAAAACATATTATATAATAAAATGTATCACTTAATCATCAAATCATTGGATATTACTAGGGATATCCAATTAATAAAACAAAAGATCCCAAAAACAACTGATTCTTTATCCATAAAATCATTTAACTATCATAAATATGTCATACTAACCAGAGGCTTTATGTAGGCCAGTGGTACGTGATTACCCCTTATTTTAATTTTGTTGTGTGTTTAATTCCTATGGCCTTTCCGGATGCGACATGATGTCACCCATCGTGCATGTTGTCCCCTTTTATAAATCTCAAGAATAACCCTAACATGATTTAACCACAATAGTTTTCTTATACCTCTCTATTTTATCCCAACTTATAATGGCCTCAATATATTAATTCTAGATTTCTTATACATATTGACATTTTTACCACTATAAAATAACATTATTCCCATAGAATTAACATCCTACCTTGATCAAGGCATCCACCTGGTTTCATCGCCACATTGTTCACGTAGATAGATGGTCAATGAATTGCAATAATTATTTAGAGATCCTTCAAAATCATCTACATTCATTATCCAAATACACCTTGTATAACTAGGGACATATCAGTCCTCATAGAAAAATAGTATAGAAAAATAATAATGTGTGACATATTATTTCAAAACATCTGATAAATTTTTTTTTATAAAATAGTCGTACTGATTTTGAGTCGAAACATTCAATAAATGTTCCTTGTCAAATAACATAAGTATGTATTGAATTTCTGTAATTTAGAAGTAAATATAAATAGGTTCTGTATGGGTCTCCATCTTCAGAACTATTTTCAAAATCATAATACGGTTAAAAATCTAGTGATAAGTTAAAATATTTTAAATTGCCCTAATAATATTTAACATTCTTGAAAATATGAGAATATTGAGAAAATAAGATTTTATAAAATACAACTGATTATCTATAATGGTATAGAGGTTTACCGGAATTTTTTTATATCTCAAAAAATTGCTTCCAAGTGAGTTGTTTGTATGAAAAAGTTTCAAAATCGTCTGGACATGACTTTGCAATAATTATTGCATGAAATTCATCAAGAAGAGATAGTAATTTCATCTGAGATCCTCTTTCATACATTAGTAATAGAAATTCCTTGATCATAAAAAATTAAAAATAATGATTCAACTTATGGAGTAGACAAAGAGACTAACCATGGGCCTAACAAAAACTCATAATCCATATAGTTGTATAAATCGACCTTTTATTCCAACTATAAGGTCCCAGCCTCAAAACATTACATAATCTATAGTTAAATAATGAATTATCATTGATGTTATTTTAAGGTTTATAGTTTTAGATAATTAGGATATAACAATTACATTACATCTGAAATATTATAATGTAGACACTTCTACTCAGTATACTTTTTTTCATAAAATAAAAACTCTTAATGAAGAAACAAACCTAGTATCATTTTTTATTTAGTATGTCTTTTACTTGATCCCATCCTTGACCATATTCATCTTTATGTCATGTGGAAAACATTTATAAACATGATGTGAGCGTAAAAATTATTTTTAGGGATATAAAATAAGGAAATAAAACATTAGACCATGATTACATAAAAATCAAATAAATCATTCTTTTCAATCTTAAAACATAATCTATTTAACATACTTCACAAAATCATATGATTCATGAATAACACATTGAAATCATAAATCATAAATGTAACTTATGGAATCCCTAAAAAACCTACATTATAGATTTACTTCTATATAGGGTGTTACACATGGAATACCCATCACATTATATTCCCTAAATCTTTTAGGATAGACATTAACTTTTACCACTGTCACGTTACCAAATGTGTTAGAGAGAAATCTCGGGCTCACCGGCCCTAGGTGTAACATCCCAGGTAAATAAAGAATAAGACATATTTCATATTTTTAAATATTTTTGAATTAAATATTAATTTTACTTTAAAAGGGTTTCTATGTTCGATAGCGTGCCCGATACGCAACAACGAGTTTCTTTAAAATCATACGTTGCATACTAATAATATAATATTATTATTTTAAACGGTAGTCATCTCCTAGCCATTGTATTGGAAGGAATGAAAAAAACTAAATACAATATTATTATAAATTTTTGTTAAATGTATTAACATTTATCCAATAAAATTTAGAGTCTTAAAATGTGAATAAATCTAATTTTAAGCATAATTTACATTAAAAGGAAGATTTCTCGTCTTTCAATGGAAAACCCTTTTTAAATATAGTTTTGGTCACTTTAATACATTCTATATGACCAAATAAAATCCTTATTTAGAATGGGGACATCAAAATTTACTTTGTGTAAGTTTTTGGAATTTTTCTGATAAAGTTCATTTTCTAATGAATAGTGAAAATATTGTATTTTAATTCAAAACTGTGTTTTAATATAATATATTTATATGGTTTGATTATCTTTTTAATTGGTTTTAAAGTGTAATTAGAATATATTTTTACCATTTATTCCAATTTTGGTCATTGGAATTAATTTTCACTTTGAAATTGGATATAAACAAGTATCAATCTTTTGATAGTTATTGTTTCTTAAAAACAAGCTATTTGTTTTGATTAAGGGAATTGATTTTAAAATTAATTAATTCCACTTATATGTTTTGAATTTGGAAAAATAGACATCATTTTTGAATTCAGAATATCAAATATATCATAGACTGAATTTTTGGTATTTTTCTGAAAAACATCAATTTTTGATAAATAGTGAAACAACGTAGTGGTAGTTAAAAAAACTGAATTTTTCATTTAACTGAAATTTTAGCACTTCTGTTAATTGAATTTCAAAAATCATACATACATGGTTTTTATCAAGAAGTAAAATTTAGTTCATTAAGATGAAAATAATTTTTCGTGAATAGTAACTTTTGACTTCTATTTACCACGGTTAAAGGTAAATAGGTTAATTCAAGGTAAAAAGAATATTATAATAATTCAAAATTACCTTAACACTGGTCCAAACCTTATTTTTTGAGTCATTAACGACCATGGGCATAATTGGGTCTATTTTCGGACCCCTTTGATCCACTTGGAAGTGATACTGTCAATTTAGATTAATTAATTTAAAGTAAAGGTCAAAATTACATAAACAAAATTCTTTTAGTAATTCATTTTTATATGGTGTTATATAAGTCCTATTTTAGACTATAAATATTAGTTGGAAAGATAAAAATATTTCCTACATGATAGTATTTTTTATATAATTTTTAGACATCAAATAAACTAAAATATTTATGACACAATAATGATTCAGTATTTACCTCATTAATAAATTATTTAAATAAATAATATTATAATGATTACAATATTATACAAAACATTTCCAATTATGATTGGATTATTTTATTTCGAATATGAGCCATCGTATCTTCAACATTAATGATTTTTGGACTATTTGAAACCGAATATCATTATATAATAAAATAATAGTTTCACACCTTCCTAAAGAGCCCCTCCTCCCCCTTATAAAAGGAGACCATTTCTAAACAATTTCACACACCTCTCAATCCATTTGGCTCATCCAACCTATGACCAATTAAGCTATCAACATCCATATCCTCATCTTAGAAGCCTTAACTTCGGTAGAAGTCACTTCAAGAAGTCATTTGATTCAAACCAAAGGGAGTTTCCCAAATTAAAGGTAATGATTTCTCTTAAATTGTTTTCTTTTATTTTACTTATCCAACCCCTAAAATCTTTTTATTTCTTTCTTTTGTAACAAAAAAAGTATCCTCAGCATACTAGGATGTTTTAATAAGAAGTATTCAAACTACACTTACACACACCTCCACCTAATGGATGAAGAACATAATGTTTCTATGGATGGAAAACTAACGCCTCACAAAACGATGATTGTTCAATTACATCTTACCGCCTCTCATGGTGGAAATTATGATTTCACTATATCTATATATGATATATATTATGTTTATGATTTAATTATTCTTCTATAATTCCCATTTATATTAGGCCATTATGGTTTCCATAGTGGGTAAATATGATAATCTCATTTGAGGAAGTACGGACTACCGCCCCCTCAAAGTGATTTGATTCGTTAATGCCTTATATGGAATTTATAAAGGATGGAGTTAATGATATTATATATGATATTATACTTTAATTATAATATATCTATTTATCATTATGTTTTATTTCCATTAAAATAAGAAATATAAATGAATGTAGCGTTCATGCGTACGTACGGCTTACCGTCTCCATGAACGGTGCATTTCATTTCTTACCTCTAAATGGTATGTACTATTATAAATACATGTATATAATGGATATATATGATATATATGATATATAAATCCTGAATATAATTCTAGATATAATGAACCTTTGACCACATGAACAACATGTAATTATAAGAAGTCCATTTTTGACTCAAGTACCAAATATCGACAAAATGAACATTATTAACTTAAATGATTACATAATGTTTATAACATGTTAATAAGTGATATAAATGGAATAATAAACTTGAAAAAGGTTAAAAATCAAGTATAATTTAACTTTAGTTTATTATTCAGAATATTAAAGAATAATCGAGTCAAGTTGGACACGAGGTAAGGGATCTGACCTCTCTCTTTATTTTCAAGTACTCTCTATGTCATTTCTTCTATGAACCATGTTCTTATGTTGTAGGATGTTATTTTATATTAACCATACTGTAAAATGTATTTTAACTTGATGATATACCCCCTATAACTCTCATCAATTCATTTTAAGAATCTATAAGTGGCGTTGTTAGGCTTCCAAATTTTCGTAAGGGATTTCTTATCTCACTTTCAAATCCCTGATATTTCCATTGTTCACAACTTATTTGTTGCATGTGGTGTATGTAATGCCCCTGAATTTAGTCCCTATGTAATAAAATTTAATTTATGGGTAATTACTTCTTCATTTTATGATCCTTCTTTCATGTGGTGTACGTTTCAAAAGGTACCAAATTGGTAAGAGAACCTTTCACCCTCCTTTTTAAAAAAATTCTTTTTGTTATGACTTTTAATTTACAACTTCTTATGTTGGGATATGTTCTTCTATATCCTTATTGATTTAAATTTTATTTCCATGTGATGAGATACCCTTTTTATCTCATAAACTCATTTTCTGAATTTTAAAGTGACGTCGTTAGGCTGTCGAATTTTTGTAAAGGGACTTCTTAACCCAATTTCAATTCTTTGGGTTAAACTTCTACTTGTTGATTATGTCGTGATATAAATATGATTGAATGACCTCTGATTGTTTTACACTTAATATCCACTTATATTGGGTGTATTTATAGTTGTCACACATAAATTATGTCATTGATTTATCCATAATCTAAGGATACCGTCTTTATAAGGGATTACGTCTCAATTTACATTCCCTTGAGATTCATTATTTTTATGCACCAATTCAATCTTATATGGTGTATATACTGTCATTTTACATATTATATCATGAATCCTTTTATTCTCATGATATTATAAATTTATGATTAAATTTCATTCCTCAGTTATTAGTATTCAATCATCTCTCATTTTGTTATAAACTCTTTAACTAAAATATCATTTTAAATGTTTTAAAGATTTATTCTTTTAAATATTTATCATCAATGTCCATGTTTTCAAAATGTTTTTGGGATTTATTTATTTGGACATTATTGTTTTAAAATGTTAATTTTTCTAAAATCTTCAAAGTGGTATGGGACACTTTGATTTAAAAATATATTTATTAAATGGTTTAAATGGTTATGAAAAAGGTTTGATAAAGCATTGTTTATTTCAATATCTTGATATGATATATTCTGATTGGAATGTGGAAATGTTATCTTTCCTTTATGCTTGTTTTATGTGTTATGTTATGGTTATTGGGCATTGTTTACGTATATGGGTGGTTTCGTGATAAACCTAGGGCGTCTGAGCCCGAGAGAGCTATCTAATGCATTGGGTAACATGACGGAGGTAAATGTGAATGTTTCTCTTAATAGATTTATGGAATATACTGTGATGGGTATTCCAAATGTGACTCCCTATGTAGTTGTGATAGTTACAATGTAAGATTGTTATGAATTCCAAAATTTACCTTTATGATTTATGATTTCTATGTGTTATTCATAAATCTTATGATTTTGTAAGGTATGTTATGATTGAAAAGTATTGGTTTCATTGACTTGTAATTATTGATGGGATAATGGTTTCTTTCCTTATTTTATAACCCTTACTGAACTTTTTATGCTCATACAAAGTTTTTGAAATGTTTTTCACATGACTTAAAGAAGAATAGGGTCAAGGAATGGATCATGGAAAATTCATGTTGTCTAAAACATGGAACTAGACATGTTTCTTTTCACCAGTTTTTACTTTATGATAAAATGGCATCTGAGTAGTATTGTCTACATGTAATATTCATGTTTTTATGTATTAGTTATGGCCTAATTCTTTAAAACTCTAAACCTGAAAATATCCTCAATGTGAATTATTCGTTTAATTCAAGATTATGTAACGTTTTAAGGATGAGTCCTTATAGTTGGTATCAGAGATAGGTTTAGATAACATTAGAGGTTAGGCTAAAATTTAAGCATAAGTGACATTACAATAATGGTTACGATTTTATAAAGAGTAATAGTTATTTTTATAAAGTGAATGAGTTTAAGATAACATGAATAAGTATATCTTGGTGTTTACCCTCCTCATAAGATATTATATGATGATTTTACTGATATACTCACACTGACATTTTTGGTGATAGTAAATAGTTGGATCTAGAATGCACAAAAGTAACAATGGATGTGAAAAAAACTATTATAGCTTTATGAATGAGAAAATGAATGATATGGGAGCTACAATGAAAACTCTTGTGGTTATTCTCAACCAACTATTTGGAGTCATGATTGACCACCTGAACCTTAGTGATTTTTATAAGACATCATATATGCGAGAAACAAATCCCTATGGTTGTTCAGGTAATAATCATAAAGGTAAGTGTGTTCAAAAACATATGTGTCAAAGATGTGCAAAGAAGCACCTAGGAAAATGTTTCAAAGCTATAGAAAAATGCTATAGATGTGGAAATGAAGGTTGTAAAGCAAGAACCTTCCATGGAAAAAAGAAGCATCTAGTTGACTCTAGGGTAGGGAAAGAAGTCCTTTCCGAGTGATAAATTGAATGTTTTTAATGTGGTGTGCATGGTCATTATGAAAAAACATTTCCTACGAAGAAGCTTCGGGAATGGGATCACTTGGATCGTACAAATATATGTTTACCAATAACTAATTACATTCCGATTGAGGATGAAGAAACTGACAATGACTAATGAAAGGTATTGATTAATTCTTAACATATGTTTTGATATTATTGTATCTTAGGATATGATTAATGATTTTTGTATGTAGGAAAGAAGTATTTCAGAATAAGTTGGTAAATAATGGTTAAGGGATCATGAAGATCGTTGAATGAGTAAGAGGTCAATAAATAAGGGATTCAAGAGTTATGGTAGATTTTGGTATGGTGAAATTCTTAAAATTATTAAGGCCCTTTTAATGATGATATTACATTAGAATACTATTTATAGTATGTGTAACCCTAAATTTTGATATATGAAAATTTTATTCAAGGAATAATTATCTTTTCTTTTGTGGATATAGTTATAAAGAAACATTTCAGTTTATATGATCCTTGAATTTGAAGAAATTATAGGTTAATGCATTTTTGGGATGAAAAATGAAAGTTATTAGAAAAACTTCGTGGTTAAAATATGTTATTGTTATTTTTGATAAATTTATCTATTTATGGGAATGTTGTAAAATTATATAGTTTTTGAAAAGGGACAACGTGCAGACCGTGTGACAACCCATCGCGTTGGACAAAGCTATAAGAATCGAACCCACAACAAAAGTGCGACTGGTATTTATCTCCTACCACTAGAATACGTAATGTCCCTGGTTAGTTTGACTAATAATTTTTGGTTAGATGATTTCATGAATCCATAATAAGTTTATTTTGGGTTATCTATGGAAATTATTAACCTAGCATGAAGAATATTTGATTAGGTTAATTTCTTTTCAATATGAGATTTTAAGAGTAACTGATGTTATTTGGAGATAAATGTTAAGATTTATCTTGGAAGACTATATGATTAAATCCTTCTGAGATTTGTGTTTCAATCTAAGTTTTGATTACTTTGAAGAATTTTAGGGACAATTGTTTATTCAATGGTCTTTGTTGAACGTTGGGTTTTGGTTAGACGAATTTTGGAGATTAAGAGTAGTTTTTCTTTATGTAAAAGTTTATCTTTTTTGGGGATTATCTGATCTTATACTAAATTTTATGGTTTTATTTAATATCTAAAGACATGGGAAATATATAGTTCATCTTTTTTGGATTATGAGATTCTCTCGAAGTTGATTATAGCGCTCTTAATGTGAAAAAAATTTCATCATGAATATATATAGTTTGGATAAAATATGAGTTTGTGTTAGAAATCTAGTAAAAGGTGAATGTCTACATGACAAGTAAGTATATTTCCTTATGTTTTAGTTTAGGCTCATTAATAAATTCCTCAACGAATAGTAACTTTAAACAAAAACTTTATCCGTTAAATTTTTTTACTGGGGAATCAAAGACTGTTTAACCCATCATAAGTTTGTGATTTTCTGGTGGTTAAATTTCTCCTAAACATGTTTCCTAACAATCTCCATCAGAACATGACCTTTTTTTTCTCCTTTATATCCTTTTTTTCATGGAATATTAGTATGGGTTAACTCGGGTGACCTTTGTACTTCTCTTTATTTCTTTTAATGTAATATTTTTACTGACTCTTTTTTTGATGTGGGACATTCAATGAAGTTTTCGAGCCCTTTTTTTAATTGTGAGGAAGCAATTCCCAAAAGGGGGGAATGATGTAACATCCTAGGTAAATAAATAATAAGACTTATTTCATATTTATTAATATTTTTTAGTTAAATATTAATTTTACTTTAAAGGGTTTCTATGTTTGATAGTGTACCTGATACGCAACAACGAGTTTCTTTGAAATCTTACGTTGCACACTAATAATATAATATTATTATTTTAAATGGTAGTCAACTCCTAGCCATTGTATTGGCAGAAATGAACAAAACTAAATACAATATGATTACATATGTTTGTTAAATGTATTTACATTTATACAATAAAAGTTAGAGTCTTAAAATGTGAATAAATCTAATTTTAAGCATAATTTATATTAAAAGGCTGATTTATCGCCTTTTAATGGTGGGCCCTTTTTAAATATAGTTTTGGTAACATTAATAAATTCTATATGACAAAATAAAATCCTTCTTTATAATGGGGACATAAAAACTTACTTTGTGTAAATTGTTGGAATATTTCTCATAAAGTTCATTTTCTAATGAATAGTGGAAAATATTGTATTTTAATTCAAAACTGTGTTTTAATATTATTTATTTATATGGTTATACTATATTTTTAATTGGTTTTAAAGTGAAATTTTAATATATTTTTACCATTTAATCCAATTTTGGTCATTGGAATTAATTTCACTTTGAAATTGGACATAAACAAGTATCAATATTTTGATAGTTATTGTTTCCTAAAAACACGCTATTTATTTTTATAACGAGAATTAATTTTAAAATTAATTAATTCCACTTCTATGTTTTGAATTTGGAAAAATAGACATCATTTTTTATTTCGGAATATCAAATATAGCTTAGGCTGATTTTTTGGTATTTTTCTAAAAAACATCAATTTTTTATGAATAGTGAAACCACTTTGTGGTAGTTACAAAAACATACTTTTTCATTTAAATGAAATTTTACCACTTATGTGAATTAAAATTCAAAAATTAGAAATACATGGTTGTTATCAAGAAGTAAAATGTGGTCCATTAAGATGAAAATATTTTTTGGCGAATAGTAACTTTTGACTTTTATTTACCGCGGTTATAGCTAAATAGGTTAATTCAAGGTAAAACAAATATTATAATAATTCAAAATTACCTTAACACTGGTAAAAACATTATTGGTTGAGTAATTAACGACCATGGACATCTTTGGGTCTATTTTGGGAGCCCTTTGATCCACTTGGAAGTGATAATGACAATTTAGATTAATTAATTTAAAGTAAAGGCCAAAATGACATAAACAAAAATATTTTAGTAATTAAGTTTTATTTTGTGTTATATAAGTTCTATTTTCAATTATAAATATTCATTGGAAATATAAAAATATTTCCTACATTATAGTATTTTTTTATAATTTTTAGACATCAAATAAATTAAATTATTAATGACACAATAATGTTGCATTATTAACCTCATTAATAAATGATTTAAATAAATAAGATAATAATGATTAAAATATTATTCAAAACATGTCCAATTATGATTGGATGATTTTATTTCGAATATGAGTCATCTTATATTCGACATTATTGATTTTTGGACCATTAGAAACCGAATATCATTATATAATAAAATAATAGTTTCACACTTTCCTAAAGAGCCCCTCCTCCCCCTTCTAAAAGAAGACCACTTATAACCAATTCCACACACCTCTCTATCCATTTGGATCTTCCAACCTCTTCCCAATTAAGCTATAAACATCCCTATAATCCCTTTAGAAGCCTTACCTTAGGAAGAAAGCACTTTAATAAGTCTTTTGAATCAGACCAAAGGGAGTTACCCAAATTAAAGTAAATGGTTTCTCTTAAATTGTTTTCTTTTATTTTACTTCTCCAACCCCTAAACACTTTTTATTTATTTATTTTGTAACAAAACCAGTATAATAAATATACTAGGATTTTTTTATAAGAATTATTATAAATACACTTACACACACCTAAATCTAATGGATGAAGAACATAATGTTTCTCTGGATGGAAAACTAACGCCTCACGAAACGAAGATTGTTCAATTACATCTTACCGCCTCTCATGGTGGAAATTATTATGGCACTGTATTTATATATGATATATATTATATATATTATTATCTTATGCTTATGTAATTCCCATTTATATTATGCCTTTATGGTTTCCATAGTGGGTAAATACGATAATCTCGATTGAGGAAGTGCGGACTATCGCCCCCTCAAAGTGATTTGATTCGTTAATGACTTATGTGGGATGTATAAAGGATAGAGTTAACAATATTATATATGATATTATACTGTAATTATAATATAACTATGTATCATTATGTTTTATTTACATTAAAATAAGAAATAGAAATGAAAGTAGCGTTCATGCGTACGTATAGCTTACCGTCTCCATGAATGGTGCATTTCATTTCTTACCTCTAAATGTTATTTAGTATTATAAATACATGTATATACTAGATATATATAATATATAAGATATATAAACAATGAATATCATTATGGATATAATGAAACTTTTACCACATGAACAACATATAATTATAAGAAGTCCATTTTTGACTCAAGTACCAAATATCGACAAAACGAACATTATTAACTTAAATGATTAAATAATTTTTATAACATGGTAATAAGTGACATAAATGAAATAATAAAAATGAAAAAGGTTCTTAATAAAGTATAAATTAACATTAGTTTATTATTCAGGAGATTAAATAACGATCGAGTCAAGTCGGACACGAGGTAAGGGATCTGACCTCTCTCTTTCTTTTGAAGTACTCTCTTTTATGTCATTTCTTCTATGATCCATGTTCTTATGTTGGAGGATGTTATTTTATATTAACCATAATGTAATTTGTATTTTCACATGATGAGAGACCCCCTCTTACTCTCATCAATTCATTTTTGTAATTTTTAAGTGGCACCATTAGGCTGCCAAATTTTCGTAAGGGATTTCTTATCTCACTTTCAAATCCGTGAGATTTCCATTGTTCTCCACTTATTTATTGCATGTTCTGTATGTACTGCCCATGAATTTATTCCCTGTGTAATACACTTTAATTTATGGGAAATTAATTTTTCATTTTTTGATCCTTCTTTCATGTGTTTTAGGTGTCGAAAGTTATCAAATCGGTAAGGGAACCTTTCACCCTCCTTCTTTTTAAAAAACTTCTTTTTGTTATGTCTTTTAATTTACATATTCTTATGTTGGGATATGTTCTTCTATATCCTTATTGATGTAAATTTTATGTCCATGTGATTAGATACCCTATTTATCTCATAAACTCATTTTCTGAATTTTAAAGTGACGTCGTTAAGCTGTCGAATTTTTGTAAAGGGACTTCTTAACCCAATTTCAATTCTTTGGGTTAAACTTCTACATGTTGATTATGTAATGCTATAAATCTGTGTGAATGACCTCTTATTGTTTTACACTTAATATACACTTATATTTGGTGTATTTATATTTTTCACACATAAATTATGTCATTGATTTATCCTTAGTCTAAGGATACTGTCTTTATAAGGGATTGCGTCTCAATTTACATTCCATTGAGACTTCATTATTTTTATGCACCAATTCACTCTTATATGGTGTATATACTGTCCTTTGAAATATTATATCATTAATTATTTTATTCTCATGATATTATAAATTTATGATTAAAATTCATTCCTCAATTATTTGTATTCAAGCGTCTCTCGTTTTGTTAAAAACTCTTTAACTAAAATATCGTTTTAAATGTTTTAAAGATTTATTATTCTAAATATTTATAATCAATGTCCATGTTTTAAAAATGGTTTTGGTATCTATTTATATGGCCATTAATTTTTTAAAATTTTAATTTCGTTAAAATATCCAAAGTGGTGTGGGACACTTTGATTTAAAAATCTATTTATTAAATTTTTTAAATGGTTATGAAAAAGGTTTGATAAAGCATTGTTTATTTCAATATCTTGATATGATATATTGTGATTGGAATGTTGAAATTTTATCTTTCCTTTATGCTTGTTTTATGTGTTATGTTATGGTTATTGGGAATTGTTTACGTATACGGGTGGTTCTGTGATAAACCTAGGGCGGGTGAGCCCGAGATAGCTCTCCAATGCATTGGGTAACGTGACGGAGGTAAACGTGAATGTTTATCCTAATAGATTTAGGGAATATACTGTGATGGGTATTCCAAATGTGACTCCCTATGTAGCTGTGATAGCTAAAATGTAACTATGTTATGAATTCCATAATTTACCTTTATGATTTATGATTTCTATGTGTTATTCATAAATCTTAGGATTTTGTAAGGTATGTTATGATTAAAAAGTATTGGTTTCATTTATTTGTAATTATTTATGGGATAATTTTTTCTTTCCTTATTGTATAACCCTTAATGAGCCTTTTATGCTCATCCCATGTTTTTGAAATATTTTTTACAGGACTTAATGATTAATAGGGTCAAGGAATGGATCAAGGAAAAGTCATCATGTTTAAAACATGGAACTAGATGTGTTTCTTTTCAACAGTTTTTACTTTATGATAAAATGGATACTGAGTAGTATTGTCTACATGTAATATTCAGGTTTTTATGTATTATTTATGGCCTAATTCTCTAAAACTAGAAACCTGAAAAGATCCTCAATGTGAATTATTCGTTTGATTCAAGATTATGTAATGTTTTAAGGCCAGTTCCTTATACTAGGATTATCATGAAACCAACCATATACATAATAAATTCTAAATAACCATAACATATTCATAAAAAATAAATCAAGCATAAAGGAAAGATAAAATTTCCACATTGAAATCATTATTTATCATTTCACGATATTTATATAATCAATACTTTATCAAACTATTTTCAATACCATTTAAAACTTTTAATAAATAGATTTTTGAATCAAAGTGTCCCATACCACTTTTATGATTTTAAAGGAATAAATATTTTAATAATTTTGTGGTCGTGTAAATAAATCCTTAAAACATTTTTAAAAAATGGACATTAATATTAAATATTTAGAAGAATAAATCTTTAAATCATTTAAAACAATTTTTTAGTTAATGATTTTTTTACCACCTGAGGAAATACATGATTAAAAATAATTGAATATTAACATCAAACAAAACATATAATATCATGAGAATAATTAGTTTGAAGATTTAATATTTGAAAGGGAATTATATACACCATATAAAATAGAATTTTTGCATGACAACAAATAAGTATCAATGTAATGTAAATTGAGATGAAATCTAATACAAAGATTGTAACATTAGATTAAGGATAAATAAATGACAAAAAATTATGTGGAAAATATAAATAAACCCAATATAAGATGATATTATGGGGGGAAAATCATAGGTAATTCACATATATTCATAGCACGACATAATCAAGAAGTAGAATTTTATCCCACTGAATGAAAATTGGGTAAAGATGCTCCCTTAAAAAATATCAGAATCATAACGACATCACATAAAAATTTTGAAAATGAGTTGATGATAAAGAAAAGGTTCTCTCATAACATGGATATAAAATTTATATCCATAATAATATGTAATATCGTATCCCAAAATATGATAATTGAAATTTTAAGACATAGCATAAAAGAATTCTTCGACAAAAAGAGGATCGTGAAATGTCACCTTGCCGATTTCGTAACATATGAAACTAACAACACATGAAAGGAAGATCATAAAATGAATATGTGAATACCAATTAATTAAATTATATTACTAAATTAAAACAATCATGGGCAGTACATTCACCAAACAAAAGTAAAGAGTGTAAAATATATCATTAATCTCATTGGAATAAAAACCGAGATGAAAACACCATACCTCAAGTCTGACTTGTCTTCTATGTTACGTAGTATTCCTTAATAATAAAATTAAGATAACTTAAACTTGATTAAGAAATTTTTTCAATTTTATTATTCCTTTTATAAAACATATTACCTTTCTATAACAATTATCTAATTATTTTATTTCATATTAGACATTTTGTCGATGTTCAGAACTTGCTTCAAAAATGAACATTTTAAAATTAAAAATGTTCCTGGGGGTAAAATGTTCTTTTTCTCCGGAATGATATTCAGTATTTAGATATAATATATATAATATATATCCATTATATATTTTTTTATAATATTTCATATCATTTGGATATATGAAAATGAAATGCACTGTTCATGGAGACGGTAACTCGTACGTAGCATTAACGCTACTTTCATTTATTTATTTTTCATTTTTAATTGAATTAAAACCAAATGATAGATGTGTATATTATTACTAGTGTATAATATAATAAATTATATACATTACATATGTTCATTAACAACATACTTTATATGTTTCATGTATGGAATGAACGAGTCATATCACTTTGAGGGGGCGGTAGTCCGTACTTCCTCGAATTAAATAATTTTATTTATTCAACAAGAAAATAAAAAAAGGTATGTTCTAAATAATAATAATAGATGCATATATATATATATAATAAATATCATAGATATCATATATAATCACATTTCTATCATAATTTCCTTCATGAGAGTTGGTAGGGGAATATCAAGGAATCATATTTTCGTGACACAACAATTCACCATACACTGAAACAATATGTTCTTTACCCATTAGACGGTGGTGTATATAAGTGTAGTTTGAATAATTTTCAAAACAACCACCTTTTATATTAAGGAAACTTGTGTTGTTATGTAATCAATGAATAATAAGAATATAGGGAGTGAAGAAGTAAAATAAAAGAAGAGAATTTGAGGGAAGATGTTACCTTTAAATCGGGTAACTCCCTTTGGTTTGAACTAAAAGGATTTCATGAAATGTATTCTGCCTAAGGAACGAATTTCAGGAAAAATATAGGGAAGTTGGGAGATTAATTTGCATAGGTTTGAGGATCCAAGGGGCTTTATTATTGTGATTAATGGGTTATAGGTTGTGTCTTTTTATAAGAGGGGGAAAGGGATCTTCAAGAAAGATTGAAAAAAATTATTTTATTATAAAATGATTTTCATTTCCAAAAGGAAAAAAACACTTCAAATTCAAAGATACGATGAATATAAGTCTATATAAATTCATCCAATAATAATTTATGGGTTTTGAATATTTTTTATAACTTATCTTATTTATTAATACCTTTGTTTACTTAGTTAACATTTACCATGTCTTCTTGTGTATTCAAACTATATGGTTAATATATTTAATAAAAATTGACAAGAAACCAAAAATGGATAATTTATGAATTTTTAACATCATATATTTCATTTTGAAAAATCTAAAAAAATTTGGACTATTTTATCAATTAATAAAATGTTAATTGATTAAGAAACTTATTTATGTCAATTGTCATACTATTCATATCCTGGCTTTTTAAAAATCCATAACAACTTTATCAATTCGAAAAAACATCATTATATCAAATATTAAAAGTAATAGACATCCATAAAATTCTTGTCTGGCATAAAAAGTTTCAAAATAAATTTATTTTAGTATTTTTAATATCATTTATTTAAAACACTCATTAAGGAGGTAT
This sequence comes from Viscum album, assembly GCA_963277665.1. Taxonomy (NCBI): domain Eukaryota; kingdom Viridiplantae; phylum Streptophyta; class Magnoliopsida; order Santalales; family Viscaceae; genus Viscum; species Viscum album. Next base: position 435,954,899 of record OY728127.1, on the reverse strand, counting down.
TGATTACATCATCATTGTGTTATAAATAAATATATTTATTTGACATCTAAAAATTATAAATAAAATACCATGTTGTATGAAATATATTTAGATTTATAATTATTATTCATAGTCAAAGATATAAATTATATTACCCCACTTTAAAATTGTTTTAGCAAAACAATACATGTTTATGATGTTTTTATTTTTACTTTAAATTAAACATTATTAAGGTCACTATCTTAGAAAAGTGGAATTAATAGGCCAAAAGTCACACCCAAGGATTGAATAGGTCGTACATGACTCATCCTATAAGGTTTGGACAAGTGTTAAGTAAAATTTATATTAATATAAAATTATTTTTACCTAGAATTAACATATTTACCTTTAACCAATATAAATAAAAATCAAAAGTTACTATTTACAAAACATTATTTTCATCCTATTGAAAAAAAATTACAAACTAATGACAAAAATAAATGTCGTATTTTTAAATTCATTTCAAAGATGTGGTAAATTTTTATTTAATTGAAAAAGTTGTTTATTTATCTACTATGCAGTGTTATTCACTATTCATCATAAATTGAATATTTCAAAAAATTTCCAGAAAATCACCCAAAGAAAATTTTGATATTCTAAATTAAAAATGATTTCTATTTTACAAAATTAAAAATAAAGATGTTTCATTAATTAATGTAAATTTAATTTTGGTTTTCAAAAATTGAATACTTTTTTTTCAATTAAAAATTAAAAAAATGATTGACTTGTGTTTATGTCTAATTTCAATTCGAGATTACATATAATGACCAAAATAGGACTAAATGGTGAAATTATAATCCAATAAATCTTTAAAACTATTTTGAAAAAAAATATAAGAATATAAACAAATCCGTTGAAAAGACATTTTTTACTTAAATTGCAGTATTTTTCACTATTAAATAAAAATGAACTTTATTAGAAAAACATCCAAAAAATTAGAAAAGTTAATATTGATGTCCCTATTTTAAAGAATAATTTTATTTTGTTATTGGAAGATATAAAATTGAAAAAAACTAGATTTAAATAGGGGTTTCCATCAAAAAGTGGTAAATCAACATTTTAATGAATATTAGAGTATTTCAAGATTAAAATTGGATTCATTATTATTTTATGCCTCTAAATATTATTTTATAAATGTAAAAACATTTAAAAAACATAATTAGTCATATTGTAGTTAGTTTTATTAATTCCCTTCAATAAAATAACTAGACATTATTTTCCATTTAAAAAAAGCATAATATTATATTATTTTTTGTATAACTTAATGTTGTGTGCAACGTTTGATTTCAAAGAAAAATGTTGTTGAATATTGAGTACAATATCAAATATAGCATCCCCTTGAGAGTTAAATTTATATTTAATTAAAAAATGTTAGTAAATATGAAAATGTCATATTCCTTACTTACCTGGGATGTTACAGTTACAATTTGTGAACTTCTCAAAAAAATCATTATTGGTAAACCCATTATACAAATTTAATCATAAGGTTGTTATGGTTTCATCGATAGATGTAATCTAATAATGTTATGAAGAATTTAGTTCGAAAATTGTTAATGTTTTAATTTTGAATCTACTATTAGGAAATGATGATTTTGAAATATATAGGGTTGTATTGAAAATCGTAATATTTTGTGTCCTTATGAAAGATTATAATTTTATTTAATATGCATCATGGAAGTTAAATACTCATGAAATGAAAAATCCATCTCATTATCATGAGGTAGAAGTGGTAATATTTTTCTTGAAGATATCGAGTCATTATCTATATGGTTAATGATATGAGATACACACACACACCATAAGGTCATAAAAGAATTATCATTGAATTTGATTAACATGCATCAAAGGTGATCAACCTAGATACTCAAGGGATATTATTTCTCAATACACGTCTAACATGTGATGGAAAATAAGGTATAAGGAGCATTGAGAAATAAATATCATGGATTTTATTCCAAAATTACGAATATAAGGCATCCTATTTTCATGTACCTAGTAAATATTGATATTGGAATTATTTTTTTAGGGGATACATCACTTGTTTTTTAAATTATATTTAGACCATAATTATTGTAAAATATAAATATACATCAATATAATAATGTGAAATTTAAAAAAATGGATGAATAATGGAAAATTGTAGGACATTATTTGTGAATATATCATTTTAATTTTTTTGTAAACATATTATTAGTTTCCTCTATATATGAGAAAAATGTAACTTTTTTATCATTATCATAGATTAAAATGACATTATTTTATAATTAATATGTATAGGGATTTTAGGGAACATTTTTTGAGATATAACATGAATCGGGGAACTCCTGATTATGTATTAATATTCATGGGTTTTCAATAGGATATGGTAGATGGATAACATCCTAGAGATTCATGAAACCTATTTATATTCCTCTATGTAAATGGGATGAAATTACTGTAGAATTTGTAAAATTAGTAAAAAATACCCCTCTAAAAAATGTTTCCATATGGGTTATTGTTGATCATCGTTCCAAATCTATACATTTCATTACAATAAGATAAGATTTACAACTTTAGAGCCCCAAAAATCTCTATATTAATGAATTTTTAATACTAAATTTTGCACCGCATTAAGTTTTTTCTTATCATGATCCCCAATATACATCAAAATTTTATATGATTCTTCATAAGGCTATTGATACTATGCTTCATCTGAGCACAACCTACAAAACATAAACTGGCGGATGGACTAAAAGTGCAACTAAAACATTGGAAGTCATGATAATGTCATTATCAGATTATTTTTAATGTTATTTGATAAATTCTTATCATTGGTATAGTTTTCATATAATAATATTTTTCATTCAGGTATTCAAATGACACCATATGAAAAAGAAAATATGGAAACATATGTCAAATTCATATATATTATGATGAGGTTGGTGAAAGTGAACTTGTAGGCCTAGAACATGTTGTAGAGAAAATGAATATCTTAAAGAATATTAAGGATCATATTAATGTAGCTAATAGTAGGAAAAGATTTATACTGACAGTCAGAGTAATGAATTGGAATTTCAAGTGGGAATATTGTTTTTATTAAAGTATCTCCTTTGAAGGCCTTATTAAAATTTATTAAAAATGAAAAACTGAGCCCCAGGTACCTATGAACCTTTGAAATTATAGGAAGGATTGGACTTGTGGAATACTAGTTGGAAATTCCATTATGCCTCTCTAAAATACAATATCTATTCCATACATCATTGTTAAGGATTTAAATGCCAGACCCAATGAATAGACCCACCTCTAATGAAATAGAATTGGAACATGATCTATATTTCTATGAGTAGCCTATCCAGATTCAAGAAAAATAGTTCTAGTTTTGAGGAATCAGATGAATATAATATTAATGATACATAAAGGATATAATAAAATAGGTGAAGAAACATGAGAATTATTGGATATAATAAATAAAAGCCATTATCTTTTGTTTAGAAGGTAATATCAATGATAATTTCAAGGTATACTTTTTTATAGGTTTGTAGAATGTAACACACAACCTTCACTTACATTTGGTGAACACTCTATTTAAAAAACCTATAACAAAATAAAAAATTAAAAATTAATGGGAAAAACTATAATATAATATTTTTAATAAATATTTTTGACATTATTAGTAAAAATATTCCTAGAATGAATTTTTTAAATTTTCCCTCTAAAATAAAAATTTATAAATAATTGAAAATATAAAATTTAACTACTCATATTTTTATTTTTAAAATTTTTTAATAATATGTGTTACTAAAAATTTATTTATTATCAAATTGGAAAAAATAATGATATGATAATTTGGGTGTAAAATATATATATTTAAAAAATATAAATTTTTTATTTCAAGGGATAATGTCTATCTATATTAATTAATAAAAATAATATTTAATTAGGAATGATTTAATATTAAGTTATATATTAAATGTTTAATGATAATAATTTATTTTAAATAAATTATTATTAACAGTCAAATATTTAATATAAAATCATATTATGTGTGGAAACTGAAATTCATAAAAAAAATAATTTTCAACACACTTTTCATGTTTATTTTAAAATTGTAACTTTCTAATTTTTCAAGTTGAAATTGAAAAAATGGATTAAATTATTTCATATATTATAATTAATATTAGTTTATTAGGTGAACATATTTTTATGACATAATTAATAATAAAAACAGTATAAATTAATTACCCTGGTTAAGGTAAAAACAGGTTTACCGGGGGTTAATCAATAATTCTAAAGGTTAGAAAGACCTAAAAACTTTTTTGAAAAACTATTTTTTGTTAAATTTTTTAAATATAAATCTAATATTATAATTTTACCCATTTTATATCCATATTTACAATAATTTTACAGTCCATTATTTAAAAACATAGGAAAATTAAAAGTGTACCACTCACCTCAATAATAAAAACATACCCCTCCCCTCACTTATTGACACATAAAATGCCATTTTTCTCAACCAATATCTTACTTAATCTCTTAGTAATATCATTACACATGTTATATTTGTTCTATTATTCTCCTATGGTCATCCTTATGGTCCATAATAAGTTATCCAAAGAAAGATCATCTAATAGAAAGTAATTGTCTTCATGAAGCTCTTTCTTTTTACATCATCTTTCTACAGCTTCAAATATTTTTTTTAAAAATTTATATAATAACACAAAAATATACCATATATTTAGTATTTATTAGGTTGGTTTAATAATATCTATCCCTATACTTCTCTATCATATAGTAATCAAATCCCTCAATCATGTGTACAATAGACTACTACCTAGTGCACCGATTTAATTTTTTTCCACCACCAAATCAAACGGATTATCATAATGATGGAAATAATGAATATATATGATAAATATTACATTATATAAGTTCTATTAATTATCATACAATCCATATCCATACCCTTTATTCATTATTGGAAAGATATTTTTTCTTGCGCATGCGTACGTCCTATTATCTCCGTGAAGAGATGATATTCATTTTCCATGTACTACATTGAAAATAATGGTTACAAAAGTTATAAAATTATTAACTATTTTATTTATGATAAATAAATATCATTTTTAATATGATTTATCTATATCCTATTCACATGAAACAGAACCTCTATGAGAAAACATCCAACAAAAATGAAGTAGTTTACACTATAAACTATTGTAATAATGAATAAATATTAATGAATGTATAGTAAGATGTTATAGAGGGTAATATATTTTATTATGAAAATGAATATGGGATTTTATGATTAAATAAAAATATTAAAACAAATATTAAAATAGATTAATCAAATTTATCTAAATGGAAGCGAGAGGTAAGGGATCTTGTCTCAATTTCCTTTCATTGAGCATATTTTACCGTTATACAATAATCTCTATTATATGTTGTATAAAATTATACATTAAAAATTAATATAAAAAATCCTTCATATATCATGGAATTTTATGTTTCATTTTGAAATATCTAATCCATGGTAGTTAACATTAATGTTACCTATTAGAAGGGAATTTCATAACTCAATTTCTTCTCATTGTGTTATTTTAGTTCTTCATTGTATTTGATATTCTGGGATTACATGTATAATGATATTTTAGTATTTTAAATTCTATATCCACATGTTTTATGTGGATTTAAATTTTTTAAAATATAAAAAATTTATTAATAAATTCTTAATTTGATGGTCTGATCATTATGTGTGATATCCCTTCTGTTTATAATCCAATGAGACAATTGGTTATTATGAAGCCATTCACATCTATGTGATTTATATACAAACCATATGAGGTATTTAAATTAAAACATATATTTTAATGATTAATGATTTTTCAATTCACTTATATTCATTAATGGGGTTTTAATTAAATTTTTACCAAAGTTGTATGATTTTTTTAAAATCTCTACATTTTTGGAATTCAATTATTATTAGTGTAGTAATATGATATGATATCCATATTAAACACAATCTATATTCATATACTATGGTAATTTAAGTATTTACTATATTCTATTTAAACTTTTCATCCCTTTGGTTCATGAATAATAAAAGTAAATTTTTGAAGAAAAACAGATATTATTTCTATTTTATTTGGATATAATTGTCTTCCACGACCATGTTATTAAAACTTATTTTACAGAAGTCCCTTTATTTACATAAAAAACTTAGTTTTGAAATTTCATCTAATAATTTTCTTTATGAAATGGTTTTAAATTAATATTTTTATTATTTTCTATAACGGATATTTTATACATTCTTTATAAAATGTCAAAAAGAATGTTTTAAATGTATATAATGATAGCGGTCATCCCTTCTATCGTAAACATTAAACAAAAAATATATTCTTATAAATTTAATCAAATGTTTTAAAAAATAAATATTTTGTGAATGTTTATTTTAAAATTTCACATATATTATCTTTATTCACGCAAAGGATTTGATTCTATTACAAAACCAACATTCATGATGAAATAATGGGAACCTCTTTTCACTTGACTAATTCTGTGGTTGTTAATGTTATATTGATAAAATCAGACTATTGTGATACTTTTTAATTGAAAACATGATTATCATGAATATTCATATTATTTATATCATGGATATAGTTATTTCCTTAACCATATTCCACTTTTACACATATTGTTTTATTCTGAAAGTTATTTGATTGAGAAGGGAATTATTGATAATATATATTATTTACTCAATAAATATGTTTTTGATAAAAAAATATTGTTAAATAGTTAAATATATAATTTTAGATATGTGGAATGAATTGGAAAAGAAATTATGGAAGGGTTCTATAATTATATAGACCATTGATGCATTGACATATTTCATGAAGCAAATCAGTTGACCACATTGAATGGGTTATTTACAATAGTTTTAAAATGTCTGAGTCAAACATCTTCACCATATATATATATATATATTGAGGTCATATTCCATGAGATCTAATATTAGTAATATCCCTCATTAATTTTTTTAATATCCATGAGATTATTGCATTGATATTATCCATGGATGAATATCATGATCAAGATATTTATTAAATGGCATGTAGTTTTTTATTTACCTTTACATATTGGTTATGCCTTATTTAATCATGATAGATTCTAATATACAAAACCTATCATTAGTATTTGAGCTCTCCCTTATTTTGTTTCCTTTCCCAGTTATGAGAAGAAGAATTATTATAATGTGTTCATATATGATGAATGTCCTCTATTACCATGATTTATATTTTATCCCCAATGTAAAATAGGTATCTTGTGTGTATATTTATCCCCATGAAAATTAAATTGATCCGTGCTTTTGGATTTTAAAACTTTTTTATGTGAATTTTATAACTTAACCATTAGTTCTAGGTTACTATTTTCAGGGTTGTTGTGGAAATAGAAAACCAATGGAAATTGTATTTATATATTTAAGTAACCCATGTATATTTTCTCGTATTCTATGGCAAAATAAGTGCTCAATTCTTGGAAAATTTTCTTGAAAATGATTATGTATTCTTTTTTATAGTTTTGTAATATTAATTGATGTTTGTCTTCACCAATCACCATTTTTTATTATGATTTCATTTAAATTTAAATTCCCATGTTCTATATAACTCTTTGTTATTATTTATAAATTTTCATTCTATTATATTTACATATATTCACTTACCACTAATTCTATCCTTAACTAGGAACCTCATTATCCATTATTTAAGGTATCCTTTACATTTCCTACTTATCGTTTATAAGGATGTATTATAATTAATTTTTATAATATGGTTTCTAAAAAGGGTATTTTTTCAATAGATATCCATTCATTTTCATGATAACAATTTTGAGGATATAATTTTTTTATAGGGATAATACAAATCCTTGTTATTTTATTATATATTTCTCTTTAAATAAAATATTAATATTTGATTAATTTTATTACATACAACATAATGTCTATATGAACAATGATATAGTAACCCTGTGTAACCTCTAAATTAAATTATAATGAATGAATAAAAATAATAACAATATAAAATATATTTAAAATGGTTTTAAATAATTAAAATTGATGGATTAATTAATAATAAATTGTTATCCAATTTTTATTAAATTCTATTAGCATCAAAAATATGCTTTCTTCTATAATTTTTTTTGTTTCCTTCTTTCATGTTAATATTAACTAATTTTTATAATATTAGATATTTTATTTAAAAAATTAATATTATTTTCTAAATAAACATTTAAATATTTTCATATGTTGAATTATTAAGATTTTCCTAAAATGATTAACTTTTTAATGATTAGTGAAAATAACTATTTTATATAAAAACATTTATTTATTTTTATGAAAATAACCCATTATATTTTTTATTTTGTCATAATATAAAATCAACCTCCTTTAATTGGAAACAATTAAATAATTTACATAAAAATCACCATTGTATATTATTTTTCTATAAGTAAAGTTTTAAACATTTAAAAACAAATGTATGAAATAAAAGTTTTATTAATGCAATGTTTTTTTATGTCGATAAATTAAATTAATATCTATTGAAAAATAGTTTAAATAAAATATAATGATTATAAAATCATTAACATATTTTAACATACATTTTATGGTTCTTAAAAAGAAAATGGTTTTATGTAAATGGCTTTTTATTCTAAAAATATAATTTTTCTAAAATAGGTTTTCATTATTGTTTTCATTATTTATTAAAATCTATCATATTGGGATTTATTCCATATTTTGAATATTAATAATAATAAATAAAATTTAATAGGGAAAATTTAATTTTTGTATATAGAGTATAGTAAATCATTAAATTTTGTTACCACTGTTAAGATATAAACAAGTTTACTAGGTGTTAAAAAAAGATATAAAGGGAAGATTGAAACCGAAACATCTATAATTTATATTATTTGAATATATTTAAACCATGTATTGTCTTAACTCCCCATATATATACATTTGGATTCAATTTCTTATGAAATTGAATTTATATAATTGATATCTTTAACCAAATTCAAGGTGTGTCCCTCCCCATACATATAAAAGGGAGCCTCTCTACCTACCATACCCATGCCTTTGTATCCTTCTAGATAATCCAATATCTAGTCCAAAATTTTAATTTATTTCTTCAATTTATCATATATATTTTTCAATTTTCTTATGACAAATCCTTTAAGGCTTAATAAGTAAGCCAAATGAGGTCTTTAAAAGAACATATATAAATCATAACCCATATAATTTAATGTTGTTTCCAATTATAATTTAAAAAAACATATTTTATTGATAAGAAATTAATTAATTATTTATAATAAGTATACTAATTTAATATTATGATAAATGCACAACCATTTTTCACCCCTTCTCCATAAAATGAGATATAATATTATCACTCATGATTATTTTTAGATTACCATATCAACGTAATGATTCAATTCATTTTCAATTACCAAATTAAAAACGTTTTTACAAAAAATTATTTTACTTTTTATAAATTATATTTATTAATTTATTATTCTTATATAATTAAAAAATATTAATCAAATTTTAACCTTATGATACAATGGTAAATAATAATGTCACTCGTGTTTATGTGTGGGCTTCCACTTCAACAAGTCAACGTAATTTTTTATCATTTCTACAATACATGGATGGTAATAATGACATATTTAAGGAAACTATATAACATTTATGGACAAATAATGACTCTAGAAATGATAATTATCATTGAACATTATTTAATTCAAGATATCAAAAGTTTTAAACATCCCTCTTGTGTATGTATGCATTACCGTCTCAATGAAGTGATATAATTATTATTTCATCACTAATAAATATGTATTATATATATATTTAGATTATATATGATATATATATATATATAGTCATTAAAATTATTTTAGTGGAAAGAATTGATCAATGTGTTGGGACTATATCTTACTAACTAAAACATATAAGAAAGAATGAAGCAATTAACGATAGAAATGATGACATAAATTGAGACTTTTTTAAACAGGTGTTGAAATTTTATATTTATATAATATATGATATTATATGTATGAATATAACTCTATAAAATAATTATAATAAATCTAATTCTAGTATATAAGATGTTTTAGTTATTATGAATCAATTCAGACATAATTTAAGGGCTTCATTGTCCCATTTTCTAATTCATGAGACCTCTTTGATAATGTAAACCATATTTTTTATTTGATGTGATTACTAGATAATTAATTCCCAATGAAAAATGTGTAAAATTAATGTGGTTTAAATAGATATATTATATGCATCATTTAAATGGACTTAGATTCAAAATATACTAAATATTGTATGGTTTGTCTCATTTTTTTCATGAGACATGTTTTAATCTTATAAAACATTTTTTAATTTCTATGGTGTATATAATGCTACATGAATTATTTTATAATAAATTATTTTATTTTATAAACCATATAATTTTTATGTATCTAATTAATTTTCTTTCAAAAATTAGTCTTATTGTAAGGGTTTTTAATCTCAATTTTGTTTCATTGGGACAGGTTTTATGTTATACACCTATATTATTTTATGTAGTGTATCTACTTGCCCAAAAATATCGGATATCATGAATATGATTATCCAAATGGTATTTAATTTTTCATTTTATTTAATTTCTTTTATGGTGGTTATGATGCAATATATACATTTATGATAAGGGTTTTATGTTTAAATCTCATTTTACCATGATTGTTTATGATTTAATTTATAATGAATAGATTTTTTGCTCTATATCCCCAAAAATATTAGGTATTTTAAACTCCAATAGTTAATTTATGATATTACAAGTTTTCCATACATTTTACTATTTTTATATACCTCTGAAACAAATATTATTTCATAAAATAAAACATACCATGTTTTTTACTTCAGTCGAGAATCATTTACTCCATGATCATTGTGTATTTGAAATGATTTAAAATAAGTTAATACTATTTATCAAATTTTATTTAGTGTAATTTTTATCATTATTTGAGTTTTTTTCCAATGATTAATATTTATCTTATTATATTTTTCAAAACAAGGTACATTTGACATTTATTGAAATGTCAAAGGAATTTTCATTAACATACACTGAATGAATGAATTTTTAAAAAGTGGTGAATTATATTTTCTTTCAAGAATCATTTAAAATTTTCCATCTTCCATTACAAATAAAATCATTTTCTTAATTTTTTTAATATTTTTACTTTTCAAATAAGATATCTCAAAATGAAAAAAATATTTTTCTGAGAAAAAATTATAGAGAAATTATAAATGAATTTATCATCTATAACTACATACATTTATGTTCCCTATTATTTAATGAATATATGATCCCATTTCATCATATTTAATATTTATTTGGTTTGATTTTAGGATGGTGAAATGTTTAAGAAACTATTTTTCAATATGCAGGTTAATCGTTGATGTTGTGATAAATTTTTTAACGATATAATGGATTGAATATGAATAAATTATGATTATGTAATGGGTGGTTCCATTATAAAACAAGAATGGGTGGTCATGTTATAAGAAATTCCTAGGTAGGTCTGTTATATCCCTCTAATACATTGGGAAATGATGACCGAGTTGAGAAACTCCAGGGAGAGAATGGATTTAATAAAATAATTAAATATAACAGAGTTAGCTATATGGAAGTTACTCCTAATATAGTATTGGAGATTATTAGGTAGTAATTTTCATATGGGACATCATCCTCAATGAAATTCTTGAGTGTGAACCATGAATAAGGTGATGATTTTCTATTCTTTTTTAATCAAAAAACATATCTCATACATTAATGATACATTCTGAATGATCTTGAATGTATATTGATGTTTTTTTCAAACATATCTCCATAGTATTTTTATTGAAATATATTTATTCCATGATTATCATTTACAAAATATGAATTATTTTTTTGGGTTTTCTAATGTAAATCTCTCATTAGAATTCCATTGTTATTATCTTATAAACACTTATTATCATTAATTTATATCACCCTTGTTTACCCTCAGTGAGAATATTATCTCACCATTTCATATGATTCCATTAATATGAGATATTAAGAATGGTATTAAAAAGTATTGGTTAATTAAGTGTAGTAGTTATGAATAATTCTATGTGAGATAATTTATAACTTTTATATACCAGTTATATATGTATCCATCTTACCAAATATACAAAAACATTGAAATTCTGGTGGGGATCATATAAATCTATAATTAATATTCTTCTAACAAGATGTTGTATATATGAATTTAAATTATGGGACATGATGGAAACACATATAAATCTTTAAAAAATCATCCAATATTTATTTTAGATTCCAATAGGTCATGATGATGTCATTGAAAATATTATCTGTTGGTTTTCCTTCACACAAGTTTAATCTAAACAACTAATACATCATGAAGTCTTTGTTAATGGAAATTAGTTTTCTATACATCACTTTCAACTCATTCATTACATATTTTATAGTTAAATATTCTTGAATATAGGAAATAAAATTTAATTAAATATACATTTTCAAAAAAAATAGCATTATTATATTCAAGAACTCACATTATACATTCTCTATTGAGATCGTATTTACCCCTGATAATGGAGCACCTCTGTCCTCATGAATCATATGGTATTAAATCAAAAAATTTCAAAATCAAAACCCCATTCAACTAAAATATGGATTCATATTATTCCTTAATTTTATGTCATACATAAACATCTACCAATGTGTTGAACCTATAAACATTGATAATATATTTGATTAAACTTATATGGGAAGGATGATCATAAAAAACTAATTTTCATAACATCGAAAATACCACCATATTTAAATAAATAATTTTATTGGAAGACCACACACATGAGACTCTATATAATGGTAAATAGTCTTTGAATGTTTTTTTCACACTTTAATTATTGTACTAGAAGTATGCAGTCACTTCTCCCAACTCACTGCACAATATTATCCTTTCAGACAGCTCAAATATAGATTAACAATGTATCTAATAATCAATCAATGGTAAAACCCACAAAATAAAGATTGAAAGAATGAAAATATAGGATTTATTGTGATTTAAACAAAATATTATGTGCACGAAGGAAAAAACAATACTTCTATATTTTATTAAAACCAGAAAATTATATGTGATACAAATAGATTACAATATCACTCAATCCTTACAATTTTATCATCACACCAATAAATTATTAGTAGAATCACTAATTTTAATGACATTAAATCATAGGTCCCACATATTATATAATATGAAAAAACATTCAATATATATAAATATTCCCCTCTAAAAGTCGTTATCATAAGAGACGATTGCGTGTTCTATGTTATTGACCTAGTGAGATCCATCAACTTTTCAAATCATCCAGAACTCCCAATACATACCTGTAGAATGATCAATGGATGTAAAATTAATAAGGACCTGCTATTTTTTTATAATTTTGTATTTCACTGCATATAACACATGTTTAGTCCATCATCCTTAACAAAATATTCATGTGCACATAATTCTGATGGTTGAGATTCTTGTGAATTGTACTAGACATCACCACCTAAGAACATTAGGGTATGATAATTTGTAAGAAGCTAACCCCATTAACCAAGATATGGTTCATTTTTGTTTTACATTGGCATGATTAGAAGAAATATTTATCAAAAAGGAATGAATAGTTTATTTGTTTGGGAAAAGAAGATTCAAACAAAAGTTCATCACTACAACTTGAAATGAAATACATAATAGAACATCAATATGACTCATATATTATCCCTGGTAATCATTCATAATATTCATCATAACAACATGGTGAAAAAATCATAATAATAGGGTGAGATCATATGCTTAATAAGGGTTTTTAATATAGTGGATGTTATTGTAAAAATAAACACTAGGAAAGGTGAAAAACTGAATACACATGCCCTTAAAAATATACATGAGAATAATATGGAAGAAATGAATGTCGATTAAATATGGACATATAAATGATCATAATGGAATGAAACATATACATTGACAGTATACTAGTTGAATGATCACATGTTTTACCAGTTACTAATATGATAATGGGAGAATGAATCATGCTGGATATCTGAAACATTTTATCAAGGTGTTTACTAAGACGTTTGAAAATACTAGGGTAAGGCCTCCTCCAAAACCTAATTCTGTTTTGTCTCATGAGTCCTACCAATGCTTCTTGGGTGTATATATTGACCCATATTTCACTTATTATTTCCATTTCATTCATCACATGAATGGTGCTAATCATAAACAATATGAACATATGAAATTACATTCCCCAGTATGTACACATAACCACTAACCATCCTATGTAGAATGGTTAATAGTATAATAATAGATCATCCATAGTGAATTTGATCATAACCCATTATTTTCTATATGGAAGATGATACATATAAGATATTAACCTCAATATGACATAAAATTTAACAAAGGTGCTCAAAATATGTAAATATACTACTATAACATTATCATGAAATTTTTGAGATAAATAAACTTTTACGTTGAAAACAAGATTTATTTTCAAAAAATATTTTAATTAAACCAAAATTAATTAAGGAAGATTTTAAATGGTGAAATTATTGGTTTTAGAAAAATAATTCTGGCTTATAATAGGTTAAATAGTAAGCATTAAAATATTTATGAATTGGAAAATGTTTATAGATTAGGAAAACAGAATTTTTGATGAGTAAATAAGAATAATTATGAATTTATTTGGGACAAAGAGAGACAAAGAGTAACCCGAAAGAAAATGGAGGTTCTGGTAGAAAACCCTTACCTGTGTCTGAATGTGTTCTGCACTTGAGATTAATATCCAGGTTAATTAAATTTAATCCATTATTTATTTACTTTATTATCTTATTTACATGTTTTCAATTTTTCATAGTTTTATTATATTTATTTATGTCTTTTTTATGTGTTATAAGATACAAATTTATTAGTCTTGCGCATTTATTTCATTGGTTTCAATTATCAGTATAAATGTATATGATAATGGTTGTAAAGGTGGTAAGAGTGTAATTATAAAAAATTGTATTTATATGATATTGATGAAAATATATTATTGTAAATGGTAATACATATAATTTTTTTATATAGTATGAGTATGAATCATTTGATAAAACATTTACAAATAATCA
The DNA here is from genome assembly GCA_963277665.1 of Viscum album. NCBI lineage: Eukaryota > Viridiplantae > Streptophyta > Magnoliopsida > Santalales > Viscaceae > Viscum > Viscum album. The sequence continues at coordinate 435,939,660 of OY728127.1, read as the reverse complement.
TTTATATTTTTAAAGTGGGTTTTTGATCACAAAGAACTAGGTTTATTTGATTATTTAATATCATATATAAATGAATGTTCTAGAGTCATTGCATAATATTTAATTCATATTTTTTTAATTTTTTTTAACCGTAAATATAGTTTCATGACTATCCTTGAAGATTAAATTGAAGAATGTATCTTCGTTTACCATGATGGATGTAAATAAACACCTCCCAGACAATGATTTTGTTTTTAAAATAAAAGTGAATGAGTAAGGATATTGATTATAGATATTCCATTAACAAGATAAAATTCTATTATATGGATTATATTGGAGTTACGATTTTAATTTGGATATAGGAGGTGGTGATATAATTATAATGTAAGGAACATAAAAGAAATTAAAAGGAAAAAGTAAGAGGATTTTACCTTACGAGTACTCCTCCTTGAGAACCACCTTACGGTAAGGGGTTTTGGTATTTTTCCAATTAAAAGATCTCATGAAAATTTTAAGAGAATAGAAAAGAGTATTTGAGTTGAAATTTGACAATATTCAAGGCTTATATGAGGGAAGAGAAGAGGGAGTGAGGGGTGGGTTTTAACATGGAGGAGAGGAGTGATTTTTGAATATTTAATTCATTATATTATTATTTTGTTGAGAAAAATAAATAGTCTTTAATTAATCTAAAAAAATTAATAGGTTCATTTTAGTTATAACCAATTACAATTTACATCATCCATCACTCATTCATGATGCATAAATTCATTTATTTTTCATATTACGTAAATTTTTGAATTTAACTATTTAGCAAAAATTCGAGTATTTTAGAAAAATCCCAAAAAATCACTGTTACAAATTTTTGATGTGTAGAATTAAAAAATTAAATACATTTTATTGAAAATAAATTCCAAATAATATAAATTTATTTTTTCAAAGAAATCATTATTTAATTGAAAAATACATATTTTAAAATTAAAATGTACATTACAATACTTTCAAAAATTAACTAGGTCTTATAAAATTATCCAAAAATCCTAGGAACATTAGATATTTAGTGAAGAATCAATTTTATTAATATGAAATTAATTTTAATTAATTATATTTATTTAAAATTGTCTTTAAATACTTATTAATCAATAAAATATCAACACTAAATTACTAATTTTTTAAAAAATTAACTCTCATTTATATTGTTCTTAAATCTAATTTATACATAAATGGGTTATGTTTCTATTCATAAGGGTGAATAACTTTTCATAATGCTAAGTTACTATTCATAGGGGTAAGTTACTATTAAGTAAAAAAATAAGTTGATCATATCAAACTCTAAATATTGTACTGATCTCAACCATGTATTTCAGTTTTTCATAATTCAAAACACATAAGAATAAAAATTATCTTTAACATCTAGGTTATAACTATCTAAAATAACAAAGTGTTTATTTCCCTGGGGCTCAGTGTTTCATGCATTCTATATTAAATATATTTATAAAACCGTGTGGTGTTATCTACCCACCTTATAGAAAAGATTCCTTGAAATTAAAGAATGTTTCCTCATAAAAAGATCTGGGTAGGCCTTCATCATATGTTCCTCAGGATCCCATGTTGGATATTCAATTTTATGATTTTTCAAATGTATCATTACATGCCGAGTCATAAAATTCAACAAAAACTTTCTTAGTGTCTGGAATCTGGATAGTCTCTTCAGAATATGATATGGTATGTTCCAATTCTATACCTTCATAAGTGAGTACTTGTTTTGGGTATGATATTCCTTTTCTTAAAAATTGAGACATGGAATACATTTTTACCTTATAAATGATAGGTGGAATTTCAAAATGATAATCCATATCTCTAATTGTCTCAACAATTTCAAAAGGACCAATGAATCTATGGTTGATTTTACCGTTTTCACAAATCATACAACACGCTTCTTGGGATTTACTTTTAAGAAAACATGATCTCCCAATTGATATTCAAAATCCGTCATCTGATTATCAGTATAGATGTTTTTCCAAATTTAAGATACATTTATATGGGTTTGAATAGTCTTTACATCATCAATTATTTCATCCACATGCTCTAGGCCCACAGGATTCGTTTCAACATCTTTATCCCAACATATTGGTGTAAAAATTCTCTTTCCAATCAATGATTTATATGGTCGAATTCGTATAGTTAAATATAAAATATATATTTTAAAAATTCCACCAACGGTAAATACTGATCCCATATACCATGAAAATATTATGATCCTGATCTCAGTATGTCTTCTAATGTTTGGATCATCCTTTATGATTTTCCATCAGTTTGAGGGTGATAAGAAGTACTCAATTGAAGCTCAGTATTTTATGATTTTTAAGAATGTTCTGTAATTTCGATGTGAATCAGGGATCACGATCAAACACAATTGAGCGAGGTTCTCCATAAAGTCTCAAAAATTTATTGATATAGAGTTACGCAAGGCACTCCAATGGAAATTTCTCCCTTATAGAAATGAAATTTGAAGATTCTATAAGTTGATCCACAATTACCCATATTGCATCCTTATATCTTGGATGATTGGGTAATCTAGTGAAACAATCCATGGGGATCTCATCCCATTTCCATGTATGAATAGGTAGGGGTGACAAGACTCCTCTAAGATGTTTCCATTCAACCTTTACATGTTGACATACAAAACATCTTTATACATAATCTGAAATATCCCACTTCAAGTAGTCCCACCAGAAATGTTTCTTCAATTTTCTGTAAAAATTAGTTCTACTAGGTTGTATATAGAAATTTGAGCTATTTTCATCGTCCAATAACACCCTTTTTTTGCTCGGGTATACAGGGAACACATATCCACTTCCCAAATTTCAAACATCCATCTTCACACCCAAAGTTACCAAACATCCCATAATTTATAACATTAATTTTGTAATTATATTTTCATCACTATAATGTGATATTTTAATTATTTCCAATGACGATTGTTTTTTATCCAATTAAAAAATTAATGGTGTTTCTCCTTCTTTGATAATTCTTATTTCAATCATTACTTGTTCAATGAATATAAGATCCCTTTCAATCCTCATTTTTTTAAACTCCATGATCCTTCCAACTCAATGCATTAAATACTATATTTTCCATTTTTGGGATGTATTGTATGAAACAATTTTAATCATTGAGTAGCTCAAGCCTTCACATGTGACTCATATTGAGTTTTTTCTATGAGTAGAAATATTTTAGACTATTATGATATGTATATATCTGACATTTTCTCAATAGATATAGTGTATCCATATATTCAATGTAATGATTATAATTTCTATCTCATGTTCATGATCTTAAATGTTTTGTTCATGAATTTTTAACTACCTTGATTGGTTGAAAATAACTATCTTATTCTATATAAGGACACAACCAATTGATTTATTTGATTCATCATTGTATATCATAAATAGACCATTTTTCGATGTTAGAGTTAGGATCCATGAATTAAATAATCTCATGTTAAATTATTCAAATCATTCCTCATATTAATTTTTCCAGACGAACATAACCCCTTTACAAGTAATCTTGGCTAACATTTTGGATAAACAGGTGAATTTTTTATCAAAACATGACTAATAACCTCCTAAAACAATAAAATGACATACCCAATAATGTTCATTCGATTAGGTCATTCCTAGATATACATCTTATTCACATGACCAACTAAGATTACAACCTTAAAGAAAATATGGGCCAGAAAAGAAACAGATGTTTCCCAAATTTAATCTTGATAAACATCCCATCTAATTTATTTTTTATAATAGTCTTCAGAATAATGCATAATTGATTATCATGATCTTCATTGATTTTGGAGTATTCTGGGATATCATAAATAAATACCACAAAAAAGTCATCATGATATTCCATGGAATCATTTTTCATTAAATCCATGAAAATATAGGGTACATTTTTTATTCCATAAGGCATTACTGTAAACTTATAATACCCATACCTAGTTCAAAATGCTATATTTGGAATGTATTCCTTCCTCATGTGAAACTGATGATGTCCATATCTAAGTCTAATCTTATAATCATATTGTGCTCCATGATGTTGGTCAAATAAATCAACAATATGGGGAATGGGAAACTTTTACATTATTGTAATAACATTGTTCTCTCTATAGTCAATGAAAAACCTCATGGATCCATAATTATTATGGAAAAATAAAACATGGGATCCCAATAGAGAAACATTAAGGTGGATAAATCCTTTACTACTCAATTATTCTAGTTTTCTTTATAAATTACACTATATCCACTATTGAAATTTTATAGGGAGTCCTTGATATAATCCTTACACTAGGAATTAAATAAATTGAAAACTCAATTTCCTGCTATGAAGTATGTATAACTATATCCTGTGGAAAAACATCAATGTATTCTTTCTAAATAAGTACATCATCAATTTGAACAATTATTTCCTCATATGTAGATATTGATTTATCATCCATTCCAAAAAATTTATTCAGTATATCTAAAGGGGTGGATCAATATAAGAATCAAATGGTGATGTTTCTTCTCTAAAGATAATGGATTCTACACCTTCCTCGCGTATCATCATTCCATTATTCCAACAATTGATTTATGCATCATATTTTGAAAGAGAATCTATGCCATGATTATTTCAATGTTGACCATAGGTATGACGATAAAATTATCAGATAAATTATATTTATTATCTATAATGGGGACTTGCTAACACATCCTTTTGGTAAGGAAACATCTCTTACTGTTTTTGACTAAAAACTACCATGTTAATGATAATCAGAAATATCTAATTTTTAAAGAAAATTGGGAAGATATAAAGGAATGTGATGATAATTATTGAAATAAATAATTGCCCATGTTAGAATAAACGATTATAGTACCATCCACCACATCATTATAAACATCATTTTTAGTAGTTTTATGTCAAATATTCATTGACTTTCTCCCTTGTCCTTATTTGGGTAATTCTTCCTTCACACATGATAAAATTATTGGAATAATGTCCCATCTCTTTATAATTGTAGAATTGGACATTGGTAGCTTCTTTCATTCCCTTGTAATCTCAATATTTGTGGCCAATTTCTTCACATTTATAATAGACTCCTTTTTCTTTTAAGTAGGTTCTAGGGTGTTTCCTTCCACAAGTATCACATTTTATAGAACACCTCTTTTCATTCTTCCCTTTATCCAATATTTCCTCTACCAACCTCTTATTCCCTTTAATTCCTTTAAAATAGAATTCCTTATAGAATTATTTCATTGTCTTGATTTCACATAAGACTATATCATTATTTGATGTGAATGTTTTGGAAACTATCTCCCTTTAAAATAATGGTTTTAAACAATCAATGAATTGATCAATCTTTCTCCTTTATTGTGTATGTATTCTGGTGCATGACTTGTTAACATTTTGTTGTTAGAATCATACTTTTCAATAATATCATCATCTTTTTTCCACAGATTTAGAAACTCTCTTTCCATATCCGCTCACTAATATTGAGGAAAATATTTTTCTATGAATATTTAATTAAAATACCCCCATTCCATATTTTATAAATCTTTATCCTCCTTTTTTCTTGAATGAGTAACATATATATATCATAATCTCCAAATAAATGATAAACTACCATGAAAACATTTTCCATTTCGTTACATCCCAAGGTTAGAAATATCTTCTCAAAATAATTTATCCACTACTCTATTATGAATTTGTTTTTAGTCCCATTCAATGATGGAGGTTGTTATCACATAATGTGGTCTAAAATTTCTCATCCACGTTGTAGTTAAGGGTACTTCATAGAGCTATGGTTATTGTTCATAACCTGAGTCAGTTGTACCTGTAAATATTTAAGTTTCTCAGCACCAGTCGCAACACAAGAACTAACTTAATTATCTCACATAGGGGGGTCCCTACTAGGTATATTCACGTTTATGGTTTTTCTATTCCTTTCACTATGTTCCATTTTTAAATTATGTCACACACTAGGTTATTTTATGAATAATATTTCATAATATCAACTATCAGAAAACTTAAATTAATTAAAATACTACACATAGTTAATCCCATAATAATAATCATGGATTTATTGAGGACTAATTTTATTTTAAATATATAAATATTTATTATAAAGAAGATGTGGATTATTATAATCATATCCCCCCAGGATTGTCCAACAAGTTGCATAGTAATGCATGTTGTTGTGTACCAGGTTACCCTGGGTCATGCCCGAAACACCTTGTTAGAGTTATTCATCCTAGGTAGATATTTTTTAGAACCCTATCAACATGTATTATCTAGACAGGGATATATTTTCTATGAAAATCCACACAATATCTTACTTACCAAAATTATAGGATGTTCTTGTATTTATATCGTCTATGTTTATCTTATGATTCTATTACCTAATGGACATTTCCTAATTCTAGTTTCCAATTTTTTTACTAAACTTCCTATGATAATAATTATATGGACCCGACCAGAGTTTCCATAGCTAGTTCCTTATTTTGTTACATTTTCATGATTTTAAGAATGTTTTTTCCTAATGGAATGAATTGTTTAGTATTTCTTAAAAAAACAATAGAATCAGAATATCAACATTACAACATGAAATGAATTCATAATTGAAAATCCAAATTACACATAGATTATCCCTACTAGTCATTTATTATATTAACCATCCAAACATGGGGAAAATAAATAATGAGAAATGGGTGATCTTATATGATCAGTAAGATTAATTTATACAATTTATGTTATCATAAAAATAACCACTAATCCTAGTGAAAAACTAGAAACACATGCCTTTAAAAATATACATGAGCATAATATTGATGGAATGAAAAATTATTAAATTGGCATAAATAAATGATCCTAATAGGTTGATACATAACCATTGATATTATACTAGTAAAATGATAACATGGTTTATTAATTACTAATACCAAAATGAGGGAATACATAATTTTGGACATCTGAAACATATTGTCAAGGCCTCGATGAAGTTGTTTCAAAATACTTGGGTAAGTCCTCGACCAAAACCCAATTTCATTTGTCTGGTGAGACCTGTCGATGCATTTAGGGGCTATGAAAGGCCCCACCCATCACATATTAAGTCTGATTCAATCCTCATATGAAAGGGGATAAACATAAACAACATGAAAATGTTAAATCACTTTCCCCAATATATACACATATACAAAAACCATTCATAGGAATATGGTGAATTGTATAAATAGAAAACATCCACTTTCAAACTAATCAAAAACAATTTAATAAAATATGTAAGATGATAAAAATAATATATTAATCACAATAAGACATAAAATTCAACAAAATTGTTTATAATAGAAAAAATAATCAAATATAATCATTGAGGAATTTTTGAGAAAAATTCTCTTTTACTTTAAAAAGAATAGTAATATTGGAAAAACAATTCCATTAAAATAGTAATTTACTAATGATGTTTTTCAATGGTAAAATTAGAGGTTTTAAAAAAATTGTCTTGAAAATATTATATAGTGAACATGAAAATTTTTATGTATTTGATATGTTTCCTTGAATGAGACATGTTTATCAAAAGGAATTATTAATGTTCTTTATAAAACATTTAACTCCCAATATAATAAATAAGGATTATGATTGGTGAAAATATATATAAAATTCACATAGAATTAATTGTGGGTAAAAAAATAATTATGAATTTAATTTGGAATAATAGAGACAAAGACTAACCCAAAATAAAATGGGGGTTAGGGTAGAAAACAATAAACTTGGGTCTTAATGTGTTCGGCACTATAGCTTAACGTGATGGATAATAAAATTATGTCCCTTAATTATTTAATTAGGAAACTTATATAGATGTTATTTATTTTTCAGAATTTTTAAAATTTCATTTATGGCCTTTTGATGAGTTATTAGATACAAATTTATCGCTCACGAGCGTTCGTTTCCGAGGTTTTCCTGATGTGAATTATTGTATTTGATAATGGAAGATTATGTGGAAGGATAATTATTATTCGGAGTTGAATTAATATGATATTTGTGAACATAAATTATTTTAAATGGTTATACCAATCATTTGGATATATATTATTAGTTAGATAACACAATTAGTGATAATCATTTAGATTTAAACAACGATTTTTGGATGTCAACAAAATTGTATTAAAATTTTATTTAATATCGTGTATAAATGATGGTCCCAGAACTATTACAGAATTTATAATACATATATTAAAATCTTTTCCAACTATATAAATAGTTTCATGACCAGCCATGACGAAAAAATTTATGAATAAATCTTCGTCACCTTCAAATGTTTTAAATCAGCACCTTCGAGACATTGTATTTGTTTTTAAAACAAAATAGAGTAAGGTTATCAATGAAAAATCATTAATTAACATGATATAATTTCATCATAATTTTTATACTGGTGTTACTATGATCATTTAGATATGGGGTAGGAGATAATATTAAATAAAGTAACATAAATGAAATTAAAAGGGAAAAATGAATATGATTTTACCTCTTCATTACTCCTCCTTGAGAACCACCTTATAAGAAGGGGGTTTGGTATTTTGGAAATAAAAATATCTCTTTTATTTTTGAAGAGCATATGGATGTGTATTTGGGAATAAATATAAGATGATTAAAGACATAGAGGTTGGAAGAGAATAGAGAGTGAGGGGTGGTTTTTAAAGTGGACGATTGGAGTGATTTTTGAATATCATATACATTGTGTTATTATTTTGATCAAGAAATGTAATATTGCTTGATCATTGTGAAGAAAATAGTAATAGTTTTATGTGAGTTCAAACCAATGGCGATTTAAATCATCTATGACACAAACATGGTGAATAAATTTATTTATTTATCAAATTTCGTAAATCATTGAATTTTACTATTCAAAAAAAATTCTAGTATTTAAGAAAAATATTATAAATCCACCCAAACCATTTTATAATTTTTTTAATTAAAAAATAAAATCCATTTTATAATTTTTTTCTAATTAATATAAATATATTTTTAAAATAAAATCATTATTTAATTGAAAAATACATATTTTAAATTTTAAACTGATTTTACAATATTTTAAAAAATTATTTAATGTATCATAATATTATCTTAAAATCATAGGAAAACAAAATATTTATTTAATAATAAAAACAATTAAAATAAATTTTATTTTAAATAAATTTATTTATTTAAAATTTTACTTCAATATTTTTTTCTAACAAAAAATATCAACACCTAATTATTAATTTTTTAAAATATTCACATCCATTTATATGGTGCCTAAATTTTATTTATACATACATTCTTGAGGTTTCTATTCATAAGGGTGCATTAATATTCAAAAGGGTAAGTTACTATTCATAAGGGTATGGTACTATTCATAAGGGTAATTATCAATTAGCCAAAAATGTAATCTTATCCTATCAAACTCTAAATATATTGTGGATCACCACTATGTATGCAAGTTTTTTTAAATTGAAATCATGGAAGAATAAACATTATGTTTAGTGGCTAGGTTATGACTATAACCTATAACAAAGTGGTTGTTTCATAGGGGATCATTGTTGCATTAATTTTATATTAATTTTATTTGACAAACCATGGGGTGATACAAAAAGGTTAAATAAGATCATAGGTGGTAGGCCACATCAGTTTTAGTGAGTTTTATGTTCATTAAGGGGGGAGAGATGACGTATTGAAAAGGGTTTGAATATAGTGACATGGTATTTTGTTTAAATAATAAATATTTTTGTGTGTGTCTCTTTATATATTTATTTTTAGAAATGTGTGTCAATCTTGGAATATATTTTAAAAATTTACTCACAAAATACTTTTGGGCCATCAGAGAAAGCCTACTATCCCGATCATGTATTATTATTCATATATGTATATATATATGAATATATATTCATACATGTATGTATTTACATATCCATGTGTGTGTGTTTGTTGCTATAAATGTTATAATTCTTATTATAATAATTGTTATATATATGTCATCAAAAAATTTTAAATTATACATTTCATCTGGATATTTTACGGTGAAAAACATAATACTTAATTTGACGTAGAGATGTATATTTATATATATGGGCATTCCATGTGCATTCCTATTTTAAGAATTTTTTTAATAAACTAATATTATATAAATATTTAAATCAATTCAAAAGATATATTTCAAATTTACAAAACAAAATTAATCTATAAATTTATAGAAGATATTTAATAGTTTAAATTTTATCCCCTTTTTAAAATTATAGTTCAAATTCATAATTTAAATTAGAGTTATAAATATCCATTGTAAATTTAATATTGTGAAATAGAGCAGTGACTTTATAAAATAAATGTACACAAAATTATTTCCTTGTGCATTTTAATTTCACCTTAAAAATTAATCCATGTTAAATAACATTAAATTTTATTTTTATTAAAAATTTAAATAATTATTTATAGCATAAATTTATAGTTATAATTTAACATTATATATTTCAATTTGGGATTCATAGTGTAAATGGACACATCAAAAGAATTTATGATTATTCAATTTTCTTCAAAAAAACACAACTATGTTAAATAATATAAACATATATATTAATTATAAAATTCAAATTCAACTTTTAAATTTAAATATGAACCATAAATATATTTTGGTAATTTAGAAACATTAAATTTCCATGTGACGTTGATGTATAGATTCATACACAAGGAGAATCCTTGTACATTCCAAATTACACTAGAAATTTTAATCAATGTAACATAATATAAAAGATATTAGGAACTAGAAAATTACATTTATTATTTTTTAAAATATAATCACTAAATTTGATGTGGAAATTTAACTGTTAAATAATTAAATATGATTATAATGAAAATTTAATTAACATGATTAGTAAATATGCATTCCCTTTTCATGTAAATTTTTTTATCAAAATGGGATAATATAATATATTTCGACAATAAAAATTCATTTTTAATTTTTTATATATACCAGAACAATAATTTTTTCATATCAATTTTATTGTATAGATTTAAATTTAAAATATAAATGGAAATTTAAAATAATAAATATTCAATATTACAAGTTAGTAGATTTTAATACACAAGAATATTCCATGAGAATTAAATATTCATTCCAAAAAATACATTTAAGTTAAATAATATAAACGATACAATATATGTTTTTTATATATGAGAATTCATGCATTCCCATATACACAAGTCTCTTTGTGTGTTATTGTAATGAAAATAATAATAATTATTTATTTATTCCCACTTTTAATTTTTTTGATTAATACTGTAAATATATAATACAAATCACATTATATATATATTTATATTATAATTATACATGTATGTATGTATTTTTGAATGTATGTAGACCCAAACACGCACAAACATATATTCATGTGTCTGAAGATAAAAAAATCCCTCGTAAATATATTAATATATATATCATATCATTATGTGTGTCTATGAAAGTACATTTGTCGGTGGGTATGTACATTTCTATTTTTGTATGCATTTATGAATTTATGTATGTATAAATGTACACATGTATGCATGCATGTATGTATGTACGTATTCATGTTCAAAAATATTTGATGAAAAAATGAAATACATAATCACATATCATATATGATTCTAGAAATAGCTATATCAATGGAAATATCCCAATTTCATATATGAATAAAAAAATTAATATCATATGAAGAAATCATCAAAAAATTAAATTTTATAAAATAAAATAAAATAAAGGATAGAGAGAATATAAATTATTGATAGGATGAAGGTATTATAAATCAAAATTATATGTTTACTCTTGTATTTCTCATGTGACCCAGAGAGGCTTATCTATTAGGTTATAAACTCATCCCATCTCAAAACAAATCATTGGATTATTTTTCAAAATATTAATTTTTAAAAGAAGAGCATATGAACAAAATAGAAGAATGTTTTTTATATAACAAAAATAATTTTAAATTTCAATGTTACAATTGAGATATCTATTTTAAATTATATATGGTTTCATCACATTCTCATATCCTCCCCCACAACTAATTCAAAATATTATCTTCCAAGGATACAATCTCCTTGAATTAACATTTTTTGGTTTCCAAAAATTGAACACTAACATCGGGGTTGGATTCATACTTTCTAAATCACCCCCAATATGAGTTACGTGGCAAATATATATGCCATTTTATCTGTATAATGTGGTATGGTAAGGTTTTTTATGGTATTTAGGGTTTTTTGGATGGTTTTGGGGCTTTTGAAAGGGTCCATGGTTTGAGAACAGTTTGTGAAAACCATGTAGCTTCTCTAAAAAAATTGTGCACCATAAGGGAGAGGAATCTGGGAGGGCATAGAGTTTTCCAAACCATGCAGCCTACATAGGTAAAACATGTATCTTTTTATAATGGGATTAAACACAATTGGCGTATAGTTTGTCTGATCGTGTTTTACAACCATGCGGGGTACCCTCTTAAAGAAGTAGGATGCACATTGTTAGAGCACAGTTTTCCTAACCATGTAGCTAACCATGTTTGGTTTCAAAAGTGGGACATATAATATTGCATTTCACATGATTTTAACCCAAAAACATCCATTTGAGCCCCATTTTGACCCACAATTGTGTTTTCCATCTATCCATGGTTAGGTAACCTATCTCACTTATATTGGAAGTGATTCAATGGGTTCTCATGTTAGTTGGAAGTTGATTCATCCATGGTAATTTCATGTTTTTTCATAGATATAATCTTCCTTATATTATAGATTTAATATCTAATTCTTTTGCAGATTTATCTACGGTTTTTATTTCTTTAAATGGATATATTGGTCTTTTTTGTTTGGGGAAATCTTTTACAGTGTATTTTTTGATATTTCACCCGGATTTGGTGAGAATTTGTGTCTTTTGTTGTTTTATAAACAAAACGTAATGGTAGGTGGATTCTCCCTCTACTCCTATTACAATAACATGATGGATTTAATTTTAAATAATTTATTTATTTTTTATTGATTTTGAAATTGAGGTGTGAAGATAGGTTTCAATCTCTTGGGAGATGATTCGTGGTTTTTAGAAGAAACTGGATATGGTTGTCCAATATGCATTGTTGTTGGATTTTAAAATGATGATTTAAAAATTGTTTTATTGGTTTGATTTAGGGATATGGGTTTTCAAAATGGTTTTATATTAATATATTGTTTTGTGGAAAAAAATTGGCATAAATGGGTGGAATAGGTTTGGGCATAATTGGTCGAAATTTTATTGGAATAGATGTGGATTAAGGGAATTTTCAATAAATGGTTTATTTTATTGAAATGGGTTTTTCATCTCTTTTTGGAGATATTTTTTTCATTAATTGGATTATTTTTCATGTAAATGTTTTGGTATCATGGTTTCGGAAAATATTAGTTGACATTTTATTTGTAAATGCAGATTTGATGGATGTTGGATTAAGTGGATAACCCTGATATAGAAAGGATGAATACTGAATGTGAAGCACCACCATCTGAGGATTGGAATTATTCATGATGTACCATTGTATAAAGTGGATGAGGTATGGATGTAATGTTCCACCATAAATGGTAACAATGATCTCAGGTGGTTACGATATTTATAAGGTGGAGATATGTGTGCGGTCACGTGAGAGGAACTGTGTTATGCTGATATGTAAAGGAAAAAGGGTATAAAATTTTTTGATTGATTTTTTATGTAATTGTGCTAGGTTTGTGTAATGTTTTGGTAATTATTTTTTCGGTGGTTGGAAATTTTTGAACTATTTTCTTTATTTTATATAAATTGTTTTAAATATATGTCATAACTTGTTCAATGCGAGTGGCATGAGAAGGGAAGTATTTTGGGAAAATCCTACTGTGTATCATTACTCACCCACTATGTGGGTATTTTTATGAATTTGATGGTTTTTTATTTCAAGAAATAGGTAATTCATAATCATATAATCTTTTTAGCAGTTCATCTTGATGCTTGGATGGTCTTGTGGAGTTGGATCTTGGATCTTCGTGTGGAACTATGGATACATATGTTGATTCCTTATGTTCCAGTTGTTTTATTCATACAATGTCGAAAATTGATTATAGTTATTTTATTGTTTGTTATGATAATCTTTTAGTATGGTGTTATTTTTATATAATGCTAGCATGCATCGTGGAGTACTTTTGTTACTGGCATTTTTGGTTGGTTGTTTTTATTTTAAAGAGAAAATATTCCCCCAAAAGTTCATGAAGATCTTGAAATTTATTTATAGCCTTTGGTGCCTTGGAGATGTCACTTAATTATGATTAATATTCCATATCCTTCTCAATATGATGAAAAAGGGTGAGACATTACATTTGGTATCAGTTTGGTTAACCATTTTAAATATGTTTTCGGTTATGGATACGGCATTAATTCAGGGATTATTCCATATGTTGGGATTTTTACAAGGTGTAGAATTATAAGAATGAGAAATTTAGTGAATAAGAATATGTATTTATTATTTTTATGATGAACTGGATGTGAGAACGGTGATGGGTACATATGTTTTTGGAGACACTTATCAGCTTAGAAATATAATATTCACGGGTTTAGATAAATATATGGGCATCGAATTCATGGTAGAAATGATATCCCAATATGAGTTCTTATCTTATTTAGAGTATCGATTAATGTTCTTCCAGGAATGTGTTTATTTTTGAAAAAATTGGAAATTGTTATCAAATGTGATATTTTGAAAAGATAATGGTTATGGTATTTTGAAAATTGATTTGTTTTAAAAACATGGAGTATTTTTTTTAAATGATTTAAAGTGGGAAATTCTCATTTTTGTGAAATCATATTTCTGATATTGGTACCCCTATCGGTGGGATGAGTGTGGGTGGTGGGGCCCTAGAAATTTTACCCTAATCGGTGGGCATTTCCCAGGCTCAAACCACCCAAAATGGATCGGTTCAGGGAGGACTAATAATAAAGCTAATGATCCCTACAATATCATTCCATCCAGATCATCCAAGGGTTACCCCGATGTATTTCTTACTAAATTTGGTTATCCCATCTATCCCTCTAATATGGATCGTCTTGAAGACTCCTGCATCTTACAAGTGTTATCTAACATTTTGTTTTTCAACAATAGAGTTCCATGTTTCAACCTCCATTCATCCTCTAACCCACATCATGAGATTTGGTTCTAATCAGCCGTCGTTGGAGATCAATGAGTTGTATGTCATATCATCATGGAATTTGAGGTTCTCGAAAGCTATGCAGGTTCTCAGTAAATGTAATTTTTGTGTTCATATCCAATAAGAGGATTATTTGTTTCATGCTTTGTCATTTCAATTTCATCATTGTGATGACTGAATTTTTCTTCTCTCCCCTTGGAATGGTGACTTAAAAAGGGATGAGATTGAATTAGGATGGGTGTTTGGTTAAACCACCTAAGGATGCCTTTTCCTTCTAAAATCCGGCCATTCCCAAAAGAATCCGGGATATCCTGGGTTTCATTATTTTCCTTGATGATCCAAACCTTTATCTGCAACAGTATCATAGGGTTAACATATGTGTTGTGATGGATATATTTTAGTCACCGCCATGTGGCCTCGCAAGTAGGTTGGTGACAAGGAAGGCTTCTGAATTTTCTTAATTATGAGGATATATTTGGATACTATCATTCAGGTCATCGTCATGGTCACATGTGAAACTAGTGCGAGCAACCCAAACATCGGGTCATGTTATTCCAAAAAGATAGTCACTCCATAGGGTTTTCAGATTCTATCCAATAGGCCCCAACTACATCTGTCCTAATGCTTACAGGTGAGGGTATCTAATAAGTTGAAGCTCCCTCATTCCAACATGATCAAGGATTCCTGGGCCATCATGGTTTTTAATATGTCCTAACTTCTCTCCTCCTCCATCGACATTGGGTGTGTCATCTCATTCTTCTCATACACTAGAGATAGGTGGTTGTCTCAATCCATAGTTTAATAGTGAATGGTTTTTCTCTACATAAGAAGAATGGAAAAAAAACACATTTTTTATAGAAGATTATTAACTCTATACCCTGGGATAATGATCCAATATTAAAATTTCAATATAAATCACCCTGGGGAATCCTTAGATGATAGAGGTCTAGTTTTTCTCACTCTTTCATTAAATAATTTTATTAATAGTGTATTTGAAATTTCATGTAAGGATGGTGGTACAACTAGAAATAAATGTTGTAATCCCAAGGGGGTGGAGGGAGGCCATAATGGTAATAAGTAGAATTTTTTGTGATTATAGGATGATTAGTGGGACAACATGAGTGTAGGCAATGCGGGAAAAGAAGTGTCACGTTTGATTCACCTAGGACGATATCCAAAACTCAGTACTATTGTGGTAGTTATACATTGTAATCATGTTATGTATATGAGCTATGACCTCCACTTTACAACCATAATTTTAATATCTCTAATTTCCCTACCCGATCTCTGAGGGGTCAAGACAGAAATATGGTACATGTAAAATTAGATAATCTTGTTTACAGACGGATTCAAATCAGAGGCTAATTCAGTTGTGTGACATAATGTTTCCCAAGAGCAAATCCAGAACTATGGATTCAATGAAGGTATGATCGTGCAATTCATAGGGTGCATGTAACTTTTTTTATCTCTTATGGTACATAGTGGTTAGAGAATTGTAAGCTTTACTTATTTTATGTGGTTGTTTAGTGTTCAGGTTCTCACCCCACCCCCTATAAGAGTTTTCATTCTCAATAAATAATTAATTTTCCATCATGGTTATGATAGATTCAATGTTTTAGAATTTATTGTTGTAATCCACCAATTTCAAGAGAGTGTGACTTCAGGTAGATGTTATATTGATAGGAATACCACTCGGTAGGGATTATGGAGAGCAATTGATGGAAGACTCTAAAAAATGGTTTAAAATGATACCTAGATTAACCAACCACTCGATTAAAGAATAGTTCATTTCTTTTTAGGTTGTGGATAGTGGGAATGAAATGGATGTGTTGATGAATTTGGATCATTCAATTATGTTTCAGATGATGAATGCACCCATCATTCGAGTTCATTCAGAACCAGAAAGGGTTGAGTTGTGGTTAAATTTGATGAAGCAACTATTCAATTTCATATTCACACTTGTGGACATTAAATTCAAGTTAGAAACATCCTTATTTGAAGAACATTCATGTTAGTGGAAAGATTTAGTGGTCCAGGGCCAAGCTGGCCATGGTATGACATGGGTGGATATTGAAGAATTGTTTAAAAATAATTATACCCTCATGTGTTCAGAATTCATAGAAAATTTATTACCTCGTATTGAAATAGGATAACCTTTTTGAAGACCAAATATGTCACTAAATTAAAATATTTTATTAGGTTTTTAATCGAGGATAATGATAGTACATCTTTGAGGGAATGCATTTTTTAATCAAGAATATGGTAAGAAATTTAATTGATGATTTCGTTGCTCTGTATAATAAATTATACATACATAGTAAATAGAGAAATAGTGGATTAAATAGATATATTGGGTTATTTGAGCAGCGTAGTGATGTTGATACCCATTTGAAATTGGGGAATATTCATCATTATTATCCCAGTTCTATAAGGTCAGGTGTTTGTGACACTTCTCGGGGGTCTCAAGGATCTTATGTCTCGACGAGATGAGGGAATAAGTATACCCTCATCAATAGATTATTTTTATTCATTGTGATTCTAGGAATAAAATGACTCCTCAATAAGTGAAATTCCAAAAATGCAATAAGGAGAAAACTGTGGACTATAAACAAGTGTGTGGAGATGAGAAGTTTGTGGTGGATGATCAGTTGAGACCATCCATGGTGAGAGGTACAATTATTTGGAATTATTTCTTTATTCAATCATTGTTTTAAACGAGTTCATCTCATTATTTAATTACTTCTCATGCTATTTATTTTTTGGGGTTTAAAATTAGAAATTATAAATTCTATTAAGAAACATAAAACTCCACTAGGAAAAACAGAGTGATGAGCCATTAAATATTGACCATGTCATGTAAATAATGAAGAGGATGAGTTAATATGGTTATTCTCAATGATTGAGATGGTTTTTTATGATATAATCATGGGTATGGATTTGTTAATAATGTTTAAAGACCCAATTGTTGGTTATTGGAGAATGGATAGATTCAAGAATAATGATGGCATTGACCATATATTCAAAGGGTAGAGAAAGGAAAATGTGGGTGGAATGGTCTTGTTGGCACCAGTAGTTCAAATGATCTTATATTAGATAGCAAATCTATCTCAATATTCAATAAAACATATTAGTAGAAGTAGTTTTCTGGAAGTTGTCAACTTGTTTCTTAAGGTATTTCCCGATGATTTCTTAGTGTTTACTCTCATAAGGTCATTGAGTTTACAATTGATCCCCCCCAAGGAATAGTCTAACCTCACTTCCATATTACTGGATGGAAGAAGTATAATTGAGGGAATTGGATGTGCGGCTAGAAGAGCTATAAAGAAAAGTGTTCATCCAACCAAGAACATCTCTATGGGAATCACAGATCATGTTATTGAAAAATTCATATTAAAATATTTGGTTCAATTTAAATTATCAAAATATTAAGCAAGAGATGATAATTTACCAATATCCACTCCCATGAATTGATGATCTATTTGATCCGTAAATTGGATCATAGTTGTTCTCCAAAATTGGCATGCCATAGGATATCATTAGTGTTGTGTGTGAAAGGAATGATACTCAAAAAAAACATCCATAATGAGTAAATATGTCATTTATGGGTATGTGGTTTTGCAATTTGGTCTTACAGATGCACCATCATGATGAATCCAAGTGGTTTGTTGAAGTTGAAATTGTATTGAATTGCTTGAGAATATAAATAATTAAATGAGTGAAAATTGTATAGACTATAGATTTTGTGTAAAATTTACATAGAATTGTTTCATTGGATGATTCTGTTTCAATAATGTTTACATGATTGACTAAAATAAAATTAATAATGGATATCAAAAAAGATTCTTATCATTTTTCATGGTGGTTTGAAAATTTGGAATTTGTCAATTATGGATTATTTTATTAAATGGTACTTATATATATTATTATCCACCCATATATTCTATCCTCGAAGGAAGCATGAATGTAAGATCTTCCCATTGATATTATAGTTCATTCAACCATTTTAGCCAAAATATACATTAAAAACCTAGGATAGAATTGGCATTGATTTACCAAGTCAATTATAAATGGCTGATCTTCACCACGAGATTCTTTTTTTATAGAGAATTGATGTGATGAATTCTCTAGGAATCCTCACCCGAATATTCTATACAGCCAATGCTCCAAACCATGCCACCTATAAAAAATTCATGCCTTCCAAGCTCCATGACCATGTCATCATCTTGGTATATTTCTAATGGACTTTCAATCAACCTCTTTGAAGCATCATATTCAAAAATCTATGCCAGAGTATACTCATCATCATTTCTATATCCATGTCGATATTTGAGTGGGTCCAATATTGAATGCATAATCTAGGTGATTTTGTAATCCTAATATAATCGAAACATGATGAAACATCATATTCGTCATATATAAAAGATCAAATCATGAATTTATTTTGTGGAGAAAAATGAATTTTTGAATGATGGTGAAGGGTCATGGTATGCTTGTTAGCCTATAACCAAATGAGTCTTGAAGGTTCTTGTCATGACCCCCTCCCACCAAAGATGCCCCTCTTGAACTAGAAATGGTGAAAGGGAGATAATGACACCCAAGTCCTACCCCCAGTAGTCCCTAGAGTGGAAACTAACACCAAGGGTATGAGTTTTAACAAATATGGGGGGAATAACCCTTTTATTGTTTAAGATCGGGAAATAGGGTGATTCATACACCAAAAGAAAAAGGAAGAAGTAAATGAAAATAAACCCAAAAACAAACCCATATGCATGTTTTATACAATACTGAAATAAAAGTACAAGTACGATAGAAGCTCTAAAGTATGATACCAAAAGAAACTGCAACAAGAAAAACTCCAACGCCCAACTAGAAAGAACTCGCATGGTCCCTGATGTCCTCCTAAAAACCTGAAAGTAAACGTAGGGTGAGCATACAAGTACACTCAGTAGGAAAACCTAATGCTCTCATGTACTGGTGGGGATACGTCCTAATGCCCCGTGAGAAAACAGAAGGAACCAAAGCCTAGCAAAAAATCTATCCACCCAACCTTACAAGACACACTCACCAAATATCGGAAGTCAATAGAGTAGTATATTAATATTATCAAAGTATGGGTACCACGCACCACCTTCCCAATGAATACTGCTCATGCCCTCACGCCTAACACTCTGATTCTTCCCCCACTTCCTGAGCTATTGTCACAACCTGGCCATATGAAGCTCGATCTAGTGCCGCAACCTAGCCATACGAAGCTCATAGTATCCCGCCAGCACTCAATCCTCGGCCATCATAGTATCCAGCCGGCACCCAATCCTCGGACATAACCACATCTCATCCCGAAGACACCTAGGAACCACATCACATCTCATCCTGAAGACACCTGGGAACATATCACATCCTCATCCTGAAGACTCTTGGGAAACATATCTCATAACCTTCCCTAAGGATCATGGGCTATAGAAAAATGGAAGAGGGGTCACAGGGAAGAACAATAACCATCTATCCTTTAGATGTTTGAGAATCTCACCCCCCATCCCACAGGTGTTCGGTACATAGTGCTCAACATGGGTGGGGTGTGTAAAGAAACATAAAACGTACATATTTATATAATTATATCAACCACTCAGCCCATCCTAAGTCTTATACACAAAAGATCTGGGCACTTTCCTCAGCACTGCTTCCTTGAAAGTATGATCACAATAAACAATCCCAAACCCCATTAATATTTTCATGTTTCAACATTTTTAGTTTATAAAATCATTAACTACTGAGAAACTAACAACAACCAAACTAGATCAATCATTCGTAAAACATATCCCTGCTGACCACAAATAATGTTATGGAAAACACAAGCAACACAATACCATTTTCTTTTATCATCCAATAAATTCCATTTATTTTACAAATTTAATCAACTACCATTCCTCACAATTCATTATTTAACTCTTCAAATTTTATTCATATGCACAACCAATTCCCGCAGCCCTACTGCCAACCACCATAACCACAAAAACATCAGAAACAATACCTGTACCACATCATCATCCCTTTGATACCATTTACCGCATATCCTCTTCCCATCACAACTATATCATACACGCCGACCCACAACCAAGAGAACCAAAGCCTCCCTACTCACTCATTCCCCAAAAACCCATGAAACACCCCTTTACATAATTAAACCCCAACCAGCACCCACAAAATCATTCGTTCATTTAGTTTAACCGGGTGATCATATAAGGGTTCTAGGTATTCATTTAATTGCTCAAGAAAAGGCCCCCAATGACCGTGATTTTTAGTAGGCATAAGCCTATTCAATCCACAAAATAATCAAGGATAAGCATTGATGGAAATAAAAGAAAAATATCAACAAACAATTCCCCAAACTCGTTCATTAACCAGTTATTATCTTTATTTACTGGTTCAACCATATCTCACGAAAACAAGAGGATACCCACCCTGCATGATGCGCAAAAGAGAGAGAGATGAAAGTAAGATCCCTACCTGAACATGTTTTGATGTCCTTCTGTGAGAACAACCACCACGGGGATTACAATCACTCCTCCTGATGACTACGCCCTCCCGTGGACACTGTGGCACAACTGCTTTACCAACCAAGATAGACTCCATTAAGGTTTAAGGTCTCACTTGTCATAGCATGGGAAGTAGGAACAGAAAGAGGAGATCGAGGAAGGAATAAGAACGGGGTATAACGTACCATTAGGATGATGATCGTTGAAAAGCATCATTCCCATAAAATATCAGCAATCTCCTCAGTAAGAAACTATGAAGAGGAATTCAAAGAAGAGGGAAAGGAATGAGTTGCATGATGTTCACCTCGTTGACACAATCCCGCAGCCACCGACTGATCGACGATCGGAGTCTGGATGAAGAAGATATGAGGAAGGCTTCTGGGTCATACAGCCGTGCAGAGAAGAAGAGAGTTCCGTAAATAACACATGACCCTCTCTTATATAGGAAACAAAAAGGTAAAATGGTACACCTCGTGTATTAATGAATACACGAGGTGACCGTACAATTGTTACATTGTCTGACTGGTCAACACACGACACGTCATGCGGTTTCTATGCGTTTAATGATAATAATAACTTCAATTAATAATAGGTGTTTTATTGACCTGTGACATGAGTCATAAAAAGGTATTCATCATTGGTATTAAAATGACCATCATAATTTCAGGGTTGCAACGTCATAGATAGTTCGCCATTCCAACACCGTATGAGGGAGATATGTTGGATACAAGATCCCGTAATAATAATGATATTATTATTATTTGGCGTTTCGTGGATCCGAGATGCGAACCATAATTTAATATCCAACATTAAACTTGAATTGATCATATTAATTACAGGATCACATCTCCATTGATGGAAGGTCAATCAGACATCGCACGTGGGAGTTACAACGGGTCGAAGATTTAATAATATTATTAAATCTATTAATTCACGAGCATTTTGGGTACTCGATCTGAAAATCCAGAAAAGACATCCAATATTGGACTCATAATTTCCGTCACGATGTTAGGGTCGCACTTCCGCTGACGTTTCGTAAAACTGAGGTCACAAGAAGAAGTTATGGATGAAACATGGTTTTCCCAACAAAATTAATAATTACATTATTATTTTATTATTTTATTTAACCATTTTTCATCAAATCCAAATCCCAAGAACAAAATCTCTCAAATTGGTGCGCATTAGACCCATGATTGACTCCTATTTTTAACTTATTTATTTTATTGCTTTAAATTTTAAATCATTATTTCTTTTAAACTCTTCCTCTCTCCAATATAATTCTTTCTTCCATAATCCCCTCCCTCCACCAAAAGTGGCGCCTCCCCTTCCTTTCCTCCATGCGGAATGCCCCAACCTCCATTTAAAACCTTTATCATTATTTTTTTAACACAATAGTAATAAATCCTATTTTAATTTTATTTCTTTTATTTTACAATGATTAAATGAAAACCATTTAATCTAATTAACAAAAAATATTTTCACCCCACCCTTATAAGTTATTATTATCAAAACTTATTATCATAACACGCGTCGTGATTGACCACATCAAATTTGTACAAAGTAATGGTCTGAATAGGTCTGGGCCATTACATTAGATAACTCTCAAAACAATCTCGTCCTCGAGAATTATAAACCAACCCATAAAAAGGGGGATAGGTCCGAACAACCACCATGCAAGATACGTCTCAAGGATCTCATCATAATAGGAATCCAACCACTATCCTGATTATATGAGTTGAGTAATTCCTTCCCCCATGTTGAGATATTATCCTCTTTAGGCGGCACTGACTCACCTGCATGGGTTTAATTGCATCCACATTAATGCGTCTCGATTAGGGATTAGGTACTCCCACCCGTATAATTTAGGATTTATTATACACAAACTTCCCCCAAAACTGCACAAAACCATCACCACGCTTCCCCAACACATGGATTGGGGAATTCCTTCTCCTGTGTCAAGATACTATCCACTTTGGGTGGCACTGACTCGCCCGCACGGGTTTAATCGCATCCACATTAATGCGTCTTGATTAGGGATCAGGTCCTCCTCTCCACACATGTTAGGACTATTCACACACATTTAAAGGAAAGAGGGAAACAACTTAGCATTATAGACTCATGAAAAAAAAAGTTCTAGGACCAAAGCATGGGTGAGAATGTGTTTCAACAAAGGAGTGTAATGCTCTGGAATTTAAACAAAACATAAACGAGAGCATTTAAGTAAAACCAAAAACATCTCTCTCAATCTCTGGCCTTTCTAGGGTTGCCGCTTATATTGCATGCAACTGTCCACGTCCCACTCCTCTGCCTTTCTATTGACGTCCAGGTGCCATAGCTTTTCGGTAAACAAAGAACACATAAACCCAAGTAGCAAGGAAATTTTCTCAATGTTTCATTTTATCATTTTATTTCTATTTCTTTCCCAAAACACCCAAATCAAGTAAAACACAAATCATGATGATGCATGCACCTTCCATAGGGTCTATAACCTGCAATAAATGTAGTCTTACTTGGTCGTTCAGTAAGCTCAGAGTCCTTACATCGGATCACGGGGGCCTTATAATCATGTGTCGTAGCCGGTCTTCCCTGGCCTATGTCATGCACCAAGATCATCCAACAATGTTTCCCTACCATCCCATGCAATCCTCACTATTCCTAACTCTAGACTCCTTCCTATCTCCCAACCATCACCTCTGATACCATTCTGTCATGACCCCCTCCCACCAAATATTCCCCTCCTGAGTAGGAAATGGTGAAAGGGAGATATGACCCCCGAGTCACGGCCCCAATAGGCCCCGGAGTGGCGACTAGCACCAAGGGTATGAGCTTTCACAAATATGGGGGGAATTACCCGTTTTATTATTTAAGATCGGGAAATAGGATGATTCAAACACCAAAAGAAAAAGGAAGAAGTAAATGAAAATAAACCCAAAACCGAACCCATATTCATGTTTTATACAATACTGAAACAAAAGTACAAGTAAAAGAGAATCTCCAAAGTATGATACCAAAAAAAATAAAGAAAAAACTACAACCAGAAAAACTCCAACTCCCAACTAGCAAGGTCCCCCACGGTCCCTGAAGTCCTCCTGAAAACCTAAAAGTAAACGTAGGATGAGTATACAAGTATACTCAGTAGGAAAACCTAAAGCTCTCGTGAACAAGTGGGGAGACATCCTAATACCCCATGAGAAAATAGAAGGAACCAAAGCCTAGAAAAGAATCTATCCACCCAACCTTACAAGCCACACTCACCAAATATCGCAATTCAATAGAGTAGTATAGTAATATTATCAAAGTATGGGTACCCCGCACCACCTTCCCAATGAATACTGCTCAAGCCCTCATGCCTAACTCTCTGATGCTTCCCCCTCTTCTAGAGCTAGTGCCGCAACCTGTCCATATGAAGCTCGAGCTAATGCCGCAACATGGACATACGAAGCTCATAGTATCCTGTCGGCACTCAATCCTAGGCCATCATAGTATCCCGCCGGCACTCAATCATCGGCCATCATAGTATCCCACCAGCACTCAATCCTCAACCATAATCACATCTCATCCCGAAGACACCTTGTAACAACATCACATTTCATCCCGAAGACACCTAGGAACATATCACATCCTCATCCCAATGATTCTTGGGAAACATCTGTCGTAACCTGCTCGAAGCATCTTGGGATATATATCTTGGAAGAGGGAGCACATGGAAGAATAGTAACCAATCATCCTTTAGATGTTTGAGAATATCACCCCCCGTCCCACAGGTGTTTGGCACGTAGTTCTCAACATGGTTGGGGTGCATAAAGAAACATAAAACGTACATTTTTATATAACTATATCAACCACTCAACCCATCCTAAGGCTTCTACACAAAAGATCTAAGAACATTTATCGGCACTGCTACCTCAAAATTATGCACACAATAAACTGTACCAAACCCCATTAAGATTTTCATGTTTCAACAGTTTTAGTTTATCAGTTCATTAACTACCAAACAACTAACAACAACCAACCCAGATCAATCTTTCATAAAAAATGACCCTTACAAATACAAATAATGTTAGGGAAAACACAAGAAACACAATACCATTTTCTTTTATCTTCCAATCAATTCCATTGATTTTCTGTATTTAATCAACTACCATTCCCCACAATTAATTAGTTAACTCTTCCATTTTTATTTATATGCAAAACCCAACCCTGTAGCCCTGCTACCAACCACCATAACCAAAAAGACATCGGAAACAATACGCGTACCACATCATCATCCCTTCGATACCATTTACCGAAGCTCTGATTCCCATCACAACCATATCATACACGCCAACCCACAACCAAGCCAACTGTAGCCCCGCTTCTCACCCATTCGACAACAACCCACGAAACACCCTTCACATAATTAAACCCCTACCAGCACCCACAAAATCATTATTTCATTTAGTTTAACCGGGGTGAACATAAAAGGGTTATAGGTATTCATTTATTCATCCAACCTTACCTGATTAACCAATTTACACATTTTATGAAATTCCATCCTGAAAACAATCCAGAAAAATAGGGAAACATTTAATTTCTCAAGAAAAGGCCCCCAACGACCATTATTTTCAATAGGGATAAGCCTATTCAATTCACAAAATAATAAAGGATAAGCATTGATGGAAATAAAACAACAATATCAACAAACAATTCCACAAACATGTTCTTTAACCAGTTATTATCTTTATTTACGGGTTCAACTATATCTCACGAAAACAAGAGGATACCCACCCTGCATGATGCACAAAAGAGAGAGAGGCGAAGGTAAGATCCCTACCTGAATAGGTTTTTATGTCCTTTTGTGAGAACAACCACCACAAGGATTTTAATCACTTTTCATGATGACTACGCCCTCCCATGGATGCTGCGGAACAACCGCACTAACAACCAAGAGAGACTCTATTAAGGTTTAAGGGGTCACTTGTCATAGCATGGCAAGGAGGAACAGAAATAGAAGATCGAGGAAGGAATAAGGACAGGGTAGAACGTACCATTAGGATGACGTTCATCGAAGAGTGTCGTTCCTATCAAATATCAGCAATCTCTTAAGTAGGAAATTGTGAAGAGGAAGTCGAAGAAGAGGGAAAGGTACGGGGTTCATGATGTTCTCCTCATCGACACAATCTCGCAGCCACCGACAGATTGATGATCGGAGTCCAGATAAAGAAGATAGGAGGAAGGCTTTTGGTTCATCTAGGAGTGTCACCGTGTGGAGAAGAAGAGAGGCCCATAAATAACACATGACCCTCTCTTATATAGGCAACTAAATGGTAAAACGGTATGCAGCGTGTATTAATGAATACACGATGTGATCATAAAACTGTTACGTTGTTTGACTGGTCAACACACGACACGTCACACTGTTTCTATGTGTTTAATGATAATAATAACTTCAATTAATAATAGGTCTTTTATTGACCTAAGACATGAGTCATAAAAAGTTATTCACCATTGTTCTTAAAATGATCGTCATAATTTCAGGGTTGCAACGTCAAAGAAGGTTCGCCATTCCAACACCGTATGAGGGAGGCATGTTGGATACAAGATCCCGTAATAATAATGATATTATTATTATTGGTTGTTTCATGGATCTGAGCCATGGACCATAATTTAATATCAAACATTAGACATGAATCGATCATATTAATGAAAGTATCACATCTCCACTGATGGTTAGTCAATCGAATATTGCACGCGGGAGTTACGGCGGGTCAAAGATTTAATAATAATATTAAATCTATTAATTCACGTGTGTTCCAGGTACCTGATCCAAAAACTCGAAAAATAAATCCAATATTGGACTCATAATTTCCTTCTTGAAGTCAGGGTCGCACTGCCACTGACAGTTCGTAAAACCGAGGTCACACGAAAAAGTTATGGACGAAACACGGTTTTCCCAACAAACTTATTAGTTACATTATTATATTATTGTTATTTTATTTAACCATTTTTTTCAAATCCAAATCACATGCACAAAATCTCTCAAATTGGTGCGCATTATCCCCTTGATTGACTCCTCTTTTTATCTTGTTTACTTTATTGCTTTAAATTTTAAATCTTTATTTCCTTTAAACTCTTTCTCTATCAAATCTAATTCTTTCTTCCATAATCCCCTCACTCCACCAAAAGTGGTGCCTCACCTTCCTTTACTCCATGTGGCATGCCCCAACCTCCATTTTAAACCTTTATCATTATTTTTTTAACCCAATAGTAATAAATCCTCTTTTAATTTTGTTTCTTTTATTTTATAATGAATAAATTAAAACCATTTAATCTAATTAACACAAAATATTTTCACGCCACCCTTATTAATTATTATTATCAAAAATTATTATTATAACACATGTCATGTTTGACCACATCAAATTTTAACAATGTAATGGTCCGGAGAGGTCCGGGGCATTACAGTTCTAGAAGTTTTTGGAATGATCTTTGCTACCTATAAATACCCAAGGATGGTTTAATTTTTGTTTCTATAAATTTTTTGAGAGAAATCACTTAGGATGTTATTGTGTCACTGCGAATCACTAAGGTTTGAAAATTAGTAGTCTAGTGTGGTTTATATTATCTAAAGGAAAAGTAAGTGATCATGATCAATCAACCTATTTATAACAGACTCAATATGCTTCCCGAAGAACATTATACCCTGATGTAATCAAGGTATTTCAATTTTAATATGATTCATCCTTCTATTTTGGATGAATCATTTCGTTACTGTGTTTCACGAAAGAATTATATTATGACATAATGTGTATTGCACACAATAAATTCTCTCACATATTTTATTTTCACAGTCTCTATGAAGGGTTAATTACCTTATAAAAGACATTTTGTTTTCTTGATTTTCGTTATGGGTACAATAATCTATGTAGAGAAGATGATGTAGTGTTTTCTATGTGTGAAAAATATTTTCCTAGAGAATGTGCATGTATTCTGTGTGCAATTACCAGATGTTTAGAAGTTAGTGTACTAACTCTTCTGATAGTACGCTATGCAAGGAATAAGTGAACATCTCAATAAAGAGTGTAAAAATAGTTTAGTAAACATACGTCACAACGTATGAAAAATATAAAGTGAATGGCCATGATTTATACTTATTCATCAAACATAGTCAGTGTATGTGTGAGAAAAGGTGGTTTGTGAATGATAAACAAAATAGTGCACAATCTCATTTGGATCTATGAAATTAATAGTTAATACTTTAAATGAAAGAAATATGAATTTCAGTATGTGAATTAATCATACTATATTAGAGATGTGATATTAGGAACATGAAGTATCTCATGTATTAAAGGAAAAAAATAGTGTTAATTCATAAAGTTGAGTATATACACTATTAATATGTTTAACAGTGGTAAAATAAATGAAGGAAAAGTAAAGAGGTTGTATGTGATATATATTCATGAAGGGAGTGCGATGAAAAAAATATTATTTTCATTTATACACATGAAATAATTCATGAATAAAATGAGAAGGCCAGTAAATTTTATAAATAAATTCTTGATGTTTGAAGAATTTCATATGCAATATATGTTTCATATATAATGTGTAGTGATTTGAGACTAAAGTCGAGAATGTTTGAAAATCATTGTTTTATAATATGTTTGTATCAGAGTTATCAGTGTTAAGGGATGCCAACTCTTCAACAAAATAAATAATTGCTTGAGATGTGTTAAATTGAGATATTTTACCATTTAAATGTGATCGGTTTTAATGTGAGCCAGACCTCTAGATAATCATAAGTTAAAACTGTGTGGACTTGATGTCGAATAAGTCCAACATATCACTACATCAAAACATAGTTATATTTGAAGTCCAGTTCATAGGAGGTATTCATTGATGAACTAGTGGAATTACAGTATAATTATCATGATCTTTTCAGAGATATATAAACTAGTGAGATTCAGTATAAAGTACACTGGTATGTTTCCATAAAAATGATCATTTTGAGAGATAGTCCACAATAATATGTTGTGATTAAGAATTACGATAGTTTTATTCAGGAATTTCAGTATATTTTCTATATTTGTAATAACATTGATTCTTATGAGTGGAAATTCTATGTATCATATTATCTTGAACATAGTAAGGATGTTTTCACCCACATCGGTGGAGAACCTTGTAAAAATATATGTCTTCTTTTTTAGTGTTTTCAGTTTTTTTCATATAGGAAAAGTGAGACTCTAAAAATGATGGATAGAGATACTAAAAAATAAAAAAGTTTGATTTTAAATGAATAAATTTTAAAAGTGTATCACTGATCTGCCTCCTCTCCCATTTATGTGATATAAATAATCATGGACTCTTCAAGGGGAATCGAGCACTAGGTTACCTCTATTAGGATACAATCTTTATAGACGATCTTTTTATGGAATGTTTGAATTCATTCAAAAAAAGTGGTGTTCCTCTCTTCGATGGTAAAATCTATTGTGGATAAAGAATCAAATGATTCCTTATCAACTTTCACAAGGCCATGCTTTTAGTGATTCTATAAAACAAAATTTACTAACAGGATTCGATTCCCCCAGGACACTTGCTGAGAAGTGGAATATTGAAGTAGATTGGAAATCTAGAAATGCTATTTTTCCATCCTTATCTAATAAATTTTTCACTAATGTTGTGAGATTAAAAATCACAAAGGATATGTGGGATAAACGTGATAATAGGTTTTAATGGAATTTGAAGATCCAAGAAGTTATACTTAAAATCTGGAGAGCTATGTTTGATGTTATTTGAATGACTGGTGAGGAGACAGTTGATGACTACATTACCAAGGTGAATGGGATTGTAAGTCATATCAGCAGTTTTGGAGATACTTTGAGAGATTCATCTATTGTCATAAAATGGATTCATAATTTTATTGAAAGATTTTATTTAATGATTTATAACTTGAAAGATGTTAGAGACTTTTCTCCTGATGAATAACACAATACACTTCTCAATTATGAGATGAGAAAATCTCTTATGTTCAAAAAGAAATATATGGAGGAAATGGATTTCAATGCAAAGAAATGTCTCCAAAAGAAGTAAAATAATAATGAAACATTCTCATATTTGATGAGGATGACGTCATTTTTATATATTATAAAATATTCAGTGATTTTATTTATAAAATTCTCAAAAGAGGATGTGGAAAATTTAAATGTCTGCTTCCTTTAAAATTATTTAATTTTTTTCGTATAGGAAATTTTGAAAGTGATTTTCTGGTGAAATTATTTTATGATTCTGGGAGTGATGACAATGTGGAAGACTATATTAAATTAATATCCAAGAAATCTATAAAGGGTGAAAGTGGAAATGTGAAAAGTTTTCAAGGAAGTGAAAGAAAAATATGATGAGTTGGAGAGTAGATGAAGATGCTTTAGGATAGACTGAATCAGTTGATGAAGGATCAACCAAAAATAAAAAACATTCATTTCAAAATATAAGAGTGAATTTGGATCCACATACATTGTTGAGAATGAAGAAGAGAGCAATCATGAGTATATGCTATGATCTGAACATGTATCGTGTCTTCATCAAAACACTCTATTGATGAAAATAATCAAACTTCTAGAGAATGAAAAAATTAATCAAAACAAGATATATAATGATCATACTGAATATATCAAAACATCAAAGGTAGTAATTATAGAATAAAAAAATGTTGAATGATATTAATTCCAAACTAGTAGTAAAAGAAAAATAATTGGGTGAGACATATTCTCAGTGCCTTAAAGAAAAAACAACTTGAAAAATATAAAAGATGATTTTGATAATTAAATTGGTGTTCAAGATGAACCATTCAAAGATAATGTGAAGACCAATTTAATGAATAAGTTACAGGTTTTTTAATGTTTTACCAGTATAATAAATCAGTTTCATCTTGTGATACTGGTTTTGACAGAAAAAATAGAATAATGTGGACTAATGTTGATAGTTGTGGCTTATGTATGTGTGAAAGTGAATGTTCTTCAAGACTGAAAAAACAATTGTAGGAATGTATCCATGAATTAAATAGATTATCAAATACAAATTTTTCAATGTAATGAACGATTATGTTTCAAAGGCTATTGTTGTTGTTGTGGTGAATTTTTGCACAAATCCTACAACTGTTGGAATAATATGTCAGTCCCTCCTAATTGAAATTAATCAATGAAAATTCATTCTAATAAGAAAATAATCATCCATGTGAGAAGAGGGAATGATCCTAGTATATATAAGTTTACTATTGATAAATGATAAAGTCTATACACTTAGAATGATCCTGATTTTATAAAATGAAAATTTTAAAATATGTGACCAAAAAGGTCCTTGTGATAAAACTTTTTTGAAAACACATCTATGATTGTTACTACAGATAGATAATGAAAAGAGAGATCAATTAAAATAAAATACTTCTTATCATTTTATTCAACACATAGATAAATAAGTGAAGAAAAAATATGGTCAAATCAATGATTTTCAAAACAAAAAAAAATATTTTAATAAATATTACATTAATAATATTATAAAGGAGGCTCATACTAATATTAAAATCTTAGTTTGAATGTTATTTGTGAGAAATAAAGATATACCCTCTTATTTCCTATTATTTTATGTGTTTCGAAATAATAATGAATGGAATTGAAGAAAATGTCTGAGGATTTCACTTTTGGAAAACGTGATGAGGTTGTGTTTTATTGAGTCTTCTGTTTTTAAATAAATTACATTAATGTTTTAATCCCTTAAGGGGGAGAAATTTTGATAATGAGTATGAAAAATTTGGACAAATTAAAAAATAATGGTCATGGTATGCCAATCACACTATGATTCTTTAATATTAATTTAATTATTTTATTAACTATGTTGGATTACATGGTTTATAACATTTTAAAAATATAGTGGTGTTATCCTTTTCAATATAACCCTTTGATGTGTTTTTTGATGTACATATAGGATATGAAATTTATTTGATAAATCGTATTATTTATAATCCCTTGGAAAAAATTGAGACATTTTGAGTATGATTTCACGCACATGTAATTTAATGATCATCTTTTACATTCTTGGTTATATATCTCTTGTTTTGTAAACTAGGTTATACCATGCAGACTTACTGTTGATTAAATGAAGGGTATTTTTTATGAAACAATGTGTGATTATTCCTCTAATTAAATTGATTTTGGGATTTTCATAAAAAGGATATGTTCATGATTTACTGAGTATAATAAGCTGAGTTTAATTATTTCCTATATTGTTATCTTTGGTTTTATTTGTATTAATTGGTATAAGATATAATTTACTTTTAAAGAATGTGAGTATTTGCAAAAAAAATATAATGGTGGAGATTGAAAAATCCAAGTGGTTTGTGGAAGTTGAAATTCTTTTCATTTTCTTGAGAATATTAAAAAATAAATGAGTGTTAAATGCGTCAATTACAAAGTTGGTAAGAAAGTTTCATAGACTTGTTTCTTTGGTTTTTTGTGTTGAAAAAATGTTTACAAAATTGATTAATATAAAAATAACAGTGTATATGAATAATGTTTCTTATCATTTTGAATAGTGTTTTCTATATTTTGGATTAGTTGGTTATAGATTATTTTTTCAAATTGTTCTTATAAAAACAATTATATACACATATCATCCATAAATGATGGAACCATGACTGTCAGATCTGCCCCATGATCGTCTAGCCTGTCTGATCATCTCATACATGTTCCGCATTAAATTGTATTGATAGAATTAGTGTCTTTTGACCCGGTCAATCAAAATAATACAATATTCACTACAAGTTGTCTTCTCTATCTTGTTTCTTAAGGGATGTATTCTCTATCAAGCCTCACGTGAATATTCTATACAGTGGAATCTCTATGCCATGCCACTTCTGAATCAAATAGAGCCTTTTGAGTTCCATGGATGTGTGATCTACCCGATTGATTTCTATTATCCATTAAATCCACCTCTCTGAATCATCCTTTTCAACAAGATATGGTAGAGTATATTGTCGATCGTTTCTCCAACAATGTCAACAGTCGAGTGGATCTATGTTTCAAAGCATCAATGGTGTGATTTTGTGATCCCAATATGACTGAAATCCGATGAAACTTCATTTTCATAATATATCAAAGATGAAATAAGGAATTTAATGCATGGAGAAAATTTATTTTTCTGATAATAGTGATTTTTCATTGATTTATTGTTATGATAAAACTAAAAGATTCTAAATGGTTCTAAAAGGATCTTTAATAATATTTGCTGCCAATAAATATCTGATGATTGGATCTTATTTATTATTATGGAATTTATTTATAGAAATTAACTATAGAAGAAGTTGTGTCCTTATAAATCACTCTGGTTCATAGAAGAGAAGTACCATACGGTTCTACTTGAATGTTAGAAAGGTAGGTGACTGTGATCTCTCAACCTGTGCATATAACACTAAAGATGCTTCATGAATCACTCTATTGTAAGAAGTAATCAGGGTAGGACAATTTTTATATTTGTAATCTATAAATTTTGGATGAATAATTTGATTAATGTGTTTCGTGAAGGCTTTATACATAGAAATTATCTCTACGTGAAAGAAAGCCTCTCACATATTTGGTTTGTATGATTTTTGTGAAGGGTGAATTATTTTATGTAGCATATTTAGTTTGAATGATCAGTGTGAAGGATTCATTACTCTATGTTGTGAAGCTAGTGTACTATTTTCAATATGTGCATAATTTCTTCATATATATTTTCATGTATTCCATGTGTACTTTACATGTGTTAAGAAGGATGTGTACTCACTCTTAAGATAGAAATATGTGTGGGGAATAAGTTTACATCTTGATTGTGAGTGATGAAATAGTGAAGTAAACATAAATCCAAGTGTATGAAAATTAAAAAGTGAATAAACATGCATGATACTTATTATTTGATCATAGGTAGTGTATGTATTTTTAAAAGTATTTTTTGAAGGAAAAACAACAGTGCACACACTCATTCGGATCTATGTAATCAGTAGTTAATAGTCATCATGAAAGAATTGTGAATTTTTAATATGTAAATGCATCATAATATATTAGAGTGTAAGTATTGAGGACAGGAACATATCATGTATTGAAAGTGGCACAATACTATTTGTTCATCCAGTTGAGTTCATAAACTATTTTAAATTTTTTTAGGGTTAAAATATATTAAGGATCATTGAATAGGCATTATGTTATATACAATCATGAAGGCAGTGTAGTGGAAAAATATGATGTGAATTTATACACATGAAATAATTCATGAATTAAATGGGAAGTCCTTGCAATGTTATAAATAAATAGATGATATTTGAATAAGTGAAAATGAAATGTATGTTCATAAACCATGTATAGTGTTTTGAGACTAAATATGGGGAGTTTGATTATTAGTGATTTAGAATATTTATGTATCATAGTTATCAATGTTATGTACGACCGAGAATTCTGTAGAAGAAGGTATTTCTTAAGAAATGTTTAATTGAGACATCTAACAATTTAGAGGAGACCAGTTTTAATGTGATAAATGATAGTAGTTAGTTAGATTATTACATAGTGTGGACATGATATAGAATAGGGACAACATATCATTGCATCATAAGACAATGGTAGTTAAAGACCTATTCACAAGAGGTGTTCAATAAAGAACTGGTGGAATGACAGTATAAATATCAGGATGTTTTTCAGAGATAACACAACTGGAGGGAGTAAGTGTAATTAACACTAGTGGAATTCTAGACAAAAGATATTTTTGGGAGACATTAAATAGTAATCAGTTGTGATCTGGCATTACATGAGTTTGTCTCATGGAAATTTCTAGAGTTTGTCTGTATTTGTAAACACATTCCTTATTACTATTGATAATTTTGTTTCTATGAATATCTTTAACACAACAAGGATGTTGGACCTTGACATCAGGTTAAACCTTATAAAAATATGGGTATTTATTTTTAGTTTTTTCAGTTTTTTTCATATGGGACATTTGAGACTCTAAAAATGAGGGATCAATACTACAACAGATCATAGTGGATGATTTGAAAAGAATAAATTGTTTAAGATTATCACTAATTCTAAAATCACCCACTCAGTGATATAACGGAACTGAGTCTCTTCATAGTAGTCTTCATTTCATTGATGAATTAGATTGTTCAAATATATATGGAATATTTTTTAGTGGTCTTCGTGGATAATATATTGGTTAATTTACAGACAAGGGATAAGCATGAGAATCACTTGGTAATAGTCTTGGTAATCATGAGATACCATTACATGTATTTCAAATTATCAATGTGTGATTTTTGGATACAAGAGGTATGTTTTAATGGGAATGTTATTTCTAAGAAAGGACTTTCAGTGGATTCGTAGAAGACATAGGAAACTATTTAATAAAAACCTCCAATGACTTTTATTGAGATATGAATTTTTCTTGGTCTAGAGGGTTATTACTGATGCTTCCTTCATGAATTATAATGATTATAATCACTGACTACAACTATTTAAAGGATGAATTTTCCATTTTAGTGAAATGAGTAATGTTAGCAATATTTTTAATATCATATGTTCCACCTTTAGCACAAATATTGGGTTTTCAAGAACACGAGAAAGGGTATGGGGTGTATTGTCATCATGAAGATCAGGGTTGGGGTGTTATCTCATTAATGGGCCTCATATTGTTGTGTATGGATCATAAAATTTTAGGATACATGATATGAACTACCCAATGAATGATTTTGATTTAGTAGCTATAGTGCATGATTCGAAAACATGGTTTGATTATCTTTTCTATGAGAAAGTCACGGTGGTTGTGGATCTTAATTGTATGAATCATATTTTCTCACATATATATTTTATTTCTTGGAAAAGGATTTGGATGGAGTATATTTATATGTTTGGCATTGAGTTAATGCACACATTGGGTAAATGAAACTGGCTGCCAAATGCAGTATGTATGAAGTCATATGTTTAGGTAGAAAAAGAAGATTTGGATCAGTGGTAGTTTATTTCGATCATAGACAATATGAGTTTGGAATTTGAAAATCAATGTTATGTAGTGGTTTTTGTGCTAGTTACATTTTTTCTAGATTTGGTCAGATAAGTTAAAGAGTCATAGGTGTCTGATTTAGAATTTTTTTTCATTGAGGTCAGAAATCAATGTTGGGGAGACAATTGAGGGATGTAAACTATATGGGAATTTATTGATGTGGTTTAGTAACAGGATGGATGTAATAGTGTCTTGTCAGGAACATCATCTAAGTGCATATCATCCATTGAGTTGGACGTTCCACCAAGGAATTCCATTGACGTATAATTCATTGAAATTGTGGTTTTGGTGTGTGGGTATCAAAAGTGATGTTATTGATTATTTTGATATGATTAACATGTCAAAAACTCAAGGAATAGTGTTAGTGACTAGTAGGTATGTTGTATCAATTACCTATACCTTGGTCAAAAGGGGATAATATAGTAATTAATTTTTTATAGGTCTCCCAAGAACGATTTGAATGCATGATGCCATATGGGTGATAGTGGATCATCTCACAAGGTTGTCCCTTGTTATTCATATTCGTGATTCACTTATGGTGGGGGACCTTCCCCTTAATATATCTCTATGATGTGGTAAAGGGGCTTGGTGTACATTTTTTTATTGTATCTGATTGACATCCAAGGTTCATGTGTTGTTTCTAGAATTCATTTGAACAAGTCATTGGGACTCAATTGACTATGAGTATGGCGTATCATCCCAAAATAAATGGGTAATCAAAGAGGACAATAAAATTGTTGGCAGACATGTTTCATGATTTTGTGACGGATTTTGGTGGATAATGGTAGGTTCATATACCATTAATATTTTTATCACATAATAATAGTTATTATGCCTCGATATATATGGATCTGTTTGAATAATTTTATAGGAGTCCTTTCATTCTCAAATTTGTTGGGTGGAAATAGGTGAGAATCCATTGGTTTTCCTAAGCCCTTCCTAGAAGACTATAGATAAGATTATTTTGGTCAGGACGAGAATGGTGAAGAATAAGAGTTATCAGTAATCATATGTAGATCAACATCGATTGCTATTGTCATTTGAGGTGAGTGATAATGTGTTATTGAGAATCTCTCATTGTCTTAGACATCATCTTTTGGGAAGTCTTAGAATGTTATCTATAAGATATATCAAGATTTTGAGATACATGTGTGGGTTGGAGGGGTAGTATATCGGTTGGCCTTTCCATCATGATTTTGTGTGGTGCATAATGTATTTCATGCATCCCAATAGAAAAAGTATAAGAATGATCTTAACTGTGTGATTCGATGAGATCATATTGAGCGAGATAATGTATATTTATTGGTGCACATGCCGGTTTATATTGTGGATATGCAAGAGAAAGTATTACATGGGAAAATAAATAGTCTTGTGCTATTTGTGTGGAAATATAGTCCAATTTAGGAGGATAAATGGGAATGAGAGAAAGAAATGGTTGAGAAATGGATCGGCTTATTTCAGTAATACGATGGTTTTCTAATTTATAGGGAGGGAATTTCCAATTGTGGGGAGAATGTAGCACCCCTAATTTGAGGTATATAACTCATGTATATGTTGTTTATGTGTATAATGTGGTTCGGTAAGGATTCAGTGTGATTTGATGAGATTTAGAAATTATTTGGGGATTTTATATTGGTGTATGGTTTGATAAAGGTTTTTGAAAAACATACAGATTCTCCAAGAAACATTCTATAATGATGTAGGGAGATCAGGGGAGACACGTGGGTAAACTGCATGGTTTACCAATTGATGCGGTCTTCCTAGGAAAATAGTGCATGAAGAGATAGTTTGTTTTTATATGGTTTATACATGTTTTTTCAAACTGTGAAGTCCAACCATGCGGGGTACCCTCATGTGGCAGTAATAGGTGCATTGTTAGGGCACAGTTTTTATAACGACGTAGCTAACCATATACATTTTAAAAAGTAGGGTTTATAAAAATGGATCTCTTGAAATTTTAACACAAAAACTACCATTTGATCCTAATATCTACCTTCACTCATGATTTAATTCCCTCTGAGGATATGGATACTCTCCTACTCATTTTCAAAGTGATTAGAAGGGTTTTCATGGTGTTTTAGAGCCAAATCCTCCTTGGTAAGTCTAAATTCATGGTACATTCACGGGTTTTGTAGATCTACTATTCTATCTATTATAATTTCATTTATATAGTTTCATTGTAGATATATCTAGGGGGTTTGTTTCCAATAATGGATGTATATGACCTTTTTTATGTAAGTAGAAGGGATCTAAGGTCGATTTTTAGAGTTTTCACCCTGATTTAGTTATTGTTTTTGCCATTATTTGTTTTCTCTAAAACCCTAATGTTCGGTGGATTAAATCTTTACTCATATAGATAGAACATGAATTATTTCCTTTAAATTAATTGTTTTTATTTATAGATATTTTGTAATTGAATTGAAATGCATGGTTGGATGCCCATGGGTGACGAATTGTCATATTTGGGGGAAATGGGATATTGTTGTGAAATATGCTTTATTGATGTATTATAAAATAATTATTCAAAAATTAGTTGCTTGGTTTGATTTAGGGAAATTGTTTTTGAAAATGGTTTCCAATAAATATAATTTTTTTAAATTTTTTTTATAAAAATGGGTGTTATAGGTTTTTGAATAATTGGTTGAAATGATTTTTTCATAGATGTGGATTAAGTGTATTTTCAATAAATGGTTTATTTTACTGAAAAGGGTTTTTCATGCATTTTTAGAATTGTTGATTGGATTAAATAATTCATTTTGGTTTGGAAATTTTTGGGTAGCATTTTTTGGGAAAATAATTGTAGAAATTGTTTTGTAAAATATTGATATGATGGTAGTTGTTTTAAGTGGTTTATTCGGAGATGAAAGGGATGAATAATGTACATGATGTATGAAATTCAACGGAATTGAATGTGGTGTGAATTACCACATTATAAATGTGACGAGGAAGGGAACTAAAGTTCCACTTTCAACAGTAACACTATTATTAGAAGGTTTTGTTATGTCTATGGTTTATATATGTATGTAGTCCCATGAGATGAAATTAGTTACACCAACCTGAAATGGAAAAAATTGTATTGACTTGATTGATTTCATTTCCTTGAAAATTTGTGTTTTGGTAAATTTTTTTGGTATGGTTGTGTTTGGATTGTTTGAAATTTTTGAACTATTTTAATGATTTTATATAATCTATTTTATATAAATGTTCTATCTTGTTATATCATAGTCACGTGAGTCATGAAGTTATTTAGAGAAATCCTATTAAGGGTCATTACTCAACCCATTCATGGGATCTCTAGTGATTCTTCAGGTTTTTTATTCCATGACATAATTAATGGTAAATAATTTCATATTTTTAGGCATTCCTTGTGATTCTTAGGTGGTCATGTGGTGTTGGATCTTTGAGATTTGTGTGGAGCTATGGAGCCATATCTTGAGTCCTTAATTTAATTTTTTTTATTCTTCTATTGTATTAATATAATTTTGATTATGTGGTTGTTGGTTTTGAAGATATTTTAGTATTGTGGTATTTTTATACAGTGTTAACATTCATCACTGAGTGGTTTTTCGTAATGTCGTGTCTTTTTTGTTTTTTTATTTCAAACGAAATTTTTTCCCTCAGTTTCCCATAAAGTCCTAGACATTTATTTCAATCATTTGGAACATTGGTGATGTATCCTAATATCAACTAATATTCCACAACCTTATCAATCAAATGAGAAGTGGAATGATGTTACAATTTTGACCACCAAAGATTTCTTAGATAAAAAATATCTCTCATTGCGTATTTGTGTCTCCATATCAAAAAATAAATACACCTCTCCCTGCAATATCTTTAATTCCATAAAATTTAATGTAAAATTTAAGGGCACCAAAATAATCTTATAAACCATTTTATAGGTAGGAGTGACTATGGTTCTTCCCTCAACCATGATTCACCCAATGTATTTCGTGTTGTCTTTTCTTATTTTACAGCATTTTGGGAAGTTAACTTCTATTTAGTGGGATTATGGATTTGTATTTTCCACATATCACTATACAATATTCATATATTATCAATTGTAAATTCATGAACTTTTTAGGAACTTAAAATTATTTTTCTGAATGATCAAAAAAAAATATTGTGGTAGTAGAGTTTTCTATTTCATGGTTTTTCATTGTGTTTTAAAATATATATTCAATCCAAAAGATGTATCATTAGTAAAAATACTAAAAATAATGTTATTTAAACTTTCCATGAAATTTTTTAACCCATCACATAAGAGGGAAACACATCTGGGAGTTGAATTTCTTGTATAGTGGTGTTACTTCAGGTCAATAAAATTTACTCAACATGGTATATCTATAGGTAATGATTTAATATTAGGATGATAACATAAGAAATTTTTTTATATATTTACAATATATTATAAACACATCATATTATGACGGTGGATATTTCTATAAAAAAATAAAAAAAAATTATTGGTTGATTTTCTACATTTTGTGGTAAATTTATATGTTGTATTTTAAACATATGGATATTTAATGATTTTATAGGATATATTTTCATGAAATGATTTAGTTTTTTGAGTATTTATTTACTAGAGTAGAAAATACCATACTGAAAAAAACATATGTGCTAAAATAGAATCAATAATATTTAGGGATACCCTTTATCAACACTAAGTCAATTGAGCTTATACGGGGAGTATATTTTTCACCTCTAGCTAAAAGAGCTGATAAAGGTATCAGTTATCATCAGTAAAAAAAGTATTGACAGCAGAGAGCCTTTTTAATTATTTTTTGAGAGATAAAAATTATTCCCCATTTTCTGCACTTTTTTATGCACTTATGAGGGTATTCCCTTGATCATTGCTTAAAAACAGGTTTTTAACCCTAGAAATAGTGACCTACATATAAAAATTATGTTATGAAAATTATTTTTTAATATTAAAATATCTTTTTATATATATGTATATATAGATAAAATACATTAGTAACTATTATTTATAAAATAAAACATATGTATTTAAACATAATATATTTTATATTCAGAGAAACAGAGCTTATAAAAAAATTAAAAAATACAATATATAAATAAAAAGATCATTATTATTATTATTTAATAGAAATTTGATATTAATTTAGCGATAAAAAAATAATAAATAATTTAATATCTTAAGATAAGTTACAAAAATGGCATGAACATCATCCAACAATAAAATTTAATTGAAGTATATATTTTTGCATTATTAGATTTCAAATAAAATATTGAGAAGTGATTTATACATTATATACTAGGGATACCATTTTTCATTTTAATTGTGGTCCAAAATAGCCCAGAAGGCTACCAAAATTGATTTTTTTAGTTGATATACCTTATCTTTTTAATATTAGATACAATTCATGCTTCATTTAAGTAGGTATTTTATCCTTTTATTAGTAAAGACTGAATTTATTCATTGGTTTTACATTCAAATAGTTATTGTGGTTCAAAAAAATTTATATTTTTCATATTTTAGTGTTATTTATAATTAATTATATATATATTTATTAATATTTTCATGTAAAAATCTTATTAAAAAATAAATAAACATATTTATTTATTTATAAAATATATTTTAAAATATATTAATCCTATATTAATAATTATTATCCATTTTAAAAAAATTAAAAAGTTTATTTACATAACCAAAGGCTATTAATATATATATACTTTAAAAATTTATATAGAATGATTATATATAAATATGTTTTTCTAATTGTTTTAATATAAATTTATATATTATTGAATATATTCTAATAATATTTCTTAATAAATATTAATTTACATCTATATATGTTGAAAAATATATATATATATATGTCAATATATGTTAAGAAAAATCATCTAGGCCAGTGGTAATTGGTTACTTATTTAATGTCTATATACGTGTATATATCTTTACACATTGTTATAGATATAAATAAATTAAAATATATATACTTTCTATCATAGACATACCTATGTAAATATATACACATGCCCACACACACACACAAATATATATATATACTATGTGAGGAAAGGAGAGAGAGCCACACAGACACATAGATATATATATAACCATAAATATAAATGTATTTAATATAAATATGCACTTTCTAAATATGATATATAAAATTTATATGTATATATACAATTAAACA
Organism: Viscum album; assembly: GCA_963277665.1. Classification (NCBI taxonomy): domain Eukaryota; kingdom Viridiplantae; phylum Streptophyta; class Magnoliopsida; order Santalales; family Viscaceae; genus Viscum; species Viscum album. The sequence goes on along the minus strand of OY728127.1, from coordinate 435,896,708 downwards.
CACACACACATATATATATATACATATATGCTTAATTCTAAATATATATATCTAAATATATTAACAATTTATATAAGTGTATACAAAATTAAATAAATATAATTATATGAATAAAATATCAAATAAATACTTGTTAAAATATATAATGAAATAGATTTATTATAAAATGTTCAAGAAGAATTGAGTCAACATACATTAGAGAATTAATCATGTAGGAAAGAGATCACATGTATGATTATTCTTATGCATGAAATTGTGAATGGAAGGGAAATTATGTTGGATAATGACATGGGGTATTAATAATGGGGGTGCATGGTGGGAGGTTGTAGGGTTCCATGGTTGGATTCCAGAATTCATAGATAAAATACCCTATTTATCAGAAATATTTTTAGATAAAATAAGTTTAGATTTTATCAACAATTTTTTTGAGTGCAGATTAATGGGGTCATATTATAATAGTGTTGAAAACATTAGAATTTTTTTTAGATTTGATAAACATAACTTTTAGTACTGGTAAGTGGTTCATTTGTTATTATGATTCCATTATTCTTGTGGTATTTTCATGTTTAGTTGAATTTATTTTCATCCAAATATAAAAACATTAGATTCATTTAAGGTGATGTAGATTGATGTACATTGAGATACATATACAACATTTACTGGGTAATGGAACAAGGACTGATATATAAAAAATAGGAAAAGAACCCAAAAGTATAATAAAATGTTTACTTCATCGAGTTTGTTTTATTTATTTCATAATTCATTCAAGTTTCATAATTTCCTATGAAATAGAAAATATATTTTTAACATCATATTTTAATATCCTAGAAAATCATTATTTTTAAAAATTAATATTTTATTGATATTTTAAAAAATTAATTGTTGTCAAAAAATTCCGTATATGGTTGGTTATAAAAAATAGATGTTATACGATATTTTCGATGGGGGTTATAATAATATCCAATATTGAAAGTGTCAAATATATTTTCAAATAATTCAACATAGATTACACCCTTGGTAGAATATATAATACATATAAATTCGAATATTTTTTAACAAAATGAAAATGATAAAATTAAACATAAATCACTGACTCCAATTCCATTATTGTTGTGGTGTTCTTTTTATCATTATTTGGATACCTCAATGACATCATATGAGGTATTTTAAAATTCTAATGATTAATTTCATGTAAAAGATTCATATTTTTAACTCGATCAAATGAAGAATTCATTATCATTAAAAAATCAAAAAAATGTTAATTGATTATGAAATATATTCATAAAAAACCATGAGAGAATAATAATTGATATCATATCAGATTCATATAATGAAGAATATGTGGAAGGATTATATAGATCAGTTTATTATCCTTTCGAAAATAGTGAAAATAATGAATGAATAATTAAATATAGTTACTGAAAACATATTTGACTGAGTAATAAATTTTAACAGTGATTTTAAAATATAGAAGGTGAATATTGAAATTATTAAAAAACACAGGTATCATGATTCAATTTTCATAAATTAAACATCAGTTATTAATAATAACGAACTTAAAAAACTTGTCTCTTATAGTTTTAATATCATCTACATTAATTAAAATTTTATTACATGAGTTTTACCATTAGTTTTTAAACAATTAATATGAAAATTATTGTATTTAGTACCCATTTTTAAATTATAAATATTTAAAACTACATTAAAAGGGATATAATTTAAATCATATAAATAACCGATGTTAAAAAAATTAACATTGGTGATTCAATAATTATTCATAAAACCCCAACATGAAATCTATTTTTTATACTAGTGTCCTTAACATTTTTCATAGGCCATGGATCTTGAAGGATGATGATATATTATTCTATAAAAATGAACACATAATATATTATATAGTTTTAAATCCCTATCCTATAAAATATAATAACATAGAGTAATAGGACTGAAGATAATATAAATATAATTTAATAATATTGTCACGTGTTTTAAATGTATAAATAAACTAGGATACCAATATAGCATACCAAACTAGAGTATAAGAATGAAATATGATAAAATAAATAGACTATGCGGACAATCTACAAATCATCCCAATACTTCTACCAACTATACACTCTAATTCTCAGCTATTGTAAAAAATCCATTTTCCCATACCTAAACAACAAATCATGAATTATACATGTGAATAATTATGCATGTTCATGTTGGGAGAAATAAAAACTAGTAGGACTACACCAATATATACATAACATGTGTTCATAGTATAATAGGTTTATTCCATGGAAATGATAAATGTTAAAAAAATCATAAACAGTCACCAACCAAGCATGCGTAAGAAAAAAAAGTCCACCACTAATAATAAACATACCAATCATTACTTTATTCAAGAAAGATAATCAAAAATGATTTTGTGAGTGATCAGTAAACTGCATAAAGTCTAGTAAATATATATCTCAACAATATCTAGGAATTAATTCTGAGGTAGGACAATAAAGACATTATTACCTATCTATATCATGGGTGGATCCATATGTCCATCTTATCCTGACATTTCCTTAGGTCAGAAAACTATTTTTTCATATTCTGACATTGTTTCTCTATTTTGGCGACCACATAATCATTAACCCGATGTCGCTACAACCATTATGGATTCATCATCTTCATGATCCAAACATGTTTTCAAGTCCAACATCCTCATCATCACATGTTGTGTGAACTCCTCTTCTAATGGATAATTATATCAAAAAAGTCATCCAATTCCAATTTCCAAAAACAAAACCTAAAATGGCATGGCAACGGGATCAAGAGGGGAATGAATATTATGAAAGAACATAGTTTTTCATCATTACTATTTAGTAGAAATATACATAAACACCTGAAAAATGGCTAACATGGTAACAATTTTCATTAGTATTCCCTTTGAATTAAGCCTCCTAAATGGGTTTTATATGAAACACACACTACAATATGTGATAAATGTCATGAATTTTCTTACTAGGTAATTTAACACAAGTATGAATTAATTATAAATAGATTACGAATGAACATAAATGTTATGTAATATACTACCCCCATCGTGTCATTAAAAATTATTTATTATCCTGGAACTTAAATCCAAATCATGCTAGCACACCAATGGGACCAGTCCCACAAGATAAATATCCTAAAAACAGTAATAGTAAATATTTTTTCATATAAGATGATTTTAGGATCATTGGGGATTGAAGATATCTTAATAAACCACTATAGTCAACCTAGGACCAAGAGGAATAGTTGAAAATGTCTAAGATTGAGGGCCTTATGAATTTATAGGTAGTATATAAATACATTTTTCAAGGCATAGTATATATGGATATTCTACAATGCATCCCGTAATAGAAAGGAGTACTATGAAAGGGGGTTAGTCTAGCCACAATAGTGTAAGGTAAAAATAATTTCTAGAATCAGTTTCATAGTCAAAAGTGAGATCCAACAATCTAATAGAGATTACTATGTTGTAATGGAAATCAGCTCACTAAATCCTCCAAATAATTACAAAGACACTGTGTCAAAACCACTACTACATGGTGTAGTGAACCTAAAATTGGTATACCCACCCAAAATATAAATTCTAACCACAATGATATAGTCATTTAACCACATCATAATAATATTCTGAATATCTTGAAATATTAATTCAGAATCTTTTTCCAATGTTCCCTAGCTTTTCCACAACCAGACCCTCCATGATGTTAAAAAATTCACATCGCCATAAAAAATTATACCAAATAAAAAAACTGTTCAACTTCATTATTATTCTTACGGAACCAAACGTATTATTCTTCAAACCTAATAGTGTAAAAAATAACTACCTATGAAAAAATTTATTCTTAATAAGTACCACTAGGACTTATACTCAAAAGATTTGGACTATTTGGCTCGAACATTATACTTCTACTCCTAATTTTCCTCCATGTTATTCCATGATGTCATATGATACAATCATATAGGACCATATTTCCCCTCAACATCATGAATCTCTAATATATTATTCTCAATTGGAGTTCTTTGTATGATACATCATGGTCCAACTAAACATCCTTGTAATTAATAATATGTTTGGGACTGGGTATGTACCTTTATAGTTGAGACACATAAAACAAAATGTGTATACATCGGTAGCAAGGAGGAAGGTCAAAAATTTAAGACATTATATTGATATTCTCATAAATCATGAAGGGTATAGTGAATCAAGGAGTTTTCATTCATTGATTTTGTAAAAAAATATTCCCTAACCAAGGAGTCAACTACAAGAAATTTTCATTCCAACATTGAACTCCAAGGTTCATCTACTCCATATTGAAAATGATAACATCCTATATTTTTGTGGGTTCAAGTACAAATAGATCATATTAAATCCCTAAAAGGTATTATATATCATGAATATCCCCAAATAGTCCCCTCACATCACCCATGCTAATATATTGATGAATGACATGGTCGACCATAGTTAGATTCAAATTCTCCCACATGAACTGAATCTTGAATGATATTATATGAAATTAATTAAACCTAGGTTATATGATCTTCAAAAGATCCACTAAAATCCTAGACACATGACCACATCATATCCATAAATATATTGATCATCCCCTATGACTGAATATTAGTCTGTATATAATACATTATACCCAGTTTTATATATGTACCCAAAGCCTTCTACAAGCCTGAAAAAACAATAACCTGAATTTAATGTCTATATATGATATAATGGTCAAGGGAACTCCATATATAAATAAGATTTCACAAACATACATCATTATAAGATCATAAATTGAGTGAGTCTCACAGATCGACTAGAAATGAGAAACATTCATTAACATATCAAATATCACCTAAAATGCTTCACGACTCATTGGGGTCTATGGAAACACCATCATGAAATCCATTGTTATTTCATCCCATATCCAAATCAGAACTATAATTATATATAAAAAACCACTATTATTTGGATTCCATGTCATCACCCTCTAACATGTATGACATCTGAGAATAAATTATGTAATGTCCCTCTAATAACTAGTCCACGATATTTGACATCATATTTCATGTTACATCTTCATCATCAATGAATATACATACCATTTTGAATCCTTATATATTCTCATCAGAATCTCTATCAAGGAATATGACACTATAATCCTCCCATATACACTGATGAAGTCATCATTATCTACCAAACACTTAGGGGTTGGGTCACTGCCTACAAATAATCCTTAGATCAATACACACTCAGTACTTAACTCGCGTCCAATCATCACATGGTCCATAAATGAAGAATATTTGACCCAATTAACCCATTAAATTACTCAATAGTCCTAATAAGAATATATATTCTATTCCAAAGTCAAATTAATCTTCCTTTATTCTAATAGTTATTGCCACTATCCAAGCACATACCTCCCCATAATTTTCTTATGAACATCATCTATAACAATAATAAATATCCTTACGTGTATTTTATCTCAAAGTTGAATGTCAATAATTATTATACCCAAACAAATATATTTCAAATTTATATCCCATTGAAGGAATATTTTTTTAGGTCTCTTGTGCACAATATAAACAAAAATCCTATCACTAAAAAGATAATTTCACCAAAATTTCCATGATGGAGCAACATATTCTAAAAACAAGCCATGTTTCAGGTTTTTCTACTCTTGGGGTCACAATATTCATGACCCATATGAAACTAATTGATCCCTCTAAATTAAAAAATCTCATAACCCAACACATATGGCGTTATAGTACAACTTGTATCTCATTCCATGATCTGGAAAAATCAAAAAGTGGGGTGTTAATAACTGTACAATTCATCCCAAGAAAACATCCTCACACTATTAAATCCATTAGTATCATAGAGACATCATTGTAGGATTTTTATTTGGGTATATTAAGAGGTATAATTCATGAATAAATGATCCATTTCATCTTTTTATCCCAAGGAAAATCATGTTCTCAAATTATATTTGAGGAATTTTCCAAGAAATCATTGATTCCATCTTCACTGATTCCATAGAAAAATATATTCAAAGATCATATGATCTAAAAAATTACATCTCGGATCTAGGATTTAGGTCAAAAAAAATTGCCATATAGATAAAGTACATAGTGTGTACTCAACACAATCAAAAGGATTATACCATATAAAATAGTATATTATGAATATTGAAGGATGTAATAAAAAATAAAATGATGAAGGATCCAATATATGGTGGAAGATATTTACCATGGGATCCAGGAAAAGTTTTGGAAAATTATTCAAAAAAAAGGAATAATTATGTAATCATGTAGTCCATATCAACACCTAAATGTCATATTAGGAATATCCTCCCCCATGACCCACAACTAGTGATAGATCGAATGAAGGTAAATCATGGAGAACCACCAGGATCCCAAACATTGAATAGTGAGATCATAAAATTTATGTAAATGGTATATATTCTCCATTATCACATGAGTTATCATCTGATAGTCTACATAGATCCATATAAAACCAACTTCCATATTTTAGAATAATATGTGACCACAACCAGGGATAAGTGTTTGGTCTAATGAAACTAAATGCATCTAGGTCATTAACATGAATCAAAATCTCTCTCTAACCAATATCCACCATATGATAAAGAGGAATCAATATCATTTGTGCTCTAGATAGAAGCTAAATCTCAATATCAGTTATTATATTTCGTATAAGACTATAGTAGTCATCTAAAAACATATCCTAGTATATATAAACAAATTGAGTAAAACAATTACCCTATAACTTTTTCTCCATCCTAATCTAATCTTACAACCATATCTATGATGTCACTAATTTTGGTCGATTTTCTGCCACTCTATTAACTTTTATATCCCACTCATTGATCATTATAAACATATATTACTTAGTTAAAATAGAGGATAAATGCCTTAAATAATAGTCTATGTGATCCTGAAATATGGTCAACCCATCAATTACAAGGATCAAATCGACTGAATTCATATATAGGATCATGGAATACAAAAATATTCACATCCATTAACAACTAAATAATACTATAAAATACCTAGTGGTGATAAAATTTCTTCACCAAGGGTATTTCAAGGGAATTAAACCAAAATGATATCATACTTGGTAAGTTGAGACTACAATCAAGATCATCATTAAAAAATATTTGGAAGCACTAGTATAAAAAAGAGATGAAGAAAGTGAAGAGTTCATCATGATTGTACCATGAATGGTCGATTGTCCCCCTCCACATCTAGTAAGAACCCGATCCATCGCATATACTCATTCTAAACAAAATATATTTCTATATCCATGAGGTGAATAAAGTACCTATATTAACGTATTTTAAAGTGTTTGACCCTATTTATGGTGACCAAAAAAAGATCATTGGGGTTTTCATCAAGTATATACTATAAAAATATGAATAATGATACTTTAAAATATAGATAAGAAATCATAGAGAAGAAACATATTTTCAAATTATTGAAATATTAATAGAGGTAATATAAAGAACCCTTCATAATGTAAAAAAATTCAATAGTCAATAAATGGTTTAAATTTTCTATAGGGGATGATGAAGTTAATTTTTAATAAACATGTTTACCAATTCCATGATTCATTACCTTTATCTTCATCATCCTTCTACAAAAATGAACACTCATTGATGTAGTAGGATGTCCACTCATCTACATTTTAAAGTATGGATAAATGAAAAATAATAAATACTCCACCCAGTCCTTCTCAATAGTCGAGGCCTTACTAAGAACAAATATTTATTACTTTAGGTTGAGACTCCTAATAGATCATCTGATATTAGGCTAAAGAGAGATCTTGAACATCTTATACTTAAGTAATTATTTTTAGTCCAATAGTGGAGAAAATTTTAACTGTTTGATTAAATTATTATAGTATGAAAATACATTTAGGGATACATTCTTGATCTCTATGGATTCCAAGTTATGGACTGAAATAAGCATCATAGGATATAATTCCTCGTCAAATAGATCCATGATGGCCTCCCATGAAATGACTCCATTACAACTAGGTTCTCTCAAGACATCCCACCATCTCATAGTGGGAATCTAAAGCACAAAAAACTCTAGATTGACCCTATGATCATCCAGTGTCTAGAATAAATTTAATATTACCTCAATAAATTATATCATTTTTTCAACATCCTATGGTCCACTGGAGTCCTGAAAATATAAATGATCTTGTTGCTGGAAGACATGGGCATAATAAACCATTGTTTTCTATACTCCCCCACTAAGGAATAACACAATCCAAACAGCTACGAGATAGTGTGACAGAAACGCCTAAACCAGTGGATCATATTTTGATTGAATGCATATTTTTATACTCATACATAGTTATTAATAGATCTATAACATTCACTGTAGATATAGAATACATTCCTACTTCACCATGTTTTCTTGTCAATAATATCTATGGTGGAATTTTATCAAATTCCAAATTAATGGTCAGATTCCACATAATAACATTCACAATAAAATAACTTATGTGGTTATAAGGTGAACATAATGGGTTTTGATAGAAACCAGTCCTATGGGGATAAAAAATATAGAAAATTCCATCTATAACTACATTTGGGTCTCTATATTTTTATATTTTTAACAATCATATGTACTTATATATTATAAACTAGAGTGCTCATGTTATAAAAAATACAAAATCGATATTTTAAAATAGTATGAACATAAATATATAACTCCATGGAGAAAATAGTTAGATCCTTAACACATAAATCAATCAAGAAATTAAATTACTGTAGTATTATCAGTTACTAAAAAATTATTTATATGAAATGTGATCCTATGTGCCTGCATATGATTCAGGAATGTATCCAAATAACATCAAAATATAGCAATATTCCTATTAATGGTAACATATGGTTGTATTACACATGAGATGTCTAGTCCCATGGAAACTACCGTAATCAAATTCCAGATCGGCTATCTCATTTCTCCAATAATGTAAAAATAACTAAGAAGAAAATAAAAAATGGGACCTCATATTTTGATACCATTTTATAATGCACCATTACTATTTTTATTTAATAGTACCCATAAAGATATTCCATTATACCTCTTGCAAACCACCTTTTATAAGAGAGGATACTGAACAGTGGTGTGGGTTTAAGAATTTAGCAGGGAGGAGATACCCTCAGTATTATATCTATATACCATAATCAAAATAAAATTTATTAACTAAAAGAAACATTACAAATGATAAAATAAAAATATTATAAACAGAAATTTGAAACTTGTCAAACAAATAAATTAACATGGCTTTCAATGTGCCAATCCAAATAAGTGTATATTATTGAAAGCACATAAAATTATGAAACACTGTATATCTTCCAAATTTGGTCATAATATAACTAACATCTCTAGGATATAGTACTTTTCTATCTTCAATGGACTATTTTTTAATTACCCAAACTTCTCATGAATTGATTTTAAATATTTTATACGAATATTCATTAAATTATAATTAACAGAAAACTGAGGATAATAAAGTTATAGTTCAATTGGAAACCTGAAAATATAAAATAAAATAGTATGTATTAGTTTTAAATCATCTCCCACTTAGTTACCCATAACATGAACCCCTATTATTCAAAGCACACGTAATACCTATCAATATAACTTATAGAATACAATCATTATAAAAGTAGAGATTTGATGATCAGAAAGGGTGAACAATTGAAATACATAAAAAAAATATGAAAATTAGGGTATGAGGACTTGATCATAACATATAAAGACCATAAACTATATATAAAATATGAAATTATTATGTCATGGATTAATGTTTTTAATTTTATAAGACATGAATCTTAATTAAATCAATGAACATGATCTATGAGAGACTGAAATTTAAATAATACATGGAATTATGAAACACACATAAGAATATAAAATCATTTCCATAGTTGACATGAATGATTTCCACGGATATCATAGTGGAATGGTTTCACTCCCTAAACCATCATATTAGTCATGGATCATTCCCAATATTTCCTAGTGGATAGAGTCAAATAATGAATTGGGTTTCCTCACCATTATAGTCTTTATTTATATCATGATAAATCAATATTTACCCAATTCATTGTTAGAACTTATGTCTTACCCATCATTAGTTATAATTTATCCATATTCCATGGTTATACATATCCATTGTCCTTTCATAAAAATTAACCAACAAAACATAATGGAAATAACACATATGTATGCCATAATTTCTAAAAGAATTCATCATATTAGAACCCAAGAAAAGGAATGGGTTTCATAGAAATTTCATCATAACATTTCCTATAAAAAATAAATTTGTTTTATAATCATTTATTCATTTTATAAATGAAAATCCATTAGAAAAAGAAGTGGTATTCAATATCATTTAATCATTGTATAACCCATGGAATAGAATTGGGGTTCATAAAAATATTTTTATCATTACCACAAAACATATAAAGAAAGAATAAGAATGGTATCCTGGGAGCATATACCTAGTAAAGAATAATGGACATTAAAGGTTATCCTCTTAAAAAGAAAATAATTTTGAAAGATCCCATTGAAATATTTTTGAGAAAATAAAATATTCAATTAAAATAAAATTTTAAAAGTAAATATTCATAAAATATTTTTGATATACTTTTATTTTCAATTTACATTCAATCATATAATTTTATAATTAAAATTCATATATAAAACTTTCTTATGGAAAATATACTTTTCTATTTTAAAAAATCTTTTTAAAACAAAAAAAAATTAATATAATTAATTTTATTTTTAAATAATTTTTATAACATATATATGAATCTTCAACGAAAATAATTTCCATGATGGTAGTAAATTCTGTTCTTTCCAGACACATTAACACAAAAATTATTCTCAATTTTTTGCTAAAATCCCACTTGGAATTTTTTTATAAAATGACATGATGATTCCTTAAATGAAAATTAAAAGGAATGAATTGATTAAATTTTTATGTTTAATAATTTTAAAAATTATAAAAACATTTTTCAAAACATTTTTTAAAACATGGTTTTGGAAGAAAACGCGTTTTTGACTGAAGGGAAAAATAAAGATGATTTCTCAGGAAAAAAAATATTTTGAATTATTGAGTACATAAAGTTATAATAACGAAGTTAAAACATGTATTATAAGTCCATTATATGATTATAAGAAACATCAATATTTTTTGAGTGATATATCATAATATTTAATTATTTGAAGGATTATTATGAACAATCCCTATAAATGATGAAATTGTAACATAAAAATCTTACCAATTTGGTATATTTAAATTATAATCACTATAAAATAATATTAATAAATTAAAAAGACAATGTTATGAAAATAATGAGATTAATTATAAGAAATTTAAAAATATTATTATATATACCTCATAGAAGATGATAGGTGAAAAACATTACTTAGGTCTGTAAGAACGAAATTTGAAAAAAAAATCTATTTCTATTGTGGTATGATTTAATACCTTAACCCCATGAAATATATATATTAAAATTGATATCTATATTTGCATAATATAAATTATAATAAAATAAATTTATGTGTTGTATATATAAAACATAAATGAAACATGTGGTGAATATGACATGTGCATCACAAAAAAAGTGAGAGAGAGATCACTTCCAATAATAATTTTCTACCATTGTACAAATTAGATACCCATATATAATAAATATAATATTATTATACATATATAAAATAAACTTAATCATATTTATTATACCATATATGATTTACTTGTGGCCTTTTATTAAAGTTCTCTCAATAATTTCAGTTTAAAGTTGTGTTTCTGTTAATAACTTTCTTCTTTGACTCTGTTTTGATTTGTTACTATGGATTTGATTACATTGATCATGGTTCCATAACACCGATACTGAAAAAATGATATAAATATCATATATATTTAATATATATGAAATTATATTTTTCCACAAATGATAGGGATATAAAATTCAAAATATTATTCATTGAGATGGTTTGTCGTACGTAAGCCTGATCAAAATGTCCATATTATCAATAGATAAAATGATTGAAAGGTAAATAATATATTTCTGTGCAAAATTTTTATCTCATATATATCACATTTTTTCATATAAATTTTTCCCTATAAACTTCAACATAAATACCATGCGAAGAATGAATCGTGTTTCACTATGAGGCAGTAGTCCTCCGTACAAACAAGCGATGTTATCGTATTCTAATGCAATGAAAATATAATTTTATATGTTATATATTAATCAAATAATTATATATATATATATATGTTTCCAGTATAATATATATTTATTTAAACTATCCTTATTACCATAAATTTAAAATATAAATGAAAAACTCCTCACGTCAGTTCGTGAGGCGATAGTCCACCGTACACATGAATGATGAATTTGTATCCTAATTAAAGGAAGATGAGATGTTTTTATTTTATGAAACAAACATAAAAAAAATAATTATATGTTAGACAATGAGTTTATTATCTCATTATGGTTTAATAATAATTAATGGAGTTTGAGAAAGAAATAAAATAAAATTATCAATTAGGGGTGTTACATCATCTTTAGACAACTACCTTTAGTTTTTACTAAAAGGATTCTTATAATTAATGAATGAATAAAATGAGGAATATTGGATATGATAATGTAATTAATTAAGTTATTGGTTGAACCAAAAAAAATTATGTATGATGTTTAGAGGAGAGATGGTGGACTTTTATTTGAAATGTGAGTGGTGCACATTTATTTTTTTGAAATGATAAAGGGCTATGAAAAATTTGACATTCCATAACATTCCCAAATGGGTCATTATTGAACCATAAGCATTATAAGGTCAAAATAAATCCATAAAATTTGTTTTTATCAGTTTGTAAGTCATTTTACCTCTTATGTATTTACATCAACCCTTTGGTATACCCATTTTCCCCTTAACTGTTGTAATTAATTTTTACTATTTTTACTATACATTATGGTCAAAAATAAATGTAACATTATTAGATACATTATAATATTCCCAAATATAGAATCCATTTTTAATAATTAAATTTAAAAATTTCAAAATTACTAATTTAAAATTTGTCTTGTAGTCGTGATGAGAAAACATGCTTCCAAAGATAAAATGTTCAATATTTTATAAAGTATTTATATCAAAATTAAATATAAAATTTATTAAAATGATATAAATAGGATTAATATATATATATATATAATAGAACTAATTTTAATTTTAAAACCAAAATAATTAAGTTGTTATGTTCTTAAATTCATAAAAATAAATCAAAATTCTTAATAAAATCCACTATTTTTGCCTGTGCATCAAAACAATTATCTTCTCCAAAGATTATTAAAAAATAAACCCAAGAATTTTTTTACATAATAATCTAAAAATAGTTTTTTTAAATAAATTCTAAATGTTTGAAAAAATTATATCTAAATATTTGTGCACAAAACATGAAAATTCTATATTATAGAAATATATATTTTTAAAACGGAAAATTATATTTACTATTATATCATCTATACAAAACAAAAAATATTAATGTTATAATTTTGTTGACTATATAATAAATATATTTTATTAAAATCATTTTAAAAAATTTATTTTTTAATATATTAATGTAAAACACAATTAAATGAATAATTTATTTTTTGAAAAAGATTTCCATTATTTTTAAATTGTATTCATTTTCATATATTATAAATTTTTCAAAAATAAATAATTTAATATGCATCTATAAATATTACATATCCATAATTTAATTAATATTATTCATACCCACCATTTCAATGTCTAGGTAATAACTATAATTTTAAATAACAATATTTTAATAGAATGACACAATTCGTTTAAACTCTCTGTTGTGTGTAACACAAGATAAACATCGTGTTGAGTATAAGACACAAAAAATTTGGTGTCGTGTGTAATGAAAAATATCAATAAGATTAAATTTATTTAATATATATATATAAAAAAATCTCACTCTGTTACAATCTACACCCCTATTTATTCCAAATTATTTTAAAAAAAATATTCATAAACAAGTGTCTAACATTTGAAAATAAATTTTTGGGAATCCAAAATTGTAAAAAGAGATTTTAAGAATTCATCATGAAACTAGTTAAAGGTATTTTCGATGATCATATCAATAGCACATAATATTTTTCAATATCTGATAACATTTGTTGGAAATGATGATTTAGACATTGATGAAAACAGTAATGTCTAAATAATGTTGGAGTGTGAATGAGAAAATCGATCACAAGAATTTGAATTATCTTGTGAAAATGAACACAAAAAATCCATTAACCTAAGAGGTTTTAAAAAATGGTAATTTATATAATCAGAAATTCTGGTAGTAAGATATCCCCTTATTTCAAGACTCTTATCCAATGGTTAATGAATTTTATTGACAATTTTTACTTGATTTAATTCAATTTCATAAGCACAATGTCATTATTTTGTTATGACTTGATCATTTTAGACATCATATCATATTTTGAGAAAGGAATGTGAATTTTTTATTCCCAAATAACTAAAGAATCATGATATCTATTAATAGAATGAAAATTCATTCCTTCAATATCTAGTAATCATCATAACAAAATATTTTTCATTGGTTATAAAATATGTATAAAAAATTATACGATGAAATGATACATTGATCACTAAAGAATTATCTAAATATAAACATAAAATAATTCATAAATGTTTATCCTTATGATTAATAGAAAATATTAAAATACAAAACTACATAAATAAGGTCACTAAAATTATAAAATTCAACTTAAGATTAATCCATTGAACAAAATAAGGTATCACTTAATTATCCCATAAAAATATGAGAATACTATGGTAAAATATTTTCTTGAAAAAATTTAATAACTAGAATTATAATAAAAATTTATTGTAAACATACATTCTCCCTTTTTACTTTAGTAAAATTAATATTATTATATATATTCCTTAAATCCTAAAATGTTGTAAAATCCATCATGGATTCTAGAAATCACTTTGTTAATATCTCCTGAAATAGTTCAAAGGTAATCTATAATATCCATTTTAGGTTATCCATATATATCATTTATTTAACCATAAATCATTATCTTAATATCATGGAACAGATTATGGGATATCTTTACCTTAATTATGTTTTTAAATGAATGCCATATTTCAATAAAATAACTTTTCTTGTTCATCAGCAACAATCAAAATATTATGAAAAATCCTTAATGAAAAATATAAATTGGAAAATAATTTTATATTTCATAATACTAAAACATAAATAATGAATTATAATATATAAAAACATCAATAATACAACATAATTATTAATCCATTAACATGGATTTAACAACTTATTCCTCAATACATATTTCCTTTAATATGTCATTTGAGTTCTCATTATCCTCACCAAAATAACCATTAATCATACCACCTTGTAGATTCTCTTCATGAACATTCCCTGTAGGAAATTAATTTCCAATATAACTATACCTTCCACACATAAAACATTAAACTAATTATCATACGTCAGATATATCATTATTATCATCAATTTTGTTGATCAATATTTTCATTTTTCCTCTATAATATATTTCTTCGGGTTCTTATTTTCAACACTAAAAATATATTCTAATTCATCTAAGACATCCACTAGGGTGCTTATTTTCTTATTATCAACACCTAATAAACTAAATCATATATCCAATATGATCTCCACCACCAGAGATCTAAGGGAACACTATACATATATTTTTTGTGAGTCCAAGAGTTTGTTGAGACGAATGTTGTTAATCATACAGTATGATATCATATTAGGTATAATCAAACATTCTGTCACTCTAATCATAATCAATTGAAGTTTATTATAATCAAATTTTATATCACATTCAATGTCAACTAAGTTCCTTCTTGTTACTCCAATTCACTAAAACCATAAATCATATCCTATAAAAAATAATCAATCTCAGAGACAACATAATGTTGAAAAATCATATATACATGGTCTAAATAGTGACACTATATTTTCAATCTATGAAACATTACACTTAACCTTGGACATTATTCAAATCCTTTATGATGGTAGAAAATGTGATTATAAATTTTCAATGAACATCATAGGGGAGATCCAAACCAGGTGTATAGAAAGAGAAATTATAATGCACCAGGTAATGATCAACACTATCTCAATGTTACATTTTTTGAGTTATTATCCATAGGTACCTCTTTATCTGATCCACATCCATTGATAGTATACTGATAGTGATTTTATTTCACAGAGACAACTCTTAATATCATTTAAAAAAATTGATTCACGTTTACTATACTTTGAGTCATCCTTATAATTATCATTAGACGTATCCCTATTAATTTCATTAAATTATTATCATTCTAGTTTCCAAAGGATAACAAAATATTTTCCATGATACAAACTATAAAGTCCCAAAATTCTTATTCATTGATATTATATATTTTAGATGAATATTCATTCCATTATAAAATGAATTTTTGAGGATCAAAGAGGTATAGTTCCTTTGGAATCATAGTGACAACAAACAAAGATTTATAAGAGTTCTATATTATCAAAAACTTTTTTCTTCATATTAAGATCCCTACTTAGAGATATCACATGTAATACCAATCTTCATAATATAGGGAAAAGAAACATAAGAATGTGTGAGCATTGAGGCTATGTATGGTAAAGTAAAGAAAATAAATAACCATAACATGAGAATATGGATATGAGAACATGAGAATAAAATATGAATTCCACATCCTACATATGATAGATCAAAATCATGAGTCATGGAATAATTATTATTAGTTCATAAGATATGAATCGTAAGGAAATCATAGAACACTATCCATGAGAGAATAACAGTGACATTAGAAGTGGACTTTTTCAATACACAAAGCATGAAAAACATTTCACTAGTATTTAATCTTTATTTTCATATCCATCATTATGGAATGGTTTCACTGCAAAAAATAATTGTTTTAGTCATGGTTCACTCAAAATAATATCATAGTGGAATGAGTCTCTTGCGCAAATGGGTTCACTCCCCACTGTAGTCTAATTTATCTCATGAGATATCAATATTTACTTGATGAATTGGAGAGAGATATAGGGTCCAACCATATTTTTTAAAAACGTAACCACCATCCTTTATTATAACACAAAAACTATCCTTAGTTTTAACATAACCATCATATCATAAATAAAATCATTTAAATGTGTTCTACATGAACATAAAACATTCATAATAATAGAACCCATGAAATGAAATGGGTTTCATAAACAGTTTATCATGCCATAACCTATATAAATTAAATATGATTCATAATCATGTAATCATTTAATCAAATTATAACCCATGGAAAATGTATGTTTCATAAGAATTTATTCAGGGTATAATCTATGGAAGAAAAAT
Organism: Viscum album; assembly: GCA_963277665.1. Classification (NCBI taxonomy): domain Eukaryota; kingdom Viridiplantae; phylum Streptophyta; class Magnoliopsida; order Santalales; family Viscaceae; genus Viscum; species Viscum album. The sequence continues at coordinate 435,879,198 of OY728127.1, read as the reverse complement.
ATGTTTTCTAAATATCTCATAATCATTAATATAAATCATCCAGTGAATGAATAAGAATGGTATCCTTGAATGATATCCCCAATAAATCATATGTAACATCAAAGGATTTCATATTATATGAATTATGATTTTGATAGATCACTTCGATCATTTTTCAAGGAAAATAACTTTTTGTTTAAAATAACTTTTTTAATATAAAATCTTATAAAACATTTTGGAAGTAATTTTCTTTGAAAGTAACCATGAAGAGGTATAATGGAAATTTTAGGGCTGAAATCAATTTAGTCTTAACCTTTTAATGTTTACGATGATTATGGAGGTCGAAGGAGGCTTAGAATTGGTCTAGAGGAGTTTTCTTTGAAATACTGGAAGAAAGATGAATACATTATGTGTAATGAATTAATTATATGAATGAAAAAATATTATATTTTTTAAATCTAGTTTCTAACATGTAACGTTTTTGGGTTAAATAATAACAATGAATCAAATTTTTTAGAGAAAACTGAATATTTACATTTACATGACGTGTAAATTTCTTACAGCTCTAGAAAATATCATATGCAACATGTTAACAAATAGTGGCGCAGATCTGGTATTTTACCAGAACATATTCACTCCCTCATTTTCCAAAATTTAACAACTCTATTCATAGTGTTTTGGATATTTCTTTAGTGGTGATCGATCCTTAGCCTTCCATTTTTGATCGATGGTGATCCAAGTTACCGTCTCCCTTTGACATATAGAATTTCTACCGATTTGACCACATTTCCTCCCATATAATCTCTCCATTCTATGGAGTTTGATCTCTATTGATAATAATGGGGGGTTTTAAGGTTTATTTTTCTTCGATTATTTCATTTCATAATTAGATAGATGCAGTTCATATAAGAGTGGTGATGCGAGATCCCCATTGTTTTCCATTCTCATATGATGATACTTAATGATTTGGATTTAGTGGAATCATTGATTCTTTTTTATTTACTTGAAATCATAAATTGATCATTCATTTGCCTTCAAGTAGTAATGGAATTAAGATAATAATTATTGAAATGGATTATATAATTTTTTGTGATCGCATGATGGTGATATTGTTGCTCTATAATGTTTAGTGGTTTTCCTCTTGATTTGTTTGAATGTGTTATATCTATTAATTTTATGTTATAATTATTTTATTCTAGGAATAGCATGTGGAAGTGGGTAAATAATGTAATGATACAATTATTTTATAATTAATTACATTAATAAATTAATTACATGGCATTATTTTAATATTGACGTTAATCTAATTTTATGTTAGTCAAATTGATGAATGTATGAATTTTTAAATTTTAATTGGGTAACAAACTCGAAGAAAACAAATTCCTGATGATAATAACTGAAAAGATATATTAATTTAGAATGGAACATCTCTAGTGGTGGTGAAACCATATTAAATTGAAACAGCATGTTTTTCCATTGATTTATTTTTATAATATGATTACTTAGGTATCCCATAGTTGTAACTTGTTAATAATATAATCAGTTAATTAAATATGTAATATCAACCGATTATGTGCTAAATACAATATTCTAGGGAATGGGTTTCTTATTTTCTTGAGATATCCATGTTCCATGTCTTGGAGCTATGAGAGATCATTTTCACGAGATGGTTTAATGCCACATTTTGAGTTCCACATTTACCTGTTAATTACTTAGTTGTTTCTTTCTTCTTTTATATTTTCTCTAGATACGATCCATGTATTATGACCCTTGTATGGATGAGCCTTGTGGGATATTGTTTGATTGTAGTGGGCAGGCCCAAATTTGATGTGAGCTAGGGATGAATGAGTATGAGATGGATATTGTTATATGTGTATAGGGAGGCCTGATTGATTTGGTAGTAAATGGCACCTATATTTGGGAGATTCATCGGTGTATAAATGTGGGTATTGGCACTGGCATCATAGGTGATGGAACAGGTTAATTCTAGGCCAACTAATTGATTAGATGTTGAGATCTTGTATTTCCTCATGAATCTATTAAATGGTTGATGGTCGGGTTGCATGTTTTATTTACATACCTTTCTTCACTTCATATGGAATATCGATGTGTTTTATTTCATTTTCCCTATTATTAGTATATTCAGATGTTTTCGTAGAGCAACTGGATGTGGAATAATGCTAATAATGAATAAAAATTGTTTAATCCATAGGGTTGGATGATGGTGGAATTAAAATTCATAAATTATGAAAACCCTAAAAAACATGGACTTAGTTTGGATTATTCATGGAGGGAATGTAATATATATTGATTATTAATGTCATTTAATGTGGAATAATATTAATAATTATTTAATGGACAAAAATATACTTAATTTAAGGAAATGAGAAAAAAATAGAACCAATTTAATGTAGCTATTTTATATTATTTTGTGATTATAGAATATCTGGTCTTAGTAGTGGAATTCGGGAGTCCGAGTGACATTAGCTATAGTTGAGTCTAATAATATGGTTTTCCTATAGAGTGGTTCTGAGATATATTATATCATGTATATTCTGTGATTTCATATGCAACCCCACCCATATTGGTTAGGGAAAATGACACCCAACGGACTCTCGGAGGGTGTTATCTCTAATACCCTAATGGGAGGATAGATGTAATACTAACCCATATAACACTGATCCATACACTTTGTAGTTATTTATTCTGGTATGCATGAGGTATAGTAATCCTATATATGTGTGTGCAGAGGGTTGTAATGGATTATAGTAATTTCACAAACATGTATTACCAGATATTGTATCCAAAAGATTATCATAGGCATGAAGTATATTGGTTGTGATGTCTTATGGGACTTACTCTGTGTAACCCATGAAATGTATTTAGGTACAATACCAAAGGTTTGATATAAATCATATAGTATTTGGTGGATTATTTAATATACTTGGTTACTCTATGTGGATAAGCGATATGGAATGGTGTGTTATGTGATACATGAGGTACACGGTGTGGAACATTACCCAGTTGTCTTCAAGACAGATTATATTTTAAGATAGATTAATAGGAGATGTGACATTAGAGAAAAGATGAAAACATTTGGGGAAGCGGGATAGAGGTATCATCAATGATTTATTATTATATTATATGATCTTTTTTATGTGACACTTGGGGAGATATTTTTCTGGTTAGGGTGGTAACATAGTATACAGATTTAGGGTACATGTTATGTTCAATGATGTTTAATGTGATTTGGAAATCATTGTTCATCTTTTATAGGAGAGTATCTTGAGAGGATTATATTGATTTTACTGTTATACTCATCCTATGTTTATATAAACTAATGTTTATGACATCTAGATGAGGTTGGTGATTATGATGGATAGTAATAACTTGTGTTTTTGTAGGATCTATTTTACATTCATGTTGACCCAGATGAAGCTCTGAAAGTGTGGTTAGAGGATGCATAGAATCGTATGATATTCAATGAGAGGCTATTTTTTCCAGTGGAAATTCGTGAGGGAGATCTCCATGAGATTCAAAGCTCACCCTTAATAGTACACCCGAGAGTTTATAATATGTACCATAGTTTGAGAGAATAGTTTTGGTGGTCCAGGATGAAGTGGCAGAGTTTGTTACAATGTTCTTAGTGTTCCAATAGGTTAAGGATGTGCACGATGTTCTTGTGGTTTTTTTTAGCCATTAGATTTCTCTAAGAGTATGTTGGCTAAAAAATCAATGGATTTCATCACAAGGTTACCATGGGATTTAGGAGGATGTGATTCCATCTATGTAGTGGTGGATAGGATGATGAAATCAGTCCACTTCATTGGTATTAAGGAGTCAGGCGCAGTTAATTCAATTTCCAAAAGGTATGTGGATGTGGTGATGTGGATAAATTGAGCTTTGAGATCCATTGTCTTAGATCGGGATACAAGTTTTGCCTTATGGGTATGGAGGGGATTGATACTTTCTTTTTTCACTCAGTTAAGACTAAAAACTGCCTTCCACCCGCAAACAGATGGGTCGACTAAGCAGACCAACCATATGTTTAGGGACATGTTTTGGTCATGTGTCTTGGACTTTGGTGGATCTTTGGTATGACACCTAAACTTTTTAGAGTTTTCATACAATAATAGATATCACTCATCCTTTACCATATCTCTAATTGAATACTTTTACGAGATAATGTGTTGTTCTCCTTTGTGATGGACATAGGTTGGCGAGATAGATATTCATGGTACTGACGTAGTACATAGAATGATAGTTAATGTTTGAATATTCTATGAGAAGATGAAAAGAGAACAAGATAGGTAGATATATATGCTGGTCGTAGAATGAGACCCAAATAGTTTGATGTTTCAGATCATGTTTTCTTAATGGTATCCCCACAACGCAGACACATGATATTTGGAAGAGGGATAAATATTTCTCTAATGTTTATTGGACCTATTTATGTGTTGTGGCGAGTTGGCCAGGTGTAATACTAGTTATTATTATTTCCGTAGTTTCAGGGGATCTGCGATGTCTTTAACTTCTCTCATCTTTGATGTAATCTTAATGATGTTTCCCAGGACATTGACTAGGTACAGTTGGAAGTCAAAGTCGACACGGCCTTTGTGAAATAATAAGTGGCAACCCATGATCATCGTGGGAAGGTGATGCATTGGGGAATAATTCCCTTGGTTTATGTGTTGTGGCGCCATGGTGGCCTATAGGAGAGTACATGATAATGAGAGGCCCATATACATTCCAATTACCCAATTATTTTCTATGTTTTTTCCTTTTCCAATTTTACTTTGTAATGTGATGAATGAACCTTATTCTTTATGAGATCTGATATTTTCTTATTCTATGATTTATGATGAAGTCATGACATGTGGAATGGGAATAAATTGATTCCTAATAGAGGTGCATTAATTAATATGTGATTTAACCTGTGTGGGTGAGTCGGTGCCACCAAGAGTAGATAATTTCATGTCATAGATAGAAGAATTCCATGATTCTTGTGCTTAGGAAAATGTGTTGTGTATTATGGTCGGTGGGATAGTAAATTTAAAATGAGTTGTTCATGTATTTTGAGTTTCCACTCTATCATTCTAATAGTATATACTGGTTAATAATTGAAATTTTTCATGATTAGTCAGTAGTAGGGTTTCTACCATGGTGAAACCTTGAGAGTTATCTTACAAGTGGTGGTCAAGACCCCACTTTCTTCTAAGTTAGTTTTGAATTCTCAAGGATGATAATCATTTTAGAGGTATATGATATAATGGCCCACACCTCCCTATTCCAATACATTTTTAAAATTCAATGTTTGAGGTGTTCTAGAGGTCATAGTGGATATTTGTTTTGGGGGTTTTCTAGTTTTTTCAGTTTTCCAATGGTTAGTCGGGATTGGTTGGTGGCATCGGTATGTGAACTTGGTAGGTGGATTTAGATTTTGGCACCAATCGGTGACATCAGTATGTGGCATCATTAGGTGGCGTTGGTAGGTGTCCTCGGTAGGTGGCGACATTATGTGGGGTCAGTGAGTGGTGTTGGTAGGTCATGATGGTTGGTCACTGATGGATGCTTGTGTCGATGACTTGTTCAATGGTGAGTCTCCCAACAGTGACTCGCAATCGATAGATCACATTGGTGAATCATCCACAAGTGAATCATCCATCGATTACTCAAAATAGGTATCTCATGTTGTTGAATCATCCATCGATGATCTGGTTTTGTGAATCACCCCATGGTTAGTCATTTTGACAATTTCCCACAATTTCTAGGATTACCCTATAATGTTTTATTTGATTCAAAATGAGTTTAAAACCAATTATGGTGTTTTTGAAGGCATTAAGTGGATATAAATTATATATTTTATTTCCTAACACCCATGAGACTTTTAATAGTCAAAGCTTGTGTTCATGATCGTGATTCATATTTAATGTCCTTTGAAATCTTTTTTCCCTTTGATTTAGGATCTAGACTTTACAAAGATGATACCCTTATTTATTGTATACTTTTGTTTCTCTTGATACCATTTCACCCAGAATCGTTCATCCCTGAGTTATCATATGTTTTGTGTGATCTCGTTGGATCATGTCCCTCTGGAGGTTCATCCTGGTTCTTGTGCACCCCCCCTTATTGGCCCAAGGTGGTGTTTCTAATCATTTATTCATTCAAGTAGGGATATTTTTTCTCTTTTTATTCATCTATTATGTGGGGTTTTTATATGATTTTTCTATTATGATGATAGTATATTTTCCTAATAAATAAATATAATCTAATCTGTTTAATATTAATAAATAGGTTCGAGGGAAAAGTGATGCATGATTATGTTTTATTTTTTAATGATATTGTGATCTGTATGGGACATATGACTACTGATAATCATGGACATTGGTGGTCATGGTATTCATACATATAATGTCTTGTGGATGTTTAATTTTTATCATCTATGAACAACCATATGAATATGAATTTGGTTAACCATGTATATTTGGTTAACTAAATTGATTCCGCATGATCGAACATTCATTGTGAAAACTCTTGAATTATCAAAGTGGTATTAAAGAACGTGTGTTGGATAATTCTAAATACACCATGCCTTTTTGGTGTAGATATGTGATGTCTGTGGTTTTGATTTTTATTATTCCTTGTGTGGTTGAGTCTTGCTAAGTTTGAGAGTAGTACTCTTACTCTGGTGGTATGGCTAGTGTATGGAATCTCAGGTTGAGAGATTTATTAATTTTGGAATGGATGGGAAGTTATTGAAAATGAATGATGAAGGATCATGTAGACATGTATTTATATTTCTGGTTGTGATGAGGCAGTTTATAGTGTTTGGAAGTATGTTTGGGGTTTTTTAATGAGAGGAAGGACATTTCAGGATGACATTGAAGAATGATGATGGTTGTGGTTGGTTTGTGTGTTGAACGTAATCGATATACGAGGGGAGTTTATTTTTTGTATGGTGAGTTTTCTAATATGATTGGTAGTTTCTAGAGTAGGGATGGAATAAATAAATTAACTTCTAAATATAGAATTATAATTGGATAAATGAGAAGGATGGGGGTGTGTTTTAGTTCTAGATTGTTGTTAACGGATTTAATTTGTGAACATATGAAGTGAATATTGATGGTGTTAATAAATAAATTTGGAGGTAGAAGTAGAGCTGGTAGTATTATATCGTGGTTTCTTTATTTTATTAGAAACCCAAAGGTTGGTGTTGGTTGTCTGATTCTAGAAATACATTACTGTGTTTTCCTTGTATTTTCTATATGCACCCCACCCTAGTTGAGCACTATATGGAGAACACCCTTATTGCTATAAGGGATGGAGTATTTCCCAAACATCCTAATGGGTTGATGGATGGATAGGTACATTATCTTCACTGATACCTCTTATAGGCAATAATAACCAATGATTATTTGGGGTTGTAGTTTTTTGTGAGGCCTAGGACTCTGCGTGTGGGTTTTTTTTCCAAGGTGTCTTTGGGATGAGATGTGTTGTTCTTTCACAAGATTTCCTGGGATGTGATGGGGTATGTGTACCAAGTGTATTTGGGAATGATGTGGTTTTGATTCCTAGGTGTGAATTGGAGAGATTCTGCGAGATTCATTTTCATAGGTTTTCTAGACTAGCTTTGAGGCCCTAGTTTGTGTAGCTGGGTTGTGGCATGCTACTTCTAAAGTACTGGGAGTGACAAGACATTTTCTGTTTGGGTCTGAGAGCGTCAAATCAGTAGAAAAGTGATGAAAGGTACCATACCTTTGATGTGGTCTATATTAGATTACTATAATTTCATTATTGGGTGACTGTGAATTTGGTGAGGTTTGGGTGGCAGTATACCATGATGGTTTCGGTTTGTTTGTTTTTGTTTTATCATTCTTTAATTAGTATGCTTCTCCACTTGTGCACAAGAGCCATATGTTTTCCTACTAATTATACTCTTATTCTTACCCTATGCTATTAAAGTTCGTTTAGGTTTCATGGAGTTGTTTTGAGATGGACTGTCATATCTCCTAATCCTTTTTTCTTATAACGGGGTAATTCCTTCTATTTTATGAGATTCAATACCATTTGTGTTTGTCGCCACCCTGAGGCCTACTCGAGTTGGTAGTCGGGGTTTATTATGTCTCTTCATCCATGTCCTGCTCTGGAGGGCCATCTTTGGTGTGAGGGAGTCATGACATAATCATAATGAGAATTATATAAAATGATATTCATAACAAGGATTCCGGAACATCAAATAGTCATACTAAAACTTCATGGAATATGAAGGGTCAATCATTAATTTTTTCAGGGATTTTTCATATTATATTAACCCATTTTCATTATAAAAATATTTATGTATATGAAAATTTTCAGATTACAATAATCTATTTGTTTTATTGGATAACATGATATACTTACATATGTATAATTTTCTCATTTTATTGTGTAATATATTATTTTTAGCATGAATGTATAACTAGATCCTTTTTATTACCTCAAAATGTTTAATTAATTCTTTAAAAATAGATATTTTACATGCCTCAAATTTTACACATATTGGGAATAAATATCTCTATATTTATAGTTTATAGTTATAGTAGAAAAGAGTAACTGTGTTGAGGTTATTATTTGGTTATATAAGCACTGAAAATATTTTTGATAAACCACATACACCAGCTGAACATGAATTTTTATCATTTAATAACATAGAATTTCCTTGTTCCTCAATATATAAAAATTGAATCATTCAAATTCATTAATGGTTTTAATTCTTATTATTTTTCTATTTCTGTGTGTTTAATGAGTTATAATTCCCATTAAAAGATGGGATTTTTTATTATGACTCCAAAATGATAGATAAGCGTTGGGTTGTTCATCTATGTGAGAAAACCAATACCTTTTAGGTTTCCATTAATTGAGAAAATTATTATTTGATTTCGTATCAACATCCATATGTGAAAAGGGATTTATTATTGGGTTTTGACTCAATGTTATTAAAAATAATTAAAATAATCCATGTTAGTTTGTGGAATATATCTTGTTTTGTGAGAGGTATGACTTGTTGAATATGATGAAATATATCTGAACTACTGCAAAAATTATTTTGTCCATTTTTTTAAACAATATTATCTTATTTTTAAATTTACATTGTTAGAGGTGAAATATTTTGGTAAGATATTCTCATTAGAATATCCAATTTCACTAAAATTTAAAAATATCATTTTATTATAATTTTTACAATAATAAAATTAACTCTTGAATCTTATAAATACTTATATCATTAATTTTATAATGTATATTAAATTTATTATTATCATCCAAATAGGTGGTGATGAGTATACAGTTAAAAATTTCCTCATATGTAGTTAAACAACCATTAACTAAACATTGTTAAAAATTATATATAAGATTCATATAATAATAATTTGTTAAAAATAAAGTCATTATAGTATGGTAACAAAATTAACATGATTGTAAAATTCAACTAAATTAATTTTTAGATTTTTTGATGGAATATAAATTTTTATTTGAGGGAGAGAAGAGGAAAATGAAAATAAAATATCAAGTAACCATACCTCCTTATAGTTATTCCATTTCTATGTCCCTTAATTAATTAAAAACATGGAGTCATATTACTCTATAATGTCCAAAATGATGAAATGTGTCTTTAATCAAATAATTTGGGTAGTGTTTTATCTTTGACATGTTTTAGTGAATTAGTTTTCATTGGGAAAGGAGTGGTTGTATTTTACCTTAATGAGAGAGTTTTTTTTGAAAAAATTAACCAAAATATAATTTCCTATGTAAATATTTTAATAGTTAAATTTAAGAATTATGTATTCTATTTGAATATAAATATATTTTCATAATTTTCTTGAACCATTTATAAAAACAATTCTGTATTTTAATTGAAATTAATATGGAAAATGAAATATTTCATATAATGTAATAAAATATACATTCAAATTTTGAAAATAATTATAACGTTTGGAATTTTAATTTCATAATTTTCTTAAATTTTTAGACATGTGTTTATTAAAAAGGGTGAAATAAAAAAAAATTAGTTCATTGTTAAATATTTAATATCGCAATTTAATACATTTTTTTGAAAACTATATTTCTAATTATCATTGAAAATTGAATTTTTTTAAAAAATTCTATAAAAATATTCGTTTGAAATTTTTATTGTGATGGTCTTAAAAATATTCATTCTCTATAGAAAATAATTTTCTTTAAGTGGTATATTTAATTATTAACATAAAAAATTATGTTATATAAATAATTAATAATATTTTTTATTGAAAATTGACTTTGTAATTTTTGTTTTCTTTAAATAATTATATTTATTTTATGGTATTCAAATAATTATATTTTAATAATAAATATTATTTATATGAAATGTTATTATTTTGTGTTTTATTTAACATTTTAAGAGTTAGGTTACTATTCACAATATTCAGGTTAGTATTCCAACAGTTATATTAGCACCTAAAATACCTCTAAATTTTATTATTGATCATTCACTTAAAATAATATTAATGTTCTAAATTTTTTATTTCTGATTTTTTTTAAAATTAGAGTTATTCATTTAATTTCTTATAGAGATCATCATAAGAATTATAATTTGAGGAGATAAAAATGATTCACATTTTCAAATTCTTCTTTATTTAGTGTTTTTTATTTACTCTTAAAAGAGAACTAGTTTTCATTTACATGTATTTATACAATATTAAATTCATAAATGTGAAAAATAACTATTAATTTAAACAAAAATCTCATTATATAAATATATATAATTTTGGGATGTTACATTTGTCTCCCTAATATAAATTTACTATGAAATATTACAACTCGTATACTAGATTGAGAATATATAATAGTACTTTTTCTTATTGCATCCTTATGTTCCCCTGATTCTTATTCATAATTTATATTTTTTCAAATGAATTTGATGTTATTAGTTGTGTTTTTTGCAAATAAGATTATCTCAATAGTGAAAGATCAGCATTATCTTATCCTCGTACAAGAAGTTATTCTCTTGTTGTTCGTACTAGTGATTCAGTACATGTGATGGATTGGGTATGTACTTTATCAGAAGATATATGAAGAACATTCCATAAAAAATACATTATTATTATTTTTTATTTTTTATTCCAAAGATCCCATGTAGATAATAATCTCAAAGAGTCAAATATATATACGGTTAGGCATTCCCTTTATTTCTATCCACGTGAATTTCCAATATTGTAATATTCTAAAGAAAAAATGTTAGAACCATAAACTCCATTCGCCTTCAATGATTGATAGTAAAAAAAATTCATACTAACATTATAAAATTGGGTATTTAATATATTTAATATTATCTACCATTCATTATATATCTCCATGCACTAGATTCTTTAATTCACGTTCTTCATCTAAAAATGTAAGAGTTTTACATTCCTTACCATATAGTGCTTCACAGAAGAGAAATTAAAATTTTGATTTGATTCTATTCATATATATTAAAACCAACAAATTGTATGTGTCGATCCCATACCAAAATAAATTCCATAGTTAAATATCTCAACACTATATCAACTATCTAAATATTTCTTTCATATTTTCCATCAATATGGGGTTGATAGTTTATTCAAATCTTCTAATTATTATGTATAGTATATTAAATACCTCTTGAGTAATTAGAGGTTATGATCAAATTATTTTCATAAATAATGGAATTTTCTAACATATATAGCCTCACCAATTCTATTTTCTATATCATGTGATTTTGGTCATGTTAGAGTTGTCCCAAAATTGTGATTATGTGGGATGTCTTAGATAGTTGAAACCCCAAAAAACGCATCACATTCCATCATATGGATATCTTCTAGAGAGTAGTGGTAAATTCTTGAGTCATGTTCTCCCATTTACAAGTTTTTATGGGTAATTTTTGTATCATCCCCATGGAATTCTATTTTGAAATATTAAATTGATGAAATACCAAGAACTCTGAGGGGTAATAAACAATATTATTCTTTATGATATCACACAAGATTTTTTTTCAACGAAAATGGTATATATTTTTAATTATATAATGAGAATTCATGATCTATAATAAATATCCAACAAATAATTATATATCATCGGTGATGAATTAATATTTTTTGTACTTCAAAATTGAATGATAATAACTTTTTTAATGGTGAATTCATGAAAATTATATTCTTTTAATTGTATTAAATTATAATTAATCATGGAATATAGACATTATGAATCATTGATCATTACATGTATATAGGGTTGGTAAATAATTTTGGTAGGGTAAAACTACTTTCTTACTATTATGTTTTAAAAATCCTTCCATTATCAGTATGTGAACAAATTATTCTTCTCAATCAACATTTTTTATAGAGTAGTAGGTTTTTATAATTAACATAATAACCTAACCTATATGACATTAAATGAATTTATTAAATATATAAATCATAGATTTCAATTAACTAAAAAAATATTCATTACATCATTTTTTTATCATTTTTATTGAATATATAAATTGATTTTTTGATTTCTATAAATACATATATGTCCCACTTCTGACTAAAGAGTTAGTTAAATAAAACATTCCTTAATAATATCACATCTAAAATCGAGTTTAGGTTTTAAGTATTTATATCAATTTATAATCAACCCTCATGTCTTATATGATGTCAATTTATCGATTTTCCTAAGTACACAACATAATACATTATTTGAAGAGTAAATATATATCACAAACCCTTTACCAAAGGAGTTTAATGTGATTAATGGTGTATTTATTATCCAATTAATGAGATCATTATATTATTTTTCATATTATTCTATCAATACTTTTTTCAACCATTTTTATGTAAAAAAAGTTTGCTTTTGAGATAATAATAATAATTTTCTTAGAAATCGTCCCTATTAACAATGTATCCAAACAGAACTATATTTTCTCATAACTTTTGGAGATATGGTCTATCCTAAATTTCATTTTTTTGATCATATCCAAATAAATACCATCAAATAAGATGACAGTCCCCATGAATGTTACATGTTAAATCAAAAACACATAGTTCATGAACATAGTGTAGATGGTCTCTTTTTATAATCTTACTAACAAAAACAGCATACACTCTTCATATACATTCCTCATCTTAGATAATAAAATAATGTCATAAATAAATAATTTCATAAAAAATTTAAGGTATTATCTAAAAACAATATTAATCAAATACTATAATAGTTTGTGCTAATTTTTCTTAATAACTATAATTTCATAGATTCCATAGGTTATACAGAATGTTGTCATGTAAAAATTTTATCTCTCCACCATTAGATGGTGATATTTTTTTTAAATATCCACCATATATCATTATTGAAATAATCAATGATGACTAAATAATTCATTAATCCTTAAATGTGAATACTTGTTCTTTATGTTGATCTTTTAGAGAACATTGTAATTTATGGTCAATTTCACTCGTCAAACCTTTTCATTAAAAAGCATACTTGATCATCCAGGGGGATGCACAAGGGTGTATAAAAACGTGGAAAAATATATCATGTATATACATATATAATTAATAAAAAACTACTATGGACATCCAATATGGGAATAATGAGATATGAGTGGATTTGGCATCTTCTCTATTGATAACATAACATAATAAAATTATGAGGTATAAAAATTTGTTTAGTAAATACATCAATAAATTCCATAAAAATTAAAATTTCCTCCTTTTTGATGTTAACCTTTAACATAACCATTTTGGAATAATATTTTTATCCTATGGGTATCAACACTTCCACCATTTAGGGATTTTACAATGGTGATTCCTAATTATAATTGTTTTTTTATTGAAGAATGAAATGATTTGGGATATATAAATATGTTTTATTTTCATGAAAATTGATTTGGGGTTTATATAATGAGAACTAATTCATGCCATATATAGTATCAAATTCCCTCATGGTAAGGATTTTGAAATTTCCTAGAATAATCATCCCACAAAATCGATGTGTAATAAATGGATTACATATATATATATTTAAACATTTTATATTAATATTTAATAAATTTTTCAATAATACATTCTCAAAAAATTGCAATTGTTTACTATCGTCGGATAATATATACATGATGAAAATATATAATAAAATAACATAAATATATGAACACAAGTTTTCTATAATTCTACATTTATTTGACATATCATACATAAAACCATTCATCAGAACTAATGGAAAATTGAAACATTTAATGCTTTATCTAAGATTCTTAGTAATGTTTAATAATTGATAAATTAATCTTTTATCATATGAATGAATAAACTCTGAACATGTTTATGATATTTTGATCATATATAAAGAGGATCATACTAAATATGTCATAGATTATAAATTATGATTCGTGGAATAATGCATTAGATTTTCAATAGATATTATATGTCTAAGAAAATTTGTTTAATAAATAATTACAGAAGAGTTTATATCATAAAAATATGAATATTTCCTAGTAATTTAAAAAAAATCCATTATTATATAAACTAATATAGGTAGTATTGATTTACTTCTTAGACTATCATTGTAGAATAATCCCATAGTGGATTGGATTCACCCTTATTCCATCATTTATTTAGTTATCATACCCTCCAAAGAAAATCATATTGGATAGAGTCGTATACTGAACTATTTTAACTCCCCATAATAATTAATATTATCTCATGAAATATAAATAATTAAACAATACAATGTGGGTCTTTAGTAGCCCCTCCCATAACATATTAAAAATCATGTATGTGTGTCTGACATGATCATAAAAACATTCATTGATTATTAATTTCGTAACCTATAAAAATGTAACGGTTTTCATAAACAAGACTAAATAAAATTATCTTAATATATATATATATATATATATATATATATATCATGGATGGAATTATTATATCTTATACATATTTTATGTATCAATCATCCAATTATTTTTAAATATATTGAAAAAAATTCAAAAATAGAATACGAATATTCTATGAAAATAAAGGAAAATAGAAATTTCCCTTAGCTTCATTAAATCAAACAATTAAAATAATACTTGGAAAATGGATTTTCATTGAAAATAAAAATAAAATAAAATGAAATATAATATTAAAATACATTAATGTTAATGAACATTGGAAAATCTATTCATGCACTAAATTTTAAAACCATGATTCATTTTACAGATCTAATAAAACATCCAAAAGAAAAAAAAATTAGAAACAGAAAATGATATAACTTACAAAATGATTACAAACCCAAATATTTTAGAAAATAAATTCAAATATTCAATTTACCCATTGGAATGAACTCTATAGAAAACATTTTAATGAAATTTTTAAGGAAGAATAAGTTCATCGAACTATGTATAAATAGGGATATCATTTTGTAAATACATTTTCTTGAACTTTTTAATTAACAAAGAATGATGAAATAAAGGGAAATATAAAAATAAATTAAATAAAAAATGTTGATTTATACATATGTGCTTTGTGGGATATATATATTATTATTCTCCCAAAGGATATTTAGGCCTAAATAGTCATAATAAAAAATGAGATTGCAATATAATTCATTACAACTATTGCCAAAAGTAATTTTACACCCTATTAAGTCCTTGTTTAATAAATTTATATTATCAATACATATATAAATATAAAATACCAATACATAACATAAAATATTAAATTAATTTATAATTACTATTTAACAATTTATTAACAGTTCTTTAGCTAAATCAACATTTTGATGTTAACAGTTATATTTCTCATAAATGATCGATATCAACAGTTCTTTTCCATGAATGTTATTTATTGTTTTATAACCTAAATAACATTAATCATATTATAATTAATTAATTTATTTAAATAAAATATTTATAAAAATTCATACATGTTGCTGAGAAAAAATGAAATACATAACATTTTAATAAAGGTTGTCTATATATGCATGTGAGTAATGTTTTCATCAGAAAATGAAGGGAAAGAATAAATGGTAAAAAATAATCAACATTTTTAAATTCAATAATTTGATAAATATAATATATTTAATTAAATCTGTCCATATGTTTAATAATTTATATGATATATTTAAACTGTATCAAATCACATTGTGTACGTGTTAGACCACACATACACATGAATAAATATATCATTTCTCATTGGATTGTATGGTTAAATAATATGGATGTAAATTTAATATAAAATATATATTTTTTGTAAATATATGTCTATTTAAATTTAAATTATATTATATTTAATTATCAGATTATTTTTTAACAAATAATCTTGAAAGAAATAGTAATGGAAATTTCTTATTTGTAAGGAAATCTCAATTGGATTACACTGTAAAGAAAAAAAGGATGGTCATTTAGGAATATCAAAAGCTATAGGATGTTGGTATGTATTTCAGGTAGTTCTTTTTTCTTGGAATGGAAAATTTTTATGGATCAGTAATTATGAATGGGTGAAACGGAGAAGATCGAGTTTCAAAATTGAGGCTGGTAGAAAAAATTAAAATGAAAAAATAACAATGAATTCTAATTCATGGTAATGTAGAACAAAATTTATAAAGGTTATAATATTATATATTTTAAGGTCAAAAGACAATCAACAAAAAATAATTTTTTATGTTTATGTGGCATATTAGACCTTATCATTTAGTTTCACCCATTCTTAGACTAGTTTTTACTTTAATAATGGTAAAAACATTTTATAATTTTTAATACTTATTATGACCATTAATGAAAAAGGAAACATTACAAATATATGAATTTATAATTCCAAATATTGAAGTAATTTTAAATATAAAATTTATTTTATTATCATAAAATCAATTTCAAAATTATCCTCCAAAATACAATGATGTATATTTTCTAAAACATAAATTTTGAAACTTAAAAATTTTATTATTACAATTCATTTCCCAGTAAAAATTATTAAAATAATGTAAACCCATTTTAATTCCAAATTAACTGAATATTTAGTTAAAATTATTCATACATAGTGATTAATTTTAATTATTATGATTAAAAAATTTATGTATATGTGATATATTTTTTAGGAAACTATATTTTTTTTCTTCAAATGATAATATCATTTTTAATCCTTTTAGAAAATAGGATTATTTTATTCATTTGAAATTAATTATCATATGTATGTTTAATACTATGAATAATAATGAAAATAGAAATCCAAAAGTTATTCTAATTAACCATATACTTAAAAACTTTTTATCATGATCAATAGAAATTAATAAATGAGTTGAAAATTATTTTCAATTATTATGTTTTAATTAAATAATATGTATTGAATTTATTTTTTATAACTTATTATAATCATTCATTTTTTCTTAGGGTTGAAATATTCACTATATATAAAACACATTTATTTATTTGTGATAAATATATTATAAAATAACATAGTTTATACTTATTTCCCCTTTTTGTAATTTTTACCTCAAAATTATATCAATTAGATACAAAAAAATTATGAAAATTATACCTCATCACATCATTCGGGTCCTATGTATGTTATAAAAAAATCTGATCCATCCATAGAACCTAAACCATGTGATTAGTCTTGTTATATAGTTATTTATCTCTATGATCCAAAATTTAAAAATATGTATCCTCAGTATTATGATCACCCATTAATGGAATTTCCTCAAAAAACAATATTTGAGATTGATCTTTTACTTATATTCACAAAATAGATACATGGTAAATGATTCCAATATGGGATTTGTTATAGGAACAACTATGTTATATTTTTTTCCCTAAAGAAATAATTAACCACATAGGGACTAATATAAAAACGGCTAGCTTTCAATTCTTTAAAAATATAATAATATTATTCTGATGAGATATTTTCAGAAATAGATTTTCACCGTTATAGAATAATAAATTTTTCTAAGGATTTTCTAAATATTATTTTTTCGACTATAAGCTACCCTACATTATTTGTTAATGAATCTAACAATACATAATATGTTTATAGTTAGACCATGACCTAATAGATTTTATTCCTCAGCATTATAGTGGCATGATGGTATCCTAACAATAATTTCATTGAGGTCTTCAAAAGGATTCATCTGAGTTATTGAGTGAAACATTTTATTTTCTAACAAAATCAACATTATGATAGTGTTGATCCCAAACTCATAAGAAATACATATAAAAATGCATCAATATATCCTTTAGTGTTTTAATGGTTTTATCATAATTATCCTCCATCCAATAATGATATATTTTTATAATTCTCAACTCCATATTCAAATCATTATAAAGAATTATTTTGAATGTTTATGTAATCCTTTGGTCTAGATCACATATATATGGTAGTTGTAATCAATGAAAAAATACATATTATTTAACTTATAACTTTGTGAATTGAGTAACAAAAAAATCTTATCACATCATAATACAATTTGGTTATTTAATTAAGAAGTCAACAATAACGTATATAAAAAAGGCCCATTATATCTATTCTAATTTTCTATGATCATATCAATAGTGATTTTTTTATATTTCCACTCATGTATGGGTAATTATTTAAAAATCCACATCGGGATCACTCTCTCACCCTTAATTTCATAATATAAAAATCACTGAGATATATAACACTCAATATATATCTTCATTTTAACCAACAAAAAATCTCTTTATGACCTCCGTAAAACATAGTATAACCAAGAAAAATAGTGAATGATGAACCTACTATTTATCTAATTCCTATTTCATACAATATTTTGTTGTAGTTAACTATACTCTATTCCTAATTAAAATCAATTATTTATGCTCTATGGTGAACAATGGAATAACAAATTCCTCCATCTATATCCCCACATCTTCCTTATGTCAAGTTTTACTCATCACAATAATGACCGATGAACATTCATCTATGAAATATATGATCATTCTCTCTGAAAAGTGATTTCATGTTCCATTTTAAGAATGTATATTTTTATTTGATCTTATTAAATAACTATCATGGACAAACTATCTTGGTCGCGCTAACCTAAAGTATCTTCCACCTTATTTTCCTTCCTTGGGTCATAATGTATTGAACAATCATATTCATAAATAAATTAAAACCATATACTATGATACATATTATAATCATTTTTTTTTGAAAATATAATTTTTCTTCAATTATTTGAATGTATGTCAGCCATTTGGCTATAATGACTATTCATCTATATCACAAAAATTAAGATATTCCATTCATAATCATGATCATTGTATTTTTTCTAACAAATTATTAATATTTGTGATTCTTAATCTTCTACAATGTCAATCAACATATGATCACAACCCTGTATAATCATTGAAAATCAGTATAGACCATAAACCATTAGCCACTTCTTAGAATTGTGAACAAAAATTCACTATAATTCAATATATTTTGTTTCAAAAATGTTTATCACATTCATCTATACTAATGAACATGGATTAAGTTGATGCTAAATATGTTATTTTATTTGATAGAAATGTTAAATTTATAAAAAACATAGTATTAGTCAACCTTGACATGGAAAAAAATATATTATCATTCCATCTTTGAGGGATATAAAATTATTCCCTATGTTATAATTACATGTTCCATAAATTATACATTGTTTAGATATAATAATCTATTAATATGTTTTTTATAAATATTCAAATCTATCAATGTCTTCATGAAAATTATAAAATGATCTTTATAATCATAACTTCTCATAGAATATATCATAATATCATCAATAAATAAAAAAAAATGATCAAGGTAATCTCTAATGAACATAATCATTAGATCACTGAAGATCATTAGAGAATTACTATTTTTAAATGAAATAATTATAAATTCATAACAATAATAACATTTATATAAATATATATTATATATTTCCCCCTTTTTACCCTCAATGGGTGATATATTGATCAGAGGATAATCAATGAAAAATATTGATCTCCACACAATGTTCCTAACAAATCATCATCATGGAGTGCATGAAAGATGATCAAGATTTTAATCACGTGAAGTGATTTATAATTACTACATTGATGAGATTGACCATATTTCATTATAACTATGAAATATAAAATCCCCAATGTGAGATACACATCAAAATAAATAATTTATAAATATTCTATTAGAGTTAATTTTTCTATTCTTTAAGATTAGTCTAGTCCATTTCGTAATAAGTCCTAAAAATAGGTATAACACCATGCCAAATTATTATAAAAAACCAAAAAGTATGATTCTTTAGGAAAATTTATTTAGGAAATAAATTGTTATATTACAACACCATAAGAGTATACTGAGTGTTGATTTTCTCCTCAACCATTTGAGATAAATACTCCACATGAATTGGTAATTAGGATCAAATAATGTAACTTAGTTCCATTTTATGTATATATCCATCAATGCAATGAAAAATACAGTTCGTTTAATTGAAATATAAAATTTAAATTCCCTTCCATTGAAATTAACATGGTATCTATATAGATAGATCAAATATAGGAAAAAAACTCAATTCAAATTTATCAAGAGGGAGAATCACATGATATGTAGGAATAATATTCCCAGAAAAAGATTTCATATAGTGGATATCGATATAAGATAAGTTCATCATTAAATTAGGATCTTGCATGAGTAATTAAATATTTCATCTCTTAGTTATTAATATGATACCATTATAAAATTACCAATATATAAAATAGTGGTGGAGCCAAAACCAAATAAGTCATTAACTATTATATAGTAAATGAATACTATTACTTTCATAAATATTTTCTCATTAACCATTTTGGTGGTTGTGATCACATATGATTTTACATTTACTCATTATGTAAGATTTTTTTTTTTTTAAATCTTCATCATTAATACTCATATTTAAGAACTGGATAAGAATATTACCATAATACTTATAGCTGTGTAATTGAAGTGTGGGTTGTGCATTTAAGATAGCTTTATCTTCGTTCCAATCAATATAATTCCACCTTAAATATCTTATACATTCACAGTCTCTATATCAGTCTCTTACATGCTTAAATAAATTATTTATTCTCTTAAAAAAATTCCATGATTCTTTCCAAAATTCAATAATAATAGAGGAATAAATTTTAAAAATTAATAGGTTTTAATATTTTTGATTTCATGAATAATTATCATAATTTTCTTATCAAAAACATTTTGAATGATGTGATTTTACAATTTTTATATCTACTATGACAACACATTTATTAATTTAGTTACAGGTACTAAAAAACCTAATATCTATTACCTTTTGGAGACATGGTTTTAATCCACTGAATAATCAATTAATATTACATCTAGGAATAGTGATAATAAAATAAGTGTTCCTCACATGTCTAGTAAAATATTACATATAGGTTCTAATATAATCATTATACGTCCACTTATTCTCATAAAATACCCATTATATGTTAATAAAATATGGTAGGGGAATGTATATACTAAAAATCACCTTATTAAGATAATAATATTCAATTTATTTAACTTCATCCTCTGTCATTGTATTCATGTAATTTCTCTACCATTAGTATTTGTGGTATTTTAAATGAATCACTTTCAATAATATGTTTTCTTATTTTGATACCTAGGAAATAAAACAATTATTTTCAGTGGTACTAATATACTACTTAAAAACTAGTTCATTAAATCACCCACTAATAGAATGTGGTAGTTTCATCATGAATAAATCAATTGTGTTTTGTTCAGTTATTTTCATCTTCATACTCCAATTAGTATTTATATAACGGGATAATTTAGTGGAAAAAATAATAGTATTTAAAATTACATATATCAGGAATTTTGGTTTCAAAAATGGAAAATCATTTAATTTTTTAGGAAATTAATTATTAAAAATATTTCTCTTAAATATATCCATTCATAATATATATGAGCATAGTGTAATAATGATGTTTTAATAATAATATTTACTAATTATATAATTGTGAAAATCTATCCTATCACTTTCAAAATTATAACACCCTATACGAACCTATGCTTGTTTTACATTCTCCTGATAATATCTTAATTAATAATATGTTCCCCGATAATATATACTCAAATTAGTTATATTTTAATCTATTATAATAAAAAAAAGCCTTCATAGATAGAAACTGTGGTGACTTGTTTATTAAATACATTAATATTTTCTCACATTAGATGTGTATTTAATAAATTTCCCAATAATACTTGTCTCAAAATTATAATGGTCTAATTTCATTGGAGACTAGATATATAATGAAGTTATTTCATGATAATTATTCATTTTATTGAAAAATAGTTTTCTCTCATGGAAACCTTATTATAAATATCATAATAAAAACATTTTTTTATTAAAAAGGAAAAATTGAAACCTTAGAATGTGTCAGAACAGATGCTTAGTGATGGAAACTTCAGGATATATAAATTGATAATCATATTCATGAATAATATATTTTTAGGTGTATAAGAAAATTATTAATACATTCAATTTTCCTACCTAACACAATTTTTATCATAAATAAAGAGTAATGGAAAAAATTCATTAAATAATAAAATATCGTGAAGTGTGAGGAATAAAAATTAACAATTCATGATCCCTAAGAATAAATCATAGAAAGAAGAATATTTATACTGAATTAAATCTAAAATATAAGTATATAAAATTTTTTCATTAATTGTTATTTACATTCAAGGATATTACAGTGGAAGATGTCCCATTATTGATCGAGTTCCCTCTCCATACCTTCATTTTCAATGTATAGTTTGACTCCTAAGAGTAACATTATAAATATATGTCAAAATGAATTGTGTTAACCCAAATTTTACATTCTATGATTTCATATTATATATAGATTAAAATAATATAAATTTAAGGTATATAAAGGACCCACATATTACATAATGATAACCATCCTTTTCTTGACACATAACACCAAATCAATCATCAATTTATTATAACAGAACACATGAAAATGAAAATTATTTCATAAATATTTTGTTTTCAATTAATCATAATAAAATTTGAGAAATAAAATGGATGTCATAATTTTATTCAATCCTCATTGAATAATAATAATCGTCAATGTATGTTTTCATAGATGAAAATAGAATTAAAATATTATATATTTATATCAATAAAAACAAATGAAAATTTCATTTTTCATTGTTATATTGAAAACTAATAATTTATAGAATTCAAGATAAATATTTTAAATATAAGTAACCATTAAAATATTTACATTAATATTAAATGAAAATAATATTAATTTTTTTGTAAAAATAAATTTCTGTAGTAAATGGTAAAAAAATTGTTATACTACCATTTTTATTAAATTTTCATTAGTACCTAATTTAGAACATGTTATGAATTTTTAATTTAAATTTTAAATAATAAAATAAACTATAGTTTAAAATTAATTAAAATATTTAATTTATCAAATAAGATTATGTTCTGTAAAATATGATTGAGAATTTAGATAATGAATAAAAAATTTATTAACCTAAGAGGAAATATCATCGAATAATTAAATAATATTATGAATATTTTTAAGTAGTAAAGAGATAATATATAAATATAAACATGAAAATAAATGATATATAATGAGTTGAAAAAATATGTGTTTTAATATATAAATTCTATCAATTCAATCAAGGAGATTGAAGAATAAAAAATACCAATACAAATGAAATTTAAATATAAACCCATGACTGAGGTTCTGAATTTCTCCATAATGTTCTTAAGTTTCTCTGAAATAAAATTATTATTATATATATATATATCAAAAAAATATTAATACTTATATTATAATATAAATTTCCCTTATATTTTTCAATAACTTATTTATTATCAATTTTTGATTAAAATTAATATTCAAGTGATAACTATTCTGTTTCCCATGAATTCTTATGATCGATTGTTTTAGACCTTAATCATTTTTCGTGTATTAGTAATCTCTCATATATTTTTAATGTCATAATTATTAAATTTCTATATTATATTATCTTTTATAACTATTCATATTAGGTCTTGAAGGAAAATTAATTTCATAACATCATGGAGAGGGTAGTATATGCGTATAAACAATCAATGTTATCATATTTTAAAGAATCAAATTAATGAAAAATAAATAATAATTTATCTTTAATGAATGATATTAATATCCTATATATAATATATTTTAATTAAATTGATCCATCATATAAATCTTGTATGTATTCTATGAATTATGAACCACTTAACCTAATCGGGGTGGAAGGAGACACATATGCATACTTAATATTAACATTTCAAAATAGATTTGAAATAGGTACCAAATGGATATTAAAAAAAGATAAATACCTTTCAATTTATAAAATCTAGTAATTTAATAATTTTTGTAATGTTATATGTTATTTTTAGGAGGTTATGCTTGAATGGAATTCAAAATTTTATTTTAAGGACAATGAAAAATTATTTTGGTAATCACATTTTTCTACACATTATGACTTCAATGGATGGGATTTTATGATGACAAAAATTTCTAAAATGTCTGGAGGGATGTTATAACAAAATTTATTAATTTCTTGGAAGATATAGGTAGATAAAAATCTATGAATTAGAAAGGGGATATGACCACAATTTATAAATTAGTTGGGTGGTAAAGATATAAAATCCTAAAAATTTTATATATAAGAAATCAATATTCAAGTATCAGAGGTCCCAAATACCAAAGGGTTCAAATAAAAGGTAGTTAAATATACAATTTTAATAATTAATAAATATTTATAAATAATAATGTTATTTTTTTATCCTTATTAGTTTAACACCCTCTGTAACCCTTTTTACCAATTACTCAGGAATCATATTTTTACAATAGATACTATTAATTATGACCAAATATTAAATTGGACATATTTAAAAACATGTGTATGTTTTTTCAAAATATGGAATAAAATTTATCAAATTAAATTCAAATAACTTGTACAAATTAATTTTAAACTATGAGTCAAAAATGAAATGAAAACTATTTTAAAAAAATCATATTTAAGGAAACAGTTGAAATTATTCTAATTCCATGAATATTAAAAACCCTTAATTGAATTTCTTCATATTCTATTTTATATATTATATATAATTATTTTTAATGATTCTTCTATATTTATAAAAAAATAATTTTAATATGAAACCGTATTTTTAATAAAAACGTTGTTTCTCAAAAAAAATACTTTTTTACATTCAGTTGTTTTTATTTTCTATTTTAATGAATTGAAAAAAAAATTATATGGGCCAACATTCATGAAATATAATATATAAAATAAATGTTATGAAAAATTAAATATAATATTTTAATCACTATAAATCATCTCTCAAACTTTTTTTGAATAGTTGTTTAGAAATACATGTTACGAAATACCGTTTTAAAGTCTACCCACTCAATTTATTTATTATATATTCTAAATCGCATTGATTATCAATGTCCATAAATGATAAGATTATCTATATAAATGATATAAATGTATATTAAATTTCTAAATCTAAAAACACCAGATCATAGAAAATATATTCCTCATTCATTCAATAAAATATTTTTCTATTAGGTGGATCAAATGGTCTACAAAATTTTAGAGTCCATCAGTGTATAAAGAAATAAATGGATAAATAATACATATTGAATTAAATGAGACATTCAATATGTTTTTTATTGGTCATAACCAAATAAAATTGGGTAAGTACATCCATCATGTTTTAATGTCTAGCACCCATTTGATTGGTAATGTCAATTATACAATAAATGCATTATTCCTTAGATGGGTTTATAGTCCAATTTTTCGTTATTTCTAAAATTTTATAATATATAAAATTTTAAAACACAAACGATGTTTACGAGAATTTAAAATTTGATTTATTATCAAATCAATAATCAATTAAATTTTCATAACCTATTGGATTCATATGTACGGAATACTTCTCAAATGATGCTTATATGATCATGTATATCAATTTTTTAAATCCTTAATAAAATAAATAATTTAGTTTGATATCATTTGTAATAGTTTATAATGAGAATTTCTTAAAATAAGGAATATCTCATAGGAGTTTCTATCCATGTTTTGAATATTAGGGCCACTATAAAATCACTAATTAATGATCGATTTGATAGTCAATGAGCAATTTTAGGTTGATTTCTCCAAGATGCATTTAGTTTATTTCTATATCCGATTTTAACAATATATGAATTACATTCATTATCAAAAAACCATAAACTATATAATTTAACATAAATTATGATGTTCAACTATATTTATACTTATACATAGGGAATAAAAAAATTCTATTTAATATTCCAAAATTAACCGAACTATATTTTTATACCTACTATAAAGACCCATTTTTTATTACATTACTATTAAACAATTTATAAGATTAATAACATATTAAAAATATGTTATATAATTTAAAGGATTAGTATCTAAGAAAAATTAGTTTCATTCTTCTTGATTACATATTAAAAAATAATATCTATTCATATCCTACTTCAAAGACCTCTAAAACCCATCATGGTCCCATTTTTACATGTATTAAAATGATGATATATGTCAATGAATTGTGTGTACTAAAAGCATAATATGGTGAGGAATAAAAGGGAAATGACATAAATAAATATAGAACAAGAGTGGGGATAGTCTTCATTATCATATTATAATTTTATGATAATCATAATATGTATGATGGAATCATTTTAAAATGACAAGAAATGTTGTATAATCAAAATAATGAAACATAATATTATAGTGTTTAAATACTAATTTTGATATAAAATCATTAATAACTTCCTCTCATAGAAATTGTAGAAAATAAGTACATAATAATTATTTAAAATAATATAATCAGGTCCATACACAATACTAAAAAACCTCATGGAATATGCCACATTACCAAGTCTATATTACTGATATATAATTCCCACCCAACCCATCACATCAATAAATCTAATAATCATGCATTTCATTTTGAAATAACACTTATTAAAATCAGATTAGTGATGTAAATCAATTAAAACTAATGGGTCTCATAAAAATTTCGCAAATAATATCCCCTATGAAAAAATGTAATATTTTTATGTGAAAATGAAAATTTTATTTTGGGGTATTAATTTTTGGGATAACAAGATCATAGGAGATGTTTGGAAGAGTAAAATACTCAGGAAATATCATTTATATTATTTATAATTTTCTTATTTTAAAAAATACTTACATGCCTTTTTGAAATCACCTCAAAAATTTTCAAACATTAATGTACCTACAAAATAAGTGAATTTTAATTAGAGCGATGTTTTAAAGTGTTATAAAATAATTAAAACAAAAAATATAGTGAAATACAGGAAATCCAAAATTGAAGGATAATGTTTATGAGTCCCTTTACCATTCATTGAGATTTATTTCATCAAAATTATTTCCATCAATAACCAATATATAACTATTAAAACATGAAACATGATGTAAATATTTTTCTTTTTTTCAACTCATGAAAAATAGTAGTTAATAAATTTTATTTTAAATTATCTTTATTAATGGTGAAAAATATTGATAATATATTTCATTTTAAATAACATAACATAATTTATTTTCATTATCTTGTTTTAATAAAATTTATAAATTAATAATATTAACTCCATAAACATATAAATAATAATATTTATATATTTATATAATATTAATAATTTTTTACAGTGATCTATAATGTTTTTGATGAGTAGAGGCTTGGGAAAATAAACTTTCATGGTAAACCAAACATTAATAGTATATTGTTAAAATATGTGAAATATTTACACCATATTAATAGGTTTTAGACAAAATAATTATAGAATGGTATTAAAATTAAAATAATTATAAATTTATTCTTAATAAATTTTCATAGGATTGGGTTTCTTGGAAATAGATTTGTGGATGAAGAGAATAGGGGATAAAGAAAAAGATAATGAAATATTACATAATATTTTTATTTCTAGGACCATTAACTCATTTAAAACCTGTTGTTAAGTGGAATTGTAAAATTTCTATGGATTATATTTTGATCATGTTATGTCATATTTGATTTTTTTAATTTTGGGAATTTCAGGGATGCAGGATTCAGAGGGAATCAGAGTGTGTATTTATACATTGGGAGAGGGGTTTTTTGATTAAAATATTAACTAAAATATAGTTCTCAATGAAAACCATGTAATAGTGATATTATAACAATGAAATTATAATTGTTTAAAAATACATTGTTTTAATACTTTTAAACAATTTATTAATCAAAATAACATGTCTATAAAAATGAAAATTGATAATTGATAATTTTTTATTGTAATTCATAATAATCTATAATTTTGAATATAAATTAGAGCCATTAAATTTTCATTTCATGAAATTTTTAAATTATAATACATTTTTTCCATAATTTTAATTAATTGAAAAGGTTATTATTACATATTGAATGATTTCATTCCATAAATATCATCGATATAAAAACTAAATTTTTAATATTAACCTAAATGTTATTTTTTTCTAAATATTACAAAAAATAACCATTATAATATTTTAACATAAGTTTATAAAAATAAAAAAAATTATCAATACAATTTTCAAAAATTTAAATTATCAATTTTTCATGTAATAATAATTATTTCATCAAAATAAATAAAAATATAAACTATCAATAAAGTGTTTGTAATTAATGCTATTTTTACTCATAGAAAACATTTTATTGTAATAATTTTTTTTATTTACATGGTGGTTATTAGTTATATGATTTTTTACTATTTTTTATTTTAATTTACTCTTCTATCATTTTGGTTAATATACATAAATTCCATGATACTATTTGACTGACTATATATAATATTTTAAAAAAATCATAACTCAATCATTCATCATTCACCTCAAATCATCACATGGTTATATGTTCTTAATTTATAAAATATTTAATGTATTTTTATTCCATGAATCTTTATTAAAATTTATTCATGAGTGTGATAATTTTATGAGAACAACATGATCCAAATTTATGAGTTGCAATTATTTTTTCACAATCTCATTGTACAATTTTCCATTTTTAGGGATATATAAATTATGTTTATGAAATGTTCATAATAAATACAATAAATCACCAAATGATTCATGTGTTAAAATTATATTTTATTAATAAAAATGACATTCATTATTTATTCAGAATTAAAATTATATATATATATATATATGAGTTTGGAAAGTTATAGTTTCCCTCTATCAGATATGATTTCTTATAGTGTTAATTTTTTCCTCCATCAGAGGTAAATTACCACAACATTGAATAAAAATTTAAAATAATTTCAATTGAATAAAAATAATCAATGTGATCACATCACTGACTCTATTCATCTATCCATTAATCTTATGGTGGTTAATTATTTTTCTCAATACTCATAAAAAATTATGTCATCTTCAGTCATTATGATCAGCATCCCCTCAACCAGTTTCATTGATCCATAGATGATGAATTATCTAAAACATTCAGCAGTGCTAGTGCAGTTCCCCCATTAGTGTTTCATATGAACAATAATTATTCATTACATACCTTCAAATGTCTTGATTCCTTCAATACATATTTGGTTAATTTCCATCAAACTATATACATTTGATAATGTGGTTCCTGAAACAATGTTCCTTTCCAATTTTTCATCTCTCCCTCACTAGTCAATTATCAGTAATCATTACCCTAGGTAATATCGGTATATATGATGAGTGATTAATTATTTCATAAATGAAAATGAAAATAAATAGTAGAATAAAATACTTATCATTCTATGAAATCAAAATAAAATTAATTTGATCCACATTTATAGAAAAAAAATTTATTTTTAAATAGGTGTTAATTAACATTGAATCAATAAATGGATGACTCTATAGGACCGAATAAAAAAATTTCTTGAACAATAATAATGAGTATAATGTGATGACACTTCAAGAAATATATATATATATATATATGAAAATTAATATATTGATAAATACTAAATTAATAGATGAAATTAAATATGTCTAAAACAAATCAAAAAATAAATAAATCTACTAGAGAAAGAATTTCATATAAAAAATCAAACTATACATATATGGATACCAATTATTAAAAAACATGCCCAAAAAAATTTAATATAAATCAAAAAATATTAGCAGAAAAAATGAAAAAATTAAAAAAATGTCATTACAAATTGAAGGAAATCTCAATGACCAAAACATCATCTTATCGTTGCACTATTCACTCCTAAAAGAGTGAACTCCTATAATAAAATCTTCTAAATTATAAAATCTAAATTTAAAACTGATATCATGTTTTATTTTAAAAAATATATCATAGCTGATAATTAATAATAATAAAAATATTAAAAATGTGACATTATTGATTTTGGGTCCTATTTGGTGAACGACACAAAATATATCCCTCTTTTACACAACGTGGGATTAAATAAAACCCAAAAATAAGTCCAAAATATAAAGACATTACCTTTTGTTAGAATTTTTAATAATATATATCAACCATTACTATTTTTATGTATCTATTATATATGAAAAAAACATAGAATCATTATCTTTTGATATCTAAATATAGTGTGTATCGATATATTTTTATCTTCACTAATATGTAAAATAATGTCACAAAAAAATCAAACTATTTGTCATAAAATACTACATAAATTCACTAATTAAAACAATTATAAATAACATAATTCTAATTCCATTAATATTTATTCGTAACTATGTAGGTATAATAAATAAAAACATCATTTTGGTAAAAAAACTTATCTCCCTAATCTAAACTTCCATGATAGTGATCACCCAAAAAATTTATAAAATATTATAAATCATCCAAGTCCCCAATGGTTAGGAGATAATTCATGCTACCATCTCATTGGAATAAGAAAAATATAATTGAAACATAAAGTATTGAATATATTAATACTCATGTAAAACTAGATATATACATGAAATAAAAATTAAAATTCTAAACACATATTAAAAAAATACATTCTAGAATAACATTATTCCATATATAATTTCCCTATATTACTGTCATAGAAAAATATATGGAATAATGGGGAAATTAATTGAGAAAGGGGTGAGCTCTGATTCATTATAAGGGTAAGTGTATAGTGGAATCAAAATAATGCATAATAAATATTCAATGATAATTAATATAAATACGTTCCATTTTATTAATTACATCAGAAAAATATATCTTGAATAAAATGAGATCAAATAATTCCATATACCTAAAAAAACATGAGCATCAAACATAGCCATTGATATTCAATCTAATCAAATAATCAAATTGAATATCAATAACTGAATTCATAATGATAGAATGCACATTTATGGGTATCAAAAACATATTATCAATAATTTTTTCGAAGAAATATAATAATATGAATATACATCCCAATATACTAGTATTATTACATAATCATTGGAATAATCCAATAATGTCGATAATTCAAACGATGAGTCTAATAAATGGTTATTGTCAGGGCCAAAACCATATCTTGTTTGTCTTAATAAACTTATTGATGCATCTAGTGGATACAAATGAACTATACCTTAACACAATATTTCATATTAATTAATTATATTAAAGTGGTAAAACATTAACAAAATAATTATTAATATTGAATTTCAATCATATGAAATGTTAATACTCCCCAAATAATTAATCATAACCATGAAACAATTATAATAATATTGAAATTGGTAACAAAATTGCACATCAATAATAAAAATTAATCATAATCCATCCATAGAATTAATATGTATAGTATCAATACAATATATACCTATTTTCATAAAAATACAGAGTTTTTTTGGGAATATAAATACAATAAACATGTCATTAAAAACATTATTTAAGAAGATATCCTTTTCAATTTGATAATTGTTTTAGAATTATTTTCATTGAAAATCATTATTAAAACATTTTATAATGGATTTAAATTAGTGAATATATCATTTATAAATAATTTTAAAATGATTAATACTTTTTTCGAAGTATTTCTAGAAAAACAATTGTTTTGAAGATATCATATTTCTAACAGAAGAGAGAAATGATGCCAGATTTATTAGAAAAAAATTTATAAATTATTTTAACTTCAAATGGGTGGAAAATTATTGATTTTTTTAAAAGATAATGAATAACCAGTGTAGAATAAATTATATTTTTAAAATATGGATATATAAAATAACTCACCCATGAGGCACATTATCATTAACCAACTCTAATAACAATGAAATTGGAAATTGAATTCATACTACAACGATACATTTTGTTCCAAAATCCCCATGAAATAAATAAATAAAATTAAATATTACATATCATGAGTATAATTTATTTAATTTGATTCAATAAAAAATAGAACTATATAGGACACAAAATTAATAACTACTGAATATAGTTAATTTCTTATAGAAGTAAAATTGGAATGAGAAACCCTTTACTCTTCATTTAATTTTGATTTTATTTGATTTAAATTCATTTATATTGGTTTTTATCATTTTATTTACGTGTAAAAGTAATATTTTATTAGGTATTATGTCATATATGATTCTTTTATGACTTTTTATCCCCAAGTCTTTAGTAGTCTTTATTTTTTTCATTATTTCAGTTGCTAATTGAATTTTTTTTCATATATGTTTGGACTTATTTTTTTCATCATATAAAGACAATAATTTCATAATATAATATATTTAAACCATTATTAATTATAATATATATTATTTATATATCAATTTATTGTATTATATAAGGTTTGTTGATAATAAATGAAATACCCCGCTCATGTTGATGGTCGGTCATACGTACCCATGAATATTGTTTCTATTTTATAGTCTATATTAGAAAATAAAATTAAACTAAGTATATGTTTATTATAATTCATATATCATCCATATGTTCATTAAACCAATCTATAACACATTCTCTATAATGCGTGAATGATTCACATAGCTTCCTGTAGCAGTACAATCCCATACAATCGAATGAAATTTACATATTCCAAAAAAATGAAAATCATGAAGGTATGTGTCATATAATAAACCCATAATTATAAAAAATCATCAATATATAAAATATATAATATAAATTGTATTTTCTTCCTTATTCCTTGCCTTAATATTTGTTAATGGAAAAATTAAAGACACCATATTTCGAGATGGTCGCCTTCCTTACACATGAATGATGATTTCATAAACAATTTGATGGATGTTTTTTTGGATTTTGTTCATAACCTTAAAATAACCAAACATAATTATATTTAATATAATTAGGAAATTATATATTCCTTATATAAAATATTATTAATTTTTGGATGAAGAAATAAAAAAATAAATTTGTTGATGAAGGTTACTTCTTCCTCGGGTACCTTATTTTTGTTTAAACAAACAACCTTCCTTGGATGTATTTATTACAAATATAAGGATTATAGGATAAAATGATATAATTTTGGTAGTTAGTTTTTTTTGGTTTTGGTAAATATAAAATTATTTAGAGTTTTGATAATGTTAAGAGATTCAATTCCCTCTAATAATGGATTAGGAGTGACAATGTTTTAAATATGAAAATGTATTTATTATTTTGAGGCCTATAATAACTCATTAATCTACACATTTTTACAATAAATTAGTGGAGGGACTGTTTGGTTAGTAAATACCAATAAAACACTAAATAAATACATTTTTTATGATGTAATTAAATAATATTTATTTTGACTCAATTTCAAATTTAAATTTTTTCACCCTGTTAACATGTATCTATTTATTTACCTACGTAATTTATACATTCATAATTTAATTAAATATATATTTAAAAAAAATATACATTATTATTATATATAGTATGCATAATTAATTAAATAAA
Source organism: Viscum album (assembly GCA_963277665.1). NCBI lineage: Eukaryota > Viridiplantae > Streptophyta > Magnoliopsida > Santalales > Viscaceae > Viscum > Viscum album. Next base: position 435,845,298 of record OY728127.1, on the reverse strand, counting down.
ATTCATATGTGTGTCTCAAATTAATTTTATGCAAAACATTTTTAATTTGCAAAATCCAATTTTAACATTAATCTTATTAATTAGTTTTAAATACTTTCATTAGTAATATGTATAGAAGATGTTGATGAATATATTAGATAATATAAATAATTATAATTAATAATATTTAATTCATATGGAAAATTTGAAATCACCTATATTTTAGAAATTAATTAAAAATTATTTCCAAAGACGAAACAAGAATGCACCGTTTTAAAGTAAAGGTGTTACAAACATTACTATGCTTTTAAATCAAAAATAAATATAAAAATTATTCAACAGATCTATTTTAGATTAATATTTTTAAAATATATATAATTTGAATTTAAAATCTATATAAAATATTATTTTACTATAAAAATATGGTTGAAAAAATTCAGTTTTCAAATATAATTTACTATTTTCACTATTAATAAAAAACTAAAACATTATAGACAAATAAAATAAAATTCACTACATTATATTTTTTAATGAACAAGAATGGACATTATGATCTCAAAAATAAATTTTTCAAATTTTAAAAATTTATTTTTATATGAAGTGTGTCATTTAATATCGACAGAACTGCCTTTAGAAAAATATATCTTTTCTCATAAAATGGAATTTGTTATTATCTTATTACTATCCAATAAATTTGATGAATGTAAAATAATTTTATTGAATATATAATATTTAAATTTAATTATGATAAATTTATTATATAAATTTATTTAAATTCTTTGAATAAAACTCCATTTTTCACATTAAAATATTGTATTATAAAAACATATCCTTCCTATAACATTGGTTGTCATTTTAATTTATATTTTCATTTTTCCTAATTAAATAAAACCAATATATAACAAATTTATTTAATATTATTCATAATTTCTAATATAATTCACTTGATATGATTATCATTTTATATAACAATATTAATATAATTTTATAAAAGACGGTCATCCATGTAATATCAGCTATTGAAAAAATCCATTATTGTTTGAATGGAATACTATATAAGAGATTAAATTTATTTCAAATGGTAAATATATTTTATGTCCAAATGAAAATATATTCCCTTATATTCATTGTGTTGTGTTTCATTAATTTAATTGTAATTTATATTCATATATTAATATTTTTTGATGTAACATTCTCCCCACCTTAAATAATTTGCATCCTATAATATTAATCATGATCTTAGTAATCAATGTATTGAAATGTTAAAATACCATTTTTGAAAACCCCACTTTGAAAAAGTGTTAATAAATGTTCACTTTTTTTATAGGACTGTATGTAAAAATATTATATTAAATAATACATATATAGGATTCTATGTAGTATAACATTGGTGTAATGTGAAAATATCGAATTATAAAGAACGAATAAATAATTTCATAAATATCTAGAGGCAATTGTTCAAAAGAAACTGACACATTTGTGGAATGTTATGGGCCTCACTATAAAAAATCAATGATGAACTAAATGGAAATATGATTAATATGTTGTTAAAGTCATACGATTTAAATATAATTTATTATCCTTCTCTTATAGTTGAATAATTAATTGGCTACATATAAATATAAATAAATTGACATACCTGATTCATTTCAATTTCATAAGAAAATTTTCATATTTTTTTATTATTTAATCAATTTACAATTAACCACATTCTCCTGGAAATTTAAATCAAAAAAAACTTTTTTAAGCAGTACGTTTCACTTTTTACCTGTCATAAGAACTATATATAGTTAGATTTATTTATGATTGTTTCTAACTATTTTCAAAAACCAATATATTTATACCAATTTATCCAATATAATTAATTTCTATATATAACCTTGTCCAATGTTCAACATAATCAATTTCATTAATTTCTATATTTGTGAACCTTAAAAAATATTAGTATCCATAAATATATAATGATTTTTAATAAATTTCCCAAATGAACTTATCATTAATCATTACCAAGCTATTTAGTATTGTCTAATTTACATGATTCATACCAATTATCTCTTTTTACATATATTATTATATCAAAACCATGGAAATATTCATGGTAACCATTCTATAAATCACATTTTTATAATGTTTAAATGTAATGTAAAAAAATTTCTTGGTCACCAGCACCATCCATCATACATTTTCAATTCAATAATGAAAATTAAAATTTTAAAATCCAAAAACATTTCTTAAATATTACAAACATAATATAATATATTAGTATTCTATTATAACAAAATTCATGAACCCAAAATGAATACAATTAATCAGTCCACTTCATCAGTAGTAATAACATTATCTTGACCTAGATCACTTGTCTTCATAAAAGGTATATTTCGATGGTTCATGGGGGATTCATTTTCATAGTGACCCATGTCCTTATAGTTTAATCATTGAACCTTGGTAAATTATTTATTTCACTTTCATTCATGATCATGGTGCCATTTTTCTCCCAAAGGAAGAAAAATCCTTTTCCTTTAAAGCATGTACTAATGTGTTTCCTTCCACAAGATTCAAATGTTGGAAAATCCTTATTTACATTTATCTATTTACCCATCTTTTTTCAGATGTCATGTTCTTATCTTAATTCCCCTAAATGTAATGAGACATAATAATTCATTCTTTATCTTTGTAGAACAATCAATTTTTCCATTGTATGATGAGAATTGTTTGGAGGATATGGACCTTTTAAGAATTTCCATATGATTATCAATAAAATTATCAATCTTGATCATTGGATTATATATATATTCCAAAACATTCTTTTATAACAGTGAGAAGATGGTTTCATATATATAATCATTCTCCAATCCTTTATTTCATAGACTCATCAAATATCATTCCACATATTTTCTTTTATGATGTGGAAATAATGATTTCAAGAATGTTACATTGAAATCCTTCATCTAATTGCATGTTATTACTTCCTCATTCGTAGTGTTTTGAATCAATGAGAACGATTGATCCACATCTCCTCATATGTGATAAACTGTCATGGAAACAATATCCCTTTCACTACATCCCAGACTAAGTAATACCTTATCAAAGGAAATTATCAATTCATTATCTAAAAATGGATATTTGGTACCATTGATCAATTGAGGATGATGATGCAAGAATAATTCTAATATTTTTACACCATGTGGAATATCATTAGGCTTCTCTAAACGAGAATTTTTATTACTCATAAACTATGTTTTCTACCCCAAGTTGGATATAATTAGATCTGTTATAGCTGTTTGTCCATCTCCAACTTCATTATATTGCATATTATGTAAATCCATACATGTTATACATTCATTTATACTATTCTCATCCATTCCATTCAGCACCATTTATAAACTGGGGAATACACAAGATTTAATCATAACATTATTAAATATATTTCATAACAACAAAACTAGTGAAACAATTAACATTGATAATCTCATTTTAATAAACATGGTTTATTTCAAAATATCATTATTTTTAACACCTTGATCATGGCTTGTAAATATAATTTGAATTATGATAAGAATATCCTTTGGGAGTATCAACCTATATGTATAGTAAGGATAATTTTTCTGTACCGGGTAATGGTAAAGTCAGTCTTGATACACATTTTTTGGATTTATTAACCATAGGTACCTCAATTTAAGAATTACATCCACATGTAGTATCCTGATTGGGATGTGTTATAATGAAAATGAACAAAATCGTTATATTACCAATAAATTGGGATGTTATTATATACATATACATGAATTTTATCATATATTAATGTTTTATAATCAATGTGATACTAAATATAGTGTCCCATTACGTCACTAAGCATCCTTTGATACCAACAATAGTGACTCAGACCCCAGCATCAAGGAGCCAGTTCCTACATCCATTATAGGGGGAAAATATTTATAGATTCACATCTTGATTGACTGAAAAGTTTATAAAAAAGATCGATGTTGTTAAATTCTCAACAGTTGGTCACATCTCCTATGAAAGAAGAGTGAAGACCTGGTCATTCACATATTTCAAACAATGTATCTTACATTGCTGGAGATTCTCCAAATGGTGGTTAATTTCTCATGGAAAAGTATACTTTCGTGTTAATTTTCAACAACATAAATATTTGAATTCTATCTAGCAGCTTGGAACTCTCAACTTAAAACTATGAGTATTTGTCCTATCAGGTTGGGAAGAAAACACCAACCCATTCACAGAGAAGAAATCCATTTCTCAAGTCTGGGAAAGAATTCTTCGACTCCCATTCATATACTGGCATCTTAAAATCCTCAATGATTTAGCTTATGGAATTGTCACACCTCTGCAGATTGATTAGAGAACAAATATTAGTGATCTGGGACTCTATGCTATAGTTCTTATTGAGATTGATATGTAAACCACACCCCCTGAACAAGTGTCTTTGGATGATAGTGGACCTCTTATTGAAATCAGGTTTTAATTTTAGAATGATCCTAAATATAGTGAACATGGTAGGATGGTTGGAAATATCATTGAAAATTTCCACATTGTTCATAAAATAGTCCATCCACAATCAAATAATAGAACATGGACAGAAGTCCAATGAATAAAGACTGCTGCCAAAATGATATATGTTAGGAAAACTGATGCAAAAACATTAAAGGAGGCTACATGTGACCACCCACCTGGAACTATCAGAAATTGGGATGATCATGTTGAATAAGGGGAGAAAACTGTATTTATAATGATTATGTTTTTTTGATCAAACATGGATTCTTTTAGTTGATGAACAACATGATCTCTATCAGCTTCGGGAATTTTAAGAAGATACATTTATTCTTGCAATCAGTTTCAATATGAGGTTTTCACTTTGATTTAACTAGTTTGGACATAAATCAGGCTTTAGACACTGATACTACATCTACATAGGTCAACATTCTCCCTCCCCATAAATTTATAAACACCACCCTCGTCAAATTTTTGACACGCAAGTTAGATGTGGCTAACCTTCAAAAAAAAATCTATAAATAACAGTTATGTTTTAGCTCTAAATTATATAGAAGCTACCCCAATGCACACATTATTTAATACTGTTTCTACAAAAAAAGACTTGAGAAGGTATTTAAGGAAAAAAGTGACTGAGAGAAGAGAAAAAGGGGTCCTTACCCCAAACATAAATCCGAATGAGGATTCTTTTTTGGAACTGCCAGGGTCTATCCAATCATAGTACTCTATGTTCCATTAGGCTACTTGTGGGGAAATAAAAACCTAAGATTATTGTTATTTATGAACCAAAACCTAAGGCCATTATTTTTTTTGTCTTCTTGAGAGAAAGGGATATTCTCTGATTAGTTCTATTTGGGATTTTTGGTGGGACAAGTTATGGCTTCTTGTTCATAACAGTGTTGATAACTCTTCCATGATTTATGTGGATGAGAAGTCTATTACATGAATATTTTCCAAATATGGAAATAATATGTACTTCTCAATATTTGATGCCTCCATTTTTTATAATATTAGAAGATATCCTTGGAGAAACATCAACACTTTGTCTATTTCAAACTCTAAAACATGGGTTATCATTGGAAATTTCAATTCTATTCTTTGTGAAGATGAAGAGCTGGGACATTCCTTTTGTTCCACTTTTATGAAAGACATTAGGTCATCCGTTGAGGACTCTAATCTAAGTGAGATAAACCTCCTAGGGGCATGGTACACTTGCTATAGGATGAATTTGAAAACTATGAGGTCTAGTAGAATTGATCGTGGCTTTGTAAATGAACACATGCTGGAAATTTGGAAAACCATCTCATGTGTCACACTTGTGATGCATAATTCAGACCTTCATCCAATATTGACTAACATCATTTATAAATGTGAAAGACAACCCCTACATTTCATGTTTAAAAATTCTAGGAATTACCTATTGGAATGATCTCAAATATTCAATGATATGTGGGAAATTGAGGATGATAAACACAATCCATCAGCTTGTGTTCTAAAGCATAGAATTCTGAAGATGAAATTGAAGCAATGGTGTAAGAAACAATTCAGCCTTCTCAACATAGAAATTTCCTTACTGGATATATCACTTCATGGGATATAAGAATCCATTACCACAACCAATTTCTCTAAAAATGATTAGCATGAGAAGAGAGTCTCTGATGAACTTCTCCACCTACTTGTTCGTAGAAAAATATCCAAAAGAACTGTTCAAGGTAAAGTGGATTATAAATGGGGAAAAATACCCATATCTTTAATGAAAATCATAGATTAATAAAATTAAACATAACTCTATCGTTATTGTAGAATTGAGACACTATCATTGATGATAGACAAAGACTCTCGAACCATATTGTCTCCTTCTACATCGTACACTTTAATGGTCCAAAAAATATTGAGGTTTTGATGGAGGGAATTATCCCAAAAATGATCATTGAAGGACATAACATTCTTCTCAACTTGATCACGACATATATTGAAATTAGGGATGCTTTTTTGGACTAAAAAAGGAATGTTCACCAGACAAGATGGTTTCACAAACCATTTCTTCCTATTATTTTGGGATTTCATCTTAGGAGATGTTTTTTAACTAGTTAGGCATTTCTTTTATAATGGATCTCAAGCTCAAGACCTAAATGCACAATTTATTTCATTAATTCTTAATATGAAAAATGAAAGTGATATAAGTCAATTTTGACCGATGGATCTTATTAATACTATACACAAGAATCTTACAAAAATTCTGGCCAATTGTCTTGCTAATGATACTAAGAGAATCATCTCCTGGAATCAGTTCGGTTATATCAAAGGAATAAGGATCAAAGATTTTATTCTTAATGCCATGGAATGTATTACTCTTCATAAGAAAACTACAAGAGGAAGAAACATTTATCTTAATATTTATATCAGGAAATCCTTTGACATCATTGATTGAAGATTTATTGGAAAAATCCTGTATGAGTTTGGCTTTCATATGAGATTTATTCATTCGGTTAACAATATTATTGAATATGCTCACATATCCATCCTTGTTGATTGATATTTAGAAGGGTAAATCAAATACACAAGAATATTGAGATAGGGTTACCCCTCTCTGCTATAATTGTTTCAATAGCTTAAGATTATCTTAGTAGATTGATAGTTCATTATGTCAGCAAAGGAGAAATTAGAACAATTTGAGCTTCTAGGGGTATCTCTACCCCCTCTCACATTCTTTTTGCTGATGAAATTATCCTTCTTACTCAAGGCGTTAAGATTAACAACCAAAACATAAATAAAACCCTTCTTCAATATGAAAAAGATTCTGGTTAGAAATTTCACTGGTGAAAATCATTTATTTTCATTGTTAATAACATTTGTGCCTCTAGAAAACACTGCATGGTGTAGGCTCTAGGCATAAGGGATTGATCCCTACCATTCATATATCTCGGGGTCCCTATGTTTCTTATAAGACCTATTTCTTCTTATTTTGTTAATTTGATTAGTCATGTTAGAATAAATATCTCTAACTAGAAAGGAAAGTCTCTCTCAATATCGGGAAGGATCTACTTAGTTAAACATATTATTATATAAAAATCGGTGTACTCCTTCATGGTGTAATCCTGGCCTACCTCCACCATTAAAACCATAAACTCTATTTTGAAGAATTTTGTGTGGATTGGTAGTATTCTTAAGCGAAAAATCATTACAGCCCCTGGAATAAATGCAAATTTCCACACAACATGGGCGGACGTGGCCTAAAAAATATTGAAATTTTCAACCACTCCCATCATGTTCACTTCATTTGGAGGCTTATTCACAAATAATCAATGTCCCTTTATTTTCTCAAAGCTGAATTCCTTCACATGATGATTGATGGAAGGATTAATTACCCGTAATCCTCAGTTTGGCCATGTTTTAGAATTATTTTCCAGAAGATTAAAATGCATTCTCAATGGCTAGTAAATGTGAATTCTTCCAATAAATTCTCCAAATAAAACTAGATTTGATCCCCCTTTATGGATTGTATAATCACCCAGGACCCAGATATGGACTACAATTCCACCATAAAAGCACAACATGAGTAGACCAACAGGCTTCCACCTCAAATAACCTTCTAAATTTCCTCATTTGTCTTTTTGAACACTGAAGACATTATTATATGGGAACCATGCCCAACAGGTATTCTGGAATCAAAAATATTATATAATAACCATCTTCAAGGTGTCTTCACTGGAATTGGGAATCTTAATAAACAATTTCTTTAAACTTCTCTGTTCACACTACATTGGCACCACCACTTAAACATGCATCCAGTGGAAGATAACCTACAAAGCATTAGAATATCCCTCTACTATAGCTGCGCCCAGTGCCACCAGTATGAAGATGGTATAAATGACATGTTTCTGTCCTGCAAGACCACTATCTTCCTTTGGAATTCAACTTTTTCCCTTTTTGAGATTCATCCTCCGTTTGCATCCAACATCATATATTTTCTTCTAAAGATTACAATAATTCATCTATCAAAGAAGGTCTGAAATTTCATTCGAGTTGAATGTTCTAAATTAATCCATATTATATGGAGGAGAAGGATCAAATCAATGCACGAAAATACTTATTTCAACCACTAAGAAGCACTTACAAAGGTGATGATTTAAAATCAATAGGAAAACTATCTACAAGATGCTAACTGTCATAACTCGATTAAATACTTTATAGTTTTGAGAAATCTACATCTTCCTAGTAATTTTCCAAAACTGCTGGGCACCATGGAGATCTTTTGTATTCCTCCTTTTACAAGCTGGATAAAATGTAACTTAGATGGTGCCTCAACAGTACATCTAGGGCCTACTGGATATGGTATAGCCTTCAGAGATCAAAATGGGGATTTCCTAATAGGGGTTCACGACTCTTGTGGTCATTCCACTTCTCTTGAGGAAGAGATGATGGGTTTTATTAAGGTAGTATAATTTTATCATCAATGAAATTGGAATACAATATTGTTTGAAAGTGAGCCATTCAGCATTGTCCAAGCTGTTAGAATGGGTCAGATACATCTTGTATAGAAAGTTACTTTTAAATAGATAAATTTTAAGGACACTCTCGCTTCAATTCATTATATTATAACACACGTCTATCGTGAATCCAACCAACTTGTTGATTACCTTGCAATTATAGGAGCCTCTTGAGATACTTGCACTTATCATTCCCGCACACCCGGTGAAATGCTTCCAATCCTCCAAAGTGATAAGTTTAAAATTCCTATCTCTCAACACTTGTAACCCTGTTACATTTTCATTTTACGAAGTCGTGCTACATGACATTCAAACAAAAAAGTCATAGTAAACTTCATGGATTCCATGGGAAAATAAGGTATAAGAATGTAGTGATCTTCTATGCTCGGGAAGGAAAAATATACAAAAACAATATTAATTATGCATAATAAAAATTTTATGTTACAAAATTTAAAAACATTTCAATAAATTAATAACATGATAATAATTAGTCTCGAATAAAAGGGGATTATATAATTATATATAAATAATCAAATTTCCATGATATGATACCATATATATTCTAAATATTCTAATAATGACAAGGAATATTAATAACTGAATTCATAATGATGGAATTAAAAATTATGGATATATAAAACATAAAATTGAGGATTAATATGAAGTTATATAATAAAATGGATGCTTCATTCCACGAATGTTATATTTTAAAGGATTCATGCAAGTAATATTATACTATCAATTATTTATGTTATGGGTTTAATTGATATGACATCAGATAAAACCATATCCAGTTTGTCTTATTAATCCCATAGATAAAATGAAGGTATATAAAGGGCCATTACCATCACCTACTGATTCAATATCATTCCACGTTTTAAAGTGGTAAAATAATTACATTATAAAGATTAATTTTTAAATCCAATCAAACTCTATGTGAATACTTTCGCAATTATTAAACATAATAGTTAACCTTTAAGAGAAATATTTAAATAGTATCAAAATTGAACATCCAAATTCAAAATAATGAAAAATCATCTATAGATAGAATTAGGATAGTATCTATATAATATACATCAATTGGAATAATATTGAAGGGGTTTTGTAATTATTTAATTGGAATACAATCAAATTCAATATCATTCCACATTTTATTCGGAAAATAAATTTTTTTTCATTTGAAAAATAATTTAAAAATCCATTTTATTTAAAATAACTATTAAAAATCATAAAATATTGTAAACTAGTGAATTTTTTTTATAAATTATTTTTAAAATGATAAAATATTTTCTAAAGTAAGTATAAAAAACTTTTTTAGAAGAAATATAATTTCTGATTGAAGGGTGAAATGGGTTGATATTTTATTTTAATTTTTTTTATATTTTAATTAATAAATTTTTGAAAATTGTATAATTTTTTTAAAATTTTCTAAATAAAAACTTTAAAATAAAATTTATTTTTTAAATATTAATATCAAAAATTATTCATCCATGATATATGTAATAACAAAACATATCGAATAATGATGATATTGTGAACTAAACTCTTAGCACTTTGGTGAAATCCTCATGATATTAATAAATAAAATGAAAAATTAATCATCAGGGTGATAAATTAATTCATTACATAACATAAAAAAGTGTAGTATATACAACACATAACAAAATAACTGTTGAATATAGAATATGCCTAATGAAGGTACCAGTGTGACAAGAAACCCATACATTATGCCTTCCATTTGGTCACACATGATTTAATATCATATATAGTGGTTATGAATATATTATTAACTTATAAAATAAATATATTAATATTTATAATATCATATATTCTTCATTTATAACATCTTATCTATCATTTGATAATAGTTACTCCTTATTCTCATTTTCAATGTGTTAATTGTCTTGTTTCATTGAGTATCATTTAAAATATAATTTTTTAATTAGATTTCATTGATCATGAAATAATCATATATATTTTTTATACCATGATTTAAATATCAATTATATTTAGTATATATATATAGATAGATTAATCCATAATGTATAGTTATATAAAATGAAATATGTCGTTCGTAGACATTGTAGGTTGTAGGTAGGCATGAAAATAGTTTCTATTTTATAGTCATATTGATTTAAATAAATTAAAATGATATATATATATATATATCATTATGGTATCATATTTATTTCATATATATCACATATTTTTATCAAAACCATCCCCAATACATTCAATGTATAGTGTGAATGAATCGCATAGCTTCGTGCGGTTATAGTCTACTGCACTCACGAACAACATTATCATAATTCCAAAAAATGAAAACCATAATGGTATTTTTTATTAAATAATTGGATAATCATTAATAAAAAATAAATATAATATGTATCCTATTTAAACAATATTTCTTTTATTATTCCCAACTGTAGAATGTAGTAATTGAAAAATGAACGGCATTGGTTCATGAGGTGGTAGTCTTACATACACAGGAAAAATGAGTTCATAACCCATTTGATAGAATTATGTGTGGTATTAGGTCATAAACTAAACATAAAAACATTTAATCATATTTAAGATATTAATTTTATTATATTATAATCAAATATAAATAATTTATGTGTTATGTGGAAAAATTATAAATGTTCATGATGGATGTTACCTATTTTTCGGGGTGTCTCATTTTGTATTTCACCAAAAGTCCTCCCTAGTTAAATATAAATACAATTTAAGGAATCTAGGATGAGAAAATTGATTTTTTTATTTAATATTTACATTCAAATATTTATAAAAATGTATTGATATTTGTTATGTAGTTGGGTGATTGAATTCCATTTTATATTGGATGAGGAGTGGAGTTCTTATAAATTGCCAAAAGTATTCACAATTGGGATGTATCCCATCCCTTTTAGTCCTCCAAAATTGAAAAATATTGTTTTTATAGATGATTTTCTCTCTAAATACCTCAAAAAAAGAATACTTTTCCTTCCATGTTATTCAATAGTATTTCATTTTATTCAATTTCAACATTAAAATTTTACTACAACAACATGTATCATCTTTCTAACAATGCTAATTTATTCGTTAAGATAAACATTTAAAATATATTAATGAGATAATTGTTAAATAATTATTTTAAATATTAGTTCAAATTCAATAAATAAAAATGACATGCATTTGTAAAATTCTGTTTAAAACAAACACATGTAATGTGAACATTCCAGTTTTAACCATAATCACTTTAATTAATTTTCGCAGGTATCACTATTCATTATAGTAAAAATATATGTTTTAAATATAATAATATATTTTTATTTATTCCAAATATTTAATTCATTTTAAAACATTAAACCAATAAAATTACCATTATTTATTTTGAAATTAATCTAGTTGACGGAATGGAAAACCGAGTTATTAATGTGAAATGTTTCTAAACATTACATCATTTTTATATGTAAATTTAATATAAAATATATTTCCAATGAAATAAGTAGAATTATTAAATTTATTACTAATTTAATTTTACATGAAATTCATTTTATAAAATATAATTTTTCTATATACCAAAATCCGAAAATATTTTAATTTTCAATTAATATTTAGTATCTTCACTATTCATAAAATAATGAAACATCACAAATAAAAAATGAAAAATTCACCATATGATACTTTTTGAAATATTGTTTAAAAATAATGTTAATTAGGTCAACTTATATTCATAAAACATTTAAAAATAAGTTTTAAAATAAATGTTTCATTAAATGGTAAAATAAATACCTTAAGAAAAATAGAGCTCTTTATGTTTAAAAGTTTTTTATTTACTATATTATGACTATATAATATCATGGAAGAATTTATAATTTTTTATGGAATATAATATATAAATATATTTAATATCATTCACTAATAGTTTTAAAATCAATTTATTAGTATAAAAATCCTTTGGGTGCAAGGAAATTATATTTTTTGTAAACAAAATCCATTATATTTCATTATTTTTTTATTTATATTCAATTGGTTACAAATGAATTAATCTATACATATTCATATATTATTTAACCCTATACATAACCACAAATTTAGCAGTTATAAGATAATTATTGTTTTGAATTTTAATGTTAATATTATTCAGTAAAACTCAATCATCCTTGTAACATACACTGTCAATGGAAGTCATTGATTAATATAGACAAATCAATATCATATATTAAATATATTTTATTGTCTCTGGTTATTATATTCTTACTAATTTTTTCTTTTCATATGATACACACTATCAAATATTATATCCTTATTTGAATATTTTTGGGATTTACATTTGGTAAAAGTTAAAATCATTATATATATAACTTATTATATAGATACATTATTAATGCCAAAACGTCGTTGTTTTAAACTAGATAAATTTTATCTCTTTTTGGAAGGACCACAATGATATGAATTTTTTTTCAAATATATATTTTTTTCTATATATATTTTTTGAAAAAAATTGCACAAAAACTACATGATCCATATATGGTCTATTATGTACAATAAATAAAAAAAATATGAGAGTCGATTATGTTGTATGTTTACTGTATCATCTTTGAATAATGGTTACTAATGAGTGATTTTCATTAAATTTAACGAAACAGTAGTACTAATAACATTATCCTTGTAAACATGAAATCATTGAATCGTCTTATCAATATATCTCACCAATGATAGATGATATTTCTTATCCATCCAATCATTAATGACGATTGTGACAAATGTTTCTCAAATTAGACATAAGTATTTAAACAATAATTTAGAAAAATATCCCTCTTTATAATATCGATTCTACATCCATCAAGGGAAATAACAAGTATTTCAATATCATACATATAAATAAAATTAAATAATCATCATGAAAAATGTGATAAGAAATCATTATGATAAAAAATTATTTTCCAAAATTCCATTTGAGAATTTATTGTAATAATATTCCAATAAAATATACATTATCAACCTTAAAATATATTAATACATTTTTATTCAACAAATCCTTTAAAAACTATGTATAAATTTCATTCCCAAAATAATAAAAGTGGAATATTTATGTCTTAACCACCAACTTAATATTTAAATTGAAAAAAATATCTAAAAATTTACTCATTAAATGGATTAATTTTTCAAAATAGGCGATGAAATCCTTTATAACCAATGCCATTTTTTAAAAAACATTTAAAATTATCTGTTAATTATATAATAATCTATAAATGGAGTCCTCATATTTAATTCTATAAATACACCTAATTTTCATAAATATCCTACAAATATGTAACTTTACTTCATAATATTGTAGTTTTCGTATAAAAATATGAACTCATCATTGATTTCCTCTACCCATTTATCCATTTAATATACTTTCATTTTCTCAAAAAAGAAATATTCTTATTATCCCTCATTTTTATTGAGATCATATTCGTTGGGATAATTCCATGTAGATATTGTATGATGTTGATATGTTAAACTGATTTTAAATTCCAGTTCCTTAATAACCATTGAAACATAATCACCTAAAATAATTATTCTTTTTGAAACATAAACATGAACCATTTCACCATAAACATTATTTTACACATCAAAAATATATTAGAAAATCACCATCAGGTGAAACTATGTCAAAAAAATAACTCAATACTAACTAATCCATCATATTTTGATGGTATATATGTATCTCCAATATAAATTTATATAACAATATGATCTTACATAAACACCATATCATGATTTCCAAAAACAATATTCATAACATATCCATAGAACATATAACCAAACTCATCAATCCCATTAATTTAAAAACTAATCATCATTCATTTATATCCCAAACACCTATAACATTGATATTTTTTGGGTTCTAAAGACCCACATTCTTAGTAGTGTAATCAATTTTAAACAAATTCACATTATAAAAAATTCCAAAAAAGAGAAAACATGTATATAATAAATTTATAACATTGTATATATATTTCAAAAATGATATGAACTACCACAATATTCTTTTATTCCCTTGATTAATATATATCTAGAGATGGTAGAAGAGACTCTATTCCAAGATGAATGCTACTTTGATATAGAATCTCACATCATATATATGGGTCCATCCCCAATCCCATTAGATGACACTATTTTATGGGCTACATTAAAATATGAATAAGAGAAATTCAAATGGAGATATAATATTAGACCTGGTTGTTTCCCATGGACAACTGACCACAATGTTTTGAGTCAGTTTAGTCATTCCTCTGAATGGTAGGTAGTCACTAGAAAGTTACAAGTTATTCATTGGGTTTTCATTGGTCAAGGGAATATATGTAGGATAATATCACCCTATTAGGGAGAAATATTTCCAAATTTGAGAGACTTCTTAATATTGAATACATTTTCCTAAATCCATTACAATAATAATAATAGTGAGGCTTTTATATTTTTATAATGATAAAAATTATTTAGTACAGAATTATATGTGAGAATTGTGTTGCTTATCTCATTATCTATGTATCTTTTCATTTTATTTATTAAATACTCATATATAGTAAACTATAGATTTAACACCATATATTAAATAATTGTAATCCTGTGAATATAGACAATTAGTGTTTATAGAGCAGTTATTGGCCTAAAGAAATGGAAATTCAATGTATCATTGTGATATAAATCAGAACCATCATTATTTGATTCCACTAAATGGGATATATTATTTCATTAAAGGTCATATGTTAATGACCATAGTGGGACCATTTATTTTATTTCATTAATGAATTTTTCCATGCAGATAAAAGTCACACATAATGAAAAAACAGTTGATAGAAAGATTCAAGTGTTCGGTTTTTGTCTTATGAATAACAGAACCTTTCAAGAAAACACTATCTATTAATATCTATATAAGATAATATATGTTTTGGAATTTAATATTTTATAAGGATAAGTTATTTTCCTCATATACAGTCTAAAGGGAAACTTGTGCCCTGTCACGATCCGTCCTCCGGGGCCCCTGCTGTGAATACCCAAACCCACCTAACGAATGGTAGGGGATGAAGACAAGTATAGAAGGAATCAACCTACAAGTAGGAGGAATTTTCATGAGAACATGTACTACACACATTCCCTACCACATACCAACACACTGAAAGGGGAAAACAGTTACCACTAAAAACAAGTATGAGTGCAAGTACAACTGGAACTCAGTGGGATAGCATTCATACACAACAAAGAACTGAAAACAGCATGTACAAAAAGGAAACCCAGATATCCATCTAAAAAAAACTCCACCTGGTAGTGATATTAGTGAAGCTACTAGAAGATGAAGTGGTATGTCCTGTCTGCCCAGTAATACTGGGCCCCGCCTGGTCCTAGGCCACCAAGTCCACCATTAAAGCGTACATTGGTCCCGTCTCCCTAAGCACCCCTGTCAAAATGTTTGTATTCCACAACAGACACAACAGAAGAGGGAAAATCCCATGCATGGGTGACTAAAATAGTACTTAGTAGGAACCCCAAAAAATGTAAAGACCACACAATAATCCCTCAAATTAATGTACAAAACCTAAGATAACTCATGCAGGGTATATTATAGAGTAGTAATAGTATCATCATCAGTCACATCATCGAGAACCACAGCTGCTGGAGAACTCCTCATTTAACAAGTATAGTGGCCCACCCAAGCCACAAATAAGTTCTTCCCACTAACATTGGACTACTTAGGTACATCTCCCCATCGCATACTGTGGGCCTGAAAATTCACAGAGAGTTTCTTCCCACTAGTTAAGTCCTACTGAGGTACTCCACCTCATCATTTACCATTGGCCTATATTGTCACAGAGAAGTTCTTCACACCATGGGCTTGCAATGTCACAAATAGGTGCTTCCCACTGGGCCAAAAGTCATTAGTCTTCAGGTCTCATCCAGGTGTTGGGTTCTGTAAGTATTAACTTTGGGAGAACCACTCCTCAAGACCATTGTCGCATCTCAACATCCACTAAATCTTCCATAGAGGGTTCCAAAAAATCATCCTCATCGAGAGGGTCCCAACTCCGCAAACGACTTGTCCATCCGACGCGTTGTTTGCATGATACATGTGTTTCATTAACCAAGGGATGGATTATGATGTGGCCCAGTCCGACCTGGTCAGACCGACAAGACCAACCAGGCCCCGGGGTCCCACATACCTCGGTTTATTAAAGTGGACCTGACCCGACCTAGTGCGAGTTGAGGTAGGTCTGGTCTGGTCGGGCTACTGGGCCATTCTTTATAGGCCCCATTGAACCCAACCCGATAGAATGAGTTTCCAGCCCACCGAGTTGACCGAAATCCTGGTCTAGTCCGGCCCGGCCGAAAGGTGGTGCAGGTCCATCCCTCCGGCACGTGTTTGGCCCACCAGAATGGTCTGGCCGGCCGACACGGGTCTGGTGCGCTAGTGCGGTCCTTCCCGATGGGCTCAAGTACAGCCTGATGGACAGGTGTACTGGCCCAGCCTGTAGGGGGCTCGTCCCGCCAACTGGGGATTGGCTGCACCGTGTGGTCGGTGGGGCCAATTTTCTATGATGAGGTATGGCAATCGCTTACAATCTCCCAATGGCCCCACGATCACGTGGCCCTTCCACCATCCACAGTTGATGGACCGTGGCTTCGATAGCCATCTTGACGGTCAGAAGACAAGTTTTCCCTCGATGCGGTGCCCCTCTTGTTGCCGCATCCTCTAGCACAGCGCCATGGCTGATGATATGTGGTTTCCCAGTAAATGTGTCCCTCCAGTGCTGGCCACCTCCCCCAGGCACCTGCTGCTGCCTGCGCCCGAACAGTGAGTTTGGAGGACCACCGAACATGATCCTGTGGTTTTTTCTTTGAGTCGTGTGTGTTTGTGGCCTCCGGGGGGGCGGGGGATCTTCACCGTGAGGATACCAAAGTCACATTACCGTCACTTCGAGAGTAAATCTACCAAAAACTCACATGCAGAGGAGCTTAGGACTCTTCGTGTTGACCTAGGGCCTCCAAGATAGAGATTTAAAGATGGGGGGGCAGGTTCAGGGAGAATTCATTCAATCAACCCATGACATGATATGGATCCCAAATTATATAACCCTGATATTAAATAACCCTCCCACATAGCGCATGAATAACAAATCAATCTGTTCATGGGTTGATCCATGTTCATTGTTTTTCGAAAAGGATGGGAATGAATATCAAAACAAAAACCCATACCTGTTATTACTTCTGATGTCACGACATTTGTCCTCGAGGGATTAAGAATTCGATGTAGCTTATCAGCTCTGATCTTCAAATGGTGTCAAAGATGATGATGTTCATCCGGATTTTGTCGTTCTTTACTGGGGTGATAGTCCATTAGAGGTTCACTAGATAAT
The DNA here is from genome assembly GCA_963277665.1 of Viscum album. Classification (NCBI taxonomy): domain Eukaryota; kingdom Viridiplantae; phylum Streptophyta; class Magnoliopsida; order Santalales; family Viscaceae; genus Viscum; species Viscum album. The sequence continues at coordinate 435,826,937 of OY728127.1, read as the reverse complement.
TCTCCAACGTTTTAATCATTATTTCCCATGCGTGTCGAAAAATAAAAAAGAGAACATCACAACTTTTCCATTATGATCCAACGTCGCGCTGTAATGATTTTTTATTTAAGAAACAACGTCAATACTATGTGTCATTAAATCATCGTTACACTGCGAGTTAATGAGACATTAATGGGCTTCATTATTGCGCATTGTCGCAGCCTTGTCACTACCCCAAATCATCATTGTTTGCCACTCAATTGTGAGAAAGAAAATTAAGTAATTCATTTAAATTCTTTTATTATTTTTCTAAAAAATTCTAAAAAAAATAACTTTTAAGCTCAACACTTTCCGGTCGAAGTTAACTCATTTTTAAGAGAATCTAGAAATTCTGAATTGAACGATGCCCTCATATTTTTAATCTGAGCAACGGTTCAAAAGATATAAAAATCCACTCACATGTTTACTGAATGTACCTTAAAAATGTTCAAATTTTTATTTCGGGCTCTCCGGACCTTGTAATCCTATGTCGTTCAATTTCTCAGTGTCTAAATAATTCCATATTATTAAAATATTACCCAGAAATTCCAATATGTTACAATCTCCCCCCCCCCTTTGGGATTTACGTCCCCAAAATCCAAAACAAAAACTAAAAATAGATGGAGGAACTAAGCATTAATTTGAGCCTAAAACTCCCATGTTCTCTCTAGGAGATTATTTTTCTTCCATCAGACTTGCACTAGAGGTATCGACCTCCCGCATAGGACTCTCTCATGTCGATCCTCTATCTCCACTGTGAACTCCGCAAAAATCGCCAAATCATCGATGTCTAGCTTTAACCAGTGGATGAAGTGCGATGGATCGAGCATATACCTTCTCAGATGCAACACATGGAAAACATCTTGAACCTAGTGCATTTGATGAGGATGATCTAGGTTATATGCCACCTCCCCAATTCTACTCAGGATCTAAAAAGGTCTGATGAACCTCTGATATATCTTATTGCCCTGACCGAATCTTTGCAATCCTTATTGGGGTGAGACCCAAAGGAACACCTGAACTACCTCCTCAAACTCCAAGGTTCTATGTCTCTAGTCATCATAATACTTTTTCCTGCTCTATGGAGTCCTCATCCGCTCTTGGATGATTTGCAGCTTCTCAGTTGTAGCTTGTACCAACTCTGGACCCATGAGTGCCAACTCCCCAAGGTTTGTCCAGCATAGGGTCGATCTTCAAGGCTTCCCGTACAAGGCCTCAAATGGTGCCTTTCCAATGGTGGAGTGACAGATCATATTATATGCAAACTCCCACAGTGGCAGGTGGTTCTCCAAACTATTACCAAAGTCAAGGACGCAAGCTGAGAGCATTTCCTAAATGGTTTGTATGGTCCACTATGTCTGGCCATCCGTCTGGTGATGAAAATCTATGTTAAAGTGTTGTTGTGTCCCAAATTCCTCATGAAATACATTCCTCAACTGGGATGTAAACAGATCATCATGATCAAATACAATCATCATAGGAACTCCGTGGAGACGCACTATCTCCATGCACGTAGAGGCGTCCCAAGCCCTCTACCAATCCCTACCCCGAATGGGTAGGAAGTTATCCACCATGGTGATTCGGTCAACGATCACCCATATACAGTTGTGACCTCTAGTCTTTTGTGGTAACCCCATCATGAATTCCATCAAGATACCATTTGATTTCCACTCTAGTACCTAGAGAGGATGAGTCCAGCCTGCATGATCCTGGTGCTTAACCTTTATTTGCTGACTAGTGAGGCATCATGAAACAAACTCAGACACTTCTTTCTTCATCCCTGGAAACTAGTACTAACACTAGAGGTCATGGTACATATTTTCCACACCAGGATGTAACGCCAGAGGGTATGCAAGGAACTCCCTCAACACCTCCTCTTGTAACATCACTGGCACTATGGTGGGCCCTCTGAAAATGAAGACATTCTCTCCACCTATCAAAAAACTATTAGGAACCCATCCTGAGGATATCTTAGCACGCCGAGCCACACAGTCGAGATCCTCCATCTATTCCACTCTTAATAACTATATTATTGGGGGAGTAGTAGTAATAAACTACAGCTAAGAATCTTCACCATCATCCATGAAGGATATCCTCATCATGGATACCTGGTATATCGCCTCACTCAACAGCTGCAACCCGGTCCTCCTGGTGAGCGCGTCTGTCACCACATTCCCCTTTCTAGGAGTATAGACTATATCAAAATCACAGTTCTAGAGTAACTCTATCCATCACTCATATCTCAGGTTCAGGTCCTTCGGGGAGAAGATATACATGTGTTCGTATTAAATGGTGAACCAATCACTCATCATGTAGTGCCACCACATATTTAAGAAAATATAAATAATGTTATCTCTAGGTCATGGGTCATGTAGTTAAGCTCATTCTTCCTCAAAAACTGTGAGTTGTAAGCGATCATCTCTCACTCCTACATCATGTCACAACTGAGCTTGATCCCTGAGGTGTCGTGGTAATATGCATAACCAATGCCCTTCTATGTTATTCTCAAGATGGGGGCGCTAGTCAGTCTTCACGTCATCTCCTGCAAACTCTACTAACATTTCTACATCTACACAAAGGGATGACCCCTCCATGTCGATGCTGATAAAGGTGCTGCTACCCTAGAAAAGTCAATCACGAATCTATGTTAGTAACCATCCATCCCCAAGAAGCTTCGCACCTTAGTCACACTTCGGGATGGCTCCTAAGAAATAACATCCCCTATATTCACTGAATATATAGAAAATCCATCCTCTAAGAAGACATGTCCTAGGAAATGGACCTCCTGAATCCAAAACTGAAACATTGAGAGCTTACCATAATGTTAGTGATCTCGGAGTGTATCCATGACTATTCCCAAGTGCACAACATGATCCTCCTCCAATGTCGAGTACACCAAGATTTCATCGATGAAGACTACGATGAACCGGTCGAGGTAGGGCAAGATGATCCTATTCATTTGGCCCATGAACACTATTGGGGAGTTAGTCATGCCAAAAGTAATCACTAGGAACACGTAGTGGAAATACCTGCACCTAAAGGCTGTCTTTGATACAACCCCATCACGTACCTAAAGCTGGTGATAGCATGTTATGAGGTCTATCATTGAGAACAACTTCACTCCCAGCAGTTGGTCGAAGAGTTAATTAATTCTTGTTAAAGGTTACTTATTCCTCATGGTCTCCTGGTTTAAGCACTGGAACACCAAACAAAACCTCAAACACCCATCTTCCTTCTTGGAAAAAATCATCAGGGATTCATAGAGTCAAACGTTGGGACTCATGAACCCCTTATCCTACAAGTCCTCTAAATGTTCCCTCAGTGCACGAATCTCTACGGGGGCCATTTGATTTGATGATGTAGATATCAGTGTCATCTAGAGGTACATGTCAATATAGACATCTACCTCTATACAATGATGAATACTTGAAACATCATCAAGATAAACATCCTCATACACGTCCACCACTACCGGGAAACATGGAATCCTCTAATCCACTACACCAAGGGTGAATCTATCCAACTGGTGAATGTTCTGCTGCACCCTCCTCCGAGAGAGTCCGTCTTGCGCGGAAAGGGTTACCTTTTTTCCAGTGAAGTAAAACATGGTCCCTTCTCCTTGAACACACCTCACTGTACTTTTAAAATTGACGATCTGAGCGTGGAATTTCAGTAACCAGCCCATACCCAAGATGATGTCGTAAGGCCTCGACGCTTATACTTTGACATCCTAACATAAGCTCTAGACACCTAGAGTACGCTCACACTACCAAAACTATTTTTTAATCATCGAATACCCTCCCTTAGGAGTATCTATCTATAATTATCGAGCCAACAACTCCACGGAGATCTCTTATCTCTGAATGAGAGCCATGGAACAGAAGGAGTGACTAGAACATGTGATGATAAGTACTACATCTAGGGGGAGAAGACATAGATCATACCTCAGATCTTATCTTGTGCACTGTGGTCATAATCCTCTTCAGCCTGATGCTATGCTTTCCCTTGTCCACCAACTCCTTAAGGTCAGGATGGACCACCTGGGGGTGGTGGAGGTAACACCTCAAAACGCTACCCACCTCCTGTCGCTCGACCAGCTCCCTTGCCACATCTTCCACCCTACAGACCACCTCATTTGAACGGCTTCCACTGCCTTGGAGGCCCCTCAATAGTCTACTAGTCATCTTTATAGTGGGTCTACAAGTCATGTGCCTTGTTTCCCTTCCCTCCACACGAACAGCAATGCCTGGCCCCCTAGTGACTCCATCTATATTGGGAGGCTCTCACTGCTAACCATGTGTCCTAGGGTCATCCTCTAAAATACTTGGCCTTCTTAGGCCCTCATGAATGCTATCTACTTCCTACTGAAGACTACGCCACCAGGGATCTATTGGTAGCTCTAGCTGCGGGTTCCTGCCCTTCCATGATTCACTCTATAAGAAGGGATTTATCCAACATCTTGTCCTGGGTATGGATGTAGAGAGACACCACTAAAGACCTGATCATCTGCTTGAGTCCCTGCTAAACGGATCGATCCAAGAGGAAAGTGTCTCGCACCATATCTGTGGAGTGGTGGGAATGCACTATAAAATATTTTGCATACTCGGCTACCGTCATACTGTCCTGCTGATGGTGAAGAATCTCCTGGATATGCACAGAGTGCAAGCTCGCGGGGAAAAACTCCACCCATATAATCATCTCAATGTAAACCCAAGATAGGTTCACCTCATCATGAGTCTAAATGATAAAACTCAAACATCTCCCTACCAAGTATTGTATAAGTCTTGTTCCATGATCTTCATCTGGTCATGCAGTGTCCTCACTAGGCAGAATAGCCGCATCACAGCCTCCATGCAATCCTTCGTGAATTCAAAATCCATCTCTCCCCTAAACCTGGGAGGTCTCTGTCTCTGAAACTCTTGTATAAAAATAGGCTTATGAGCATCCTTTTCTGGAACCGCCGACAGTAGAGGCTATCCATCAGGTGTTGGTAACACTAGTTCCCCACCTTGTGGGTTCGTCTCATGAACTAGCCCCAGAACAGATGCCTCATTGATGGGAAGGTCGTCCTCATTACCTCAGATTTTGATCCTAACTCTTTTCCCATGTGGAGTCATCATGAGATAGATCAAGATGTTCATCTGTTTAAAGCATATACCTGGTGAGCTAACTCTTATTCAAAAAAAAGGAGACACTTATGCAGTCATTGTTTTCCTGTATTGAGCTGAAAACAGAATTCATGATCATTGTGTACAGATACTTCGGCTACCACACCATCACTAGACATTCCAAAACTGAAATTATAGCTAGAAAAACATAACATAGTTTCCCCAAAACAAAATAATAGACTCCCGGTCATTAAAGGGAAACCAACCACCCTTTAATACCACTTTTTCACGACCCATCCCCCAGGGCCCGTGTCATGACTAACTCAATCCCACCTCTCGATGTTAAGGGGCTTGCGACTAGCATAAAAGGTGTCAAACTACAAGTGGGATTCATTTTCCTGAGTACATGTATGCTAAAACACTCCCAACCACATCCTAACACACCAAAAGGGGGAAACAAGTACATATAATACAAGGCTGAGTGCAATTAAAAATAAAAGTCAGTGGGACATAATAAAAACCCAACAAATATATAAAAAATATTGTACAAAAAGGAAACCCAGATGGTCATCCTCATAAAATACCAACTGATCATGAGAGTAGTGATTCTACTAGAAGCATAAGTGGTATGTCATGTCTGCTCGGTCCTACTGGGCCCTACTGGGTCCTAGTCCACCGATACCACCGTCTATGCATCTGTCATTCACGTCTCCCTGAGGACCCATGATGAAATTCTAGTCATCTGCACCAGACACAACACGTGTGGGATAATCATGTGTAGGGTTTATTAATACAGTACTCAGTAGGGACCCCAAAAAAAGGAAATTCCACACAGAAATTCCTCAAAGAAAATCACGAAACACAAGACAGCTGACCCCAGGTATATTCTAGTGTTGTAATAGTAGAATCATCAGTCACATCATCAAAAACCTCAGATGTTGAAGAACTGAACCTCTAAAAAGTAAATTAGTCCTTCCAAGTCACAAATAAGTGCTTCCCACTAGCCTTGTACTGCTTAGGTACACCTCGCCATCGCATACTGTGGGCTTGTTAGGTCACATAGTGGTTTTTTCCACTAGTCGTGGTCTACTGATGTACTCCTCCTCGTCATGTACCATAGGCCAGAAAATTCAAAGAGAAGTGCTTCCCACCGTTTTCTTGCAAAGTCACAAAGATGGGCTTTCCACTATTCCAAAATTCAGCAGTTTTCAAGTCTCATCCAATTGTAGGGTTCTATACGTATTGCACTTGGGAGAACCACTCTTCAAGCCCTTTTTCACTTTCCAACATCCACTAAGGTCTCCATATACCATTCCAAACGATCTTCCTCGTCGAAAGGGTCCCAATGCCGCAAACATATTATTAATTAAACACACGGTTTCCAAGATAGGGGTGTTTTATTTACCAGGGGGCCGGTTGTGACAGGGCCCGGTCCGACCAGGACAGACCAAATTGACCAACCTAGCTCGGGGGTCCCCCATAACCCGGTTCATTATGTCGGACTAGACCCAACCTAGTGTGGGTCGAGTTAGGTTTGGTCTGGCCTATCTGATGGTCCAGGCCCTATAGCCCCCACTGGACCCGGCCCAGTTGGCCGAGGGTCCCGCCCGCTGGTTCGTTCAGTGACCCAGTCTACTTAGGCCCACAAAAAAGGTGCAGGGGTCTGGCCCGTAGGGGGGGGGAGGGTCCAGCCTGCTGGTATAGGTCTGTCCAACCCGTGCAGTCCAGATAGCTGGGCTTGGCTCTGGCCCACTGGGCAGCAAGACCAGCCTGCCCCGCTAGGGGCTTGACCCACTAGTTGGGGACCGGTCGTGCGGTGTGGTGTGTGCTTCCAACTAGCTAGGATGTGTCATGGCTACCATGTCTGTCTTCCCCCTTGGTCCCGCGGGAAAATGTACTTTCCACTATCTGCGGTTTATGGACCGCAGATTCTCCAACCGTACGGACAGCCCAGACATGAGCAATCTCTCCTCATGGTGCCCCGCCTGGCATGGGTCCATCCAGTGTTCCACTGCGGCTGATGAGACATTGATTATTAGTCAATGGGGCCCACAGGTGTGGGCCACCACCTCTAACAATAGAGAGTTTTTCGGTCCACCGGATGCACTCCAGTTGTCTGTTCTTCGAGGCATCTCCACCTGTGACCTCCGAGGAGTTCCCTCTTCACATTAAAGATTCCAAACCTACCTTTTTCCATTTAGAGGGCATGACCACCACGAACTCACTTGTGGAGACGCTCGGTCCTTGTTTGTATCGACCCAGCGCATCTACGATAGACGTTTAGAGAGAGGGGAGGTTCAGGTAGTTTTCGTTCAATCGTTCCATTCCATAATTTGGACACCGAATAAAATAACCCCTAGAATAAATCACCCTCCCACATAATGAAAAATAGTGGATCAACCTGTTCATGGGTTGATATGTCTTTTTAGTTTTTAGAAAAATAATGGGGAAGAATATCAAAAAAACCAGTTCAATTTATGAAGTCATATGCCACAATTTTTACCCTCGATGGATTAAGACGTTGACATAACTTCCCGGATCCGATCTTCGAAAGGCGTTGAAGATGATGAAGTTCCTCCGGGGTTCTTTATTCTTCTCAGGAGTGTAAGTCTGTAATAGGTTCGACAAATAATCCTCTAAATTTTTAGTCCTTTTTTCCCAAACATGTCAAACTATAAAAAGGAGAACATCTCATCATTTCCATTAGGATGCGACGCCACGTTGTTACGTTGTTTTATTTAAGAACTATCATCATTGATACACATCATTGAAGTTTCATTACACTGGAAGTAAATAAGCAATTAATGAGACTCATTAATTCACATTGTCACATCCTAACCACTTCCCCTTACTGTCGTTGTCATCCACTCAACAATGAGAAATAAAATAAAATAATTCTTTTAAATTATTTAATTATTTTCATCTAATAGTCTGAAAAATATGTTTTCCCCTTGGCTCTTATAGGATGAAGTTATGTCATTTTAAAGTGAATCCCAGAGTTTTTAATTCTATGGTTACATTGGATTTTTAATCCTAGAACTATTTCAAAATATATAAAATCCATCACACACATTTACTGAACGTACATTATAAAATGTTCAAATTTCTGTTACAGTCTCTCCGGTCATCGAAATCACGTGTTGTCGAATTTCACAGTCTCGAAATAACTCCATATATCTAAAAAATTACACGGGAATTACAAGACATTACATTCTCATCAAATAGGGAAAAATAATTCATCTAATGATCATATATATGAAACATTAGGCTTTTACCAAATGGTGGTCAGAAACAAATATATTCCATAGATGATTGTTGGTCAAATTTTTGAGATACTGGTTCTCAAGGGAGAAATGAGATATTTATGGTTTTGGAATTAAAAAGATTATATGATTCTTATGGTTTATGATTTTATCATGATTCAAACCCCATGTATTTCAATGTTAATTTCATAAAATCGTACGGTTATATTGTATCAGGAATTTTAATTTCATGCGCTAAAGATTTGTATTTGATGAAATGGGTGACAACAAGTGACTTGTTTGGGAATATGCATTTGGATAACCATTTTATTCATTATTTATATTATTAACAAGATATGATAATATATGAATGGGGTGACACCATTTAGATGGCTCAAAGAGGATGATTATGGAATAAAATTTGTTCCCACTAAAGAATGATTGAGAAATACACATTTATCTAAAATTTTAAATCACTGTGATTATTTCTATGTATCTATGAGATGATATGGAAATGGATTAATCCTATTTGGAAGAATATATTGGATTAATATTCCATAAAATATGTGATAGTTGGAGACAGAGTGGGGTTTATTCATTGGGATTCATATTTTTTTCATCAAATCTATTGGTAACATCAATAGAGAAGTAAAAGTTTAGTATTACACCTAGTTGAAGGACCATATATGATATATATTTTATTAGTGAGGAATAAATAGGATAATATGCATGTATTATGCATTAGGATACTTTTTTATTCATCATTCCCATTGATATGTTGAGAGGAGAAGATATGATTGGAGAATAAATTTAGTAGAAGGATCTTTTAGGACACATATTCTATAAAATATGTTAAAATATTAGATTTAGTAGGGAATATTAATTGGGTTATCCATATTGGTTCACCATTTAAATTGGTAACTGGGGAGGATACTATATATATATGGGTTACACTTAGAAGTATATCAGTATAGGATTCTTATTTCATGAAAGAGGAAATAATAGGAAGGTAATCTGGGATTATTAATCAGGATAAACTTTATGATCATCCTTTCTGATTGAATTTTGAAAACTATTTTTATAGATAATATTTATTCATAGAGGGAGAAACATATCACATGATAATAATAATTGTTAAATATACATCAATCATCTACCAAAGTGTAATAAATATATCCCTATGTACTCCCATATTATAAAACTTTAAATACTTATCTATAACTTTTTATTTTTTATCATCCTTAAATATACCACTACATCATAACTCTTGATTCCATATAAACATACACATTAATCACTCAAAATTTATCATAATCCAATATCAATGATTTTCTGTCTTATTCATTGAATATCATTTTATAAAAAAATATGTATTATTTTCTATGATTCAATAATATCAAAAAAATCAAGATATCATCCATAGCTATCACATATCATTTTTAGATACATTTGATAAATAATAATGGAAATAGAAATTTCTATAGATTCATCTATATGGTCTGGAAGATCAAATTCAGTAGCTTTTTCCAAAGGATATAAATTTTCAAAGTAACCATACTCCCCAAAAATAATGAATTCATTAGATACCTTGGGATGAAATTTATTCACCTTCATGGGGTAATTTAAATAATTCCCTAATCTGTGACATATTATTAATTTATTCCATCCTTTACCAAATAGGATCTTTATTTCGGTTACTAGAATACATTTTACTCAGTTATTTTTTGCACATTAGTGAAAAAATGGTCATTTATTTTTTCAACATTTTGATAATGGTCAATAAATTTTACATTGAGGTTCATTTATCTATTATTTTATGCGTCATGAAACTCGCATAAGTTTAATTTTTGAATCATTACATGTTATATATGGATATGAATAAACCCAATAGTTTTCAATACAACTCCCATTTCATTTGGCTAGGTATTCAAATAACCAAAAAAAAATCTCTTACATATATTATTCGTTTATTTTTTATTGGATTTTTCCTTTTTCTAAATAAGAAAATTGTTCATTATTATTATATCTATAAAATCAAAATAAACTATGTTTTTATGAGGTAAATAACTATGATATCATTCACCATGTAAACATCAACTATTTATATTTATTTAGATTAACATAGTTCTTTATTAAATATGATCATTTGTTGTAATAGAGTCTATTTAATAAATGTTCAACTAAAATCTAACCTTTAATGTTATGTAAATCATCCTATAATATGAATTGTAAGGACACAAGAATAAAAATTATTTATTCTTGGGATTTTGTACTATAATTAAACATGAAAAATTTTAAAATATCATTTAGATTTTTTTAATATATTGATTACATCAAACATTTATATAATCACATATATTAAAGTAGAAACATCTATTGAATATCCATAAAAAATTGAAAAAGAAACATGTTTTATTTTAATAGATAAACATCAAAATTATTATCTTGTACTAATCATTATCCCTATCAATACCTAAAAACATTTAATAAAATTATATAATATTTGATGAAAAAATCATTGAAAGGGACATAAGAAGAAGAATGAAATAGTCTGCCTATAAATAATTATAAAAAATTTCATTTTTTTAAAAAAATATGGCATAAAAATAAAAAATTTATATTCCTAATGAATCACATATTTTTTCAATTATTATTATAAAATATTCCCAAAAAATCTGGACTGAAAAATTAAAATCAAAAGTTTTATTTGAAAATTTGAAAATATCATAAAAATTGTATTCATAATGTTATAATTTTCACCATTTAAAATTAGAATATACATTCCATTAAACATAAGAACAATATAATAACTTTAGAAACCAAAAAAATTTGATAAAAATCACTATAATTCATAGATAAAACATTGGTGAAACATTGGGAATAGCTTTAATATCTCTCTTATATGAGTTGTAATGGTCATGGTTAGACAAGGAATAATAATAAAAAATAATATTTCAATAACAATTGTAGTATATTTCAATAATCTATTTAGATAAACATAATTGGTTAAATAAATATAATATTTGGAATAACCATCACAATATATTTCCATAATATCTTAGTAGAATAAGAGTGGGTTAAAAAATCCATTTTTGAATAAACATCATAGTATATTTCCAAAATTTTATAGGTGAATCCAAATAAATTAACTCCATATCATTCCCCAATTGAATGGAAAGCTAAAATGGTATTACATAACAATGTATTATCATTGAACCACACATCCTTGTTTAATAATGAAATCACAAATTGTTTCCGTAAAAAAATAACCACAATTAATCATTAACAATACCCAAAACAAAAATTAAACTTATAAAACTTAAAAGGATTCATCATGAAATCATATTACACCAATAATAATTAATATTCATATATTTATATATTCTATTTTGTTATAGAAATTTATAATGAATAAAATTTCCCGAACAATGTGAATGAGGGGTATTTTTTAATGAAAAAATATAATAATTTTAAAGTGAAAAAAATTAACATTTACATTGGGGGATATGTTTTTTTCACATTAATGTAAAAATACAAAATTCCTTTTCACTATTTGAAAATAAATTTAGAACAATTCATAAAAATATTCATTTTTAAATCATTCAAAAGATAGTAAAAAGGATTCATTACATTTCCATTATATATATTTAATGACCATAAAATAACACTCATAAAATAAATTATAAAATGTGGATAGGTAAGAAAAATAGTGTTTTGTGGAAAATATTAAAATAATTTTTTTAAAAAGAATGTCCCCTACCTTGAGTCGGACTCATCAGATGTGTTCAAAATCATCCTGAATGATAAAAATATATTAGTAATTTACATTCATTAAAAAATTAAACTTTTATTATTCCTTTTATCTCACTTATTAAGGTTTTATTACAAGGACTAAATGATCTCTATTCATGAAATATTTTTTCTGATTTTCAATTTATAAGTCCAAAATGAAATTGGTATGTTGATTATGGTATCACTTTTCATTATTATAAAAATAAAATTATAATAATAATGAAATATTTAAAAAATTTATAAATAAATTTTAATTTATAATACATCCAATAAACATTTCTTTGAATAATGATTTTGGTCACATTGATGGAGAGTATATATCTTACACAGAGATCAGTAATGATTCCATTATTCAGTCATTATTATGGAAAGAAGGTAAATATTATTTATCATTTAGTAATTATAATAACATCATAAATATAATATTAATTTATTTAAATTACTCACATATACAAAACATTTCAGGTGTTGATGAATGAATAATCACATAGTATTCTGGTACTGATCATACCCTTAAACACATGAACAATGTTGTTATCTTTTTTTGAATTTCATGTTCAATATGTTTAAAAAATATTAAATTTTAAGAATGATAAATTCATTAGGAATATAATATATGGACAATAATTAAATTTTTATAATCCATATCTGATAAATGGTTATGTAAAAATAATCACATCATTTTTTGATGCAGTAGTCAGTTGTACACATCAACGACCGATTTTTTTCCAATTCATTGAAGATTATATGGATACTTTTGGTTGACTCTTACGAGAGTATGTGGTTCACATGGTTTCTCTATGAATAATGGTTATTGATATAGGTTTACATTGTTTATTATCCTAAGTGATTATACCATAATAAGAGTAGAGGGAGGCTCATAACGACCATCCATTGAAGGTATTTCTCACCAAAAATTCCTTTTAGGTAGCCTAAAGTGGAAAATTGAGTCTATAATTTATGGTTTTTATGAAGATATTCAATAGTAATATTAATAAAAATAAGGATTTCTGCTAAATTTATCCTATAAATGACTAATTGTTCATATTATTATTACATATATAAAATTTCATATGATATATTAGTAGATCAACATTAAAAAAAGAAGGAAGAATCATTTTTTATGTAATATCATGATGGATAGTACCAAAATTATGTTTCCTAAAATATAACTATATAGTTAGTGCATGGATATCAATCTATTGAGGAATCTTTTGAAGTGATCTTGTGAGACTCTATGAATTAATGAACTATATCTATGATGTTTTTATATGAGTGAGGTCTACAAATGGGAGTAAAAATCGTCAGGGGTTGTACATGGATGTTTCGATGAAGTCAATCTTGGAAGCATGGAATCTCACAAGGAAGTTCCATGAAGTGGTGTTTATGGTTCATAAAGTTAATGATGTAGTCTATGGGGTGAGTATACAATGAAAATTCTATTTTCATTTTTTCACACATAATTTATATTTAAAGTAATTATTTATTGGAAAATATTTCATATAGGAATTCGATTGATTATGGAAGACATTAGTGATTCATGGAAAATAAATTATCATAGAATAAAGAATATGATTTAAAAAAAAATTATATTCTATAAATTTTATTTTATTGGGGGGAATGATAAAAGATAATATCATTAAAACTTTATCCACATTTAGAGAGAGGAATTTTGTTTTAGAGACATTGTGGAATACACATTCTCAACTCCGACATTATTGAGTTAATCTCATTTGCATTTTATGTTGGGTACTATAAATATGTGTTAATAAAATAGTCTAATTTAGTGTTATGATACCAAAAATTACTCATGATAATCAGAGATAAAAAATCAACTACATTACATATTATGTGGTATAATAAGTATAAAATATATTTTATATTCTTCACTGAAGTAGTGAGTACCAGATTATATGATTCCATGTACCTTTGATGAGTAGTAATGGACCCCAAAAACTATAAATGACTTCATCCAATTTTAATGTGATAGTAATTTAAATACTATATCAACAACACTATTTTAATTTATCGTATTATTTTAAAACAGTTAGAGAACATGTATACCTCCTTTTAATGAAAATTAGTTGTTAACCAATTAATATCTATCAGTTTTATAGGCGATTTACAATTCTACATATTTGTTCTGGTTTGGATGAATATTCATTTGAGTGTGACATTTTGAACATGAATCATCCCAACTTATTAATAAGAACATTAATTTTTTTTTAAAAGTAAGGAGAAATTTTTTATTATTCCTTCACTCTGATTCAATGCATGTATAATGGTTCCATAGTTTATAATCTATTCCATACTGATTTTTTCCATCCATAGTTGACTTCAAATTATTTTTTCATATGGTTAAAAATCATTATGTACATTGAGATTAAGTGGGACCTTACCTCTTGGAATAAAAACATCCTCATGTTCTTAACAACTCAATCTCAATTGTGATATTCAAAATTTATTAATTTATTCATTCATAATCATCAAGAACCTTATTGCCAATTAAAATGAATATGAAATATGATAGAATTGTCTTATATTTTATATGATACTAAGATATGTATTTACACTAAAGATGTATGACTAATTGGGATTCCATAATGAAATATAACGAGTTATATTAGATAGAATATTAGATAGATAAAAATTATTAAGGATATTTTATTTATAAAAAATGTGAAAATAGTCTATATGTATATATAAATAAGAAGTATTTTAAAATATTAATAAATTGAACCACATGATTAATGAATTGAGGATTCCATGGAAAATGGTATCACATCAAAGAGGGGCCTAGAGAAAACTATTCTAATGATATGAAGGTGCATATTTTTTAGGTACATATTTAGAAACCACATATATTTATTTTGATCACATGGAATCTTATACCAATTCTTCAAGGATATTTAGATGTAAAATTCCACCCCATGGAAGAACTCTATTATTTTTTGATTGAAATAGTTTTTTATCTAACATGGTATATTTAGAGTGTCTGATTTGGACATTAATTACATTTTATTCACACAATAAAACAATCATTGTCTTATATCTGTATAACACTCCATGGTCATAGTTGGGTTTTCTAACACCCCATTTTATATTTGGATCTAAACTCATGTGTGGGAACCCTGATCTAGACGAATCAGAAAACTCTTTCAGACGAGATAGGATTATATGAATGAATTTGAATTGAATTTAAAAAGTATTCCATTATTATTTATGTTTTTAATATTTTGTAAATAGAATACATTTTGACATCAATGTGGAGTACGAATATCGTACTCTTTTTGTGATGTATTCTAAATAATTGGGACACAATTACCAATGTAGGGTCTTCTAAAAGTCAAATTGGATTTATTATTTAGTCAAGTATTATTTATTGATAGATGTGCTAAGGGTTAATAATAATTATTTAATTAATCATTATAATGGTGTTATTTCTATAATTGAAACTACTAATCATGGATTGGTTCCCTATAATACTCCTATGGATGATATAGTGACTCCAGTTGTTTATATATGAAGATATTTTATAGATAATTATTACATTAGAAGAAATATAGTTATTCTTACGGTATCTATGATGGATTTTAATCAGAGAGAGAAAATTTTAACTCTATAATCCAACCCCATTCTTACATGAGGTGATATATACTAATAATAAGCATGGTGATGTGATTCTAGAAAGAGAGGAAATTAAAACTACTACGAATGTTTTCCAGGATTATTCTAGAAAAACATTTGACAATAATGAATTTTTAACTATTAAAATAGGTTCCCTTGTTTCCCAACCAAATAAAACCCATGTTAGAGGTGAAGGGACTACAATTGAGTATACATTTCTTAATCAGAATCAATATTACAGATACTTTAATACATCACTCTTGGTAGTGGTGGGAGACTATAATAAATCAGGATTCATTGATGGGGATTTTCATTCTTTTGTAACACATTCAATCATTCCTTTGGATGGTTATATATAGAATACTAAAAACTAAGATATTGATCTACAATATTTGATGTACTATGAATATTATACTATTAGAAATTATAATTTTCCCAGTCCTTCTTGTTAGGCTCGACATCCTAGGTCTATAGATTTTCTACTATCCAATACTGCTTTTAAATAATAAAATAATAAACATTTCAGTTAAATTGTTGAATTGGAGGGTAATTCCTTGTATTTCCTATCATCTTCTGTAGTCTACGAGTATCCTTCAACAAGATACTGTAAACTAGGTGGAACATCCGGTGATGGTGCTAAATATAGTATGGGAACCCCATTTCTTAACAAGGATAATATGGGTTCAATTTCCCATGACCTAACTATAAATTCATATAGAATTGAAGATAAATCTAGGATATCATCCAAAAAAAATAAATCTTAATAATCCAAATGTAATGGTAACGACGAACAAATAAATTTTTATAAATTAATATTCTTTTTTTGAATTACCAAGGAGTAGATAACTACCAAATGACCAGATTAATTCATAGGTTTTTTCCCATTCATGATCAATAAAATTTGGGAATTACTGAACCATTGAATAATTAATCATATGTTATTCTTGCCTAACACAAAAATTTAATCATTTGATATGTGAAAATAGTGGATTATTCTGGGTCCAAACACTTTTGTTATTTTCTCATTATTAAATAGGGAATGTCCCCAAAAATAACATTGAAATGATATGCTTACTTCTGAGGTACAACAATTTAATTTTCATCTGTTCTTCTCTTTTCATTTTTTCTAAAAATAGATATCAATATAGAGGAGTATTATACCAAAAAATAACAAGCTTAGTTATATAATTATTGATCAATGGTTTGTTATAGGGAAATTCAAGGCCACATTCCCTCATATTGAATAATGTGAAGGTATACAGTCTTCCATTTATCTTAGGGAGTTCAGGGCCTATATATATGGAAATGAGATTGTAGAGATTATAATTGTTCGATAAAAATATACATATTTTGTGATACATCTATATAAAATAGTTTCCATCATTATTTATTGTTTTTAACCAATGTTATGACTCTTAAAAATGGGTCTCTATTTATTTAATTACTCTTATTAACAAAACTTTTTAGCATAAACCCACTATTTTATGTATTTTGATGATAAATATGAAGCTTCATCTCTATTTTCTATTAAATAATTAGTGGTAATACAATAATAAATGTGAAGGGAAAATACTGGAGTTTTGAAATTATATGTGTTGAGATAATGATGATATAGATTTTATCCTTAAATTAAAACTCCTTCCCTTTAAGAACAAGGTTTCTATGATATGTAATTTTGGAATCATTAAGAAGGAAATCTTTCTTTTGATTCCTACCTTAAATAGGTTTATAAATTAAACACCACTATAGATTTTAATCATAACCTCTATTAATAGATTTTATTCTCTTCCATGTTGAATACCCTACCTTAAATGTATAAAAAGTATTAGAAATAAAATTTATATTTAAATTTTCATAATTATTGGGATAGTTAATCAGTTTTTTCCATCTATATTTAGAGGATATGAATTTTTTTTAGATTCTTTTCATTTTGAATGTTGATGGAAATATTATTCATGACAATGATAGCCCTGCTGACCCCATTTCATCCTTGCACTCCAAAATGAAGAAAATGAAATTTTTATATTGGGAATTTATTTATTTAATTATTTTCAACTATTTCATCCATGAATATAACATCCTACTAATAAGAATAACAATTAAATTTGAATTCATGAATACTCTCTTTATGATGAATTCTAATAATTTTCGTAGACTATAGGGTTTTTTAAATTCTTTCATTTTGATATTTTGGGATGTCATACAGGTCAATGTTTTCATACATGTCATGTCATTTTTCATTAATTTAATAATTTCATTCAGTTTCAATGATCAATTTGTCCAACATATTATAATTTTTTATAAATCATGTGATATTGATATTTTTAGGACATTTCACTGAATTACACGACTGACATGATTATTACAAAAATCCATGCTAATATTCTTGGTCGTATTTTTATTAAGAATATTTCATGGAAATGTTTTTGATTTTTAAATTTAAGATGAATATCAAATTGAATAGGTATATCTTTAGAGTACATTGGCCTTATGGGAATGTTTGACATAGGATTTAAAATTGCTCTGAAAGAAGACATCATGAAATCATTTGAATCCATGAATTGTAATATCATTTATAAATTTTTATAGATTTCTAGATTTAATATCACAGACATTAATTCGGTGAAAAAACTCTTTTGTTCATCCCATATTTAAGGGATAATTAATCATTCCCCTGATTGATATATCGTGTTAAAAAATGTGGCTAGATAGGGTGAAGCATTAACATATTTTTATTATCAATTATGGAATGTGACCTTAGTTATCTCCTTACTCTGATGACGAATCAAGGAATTCACAAACATATTCATCACTCCATGGGTCTTACTGCACTAACTAATTTTCATCATTATAATATGATTATTATATTAAAATAATGTAATAAGAGGAACATCTATAAAAATCACATGGTCCATAGTTTCAATTTTATCTCAAGGATATTCATCACATAAGATATATCTATCATTTTATTTGGAACTGGGTTCAACTCTACTAAAAACTAAAAAATTCATCTGTACAAGGGAATTAGAGACATGTCCATACTATTCACATATCATGGGGTTCCATTTATTTGAGGGAGACCAAAAGTGAATGAAATTCTTATTCTAGTTGATCTAATTAAAAAATGATTGTAATATTGAAAGGGAATGGAACTCTCAATGGATGACCATATTTTCATGTAGAGTGTGACATTTTCATTGTGCCAGTTCATATTTTAATGGATTATAGAAGACCCATGGGACTACACAATAATTTAAATTGAAATGTTAAATGATTTATTGGTAGTTTTTTAAGTAGAAGATATCAAAATTTACAGAAAAAATTAATGTAAATCTATCTATCATGGTAGTGGTGGTATTGGAATCAAGATAACTTTTGATTTCTATGATATTATTTTGTCTTTATTAATATGAAACATGATCAGTAGTGGTTCTTGGTCATTATGATTTCTCATATATAGATTTTTGGATATATTTTCCCCGGAAATCACTTAATACTTGGATTAGTTACATTAGGATTTAATTCAAAAAAAATTATTATAACATGTTTCCTTTATCTAGACGGATTTCCTACAGGGAATATACTATCATGTTCTAGATGGATAACAGAATAGAAACACCATAGATCACTAACATTCATCTTCTATATTTCATTCTGGATTAATAGTTTTTAGGGAAATAATTATTTGATTATCCTTCTCTAAATTTATACATTTATGTAATGAAATTACTATTGACCACAGCATTTCTACACTGGATAATGTGTTTATCTATGAAATTTGTTAAAAAATGTATTCTAAATAGTTGATTATTTAATCATCTTCTTGTAAGGTGTTCCAACTATGATTTTTATGTGTGGAATTGATCCAACAAGTCTAGGATAATGGTTTCTCGATTCACTCTTATTTATATATATAAGATCATTTTCAAATTCCTATTGATTACTACTAAGAGTTGTTTGTTTTTTATCTCTCTTCAATGGGCCGATTATTATTTTATAATTATGATGACACTAAACAAAGATTTCTTAGAAATTACCCAATTTTATCATTATAGAGGGTAATGTCCAACCTGTTTTAATTTTCAATGATGATTGTGGAGGAGATTATTTTTAAAATTTATTAAAATTATAGTTATTTTTCTCTAAAGCATAGTAACCTACTACATGTGGGAATTGTGGTGTCACTTCATATAATTTTGAATGAACACAATCTAATAATGCGGTATAATGACACAATTAACATTTAATAATACATTTTGAAATTAATTATTTCCATCATGGAATACAATGTCCTGTAAAGAGATTTATGAGATAATGGTTTCCATGACTTAAATGTATTTAAAAGACTAGTAATTGTTGGAATCATTAAGCCACTATAAAATACCATTTATGTTCTCTAGAATCATTCATTTTAAAATAACATTAATATTAATTGAGAAATTGATTTTAAAGGAAATCATCGACCTCTAAGAAGTGTTTTTGTGTATCATGTTATTAGATGTAGTATTCTTGGATATTTAATGGAACGTGATTATGGGAAACATCACCTAAATCCTAAATTGTTTGCATGATCAATTCAGCCTCCAATTATAATTTAAAAGGATGTAATTAATAATATCTTGAATTTAATTTTACTTATATTGATTAGCATATAATGATTATTTTTCATATCTTATGGAGGCTCATGTATCAAATGGTGTAATATATATTTTTAAATCGGGTATCACCGACCTTATCACACGTTTTTTTGGAATAATGAATCGTGTCATGGATAGTCTCACCAAAAAAGTTATTAATAAAAATCTAAAATTAATAGATGATATTTTTATAGATTTTATATAATTTTATGATATGAATTTTCATAACATCCAATCCTTTATACTCATATATCCGATTATTTAATAAATATTTCGTGAACACATTGGTTGTGGAGAAATGTTTTTAAATTAAATTTTATTAGATGTAACATTAATTAAATAGTTTATTTTCATGGGTTATATTCCATGAGTCATGTGTTTTAGGGAATTACAATAAATAACCAATTATATGAATCTTAAATTCATGAATCTATCAAATTTATATGATAGAGTTAATGGTACATTGATTAAGAACATTATATTTGAGGCTCTATAATGATCTATATCCTACATAAGAGAAAATATTTGTATTTCCCATTTTGATGGCTTAGTAGAGGGAAACTCAATGTTAAATAGAGGGTCCAATCTAAAATAGAATGTCTGAAATTCATTGGATTGAAAAAAATTTATACGTAAAATATGTTAGATTACATTATATATGTTAATGAATTAAAAAAGCCCCATATATTTTTTAAAAAAATTATATTTATAAAGAATATTAAATCCTATCATATATAAATAGATATTACGAAATTATTATAATGGTAAAATATTTTTTCTCATATTAATGGTAAATTATAACATCCTGGTGTTTTGGTTTGGGAATACCATTGAAATCCATTTGAAATAAGAGTAACTAGTTTTTAGATAATGATATTCCATAGTGGAGGAGAATATTGTCTCTATAGAGGTTTATTGATAAGGAATATTGTATTCAAGATTCTTCTATATATGTCGCATACATAAAGAAAAAATAAAATATAGAATAGACCACCATTTTTAGAGAATCGTCGTAATGGATACATAATACATCATGAAATTTGACATAATGATATAATTACTAAGAAGAAATATAATTTATCATTATAATTAGGGATAAATTGGTCTACATATTAATTTCATGTAGTTTGAGCTTTTCATCTGTGGTAAGTCCGGAATGACTCTTGTGTGTTTGAATGAGAATTACATAATTGTAAATTTCAATATTTTAAGGATTATCAAAATCAATCATGAATTTTTCGATAAACTTTTTGGTCAATTCATTATTGAAAATTTACACATTAACCATATTTAAAAAAAATTGATGATGTGGAAGATAATTGAGATAACATTTCATAACAAAATCCATTATGGTTTTGATCATTAAAATATAAATATGGTAATTCTCTAATTAAATTGTGATCTATGAATCAACATTCTTGGAACTGAACGATTGGACCCCATTCAATATATGATAGAGAGATGAGAATCAATAAATATTACACAGATATTGTGTTGTCTTCTTACGTACATACATAGATGATGTATATATTTGGATGTCACTAGCTCCAATAACTCCATATATATAGTAATTTGAAATATATATTTTAATAAAAAACTTAAATTTTTTATATGTCATAACAACCGAATGTATAGAATGTAATATATTTATTTTCTCAAATTTTATACCTCTTGTCACTTAATTCATATGATCTTAATCAACATGATATTAATAGTAATTCAGAAAAAAATAAAAAACATACTTTTCATAGAAGTAATGTTATTTTCATAACATATAAATGTGAAATATATGAAAACTAAACTTAACATATGTGCCATATATAAATTTATTAGAATGAAATTATTTTTAATTTGAGTTCTCAATTATGATTCTATTTTCTCGATCAATTGAATATTAAATTTTTGATATATGTATAACCCGAACA
Organism: Viscum album; assembly: GCA_963277665.1. Taxonomy (NCBI): domain Eukaryota; kingdom Viridiplantae; phylum Streptophyta; class Magnoliopsida; order Santalales; family Viscaceae; genus Viscum; species Viscum album. Next base: position 435,804,588 of record OY728127.1, on the reverse strand, counting down.
CTGATTCTTACAAATTTAAAAGTGAAAATTTTATATTAATTGTAATAGTCTTTTGGTTGCATAAGTAAAATAATGATTAAAATACTGTAGATAAGGGGATGAAAACATAAAAATCACATCATCCCCATGCACCAAAGTACCTCATTGTAATGGGTATATTTTTAATAGGACATAATAATTTCATAATGTGGAAACCATCCATCATGTAATTATTTCCTGGAGTATTTTATGTTGTTATTAAAAATGATTATTATGTTATTTAGAAATGAAGTAATTTTCATATTTAATGTAATGATAGGAATAATATGTGATAAAACCCTTGAATTTTCGAATGCCATGAGTGTTGGTCGATTATAGGAGCCCAATAATGGTATATACTAATCATATATACCATTGATATCAAGAATCATACAAACATTTATTTTTAGTTGATAATTTTCTAGAAAATAGATTCAATATATACATGTTGGATATCACTGACCTATTAATAAACATTAATATAATTTGTAGGTTATAAAATATAATATGTCATAAATTATTATAAAATTTTGTTATCGCACTCATCATGTGTGGGTAGAATGTTATAGGACATGATCAATACCTTTTTGTATGACACTAATGATCTTGTTTCAAGAAAATTATCTTTCATAATAAACCTATTCATTATTAAAATTTCATTTGAAGAGGATTATTGATTCTAAAATTCATAAGAATCACTTGTTTAGTAATTTATTTCGCATTCATCTCATATTAAGGGTAAAAAATCTACATTGGTTTTGTATTTTTTGATTCCTTGTGGATATATATTTCTCTATGTCTCATAAAAACTAATTTTAAATTAAATTTTACTGATTAAATATTCAATATATACTATATAAAATAATTCATTTGGAATGTGAGTCACATTGGCTAATTATGGCATTCCCTAATGATGGAATGTAAATCAGACACTAATTTCAAGATCATCCAATCATCAAACTCATATAGATTAATAAATGGTAAATTTCCACTTTTTTATCTATAATTGGATAATTTTCATCATATATAACATAAGGTTCATTTTGATGATCAATAATTATATTTTTCTATTAATCCTTAATGATAATGAATTCCAAAATCATGTGACCCAATGATCAATTTCAATTGTAGTAATCCATGAGATCATCCTTCCACTAATCATTTTTTTACTTATTTTTTTTAATATGATTAGGTAATTGTCTATGGTGTATATAAAATTTCTTATTAATGAATATATAAATTCTATTCTAATTACATTTATTTTCATTTCTCCACTGCATTTTTCTATTATTGATAATAGTTTCATCTACATTCAAACAAGTTTGTATTCATTATGGTGGTTTTTGATAATCTATTTACTATGATCACCTAGTATCTTTATATTGAATTTTTGGTATATCCATTTGTTCTTTGAGCCAGAAGGAATATCATAGAGGCAAGACTATAGTTGAAAAATAATTCAGTAGGTTCTCTCTAAAAATATCATATAAATTTTAATAATGAATATATTATTCTAAGGAATATTTTAAACTATTCCATATTGAAATTAATATCAAGAATAAATAGTTAACATCCTTCTTGAATAGAGAGAGGTCATGTATGGTCACTTTCCTAGGAGTTGAGTTTAATTGGATGAAAAATTAATAAAAAAGATCCATTATAAATTGAAATATACTATATTAAATTATATTTATATGTAAAAAATATATTCTATATGTTCTACAAAAGAATTCATCTTAAGCACATCATTCTTTTCTAGGGTTCCCAATATTGGATGACACCACAAGAAAAATGGGCATGTGGCTGCATTAGGCCTCTAATTCCATAAAATAATGTTATGTTTTTTACCAATGTTTGGTGTAGGTGGTGTAAAATATATCCAATTTTCTTAAATATTCCTTTCTAATCGTATCATAACATGTCCACATTCAAGTTATTAATCTTAGTAGTAAAAACATCTTTCAATTCTTATTCTTCTGTTATCTGAGATGAAACTAAAGTCAATATATATTAAAATTCTAATTAATAATATTTTCACATTGGAGTTAACTATTTAAAATGAACAGAAAATATATTAATATTGGAAGGTTTATATTATAAAAAGTTATTTTGTAGGTTTGTCTACGCATATATGGGTGATGAATCCAACACCCCTAAGAGAGGTTCCTCCAAATTGAGTTGGTAATTATCCATAAAATTTTACACTATGGGTATCCTTATTTAGATAAAATAAATATTTATTTACTTTTTATTATCTATTTAGTTCTTGATTTGGTCAATATACTTTTATAATTACACAAACTCTCCATTTTTAATTTTTGGTGGGTTTTGGATGTGGTCGACCATAATTTTATATATTCTTTATCTTTAAATTTTTCATTGATTGAATCATGTTTCACAAAATTATTTGGGTTATTTGTAATGAATCATACACATGATTTATATTTATTATTAAATAATGTTTTTAAATGGTATTTAGATTACATAAGTAAACAATATCCACATGAGAGTCTACAATGATGAATCTGAGGTTAAATTTTTTCTGATCCATATAGGTTAAAGTTTCCCTTTAGATATTGTAGATCTATCCAAAACTACATATCAATTTTTTAATCTATTACATGTTTTTTAGATTATTTAATATTGTGGTATAACTATATAATGGAACACGTTGTGAGTTAATAAATAATACAATGATGAGGAGTTTCTTGAAGATATCAATAATGATAGAAGTGATGATGTTTGAAGCCTTTTGATAATGGGACATTGGTATTTATCATATTACATTGGGTGTATAACCAAATCATTAGGGTAGTGTAAAATGGGGAATATATTATATTTTTATTTTTTTGGTCAGCTACCCCATCATTCCATCTTTCACGGATCCCTAATCAATATTTCCTAGTGGAAAATCATCATTTGTAACATCCTATTATTTGTTTTTCATATTTTATTAATATTGGACATGGTCAATGCAATTACATATAGGTATAACATGTGTATTTTTCAAAAAATAGTGGACTTCCTCTACTACCCTTATTTTTAGGAGGCTTGTGTTGTTGTGATCAAATGATAAGAATCAAATGTGGTATGATGTTGAGAAAGGGTTCACATTATATTTTCATTTTCTATTATTGATAGGATGGTTGTTTAGTATTTATTATTTGGATACTCTTAATTATATCCTCTAGAGTTGGAAGGATGATATTGAGATACAAAAATAATACCAAGAATTAAAAATTAACATTTTACGACGCTGGGTTACTAAAAACATATATAGTTATAATAAATATTATATATATATAGAAACATAAACCACATAGGATCAATTTTCTATCCAATTTTGTTTTAGGGAAATAATCATTGAATTATTATTATCCATTCAATGAATACACAACCTTAATCCTTTTTTATTTACATTGCTAAATTCATTTGGATTATATTGGAGAATAATTAACCTATAATTGAAAACTCAAAAATTAATATTCATGGTAAAAAAAACAACTTCACTAATTCAGGATTCATTCTAAGTTATCCACTTATTTTTCAATTAGTGTCTAATCTAATTTATTTGGGTTATTGTGAGTTTTCGTTATAATTAAAAATGATCCTTTGGACTATACATGCGATACTTTGAGCCGTATATTTTTCATGAGGATTGGAGGTTAGGCTCATCTAACCCTTTTGGGGGAAATTTATTACTTCTGAAAAACACTATTAATTATTTAATAAATGTTCATCAATCCATCCCAATATTAATATCCATTATACAAAATAAATTGATAAACTAAAAACATGAATTTAAGAATACACTTTACATGGAAATTAAACTTTCTGTAACATTATTCAGCTATTTTTAAATTTTATATTGGAACTATATATAGGTAACAAATATAAATTGAATATCTATTTTGGGTAGTATTGGAGTCTTAAAAAATATTTCATGAGTTGGTATTTGTGTTTTTATTTGGTCCATGAAATTGGCCTTATGCATATCCCAATAATGAAAATTAGAACCCATGTTGTGCATTACCACCTAGTTGTATAATTTATTCTTCATTATGTCCATATGACAAGGACCATCGTCTTGAATTATATGGTTATTTAAACAAAAAATATTCCACAAAATTCATTGTTAAATGCTCATGGTTCTGAAATAAAATATGATGGGGTCACATAGTGAGGGACAAAATGTGGTTGGTGATAATTGGTTTCAACTACCATTTGTGATAGATAGTTCTATATGATAATATAAATGGGAAATTGATACCATTATTTTGTTGTAAAATCTTTGAAATATTTAAATTTTTGATGCAAAATCTAATTTTTTTGTTTTAGTTAGGATCCTCCACGAGAATTTCAAACCTAGATTTGAGATGGCTTACCAGGTCAGAAAGTGCCGGATGGCTATTAATTAGGGTATTCATGTTGGGAAGAAAAATAGGGAAGGGAATTTTATCGTTGATGTGTTTTCCTTGAATGGGATTACATTAGATATAATCATTTTGTATACATGTATTGTTTCATAAGTAACTACTGTATGCTAATTTTCTTGGATGATTCTGTTATTCTTAATCATTTTTTTCTAACATGAGTAGGGTCTGGCTATAACTCGTGTCACATTTTCTCTAATAGTAAAAGGACAATAATCATTGAGTAAAACACCTTAAATTTAGTTTATAGACATGCATAATGTTATGTAATATGAATGAAACCAATAAATGGTTTGTGTGGAACATACAAATGATAATTCCTTTCAAGATCATTATCTTTGTTGGTGACTTGATAGGAGAAGGTATGGTTGGGCCTTTCACCAATTAGAGGGGAAAATTATCAACCACATGGTAGGAAATGATGGATTATTATTCTAGTCACATAAATAATAATCAATAATCATTTTCACATGATATATAAGTTAATATATAATATATAAGGTTGTTTTATTCTTATTACCTACACACAAAAAAAGAGTTTGTTTATGTTTTGTATATCCCGCATTCATTGTGGAAATGAGTGGGTAAATGTTTTTGGATTAAAACTCCAGTACAAATCCTATATCTCTTGATTTTAATAGGAACAAAAAAACAAGTATATTAATTAGATACTTAATATCATATAGATGGGCCATCTCATATAATTTATCATCATTTATGAAGTGTTTTTGTGTCTTGAAATTTGTAAGTAAATGAGACTAATCAAGGATTATGTAATTGTATTCCATTTTCAATAATATTTACTGTAAGTTACATGGTACAAGAATATATTGATGGTTCATAGAGATAGTTTTCAGAATATAAAGGATTCATGTTATGTTATAGTGACAATAGTAGGGGAGTTAGATATTTGTTTACAATTTGAATCCCTTTTAATTCATTTTTATTATTTGTAACACAGGGAGGGAGGATATGGAAATTGACTACTCTAAGTAGTAGGGACATATAGGGTAGTCTTCCAATAAAAGGGGTGAAAATATAATACTAGTTTGGGATTAAAAATTGGAATACCCCATTCATATATCATACATGTTGGTAAAATTGATTGAGATGGTATTATAGGGGCATACACTGTGTTGGAAGCCTGTGTTGGATACATTGTTTGTATAAATACTAGTAATAAGTAATATAGTGAGGTTAATTCATTGGATATAACATTCTATTAATCTATTATATTTCTTATATGGTAAGATAATATTTATATGTGTCATACGACTAGAAAGAGTCTTTCTTAGGATGAATATTTCACAGAACTATGTATAATATCTAATTGAGAGAGTCTTATATATTGGTATATCATTTTTTTATATTACACATTATTAAATCAAAAAAAGAAGACATGGTTCATCCATAAAAAAATTAAGAGGACCATATATAATTCAAGTGGTTTACAAATGGGTTTTAATAAGAGATATAAAATGTATTACACATTTTTGTTTCTTTTTAGTTCATTAAATCTATTGATAAATGTGAAAGAGAGGATTTGGATATGGAATACATACCATTAGAGGCTTATATAGGATGCACGTATCATAAAAGGGGTGATAATAGGATACTAAGTAGAGCTTATATATTTTGAATATAATTAAAATAATATTTTCTATTGGAATCAAGTTAGAAGAAGATATGGTTGCGGATTACACGTAGTAGCAGGCCTATGAAGGATTCATGTGAAATAAAATGAGAAACAGTTATAAACATAGTTGGGTTATGCATTATGATGCCAATTTTTTTATCCTATGTATTTGTAACTATAAGGAAGAATATATGTTTCAGGATTACACCACCTAAGATGATCCTATGTAGAATCTATGATATAAGAAGTTTTATAACAGATTACTAATGTGGTATTAAAAATTGGGTTTTTATTTTCCAATATCCAATTAATTGTTTACAAGGTATGAAAATATATGTTTATGGTGTAATCATAATTATATTCCCATATAAGATTTCTATACCATAAAATAGGAAATAATATGACACTATGTGGTGATTACACATTAAAAATGCCCTTTTAATTTATATTATCAATTAATGGAAAAAATTAATATAAGTGTATTAAATTTACTAGTTGGACCATATAGGATACAAATACCATAAATGTGTTGATAAATGTGGATTGACAAGGCCTTACTTATTGTTTTTAACTAGAGGTCCCTAATTTATATTTTTATAAATGTAAGAGATTATAAAACTACGAATTACACCATATAATAGATAAAATGGGGAAATATGTTCCATTATATGGGAGATGACATGTGACTGGATGAGGACTACACAAATGGATTCTATTTTGGTTTATAAGGTCTATAAATAACTAAATAATATATTGATTTTGGGGAAGATGTATGATTGGACATGAAAAATAAAATGATTTTAGTATAAGGATGTTTTTGAATGAGGTTACCAGGTAAGAGACTTAGGAAAAAGTAGTGGGTAGTTAGGAGTCCCTCATGAAGGGGAAATGAGTTAAAAAAGAATAAGAAATGTCAGTTCCCTTTATAAATGACATGGGTGACTTAGGGTCCTCATATTTATGATCTGGGTATTCTTTTAACTAAATAAGAAGGCCCTACTTGTGGTTTCTCATAGTTGGGAATACTTGGTGAAGGCCCACCATTGTATTGGGGCTAGGAAAAGGAATAACCTAGTATGGATTTATTTTAAATGGATAACCCATGTGTTTATTTTATTTAGAATAGTCATTCATGTTGAGAGAACTGTGGGAAGGATTTCCTATGTCTAGAGGAATGTGTGAATTATCCCACCATTATAATGATGTTGGATATGGGATCATCTTAGTATTGTCCCTGTAGATTAACATTGGTGGATGACACTGTACTGTTTGTTTGACATTATTTCAAGTATGTATGGTTATCTATTTTAAAACTCTTATTTGGATAAGGTGTATGATGTAATAGTATAGTACATCTATGATGTCTATGACATGTGTTTTCTTACAGTTGGATACCTGAGGCATTATATTTCTTCTGAATGAACATTTGAGTAACATGAATGGAGGATGGGAGGTCGAGATATAGAGAGCTCATGAATTTCGTCCATATACAAAATCAGATAGAAATTGGAAGGAAGTGTATATATTAGTAGATAGTGTTGGTCCATGTTATGGAATATTATGTAAGGAAAATAGTTTCTATAAATAATAATTATAATAAATTACATAAAGTGGATCTTTATACATTATCTTGAAACACAAATTAGGAGTGAATGTGGTTTGAAATAATGATAATTGATCTTGAATGTTCTAACCTAGGTGAGTGGTCCTAGGTAGATAGTTGTGGGTAGGACACCTGGGTTCACAAATCAAGGGAATGCATGTAGGGTCCTCCTTGATGAAATACTATATTTTCATAGAACATAATCTAAATTTATACAACCCTATCATTTGATTATGAACAATATTGGGATCTATAAGAATTGGAATTAAATTATATTAAAAACAATTACACCCTTAGTTATATATTTCTATAATAGAATGGTTTTTTGTGGTGACATATTTCTATAAAGACCCCTAAGAATTGTTCTATTGGTTTCAAACCCCTTTTCATCATAAATGGATAAAATACATATCATACAACAACAAATAAGGGTTTGTCACTACTATTTCATTAAATTGTGAATTAATTTTTATTAATATTTATCCATTTGTGTGTGATAATACTTATGGTATAAAGATATTACTTTTGAGTCCTCTTCAATCAGAATGAATATTTCATTACTGTAGCTGATTATTATTATTCTTGTGAGGACCATTTCAATGGTTCTATAGAAGAATTCATAGAATATATTTTTTATTGTGAAAAAATTAATTTCACATTTTTTATGAACCATTCTCATGTTCACATTAACATTTTATAATCCCTTGAAACATTCATGCGTATTCAATAATTTAGTCTTACATTATACTATTCAAGAGTTAAATCATCTTTTATTTATTCATTCGTATAATGAATACAGTAAACATAATCCATTAAAATTATTCTCATGATGTGTTATTATTTATTATAAACAATGAGGATGAATAATGTGTAAAATGATAACATTTGAATTCTATGTTAATTATAGTATATTATAGTAATCTTATACAAAAAATTATAAAAATTTTGATATTTCCCTATAAGTGTCATATGATATCATTATATCATAATTAATTAGATACTTAATGAATATTAAAAATTTATTTTCTAATCTTAGAATATAAAACTCAAATGATATAGTATGATTTGTTCCGTATATATCATCTTTATTATGTTGAATGATCACATGTACAAAAAACCACACTTTCATTTGAATCCACATAGACTATATTCCAATTAATGTTATATTGTATTCTTTAGAATAACCATTTATCCCATATCCAAAAAACAAATTTTATATAATCTATATAAAAATAATAATATTATAAATAAGTTAATCATGTCTCACATCATAAGATTTAATCATATTGGTCGATGTAGTTTCATAAGAGGAAATTGATTCTGTAATCATTTGAAGGAATTAACTACCATTCCAAATCTAGGGGAGTTGTTGTACAACACATTGCTTCCTAAAAAGATTTCTATTTTTGATAAAATGAATTTTTTAAACTAAATAGACTTTATGAATTCATGAAAATGGATTTATTTTGATGCTCAAGTTTTTAAGAATAAGGTGAAACTTATGAATCTAATTATTTTTCTCCACTGAATTCAAATTTAGGAATTTTTATTCCTTATTAAATATTTTTCCCTTTTAAGGATCCCCTTAGAATAATTTCAAATAAATAACTATAGACCACATATGAAATATGGGTTGTTATAGATTTCTACAGTTATATTTAATAATCTAGTCATTTGGTAACTAGTGGGGGGTTTTCATAATATATTTTTATGAAAAGGATTTAGATAGCATTTTTAATTCCATTAATCAGTTATAGTAGTTAATTTAGGATCCCATGGATAGTGTGGTGTATAAATTAGTAGAATGCAGTATGATGAATCCAAATGTATCATAGGATAGAGATTAGAGAGATGGGTTATTTCAGAATTCATCCAATAATGAGGATGTTCTCAATTATGATGAGTGTCTTTGTTCTACATTTATTAATGTAAAATTAATCATATAATTTTTGACTATCTCTCATTAGATTTATGTAAAATGGGTGTTTAAAAAACGTAAAATATAAAATTTCCCAAAACTAATGATGAATGGGTTAGTGGGAAAGACATAAAGGTGGGAATCCATATATTAATTGTGAATCTCTCGATCAAGTCATTTTATTCAAGATCACATATAAGTCCATAATATTTTATGATCACAGAATTTATAGTGATAAAATTCAATCTTTATAATATTTATTTCATTAAACATCCCATCCAATCAGTTATTGTAGTTAATATAGAGTAGGTATAAAATGGAGAGGTCACTCAAAAGTCTAAATCATTAGGACATGTTGATAGTTTTTCCCTATATATATTTTCTATCATCATTATTTATTTAAAAATATGGTATCTCCATATTAAAAATTAGAAAACTAGTCAATGGTAGAATTCATTAAATCCTAGTGAATTCAAATAAATATACTACAATAATAGCTTATTAAATTACATAAAATGCACAGTCATCATGTCATAAAAAAATATCATATCTTATGGTTTTATTAATTACATAATCTCAGTTTCCAAGAATTTTGACCTATTCATTTCGTAGTTGGTAATTTTCTTTGGTTATAAAACATCTATTTTTGTAATTTTCTAGAGGATAACATGTTGTCCAAAACTGAATTTTTCATTTTCATTTAAATTGGAAATAACAAAAAGACTCTAATATAATAAAATTATAACATGTTTATTAGTTGGTCTAAAATATATCATATTTATTTTAATAATAATTTGTTTTTATTTTTAATTTTTATCTATTTTTCCTCTTATTTTTGTGTTTTTTAATATGGGTTCATTCAATATTGTTGGGTTACTTTGTATTGTATCATAGATCAACGTAATTTTTAATTATGTATGAACCTTGTTGTATTTAAAAACATAATTCATGTTATAGATGATTTCAATTTTATTTAGGTGTCAATTTATTTCCAATTTTTTGAGTTTTTTATATATTCCATTTTTTACAGTTCATTTAGAATTTTTTTATTTTCATTACTAACATGGTTTTCCTATTTCAGAATTGGTTTTAATAAAAATGTATAAATCCTATTATACTGGGTGTTTTAAGATTTCTTTGAGGTTTTAATGTTATGAAACATTAATATTTGGATTACAAATATGTTTTTATTATTATGGTGTATTATAAATGTGGTGTTCTATAAGTTTGTAATCTAATGAATCATTGTTTTTGGTTTAGGAATGAGACACATTATATCATAATATTTTTTTGGTTTTTGGGTTCAAGTATAATATTTTATAGTTACCATATATCCAATAATAATTTTAATTCAAAAGAAAAGAAAAAATGATTTCGAGTAAGTGTATCATATAACATGAAATACATTGTAAATACACATTCCAAAATAAATTTGGATAATCATAAAAAATATATTTTATAATATCATACCCTCCCACACATAAATTTATTTATATTTAAATTTAAATATTTATATTTGGTAATTTGGAAACTAATTAAATCGTAGTTCAAGTAATATATATCCATGATCAAATTTGGAAACAAAAAATGTTGTTCATCTTGTCCAATACGTGGAGTGGATTTTCAATATTTCCCTTCCATGTCACCAATATTAATCATGGAATGATATTGAAGATTCACTTCAATAATAGGGGTGATAAGATATATTAAATTTATTTAATCATTATAGTATTATATATATGATTCTAATTCAAAAAATGTAATAGAAAGATAAAAATTAATCTATATAACTTGGAGGTATGAAAGACCATAAGACATTATCTTCTCAGTTATATTAGCTTCTTACTTTTTTGTGAAATTAAATAAAGTAGTCATTGTATTCAATATTTTTTTGTTGAGAATCAACCAAAATTATAATATATTTTCCTAATAGTTTCATAAAAATTATTAGAAATGAATTTCATCCGGAATCCATATATGTATGTTGAATGTGTTTTTCTTAATATTCACATTAATCATTATATGGTAAAATAATTCGTCAATTTAAATAGACCTGGGATCTTATAATTTAACAAATTATTGACTATTTAATACCCTCACATTCCACTATGTTTTCTATGTTTCTAATAGTATGTCCCCTAATGCACTATGCTCCATGATTATTTGGGTAAATAATTTCCTTCAACTGTAATCCATCATCTTGTTCTCCATTATTGTCCGTTTTACCCCAGTCTTTTTTATAGGATTCTAAATCACATTAGAATCATAATCCCCTTTTAGGTAAATTTCCTTAATAAATAAGAAAATTGTATTTCTCACAACTTCGGTAGTCATTAGTTCATGATGTTTGGAAAAATAAATAGTCCATGTATTTAATTCTGTTATTAACCAAGTATTCTGTATAATTATATACTATTTAATTTTCACTATTTTTATATAATTGAATGTATTATGCTACTATATTTTAATTCCTTGTGTTTGAGGATAAAAGATAAGTTGTATCATCCCATTTTTCATCTTTGAGGAACAAAAATTCATTATTTAGTAAAATATGATGTTGTATAGGTTTAATACAATATGAATTTCAAATAAAACCTCTTACAAAAGGGAATTGTATGTGTCTAACTATAATGATCTTTAATGTTTGAAAGCATTCCATTAAACTCTTATAATTGTTTTGGAGGTATAAATTTTTTTATAACTCTCACACTTCATCTCTAGACGATATCGAGTCATATTAAATACCATTCCAACCAACCAAATAGTATGACCCCAATATTCATTGTATCATTGGTAATAAATATTTATTGATGAATCACAAAAATTAATTAATGTATTTCCTCTAGAAAATAATCTATTTCACTCAATCATGAAATGGGTTTGGAATTTTTCTTATCAATCGTATACATTTGAAAAATTATTTTCACATGATACATCATTTAAAAACATGAATTTTCATATGATCTATTTTTCCATTAGATTGAATAACTACCTTAGTTGGATTATGAAAATACTATATAGTTACACAAATTTTTTCTGTTCTTTTGGTATATATGAAACTATTTGAAGAATATATCACATTTCATTTATCCTTACTAGAAAAAATTTCTCATAACACACATTTGATATATATAAACATTATATGTCTTATGTAGTTATTATTTTACACACCCTTAGTCAATAATAATAGAGAGATTAAACGTTATACTCATTATATGACATAAAGTATCCCATATTGGGTAATACTAGACTAAAAAAATAATTAGTAATATACCCAACCACTCCTGAAATGATATTATTCATGGATATATTAATAATTTTATAAAATTTTGATGGTTATCATTCAATGTATCTTAGTATCCTCGGTTATGGGGAAAATCTAAATATGAACCATGCACACTATGTATACCATAGACATTATTAGTGATAGTTCATGTACTATATTTTTGTGATAACTATAGCACTAAAACAACATTTTTTTCTTCGTGAGTGCTTTTTTGTATCATAATAAATAATTATAACTAATGTAATCAATTTCATTTATTTCTAAAATATAATACCACATGGAAAACATTATTTATGGATATCTAAAATTTATACATTGAGGGTAAATTATCATTTAACTTAATGATATATATATCTGTTTGTGAGTATATATTCACTATGGAAAATAATTTTTATATAGTAATATCTATAATTAAATCCATTTTGAAAAAATATTGAGACATTGGAATCAAATTACAAACTTCAAACTACCTTAAATGTATTCAAACATCATTATTTCACTATATAAATGTTTCAATTTTAATAACTTCGATTCTATTCTTATAAACCATGAAATTTGACCATCATAAAAACTAATAGAACATTTAAATTAAATATTATCTTGAAATATTTCTATAAACCATGAAACAATATTAAATAATCATTTACCAACATATCATATATTCCATTAAGATGTAAAAGTAAATTCATTGTAAATTTTAATTGTTTTTATTTTTTTAGTTATATAACATTTGAAATTCTATAAATTTCCTAATAGTATCTTAAAATATATATCCCACTCATAATATCATTATAATATACTTAATAACATTTATGTTAGGAATGTAATGATAATTTACATATATATAGATTTTTAAATTGTTTTTATTATATTCAATGGGAGAATTTTTAAAAAGAAGATTGTATTATTCATATTACACCACTAATAGATAGTGGGATACATTGTCTCATTTTTTTTAAAATAATTAATTAAATTATTTAATCCTGTATAAACCTAAATATCTTTATATTCTTCTCAAAAGAAGATAATTTATTCTGATGATTCATAGACCAGGTTCATTTAATCCAAAATCTCTTTCTTTTTAAGAATAAATAAATTAGAAACCACATCTTCTATCATATTTAATGAAATTATATAAATATATTATTCCTTTACTGTGATCCATTTTATAATGATATATTCCATTAAAATCACATATAGTATTCAAAAAAAATTGGATTCGTTATTTCTATATAATATATGGGATTTATCACATCAATTATTTTAATTTAATTATGGTATATTTATAAATTTTCTAAACATTTTAGTGGGAATTTTATACCATTGAAAATAAAATAATTTATTATTATAAAACTATTTCATAACATGTAAACTCCATATAGAGTTCCTTACTTATTTTGGGATTCCATTTGGTTCAATCAACTGATATGAAAATTATTTATACCTATTTGATTTGAGTTTAAATGAAAATTATGTGATTATTGAAGAATAATTTAATTATTCTCTAACCAATGATTAATATTATTGTTTTAAGTATTACCAAAATTCACAATTAATCTATAACCACAACATATATTTAACAAAACAAAACCTCTATTAAACACACTATTACAATAGTATTGGTGGGAGTGACCCACGATTAGGGATTCTAATGATTTTTATGATTTTTATTTTACTTGATATATTACTTAAAATGTTAGTAGTTAGTAACTACATAATTAATAGAAAATAAAACCCTTAAATCAAATTTAATATGATCTTAATAACTATCATGTACTTATAAGATTCTATATCATAATATAGATTATCATATTTTATTAATATTGGATTTTTGATATAGATTATTTTTTTGATTTTGATATTTGTAAAATAATTTTGGTTATGTGTTCACTATTTTAATAATGTAATAAATGAATATATAAAAGCTATAATAATATTTTTATCTAAATATTATATTGGAAGTATAATTTAGTCACATTTTTATTCAATGATAATATTTGGATGCGAAGATTATTGGAGGATCTTAGTTAAAAACATGAGATGATTTTTATATTATTTTAAAGGTAATGAACATTTATTATTAAAATTAACCTATCCTTTAATTATGGGGTCTAACAAATTGGATTAAAATATCAATTTTCTCATGAACTGGTGGATCAAAGAAGTGTGGACATGAAATGAAGTCATAATAAATAAAATTTATTAAATTCAATGAAAAAAAAGAAATTGATTATATTACTATTAGACAGTATTTATCCATGTCTATAATTTTAGGATAATTGGTATAATGTTTTCTATATATTAATAAAAAATTAATATATTACAGTTTCTTAATTGAATATTCCATTTAGAGATGTTGAGTCATAAATATATAATTTTTACATTTTATTCCATTATTTTTCAAAATCACAAAAACTATCTTAAAAAAATTATTTTATTATCATTGGATATCCCAAGTATTTTAGAACTTTTTTCTAGATAACATATTTGTATACTAAATGTCTAAATTGTTCCTAAACAAGAATTTATAATATATATTCTTAATTTATGATACTTCATACTGTCTATGAGTATATTCTGTCGAACAGACTATTGTCTTCTCAATATGATTGATTGATATTATTTTGTTGGGATGACCAAAGTTATATAAAAAAATTAAACATATTTAATTTTATTATAATGAAAATATTGATGTACATATGAAAAAAATGTTTATAATTTGATTATTGGAATTATTTGTTCTAGACCGTATTTTTTACATTATTTTATTGGTGTAATCAAAACAGAATCACCTATATATTTTATATTATATGCTGTCAAGTGATGGAAATCCAAGGACATTCCATATAACTCTAAGAATCATGGATATATGATCATGAGGTAGAATTACTATAAATCTTATTATATTCATATAAATAGGATTTGATGTATTTTCAAATCAACACATCTGATTATTGATCTACCTAACCATCTCATTCATAGATATTGTGATATTTTAGAGATCTGTATTCTATGGATCATAATAAATTAATTATATAATATTTATAATAGTTTTTATTTTTTTATCCTATTCCAATAAAATTTTATATTGAAGGGTTCCATATATAGGAAGGTAGGTAATACCAATCAGGATGATCGATGAATTTTAGGGTAATAAGTAATAGATCTAACACTAATAATCATATCATGGGAATAAAAGGTTTTGAAATAAGGATTTTTTTTATATTCATATAAAAGTTATTACTAATAAGTTAGGAAATACCTTTACATATAGGTTTAAATTGTGGATTTCAGATGTCCATATTTCAAACATTCTTAAAAAATATGTTTAATGATTATAATATCTATTATAAATCCCTTATGTAATTATTAATTTATTTTTATAATTTATATTACTTTTTATACCATGTTTTATATTCCTCTATAAAATTTATATGATAAATTCAATTTTAATAAATATTTCTAATAACTAATTTATCAAAATTATTATGAGTTAGAATAATAACTCTTATTTATCGCATGATATATGAGTCTCCTACATATAAAATAATCATCTTACTACTAATTGTAATGATCTTTTCATCAAAATTGGTTTTCAAATTTTTTTTTAGTTATGTTTTGTAAACAATAATTCTCCCCTAATTTAGCTATCACATACTCTTTTAATCCTATAATTTGTATAAGGTAATGTTATACTGATTTACATATAATATTTTATCTTTTATTATCCGTTAAATGGAATTGCATTTTTAAAAAAATTATAAACATTTATTATAATAAGTATTATTGTAGAAAGAGTATCTATTTTGAGATCATGGAAATGATTAATTATACTACTCTCAAAAAATTTAGCCCAAGTAGTCCATAAATTATATTACTGATGATTATGATTAATATAGATATAAGATAAATTTTATATTATTAATACTTGTGATTATATTTTTATTATGTTTTTTTAACAATAATATTCTAGAAAATATGTTACTGCTTTTCAAATTCATGAAATGTTATAATATTACTTTAAATGTTGATTATGGATTATATTATTATGATATATGACTAAAATCATTTACAGTCGGATATATCCATGTGAATATAGAAACATTATTTAAAATTATTAGAAGGTAAATACTTTGGGGACTTTTATTGACATTAAGACAAGAGGATATTGTTTTCAGCTGATTATCATGATTTTGATTTTATAATTATAGAAACTATTTACCAATGGGTTAAAGATGTATGATTATTGTAAATATTTAACATTCACTTAGTAAAAATGATTGTACAGATAAATTAAAATTTGAGAATATTATTAATTAATCCTTGGTGAATGGAAATCAATAAAATGTTTTTGATGATATTTGAATAATTTCCCATTTAAAATTTCATGATTTTACTAGAAACCTTATGCAGAATGAGGGTTAGTTGAGAATAGATGTAGAAAAAAGGAAAAATAATAATGGAGGAGTTTATTTTTCATGTAAATAAATTTTTTATTCTAATTTTACATATTTTAAAATATATAAAATTTCTTATAAGTAGATGAAAGTTATTTTTGAGTGAAATGGTAGTTGATAAAAATATTCTGGATATCAACAAGATAATATTTTAAAGAGGATGATGAAAATAGTTTCTAAAAATGATTTATTGAAAAAATAAAAGAAATATCACAATAATAAAAGAGATAGAATATATTATTTGATGTTATATTTAATTATTGTAAAAATAGAGAAATATTAGTCTAGTTTTTTTAGTGTGGAAAAGAAAGGGTATGAATATTGAAATTATGATATAATCCCAAAAAAAACTACATGAACATAAATAAGAAAAGTCTGAAGGTATTAAATCATTGGATTTATATTAGATGATAAATTTATTCTATGAATTAATCATATAATTAAATTATAGCCCCTATAATTTACCACATTATCCTATCATAATAAATTTATTTTTTTTTATCATTCAAAAAAAGAAATACTTGTTAGTTTTCAATGCATGCCATACACAATTTAAACAAAACACTACTTAATTCACATTTTTCTTCGTCAATTAATTTATATAACTTTTACAAAACATATATACTAAATTTATTAGATATATATCCAATATATTATATTTTATACTCATCCAATATATTTGGTAGGCATAAGATAAGAAGAAACCCAATATTATGCTTACAAAACTATATTTTATATATGTAATATTAACATAATTTAGTGGAACACCAATTTTAAATATGAATTTCAAACATTTAAGAATTTTAAAGGAAAAAAATAAAATTAATTTTGGAAATATATACTTAAAAATTAGGTTAGGGTTAAATTTTGGTATTTTTCTTTGTTGTTTGATTTCTTGATGAAGAAAGAAATATTTTGAATTTTAATTAAAAATTGATTTTTTGGATAATTTATTTATTTGGGTAAATAAATATTTTTATATATTTTAAATCGTAAGTAGATAAATCTTATACCTATTTCTCCAATATAGATCATTAAATTCAATTTTACATCAAAATTGTATGTAAATAATTTCAATCTTTTGAATGTTCTTACATTAAAAACATGTATTGAATTCACGTTGATGGGGTTTATATTAAGTTAATTTATTCAACTTATATGATTTGAAATTTTGAAAATAGATTCCATATTTTTAATCTTCATTATTTATAATTTCAATAATTTCCACATTGTTTTGACTAAAATTACTAGTGAATGTGATTAAAATTAATTGTTTCCATTAAGAGGATAATTATCTTATCAATGAAATAAACTATAAACATAAAGCCAAAATTAACCAATAAGATTATAAAAAACCATTTAATGGACATATGTAGATCATATTATCCTTTTTCTCTAATATTTATCATTATTGGAGGCATATTCTATAAGGGATACTACTCAATAGTGATTAACTTTTCATATTTACAAGAATACCATTCCCAATATTTTATAAAAATACACTCAATCATCCCACTCAATCACTTTGGATCTCCAAAAATAATTTTAAATAATCTTTCAAACTGATTCATGTCATCCTATTATCCAAAAATTAGAAAAATCCATCTTGGGAAGCCCTTTGTAGATAACCAAAACGAGTTACACAAAGATGAGGTAATATCATTCCTCATGCTCTTTTTTATTATTTTCCTTCTCCATCCCTTAATATATTATTATTATAGGATTAAATATTGACATAAGTATCATAAATATACTTATATTTATTATTATTAATTTTTATTACTATATGTACAAACACTTCCATCAAATTGGTAACGAACATATAGTTTATGTATTGTGAACCACTACCTCATGAGACGATGTCATTTGGTTTTCCTATATAACATCTCATTGTTGTGAGTTATGATGTATATTCATTTTTATATAAGATATATATGATATTTATTATTTATTTATTCTTTTTTATTCTATTTTTTGAAATATACCTTTTCACTGTTAATTTTTTGTAAATATGATAACATCGTTTGACCACGTGTGTACTACTGCATTCTCAAAGAGATTTGAAAAGTTCACACATTAAATAGATTATATTAAAGATATTTTTAATTAACATATGTCACTTACATGAATGAAATATTATAATTAAATTCTTATATAAAAATCTATCATTTAATTTTCAAAATTTTAAATAAGAAAAAAATGAAAGTATTGTTCATGCATACAAATGATATACTATCTCCATGAACAACACATTTCATTTCCTATCTCCAAATATTATATATTATTATAAATACATATAAACATAATATGCATGATAATTAAATAATTTTTTAAATTTTGAATATGATTAAATAATGATCTATTAAATAGGAACAACAAATTACAAGTCAAAAAATGAGTTGAAAATCTAGAAAATTAACACCAGAAATAGTGGAAATGCTAAAGGATTTGTATCAAAAGAAAATTATGATATTATATAATGTTAATAAAGTATATGATAAATATAATTTTGGTTATATTACATGTTAATAACATTTTTAAAACCATTACACATTACTTTAATGTATGTTATCCTAAAAGAAAATTCAATCTAAGGGATTATTGTCTTAATTTTCATTTAGAGTGGAATACATCATTTTCACCACATACGTATTTTGTGTGGTTAATCTACTACCCATATTAATATATTATATCATAAATTAATTTATATTTAGGATATTTTAATTTTAATTTTAATTTTAATTTCCTCACCAAAAGAGTTTATCTTGAAAAATACTATGTTTTAAAAGTCATCTTTACAATCTCACCTTAATTTTATTTAGTTATATTTCATTTAAAATAATCAATTTATTGTAATAATTTTTCAATTTATATTTCCATAAATATTATCATTAAATAATGGTGTAAATTATTGTTTCATAATAAATATACCATTTTATAAATTGTGTTTTCATTGATAGTTATATTATTATCTAGGTAAACATTGATAAACTAGTACTATTTATTCAATACATATATTATGTAAGGAATTATATTTATATTTATTATTCTATATTAAAAATTATTTGGGATGATAATGATGGGTGGGGCCCAGACATTATATATCACCTCAATTAAGGATTATCATGATATTAATAAGTTGTCCTGATTTAACAAGATCATGCTTATAGTTTTAAACAATCTTGTTAATAGTCATGAATGTATGGGTTTTCTTGTTTCTCATACATGTTTCCCAAAAATTAAGATCTTATATCATATATAATTTAATTATATTTATTTTTATCCATGATATTTCTTTTATGAAAAAATATTTTCATGCATTTTATTCTCCATTTATTGATTTAATAGAACGTGTTTTCAACATCATACCATTCCATATTTAATATTCCTTATTAAGTTATTTAAATGTAATTCTGTAACTGTTATTTACCTTCCTATGTTGAATTATTCACATTGGTTCATTATTTATTATGACATACTTACCCGTATGAAGAATTTGATCTCATCATTTAATATTTCTATTCCCCATGTTATGAAGAGAAATATATAGAATGAGTTTCATGTATGATTAGTTTTTACTTGACTTATGACTTATTTTACATTCCAAATATATTATTTTAATCATGAATGTAATATTTATTTCCAAAACTGCTAAACTATTTGTTCATTTGGGATTTTATTCTTTGTAATCATGCCAATGTAATGGAATAAGTCACTTGTAATGGGATTCAGGGGTTGGGGAGTTATATTTTCCATCAAAAATTATAAAAATCACCTTGGAAACTATTTTTATACAACATATATTATATAACATAACCCTGAGAGAGAAATTGATTTTAAGTATAAAATAAAATCCTTGAATTTTGATAAAGTCTATATTATTTGGGTATTCTATGAAATACATATATGTCCTGATATTACAAGGGTAAGTGGTTTATAAAATGATGTACCTAGGGGTAACAACACTAAAATGTGTGTTGGGACTAACTCAGTGTAACCTGGTACATAACAATAGGTGATACGATGAACTTTGTTTGGAACTACAAGGGGATACTCATGTGATAATTATAATTTTATTTACAAACCATTATGAAGGATTTAAAATTAAATATGTCACCAAAGACACCAAAATTAATGATTATATATTTATAACTCATAAATTTATGTTTGTGGAATAACATATTTGTAATTTTATATTATTTTTTTATGATACAATATAGTGTATGTCATTATTTTGAAATGGAACCTATAAAGTTAATTGGTATGAATACTATTGGAAAATATAGAGATATCGCTAATGTGGAACCCAATTGTTCTTGTATTAGAAGAGATTGAAATTTGAAAATTATAGGTAATATTAATAAGGATAAGGAATATATCCTTGTTTTATTGTTGAAACATATTCCACATAGAGAATTTTTTATACAAGATCATATAATACGAATGATCCCTTGTTTTTTAGTGTGACTACATATCAAATTTTAGTTGAGAAATGGATTAAATCTCTATAAAAAAACTATTTACAGCATTGGGATGTAGTGAAATGGAATAGGATACTCCGATGGTATATTTTCTACAAGTAAATTCAGATCTATGGTGTTCTTTGATACAGAATACTATTGTGGAAGATGAAATGTCACTTATAGAATGGAGAACATTTAAAGAGATATTTAACAATTAATACTTTTGTAATGATCGGAAAATTTATATTAAGAGAAATTTAATTATCCTAATGAAAAAGAAAGAATATAATGTTATAGATTATGAATCTAAAGTCACAATGTTATTCTGATATGATATGAATTACATAAGAAATTTGATGTGTAATATTGATCAATTTTTTGAAGTGCTCAATCCATGTTTTGAAAGGGAATGTTTTCTACGATATTTTCATCATACGAAGAAATAGTTATATTTTACATCATAATGGAGTAGGTGTCTTTTAGATTAAATATATCCATGAGAATCATTGATAGATTGAGTCCATATATCCTCCATGAAAAATGGAATGTATCATAAAAGAATAATTTTTTTTGATATTCATATGGTCAAAACTATGGAAAATATCAAACTAGGGAATATTGCATGTGTCTTGGAGTTTCATTAATGTGCATTGTAAGTTATTATAGGATCACAGATGCTTGGGGAAGACAAAAATCAATGATGTTTAATGCTGAAACTATAATGGTATGGGACACTATATATAGGAATTCCCAAATATTCAAGGGAATCTTAAATTGAAATGGATTAGTGGCGATGGAAAAGCTTAGGTGTTCAATACAACAGTGGTTGAAATACAAAATGATGTGGTGGAGGGTACATTAATCCAATATTCAAATTTAGACAATTCATTATTTGATTCTGGATCATCACAAACTTTTTTATCCATGATTTTTTCTTATAAAATTAGATATTTACATTTTGATTTAATAAGGGATTTGTAATTCCAAAATACAATGGGGAGTATCATTAATTAAAATATGTTCATGGAATTCCCCATTATAACATGTAAACATTCTTTATGTGATAAAATTATAATCAAAACTACGTTATAATTTTATATAATTTTCAGTAGGGAAGGAATCTAAAAATAGGATGAAAAATATTATTATAAGGTGAATGAAATTCCAATTTTTTAGGAAGTTGCATAAACCCTCATCCTTATAGCGTATGCTTCTGCACCTAATTCTTATCAATATAAACCCTAGTAACTAGACTAAATTAAATCAAGGGGAAAAAGACAAAACAATATCTACTGATAAAGAAGTCAATCATCAAATTGAGGATTTACCTATTGTTCTGTAATACATTGATGTATTTTTTGAGGAATTGTATAGACATCCATAAGAGAATGAAGTTAAATTTTCCACTTTTTTAATTCCCTTTAAAAGGCCGATATCAGATAATACTTATAGTCTGGACAATATGTAATTAGTGGATCTTAAGAAAAAACTAGATTATTTAAAAAATTACTAGATTTATCTCCCCTAGTATTTCCCCATGGGCATCCCATGTTATATTCAATAAGAATAATGATGAAAACATGATATTGTGAACTGATTATATGGAAATAAATTCTATTACAATAAATAACAATTATCTTATACCTTGAATTGATGAATTGTTTTATCAAAATTATAGAGACCAATATTTTTCAATGATTTATCATCATTATGGGTATCACCAATTGTGAATGATAAAGGAAAACATTCTTATGAAAGATTTTTGGATAAGGTATTAAAATTACGAATTTACAGTAATTTCATTTGTATTAAATAATGCATTCTCTATTATTATTGATGTAATTCATGGAGTATTAAAGAAATATCATGATTATTATTTGGTGGTATAAATTTATGAAGTTTTTTTTTCTTTTATAAGATATTAGGATCATGATAAAATAGTTATGTATCATTCATTTGATTAATAGAAGTTGAGATCTGTATGTGAAATTTATTATCTTCCATTTCTATCATAACAATGATTCTTATCATGGCCATATTGTCTCTATGTATGGTATATTAGTTGATCATGTAAAGGAAATTTTGGATAGATAATGGCCTACAATGACAAACATAACCAATATACCTAGCTTCATTTATTGGGCAAGTTACAATGGATGATTCATGTATAATTTCTCTATACTAGAAAGCCCATTATTCAAGATTACACAAAAAGGGGTTACATTTTTTAAAACAATTAATGTAAAGAATGATGTGTTGAACTATAGAGAATATTATTTACTTCATAGATTTTGAATCTACCATCATGAAGTGATGGGTTTGTCATATAAATTGATGCATTGAAGAATGAAATTTGTTGTTTTCTAATTAAAATGATAATGTTATAGCATATGGATCAATATAATTGATGAACAATGAAAAAAACTATAAAACCTATGATATTGAGTTAGAGGTTGTATTCATTGATTTGAAAATAAAAATAAATTATCACTATGGAAAAATATGTGAGATAAACATAGATCATAAGAGCCCAAAATAAATATACTAATAAAAAGATATCAAAATGAGATAACGGAGATGGATAGAGCTACTCAAAGATTAATATTGGTCAAAAAATACCACCAAGATAAAGGGAAAAAATTATTGGATGCATTATGTATGAATGATCATGGAGTTCTATCCCAAATAAGGATTGATAAGGATCTTATGTGCAAGGATCTAATAAAGATAGATATGGGAAACTATAAGGAATAATACACATAAATAATTATTAAAATGATTTGAAAACCATATTTATTAGGGAGGATAATGAATTCTCAATCTAATGATAAGTACTACTATAAAAATGTTAAAGCCACGAATTCTAGGAAATTAATAGATTTATTTTCTAAAGATGGGGTTCTAAAATATGAAAAGTGGATATTTGTTCTATCTATTGAAAATATAAAAATAGAATCTTTGGTTGATACTAATATATCAAATTTTCCTATACACCATTGTAGCACAATGATGTATAAGGATGAGAATAAACATTTTTCGTGGGATAAAATGATATAGTAAATTTATAATTATGTTTTAACATTATTTCTTTCATTAAATGAATGTTATGGGTGGAATCCTAATGATTATGTACAATATATTTAAGTTATATTTTGGAAATGGGATTTAATTACTCTGAAATTTGTCACAGGACTACCAATGACTCCTAGAAAGAGTGATATAAATGGGTTATTATTGATCACCAAAACAAATTTTAATATTTCCATTATAAAATACAAGACCTTCTTCTTGAGTTCCCCACAATGTTATATATTAAATATTTTGAAAGACATCACAGTGCACCACTATCAATTCTTTCAGATCGAGATCCGAGCTTTATATCATAATTCTGGATGAGTCCTCAAAAGGATCATGATGTTGATCTTAACTTGTATATTATATACCATCCCCAAGATCATAATAAATAAGATAGAAAAATTCAAAAAATGGAGGATTTTTTGGGGTCATACTCACTATACATTCAATGTATGTGGGATCAGTACATACATTTTATATATTTTTTACAGTAATAATAGTTTCCATTCAAGTATTAACATGGAGACATATGAAGAATTATATGGAATGATTTTTCGCACTCCATAATATTGGTATCAATTTTATTAAAGTAATCTTATAAGACTATATTTTGATGAAGATATAATGAAAAAGTTAAGGGTTATTCAAGCTCATATAAATGTTGCATAAAGTAAAAAATGAGTAATATCAATAATCATATGATATTCTTATTATTGTAAGCATAAGATTATGTTTTATTGGAAGTATTTCCATGGAAGGGATTTATATGGATTAATAACAAAGGTAATATGAGTATGAAGTATATCATACCCTTTGAGATTCCCGAAAGAGTTGGAGTGGTTTCTTATCAATTAGCGATGTTGTGAAATTTCTCATAATATTATGCCATGTTTCATATATCTCTTCTATGTAAGTAAACGCATGAACAATAAAATGGTCTCTCCTTTGATTAAATAAAATTAGAACCTGATCTATCATAATGTGAATATCCCATTCATATTTTTGATTCTAAATAGAAAGGGTTGAGTAATCATAAAACTCGTCAATTCATTGTACTCTAGAGGAAAAAAATAGAAGAAGAAGCATGGGAACCAAAAGATCCTTTGAAGGAGAACTACCCACATTATTTTGAAGGTAAACACCCGAAAATTTGGAGGAAATTTTTTTTATGAGTGAATAATGAATAACTCAAATTCTTTTCTATATTTTCATATAATAAAAATATATTTTTTTGATATATTTCAAAACATAAAATACAGATTTAGATTTAATTTCACCTAATAAACATTTTAATCAAAACACTATTTACTTCATTTTCTACAAGTAAATTAAATTATAACTATTTTAGAGAATTTATTTTTAAAATTGATATTTTATATATCCGATAATATATTTTGACTTAAATCCAATACATTTCTTATGAATAACATAATGAAAAACCCCATATTATGAATAAAACTTATATATTAATGACTAAAATTTACCACATTGTAATGGCACACCTACATTAATTATAAATTATGAAACTATTATTAATATAATATAAAAATATAAAATTCATTTTTGAAGGTGAAATTTAAAAAAAAATCTGTGATTTTGTTTTATTTTTATGTAATATTTCATTTTTTATAAATAGTGAAAAAACTGAATTTTAATTCATACTGTTGTTTTCATATAATTTAATTATATGATTAAATTACATTTTTAAATGGTTTTAAATATTTATCAGATAAAATATAAAAAAATTTCTCCAATTGAGTTCATTAAAATCAATTTCATATTGAATTTTGACATAAAAACATAGAAACCTTTTGAATGTGGTTTATTTTAAAAACTTGATTTATCATACCATTTGAGAGATTAATTTTAAATTAGTTACTGAAACTTTTTATTTTTATATGAAAAATATTATTCCATATTTTGAATTATAATAGTTTAAAATATATAATACAGGCTAATCATTTGACTAAATAGATAAGTGAACGTGATTAAAATTAATTACAAATATTAAGATGAAAATTAGTTTAATAAAGAAAATAACCATAAAACTAAGGCCCAAAATGATGTAGCAACATGGCCAAATTCCATTTTATGGACATATTTAGACCATATATTTCATTTTATAGAATATAGACAATTTATTAAGTAAAATATGTAAAGTATGGCTCCCAATAGAGTTTTTCTTTTTATACTTACAAGAATGACACACTCCCTCAATATATAAAAAGTCAATAACCCATCCCACCTAATCACCACTACAAAGAGTTTTTTCTCAAAAAATGTCTTATAAAATAAGCTACCATATTCCCTCACCTAAACCTAGAATTCTCACATTGGTTTTAAATTAAACCAAGTAAGATATTTGGTGAGTACCAAATCGGGTTACCAAAAGAATAGATAACATCTTTCTTCAACGCATTTTGTTTTATTTTTATTCTCCACCCCACAAATATTATACTTCAATGAATAAATATTTTTTCTGGTAACATAAATAAATGGAATGTTTTTATATTATGGTTTATACATATACATAAACAATCATCCATAAAATGGGTAAGGAATATATTATTCATGTACGATAAATGTTTTCCTCACAAGACGATGTCATGCATTTTTTCATTTACCACCTCTCGTGGATTGAAATCATGATGTAAAACTTGTTTATTTATACATATGATGTATTTTATATTTATTATGTATTTTGGATTATTTAATTATTTAATAAAACATACATATATAATTTCTTTTTTGTAAATATAATATCATTATTTCTGGATGTGTGGACTACCACCTCATTAATGGATTGTTTTAAGTTCAAAAATTACACGAATATATTAAGTAAGGTTTTAATAACAATATGTGACATGTAAGATATAAATATGGTACTGGAATTATTATATAAATATGTATTATATAATTTTAATTGTTTTAAATATAAAAAATTAATTAATGTAGTGTTAATATATATTTACGGAATATTGTCTCCCTGAACGATGAATTTCATTTCCTATCTACAAATATTATTGATTATTCTAAAAACATATATACTGAATATATATGATAATTACATTATTGTTTACATTTTGTAGATGATGAAATTGATAAGTGTATTTAATGGATACATTTTAGTGTGTTTTAATTTATTGATTATGGAATTAATTGATTATTCTTTCCAATTTGTGATAGAATTGACATGTTTTATGATTTATGACACAAGACAATGAATATTTGAAAAGGGAGTGAAAATAGGAGAGTTATAAAGAAGAATGAATACATTTTATGTAATGAAATTACACATCCTGACTTTTTCAAAAATAATTTTCCACATAGGATAAGTCTTGACATCAAAACATTTTGTGAAAGACAATTACAGTTCATGTAAATACATTACACGATGTGAATTGTTTTAGTAAATTTTTTAGAGAAAAAATAAAATGAGATTCGA
This sequence comes from Viscum album, assembly GCA_963277665.1. NCBI lineage: Eukaryota > Viridiplantae > Streptophyta > Magnoliopsida > Santalales > Viscaceae > Viscum > Viscum album. The sequence goes on along the minus strand of OY728127.1, from coordinate 435,776,254 downwards.
ATGTTCTGATGATTTAAAAGTTACATATTCTTTAAATACATTAAAAGACATTAGTTGTTTCGGGAAATGTTTTTGGAGAAAAAATATGTCGAGATTCATGGGATCTGAAGAGTTAAAGGTTGAAAGTTGTGAATATTGATTTCACGTTGTAAAATTAGTCAAAATTCCAAATCTATGAGTTGGATTTTCTTGATATTCACGTGGATTAAAAAATAAAATAAGGACCCTGGATCTTTTTTACATGACACGTAATCACATTATACACCATGAAAAGTTTCAGATAGAGCACATCTGGATCCTATAAATAGTGTATATGAGAACAAGTTTATAGAATATTTCAGACGTATGATTTGATGAGGATCCACCACTGAATAAATGCACACCTACTAATTCACCATTTTTTTGTTGGATTTTTATTAATACATTTTATCGTCCAATTCATGGATAACATGAGTGGGAGACTTATTCGTGTCGTGGAATGTGTGATGATTTGGTATTGAATGTATGAGATATTTTATATATCAATTCAATTCATGTTGGTATTTCATATTTTTTATTCAATTGTATATTTCACAAAATATATTCATTCATGACCAATATGAGGGGGTTAGGGATTGGAAATTTTTTTCCTCCATTGAGAATGACCATTTCCAAGATTGATCGAATGCTTCTATTTAATATGTGATCTGGTTCTTAGTATTCATCAATAATCATTGGGTTTGTCTCTCACCTATTTTTAAATTAGGATTCAGGTTACCCATTTATTGCTCTCTGATGTTATTGGCCATGAGAAAAGGAAAACTTTAAAAGGGGTTGTTTTTTCATGACCATTTTACTCGATAAGAACCGATAATTATGTATTAATGATTGTTAATCGATTATTTCATACCTTACCATCCTTAGAAGATGGATTCATTACTGCACAAAACACATTTTATATTTTATTCTCCCATCTTCTTCAATTATCACACACAATTTATATTAGATTTATTTTCTTCAAATCAATATTATTTTTCATATTTGTTATTTAATTTATATCTTTCACTAACCTGATATCTGTGGGTTTGACCTTAGACATGAAATTCCTAAAATACTATCTACTTTAATTCCATATTTGATTTGTGATTTCATTTTATAAATTCCATAACCTAATTTCATTTAATGAATCTTATGGTGATATCCAATATTTTTGTGTTGTGTCTAGGGATCAGAGTGGATAATTTATTGGTTAAATAATTTAGATAAATCATTTCCCTAATTATATATTTCATTATTTTAGTGTCAGATTATTATTATTATTATTATTATTTGCCACACATGGTATTTTTGGTTGTGGAGGAAGTGATGTAGGGATAAATGACTACAAAGGATATGTTCTCCTTCCTACTAGATGATATGGTGTAGATACTCATTAAAGATAATACAATGAACTATCAAGAAATAGAGTACCTAAACGATTACCAAGAACATAATTCACATCCCCCATATCATAGAGCTGAAATTTTAAAAGGAGAATCTCAAGAAAAAAGCATGAACAATGAAGAAGAGATAAGTACCACTTCTGATGTTTATTTTTATTCTACTCATAATGAACTTGATTATTTAGTTTTAAAAGATACTGAATAGGGTGACTGTGCTACAAAACATGAAAGTTCCAAAGAACACTTAAAAAACTATAGCATGATGAATAACATAAAGAAAAATTTGTAGATAGAGGAACCTTGGCTGCTTAGATGATACACAGTTTCCTCAAAAATCTGGGATCCCAACTGATGGAAGATATAGATGAAGAACTAGTTGCACCATGTGATGACTACACTGAGGGAAAAAAGGAAGAATCAAAAATATAATAAGTTTAATATTTGGTTACAGAACCTTATGAAAACATTAGATAAACTCAAAAATGTATCCATCCAATGAAAAAGAATAATTTTACCAAGTCTCGACCAATGTCGATATATTGTTAGTCATACTCATATCATTCTGACTCTCATGAACACATCTAAGATCCACACCATATAGAAAGAGGATAAATAATGTAGATATGGGTGGATTTAAAATTCAGAATTGTGTAAAAAAATATAGTTAGCACTTCTCCACACTCCAATAAGATAACCCACGTATGGTCGAGCTAAACGACCTTTAAAAAATATTTGTTTCAATGAGGAAAACAAATTTTTACTACACTCTAGGAATTTATATTTATCAACACATTGTGATTTAATTTTATATTATTACTTAATTTTACTACCCCATTTATTTTAAGATAATTAAAAGGGAATTTACTTTCCCTTTTTTAATTAAATTTTCATGTTCATTATAGGAACATACAGTATGTGGAAAGTAGTAGTAGGAAAAATAAAAAAGATACTTCCTGGTAATTACATGTCATGAAAATGTTTATGCAGAACATACTCATCCCATCCTTGAAGAATCTATTTGAAATGGGAGTTACCATTTAAATTCATAAATGTTATCTTCCCCACATTAAAATTGTTTTAGAGATTTAACTAAAAATTTCATTCCCCCACAAGAGGTTTTCATTAATAAAATAAACTAGGAGACATAGATTGCCTAGGGAAATTATCATACCATGTATTTTAATTTCATTTTCAATAACATTAAATGATAAAAATTAATAAAATGATTATAATAAATAAACATAAGTATTTTTATTTAAAAAATTAGGATTTTATGAACATGCATATCATTGTAAGTGAACTTTTTATAGGATCTTATTTTTTTTGAATCTATTAAATTTTCATTGATTAATTTAATTGTTTGTGTGAATTTCCATAAGTGATTGACCCAACCCTTTGTCTCTTTCCAATGATATCCACTAAGCCATTTTTTTCAATTATTTATATAGTATATTTTTTGAGAATCTTGGGCATGTTTTAATCATGAACTTACATTGAATATTATCAAAGGTATGACTAGATAGAATTTATTTTGAAATTATTTATGAATTATTTTTTATCCCTTATCATGATACCCAACATACATTAATCGTTTTTAATCCTATATAATCCATGGATTTCCATATTAGGAAATGAACCATGTTACAAGCTTATATTATACCTTGATACCTTAATCTAAATGTTTTGCCTAATATTGAATAGAATAATTTTGGTTGATGAACTTTATTGTCCATATTGAGATATACATTATTATAGAAATTTTGTGTCTGATTTTGTATTATGATATGGGATTGGCTATGAAATATTTTATTATATTTTAATTGTAACATCTCCTACTAGAAAATAATAATAATAATAATAATAATAAATTGGGATTTGTTTTCTGATGATAAAAATTCATTATTTTCCAAACCAACAATCTTTTGATCACATGTTGTTAGGTGGTGGATGTCACAATTTTCCTAAGCATAAATTTTGGAAAAAAAATATTGAAAAAGGGAAAGATAGGTTGATTATATCATTGTGATTTTATTTATCATGTGACCACATTGAGTTTTTTTGGGGAGTGGGAAATGACATTTCCTAAATGGAGATCATTATTGATCATTTTTCGATTGTCATAAAAATGATTTAGAGATGTACCTCCTATTTTTATATTTATTTTTTTATCATTTAACTCCATACCATGAATCCTCAGAGACATTTTATCCTAAATGGTGAAGCCCTCAGAATTAATTATGATTATATCTTTACGAGGTGGAGATGGTTGATTCCTTACAAGCCTATGGTATGTTAAATGTTTTAAGGTATTTTTTGAATGATATTTTCATTTTAACCTTAGGATGATTGGAAAAATACAAGTGACTTAAGTTACATGTTTCATGCATACTGATAATGAATTAAAAAATTTAAATATATGACTGAAAAGGCTAGGAAATTTAAAAAAAATAATTGAAATATATGATTGATTTTTATTGTATGAAAACTGATGCATCAAATAATATTCTAGAGTAATGATTGAAAATTTAATTTCCCTTTTCATTAATTTTTTTATTTAAATTGAATTTGAATCATGATATGGTGAACATCCTTTATAGTATGTTAAGATTCCATCTTTTTAGACAAGTATGAATTCATGTGTGAGGGTATTTGATAATTGTATTTCATACAATCCTTTTAGTCTATTTCAATGTATTGAATTTGGAATTAATTGATTATTACTTCAAATTTATGAGAGTATGGACTTGTTTAATGTTTTCTAGAAAAAAATAATGAATATTTGAAAAAGGAGTAAAAAGAAGATAATTCTGATGTAGAACGATTATACTTCATATACTGTAATTACACGTCTTGACTTTTCAAAACGAATTTTCTACACTAGAAAAATCACGACTTCAACACACTGTGAAAAACCATTACATATAATGTTAGTACATTAATTGACATGACTTCTTTTAGGACATGTTTTTTGAGATTAAAAATGTCGATATCCATATGATATGAAGATTTAATGGTTACACATCATGTAACTACATTATGAAAATGTGACTCATTTAAGGACATGTTTTGGAGAAGAATATGACGTGATTTATGGGATATGATGATTTAAATGTTCCATGTCATGAATCCTAATTACAGGTCGTGAAATGATCCAATGTTCAAAATCAGTGAACAAAACTCATGTGAGATTTGCATAGATTTGAGAATTATGGAGGGAAAATGGATATGTATTACACAAATTTCAATCACATTACATGCCATGAAAATGCTCAGGGAGTGCACATATGGAGCCTATAAATAAAGATGATGGATTCACCTTTTGAGAATACTTCATACACATGCTTCGACAAGGATCCACTACCAGAGGAAGGTAAACCTACTGCTTCACCACCTTTCTCAAGAATTTTAATTTCTTAATTTTCTCCACCATCTAATCGTTAGAATAAGTGGGTAATTTATTTAATATATGTCATGCATGGTGAATTGGGATTTAATGTATGAGGTACTTTATATTTTAATTGAATTCATGTTTGGATTTCATATTTATTATTCAATTCAATCTTTCCCAATATTTATTCTTACATGACCATTATTAGAGGGGATTGGGGGTCAGTATAATTTATTTCTTTCTTTGAGCATTAAAAATTACAAGATTGATCAAATTCCTCTTTTTATTATGTCAACTTTTATTTAGACATCCACTATTACCATTGGTGATGTCTCCCTCCAATGAATCAATTAGATATCAAATTACCCATTCATAGTTATCTAATGTAACTGATCATAATTAAAGGAAATATTTTGGAGGAGAGAACTTTTCATGACCATTGTACTCTATAGGACCTGATTCTGATGAATTCATAACTGGTAATTGATTATTTCATACCATTTCATCCCATGAACTAGGATTCATTGCTTCTCGACACCCATTTTATATTTTCATATTTCATATTCTTTAATAATAACATTCTTAGTAGGTTGTATTTTTTTCATTTTAAAAATATATTATATCATTGTTACTTAATTAACATTTTTTCCAACCCTATGTTTGTGGGTTAGACCTCGAACATGATAATCATATAATACCTTATAGTTTAGTAATTTATTTGATTTGATATTTTATTTTCTAAATTCGGTAAACCAGAAAAATTTAATAATGCATGTGGGGATATAAGAAATCTTGGTTTGAGTAATATAAAAATAAATAACATATCTAAATATATTCGAAAAACTGGAAAATTATCTCAATAAATAGTGAAAATAAAGAAATATTGTTTGCGAATAGGTAATATGTTATTATAAGAAGATAATATATGATATTATAAATTTAAGTGCGGTTTCAAAACAAGTTTCATATATATTTAAAACCACACATAGGATTTTAATGGATTTCCACCAAAAATAGACATAGGTTTAGAGTTTCTTATCTCACATTTATTTCCATGATTTCACCAACATTTTCAACACATATATCTTTTATATGAGGTATCTACTTTCTATATAGTTATATTATATCAATGATTACTTTATATTAATGGTAATTTTCTTTCACATTCACTTACCTCATCAAATGAGTTATAATTAAAATTTCAATGTGTTAAACATCATCATTTCAGTCTCACTTTAATTTGTGATTGTTAACTCTATCTTGAAACATTTTATTTATGTTTGGTTTTTAAAATTGGATATTCTCTAAAATATAAAATTTCTTTAGCCTGGATATTATTATTTCCTAAAATGTATACCATTTATAAATATATTTTTTTTATTGAATGTTATTATAGTAAACCAGGCATAAAATTGATAGATATTGGGTCATTTGAGATAAATATTCAGTACATTACAAAAATATATTCTTGAGGATCGTAATAGTTTTGGGTTTTTGGAAACAAGTTAGAAAAATATTCTTTCTTGATGAATGATAATCAATGTTTCCAATAAAATTCTCCATCTTATTACTTATAGATAAAACCCATTTTCTTAAAAAGGGGAAATGAAACATAAGATGTGAGATCAGATTCTCAATAAGGATAAATAAAGTAAATGTATAGGACTAACATGAAAAAAATCGTATGTGACATACTAATACCATGTGAGTATCATACACTTTATATTAGATGTACCAATTATGATTGGATGATAATAAGGCACATATAATAAGTGAATAAAGAGAATAAGACATGAATGCATAACATATGAATAAAACATGGAATTTGTGACATGAAAAATAGTTTATAACATTGTGATCATTGTAAAAGTAGAAATAGGATTACTTATTAAGTCAAGGGAATGAAATAAGACGCCATATCAACTTATGGACATGAAACTAGGTATATGAATAACATTTTGAATATGTAATCAAGTTCACGCATAGCCTTGTGGACATGAAACTGTGTCCACAGATAATATTGTAAACATGTAATTAGGTTTACACATAAAATTTTGAACATGTATTTGGGTTCAAAAATAATCTTATGTTCATTCAACATATTTCATGAATAACACTGTGAACACGTAATAAGGTTCACTCAAAAAAAATTAACATGTAATTAGGTTCATCCATAAATATATGGATAGACAACCGACTCTATGGATAACATATTAAACATGAATTCATGTTTACACATGACATATATACTCATGATTCATCCATCAGAACCCAATTAAATGGGGGGAGTTATAGATCAAACCCAATATGTAACAAAATCATACAAACATGTTCTATAAGATTATAAAAATAATCAAATAAGAAACCATTAAATGAGATAGTAATTATGAAAATTTAATAATATCATTGGCTAAATAAAATAGGATGGTCTCATAATCAACACCTATGAAAATAAGTGGGTTTCGAAACCATATAACTCATGAAAAAATAATTCTATTAAGAAAAATATTTCCATAACATCAATAACCATTCATGGTATGAATATGAGTGGAAGAATTGAGTCATTTTCCTATAAAGTCACGAATAACATGAAAGTATGTCTTCTTAGATCATAAATAATTTGCACTTCTTAAGGAAAATATCATTTCTTCTTTGATAAAATAATTTTTAAAACATAAAATATTATAAAAGGAATTTCATTGAAAATGAACATCTAAAATTATAGAAAACGCTTTGAAATAATTTTAGAAACCCTTTTCATTGAAAAAATATAATGAATTATTGAAAATTTTTAAAACTTTCTTAAACATAAAACATTAATTAAAATATTTTTCAGTGAAAAAACCTTTTAAATATTTTAAAAGAATATTTGAAAAATAATAAAACATATTTGTAAACCTTTTTAGTGAAAAAGAACTAAAAAACTAAATTTAAAAAATATTTATAAAAAAAATTTCCTTTAAATTAATTCTATAATTGTAATATTAATGATTCAAGGAATTGACGACCACTATAGTAGAATGTATGTACGTTCGAAACATTCCATTTTGACCTTATAAGTTACAAAAAGTACCATTATATGAAAATGACAAGAAGACTCATTCTAATAACTCAGATTTTAATACATGAAAAAAAATATTTTAACATCATATGATAAAAGTAAACCATTTTTATAAAACGTATTTTTGAATGAACCAAGATTTCATACTGAAAAGATAAATTAAGTTGAATTTTCATTAAAATGATTTCTTAGTTTTCTTATGTAGCATAGAGTAGAAATGGTAATAATATATTAAAATATCATGTATACTAGAGGTGAAGAAAATTCATGGTTATTATTAATATATGGATCAATATAATTTATTAATTTAAGAATAATAGAAAACAATCTTGATAAATGATTAGATTATTTCGATAGAAACTTACCGCATGGTTACTTAGAATCATACTCCTCATCAATAAAAATCGAATTTCATAAAAATTTTAAAATCATGAAAAATAATTTTGATTATATATCATTTCAAATGGTAGTATATATACCACACAATAAAAGTGAGTTGTGAATAAGGCATGTATCACACTGTAACAAAAGGAGAGATGATATTCACTTTCCTAATATCTTGACTCTCTTTGTTCTCATACAATATTCTTATATAATAAATACAAGTTTGTTATAAATATTTTAGAGAAGAATATTATATTATCTATTACCATATATTTTTTTATTAGGAACTTATATTACCTTCATGTTAACAAGTCTATGTTAAAGATTCACTTATGCTAATATTTCCTTTATTTTTCCAATGTGTCTTAATTTTTTTTATATTAGGTCCTTATAATTATATCCTGGTTTCCAAAATATTACCCATTTTTAAAATAAAATTTATATAAATCATTTTTTTCTTATAATAATAAATAAAATTTATTTATAGGAAATGGAATACATAATTCATTGTGACAGTAAGACGTACTTACTCATGAACGTTGTTTCTAATTTTATGGTCGTATTGAATGAATGAAGGAAAATGTCATATATGTATCAATATATATATCATTATATATTTATCAATATTATGTCATGTATATAATATATGTTTACAAATCCAATCATTAATACAATCAATATTTTTTGTCAATAAATAGCATCACATTGAGGGGCGGTAGTCAACACTTACCCAAACGAAATTATCATATTTACACAATATTGAAAAAAATAATTTTTTGTATAAGAAATTAATAATCATAATGACATAATAAATAAAATATTTGACATATATAAACATAGTTTCAATAAAAACATCCACCTTGAGAGGATGTAAATGAAAAATGAACAATCATTGTTTAGTGAGGTGGTAGTTCGTTGTACAAATAAACAATATGTTCATTACTTATTAGATGAATGTGTTTGTAAGTGTGGGTAAAACCATTAGAAAAAAATCATAATATATATATATATATGATACTAGTATTGTAATAAAAATATGGAATAAAGGGAGTCGAGGGGGTGGACAGAGAAAATAAAAGAAGAGCTTGTGAGAATATGTTACCTCTTAATCAGGTAACTCCTTTTGGTTATTCGAAAATGCATCCATGGATTTATTTATTACCATGTAGAAGATCTTATTAGGAAGGGAGGGATTTTCGAAACTGTATTGGTCAAATCTTGGCTGAACCGATGTGCTTTGAGAGGTCATAGAAAGCGGTAGAGGAGATGGCCTTTTATAAGGAAGGGAACAGACACACATGGCATTTTTTAAAACATGTTAGGTGGTCCCACGTTTTTCCATAAAAAATTAAATAAAAAACAATAAAAAATCATTAATGGAAGATGAATGAACAAAAACTTTAAATCAAATGCGTGTTTTACAACTATATAGGTCGTTTTGGGTCATAAATTTAAGGTTTACTACATTGTTAACCTAATTTTTCTCTTAATCATTGTAATTAATTTCAATCAAATTTACTAAAAATTTTATTCAAAATAAGATTAAAATATTATAAATTATAAATTATCTTGTTTCAAAATATTGATTCCATTTTACCAAATTCTAGTCATATAATTTTTTGAATTTAATTTAAAAATAATCTCGTTGATGCGACAACACAACAATTTTAAATTTAAGATATCAAAAAGCGTAAAATGTTATTCACACCTAGATTCAAAGTGAAATTGAATACAATGAGATAAATTGTATTAATTTTATAAATATAATATCTAATTAAACATTAAAACATATTAAGAATATAATTTAACCTTATAAATGAATTATATGAAAAGACATTTTTTATTAAAATTCGGTTTTTTTAACTATTTATTAAAAATTGATACTTTATTGTAAAATTAAAAAAATGTGTCATAACTTAATTTTTTTTGTTTTGATTTTGGTGATAATTTTTATTGTTACATATTTAATTTATTAAATAACCATAAATTTCTTTTGAAAATGGAAATATGTTAAAAGGTTTTATAACTTCCTTTATAAAAATATACGTTTTTCAGAATAAAAATGTGTTCGTACTTATCTTATATCCATAAAATCTATGTATGATTTTAAAAAATATTTTTTTAATATATAATATTTATATTTAATTATTATCATTCAATATTAGTAAGTATTTTAAATTATTAACATAAATAATATTTTTCCTTAAAAATGGATTTTTATAAAGTGGTATCCTTTATATTCATTTGTTATCTATATTCTATTATTATTAACATGTTAACCAATGATTTAAACTAAATATATTTTGAAGTAACATAATCATATAATAATCAGTTTAATGGCCTTGTTATATCATATTTACTAATAATATTTTAATGATTAATTTTTTTTTTTGGAAACACACTCCCTTGCATGTTACGCCAGCCGTCAAGAAAGGTTATTCTTGAACATAATGTCAGATAACATCAATGTTATATGCAGAGAATGATAATATTTATGTTTCATATAGTTCAAGATTAACTGGTTGTTTATTATAACCAAATCCATAAATAGATATTTAATATAAAATAAACTATTTTCAATGTTGTTTGAAATGAAAAATATAAAAAATCCTAAATTAATTCAAAAAAAATAATTCAAAATATCACAAAAAGTTACAGTTACCCCCCACCCCCTCAAATAAATTTCACCATCGAAATTCTTATGGGTTATCAAATGTGTAATACATGAATATTCCCTTCATAGAAACGAACACAAAAACTAAATCCTTAAACATCAATTAAAAATGGAATTTTGGTAAAATAGTCATTACCCAATGTAAAATATTACTACGGTTCCACATATCTTAACATAGGTTTCAAATAAAATCAAGGACATGGATTAAAATCATTAATATTCATATAGAGTGGTTGATGTCATCTATCCAAAACATTTAAATGAACAATGAAAAGTTGAGGTCCGCAATGTCATAAATCTAGGTTTATTTTTAATGTCATTAGTTCTACATAATTATGGATGTAACACCCCAATTTTCCATGGTATGCTTCTCTTTAAATAATACTATAGTGTGTATTGTACGCAACTTTGAGTTCTAACACACACCACAACCAACCAAACTAGTCGTTATGAATAGTAATACCCAATTTTTAAAATTTTATAAATTTTATCATTCAAAATTGACTTCATTTTTGGATTTGTAATATCGAAATTAGCTTAGGGTGAATTTTTGGTATTTTTCCGAAAACATACAATTTTTTATTAATAGTGAAAAACACAGAGTTATAGTTTAAAACCGAATTTTTATTTAAATAATTATTTATTTTATTTAAATTTATTTTAGGTAAAAATAGATACATAATACCTATATAAGTTCAATTCCATTCATTGTAGTCAGTTTATAATAATTTTAGATATAAAAAAAATTGAACTTTTCACCGTCTTTTACCCACCTCCTATGAGAATTTCCAAATTCACATAAAAAATAATTTTACCTCTTCTGTTAGAGTAATTTAAAAAATCCGAGAGACATTGTTAATATCAATGATTAAAATTTGGTTCAATAAGATAAAAATAATTTTTGTTAAATAGTAACTTTTTACTTTTATTTACCACGGTTAAAATTAAATTGGGTAATTAAGGGTAAAAATGATATTATTATTACCCTAACACATGTCCTAATTCTATTGGCTAAGTATAAATCGACAAAAAACAACCTTAGGAATAAAATACAAACCTATTTGGTCCACTTGGATTAGAATAGGACATTTATTATTATTTAATTCAAAGAAGAGTTAAATGAGATAAAATCAATGTTTAATAAGTAAAACATTTTTAATATAGGGTTATATATAAGATAAATTCGATTATAAATATTCATTAGAAAGATAAAAATATTTCCTACATAATTTTTTTTATTTATAATTTTTATAATTTAAATAATTTAATTTATTAATGACACAATGGTGATACAGTAATTATCTAATTAATGAAATATTAAAATAATTGATATTATAAATATCCATATAAATTTAATTTGAGACTTTTTTTAAATTACACTAATTTTATAGGTTAATATGACATATTAGGGTTGGTTAGATGAATTATGGTCGAAGTAATAATGCTGTTATGAATTTAGAAAAACAAAATACCAAATAGTGTCAAAATTGACATAAAAGTGTTTTTAAAACCAATATTATATTATTAATTGATATTCTATTCATAAAAATCTAATTCTAGGCCAAAGAACTTATATAATTATATTTGTATCATTAATTAGCCACTTGGGGTTCTCTTAGAAGTATATAGTATGTTTATTAACCATATAATATAGAAACACAAAGAGACAAGGTAAATGTCAAACTATTTAACTAATAGATAAATCTAAAAGATAAAGTTAATATAGTGAGCCAAACCTGTCTAAAACCTATTGGTTGAGTGGTTTTAGACCCATACCCACCTTAACCTTTAAAAAACCCATTTTGGAGCCATTATAAATCGAAAATGATTTTATTATAAAATAATATTTCTAGCTTTTCCTAAGTTGCCCCTCACCCCTCTTATAAAAGGGCACTTCGTCTTCTCTCTAAGTCACACCTTCAAATCCATTTGGATATTCCAACCTCTGCCCAAATATCCTGTCAAATTCCCTCAATACATCTTAGAGGCCTTCCTTTAGTCTTAAATCCAACTTAAAGATCCCTTTTGAGCAAATCAAAAGGAAGAAACCGAAGAAGATGTAATAATTTCAACACCCTCTTTCAAGTTATTTTATTTTTCCACTTCTTCTTTATTTTTTATTTCCATTCTGAAATAATAACTTCAGTATATTCTATATATTGTGATGTTATTATAAATATGGTACAACCATATTCATCATTCTATCCATCCTTTAATGACATGTCACCATACGTGCGCACGTACGGATTACTGTCTCCACGTCGTGGTGTAATTGTTATTCAAGACATTATTATTTGGATGGGTATAATAATGATGTGAAATTAATTTAGATAATTAATATAACATTATAATTATTCTGTATATATGATATACCATCTAATTATATATTATTATAATATCAAAAGAATGATATCGTCGCCCGTGCGTACGTACAGATTGACATCTCCACGAACGTGATGAGATTCATTCCACATTGTATCAATTCAAGACTAATTTTCATCTGATGATTAAAAATATTGTTTAAAGACATGATATCATTATGGATATGAATAATATACATCCCATACATATCAAATATGACTCACATAACATTGAATATAAAGGAAAACGAATCTGTTAACACCCGAAACAACAATAATACTAAAATATTATTAACTAAGAAATGTTAAAAGATCATATATGATATCATGTTAATGTACTTGATTATTTTATAATTTAATAAAAATTATTTCACCATTATAAAAGAGGTTAAACTACCCTCGATAAAGGAAAAGTTCAATGTATGGGTTTATTTCACAATTTCTTCATTATCCGAGGTTGTTTATACGTAATTATCTACTGGGACCTCTTTATCGTCCACATCAATGTTTCGTAAAAATGTATTTCAAAACACTATTAATAATTTATAGACTATGTTTTATAGTCATTTATACCCTTGTTTGACTTTTTATAAGATTTTTATAAAGGAATCTTTTCGTCGTTTTCCAAACAAGGTCTTTTTTAACCTTTTCGACAGAATTAAGGTAAGAATGTTTTTTTTAACTTATACGGCAGGTGCAGCTATTTTTCGTCATTATAACATCATCAAATAATCCCTTACAAGCTTATAAAATATTTTCAACATAAATTCTTTCATTATAATTATGCCACTCTAAAATGATTTCGAAATAGGAAGAAATATTTCTCTAAAAAGGGTTTTGATTTCATCTATGTCAACCTTCTTTGATGGATCATAAGTTTATTTGAAGTTGATTTATTATGATACAAAACATCCATATTATATTGAAGGTTTTGTGTTATGTTTGACTTTGGATATGATATTTTTATACCATTAATGGTTTATGGTTAAAGTATTGAAATTTTGTATGCTAGTTTTAATACGGATGTTTATGATATGTTTAAACCTTTTCATATGAGGAATGTATTGGACTTAGTAAGTGATGGGTGGAGCCCGCTATAGCTCCTCAATGCATTGGTAGGTCTCATGAGACATCTATACATGTAATTGGTTGAGGCCCTTTCCCAATTTTGATATATGGTTTTGGACGAGGCCTTAATCATTTTTAGACGTCTTGGCCGAGGCCTTGACAAAATGTTTCACAATGTCCGACATTATACATTACCTCATTATGAAAATAATTTTTATGGTTCATGTGTTCATTCGTCTAGTAGAATACCCATGATTATGTTTTATTGTGGCATTATTTACTCAGCTCATATTCCTACCATAAAAGTATTCATGTTTATTATTGGTAATGGAATGTGGCTTTCAATTATTCATTATGCTTAATATTTATGTTATCTTCGGTTGTATTGCTTACCCTTACTGAGCATTTGTGCACACCCCTTTCTTATGTTTCTTTTTCCTAGGATATGAATAAGTTAGTTATGAGCGAAATTCAGGAATAATCTAGGAGGCTTGAATGTTTCTAATTAAATATATTCGTGTTGTATTTCTCTCTAATTAGTAAAGTTGAACTTATGTATGAATATTGTTTCCAATAATACTAAACAGATCGGTCTTTCAAGACATGATTTCCTTGTGATGATTCCATTGTTATGTAATAATACACCGACTCTAGGTATCTATGGTCGCGGCGTCACAGTTGGTATTAGAGAAAGTTTAGTACAAAACTTGGAAACTAGATTTAGATAAACTCTGATTAGAGCACATAGCCCTAAGATAGACTTTTAGGATTGGTATAGAATAACTTCCTAAAATATTGGTATTGTAGATATTTTGTGAGTTTTCCAAGAAATACATACCTGTCTGGATACGATCAGGTAGAGTCAGCTCTGGCATAGATGTACCTAGAGGTAAAACCCGAAAACACTGCTTTCAGCTAGACTCGAACGGGAAATGTTGCACGAAAATGGGCCTTGTTGAACTCTTGGTTATGACACTCCTGGGGGATATGATTAGGATAATTCACATTTTCTTTACAAAACATTATGAAGGTTTTATGAGTATATACTTTCTCAAAGAAAATATTTTTATGATTATGGATTATATCCATAAAATGTTCAATTTATGTTAATTGTTTCACAAGTTTTGATTTATGTATTGAGATTCATAAACTAATCTAGTGTATGAAAGTTTTTAGAAATGGTTCCTAGTGGAAGGAAAGGAAATCATACAATGAACACACTCTATGTAGCTGGTGATACAAATGGTTCTGATCAGCTTATCAACATACCGGGACAACTCACTCAGGTTATGAATAATAACCTTACCCATATGGAGCACCCTAATCCATAGTGTGGAGGATAAATGTTAGATCGCTTCATGAGGAAACAACCACCAACATTCAATGGGTGTACAAATCCATTAGTAGCTGAGAAATGGATAAATTCCTTAGAGAAAATATTCCATGCCTTGGAGAGTAGTTAAAGGAAAAAAGTTATCATGGCAGTTTACCAGCTCACTAGAGATGTTGATCAATGGTGGTCATTGATTCAAAACCCAAAGGAATATGTTGAAATATTAAATATGGAATGGATTGAGTTTAAAGATCTTTTCTTAGAAAAATACTTTCATCGTGACCATCAAGAAATTATGGAAAGGAAATTTATGAGTCTGAGGCAAAAGGAGGATGATAATGTCGCAAAGTATGAGGCTAACTTCACAAGGTTAATTCCACATGCTTTAGATTATATATTTAACCCAAGAAGTAATATTGATTATTTCTTTGATGGGTTAAAACCATTTCTCCGTAGAGAATTAGTATCACAATCCTTCTCATCATACGAAGATATTGTCTCGTGTTCTATCAAGACAGAAAAAGAATTCTCTATGTCTAATGACATTAAATAAAATCAACAGAAGAAGAGATATGTTGAACACTCTGGGAAAGGAAATAAGTAAATGGGGAAGAAGGGAAGAATTGAATTTCCTCCATTTGATAATTGTGGAAGGAAGAACCCTAGTGCCTGTCTAAAAGGAAAAGTAGTATGCTACAAATGTGGATAGAAAATCCATCTTGCTAGTGATTTTAAGGGAAAGAAAGATGATACCAATGTTCAATGATACAATAGGAGGGAGATGGGATATTATGAAAATGAATTCCCTAAGTGCCTGGGAAACTTACCTCAGAAAATTCTAAGGGATCAAGGACAAGATTATGCGATCACTAAATCTGAGGTTGAAGCCCCAAAAGACGTGGTGGCAGGTAATATAATGGTTTCCTCAAGTGGAGAAAATGCTTTATTTGATTCTGGGTCATCGCATTGTTTAATATCTTCCCAGATTGATAAGAAAATTATATATTTCCAATTTGATTTAAAAAAGGAGTTGTTAGTCAAAACACTTAAGTGAAGTATCATCACAATAAAGTTTTTTGAATCAGTCCCCATTAGAGTATATAAATGTTCTTTATCTTGTGATCTCATCATCATACCCATGATTGAATTTGATATAATCCTCAGTAGGGATTGTCATTTAGACCATGATGAAAAAATTTATTGTAATAAGAAAGAGGTTACTATTTTTGATGACGATGATAAAGAACACCTTATCTTTAGAGAAGAATCATCACCACCGGATTCTTATCTAGAACCACCCCCAGTAGCTCAACTAAATTAAATTATTGGGGAGTAAGATAATGAAATAATTTTGGGAGAGGAATGGAATGTTCAAATAGATTATGTACATATTGTGAAATAATATGTTGATGTGTTTCCAGAAGATTTACCTCGACATCATCTAAAACGAGAAATTGAGTTTTCTATTGATTTAATTCCTGGTTCAATGCCCATATCGAAGACCCCTTATAGAATGGCCACTGTGGAATTAGTGGAATTAAAGAAAAAACTAGAGGAATTGAGTAATAAGGGATTTATTCTCCCTAGTTTTTCTCCATGGGGAGCCCATGTACTTTTTGTTAAGAAGAAAGATGGATCTATGAGGTTGTGCATTGACTACAAGGAGATCAATGCTATAATGATAAAGAACAAGTATCTCCTACCTCGTATTGAGGATTTATTCGACCAACTTCATGGAGCACAATAAATTTTAAAGATTAAACTTCGATATGGATACCATCATTTTTGCGTCAATAAGGAAGACATACCAAAGATAGCATTTCGAACCAGGTACGGGCATTACGAGTTTATAGTAATGCCTTTTCGGCTGACTAATGCACCCTCTGTTTTCATGGATCTAATGAATAGAGTTTTTAAGGAATATCTTGATGACTTTGTAGTGGTATTTATTGATGATATCTTGGTATACTCCAAAATCTATGAAGATCATGAAAATCACTTGCGCATTATCCTAAAGACTTTGTGAAGACATGAACTAAATGGGAAGTTTAGCAAGTGTGAATTCTGGATTCAGGAGATTTCTTTTCTTTTCTATATTTTCTCTAAGGATGGAATCTTTGTTGATCCTTCTAAGACAAGAGCAATCCATGAATGTCCAGCACCAACAAGTATACCAGAGGTATGCAGTTTTATTGGTTTAGTATATTATTATGGATGTTTCGTCCAGAATATTTCCTGGTTGGTTAACCCATTAACGAAACTCACACGTAAAGGAGTTAAATTTGTTTGGAAAAAATATTGTGAATAATGTTTTGAAAAACTGATGAAAAGATTAGTCAATGCTCCTATATTTACTCTACCATCAGGGAATGATGGGTTTGTTATTTATAGTGATGCTTCAAAGAAAGGACTTGGTTGTATCCTTATGCATAATGTTAGAGTTATTTCCTATGCATCATGACAGCTAGAAATTCATGAGCAAAACTATCATACTCATGATCTTGTGTTAGAATATGAAATCTTTTCTTGGAAGATATGGAGACACTATCTCTATAGTAAAAAATGTGAGATATATACTGATGACAAGAGTTGGAAGTATAATTTCTCACAAAAAGAACTCAATATGAGGCAAATTCGTTGGCTTGAACTACTAAAAGATTATGAATTCACTATACACTACCACCCGGGGAAGAAAAATAAGGTGCCAGATGATTTGAGTAGAAAGGATCATGGAGTTTTGAACAAGATGAGAGTTGAAAAGGATCCTATATACATGGATATAGTAATGATGAATATGGGAATAACCATGGAAGGTGAAACATAAATTATTTTTCAAATGGTTTCCAAACCATCATTACTAGAAAGGATAAAGAGTTCTCAGACCGGTGATGAAGTGTTTCAAAAGAAGATTAATGGTGTGAATGATGGGATATTGAGTGACATTGTGTATGAAGATAGAATTTTGATGTTTGGGAAGAGACTTTGTGTTCCAAATATCACTTTTGAAAAATATATGTTAGACCCAATGCATGTACTCACCTATGAGGAATTTAAAATGGAACCAGATTTGTCTTATTGCGAAGAGCCTGTCAAGTTTCTTGATTCAATATAGCAAGTGATGAGAAACCGGACGACTCTTCTGGTAAAAGTTCTATGGAGAAACCATAAGATGGAAGAGGCAACGTGGGAACCCGAGGAACTTATGATGAAGAACCACCCGAGTCTTTTCAGGCGGTAGTATTCTAGAAATTTCGTGGATGAAATTATTTGAAGGAGGGGAGAATGTAACACCCCAAGCATCCATGGTACGCTTCTCTTTGAATAATACAATAGCGTGTATTGTACGCAACTTCGAGTTCTAACACACACCACAACCAATCAAACTAGCCGTTATGAATTGTAATATCCACTTTTTGAAATTTTATAAATTTTATCTTTCAAAATGGACTTCATTTTTGGATTCAGAATATCGAAATTAGCTTAGGGTGAATTTTTGGTATTTTTTCAAAAACTTTAAATTTTTGATGAATAGTGAAAAACACTGAGTTATAGTTTAAAACTGAATTTTTATTTAAATAATTATTTATTTTATTTAAATTTATTTTAGGTAATAATATATACATAATACCTATATAAGTTCAATGTAATTCTTTGGAGTCAGTTTATAATAATTTTAGATATATAAAAATTTTATTTAACTTGTCACCATCTTTTACCCACCTCCTAGGAGAATTTGAAAATTTACATAAAACTTAATATTACCACTTCTGTGAATGAAATTTAAAAAATCCAGGAGACACGGTCAATATCAAGGAGTAAAATGTGGTTCAATAAGATAAAAATAATTTTTGGTGAGTAGTAACTTTTTACTTTTGTTTACCACGGTTAAAATTAAATAGGGTTATTAAGGGTAAAAATGATATTATTGTTACCCTAACACATGTCCTAATTCTATTGGTTAAGTATAATTCGACCGAAAACAACTTTAGGAATAAAATATGAACCTATATGGTCCTCATGGATTAGATTAGGACATTTATTATTATTTAATTCAAAGAAGAGTTAAAAGAGATAAAATCAAAGTTTAATAACTAAAACATTTTTAATATAGGGTTATACATAAGTTAAATTAGATTAAAAATATTCATTAGAAATCTAAAAATATTTAATACCTAATGGTATTTTATTTATAATTTTTAGAAATTAAATAATTTAATTTATTTATGACACAATGGTGATGCATTAATTACCTAATTAATGAAATATTAAAAAATTGATATTATAAATATCCAAATAAATGTAATTTGATGATTTTTATGAATTTATCTAATTTTCTAGGTTAATATGACATATTAGGGTTGGTTATATGAATTCTGTTCTAAGTAATAATGTTGTTATGAATTTATAAAATACAAAATACCAAATAGTGTCTAAATTGACATAAAAGAGTTTTTAAAACCAATATTATATTATTAATTGATATTCTATTCATAAAAATATATGGTTCAGACAAAGTTCTTATATAATTATATTTGCATCATTAATGAACCACTTGGGGTTCACTTTTAAGTATATAGTATGTTTATTAACCATATAATATAAAAATACAAAGAGACATGGTAAATGTCTTACTATTTAACTAAGAGTTAAATCTAAAAGATAAAGTTAATATAGTGACCCAAACCTTTCAAAAACATATTGGTTTAATGTTTTTCAACATATCCCCACCTTATCCTTTAAATATTACATTTTGGACCAATTAGAAACCGAAAATGATTGTTTTATAAAATAATATTTCTAGCTTTTCCTAAGGTGCCCCTCACCCCTCTTATAAAAGGGCACTCCCCCTTCTCTCTAATTCACATATTCAAAGCCATTTGGATCGGCCAAACTCTGCCCAAATATCCTCTAAACTTCCCTAAGTACATTCTAGAGGTCTTCCTTTAGTCATAAATCCAACTTAAGGTGCCCTTTTAATCAAATCCAAAGGAAGAACCCGAAGAAAAGGTAATAATTTCACCACCCTCTTTCAAGTTCTTTTCGTCTTCCACTTCTTATTTATTTGTTATTTCAATTATAAAATAATAAATCTAGTATATTATATATATTTTGATGTTATTATAAATATGGTACAACCATATTCATCATTATATCCATCCTTTTAATGACATGTCACCATACGTGCGTACGTATGGATTTCCGTCTCCACGTCGTGGTGTAATTGTTATTCAATACATTATTATTTGGTTGAGTATAATAATGATGTGTAATTCATGTAAATAATAAATATAACATGATAATTATTATTTATATATGATATACCATCCAATTATATATTATTTTAATATAAAAATAATGATATTGTGGCTCGTGCGTACGTACAGATTACAGTCTCCATGAACGCGATGAGATTCATTCCCCATCGTATCCATTCAAGACTAATTTTCATTTGATGATTAAAAATAATTTTTAAATACTTTATATAATTCTGGAGATGAATAATATACATCCCATCCATAACAAATACGACTCACATAACAAATAATATAAATGAAAACAAATCTGTTAACACCCAAAACAAAAATAATACTAAGATATTTTTAACAAAGAAATGTTAAAAGATCATATATGATATCATATTAATGTATATGATTCTTGTATAATTTAATAACAATTATTTCACCATTATACAGTAGGTTAACCTACCCTCAACCAAGTAAAAGTACAAGGTATGGGTTTATTTCACAATCTCTTCATTATCTGAGGTTGTTTATACATAATTATCTACTGGGACCTCTTTATCATCCACATCCATGTTTCCTAAAAATGTATTTCAAAACACTCTTACTATTTTATTGACTATGGGTTAAATTCATTTATACCATTGTTTTTATTTTTATAATATGTTTATAAAATAATCTTTCCATCGTTTTCCAAACAAGGACCTTTTTAACCATTTCGAAAAAATTAAGGTAAGAAAGTTTTTTTAACTTTTACAGCGGGTGCGGCTATTTTTCAACATTATAACATCTTCAAATCTTCCATTACAAGATTATAAGAATATTTTCAAAATAAATTTTTTCATTATAAATATGGGACTCTTAAATGTTTTCAAAATAGAAAGAGATATTTCTCCAAAAAGGTTTTTGATTTCATCTATTTCATCATCCTTTGATGGATTTTAAGTTTATTTGAAGTTGATTTATTATGATACAAGAATTCCATATTATATTAAAGGTTTTGTGATATGTTTGACTGTGAATGTGCTATTTTTATAGCATTCATGGTTTATGGTTAAAGTATTGACATTTCGTATGCTAGTTTTAATACGGATGTTTATGATATGTTTAAACCTTTTCATATGAGGAATGTATTGGACTTAGTAAGTGACGGGTGGAGCCCCCTATAGCTCCTCAATGCATCAGTAGGTCTCATGAGGAAACTAGAAGTGGAATTATCCAAGTCCCTTTCCCAATTTTGATTTATGGTTTTGGCTGAGGCCTTAATCATTTTTAGACGTCTTGGATGAGGCCTTGACAAAATGTTTCAGAATGTTCGGCATTATACATTCCCTCATTGTGAAAATAATATTGATGGTTCATGTGGTCATTCTTCTAGTAGAATACCAATTATTATGTTTTATTGTGGCATTATTTACTTAGCTCATATTCCTTCCATAAAAGTATTCATGTTTATTATTGGTGAAGGCATGTGGTTTTCAATTATTCACCAAGCTTAATATTAATGTTATCTTCCGATGTATTTCTTACCCTTACTGAGTGTTTGAGCTCACCCCTTTATTATGTTTCATTTTCCCAAGATATGAAGTAGTTATTTATAAGTGACTTGAAGGAATAATCTAAGAGGCTCGGATATTTCTAATTAAATATATTTGTGTTGTATTTCTCTTCAAGATGTAAAGTTGAACTTATGTATGAATATTTTTTCCAATAATACTAAATTGATTGGTCTTTCGAGACAAGATTTCCTTGTGATCATGGAAATGTTATTAATAATGCACCTACTCTAGTTAACTTGGGTCGGGGAGTTACAATGGTATTGTGAATACATTTTAGTTATATATTGTTCTCCTAAAGGTGATGAATTTTCAGGAAAAAATAAACATGCCTGATTCTAGGACAACCCCACCCTTTGTTGTTCCTTTATCCAATTCACCTATTTCTCCAAAAATGAAGGTGAATTATTCATTCCTGAATTAGTAATATGTTATAGGATCCATGATAGGTCATCACATTTCTATTTAGATTCCAGAAACATAAAATTTATTGAGTTTTTTATCCCATATTCATAAATATTCATGTGGTTAAATAATAAATTAATATCAAAAATGATATATTAAGTCTAACATAACATCCCATGAATGGATAACTATATAATCCTCATGAAATATGAAAATTCAAATCTTTAGAAATAATCTAAAAAAATATTCTTATCATTGATCACCCACTCTTAACTATCCATGTGAGGGAAAAACCACCTTAAGAAATAAAAATTGTTCTGACAATTTTTATTTACTTCTTAAATAAACCCCCAAAAAATATCTCCTCCTCCTTTGCGAATGCAACTACGGTAATTATCCACTTAGGAAATTACTGGCACTGTGGTTTCATCGCTTCCCTACGATTTTCATTCCGAGCACCGGTTCAAATGATAGAAAAACCCACTCGTTCATTCACTGAACGTACCCGAGCTAAAATTCAGAGATTGATTCCGGGCACACCGGGCCTCAGAATCAAGTGGTGTCAGAAGCCACAAACTCATAAAATTCCAAAGTATTTTTCAAAAAAAAATTCCTTGAAATTTCTGGGTCTTTACATCACTCCCACCTCAGGGCTTTGCATCCCCATAAAGCTACAACATAACTAGGGAAACAAATGAGGGTACTGAGCATGCATCTGAGCATCCCGCTCCCATGTTCTCTCCCGGAGGTTCCCGTGCTGCCAACGAATGCGCACTAGAGGTATCGACCATCCATGTAGGACCCGCTCCTATCGATCCTAGATCTCCACCGGGACCTCTGCAAACGTTTCCCCATCATCGATGTATATCTCCACGTTGTCGATGATATGCATCGGGTCATGCACATATCTCCCCAGCTGAGATATGTGAAAGACGTCGTGTACCTGGTGCTGCTGAGGTGGAAGGGACAGGTGGTAAGCCACCTCGCCTACCCTGCTGAGAACCTAGAAAGGTCCGATGAATCACGGAGATAACTTGCCTCTACAGCCAAATCTTCGTAATCCACGTCGAGGTGAGACCCGTAAGAAAACGTGGTCACCATCCTCGAACTCCAGTGGTCTCCGCCTCCTATAATCATAGGATTTCTGCCTGTTCTGTGTAGTCTTCATCTGCTCTTGGATGATATGTACCATCTCCATCATAGCCTGAACCATCTCTACTTATACACATGTTGATTCCATCATCATCCACAAGGGATATCTGCAACGCGGCCAGCTACTATCTTGATACTCCTAACAGCTAAATTCCGGATCTCCTACTAGGAGCATATTCTACAGTGATCCCCTCCCCAAGAGTATAAACTATCTCAAAGTCATAGTCCCATAGGAATTCAAGCCATCACCATTGTCTAAGGTTCATGTCTTTCTGAGAGAATATACAACTGATACTATTGAGTTGGAGAGAACTGTAAACAGTTCGCTCAACGAACAATGGGTGGGACTATCCAATTGTAAAAACTCATCTCCACCCTTCTTTGTCAACGTTCTACCAAAGAGCTGCTGAGATTTCTCCTCTGTCGAAAAGATAAATCTGGTCTCATCCCCTAGATGAACCACGTTCTTTGCCTAATGCAGTCAATACTGACATGAATGGTACTATTTCATGTCATGGACAACGTTGTAAGGCCTCGACGCTACTACCAAGAGATACAACCATTACTCTTGCCTCCAAGGGTCGAGTCACACTGTCGTCAGCAGTGTGTGGTCACTGGGTATCCTCCTATAAGTTTCTAGAAAGTGAGGATCAAGTCAACGGTTTTAAACAGGAACCTCTTAGTATCAACCATACAAGTGGACAGGAAAGTAAACATCACAAAGATAAGAATCTTTTAATACTACAGCTCATAGTACAAAGACACAAACCAAACACAACAGCGACAACATGGAAACTAAAACACTAAGAACAAAGGCCTTTATGCCTAGTCCTGCTCCTGTCCACCTGCTTCCAGATCTCCATAATCGTATGTTTTAGCTGCCTGAAGCTGAGCTCTCCCATGTCCATCTATTCCCTACGGTCGAGGTGGTCCTCCTGGTGGTTGTGGTGGTAGGGCCTTGAAACGTCATCAACCACCCACTCCTCGACTAGCTCCTCTGCCTCATCCGCCTGCTTCCTGCAGACTACCACGGTCGAACCTCTGCCTCTACCTGAGAGGTCCCTCCACGGTCTTCTGCTCATCTGCATGACAGGTCGGGCAGTCACGAGCCATGTGGCCCTACCTGCCGCATGCATAGCACTGTCTGCTCCTCGTAAGGCTGGCTCCGCGCCGTGTGCCCCACACAGCTGAACCCGAATCCTGAGTTTGCCCACCTATCGTCCTTGTCCACTAGGACCCCTGCATCATCTGTCGACTTTCAGCTGAATAAGACTCTGCTCCGTGCCGTCCTGCGGTGGGTCTCGCTGCTGATGGATTCTTGGCGAGAAATCTCTCGGCTAGCAGGGCTCTCTCCAGCACCCCCTCCTGGGTCGGGATGCTGAGTGGAAACGTCAAAGCTCTGATCTCATGCCTCATCCCCTACTCAATGTCCGAGCCCAGAAGAATGGGTCACGTACCATGTCTTTGGAGTAGCGTGAGAGGTCGGTAAATATCACCAAGTACAGGGATACTGACATGTTTCCCTACCGCAGCTGTAGTAACTCTTGGATGTGCACCACACGGAGGGTGGCTGGAACAAACTCCGAGCGGAAGAGGCTCTGTAAGTCCGTACAAAGTAGAGATGCCTCATCGTGCACCTGCAGAATTAGGCTCCACCATCTACCTGCTTCTTCATGCAGGAGACTTGCGGAAAGGATCACCATGAGGTCTGTTGGTGTCCCTATCAATCTGAAGACTCTGATGACAGCCTCCAGCCAATCCTCGGCTTCCTGAGGATCCTTCTCCATGGAACCTGGGAGGCCTCTACCTCTGAAACTCGTGCAACACACTCATGCGGTGTTCACTCTCTGTCGTTGGGGCTGGTAGCATCGGTGGCTTAGCGGGTAGAGGTACCGCCAGTGCCTTCACTGTAATGGGGCCCTAGACCGAGGCCTCATCGCTCGGTGGGCTGCCATCTCGCAAGAAACTCGAAACCCTAGCTGGCTACCATCGTGGGGCCATCCTGATAAGAAACAGGTGCGCCACGGTTAATACAGTATACCTGGTGAGCTGACACAAAGTAATCACAAAAAAAAACTTTTGAAAGTAAACACACATGCAATCATAGTTTTCGTGCACTGAGTTGTATATCATAAGTTAGGGTCCTAGTGTATGGATACGTCGACTTCCACACCAACACTAGACTCCCTAGACTGAAAACCACACTCAATACTCTTAACACTATTTCTCCACAGAGAAGAAATTATCAGAGCCCTGAGTTATGCGGTAGAATCAACTCCTCTGATACCAATTTGTCACGACCCGTCTTCGGGGCTCATGTCGTGACTACCCCAAGCCTGCCTTCCATATGCCAGGGGCTGGTGACTAGCACCAAAAACATAAATCAAAAAGAAGGGAAGGAATTTCCTTTAAGAAGTAACATACACAATAGAGTACATAAGTGAAGTAAGAACTAAGAAAAACTGGGTACAAGGTAAGTGCTGAAAAGTAAATGGGCCAGTATAAAAACCCAACTGAAAGTACAGTACAACTGGAAGGAATGTACAACAGTAGTAAGTAAAACAGCAACACCAAGTCGTCCTCCGGAAGTCCCACCTGAAGGGTGGGTACATGTAGCCTCCTCATCTCCTCAGGTTCGGCCATCTGCTCCGTATACGTCCCGCCAAGTAGTCTATATCCGGGTACCGTCCAGCTCTACAAGCCTCCACCTCGATCAGTGTTGTCCATCGTCTACATCCAAAAAAACGTAGTGCGGGCATAGCCCGTGCAGGGGTGAGTATACGATACTCAGTAGGGACCCCGAGACCCCCAAAGGTCTCTTATAATCCACGAAGGATAAAACACAAAGGTAAAGATACAATCACGAAGTATCAACCGACTCTACTAAGTTATATGCCCATACATATACCTAAGTCATAAATTACAGTTCACCTCCAACTCTCGAGCCCAAGCTCAACCATTCCCCACAAGAAAACACAACCCAGTCCGCACTGGAAAGCACAACCCAGTCCACATAGGAAAGCACAACCCAGTCCACATAGGAAAACACAACCCAGACCACAGAGGAAAGCACAATCCAGTCCACATAGGAAAACAAAACCCAGTCCACCCAGGAAAGCGCGACCCAGTCCACACAGGATATCAAGTCAATCACATCAAAGATATTGATTGAAAACAAGACTCAGATCACACAGGTATACACTTCGTAAGGTGATAGAGATGATCAGATGAAGCCACTAATTCATCTAAGCTGTCGAACCCACATAAGATACAAGACCAGCTAAAATCTCGGACCCACAAAGGATACAAGACCAGCTACTCTACTGAACCCACTCAAGATAAAATTACAGTGGTCCTACTTCCAAACCCACATAGGATACAAGAACAGTATTCATCCTTGTTGGACCCTACGAATGATCCCAGTACAGTCGTCATCGCTGCCAAACCCACGGAGGATCCAAGTACATTCGTCCTCACTGCCGAACCCACGGAGGATCCAAGTACATTCGTCCGAACCCACGGAGGATCCAAGTACAGTCTTCCTCTCTACCGAACCCACAAAGGATCCAAGTATAGTCTTCCTCTCTACCGAAGCCACGGAGGATCCAGGTACAGTCATCATCGTCGCAGTCGCAACCAGCTCTAGGGTTCCCGCACGCAGCACACTCGATTCCGGGAGGGTCCGCTCCTCGATCCAAGGTTCGATACATCAACTATCACTAAGTCCATATTTTATGTATCCCAAAGTTCCTTATCATCAAAAGTAACCCAACACGACAGACGGTGCGTCAATCGGACGCCCGGTCTGAGAGTTATTGGTTTTTTCGTCCCAGGGGCTCGGTTGGTTTTTAAGCAAAAACAAACCTGACCGTACTAAAACTATGCCCAAACCTCATGTGGAGTAATCCAAAAGGACCTTCTCAAAAAAATTATCCCAACGCAATTAACAACACGTCAATCGGCTGTTCGGTCCTCAAGATATAAGTGTTTCCGCTCCAAGGTCCTGGTTGGTTTTGAGTTCGAACCAACCCTATCATTCCCAAAATTTTTCTAAACCTCGATTGTAATATACCAAAATGACCATATCAATCCTAGGATTCCTACGCAACTGACGGTGCATCGATCATAGGTTCGTAGCTCAAGTTATGGGCAAAATACCGAAAACGGTCCGAAGTGGGGGTCTGGGCCCGGTCTGACCCCCCCCCCCCCCCCCCCCCTCGGGTCGGCCCGAACCGGGTCTGGGTCCGGCTCGTTAGGGTGCGGCACGGTTCACGTGACCCTCCCCAGCTCGGCCGGGGGGGCATGCTCACTCGGCCATTGAGCCGAGCGGGGGGAACACGGTCCCCCCTTTGCGCTCCGCGGACGCGGCGCCTGGCACCGCGTCTCCCCCGGATCTCGCGTGGCCACGGGATCCGGCCTTCACCGCCGCATCTTTAGCCGTGGAGAGCTTCCACCGGCGGTGCATCGGGGTGTCGCCGCCTCCAAGTGGCCGTCCGGTACCGGCAGCCGCCTCAGGTCGTCGGCACTGCTGCACCGGCGTGGCGCGCCGGTAGTGTCTTCTGCGGACCACCGGATGTGCTCCGGTGGTCCGATTTGCCCGTCGTCGATGCCTGTGGCCCTCTCGGGACACACTCTTCACTACAACAGCTTACATAGTCCGTTTTGGTCCCATTTAATTATCACCCATCCATACGTGCACAAACAAACAATCTTCAGAGCGTCGTCGGGCCGTGTTTATTTGTTCTGCACCCTCCGCGTTAGCCGATAACAATTTTCCAAGGATAAAAAAGGATTCATGTTGTACGAATAACAAATTAACCCTAATAACAATGAAACAATCCACCCAGAATTTATCCCGCAAACAAATATTCCCAACCCGCAAATGAATTCATTTGCGGATCAACTTGATTATGATTTGACCCACGTTCTTTGTTTTAGAAGGGATGAATAATGGGAATATAACATACTCGTAAATAAACCCCTACCTCAAATAAAGAAGACAAAATTTGGCGTTGTGGTAGACGGCGTCACGGGGAAGAGGATCGTAGGCATCATCAGAGCACGCCGAGGAGGAAGCAGCATCTCATCTCTTACCGCGGAGAAGAGAAAGGGTGGTGCATCATTGATCTCTGAGGAACTGGCATTCTTCGTCGTTCTTCGTCAGAGGTTAGCATTCTTTGTCGTTCTTTGTCAGAGACCGACGTTCTTCCAAAAGATCCAAAGCTCTCTCGATCTCTTTCGTACAACGAAAGTTCTTCCCCAAATTAAATAATAGGTTCCCCTATTATTTAATTACACACACAAAGAAACTCTAGATTTTATACACCACACTTAAATAAACATGTTGACAATTAATTAAGGGAGAGGGAAGGTCCCCATTTAATTTAAATGCGTTGGAAATTAAATGGGGGGTTTTCCAAATTAAAGAGGTGTTATTAAAGATATTAGATGAAATTTAAAAGGTGGGGCTCGTGCGGGCCCACATCTCTCTAACATCCCCACATGGGTAGTTAAGTGGTTGTGGGCCCCACTCTTAACTACCCATGGGAGGGAAAACCACCTTAAGAAAAAAAATTGTTCTGAAAATTTTTATTTACTTCTTAAATAAACCCCCAAAAAATATCTCCTTCTCCTTTGCAAACGCAACTATGGTAAGTGTTCCCTTAAGAAATTATCGGCGCTACGGTTTCATCGGTGCCCTCAGATTTTAATTCCAAGCACCGGTTCAAAAGATAGAAAACCCTGCTCGTTCGATCGCTGAACGTACCTGAGCTAAACTTACGAGATTTATTTCGGGCACACCGGGCCTCGGAATCAAGTGTTGTCAAAAGCCACATACTCGTAAAATTCCAAAGTATTTTTCAAAAACAATTCATTGAAATTTCAGGGTCTTTACATAAATTCATATCTTTAATGAACCAATTTTTTAGTCGTATTTTAAAATAAGATAAAAATATGTTCAATATTACATCTTGAAATGAAATACATAATATAAATTCCATTGTAAGCTTTTATGAATCATATATTATACTTTTATTTCCATCATAATATTCATCTTTGAATCCTAGGGAGAATAAAACATAATAAATCAGAGATATCATATTCTTAGTAAGGTTATGTAGTAAAACAAATTTTATCATAAAAATTAACACTTTTCCTGGTGAACAACTAAAAATACATGCCTTAAAAACATTATTGAGCATAATATGGAAGGAATAATAGATGGGTAAATAATTCCATATAAATTATTATATGAGAATGAAACATATAAATTGATATTATAGTTTTCTAATAATATCATTGTTTATCAATTTATAATTCCACAATTAGGGAATGCATCATGCTGGACATCTGAAACATTTTTCAAGGCCACGACCAAGACGTTTGAAAATACTATTGTAAGGCCAAGGACAAAACAGAATTCTATTTTGTCCCATTCCACCTACTGATTCCACGAGGGGATACATAGGTCACCACCCATCACCTTTTATTCCTAGCTAATTCCTCATATTAAATGTTCTAAAAATAAACAACATGAACATATTTTATAATTTTCCCCAATAAGTATACATAAACACTATCCAATTTGAGTATTATAGAGAATTGAATCATGATAGAACATCTAAAGTAAAAAATGATAATAATCAATTTAATACAATATGGTAGATGATAAAAATAAGATACAAACCTCAATAATATGTCAAATTCTACAGAGGTGTTGAAATAAGCAGAAATACTCTAATAAAAACATAGATAAATGTTCGAGAAAAATACACTTTTACATTGAAAAGAGAGTTATTATGGAAAATTATTTGATTAAAAATAGAAATTAAAAAAATTATTACTTCCATATTGAAATGAGTGTTTTTATAAAACTATTTGTGGAATAAAAATATTATATATTTAACATGAAAATAGGTAAGAATATGATAAGTTCTCTGGAATCAGGCTTGTTTATCAAGACGAATTAAGGAAGATCATTTTAAAAAATATAACAACTCATAAAATAAAGTTGGATTATGATTGTACACATATATAGAACATTAATACATAATTTATGAGGAGTAAATAATAATAATTAAGAAATTAATTTGGATTAAGGTGGAAAATGATTAAATTGAAGTAAAATGGAGGTTCAAGTAGAAACCTCATACCTTATGTCTGAACATGTTCTTCATTTGACGTTAACATATTGTATATTATAATTAAATACATTAATTAATTCTCTAATAACCTTATATACGTGTATTTTATTCCTTATAAATTTTTTACATTCATTTATGGAATTTTGGATGACTTTGAAGATATAATTTTATTTCAATGGAGTGTTCGATTTCTTGGTTTTCCTAATCAGTATACTTTTATATGAGTATGGATGTTCATGAGGAATTGGTGTAATTCCAAAAAAATTGAATTTATATGATACTATAGATAATCCATAATATTTAAATGTTGAATTAATTATTTAGGTTATATGGTATTGTGATGAGTTATTAGATAGAACATTAGTTATAATCATTATGATTATTTTAGCAATATTACGATAGTTACGAACTATTTTTGTCGTATAAATTTGTATTATGTAAATTTACTGGTTACAGAATATTGAATAGGATATTACAGATATATTATAGTCTGTTTTAGCCATAAAAATTGGTCTCATAACCATCTGTGAAGTAGATATTTAAAATTCAAGGTTCATCTTCCATGAAGGTTGTAAATCGGCACCCCTCGTACAATGATTTAGTTTTTTTAAAGAGAGATAGACAATATTTTGGGGAAGGATATTTCATTAAAGTGACATAAATATAGTATATAGATGATATAAGAGCTAAAATGATCATTTTGGCAGAGAAGGTCAAGTCAATATAAGAAACAATCATAAATTGAAAATAAAATTAAAAGATAAATGAAGAGAGTTTACCTCATGAAATATCCCCCATTAGTACATCCATAGGGGGAGGGGTTTTTGAAATTTTGTATATAACAAGACCTCCTAGAAGTGGGTATAGATTAAAGAATTTTATTTTGGAATAACATTGCAATGTTTCAAGGCATAGAGGATTGAGGACAAAATTGAGTGAGGGGTAGTATTTATAGTGGAGGATATGATGGGGTTTCCATTATATTAATCATTATTTTATTATTTTTCACATGAATTTTTATATTATTGATTAATTATACTAAAATAGTAATATGTATATATGAGTTCCAAATAATTTCCATTTACATCATCCATTACTCAAACATGATGAATAAATACATTTATTAAGCATATTTTGTAATTTATCAAATTTCACTATTCACCAAAAATTCATGTATTTCATAAAAATCCCAAAAGTTCCCCATAACTAATTTTTAAAATGTAGAATTAAAAAAATAAAGTCCATTAGATGAAATATTTTTTTATGAATATGATAAATTTAAATTAAAATCAAAATCATCAATTACTCAAAAAATATAGTTTATAAATTTAAAACTAGTTTAAATACACCCTGAAAGTTAACTACTCTCAAATTAAATTATCCAGAAATCAAAGTAAAACATAAATATATATTTATTAATATATTTTATGAAAATATTTTATATTTTAAATAAATTTATTAATTTAAAATTGTAGTTAAATATTTATTACTCACGAAATTAACGACACTTAATTATTAATTTTTGAAATATTCACTCTCATTTGTGAGGTGCCTAAATATTATTTATACATATATGGGTGAGGTTAATGATTATATGTGTCATATTATTATTTATAATGGTACATTACTATTAATATGGCCATGTTAATATTCAACAAAAATTTATTTTCATCCTATCAAACGATAAATATATTTCAGATCACAATTGTGTATTTGCATTTTTCTGAATTTGAAAAACAATGTTAGAAAAATTATTTTTAACAACTATGTTATAATAACTATGTTTTGTTTCAAATTGAGGTATAATTTCATTCTATAAATTTTGTATTAAATTTATTTTTTAAACCATGGTTTTTATCATTTCTCCCCCTTACGAGAATTTCTTCCTTGAAGTTTCAAAAATGTAACCTTATAAAAAGAATTGGGTAGGTCGTCATCATAAGTTCCTCACCCTCCCAAATTGCCTATAAATTCTATGATTTTTCCAAATATCATTTACTAGTTGAGTCGTTTGATTACTCAACACATATTCTTTTGTGTCTTGAATTTGGAGAGGAACTTTATTGTAAGATAATTCCATTCCCAATTATATACCATCAGATATGTGTACAAGTGTTGGGTCTAGCATGTACATTCACAAAAATTGGGCCCAGAACACCTTATGTACATTAGAAAGGCTAGATATAGTTTCCAAAAGATAATAAACAACTCTAATTCACTTCATACTTTTAAAAAGGTCTAATGTACAAGGAGATCATTATCCCTTTCTTCCAAAAACATAAAACTGTCATCCATAGAGATACTTTTAGGAAAACATGATCTACCACATGAAATTCCAAATACACCATTAAATTATTATCATATCCCTTTTTCTTGATTTTAGATTATTTCATAAGTATTTTAATAGTCTTTAACTTTCCTATTGATTCCTTCAAACGCTCTGGTCCAACAAGTTTCCTTTCACCAACAACATCCAAACATGTCGGTGTACAAAATTTCTTTCCATACAATGATTTATATGTTTCCATTTGAATACATGAATGGAAAATATTTTTTTGGAAAACTATACAAAAGGTAAATACAAATTCCATATTCCTTTAATGTAATGTGAATATGATCTGAAATTTTCATCTAAATTTGGATTCATACTTTCTGATTTCCCATCTGATTGTGGGTGATAAGCAATACTCAAACGTAGTTCATTATCCATGTCTATTTGATGAAATTTCAGTAATATCAATGTGAAAAATGGATCATGATCATAAATAATTGATATAGGTTCTCAAATAATTTCAAAACATCTATAATATTGAGCTGTGTGAGGCTTTTGAGTGGAAAATCCTCTATTATAGAGTGGAAATGTGGAGATTTGTTAATTTGATCAACAATCATTAATATTGAATCATTCATCCATGTATGTTTTGGTAATCCAGTGAAAAATACATAGTTTTGCCATCCCATTTACATGTAGTAATATGAAGAGGTTTCATTACTCCTCTATGATTTGTTTTGGACTTCACTTGTTGAAAGAATAAAAAACATAATACATTATATGCAATTTGTAGCTTCAATTTTTCCTGCAAAAAATTATCCTTCAAATATCCGTACATCAAAGTGCTACTAGGGTGTATAAAGAAATATGAACTACGGGAATCCACCAATAACTCCCTTTTTAATAATCTCATAGTCAAATTTAGTACTATTAATTATTTCCAATAAATATAGTTGGGAAACCAATTGAAAAAGTAATGATGCTTCACCCTCTTTGACAATTCCCATATTTATCCATGCTAGATCAATGTACATATGATTCTTGTCAATCCCCATTTTTTTATAACTACATGATCCTTCCTGCTCAATGAATCTTCCACCTTAGTTTCCTTCTTTAGATGGTTTTGTATAGAATAACCATAATCCTTTAGTAACTCGAGCCATTTCATTTGCCTCACGTTGAGTTAGTTCTATGAGAATATCTATTTCAAGATTATGGGATCAGTATATATTTCACATATTTCACCATATAGATAATTTCTCCATGTATTCATTGAAAGGATTATAGCTGCTGATTCTAGATCTTGAGTTGGATAGTTCTGTTCATGAATCTATAATCACCTTGATGCATAAGCAATAAATCTATCATTTTGGATTATGAAACAACCAATTCCTTCCAATTATTCATTATAATAAATCAAAGATACACCATTTCCTAATGATTTAGTCAATATAGAACCATTCACTAACTTATTCTTCAACTATTCAAAAAATTATTCACATTATTATTTCATTAAGAACATAATCCTTTTATGAGTAATCTTGGTTAATGGGTTAGCTAATCTGGTGATGTTTTGAACCGAATACCAATAATGTCCTACAAAATTTAATAAACTTTGTATGTTGGTTATGTTCATTGGATAAGGCCTTTCATGAACTAACTATGTCCTTGAATGATCTACTATTATTCAATCATTAGAGAAAATATGGACATGGGGTGAAACAGTTCGAATCATGAATTCACACTAGTTAAAATTCCCATATAACTCATTTATTTTAAGATTCTACAGAATAATGCACAATTTAATCTCATTATCTTTGTATATTTTGGATTATAACATGATAACATCAATAAATAGTCCAATAAAGTCATCATGATATTCCATGAAAACTCTATTCATTATATCAATTAAAATAGATGGTACATTATTCATCCCAAAAAGAATTATAGTAGACTCATAATTCCCATACCTAGTTTTAAATTCTATCCATGGAATATCTTCTTTCCTAAAGTAAAACTACTGATATTTGAATATATAGTCAATCACCGACAAATATTAGGCTCTGTGAACATGATCAAATAAATAATAAATGCAAGGATGAAGATACTTGGTATTCATTATAAGAGAATTGATCTCCATATAGTCAATATATAACTTTATAGATCCATCATTATTCATAACGAAAAGAACAGGAACGCCCCATATAGAAACAATACTTCTGATAAATCCCTTATCACTCAATTTCTCTAGTAGTATCATTAGATCTAATACTTCCATTATGAATGTTCTATAGGTGTATTTGATATAGGTCATTCACGAGGAACTAGATCTATAGAAAATTTTATTTCCCACTCTAGAGGATTTCCATACATCAATGCATCAATGCATCAACAGGAACATCCTTAATTTGAATATTTATTTCCTCACATATAGATATTGTTTTATCTTCCTCCCAAGTAATTTTATTTATTTGAGCTACTGAGGTGGATCTAGATAAGAATAAAATCACTAGTAATATTCTCAAAAGAAAAGGGATCAAAATTCTTCTCAAGAATTGTATCTTCATTCTTCTTGAACTAAATTTTCACATCGTAACATGAAATAATATTCATAACAAGAATTATATAAAATTTAATAATGTTTATGATGATAAGTTCATCAAATAAAACACGTTAATATGTCATAAGTAGGATTGATTGACACACATTTGTTGTAATGATACTTCCCTTATCAGTTTTTACTAATAACTCCTTTAGTAATTCAAATTTGAAATGTCTAATATTCTTGGAAAATTTAGATGATATAAAATAATGAAATGATCAAAAATAAAATAAATCATTGGATATGTATTAATAAGTGATTAACGTACCTACCGACAAATCATTAGTAATTTCATCATCAGTAGTTGTGATAGCATAATCTTATCCTTGCTCCATTTTATATCCCAGGGTAACGTTTCCTTGATTATTAGGAAACTAATTGTAATAATGTCCCATATTTTTACATCTTTATAATTGAAAATTCTTAGCTTCTTTTTTCCAATGAAATCACAAGATTGGTGGCCTCTTTATCTAAATTTATAATAGACTCAATTTCCATTTAAGAATTCTCTACAGTGTTTCTTTCCACAAGTATCACATGTTTGAATACATCCATTTTTAATAATCCCTTTATCCATTCATTCCTTCACCACCCACTTCATCACTTTAATTACATTAATGTCATAAGACATAAAGAATTTATTATCTATCGTGATTGTACATAAGACTATATCTACGTATGATGAGAATATTTGGGAAACCATTTCCATTGGATAGAATGTTTTTAAGGAACCAATGAATTGATCAATATTTCTCCATGGATTACATATGTAGTTTATAGAATTCCTTTATAGAATTGCATAATTGGGTTCATTCTTCATGATGTTTTCATCACCTTTTAGTTTCAAACACAATAATTTCATTTCTATATCTTCCAGTTGTTCTCATGGAAAATATTTTTCTAAGAATATTTCATTAAAGTTCATCCATTTAGTTTCTTATGCTTCATCCTCCTCCTTTTTTTTGAATTAATGAACATAATTAATATTCATCTCCCAATAAATGAAAGACATACATTATAACCTTCTACATTTCGTTACATCCTAAAGTGAGAAATATCTTCTCTAAGGTACTTGTCCACTACTCCGTAATGAATATAGTTGTAGTCCCATTGAATGATGTAGTCTATTATCGCATAAAATAGTATAACATTACTCCATGATATTTTGAATAAGGATTATACATACTAGTATGGTTATTATTCATTACTAGATTCAGTTTTCCTAGTATAGTTATAAGATTATCAGTAGTAGTCGCAACTTCATGACCAATATCATTATTTTGCATATGATGTAAATCCCTATATAGGATACATGATTTCACGCGGTTTCAATTTCTTCCACTAAAAACAATTTCTAAATAATTTCATACAATGAATTAGGTGATGAATAATAATTTATAATGTCGTACTATAAAAACACTTTAAATAAATTGAAATTTTATGACTATATAATTATATAACCATAAGCGTCATTTTTTTTGAAGAAAATTTTACATTTAAATCCATCATAATGTATTGTAAAAAATATTTTAATTATTTTTACCATATTCCCTAGGAATGTCAAACCAGTTTCTTAGTAAGAATCTTTGTCATGTACCAAGTTACTATGAGTCATGCTCGTAAAACATTGTCATATTTGTTACTCCAAGGATCATCTATTCAAAAACCACATACACATTTTTTATCTAGTAAGAGAAGTATTTTCATGGATGATCCACATAATCTATTTCATACAAAAATTATAGTATGTTCCTTTATGCTTATCATGAAATGCTACCTCGGTAATTTGTTATTTAGTCTACGTTTTCTTTATATAGTTTCCAATATGTATACTAAACATTCTCTGAAACAAACCGTAAGGAAACATACCCCAGTTTATAGGAGAAAGTAACTTATAGTAATATATTGGCATGATTAAAATAATGTTGTATCCTAATGGAAATAATAGTTTATCCGTTTTTGGAAACAAGATACAACCGTAAGTCCAATGAAACAACATGAAATTAATTATATAATAACAATTCTATTGGATGAATATATGACTCCTAGATTATCCCTACATGTCATTCATAATATTTATCTTTAAAACCTAGGGAAAATAAAACATAATAAAGGGGTGAGAACCAAATCTTATTGGGTATGTACTAGAGTTGAAGTTATCATAAAAATTAACACTTGGAATGGTGAACATCTAAAAACACATTCATTTAAAAACAGACATGAGAATAATATGACATGAATGAAATATTACTAAATAATACCGTATAAATTATCATAAGAGAATGAATCATAACCATTTATATTATATTAGTCAAATAATTACATGTTTTATCAATTTCTTATACGATAATAAAGGAATGAAAATTGTCGGACTACTGAAACATATTGTCAAGGCATCGGCCAAGATGCTTGGAAATTCTAGGGTAGGGCCTCGGCAAAACCCCACTTTTGTTTTGTCTAATGAGGAAATCTGTTAAATCAAGGGGTATGGTGGGCCTCACCATGAAATTATTAATTCCAATTAATTCCTTATATGAAAGGGGATAAACATAAACAACTTTATCATATAAAATTACTTTCCCCAATTCGTACATATAAACACTAACCATTCTGAGTGGCATGGTGACTGGTATCATGATAGCAAATCTATGGTGAAACTGATCATAAAATATATAAAAAATTAATTTATATGATAAAAACTAATATACTAGCCTTAATAAGATATAAAATTCAACAGAGGAGTTCAAATAGACAAAATTAATACATTAAAATCATCGACGATTTTTTGAAACAAATACACTATTTCATTGAAAAGAATTGTTCTTTTGGTAAAATATTTGAATAAAACCATTAATTAAAAAAACATATTTCCCATTATTTAATTATTGATTTTATAAAAATATTTTTTGTCTTTAAACCTGATATATATTTAATTTAAACATACATAAAAATTTGAGAAGATCTCTGGAATTTAGCTTGTTTATTGTGAACAATTGAGCAAGATCATTATAAAACATTAAAATTGCCATAAAATAAATAAGTATTATAATTAGTACATATATATATATAATTAAAAAATAATTTATGAAGAGTAAATAAGAATAATTAATAATTTATTTTGGATTAATTGAGATAATGATTGAACCGAATGAAAAATTGATGTTCAGGTAGAAAACCTTAAGCTTATTCCTGAACTTGTTCTACACATGTCATTAACATACTGGATAATCAAATTAATTCGATTATGTAATTAATTTATAACATTATATTAAATTATTTCATTCATTATAATTTTATTATGACCTTATATGAAATTTTGGATGAGTTATATGATATTATTTTTTTGTTTTGGGGCATTCGCTTCCTTGGTTTTCTAGATAGGTATACCTATATATGAGTATGCTAGTTCATGTGGAATTAGTAGAATTATCCAAAAATTAATTTATATAGTAATAAATAAATTTTAAAATATTATATGGTGACATATTTCATTCGGTTATTTGTTATGTGGATTATTTATTAAATAGAACTTTAGTGATAATCATTTAGATTATTTTTGATGATATTTCAATTTTTACGAACTAGTTTTGTCACATGAATTAGTATTGCATATATATACAGATAAATGAATATTTAATCTGTTCTTATTAATATATTATAGTCTGTTACCACCATAAAAAAATTTAATGAACATACCCAAAATATAAATTGAATAACGACGGTTTTTTCCATGACGGTCGTAAATCGGCACCTTACGGATTATGATTTTAGATTTATAACAAATGATTAATAGATATTAGTTAATTGAAGGATATTCCACTAAAATGTAATAATTAAATAATATTAATGATATTGGAGGTTTCATGATAATTTTTTTAGAGGAGTTGAGTAAAATATAAGAAATGATAATAAATTGAAAATGAAATTAAAAGAAAAATGATGATGGTTTTCCTCTGGAAATATCCACATTGAGAACATCTTTATTTGTTTGGGTTTATGTATTTTGGAAAGAAAAATATATCATGGAAGTTGGAAGAGACTATGGAATTGTATTTCGGAAGAATTTTTATAATCTTCATGGCATAGAGGAGTGAGAAGATGTGGGAGTGGGGGTATTATTTATAATGGTGGAGAGGGTGGTTTTTCCATTATTTTAATCATTATTTTATTATTTTCACTATATAAAAAGAATTTTATTGATTATTGTGATCTAAAAAAATAATAGATATATGTGAGTTAGATAAAATGTCCATGTAAATCATCCATGACTAAAACCTGATGCATAAATTCATTTATTTATCTTATTTCGTAAATTATCAAATTTCAGTATTCACCAAAAATGAAGTATTTCAGAACAGTCCCAAAAATTCACCCTATCTATTTTTCGACATGTTGAATTAAAAAATGAACTCTATTTTATCAAAATATTTTTCCCCATATGATAAATTTAATTTTTTAATAAAATCACCATTTACTCAAAAATGTAGTTTTTATAATTAAAATTGGTTTAATAACACCATAAAAATTAACTAATGTCTCATTAAATTATCCTAAAATAATAGTATAAAGAAATTTTGATTTAGGAATATATTTTATTAAAATTAATTTTATTTTAAAAAAATTGTCAATTCAATATTATAGTTAAATATTTATTACTCACCAAAATACCAACAGTTAATTATTAATTTTTAAAATATTGACACTCCTTAATAAGGTGCCTATTTTCTTATACTTACATGGGAGAGGTTAATATTCATAATATCCAAATTAGTATTCATAATGGTACTTTAATCATTATAAGGGTCATGTTACTATTCTCCAAAAATGTAATGATACTTCCCTTATCAGTTTTTACTAATAACTCCTTTAGTAATTCAAATTTGAAATTTCTAATATTCTTGGAAATTTTGGAAGATATAAAATAATGAAATGATCGAAAATAAAATAAATCATTTGATATGTATAAAGAAATTATTAACGTACCTATC
This sequence comes from Viscum album, assembly GCA_963277665.1. Classification (NCBI taxonomy): domain Eukaryota; kingdom Viridiplantae; phylum Streptophyta; class Magnoliopsida; order Santalales; family Viscaceae; genus Viscum; species Viscum album. Next base: position 435,735,205 of record OY728127.1, on the reverse strand, counting down.
GACAAATCTTTAGTAATTTCATCATCAGTAGTTGTGATAACATAATCTTATCCTTGCTTCATTTTATATCCTAGGGAAAAGTCTACTTGATTATTAGGACAATAATTAGAATAATGTCCCATCTTTTTACATCTTTATAATTGAACATTATTATATTATTTTTTCCCATGAAATCACAAGATTGGTTGCCTCTTTCTCTAAATTTATAATAGACTCAATTTCCATTTAATAATTCTCTACAGTGTTTCTTTCCAAAAGTATCACATGTTTAAATACATCCATTTTTAATAATCCCTTAATCGATTCATTCCTTCACCACCCACTTCTTCACTTTCATTACATTAATTTCATAAGGCATAGAGAATTTGTTATCTATCGTGATGGTACATAAGACTATATCTATGTATGATGAGAATATTTGGGAAACCATTTCCGTTTGATAGAATGGTTTTAAAGCACCAATGAATTGATCAATATTTCTCCATGGATTACATATGTAGTTTATATAATTACTTTATATAATTGTATAATTGGGTTCAATCTTCATGATTTTTTCATCACCTTTTAGTTTCAAACACAATAATTTCATTTCTATATCTTCCCATTGTTCTCATGGAAAATATTTTTCTATGAATATTTCATTAAAGTTCATCCATTTAGTTTCTTCTGCTTCATCCTCCTCCTTTCTGTTTTGAATTAATGAACACAATTAATCTTCATATCCCAATAGATGAAAGACATACATTATAACCTTATAAATTTCGTTACATCCTAAAGTGAGAAATATCTTCTCTAAGGAACTTTTCCACTACTCCGTAATGAATATCGTTGTAGTCCCATTGAATGATGTAGTCTATTATCGCATAAACTAGTATAAAATTACTCCATGATATTGTGAATAAGGATTATCCATACTAGTATGGTTATTATTGATTACTAGATTCATTTGTCCTAGTATTGTTATAAGATTCTCGGTAGTAGTCGCAACTTCATGACCAATATCATTATTTTTCATATGATGTAAATCCCTATATAGGATACATGATTTCACGCAGTTTCAATTGATTCCACTAGAAACTATTTCTAAATAATTTCATACAATGAATTAGGTGATGAATAATAATGTATAATTTCATACTAGAAAAACACTTAAAATAAATTGAAATTTTATGTCTCTATAATTATATAACCATAAGTGTCATTTTTTTGAAGAAAATTTTACATTTAAATCCATCATAATGTATTGTAAAAAATATTTGAATTATTTTTACCATATTCCCTAGGACTGTCAAACCAGGTTCTTAGTAAGACTCTTTGTCATGTACCAAGTTACTATGAGTCATGCTCGTAAAACATTGTCATATTTGTTACTCCAAGGATCATCTATTAAAAAACCACATCCACATTTAGTATCTAGTAAGATAAGTATTATAATGGATGATCCACATAATCTATTTCATACCGAAATTATATTATGTTCCTTTATTCTTATCATGAAATTATACCTTATGAAATTGTTCTTTTGTCTACATTTTCTTTATATAGTTTCCAATATGTCTACTAAACATTATCTGAAACAAAATGTAAGGACACATACCCCAGTTTACAGGAGAAAGAACCTTATATTAATATATTGGCATGATTATAATAATGTCGTATCCTGATGGAAATAATAGTTTAGCAGTTTTGGGAAACAAGATACAAACTTAAGCCCAACGTTACAACATGAAATGATTTATATAATAACAATTCCATTGGATGAATATATGAATCCTAGACTATCCCTACATGTCATTCATAATATCTATCTTTAAAACCTAGGGAAAACAAAACATAATAAAGGGGTGAGATCCAAATATTATTAAGGGTATGTAATAGATTTGAAGTCATCATAAAAATTAACACATGGCATGCTAAACATCTAAAAACACATTCCTTTAAAAACATACATGATAATAATATGACATGAATAAAAGATTACTAAATAATTCCGTATAAATTATCATAAGAGAAGGAATCATAACCATTTATATTATATTAGTCAAATAATTACATGGTTTATCAATTTCTCATACGATAATAAAGGAATGAAAATTTTCAGACAACTAAAACATATTATCAAGGCATCGGCCAAGACGCTAGGAAATTCTAGGGTAGGGCCTCGGCAAAACCCCACTTTTGTTTTGCCTAATGAGGAAATCTGTTGAATCAAGGGGTATAGTGGGCCTCGCCATGAAATTATTAATTCCAATTCATTCCATATATGAAAGTGGATAAACATAAACAACTTGATCATATGAAATTACTTTCCCCAATTTGTACATATAAACACTAACAATTCTGAGTGGCGCGGTGACTGGTATCATGATAGCACATCTATAGTGAAACTGATCATAAAATATCTAAAAAATTAATTTACATGATAAAAAATAATATACTAACCTTAATAAGACATAAAATTCAACAGAGGTGTTCAGATAGACAAAATTAATACATTAAAATCATCGATGATTTTTTGAAACAAATACACTATTTCTTTGAAAAGAATGATTCTTTTGGTAAAATATTTGAATAATACCATTAACGGAAAAAAAATATTTCACATTATTTAATTATTGGTTTTATAAAAATATTTTTTTTCTTTAAACCTTCTATATATTTCATTTAAAATAAATAAAAATTTGAGAAGATCTCTAGAATTCAGCTTGTTTATTGTGAGGAATTGAGCAAGACCATTATAAAACATTAAAATTGCCATAAAATAAATAAGGATTATAATTATTACATATATATAGAAAATTAAAAAATAATTTATGAGGAGTAAATAAGAATAATTAATAATTTAATTTGGATTAATTGAGATAATTATTGAACCGAATGAAAAATCAAGGTTCAGGTAGAAAACCTTAAGCTTTTGCCTGAACTTATTCTACACATGTCATTAACATACTGGATAATCAAATTAAATCGATTATGTTATTAATTTATAACATTATATTAAATTATTTCATTCATTATAATTTTATTATGACCTTATATGACATTTTGGATGAGTTATATGATATTATTTTATTGTTTTGGTGCATTCGCTTCCTTGGTTTTCTAGATAGGTATGCCTGTATATGAGTATGGTAGTTCATGTGGAATTGGTACAATTCTCCAAAAATTAATTTATATCGTAATAAATAAATTTTAAAAGATTATATGGTGACATATTTCATTTGGTTATTTGTTATGTGGATTATTCATTAAATAGAACATTAGTGATAATCATTTAGATTATTTTTGATGATATTTCAATTTTTACGAACTAGTTTTTTCATATGAATTATTATTGCATATATATAAAGATAAATGAATATTTAATATGATGTTATTAATATATTATAGTCTGTTACAACCATAAAAAAATTTCATGAACATACCCAAAGGATAAATTGAATAACGACGGTTTTTTTCCATGACGGTCGTAAATCGGCACCTTACGGATGATGATTTTAGTTTTATAACAAATAATTAAGAGATATTATTAATTGAAGGTTATTTCATTAACATGTAATAATTAAATAATATTAATGATATTGGAGGTATCATGATATTTTTTTTAGAGGAGTTTAGTAGAATATAAGAAATAATAATAAATTGAAAATGAAATTAAAAGAAAAATGATGATGGTTTTCTTCTTGAAATATCCACATTGAGAACATCTTTATTTGTTTGTGTTTATGTATTTTGGAAAGAAAAATATATCATGGAAGTTTGAAGATACTATGGAATTTTATTTGGGAATAATTTTTATAATCTTCACGGCATAGAGGAGTGAGAAGATGTGGGAGTGGGGGTATTATTTATAGTGGAGGAGATGATGGTTTTTCCATTATTTTAATCATTATTTTATTATTTTCACTCTATAAAATTAATTTTCTTGATTATTGTGATCTAAAATACTAATAGGTACATGTGAGTTCAATCCAATGTCCATGTAAATCATCCATGACTCAAACATGATGCATAAATTCATTTATTTATCTTATTTCGTAAATTATCAAATTTCAGTATTCACCAAAAATGAAGTATTTCAGAAAAGTCCCAAAAATTCACCCTATCTGTTCTTAAACATGTTGAATTAAAAAATGAACTATATTTTATCAAAATATTGTTCCACATATGATAAATTTAATTTTTTTAATAAAATCATCATTTACTCAAAAATGTAGTTTTTATAATTAAAACTGGTTTAATAACACCATAAAAATTAACTAATGTCTCATTAAATTATCCTAAAATAATATGATAAAGAATTTTGATTTAGGAATATATTTTATTAAAATTAATTTTATTTTAAACAAATTTATTAATTCAACATTATAGTTAAATATTTATTACTCACCAAAATACCAACACTTAATTATTAATTTTTAAAATATTGAAACTCCTTAATAAGGTTCTTATTTTCTTTATACTTACATGGGAGAGGTTAATTTTCATAATGTCCGAATTATTATTCATAATGGTACTTTAATTTTTATAAGGGTCATGTTACTATTCACCAAAAATGTAATGATACTTCCCTTATCAGTTTTTACTAATAACTCCTTTAGTAATTCAAATTTGAAATGTCTAATATTCTTTGAAAAATTGGAAGATATAAAATAATGAAATGATCTAAAATAAAATAAATCATTGGATATGTATGAATAAATGATTAACGTACCTACCGAAAAATCTCTAGGAATTTTATCATCAGTAGTTGTGAAAGCATAATCTTATCCTTGCTCCATTTTATATCGTAGGGTAAAGTTTCCTTGATTCTTAGGACAATAATTGGAATAATGTCCCATATTTTTACATCTTTATAATTGAACATTATTAGCTTATTTTTTCCAATGAAATCACAAGATTGGTGGCCTCTTTCTATAAATTTATAACAGACTCAATTTCCATTTAAGAATTATCTATAGTGTTTCTTTCCACAAGTATCACATGTTTGAATACATCCATTTTTAATAATCCCTTTATCCATTCATTCATTCACCATCCACTTCTTCACTTTCATTAAATTAATTTACTAAGATGTAGAAAATTTATTATCTATCTTGATTGTACATAAGACTATATCTTCGTATGATGAGAATATTTGGGAAAACATTTACATTCGATAGAATGGTTTTAAAGCACCATTGAATTGATCAATATTTCTTCATGGATTACATATGTAGTTTATATAATTCCTTTATAGAATTGTATAATTGGGTTCAATCTTCATGATGTTTTCATAACCTTTTAGTTTCAAACACAATAATTTCATTTCTATATCTTCCCGCTGTTCTCATGGAAAAAAATTTTATAAGAATATTTCATTAAAGTTCATCCATTTAGTTTCTTCTACTTCATCCTCCTCCTTTTTGTTTTGAATTAATGAACACAATTAAACTTCATCTCCCAATAGATGAAAGAAATACATTATAACCTTCTACATTTCGTTACATCCTAAAGTGAGAAATATCTTCTCTAAGAAACTTGTCCACTACTCCGTAATGATTATAGTTGTAGTCCCATTGAATGATGTAGTCTATTGTCGCATAAACTAGTATAACATTACTCCATGATATTGTGAATAAGGACTATCCATACTAGTATGGTTATTATTCATTACTATATTTAGTTGTCCTAGTATAGTTATAAGATTCTCAGTAGTAGTCGCAAATTCATGACCAATATCATTATTTTTCATATGATGTAAATCCCTATATTGGATACATGATTTCATGCGGTTTCAATTTCTTCCACTAGAAACCATTTATAAATAATTTTATACAATGAATTAGGTGATGTATAAAAATGTATAATGTCGTAATAGAAAAACACTTAAAATAAATTGAAATTTTATAACTGTATAATTATATAACCATAAGCATCATTTTTTTGGAGAAACTTTTACATTTAAATCCATCACAATGTATTGTAAAAAATATTTGAATTATTTTTACCATATTCCCTTGGACTATCAAGCCGGGTTCTTAGAAAGACTATTTGACATGTACCAAGTTACTATGAGTCATGCTCATAAAACATTGTCATATTTGTTACTCCAAGGATCATCTATTCAAAAACCACATCCACATTTAGTATCTAGTAAGAGAAGTATTTTCATGGATTATCCACATAATATATTTCATAACAAAATTATAGTATGTTCCTTTATTCTTATCATGAAATTATTCCTTAGGAATTTCTTCTTTAGTCTACGTTTTAATTATATAGTTTCCAATATGTCTACTAAACATTATCTGAAACAAACTGTAAAGACACATACCCCAGTTTACATGAGCAAGTACCTTATAGTAATATATTGGCATGATTACAATAATTTTGTATCCTGATGGAAATAATAGTTTAGTAGTTTTGGGAAACAAAATACAAACTCAAGTCCAACGTTATAACATGAAATGAATTATATAATAAAAATTCCATTGGATGAATATATGACTCCTAGATTATCCCTACATGTCATTCATAATATTTATCTTTAAAACCTAGGGAAAATAAAACATAATAAAGGGGTGAGATCCGAATCATATTAAGGGTATGTAGTAGAGTTGAAGTTATCATTAAAATTAACACTTGGCATGGTGAACATCTAAAAACACATTCCTTTAAAAACATACATGAGAATAATATGACATGAATGAAATATTACTAAATAATTCCATATAAATTATCATAATAGAATGAATCATAACCATTTATATTATATTATTCAAATAATTATATGGTTTATTAATTTCTTATACGATAATAAAGGAATGAAAACTTTCGGACAACTGAAACATATTTTCAAGGCATCAGCCAAGACACTTGGAAATTATAAGGTAGGGCCTCGACAAAACCCCACTTTTGTTTTGCCTAATGAAGAAATCTGTTGAATCAAGGGGTATAGTGGGCGTTGCCATGAAATTATTAATTCAAATTCCTTCCTTATATTAAAGGGGATAAACATAAACAACATGATCATATGAAATTACTTACCCCAATTCTTACATATAAACACTAACTATTCTGAGTGGTGTGGTGACTGGTATCATGATAGCACATCTATAGTGAAACTCATCATAAAATATCTAAAAAAGTAATTTATATGATAAAAAATAATATATTAACCTTAATAAGACATAAAATTAAACAAAGGTGTTCAAATAGACAAAATTAATACATTAAAATCATCGACGATTTTTTGAAACAAATACACTATTTCATTGAAAAGAATTGTTCTTTTGGTAAAATATTTGAATAAAACCATTAATGGAAAAAAAATATTTCCCATTATTGGATTATTGGTTTTATGAAAATATTTTGTGTCTTTAAACCTGATATATATTTCATTTAAAAATACATACAAATTTGAGAAGATCTCTGGAATTCATCTTGTTTATTGTGAAGAATTGAGAAAGATCATTATAAAACATTAAATTTTCCATAAAATAAATAAGGATTATAATTATTACAGATATATAGAAAATTAAAAAATAATTTATGAGTAGTAACTAAGAATAATTAATAATTTAATTTTAATTAATTGATATAATGATTGAACTGAATGAAAAATCGAGGTTCAGGTAGAAAACTTTAAGCTTATGCCTGAACTTGTTCTACACATGTCATTAACATACTGGATAATCAAATTAAATAGATTATGTAATTAATTTATAACATTATATTAAATAATTTCATTCATTATAATTTTATTATGACCTTATATGACATTTTGGATGAGTTATATGATATTATTTTATTGTTTTGGAGCATTCGCTTCTTTGGTTTTCTAGATATGTATAACTGTATATGAGTGTGGTAGTTCATGAAGAATTGGTACAATTCTCCAAAAATTAATTTATATGTTAATAAATAAATTTTAAAATATTATATGGTGACATATTTCATTTGGTTATTACTTATGTGGATTATTTTTTAAATATAACATTAGTGATAATCATTTAGATTATTTTTTATAATATTTTAATTTTTACGAACAAGTTTTGTCATATGAATTAGTATTGTGTGTATATATAGATAAATAAATATTTAATATGTTATTATAAATATATTATAGTTTGTTACAACAATAAAAAATTTCATGAACATACCCAAAGGATAAATTGAATAACGACGGTTTGTTTTCCATGACGGTCGTAAATCGGCACCTTACGGATTATGATTTTAGATTTATAACAAATGATTAAGAGATATTAGTTAATTGAAGGATATTTCATTAACATGTAATAATTAAATAATGTTAATGATATTGAAGGTATCATGATAATTTTCTTATAGTAGTTGAGTATAATATAAGAAATGATAATAAATTGCAAATGAAATTAAAAGAAAAATGATGATTGTTTTCCTCTTGAAATATCCACATTGAGAACATCTTTATTTGTTTGGGTTTATGTATTTTGGAAAGAACAGTATATCATGGAATTTGGAAGAGACTATGGAATTTTATTTGGTAATAATGTTTATAATCTTCATGGTATAGAGGATTGAGAAGATGTGGGAGTGGGGGTATTATTTATAATGAAGGAGAGGATGGTTTTTTGATTATTTTAATCATTATTTTATTATCTTCACTCTATAAAATGAATTTTTTTTGATTATTTTGATCTAAAATACTAATAGATATATGTGAGTTTGATCCAATATCCATGTAAATCATCCATGACTCAAACATGATGCATAAATTCATTTATTTATCTTATTTCGTAAATTATCAAATTTTAGTATTCACCAAAATTGAAGTATTTCAAAAAAGTCCCAAAAATTCACCCTATCTATTTTTCGACATGTTGAATTAAAAAATTAACTCTATTTAATAAAAATATTTTTCCCCATATGATAAATTTAATTTTTTAATAAAATCATCATTTACTCAAAAACGTAGTTTTTATAATTAAAAAGGGTTTAATAACACTACAAAACTAACTAATGTCTCATTAAATTATCCCAAAATAATAGAATAAAGAAATGTTGATTTAGGAATATATTTTATTAAAATTAATTTTATTTTGAACAAATTTATTAATAAAACATTATAGTTAAATATTTATTACTCACCAAAATACCAACACTTAATTATTAATTTTTAAAATATTGACACTCCTTAATAAGGTGCCTATTTTTGATACATACATGGGAGAGGTTAATATTAATAATTTCCAAATTAGTATTCATAATGGTACTTTAATATTTATAAGGGTCATGTTACTATTCACCAAAAATGTAATGATACTTCCCGTATCAGTTTTTACTAATAACTCCTTTAGTAATTCAAATTTGAAATGTCTAATATTCTTGGAAAATTTGGATGATATAAAATAATGAAATGATCTAAAGTAAAATAAATCATTTGATATGTATGAAGAAATGATTAACTTACCTACCGACAAATCTTTAGGAATTTCATCATAATTAGTTGTCATAGCATAATCTCATCCTTGCTCCATTTTATATCCCAGGGTAATGTTTCCTTGATTATTAGGAAAATAATTGGAATAATGTCCCATCTTTTTACATCTTTATAATTGAACATTCTTAGCTTCTTTTTTCTAATGAAATCACAATATTGGTTGCCTCTTTCTCGAAATTTATAATAGACTAAATTTCCATTTAAGAATTCTCTACAGTGTTTCTTTCCACAAGTATCACATGTTTGAATACATCCATTTTTAATAATCCATTTATCCATTCATTCCTCCACCACCCACTTCTTCACTTTCATTACATTAATTTCATAAGACATAGAGAATTTATTATCTATTGTAATTGTACATAAGACTATATCTGTGTATTATGAGAATATTTGGGAAACCATTTCTGTTGGATAGAATGTTTTTAAAGCACCAATGAATTGATCAATATTTCTCCATGGATTACATATGTAGTTTATATAATTCCTTTATATAATTGTATAATTGGGTTCAATATTCATGATTTTTTCATCACCTTTTAGTTTCAAACACAATAATTTCATTTCTATATCTTCCCGCTGTTCTCATGGAAAATATTTTTCTAAGAATATTTCATTTAAGTTCATCCGTTTAGTTTCTTCTACTTCATCCTACTCCTTTTTGTTTTGAATTAATTAACACAATTAATCTTCATCTCCCAATAGATTAAAGACATAAATTATAACCTTCTACATTTCGTTACATCCTAATGTGAGAAATATCTTCTCTAAGGAACTTGTCCACTACTCCGTAATGAATATAGTTGCAGTCCCATTGAATGATGTAGTCTATTATCACATAAACTAGTATAACATTACTCCATGATATTGTGAATAAGGATTATACATACTAGTATGGTTATTATTGATTACTAGATTCAGTTATCCTAGTATAGTTATAAGATTCTCGGTAGTAGTCACAAATTCATGACCAATATCATTATTTTTCATATGATGTAAATCCCTATATAGGATACATGATTTCATGCAGTTTCAATTGCTTCCACTTGAAACCATTTATGAATAATTTAATAAAATGAATTAGGTGATGAATAATAATGTATAATGTCGTACTAGAAAAACACCTAAAATAAATTGAAATTTTATGACTCTATAATTATATAACCATAAGCGTCATTTTTTGAAGAAAATTTTACATTTAAATCCATCATAATGTATTGTAAAAAATAATTGAATTATTTTTACCATATTCCCTAGGACTGTCAAACTAGTTTCTTAGTAAGACTCTTTGTCATGTACCAAGTTACTATGATTCATGCTTGTAAAACATTGTCATATTTGTTACTCCAAGGATCATCTATTCAAAAACCACATCCACATTTTGTATCTAGTAAGAGAAGTATTTTCATGGATGATCCAAATAATCTATTTCATACCAAAATTATAGTATGTTCCTTTATGATTATCATGAAATGCTACCTCAGTAATTTGTTCTTTAGTCTACGTTTTCTTTATATAGTTTCCAATATGTCTACTAAACATTCTGTGAAGCAAACTGTAAGGAGACATACCCCAGTTTACAGGAGAAAGTACCTTATAGTAATATATTGGCATGATTACAATAATGTCGTATCCTGATGGAAATAATAGTTTAGCCGTTTTGGGAAACAACATACAAACCTAAGTCCAACGAAACAACATGAAATGAATTATATAATAACAATTCTATTGGATGAATATATGACTCCTAGATTATCCCTACATGTAATTCATAATATTTATCTTTAAAACCTAGGGAAAATAAAACATAATAAAGGGGTGAGATCCAAATCTTATTAAGGGTATATAATAGAGTTGAAGTTATCATAAAAATTAACACTTTTCATGGTGAACATATAAAAACACATTCCTTTAAAAACAGACATGAGAATAATATGACATGAATGAAAGATTACTAAATAATACCATATAAATTATCATAAGAGAATGAATCATAACCATTTATATTATATTAGTCAAATAATTACATGGTTTATCAATTTCTTATACGATAATAAAGGAATGAAAACTTTCAGACAACAGAAACATATTGTCAAGGCATCGACCAAGATGCTTGGAAATTCTAGGGTAGGGCCTCGGCAAAACCCCACTTTTGTTTTGCCTAATGAGGCCATCTGTTGAATAAAGGTGTATAGTGGGCCTCACCATTAAATTATTAATTCTAATTCATTCCTTATATGAAAGTGGATAAACATAAACAACATGATCATATGAAATTAATTTCCCCAATTCTTACATATAAACACTAACCATTCTGAGTGGCGTGGTGACTGGTATCATGATAGCACATCTATTGTAAAACTGATCATAAAATATCTAAAAAATTAATTTATATGATAAAAAATAATATACTAACCTTAATAAGACATAAAATTCAACAGAGGTGTTCAAATAGACAAAATTAATACATTAAAATGATCGATAATTTTTTGAAACAAATATATTATTTCTTTGAAAAGAATTTTTCTTTTGGTAAAATATTTGAATAAAACCATTAATGGAAAAACAATTCCCATTATTTAATTATTGGTTTTATAAAAATATTTTGTGTCTTTAAACCTGCTATATATTTCATTTAAAAATACATACAAATTAGAGAGGATCTCTGGAATTCAGCTTGTTTATTGTGAATAATTGAGCAAGATAATTATAAAACATTAAAATTGACATAAAATAAATAAGGATTATAATTAGTAAATATATATAGAAAATTAAAAAATAATTTATGAGGAGTAACTAATAATAATTAATAATTTAATTTGGATTAATTGAGATAATGATTGAACCAAATGGAAAATCGAGGTTTAGGTAGAAAACCTTAAGCTTATGCCTGAACTTATACTACACATGTCATTAACATACTGGATAATCAAATTAAATCAATTATGTAATTAATTTATAACATTATATTAAATTATTTCATTCATTATAATTTTATTATGACCTTATATGACATTTTGGATGAGTTATATGATATTATTATATTATTTTGGAGCATTCGCTTCTTTGGTTTTCTAGATAGGTATACCTGTATATGAGTATGGTAGTTCATGTGGAATTGGTACAATTCTCCAAAAATTAATTTATATGGTAATAAATAAATTTTAAAAGATTATATGGTGACATATTTCATTTTTTTATTTGTTATGTGGATTATTTATTAAATAGAACATTAGTGATAATCATTTAGATTATTTTTTATCATATTTCAATTTTTACGAACTAGTTTTGTCATATGAATTAGTATTGCATATTTATACAGATAAATGAATATTTAATATGTTATTATTAATATATAATAGTCTGTTACAACCATAAAAAAATTTCATGAACATACCCAAAGGATAAATTGAATAACGACAGTTTATTTTCCATGACGGTCGTAAATCGACACCTTACGGATAATGATTTTAGTTTTATAACAAATTATTTATAGATATTAGTTAATTGAAGGATATTACATTAACATGTAATAATCAAATAATATTAATGATATTGGAGGTATCATGATAATTTTTTTAGAGGAGTTGAGTAGAATATAAGAAATGATAATAAATTAAAAATGAAATTAAAAGAAAAATGATGATGGTTTTCCTCTTGAAATATCCACATTGAGAACATCTTTATTTGTTTGGGTTTATGTATTTTGGAAAGAAAATTATATCATGGAATTTGGAAGAGACTATGGAATCGTATTTGGGAATAATGTTTATAATCTTCATGGCATAGAGGAGTGAGAAGATGTGGGAGTGGGGGTATTATTTATAATGGAGGAGAGGATGGTGTTTCAATTATTTTAATCATTATTGTATTATTTTCACTCTATAAAATGAATTTTCTTGATTATTGTGATCTAAAATACTAATATATATATGTGAGTTCAATCCAATGTCCATGTAAATCATCCATGACTCAAACATGATTCACAAATTCTTTTATTTATCTTATTTCATAAATTATCAAATTTCAGTATTCATCAAATATGAATTTTTTTTTAAAAGTCCCAAAATTTCACCCTATCTATTTTTATACATGTTGAATTAAACAATAAACTTTATTTTTTCAAAATATTGTTCCACATATGATAAATTTAATTTTTTAATAAAATCATCATTTACTCAAAATGTAGTTTTTATAATTAAAACTGGTTTAATAACACCATAAAAATTAACTAATGTCTCATTAAATTATCCTAAAATAATAGGATAAAGAAATGTTGATTTAAAAATATATTTTATTAAAATTAATTTTATTTTAAAAAAAATTATTAATTCAACATTATAGTTTAATATTTATTACTCACCAAAATACCAACACTTAATTATTAATTTTTAAAATATTGACACTCCTTAATAAGGTGCCTATTTTTTTATACTTACATGGGAGAGGTTAATATTCATAATTTCCAAATTAGTATTCATAATGGTACTTTAATCTTTATAAGTGTCATGTTACTATTTGTAAAAAATGCAAGTATATCATATGAGACTCTAAATATATTATTAATCACAACCGTGTATGTTTGTTTTTTAAAATTCATAACATAGAGGTGGAAAAATTATTTTTAATGTCTAGGATATAAAAACAATGTGTTATTTCAAAGAGAATCAAAATTCATTTTTTACATTTTATAATATAATTATTTACAAAACCTTGGGGAGTAATACAATATCTTTAGAAGCATAACCAATTCCCATACCACATTCCTATTGGGATTTTCACTTTGAGAAAAAATATTCATAATGCCCATAATTTCCAAATCTATAACATTCAATGATAACCATGTTTCTTCTAGTTATCTAAACTGAATAAAACAATAAATCACAAGGTGTGAAATAAATTTAATTTTAGATAACCTCAAATAATGAAAAAATATTTATAGGATGAAAAAATAACAAAACAAATTTTTATATTTATGAAAAAATATTTTTTTACAATGTTGTTAATAGTAAACATCAATTTATATCCTTCATGATGGTTCATGAAGAGTTTGATAATTTCTAAATCATATTCTCCTATAGTGTCAAAAAATAGGTACAGAAAGGCCTGTTGTCATGCACTTGATTACCCAGTTTCAGGCCCGAGATAACATTTTGTAGTTCTTACCCACACGTATATCTTTTCTAGATCGACATCAAATTGTAGTTTCTAGATAGGGATTTATTTCTACGAAATTGATTAATCTATACTTTAACAAAATTCTTGAAAAAAATACTTTGCATTAATTTATGCTTATATACGTCCCTAGATATATTCTTAGAAATATACCAAGGGATATCATGAATGTTTTCTCATACTGGTTTCAAAAGTGATGACTAATCAATTACTTTGATACAAACTATAGAAACCTAGTATTAATATACATGGATATTGCAACATTTTAAAAGAATATTAAGTACATTACATAAATACATGCCTATAGACTATAATAGTATAGTGTCCATGGAAACATAGAAATAAAATCATCTATACTGGTGACATATCTCCAACATCTCCCATAAAAATCTCCACCTTTATAACATATACCTAAAATATTTCATCATAACACAGGAAAAGGATGAATAAGAAATGGGTGATCTCAGATTCTCAGTAAGGGTAAATTAAGGAGGTGTTTAGGAATAACATGAACAAAAGGGTATTGAACATGAAAATAAAATATGAATATCATACAATATATATTATAGTTCTTAGTAAAGATTTAAAGTAAATAATACATGGATCATAAGATAATTAAGAGAATAAGTCATGAAAGTATAACACATGGATAAGACAAGAAATTTGTGGCATGAAATTTTTTTACAACATTGTGAAAATTTATATGAAGAAACAGGCCCACTCATTATGTTAAGGACATGAAATAAGTCTGCATCATCATAAAATGGACATGCAACCATGTCTATGAATAACATTGTGAGCATGTAATCAAATTTATGAATGAAATTTTGGAAAAAAAACAAGGTCCATGAATAACATTCAGAACATGTGATGAGGTTCACACATAACATTGTGAATAGGTAATCATTTCATGCACAAACATATTGACAAGAAACCATGTACATGAATAACATTGTGAATTTGTAATAAGGTTTACTCATAACATTGTGAACATGTAACCAGAATCAACCATAAACATATGAACATGAAATAAGGTCCATGTATATCACTATTAACATGTAATCAGGTTCAATAATAACATATATATTAATTAGTAATCCATTTTTATAAATTGAATTAATGGGGGGTATAGATCCTAAAAAGACATAATAGAACCATACAAACGTGTGCCAATGGATTATAAAAAATAATAATATCATAACCCATGAAATGAGATAGGTATTATAAACATTTAAATATATCATTACCTATGGAAAATAGGTAGGTTTCATAATCCCCACAGGTGGAATGAAATATAATTCAAATGAATATAACATGTGAAATATAAATGGGGTTCATAAAAAACATTCCTTACAGAATTAACCATTCATAGAAAAAATATTATTAAAATCATTAAATCATTTCCATAGAAAATAATGAGTAATACCAATAGATTTCATTCTTATATTGGAAATAATTTGTAATGTTCTTTTAAAATCATTTTTTGAGGAATTTATACTTTCGTCTTCAAAAAATTTCATTTTAAAACATGAAAACATTTGAAAACCATTTCATTGAAAATAAACATGAAAACATATAATGAAATATTTGAAATCATATTTTAATCCTTTCTAATTAAAAACATAAAAATAATGATTGAAAATGTTTAAAATCTTTTATAAACGTAAACAATTATTGAAAATAAAATTCTTTGAAAATATCATTGATATTTTTAAAGGAAAATTTGAAAGACAAAAAAACATTTTAAATGAATTTTATTCATTAGAAACTACATTGAAAACAATAAAAATCTAGCATATTAAGAAATAAAAATCCTTTAAATTAAACATGTAAACATACAATGTAAGATTTTTTGAAATGATGGCTGCAATGGTGGAATTTTTGTATGTGCTAAACATTCCTTTTATATATTAAAAGATCCAAAAAAGTGCCTTAGTTGGATAATTACATGAATATTCATTCTAAGACCACAGAATGTAATAAATGGGTAAAATTTTCATTTATATCCAAATAATAAAAGTAAAAAAATTGAAATCATTTTTATAAATCATTATGTTGAAACAATTCATATTTCAGACTGAAAATAAAAATAATGCCGAATTTTCATTAAAAATTAATATTACTTATACTAAGTACAAATGATTGGATAAATTGTACAAATACATTATAATTTCATGAAAAAATTGGGTAGAAGATAATTTTTTGGTGTTCTTGAGATATGGATCATGAGATTTCATCAATTTAGCATAATCATAAATAATCTTCATAAACGATGACATTGTTTCAATAGAACCTTACCAAATGGAATTTTATAATCACACTCCCGATGTAAGAGAATGAAATTTTCGTAAGAATATAATATCCTGAAAAGAGTAATATTATTGATATAACATATGTAACACCCCAAGCTTCCATGGTATGCTTCTCTTTGAAAACTGCAATAGCGTGTGTTGTACGCAACTTAGAGTTCTAACACACCACAACCAATCAAACAAGACGTTATGAATAGAAAAAACCAATTTTTGAAATTTTATAAATTTTATCTTTCAAAATGGACTTTATTTTTGGATTCGGAATATCGAAATTAGTTTATGGTGAATTTTTTATATTTTTATGAAAACTATCAATTTTTGATGAATAGTGAAAACACTGAGTTATAGTTTAAAACCACATTTTTATTTACATAATTATTTATTTTATTTATATTTTTTTCAATAAAAATATATACATAATACCTATATATGTTCAATGTAATTCATTGGAGTTAGTTTATAATAATTTTAGATATATAAAAATGTTATTGAACTTTTTACAGTCTTTTACCTCCCTCCTAAGAGTAATTGAAAATTTACATAAAACTAAATTTTACCGCTTTAGTGATTTGAATTTCAATAATCCGAGAGAAACAGTTGATATCAGTATGTAAAATTTTGTTAAATAATCTGAAATTAATTTTTGATGAATAGTTACTTTTTACTTATATTTACCACGGTTAAAAGTAAATAGGGTAATTAAGGGTAAAAATGATATTATTATCACACTAACACATATCCTAATTCTATTTGATAAGTATAATTCGACCAAAAAAACCTTAGGAATAAAATATGATCCTTTAGGTTCACTTGCATTATATTAGGACATTTATTATTATTTAATTCAAACAAGATTTAAAAGTGTTAAATTCAATGTTTAATAAGTAAACCATTTTTAATATAGGGTTACACATAAGATAAATTGGACAATAAATATTCATAAGAAATATAAAAATATTTCCTACATTATTTTATTTTATTTACAATTTTTATAAATTAAATAATTAAATTTAGTTATGACACAATGATGATGCAGTAATTTCTGTATTAATGAACGATTAAAATAATTGATATTATAAATATCCGAATAATTGTAATTTGAGACTTTTCATGAATTCCATTAATTTTATAGGTTAATATGACATGTTAGGGTCGGCTAGATGAATTTTTTTGAAGTAATAATGTTGTTAGGAATATAGCAAAAACAAAATACCAAACAGTGTCAAATTTGACATAAAAGAGTTTTTAAAAACAATATTATATTATTAATTGATACTCTATTGATAAAAATCTAAATTTAGGCCAAAAGACTTATATAATGATATTTGTATCATTAATGAACCACATGGGGTTCTCTTTGAAGTATATTAATTTTATTAACCATATAATATAAAAATACAAAGAGATATGTTAAATGTAAAACTATTTAACACAGAGTTAGATCTAAAGGGTAAGGTTAATATAGTGACACAAACCTGTATAAAACCTATTTGTTGAGTATTTTTTGACCCATCCCCACCTTATCATTTAAATAATTCATTTTAGAGCCATTAAAAACCTAAAATTAATTTATTATAAAATAATATTTCTAGCTTTTCCTAAGGTGCCCTTCACCCCTCTTTTAAAAGGTCACTTCCACTTCTCCATAAATCACTCCTTAAAATCCATTTGGCTTGGAAAACACCTTCCCAAATACCCTTTCATCTGTCCTCCCTTCATCCTAGAGGCCTTCCTTTAGTCATAAAGACAACCTCAAGAGCCTTTTGGATCAAATCAAAAGGAAGAACCCGAAGAAGAGGCAAATATTTCATCACATCTTTCAAGTTCCTTTCTTCTTCCACTTCTTATTTATTTGTTGTTTCCATTATAAAATAACAACTCCATTATATTATATATACATTGATTTTATTATAAATATGGTACAACCATATTCATTATTCTTTTCCATCCTTTGAATTACATGTCACCATACGTGTGTACGTACGGCTTACCATCTCCACGCCGTGGTGTAATTGTTATTCAATACATTATTATTTGGATTGGTATAATAATGATATGTAATTGATGTAAATAATAAATATTACATGATAATTATTATGTATATATGATATACCATCCAATTATATATTATTTTAATATCAAAATAATGGTATTTTCGCTCATGCGTACGTACAGATTACCGTCTCCACGAACGCGATGAGATTCATTCCTCATCGTATCCATTCAAGAATAATTTTAATTATATGTTTAAAAAATATTGTTTAAAGACTTAATATCATTCTGAATATTAATAATATACATCCTATACATAAAAATATTACTTATGTGACAAAGCATATAAAGGAAAACAAATCAGTAAACACCCGAAACTACGATAATACTAAAATATTATTAACAAAACAATATTAAAAGATCATAGAGGATATAAAATTAATGTATATGATTCTTGTATATTTTAATAACAATTATTTAACCATTATACCAGAGTTTAACTTACCCTCTACCAAGGAAAAGTACAACGTAAGGGGTTTTCATCTCACACCTTATTCCCGTGAGATGCATGCTATATTGCCACTATTTCCTTTGGTGTGGTGTATGTACAGAACATAATTGTATTATTTGTGTAATACACTTTAATTTATTTGTATTTACATCCTCATTGTATGATACTTCTTTCATGGGGTTTATGTTTCATAAGTTACCAGAGTGGTAAGGGATAATTTCACAATATCATTATTATCTGAGGTTGTTTTTACGTAAGTATATACAAGGACCTCTTTATCATCCACATCCATGTTTCTTAAAAATGTATTTCAAAAAATTATTACTATTTTATAGACTATGTTTTAAAGTCATTTATACCCTTGTATGACTTTTATAATATTTTTATAAAGGAATCATGTTGTCGTTTTCCAAACAAGGTCCTTCATAACCTTTTCGACAAAATTAAGGTTAGAATGTCTTTTTTATCTAATATGGTGGGTGTGGTTATTTTCTTCCATTATAACATCTTCGAAGCTTCCCTTACATTATTATAATAATATTTTAAAAATAAAGTTTTTCTTAAATGATTTCAAAATAGAAAGATATATTTCTCTAAAAAAAGGTTTTGATTTCATCTATATCAACATCCTTTGATGGATTTTAAGATTATTTGAAGTAGATTTATTATGATATAAAACATCCACATTGTATTGAAGGTTTTGTGATATTTTTGGCTATGGATGTGTTATTTTTACACCATTCATGGTTTATGGACAAAGTATTGAAATTTCGTATGCTATTTTTAATACGAATGTTTATGTTATGTTTAAACCTTTACATATGAGGAATGCATTGTACTTAGTAATTGATGGGTGGAGCCCGCTATGGCTCCTCGATTCATCAGTAGGTCTCATGAGACAAACTATTTTCTCGGCACAAGGCCTTGAAAAAATATTATTTTTAGTCTTGGAACAAGGCATTGACTATGTAGTTATGAAGTCTGGCATTATGCATTCCATCATTATGAAAGTGGTTGTTGATATTGCATGTGATTATTATACTAGTAGAATATCAATGTGATTAAGTAAATGGAATTATTTTATTTTATCTTTTCCATGTTATTCTGAAGTTCTAGTTTAAAAGGATTTTGTTTTAGTCTTATACATTGCCTAAAATGTTTATGCTTATTTATGAAAGTTTCCGGTTTATTGGTATCCTTACTGAGCATCTGAGCTCACCCCTTTCTATGTTTTATTTTTTCCAGGATGCGAAGAAGTATAATATGACTGACTTGCAGGGATAGTCTATGGGATCTCATTGTTTTATATGGAAACAATGTTCTTGTAGTTTTCCATTTTATGATGTAATGTAAACCTTATGAATGTATCTAGTATTCCCAAGGCTACTAAATGAATAGGTATTTCGAGACATGATCTTTTATGATCATGCCAATGATACGTAATATTGCACCGACTCTGGGATTCTAGAGTCAGAGAATTATAGTTGGTATCTGATAAGGTTTAGTACAAACCTTGGAAACTATATTTAGATAAACCCAGATTAGAGAACATGTCCATAAGATAGACATTGAGGTTTAGTATAGAAGAACATCCTAGAATTTTGGTATTGTAGATATTTTGTGAGTTTTCCAAGAAATATATCCCTATCTAGATACGAGCAGAGGAAACTCTAGCACAGATGTACCTAGGGGTAAAACCGGAAAACACCGCTTTTGAGTTAGACTCGAATGAGAAATGGTGCACGACAATGGGCCTTGGTGCACTCTTGGTTACTACAGTCCTGGGAGATATGCTTAGGATAGTTCTTATTTTCATTAAAAAACATTATAAAGGGTTTAAAATTATATACTTCCTCAAAGAAATTTTTATGATTAATTATTATATCCATAAAATGATCAATTTATGTTAAGTGTTTTACAAGTTTGGATTTATGTATTTCGATTCATAAACTAATCTAGTTTATGCCATTGTTTAGAAATAGTTCCTAGTTGAAAGAATGGAAACTATGTCAATGAACGTACTCTATGTAGGGATTTCCCTCCTACTCATTATAATTATAGTGGATATAGTGATGAAACCGGTGTTGATCAGCTAATCACCAAACTGGGACAACTCACTCAGGTTATGAATAATAACCTTACCCGTATCGAGCACCCTGATCCACAGTGTGTAAGATTAATGATAGATCGCTTCTTGAGGAAACAACCTCCAACATTCAATGGGGGTAAAAATCCACCAGTATATGAGCATTGGATAAACTCCTTAGAAAAATATTCCTCCCATTTGGGAGTAGTGAAAGGGAAAATGTTTTCATGGTAGTTTAGCGCCTCCCTGGAGATGATGATCAATGGATTTCATTTATTCAAAACACAAAGGAATATGATGAAGTATGAAATATGAAATGAAGGGAGTTTAAAGATATTTTATTATAAAAATACTTTCCTCATAACCATCGAGCGGATATGGGAAGATAATTTACAAGTCTGAGGTAAAAAGAGGATGAGAATGTCACAAAGTATGAAGCTCACTTTTCAATGTTAGAGAGGAATGTTATAGATTTTATATGTAATCCAAGAAGTAATATTGATTTCTTCATTGATGGATTAAATCCATTTCTCTGTCGAGCATTATTCTAACAATCCATCTCATCATACAATGATATTGTGTCAAGGGTTATCAAGACAGGAAATGAATTCTTTAAGTCTTACGACTTTAAAGAAAAGAAAGAGAAGAAGAGATTGGATGAACACTCTAGAAATGGAAATAAGGGGAATAAGGGAAAAGTTGAATATCCTTCCTGTAGTAAATTTGGGAAGAAACACTCTTGTACTTTCCTGAAGGGAATGGGAGTCTGTTACGAGTGTGGTGAAAAAGGCCACCAAGCTCATGATTGCAAGGGGAAGAAAGAGACGGTCGATGTTTAATGCTACAATTGTAGATAAAGGGGGAATTATGTGAATGAATACCCTAAGAGTCAGGGGAACTTACCTCAGAAAAGTTCAAGGGATAAAGTCCAAGCTTATGCTATCACTACTGCTAAGGTTGAAGCTCAAAAAGACGTAGTGGAAGGTAATTTAATGGTTTCTTCATGTTTATCCAATGCTTTATTTGATTCTAGATCATCACATTGTTTCATATCTTCCCAATTGGATACAAAGATTAGATATTTCCAATTTGATTTAACAAGGGATTTGTCAGTCAAAACTCCTAAGGGAAGTATCATTGAAACAAAGTTTTGTGAATCAGTCCCCATTAGGGAATATAAGTGTTCTTTATTTGCTGATCTCATCGTCATACCCATGATTGAATTTGATATAATTTTTGGTATTGATTGGGTTTTGGACCATGATACAATAATTTAATGTACAAAGAAGGAGGTTACTATTTTTTATGACGATGATAAAGAACACCATATCATTAGAGTTGAATCATCACCACCTAATTCTTATCTAGATCCACCACCATTAGCTAAAATAAATTCAATTATTGGGGAGGAATATAATTAAATAACTAAGGGTGAGGAAAAGAATGTTAAAATAGAGGATGTACTTATTGTGTAAGATTATGTTGATGTATTTCTAGAGGATTTACCTATGCATCCTCCATAATGAGAAATTTAGTTCTCCATTGATTTAATTCCTGGTTCAATGATCATATCGAAGACCCCTTATATAATATCCCCTATGGAATTAGTGGAACTAAAGGAACAACTAGATGAACATTGTTATAAGGGATTTATTCACCCTAGTGTTTCTCCATGGGGAGCCCCTGTCATTTTTGTTAAGAAGAAAGATGGTTCTTTGAGGTTTTGCATTGACTATAGGGAGATCAGTGCTATAACAATAAAGAACAAGTATCCCCTACCTTGCATTGATGATTTATTTGACCAACATTATGGATCACAGTCTTTTTCAAAGATTTACCTTCGATTTGGATATCATCAGTTGTGTGTGAAGAAGGGAGACATTCCGAAAACAGCATTTTGAACCAGGTACGAGCATTACGAGTTTACAGTAATGCATTTTGGATTGACTAATGCACCCTATATCTTCATGGATCTAAAGAATATAGTTTTCAAGGAATATCTTGATGACTTTGTAGTGGTATTTATTGATGATATCTTGGTATACTCCAAAATCTATGAAGATCATGAAAATCACATGCGCATTATCTTGAAGACTCCTAGAAGACATGAATTATATGGGAGGTTTAAAAAGTTTGATTTCTGGATTTGGGAGATTTCATTTTTGGCCATATTGTCTCTAAGGATGGAATCTTCGTTGATCCTTCTAAGACAAGAGAAATCCAATATTGGCCAGCACTAACGAGTATAATAGAGGTATGCAATTTTATTGGTTTACCATGTTATTATCGACGTTTAGTCTATAATTTTTCTCGGTTGGCTAACCCATTAACAATTATCACATGAAAAGGGGTTAAATTTTTTTGGACGAAAGACTGTGAATAATGTTTTAAAGAACTGAAGAGAAGATTAGTCAATGCTCCTATATTGACTCTTCCATAACGGAATGATTGGTTTTTTATTTATAGTGATACTTCAAAGAAATGGCTAGTTTGTGTCCTTATGAAGAAATATAGTTTTATTGCCTATGCATTACGATAGCTAAAAATTCATGAGAAAAAATATCCTACTCATGATCTTGAGTTAGCAGCTCTAATATTTCCTTTGAAGATATAGAGACATTATCTCTCTGGTGAAAATTTTGATATATATGCCGACCACAAGAGTTTGAAGTATGTTTTCTCATATAAAGAACTCATCATGAGGAAAATGAGATGGCTTGAACTAATAACGGATTATTATTGCACGATACACTACCACCCGGGGAAGGAAAATAAGGTTGCAGATGCATTGATAAGAAAAGATCATGGAGTTTTGAACATGATGAGAGTTGAAAGGTATCCTATTTTCAAAGATCTAGAAAATATGGATTATAGGAATAACCATAGAAGGTGAAACATCAATTCTTTTTAAAATTGTTTCCAAACCATCTTCACTAGAAAGGATAAAAAGTTCTCTGGTTGATGATGAAGAGTTTCAAAGAGATATTAAAGCTGTGAATGATGGGAGATTGAGTGACTTCGTATATGAAGATGGAATTTTGAAATTTGGGAAGAGACATTATGTTCCCGATATACCTGATCTAAAACGAGAATTGCTGGATGATTCTCATAACTCCAATTTCTCTATACACCCTGGTAGAACCAAAATGTATATAGATTTGAAGGAACAATTTTGGTGGGACAAAATGAAGAGGGAGATTTCTGATTTTGTGTCAAGATGTATGGTTTTTAAACAAGTGAAAGCTGGAAGGAAACAACCTGGAAGTGTCATGCAACCTCTTCCTATACCTGAGAGGAAATGGGATGATATCACAATGGACTTTGTCATGGTGCTACCAAAGACTCCTAGAATGAACTATGCAATATGGGTCATTGTTGATCATCTTACCAAGTCATCACATTTTTTTTTCTATATGATAATATTTACCACTTGAACATCTAGAAAGACTATATATTAATGATGTTGTGAGACTTCATGGTGTACCACTATAGATTGTTTTTATCATGATCCATGTTTTACATCAAGATTCAGGAAAATTCTTCAAAAATCAATGGAAACTAAACTTCGTTTGAGCACTTCCTACCACCACAAACTGATGGACAATCAGAACAGACTATTAAAACCATAGAAGTCATGTTGAGATGACCACTTGATTTTCAAGGTATGTGGGATCAATATTTACCTCTAGTAGATTTTTCCTATAACAATAGCTTCCATTATAGTATTCAGATGGCAACATATGAAGCGTTATATGGAATGTGATGTCACACACCAACCTGTTGGGATGATGTTGTTGAAAGAAAACTTGTAGGCCCAGAACATGTGGAGGAAATGATGGACAAGGTGAAGGTAATCCAAAACCACATCAAATCATCTCAAAGTGGGTATAAGATCTATGCCGATAACCGAAGGAAGGATTAGGTATTTCAAGTTGGAGATCATGTTTTCTTGAAGCTATCTCCATGGAAGGGTGATATACGTTTTGGTAAGAAGGGAAAATCAAGTCCCAGGTACATCAGACCTTTCGAAATTCTAGGAATAATTGGGGATGTAGCTTACCATTTCGCAATGCCTCCAGGTCTCTCCGAAGTTCACGATGTGTTCCACGTATCACTGATGAGAAAATACATTCCTAACCCAACACATGTACTCACCTAAGAGGAAATAGAACTGGAACCCGATATGTCTTATTGTGAAGAGTCTGTCAAGGTTTTGATATAAGAGAACAAGTGCTGAGAACCAGAAGACTTTTCTGGTAAAATTTTTATGGAGAAACCATAAGATGAAAGAGGCAACGTTCGAACCTGAGGAACTTATGATGAAGAACCACCCGATTTTTTTATGTAGTGATATTCTAGAAATTTCGAGGACTAAATTATTTTAAGGAGGGGAGAATGTAACACCCCAAGCTTCCACGATATTCTTCTCTTTGAATAATACAATCACATTTGTTTTGTGGAACTTTGAGTTCTAACACGCCACAACCAATCAAACTAGCCATTATGAATAGTAAAACCCACTTTTTGAAAATTAATAAATTTTATCTTTCAAAATAGACTTCATATTTGGATTCAGAATATCTAAATTATCTTATGGTGAATTTTTGGTATTTTTCTGAAAACATTCAATTATTGATGAATAGTGAAAAACACTGAGTTATAGTTTAACACAGAATTTTTATTTAAATAATTATTTATTTTATTTAAATTTGTTTTAGGTAAAAATAGATACATAATACCTATATATTTTCAATTTAATTCATTGGAGTTGGTTTATAATAATTTTAGATATATAATAATTTTATTCAACTTTTTACCGTCTTTTACATATCTCCTATGAGTATTTGAAAATTTACATAAAACAAAATTTTACCGCTTCAGTGAGTTGAATTTCAAAAATCCGAGAGACATGGTTGATATTAGTGAGTAAAATGTGTTTCAATAAGATGAAAATAATTTTTTTTGAATAGTAACATTTTACTTTTATTTACCACAGTTAAAAGTAAATAGGGAAATTAAGGGTAAAAATGATATAAGTATTACCCTAAAACAAGTCCTAATTCTATTTTATAAGTATATTTCGACCAAAAACAACCTTAGGAATAAAATATGAACCTCTTTGGTCCACATGGATTAGATTAGGACATTTATTATTATTTAATTCAAAGAAGAGTTAAAAGAGATAAAATCAAAGTTTAATAACTAAAACATTTTTAATATAGGGTTACAAATAAAATAAATTAGACTATAAATATTAATTATAAATATAAAAAGATTTCATACATGGTGTTATTTTATTTATAATTTTTAGACGTTAAATAATTAAATTTATTTATGACATAATGATGATGCAGTAATTGTCGTATTAATGAAAGATTAAAATAATTGATATTATAAATATCCAAATAAAAGTAATTTGAGACTTTTTATGAATTACACTAATTTTATAGGTTAATATAACATTCCAGTGTTGGTTAGATTAATTTTTTTCTATGTAATAATTATTTTATGAATTTAGAAAAAAACAAAATACCAAATTGTGTCAAAATTGACATAAAAGAGTTTTTAAAACAAATATTATATTATTAATTGATATTCTATTCCTAAAAATATAATGTTAGGCCAAAGGACTTATATAATGATTAGTGTATCATTAATGAACCACTTCGGGTTCTATTATAAGTATATAGTATGCTTATTAACAATATAATATAAAAATACAAAGAGACATGGAAAATGTCAAACTATTTAACTAAGAGTTAGATGTAAAAGATAAAGATAATAGATTGACACCAACATGTATAAAACCTATTGGATGAGTGGTTTTCGACGAATCCCCACCTTATCCTTTAAATAATTCATTTTGGATCCATTATAATCAGAAAATGATTTTATTATAAAATAATATTTCTAGCTTTTCCTAAGGTGCCCCTCACCCCTCTTATAAAAGGGCATTTCCCCTTCTCTCTAATTCACACATTCAAAGCCAATTGGCTTGGACAACCCCTACCAAAATACCATCTAAACTGTCCTCCCTTCATCCTAGAGGCCTTCCTATATTCATAAATCCAACCTACGGATCCCTTTTGATCAAATCAAAATGAAGATCCTGAAGAAGAGGTAAATATTTAAACACATCTTTCAAGTTCCTTTCTTCTTCCACTTCCACATTCATTGTTTTTTCCATTATAAAATTATAACTATAGTGTCTTATATGTAATGTGATGTTATTATAAATATGGTACAAATATATTCATTATTCTGTCCATCCTTTGAATGACATGTCACCATATGTGCGTACGTACAGCTTACCGTCTCCATGTCGTGGTGTAATTGTTATTCAATACATTATTATTTGGAAGGGTATAATAATGATTTTTAATTGATGTAAATAATAAATATTAAAAGATAATTATTATTTATATATGATATATCATCCAATTATATATTATTTTGATACCAAAAGAATGATATTGTCGCTAGTTCCTACGTACAGATTGTAGTCTCCACGAACGAGATGAGATTCATTCCCCATCGTATCCATTCAAGACTAATTTTCATTTTATGATTAAAAATAATTTCTAAAGACTTAATATCATTCACAATATGAATAAGATACATCCTATAATTAACAAACATTACTTCTGTAACAAATCATATAATGGAAAACGAATCAGTTAACACCCGAAATGACGATAATACTAAAATATTATTAACAAAGCAATATTAAAAGATAATATGTGATATAATATTAATGTATATGATTCTTGTATAATTTAATAACAATTATTTCACCATTATAGAATAGTTTAACCTATCGTCGTCTAAGGAAAAGTATAAGGTAAGGGGTTTTCATCTCACACCTTGTTCCCATGAGATTCATGCAATATTTCCACTATTTCTTTTTGTGTGGTTTATTTACTGCCCAAAATTGTATTATTTGTGTAATACACATTAATTTATGTGTATTTACATCTTCATTGTATGATACTTCTTTCATGGGGTTTAAGTTTTGTATGTTACCAAATTGGTAAGAGATAATTTCACAATCTCTTTATTATCCGAGGTTGTTTTTACGTAAGTATCTACTGGGACCTCTTTATCATCCACATCCATGTTTCTTAAAAATGTATTTCAAAACATTATTACTATTTTATAGGCTATGGGTTAAAGTAATTTATACACTTGTATGAATTTTATAAGATGTCTATAATGGAATATTTCTGTCATTTTCCAAACAATGTCCTTTATAACCTTTTCGACAAAATTAAGGTAAGAAGGTCTTTTTTTAACTTATATGGCGAGTGCGGCTATTTTCTGCCGTTATAACATCATCGAAGATTCCATTACAATATTATAAGAATATTTTCAAAATTAATTTTTTATTAAATGATTTCGAAATAGAAAGATATATTTCTCAAAAAAAGGTTTTGATTTCATCTATCTCAACATCCTTTGATGGATTTTAAGCTTATTTGAAGTTGATTTATTATGATACAACACTTATATATTGTATTGAAGGTTTGTTGATATGTTGGACTATTTATCTTTTATTTTTACACTATTCATGGTTTATTGATAAAGTATTTAAATTTCGTATTCTAGTTTTAATACGAATGATTATGTTATGTTTAAACCTTTTCATATGAGGAATGCATGGGACTTAGTATGTGATGGGTGGAGCCTGCTATAGATCCTCGAAGAATCGGTAGGTCTCATGAGACAAAATAGTGTCTTTGCACAAGGCCTTGACAAAATCATAGTTGTATTCTTGGCACAAGGCCTTGACTATGTGGTTATGAAGTCTGTCATTATGCATTCCATCATTATGAAAGTGGCTAATGATATTTCATGTGATTATTTAAATAGTAGAATATCCATGTTAATAATTAAATGGAATTATTTGATTTTATCTTTTCCATATTATTCTGATGTTATAGTTTAAAATGAATTTGTGTTAGTCTTATTAATTTCCTTAAATGTTTGTTCTTATTTATGAACTTTTTTTCTGTATTGTTACCCTTACAGAGAATCTGAGCTCACCCCTTTATATGTTTTATTTTTTCCAGGATGTGAAAAAGTATATTTTTAATGACTTGTAGGGATAGTCTAAGGGATCTCAGTGTTGTCTATGGAAACAATGTTGTTGTATTTTCTATTTTATGATGTAATGTAAACCTTATGAATGTATCTAGTACTTCCAAGGCTACTAAACTAATTGGTATTTCAAGACATGATATTTTTTTATCATGATAATGATATGTAATAATGCACCGACTCTGGGCTTCTAAGGTCAGGAAATTATAGTTGGTATCAGAGGAAGTTTATTAAAAACCATGTAAACTAGATTTAGATAAACTTTGATTAGAGAACATATTCATAAGATAGAAATTGAGGATTAGTATAGATGAACATCCAAGAATTTTTATATTGTTGATATTTTGTGAGTTTTCCAAACAATACATCCCTATCTAGATATGAGTAGGTAGTGGCGGCTCTAGCATAAATGTACCTAGCGGTAAAACCCGAAAACACCACTTTGAGCTAGACTCAAATGGGAACTGGTGCACGACAACTAACCTTACTGCACTCTTGGTTACGACACTCCTAGGGGATATGCTTAGGATAACTCTAATTTTCCTTACAAACCATTATGAAGGGTTTATGAGTATATACTTCCTCAAAGAGAAAATTTTTAGGAATATGAATTATATCCATAAATTTTTCAATTTATGTTAAGTGTTTTGCAAGTTTGGATTTATGTATTCTGAATCATAAACACATCTAGTTTATGCCGTTATTTAGAAATGGAACCTTGTGGAAGGAATGGAAATAGTATCAATGCGTGCTCTCCATGTAGGGATTTCCTTCCTGCTCAAGATAATTATGGTGGAGCTGGTGATGCAACTGGTGATGATCAGATAATCACCATACTAGGACTAATCACTCAGGTTATGAGTAATAACATTACCCATATAGAGCACCATGATCCCCCACGTGGAGGATCAATGTTTGATCTCTTAATGAGGAAACAACCACTAACATTCAATGGGGGTACAAATCCACTAGTAGCTAAGAAATGGATAAATTTCTTAGAGAAAATATTCCATGAATTAGGGAGTAGCGAAATGGAAAAAGTTGTCATTGCAGTTTACCGCCTCACTGGAGATGCTGATCAATGGTGGTCATTGATTCAAAACACAAAGGAAGATGATGAATTATAAAATATGGAACAGAGGGAGTTTAAATATATTTTCTTATAAAAATACTTTCCTCATGACCATCAAGCGGATATGGAAAGACAATTTCTGAGTCTAAGGTAAAAGGAGGATGCGAATGTCTCAAAGTATGAATCTAGCATTAAAAGGTTAGCAAGGCATGATGTAGATTATATACGTAACCCAAGAAGTAAGATTTATAGTTTCATTGATGGGTTAAAACCATTTCTCCATAGACCATTAGTCTCACAATCCTTCTCTTCGTATGAAGATATTCTTTCTTGTGCTATCAAGATAGAAAAAGAATTCCCTAAGTCTTACGACTTTAAAGAAAAGCCAGAGAAGAAGAGATCGTTTGAACTCTCTGGAAATGGAAATAAGGGGAAGAAGGGAAAGGATGAATTTCCATCCTGCAGTAAATGTGGGAAGAAACACCCTGGTACTTTCCTGAAGGGAATCAGAGTCTGTTATAAGTGCGGTGAAAAAAGGCCACCAAGCTCGTGATTGCAACGGGAAGAAAGAGGATGTCTGTGTTGAATTCTAAAATTGTAGAGAAAGGGGGTATTATGCGAATGAATGTTCTAAGAGTCATGAGATATTACCTCAGAAAAGGACATGGGATCAAGGCCAAGATTATATTATCACTACTGCTGAGGATGAAGCTCCGAAAGATGTAGTGGCAGGTAATTTAATGGTTTCCTCATGTTTATCCAATACTTTATTTGATTCTGGATCATCGCATTGTTTCATAGCTTCCCAGTTTTCTATGAAAAATAGATATTTCTAATTTGATTTAATAAGGTATTTGTCTATCAAAACTCATAAAGGATGTGTCATTGCAACAATGTTTTGTGAATCCGTCCCCATTAGGGCATATAAATGTTCTTTATCTGATGATCTCATCATCATTCCCATGATTGGATTTGATATAATCCTCAGTATGGATTGGATTTCGGACCATGATGAAAAAATTTATTGTAAGAAGAATGAGGTTACTATTTTTTATGACAATGATAAAGAACACCTTATCTTTAAAGAAGAATCGTCACCATATAATTATTATCTAGATCCACCCACAGTAGCTCAACTAAATTCAATTATTGTAGAGGAAGAGAATGAAATAACTGTGGTTGAGGAAAAGAATGTTCAAATATAGGATGTACCAATTGTGCTAGAGTATGTTTATGTATTTCTATATGATTTACCAGGACATCCACCAGAATGAGAAATTGAGTTTTCCATTGATTTTATTCCTGGTTCAAGGCCCATATCAAAGACCCCTTATAGAATGGACACTGTGGAATTAGTGGAACTAAAGAAACAACTAGATGAATTCAGTAATAGGGGATTTATTCACCCTTGTGTTTCTCTATGGGGAGCCCCTGTCCTTTTTGATAAGAAGAAAAATGGATCTATGAGGTTGTGTATTGACTACAGGGAGATCAATGCTATAACAATAAAGAACAAGTATCACGTACCTCGCATTAATGATTTATTTGACCAACTTCATGGAGCTCAATACTTTTCAAAGATTGACCTTTGATCTGGATATCATCAGTTGTGTGTGAAGAAGTATGACATTCTGAAACCATCATTTAGAACCACGTACAAGCATTCTGAGTTTACATTAATTCATTTTGGATTGACTAATAAACCCTCAATATTCATGGATCTAATAAATAGGTTTTTCAAGGAATATCTTAATGACTGTATAGTGGTATTTATTGATGATATATTTGTATAATCCAAAAGCTATGAAGATAATTAAAATCATTTGTGCATTATCCTGAAGTCTCTTAGAAGACATAAATTATATGGGATGTTTATCAAGTCTGAATTCAGGCATCATGAGATTTCTTTTCTTGGCCATATTGTCTCTAAGGATGGAATCTCTATTGAACCTTCTAAGACAAGAGAAATCCAATAATGTCCAGCACCGACGAGTATAACCTAGGAATGCAGTTTTATTGGTTTAGTAGGTTATTATCGACGTTTCGTCCAGAATTTTGCTCAGTTCGCTAATCCATTAACAAAGCTCACACGAAAAGGGGTTAAATTTGTTTGGAAAAGAGAGTGTGAAGAATGTTTTGAAGAACTGAAGAGAATATTAGTCAATTTTCCTAGATTGACTCTTCCATCATGGAATTTTGGGTTTGTTGTTTTTAGAGATGCTTCAAAGAAATGACATGGTTGTGTCCTTATGCAGAATGATAGGGTTATTGCATATGCCTCACTACAGCTAAAAATTCATGAGAAAAACTATCCTACTCAGGATCTTGGTTACTATCTGTAATATTTCCTTTGAATATATAGAGACATTATCGCAATGGGGAGAAATGGAAGATATATACCAACCACAAGATTTTGAAGTATATTTTATCAAATAAATAACTCAACATGAGGCAGAGGATATGGCTTGAACTACTCAAGGATTATGATTGCATGATACAGTACCACCCGGGGAAGGAAAATAAGGTGGCTGATGAATTGAGTAGAAAAGATCATGGAGTTTTGATCAAGATTAAAGTTAAAAGGGATCCTATATTCATGGATCTAGTAATGATAGATATGGGAATAACCATGGAAGGTGAAACATCAATGCTTTGTCAAATGGTTTCCAAACCATATTTACTAGAATGTATAAAAAGTTCTTCGGTTGATTATGAGGAGTTTCAAAAGAATATTAAATCTGTGAATGATGGGAGATTGAGTGACTTTGTATATGAAGATGGAATTTTGAAATTTGGGAAGAGAATTTTTGTTCTCGATATAACTGATCTAAAAAGAGAATTGTGGGATGATGCTCATAGCTCCAATTTCTCTATACACCCTGGTAGCACTAAAATGTATAGAGATTTGAAGAAACATTTTTGGTGGGACAACATGAAGAGGGAGATTGATGATTTTGTGTCAAGATGTATGGTTTGTAAACAAGTGAAATCTAGAAGGCAATGGCCTATAGGAGTCATGAAACCTCTTCCCATACCTGAGTGGAAATGCGATGATATCACGATATAATTTTTCATGGGGCTACCAAAGACTCCTAGAAGGAACGATGTAATATGGGTCAATGTTGATCTCCTTAACAAGTCAGCACATTTTCTTACTATAAGAGAAGATTTACCACTTGAAATCTTTCAAGACTATATATTAATGAAGTTGTGAGACTTCATGGAGTACCACTATCGATTGTTTCTGATTGTAATCCTCATTTTACATCAAGATTCTAGAAAAGTCTTCATAAATACATGGATACTGAACTTCGTTTGAGCACTGCCTACCACCCCCAAACTGATGGAAAATTAGAACGGACTATTCAAACCTTTGAATACATGTTGAGATCATGCCCACTTGACTTTCAATGTATGTGGGATCAATATTTACCTTTGGTAGAATTTTCCTATAACAATAGCTTCCATTCATGTATTCAGATGGCACCATATGAAGCGTTATATGGAAAGAGATGTTGCACGCCAACCTATTGGGATGATGTTGGTGAAACAAAACTCATAGGACCAGAAGTTTTGGAGGAAATTATGGAAAAGGTGAAGGTAATCCAAAACCACATCAAAGAAGCTCATATTAAGCAGAAGCTCTATGCCAATAACCGAAGGAATGATTTGGAATTTCATGTAGGAGGTCATGTTTTCTTGAAGGTATCTCCATGGAAATGTGTTATACGTTTCGGTAAGAAGGGAAAATTGAGTCCCAGGTACATCGGACCTTTCAAAATTCAAGAACGAATTGGGGTTGTAGCTTACCATTTGGCAATGCTGCCAAGTCTCTCCAAAGTTCATGATGTGTTCCACGCATCACTGTTGGGAAAATAAATGCATGACCCAACACATGTACTCACATAAGAGGAATTAGAAATGGAACCCAATCTGTCTTATTGCGAAGAGTCTTTCAAGGTTCTTGATACAAGAGAACAAGTGCTGAGAAACCGGACGACTTGTCTGCTAAAAGTTCTATGGAGAAACCATAAAATGGAAGAGGCAATGTGGGAACCCGAGGAATTTATGATGAAGAACCCCCCGAGGATTTTTATGAAATAATATTCTAGAAATTTTGAAGATAAAATTAATTTAAGGATGGTAGAATGTAACACCCCTAGCTTCCATGGTACACTTCTCTTTGAATAATACAATAGCTTGTGTTGTACGCAACTTTGAGTTCTAACACACCCCAACCAATCAAACTAGCCGTTATGATTAGTAAAACCCACTTTTTGAAATTTTATAAATTTTATCATTCAAAATGGACTTCATTTTTGGATTCGTAAAATCAAAATTATCTTAGGGTAATTTTTGGTGTTTTTTTGAAAACATTCATTTTTTGATGAATAGTGAAAAACACTAAGTTATAGTTTAAATTCGAATTTTTATTTCAATAATTATTTATATTATTTACATTTGTTTTAGGTAAAAATATATACATAATACCTATATATGTTCAATTTAATTAATTGGAGTCAGTTTATAATAATTTTATATATATATATAAATTTTATTGATCTTTTTACCGTCTTTTACCCAACTCCTAGGAGTATTTACAAATTTACATGAAACTTAATTTTACCGCTTCAGTGAGTTAAATTTCAAAAATCAGAGAGACACGGTTGATATCAGTATGTAAAATGCGGTTCAATAAGATGAAAATAATTTTTGGTGAATAGTAACTTTTTACTTTTATTTACAACGGTTAAAAGTAAATAGAGTAATTAAGGGTAAAAATTATATTATTATTACTCAAACACATGTCATAATCATATTGGATAAGTATAATTCGACCAAAAAACCTTATGAATAAAATATGATCCTTTAGGTACACTTGGATTATATTAGGACATTTATTATTATTTAATTCAAAGAAGAGTTAAAAGTGTCAAATTAAATGTTTAATAACTAAAACATTTTTAATATAGGGTTACACATAAGATAAATTCTACTATAAATATTAATTAGAAAGATAAAAATATTTTCTACATGATGGTATTTTATTTATAATTTTTAGACATTAAATAACTAACTTTATTTATGACACAATGATGATGCAGTAATTGCCGTATTAATGAAAGATTAAAATAATTGATATTATAAATATCCAAATAAATTTAATTTGAAACTTTTTATGAATTTACCTAATTTTATATTTTAATATTACATGTTAGGGTTGGTTAGATTTATTTTTTAAGAAGTAATATTCCTTTTATAAATTTAGAAAAAACAAAATACCAAATAGTGTCACAATTGACATAAAAGAGTTTTTAAAACAAATATTATACAATTAATTGATATTCTATTCCTAAAAATATAATGATCGGCCAAAAGACTTATATAATGATATTTGTATCATTAATGAACCAATTTTTGTTCACTTGGATGTATATATTAAGTTTATTAACCATAAAATATAATAATACAAAAAGACATGGTAAATGTCAAACTATTTAACTAAGAGTTAGATCTAAAAGATAAAATTAATATAATGACACAAAACTGTCTAAAACCTATTATTTGAGTGGTTTTCGACTCATCCCCACCTTATCTATTATATAATTCATTTTGGAGACATTAGAAACAGAAAATTATTTTATTATAAAATAATATTTCTAGCTTTTCATTAGGTGCCCCTCACCCCTTTTATAAAAGGGAACTTCCCCTTCCCTCTAATTCACACATAAAAAGTCATTTTTCTCATCCTAACCCTACAACAATACTTTCTAAACTGTCCTCCCTTCATCCTAGAGGCCTTCAATTAGTCATAAGGCCCACCTATGGATCCCTTTTGATCAAATCAAAAGGAAGAACCCGAGGAAGATGTAAATATTTCATCACATCTTTCAAGTTCCTTTATTCTTCCACATCCTCTTTCTTTGTTGTTTCCATTATAAAATAATAAATCCAGTATATTCTATATACTGTGATGTTATTATAAATATGTTAAAACTATATTCATTATTCTATCCATCCTTTGAATGACATGTCACCATGCGTGCGTACTTACGGCTTACCGTCTCCACGTCGTGGTGTAATTGTTATTCAATACATTATTATTTTGATGGGTATAATAATGATGTGTACTTGATGTAAATAATAAATATAACATGATAATGATTCTTTATATATGATATACCATCCGATTATATATTATTTTAATATCAAAAGAATGATATTGACGCTCGTACGTACGTACAGATTATCGTCTCCACGAATGCGATGAGATTCATTCCTCATCATATCCATTCAAGACTAATTTTAATTAGATGATTAAAAATAATGTATACAGATTTAATATCATTCTTAATATCAATAAGATACATCCTATCCATGAAAAAAATTACTTACGTAACAAAGTATATAAAGGAAAACCAATCAGTTAACACCCGAAACGATGATAATACTAAAATATTATTAAAAAAAGAAATATTAAAAGATCATATATGTTATCATATTAATGTATATGATTCTTTTATAATTTAATAACAATTATTTCACCATTATACAATAGTTTAACCTACCCTCAACCAATTAAATGTTCAAGGTAAGGGGTTTTCATCTCACACCTTATTCCCATTAGATTCATGCTAAATTGCCACTATTTCCTTTTGCGTGGTGTATGTAATGATCATAATTGTATTATTTGTGTAATAAACTTTAATTTATGTGTATTTACATCTTCACTTTATGATACTTCTTTCATGGGTGTATGTTTCATAAGTAACCAAATTGGTAAGGGATAATTTCACAATCTTTTTATTATCCTAGGTTGTTTTTACGTAAGTATCTACTAGGACCTCATTATCGTCCACATCCATGTGTCTTAAAAATGTACTTCAAAACATTATTAATATTTTATAGACTATGGGTTAAAGTCATTTATACCCTTTTATGACTTTTATAAGATTTTTATAAAGGATATTTTTTTTCGTTTTCCAAAAAAGTTCCTTTAAAACCTTTTCGACCAAATTAAGGTATGAATGTCTTTTTTTAACTTATACTGCTGGTGCGGCTCTTTTCTGCTATTATAAAATCATTGAAGCTTCCCTTAAAATCTTATAAAATATTTTAAAATTATTTGTTTTCTTAAATTATTTCAAAATATAAAGAGATATTTCTCTAAAAAAGTTTTGATTTCATCTATCTCAACATCCATTGAAGGATTTTAAGCTTATTTGAAGTTGATTTATTATGATACAAAACTTCCATATTATATTGAAGGTTTTGTGATATGTTTGACTATGGATGTGTTATTGTTACACCATTCATGGTTTATGGATAACATATTGAAATTTCTTATGCTAGTTTTAATACGAATGATTATGTTATGTTTAGATATTTTTATATGATGAATGCATTGGACTTAGTAAGTGACGGGTGGAGCCCGCTATAGCTCCTCAATGCATCAGTAGGTCTCATGAGACTAACTAATGTATTGTAAAAAAGCGTTGAAAAAATCATTTTTGTAGTCTTGTCACAATTCCTTGACTATGTGGTTAGAATTCTAGCATTATGCATTCCATCATTATGAAAGTGGCTATTGATATTACATGTGATTATTCAACTAGTAGAATATCCATGAGAATAAGTAAATGAAATTATGTGATTTTTTATTTTCCATATTATTCTGAAGTTCATGTTTAAAATTATTTTGTTTTAGTATTATACATTTCCTTAAATGTTTATGCTTATTTATGAAAGTTTCCGCTTTATTTTTTTCCTTACTGAGCATCTGAGCCCACCCCTTTCTATGTTTTATTTTTCCCAGGATGTGAAGATGTATATTATGACTGACCTATAGGGATAGTCTATGGGATCTCAGTGTTGTATATGGAAACAATTTTGTTTTGTTTTTCCATTTTATGATGTAATGTAAACCTTATGAATGTATCAAGTACTTCCAAGGCTACTAAACTAATCGTTCTTTCGAGACTTGATCTTTTGTGATCATGCCAATGATACGTAATAATGCACCGACTATGGGCTTATGGGTTCAGGGTGTTACAACATATAAATGGTAAGTTTTTATACCACACAATAAATTTGATTGGTGAATATGGAATGTATCTAATGGTAATAAAATGTGATATAAAATTCCCCTACCTTCTGTTTTGACTCTCTTCGAACTCATACCCGATTCTTGTATAATAAATATAATTTTATTATAAGCATTCTATAGAATGATATTTTTATATATAATACCATATATTGTTTTATTAATACCTTATATTTCCTTCATTCTTGAAATCTAATGTTAATCATCCACTTTGGGGAATATCTTCTTTGTTCTTCCCATGTGTGTTAATTTGTTATAGATTTGGACCATATATTTATATCATTATTTAAAGAATGTAAACCAAGATATAAATATCAATTATAATCAAAATATTTTTAATATAATACTCTATAGAATATATAAGTATGAAATGGAATACACTATTCTTGGAGTTGGTAAGTCTTATGAACGCAGGCATATTATTTCCACTTTTATTGTCACATTGAAAGAATAAAAGAAAATTACACATAAGTATCTTTATAGGTATATATATTATTATTATAGTTGTATGATTATATCATATATATCATATAAGTTCACTAAACCCATACATAATACCTTAAATATATAGTTTGAATGATTCGCATCATTTTGAGGTGGGTGATAGTCTACACTTCCTCAAACAAAATAATCATATTTACAGGAAATTGAATTTAATGAGGTATGTGCAGTAAAAGGAATAAATAATATTAATGGAATAATAAAAATAATATTCTAAATATATAAATATATTTTGAATCATAATTTCCATAATGAGAAGCTCTAAAAATAATAATTAATCATCGTTTATTATGGTTGTAGTTCGCCATACAGATAAACAATGTTTTTTTATCCATTAAATGGAGGTGGGTGTAAGTGTAGTTTGAATCCTTTAGATAAACAATTCTCGTTATATTAATGAAATTAATAATTTTATTCAATCATTGACTAATGAGAGTGGTGGTGGGGAGAGAGAAAATAAAATAATCTATCTTTAGTGAAGATGTTAGCTCTTAATCAGGTAACTCCATTTGATTTTTAGCAAAAGTATTCATTTGATTTCATGCCTCCCAAAGAGTGGCTTCAAAGTGTAATTGAGGAATGTTGAGAAGTGTTTTCCGAAGATCTTATCTGAACTTATGTGGTTTGATATGTGTGAATAAGAGGGAGAGTTAGTGGCCTTTATAGAAAATAAAAAGGACGCACTATGCATTTTTGAATACATGTTTCATGTACACACACATCTAGGTAAATAAAGACATACCAAACCAACCACAATCAATAATGGGAGGTTCATCACTGATGAATGACCAAAAAATTGGTGTTGTACATTTGGATATTTTTTTCGGTCTTAAATTTAATGATTATTAAATTGTAAACTGACTTATCTTCTTAGTAATTGTAATTAGTTTTATCCACATTCACTAAATTTTTTGGAAAAAAATGTTGACATTATTAGAGCTTATTACTTATTTTTATCTCAAATATTGAATCCATTTTTCCAAATTCAAATCACATAAGTGGATGAAATTAATTTAAAATTAATCCCGCAAACTCGATGACACTGTGGGATTTAAAAGTAAAAAACCTCCAATAGTTCTCTCTTTTTTATACCCAATTTCAATGTGAAATTGATTCCAATGAACTAAATTGGATTAAATTATAAAATTCTTTTCATAGTTATAATTTACAGAAAATTTAAAATATAATTAAACCTTAAAATGAAGTCATATATTAAAACATTTTTGAATTAGAATTCTTTATTTTTTACTATTAATTTATTAATTAATCCTTACATAAAAATACAAAAAAAAATATTCTAACAAAATTTTAATTTTACTCTTTCAAATATTATTTTTATTGTTACATATTAAATAAATTAAATTAAAATGTACTATTTAAAAGGGTACCCCATTAAAAGGATGTATAACTAACTTTATTAAAATATTGTTCTTTAAGTTCAAAATTGGGTTTGTTCTTATCTTATATATATATAATATAGGATGATTATGAAAAATATTTTTTAGAATATATTATATATATATTTAATTAATATCATTCACTATTATTAATTAATTTATCTTATTAATATAAATCATATTTTTCACATTAAATTGAATTTTTCAAAATGATTCCCTTTATATTCATTTGGTTTCAATAGCTTTTCAAACTAATATGTAATCAATAAATTTAAATAAATATATTCATAAGTTAGTTAATAATATTTTATTTAATTATTGGCCATGTTATATCTATTATATAAAAACATTTTAAAACGAAATATTTATTGGAAACACTCGGCCTTGCGTGTTATGAAATCCATTGAGGAATGTCAGTAGGGTGTGTAATATAAGATAAAATCAGTGTTATTTGTAGAGAAAGATAAAATTTATATTGTGTATATTGCATGATTAGCTTAAAGTTTCATAAAAAGGAGTCCAGACAGAGTATGTTAATAAAAAGTGATTATTTTCACATATGTTTGAAATAAAAAATATTAAATTAATATGAAAAATGTAATCATCTAATCTCATGGTGATAAATTTATATTATTTTCTATGAAAATATTGAAAAATCTGTATTCTTTATTCAATATAAATTTTTGATAATATATTTTTTTCAATTATTTCATTTGAGGAATTATTTGGGCTCGAAATGAAGAGTGGGGACCAGACATTATGTAGTCCCTCGATGTATCAACAAGTAATCATGAGGAAAATATATTTTCCAAATTTAACAGTTTTCTTAAAATAGTTGTGAATTATCATCTGAAATGTACTAACTATATAGGTTTTCATGTGCCTCAAACATGAGATCAAATAATTAATCACTTCCTTCATAACTATTTTAATTATAATTATTATTATAAATGATATTTTTACATTGAAAAATAATATATGGATTCATTTCATTATCATTTTATTGATTAAATGGATTTTTTTTTGTTTTAATTCATTTCAATATTGATTATTCCTTATCCCGTTATTGAAATTGCATGAGATATCTATTATTTACATTGTAATTTTGTTTTTTCTTATCCTTTAACCATTTATTCCACCTTAATGACCCTTAAAGATCATTAGAGATTACCCTTATTATTTTTCCTTTCCCTAGGTTATGAATAGTAATCATATAAATGAGTTTCAAGGATGCTAAGTTTTTACTTGTTTTATGATTTATTTTATTTTTCCAATTCATCATGTGTATCATGTATGTAATATTCCATTCCAAAATTTCTAAACTATTCAGTAATAATAGATTTTATTCCTTATAATCATTCCGTTTTTAAGAACCCTTGTTTTAAAAACCATGAAATTTGGAGGGAATGTGAATTTCTAGTAATTACTTCATAGTCCATTATTAAAATGGAACCTCAAAACTAAATTCCATGATTTAGAATGTGTAAAATTGATCTTCTAAGACATGGGTAAAGGCCCAAGAACATTCTTGAGATTTTCAATGAGTTTCTAGAGCACCAAACTGGGAAAAGAATGGTTTTAAATGACATGTAGAGGGAGCACGGTTGGCGTATAGTCTGTTAAACCATGTGGCCCAAATCCAAAAAATGTGCGACTAATTTTTTTGGGAAATAGTATTTCACACAGTTTGTGCATTTTTATCCTAACTATGTTGGAAAATCATTGTGAGGGGAGAATATTAAGCATGGGGAGACACACGGTCGATGCATGTTTTGGAGAACTGTGCGACCCAAACATGGTTCGACACAAAATTTTTAAAATTTTAAATAGTTTAATTTATTATAATTAAATTAAAAACCAAAAACATATATCACAAATCATCACTGTCACTCACACGATGCACCAGGTAGGGGGTCTCCCCCATGATTGCGTGACACCTCCTGCATCACCCATATCTAACTCCGATTTCTCCTAGATTTCCACCAAATTATTTTTCCATTATCATAGGTATAACCCCTCATTTATTACTCTTTTATATTTCTTGTTATTAATAAGCCTATATGTCACCCTAGGATTCTTGGATGAAACCCTATATTAGGGTTTGATGTATTTCTCTATTATTTTTCAAATATATGAGTGTGCAATGAGACTACTAGGTTGTCCTAGCCCGTTTTCTGGAAAATATCAAAGATGTCAAGGAAGTTTTGGCTGATTTGCTCTGTCATCATCATTTATTAGTAATATCCTAAAATTAATTATGGTTTCACACCTCATTTCAGAGTATCGTAAGGTGTTTATGGGTTCCAAGTATCGTGTGTTGTTAAATCTAGTTCTATTGGGAGACTCATGGAACATTCAATGGTATATATATATATATATATATATATATATGTTTATCCTCCATGTTAATATTCAATCCTAGAACAATAAATAAGATCATTTATTTAATGGTATATATAAATATATTTTGAGGTATGTTCATGTGAGAGTATAACTTCTTGAGTTTAAAAGCATCAAATTCTAAGCGTTTTCTTAGTCTGCTTCAGGAAGGGTCCCTATCCTGGACTCATTATTTAAGAATTATATAGGTTCATCATTAAATAAGATGTATTTATGAGTTACCTACTTTAATGGAACAACATTGCATGAATTAAATTCTTAAGGATAATAAGTGACTTTTTGTTTTGTAATGTCATGTTTTTACAATAAAAAACCCCCCAAAAGAGGTTTGTTGTCTTCAAAACAAAAATTATTTATTTTGTTATGTCATGATTTTTATGGTTTGATATTACCATCTATCTTCCATTTGGTTTTGAGATATATTATATTAATTCATGAACCCTTTGGTATTGTTAAAAGATGCTTCCCATATGATTTGAATGTGTACATATCCATGTAGTTGTTGTTAATCAAGTGTTCTATGTTATATTGTGTGTTTCTTATGTGAGTATATAGTGTATATGTCTAGTTCATTTGATGGTTAAACTAGAAGAACACCTTGTATTTTATTTATAAATGGAACATTAATGGATTTGTCCTTGAACATTATTAGTTGTTCCCTATTCCCCATGTCATTGGATGGTAGTTCTGTATTTGACTTGTAAACGAATGGTGAGATAAAATAAATAATTTGGAATGGTGAGTGATAAGACTGTTGGAACTTATTATGCCATTTCATCATTTAGAAAGACTTGAATTTTAAGGATTTAAGCATGTGAGTTAGATACTACCATGTTGTGTAGTGGGTTTTTTATCTTGAAATCCTGTTATAAATAATTTCCAATGTGATTTGATTAATGAAATTTCCAAGTAATGGATTACTAAAACTTGTGAAATTTGTAATTCATATTACATTTGAGTAAATATATGGTTTTGACTAAAATTGGTGCAATAATATTAATTAGATCTAATTCTGTATTTTCCAATGTGAGAGTTATTATAATTAACCCCCTTTTAATCTTATTAGGCTTATTTTTCTTGTTATTCTAAGAACACCCATGTGAGTATTTTAATTCAACCCCTTAAGCTATGAATTATTTTGAATTTTCATTTATAGGATTGAATTACACCATTTATTAATGTTCCCACATTAGTTTAATAATGAAAAATCCATGTAATAGTTTAATTTTCATG
The DNA here is from genome assembly GCA_963277665.1 of Viscum album. NCBI lineage: Eukaryota > Viridiplantae > Streptophyta > Magnoliopsida > Santalales > Viscaceae > Viscum > Viscum album. The sequence goes on along the minus strand of OY728127.1, from coordinate 435,690,862 downwards.
TTATTATTTCAATGAAAAATGTTCCCATGTGGCTAATGGAATTTCAAATCCTTTGGAGGTTGGCCCTTGAATGGGAAACCCTTTGGTGGTATGTTATATTAGATTCTTTTGGATTTGACCTTATCATGCTTAATTACTATTTTATGATAAAATGGTAAATAGCATTGGGTGAATTAGGGATTCTATTTTTAATTCCATGGAAGATAAAATATATACATTTTCACATTTTTCTGTGAGTTAACCATGGATTCAGTTTGGAATTCAATAGACCGGCTCAAAATATTTTATATGGTTAAACTGTGAGTGAACCATGGATTACATGGATGGGCTCATAGAGGCTATTCTTAAATTCCTATTGAATCATGGATCATTATGACTTTAATTAATGGTATCAATAAGGTATTTGAATTATATTTCATGAGTGGTAAATGGGGATTCCCGATAGGACAGACAATGAAAAACTCATTTTACCTAGACATATTCCACACCTAATGTGATACCAGGTTCCTGAGAGGTTTGCAGGGACAGGCTTGTAGGGTATTGGTGGAATTTCACCTGAAGTGATTTTTTAATTACAATATAGTAATGTCAATAATGGGATCAAGTTATTATTTAATATTGAATGAAATTATTTATGATGTATCTCTAAGACCATGCATGAAGGTTCGATTCTATCTAGATTTGTATAACATAAATGGCCTTCTGAGGAATTTGTTGTGCTACCAGTTATATGAGTATGCTGAGCTTGAGCCGAATCTCAAGTGTCATAAATTGAATGATATTAATTTTTCAAATTTTTATTCAATGTAATAAATATTAAATAAGTACATGAATATTAAGGATGATATTTTTGATTAATTCTGTAATTATTTTATATATCTTCTAGGACTGGTAGTTTTGTATTACACATGATGGATTGGGATGTACACTGTGGGTGAAGCTTACTATGATTTATATCTCACATCATGCTAAGGTACCATTGGTTCTTGAGTAGACCTACTATTTTTTAAGGCATCAGACCTTAATTTTCCTATTTAACATGTATCTAGGTGTTGGGAGAAAAGGACCGGTAGGGGCGTCGGATGCTCGTGATGACTTCCATTGGGATTAACTATCTTTCATACTATTATAATGAAATGAGAAGACTTGTGTACCATTTATTTCTTTCATTTATGTATCATCATATTTCCTGCACCTACTGCATAAACTGGTGTTTTCCATTTTCTATATTTAGTTTTTATAGAAATTTTCTATTTCTTTGTTATTTATAGATTTATACTGCATCCAATATTATCTATGTACAATGTCTTTTTACCACTATGCTCTCAACATATGAGCTTACAGTCTCCTGAATGACTACATTTACACCCTCACTATTAGTCATGAGCCCCTAGTGTATGGGAGACCCTCTTGATGTCATGTGGCAATCAGTCTAACTAATAGTTTAATGGTAAGTCATTTTAGGACGTTTCAATGATGTATATGAGGTTTTCGTCCTTATTTTATTACTATTTTTGGATGGTATATAGGATAATACAAATATTTTGTAACTTAGAATATATTATTTCTTGGGAATGATCACCCAACATATGGGAAATGACCATGTGGCATGGATTGGGAATTTTTGTTACTGTTGATGTGATTTCACCTTTGTTTAATAGTGTATTTTCCTTGGATTATGAATTTTTTTAATTTGTGGTATTTTTATATAGGCTAGAATGGTAAGGAAGTAACATGACATGAATCATGTTAGGAACATCGAAAGTCACATTCCATGCATATTCTATGCCATGTAACTGCATTAATATATTTCCAGATATGTATATTTGTGTTCCTTGATTGACTCCAGGGTTGTATTGTACTGATTCATGTAATATATTAGAATGAATGTTTATTTAGAAAGTCTTTATTTTGGTGTAACATTCTCATATTAAACAATCCATGAATTTTTTCTTTTTATAGCATGTTTTTTTTAATATGTAAAATGGTTGCATGGGATGAAAATTTTCGGTTTAAATTTAGGAAGGTGCTAATTTTCAAATCATGTGGTATATGGGTGCCTTAGAATTTGGAAAAGGGTATCCTATAGACTCAAATAAACTCTAGATCACTATAAATATTTATGGACTTTGTTAAATTGGAATAGGATTCTAAATATATTTGTTAAAATGAAATGATTTCAATTAGTGGGTGAAAATTCCAATAGTAAGGTGTATGGCTGCCTTATGGAATAGTATATGGCCATCCATGTGACTGAACCTTTGTAGATCAATAGTATTTTTGGGATTGTTTATAAATTCAAAATATGTTATGTTTTGAACATAAATGGTTTGTTAACATTTATAATACACAATTGGACCCATGTAGGTTAGTTAAGGCATGCCTTTATCAGATAAACCATTATGGTGTTTATTCTTTAGATGGATAAACAAATCATATTGGGTATCTTTTTTAAAACCCTGGGTAGGTTTAATGGAACTGTCAGAGGTAATCTAATTAGTTAAATGGAATTTATGTGCTAAATTGCTTATATTTTCATTTAGTTTCTAGCTAATGTATATTCCAAGATCTTTTTTTGTAGACTGATACATGAGGATCTATCTAAATTTCATTAAAATGATAAATTGGTTAATTAATTAATGAAATGAATTTAATTTTGAACCTGATGTGGTGTCCTCTTCTTAGACCGTCGTGTAAGGGTGGTTTAACTATTTTTGATGATATGCATTGGATTGAATACATGTTCAATAATCAATATGATATTTCCATTTATCTATAACTTAGGTGAAAGTGGATATTAATCCTATAGAAATATGTGTTGTGTGAGGAAGTGATTGTGTTGATGCTTATGATTCGTAAGGGGTTATCCTATTATAGATTTCCCCTTTAGAGCATGATTCCTTGCTTTCCACTGTGAGCATTCTGACTTTTGGTTTTATTAATGGCTGGTGGCCCTAGTATGATGTTTAGTTTTTACAAGACACCTTCTTAGTATGGGTTTTCATTGTATCTATACTCTTGATATGGGAACAAGCATCGATTAATTCTTAGATCAGCATGTTAGACTTACCTCAGTCATGGTCATCTACGTAAGAGGTTGTGTGCTACTCTATTTTCATTAAATCGTGATCATTGAGCTGTTGAGTATGTTATGGGGTAATCTCATAGTAGAGTCAATTAAGTATTACAAAAATAGGTATTTCCTACTACTTGGGATGACTTTTTGAGACTCTAGATTTTTGGAACACCAGTTGGTCTGATTTTTACTTTCATGTAATGCTCTTCTATGTGGTGATCGGGATTTTTGAATGTCACAAGTGTATTTAAAGTAACGATCTATAGTGTTTTGACTGATATTCATGGATTAATAATAGTGAACCCCTTCTGAAGAGACAAGCATTCCCCTTTTCATGATATTGTCCTAGATTCACCATGAGAGCATCAGTTATAAGCCACGCTAAAAGTATAAAAGTTGTATGTATGCTTCGAGATATTTTTTTGTTTTGTACATTGGATGTGTGTTTTTTTTATGTTTGGTTTTTCCTATGTTATACCAGTGTTTCTGGGTAGGAATGTCTCAAACAGACATTGAATGCCTTCAACTTCTATGACGTTATCACCAAGAGAATTCCACTCTCAGTTGAGACAATGTTCTTATCTGGATGTTTTGGATTTGTATAAACTTCTAGATTATAGCATGTGCTATTGAATACCGTAGTATAGTTCCATGAAATTTTTTGGGTTGACTACGAGGTTATCCCAGAGTTATTGTAGGTCATTGATGTAATGATTTAAGGGTGGTGTTTTGAGTGCGCAGGAATGGGTCAGTTCCTTTGTTTGTTCTAAGGCACAACTATTTTAAATGTCCATGTGATGGTTCATTTTGAAAAAATCATCAATTGTTAGAAGTAATCGTTAATGGACTCATTTGTTTTATAACTCTTAGGGGAATGTTTGAAAGGTAGTTCTAGTAGTGGGGATAAATCCCTAATTGGAAATTGGCCTATTTTAAATGATAAAGCTTATGTTGGGGAGAACCATTGGCTATATGCATAGAAATATGACAATTTGATAAGGTCTTGCCTACGCAGGCTCGGGTAAGAGTTGCTTTGACGTTTTAGTTGGAAATCAAGCATTGGATTGGGTTTTTATGTTTTGAGTGTCATTTACATAAAAGGTACATCAGGTGTGTGGGTCGTTTGATAATACAACATGAACATTTGAATGAAGTTTCACAAACCCTGTTGGTGGGTGAGGTTGTCATTAGTTTTCCCCAAGACATATCAGGTATGAGATGTTCTAAGGTGGGTAGTGTGTAAGAATCTATATTTTAAACTAGAATAAATTATTATGTATTTTGAATTTTCTATAAATAATGCATGGTACATTTTTAAAATGGAATTCAGAGAGTTTTAATGTTTAAATGTGATGTGTTAAATCCTGGATGAAGGCCAAATAACATTATCGTCCTACTAATGGAGTTTTGGGAGGGACAGACTGGGAAAGTTAGGTTATTAGTGACCTGTATTGGGTGCATAGTCAGTGCATTGTCTATTAAATCATGTGGCCCAATGCAGGAAATGTGTGGCTTATTTCTGGGTGATAGTGGCCTTCACACAGTCTATGCATAAATAAGATTACCATATTGGACAAACTGTGCGAGGGGAGGCTCTTAAACATGGGGGGTGACGCATGGGGGTGATGCATGGTCGATCCATGGTTTGGATAACTGTACCGCCCAAACCATTCATGACACCCAGTTTATAAAATTTGAATTATTTTAATTTAATTTAATTAAATTAAAAACATAAAACCCTCCTCATATATCTCCTACCTCACTTGCACAATGCACTAGGAAGGGGGACTCCCCCTTGAGCATGTGATGCCTCCTTCGACACTGTCACGACCCGTCCTCGGGGCCCGTGCCGTGACTACCCCAAGCCCGCCTTCCATAGGCCAGGGGCTGGCGACTAGCACCAAGGCGTAAAATCCCAGTAAACAGGGAAGGCATTGCCTTTATAAGTAACAACCACACAGAGTCAGCAAGCGGAAAGTAAAGTGCAGAAAAGTAAAGGGGCCGGAAATACAAGCCCAACTGTAAAGTACAACTGAAAAGAAAAAGAACAGCAACTGAAGAAAAGACGGCGGCCTCGTGTCGTCCACTGGCAATCCCACCTGAAGGGTGGGTACAGATAGCCTCCAAGCTCCTCGGGCCCCACGTCCGCTCTGAGCACGTCCCGTCCAGTGGTCCACCTCCAGGTACCGTCCTGCTCCACGCCCCAACCGCGATCAGCGCTGTCCGTCGTCTGCAACCAACACCACGAAGTGCGGGCATAGCCCGTGCAGGGGTGAGTACAACTACTCAGTAAGGACCCCGAGACCCCCGAAGGTCTCCCGAAATCCACAAAGGATATAGCACAAAAGAAAGATGCAATCACGAAGTAACATCTGACTCGACTTAGGTATATGCCCATACATATACCCAAGTCCCCAATTCTAGCTCTGCTCACGAGCTCAAGAACAACTCAATCCACAAAGGAAAGCAAGACCCAAATCCACAAAGGAGAGTAAACAGTAAATCCACAAAGGATGGTTCAACACAATCCACAAAGGAGAGTAACATAAGATTCAGCTCAACCAGGTATACTTTTTCAGATGACGTCAAAGACGATCACTGATCCGTCTCAGTCGTCGGACCCACGAAGGATCGATAGGTACTAACCCCCGCAAAAAGACCCACGTAGGATCGGGCTCACACAGAACCTGTAGGCAGTGGCTCACACAGAACCGGTAGTAAGGACCCACGGAGGATCGGGCTCACACAGAACCTGAAGCACTGATCCACGTGGGATCGCTGAGTGCAGTAGTCGACGCAGTCCACTGAGGATCTCTGCACAGTCGTCGCCGCAGTCCACGAAGGATCTCTGCTCTGCCGTCGTCGCAGTCCACGGAGGATCTCTGCTCTGCCGTCGTCGCAGTCCACGGAGGATCTCTGCTCTGTCGTCGAGGTCACAGCCAGCGCTAGGGTTCCCGCACGTAGCGAGCTCGTTTAGGAGGGTCCGCTCCACGAGCCGAGGGGCTGATACATCAACTGACACGTAGTCCGAAGTTGATGTATCCAAAAGTTCCGTATCGACAACAGGATCTCAACGCGACAGACGGCGCGTCAATCGGACGCCCGGTCTGAGAGTTATTGGCATTTTCGTCCCAGGGGCCCGGTTGGTTTTTAGGGCAAAACCAACCCGACCGTACTCCGCCTGTATCCGATCCTCGGGCGGAGTATGCCAAAAGTTCCGTCTCACTTAGAGGAAACTACCACAGCTGACGGTACGTCGTTCGGACGTCCGTAGCTCAAGTTATGAGCGTTTCCGCTCCGAGGGCCCGGTTGGCTTCGTGTACGAACCAACCCGGCCGAACCCAAAGTCTTCCGAAACCTTGAGTATAATATACCGAAACGACCGTCTCGATCCAAGGATCGCGTAGCCGCTGACGGTTCGTCAATCGGAGGTCCCAGGCCCAAGATATGGGCGAAAGACCGTAGAGGGCCCGAAACGGGGGTACTGGGCCCGGGGCGACCCGGCCCGAACCCCCCCCTGGGGTCGGCCGAACCGGGTCGGCCCGAACCGGGTCGGCCCGACCCGGCCCGAACCGGCTCGGCCGGGTCCGGTCCGGCCTGGGCGCGGCCCGGCCGACCGGACCGGCCGGCTCGGTCTTCGGCCGCGCGGCCGAAGAGCCGCCGCCGCCGCGGGTTGAACCCGCGGCTTGAGGGAAACCGCGGCCCCGCGGGGGGCCGCTTGTCTCGCGGACGCGGCCGGGCCGCCGCGTCCGTCCCGGTTCCGCGCGGCCGCGGAACCGGCTGCCGCCGCCGCCGCGGCTTCAGCCGCGGCGGAAGGTTTCCACGGCGGCGCGCCTGGCGCCGCCGCCTCCGGTCGCCGGCGCCGCCGCGCCGGCGACCCGCGCCGCCGCCTCCTTCCGCGGGCCGCCGGAGATGCTCCGGTGGCCCGTTTTCTTTCCCGTCTGCGCCGATGCTCCTCCCGGGGGACGATCTTCACTGCGGAGCCAACAAATTGCCCTTGCCGCACGGTTTGTCGACGTCCGCCAAATCCGCACAACCAAAATAGATCGGCGGAGGGTTGCCGGGTCTTGTTCGTTAGACCCGCACCCTCCGCGTTAGCCATAAATCACGGGAGGAAATAATCAACAACAATTTTTAAATAAATTAAAAATTGTTTCGATCGGGTTCTTTATTTAAAAAAGAATAATCACGGGAAAAAGAATCAAAATCAAATCCCTACCTTGATGATCGTCGAGCGCGGGCGTTCTTCGCGGAAGAGATCGTCGCGGAAGAGATCGATCGTCGCGTCGTCGCGGGAAGGTGTCGCGTCGTCGCGGAAACCGGCGTTGAGCCGGCGAGCTCAACAAATCAAGAACAACAGATTTAAATTATTAATATTTAAATCTGTGTTTCGTTTAAAACCAAAGAAAAGAACTTGAGAGGAAATCCGAAATCACTCACCTCGAATGGTCGGTGATCGGAGATCGGAGATCGGAAGAACGTCTCGGGCGAAAGCGTCGTCGACTTCCGGGTTCGGCGTTCTTCGCGTTCTTCGCGTTCTTCGCGGAGAGGGTGGAGGAACGAAGATTCTCTCAAATCCTTTCCAAGGATTTTTATGTTGGTCTTAATTTATAAACATGCCAACACGAAACCGGTTAAGAAACGATCCATCAATTCGTTGAATTAATTCAACGAAAGAAACGACCCATTTAATTCACGAAGAAACAGTCCATTTAATTCACGAAATAAACCGCCCAATTAAATGGTCTGTTAAGAATTAAAGAAAACGCGTCGGTTGACTTTTCAGTTACTTTGACGGGTTTTCGCGGGTGCGTTACTTAGCGAAAGAAACGGCGGGGCTCGTGCGGGTCCCACCGCACAAATATCCTACCAAGGGGTAGGATATTTCTGGATAGCATCCTATCCAGTTCAACTCAGTTCAAGCCGTCTTTAAGTGACTTCAAGTGGCTTCCAAGCAGCTTAAGTGAAATAAAATAAAGTTGTCGCACAAACTTTATTTTATTTCTGACTTAAAGCCGTAAAATTTAAAAACCACGTCTGAGCAAACGCAACTCCGGAAGAGGCGTTTCTAAGCAAATACCGGCGCTGCGATTTCATCGGTGCCCTCAGAATTCGATTCCGGGCACCGGTTCAAAAGATAGAAAAACCCGCTCGTCCGTTCACTGAACGTACCCGAGCCAAACTTCGGAAATTGATTCCGGGCACACCGGGCCTCGGAATCAGGTGCCGTCTGAAGCTGCGTTCTTGTAAAATTCCAAAGAAAATTAAGAAAAAAATTTCCTTGAAATTTGCGGGTCTTTACATTACTCCCACCTCAGGGCTTTACGTCCCCGTAAAGATACATCAAAAACTAGGGGAACAAATGGGGGTACTGAGCACGAATCTGAGCCTCCCGCTCCCAAGTGCTCTCCTGGAGGTTCCCGTGCTGCCACCTGACGCGCACAAGAGGAATCGACCGCCCACGTAGGACCCGCTCCTGTCGATCCTCGATCTCCACTGGAACCTCCGCAAAAGTCGCCCCATCGTCCACGTCCAGCTCCCCAAAGTCGATGATGTGCGTCGGGTCGTGCACGTATCTCCTCAGCTGAGACACGTGGAAGACGTCGTGCACCCGGTGCAACTGAGGTGGTAGAGCCAGGCGATAAGCCACCTCTCCTATCCTGCTGAGGACCTGGAAAGGCCCGATGAAGCGGGGAGACAGCTTGCCGCCTCGGCCAAATCTCCGTAAACCACGTCGAGGTGAGACACGCAAAAAGACGTGGTCGCCATCCTCGAACTCTAGTGGCCTCCGCCTCCTGTCAGCATATGACTTCTGCCGGCTCTGAGCTGTCCTCATCCTCTCCTGGATGATCTGGACCTTCTCTGTCGTGACTCGGACCATCTCTGGTCCCACGAGTGCTGACTCCCCAGGGTCTGTCCAGCACAACGGTGATCTGCAGGGTCTGCCGTACAACGCCTCGTATGGTGCCATCCCGATGGTGGAGTGGTAGCTGTTGTTGTACGCGAACTCCACCAAGGGTAGGTGGTCCTCCCAGCTGCGACCAAAGTCGAGAACACATGCACGGAGCATGTCCTCGAGTGTCTGTATGGTCCTCTCCGTCTGACCATCCGTCTGAGGGTGGAAGGCTGTGCTCAGATGGAGCCGCGTCCCGAACGCCTCCTGCAACCCCTTCCAAAGCCGGGAAGTGAAACGAGCATCTCGATCGGAGACGATAGATGATGGCACACCGTGAAGCCGTACGATCTCCTGGACGTAAAGACGTCCCAAGCTCTCCACTGAGCCCTGCTCTCTGATGGGTAAGAAGTGTGCCGACTTGGTGAGTCGGTCGACAATCACCCAAATGGAGTCGTGACCTCTGGAAGTGCGTGGAAGTCCAGTCACGAAGTCCATAGATATGCTGTCCCACTTCCACTCCGGGACCTCCAAGGGCTGTACCAAGCCTGCTGGTACCTGATGCTCTGCCTTCACCTGCTGGCAGGTGAGGCATCGTGAAACGAACTCTGCCACAGCTTTCTTCATGCCCGGCCACCAGTGCTGTCGTCTGAGATCCTGGTACATCTTTGCCACTCCGGGATGTACCGCCAAGGGAGAAGTGTGAAACTCTCTCAGCACCTCCTCTCGTAGAGCGACTGGTACGAAGGTACGTCCTCTGAAAAGGATGCCGTGCTCTGCTCCAAGGGAGAAACCATCAGGCGCCTGACCTGAGGATATCAGTGCACGCCGGGTCTCACAGTCAGCGTCCCCACGCTGAGCCTCTCTGACCCGCTGTAGAAGTGGAGGAGAGACTGTGAGAGACTGAAGAAAGGCTGCTCCGTCTCTATCCACGAAGGATATCTGCAAGGAGGCTAGCTGCTCCGTCGCCTCCTCAAGTAGCTGAATGCCCGTCCTCCTGCTGAGGGCATCGGCTACCACGTTCCCCTTCCCAGGAGTATAGACTATCTCAAAGTCATAGTCCTGGAGGAACTCAAGCCATCTCCGCTGTCTCAGGTTCAGGTCCTTCTGAGAGAAGATATACCTAAGACTCTGGTGGTCAGAAAAGACTGTGAAGCGCTCGCCCATCAGATAGTGCCGCCAAGTCTTCAGAGCGAAGACCACTGCTGCTAACTCCAGGTCATGAGTGGCGTAGTTCTGCTCATGCGGCCTCAACTGACGTGATCCGTAGGCGATCACGGCCCGCTCCTGCATCAGGACGCACCCGAGTCCAGTCCCTGATGCATCGCAGTAAACTACGTACCCAACTCCCTCCTCAGGCAACCTCAAGATAGGTGCGCTGGTCAATCTCTGTCTCAGCTCCTGGAAGCTCTGCTGACATCTGTCTGACCACACGAAGGGTTTCCCCTTCTTCGTCAAGGCTGAGAGTGGTGCCGCAACTCTGGAGAAGTTCGGCACAAATCTCCGATAGTATCCCGCTAGGCCCAAGAAGCTCCGCACCTCAGTCACGCTCTTGGGTGGCTCCCAAGCTAGCACTGCCTCGATCTTCGCGGGATCCACTGCAACTCCCGCCTCAGAAATGACGTGCCCCAAGAAATGGACCTCACGCAACCAGAACTGGCATTTTGAGAGCTTGCCATAAAGCTGGTGCTCTCGGAGTGTGTCTAGCACAACTCGCAGGTGGTAGGCATGCTCCTCCTCAGTCGTCGAGTATACCAAAATGTCGTCAATGAAGACAACGACAAATCGGTCGAGGTATGGCTGGAAGATCCTGTTCATGAGGCTCATGAACACTGCTGGAGCATTGGTTACGCCGAACGGCATAACCAAGAACTCATAATGGCCATACCGACACCTGAAGGCCGTCTTCTGCACGTCCTCGTCTCGAACTCTGAGCTGATGATAGCCTGACCGGAGGTCTATCTTCGAGAACCACCGCGCTCCCTTGAGCTGATCGAAGAGGTCATCAATCCGTGGCAGCGGATACTTGTTCCTCACTGTCACCTGGTTCAGGCGACGATAGTCGACACAAAGTCGCAAGTTCCCGTCCGCCTTTTTGGCGAACAAAATCGGGGAAGCCCAGGGTGAAACACTGGGTCGGATAAACCCCTTGCTCTGCAAGTCCTCCAACTGTACCCGCAGCTCTCGAAGCTCGGCGGGGGCCATCCGATATGCTGGAGTAGATATCGGGGCTGTCCCGGGGTACAAGTCGATGTAAAAGTCTACCTCTCTACGAGGAGGTAGCCCTGGAACGTCGTCGGGAAAGACGTCCACGTACTGGTCCACCACTGCAGGAAAAGCCGGACTCCGCACGTCCACTGCTCCTAGGATGAGGCTAGCCAACTGATGTGAGATGGGCTGCACTCTCCTCCGCGGAAGTCCATCCTGTGCTGCAAAGGTTCCCTTCTCGCCGGTGAAGGTAAACCTGCTCCCGTCGGTACGAACACATCGTACCTTGCGCCTAAAACAGTCGATCTGGGCATGAACCGTGGATAGCCAATCCATGCCCAAGATGACGTCGTAAGGCCTCGACGCCGCTACAAGGAGATCCCAGCCGAAGCTCTCGCCTCCTAGAGTAAGCTCACACTGCCGGCACCAGTGCGTAATCGTCGAGTCTGCTCCCGTAGGAGTCTCTAGCCGTAAGGATCGAGCCAACGGCTCAGTCGGAATCTCCGAGCTCCGAACAAGGGCAGAGGCTATGAAAGAGTGACTCGCTCCTGTGTCTATAAGTACTGCAGCAAGGGTGGAATAGACACAGATCGTACCTCGAATCATCTCTGGCATGTCGGGGTCGTAGGCCTCCACTGCCTGGAGCTGGGCCTGTCCCTGCCCGCCGGCTCCCTGTGGTCGAGGTGGCCCTCCTGGTGGTGGTGGGGGTAGAGCCTGAAAGCGTCGCCCACCACCCGCTGCTCGGCCAGCTCCTCGGCCTCGTCCGCCTCCTCCCTGCGGACCGCCACGGTCGACCCTCTGCCTCTGCCTGGGTGGCCCCTCCACCGTCTGCTGCTCCTCTGATCGGCGAGTCGGGCAGTCACGAGCCATGTGACCCTGCCCGCCGCAAGAGTAGCACAGCCTGCCCCTCGAAAGGCTGGCACTCCGCTGTGTGCCTCGTACTGCTGAGCCGGTGTCCTGAGGCCGTCTGCGTGGGGGTCTGGTCTGCCTGGACCCGTGAGTCATCCGTCGGCTACCAGCTGCCGATGACTCAGCTACCTGCCGCCCTGCACTAGGTCTCGCCGCTGAAGAAGGCTCTGCCAGGAAGCTCTCGATCAGGAGGGCTCGCTCCAGCACTCCCGCCTGGGTCGGAATGCTGAGAGAGATCAGCGACGCCCGAATCTCCTGTCGCAAGCCCTGCTCGAAGGTCCGGGCCCGGAAGAAGGGGTCCCGTACCATGTCGGTCGAGTAGCGAGATAGGTCCGTGAACCTCGCCGCGTACTGAGCGACCGTCATGCTGCCCTGGCGCAGCTGGAGAAGCTCCTGGATGCGCACCGCTCGGAGGGTGGCCGGGACGAACTCAGAGCGGAAAAGGCTCTCGAAGTCCGCCCAGAGCAAGGATGCCTCATCGTGAACCTGGAGCATCAGGCTCCACCATCGTCCTGCCGCCGCCTGCAGGAGGCTCGCTGCGAGGATCACCATGAGATCCGCTGGTGTCCTCACTAGCCTGAAGATCCGTACCACCGCCTCTAGCCAGTCCTCGGCGGCCTGGGGGTCCGCCTCACCGCGAAACCTGGGCGGTCGCTGGCTCTGAAACTCGTGCAGTGCCCTGAGGCGACGTGCATCGTCGGCGTCTGGTACTGGAAGCATCGGTGGCTCGGCGGGTAAGGCTACCGCCGGTGCCACTGCTGGCAAAGGGCCCTGCACCGAGGCCTCGTCGCTCGGTGGGCTGCCGTCGCGCCCTACACTCGGAACCCTAGCTGGCAGTCGTCGCGGGGCCATCCTGAAAAGGAGAACAAGAGCACCACAGTCAGAACAGTATACCTGGTGAGCTGGCACAAGTAATCACAAGGAAAACTTGAGACTTTCATAAAGCAGATCAGTATACCCGGTGAGCTGACATAAGTAATCACAAAGAAAACTTGAAACACACACGCAATCAATGTTTTCATGCATTAAGTCGGAAATCAGGAGTCAGGGTCCTGGTGTACGGATACGTCGGCCGCCGCACCAACACTGGGCTCCCTGAACTGATAACCACACTCAATACACTAAACACTATTGCTTCACATAGAAAGAAAGGACGATCAGAGTCTGCGGTAGAACCGACCGCCTCTGATACCAATTTGTCACGACCCGTCCTCGGGGCCCGTGCCGTGACTACCCCAAGCCCGCCTTCCATAGGCCAGGGGCTGGCGACTAGCACCAAGGCGTAAAATCCCAGTAAACAGGGAAGGCATTGCCTTTATAAGTAACAACCACACAGAGTCAGCAAGCGGAAAGTAAAGTGCAGAAAAGTAAAGGGGCCGGAAATACAAGCCCAACTGTAAAGTACAACTGAAAAGAAAAAGAACAGCAACTGAAGAAAAGACGGCGGCCTCGTGTCGTCCACTGGCAATCCCACCTGAAGGGTGGGTACAGATAGCCTCCAAGCTCCTCGGGCCCCACGTCCGCTCTGAGCACGTCCCGTCCAGTGGTCCACCTCCAGGTACCGTCCTGCTCCACGCCCCAACCGCGATCAGCGCTGTCCGTCGTCTGCAACCAACACCACGAAGTGCGGGCATAGCCCGTGCAGGGGTGAGTACAACTACTCAGTAAGGACCCCGAGACCCCCGAAGGTCTCCCGAAATCCACAAAGGATATAGCACAAAAGAAAGATGCAATCACGAAGTAACATCTGACTCGACTTAGGTATATGCCCATACATATACCCAAGTCCCCAATTCTAGCTCTGCTCACGAGCTCAAGAACAACTCAATCCACAAAGGAAAGCAAGACCCAAATCCACAAAGGAGAGTAAACAGTAAATCCACAAAGGATGGTTCAACACAATCCACAAAGGAGAGTAACATAAGATTCAGCTCAACCAGGTATACTTTTTCAGATGACGTCAAAGACGATCACTGATCCGTCTCAGTCGTCGGACCCACGAAGGATCGATAGGTACTAACCCCCGCAAAAAGACCCACGTAGGATCGGGCTCACACAGAACCTGTAGGCAGTGGCTCACACAGAACCGGTAGTAAGGACCCACGGAGGATCGGGCTCACACAGAACCTGAAGCACTGATCCACGTGGGATCGCTGAGTGCAGTAGTCGACGCAGTCCACTGAGGATCTCTGCACAGTCGTCGCCGCAGTCCACGAAGGATCTCTGCTCTGCCGTCGTCGCAGTCCACGGAGGATCTCTGCTCTGCCGTCGTCGCAGTCCACGGAGGATCTCTGCTCTGTCGTCGAGGTCACAGCCAGCGCTAGGGTTCCCGCACGTAGCGAGCTCGTTTAGGAGGGTCCGCTCCACGAGCCGAGGGGCTGATACATCAACTGACACGTAGTCCGAAGTTGATGTATCCAAAAGTTCCGTATCGACAACAGGATCTCAACGCGACAGACGGCGCGTCAATCGGACGCCCGGTCTGAGAGTTATTGGCATTTTCGTCCCAGGGGCCCGGTTGGTTTTTAGGGCAAAACCAACCCGACCGTACTCCGCCTGTATCCGATCCTCGGGCGGAGTATGCCAAAAGTTCCGTCTCACTTAGAGGAAACTACCACAGCTGACGGTACGTCGTTCGGACGTCCGTAGCTCAAGTTATGAGCGTTTCCGCTCCGAGGGCCCGGTTGGCTTCGTGTACGAACCAACCCGGCCGAACCCAAAGTCTTCCGAAACCTTGAGTATAATATACCGAAACGACCGTCTCGATCCAAGGATCGCGTAGCCGCTGACGGTTCGTCAATCGGAGGTCCCAGGCCCAAGATATGGGCGAAAGACCGTAGAGGGCCCGAAACGGGGGTACTGGGCCCGGGGCGACCCGGCCCGAACCCCCCCCTGGGGTCGGCCGAACCGGGTCGGCCCGAACCGGGTCGGCCCGACCCGGCCCGAACCGGCTCGGCCGGGTCCGGTCCGGCCTGGGCGCGGCCCGGCCGACCGGACCGGCCGGCTCGGTCTTCGGCCGCGCGGCCGAAGAGCCGCCGCCGCCGCGGGTTGAACCCGCGGCTTGAGGGAAACCGCGGCCCCGCGGGGGGCCGCTTGTCTCGCGGACGCGGCCGGGCCGCCGCGTCCGTCCCGGTTCCGCGCGGCCGCGGAACCGGCTGCCGCCGCCGCCGCGGCTTCAGCCGCGGCGGAAGGTTTCCACGGCGGCGCGCCTGGCGCCGCCGCCTCCGGTCGCCGGCGCCGCCGCGCCGGCGACCCGCGCCGCCGCCTCCTTCCGCGGGCCGCCGGAGATGCTCCGGTGGCCCGTTTTCTTTCCCGTCTGCGCCGATGCTCCTCCCGGGGGACGATCTTCACTGCGGAGCCAACAAATTGCCCTTGCCGCACGGTTTGTCGACGTCCGCCAAATCCGCACAACCAAAATAGATCGGCGGAGGGTTGCCGGGTCTTGTTCGTTAGACCCGCACCCTCCGCGTTAGCCATAAATCACGGGAGGAAATAATCAACAACAATTTTTAAATAAATTAAAAATTGTTTCGATCGGGTTCTTTATTTAAAAAAGAATAATCACGGGAAAAAGAATCAAAATCAAATCCCTACCTTGATGATCGTCGAGCGCGGGCGTTCTTCGCGGAAGAGATCGTCGCGGAAGAGATCGATCGTCGCGTCGTCGCGGGAAGGTGTCGCGTCGTCGCGGAAACCGGCGTTGAGCCGGCGAGCTCAACAAATCAAGAACAACAGATTTAAATTATTAATATTTAAATCTGTGTTTCGTTTAAAACCAAAGAAAAGAACTTGAGAGGAAATCCGAAATCACTCACCTCGAATGGTCGGTGATCGGAGATCGGAGATCGGAAGAACGTCTCGGGCGAAAGCGTCGTCGACTTCCGGGTTCGGCGTTCTTCGCGTTCTTCGCGTTCTTCGCGGAGAGGGTGGAGGAACGAAGATTCTCTCAAATCCTTTCCAAGGATTTTTATGTTGGTCTTAATTTATAAACATGCCAACACGAAACCGGTTAAGAAACGATCCATCAATTCGTTGAATTAATTCAACGAAAGAAACGACCCATTTAATTCACGAAGAAACAGTCCATTTAATTCACGAAATAAACCGCCCAATTAAATGGTCTGTTAAGAATTAAAGAAAACGCGTCGGTTGACTTTTCAGTTACTTTGACGGGTTTTCGCGGGTGCGTTACTTAGCGAAAGAAACGGCGGGGCTCGTGCGGGTCCCACCGCACAAATATCCTACCAAGGGGTAGGATATTTCTGGATAGCATCCTATCCAGTTCAACTCAGTTCAAGCCGTCTTTAAGTGACTTCAAGTGGCTTCCAAGCAGCTTAAGTGAAATAAAATAAAGTTGTCGCACAAACTTTATTTTATTTCTGACTTAAAGCCGTAAAATTTAAAAACCACGTCTGAGCAAACGCAACTCCGGAAGAGGCGTTTCTAAGCAAATACCGGCGCTGCGATTTCATCGGTGCCCTCAGAATTCGATTCCGGGCACCGGTTCAAAAGATAGAAAAACCCGCTCGTCCGTTCACTGAACGTACCCGAGCCAAACTTCGGAAATTGATTCCGGGCACACCGGGCCTCGGAATCAGGTGCCGTCTGAAGCTGCGTTCTTGTAAAATTCCAAAGAAAATTAAGAAAAAAATTTCCTTGAAATTTGCGGGTCTTTACAGACACCCCTCTCTAACTCTGATTTCTCATGGATTTCTACTACATCGTTTTTCAATTCTCCATGTCATGACCCCTCCATAATTATTCTCCATATTTACAATGATTTATCTTCCTACCTATCTCCCTAGGCCGCTCATACTTAAACTGTAGAATAGAATTTGATGTTTTTTATTTGATTCTTCGGATCTAGGGTTTTGAAAACGGCCTCCTGGTACATGATGGTCCCAATTCTGGAAATCAACACTAAAGGATATGAATTTTTGGTTGATTAGATCCACCACTATCATTTGGGGTATGCTAATAAACACTTTATTTATTCCCCACCTCCTTTTTTAGTATCTTAAGGTATTTATGGGTTCGGAGTAACGTGTGTAGTGAGATCCAGTTTCTTTGGAAGACTCATGGGCATATATGAAGGTATATATATATATATATATATATATATATATATATATATATATCCACAATGTGTGTATTCTATCATGTAATGTGAAATATGATCATTGGGATAAGAGTATATATAGATTTATATGGAGGCTTGTGTGCTTGAGAGGATAACTACTTGAGTAAGAAAGCATCAAATGCCAAGCGTTGGCTTCGTTTTCTTGATGTAGGGTCCCTATCCTTTAATAATAATATAATAATGCCTTATGTTCTTCATTAAATAACATGTATTTATGAGTTTTCATGATTAATGGAACATCATATCATGAATTAACTATTTATGAAAAGGAAATGACTTTTTGAATAATAATTTAATTTTTTTTAATAAACCCCCCGAACATAGGTGTGCAGCCTTCATGCTAAATAGTAGTGATACTGTTATTTCATGCTTGTTCTGGTTTGATATTTCAATATATCTTTGTTTTAGTGTTGAGATATAGTATGATAATGCATGGAACATTGTGTATTGTTAAATGATGTTATGCTAATGATTTGAATATAGACTTGGCCGTGTAGTGTTTCTTAAGAATGTGTTTCTTATTATACTGCATGTTTCCCGCATGAGTATGTTATGTCTATTCCTAGATTCATTTTATGTTTAAACTGAAAGAAGCCCTTGGGTTTTCATAGTAATTGGAACATGAAAGGATTTGGCCTTATACACCTTTAGGTGTTCCCTTTTTCCCATGGTCAATAGATGATAGTTATGTATTTGAATATTAAACCAATTAAATGCTAAATGAATTAATTGGGAATGGGTGAGTGACAATCCCCTTGGCCCTATTATATCATTACTTGATTTATAATGACATTCCTTGTAAGTATTTTCCCATGTGAGTTAGAAACTACCACATAGTGTAGTATGATTTTATTCTTGAGAGCTTGTTATATGGAATTGACCATGTGTTTTGTTTGATGAAATTGATATGTAATGGCTTGTAAAATATTTTGAACTCAGTAATGAAGAGCGCATGTGAGTAAAGAGAATTTTATGAATTAAAATGATGAAATAGGACTAAATATCTCTAATTTTTTATCTTCCAACATGAGGTATATTATAACTAAGACCATTTTAATCTTATTAGGATTATTTTTCAGGTTTTGATAAGAACACCCATGTGATTATTTGACGAAAATCCCTTGAGCATGGCCTTATTTTTAAATTGCCTTTATATGACTGAATTTCACCTTTATTAATATTCCCACATAAGTTTAATAATTTTAAATCTAGTTAATTTTTTAATTAACATGTTCTGCTTGGTATGAGAAATTTTCCCATGTGTGTAATGGAAAGGCCAAGAATTGTGAGGATTTTCATTGCTTGAGACACTCTTTTTTGGTAAGTTATATTAGATGGATTGGTTTTGACCTTAGAATGATTCATTAATCTTTTAGGATTAAAAGGTAAAAAGACCTGGATGAATCCTGGATTCTATTTATATTTTCATGGATGAGCTTATATATCTATTTTAGCATTGTTCCTTGGGGGATCCATGGATTCATTTTAGAATTCAACTGATGGGATCAAATGATTTTTTATGTTTAAGATGTGAGTGAACCATGGATTCCACGGACGGGCTCATAAAGGTTGTTCATAAATGTCGAGTGAATCATGGATCACTATAGGAATGGCATTGATGGGCTTGAGGGGAATTTTAATTATATGTCATGATTGATACTTGGGGATTCCCTATTGTACCACCAAGGATACGCTCAGTTGACAGAGACTTATACCCCACCTTAAGTGATACTATGCTCCTAGGAGGTTTATCGGGATGAGATTATAGGGAGTTCGTAGAATTTTACCTCCAGTGATGCCTGAATTCCATCATTGTAATGTGAAGGTCATGATCATGTTATAACATAATATTGAACGAGATAGTTTATTATGTCACTCCAGGCCTATGAACAATCTCGGATTTGGTCTAGACTTTTGTAGAATAGATGGACTTTTGAGGAATTGGTTGTGATAACTATTATATAGGTATGTTGGGCTTGAGAAGGTTCTCTGGACTCATAAATTGAATGATTTTAATTTTTTAACATTCCAATAAATGGAATATATATTAAATAAGTACATGGATATGAAGTATGTTACAATTGAGTGTTTCCTTACATTTTATATATATCTTCTTGCGCTGCTAGTTTTTCATTATACATTATGGATTGGTCTAATCATTGTGGGTGAGTCCTGATAATATTTATATCTCACACCCTACTTGGGTACCATTGGAGCCTGAGTAGACCTATATGTTTGTAGGGCTTTATACCTTTCTTTTTGTATTTTTCATATATCATGAAGTTGCGAGCATAGAACTGACCATGAGCTCTAGAAGCTCGTAGTGATTTCCATCGGAATTTACTACCTTTATTCATTTGGTAATGTAATGAGAAGCTTGTTGTACCATTTATTTATTTCAGATATGTATCATCATATGGAAATCATGAATTTTATAGACTGGCATGGTCCATATTCTATATTTAGTTGTTATTACATTTTTTTTCTAATGCATTAGTTATTTATTTATATTGCTTCCTCTTTATTTTGAGTTTACTATCTTTTTACAACTGTGATATCGGAATACGATTGCATAGTTTCCCCAATTACTACCTTTACATCCTCACAGCTAGTCAGCAACCTCTAGTGTATGAGTAAATGTGCTATAGTTCTTGTAGAAACCAGTCTAGCTACCAGTTTAATGGTAAGTCTGGTCAAGATGTTTCAACAATGTTCTAAAAAAATGCACCGGGTCTGAGATTCTTCAGTCAAGGTGTTACATTTAATGTTCAAGTAATAAAAATATCATATTTTATGATGAAATTCTAAAGTATAAACTTTTTTTCACTTCTATATTAACAAGATAATATATTACAATTGTTACATTAAATGAATATTTTCATTATTGTAATGATGATTATTGTTCTATATATTTTGATTAAGACTCATACTCATATGTATATAATAACATCATACCAACATTCACATAATATTCATGATTTCATACTTTACTAGATAATCAAAATTGTATGTTTTCTAAAAAAGGAGATATTAATCGAGAAATGTTTGTAAAATGAAGATAAATAATATCTAATTTAACTATGGATATATTAGTCAATTCTAAATATATGGAGACATATAATTTGGAGAAATATGATATTTTTAAATAGCCTGAAATTTTTATATTTGAGAAAACTATTTAATGATATTATTTTTTAATCCTTATTTCGAACAATACATATACTAAGGATAAAAACATACTTAAAAAATTAATTGAAACATTATATATTGAAAATTCATTAGTGAAATTTTAGAAATATTATATAAAATATTGATAAAATATATTATGAAATTATACCTCCTATATTTGTCTTCATAATTGGTTATACTATCTAAAAACATATTTTTAATTAAAATTATATTTCATCTAATGTCGATCCCTTTTTTACAATGTGTCAATGTCATGGGGACATGAGGAATAAGTTATAATTTATTAAATTTCATTACATGGGATTTCATAAAGATTATTTTAAAAAGGTGGTAACCTTTTATAAACATAGAATTTTTGGAAAAAATTTGGATTCAAAAAATTATACTTTCTGATACTGCCAGTTCCAAAGAGGTTTTAGTTCTGAAATTTAAATGTTATTATTTTCAAGTAGATTTGGAATATATGGACCCAAAAAAAGATTTTTTATATGGATATTGTTGTCCCAAAATACATAACTAGAAATAAATAATTCATTAAGATGATTATAATGAATAATAGTGGGGAAGTTAATTTTTTTAAAAATTATCAAGGATAAATAATCAGAATATGTAACATTCAACTTCATGGAAAAGATTTAATTTAAAATTTATAATTTTTTGTAGGTATTATGATATAACATATAATCATATGAAAATCATGTGATTAGGTGTATTTTATGAACTTCATGACTGAAAAATGTACTATTTCTAGTTCTGAAAATGTATTTACTCATTTTTTCCAATCGGTATGAGAATCTCTACACACTAATCATTATTGACCTTATAATCCATAATCGACTTGTCTATGTGGAAAATAAGATCAATATTTTTTAATAGTATATAAGAAAAATTATCTATTATTTTAGATCATTACTTATGTTATATATGAATGAAATAGTCAAGTATATATAAGAACATTGGTTCAAAACATCAAAATTCTATAATCATCTAAAATTAAGGATGAAACAAATTTTATGTTCTAAATATATTAGTAAAGACTCAAATTCTTATGATTTACATTAATTGAAGATTCACTTCTCTTATCCAACAAAAAAAAGGACATATCTGTTGAAAATACTATGTATATCTTCTTGTAGATAATTACAGTAAATATACATGGGTCTATTTTTAGGAAATAAATTATAAATTGTTTGTTTTTATTTAAAAAAATTATCCAAATATATAAATGAGAAAAACATATCCTTGATCACTATTATTTTTTATCATGGTGGAGAATTTGTGAACTCTTTTTTGTGAAATTTTTTTTAGTAAAAAATTTAATATATAAAACATTTCGGCACCTAGAAATTCTAATCAAATTGTCAGGTTGAATAAAGATATTGAATTTTCCTAGAGATTACTAGAACCATGACATGTGAATAATTTAATGCAAAGCATTTTTAGGAAGATGTAGTTGTTACATACTATTATAATATAAATTTATTTTTAATATATCCTTGAATTCATAAAACTCTTTATGCGTTGTGGACTTTAATGAAACAATCATTACAAATTCATATTTTTTCTGAAGAAAATAGTCACTTTTTTAATCTAATGATAATTTTTAAAAAATTTCCCAAATATGATAAAGGAATTTTTTTTTATTCTACAATGAGTATGTCATATATTGTTTTCAATAATAATATATTTACTTTTTAACAAACAATATTTGTAAAATTTGGTCAAACTGATCATTTTTTTTCAAATATCCTCAAATTATATATTCACATGATAGATCAAAATTTGATTTTCAACATTTTATGGATGTTTTTTTATCTAATAATAACTGATGAAAATATTTATAAGTTTATATCACTAGAATATTTTTTAAATGGGGATGAAGAGTATTTTTTGTAAATTTTAGGAGTCAATTGATTTATAGGAATAATCATAATGATAACCTCAATTGTGATATATACCAAAAATATAGAACAATAATTTCTTTGTGAAATGAAAATAAATGTTTACCATTTTTATAAATTTTTAACATAAGACTCAATGTGAGGATTTTTGAGATTTTGATTGGATTAAATAAATTTAAGATGAAATTAATGAATTCGAAAGGAATCATGTTTGTAAATTGTTTAAAATTCCTAATGGTAAATATGTAATTAGAATAAAATTTATTTATTTTTTGTAAAAAGTGGTGAAAATTGAATAATAGAAGAAAAAACTAGGTTACATTCTTAATATTATAACAATCAAGAGTTCATGGATTAGGATGAAACAAATTCTCTAATTTCAATATGTGGAGAAAAAATTATACAAATATAATATGATTTTTTAAAAAAAATTAAACTATTTCCAATAGATTGTTGTAGTGACCTGGTTATTGACTGGTAAGTATTTGAAATGTTTATATATATATTTCAATAGTTAGGTGACATTATGGGGCGCGATTATAAGTCCCAGTGTGATCGGAATTAATTTTATAACAATATTAAATATATTTAATATTCCATGTACCTGAATGGTCAGTGAAAATGAAATAAATATTAATCATTATCTCATACCTGAATTAAGATACCACTGTTGAGTCCGGAACTCTTTGTATACCCAAGGGAGATAAAATGAATAAGAACATGGAATTTGGACTCCTCAGTCATTGGAGGTACATTAAAGAAATTATTCAATTATTAAATTAGTTAATTCATTCATTTCAGTGCAATAGATATAATCTATAAGAATAGAACCAGGTTAATATCACTAGGGTTAGTCCCATAAATCCTGTGATAATTCCACAGATGCACCTCGCTCCTCCATTTGCAAATCATGTCGGATGGGGAAAATCATCATTAGATCAAATCAGGATGCATCAAATGGAAATAGTCCACTCAAATAAATTGAAGATGTTTTTTTATTAGAAGTATTTCATAATTTGTGAAGGATTTGTAAATTTTTCATTTCATCCTTTTATTAAATTTTTATGCAGATTCATCGTTGTTCATTGATCTGCGCCATTTACATACTTTTCATACACTTGGGTATCTGTTTTAAATTGATTAGTCACTATTTTCAAACCCCAGATTTATATTTCATAATTCTTGGATAATAATGATTTTCTAATGATGTTTAAACTCTTATTTTTGGATCTATTTTACCTCATTGATCATTATTATTCACCTGTTATAACCCTCATTCCCATATCAAAAAACTTGTGGTAGTACCAGGCCTGATCGGACCCCTAGATCCATGATGGATCTATGATCTAGGCATTGATCGATGAAACAAACAAATAACTAGGAAGGTATCATGTTTTAGATGAATTTTTTGGTGATTTGAAAATGATAAATCATGTGTTGATGACTTCGGTGGTGGGGTTCGAATAGTATAACCATCGATGATTAATAATGTGTTTTATGGTGAACGATGGCCAACGTCCTCAATATATTACCATATCCCTAATTATTGATATTATTCTTTTCTAAATATATGGATTATGAGTATATTTGAGGATGAAGATATGATATTGTATTTATATCAAAATCTAGACTACATACCATTTCTGGAAATGAACAGATGTCATGTTGCCTTTTAGTGGAAATGGACAGGGTTTTGAAATCCTATAAGAATGGCATGTCGTGTAAATCTCTAACATGCAGTGTACCACCGTTTTCGTGTTAGTGATATATCTAATGGAACACATTTCTAGATAAAAACAATGTGTTTGGTTTGCAGACACATCCAGATCGCACAAGCGGTACCCCTGGTAGATTGACAAGTT
This sequence comes from Viscum album, assembly GCA_963277665.1. Taxonomy (NCBI): domain Eukaryota; kingdom Viridiplantae; phylum Streptophyta; class Magnoliopsida; order Santalales; family Viscaceae; genus Viscum; species Viscum album. The sequence continues at coordinate 435,666,684 of OY728127.1, read as the reverse complement.
TTGTATGTAGGAACATTGACACTGGTTCCAGTACAAAGACATGAAAAAATGTAACACCCTGACCCCAGAGGCCCAGAGTCAGTTCATTATTATGTATCATTTTCATGATCACAAAAGATCAAGTCTCTAAAGACATATTATTTTAGTATCCTTGGAAGTACTAGTTACATTAATTAGGTTTACATTACATCATAAAATGGAAAAATACAACAAAATTTTTTCCATAGAAAAAACTGAGATCCCATGGACTATTTCTATATGTCAGTCATAATATACTTCTTCACATCCATATAAAAATAATACATAGAAAGGGGTGAGCTCAGATGCTCATTAAGGATAAAAATATAGCGAAAACATTCATAAATATGCATAAACATTTACAGCAATGTATAAGACTAAATCAAAATCCTTTTAAACTTTAACTTCAGCATAATATGGAAAATATAAAATTAGATAATTCCATTTACTTATTCACATGGATATTCTACTAGTCAAATAATCACATTAAATACCAATAACCACTTTCATAATGATGGAATACATAATGTCAGACGTTCATAACCACATACTCAAGGCCTTTTGCCAAGACTACAAATAAGATTTTTTCAAGGCCTTTTTCCAAGACACTAGTTTGTCTCATGATACATACCGATTCATCGAGAAGCTATAGTGGGCTCCACCCATCACTTACTAAGTCCAATGCATTCCACATATGGAAAGGCTTAAACATAACATAAACATTCGTATTAAAACTAGCATACGAAATGTCAATACATTATCCATAAACCATGAATGGTGTAAAAATAACACATCCACAGTCAAACATATCACAGAACCATTAATACAATATTGAAGTTTTGTATCATAATAAATCAACTTCAAATAAGCTTAAAATCCATCAAAGGATGTTGACATAGATGAAATCAAAACCCTTTTCAGATAAATATCTCTTTCTATTTTGAAATCATTTAAGAAAACATTTATTTTGAAAATATTTTTATATGCTTTTAAGGGAATCTTCAACGATGTTATAATGCTATAAAATAGTCACACCCGCCGTATATGTTAAAAAAAACATTCTTACCTTAAATTTGCGAAAATGTCAAAAAGTACCTTGTTTGGAAAACGTCAGAAAGATTCATTTCAAACCATTTTGTAAAAATTACAAAAAGGGTATAAATGAATTTAACCCATAGTCTAGTAAATAGTAAAAATGTTTTCGAATACATTTTTATGAAACATGTATGTGGATGATAAAGATGTCCCAGTAGATACTTACATAAAAACAACCTCAGATAATTAAGAGATTTTGAAATTAGCCCATACCTTATACTTTTCCTTGGTCGAGGGTAGGTTAACCTCTTGTATAATGGTGAAATAATTGTTATTAAATTATAAAAGAATAATATACATTAATATGATATCATATATGATATTTAGCATTGGTTTGATAATAATATCTTAGAATTATCGTCATTTAGGGAGTTAACTAATTCATTTTTCTTTATATGCTTTGTTACATAAGTAATTTTTTTATGGATAGGATGTATATTATTAATATTCAGAATGATATTATGTCTTTAAACCTTATTTTTAATCATCTAATGAAAATTAGTCTTGAATGGATATGATGGGGAATGAATCTCATCGCATTCGTGGAGACGGTAATCCGTATGTACGCACGAACGACAATATCATTCTTTTGATATTAATATAATATATAATTGGATGGTATATCATATATACAGAATAATTATCATGTTATATTTATTATTTAAATAAATTATACATCATTATTATACCCATAAAAATAATAATGTATTGAATAACAATTACACCACGACGTGGATACGGTAAGCCGTACATACGCACATATGGTGACATGTAATTCAAAAGATGGATAGAATAATGAATATGGTTGTACCATAATTTTAATAACATAACTGTTATATAAGATACTGGATTTATTATTTTATAATAGAAATAACAAAGAAAGAGGAAGTGGATGAAGAAAGGAACTTGAAAGAGGTGATTAAAATATTTACCTCTTCTTCGGGTTCTTCCTTTTGATTTGATAAAAAGGGCTCCTTAGGATGGAATTATGACTAAAGTAATGCATCTGGGATGAAGGGAGGAAATTTTAGAGGGTATTTGGGAAGGGTTTGGCCAATCCAAATGGCTCTGATGGTGGGGATTAGAGAGAAGGGGAATTTCCCTATTATAAGAGTGATGAGGGCCACCATAGGAAAAGAAAGAAATATTATTTTATAATATAATAATTTTCGGTTTTAATGGATCAAAAATTAATTATTTAAATTATAAGGTGGGTATGGGTCTATAGCCACTCAAAAAATAGGTTTTATATAGGTTTGGGTCTCTATATTAACTTTATCTTTTAGATTTAACGCTTTGTTATATAGTTTTACATTTACCATGTCTTTTGTATTTTTATATTATATGGTTAATAAACTTAATAAAAACATCCAAGAGAACTAAAAGTGGTTCATTAATGAAACACCTATCATTATATAAGTCTTTTGGACAATAATTATATTTTTAGGGATAGAATACCAATTAATAATATAATATTTGTTTTAAAAACTCTTTTATGTCAATTTGGATACTATTTGGTATTTTATTTTATTCTAAATTCATAAAAGAATTATTACTTAGAAAAAAAATCATCTAACCATCCCTAACATGTCATATTAACCTATAAAATCAGTGTAATTCATATAAAGTCTCAAATTACATTTATTTGGATATTTATAATTTCAATTATTTTAATCTTTCATTAAAAGGGTAATTATTGCATTATCATTGTGTCATAAATATATTTAATTATTTAATGTCTAAAAATTATAAATAAAATACACTATATAGGAAATATTTTTATCTTTCTAATTAATATTTATAGTCTAATTTATCTTATGTATAACCCTATATTAAAAATTTTTAATTTATTAAACATTGATTTTAACTCTTTTAACTCTTCTTTAAATAAAATTATAATAAATGTCCTAATCTAATCCAAGTGGACCAAAAAGGTTCATATTTTATTCCTAATTTTTTTTTGGTCTACTTATACTTATCCAATAGAATTAAGACATTTTTTAGGGTAATAATAATATCATTTTTACCCTTAATTACCCTATTGAATTTTAACTATGGTAAATAAAAGTAAAAAGATACTATTCACCAAAAATTATTTTCATCTTATTGAACCAAATTCTACATATTGATATCAAAATTATCTCTCAGATTTCAAAAATTCAACTCACAGAAGTGGTAAAATTATGTTTTATGTAAATTTGCAAATGCTCCTACGAGGTGGGTAACGGACGGTAAAAAGTTCAATAAAATTTTTATATATCTAAAATTCTTATAAAATGAATCCAATGAATTACATTGAACATATATAGATATTATGTACATATTTTGACCTAAAATAAATTTAAATAAAATAAATAATAATTTAAATAAAAATTCGGGTTTAAACTTTAACTCAGTGTTTTTCACTATTCATCTAAAATTGAAAGTTTTCTGAAAAATATACAAAATTCACCCTAAGCTAATTTCGATATTCTGAATCCAAAAATGAAGTCCATTTTGAATTAAATAATTTATAAAATTTTAAAAAGTGGTTATTACTATTCATAACAGCTAGTATGATTGGTTGTGGCATGTTAGAACTCGAAGTAGTGTACAACACATGTTATTGCATTATTCAATAGGAAACGTATGGTGGAAGCTTGGGGTGTTACATTATCCCCTCCTTCAAATAATTTCGTCCTCAAAATTTCTAGAATAATACTTCATAAAAATATTCGGGTGGTTCTTCCCTCATTTACTACAGGATGGATTTTCAACTTTTCCCTCCATCCCCTTGTTTCCATTTCCAGAGTGTTTAACATATCTATTTTTCTCTTGCATTTCTTTAAAGTCGTAAGACTTAGGGAATTCATTTTCTATCTTGATAGCACAAGAATAATATATTCGTACAATGAGAAGGATTATGAGACTAATGCTCGATGGAGAAATGGTTTTAACCCATCAATGAAAAGATTAATCTTAATTCTTGGGTTACGTATATAATATGCAGCATGCCTCTCTAACCTTGGAAAGTTAGCTTCATCCATTGCGACATTATCATTCTCCATTTGCCTCAAACTCAGAAATTTTATTTCTATATCTTCTTTATGGTTATGAGGAAAGTATTTTTCTATGAAAATTTATTTAAACTCCCTCCATTACATATTTGATACTTCATCATCTTCCTTTTTGTTTTGAATCAATGACCATAATTGATTAGAATCTCTAGTGAGGAAGTAAACTATCAGGAAAACTTTTACCCTTTCGCTACTCCCCAAGGAATGGAATATTTTCTCTAAGGAATTTATCCATTGCTCAGCTACTAGTGTATTTGTACCCCCATTTAATTTTGGTGGTTGTTTCCTCATGAAGTGATATAACATTGTTCCTCCACATTGCGGATCAGGGTGCTCCATACAGGTGAGGTTATTATTCATAACCTGAGTGAGTTGTCCCATAATTGTGATTAGCTGATCAGCACCAGTTGCATCACCAGATCCACTATAATTATCTTGAGAAGGGGTTCAATCCCTACATAGAGTGCGTGCATTGATTCGGTTTCCATTCCATCCACTAGGTGTCATTTCTAAACAATGTCATAAACTAGATTAGTTTATGAATCGCAATACATAAATCCAAACCTGTAAAACACATAACATAAATTGAACAGTTTATGGATATAGTCCATAATCATAAAAAAAATTTCTTTGTGCAAGTATATACTCATAAACCCTTCATAATGTTTTGTAATGAAAATGAGAATTATCCTAAGCATATCCCCCAGGAGTGTCGTAACCAAGAATGCAGCAAGGCCCGTTTTCGTGCACCAGTTCTCATTCGAGTCTAGCTCAAAGCAGTGTTTTCGGGTTTTACCTCTAGGTACATCTATGCTAGAGCCACCTCTACCTTCTTGTATCCATACAAGTATGTATTTCTTGGAAAACTCAAAAAATATCTACAATACCAAAATTCTATAAAGTTCTTCTATACTAATCTTCAATGTCTTTCTTAGGGCTATGTTCTCTAATCAGAGTTTATCTAAATCTAGTTTCCAAGGTTTGTACTAAACTTTCTCTGATACCAACTATAATTCCCCAACCCCAGAAGCCCAGAGTTAGTTCATTATTACATATCATTGGAATGATCACAACAGATCAAGTCTTGTAAGACCGATTAGTTTAGTAGCCTTGGAAGTACTAGATACATTCATAAGGTTTACATTACATCATAAAATGTAAAACTACCAAAAAATTGTTTCCATAGACAACATTGAGATCCCATATACTATCCCTGTAGGTCGGTCATAATATACTTCTTCACATCCTGGGAAAAATAAAACATAGAAATGGGTGAGCTCAGATGTTCAATAAGGATAAAAACATAGCAAAAACATTCATAAATAAGCATAAATATTTAAGGAAATGTAAAAGAATAAAAAAAATCCTTTTAAACTTGAACTTCAATATAATATGGCAAAGTTAAAATCAAATAATTCCATTTACTTATTCACATGGATATTATTCTAGTCGTATAATCACATGCAATATCAATAGCCACTTTATAATGATGGAATGCATAATGCCAGAATTTCATAACCGCATAGTCATGACCTTGTTCCGAGACTACAAATAAGATTTTTTCAAGGCCTTGTACGAAGACACTAGTTTCTATCATGAGCCCTACCGATACATCAAGGAGCTATAGTGGGCTCCACCCGTCACATACTAAGTCCAATGCATTCTTTATATGAAAAGGTTTAAACATAACATAAACATTTGTATTAAAACTAGCATAAAAAATGTCAATACTTTATCCATAAACCATTAATGGTGTAAAAAACACACATCCAGAGTCAAACATGTCACAAAACATTCTTTACAATATGGTAGTTTTGTATCATAATAAATCAACTTCAAATAAGCATAAAATCCATCAAAAGATGTTGACATAGATGAAATCAAAACTATTTTTAGAGAAATATCTATTTCTATTTTGAAATCATTTAGGAAAACATTTATTTTTAAAACATTCTTATAATATTGTAAGTGAAGCTTCAATGATGTTATAATGGCAGAAAATATATGCACCCGTCGTATATGTTAAAAAGCATTCTCACATAAAATTTGTCGAAAAGGTCAAAAAGTACCTTATTTGAAAATGTTGGAAAGATTCCTTTCAAACTATATTGTAAAAAGTCAAAAAAGGGTATAGATGAATTTACCTCATATTTTATAAAATTTTAAAAAAAAAAATTGGAATACATTTTTAAGAAACATTTATGTGGATGGTAAAGAGGTCCTAGTAGATACTTACATAAAAACAACCTCAGATGATAAAGATATTGTAAAATTATCCCTTACCTTGTACTTCTCCTTGGTTGATGGTAGGTTAACCTCCTATATAATTGTGAATTAATTGTTATTAAATTATGAAAGAATCATATACATTAATATGATATAATATATGATCTTTTAACATTTCTTTGTTAATAATATCTTAGTATTATCGTTGTTTCAGGTGTTAAATGATTCGTTTTCCTTTATATGATTTGTTATGTAAGTAATGTTTATTATGGATAGGATTTATCTAATTAATATTAAGAATGATATTAAGTATTTAAACATTAATTTTAATTATCTATTGAAAATTAGTCATGAATGGATACGATGGGGAACGAATCTCATCGCATTCGTAGAGACGGTAATCTGTATGTACGCACGAGCGACAATATCATTCTTTTGATATTAAAATAATATATAATTGGATGGTGTATCATATATAAAGAATCATTATCATGTTATCATTATTATTTAACTCAATTACACATCATTATTATACACATCCAAATAATAATGTATTGAATAAAAATTACACCACGACGTGGAGACAGTAAGTCGTACGTACGCACGTATGGTGACATGTCATTAAATGGATGGATAGAATAATGAATTTGGTTGTACCATATTTATAATAACATAACAATATATAGAATATACTGGAGTTATTATTTTAGAATGGAAATAACAAAGAAAGTGGAAGTGGAAGAAGAAAGGAACTTGAAAGAGGTGATGAAATATTTACCTGTTATTCGGGTTCCTCCTTTTGATTTGAACAAAAGGGCTCCATAGGTTGGCTTTCTAACTAAATTAATTCCTCTAGGATTAAGGGAGGACAGTTGATAGGGTATTTGGGAAGGTTTTGGACGATTCAAATGGTTTTGATGATTTGAATTATAGATAAGGGGAAGATCCCTTTTATAAGATGGGTGAGGGGCACCTTAAGAAAAGTTAGAAATATTATTTTATAATAAAATCATTTTCGGTTTCTAATGGCTCAAAAATGAATTATTTAAATTATAAGGTGGTGATGGGTCTAAAATCACTCAACCAATAGGTTTTAGACAGTTTTGGGTCCGGATATTAACTTTATCTTTTTTATTTAACTCTTAGTAAAATAGTTTGACATTTACCATGTCTCTTTTTATTTTTATATTATATGGTTAATAAACATACTAAAAACATCAAAGATAACCCCATGTGGTTTAGTAATGAATCACTTATAATTATATAAGTCTTTTGGCCAACCCTTATATTTTTATGAATAGAATATCAATTAATAATATAATATTTGTTTTAAAAACTCTTTTATGTCAGTTTTGACACTATTTGGTGTTTTGTTTTTTCTAAATTCATAACAAAATTATTAATTCGAAAACAATTCATCTAACCAACACTATCATGTTATATGAATCTATAAAATTATTTTAATTCATAAAAACTCTAAAATTACATTTATTTGGATATTTATAATATCAATTATTTTAATCATTCATTAATACGGTAATTGAGGCATCATCATTGTGTTATAAATAAAATTCATTATTTAACGTATAAAAATTATAAATAAATAACCATTATGTAGGAAATATTTTTATATTTCTAATTAATATTTATCGTCGAATCGATATTATGTATAACCCTATATTAAAAAAGTTTTAGTTATTAAACTTTGATTTTAACTCTTTTTACACTTCTTTAAATAAAATAATAATAAATGTATTAATCTAATACAAGCAGACCAAATAGGTTCATATTTTATTCCTAGGGTTGTTTTTGGTCGAATTATACTTTTCCAATAGAATTAGGACATGTGTTTGGGTAATAATAATATCATTTTTACCAATAATTACCCTATTTACTTTTAACCGTGGTAAATAAAAGTAAAAAGTTACTATTCACAAAAAAAATTGTTTTCATCTTATTTAAACACATTTTACATACTTATATCACCCATGTCTCTTGGATTTTTTAAATTCAACTCACGGAAGTGGAAAAATTATGTTTTATGTAAATTTGCAAATGCTTCTAGGAGGTGGGTAAAAGACGGTAAAAAGTTAAATAAAATTTTTATATATCTAAAATTATTATAAACTAAATCCGATGAATTACATTGAAATTATATAGGTATTATTTATCTATTTTGACCTAAAATAAATTTTAAAAAAATAAATAATTATTTAAATAAAAATTCGGTTTTAAACTATAAGTCAGTGTTTTCAGTATTCATCAAAATTTGAATATTTTCAGAAAAATACCAAAAATTCACCCAAAGATAATTTTGATATTCAAAATCCAAAAATGAAGTCCATTTTGAATGATAAAATTTATAAAATTTGAAAAAGTGTGTATTACTATTCATAACCATTATTTTGATTGTTTGTGTTGTGTTAGAACTCAAAGTTGCGTACAACACACGCTATTGCATTATTCAAATGGAAACGTACCATGGAAGCTTGGGGTGTTACACCAAAATAAAAATGTACCTAGTCCTAGTCATGTATTACACAACATTTATTCAAACTATATGACATTTACTTCTACATGGGGTTTAGCCGTGTACTGAACAAGGACACGACAAAGTATTTGAGTGGGACGACACACCGTGTGGGTCACCTCCAACACCATGTAATCGTTGTTCGTTTTTATTTAAAACTCAAACATTCATAACTAAATTATTATAAATGATATTTTGTCCCACATGGATCATATATGAACTATTTTCCACATATTAAATTAATGTTCCCTTGGATGTGGGATTGGATATATGATGTGAAATGACCCATGAACAAAAACATATAATGAAATTAAAAAATACGGTCGTGATCATACAGGATCACAATATATATTATAAGTGGTACCCATAAGTTTATAAGGAACTGTGTCCTCAATATCTTCCAAGTGATACCATTAAATAGAGATGAACCCCTCCCATGATGCAATAGGGATTGGGTCATCTCCTTTAATTTTTATGGCCCCCTCTAATATGTGGCTCAATGAAGAGGCATGTTTAGTCTTGTAAAGATAATTTTGGGTAGTTGTGTTGTATGATGTGCATCATTGATAGACATTTGGAACTATTGGATAATATTCTGGTGCTAAGCTATGAGATATAAATCCCCATTCTCCCTTGTTTGGACATATTTAAATAATATTTATATATATATTTTCTATATACAACCATTGTATTTTGTTACTCTCTTTCTATGAGACGTAATGATGTGTGGGGTATGACATATGCTTTATATTCATTTAATATCATACTTTCTTGATTCTACTCTCCTATTATAAGTGGCGAAGTCTCTATGTGTAGTTCATCTACTCACCATATTTATCCCCATGATTTTAGATTATCATAATTTTACTCTCTCTTTGGATTAAATATACTATTTCACTATAAATTTAGATATCTATTGTATTTAATACCTATTGGATCTCTTGCATCTTCCCCATTATGATTTTGGCATCCTACTAGCTATAAATATTTTCAACCATGCATGGGATTTTCCCATAGGTGTCATGTCTTATGCAGAAAAAATATAGTTTGACTGTGACTATAGAGCATCTTAGGGACTCTTGGTTCATGGACCTCTTATAGTCACCACATCAGGGGATTCCAGTGTTCATATCTCTAAACTATTTACGTTTCCATTTTTTATGTCATTTTGGGACATATTTATGGTTGGATGTTTATTTTTCACCTTTATTTTTTAGTTTACACTATCATACTTTTATACTGTCTAGAGGTTCATACAAGAATGTTTTATTTATTGTAGTGTTGCCTCATTTACACATTCCCTGTACACTTTTTCATAGTATTCATTTTTTTTATATATCTACTTTGTAAAAGGGATCCCATGGTTTTTTTATGACTTTAGTTCTTGTCACCACCCTATGGCCCAAGGAAGTGGGTATCAAGTAGTTATGGATTGATCCACAACATGGTCTAGTCATCACAGATTTGAATTATAAATGGTTTGATCCTTGGGACTTTGTTCAGACTAATAACCATATAATTAATTTTTTATGGGAATTTCGATAAAATGTTTCTGTTCTTCTAGTGAATCTCTTAGGATAGGGAATCCAGTGATGGGGCGGTGGCTGACATATCAATTCACCATGACCATGACTACCTACTTATCGACACGCATGCTGAGACACTTGTTTCTACAATCAATGGATTATGAATCATATGGTATTGATTATTTGAATTTATTATTGATTCAAATTATTGTTGTTATTGATATATATATTTATCCTAATCTAACTATGGTAATCCTTGATTACTTTCAGGATACCTCTGTGATGATGTCCAGCTAGGATTCTAGTTATGGTTTATGATAAAGACCTGTAGAGGGATGAGGCCTCAGTTCCTGGTCCATCTCTAAATCCCCTAACACCAGGTGGGTAGGTAGTACCACATAACCCAATTGAGTATAAGATCATTCCATCAAAAAAGGATGATTATTCTATCAGGATTAATGCACTGTGTAAATTTCAGCATCATAGACCGTTGAGGAGCCACGACAAGCCAAGTCCTCAGTAGAAAAATAGTCGCTATAATTGGTGGTATGTGTTTTTAGGATTATTTGGAACCCAATAGACCATTGTTGAGTCAATAAGGCTTTCCTTATGAATTTTCCATTCCTTCATACATGGGGGAGATTGTTAAGTCATTAATTCTTTCCTTATGACTTCATGATTCCCTCTTATTTGGAAAATCACAAACACCTTATCTCAAGGAAAATTTCTTTTTACCCTTATTTTACTTCCTTAAGGAAAATTTCTTTACCTAAGGAAATTTACCATTACCTTGATTTTATTGTTCATATCATAAATTTTCTATGTGTAAAACTCATATAGAAACCAAAGCCTATGAATACTATAATTACCTAGATATGAAGTATTCTGTGTTAGGATCTGAATTCTCAGAATTCTGGTTACGAACTCTTCTGAGTTCTGACTCAGAATTCTTAATACGAATTTTGGATACGAAATATTCAAATTTATAACTCCAAATTCTTATTATGATTTCTGGGTACGAACTTCTCTGAGTTCTGACTCTGAGTTCTCTAAATTCAGACTCTAAACTCCTATGAGTTCTGACTCCAAATTCTCATGAACTCTGACTCTGATCTTTGTATGTTCTGGTTCCGAATTCTGGTGAATCCAGATTCCAAATTTCCTTTTAATTGAAACTCCAGAATTCTATAGAATTCAGGTTCCGAATTCATAAAAAACAGAATCATAATATCCTTGTACTATGGACACAAAATTCATTTTTGGTTAGACTCCGAACATTCATATTTACTTACATTCTGAATATCAGATTTTGTTTATTATTACATTTGTTTAGTAATAAAATGATTTCGTGCTTTCAGTTACTCAATAACCTTTGTTTGAGTGACACATGTACAGGTCCCTCTGAAATTCAAGGAATAATATGGCTATTGGAGGAGGGAGTCGACCGTTGGATCTATGCCTATAAATAGGAGTTCATTTGAAATAGTTCAGGACACTGTAAAAAATCTTTGACAACTGTGAATACATGTTGTTGAAGTGATTTCTAAAGAGGGAGGCTCTTATAAACTCTCAAGCTTCATGCAGAATGTTTGAACGACTTGTTAAAACTTTTCTTCATGCATATTTTCTTCATGCGACTTCAATTGTTGTTGTGTACAATCGAGGGCTTTCAGGGATAGGAAGACCAAGGTGTCAACTACCTGATAGTTGAGGGATTGTGGGGATAGCAAGATAGACTCTGATATTCATATCGAGGGCTTACCCTGTTGTGGGTTACACAGACTTTATTTAAAGTATAAATCAAGGGACCTTTATCCAAGGTTGTTGGATACCCTTCTCTTTGGGTTAAAAGATTTACTACTTGTTGCTTGTTTTGTTTTAAGTTTTCCGCTGCATTTGTATTGTTGAGTAAAGTATATATTTATTATAATTCCTCATACATGTACTCTAATTTAGTTAGATTCTATATGCTTTAAGGTATAATATTTGGTGTTGTAAACTTTTGTTAAGTTTCATTTCCGAAATCACTTTTCCGAAATCAAGGAAGTTATTAGAACTTAGAGGTCTTGTGAATTATTATTTTTAACCTTGTTAAACATAACTATCTTTAAAAGTTCCAATGGAATTTATAAAAGTACAATTCACCCCCCTCTAGTATTTGATAATTTTATGTTTACATATTCAATCCTAAATTTGTTATTATAAAGTATATCATACTCACATACCATCTCACAATTGGTATCAGAGTTACTGGTAAAATCTGAATTAATCTGACGATTATATTCAGAAGAGAATTATTCTTCCTCTTTCTTTCGGAATTGAATATTTGGAATTGGATTCATACTTTTTCAGAATCTATTTTTTTGGAATCACATAGTTCAGATTAATTTTTACTTAAAGATAATTTTGTTCTATATTTTCCTTGCTTAGGATATTTTCCCTTGTTTACAAACTCATACTACTACCAATTTTTTGTGTGAAAGATTATCTTAATGATGGAATGTTTAAATGTTGGTTTTATTGATAATCTAAATCCTACCAGACCTCCTGTTTTCAATGGAAATGATTATGAGTACTGGAGAGATAGGATGAAGACTTTCTTTATCAATACTGGAGTTGATAACAATCTAATGCTGACTGGAGATTATAAGATTCTGGATAAGGAATTGAGAACCTTTATGAATCATGAGAAATCAGAATATCAAGTAAACTTCAGAGTCAGAAATACTTTGTTATGTTCCATGACTAGGAACATCTATAGTCAAATATCATCTTGTGAAGCTGCAAACAGTATCTGGAAGAAACTTGAAGTTACAAATTTTGGTACATCTAAAGTCATAGAGACCAGAAGAGCTATTTTGATAGGTGAATACCATAGCTTTAACATTCCTTATGGAGAAATTATAATCAAAGTACAGCAAAGGTTTATGACTATCATGAATAGCAGAAAATCAATGGGAGAAAAATTTTTGGATGATGAGGATCTTGTATACAAGATCATAGATATCGTTACAAATGAATGGGAGTCCAAGAGGACAACTATTGATGAGAACAGGAAAGTCACTTATATTTCCTTAGATGATTTGTTTGGAACTCTTCTTTATCATGAAAATAGAATGAAGAGAGATGCTGAAAATGTTAAGAAGAAGAATGGAAATGGAGGAGTTGATTTTAAAACCACTTCTAAACATATGAAAGCCAAGACCCCAGAAAGAGTAAATGTATCAAAGAGAAAGAAAGTCATTATTTAGTCAGAATCTAGTGACACAGAAAAGTCTGAGAATGAATTAGCTAATCTTGCTCGGAGAATGAACAAGATTGTATCTTAGAAGAACCATCATAATTGGTATAATAAGAAATACTACAGAGACAAGAAATATGAATAAGTTACGTGTCATGAATGTAAAAGAACATGTCATATCAGAACTGATTGTCCTTTGTTGAAAAAGAAGGAAAGGAAGGAAAGGAATTTAGAAAGGAACAAGAAGAAATTATATCGATCAAAGCACAAGAAAAGCTTTAAAGCTAATGATACTGGGAGTTCTAGATATGGAGACTCTTTATAATGTGAATATCTTGAATATGATTCATCATCATAGAAGAATATGGGATTCATTGCTACTACTTATTTCCCCAATACATGTCTTATGGACATGGTATGCTCTGCTGAGGCTTTAACAAATTTATCTCTTTATATGAATTACTAGTCTGAAAATAGTACTTCTAATGAAGATACGTCATCCTCAGAAAATTAATAAATACCTTCATATGAAGAAGTTTCTAGATTTTAAAAGTTACATGAAGCAAGAAATTGTAAAATTTCTTAGAAATTAGAAAAGGAAAAAACTACGGAAGAAATACTTACAAAAGAGATTTCAGATCTTTTTACTGATCTTAGAGATAAAGAAGAGATTTTAGGAAAACATTCTAAAGACCTTGAGAAAGAAATTCTATTAAGGAAGAACTTTCTAAAGATCTTAAGAATTCTAATTTAGAGATAAAAGTTTTTGAGGAAAAATCTAACACTAAGGAAATGATTCCTGAGGATGGGAATTTAGTCGTCAGACTAAGATCTGAAATATTTTCTCTTAAGAAGCTTCTTGAAAACTTTACCTCTGGGAAGGAAAATTTTGACAAGATGTATTCTCAAATTAAACCTCAAGGAAACACTACTGGAGTAGGTTATACTCACCAAAAACCAGGTTTCAAAAATAATTATTTTGTTCCTTCTAGAGCCCCTTTTTGCACTAAATGTCAAAGTGGTGGGAATTGGAAGACAAATTTCTCCTTGAATAAAGTTCAATATTTGGGGTTTCATATAGCTTATTTTTCTAAAAAAATGTGGATACCCAAAATTTCGTTGTCTAAAAATTCCGGATCCAAGAAAGTTTGGATTCAGAAAGTCTAAATTTTTCTTATTTTCAGGAAAATAGGGAAAGTACCAACAGAAATACATGGTACATGGATAGTGGATGTTCCCGGCATATGACTGGTAACAAAAAGTATTTTGAAAATATTGTCAATATGAAATGAGGAAAAGTAAAATTCGGAGATAATGCTCAGGGAGAAATTATTGGTATAGGTAACATCGTTTTTCTTGGAAAAACATTGATTTAAAATGTTTTATTTGTTAAGGGTCTTAATCACAACCTCATTAGCATAATCCAATTATGTGATGAAGGCTAACTTGTGAATTTTAGGAACTAAAAGGGCTTAGTACACAATTCCAAGGAATAGTTCATTATTTCTACCCATAGGCAAGAGAATGTTTACACACTAAACATAGAAGACCTTAGGAGCCAAGATCTACCTTGCCTTAGTGCAATGGAAGATCATTCATGGTTGTGGCATAGAAGGTTAGGATACTGTAACCTTAGTAACTTATGAAAACATTCTAATAAATGTCTAGTTAAGGATTTACCGGAGCATAGATTTGATTCTTCAAAAGTTTGTGATCATTGTCAATATGGCAAGAAACATAAATCAAGTTTTAAATCAGTCAGTGAAGTCTCAACTACTGATGCATTACAACTAGTGCATATAGATATTTTTTGTCCAACACAAATGGGAAGCATTGGAGGCATGTACTATGTATTTGTCTTGGTTGATGTTTACAATAGATTTACGTGGATCTATTTTCTATAAAATAAATCTGAATCCCTCTCTTATTTCAAAAGTTTTAGATCCCAAGTTAAAAATGATAAAATCCTTCCATTGAAAACTTTTTATAGTGATCATGGTGGAAATTTCAAAATTCTGATTTTGAAACTTTTTGTAGTAGAAAAGGTATTAATCACAACTTCTCATCCCCCAGAACACCTCAATAGAATGATTTTGTTTAAAGAATAAATTGAATTCTTCAAGAGATAACTTCAAACACGTTGATTGAGTATTCTGTAGCCAAGAATTTTTGGGCTGAAGCTATAAGTATTTCTTGTTATACTATAAATCGTGTTTTGATTAGACTTTTCTTAATAAAACTCTTTATGAGTTATGGAATGGTAGAAAACCTAGACTTTATTATTTTAAGGTATTTGGTTGATAGGTATTAATTTAGAATAATAAATATAATCTACATAAATTCTCACCAAAATCTGATGAAGGAATTTTCATAGGCTACTCCACAACCTCTAAGGAATATAGAGTTTTCAATAAAAAACACTTGTACTATTGAAGAGAGAGTACATGTTAAATTTGATGAAAATAATCCTTTTATTTTAAAACAACCACAACCTAAATCCTCGGATGTGTTTTTAAAAACTGATTATCAACCTTTGATAGAAGATCCTTCTGATAAAGAAAATGTTCAAGAAGTTACTACTGAAACATTTACCCCAAAAGATTTCCTACCCTATGTTTATGAATATGTTTTACAAAACCCAAACTAGTTGTTTCTAAAGAATCATCCTAGTGATAGTATCATTGGTGATGTCAATCAACCTGAAAGGACTAGAATTTCCTTAATAAATGAATTAGAACATCTAGTATTCCATTCCCTATTAGAAACAAAAAAGCACTGATGAAGCTTTAGGTGATGATGATTGGATTAATTCCATGAAAGATGAACTAAATGAATTCGAAAGGAATAAAGTCTGGACCTTGGTTGAAAGACCTAAGGAAACATCTGTTATTGGATTAAAATGGGTCTTTATAAATAAGTGTGAAGAAAATGGAATCATTGTTTGAAATAAAGATAGATTAGTTGTTAATGGCTATAATCAACCAGAAGGAATAAACTATGAAGAAACCTATTCTCCAGTTTCTAGAATTGATTCTATTCGTATTTTACTTGCCATTGCAGCATTATTCAATTTCAAACTTTTTCAAATGGATGGGAAATGTGCTCTCTTTAATGGTTATGTTCAAGAGGAAGTTTTTGTTGAACTACATCCTGGATTTGTAGATACAAAACATCCTGATCATGTTTTTAGACTTACCAATACTCTGTATGGACTTAAACAAGCCCCTCAAGCTTGATATGATAGACTTATAGGATTTTTGCTTCAAAATAATTATGTCAAGAGAAATGCAGATCCAACACTTTTTATAATGAAAGATAAGAAAAATGTTTTGATTGTTCAAATTTATGTTGATGACATTATATTTCATTCAACTCAGCTATCCTTAACCGATTCCTTTACGGATCTAATGAAATTTGAGTTTGAAATGAGTATGATGGGTGAATTAACATTTTTCCTTGTTTTTCTAATCTCTCAAAAACTAGAAGGAATATATATATCTCAATATATGTATATTAATGATCTTATTAAAAAGTATGGAAATGACAACACTAAAAGTATAAGTACTCTCATTGGTACCTCAAACACACTTGATCTTGATGAAGCTGGGAAACCAGTAGATCAAACATCTTTTAGAGGTATGATAGGAAGTCTACTTTACTTGACAGCTAGTCATACAGACTTAATGTTTCCAGTATACTTATGTGCAAGATATCAATCCAATCCTATGAAATCTCATTTAAATGCAGTGAAACGAATTTTTCGCTTCTTAAAGGGAACCATGGATTTTGGACTCTTTTATACTTCTTGAAATGATTTTATTCTAAAATGTTTTTCAGATGCTGACTTTGGTGGATGTAGAATGGATAGAAATAGTACATCCGAGACTTTTCATTTCTTAGGAGATTCATTAGTTTCTTGGTCTGGCAAGAAGCAACACTCCGTAGCACTTTCCACTACTGAAGCTGAATATGTAGCAGCTGAAAGTTGTTGTGCTCAAGTTTTGTGGATGCAACACACACTCACAGACTATGGCTTGAGTTTTACTAAGACTCAAATTTTTTTTGATAATACAAGTGCCATTTCCCTAAATAAAAACCATGCACATCACTCTCATGCAAAGAACATAGATATTAGGCATCACTTTCTTAGGGATCAAACACAAAAAGGAGATATCATTCTTCAATTTATCTGAACGCAAGATCAACTTGCTGATATTTTCACAAAATCTTTACCCTCCAATAGATTTAAATATATTAAACATAGGTTAGGAATGATAATCGTATGGTAATCCTCCTCAATTAACATCCTTTTTAACCAATCTCTTTACAGTAATAAACTCTTTTTCATAGGGGGAGTACATCTGTTATTGAAATTTTTCAAAATTTTTCATAATGAAAATTTTCGTAGTTGTTCTTCCAAAAATTTTCTTAATGAAAATTTTCATAGATGGTATTTCAAAATTTTTCATAATGAAAATTTTCATAGTTGGTTTTTCAAAAAAATTTGTAATGGCAATTTTCATAGTTGGTTTTTCAAAAAAATTCGTAACGAAAATTTTCGTAGTTGGTTTTTCAAAAAAAATCGTAATGAAAATTTTCGTATTATAGCTTTTCAAATTTTTTTCGTAATGAAAATCCTTGGACCTGAAGTTTTTTTAATGAAAATATTCGGATCTAGAGTTTTCTTAATGAAAATATTCGGACCTGAAGTTTTCGTAATGAAAATCTTCATACCTGAAATTTTTGTAATGAAAATATTCGGACATAAAATTTTCGTAATGAAAATCTTCGGACCTGAAATTTTCGTAATGGAATTTTTTATATTTTAAATTTTTTAAAAGAAGTTTCTTTTTTTTATTGATGTTTTTTTGGAATCCAAAGTTATTCAAGAATAATATTCCTCAATATGAGTAATCATCTCAGAAATCCGAAAGGTATGATTCTTTCTTGAGTTTTTCGTAATTACCTTTTACTTGTTGTTAGTTCATTTTGTTTTTAAAATTTCTCAGATTCTAGTTTCCTTAAATCTTAATGTTTTCCTTTTAAAACCTCAAAAGATCGGATTTAACCAATTTTTCCTTGCGGCTATCATATCAACTGTTAGATCAGATCAGAAGGTTTCCCAACCTTTACATTGGATTCGGAAGATGAAATGTCACTTCCATCGCCTATATAAAGGACCCTCGATGGTTGTCCCGCATCGGTTTTCAAATATTGTGCATGTCAAAGCTCTGCCCTTCTACAAAAGTCCATTCCGAACTTTTTAGAAGTTCTCAATTCCTAATATATACAAAATTTCCCTCTCAAGATATGTCTTCTGTCAAGACGATTGCAGAGTGGCAAATATACAGGGATAGGTTAGTTCATCTGATCTTCTTCAACAAGAATGACTCTATTATTTTCAAGAACATCAAGCTCAATATATGGGAAAGTGTAGCTATTTCTAAGAGAGGAGCTCAGGATGTTGTCTATCCGGATCTTCTCATATAATTTTATGAATCAGTTTGCTTCTTTAAGGAAGAAGGTAGAGAAAAATTCTACTTCAAGAGTTATAACAAGACATATAAACTCTCTTACACCAAGGCTGTGAGCTTGGTGGGGCTCTCATATGAAGGATAATCCGAATTTTTCTCTAACAATCTACTGGATGTTCAAAGAAATTTCATCAAGGTGAAGGATATATAATGCCTTGGGCTTAAAGATGTCAAGAATGTAATGATTGACCAATTGTCTACCAACAATTGGATCCTACAGCTATGGTTTCAGGGACTTATCATATCGAGGAAGGGTGATAAGGACACCCTTATGAAATGCGACATGTACATCTTTTATTTTTTGGTAAACCTAAGGAAGTTGAACCTTATGAAGCACATTCTAATTGTGATACAGAACATCAAGAATGGGAATCTGAGAGCTCAGATTATTATGTATCATGCCCTTCTCTCCAAGATCATTGTTCGGTGTCTTTAATCTTTCAAGATCTCCTGTAGTTCCAAGCCGAGGAATTGCAAAGTGATGCTTATCAGTGATGATACCCTCAAGATAATGAAGGTCTGTTTCTCTAAAGAGTCAGGTGAGTTCTATGATCTACCTGAGGATGAGGTAGAAGTCGTTCCGAAAAATGTTGAAGAAGATGAACCTTCAATGAAAGCTGGAATGAAGAGGAAATTAAATGAATTAGAAGTAACATAAAAAAACCCAAGGCCAAAGAAGCTCAATCAGCACCTCTAAAACCCAAAAAGTAGAAATCCTATCCAGATGATGTGGTTTCCAAATGGAGAGAAGATAAGAAAAACAAGAATGAAGGGGATCCACAGTTTGGCTTGGACCCTGCAGAGGACAACACACTGAAAGAAAAGGCTTCTGAAGAACATGAGAAGCAAGACAAAGAGAAGAAGCTCAAGAAGAATACGTCAAAGGCATAGATTGTGAAAACTCTTTTAAATGCTACTGAAGTAGCATCCGAACAAATTCTCGTACCGAAAACCTTTTTAGTTGAACCATTACCTGAGACTCTAGGTAAGAGGTTTATGACTCCCAAAAAACCACAATAGAAGATTGTGGAAGAGAAGGAAGCTACAGAACAAGTAGAACATGATGAGACTAGTGGTGGCTCTGATGATGTGATTAAGAAAGTTAAAGATTATCATGAAAAGTAAAGTTCTTCTGAAAACCTATCAATCCGGACTTCTCAATCTGGATCTTCAAAACCTGCTACTCCGGGAATAGATGAGAAGGGTGAAGAGGAAGTAAACAAGTTATTTGAGGAAGAGTGTCATAATCATGACTTCATTCTTCCTGAAGACATTGAGGCGGGAGCTAAAAAAGAGAAATTTGATGAAGATAAGATTGTATAATTATCCAGAAGTGAGCATGAGTCTCCTAGTGAGGAAGATGTTCCGAAAATTGATAAGGGTAAATATGTGGTTGTAGATACCCCAACCAAATATATTTTTAGGAACAAAGAAGCTAGATGATCCTCTAAGAGGAAGCTGGTAGAGCTAGAGGAAAACCCATCTCTATGTAAAATTTCAGATTCAGATTCATCAGCTTTAGGACATGATTTTGTTGTTTAGTCCCTGAAGAAGCTTGTTGACACCATTCTGATCTTTCCTAAAATTGATTCTAGATTCTAGATGCTTCATCATAGCATGAACCCGAAATCAGACTCTATATCCATGGTAATGGAAAGGTGTGTTAATATAGAGGTCGAACACAAGAATTTCCTTATCAATTATGAAGCACATAGAAAATCTTGTAAGAAAATGACTATATGGTCAATGAAAATCATTGAAGATTTGGGAGAGCTTGATCAGTTTCAAGAAGATGTCAAAGAAGCTTTTGATAACAAAGACTCCAAAATCAAGGATCTTAAAGACAGATTTGAGAAAAAGCTTACTCTTGAGCAAAATTCCCAGATTCAGGATGTCAAATATTTGAATGGAATGTTGAGTTATGTTGTCCAAAGCTTGAAAACGGAGAGGGATATCTATACCAAGATGGAAGAAAAGATCTTGAAGTACGATGACTTGCTGACGACTCCAGAAGAGGCCTAGAAGGCTCAAGAGGATAGAATCACAGCCTTGGAAAAGCAAGAAGTGGAGGACCATGAAGATCTGAAAAAGTTGAAGAAAATCGTGAAGAATCTAATGCCTAAGGAAAAAAGAAACAAAATAGACCCAATCTGATCTTTTGTTGTAATGCCTTTCCTTGTACAAATTCATCCAATTATAATGAAATTGTGGTTTTTCATTTTTTTTGGTTGTCGATACTAATATGTCTGGTACCATATTTTTTTCCATTCCCTCAAACTCTTTTTGAAAATCACAAAGGGGGAGAAGGAAAAATAATTCTAAAGGGGAGAAGGGAAAACGATTTATAAGTATAGAAGAAATATTTCTATGTAAGAAATATCCCTAAGTAAGGGGGAGTTTATCTTAGGAGGAGTTTCTTGTTTTGAATATTTCTATACCCAATATAATGAAAATCCCATCCTGGAAATCTAGAATATGATCCTTAGAGTTCCAAAGACTAAGGGGGAGTTAGTTGTATTCATCTTTACCAATTTGAAAAGGGAGATAATTTTTATTTTCTAAGTCAAGGAAATGTTTGCTAAGTCCTTATATTCTTTTTTGTAAGGATTTTTGTTCTTTTCAAAAAGGGGGAGATTATTGAGTCAATAAGGCTTTCCTTATGACTTTTCCATTCCTTCATACATGGGGAAGATTGTTATGTCATTAAGGCTTTCCTTATGAATTCATGATTCATTATTATTTTGAAAATCACAAACACCATATCCCAAGTCAAATTTCTTTTTACCCTTGTCTTACTTCCTTAAGGAAAATTTCCTTACCCAAGGAAATTTACCCTTACCTAGATTTTATTGTTCATATCATAAATTTTCTAAGTGTAAAACTTGGATTAAACCAAAACCTCATAATCCTATAATTACCTAGATATGAAGTATTTTGTGTTAGGATCTGAATTCTCAGAATTCTAGTTATGAACTCTTCTGAGTTCTGACACTAAATTCTGAATATGAATTCTAGATACAAACTCTTCAAAGTTCTAACTCCGAATTACGATTATGAATTCTGGATACAAACTTCTCTGAGTTCTAACTCCGAGTTCTCTGAATTCAGACCCCCGAACTCTTATGAGTTATGACTCCGAATTCTCATGAACTCTGAATTCGAACTTTTTAAGTCCTGGTTCCAAATTCCGATGAATCCAGATTCCAAATTTCCTTGAAATTCAGACTCCGGAATTCTATAGAATTTAGGTTCCAAATTCCTAGAAAACAGAATCCAAATATACTTGTACTATAGACTCTGAATTCATTTTTTAGACTCCGAATGTTCATATTTACTTACCTTCCGAATATCAGATTTTTGTTATTCTTACACTTTTTTAGTAATAAAACGATGTCGTGATTTTAGTTACTCACTAACCATTGTTTGAGTGACACGTGTGCAGGTCCCTCCAAAATTCAAGGAAGAATATGACCGTTGGAGGATGGAGCCGGCCGTTGGATCAGTTCCTATAAATAAGAGCTCATTTGAAAGAGTTTAGGACACTGGACAACATCTTTGACAACTATGCTTACATGCTATTGAAGTGATTTCTATAGAGAGAGGCTCTTATAAACTCTCAATATTCATGCAGAAATTTTGAATGGCTTGTTCAAACTTTTCTTCATGAAGATTTTCTTCATGCGACTCTGATTGTTGATGTGTACAATAGAGGGCTTCCGGGGATAGGAAGACATAGGTGCTAACTACCTGATAGTTGAGGGCTTGCGGGGACAGCAAGACAGACTCTGATCTTCATATCGAGGGCATACCCTAGTGTGGGTAAGATAGACATTCTTGAAAGTATAAATCAAGGGAACTTTATCCAAGGTTGTTGGATACCCTTCTCTTTGGGAAAAAAGATTTACTATTTGTTACTTGTTTTGTTTCAAGTTTTCCACTACATTTGTATTTTTGAGAAAATTATAACTTCCTTATACTTCCTCATACTTGTACTCTGATTTAGTTAGATTCTAGACGTTGTAAGGTAGAATCTTAAGTGTTGTAAACTATTGTTAAGTTTCATTTCTGGAATCACTTTTCTGGAATCAAGCAAGTTATTAGAACTTAGAGGTATTGTGAATTATTTTGCTTAACCTTGTTAAACATAACTATCTATAAAAGACCCAAAGGAATTTTTAAAATAAAATTAAACCCCCTCTTGTATTTGAGAATATTCTGTTTACATATTCGATCATACATTGGTATTATAGAGTATATCATACTCACATACCATCTCACAACCATGACGTTGTTCTAGAGTATATCCTTTTGAATGTAATATATAGGTACTGGTGAAGCATTGTTATTCTAAGACATGATGAGTTGACACTCTTATGGCTTGACTTCTAGTAGTTGTTCGATTAGGATTATGACCCTCCTTGTGAATTCTCCAGATCATGGAGATTTTGGAGCTACATCAGGGAGGGATAATAGTGTATGTGTTTTCAGCAAGCCTCATAGTGCTTATGTGTCATTATCTTGACAATATTAGGGGATGAAACTTTTGAACAAAGATGTTTCATCAGGGTATCCATAGAAAGATCTGTGCCAACATAGTTCCATTGTGTATCAAAAACTATGTCGGGGTGATTGATGGGGGACTAGTGATAATGAGATTTATGTAAGAGGGGATTTAGATATATTATCCTAGAAGTGGGCACCATAGAGTTGAGTCATCTTCATCAACTAGCAGATGAAAGGAGCAAGGTTCTCAACACGTAAGTCCATTTTGGGATCAGAGATATGTATATGGTTATAGGGATTATAGAGATCTATAGAATCAAAAAAAATGGTTTCAAATAACATATTATTGGAATGGTCAAATAACATGAGGCCACACAACTATAAGGGACGATTAGCCTAAGAATATAGTTGACTTACCACCATGGTAGAGGTAGTTCCATGATCTCGAATATCCAAGGCATCTAAAGGGTGGTCCCTAGGGGGAAGAGCTGGAAGAGAAGTATGAGGAGATATGGGTTATGGGAAATAATATGATATCATTCCACCACCACCACTATTTGGACCATTATTTGTATCCCATGTCAGGCTCATATAGTTGGCGTCTAGGGCCACAGACATCAACATTCTTTTTATGTCTATCCTCCTGTAGTGCACAAGACGATGATAGGTTTGATCTTTTTGTTTTCTACTCTTTACATTGTGTTAGTATCCCTAGGTTTGAGTAATTACATAATCACTATACTCCTGGTTCAAGATATGGATATCCCAGTTTAGGATCGGTCCTAGTAGTTTCATCATCAGATTCATAGTGGGACAAATATTTTGTATATTTCATCTTATGGAAGTGCAAGATATCTCCTAGTGGAGTGATGTTCTCATGGGACCTTATAGTATTCATGATGTAACCATATGATGTCATCCTGGGAATGGAATATTTTTCCATAGTCTGATCCTAGATCAACTATCACCACAAAAAGTTCATATGAAAACATGAAAATGGGAGAAGTGTATTCTTTTATGGAAAGAGAAATATCATGGCATGGAAAGTTGGTTCGACATTCATGTGGTTTCAACCCATCACACATCAGTTAGAATGTATCACCATTAGTACTGTAGGATCTTCATCCATCTAGGTTTTTAATTTTTTGGATGATTATATATACTTTTTCTCTATTGACATTTAGTTACACCCTCCAAAGAGGGAGATTTTATTTCATTGAGTATCATCTCATAACAACTCTAATATCATCTGAAGAATATTTCATAACCCTTACATATTCTAGGATCAATGGTTATTATTGGAGGACTATCGATGTAAATTTTTTATTACACCTAGTGTGTCCCTGAGGAATTCCCTATAGTGTTCGTGAAAAATCCAGATGAATTTTTTTGTCATTTCGTGGATTATCATAACCTAAATCAGACTGTGATAAAGAATAAGTACCCATTTTTAGAAATTGATGACCACATTGAACAATTTAATTATTTGAGGTGGATCATGAAGATAAATACCATGTCTAGATACCACTATTTAAGGTATCTTGAGGCTAATATTCAAATTTTGGATTTTTGATGACTTTATAGAGACTTTTATTTCATAGTGATTCAAATTTCTATATATAATTCACATTTTATGTTTATGGATATGATGATCCATATTTACCTACTATATATGGAAAAATTCATTATTATCTTCATCGAAAACATACTCATATACCCTTCAATAGAGGAGGGGCATGCAAGGCACTCTAGGATGGTTTTGTACATGATTTCAGAGAAAAATAATTACAAAAATTTCATAAAGGTCTAGTTCTGGAATCATTAGCTTCATTTTTTTGTGGAATTTCATTTTTGAGCTTAGTGTATCTATGTATAATTCGAGGATAGATGAAGATATTTATCAGGATCCACTCTAGAACATGTCATATGTGTGGAGGTTTCTTAGCATGGTAGGGTCTATAGGAGGACTGTGGTAGAAGTTTTCAGCATTGAATCCCATTTGACCACTCTAGCATGGAAATGGTTGTCATTTACCTACTCTAAGAACATCTACAGGGCCATTGAGGTGTTGAGGCTAGGAAAAAAGAGTTCTCTAGTGTTGAGAGTAATAAAGGATGGCATTTAGTTTGAAGTGTATTTTGATTCCTCAGGTTCTAGGCTCGACTTCTTATTGTTGTAGAGGCATGTGGTTATCAATTATGGGTCATGGTATTTTGGCCCCCATGAGCATAACTATGAAACCCATGAAATGAATATGGGAGAGGTAATCTTCGCCCTGCTGATTTGGAGGAACTACTTTATGGGGGAGCATTTTATAGTATACCTAAAACACCATAGTCATCGGTATGACTTCCCATAGAAAGAGTTTAACATGAGATACGGACTATGGTTGGAGTTCATATAAGACTACTACATTGAGATTATCTATAATCCATTAATTGAAAATATTGTGGTATATTTATTTAGTTGGATTTACTAGGCTTTCATATTTTAGGAGTCTATAGTTAAATTGGCCACATTGGAGCTGATCCTTGTGGAGCTGTAGGGTACAACTTTTTGGAAGTGAATGGTTTTGACTCCTTTTCTTCATGATCATGTGATAGGGCACCACCTAGGAGGCATCGACTATGAGGTATTAAGTGAATAGAGATCCATGGGATACTAGTCAGATTTTTATTATGAATGAGGGAGTCATACCATTTTACAATAGGGTAATATAGTGGTTCCTTTCATGTTGTAGGACGAGGTGATGAGGGAAGTCCTCACTCCCCCTTAGAAATACATACCAATGAGGGAATATGTAGAGAGAGGTTAAACAACAGTTTTTGTTTCCCAACATGATGAAAATCATAGATAAGATTGCATCATGGTTCCTAACCTATCTGAAGGTGAATGTTGAGAACCATGTTCCAGAATGCTTGTTGTTGCTCATTGAGATCCTAGATTGGAAATGGTATGGTATTTACATTGAGATTTTCATAGTTTATCCATGCACAGTAAAAATCAATGACTCCATCTAGGTGATAGTTGACATTATCAGGATGTTTCCACGCTACCTCGATATCAGGGAGAAGGTTTTGTTCATGTTTTTTTTTGGAATGTTGTGCATATGGGATAACATATGCCTTAATGGAGATCCCTCAATGATTGTCTCATATCTTAATGCTTGGTTTGCATCACGATTATGGAGACTCCTATGGGAGGAATTCATGAACCAAATGTAGATGAGTACATCCATTCAACCCAAGAATGATTGGAAAATAGAGTTCACAATCCAGGTGTTGGAGAATATGGTTAGAGATTTCATTTTAGACATTGGACAGATTTGATAGGATCCAAATCACTAGGTTTAGTTTGTATACAACAAAAAATAACAATTGAACGTATTCATTAAACTTATTGAGGCCCTATATAGGACACCCTGTTGGTCACCCTTGTACTAGGAAGATATAGATAAGTCATATCTTGTGGGACAATAGATGTTGTAGGTTCTGACAGACAAGGTCTATGCCATCCATGAGGATATAAGGATGGCGTAGTGAAAATATAAATATTAAGCAGATTGTCTTCATATTCCATTGGAGTTTGACCAGTGAGACTATGTTTTTCGTATATTCTAGACGTGATGATGATTGTGGAGGTTTATCTGGGGAGGCAATATTTCCCCAAGGTTCATCGGTACATACGATATTGTGTAGATGGTTGGATAGGTTTCATGCCACCTCGCCCTATAGTCATTGGTGGACTGGGTTCACGATGTCTTATATGTTTCGTAGCTAGAGATATACATGAAAGACCCCAAAAATAACATTTAATGTGGAGAACTATACATTGATTATGGATCCACATTTTTAGATAAACCATTTTAAATTGAGGATAAAAATGATATAAACATATGTGGATGGACCATCCCCTCAGGTTGCATGTCGTGGAAACACATAAACATGAAAGAGAGTTCCTAGGAGTGGGGGATCCAATTGCAAGCTCATTATATGAAGTTGTTTTTGGGGTTTTTTTCCTTTTTTGGACCAAAGGATTAATGTATGGAATGATTTATATAACCATTTCATTTCTTGTAATACTTATATATATATATATATTCATAGTTAGGATTTGAGACAGTATGCTATTCTGAGTCCTTGTGTGACCAGAGTTAATTTTATTAAAAAATAAATTACATTTAATATTTATCATTCATCAACCCAAAAAAATTGAATAACTCTTAAAAAAAGATCAAATCTAAAATATGAGGCCATAGATGAGTCTGAAACCTGGTTTTTACCCTATGAATGAAACAACATGAGTATGTATTGGGTGTTAAAACTCCCCTCTCATTGGTAGTTTGATAGGTGAATTAAATAATTTTTTTATATGTTAATTATTTCATTTCAGCGTACTAGATAGAATTTACCAGAATATCACTAGTTTTATTTATACAAGGATATATAAATGAACCTTGTGATAAATCCAGAGCTTCTCTTCCCTCCACTAGTTCCCAATCACATCACACAACATCAAAATACCATTTTAGTGAAGATCGAGACGCAATGAATGCAATGAATCCTCTTAAAATGTTGGCAGACACGTTTTTCATCAATGATCAATCCATAAAATAATGTAGGTGCTAAAATTGATAATTTTAGACCCGTTCAGTAAATATTTGAGATGATCAATAATTTTTATTAGATCTTCAGTAATTGATTAATTTTCATGCACCCGAGTACCAATTTTAATGATATTATTCCATATTTTATGAAACGGGATTCAGAGTTCTTGATCATTATCCTTGAACACTTCACCAACAATGTTTAAAATATGTTTTTCTGATTAATTTCTCCCTCATTTCTTTGAATTTTTCACTAGGTTCAACCCTGAGTCTCGATTTATCAATTTCCAAGCATTACCGATCTCGATTAGACCCTCAAATCTGCGACTAAATAATGATGAAGACACAAATTGATGAAAAAAATAAAAATATTTGTATTTTGTGAGTTTTGAATAATATTTTCTGTTATTTTTAACATGAAATGAATAACATAATACGTGAGTGACTATGGTTTTAATAGATGAATACCATATGATGAACATATCCATTTTCTAGTGAGTGACATCTGAGATCCGCAATCTATGACACAATCCACAATTTTTTAACTGATTTAATGCATTTTATAAGTTGGATTGGATTGATTCATGTTCATATTAGATACTAATTTTCTGTAGAAAATTTGACTTTCCACTATTTAGTGTGATGAAGACATGGTTTGTATCCTTTTAGTAGTTGTGTCTAGGGTTTTTAATCCAAAATAGATTGAATTCCATGTACATATCCAACATTCCACATATCAGTGTCTATTTGTGAGTGAGTCATGTGATGGGCCACATAACAAAACACACACAATGTGTCCTATAAAAGGACCATCCATATCACATGGGTGGTACACCATGTGGATTGAAACATCGTCACTTATAGAATATAGGCGTGATGTTTAGTTCACATACATGTCCAATAAAGACATGTCCCGATTACCGGTTAGCTTGGAAACACCATGTATTCTACCTTATGATATATAATACTACATGGGAGGGAACCATGTGTTGGTCAGGGACATGGACATGCAGAGTAGTGGGACCAAATTCCTTATGGGTACCCTCACACGTCATCTACCCATAGTTCATTTTTAAGAAAACAACAACCCTTCATATATCCTCCATTTAAACATGTATTTTGGTCGTTGAGTAAACTATGTTGAGTTTATTTATGAATAGAACATGATGGTTCCCTGAGTTTCAATTTAGAGATACAATTTAAAATGTTCAAGGAACATCACCTGAAAAATAAACTCCTTATGACAGTAGTGATCATGCAGGTTCACTTGAGATATTCCTAACGGTACCCTATAATATAGATGGTAAGTGGGTAATAAACATCTTATGAGTGGTACACATCAATTGATATGGATAGTGGGTTCTCAACCACTTTAGTGTGGAACCCCTCCCATGAATCAGTTGGGCTCAATTCTACCACTTCAAGATTATGGACCCCTCTATATTGAGTCCCAATGTCAAGGAATGGTTAAAAATTCACAAATACGTTTGGGAAGATGCATGATATGATATGAATCAATTATGGAATTTTGGAAATGTGGGCTACTCTTCTTCATTTCATGAGCTGTGAGATGGAGATCGCATTACTCCCTTGTTTTGGATTCCTTAACTGAGCATATATATATATATGTGTGTGTATATTATTCATTTGTATCCACTCCTTGGATTTGTTTAATATTATTCTAGGAGAGGTGAAGATGATTAGGGAATTACCTATGCTTTTATTGTTTTTCATGTTTGGATGTGTCTAATATCTTCATATATGTTGTGATGACTTGATGGGTAGTTCATCAACAAATCATGTTTATCCCCTACTATTTGGATTTTCTTACTTTAAAAAAAATTGCGTTGTAATCTATCACAATACCTTGATTTGTATACTATATTTCTTTCATATTGTATCTATTAATTATCCCCACATCATCATTCTAGGAATCATAAAATGTATGTATATGCTCATAGCTTCACAGTATTTTCCTGCACATGTCGTGTCTTATGAAGATGATGGAAATTTTTAAGATTTCATTAAAGGAGCATAGGGATAATCCATTCTTAGACCATGTACAGTGGTCAAAGCTTGAGATATTGGAGATGGGCACCCACAAAAAATTAGTTTTCCAGATTTCTGTCAGAATAGGAAATATTTCTAGGTTTTTGTGTATTTTTTCCATTTCCATTTTATTTTACACTACCATACCTTTTTAATTTATAGAGCTTCATTCATGATTGTTTTAAATTATAATACTTTTGAATATTATACTCTCTCCATATACTGTTTTTCATTGAGTTGGTTGTGTGTGTGTGTGTATTTTCGTAATTGTTGGGGTCGAAGACTCATTTTATTATTTAAAGAAAAGACCTCTTTAAATTGGGTAGAGTGAGACCCATTACATATCCTGAAGGTCCAAGGCCATGTGGTCTGAATACTAGGCTTGAATGCCAATTTTCTTATCCCAAAGGGCTCCTCAGTGAATATTACTACTATATTACCCGGGCTGCTATAGTACCTGCTACAGTACCACCGCCGCTACATTCTCTACTACAGTTCCTCCACCGCTATAGTGTCACCACCACTACAGTTCCACCACTGCTACAGTATAGCTACAATTCCCAGCTACATTGCTGCTATAGTACCATGAAATTAGTCCATGCTCGGATTTGATCCGGGGTCTTTTTGATGCCTAGAAAGAGCCTATAACACTTGGGTACAGGCTCATTGTCACATAGATGCACATTTTTGTGTGTGTGTGTGTGTGTGTCTAGGTACTTAAGAAAATAATCCCCTCATTTAGATATTCTTTTAGTGCATATCGCAATGCATGGCATATAGAGGCGGGATTGGGGTAGTTTCTTCTTGACCCCTTACATGGGCCAGTTCATGAAAAATGTGAAGTGTGCAATCCACAATGGATATGATAAATATGTAGTTTGTGTAGAAAAACATTCTAGTATTCAAAATTTCAAATATCCACGAAATTATTGGAACACCCTGAGTCTTTATTAGTTAATTTTTTCAAACCAAATAGATTTATGTAATTTCATGCATTGCATGATAAAAAATATATTCATGATTTATAACGTGTAGTTACTTTTTAAATATATGAAACACTTATATTATCCTGTGATATATAAAACACTATGATTTTCATTTACAACACAAAATTTGGAGTTCCTTCGATAAATTGTGTTGAAAACAAGACTGAGTTTTATTGAACTAAACTAAACTATCAAAAGTATTATAATTAAAATAATTTTATTGGAGGTTCTTAATTTTCTACTAATTGGAATTTGATATATTTCAACATATATATCTTGAGTCTAGGGATAAGACAACGTCTAATTTTGATGCCCAATTTGTTTTTAATTAAATTTATTACAATATTAAATATTTTTTAAAATTATGTTTTAATATATTATTAAATAAAATAAGATAATTGTTAAATGAAATATGATATTGGAAATATGAGATGTTGGGTGAGATCATAATGTTATGTTTACCATAGGAGGAACATAAAATAGGTCAGAACATGGCATTCTTATATGTCTCATAATGGAGGTGAGTTCAGTTCATTAAATAAGTTAATTAATTAATTTTTTAAACCTAACTGTATTATTATAATAACCTCTATACCAATATTTTCATTAGGGTGGCCTCATAACCCAATTTCCAACAATATATTCGTTTCCCTGTCATTCCTTTGGGGGATCTTATCGGATGACGATGAAACTCTCGATCAGAGCTGATCTTAATGCAACAAACACAATGGCATCCTTCATTCATTGGTAGGTGAATTCACTAATAATGAACAATACAATATCCCATTAGGACTCTTCAAATTTTTTATTATTTCCTTTTTCGTTGATGTGATTGTGCATATCAACACCCACATTTGATCTATACTAATTGTATCTTTTTCATTCTCTTACATACCATAATGTTTTATTATATAATTTTTTTCATTCCCCAAATATTTCCATTCATGATCATTGGATGTGAACACTTTTAAAATATCAATAAACATTTGTTTTTGTTCCTTATCCCCTTAATGTATTTATTTTTCTCACTAGTTGGACCCCATAGTCTCGAATTAACATTTCTAGCACTATAGAGACAAATCATACCCAAAAAATCACGAAGAAGAAATGAAAAAAGGGAAATATTGAATAATCAATGATACCTTTTATATGGTTGTGTGTCATGGTTTATTATTTTGAAAATATTGTTTCAAACCCACGATAAAGGATGGATTAGAAGCTTATAGGACATGAAAAAACCTCATAAACAAAATGAATCTGATTTCCGATCACTGGATGGCTAGAAATTATAGATCCTATTTAAATCCGTTTTAGGATG
Source organism: Viscum album (assembly GCA_963277665.1). Taxonomy (NCBI): domain Eukaryota; kingdom Viridiplantae; phylum Streptophyta; class Magnoliopsida; order Santalales; family Viscaceae; genus Viscum; species Viscum album. Next base: position 435,633,996 of record OY728127.1, on the reverse strand, counting down.
TGGAGGAAATATTTTTTGAATAATAGTGTATTTTTATTAAAGATAGTTGATTTAGATTTCTAGTAATACCCAGAATACATTCCATATTTTTCTAAAAAGACATCGTGTTCCTATCCTTGGCTTCAATGGTTAAGGATTCATTAGAATATATGTATCGAACACTCTGTGGGATCCCCAAAAACTATATTACCACATCATGGAGGAAATGGAATGATCTCTAGGAGTATAATTGAATAGTAATTTCAAGTAATTCCATCTACCGATGTACATGTGAATGGTGTAATGTTCACAAAAATGAGGTAAAGTACCAAGATATTGGTTTGAATCATGGACACGGAGAAGCACAGATTTGGAACCCTAAGTGGCATGGGAATTACATTAATATTCCCTAAGTATTGTGTATATCTAAATTATTGGAGATCTACATACAAATAGGGTGAGGGTAATTGGATTGGGTGGGACCACACACTATGTGGTTCTTCCCACGTAGTGTGAACCCCTAGATTCATTTAGAGGTAAATTAAAACATTCAAATATCATTCGTTTATACTCATATAATTCCATGCGAGTTTGATATCCTTAGTGTTTTCCCATGAAGAATAATATGGTAACAAATTTATGTTTTTTGGAATATGATGTGATATTTATAAAGGAATTAAGAATGTTTAGGTGATTCTCGTTGAGTGTAGTGATCAAACATGATCACCAGAAGCATTCTGATTGGAACCCTTAAGGTGGTCCTGGCATGGGTCTTCAAAAAAAAGTGGATCCCCCATGATGAAATAGGTTAGGGATCCTATATAGACTTTTATAGTAGAACCCCCTAAATGGTTTGGGAATGTTTCATCTAACACTAGAGTAGAACCCTCTTACTTTCATATTGACTCTTTGAGTAGATCCTTCCAGCTATTATGTTATTTGGACCTCCTATATTTGAGTGTAATCTACCTATCGGCATAGGGTATGTGTCCTCTATTTATTTCGCAGAGTATAACCGTCATATTGTATCTTTTCATGAGTCCCTATCACGGGGTTTTCCCCATGACATTGAGAAAAAGTTTTGAGGCATGGCTTGAATTGGGTGGTTTCTTGTGGGGAGACGTACGAGATTATAGGAATTACTATTTGACATCTTAAACTATTAGTGACCCTTTTCAAGGAATTAGCAGTGAGATTGAATTACCCTTTCTCTGTTGATTTGGATTCATTTACTGTGCATATATATACACACACATATATCCATATCTTTTTATATTTTTACTCTCCTTCTAGTGACTACGATGATGTGACAGGTATTCCATGTGATTTAGATGTTTTTAATACCATGGTTGGATTACTTTTCAATCATTCTTTTCTAGGAAAATAATTTAAATGTATTACATATATACACTATGTTTATCCCCATGTTCTTGGATTAGGTTACTCTTTATCTTTCATTGGGTTGGGATTCATGTTGTTACTATAAACAGTCTATATTTTCCAATATTATATTTTACTAGTACCCCTCCAACTTTTTGGGAATCATATTGTGTATGTATATAATTTCTCTTGAATAGAGTTTTCCAAAATGTTTCATGTATTATATAGATGATATATATGTCAATGGTGAAATATGAGGATATTAGATATACTGGGTGATTTATACCATGTATGGTGTTCATAACATGAAGATTAAGAGATTGGATCTCTCAGTAGTTTTCATTCCATTTTTTTAGGTTGGGTCATATTCTAGAAGGGCTTCTATTTTTCACCTTTACATTCTAGTTTTCACTATCATACTATGGAACACCCTAGAGGCTTTTTATGTTTTGTTTAAATTCTAGTTCTTGAATCTATTTATTACTATTCTTATTCATTATTGCATTAATATGGTCATGTGTGTTGTCATAGATTCATTTTTGAAAGGACTCCCATTTCGGATATGAAAATTAGTTATTTTTTCACCCCATGGCCTGTATAGGTGGGATTAGGGTATTTTCGCCTCAATCCCTAATTAGGATCGGTTCATGATAGATTATTATCAGAGTAGTTCAATCCTTGGGATGCAGGTTGGAGTACTCTCCATATGAGCATTTGGTTAGGATTGTTGAAATAGTGTCAATGTGTATCAATTACGGCTCTCTATCCAAGGAATCCATTGATTTTTGGACAGCCAACATATATATTCACCATAACCTTCACGACCTACATGTCATCTCGCAATACCGAGACATTGGATGTAGGTAATAATGGCATTTGTATCATATAGGATTGAATCTTAAATATTCAATCTTATGTCAGATACCTATTGTTTTTATTTATATTATTATCTAACTATTGTTTTCCCTGATTAAATTTTTATATGGCTTTATGATGATTACTATCTAGTACTCCAATTCTGTATTTTGATTGTGATATGATGATATGTGGGGCCACATTTTAAGGTGTATCGGGAAACTTCTTCCATAAGGTGGGTATTTAGCATCACCACCACCTTTTGAGGAGGAGAATATTCCATCCATGTAGGCTGAGGATGAACTTAGGCTCATGGAACTCGATGAGTTCCAGTTCTAGACACCTTTTAGGTTCCACAATGACATATATACCGAGGATAATAGTATTTTCTAGAGTTAAAACACAATATATTTCTGAATATTTGGTCCCCAACATTATCATGAGGTTTCAAAGTTAGAAATCATTTTTCTTGGAGTAGTTAGGCATTTGTGGAGTCTTTTTGTTTAGATGCATGATGAGTTGACACTCTCATGGACCGACATCCAGAAGCTTCTCAATAAGGTGTATTATCCCTTATATTTTTTATCATTTTAAATTTTGAAGATTCTTTAGTTTCATCATGGAGGGATAATGGTGGTTGGACATGAAGTTTGGTTTTCAAAACATTTCCGGAAACTCCCTTGATATGATCATATACATTTTATTCCCAGAACAAACGATTGAAACGATACTACATAGAGATATTTTTTCTAGCTTAGTACCCTTGTTTATACCCACTTTTTTAGTGGTATTGGATCGGGCCCTGGTGCCCAATATATTTCTATTAGAGGGATTATAGGAAGATGAAATTAGTAGTTGATGTTATAGAGGTGAGTCGTCTATAGAAGATAACAAGAACCAGATGTCATGATCTCTCTATAGGAGATCCTATTGTGATTAGTATTAGATATGTGGTTGTGAGTTAAAAGAAAATCATAGAACACCAAGGCATCCAAGATATTTGTAGTGAATTTAATTTTATGGGAATGGATACATAAAATATGACTACATGGCTAGACATGTTGAGGAGTCAAGGTAAGTTGTTGATGGACCACCATAGAAGATACAACTCCATGATTAATGATCTCCTGTGATAGAAGATGGAGGAACCCAGGGAGGTGGAGATAGTATTGGGGGAGGATAAGCTATGTGTGGTGGAAGACACTATGACATCCTTCCATCAACACCACTAGGAGGACCACTTTAGGGTGGAGGATACGGTAGCTGGTATAATAGAAAGCTACAATCTTTAGAGGATTAAGACCCCCATTGCATGAGTTGATCATTGGTAAAATATTTCAGTTTTATAATATTTATTATGTATTTTTAGATATATTGTTTTTGAAATTACTTCTTATTTATAATGCTAGTGTGAGATATTGAGATCCCATTTATGGTGTTATCTCATTAACTTCATCATGAGATCGCTAAATGGAATTACCCTTCATTATTATTTATATCTTGTTAGTGCAATATGTCTCATTGTAGAGAGTGGTTCAAAAGTTTACTTTTTTCATTATGATTTAACATTATGATTTAATCTTTAGTATGGATTGGTTTTTCTTTTTCTAATCTTAAATTTCATGTCACCACATGTCAGTCATATGCATATTGTATAATGAGGTGAGATTCATCTTTTCGGGTGAGATGGATCTAACAGAGGTGCAAGCGGGTTATGTAAGAATGAGGTTGTAACCCATCTACCATTAGTTTAACAGTATATCCCTTGGTTCATTACGATCATATTCACATGTATTTCATTATTTTTATAGAATATTTAGATTTCATACCTATGGATGTATTGAGACTACCATTGATGAGAGAGATTGAGTTTTTCATTGACATGCATCTCAAGGCTGCTTTGATATATTCTATTCCATAATGGATGTGCCGCACCATTCATTTAGATATTTAGTTGTAGTTGTAACCCTTTGTGTGAAGGGTTCCACAATTAACAGCATGTCCCTCTAGGAACCTCAAATGTTGTTCATGAAAAATTTCTATGTGATTTTTCATATTTATATCGATTATCATTTCTTTATCCAATCCATGATAGAGAACATGTGCTCCATTTTGAGGATTTAAAAAAACTTTGACTGGTTATGTGTCAGGAGATGGTTATATAAGATTGATCTCACGTCTAGTTTCTATTAGATAAGGGTTTAAAAAAATTAATATGATGTTGGAATTCTAATGTCACTAAATTCATTATGTGTTCTCAGTGATTCCATTTGGTATTATGAATGCCCCGCCATGTTTTTGGATTTGATAAATAGGATCTTCGCGCCATATTAGACCAGTTTGTGGTCATCTTTATCGATGAAATAGTCATCTACTTAGAATGAAAAGAGGTTCGTGAAGATCACATAAGGGCGAATCTAGATTATATTCATGAGAACCATCTTTATGAGAATATCATTATAAACCAGTTCTAAATCCATGAGGTTCACTTTTATGGTAATGTCATTTGTGAACATCGTTTATCAATGGATCTAGAGAAGATTGATGAAGTGATTTCTTGGGAGCCACCCAAGAGCGTGTCATTGGTCTGGTGATTTCATGTCTTTTCAGGGTGCTACATGTGGGTTTTTAGAGATCATCCAAAATTAAATCCTATTTGAAACCCCTAGAATGGAAAATGAAGCTATTTAACTTGAATGAAATGTTCCATAGGGACATTGAGTAGTTGATTATGATGATGAAAAGTGGATATCTGTTCAGACTAGCAGATGAGAACAAGTAATAAATAGTTTATTGTGATGCCTCAATATCTAGGATAAGATACACATCGATGAAACTCCGTTAAGTTATCACATAAGGGTCAATGAATTTGAGGAACCATGATCGTAACTAAACAACTGATGACCTATATATTGAATTAGTGGTATTCACCCTATTGTGATATGGAAATTCTTTCCCATTGAGCTATTTGTGGTTTTATCAGATCATCAGTGTCTCATGTAAATCTTCACATATAGAGACATGAACCAAATACAACAGTGCATTATAGGGTTCTTGGTGGACTATGAAATGGAGATAGTCTTTACTCTCAAGATGGAAAACATAATATAAGATTACCATAGTATTATGTCCTAAGATCGCTAGGTGCTAGAGGATTCTAATTGTTTGTGTTACATATAGCTGACCATTGTAGTGAATGATTGTTAATCTATTATTCATTAATTGGTGTAGACTCCTCTACTTATCAAGAATGTGAGAGGGACCCAGTTAGGAGACATTATCAATTGAGTATTTCATGTATATATATCGACAAGGGTTTCACCTGATGAAGATTTTTAAGAAGAGAGAAATGTAATATTATTCCATGTATGTACGGTGGATTAAATCATGACGTGGGAGCATGTGACGTGATAATTGGAAACATATACATAGGTGTTATGTCTCAGTGTGGGGAATATTTAGAGAGGCCAATTTTTCCAGTTTTTTGTGTTCAAAAATGAGATGTATTTTTATGAGTTTATCTCTCCATTCCCCATGTATCACCTGGTGAAGGATGCGAACAAGGTTCCATTAGTTTTTTTTCATCTCCATAAGATCCCATACTAAAAGTGGGATGGATTATCCATAGAAATTGTTATAGGGAATCTATGGATAATGAAGGTACTTAATTCCATCTGAGTGATGGTTTATTGAATCATGAAGTCAGCACACTTCCTGGATATAATCTAGAAGTGTTAATTGGAGTGTTTGGGGTAGTTTTTATATACGGGAGACTTTTCACCACCATCAGTTTCCCATAATGATTATCTCGAATCATGATGCATGGTTTACATCCTAGTTGTGAAGAGTCCTAAAGGAGTAATTTGAGACCTAGATGAGGATGATTATATCATTTCACCCTCCAAATTGATGATCAATATATGGAAACTATCATGTAATTAGAGGATCTTTTTTGGTCAGGCATGTTATACTATAGCCGGAACTGGGAGGATCACATGCCCTTAGTAGAGTTTGTGAACAATAGTATCTACCACTATACTATTAGTATAAATAATTTTAGGTTCTATATGGGAGACCCTACATTTCACCCTTATACTAGTGATAGATTGGAAAGGCATCTCTTTTGGAATGAGATATGGTGCATGTGGTAGTGGATAAGGTTCGAGTTATCCATGAGTGGATGAAAATGGTTTGGAGCATGAAGGAATCTTATGTAGATCAACATCATAGTCCCTTGTATTTTTTGTATAGAGACCGTGATTTTCTAAGATACTATACATGATGAGGATTTAATAGTAATGTTCTAAGAGGCAAGACATCCTTAAGGTTCATTGGTTCATTCGAAATCCCAAAGGCAATTGGTAAAGTTGGTTATTGATTATCCCTACCACTATAATCGGAGCTGGGGAACAACATATTATATGTTGGTAGCTGAGTAGATACATTAATGACCCTAAGATGGTTATCATATGGGGAAATATTTACATTGAGGATGGATCCTCCATTATGGAGCACCCAGTGGAATTTGGAAATTAACATGAGAGGAACCTTTGTTGACAATCAATTTCAGTGGTTTCTGTTACATGGATGGATAGAAATATGTGAAAGATATCCTAAGGGAGAGTGTAACGACCCGAAATTTTGAATAAATTTTGTTTCCTAATTTTATGTGTTATTTTATTTTGTTTTTTATACTCAACAAAAAAATTTCATTTGATAACATGAGTATAATTAAAATGAGACCATTGGGTTTTGACTGTTATATGACCATTGGTCAATATGACCCCTAGAAACTAAACGTTTTGATTATTGTCTCTAAATACAAGTAATTTTGGTTAATTATTATAGAAAGAAGATTCGATGGCCTCACCCAGTAGTCTTGGACTGATCGAAGCCCATCTAATAGAACTTGGGAAGGAGGTAGCACCACTGGGCTTTGCTCTGGACCAAACCCAAGCCGAACTTCATCGTGTGAAGCTAGAACGGAATCGCCTTTGCGAGAAGTTCAAATTGATAGAAATTACTACTCATGCGATGTCAGTCGATCCTCCCTCAGATTCTCTCACCTTATCACACCTTACACTTAGGTCCTATGCTGGTGTGATAAGGGGCTATGTAAGGAGACCGTAACTGCCTTGTGTAATCCTTTGTTTTAAATAAAAATTGGGATTTCTTCTTATGTTGAAGTTTATGAATTTTCAAATGACTGGATAAATATAGTATGCATATTTTTGATGAATTTTAGAAAAAGGATATTTTAAAAAAAATTATGTAAACCTTAAATAATTAAAAATGTGTAATGATATTCAAAAAATAGTCTTCTACAATTATGCTCAGCACGAAATTTAGAGTCTAATAAGATCAACTTAATTTTTGATGAATAGTAAATTATGAATAGTGATTTTATGATTAGGATTAGTAATGTGTCCAAATGGATTAGTAATCTCACTTAAAAAAAGTATTAATATAATCTAGGCACCTTGATTAAGTAATGTGATTCAATAAAATGGTTAAATAATGATTTCATAAATTATTATTCAAGTATAAGTTTTTTCAAGTGAATAGTGTTTTTTAATTAAAAATTAAATTAAAAATATTTAAAAAATTATTTTTATAAAATGGATTTCATTTTTGAACTCAGAGCACCGATATTATGTTATGGTAATTTTTGGGGTTTTTTTTCTGAAAAAAATGAATTTTCGGTGAATAGTGTATTTATTTAAAAAATAAATTAAAAATATTTAGTAAATTATTTTTATAAAATGGAGTTTATTTTTGAAATCAGAGCATTGATATTTGGTTAAGGTGAAATTTTGGGATTATTCTGAAAAAAGTTGAATTTTTGATGAATAGTGAAAATACAGTTTTTAAGTTACGGGTGTTTAATGACATCATTAAATGATGTATTAAGTATGTAATCAATATGGTCGACTTATGAATAGTAATATAAGGTATGAGGTGTCCCAAGTGGCCAATACCATGGGCAAATACCATGGGCAAGCCCATGGTTTTGCCAAAACCACTAATGAGGTGTCCCTTGGCCATTAATGCCTTGCCCCCTCACTTTCCCTATAAATACCAAGCCATCCTCTCATCCATTAGACTCCCCACTCTCCCCCAACGAATTTTTGGTCTCATTACCTCCCAAGGAGTCCTCCCAATGTGTCCCCAAGCCCTCAAGGTCCCAACCTTTGAGTTTTAAGAGTTACGTTTTAAGGTAAGGGATCCGACCTCTCTCTTTCTTTTCAAGTAATCTCTTTTATGTAATTTCTTTTATGCTCCATGTTATTATGTTAAAGGGTGTTCTTTTATAATCCTCTTACTTCCCTTTTCATGTTCACATAATTATATATCCCTTCTTACTCTCATTATTTCATTTTATGAAGTTTTAAGTGGCCCGGTTAGGCTGCCGAAATTTTTGTAACGGATTCTTTCTCCCTTCTCATTTTTTCAAGATCTATTTTCATGTAAAGTATTTCAAGTTCCTTTTTATTATGTTGGGGTATGATATCTAAATTTATAATAATGATCTTTTATGATCATATTATGAGATACCCCATTTGATCTCTTCACATCAGTATTTTGAAGTTTTAAGTGGCGTCCTTAGGCTGCCGAATTTTTAAGTGGTTCTTCACCCTTCTCATTTTGAAGTTCTACTTTCATGTCAATTCTTTCAAGTTCCTTTTTGTTATGTTGTGGTATGATCTCTATATCTATCATACTGATATTTTATGACCATATGATGAGAGACCCCATTTGATCTCTTCAATTCAGTATTTTGAAGTTTTAAGTGGCGCCGTTAGGCTGCCGAATTTTTAAGTGGTTCTTCACCCTTCTCGTTTTGAAGTTCTACTTTCATGTCAATTCTTTCAATTTACTTTTTTTTATGTTGGGGTATGATCTATATATCTATCATACTGATATTTTATGACCATATTATGAGAGACCCCATTTGATCTCTTCAATTCAGTATTTTGAAGTTTTAAGTGGCGCTGTTGGGCTGCCGAATTTTTAAGTGGTTCTTCACCCTTCTCGTTTTGAAGTTCTACTTTCATGTCAATTCTTTAAAGTTACTTTTTGTTATGTTTGGGTATGATATCTATATATATAATACTTATATTTTATGAACATATGATGAGATACCCCATTTGATCTCTTCAATTCAGTATTTTGAAGTTTTAAGTGGCGATGTTAGGCTGCCGAATTTTCATAAGAGAAATCTTATTTTTATCTTCCTTTAATGTTCTTCATTTCATATGGTATATTTTCAAATTTCATTACCATGTTCTTAAATGCCTTATATTCTGTCCCTATACTGTTTTATGGGTTATTTATGAATGTTTGACTCATGTCCCCTCTCTTTTCAATGTTTTCTAAAACCCCGAAATGTAGCCGTTATGCTGCAGAATTTTCGTCTCAAAATGCCTCTCTCTTTTCTCAAAATTATTTTATGTTATTAAGTGAATACTCAAATCTCTTATTTCTACAGGGGTATTCACATATATATCAAAATGTTCTATTTTAAATTCTGGGATTTACATACATGAAACCCGCTTTCCCTTTCCGTGGGTTTAAAGTGACATAAAGATCATGTCTTTAAAGTAGTTTTTAAAACGTTATGATTATGAAATGAAACCCATTTCTTTTATGCTATATGGGTTGTTTATGAAATGATTTACGATGATATATGTGGCTCACATGATAATAAAGACATGTCAAGGGTGCGCCCAGATAGCACTCCAATGTATTGGGTAAAGACTTAATCTCTAGAGATGACTTTTTAGACTGATGCCTTGGTGAATAACCTTGGTAATTTTTAATGACACCTTGGGGATGGACCTTGGTGAAATGAAATGATCGTCAATATTAAATGTTGCAGCCACATATTCAAGTTATGAAAAATGTTATTTTTATTATGATATGCCTCATGATTTCTTTCTCATGCCTTAATGTTCTTTTCATGACCTTATTGAAGTATCTCAAGTTCACATGTAAAATGTTTCTCTTGTTTCCCTTACTGGGCCTTATGCTCACCCTTTCTTTTGATGTATGTCCCCAGGTTATGAGATGCAGTAATGAACCTAGGATGAAAATGAGGAGAATCCTTTCAAGTGTTTAAGAAGAATCTTTTATGTTTTCATGTTTAAAGTTCCTGGTTTCCAAGACACTAAACCTTAAAGATCCTCGGTTTTGTAAAATGTAATGAAAGTTTATGTGATAAAAAGGCGGGATGCTATAGTTGCTATCAAAGGATGGTTTAGTTATTTGTGGAAATTTGGATATGAAAACTCTAGGAAGAACCCTATAGAAAAGTTTAAATGTAGGAAATCTTCTTGGTATTTTGGTGAGTATTGAGTAAGGGGTTGCCAAGCAAATACATCCATGTCTGGATACGAGCAGGTAGAGGTGGCTCTGGCACAGATGTACATAGGGGTAAAACCCGAAAACACCGCTTTGAGCTAGACTTGAACGGGAACTGGTACATGACAATGGGCATTGCTTCACTCTTGGTTATGACACTCCCGGGGGATATGCTTTGGTAAATTCATAAGCTTAGTATGAACCATTGTTAAAGGAACAAAGATAAAATAAAATAAAGATTCACATAAGAATATATGATCATGGATAACCTATATGGGAACCTAGGGGATCACAAGTTAGGGTATACTTTTCTTCTACAATTTATCCTTATATGCTTTCAGTTCCTTTTCATGATTATTGGCTAAGTACTTAAGCCCCTAATTATGCTTTCTCTTCTTAGTTAATGGTGGGAAATGGAAGAACATGTCACAACAACCAATGTGATAGGAAATGCGACGATTGTCGTATTAATATGACAGTGATGATTAGGGGATTAAAATATGATTATTATTTTGGAATACGTTCACTATTTTGGGGACCCTATATGATCGAGGTAAATAGATTACTACGGTATTTTCATTGAGGAGTAAGGTTGAATTATATTTTGAAGAATCGATGAATTTAAGGTGGACTTATAGTAATTTAGGTTACTTATGGGAATGATTAACCTATCTTGGGTAAAATATTTTTAGGTTAGATACTTTTGTTATAAGATGTTAGGAGTGGTTGATGTTGTTTGGAGATGAACAATGAAGTTTATTTTGGAAGACTATGTTATCAAATCCTTCTTGTATTTGGGTTTCAATCTTAGTTTGGTTTATTTTGAGGAATTTTAAGGACCGTTATTTATGGAATGGACTATGATGAACTTTGGGTAGTACCATGGAACTTTGAAGATTTAAAAGTAGTTTCCATTCCTATGGGATTATTTCTTTTTGAAGAGTTGTTTTACCTTACCCTATCTGTTTTTGTGATAATGTTTAAAGATAGAAGAAATAGATAGTTAATCTTTTGTGGATTATGTGATTCTCTAGAAGATGATTCTTGTGTTTTGATGAGACCAAGTAGTTTTGAATGCTCATAGTTTGGAGAAAAGATTAGTTTTGGGTAGAAACTTATTAAAGGATGAAACCCTACATGAAGATAGGTATATTTTCTTATGTTTTTGTTTTATGTTGTAAATGAATTCCTCAAAATTATGAAAAGGAAAGTAAAACAAAAACTTTGTTGGTGTACATTTTCTACTGGGTAATCAAAGACCATTTACACACATCATAAGTTTGGGATTTTCTTATGGTTAACTTTCTCCTAATCATGTTTCCTATCACTCTCCCCCAGAACTTGACCCTTTGTTTTCTCCTCCATGTCCATGTTTTCGTACATGGAATCCTAGTGTGGGCTAACTCGGGTGACCTTTGTACTTACCTTTTTTTCTTTTAAAGTAATAGTTTTACTGACTCCTTTTACGATGTGATACTTTCAATGAAATTTCAAAACCCAATTTTAAAAATTGCGAGGATGCAATTTCTTAAGGGGGGAAGATTGTAACGACCCGAAATTTTGAATAAATTTTGTTTCCTAATTTTATGTGTTATTTTATTTTGTTTTTTATACTCAACAAAAATGTTTCATTTGATAACATGAGTATAATTAAAATGAGACCATTGGGTTTTGACTGTTATATGACCATTGGTCAATATGACCCCTAGAAACTAAACGTTTTGATTATTGTCTCTAAATACAAGTAATCTTGGTTAATTATTATAGAAAGAAGATTTGATGGCCTCACCCAGTAGTCTTGGACTGATCGAAGCCCATCTAACAGAACTTGGGAAGGAGGTAGCACCACTGGGCTTTGCTCTGGACCAAACCCAAGTCGAACTTCATCATGTTAGGCTAGAACGGAATCGCCTTTGCGAGAAGTTCAAACTGATAGAAATTACTACTCGTGCGATGTTAGCCGAGCCTCCCTCAGATTCTCTCACCTTAGCACACCTTACACTTAGGTCCTATGCTGGTGTGATAAGGGGATATGTAAGGAGACTGTAACTGCCTTGTGTAATCCTTTGTTTTAAATAAAAATTGGGATTTCTTCTTATGTTGAAGTTTATGAATTTTCAAATGACCGGATAAATATAGTATGCATATTTTTGATGAATTTTAGAAAAAGGATATTTTAAAAATGTTTATGTAAACCTTAAATAATTAAAAATGTGTAATTATATTCAAAAAATAGTCTTCTACAATTATGCTCAGTACGAAATTTAGAGTCTAATAAGATCAACTTAATTTTTGATGAATAGTAAATTATGAATAGTGATTTTATGATTAGGATTAGTAATGTGTCCAAATGGATTAGTAATCTCACTTAAAGAAAGTATTAATATAATCTAGGCACCTTGATTAAGTAATGTGATTCAATAAAATGGTTAAATAACGATTTCATAAATTATTATTCAAGTATTAGTTTTTTCGAGTGAATAGTGTTTTTTAATTAAAAATTAAATTAAAAATATTTAAAAAATTAATTTTATAAAATGGATTTCATTTTTGAACTCAGAGCACCGATATTATGTTATGGTAATTTTTGGGGTTTTTTTCTGAAAAAAATGAATTTTCAGTGAATAGTGTATTTATTTAAAAAATAAATTAAAAATATTTAGAAAATTATTTTTATAAAATGGAGTTCATTTTTGAAATCAGAGCATTGCTATTTGGTTAAGGTGAAATTTTGGGATTATTCTGAGAAAGTTGAATTTTAGATGAATAGTGAAAATACAGTGTTTAAGTTACGAGTGTTTAATGACATCATTAAATGATGTATTAAGTATGTAATCAATATGGTCGACTTATGAATAGTAATATATAAGGTATGAGGTGTCCCAAGTGGCCAATACCATGGGAAAATACCATGGGCAAGCCCATGGTTTTTCCAAAACCACTAATGAGGTGTCCCTTGGCCATTAATGCCTTGTCCCCTCACTTTCCCTATAAATACCAAGCCATCCTCTCATCCATTTGACTCCCCACTCTCCCCCAACAAATTTCTGGTCTCATTACCTCCCAAGGAGTCCTCCAAAGGTTCCCCCAAGCCCTCAAGGTCCCAACCATTGAGTTTTAAGAGTTACGTTTTAAGGTAAGGGATCCGACCTCTCTCTTTCTTTTCAAGTAATCTCTTTTATGTAATTTCTTTTATGCTCCATGTTCTTATGTTAGAGGGTGTTTTTTTATACTCACATTACTGCCCTTTTCATGTTCACATAATAAGAGATCCCTTCTTACTCTCATTATTTCATTTTATTAAGTTTTAAGTGGCGCGGTTAGGCTGCCGAAATTTTTGTAACGGATTCTTTCTCCCTTCTCATTTTTTCAAGATCTATTTTCATGTAAAGTATTTCAAGTTCCTTTTTATTATTTTGGGGTATGATATCTAAATTTATAATACTGATCTTTTATGATCATATGATGAGATACCCCATTTTATCTCTTCAATTCAGTATTTTGAAGTTTTAAGTGGCGCCATTAGGCTGCCGAATTTTTAAGTGGTTCTTCACCCTTCTCGTTTTGAAGTTCTACTTTCATGTCAATTCTTTCAATTTCCTTTTTGTTATGTTGGGGTATGATCTCTATATCTATAATACTGATCATTTATGACCATATGATGAGATACCCCATTTGATCTCTTCAATTCAGTATTTTGAAGTTTTAAGTGGCGCCGTTAGGCTGCCGAATTTTTAAGTGGTTCTTCACCCTTCTCGTTTTGAAGTTCTACTTTCATGTCAATTCTTTCAAGTTACTTTTTGTTATGTTGTGGTATGATCTCTATATCTATCATACTGATATTTTATGACCATATGATGAGAGACCCCATTTGATCTCTTCAATTCAGTATTTTGATGTTTTAAGTGGTGTTGTTGGGCTGCCGAATTTTTAAGTGGTTCTTCACCCTTCTCGTTTTGAAGTTCTACTTTCATGTCAATTCTTTCAAGTTCCTTTTTGTTATGTTGGGGTATGATATCTATATATATCATACTGATCTTTTATGACCATATTATGAGAGACCCCATTTGATCTCTTCAATTCAGTATTTTGAAGTTTTAAGTGGCGCCGTTAGGCTGCCGAATTTTCATAAGAGAAATCTTATTTTTGTCTTCCTTTCATGTTCTTCATTTCATATGGTATATTTTTAAATTTAATTACCATGTTCTTAAATCCCTTATATTCTGTCCCTATACTGTTTTATGGGTTATTTATGAATGTTTGACTCATGTGCCCTCTCTTTTCAATGTTTTCTAAAACCCCGAAACGTAGCTGTTATGCTACAGAATTTTCATCTCAAAATGCCTCTCTCTTTTCTCAAAATTATTTTATGTTATTAAGTGAATACTCAAAGCACTTATTTCTACAGGGGTATTCACATATATATCAAAATGTTCTATTTTAAATTCTGGGATTTACATACATGAAACCCACTTTCCCTTTCCGTGGGTTTAAAGTGACATAAAGATCATGTCTTTAAAGTAGTTTTTAAAACGTTATGATTATGAAATGAAACCCATTTCTTTTATGCTATATGGGTTGTTTATGAAATGATTTACAATGATATATGTGGCTCACATGATAATAAATACATGTCAAGGGTGCACCCAGATAGCGCTCCAATGCATTGGGTAAAGTCTTAATCTCTAGAGATGACTTTTTAGACTGATACCTTGGTGAATAACCTTGGTAATTTTTAATGACACCTTGGGGATGGACCTTGGTGAAACTAAATGATTGTCAATATTAAATGTTGCAGACACATCTTCAAGTTATGAAAAATGTTATTTTTATTATCATATGGATCATGATTTCTTTCTCATGCCTTAATGTTCTTTTCATGACCTTATTGAAGTATCTCAAGTTCATATGTAAAATGTTTCTCTTGTTTCCCTTACTGGGCCTTATGCTCACCCTTTATTTTGATGTATGTCCCCAAGTTATGAGATGCAGTAATGAACCTAGGATGAAAATGAGTAGAATCCTTTCAAGTGTTTAAGAATAATCTTTTATGTTTTCATGTTTAAAGTTCCTGGTTTCCAAGACACTAAACCTTAAAGATTCTCGGTTTTGTAAAATGTAATGAAAGTTTATGTGATAAAAAGGCGGGATGCTATAGAGAGAGTTTCAGATGGGGGAATAATCTCCCATGTTTATTGTTTAATTATTATTTTCCTAGATTAAAAGACTAAAATTTTTAATGATGTATAGGCCTATTTTTTCTTTATATGAATTCAAAATATTTATATATATATTTACAAAGAAATGTTCTATGAAAAAATATGATTCCAAGGAATTTTATGACCTGAATTTATTTTACAACAATACATAATATTTTTTATATTATACAATTATAAATTCTTAAATAAATTGAAAATATAATTAAAAAATGTTTGGATAGGATAAATACGACCATGAAAGAATCCCAAAGGTAATTTTTTCTGTAGGTGTGACCAAAGATTTGTTGTCACCAAGAATTCAGATATCTCACATGTTGGTGTTCATTCAGTAGGATAATTAATTAAATTATTTAAATGAATTATTTTATTTAATCTTATTAGAATACTATAAAAATCCCGATAAGATGATATTATAAGGCTTATCCTCATAACCCTATGATAGTTTAGAGCATCTTCTTCATCTCCACTTATTGTCGTATCATATGGGATGATGATGAAACCTTGAATCATAGAATATTAAGATGTAGAGAATTCAATGAATTACTTAATACATTAGTAGAAATGTTCTACATTGATAAGTGATCCAATATCTAGGTCAAATTCTATAAACTGTGGAAAATTTCCTTTTTAATTAAACTGGTTGAGCATATCAATCCCTCTCATTTGATCTACCCCAATTTTGGCCATTTCATGGACCTATGTACCAACATTTTTGAGAGTCTAATAGTTTTCTAAACCCAAATATCCCATTCAATATATTTTTCCATGAAATAATAGAAAAATAGATAAAATTTTGTTTTTCATCCTCCCCCTTAATTGATTTTTGTTCTTCACCGGTAAGACCCCATAGTCCTTATTTGACTTTTCAATGTGATACTGAGCCCTTTAGAAACCCCTAAATAAAAATGAAACAATGTTTGAGAGGTGGATCAATATAAAAAGGATAGATATAAATGTTTTTAGGGGCCTGGGTATTCATATTTTCAAAATTAGATAATACATTTGATGTTGAAAGGATTATAGGCATAAAGGATGAATGAAAAACCTCTTGAAACAGACCAAATCCAACTTATAGACACTGGATGGACATAAACCACAGATACATACTAGATCCACATATTGCAGACAATGTGGATGGAGTTTATATAGCATAATTTATATATTCTATGGGTAAATAGTGGATTTGAATTTCTTGTAAAATCCTGACTACACACTATGTAGTTTGAAGAGCACACGTTCTATATTGTCCATGCTTCAATGAATAGGTTTTCATCGGATTATACATATCAATTCAAATTTAGGATACCAATACACCATGTGACCTCATTCTAGAAGACTCTGACTATACTCTAGGGTTATACTAGATTGGGAATATCCAATCAAACCATGTACCATGGAACATAGACTGGGGTAATGTACACAGATACTAAGTAAAAGTACATTGACACATGGTGGATACATAGAAACATCCAAGAACACTTTCATTACCATGAGTTCCATAAACATTATATTTATATCCCCTATAGTCTATGTATACATATATATATATATGGATGTATATCCATGTGCCTTCGGGGAAATTGACTTGTTATAAAGTGGGACTACCTGCAGTGTGGGTCCCCTCACTCTCCAATTACCCTGTCATTCCTTTTGTTTAAACTAAAAAATATTATATCTCCTCAGTTTGTAATCATATTTTATAAAATATGTATCATATAATGAGTGTTTTCATTTATAATTTTATGGTTCCCTTTTTTTGTTTTTTTGTTATATGTTGTGATATTTTTTGGGAACTATGCTTGATTAGGTGATTCTCGATGATTGATGTGATCACAACGGATCATCTTATTCATTCTGAGTGGAACACTCTAGGTAGGTTTGGCATGGGGCCCTGATGACTATTGTGGAAGCATCCAACAATTTTGGGCATGGGACCTCTACTGACACCACAAGTCGAACCCTCCATCTAGGCAGCACATGGGTCCTCGACCAGTAGAGTGGAACCCAACAATTGGCATAGGGAATGGGTCATATATCGACTCATATAGTTGAACCCTCTAGGTTGTATGGGAGTTGGTCCTATATCAATAATTACAATGGAAAAAAACTAGATATCCTAGGAATGGGTCCTCTACAATGAGAGTGGGACCCCCCCCCCTATTTGGAGATGGTGTGGGTTCTATATCTGTCCACAGAGTTAAACTCAGCTATTAGACCAAAGATTCTTTTCATTATCTATATATTATAGTCACTTGAATATGTGACATAGTGAAGATTCATGGAATATCATGGATGGTTTATACTAGATAGGCACACGATATGTTAGAAATTGTTGTTGGATTTTAGAAACTATTAGAATCTTCTTACCTTGAAAGATATCTGATAAAGATATAGAATTTTTCTATAGAATTGTTATCTTTTTATATGAATATATATATATATCCATAACTGTGTATTTTTTTATTATCCTAATATGGGTTTAGAATACATTAGGGGTATTCCACATTTATTCCTTTTGATCTTATAATGGTTGTATGAGTTTACTATCCTTATCTGGGTGAAAATTACTCAACAGGTAGTTCATCTACACACCATGTTGAGCCCCCGGTTATTGGATGAGGCTACTATTTCTGTTTTATTGGGTTTAGATATATCCAATTACTATGTACTATCATTATATTACAATTATATCCCATCTCCCCCCTTATCGTTTAGGGGATCCAATTTTGTTTTTATATACTCACCCTTGCATAGGATGTATCGTTTGTTTCATGTCTTATGGAAATGATTGATAGGTCAGAGGTGACTTCATAGGAGGTTAGGGATACTGGGTGCTTTAGAGCATGTATGGTTTTCATACCTTATATGAGTAAGATTAGGGATCTTTTAGAAATTTTTAATCCAATAATTTCAGGTTGGGGCATATTTCTTGTCTGGCTTACATTTTTTACCTTAACCTTCCAGTCTTTACCTTCATACTCTTATTCACCCTAACGTATTTCCATAATTTTTTTAATTTATATTAGTTTCATATTTATATTATTATTCATATTTACTTATTCATTAATATGGTTTGGTGTTTTAGAATAGTTACATTAGGAAAAAACTCCCATTTAGGATATGCCTTTCAGAACATGTCTCCACCCCCTAGCCTATGGAGTCGGGCTTGTGGTAGATGTGACTCAAGCCCTTGGATAAGTTGAGTACTGAAAATTATTGATATATATAGGTTCATGTAATGGATTTTATTAATAAGAGTAACTAAATTTTGGATATATGTTTTAAACGTGTATTTTAAATAAATCCTTTAGTTACCAACAAATTAGGAATGATATTACGAAAAATTTGTATATAAATAAATTCATTTTCTTTAAAAAAAATCACTATACAAACATGTTTTATCTCAATAATTTATAAAACAATATTATATGTTTTATTTTAATGAAAATTAAATATTATATATTCAACTAACTATTTAACATTCATCTTATTTGTATTAATGAATATGATAAGAATAAATCCAATTTTAGGAAAAAAGAGATATATTTTTCTAAAATGCAGTATCACATCTATTTAATGGAGTCCCTGTATCAAAACTAAATTCAAATAGTTTTAAATATATCTATTTTATAAAATCATATTTTTTTAAAATAGGTATACCAGAAAAATCTTATAGTGATTTTTATATATTTTTCTAAGTAGTTTAATGTTTTTTATGAATTGTGAAAAATAAAAAATTTTAATTAAAAATTAACTTTTCATGTAATTTTATTACCTGGTTAAATTACATTTTCAACTATATTTAATGTATATATAGATAAATTTTACATCTACTTTCCAATTTAATTCATCATAATCAATTAGAAATTTAATATATAATTTTTTCAAAAAAAAAAATTCGAACATTTTTACATTAAAACCCCATTGATTCATCCTGAATGTGGAATTAATTTTAAAATTAATTTTGAAACGCGTCTGTTGGAAATTTCAAAAAATGGATTCCATATTTGGATTCAAATTAATTTATAATTTTAAGTATGATACAATTTATTTTTGAGAAAAAGTATTATAGAAAATATAAAAAATTAATTGCATCTATTAATAAATAAACAAGTTTACGAACTAACTAAACATTATAATTAAGGGAACCAATTATCTAAAAAATTTTAATAAACATTATTTATGGAATTATTTTTACCATTTAATATAAAGACCCAGACTTAAAAAATTAAATAATCTTAAATTAAATGAATAATTCACATTGAGGATATTTTCAAGTTGAGAGTTTTAGAGAATTAGGACATAACTATTACATCTCAATGATTACAAAGTAGACACATCTACTCAGTTCCCATTTTTTTAACAAAATAAAAACTCTTGAACAATAGAATCATCTATAGTTCCATGTTTTAGATAGAAAGACATTTCCTTGATCCCATCCTTGAACCTATTCCACTTTATGTCCTGTGAAAAACATTTCAAAAACTTTTGATGAGAATAAAAAGCTCAGTATGGGATATAAAAATACGGAAAGAAAACATTATTCCATGTATACATAAGAATAAATGAAATCATACTTTACTCATAAAACATAAGAACTTTAACATACCTAATTAAATAATTAGATTTTTGAATATCTAATTGAAATCATAAGAAATAAAGGTAACTTGAGGCATTCATAGCGTTCTTATGTAGGGAGTAACCCTCATGGTTACGTTTGGAATACCCATCACATTATATTACCTAAATCTCTTTGTAGAAACCTTAGATATTAACTCCTTCGTGTTACCCAATGTATTGGAGAGCTATCTCAGGCTCACCTGCCCTTATTTTATCATGGAACCAGCCTTCTTCATAAATAATGCCCAAGAACCATAACATAATCGTATCACATAAAACATGCATAAAGGAAACATAACATTTCCACATTTCAATAACAATATATCAATACACCACATAGATATAATCAAAAAATTATCAAAACCATTTTCAATACCAAAATAAAAGAAAAGTAAAACATGGTATTTATTTTTCTTTTAAAAAAAGTTATGTCTTGTAGAGGAAGTTTAAACTCAAATAATGATCACGGCGGCAGAGAAGTCGTTGTCGCCACATACGTAAGACAAAAACATCTCTTTTGTCGTTTAGTAAAATGATTCATGTAAAAAGATTCCTTTTGAATGAAATTAAAAGAAAAAAGGGTTTTATAAACCATATAAAATAAAGTCATGTAGAAATCCAAAGATGCCTCAATGAAAGGAGATTGAGATGATGTCCTGTACAAAGATGGTATCCTTAGATTAAGGATAAATAAATTAAATAATTATGTGTGAAAAATATTAATAAACTAAATATAAGTGGATATTAAGTGTAAAAAAATCAGTGGTCATCCACACATATTCATATCATGACATAATCAATAAGAATAGGTTTAACCCAAAGATTTGAAATTGGGTTAAGAAGTTCCCTTACAGAAATTCGACAGCCTAGCAACGTCACTTTAAAATTCATAAAATGAGTTGATAAGAGATTAAAAGAGTATCTCATCACTTGAAAATAAAATTTACATCAATATGGATATATAAGAACATATCCCAACAGAAGAAGATGTAAATTAAAAGACCTAACAAAAATAAGTCTTTTAAAAAAAGGAGGAAAGGTTCCCTTACTGATTTTGGTAACTTTATAAATGTACACCCCTAGAAATAAGGACTATAAAACGTTGATGTAAATACCCATAAACGAAATTATATTTCACAATGAGTAGAATAATGGGCAGTAAATACACCACTCAAAGGAGATAGTGATAAATATAGCATGAATCTCATGGGAATAAATAGGGAGATAAAAAACCCTTACCTCTTTGTAATAAATCGAGTCATATGACCAAAAGATAATAAGAACCAAATGAATCACATAATACCATGAATATAAATATAATAATGATAATATAAATCAAATGGATGTACATAATAACCCACATGAAATAAATAATTGGCGAACAATGTAAATCTCACAGAATTAAAAGTGAGATAAGAAATCCCCTTACCTCAAGTCCAACTTGTCTTGTTCATTTCCTTATATTCCTAAATAATAAACTTTTTTCAATTTATAATTTCTTAAGGAAATCCTTTGAAATTTATTATTCAATTCATATCACATATTATCATTTTATAATAATTAGTTAATTATGTGAGTTCATATCATACGTTTTGTCGATGTTCGGTACATGAGTCAACAATGAACTTGTTTGAAGAGAATAGTCCATGTAGTTATAAGTACATAATCTCCAGAAAGGAATTAATGATTTAAATATCATATATATCCAGTATATATGTATTTAATAATATTCCATAATTTTTGGAGATAATAAATGTAATGTACCGTTCATGGAGATGGTAGGTCGTACGTACGCATGAACACTACTTTCATTTTTTTGTCATATTGATGGAATTTAAAACTAAATGAGACAAAGATATATTATAATTAAAGTATAATTTATATTTTATATAGGTAACATAAGTTCATTAATTACATTCTTTATAAATTACATGTTTGTCATGAACGAGTCACATCACTTGAGGGGGTGGTTGTCCGCACTTCATCATATGAAATTATCGCATTTTCACAACATGCAAAGCATAAAGGTATGTTTTAAATATAAAATACAGAATAATTGAGAGGACATAAATAGAATATATATATCATATATAAATATAGTGAAATCTTAATTTCCACCATGAAAGGTGTTAAAATAATATTGAACAATCATCGTTTCATGAGACAGTAATTTGCCACCCATAGAAATAGTATGTTCTTTAACCATTAGACAAAAGTATGTGTAAGTGTATGTAGAATCCTTATCATAACAACATCCCAGTATATTGTGGATACTAGTTTTTTTATGGGATAAAATAATATGAAGATAGTGGTGAGTGAAGAAGGAAACTAAAAGAAAGAAACTCGAGAGAAGACATTACCTCTAAATCGGGTAACTCTTTTTTATTTGAGCCAAAGGCTTCCTTGGAAAGACTTATTCTCAAAGTGTGGATACTAGGAGTAATATAGGGATGTGGAGAGATAATATGAGAAGAGTTTTGACTAGCCAAAGGCTTGAGAGGTTTGGGTAAATGGGTATAGGTGGGGGCCTTTTATAAGAGGGAGGAGGGTCACTTTTGGAAAGTCTTGAAATGATACTTCATTATAAAATGATTTTAGGATTTTAAAGGTCCCATAATGATATATTTCAAGGATAAGGTGATATGGGTTCTAAATCCACCCATCCAATATTTTTTCGATGAGTGTATGTCTTATATTTTACATTATCTTTTAATTTTATTTAAATCGTTCATTAATGAGGTGATCACTACATCATCATGGAGTCATAAATAAATTTATTTATTTAATGTCTAAAAATTATAAAACAAATACCATTATGTAGGAAATATTTCTAGCTTTCCAATTACTAATTATAATCAAAGAGATAATTTATGTAAACAAATATAAAATTGTTTTACTTAGGATATACAAACCTTTGTTATATTTATCTTCTTTTTTAAAAATAACGTCATAAATGTCACTATCACACCCATGTGACTCCATGGGCCCTAAAGTTTGTTAAAAAGATTCCCATGGTCGTCCATGACTCAAAAAAGTGGATTTAGACAAAATTTGGGGTCATTTTATATTATTATGATATTATTTTATTACCCTTAACTACCCGATTACTAATTAATCACGATAATTAAAGTTAATTATCGTCGTTACTATTCATAATGTCCAAAAAAAGAGTATTAATTACATAATTTAAACCATATGATTCTAAATATGGAATCCATTTTACCAAATTTCAAACACAGAAATTAAAATAATTATTTTAAAATTAATTCCCATTGTCACAACCAAAGACGGGTTTTTAAGAAGTAAAATTTATCAAAAGATTGACTAGTTTTTACATCCAATTGAAAAGTGAAATTACTTCCAAGGAACAAAATTGTATTAAGTGAAAAAAATATAAATCAATTACATTTTAAAACCAATTAAAAGGAAAATTTAACCATATAATTTAAATACATGAAAAATCAGTTTTGAAGTAAAATGCAGTATTATTCACTATTCAATAAAAATGAACATTTGTCAGAAAAATGACAAAAATTTATCCAAAGTAAATTTGATATTCCAAATTCAAAAATGGTTTCCATTTTATAAAATTCAAAACATATAAGTTTCATTAATTAATTTTATAATTAATTCTTACTATCAAGACAAATGGCGTGTTTTTAAGAAAAAATATCTATCTAAATATTGACACTTGTTTATGTATAGTTTCAAAGTAAAATTAATTCCAATGACCACATTTGGATTAAATGGTAAAAATAAATTTTAACTAAAATTTAAAACCAATTAAAAAGATAATAATAACCATATAAATCAATTAGATTAAAAGGAAGTTTTGAATTAAAATACATCATTTTCACTATTCATTAAAAAATGAACTGTATCGGAAAAATAAAAAAATTTACACACTACATTTTGACGTCCTGATTCTAAAGAAGGATTTTATTTTGTAAAATATAACATATAAAATTGAAAAAAGTAGTTTTAAAAAGGGTTATCCATCAAAAGGTGGTTAATCGACCTTTTAAATAGTATTAGGATATTTATTCTTAAAATTGGATTCATTTACATTTTAAGCCTCTATCGTTTATTGGGTAATTTTTAAAATATTTAACAAACATATATAATCATTTTTTAGTTAGTTATTTTTCATTCCTTCCATTACAATGGTTAGGCATTAACTACCATTTAAAAAAATATTATTATATTATTAGTGTGCAACGTAAGATTTCAAAGAAACTCGTTGTTGCGTATTGGGTAAGACATCGATCATAACATTCCCTTTAAAGTAATATTAACATTTTATTCACAAATATTAATAAATATGAAAATGTAATATTCTTTATTTTCCTAGGATATTACATTTACTCTAATTTATATAAATATATATATATATTATTGAAGAACATGATTTGATATTGTCCTAATAATATTGTTTTTCTTTTTGTATTTATAAGAATGTTATTTCTTCTCCAATATAAAATGGAAATCACCCACCCTCATTTATTTAAACCTATAAAGAATAATGGCTTACCCATACCCTTCAAAAAATATTTCTGAACATCCATCCCCTCATACTAGAAGCCTAACTTTTTTCAAAAAGAAAACCAAAGAAGTCCTCTGGTGAAGAGATAAAGAAGTCACTCAAGGAAGATGTATCGTTCATTAATGATAACTTTTGTTTTATTTATTTCTCAACCAATTAAATTATTATTATTCAATTATTATATTATATCATAAATAACGTAAATACACTGAGATATTTTTATGTTAGTGGTTCTACCTATACCTAAAACACATCCATTAAATGGGATATGCAATTATCTTTCATGTGTTTGATAGACTACTGACTCACAAAATGATCTTTTCTATTCTTCAATTAATATATATAAAGTTTGGGAATAGTGATGTAATTTATTTATTTTTATGATATCTAAATATATTTTTTTAATATTTTTTTATAATTACTACATAACATATAACATTAATCTTTCCATTTTGTGGTAATATGCTTACATCATTTGTAGACGTGTTGACTACTTCCCCATCAAAGTGATCTGATTAATTCATGCTTTACATGGAATTTATTATGTATTATTTTGTTAAAAATATGATATAATAATTAATTAATAATGTTACTGAATTTATATTATATATATCTCTCTCATTAACACTACATTAATTTAATACGACATTAAAATTGAAACATTTTTCATCTGTATATACCCCCTCTTTCACTATGAATAGTGTATTTCATTTCCTATTTAAATATTTTATTGATTATTATAAATATATATATTATAAATATATATATTATAAATATATATATTATATGATTATAACTTGTTACATTCTTGAAATTATTGAAACATGATTTATGTAAGTGGTAAAATAATGACATGTTAAACCACTATGGAAAAAAAGTATTTACCTGAAACATACAATTAACATTGAATTATTAATAAATTGGTAATATAAATTCATAATAAAATAATATATGTTTTGATATCTCAGAACATTTTTTGGTTTATTTATAATAAAATTATATTTATTATATAGAATGATTAAATGTTCATGAAATAAGTCAAAACATAAGGTAAATGTTTTTTTAGTCTCACCATTATTTCTACGAAACATAGGTCATATTCCCAACTTGTTTCCATTGTGTAGGTTATATACAACCTAAGAATGTATTATATAATTATATTCCTTACATTTATTTTTATTTATATATCCATTTTATTGTATCTCTTTCATAGAGTTCACAGTTAAAATGTTACCAAATCATTAATGCAATTTTTTCTTAATTTTCCTTCTTTGAGACACATGTTTTGTTATACACCTATATTGTTTTACAAGGTTTATATAATAACCCTTTAAAATTAAATATCATTAATTTTTTTATCCCCATGATATATTATGTTTTATGTTATGTTATTCTATCATGGGTATTATGATTCAATGTTACCAAAGTGGTATGAGTTTCTTTTAAAGATCTCAATGTTTATTGTGATAGATTATAATAAATCATCCATTGATGAAATATTATGATCCATATCTCAATAATTACAATTTATTTGATTATTAAATGGTTATTCATGATATTTAATTAATGGAATCATATTTATACTCTTTTGTACTTAAGATAACAATGAAAATATTTTTAGGAAAATCTATCTTTATTTTTCACAACTACTGGAAATATATTTATTAAAAAACAATTTTTTTTAAATATCTTTTCAAAAAATAAAATAACTTTTATGTTACTTTTCAAGGAAAAGGATTTAAAATAATTTTTTTAGGTTTTTGTTTTTTTAATGGATTTATTTGATTCCTTTTTGTGTTTTTATTGTTATTTTTATTGAAAAATGATTTGAAAATTTTTTATGATATAAAAATATTTCCTTAAAGTGGAAAAATTAATTTCCTCAAGAAATTTTTTGAAAGATCATTCAAAATTATTTTAAATATAATATAAAATCCATTTTTTGTTACTTATTACAAAATGTGGATATGATTCATCAATACCATTCATATTCAATCTCGAATGATAATGTTTTGATGGTATTATGTTTTTGAAACCCATATCTCTTACCAAGATTATATCCTTTTGAAACATAATTACGTTCATGGGTTATTCTATTATTAGGAAACCTATATCATTTTGAAAGTTTATGTTTTGATTAACTATTTAATTTCATGATTTATGATATGATGAATGATTGGGTTCTAAATGAACACGTATGTAAGATATAATTATCTTATTGGTGGGACCTATATATCCCTACAATTAATTAGTTCATTATCAAGATATCCCATGATATAGATAGGACAGAAATTATGAGTGAACACATCACAGTAAGATGGGGTTATTGTGAGGGGTGAACATTGATTTGTAAAAAAATCCTAGAACAGTATGTGTACTCGAATTATTAATGTAAGGATAGAATGGGGTGTGATATTGGTTTAGTAATGCTGGTCTGTAATTGGAAGGGAACAAATTTTGGTAAAATAGGGTTGTAACATAGAGTGAACACCATTTAGTAAAAAAATAAAGGAACGGTAATTTTACATACTTTTTATACAAGGTGGGAATAGGGAGTGATCCTGATTTAGTAAAGGGATTTTTCCACTAAGATGGACTTGAAAGTGATCCTGGACTGATATGAAATAATTTTTCATTATTATATATATATATCATAAAATTTAATCTCCAATTTTAATTTTATACTCTTATGGAACATGTTCTTTGATTCACTTATGATTCCTATCTTATGAACTGCCAATATGTACACCATGACTCTCGCTTATGATTTTTGATATGAAGGGTACAATATTTTTATTTTATGATCATGTTATTGTACCCATATCGTCATTTTATTCTTACATATCTCCCTTTCAAACCCTTACTGTGAATTTAATCTCACCCCTTCATTATGGTTTCTTTTCCCATGTTATGAATAATTATATTATGTAGGATAAATAAATTGGAAAATCTTTAATAGATATACTATAAATTTTTCAGCATAATATAATATTATTCTTCCATGTTTCCAATGTAACTAAACTATAACGGTCCTATGGCATGTACATTTTTAATGTGCTAAATTTTCATCTAAAATGATGTTATATCAATTTTTTGTTAATCCTATAACTCTATAGTTGGTATCTAAGTATTTTTTTTATAAAAACATTGGAAAAAAAGTGAGAAAAAGATACCATAATCCATAGAGATATTTTTAGTGATGAGTCTATGGACAATTCTAAGGATCAGTCAATAGTTAAGAAAATATCCATAGTTTTTGGTGATGTACTGATAGAGTAGTTTCCAAGAAATTAAATCTCTATCTAGAGGCTATAATTGGATGACTTAGTGTAATAGGAAAATGTTTTTGATGTAGAAAATAAGAACCTAAATCATGTAACATAAATGGAAAAATTACAATTTCAACTAACGCAATGGATGAGAATAATGATCTATGTATGTTATCATCAACTGTTGAATTCGTTAAATGAGTAATGTATGGGAATTATGAAAATAAATTTCCTATGGGAAATTTCATGAAGGATGTATGAATGGTTGTACAAGTATACATCTAGATATTGATGATGGAGATACCATGAGTGACATTTGCATGGTTTGTTCTTTTCTTATTTTATTATTTATAAGAATTATAAAATTGAGTAGATTTAAAAAATGTTTCATATTTTAGGAAATTATAATTAGGGAATAAGATAATTAGGCCCATTTAATGTCATAAATATGAGTAATAATAGTTTATGTAATAATTTATTTTATTTCATCTATTATGTTATATGAACCTTGAGGTTTAAATGGATTGTTTATTGAATTTTTTCTTTGATGATTTTCAATAATATTTTTAATGGTTATTATGGAATAGAAACACTATTTAAGGATATATTGAGGGATGTTATCCCTTAACATGTTCCTATAGATGAGGAAAAATTATTTTCTATGAGTAAAGAAATGATGATATGTGTAATGTAAATTGGATTATTTTATGTCCTCGTAAATAATAATTGATTTGTTTCAAAAGTGATTGATGTTATTGTTGATAATGATTAAAATAGTTTTGGATTATAGGAATATACCCAATAATCACTGGAATTATGAAACATTGATTTTTTAAATAATGTTATAGGAAAAATTAGGTTATTACCATGTTTTATGAGGATACATGATAATGGTATTAAAATGATTAGTATTTAATAACGAGGAGTTACAAAATGATATATGTGTGATTAATGTTAAACTGATTTTTAGAAATTTAGTTAGATTATTTTGAATGTATTATATCTCCATCATTTAAAATGGTTATAAGGATAATCATTTATTTATGTTATTTATCTAAACATCAGATGTGGTTTTAGAGATAAACATATTATCTCACTAAATAGGATTTATTCATATGGGATAATCATTTCCATCTATATTGTTGTGTTATTTACTAATTATAGAGTAAATGACTTGTCATTCAATTTATGGATCTATGGATATATTAGTGTTTCAAGGATAAAAAATTCACCTTTATTTCACGGATTATATGATGAAGAAGAAATTTTTTAAGGCATGGTAAGAGTTTGAGATGGATATTATGAAATGGAATGAAATCGCATCAGTATTTATTCTCATGAAAATTCTTCAACTGTTGGAAATGGGAATTCAAATAAAATTTCTTCATATTTTCATCATCTTTAATATATAAATGAACCAATTCAATCATAATTGGTCTATTTCATTGTAATGATTATCATTATCCAGACCGTGTTGTCTATCACTATCCATCTCAACTTGATAGTTAGATTTATTTTCCATGACTATTCTTTCACTTGGAACCAATGTTATGCAATGTGGATACCTTTTTTGAGTTTCATTGTTTGCAATTTATGTTCGTAAATTTAATTTTTTATGTAAGTTCTAGAAACTTTTTTAATGTGGGTTCTTATGAAATGTAAAAATCGTGAATTCAAACATTAATGGCCCATAATAATTTCTTGGTAGATTACTTCTATTTTGAGTGGGAGAATGTGAAACCCCTACCTTTTATGATTTTTTTTCGAAAAAATTAAATTTTTTGATGGATTCTATTGCATGGTACACCATGTAATTAATTTAAAAAAATGTAAAGATAATATTTAAATACACAAAAAAATATTATTAACTTGTCTTATATGAATCACTATTTTTAAATTATGTTACACCCGCTGCCGAGTTTTTTCGATAGCATGTGTTTCATGCAAGGCCACGTTTTATAGTACTATAATATAGTATTAATATTATTAATAATATGTTATTATAGTTATTAACTAGAAATTTTAATCAACATTATGTGTTATATTTTATAATTTATGAAATTTTATTTTACAATTTTTTATAAATTTAATTTATTGGTTAACTATTAATTAGAAATGGGAATAATAACTATTTAAAAAAAGAAATTCTATTTTGGAAAATCAATTATTCAACATAAAATATTGAATTTTATAACTAATTTAAAAAATAAAAAATCATATGATTATTTATATTTTAATTATATAGATATTCAATCAACTATTTAACAGTAATCTTTTGGGTTTTCTGGACATGATATAAAAATTAATAAAATTTTACGCATAAATTAATATATTAATCATAAAAGTTAGTTTTATAATAAATTAATGAAGTACCTATTTCAAAATAAATTTTGACTGTTTTAGAAATTATATTTGAAAAAATATATTTTTTTAAATAGTAATTCAAAAAATTTACTTCGTTTAATATTAGTTATTTTTCTGAGATGATTTATTTTTAATGAATAGTGAAAATTTATAATTTTTTAATTGAAATCCCACATTTTGTTTAAATTATTTATATTGATAAATTATATTTTTATTATTTTAAAGTATATTGGGATAATTTATACATATATAAATATATTTTATGAAATTTTAATAAATTTAACATTGAAATTGTATAAAAAACATTAAAATCATTTGAAAAGTTTCCATTAAAAACTGTTGGTTTTGCCTCATCCGTGGGATAAATATTAAATTAAATTAAATCAATTATATATTTAGAATATATAAAAATGTATTAAATATTTAGAATAATAATAATTTATAATAACGTGTAATTTTAACATAATTTTCCTGAAAATATATTATTGGAAAACAATTAAAATTAATTTCAACGATTAAGAGAAAATGAGTTTCCAAGGCACAAAGCATTATCTTAAGGTTCCAAAATAACCTATAAATATGTCCAACCCCAATTTTTAAACTTATTTCAACCATTGATCAAAATATATCGAAAATAGAACCTTGTTTTTGGAATATTATCTATTGTATACCTATCAATAGTTTTTACATTTTCTGTATTTATTAGAATTCCACTCCTCCTTCACTGTAGAAGGGAACTTACCCTCACACTTATTCACATCGGTAATGTATTTTTTATCATAAAAACATGGAGATATTAATCTATTAACATAATCAATCTAATTATATAATCCCCACATGGGAAATAATTTAAACTAATGAAGTACTTTGGTGAAATCTAAAATGATTTACCAGAAGAAAAGGTAACATTCTTCAAATATATTTTTTTCATTATTCACCTCTTATATTCTTCATATAAGATAATTTTTTAATAACAATAATATTATAAATATCAATATACTATTTTATGTTAATGGTTATAACTACACATACAAATAATTCTATAAATGGGATACACAATCATCATTTTTATGTATGGAAGACTACCACCTCACGAACAAATGTCGTTTGTTCATCAATTACCACCACTCAGTGGGGGGAAAATTATAGTATTATTTTTATTATATGAAATATATGATATTAATGTTTTATTTATTGTTATTAAATTATTTTATGACACATTATTTCATGCATTACATTTTTTGGGAATGTGATAACATAGTTTGTGGACGTGTGGATTACCAACACCTCCATGCGATGTGATTCATCCACGCTTTATATGATCATTATTAAGGATGGGTTTATTAAACATATTTGATTTTTATGACATAAAAATGATATTTGATGGATAATATAAATATATATATATATTAAATTTCATTCCATTAATAGATTAATAAAATTGAAGCATTATTTACACATATGTATGTCCTACCATCTCCATGAACGGTGTATTTGATTTCCTATATCAATATTTTATATATTAATGTAAATAAATATATAAGGATGAGATTTCATATTAATATAATGGTTTAAATTCCTTAAATAATTCTATAATTGTCTTTGGAATAGTATAAATAATTAAAAGTCGAAACATTTATGAAAAATAATGCGATTATTACCAAAACAATATCATAAACATAAAATAATTCATTAATATGAAATATAATGACATGATAAAATAATATAGGGTATATTTGAAAACATATTTGTCTATGGTATATTTATAATAGTAATATATTTATTATATATTATGATGAATGTGTTTGATTAAATTCAATAGATAAGATATGCATATTTCTAGTCTCGCATCTATTTCTATGTGACATATATCATATTCCCCAATCTTTTCTGTTCTATTGTGTATAAAATGAAAATGATGGTATTTTATAATTAATATCCTTAAATATATGGGAATTAGATATCAATTTTATGATTTATATTTTATAGAGTTCATGATTGAAAACTTACCAAATTATTATTGTAATTTTTTTAATTTTTTTTTAGAAACATTGTATGTTATGAACCTATATTCTTTTACGACATGTCTGTACCACACCATTTACTTGTTGTATCATTAAATTTGTTATAGTCATGATATTTTATGTTTCATTTAATTTTTTTAACTAATTGGGATTATGATTCAATTTCAACAAAGTGGAAATAATTTATTTCTAAAATATCATCATTTATTTGGATTCTTTAATATTATGGAACCATTAATGAATTCATATGATATATTTCTCAATAACTCTCATGAAATTTCCTATAATATATTTATTAATTATATAGAATTTTTATTGTTCTATTGTTCTACCTTTTGGTATATAAAATAATTAATAAAATGTTTTTCCAAAAATAGAACATTATTTATCTCTTCATTTGAAATACATTTTTATTCAAAAAAATGATTTTAAATAAAAAAATTTAAAAATATTTTCGAATTAATTTTTAAGGTAATTTTAATGTCAATGAATTTTAAGTAATATTTTATGTTTTATAATGATTTTATAATGGTTTTTATATACTCACCTATGTGTTTCCAATGATATTTTTAATGGAATACTTTTTCAAAAAAATGATATTTAATGAAATTTTCAAATAATAAATGATGTTATCCTCACGAAACGTCTTAAGATATTATTCAAAATTATATTCATAGACTAGAAAACATTGACACTATTGTTGGAAGACTACTGAGTTTATCTCACACCATGTACTGGCTACCAAATGGTACCAGACACACACCTATCATGGGGCATGAAAAACCAACATTTAAAATCAAATGTATTATATTATACATAACTCAAGGTAGTATCATGTAGAGGAGTTCAAAAAAAACAATGTTATCACAATTTATTGGTTTTATAAAAAAAAATTAATTAATTTTCAGACTTTGTGGGAAATATTTTGTTTTATGTAATTTATTTGAAATCAATTGAGGAAGAAAGTGACATGGGTGGGTTAGGAATGAGCTAATTTCTTGCTATCATGAAATCTAAAATTTACCACTTCTTCCTTTTCGGACTAGTAAGAGATATATTCATCTACCAATTCCTCTTTCTCCCTTATCTAGATGGTTATAATTAGAATTTTCCTATATAAAACATATTTTTATTCTACCTTCACTAAGGTGTTTGTAGAATTGCGGCATGATTATTTTTATTACAGAGGGAAATAACTATACAAGAATTGGTTTCCACTAACTAACAAATATTACATCATATGATCTGTCACATGTACTGATGACTTCCATGAACTCACCACCCAACCCTAATATGTTCCATCATATACAAAAAATAATTAGGAGGAGGTAAATTTATTAATAGAACAAAATAATTCAAATTAATAAAATCTAAACATAATGAAACTTAATTCAGAATTTAAAATAGAATTAAGAATTGAAATCATATGTAGAAATGAGAAAAAATATTATTATATTTAATCACAAAAACTAATGAAAAGAGTAGTGGTTTAGCCTCCCGAATTACCAATCAATTAATGAAACTACCCCTCCATAGATGGGGAAGTAGATTTGATGGGGAGCATGTGGTACATCATAATAATGAATGCAGATAAATGAAAAGAAAAGAGTAAAGAAGTTCATCATATAAGTAATATGTCATCTAGGGATTCCCTCACTGATTGATCATCTCTAACACACTCATGGAATCTTATTAAAAAGAATTTAATATTATTTAGGCTGTCAAAATGGTCCATTAATATGTTTAGGGCCTTAATGGGACATCCATGGGTGTAAAAAAAATTATACACCATAAATTATCATCAAATACATTCCATCCATGTATTTCCAAATAATTTATATGTCGTGTAATAGGATTAAAACATGTTTAATGTGAGGTTATGTAATTTCTCTCCACACCATAAAAATTTTCTTGTCCTCAGAATAACTCATGTTTCACATCAGTTACGTGATATAAATGACATTAAATTAGCATTTTCATCATATTTATCTTAGTTTTGATTGGATATTCATTACCGAGATTAGGGTTTGGTCCTTGACAAAGTTTCATTTTAAAAATAACTTCACAAGTCTGGTGTCACATGACAATGAAAAACATTTGGCTCTATTTTCCTCATTTTCAATCAATCATTGCATATTATCATGGAAAATAAAAACAATAAAATTTTGAAAGGTATAGTCAGAAATTGTATACAGATTGTAAATTTTCTATCAAAAAATACATGAATAAAATTGTTCTGTTAATTTCCCCTCACATTGAATAAGGTTATCATCAATCATTTCGTCTCAAAAAACTTAAAATAGGAACACCATATTATCAATATTTATATTAAAAATAAATTAAATAAAATAATTTGGAATGATGGAAATTCCATTTAATATTCACATAAAAAATAAATTAAACTTCACACTATTTAAGACAACTAAAAACCCATGTTTATTGTATCTTTTTCTAATTGAAAAAATTGAGAGTCTTATACAATTATTCATTTATATATAATAATTCATTATTTTCGATCATTTTGTGACATGATTTACCTCAAAATTGATTGTTTTCAATAGCAACTCATGATACATATTCAATTAGAGCTATGATCTTACCTTTATTACATGATCATTCCCCATAGCCATATCTATAAGATAAATTCTCCACCGTATAATGAAAAATGACATATAAAATCATGAGGGATTTTCAACTAAGAATTTAATGAAATCGAGAAAAGTGATTTTTAGGATTGATGATCAAAAATTAGGATTTAATGGATGAAACAGATCTATAAATTATTAACAATGATATCAAATGTAAAAGTGTAATTAAATTATCCAAATCAATGTATAAACTCCATCTTTCCCCAGGATCAACATAATATCCTAATTAGAGAATTCATTATGATATATTTCTTACCACTCTTGACAATTTTTTTTATAATTATAAGAAATAATTTTTTTAATATTTTTTAATTTAAAAATGTTATTTTTATTATTAACATAACACCCACCACCTATCCACATATATGAAAAAACATTCAGTCTAGTAATGGTTATTTATTTTTCACCTCATCCAAAACCCAAATTATTAATTTTTTTCATATGGGAAAAACTATAAATTACATTGCAATTATTATAATAATTTCATAATATTGATAATATATCACCCCCAATGAATCCTAATTAAAATTTAATACATCCCATTTACCAATACATCCCTTACTATTATACAAAAACATTAAAATTTCATGAACTGTAAATAATGGGAAAATAGAATTAATAAATAAGGATTTAAATATGGATAGTTCTTAGAAATATTATTCATAACTCTCTGGTCAATAAAATTATTAATTTTATGGTGGGTCTAAGTATAAGGGATTAATAATAGTTTCCTCAATAAGTTTAAATGTGTTTTTTATATCCATAGCATTGAAAAGTTCCAATGTACATTCTAGAAGGTAGAATCCTCTAAAGAAATCACGAAATATGATCAAGATATAAATAGGATTTATATGGTCTAGAAATACCCATGGGAATGTAACATGTAATTTTGTATAATCCATCATGTAATTCGACAACAATAACAAATCCATCCAAATTAGTTTCTGGAATTCAATGAATGAAAATAGTTTTGAAATTTTATTTTCCTAAATCAACTTATTCCTAGAAATAATAAGTAAATAATTAAATATCATTGATTCACTCTAATTTTTCAATTTTACATTTTAATAATTCAATATTATTTATATTAAAATATAAAATATTTCACTATGTCATTCCTTAGAAATTAATGTTTCTTAGATCCATCATGTTAAGAATGAGAGATAATTGTGGACATGAAATTATCATTAAATATTCAAGAAAATATTTTCAAACATATATACTGTCAAATGAATAAATTATTGAGGGTAAAAGAAAAATATCATTAATATGATTCTTCAGTTAGGTTGTAGATTTTTTGTTCCTTCAATTTTGTTCTACATCACTTTCACGATGTGTATACACACTACCAGAAAAACAGGTATTTGCGACGGGTCATTTGCGACGGGATCCCGTCGTAAATGGCTTTTTGCGACGGGGGCCCGTCGCAAATGGTCCGTTGCTGAAAATGGTGTCGCAACAACAATTATTTGCGACGGGCCCATCGCTAAAGATTTTTTTTGCGACGGGGATTCTCCCCGTCGCAAATAGTACTCCGTATATTTGTAAAAAACTTTTCAAATAGTAATTGCGACGAGCCCCGTCGCAAATACCTGTTGCGACGGGCCCGCCGCAAATAGTTTTTGCGATGGGACCCGTCGCAAAAACTATTTAAAAAAAATAAAAAACTATTAATAAATTATTTTAATGCATATAATAATAATACTATTTGCGACGGGCATAGTATCCCGTCGCAAATAATATAAAAAAAATAAAAAAAAATAAATTATTAATAAATTATTTTAATTAATATAATAATAATCCAATTATAATTCAAAAATAAAAAATAATAAAATATTAATAAATGATTTTAATTAATATAATTATATAATTATAATTCACAAATAAAAATAATAAATTATTAATAAATTATTTTAATTAATATAATAATAATAGAATTATAATTCAAAAATAAAAAATAATAGAATATTAATAAATGATTTAATTAATATAATAATATTAGAATTATAATTCATAAATAAAAAAATATTAATAAGTTATTTTAATTAATATAAAAATAATAGAATTATTTTACATTCAAATATTAAAATAATTCAAGTATTACAAAAAAATATTATTAAATTATAATATTATAAAATTTTAATATATATATAATTTAATATTATAAAATATAAATAATAATATTATTCATATTAATATTGTTATTTCAAAATATAATATTATTAATATTTTATAATGAGACAGAAACTACGAATAGAAAAAAATCATATTTTGATTTCACAAATTTTATAACATAAAAACAAACTCTAATTTGAAGGAGGGGGAGGGGGGATCTACAGATGGTGGTGGAGGAAACTCCATCCCTAAAGCATGAGTGAGTCGGCGCATGTACTCCATCTGCTCCTGATGTTGCTGCTGCCACCGACTCGTCTGCTCCTCGTACAGCTGCTGCTGGTGTCGGCGCTCCTCCTCATGTTGCTGACGCATCTGCTCCTGCTCCTGTCGGAGACTCTCTATCAGTGCAGTCTGAGATCGCAACTGATCCTCATACTATGTAGCAGAAGAAGATGCACGAGCTCCTCTCGAGCTGGACGCCGACATCGCAGCACTGTCATAATAATCTCGGGGAGTCAGTCGAGAGCTGATACCAACTACCCGGCCCTTCTCGAAGGCATACTGGGTAGCCTGCATCCATGCCGCCTCATCAAACTGACGGCCAGTGGTCTGATCTGATGACTCAGCCTGACTCTCAGGTCGGGCATGTGATGCTGCGTCCTCATATGACTCCTGTAGTTGCAATTTAAAATTAAAATTTTGAATATATTATATGCAGTTAATTTTTAAACTTGAAAACAAATAATATTGACCACGATGTGATGCTGACGATCACCTCTGAGCTCCCCAGTAGCAGGATCACTATACATCCTCCGATATACGTCGTACTCCGTAATATCGGGGTGCTCGACAGCCTATAAGAATAAAAAATAAACTGTTAATATTTATAGTTATATAAAATATTTATAAATAATGTACGTACCAGATGCTGTCTATGAGTACTGAAAGAATGACTCCCAGCTCGATGAGTCACCTCCTGTCTCCCCCGATTCTGCCTCCCCACCGATGATCTCCTCTGAAAGGCACCACTCAACCAGTGCGCACATAATCCATCCCATACATGGGATGAAATGTACTCTGGTCGGTGTGATCTACATGACTCGTCAAAATCTGACACTCCTGCTTTCTTCATGGCAGCTTTTCTTAAATTGTGCAAAAACTGACGAAGGCGATCACGCATGGCCACCTCCCATGCCTCGTGGATGGCATCACGCATGGTATCCTCGATCGGATACCATAAACCCTACAAATAAATCAAAATATCAAGTTAGAAATGAAATAATTTTCAAAATAAAAATTATTTATTTACGTACGTACCAACCAATGGCCGAACATGGCCTGCTGCACATCAATGGGAATCTGCTCCCATGTGGTCCACGGCTGAGAGAAATGGTTGTGCAAAATAGTGCTGCCCTATCTGACTGCTATATGCGGAAAATTGTAAAAATAATAAACATTTATTATGTGAATATATTAATGAAATCTTAGTCAAATCCACAGGTTATCACACAGGTTATCACACCTCCGTGTGCGTGGATCAAACCCAAGACGTGGACGTCACTCGGGGACAGGGTCAGGAATCATCAATCGTGCAAGACCGCGCCCCCTCCGCGTACTCCCTGGAGCGTCTGCAGGCTGAGGGTCATCTGCCAACAACTCATCTGCATCGAAAGACAGGTCAGCATCCGCCAACTCACGAAATGTGGCATCGTCCATCTGAAATAGAAAATGTTAATGTTGTTAGCAAATAATTGATAATTACTATTATATATACATATATACATATTATGATTGTATATAAATACCATGGAATTCTATCAGTGTTCATCTTCATCATCATCTTCATATATGTCAATGTCATCTTCATATTCCTCCTCAACATCATCGATATCTATTCGAGTTACAGTTGCTTCATCTCTTACCATTTCAAATTCATATGTGACATCATTAACATCATCGTCATCACTGACTCTTAAATGTGGGGTGTCATCATCGATACTCATGTCTCTTTGTAAAAAAGATTGATTTTGAGTACTCTCTTGAAAAACTTCAATTCTTTGCACATCAGTGAAAGCACATTCACTTTGACTAAACTGATTGTCTCGAATTTTGATTTTTATTACACTCCACCAATCCGTCAAGTCTCTTGATGTAGCACGGTACTTTGCGTAATAAACTTGATGTGCCTGTTGAGACAATAAGAATGGTTCATTTACTGCGAGAACACTTTTACATTTAATATCGATGATTCCATGAGTCGGATGAACACGCACGCCTCTCTCTGTATCCAACCACCGACATTTGAACATGGTTATGTAATTTTGTCCAAGATAACAGAGTTCAATGATTTCATCAAGTATGCCATAAAGTCAACTTCAATTTCTCGATGATGAGATCCTCTCAAGCTAACTCCATTATTCATTGTTTTTTTCGATTCCCCATATGCATGTGTGTGAAATCGAAATCCATTCACCACATATGCATTATAAGTTTTAACAAGTTTGGAAGGTGGGTTACTCAATACACATAGTCGTTTGTCAATTTTATCAACATGTCGAGACACTTGAAAATTTGTGAAATAATTATCAATGTAGTAAACTATACATTGAATGAGTTGCTAAAAGATAAAGAATTTATTTTACCAGTTTTTGAAACCACTGAGAGAAATTTTTCAGTCGACGTTCTTCGAGAGCAGCTGCTGTAATTTGTGGAATTTGTTTCTTGATATGATTATCATACAACCTAGAAAAACCAAAGTTATTTACTGTAACATAAATGATAGAATAAGTGATATAAACACTTACAGTACAACTGATTTCATCTCTTCACAGTTGAGTAGAACATACGTATGAGCTCTATGATGTTCATCATCTGAAAGCCAGCGTTCATAAACTCCACCAAAACCAAGCTCTGGCTGGTTGAAAATAGATAATTGATTGTTGATTTCATCAATATTCCTCTCGTTCCATCTCATTCGGTTGTGTTTTTAAGGATACTCAGATTCAAAATAATGGGAGCAGAAAAAAGATATTTCCTCTTGAAAATAAGCTTCTGTAATAGATCCTTCAACAGATGCTTTGTTACGTACTTTTCTTTTCAATTTTAGCATGCATCTTTCAAATGGGTACATCCATTGAAACTGTACTGGACCTCCACATTTGGCTTCATATGGCAAATGTAACATCAAATGTTCCATTGAGTCGAATAAAGACGGCGGAAATATTTTTTCCAGTTTACATATAATTACAACAACATCTTCTTCAAGTTTTCCTAGAGCATCATAATCTGCTGTAGTCGCACAAATTTCCCAAAAAAATGAGACATGTCTGTTATGGAATCCCAAATCATAGAATTCAACAGACCTCTTAATCCAATGGGTAGAATTCTTTCCATTATAACATGACAATCATGACTTTTTAATCCAGTAATATGACCATTCTTTACACATCTACCCAAATTGGAAGCACAGCCATCTGGAAGTCTCAAATATGCAATCCACTGACAAAATAATAAACGGTTTTCTTTAGACAGTGTATAAGCTGCTTTTGGTTTCAGTAACCTTTCTGTTCTGACATTCTCAAACAGTTCCAGTTCTGGATGCCTGCAAATTTGGGCAAGATCTAAATGTTCATTTACATTGTCTTTGCTCTTTCCTGGCGTATCCAAAACTGTATAAAACAAATTATCAAAACAGTTCTTCTCAATGTGCATGACATCTAACATGTGTCGGACCAACAAATCAGACCAATAT
Organism: Viscum album; assembly: GCA_963277665.1. Classification (NCBI taxonomy): domain Eukaryota; kingdom Viridiplantae; phylum Streptophyta; class Magnoliopsida; order Santalales; family Viscaceae; genus Viscum; species Viscum album. The sequence continues at coordinate 435,592,868 of OY728127.1, read as the reverse complement.
GGAAAATCCCAAAATATGCTACGTTTAATCCAATTGTGTTCTTTCCCAAAACCAGAAATTTTCTGTTGGTTTATTGTGGGACCAAAAGTGATGGGAGGTAATGAAAATACAACTGAGTTTAACTCCGAACCTGATAGCATTTTTGGAGGTCCATCCCTTTCAACTGTTCCTTTTCTGAAATGAGATCTTTTTCTGCGAAAAGGATGATCAGCTGGAAGAAATCTGCGATGACAGTCAAAATAACAAGGTTTCTTTCCATGAATGAGCATAAATGCTTTGTTCTCTCCCATACAGTAAGGACATGATTTCTGACCATGTGTACTCCAGCCAGATAATATCCCATAAGCCGGGAAGTCACTAATTGTCCACATAAATGCTGCTCTCAGTATGAAATTCTGTTTCGTTGCAACAACATATGTACTGACACCAGTACTCAACAATAAACTTACTTCATCAATCAATGGTTTCAAATAAACATCAATATTTTTCTTTGGATGTCCTGGAATTAGTAAAGTCAAAAAGATATATGGCTCCTTCATCAACATCCATGGAGGTAAATTGTACGGAGTTAAAAAAACAGGCCAACATGAATATTGACTACCATAAGATCCGAACAGACAGAAACCATTAGTGGAAAGGCCCAGTCGAACATTTCTAGCTTCTAAAGAAAAGGTTGGATGCACTCTATCAAAATGTTTCCATGAATCACCATCGGTCGGATGATTCAAGCTTTTATCGGTTGAAATATTCTCTTTATTCCATGACATCATTGTCGCTGTATTCTTAGACATGAATAAACGATGAAGTCTGGATGTAAGCGGAAAATATCTCAACTGTTTTACAAGAATCAAACCAGACTTCCCATGTTGTCCTTCTTTATATCTCAGTTGCCCACATGTGGGAAAACTATCCAACGACTCATTTTCCCCAGAATACAAAATGCAGTCATTTGAACATGCATGAATCTTTTGACAAGTAAGTCCCAAATTTCGAACCAGCCTCTTACTCTCATAGTAATTTGCAGGCAAAACATTTCCTTCGGGTAACAGTGTTTTAAGCAAAGAAAATATCTGGTCAAAATAGGTGTTTGACATTCCGTTATCTGATTTGATAGCCATAAATTTTGCAACTGCTTCTAATTTACTCATCTTGCAGCCAGGATATAATGCATCCTCAGCAGACCTCAACAACTCATAAAATTCAGACGGTGCCAACTCAGGATTTGAAGCTATATCAGCCGGAGTTTCTGTATGTTGAACAGATGAACCTGCAACATCATGTACTAAATCTTGAAACCGGGATGGATCCGGAATCAAGTTGGTATCACCTGCTCTGGAACTGCGTTCACCGTGTTGATACCAAAAAACATAATCTGGTTGAAAACCAAAACGCAAGAGATGTTCCCCCCACTTTGTCAAACGTGTCAAACGTTCTCAATGTACATTTTCTGCAAGGGCATTTTATTTTTCCTTCTGAAAAAAATTCTGGATTTGATGCCGCAAATGATAAAAAAGTCTCCACACCCTCTACATATACTGGATTTAAACCAGAACCGTTTGGATTTTTACGTTGATTTATCCATATGCGGTCACCTAATAATGATTGTTGACGACCTCGTTGTTCCATATTTTTCTATAAAATATAAAAGCATTACTGGTTTTGAATAATTTGTTAGAAAAAACACTCAAGCTAGGATAATTATAGAGTTTACATCATACACGACTGACGCAAACTTTTTATTGTTAATTATTACTAATTATTGGTAATTATTACTAATTATTACTAATTATTACTAATTATTACTAATTATTACTAATTATTGGTAATTATTACTAATTATTACTAATTATTGGTAATTATTTCTAATTATTACTAATTATTGGTAATTATTACTAATTATTACTAATTATCGGTAATTATTGCTAATTATCAGTAATTAATACTAATTATTGGTAATTATTACTAATTATTGTTAATTACTACTAATTATTGATAATTATTACTAATTATTGGTAATTATTACTAATTATTGGTAATTATTACTAATTATTACTAATTATTGGTAATTATTGGTAATTATTACTAATTATTACTAATTATTGGTAATTATTACTAATTATTGGTAATTAATACTAATTATTGGTAATTATTACTAATTATTACTAATTATTACTAATTATTGGTAATTATTACTAATTATTGGTAATTATTACTAATTATTGGTAATTATTACTAATTATTACTAATTATTACTAATTATTACTAATTATTACTAATTATTACTAATTATTAGTAATTATTACTAATTATTACTAATTATTAGTAATTATTACTAATTATTACTAATTATTGGTAATTATTCCTAATTATTACTAATTATTGGTAATTATACCAAATTATTACTAATTATTGGTAATTATTACTAATTATTACTAATTATTAGTAATTATCGGTAATTATTGGTAATTATCGGTAATTATTGCTAATTATCGGTAATTAATACTAATTATTGGTAATTAATACTAATTATTGGTAATTATTACTAATTATTGGTAATTATTACTAATTATTGTTAATTATTACTAATTATTGGTAATTATTACTAATTATTGGTAATTATTACTAATTATTACTAATTATTACTAATTATTGGTAATTAATACTAATTATTACTAATTATTGGTAATTAATACTAATTATTACTAATTATTACTAATTATTGCTAATTAATACTAATTATTGGTAATTATTATTAATTATTGGTAATTATTACTAATTATTGGTAATTATTACTAATTATTAGTAATTATTACTAATTATTACTAATTATTGGTAATTATTCCTAATTATTACTAATTATTGGTAATTATTACTAATTATTGGTAATTATTACTAAATATTACTAATTATTACTAATTATTACTATTTACCGGTAATTATTGGTAATTATTGGTAATTATTACTAATTATTGGTAATTATTACTAATTTTTGTTAATAATTACTAATTATTGGTAATTATTACTAATTATTACTAATTATTACTAATTATTACTAATTATTGGTAATTATTACTAATTATTACTAATTATTACTAATTATTACTAATTATTGGTAATTATTACTAATTATTTGTAATTATCGGTAATTATTGCTAATTATTGGTAATTATTATTAATTATTATTAATTATTACTAATTATTGATAATTATTACTAATTATTGATAATTATTACTAATTATTGGTAATTATTACTAATTATTGTTAATTATTACTAATTATTGGTAATTATTACTAATTATTACTAATTATTACTAATTATTGGTAATTATTGGTAATTATAACTAATTATTGGTAATTAATATTAATTATTGGTAATTATTAGTAATTATTACTAATTATTACTAATTATTGGTAATTATTACTAATTATTGGTAATTAGTACTAATTATTACTAATTGTTGATAATTATTACTAATTATTAGTAATTATTACTAATTATTAGCAATTGTTACTAATTATTACTAATTATTGGTAATTATTCCAAATTATTACTAATTATTGGTAATTATTACTAAATATTACTAATTATTACTAATTATTACTATTTACCGGTAATTATTGGTAATTATTGGTAATTATTCCTAATTATTGGTAATTATTACTAATTTTTATTAATAATTACTAATTATTGGTAATTATTACTAATTATTACTAATTATTACTAATTATTACTAATTATTGGTAATTATTACTAATTATTACTAATTATTACTAATTATTGGTAATTATTACTAATTATTACTAATTATTACTAATTATTACTAATTATTGGTAATTATTACTAATTATTGGTAATTATCGGTAATTATTGCTAATTATTGGTAATTATTATTAATTATTATTAATTATTACTAATTATTGATAATTACTACTAATTATTGATAATTATTACTAATTATTGGTAATTATTACTAATTATTCTTAATTATTACTAATTATTGGTAATTATTACTAATTATTACTAATTATTACTAATTATTGGTAATTATTGGTAATTATTACTAATTATTGGTAATTAATATTAATTATTGGTAATTATTATTAATTATTACTAATTATTACTAATTATTGGTAATTATTACTAATTATTGGTAATTATTACTAATTATTACTAATTATTGGTAATTATTACTAATTATTGGTAATTATTACTAATTATTAGTAATTATTACGAATTATTAGTAATTATTACTAATTATTACTAATTATTGGTAATTATTCCTAATTATTACTAATTATTGGTAATTATTACTAAATATTACTAATTATTACTAATTATTACAATTTACCGGTAATTATTGGTAATTATTGGTAATTATTCCTAATTATTGGTAATTATTACTAATTATTGTTAATAATTACTAATTATTGGTAATTATTACTAATTATTACTAAATATTATTAATTATTACTAATTATTACTAATTATTACTAATTATTGGTAATTATTACTAATTATTACTAATTATTACTAATTATTGGTAATTATTACTAATTATTACTAATTATTACTAATTATTACTAATTATTGGTAATTATTACTAATTATTGGTAATTATCGGTAATTATTGCTAATTATTGGTAATTATTATTAATTATTATTAATTATTACTAATTATTGATAATTATTACTAATTATTGGTAATTATTACTAATTATTGTTAATTATTACTAATTATTGGTAATTATTACTAATTATTACTAATTATTACTAATTATTGGTAATTATTGGTAATTATTACTAATTATTGGTAATTATTACTAATTATTGGTAATTATTATTAATTATTACTAATTATTACGAATTATTACTAATTATTACGAATTATTAGTAACTATTCCTAATTATTGGTAATTTTTACTATTTACCGGTAATTATTACTAATTATTGGTAATTATTACTAATTATTGTTAATTATTACTAATTATTGGTAATTATTACTAATTATTACTAATTATTACTAATTATTGGTAATTATTACTAATTATTACTAATTATTACTAATTATTGGTAATTATTACTAATTATTCCTAATTATTGGTAATTATTCCTAATTATTGGTAATTATTCCTAATTATTGGTAATTATTCCTAATTATTGGTAATTATTACTAATTATTGGTAATTATTACTAATTATTGGTAATTATTACTAATTATTGGTTATTATTACTAATTATTGGTAATTATTCCTAATTATTGGTAATTATTCCTAATTATTGGTAATTATCGGTAATTATTGGTAATTATTGGTAATTATTACTAATTATTCCTAATTATTGCTAATTATTACTAATTATTACTAATTATTACTAATTATTACTAATTATTGGTAATTATTCCTAATTATTACTAATTAGTTGTAATTATTAGTAATTATTGATAATTATTACTAATTATTGATAATTATTGGTAATTATTACTAATTATTACCAATTATTGGTAATTATTACTAATTATTGGTAAGTATTACAAATTATTGGTAAGTATTACAAATTATTGGTAATTATTACTAATTATTGGTAATTATTCCTAATTATTGGTAATTATTACTAATTATTGGTAATTATTACTAATTATTGGTAATTATTACTAATTATTGGTAATTATTACTAATTATTACTAATTATTCCTAATTATTGCTAATTATTGATAATTATTCCTAATTGTTAGTAATTATATGAATAATTACCAATAATTAGAAATAATTACCAATAATTAGGAATAATAACATTATTAGTATATTTTATTATGAATATTAAAATAATATAATTTTCTATATTATATACAATTCTCCTTTCATCTATGTGTTTTCTATCTCCACATACAAATAATACATGTGGAGACAGAAAACACACAGATGAAAGGAGAATTGTATATAATATAAAAAATTATACTATTTTAATATTAATAATAAAATATACTAATAATTTAATAATGTTATTATTCCTAATTATTGGTATTTATTACTAATTATTAATATTTATTCTTAATTATTGAAAATTATTACTAATTATTCCTAATTACCATTAACTATGAACAATACTAATAATTTAAATTTATTAAGTAACAAAACAATGTAAACATAATTAAATTACAACTAATTAAAAATAATTGAAACTAATAAAAAATAATTGAAACTAATAAAAAATTTAAAATAAATATTAATTTAAAATCAACATAAATACCTTGAAAATTGATCTGAGGTTGATCTCTGATCGTTCTTGAAAACTTCAATATCAACTCCGGAGAAAAAAATTAAATTTGAGAAACGCTGAACTCTAGAAATAGAATTTTGAGAGGAGAAGATGGAGTTTGAGAATGAATTGAAAAAAACGGATGGGGGTATTTATAGGTTAGATTATTTGCGACGGGTCCATTTGCGACGGGATACCCGTCGCAACTAATATTATTTGCGACGGTACCCGTCGCAAATACCTTAGCCATCATTTATTACGGTCAACGGTTAAATAGTTATTTGCGACGGGTCCCGTCGCAAATAACCACCTGCCGACATACTATTTGCGACGGGGGAATATTCTCGTCGCAAATACCTTTTACCGCCGCCGGTTATTTGCGACGGGCAATAACCGCCCGTCGCAAATATGTTTCCCGCTATTTGGCGCGCAAACCGCGCAAGTTCTTTTGCGACGGGGAAAACTATCCAGTCGCAAAAGGCTACTTATTTGCGACGGGCAAACACCCCCGTCGCAAATAAGTTTTTAACGGGGCTATTTGCGACGGGATAAATCCCGTCGCAAATACCCATTTTTCCCGTAGTGACATTTCACCACTATAGTTTTATTTAGTTTCTCCATTTTTGAGCTTTGATTAAACATCATTAATGGAACTAAAAAACAATTGTTGATATGTAAATATTCAATCATGCAATAATATTATTGATGGGAAGAGTATAATAAGATTAAAATTAGGGATTCCTCATAGAATCTATTAAGTTTAATATAATTAGCATGACTAAAAATATGAATAAAAAAAATAAAAAAATCCAAGAACACAATATAAACACCCAAAATCATAATTTATTAATCTTCTTAGACAAATATTAATTATTTTTTGCTTTATATTTCATAAAAATTCCATTACTTATTTTAATCAACTAAAATTGAAATATTGAACCGGCTAGGTATTCATTGGTAATGATGTTGAAGTAGTGTGATCTCCTTTAGTGGTTCTTAGTGTATGGTCTCATGGAACTTGTTTAGACTCTATCCATTTATAGTGAACCTATTTTCTCAGCTTTCATTTCCTGTCCACATAACACTGAAGTTTTATATTTGAATAACATTAAATAGAACATCCCATGTGGAATTAATTTTACCTTGCATCAATTTTTTTCTAGATTTTAATAATAAAATATGATATCTATAGTTGATGGTGGTGGATAAATAATCATTTCATGGACATATATGTTCAATATTTTTATATGGTTAAATTTTCGAAGTCTTCCCACCTAATTTGTATTATCTCTTGTAATAACAATCTTCTCTCTTCAAAATAATTGTCATGATCTAGCTTCATCTCTCATAAAATCCAATAGGATTTATGATTCAATTCCATAGGAAGGTGGTATCTCATTCAATAAATCAATATATAGGGTATCATACATATTTTTATTTGGTATTTTTTCAATAAGACCATAAGGTATCGTCTATCCTTTTCCTTAATTTCTTCCCATGTGGGTTTAATTTCCTTTTCCAGAATGAGTTTGATTTATATATTGAAGACTTATGATTGGCCATTTGATTGTGGATGGTATGGTTTTTACATTTAATGATGTACGTAATAATTTTTTATTGATACCCAAATTTTTCTATAGTAGTAATGAGTTCATTGGTCACTGATTATTTCTCATGTAACTACATTCCAAAAGAATATGTTATCGCTGACAAAATTATGAACAACATTAGCATCATCATTCTAGGAGGGTTTTTTTCCACCCATGTTAAATCATAATCTACACATAAAAGAGTAAATTGATTAATAAATTAAATTTTTAATGGTAAAATGATTATTATTCCACTTATTAAAATTAAATAAAATTAATCAATTTTGAGCAACATCTTGTCTCTTTGACATATTACCAGAAATCATGAATTTCTGAAATCTTTTGTAAAATTCATATGCATATCTAAATAATGTGGAATAATAGATTCTTATTTCTAAAACATTTTTTTCTATCCTAGGATGTCTGAATTTTATTACATTATATATTTTATGGAAAAATTCAGTAACTAACTCAATTTCACTTCCTGTTAATCAAATTCATTTGGATTTATAATTTTAAATTTTCTATAGGTATGGATCTTATGAAATATGCAATCTGAATTTTGAGTTAGAATTATATTATTTATGAGGGTGTAGATGAGAGGGCACCTAAGATGTAACCAAATAATTGAAAATGATGGTGTAACATGGAAGTTCACATTTATGATATAGATTTGTTATCCAGAAATATCATCATTAAGTGAATTGTGGTTTAGAATTTCTTCTTCAGTAGTGTGAGGAAGTCAAACTATTTGATCAGCCACCGTATTTTATTTCCCTTTTATTTAAAATTTCCTAATTTAACTCTTGTTATAGTATCAACCAATTATCTATCCATATATTAATATATAAATTATCATTAAATACCATTGTACTATATGATAATAAAAAACAACATTAATTCCATGATGATATGGTCGGAATTTATATAGTCCAATGAAATCATAAATAAACGCATTATCATTGGTTGTGTAATTTATTTGTTTTTAATCTAAATTACTTGATGTCTAGGTCATTACATGAGCATCATGTTGGTTCATTATGGTAGAGAGTATTAAATCACATGTTTATATGCATCAAAAATCAACTCTAAAGGGTACTCCTATTAGGGTGGTTGCATTATTGGTGGTGTAATCAACAGTCAATCATTTCATAAAAAGATTTATTTCATGTACAACCATCATTTATGTAATCTATTTTATGAGTAATATTGATAGAGGGGGATAAATCATGATAAAATCATTGATAAATATTCTTTACAATCTGGAATTTCCAGAAAATGATATAATGTTTTTTAAACAAGTTAGATATGGAATGGAATTTTTTACATTAGATATTTATTTATGTACATTTTTAAATTTTTGTGAAATTATGTTTTTGAAAAATATTCCATTTACAACCATGAAATGAAAATTTTCAAAATTTATAATATAATTCATTTGAAATCATTTTATAAAAAATAAATTAAATACTACATATGAAATGATAAATTTAATTTCAAAAAAAAGGAAATAATTTTCAAATACCTCCATTTTTTTCTCTATAGTATCTTTGTAAATCCTCACCACCCTCCATTTAATATTACCTAGGTCATTTCATATGCCTAAAAAAATCCTTCTGTTAGTGAATATGCAAAAATGGAAAGTGAATGTTTTCTTTTTCTAGTCTTCTAGTGTTATAGATACCAGGACATATCATAGGAAACCATCTAAAAAATAGTAATGAGGTTTTCTTGATAAAAATTATAATATTTGATTATTTAATTGAATGAGAATTTTGTCCTTCTTAGTAAATTTATTTACTTTCATATAATCTATATGAATTATAAAGATGTTTTCTACCCACAATGGAAGTAGTTAATTTCATTCATTTTTTATAGTGGTCAGGCGAGTTTTATTTTTTACTACATAAATGGGACTAACCCAATGAGAATAAGAGAATGTGTAAATTATTTTAGTTGTAATAAATTTTTGTATATCCTTCGTATTATCCTATTGGTTGGTGGAATTAATTATTTCAAGACGATCTATAACTGGTTGATAACCACAATATAAAATTATATTATGAGAGAAGACTGGGGTATTGATTTTTTTTATATCACATTTACTCAATCCTGTGGATTTGATATTTCATTTAAGACTGTCAATTAGAGTTTGTTCACGGGAATGTGATAGATTATTATAAATGAAAACTAGTAATTTCCCTCCTTGAAGTTTGTAATCACACAAAAATCCTTTGGAAATGTTTTTAACTCTAATAATCGGGGTTGTTATGGGATGATATTGATTTCATGATTCTTATTTCAAAATCATGGGGTACTGAGATCATTTTAGTGTCTTTTATTTAATGATTGATAAAATTAGTATATTCCACATCCTCTATCATGAAATTAGGGACCTCAAGAATCTTGTTATTTGTGTTTTAAAATGAAATGTTCTCTTCTAATGTTATGAGTTTATGATCAATACCTAAATATTCAATGAGATATTTACCTTCTTTATGGTAGATCACATATAGTGAGTGATTAATGGATGTGTGTTTCATTGCATTATGAATTTTATATATACAAAAATATATTCATGTTCCCATGTGAGTGTTCCTTCATGGATATTGATAATAGTCCTTACTATTTTCAGGTAGTGACTTCCCATGATGATGGGAGAGTGGCATGGTTCTATATTATCTTCTATGGTAAGGAAAAGAAAGTATTCGAAAATGATCAATCCTCTTACTCACATGAGTCCTTATTTTATAACTCTAACTTTGAAAAAGTGGATATGTTTATATAGTGTACAAACACTCAAGTTGGTTTTGGTTCATCGATCTAAGAAGATGAAAATAATGTGTGTTATAAAATTTATTGAAGATCCTTGGTCACATAGTGAATTAGAGAATTTTAAAGAACTAGTATTTTATAAAAGGTAGATTCCCACTATACAATGAAATTTTTTTGTATCAGTGATGTGATCATTATTATGATAGATCTCCTAAAAAAGATTCTCTTTTTTATATCATGTTCCCTTTATTTAGTGCTTATATCCCTCATTTTTTCATACATAGGGATTTTACAATTTTCTTCTAGTAATGGGATGTTGATTTAAACATTATAAATATTTCATTAAATTTCAGGAAGAACTCACTCTTCGTCACCCTTATTCAACTCAACTATTACAGATGGGAATGGTTCCTTGATATAATTTTTATTTCTTTATTTTTTCAATAAGGGTGTTTCACTGATTTCATTTCATATCCTTGTTTCTAATTTTTTTCATGTTGTATATCCACTTATCTTATCAGGATGGGAGCATATTCCTCATTTTTCATTTATATTTAAACCTCATTTCAATCTGGTGGTTGGATATCTTTTGTAATTTTTATTTAAATCACACATACAATTTCCTTGGGATTTGGAATTTTTTCACCATAATTTTTCATTGATTCCTGATATGAATATTAAAATTATTTTCTATAATTTTCACTATCTTGTTAAGTTATAAAGTATTTTTTTTCTTTGTTGTTCATATGTGATCGTTTTTGGGATTTTTCATATTCTTTTTTTCTTGTATAGAAATTTATAGGGATCTTGTAATGGAGTAGGGATATTCTATTGTTGCAGCTGATAAGGAGGTTTATTTTGGAAATGAATTAGAAAATGGTATAATATAGTTCTAATTTAATTCATTTTTGAGATGTTTCTATAAATGAACTAGATTATTTGAATAGAATTTCCATTTCTCATAGATGATAGCACAACTATCTATCCCATGCAAATATGGACATTGATAAGTGTAATGATTAGTATAAGAGAATAAAACACATAACTGAGTCAGAACATATTTTTCATTCACTTTTTTCATAGCATTTTCTCTCATTACAACTATCATTTCTATATTTTTTTGATCAATCATGGGTTAGGAATAATCATAATTACTTACTATATGGATTCCTTTCGTTCATGTGCTTCTATAGCTTAATATCTGTGAGTTTTGGACAACCATTTCAATCAATCCTATGGAATAATATAGTTTAATTTCAATTAGGGATCTACTAGATGAATTTTAATTAAAACTATGACCATTAATGAGAATTAGGTGTTTTAATAATACACTTAAGTGTTATTCATCCATATTCTGATGTGGGAAGCTGGTATAAAGCTTATTGGATCACTCCAAGTACCCATAAAATATCACTCTAATCGATTGGTGAATATCATAGATCTATTTTCAGATACATGTTCTCATGGATTTGTTAAAAACTATTATGTTTATAATCTTATCAGATCATCCTTGTTCATACATCTCTTAGATTCATATTGTGAATCAATTCAATTACCACCCCCTTTGGTGAGAAGATTAATACCTTCCAGTTTACCTCTTCTTATAAACATCATTTGGGTTTTCAATTGGAGAACAAGTTTGAATATTCTTGAATATGTATATTTGGGAAATATCTTGAATGAACATTTAAATTAGTTATAATTCAAAATATGAAAATATGAAATTCAATATCATTCACTATGGTACGGATATATAGATGATTCTATTAGTTGGAAAATTATGGTGCATAGAGATCACACAAATTTGTGATGGATTATCCAACCACAATAGTATGTTTGGATTTATCAATAAATGTTTCATGTGAATATGTGATATTTTTTTCATGAAATTATATTTGAAATTTTTTCTCAGTTGGTTTATTTTTTGTTTAATTTCACGATCAAATTCAATTTAATGGTGTTTTGAACTACATGTCATTCAATTTTCTTATTTTTGGTGTTTTGATGCACTAACTCCCTTGAAATAGTTCCATATATGACACATGATTATCATGGGGCATGAAAAAATAATATTTAAATTATCTATATATTTTAAATCATTTAATTGTTGGTAGTATCTGGAAGTGAAGTGGACAAAAAACATGGTTGTCACTTACTACTAGTTTTCTGAAGAAAAAAATAATTAATTTTTATTAATTGATATGAATAATTAGTTATTTTAATTGATTTTAAAATAATTTAAAAATACATTTTCATAGAGGGTTTTATAACCCTAGTGTTATTCTTTCATTGTTTCTAAAATTTATCACTTCCGCTCCTGATGACTGATAACAGAGAGATTAATATACATAGTCATATCTCTCACTTAGACAGATGGCTATGGTGAGAATATTACTATATGAAACCTTAGGTTTTTAATCCCCCTTCTTATGTGAGTATATCTGGAGTAGGATTTATTGATTAATTAGTGAAATCTATATCTAGGAATTTTTATTCCCTAGTAAACCAATATTCCAACACACAATCTTACACACATGATGATAACTATCGAGCATGCACCACCCAACCCTAATCTGTTTCACCATATATGGAAAATAATTGGGTGAAGTAATATATGGATCAATTTACAAATAAATTAAAATTATAAAAATAAAAAAAATGTAACAGTATTCATATTTTTAAACTGAATTATGAATTGAAACTAGATGAAGAAAAAAAGAAAGGATCTTATACAATTTATTCCAAAATACTCAACCAAAGAACATAGGTGTAGCCACCCCCATTCAAGATCACTAAATTAATCTATCCCTCAATGGATGGTGAATAAAATTTAATTTAGTATAGGTTATACATCACATGAAATAATGTGGATAAAATAAATAAAGTAATAAGTAGAACATCTTAGAAAAAGGGAACCATACGTTGCTTCCCACAGTGATCGATCATCTTCAGTCCACCCCGAGCCTAATATTTATTGTCATGGAAGAGGCTTAGGTGCATTATAATTAAACATTAACAGATTTGGGATCATAATAGTTTATCAAAAAAAAGTCAAAAAATGAGTACGACATAAATTCATGTAACGAAAAAATCTATAGGGTATTTCCAAAGATATTACATATTGTGTAATAGGTTCACATGATGTGTAATGTGACAGATCATGAGTTTTCACCTTGTTATTTAAATATTACCTTAATGTTAATATATCATGATACATATCATTAAAATCACTTAAACGATGTGTAATTGTGATTTCCAACAACATTTACCTTGTTTTGTTTGGTTCTCCATTTCTAAGCGACAAGTTTTGTCATTGACAATATTTCATTTATAGAATATTAGAACACATATAATGTTTCACCAGTTCACTTCATAGAGGGTCACTATATGGTTAATACTAACAACATATGACTCCTTTTTTCCATTTTATATCTGACATTATATCATATCACAAAACAATTAAAACAATTGACATGTTTAATTGATCAATTAATAGAAACAATATAATTTATATACCAAAAATACATGAATTAAATGGTTCTAGCAATACCTGAATAGACTTCAATGATGCATGTACAGACATGGGAAAGAACTCATTTTCCAATTCTTTATATATTATAGCATGGGATTATGGAAACATGAGACCGATCTAGGTATGGTGATGATATCTATAGATAGACTTCTATCCATGTTTAGATCTTATTGGTATTCTTCTTTTTATAAGTGCATGATTCCATGAATTCCTATTTTCATTAAATATATCATTTCATTATAATCATTTTCTATATGACATTGAAGGATTATTTTATTGGTTATATATATGTGGTATTTATTTTAACTCATACAGTTTTTAATTATCATTATTTCTTCTAATGTTAATTTATTTGATTTTTGGAAATACTTCACTTTGTTCCTGAGGGTATAGAATCTCCACTATTTCACCATAGAACCTCAATAATAGATTTAATCCTCTAAAAAAGCAGAGGTGACATTAAGGACATGTACAAATCATGTTTTGGTTATCATTGAGTGAATCACGTTCTAGTTATCATAATAGATTTGGATTTTACATATTCAAATAACTCAATGGTATCATATCTTCATTTTTGTATAGAAAGTCATTTCTGGGGATACAATGTAATAATAGAAATACTTACTTCCAATAGTTCATTGGAATATTTTTTTATAAAGCATTACATAAGCCAGGTAAAGTATATTTTTTTCCTTATCTCAATGATTAGATTTTTTATAGGATTCCTCACAACTGAAAAAATGATATTTTTTTCCTTTGATTATCAATATAATCCCCTAGAGATTATTAGTAAATATCCCACCATTATCAATGTAAGTAATTTTATTTTTTAAGTCCCTAAATCTCTTCTTCTAATGTCATTAAAAATATCATATAGTTGAAAAAATTTTATTTATGAGTGATAACCATTATCATTTTCATCATTTAGTAATAATTAATAAACAACAAATAATACAAATTTGAATATGTGGTTTTGGGTGAAATTTTATAACACATATCCATGATCTATAATTCATGAAATAACATATTCCCCAAATCCATCAAACTATTTGTATTTTGAATGTTTTTTTTGTTTTTGAAATGTTTTATGTGAGTGTGTGTGATCATATGAAAGATTATGGATTTTATATTCTACTTCTTTTAACAATGATTTCTTAGGACATTACTTCATTGAATAATCCACTTGTTACATTGATTATTATCTTATATCATTAATTTGAATAAAAATATCATACCTTAGAACAATAAAATAGATATTCAATTTCATATAGATGCCTGTAATCACAATTGAACCATATATTACCTTAATGATTCATTAATTTTTTTTTAATTTATATTATAACATGAGACACATAATTAAATCACACCTAATAAATTGTTACAAAAAAATTTTACAACCAATAAATGTATGAAAATAAAATATATGACACATATTTTTAACTTTATAGAAAAAATATATCATAAAATTAATTTCTACCAAAATAAATGAAATCATTCTTTATATTTTATTTCAGTTACAATATTTTTGTTTAAAATCATGTGGGAATTAAAAAAAATATCTAGAATTAATAACCTAGAATAATAATTTACATTCAAATAAATTATATAACTAATATACTTCTCATATCATCCATTCATGATCCATGTGAATTGATTTCATTTAATTTTTATTAGATTCAATTGTTTGACCATATTGTCCATTTGATCCTCCCCACCATACATGGATGAAAATTTGTTCGGAATATTCCCCATGTTCAATAAAGCCTCCTCCTACTGATATATTCTTATATTGGAATCCATTGAACCACTTATTGTTACTATACATTGTAAATATACAGATTTTTATCTATAATCATTTACCATAAAGAGTATAAATTTAAATTATACAATGTGGTTAGAATTATAGTAACAATTATTTATTTGTTTTGTTTTTTGAAATTCAGTTTTTATAAATAACACCTTTGTTTTTAAAGATGCATCCTCTCATAAAAATGATAATATATTCATGGACTATTATTTCTATATTTTGTCATAATTTTTTTTTCATTTGAGTTCTTTTTGAGTTTCCCAAAACATACATCTTTTGTAGTGTGGTTGCATGTGGCTTCAAATAAAACCACAATATTTTATAATTTCATTGTATCCCCTCCAATTAAGAACCCATACTTTTTAACTATTTCACATATGGAAAAGTGTAAAAAATATTTATTGTAACCTCGTGAACCTCAACCATTTTTTACCTATCACATCCATTCCAGCTTCCAAATGTAATTTCTTGTGTAAGAATTATTTCTTGATCATCTATATTTCATCTCATAGAAACAATTTAATATTTATTATATATGGTCTCGATGAATTTATATATTATATTATCATTAAATCCCTTAGTCATATCATCATACTAATAAATTATTATACTAATATGAAATATGTTCATTTTTTCCATAATTTCTTGTTTATATTATTTAATATAATCCTTTATATATATTTTTTTGTATTATTACTGTATATATAGTTTGTAATTATAAACCACTCTATTTCATTTAATTGTTTTATCATTAAAAACTTTTACTTTATTATTTTAAACTTATAATTAATCCATAAGGATAAAATTTAAGTCAACATTAGTACTATAATGATTACCCCCCAAATTCTAGTTTTCTATTAGCAACAAACAAACATCTTCACTGAGGTATTTTTTATCCTCAACATCATCACAATAATTTTCATCCATGTTTTTTATTCGTGGGAATTAATGTTATTATTATAAATGTTATTATATTGTCATTTAGTCTTTTATCTTCCACATATATATGAGATCATTATGGTTTCTTTATCCTTATCATTATCTTGTAATTTCATTTGGGACATTTCTATGTTATGGAAAACTTTCCCACCGTGAAACCAATAAATTTTGAGATTTCTATTGAATCATAATTTTAGTATTTTTTATTTTTAAGGAATTTAAATGCATAAATTCATCAGTTTCCCCCTCCATATGATTTCTTATTAATGAAAATTTATTCATTTTCTTGATTTCTATGTCCTATGAATTCATTTTTTTCATGGAAATATTTTTTTATTCTTATAAATTTATGTGAAAATATTTTTATGAAAAATATCTAGGATAATATCCATTGGTTCTTTATAGTCATGTAATGATACCATCATGTTGAAATTGGATAATAATTTTTTGAAAATCCTTTAAAAAATTATTGTATATGTAATATTTTTTAACATTTTGTGAATGTCCTCTGCTATAGGTTCTTGTAAAAATTCCATGAATGAAATTCGTGTAGACGTCTATTCGAAAGAATTATAATTGTGTTTAATAATATTCATTCATAATATAAAATTAGTTCTATTGAAGATAAACATTACCTTATGTCAGACATTTACAAACATCATTCTATAGATAGTGTACTCCACCCCTATATTTTTTGACTTATACCACTTTTTAATCGTAGTCTACATAAATAACCTGGATGGGGGTAATTCAAGGTATATAATTATTTTATATATAACCCCCTAAAATTATTCTATTATATTATTATTAGGAAAACAACTCTCAATAAAAATTTATATGAAGTGATAATGTTGTTAAAATATGAGATGACAAAACATTACTACGTTCACCCAAACTAGGATAATACATGGAGCATTTAATGGTAATGTATGGTGAACCAAAATATCTACAAAACTTTATTTTAGCATAAAATTTGGATCATCCAAATTTAACATTTATTTTGACAAAATGCATTGAAATAAAAACCTCATTACTCTTGATGACCCTAATAACTCAATTCCACCTTGATTGTTGATGAAAATATTTCTATAATAAATCATAGAGATTATGCTAGAGTATTGAATCTTCTATAATCTAGAATCATATTATGATCAAGAATATGAACATATAGTGAAAACACATTGAATATATCATTCCTCAATTTTTAGCAATATCACATAACCCCACTCTTATTTGATTTCACTCATCATCTATATTATCTCTTCTATTAGGATCAACATATTCCTACATTAATAAAATCATACATATCTCTTATATCTAAAAACTTAATAAAAACTAAAGATATACCATTAATAATCATTCAATAAGTGGGTAAATTAAACAATATATCCTCTTCTAAATGAATTTATGGTTTTCTGTTTAATAAACTGATTTCTCTATTAGAAATATGAAATATAAATATAGAATTATTCTAGAACAAAACTATAAAAACATGACTTGCACCACCATAAATTCCTTATAATTTCATGTATTCATGATCTTGTGTCTCCACTTTTGGAAATCCAAAGAGTAGCGTGTGATCCTACATCTAGAAATTTATCTGCTCATATCTACATAACAAGTCACTGCAATAAATCCAAAATTATTGTCTAACTTACAAACCATGGTGAAACATTCATCACATATTTTTTCCACCTATTCACATTAACTACTTAAATAACATTATATTATTTGAAAAGTAACAATAAACATCAAGATAACACTTTAAAAATGTTAGATCCATCGAATTCTACATCATCCCCTTCAAAGAAAGTACAAATCCTCTATTTTTTGGTAAATTATTCACCATTATTATAATAATAAATTTATTTTATATAATATATATGCCCAAAATATGTATCGTATATATCTTAAGAAATGGGTATTTACTTTCATCCATAAATAAATTTCATGATACAACACAAACCTTGATCAAATCACGACTAATAAATCTAAATAATTAAGTAAATTGAGTTCTTGTCATTACACATTCCACCATGTGAATATATCCCTCTATTTTCCCCCTCTCCATTAGCTAAATGATTCCACAACTAGATCCACCATGGTGTATTTTTAACTCTTCATCTGATGAAATAGTAAAAAAATATCATGAATGAATTAAACATAACATTTTTGATATGTAAAATAGTATAACGTATTAGGGATAGTCAATAAATTTTTCTACTCCTTACAATCCACTTCCATAATGTGTGATGATGTGTAGTATCATGAACTCTATCTTTTGGGTATCACAACTAAAACATCTATAGAAATCCATTAATCACATGTCGTCACCACACATTTTTTTCATGACTTGAACAACCATTCAATAATCATTTTAAATGATACTTTCAATGAAATAATAACAAAATTTCTTCAATTTATTTTTTTTATTAGGAATGTTTTCTGATTCTGTAACTGTATTATCTTTTCCTTGATTGAACTATTATCTATAATTGTTTCCAATATCTGACATAAAAATTGATGATATTAATTCCTCACACTGGAAACCCCACCCAGGTTCATAGTCTTTGTGGGAGGGATCCCAAATTCCCACCCTAATTGGACAATAGTTTGATATTTTCGATGATATTATGAAACAAGAAAATGGAGATCACTATCCTCATAAAATAAAAATAAAGAAAAAACACACTCAATCAAAATTAAGGAATTTAAATTCAAAGAATATATTACAACAAGATAACAGTAACTTAATTGAAAATATAGATATCCATCTAAAAATAAAATGAAAATTAAATATATTAGTGACAGAAATATTTCCAAAAACTCCAAATGAGCTACTATAATAATAGTTCCAATATCCAATGAATCATCCACCAAAAAACATAGAAACTTTTTAAGGGTAGGTACTTGAGATAACTCAGTGTGACCATCCTTATAAAAAATCATGATCCCCTTGAAATAAATATTGAGCATTATACAAGAAAAATAATTACCACGAATTACATAATAAAAAATATAAGGAAATTAAAATTATTATATGTTACAATACACTATATTGTATATTAATTACCATAATTATCTTCCTTCATTGAAAATTTATCATCCTTTTTTTGATTTTGATTTCAATCCAACTCACATTCCTTAAAAATTCCACAACAAGGAACAATAAATGTGTAATATCATTAACCCCATTAATATTATAAAAATAATCAACATAAAAATGACTGAAAATTTTCCACCATTATCACATGTTTGAAGATCCACCAATCCAATAACTTGTAGAATAGTAGTATGTATATCTCCCTATTTGATTGGGAACAAGTTATTGAACAAAAATTAAGTATCCAGTACAATATCATTATATTAAAATCCAAATTCCATACCACCAAGAACCAAAATCTCAAAAACATATATTGACTTCCTCAAACACACATTGGTGGGGTAACATTAACATGAATGGAATAAACCCAATTCCCACTTCTATTCAAGTCCCTTGTTATTTTTTAATCATAATCATATCCACATAATCAATGTATCATATCACAAACATGAAGGATATCATCCTCATATCCACCTACTATCATAAATTATCCGCACAATGATTCCACACAATTATCACATAATCTTTTTTTCTAGTCTATTACATAGTAAACTTTAATATAATTAAAACCATATAAATATAACTACTATGAGAAATCATACCACATAATGTTTAAAATTTTAACCCACATTTACGACATTATACTGAAAAAATAACTGTGTAATATAAAATATTAATATAAAAACCACACTTACACACAATATATTCTATAAAAAACATCAACCTTAATATGGTAGAAATTATAGGAAAATAAATACTAAAAAAATCAAATTTAAATTTCTAAACAAGTACCAATAAAACAATTTTCAATTTACCATCCTCATTTGGATTACTATTTCATTAAATTTTGAATAATAAATATCAATCCATTATTCAATATAGTTGTTATTTTCAAGAATATCATTCACTATTAGTCACTTTTATTTCATCCCTGTGAATATCACATAAACATTCACTTCAAAAAAATTAATATTTTTTCATAAACTATTTATATTATACTTATTAATGTATTTATTAAATTTAATATTTTTATTATTCCATCAACCATTTTAATTTAACACTGCCACACATCTAATGTGACTAAGAATGATAAAAATTCCCCTACTCCTTAATATAAAATTTACATAAATCCAAAACATACACACACCACAAACCATGAACATTTATTATTTTAATAAAAGAACCTAGGATTGAATCTGATGATAATTCATAGAGAATAAAACATAAAAAATAACTCCCAAAATAATTCCACCCAAATCTTTCAGATTGAAATAAATTATAATATAAAGACACTGCCTTAGAAAAGAATCCAATCCTCATTTTTAATGAAAATATTTGAATATAAAATTTATCTATACCAATCAAGACATACACTTTTATCCCTATTACTAGAATAAAAATTTGTCCCTTGATCTTTTTAATTAATATTTATGAGGATACATAACATATTATAAAAAATCAACCCAATTTTCCATCCACATATATAATAAAAAACCACATTTCCCAAATCATAATATTTTTATACAATGACATGTACAACATCAATAATAATATTCAATAATATTGAAAGATAATATATTTCATGATTTTATAAATGTCATTTTAAATATTATATTTACATAATTTTACAATTTTTAAGATAAATTGGATATTGAAAAAGATAATTAATGTATATAAAGATTCAATGAATATAAATCCATAATTAATATTAAAAAAACTATAAATTACATGTGATTCCCCTTACCTATAAAAATTATTATTACTATTTTTATTATATATTTTTAATTCCATTCTTATCTATGGTAAATTACCATTATGCATCCCCATCACAACAACCAATTACACTCAAGAATAAAAAACAAAACAAAAATAAATTTTTTTGAGGGGATGTTCGGGTAGTATAATGAAAAAAATATTATAGAATATTATTATATATGAAAATATAAATTTCGAAAAATACCCTTCCAGAATTGAAACGTATTTTAATATTGTTCTAGAATTTAAGATTTATGGAGAATCCACTAGTTTGATAAATAGAATCAACTTCATGAATTAATAAAAATAAACCATCACCAAACTAAAAATGAATACCAGACTAATCCTAATGAAACTAACATATTGGAAAATAATTGAATAAAATATTTAAATCGAATATATCAAAGGTAAGTGTTGGTATTTCAAATAAGAAGGTATCATTACCCATCAATCATGGGGTTTAATCTCTCATGATACACAATAATGAGGAATCAAGGATTACCTATGGGCATATATAATTTTATAGAATGGAATAAATATCCATCAAATGTAATCACAATACTATATTTATTTGGTAACTCAAAAAACATCAATAAAAAATGGTGGATTCCAAAATAACTATAATTTTTTTGTCATAAAGAAAAATATCAACTTATGGTCTTAAAAATAGAATATTTATACCCTTCATGGAGAATTGTTGGGTGACATTATTTTAATTTAGAAAAAAATTAATTTATTTCCCTTAATCACAAATTTAGATTACGATTTATTCCTCACACCATGGAAAACACATCAAAAAATGACTCCACAGTACATGGAAAATACAACCACCCTTGCATGATCATGACTAGATTAGAACCGTGTTAATTCAAAAGGAACAATTTTTAGATTTGGTGTCCTGAGAACCAACTGTTTGAACTTTTATTACATGAATGTACACTTATTATATATTGTTCATTGTTCATCATGACTATAATATAATAATGTCCTGGAATATTTGTTTCATTAATAAGGACATGGAAGGTCCCCCCTATGATGAGAACCTTGAAATTATAATACAATACTCTTAAATAAAATTCTACGGTTTGATGGCATACTATGACATGACACATAGTATACAGACCGTCATGTGCAAGTACTCGTAAGAAGATGAGACTCTCTCTCATAGAGTTCACACTTGGTAATCTCTAATATGCGAGATTATGAGAACAGACCTACCAGTACCAATTCTTCATGTCTTGGTATCATTAGACATTTCTATCTACATGCGTGTGTATTGGTCCATAGAAGTGAATATTATCATTAACTCATGTCCTGACTCGCGCACTTAGATTTGGTGATGAAAACTGTCACGAAGATAGCTGGTGGGAAGTAGGGTAAGTTGGGTGCGTTACGAATGACATGTTGTTAATGGATAAGTCGAGGAAGGATTTTTCCCTTCCATATTTATGGATGTAGATATCTCGGGCCCTTTGATTGAAATAGAACTGTTTCCAAATTCCATGGACATGGTGTAACGACGAGTATATTTATGGAAGTTAAAGAATGACAGATGAAGCAAATAGGTTTATGTCACTTCCATGAAACCTGCATGACGAGATATTGATAAAAATGTATTAAATTATTTGGTAAGAATTCATATAAGGTGACACATCAATGCGGTGTCAACTTCTTCCTCTTAGGTGCCTTGACCTGTTGCTAGACAGTAATCTTGGACTTTAGGAAAGCCCGCCTAATGCTAATGAGAAAGAGTCCTAGAGGGTCTCACACTATGTGTATCCAAGTATCTCAAGTAGAATAAAGATTATTCTTGTACGTGGTTTAATAATTATTCAAGGAAGCCTAATACATTTTAATGATGGAGGAATAATAAAATGAAAACTAGATATACACGCAATTTATTAATGATTACACGCTGTGTAGTTTACATTTTAGAAAGGAAATGAAAAACAAGTACACGTCGTGTATTAATTATTACACACTGTGTAGTTTTATGAAAAACATGTACACTCCATTTATTAATGATTACATTCCGTATAGTTTTTCCAGTCGGGATTTTGAAGAAATAATATTGTTTTATTAAATGATATTTATTATAATCATTGTGGGTTAATGTCAAGAAAATAAGGATTCGACATGGCGGTTTTCAATAAGAGTTAATGAAATAAATAAAACATGTAACACATTTATTTATTTTCATAACTCTATTACCTCTAACATGATTATAAATATCCTAAAAACCCCAACACTTTTCCATAATCTTTGTGCACAACATTTCTAGAGAATTCTCTCTAGACCGAAAGAACTCCTTCCTCCAAGAACACTCTAAAGACCGAGATAGATCCTCCTCCATCAGATCAAGACAATATAAGGTAGACAACACATGCAAAGGTTTATCCATTCTAGCACCCAAATAATCCTTTGGTGACGTCAAGATATATGTGGTGCACGTGTGGATCACCACTAGAGGAAGTCTATCCTTGGATTCTACGATGCAACGAAGAATCACATCGGAACGTGATCAGAAATCTCAAAGAATAAAGAGAACCATAAAAGGTACATCTTGTAAATTAATTAAATTAATTATAATCAACCTGTAATGATCCACTTTTGTGGTTCCGGGACTATTCTTCTTCTTTGTCTATTTCTGTGATTCAATCCGTGGAGTATGGAGTTTATCATCATATTGATCCCGGATTGATCATTTCTAATGAAAAAAATCCTAGTGGGAACATCCACCCACGAGATTTCACTGTGCCCGGAACCTTGAAATGGTATTAGAGGGAGGTTACAACATTGATTATAGTTATTTAATTTTTTTTGATAATTTTCGCATTTATATTTTATTCAATTCAAGATAAATATTTCTATAAAATTGAATGAATGATATCTATTCTTTCTCATTCATTTCTCGATTCACGTCACAAAAATGACATTTTTAATTTTAATTTTGATTAAAATAAAAACATGGTAATCATACGGATAATCCTTTATTTATTACTATACAATACAAGAATACACAGCGTGTTGTGAAAACTATGTGACGTGTACTTAGGTTCAATGAACAGGTACTGGTCCGCCAAACAACCCCATGTGAATTGAGTATACCTAAGTATTTATCACACTATGTTGACCAGAAATGAACGGTATGTGGAACCTAGAATACATGGCGTGTATGTTGAATCAACACGCCGTGTAGTCCTATCCGGCCCAGATGAAACCTTGTACAAGGAGAAGCCATGTACCGTGTACACGGGATTGCCAGGCTGGTAACCGTGTAACAAGTACACGCTACGTTAGATTAATCTACACGTCGTGTACTCCAAAATATCCAAAGTATATAAAACACACCAAAGACCCTAACATGTACTTTGGATAAAGGGTGAAAACAAATACATGCCGTGTAAATATAGCCTACACATTGTGTACTTTCCAAAAATGGAATTTCAACAGGTTTCCTCTAAAAGTACAAAGACACCATACAATGAATATGGATGAGAAGAATCTAAAGGAAATTCAGAAAGGAATTTAAGATAATAAATTGATTAATTATAAGATAATAATCCATTTAATTATAGCACGACTTATCATAACTAATAGAACAATTAAAAGAATTTTAATTCTAAATATGCGTAAATGTGGTTGCATGCTATGGATGATCATGAGCTAGAACAAAGACACTTTGTGTGTGTATGGTTTCATTTAAATTTATTTAAATTCGTTGGCCTGCGATCATTATTCCAATAATATATAAGGCCTTCGTGCCCATGGTTTCCTTAATTTAAACCCCATCTAATGTATGATCTACCAAGACATAGGAGATAGTTCAAAATCCAAAATTGAGGTGAAACCAACACAAGAAGATACAAAGGTGGACAGGTACGAGCTGCAAAACACAAACTATCAGGTTCAAGGTGTTTTCCCTAAGTCAAGGTTATCTTATCAAAACCCCTAGGTAAGAAAACCAATAGAAGCTCATGATCATGAAATCTTATTTTATTTCTATCTGATTGTATGGTTTATTTATTATGTATGTGTTGTCGCGATCACATAATTAATAAAATAAACAATCATTCAAAGATAGAATAAAATAAAAACTGGACTATGTGTAAGAATTATTAGAACATGGTTAATCACTTAAGCAAGAATCACTTAATATTAAAAAGAATTTGATAATGTGAAACTATGCATAAAGTATTAAAATCCCTCAAATACAATATTAAGTCAGACCAAGCCTTCTGTTACTTGATTAAGGGAAAGACTCAATAAAACTATGTGTTTGACCAACCCTTGTTGGGACACTTAATTTTATAAAGGAATTTCTTATGAAATGATTCAGGTTTACTTAACCATATTACATCAAGAGGAGTATCCCTTTCTATACTTGATGTAATATTGGAGGCAAGTTTTGAGGAAACCCAAGTCTGGATTTCAGGATTGGGGAGTCCACTCAACAGATCAAGGAACTGTAAGCTCACAGTTGGCAAAGACCTGAATTTCTAAATACCTTCTAATAGCTTGAACAACCCTTGTTGGGGTCATTTGAAGGGTAATTTGGATCATTTACACTAGAATTTCAAAGCAATGAGACATTCCAAGTTCAATGGTGAGGGCCATTCATACTTGATAAATCTTCTCTTTTAATTTGTAGACTCAATATGAAAAACTCGTCAACCACATTTTCTCTGCGATAAATTATACATAAATACAATATCCTCACTAGTAGTAACGTTTAGGAATGGTTTAGTCACCTTCAGTTTATCCTACGCCATGAATGAATGTTTTATGTGCTGGAGTCCTCACTTCTTAATTCGCCTGCCCAAGGGGTGAGTGATGATGATTTCCCTATCTATGATCAAAATTTGAAATATGCACCTGACGTTCTATGTTTGATGTTATCATCAATTTCTAGTGAGATCAAGATTTATCATGATGACATGGATTCCTATAGCATTCTCGATCACCTTTGTGGTCTATACCAGGAGAGAGAAAGAAGTGAAAGGTTTGAGATCTCCAAGGCTCTATTCCAGAGCAATCTTGGAGAGGGTACCCCATCTGGGCCTCATGTATTCAAGATCATTGGCTATATTAAGTTATTTGAGGTTCTAGGGTTTAATATCCCTGAAGAACTGGGAACCGATCTCATTCTTGCATCACTCCCCCAGAGCTTCTCTAACTTTTTTGTAAATTTTAACATGAACAACATTGAGAAGTCTCTATCTAATCTCTTTATCCTCATTATCCAAGTGGACAATGATATGAAGTGTGAAAATACTTCTATACTTATGGTGAATAAAATAAAAGGGAAGGAAAAGCGCTTTAATCCCAAACCTTCTTCATGTATTTCCAAGAAAAGGAAGATCAAAGGGGAGGCAAGAGAACATGAGGATGTTTGTTTCACATGTGTCAAGAAGGGCCACTCGCAGAAAAACTGCACCCAATCAAGTAAGAAAGGGGAAGCTTCAGGTGCATTTGTTATTGAATGCAATCTATCTATTTCTAATAGTTCTGTATTAGATACTACTTGTGGTTCTCACATCAATATCCAAATACAGTAACCAAGTAGATTCAGAAAGATTGACCTAGGTGAGGTGGATCTGCGAGCATCCAACAGAGCCGGACTTGCTATTGTATCTGCCGGAGACTACCTCCTCACATTTCCAATTGGGATGGTCATGGTATTAAAAGGATGTTATTATGTACCCTCTACAACCAAAAACATTATTTTAGTATCCAGATTAGATACTGATGGATTCATATTCAGGTTTGGAAATGAATGCTTCTACATTTATAAAGATAACATTTGTTTTGGTAGGGCACATTTATATAACAACCTTTATGTGTTAGACTACACAAACCAAGTAATATCAATCAATGAAAAAGTTAATTCACATGAATCATACCACACCCAAATTTGGCATCACTAGCTAGTTCGTGTCAATGAAAAACATTTGACAAAATTATATCAAGATGGGTATTTATATTCTTTCTAACTAAAAACACTTGGTGTATGTCATGCGTGTCTACAACACAAAATGAAAAAAGCCCCATTTAGTGGTAAATATGAAAGGGCTAAAGAGATCTACAATTAGTTCACACAGATGTGTGTGGACCATTTCCAGTTGAAGCAAGGGGTGGGTTCTTGTACATCATAACATTTACTGATTATTTTAGTAGATATGAATATATTAACTTAATGAGGTATAAGTCATATTATTTTGATCGGTTCAAATAATACAAGAATGAAGTTGAAAACCATCTTGGAAAGAAGATTAAGAAACTCCGCTTAGATAGAGGAGGAGAATATCATAATCAGGACTTCATTGATTTCTTACGGGAGTTTGGGATTATATCTCAACTCACTCCTCCTTACACGCCTCGGTGGACTGGTGTAAGTGAAAGGTGGAACTGCACCCTGTTGGACATGGTGAGATCAATGATGAGTCATGTGAGTCTTCCATTATCCTTTTGGGGATATGAATTACATACAGTAGCACACATACTATACAAAGTACCAACTAAATCGATAAATGGTATTCTATATGAGTTATGGAGTGGAGAAAATCCATGTTATCAAATTTACATGTGTGGGGTAACAAATCATTTGTTAAGTCCTCTTCAGGTAACAAACTAGCACCCCGAGGCACAAAGTGTATCTTTATAGGATATTCCTAGGAAACAAGGTGTTATTGCCTATAAAATCCCTCAGATAAAAATGTTGCAGTGGAAAGACACACCATATTCCTTAATAGGAATCACATCTCCAAATAATATTGTGGGAGTGTGATAAAAATCGATGAAGTTGAGGCCCAAGATACACAAGAGTTGGTATAAGAATAGATTCCAAAAAGCCCTGTGAAAGACCAATATATTCTAGAGACACAAGAACTACGTAGGAGCACCAGAGAGGTGATAGAACTAGAACGATATGGTTTTTCTTCTCACCGAGGATGGTGACTCATTATTGGTTTACAATGATGATCCTCTTACCTACAAGGAAGCCATTGATGGCATATAAATTTCCAAGTGGAAAGAAGAAATGGATTATGAAATGGATTCCATATACCAAAACCAAGTCTGGATTTTGGTAGATCGTCCAGTTGATGTAAAGCCTATTGGTAATAAATGTGAATTAAAAAAGAAACTAGACATGGGGGGACAATTCAGCACCTATAAGGCAAGATTGGTTGTAAAAGGATTTAGACAACGTCAAGGAATTGAATATGATGAAACCTTTTCACAAGTTGTGATGTTGAAATCCATTAGAATCTTATTGGTCATTTTCTCTTAACATGACTATGATAGTTAGAAAATGGATGTCAAAACAGCATCCCTTAATGGGAACCTCCAGGAAGATGTCTACATGACACAACCTGAATGGTTTGTGACTCCAAAGGATTCCAACAATGTATGAAAGTTGCAGAAATCAATTTATGGATTAAAGAAAGCATCAAGGTCATGGAAAATTCATTTTGATAAAGCCGTAACGAAATTTGGATTTGTTAAGAATGAATGTGATCCTTGTGTCTACAAAAGGTTTAGTGGAAGTGCATTTGTCATCATAATAGTATATGTTGATGACATATTACTAATTGGAAATGAAGTACCGATCTTACAGTTAGTTAAGGCATGGTTTGATAAATTATTCTCTATGAAAGACTTGGGTGCGGCAGCATATATTCTTGGGATCAGGATCTGTCATGATAGATCCAAGAGAATTCTAGGCCTGAGTCAAAGTACATACATTGAAAAGATAATGAAGAGATTCAGTATTGAACAGTCCAAGAGGGGATTGTTGCCAGTATCACATGGTATTCATATTTCCAAGAAAATGTGTCCTCAAACACATGAGGAAAGAAAGAAAATGTAAAGGATCCCTTATGCATTCGCGATTGGGTCAGTCATGTATGTTATGATATGTACAAGGCTATATGTTTCTTATGAATTAAGTGTGGTAGGAAGATATCAAAATGATCCATGAGACCGCCATTGGATGGCAGTCAAGACTATCCTTACGTATCTGAGGCGTACTAGGGATATGTTCCTGGTCTTTTGAGGAGATGAGGAACTAGTCATCAGAGGAAATGTAGATGCTTGTTTACAGACTGATCAAGATGACAAGAAGTCACAAACTAGATACATATTTAGTTTGAATGGAGGTGTAGTGAGCTGGAAGAGCTCAAACCTCGGTATGGTGGAAGATTCTATAGCAAAGTCCGAGTATATCACATCTTCTGAGGCAGCTAAAGAAGAAGTATAGATGCAAATCTTCATCCAAGATCTGGATGTAGTACCTAGAATTAAAGATCCTATCACACTCTATTGTGCTAATATTGCAGCGGTGGCACTTACAAAAGAGCCAAGGTCACATCAGCAGACAAAGCACATACTTCAGAAGTATCATATCTTGAGGGATTTTTCTAAGAGAGGTGAAGTTGCAGTGAGCAGTATTTCCACGGGAGACAACGTGGAAGACCCCCTAACTAAAGCCTTGACTCTACAGAAACATGATCATCATGTGAGGACTAGCAAACTAAAATTCATAGGTAGTTAGCTCTAGTCCATGTGAGAGTATGTTAGAGTTGGGGTCCTGAGAACCAACAATTTTCACTTTGATTACATGAATGTACACTTATTATAAATTGTTTATTGTTCTGGGTGACTGTAATATAATAATGTCCTAGAATATTTTTTTCATTAATAAGTCTCGTAAGAAGACGAGACTCTCTCTCATGGAGTTCGCACTTGGTAATCTCCAAGATGGGATATTATGAGAACAGACCCGCTAGTAGTAATTCTGCATGTCTTGGTGTCATCAAACATTGATATCTACGAACGTGTGTAATGGTCCTTAGACGGGATGATTATCATTAACACATGTCATGACTCACGCACTTAGATTTGCTGACAAAAACCATCATGAAGACAGTTGGTGGGAAGTAGGGTATGTTGGGTGCATCACGAATGACATGTTGTTAATGGATAAGTCGAGGAAGGATTTGTCCCTTACATATTTATGGAAGTAGATATCTCAGGCCCTTTGATTGAAATAGAACTGTCACCCAAATTCCATGGCCATGGTGTAACGAAGAGTTTATTTCTGGAAGTAAATGAATGAAAAATCAAGCATATAGGTTTATGACACTTCCATGAAACATGCTTGCTGATATATTGAGACAAAGGGATTAAATTTAATGGTAAGCATTCCTATGAGGTGACACGTCAATGCAGCGTCAACTTCTTTCACTTAGGTTCCTTGACCCATAGCTAGACAGTAATCTTGGATTGTAGTCAAGCCCGCCTAATGCCAATGAGAAAGAGGACTAGAGGGTCACACAGAAGGTGTATCCAAGTATCTCAAGTATAATAAAGATTATTATAGTACGTGGTTTAATAATTATTCAAGGAAGCCCATGTCGTTTTAATGATGGAGGAATAATAAAAATGAAAACAAGATATACAGGTCGTGTATTAATGATTACACGCATTGTAGTTTTAGTCTTGCAAAGGAAATGAAAAACAAGTACATGTCATGTATTAATGATTACACGTGATGTAGTTTTATGAAAAACAAGTACATACCATGTATAAATGATTACACATTGTATAGTTTTTCTAGTTGGTATTTTGAGGAAATAATATTATTTTATTAAATGATATTTATTATAATCAGTGAGGGCTCATGTCACAGAATTAATGATTTGACATGGGGGTTTTCAATAAGAGTTAAAGAAATAAATAAAACACATAACAAGATTATTTATAGTCATAAATATATTACCTTAAGATGGATTATAAATATCCTCAAAACCCCAACCCTTTTCCTTATTCGTTGTGCACAAAAATTATGGAGAGTTCTCTCAAGACTGAAAGAACTCATTCCTCCAAGAATACTCTCAAGACCGAGAGAGATCCTCCTCCATCGGATCAAGACAATATAAGGCGGACAACAAAAGCAATGGTTTCTCTATGATAGCTCCCAGAGAATCCTTTGGTGAAATCCAGAGATACGAGGTGCGCGTGTGGATCACCGCTAGAGGAAGTCTATCCTTGGCTTCTACGACGCAATGATGAATTACATCGGAACGTGATTAGAAATATCAATGAAGAAAGAACATCATAAAAGGTACTTCTTGTTAATTAATTAAAATTATTATAATCAACCTGTGACGACCCACTTTTGTCATTCCAGGACTATTCTTCTTCTTTGTCTATTTCTGTGATTTGATCCGCGGAGTCTGAAGTTTATCATCGTATTTATCTTGGATTGATCATTGCTAATGACAAAAATCCAAGTGGGAACATCCACCCACGAGCTTCCGCTGCACCTAGGTCCTTCAACAACAACAGTTCGTTCTATTGTGTAGAAGAGATAAATAAACTATTTTATAAATACCTATAAAAACAAGCATAACTCATGTATGGATCCATGAACATGAATTGTAGCCTTACCTTTATCACATTGGGAAAACCTCTAAGCACCCTCCCAGCCAAAATTATATTAGCGATGAGATGGTGATCCCTACGCAACTGGAAATATCATAAGATATGTTCATATTGATATAACTGATTATGTATTCTCATTTGTATGAGTCACCACAGGCATCCCACAATGACATGACATTGAAAACTCCAAATATAGATCTACACATTTTATATAAGTATTTCTTCAAAATATACCAGACACCGCACCTTTAAAAATACTCATTTTATATATTTGGTTAGATATTAATCATAATTTATAAATCCAAAAGGTCATATACCTATGAATACCATCACCATTATCTCTATAATGGGTGGGTTTGACCCAAGAGATACAACATTCATAGGAATACATCTATGACACATTGAAACCTACTATTGAAATACCTAATTCCCACAATTTACAAAACAACTAGATTAATTCTCTACCAAAACCCATTGGGAATAGAATCAACAAAAACATTATATTACCGCAACGTGAACAATTCCCGGAAAATTTCACATCCATGGAAGATACCTATAAAACAATAACACCAATATATGAATTACCAGACATATCCTAAAACACAAGTAAATAATAATAACTCCATATAAGTTAACCATATCAAATTAAAAATATTTCAAAATATATTAATGTTGAAAAAAATTACTCAACCAATTAAACACCCATTGAATAATAACTCCAAAGGAATTATAAGGGAAAAAATTAATATTGACGTTAAAATTTCCAAATAATCACACTTCTAGATCAAGTTAAATATTCAAAACTGTGGTTTTAGTGAACATATCTGAATCATACAAATACAATCCTATTAATAACTCTCCATCGATGACTAGAAAGAATCTTGATGCTCATGGTAGTCATATTAATGGTGCTCAAAAATATTATATAGGAAGAAAAATATCACAGAATACTAAAGACACCTCAATATATTCAATGTATGGGATTTATTTCATTTTATTTGATAAAAGGTCACATTACCTTCATATTGTATAAATTGTAAGACTCGCAACATCTGGAATTCTTCTCAATATTATTGACCACTTAGGAGGTGATATGACTTGAATTATTTATCATTGAAAAACTATTCCCTATTAACTCTTTTCATTCTCTTATAATTGTGAATTTTGTATACTATATTTTAATGATGGGTATAAGAATTTATATCATTATGGTGGGATTTTAATATTTTCCTTCATCATCCTTATTTGGTAGAAATTGAAAAAACCACTAATTATTTCTATAAAAGGATTCCCTAATCTATGAATTCTCTTAGTGAATTGACAAATATTGAAAATATCCATCATATGATCATCCATATAAACAAAATAAATGAAATAATTCATATGAAATTCATTAAAATACTATCATGAAATCCATACCATAATTCTAGTACAATGATATTATATCTATATTTTAAAATAAGCAAACATATAAAGAAATTAAAAATCAATATAAATTATTCAATAACTCAATTTTAAAATAAAATCACAATAATTTAATCTAACACAATGAGGGTAGAAACCCCAATATTGAAAATCAAAACTTATTCCACTTTAATCATCAAAAATGATATATCCAATGATACCTTATTGTTCTCCAAATTCCTAACAGTTTTTTGAAACTTAGATTTCATATCATTCAATTATATGAAAGTAACATTAGATTAATACACATAAATCACATAAACATCATAATGGGAAACATAAGTTTATAGGAATACCCATTACCCCACATCCAAATCATCCATACTAACTCATCCACACAACAACTCTCATAGCCTGTTCTGTCCCCTATTACTATCAATCCACAATTAAATCTCCAAAACAAGCATTAGTCACTGCACGATCCTATTGAACTATTAACAACATCATATTACCCTTAACACATATCCTACATAACTTCATGCCAACAATAAAAACAAACCACATTATACAAGAATTATCATTTCAATAACCTCCCCACAAAAGCATGAAATATAGTTCATTCCCACATAACCATCCATACAACAATAATTTTATCCACATAATAGATAATCAACTCCATCACCCCAAAAACCAACAAAATAACCCACAATTGAGACTAATAATAAAATAAATAAAAAATAATACAAGAATAAAAAAATCATCATGGAAAACAATTTAGTAAATTTATTATAAATATATACATAATATTAATATGGTCTATTAAGAAATATAAATATAACCTTAAAAATCTACAATATTATTGATTAACATCACAAAATGATTAGTATTTTAGAGTAGTTGATTATATTAATTTGATTACAATAATCAAAATAATAAAATAATAATAAATATCAGTAAAACTTATTATTTTGAACTAATTTAAATAAAATGATATAGAACCTTCATAAATGAACAAATTTATAGGAAAAATAGTATCCATATTTTTATATAATATCATTAAAAAAATTTAGCATCCATAATACCATTCAATCCAATTATAATAATGATATTATAAATCAATTTTGAGGCTCCTACACTAGATTCCTAGAGCCTGTTCATTATTTTAATATATTGGCATGATTACAAGGAATCAAATCCCAAAGGACTAATAAGTTTGGAACTCTTGGAAAATAGATTACATATATGAACTTTTCATTAATATTATAAAAATAAAATAAAAATTCGATAATTATTTCAGAACAACATTATTCTACTAGATTAACCATGCATATCAGTCATAATGTACTTCTTCAAATTATGATAATATAAAACAAAAGAAAGGGGAATGCTCAAATACTCTGTATGGGTAAAAAATATAGAAGAATCTTTAATAAATAAGAATAAAATTTATAATTCATGGTATAAAACTAAAACAAAAGCCTTTTAAACATAATTAGTTTCATAATATGGAAACAATAAATCAATTAATTCCATTTAATCATTTACATGGATATTCTACTAGTTAAAAATTCAAATTTAATATCAATAACTAACCTCATAATGAGGGAATGCATAATGCTGGACATTTACACTATCAAGATATATCCCCAAGACAACTATTGTCATGATCTATCCTTATGATAGTTTATATTTGTGGTTATTAACCCATAAATGTTTTGTAATGATGTATCCTCCATAAAATGTTAAACTCCTTTGAAAAAAAATGTGAAGGGTTTTTCACCCACTAATTTCAAATCATGAGACCAATTGATGAATTCGGGGGATATAGAAGGCCCCGTCCATCACTTAATAAGTTAAATACATTCATCCTATAAAAACGGTGAAACATAAGCAACATAATCATTGATATTAAAACTAGTATACGAAATATGAATAGTTTAAACAAAAACCAAGAATTGTATCTAAATAGAGAATCCATAATCAAACTGATCATAAAACATAGAATAAAATATGGGAAATTATTTCATTAGAGATTAACCTTGATTAAGCATAAGATCCAAAAAATGATGTTGACATAGATGAAAATACTATATTAAAATAATTAAAAATATCTTGAGAAAAATATCCATTTTCCCTACAAATCATTTATATAAAAATAGCGCACTTAAAAAAGAGATTTAAAAAGAAATTATTGAATCAAAGTGTCCCATTAAAAATTAAATTTTTTTTTGCATTAACATTTTAAAACATCAATGTCCATATAAATAAATCCTTCAAATAATTTTGTAAACATAGACATTAATGAGAAATATTTAGAAGAATAAATCATTATATCATTTAAAATGATATTTTAGTTAAGGAGAGACTTTCATAAAACGTCAATAATATTCATTTTGAGAACATTTGAATGAAATTAAAAATATACATAGAATTTTATTTATAATCCATTTTGTATATATAGATAAATATATGTGATAATATTAATAATATTAAATCAGGGTAAGGATTAATTCTTTAATCATTCAAAGCATCCCATTCCACAACGAATAATTAAATCATAAGCATGATATATTCAAATGGATATTTAAATACCATGAATATAAATTTATTAATGATATAGAATATAATAGGGTCATTAAATACACCACATACAATAAATTGGTTGGGAACATGGATTATATCTCCTGAAAATTAAATGTGAGACGAAATTCCCTTATATGAGGTCTGATACTCTCCACACTTTTCTGAAAATAAAATATAATGGTTTTAAACAAATTTTAATCATCTACCAGAATCATTATAATATTTATTATATCATATCTGACTCATTTATGACTTTTTTACTTCCCTTTTATTAATAATTTCAATGTTAATGCAACATTTTGGGTAATAATTGGTTTCTTTATCGAATGCGTTTTCACCTTTTATTCATGATCATATTGAAAAGATAATTATTTACATACATCTAGAATTTATAAAATTATTTTTATATCATATTTATTATTAATATAAATATACATATAAAAGATATATATATGTGAGATTAAATAAACAATTCATGGAGATGGTAGTGGTATGTACGTATGAACGTTGTTTCTATTTTCTTATCATATTGAATGGAAGTACATGAATGAAAAATGTACATAGATACATATATATATAAATATATAAATATATATATTATTCCAATAAATTTTTATTTTATATATTTCATACTTATTAATAATATATATTTATAATAATCATTGAATGGTGAATGTGGAAGATGAATCTACTATCATCGTGCAGATGGTAAGTCACACATACGGCCGAGTGACTGTATCATTTCATTGAGGGATTGATGGTATATAATTGGAAAGAATAAGAGTATTATAGAAACAATATCATGTTATATTTATTATTTAAAATATTTATATTCATCTTTATACACATATAAATAAAATGTATATGAAAAAATTTTACACCATGATGTGGAGATGATAAGATGTATGTACGCATGTATTCTGCTATTTTTATTGCATGATGGGTAAAAGGAGGAATATGGATGTTTGATAATAATAATAATATCTTCCAATATATTAGATTCTATATTTATTACATTATTATGTATAATCATTGGAAGAGGGTGAAGATGAATAAATGAATGTTGAAAGATGTGATAAAACAATTACCTCTTTTCCGGGTATCCTCTTTTGATTTTCACAAAATGACTCAATATGTTGGCTTTAATCCCATTGTATAGCCTCTAGTATATAGTGGGATAATTTGGTTGAGGAAATTAGTAGGCTTGGCTGAGAAAATGGGATTTTAAAGTGTGAATTAAAGGGAAGGAGAAGTACCCTTGTATAAGAGAGGTGAGGGGCACTTTTGAAAGATCTTAAAATATTAATTTATTATAAATATATTTTCAGTTAAAAATTTTAAAAAGTGATTTATTTCGAG
This sequence comes from Viscum album, assembly GCA_963277665.1. Lineage (NCBI taxonomy): Eukaryota > Viridiplantae > Streptophyta > Magnoliopsida > Santalales > Viscaceae > Viscum > Viscum album. The sequence goes on along the minus strand of OY728127.1, from coordinate 435,555,319 downwards.
AATAAGATGTTTATGGGTCTAAATACTCTCAACAAATTAATTTTAGACATGTTTAGGTCATAAAATTAACATTATTTTCTGGATTTAACTCCTAGATAAATAGTTTAACTCTTACCATGTCTTCTTGTAAATTTACGCTATAGGGTTAATCTAGTTACTATAAAATGAAAAATTGTCCCCAATTAGATAACTTATAAAATATTTAACATTATACATGTTATTTGGCCAATAATTAAATTTTTATAACTTTTATATGGTTTAATAAAATAGTAATTACTTTTAGATATCATTTAGTCAATTTAAATACTATTAAATATTTTAATTTTTAAAAATATCAATAAAACAAGATAACATATAACCAATACTTCAAATATGTCAGAAACATGATTATGTTCTCTATATCACTATTTTATGTAATTAATTAATTGAAATTATATTTATTTTTATATTTTTAATATCAATTATTTGATATCTTAATTAATTAATCAATTATTTCATCATCATTGTATAACCATTTAATTTACTTATTTAATGTATAAAATTTATAAATAAATTATAATGATATATAAAAATTTCTTATATTTCAAATAATATTTATATTCACCCATATCACTTATATAACATCATATTAAAAGTAAAATAGTTCTTCACATTTGAATATGACATATTAAACTTTTCATTAAATAAAATATAATAAATGTTCTAATCTAATATATATGGATTAAATATGATCATATTTCGAACCAAAGGTTGATTTCAGTTGATAAATACAAATCTAATGAAATTTGGACACGTTTTAGGGTAATTTTATATTGTTATAATACCATTTTTAACTTAATTACCCTGTTTACCTTTAACCATGGTAAATAAAATTTCAATATTACCATTCACAATCATTTATTTTGATCCTATTTGACCATATTTTTCATACTGATTACAACCATATGTTTCATATTTTCAATATAAAATTCAATGATGTAGTAAAAATTACATTTAATGATAATCTATAAATGTAGGTAAAAGGCGGGTAAAAAGATGATAAAAGGGTTAAATGAATTTTTTTATCTAATTATTTTATAAAAATGATTCCAATGAACTACATTAGATTAATATATGCATTATTTTTCTATTGGGACACTAAAATAAATTTAAATTATAATAATTATTTAAATGAAAAGTTGGGTTTCTAACAATAATATAGTGTTTTCACTATTTATCAAAAATTGAATGTTTCCAAAAAATAAAAAATTTACCATAAACTAATTTTCATATTCTGAATTAAAAAATCAAGTATATTTTTCCAAATTAAATTTCTATGAATATATGAAATTAATTTTATTATTGTTCACACAAGGACATAAAAAGTAGTTCTATTGAGAAAATATAATTTATAAATATATAACTATTTTACAGAAACTTATAAATTTCATTTTAAATTTTTTTTATTTATGTAAAAAAAATTAAAAACATTTAATAATTATTTATTACTATTTATATTACTATATTTGTTGGATAATTTATGAATATATCATTTAAATAATGTTAACACTATAGTGATGTTTCACATAGAATTAATCATTCATGTAATGCAAGCCAATATAGTGTTGCGTGAAACATAAGTTATTGATGATAACATACCATGAAATATTGGGGTGTTACATTCTCCCATTTTTCAAAAAAGTTCATCCTCTGAATATAAAATCAGAATTGAAAATGAAGGGTTAGGATTTTCAAAATATCTTTATTGAAATCGCAGATCAGAAATTGTATTAGTGACACCACCATTTTAAAATAAATAAAAGTAAGTATGAAGGTCGCCCTACATAACACATACTAGGGTTCCATGTAAGAACCTGAACCTTCTTTTCTGGTATGAGTTTTATTTTATGGTGTTTTTGAGAAAAAAGAGAAGTATTTGGAAATTTATGGAGTACAAGTCGTGTACATTTGAGTGAATGTTTTGTACACTGTTTCTATGGATTACCATGTATTGGACATGTAACAGCCAAGTACATGGCTGTGTGGGGTGATCTAGAGACTGCCTAAAGCTGGGACTAGTTAAGGTAAGGACACTCCATGTACATTTAAAGAACATGTCGTGTAATTTTATTTTTAATTGTTATATTGTACCGAGTCACGTCTAATTGATAGAAAACTATTCTTCTAGGATTGTCTCATCCAGGAGTGACAGATACCGATACATATTCTTCGGGCCTCCGACCTGTCATCCATTTTCCAAATCGAACTCTGTTGATTTTGATGGAATCACATAGGTGAGTTCTTCCTTCTTTTAGAGCCTCATATCTTGATTTCTTCTCTCTCATGAGATATCAATGGTTGAAAAAATTGAAATTTTTTTAGATCTACAACGTTTTAGGTCCATTCAAGGGTTGACGTTCGAGAGTATTCTTCGTACAATGATGAGGTAGGTGGTTTGTACCTTTTTGTAGTTAGTCTTTAAATTGTACATGAAAAAGTGCCCAATACCCTAGAACGGGGTATTGCGTCTTTATGGATTTTATCCATGTTATTGCATGTTATGAATTGTGTGGCTGATTAGAGGTTTTTTTATTGTGAATAGGGTTATTTTTTTCCATTCTATGGATTTTTTTCCCATGTTTGATTGATATTGACCATTTGGTCTGGAATTTCCTATTAGGCTGCTTACTCTTCATGCCTATTATTGTTAGGATTGAGTGAATTTTATCTGATTCAGGTATATTATTGTAGCAATTTTGAAAAGTAGTTCTTGAAAGCTATTATCCAAGTAGTTCATAAGGTTTACTATGGCTGTTGAACATCGTTGAGCACGATTGACTTACACAGGGCTGTGGGAACCTAGTGTATTAGGGAATAGGGGGAATGGACACTATGGATTTCTCCAAAGTGTCTATTTACTTTTCATGTTGCGAGACCATAGGGGGGATTGACATCGGTGCTCCCTCATATTGTATTTAGTTCCACATTGTGAGATCGTAGGGGGGATTGGATGTTGAGTGCTTCACTATAGTGTCTGTAGTTTAATGATAAAGGCCACATGGGGAATTGATGGTGAGTGCTTCCATAGATATTCTATAATAAATATGAACCTGAGGGGTTATACTATGAGTACTTAATAGAAGGTTTCTTGTGTTTTATTAGTTGAACCAGAAGGGTTAGGCTGTTAGTACTTCTAATAGGGTAACTTGTTTTGGTTTAACTCCTTACTTGATAAATCAAAATGGATGTTACAAAAACTACAGAATTGTTTACTTTTGAGTACTTCCTTGTTCACTGCATCATTTTTCATATTGCTTAAAATTTATATTTAAACACTGTTAGGCACATATCATTGGGTGTTTGCCTAATGGGATTCTTCTCACACCCTATTTGGCCATGCTTTTGGGCCCAAACAGATTATATTGCTTCAAGTATAGATAAGGGAAAGCGCCCTTCAACATCAGGTACATGATTTCGGTGGAGATGGAGAGCATGAGACCAAGATGAGTCTTGGGATGCTTCTATATTTATTTCATTTTTTCCTTTTTTATATTGTTTTAGTAATGTATTTTAGCATTGTGACTTTTTTGGCTTCTTCCCTAAACATATGTAACATGCTTCATTTTTACATGTCCTCCAATTGTTTATCTACTTGATTTCTTCCATTGTTTACTATTGTATGGTATTATTACTACTTACTCTATTATTGTATGTTTGTTTTTGATATTTTATTATACCAATGAGGTCACCGTTTCCCCACTATCACACCCAAGGCCCTCACTTCTAGTCTGAAGCTTATGGCATTTGGGGAAATGCGCTTGAGGCCATGTGACCAACCCGGTACGGGACACCTCTGGGCATTGCCTGTAACCGGGACGTCACAAAGTGGTATCAAAGGGAATTATATTCTTCTTGACATAATATTTGGAGATTATATCCATGGATAGGATGGAATATGTACCTGGTAATAAGATGTACTCGGGAGTAGCTAACCTGTGTACAGGGAAAACCCAATTTAACTCGTATATTTCAATTTTTATGGTTTTTCAATTATTACATTTGATTTGATATCACTGTTTGGTTCTTCACATGTTTAGTCCAGTTATTATTGATATTATTGAGGATTTATTTATTTTGAAACCCGATAATATGATTGCATTCCATCTCATGCATCATATAGGAACTTGCAAGAGATCACATGTCATGTATTAATTCCGTGACATGTAGGGTGAATTACTGATTTCAAGTTGTTGTGATAGATGTTGTGATAGATATTCATGTTTTTGTGATTGACGCCTTTATATAATACATTATCTTTTTTAGGGTATTTCTAATATGTACAGTTTTATTTGAATTTCCACCAATCAAAGGATCTTGAGGTGTTATGGGCCCTCATGGGTCGGAATTTAGTGGGTCATTGATTTGTTATTTCTTTTATATGACATGAGTATGTTTCCATGATTTTATTCGCTGGGATTATTGTCCCCCACAGATCAGAATTTGGCACTTTAATGTTGGTTATAGTGTTTTTATGGGTTCTGAGGTAGTTTATGTGGCTTACTCTCTAGAAAAACCAAGAATACACTATGTGTATTGCTTAATACACGCCATGTATCCTTCTGTTCAGGAAGGAATTGTTTTTTCTTTAGTACACACCATGTACGTTAATTCCATGATTTGTAGTCTCAAACTGTGTCACTGGATGAGTGGGTAGAGACACAGGGTTGTGAAATCCTTGGTGTAACATTCCGTGTACCGAACATACATGTCGTGTGCATAGACCATGTGTCCATACATGTGACCAATGAAACATGTGGATTATGGGTAGTTAGTACACGTCGTGTCTGTCACAAACACGCCATATAGGGTCATCTGTGTAATGTTCTGTGTCAATAACAACACGGCTCGGTGAAGTTCATTCTAGTACATGTCATTTCTTGAACGAACACGCAGTGTAGTCATATTCTCGGAAAACTGTGTGGGTTTTTCAATGTGGAAGATCTTGGGTATGGGAAAACGATTTAAGTACATTCCATGTCTTAGGAGAACACACCATGTGTATGGGCTGTTACACGACCAGGGTTGGTAGAAGTAAACACCCATGTGAAATCTTAATGGAAACATGCCATGTAGGATTTGTACATACCGTGTATGAACCTTTGAGAAATATTTAATGATTTCATTATCATGTTACATTTATTAAACTTATATGTTTCAGTCCTAGTTAGTCTTGATCTACGGTGTGTGTTTGACCTTGTAGAGTCATTCCAACGAGATGTCCTATGGTTTTATGATAGTAAAAGGGCAGTGACCAGACACCAGAGATGGAAAATCTGGAACTGCCAGCAGATCCTCCAATCATGCTTGTCTTCGAACTAGCGGTTATTCTGGATGCAGGTTCTAATGCACAGTTCCGAGAAGACTTCATGAGGTTTATGCAGACCATCTGAGGAGTACCTCCTCTTTCCCCATCTATGACATATTTGATGTGGGTTTTTCAGCAGCAACATCCTCCCACCGTTATAGGGGATAGAGGACCTTAGGATGCTGATTCAAGGTAAGAAGTCATGATATCGTTCTTTGAGAAACTAGAGATGCCTCCAAAGTGGAGGGTGAAGCTTAAAAAGTATATCCTTAGGGATTCCACAAAGAGATTATGGGATGTGTTATCATAGGTGGTACAACAACATGTTATGGATTTGGATGTTTTCGAGTGTTCCTTCTAGGATTACATCTACCCGAAAACATTGAGGGATGATCAATCCCAAGAGTTCATGAATCAAGAACATAGTACGCTTTCTGTCATGGAGTACTCTTCTTGCTTCATAGAGCTACATTGCATCACACTCATCCCAGGAGGTGATGATTTATTCCCGTCAAGGAAGATTGAGTATGGTATCAGGAACAACATCTGATCTCAATTTAACATCATAAGGTCTACTTTTTTCACCTCTATAGTCAACCAGGTGCTGATCATAGAGAGAAATATGAGGGATTCAAGAGCTGTGAGCCCAAGCGGCCTGGCATCTAGAGTTTTTAACCCTACTACTGATAGTAGGAAGTGACAAATATTGTCTACGCGCTAGGATCCGAGGAAGCATAAAACTTCTTTCGGTAGCTAGGTAGTGTGCTACAAGTGCGGGAACAATGGGAATACGAGGCCACATTGCCCGAGAGACCAAGTGGAGTGCTGATATTGCAGAATGATGGGCCATCTTCAACGGTTTGGTTAGTTTTTGTCACCGGAAGCTAGTGATCGTGCTTCATATATGAATACTTGTTTAGGAGAAGGACCATCAGTTTATCATCAATCTTGGAACTGAAATTCTTCTAGTTGTTCAAGATGAGGTGGAGATCTTGGCCATTATATCCAGCCACCAGTATTTCAACGACAACAGGGTGGATCAGCTAAAGGTGGTCAGGCAGGGTCACAAGGCCACAATACAGGCGATACATTTTCAGTGGAGTAGACCCAGTATGAGTAGGATCCTAGACCCTCTACATTTTGAGGTACTATTATAGTTCTCTAATTCTTAGATTCGGTACTTTTCGACATAGGTACATCCTATAGTTTCATATCTGTTTCTATTATGGAGAGCCCTGGCCTCTGTATCTTTACTTCTATTGAAGTCTTGATGTTGGACATTCTGTTAGGGAAAATAGTTGCTATTGTACATCAGTGCAAGGAGTTCCCTCTTGAGGTTGGTGGGTGTCACTTCTCATGGGGCCTCTATGTCTTAGATATGACGGGATTTTTCATCATTCTTGGAATGGGCTAGTTAGTTCCCTTCCAGGATGTTGTTGATTACTATTGTTGTAGGGTGAGTTTTACGTTACCTGAAGGAATATTCTTTCAACACAAGGGAGAATGGGAGGTCCAGGAAAGAAAAGCGGGACCCAAGAATCATTGGTTGGGAGGAGTTACAACCTAATTTTCTATTCTATATTTAGATGACCAGGGGACATCACAGTTGGACATTCCTCCATTGGTCGATCGATTCAGTGATGTATTTATAGAGGAATTGTCGGGTTTACCTCTAGAGCGAGAGGGAGACTTTTCTATTGATATCGTTCCAAGATATTTATCAGTGTCCATTCCTACTTATAGGATGGATAAACCATAGTTATAGGAGCTCAAGATTAAGTTGAAGGAGTTACAGGCAAAGGGTTTCATCCGACCCAGTACTTCTCCTTGGGGATTGAATATTCTGTTTTCTAAGATGGTGGATGGTACCCTCAAACATTGTGGGGATTATCGGAAGATAAACTAGTTGATAGTAAAGAACTGATATCCCTTGACGGGGATTGATGATCTCTTTGATCATCTATGAGGATCCCGGGTGTTCTCTATGATTGAAATGATATCCAGTTACCATCAGTTTCATATTTGACCATCAGATATAGCTTTAACAGCCTTTCGGAGAAGGTATAGTCTATACGAGTATGTGGTTATGCCATTCAGTCTCATGAATGTGCATGTAGTTTTCATGGCACTAATGAATTGAGTATTCCATCCATACTTGGATTCATTCATGGTAGTCTTGGTGGATGATATCTTGATGTACTCTCACACTAGACAAGACCATGCAACACATCTTGATATCATTTTGAGTACACTAAGAGAGAATTCGTTATATGATATGCTCCCAAAATTCCACTTTTGGATGGACCAAATTCACTTCTTGGGTCATTTCATCTTAGAGACATGAGTGTTATTAGACCCAGAGAAAGTGAGATTAGTAGTTTCCTAGGAGCAACCAAAAAATCTCTTTGATTTATGGAGTTTTCTTGTGTTGGCTAGTTGCTACGAATGTTTTATACAGGACTTCTCACGCTTTGTAGTGCAACTAATAGGCCTACTTAAGAAAGGTGTGAAGTATCTGTGGACTGATTCTTGTGAGTTATAATTTCAGGAGTTTATTGGGAGGTTAACATCAGCAAAGATACTAGTATTTCCAGATTCGGAAAAGATCTATACTTCTTACTATGATGCATTAGGTATCAGGATGGGATTAGTGCTTATACAGGGGGAAGGAGTCGTTGTATTCGGGTCTCGGCAGTTGAGGCCACGTTAGAGTAATTACCCGACGCATGATCTTGAGTTGGCTATAGTTGTTCATGCCTTACTTTGTTGGAGACATTATCATTTGGGATAGAATTTTGTTGTTTTCACCAACCAAAAAAGTCTCAAGTAAATATTTACTCAACGTGATCTGAATTTGAGACAGCGATGTTGGTTTTAGTACCATCAGTCTTTTGAAATTGAGCTTTCCTACACGACTGGGAAAGGAAATGCAGTGGCTAATGTGTTGAGCAGGAGGACTCAAATATAGGCAGTTCAATAGGTCAAAAGTGAGTGGAATCTTTTGGAACTGTTTTATGAGATTCATTTGGAGGTTCACGGCAGATAAGGGAAGACGTTTCTTTCATCTGTAGTTGTTACCTCTACTATACATGATCGAGTGCGAATGAGGCAGCTATCAGATTATGAAGGCCTATACCTATGAGAGACTGAGTCAGGAGATGACACTATTCCTGGATGGAGCATATATGAGGATTAGATCTTGAGTTTTCATCGGCACGTATGGGTGTCAGCAGACATACACGAGGAGCTGATGTGAGACATTAAATCCTCATTTTGGGTAGTTCATCCTTGTGTCACCAAGAAGTATTGAGATCTACACCGTTAGTATTAGTGGCCATGTATGAATAGTGATTTTGTTAGGTTTTTAATGAGGTGTTCCACCTGTCAGTAGTAGAAGGCGGAGCATCACCAACCATTATGGATTTTGTAGCAGTTACCCATTCCCGAGTGGAAGTGGAATGATGTCGTGATGGATTTCGGGATAGGCTTACCGAGGTTGCCTCGAGGGAATGATGTAGTATGGGTTGTAATTGAAAAACTCATAAAGTTTTATCACTTATTTTCTATCAAGGAGACCTTCAAGGTCGATGATCTTGGAAGGCTATACATCCAAGAGATTGTACATCAATATGGGGTTCCACAGTCCATTGTTTCAGACAGGGACTCTCGTTTTACTTCATGGCTTTGGCAGTGGTTCCACACTCCATTATTTCAGAAAGGGACTCGCGTTTTATATCTTGGGCTTGGTAGAAACCACATAGGTATTTTGGTACACAGGTACTTCTGATTACTTTATACAACCCCCAGACAGATGGAAAATCCGAGATTAGGATTCAGGTGCTTGAGCAAATGCTTTGAGCATTCATCATTGATTTTGGAGGTTCTTGAGAGAAGCACATACTACTTTTGGAGGTTTCCGACAATAATATTTTTCAAGAAACAATTCAGATGGTACATTTTGAGGCTTTATATGGTAGTTCATGCCAATCACCCTTATGTTTGATTGAAGCAGGAGAGGTCACTATACTGGGAGCTCATCTTGTCCAGGAATGAATGGAACAGATATAGTTGATTCAAAAGAGGATGGCTATTGCACAGTCACGATAGAAGTATTATACTAATCGATAGAGACAACCTCAAGAGTTTGATGTAGGAGATCAAGTTTTTCTATATGTCACACCGAGTTAGGAAAAAAGGAGGATTAGGATACAAGGCCAGCAATCACTGAGATATGTTGGACCATTTGATGTTTTGGAGTGGGTCTGGCCAGTTTCTTATCTGTTGTTGTTACCTCAGATGTACCAGGAATTGCATGAAGTCTTCTACATTTCTCAGCTATGACGTTACTTCTCTGACCCATATCATGTTTTCCAACATGAGGAGGTTGATTGAAAGGTGGATTCCTCGTTCGAGGAGCATCCTTTCTGGATTATTTATGGTAGCGCGAAGGTTCTCTATGTCCGGTCTGTTCTTATGGATTGGGTCTTATAGCATAATGGGCAGGTATAGGATGAGACTTGGGAGAGGGAGGCGGATTCACGATCGTAGTGGTAGGAGATGTTCGATGATTCATCTTCTACTCCACATTCTTATTGAAATTCATTGAAAATTTTCTTTAAGGGGGATATTTGAAAGAACTTGGACCTTCTTTTCTGGTATGATTTTTTTCTCTTTTTTTGAGAAAATTATGAGTGTATTTAAATTTAAGGAGTAAACACCATGTACTTTTGAGTACACGTCGTGTACTTAGTTTCCATGGGTGACCGTGTAATTTTAATGGACCAGTTGTGTACTTTTATTTTTAATTGTTATGTTAGACTGAGGTCGCATCTAATAGAAAGAAACATCTTCTTATTGGTCTGTCTCGTCCAGGAGCGATGGATACCAAAAAATCTTCTTCAGGCCTCCGACTCATCTTCTGTTCTCATAATCGAACTTCATCGGTTGTGTTGGAATTTCATTAGTGAGTTCTTCCTTAATCTAGAGCCCCATCTCTTGATTTCTTATCTCTCGTGAGATATATTTGGTTGAACATTTTCGATGTTTTAATAGATCTACCATGTTCTAGATCAATTCAAGGGACAACATTCGAGAGTGTTCTTCGAACAATTCCGAGGTAGGTGGTTTGTGCCTTTTTGTAGTTAGTCTTTGATTTTTATGTGGAAAAGTTCCCAATAACCTAGAACGGGGTATTGCGTGCTTAGGGATTTTAGACCTGTCATTGTGTGTTATGCCTTGTGTACCTGAGTAGTGGTTGTTTGATTGTGAATAGGGTTATTTCTTCCATGATATGGATGTTTTGACCATGTTTGTTTGTTATTGACTATTTGGTCTGGCTTTTCCAGTTAGGCGGCTAGATTTCCATGCCTAGTATTCTTAGGATGGAGTGTTTTTTATCTAAATCTATTATATGCTTGTAGCTGTTTAGCCATGTATTTATTGAAATATTTTAGACAAGTAGTTCTTAAGTTTAACTTTGGTTATTGAACATCATTGTGCGTGACTGACTTACACAGGGTTGTGGGAACCTGGTGTAGTAAACAATATGGGGAATGGAAGCGGAGGGCTTCCCCATATTGACTTTTTACTTTTCATGTTGTGAGACCATAGGGGGGATGTAGGTGATTACTCCCTTAGAGTTTCTATAGTTCCACGTTGCGACACCACAGGGGGATTGGATTTTGAGTACTTCGCTAGAGTGTCTGTAGTTTACCAATAAAAGACCATAGGGGGAATTGATGGTGAGTGCATCCTCAGAGAGTCATTACTAAAGCTAAAACAAATGGTTAAGACTGTGAGTACTTCCCAGAGGTTTTCTTATGTTTGATTGGTTAAACTAGAGGGGTTAGGTTGTGAGTACTTCCCAGAGGGTTTCTTGTTTTTGTTTAGCTTCTTACTTGGTAAATAAATATGAATGCAATTGAAACTATAGGATTGTTTACTTTTGAGTACTTCCTTATTTACTTCTTGATATTGTTTATTACCTTAAATTTATATTAACAGACAGTTAGGCACAAATATTTGGGTGGTTTGCTATTGGTTTTCATCTCTCACCCTATTTGGGTCATGTTTTTATGCCCAAATAGATTATATTGCTGCATGTATTGGTAAGGTAAATCACCCTTCAATGTAATGTACTCGATTTTTGTGGAGCTCGATAGCATGGGACCAAGCTAAGGCATGCAATACTCCTAGATTTGTTTACTTTTTTTCCATGTTACTTTGGAATAGTATTGTATTCTAGCATTGGGACTTGTTTGGATGCTTTCATAGACATAAGTGACATGCATCATTTATATATGTTCTCTAGTTTTTTATCTACTTATAGTCTTCCTCGGTTTACTATTGTATGGAATTATTATTGCTTCCTGTATTTTTATCTGTTTATTTTCACTGTGTTACTCTGCTAATGATTGCATAGTTTCCCCACTATTACCCCAAAGGCCCTCACTACTAGTCGGCAGCCTCTGGCATTTGGTGAAATGCACATGAGTCCATGTGACCAACCGGGTATGGGCACCTCTGGGCGGCACCCAGAACCGGGACATTACATTTCATATAAGAAAACATGGATGTGGAAGATAAATATAACCTTAATGTTTTGATGGGGAGTGATAAGGGACATGGTCAGGAAAACATTAACATTCAAAAATCTAAATTTTTGTGATGATCAAATGGACCATTGGATTCATTTGAAATGAATGAAATAGGAATTTTTTTTTATTTTAAGATCCTTCCCAAATAGTTTAAGAAAATTTTACTATTAAAATAAGTACTTATTTAGTTTCTTCACATTTCATATGTATAATATCATCCATTGGTTTTTCTTCAATCTATTTTTACTTCATCACATAAGCTAGGAAAGGAATGTTCAAAATGAATTTTTCATTACTGAAGATATTTTAATGCCCACAAGAATTTCTTTTATCCTATAAATGATTTTTGAAACAAACAAGGTTAGCCCAAAGTATCCAATAAATAATAATTTAACCACAATAATTAATATCCAATGTTAAACATACTCCATTTCAATGATAAGACTTATCCAAAATACATCCATCCAAATTTTCTGTCCAAAAAGGTCTCTACATTTCCAAAATTCATTATATTATCCACACAATATAATGTAACACTAATTGTCATATATATTTATCACATTAAGAACAATAATGAAATCATTCATACTTACAATTACTTAGTGAAGAAGTAATGCACTAAAATCCACACATATTACATTATTCTAATAACCAAATCACTATTGATGAATTAATTCATGATTCCCAATAAAAAATTACATTAATCATTACACATCACTCTAAAACCCATAATTAAGCATCAACATCATATTATATAATAAAAACTTCATTTCATTCCCCTTTTTAATCACTTTATCATCATTAGTATACCATTTCATGTTTAACCTTGCTGATTCTATCCATTTAATAAAACTCAAAGAATAAAGGGATAAATACTAATCATTATGATATTCTCATAAATAATCATTTATAGGATATCTAAATTATACCATCTTCTTCTCGATACATATTTCCTTAGGATTAACCTAGTTTATCCATTATCAAATATAATGGAATATATCGTATACATAAACTTATCCTCAAATTCATTAATAGGACTATGTTTTCTTATATATGTTCCTTAAATAAAATTAACATGATTGTTACTGAACTTTCTTTGATACCAACTATAACACCTTGACCAAATAATACCGGAGCCAATGGATTATTTCAATACATCAGCATTATTACAAGTATTAGAATCCCAAATGACGGATCAATTTAGTAGTCTTTGAAAATAGAATACCTATAAAAAACATTCATTGCAATCAAAAAAATATAATTAATCATAGATAATGCTTTTAGAACACCATTATTATATAATCAAAACCCTTAATATTAGTAATAATAATATTCTTGGAATCATGTGAAAATAAAACATAAGAAAGAGGTGAGATCAGATGCTAAATAAAGGTAAAAAATATAGCTTATTCTATCATAAATAAGAATAATATTTTTAAGGTAAGGTTTATAACTGAAAAAAAAAGCATTATAAACATAACCATTAGGATAGTATGGAAAGAATTAATAAATTAATTCAATTTAATCATTAAAATGTATATTTTACTAGTTGAATAATCATATGTAATATAAATAAAAAATATCATAACGGGGGAATGCATAATGTCTAGCATCGGACCAATCCGTATTTATCCTCGAGAAAGGAACTGTCAAGATCTATCCTCATGAGATTTTATGTCCATGGATAGAAACCCATCAAATTTATGTCCAGATCTATCCACCTGATAAATTTAAATGTATTTGGAATCAAATGTGAAGTGTTTTTTGCCAACAAATTTCATTTCATGGGACCTACTGATGCATTAAAGAGCTATATAGCGGCCCCACCCATCACTTACTAAGTCCAATAAATTTCTCATATGAAAATGGTGAAACATAAACAATATAATCATTCATCTTAAAACTGGTATACAAAATATGAATACATTAACCATAAACCAATAATGGTATTTAAAGAGAATATCCATAATTTAACATATCATAAACCATTCAATAAAATACTGCAAATGATTTCATAATAGATCAACCTCAATTAAGAATGTGTTCCAACAAAGGATGTTGACATAGGTGAAAACAATCTACTAAAATAATTATAAATATATTGACAGAAGTAACCTTTTTTATTTGAAATAATTTATTAAAAAATGAGAACTTAAAAAAAGGGATTTAAAAAGGGATTTTTGAATAAAATTTTCCAATAAAACATTGATGATTTTGAAACAATTAACATATTAAAACATTCAACTCCATATAAATAAATAATTAAAATCATTTTAAAAACATGGGAATTAATGTGAATGATTTAGAATATTAAATCGTTAAAACATTTAAATAGATGTTTTAGTAAAATATCCCCTTACATAAAATATTAAAAATATTACTTTTGAAAACATTTGAATGAAATTTAAAATTGACCTAAACTATTATTCATAATAAATTATATACATATAGATAGATATGGGTGAGAATATCATGAATATTGAAATGGAGAAAGGATTAATTATTTAAACTTTCAAAGCGTAACATACCACTTTGAACATTTAAATCATAATCCCGATAACATCAAATGAATCATTAAATACCCTGAAGATAAATGAAGTCGTGATATGAAATATAATCAAGGAAGTACATACACCATATATGTAATGACCCTATAATTCTAATTGTATTGAGAGTAAAACGTGTCATTAATTGGCCTTAAGTTACTTCCCCAATAATCAAAAGGCTGGAAGAAAATGTCAAAGGGATTCAAATACTAGTGGTGGATGATTTATCCTTATAGAAATAAAACCGTAAACAATATAACCATAACCAAACATCTCATTATATGATTTATGAATAAAAGTAAGGTAAATCAAATACATTATTTATATCAAACCAGTCCAAAGTGCACAACAACGGAAGACCAATCAAGTTTTAAAGTAAATAGCTTAATGAAACAAAATAATCCAAAAGGAAAAAATTACTCCATGATCCCCTATATCAATTCTCCACTATCACCAAACAACCCATGTATCACGAAGTGGTTCTAAAAACATGTGATATGTTACCTTTTCTCCTATCCTAGAAGATAGCATTTACAAAAGCACCAAATTTGAAAAAAAAAGGTTTGATTATAACCCTCACTAGATTTCCCGAATGACTTCCCTACTCATTCCACTTAGATTGATGAGTTATCAACATTTACATAAAATTCATTATATAAAAAAATTCATAAAACATTGTACAAATAATATAAAAAAGATTTCAAAATGATTTATAACCAATGAATAAAGGTACAATTGATACAAATTTTCCAGGAAGTTAAATTTCCATAAAAATAACAAAAAAAATTAAAAACATTCTTCAATATTCATTTGGCATACCTAATCAATTCAAAACATCAACATAACCAACCATGAATGCTCCCTGATGATAGTTCCATACTCATGAGTTGTTTCTGACTGATCTACCAATTCATCACTATGAAATTATATCCCATTTACCAATAACCCTTTGGAACCAAGGAAAATTTAATATTTTAACCAATCCCAAAATATGAAATACTAACTCACATGCCAATATTCCCACGGATCAAGCCAAAACACCTTTTCAATAAAACCACCATTTTATTTAAAACCATTATTCTGTCATGACCATTTCTAAGAAAACCCATTACAATAAAATGAACTTTTATGTAAAACCCCCTATCTAAAAAACCATTTAGATATTCTAGAAAATCCTCAATTAAAAATATCCATTATATATTCATGAAACTAAAACAACTTTAACAAACAATTCACCAAGAACACAGAATTCCAAAAAAACAATAAATCATAAATAAGATGATTTATTTCATTTATAGATACAATATTTCACAATAATTTTCATTCAATTTAATCAATTTGAAACTAATTTAATAAATTCTGTCAAGAGGTGATGAGTCTGAATCTATCTAACCTAATGGTTTTGACGAAATCCAACAATGGACGAAGAACACACTAGAATTGTGTTGATTCTCCACAAAAAAATAGCCTTATTTGTCTTCCCCTACAAACTAAAAACCCAAATAACAATAAATTTGGAATAGAAAAATACATATATACCCATAAAAGGATTATTTCTGAGAATTAAAGGGGATAAGAGATGTAGATCTAAGTAAATCTAATGAAATGCGATTAGAATGAAGAAGAATGTCAATTACTGTGAGAATTGAGCTTAAAAACGGAAAGGGTGGGCTCCAGATCGGTTCTAAATTGGTGGGGAGGGGTTCTACAACCTCCAGAGGAGAGAAATATATAATTAGGGCTATTTAAGAGCCTAAAATTAAAAATAGGAGATAAAATTGTATGAACCTTAAAAATAGGATCTTACTTTTTCCCTGTGCATGGCTAGACCACACTATTAGACAAATTGTACGCTAACCATGAGTTAGCTACTAACTTAAGGAAACCCTTGCATCGACCTCTCACATGGCCACCCTAACCATGTTCAATCTGTGCCGATGCTACTACTTCAAAACTATAACTGTGCACTATTTCTCTTTAGATATACACACAGTTTTGACCAACCATGTCTAGCCTGTGTGCATCTACTTTATCCCACAAAAAAATATGTACAATTCACCCAACTCACATATCATTCACCCTTACACATTATATCCATATAAATCATCATGTAAGGTTACATACTAGAAAATGAGGGTACTAAATTCTCCCCATCATTGGTCTTTCCATCCTCGAAAAGTAGAAAATTGTTGCTTCCCTGAATGAGTTATGGCTATTGCTCTTTCATTTCCATCTCGTGTTCCTAAGTCTCTTCCAAAATCTGAGAGTGTTTCCACAATACCCATACTAAACTAATTGTTTTTTCTCATAAGACATTCTCTTTCCTATCCACAATCCGCACCATAAATTGTACTAACAATGCATCTGGCTTTATGTTAGCAAGATCTCATTTGATCACATGGTTAGGATAAGGCTGATACTTCATCAATTGAGATATGTGGAACAACATATGTACCGCACTGAACTATGGTGTCACTGATAACTGATATTACACCTCTCCAACCCATTCTAGTATCTTGAAATTCCAATTCACCTAGGACATAACTTTCATTTCTTTCTAAAACAATAATGTCCATGACTTTTAGAGATCCTCAAGAACACATGATCACTCACAACGAATGAAGACGGTATTCGACGATGATCCCCATTAGATAACTACACATATGATCCATATCCATATACTTTCAAATAAACTGAAACTTCTCCAAATTTTATTGGAAAAGACTATTAACAACTAGTGAAGCCTCCCTTGTTTCAACCCAACATAATGAAGATCAATAAGGACCATTCAGACTCTCGAGGACATGCTCCGCGCATGAGTCCTCGACTTTGGTCGTAGCTGGGAGGATCACCTACCCTTGGTGTAGTTTGCGTACAACAACAGCTACCACTCCACCATCAGGATGGCACCGTACGAGGCGTTGTACAGCCAACCTTGCAGATCTCCTTTGTGCTGGACTGACCCTAGGGAGTCAGCACTTGTGGGACCAGAGATGGTCCAGGCCACGACAGAGAAGGTCCAGGTCATCCAGGAGCGGATGAGGACAGTTCAGAGCCGGCATAAGTCTTATGAAGACAGGAGGCGGAGGCCACTGGAGTTTGAGGATGGTGACCACGTCTTCTTGCGGGTCTCACCTCGACGTGGTATAAGGAGATTTAGCCGAGGCGGCAAGTTATCTTCGTGCTTCATCGGACCCTTCCAAGTTCTCAGCAGGATTGGCGAGGTGGCTTATCGCCTAGCTCTACCACCTCAGTTGCACCGGGTGCACGACGTCTTCCACGTGTCTCAGCTGAGGATATACGTGCACGACCCGACGCACATAATTGACCATGGGGAGCTTGACGTTGACGATGGGGTGACTTTTACGGAGGTCCCGGTGGAGATCGAGGATCGACAGGAGCGGGTCCTACGTGGACGGTTGATTCCTCTAGTGCGCATTATATGGAAGCACGGGAATCTCCAGGAGAGCACTTGGGAGCGGGAGGCTCAGATGCGTGCTCAGTACCCTCATTTGTTTCCCTAGTTTTGATGTATCTTTACGGGGACGTAAATCCCTGAGGTGGGAGTAATGTAAAGACCCGTAAAATTCAAGGGAAATATTTTCTTAATTTTTTTTGGAATTTTACAAGAGCGCGGTTTCTGACGGCACCTGATTCCGAGGCCCGGTGTGCCCGGAATTAATTTCCGAAGTTTGGTTCGGGTACGTTCAGTGAACGAACGAGCGGGAATTTCTAACTTTTGAACCGGTTCCCGGAATCGAATTCCGAGGGCACCGATGAACTCGCAGCGCCAATATTCGCTTAAGGAGACCTTTTCCGAGGTTGCGTTTTATGCGGGTTGAGAGTTAGTTTTGGGAGAATTGAAATGAAGTTAAATAAAATGTGGAAACACATTTTATTTTTAACCATGTTGGTTATATCCTCCCAAAAGGAGTTAGAGGTGGGACCCACATCCACTTAACCTCCCTTGAGAGGATTAAGTGTGGTGGGACCCACACGAAGCCTAACTCCTCAACTCCCCTTAAAACTCCCAAATAACTCCTCTCTAATTAATCTTGACAACTTGGGTTATTAAATGAGTTGAGTTGGTTAATTTCAAACCTTTGAAATTCAAAGTGGTTTAGTTGTGTAAATAAAATAAGGCTTTAGCTTATTTTATTTTGGTTAGATTTCTCTTGCCACCTTGAGAGAATTTGGGAGCTTTCTTCTTCTTCTTCAACCATGACGAAGAACGCGAAGAACACTTAAGCTCCGACGAAGAACGTCGCGTCTCTTCTTCGTAGCCGGTGTGTTTCCAAAGATCGACGACGCCGCTTCTTTCGATCTTCCTCCCGTGTCAACAAAAGGAGACGTCGCTTCCTCCTCGGACTTTCTCCGTCAGCTTACGAAGCTTCTCCAGTGACGTACCTCTTTGGATGCACCTCGACGTCAACAAAATTGACGTTCGATTCCCGCAACGCCTGACCTCCGCGACGCTTGTCTTCCGCGGATTGTTGACGTGCTCCGCACTTGAAACCGAGGTAGGGGAGTTTTGTTATTTATTTAATTATTCGTGAATACCAACTTGGTGATGATCGTGGATTAAAACCCCATTTTTTTATCGAATAACGCGAGGGGGTCGGACCGCACAAACACGGCCGACCCTCCACCTTTTTTTCTTCGTAATGGTTTCTTGAGGTTGGTACGAGAAAACGTGGTGCCATCGCACCACGCGGTATATTGCGGAAGATACGCGCGGCGCCGTCACGCCGGTTCAAAAGAAATCGAAGGCGCCGCGGCCGGAGCGGGGCCGCGGCGGAGGGGCGCGGTGTCGTCGCACCGCGCTGGACGACGAAGGTCGCGGCCGGTTCCGGGCCGCGGCGGAACAAGACGACTGGCGGCCAGCCAGTCCGCTGGTGTCAGAAGCTGGAAGGGGACCGGCCTTTGCCATTCCCGTTGAGGAAGAACCGTCCGGCCAGGTCGGGCCGGTCGGAAAGGAGAAAAACCGGGGGAATTCAATTCCCCCGGCCAGCAGTTCGGCCCCCCATAAATGAGGGGGGGCGCGGCTTCACAAGGGGGGGAAAGCGCCCCCCATTTTTCCAGCAGTTCGGCCTTCGGCCGAGCTGACAGCGCGCCCAGCGCGCTGCGCCAGACCGGCGCGCCTGGCCGGTCCGCCAGGCCAGGCCGGGTCGGGCCGCGTCGCGCCACATCGGGCCGCGCCACGCCGGGTCGCGCCGTGCCGTGCCGCGCCGCGCCGCGCAGCGCCAAACCGCTCCGGGCCGGGTCGACCCGGTTCGGGCCAACCGGGGGGTCTCGGGCCGGGACGGCCCAGGCCCGAAACCCCCGTTACCGAGCGGTTTGGTTTCAAATGCCCATAACTCGGGCTAAGGATCTCCAAACGACGTGCCGTCAGCGGCGATACGATACTTGGATCGAGACGGTCGTTTCGGTATATCGCACTCAAAGTTTCGGAATACTTTGAGTTCGGCCGGGTTGGTTCGTACACGAAACCAACCGGGCCCTCGGAGCGGAAACGCTCATATCTTGAGCTACGGACGTCTGTTTGACGTGTCTTCAGCTTTGTTGAGTTCCTCTTAGTGAGACGGATCTTTTGTCATACTCCGCCCGAGGTTTGGACGCAGGTGGAGTACGGTCGGGTTGGTTTTGCCTTAAAAACCAACCGTACCCCTGGGACGAAAAAGCCAATAACTCTCAGACCGGGCGTCTGATTGACGCACCGTCTGTTGCGTTGAGTTCCTGTTGACGATACAGAACTTTTGGATACATCAACTCTGGACTTTGTGACAGTTGATGTATCAGCCTCTCGGCTCGTGGAGCGGACCCTCCCGAACGAGCTTGCTGTGTGCGGGAACCCTAGAGCAGGCTGTGACTGCTACTGTGACTGAGACGACGACTGTGTAGAGATCCTTAGTGGATTCGACGATGACGACTACAGCACTCAGCGATCCTGTGTGGATCAGTGCTACTGATCCTGTGTGGGTCCGATCCTGTGTGGGTCAGCGCTCAGCGGTCCTGTGTGAACCAGTGCCTACAGATCCTGTGTGGGTCTGATCCTGTGTGGGTCTTTGCGGGGGTTAGTACCTATCGATCCTTTGTGGGTCCGACGACTTAGATGGATCAGTGATCATCTCTATCATCTTTCGAAGAAGTATACCTGTGTGAGCTGAATCCTGTTGCTTTCCTGTGTGGATTGTGTTGTGCTATCCTGTGTAGATTACGTTTTGCTTTCCTGTGTGGAATACGTATACTTTCCTGTGTGGACTGAGTTGTACTTGGGCTCGGAGGTTGGAGCGTATTGAAATGATGACTTAGGTATATGTATGGGCATATACCTAAGTTGTGTTGGTTGTTACTTCATGATTGTATCTTTCCTTTGTTTTTTATCCTTTGTGGATTTTGGGAGACCTCCGGGGGTCTCGGGGACCCTACTGAGTAGCTTATACTCACCCCTGCACGGGCTATGCCCGCACTATGTTGTGTTGGTTGCAGATGACGGATAGCGTTGATCGTGGTAGAGGCTCACAGAGCAGGATGGTACCTGGAGGTGGACCACTGGGTGGGACGTGCTTGGAGCGGACGGTGGGACCCGAGGAGCAGTGGAGCTATCTGTACCCACCCTTCAGGTGGGATTTCCAGTGGACATTTCGGCGTAGCGGCTTTTACTTTACAGTTGTTGTTTTCCCTTTCGAGTTGTACTTTACTTTCAGTTTGGGTTTGTATACTGACCCATTTACTTTTCTGCACTTTCAGTTTTACTCTGTTTTAACTTAGTGTTTACTTTTCCGCTTGCTTACTCTGTGGTGCTTGTTTACTTTACAAAGGCAATGTCTTTCCTTTTTACTGGGATTTACGCCTTGGTGCTAGTCGCCAGCCCCTGGCCTATGGAAGGCGGGCTTGGGGTAGTCACGGCACGGGCCCTGAGGACGGGTCGTGACAAATTGGTATCAAAGGAGTTCGGTTCTACCGCGAACTCTGATCTTTTCTATGTGAAGCAATAGTGTTTAGCGTATTGAGTGTGGTTATCAGTCCAGGGAGTCCAGTGTTGGTGCGGCGGCCGACGTATCCGTACACCAGGACCCTGACTTCTGATTTCCGACTTAATGCATGAAAACATTGATTGCGTGTGTGTTTCAAGTTTTCTTTGTGATTACTTTGTATCAGCTCACCAGGTATACTGTTCTGACCGTGGCGCACCTATTTCCTTTTTAGGATGGCCCCACGACGGCAGCCAGCTAGGGTTCCGAGAGTCGAGCGTGATGACAGCCCACCGAGCGATGAGGCCTCAGTGCATGGCCCTTTGTCAGCAGTGGCACCAGCGGTAGCACTACCCGCCGAGCCACCGATACTTCCAGCACCAGCCGCTGACGATGCACGTCGCCTCAGCGCATTGCATGAGTTTCAGCGCCAGCGACCGCCCAGGTTTCATGGGGAGACGGACCCCCAGGCAGCCGAGGACTGGCTGAAGGCAGTCGTACGAGTTTTCAGGCTAGTGAGGACACCAGCAGACCTCATGGTGATCCTCGTTGCGAGCCTACTGCACGCAGCAGCGGGCCGATGGTGGAGCTTGATGCTCCAGGTGCACGATGAGGCATCTCTACTTTGGACGGACTTTGAGAGCCTCTTCCGTTCGGAGTTCGTCCCATCCACCCTTCATGCGGTGCGCATTCAGGAGCTTCTTCAGCTGCGACAGGGCAGCATGACGGTCGCTCAGTACTCGGCGAGATTTACTGATCTCTCGCGCTACTCGACCGACATGGTACGGGACCCATTATTTCGGGCCCGAACCTTTGAGAAGGGTTTGATACACGAGATCAGGGCATCGCTGATCTCCCTCAGCATACCGACATAGACAGGAGTACTGGAGTGGGCCCTTTTGATCAAGAGCTTTCTTGCTGAGTCTACACCAGCGCTGAGACCCACTGCAGGGCGGCACGTAGCAGAGTCTTCTGCAGCAGGCAGTTGACGGATGACTCAGGGGTCCAGGCAGACCAGACCCTCAGGCAGACGACCTCAGGACACTGGCTCAGTAGTGCGGGGTACACAGCGCGGAGCCAGTCTTTCGAGAGGCAGACAGTGCTACTCGTGCGGCGGGCAGGGCCACATGGCTCGTGACTGCCCGACCCGCCGTGCCGAGGAGCAGCAGACGGTTGAGGGACCACCGAGGCAGAGGCATAGGGTCGACCGTGGCGGTCCGTAGGGAGCAGGCGGATGAGGAAGAGGAGCTGTCCGAGCAGCAGGTGGTGGGCGACGCTTTGAGGCTCTGCCACCACCACCACCAGGAGGTCCGCCCCGACCACAGGGAGTTGGCGGGCAGAGACAGGCACAGCTCCAGGCAGCGGAGGCCTACGACCACGGCGCGCCCGAGATGATTTGAGGTACTATCTATGTCTATTCCACCCTTTCTACAGTACTTATAGACACAGGAGCGAGTCACTCTTTCATAGTCGCTGCCCTTGTTCGGATCTCGGAGATTCCGACAGAGCCGTTGGCTCGATCCTTACGACTAGAGACTCCTACGGGAGCAGACTCGATTATTACGCACTGGTGTCGGTAGTGTGAGCTTACTCTAGGAGGCGAGAGATTCGGCTGGGATCTTCTTGTAGCAGCGTCGAGGCCTTACGATGTCATCTTGTGCATGGATTGGTTATCTACGGTCCATGCACAGATTGACTGTTTTAGGCACAAGGTGCGATGTGTACGCACCGACGGGAGCAGGTTCACCTTCACCGGCAAGAAGGGAGCCTTTGCAGCACAGGATGGACTTCCGCAGAGGAGAGGACAACCCATCACTCATCAGTTGGCTAGCCTCATCCTAGGAGCAGTTGACGTGCAGAGTCCTGGTTTTCCTACAGTGGTGGATCAGTTTGCGGACGTTTTTCCCGATGACGTTCCAGGGTTACCTCCTCGCAGAGAGGTAGACTTTTATATTGACCTATACCCCGGGACAGCCCTGATATCGACTCCAGCATATCGGATGGCCCCCGCCGAGCTTCGAGAGCTACGGGTACAGTTGGAGGACTTGCAGGGCAAGGGGTTCATCCGACCCAGTGTTTCACCCTGGGATTCCCTGATATTGTTCGCCAAGAAGGCGGACGGGAGCTTGCGACTGTGTGTCGATTATCGCCGCCTGAACCAGGTGAAAGTGAGGAACAAGTATCTGCTACCGAGGATTGATGACCTCTTTGATCAGCTCAAGGGAGCATGGTGGTTCTCGAAGATAGACCTCAGGTCAGGCTATCATCGGCTCAGAGTTAAAGATGAGGACGTGCAGAAGACGGCCTTCAGATGTCGGTATGGCCACTATGAGTTCTTGGTTATGCCTTTCGGCGTAACCAATGCTCCAGCAGTGTTAATGGCCCTCATGAACAGGATCTTTCAGCCATACCTCGATCGATTTGTCGTGGTCTTCATCGATGAAATTTTGATTTACTCGAAGACTGAGGAGGAGCACGCCTACCACTTACAGGTTGTACTAGACACACTCCGAGAGAACCATCTTTATGGTAAGCTCTCTAAGTGCCAGTTCTGGATACGTGAGTTCCACTTCTTGGGACACGTTATCTCTGAGGCGGGAGTTGCAGTGGATCCTGCGAAGATCGAGGCTGTGTTAGCTTGGGAGCCACCCAGGAGCGTGATGGAGGTGCGGAGTTTCTTAGGACTAGCTGGATACTACCAGAGATTCGTGCCAGACTTCTCTAGAGTTGCGGCACCACTCTCAGCTTTGAAGAAGAAGGGGAAACCCTTCGTGTGGTCAGATAGATGTCAGCAGAGCTTCCAGGAGCTGAGACAGAGATTGACCAGCGCACCTATCTTGAGGTTGCCTGAGGAGGGAGTTGGATACGTAGTTTACTGCGATGCATCAGGGACCGGACTCAGATGTGTTCTAATGCAGGAGCGGGCAGTGATCTCTTATGGATCATGTCAGTTGAGGCCGCATGAGCAGAACTACGCTACCCATGACCTGGAGTTAGCAGTAGTGGTCTTCTCTCTAAAGAAATGGCGACACTACCTAATGGGCGAGCGTTTTACAGTCTTTTCTGATCATCAGAGTCTCAGGTATATCTTCTCACAGAAGGACCTGAACCTGAGACAGCGGCGATGGCTCGAGTTCCTCCAGGACTATGACTTTGAGATAGTCTATACTCCTGGGAAGGGGAACGTAGTAGCCAATGCCCTCAGCAGGAGGATGGGCATTCAGCTACTTGAGGAGGCGACAGAGCAGCTAGCCTCTTTGCAGATATCCTTCGTGGATAGAGATGGAGCAGCCTTCCTTCAGTCTCTCACAGTCACTCCTCCACTTCTACAGCGGGTCAGAGAGGCACAGCGTGGGTACACTGACTGTGAGACGCGGCATGCACAGATATCCTCAGGACAGGCACCTGATGGTTTCTACTTTGGAGCAGAGCACGACATTATTTTTAGAGGACGTACCATGGTACCAGTCACTTTACGGGAGGAGGTGCTGAGAGAGTTTCACACTTCTCCTTTGGTGGTACATCTCGGAGTGGCAAAGATGTACCGGGATCTCAGACAATAGCACTGGTGGCCGGGCATGAAGAAGGTTGTGGCAAAGTTCGTTTCTCGATGCCTCACCTGCCAGCAGGTGAAGGCTGAGCACCAGGTACCAGCAGGCTTGGTACAGCCCTTGGAGGTTCCGGAGTGGAAGTGGGATGGCATATCTATGGACTTCGTGACTGGACTTCCACACACTTCCAGAGGTCACGACTCCATCTGGGTGATTGTCGACCGACTCACCAAGTCGGCTCACTTCTTACCCATCAGGGAGCAGGGCTCAGTAGAGAGCTTGGGACGTCTTTACGTTCAGAAGATTGTGCGGCTTCACAGTGTGCCATCATCTATCGTCTCTGATCGAGATGATCACTTTACTTCCCAGCTTTGGAAGGGATTACAGGAGGCGTTCGGGACGCAGCTACGTCTGAGCACAGCCTTTCACCCTCAGACGGATGGTCAGATGGAGAGGACCATTCAGACTCTCGAGGAAATGCTCTGTGCATGATTCCTCGACTTTGGTCGTAGTTGGGAGGATCACCTACCCTTGGTGGAGTTTGCATACAACAACAGCTACCACTCCACCATCGGGATGGCACAGTACGAGGTGTTGTACGGCCGACCTTGCAGATCTCCTTTGTGCTGGATTGACCCTGGGGAGTCAGCACTTGTGGGGCCAGAGATGGTCCAGGCCACGACAGAGAAGGTCCAGGTCATCCAGGAGCAGATGAGGACAGCTCAGAGCCGGCAGAAGTCTTATGCTGACAAGAGGTGGAGGCCACTGGAGTTTGAGGATGGCGACCACGTCTTCTTGAGGGTCTCACCTCGACGTGGTATACGGAGATTTGGCCGAGGTGGAAAGTTATCTTTGCGCTTCATCGGACCCTTCCAGGTCCTCAGCAGGATTGGCGAGGTGGCTTATCGCCTGGCTCTACCACCTCAGTTGCACCGGGTGCACGACGTCTTCCACGTGTCTCAGCTGAGGAGATACGTGCACGACCCGACGCACATCATTGGCCATGGGGAGCTTGACGTTGACGATGGGGCGTCTTTTACGGAGGTCCCGGTGGAGATCGAGGATCGACAGGAGCGGGTCCTATGTGGATGGTCGATTCCTCTAGTGCACATCAGATGGTAGCACGGGAATCTCCAGGAGAGCACTTGGGAGCGGGAGGCTCAGATGTGTGCTCAGTACCCTCATTTGTTTCCCTAGTTTTGATGTATCTTTATGGGGACGTAAATCCCTGAGGTGGGAGTAATGTAAAGACCCATAACATTCAAGGGAAATTTTTTCTTAATTTTCTTTGGAATTTTACAAGAGCGCGGTTTCTGACGGCACCTGATTCCGAGGCCCGGTGTGCCCGGAATTAATTTCCGAAGTTTGCCTCGAGTACGTTCAATGAACGAACGAGCGGAAATTTGTAACTTTTGAACTGGTGCCCGGAATCGAATTCCTAGGGCACCGATGAACTCGCAGTGCCGATATTCGCTTAAGGAGACCTTTTCCGAGGTTGCGTTTTATGCGGGTTGAGAGTTAGTTTTGGGGGAATTAAAATGAAGTTAAATAAAATGTGGAAACACATTTTATTTTTAACCATGTTGGTTATATCCTCCCAAAGGGAGTTAGAGGTGGGACCCACATTCACTTAACCTCCCTTGAGAGGATTAAGTGTGGTGGGACCCACACGAAGCCTAACTCCTCAACTCCCCTTAAAACTCCCAAATAACTCCTCTCTAATTAATCTTGACAACTTGGGTTATTAAATGAGTTGAGTTGTTTAATTTCAAACCTTTGAAATTCAAAGTGGTTTAGTTGTGTAAATAAAATAAGGCTTTAGCTTATTTTATTTTGGTTAGATTTCTCTTGCCACCTTGAGAGAATTTGGGAGCTTTCTTCTTCTTCTTCAACCACGACGAAGAACGCGAAGAACACTTAAGCTCCGATGAAGAATGTCGCATCTCTTCTTCGTAGCCGGTGTGTTTCCAAAGATCGACGACGCCGCTTCTTTCGATCTTCCTCCCGTGTCAACGAAAGGAGACACCGCTTCCTCCTCAGACTTTCTCCGTCAGCTTACGAAGCTTCTCCAGCGACGTACCTCTTCGGACGCACCTCGACGTCAACGAAATCGACGTTCGATTCCCATGACGCCCGACCTCCGCGACGCTTGTCTTCCGCGGATTGTTGACGTGCTCCGCACTTGAAACTGAGGTAGGGGAGTTTTGTTATTTATTTAATTATTCGTGAATACCAACTTGGTGATGATCGTAGATTAAAACCCCATTTTTTTATTGAATAACGCGAGGGGGTCGGACCACACAAACACGGCCGACCCTCCTCCTTTTTTTCTTCGTAATGGTTTCTTGAGGTTGGTACGAAAAAACGTGGTGTCGTCGCACCACGCGGTATATTGCGGAAGATACGCGCGGCGCCGTCGCGCCGTGCCGTGGAAAGAAATTTCAAGAACGCGACGCCGTCGCGCAGCGTCAAAAGAAATCGAAGGCGCCGCGGCCGGAGCGGGGCCGCGGTGGAGGGGTGCGGTGCCATCGCACCGCGCCGGACGACGAAGGCCGCGGCCGGTTCCTGGCCGCGGCGGAACAAGATGACCGGTGGCCAGCCGGGCCACCGGTGTCGGAACCTGGAAGGGGACCGGCCTTTGCCGGTCCCGTTGAGGAAGAACAGGCCGGCCAGGTCGGGCCGGCCAGAAAGGAGAAAAATCGGGGGAATTTAATTCCCCCGGCCAGCAGTTCGGCCCCCCATAAATGAGGGGGGTCGCGACTTCACAAGGGGGGGCAAGCGCCCGCGCGCCGCGCCGGGCCGGGCCGCGCCACGCCGCGCTGGTCCGGGCCGGGCCGTGCCAGGCCGGGCCGCGCCGGGCCGCGCTGCGCCGGGATGGTTCGACCCTGTCCGGGGCGGGTCGACCCGGTTCGGGCCAACCGGGGGGTCTCGGGCCGGGACGGCCCGGGCCCGAAACCCCCGTTACCGAGCGGTTTGGTTTCAAATGCCCATAACTCGGGCTATGGACCTCCAAACGACGTTCCGTCAGCGGAGATACGATCCTTGGATCGAGACGGTCGTTTCGGTATATCACACTCAAAGTTTCGGAAAACTTTGAGTTCGGCCGGGTTGGTTCGTACACGAAACCAACCGGGCCCTCGGAGCGGAAACGCTCATATCTTGAGCTACGGACGTCCGTTTGACGTGTCGTCAGCTTTGTTGAGTTCCTCTTAGTGAGACAGATCTTTTGGCATATTCCTCCTGAGGTTTGGACATAGGTGGAGTACGGTCGGGTTGCTTTTTCCTTAAAAACCAACCGGGCCCCTAGGACGAAAAGGCCAATAACTCTCAGACCAGGCGTCCGATTGACGCGCCGTCTGTTGCGTTGAGTTCCTATTGATGATACGAAATTTTTGGATACATCAACTCTGGACTTTGTGACAATTGATGTATCAGCCTCTCAGCTCGTGGAGCGGACCCTCCCGAACGAGCTTGCTGTGTGCGGGAACCCTAGAGCTGGCTGTGACTGCTACTGTGACTGAGATGACGACTGTGCAGAGATCCTTAGTGGATTCGACGACGACGACTACAGCACTCAGCGATCCTGTGTGGATCAGTGCCACCGATCCTGTGTGGGTCTGATCCTGTGTGGGTTAGCGCTCAGCGGTCCTGTGTGAACCAGCGCCTACAGATCCTGTGTGGGTCCGATCCTGTGTGGGTCTTTGTGGGGGTTAGTACCTATCGATCCTTTGTGGGTCCGACAACTTAGATGGATCAGTGATCATCTCTATCGTCTTTCGAAGAAGTATACCTATGTGAGCTGAATCCTGTTGCTTTCCTGTGTGGATTGTGTTGTGCTATCCTGTTTGGATTACGTTTTGCTTTCCTGTGTGGAATACGTATACTTTACTGTGTGGACTGAGTTGTACTTGGGCTCGGAGGTTGGAGCGTATTGAAATGATGACTTAGGTATATGTATGGGAATATACCTAAGCAGTGTCGGTTGTTACTTCGTGATTGTATCTTTCCTTTGTGGTTTATCCTTTGTGGATTTTGGGAGACCTTCGGGGGTCTCGGGGACCCTACTGAGTAGCTTATACTCACCCCTGCACGGGCTATGCCCGCACTACGTTGTGTTGGTTGCAGACGACGGACAACGTTGATCGTGTTAGAGGCTCGCAGAGCAGGACGGTACCTAGAGGTGGACCACTGGGTGGGACGTGCTTGGAGCGGACGGCGGGACCCGAGGAGCAGTGGAGCTATCTGTACCCACCCTTCAGGTGGGATTTCCAGTGGACAGTTCGACGTAGCGGCTTTTACTTTACAGTGGTTGTTTTCCCTTTCGAGTTGTACTTTACATTCAGTTTGGGTTTGTATACTGGCCCATTTACTTTTTCGCACTTTCAGTTGTACTCTGTTTTTACTTAGTGTTTACTTTTCCGCTTTCTTACTCTATGGTGTTTGTTTACTTTACAAAGGCAATTCCTTCCCTTTTTACTGGGATTTACGCCTTGGTGCTAGTCGCTAGCCCCTGGCCTATGGAAGGCGGGCTTGGGGTAGTCACGGCATGGGCCCCGAGGACGAGTCGTGACAGACCATATTTACCAAATCAGTAACAAAAAACGATTAAAATAAAACCATATCAACACATCATTCATCAAAATCTAGAAGCATGTCTACTAGAGCCAACATCAACTTCCATTCATCCAAATATTCTTTTTCCAATACAACATATGAATTTTTTCTCAATGCATTTTCCATCAATTTCCACTTCGCTAGTGTATACATGATTTCAAATTCATACATCTGGATATACTCCATCCATATCCTTTGAAATTTATTTAAATATCACTGTGAGAAAATTTTATTCAATATTTTATGATTCTTAAACATTATGAATTTCACACCAAAGAGATAATGTATTCAAGTCATTAAAACATATATGACTGCATCTACCTCCAAATCATGTGTTGGATAATCCTTCCCATGCACCCTCAACTTCCTTAAACCATAATACATAACATGGTCTCCTTCCCTATGAGCAATACCCAACCCCAATCCCAAATCATCACAGTACACAACATACCCCAGTCGTAGTTCTAGAAAAATCAAGATATGTGTAGATATAAGTTGAACGTTTATCTCATGTAAAGAATTCTAGAATCATTTAGTCCATTTTAATGGATAATTATTCTTTATCAAATATTTCATTGGAAATGATAGTCATAAGAATTCACGCACAATGCATCAGTAGTATCTAGCTATACCATGAAAACATCGTATCTCAAGGAAATTCTTCAGTGGTTTCCATGAGATGATATATACTATCTTTACAGAATCCACCAAAAAATATTTTTTTAGAAATAATGTCGCCTATAAAGCATACCTATTATATCCACAAGTTTCACTTAGATATTTTTTCATACAAAAGATGTTCTCACAAGATTCTAAACATAGTCTCGTAATGTTGCTCATGCTCATCCCATATCATTGATTATAATAAGATATAATCAACAAAAACCACAGAAAAAATATTCTAGATATCATTGAAATATATGATTCATCAATTTGATAAAGATGTTTGGTGATTTCGTAAAACCAAAAGTCATGACTACATTTTCATACTTTTTATATATGCTTTTGAATGAAGTCTTTGGAATATCCTCCTTCTGAACTCTCAATTGGTGATATAATTACCACAAATAAATTTTAGAGAACCCCTGATCTCCCCTCATTTTATCAAATAGAACATCAATGCATGGAATTTGATACTGATTCTTTATTGTAACTTGGTTTTGCTTATGATAATCCACAGATATCCATAGAGTTCAATCTGCATTATTTATGAACAAAACCAGTGCTTACCAATGAGATGTACTTGGTTGAATGAAACATTTGATTTCCATATCCTCCAACTACACATTCATCACCCTACACTCTATTGGTTCTATCCTATATGATGGAAGGTAAATAAGACAGGTTCCCAGAAGAAGATAAATCATAAACTACACATCCCCTAGAGGAGCTAACCTTGATAATTTACTGAGAATAAAATATAGAAATTGAACCACGACTATTGGAAAACTGTTATACTTGATCTATTATATTGATTCCAATGTCAATTCTACAAACTAGTAATAGATCATTCCCACCACTAGTTTAAAAAAGCTTGTTTCACCTCTATATTAAAACATTTTTCCTCTGAAGAGATGGTTGACGCCATCCTCAGTTCTGAAACTAATAGTTCAATTCTAATAGTTTATGTGAGAATTGAACATTTTCATCCAATCCATTCCTAGGGTTACATCATGTACATCCATATCAAACATAGACAAGTCTCATATCATCTCATCCCCAACAACAGTTATAACACATGCTTTACACACAAAGGCTTGACATTCTCTTTTACAAAGATGGTTTTTCAGTTTTAACACATAATGCATAATTAAAAGTTTTAAACCAGTAGGTCAACATAATTTGAAGAAATGATGTATTGAAATGCACCAATATCGAACAACACTTGTATAAAGGTTGATTTCAAATTAATCAAAACTATCATTGTAGAAGGTCTATCTCGATCATTTAAAATAATCTACTCAGATCCATACATATTCTTCATCACCACATACTTCTCTTTGTTTCCCTACTATGATTTTCCTTTATAAGGAGTCATTGTATTCCGATAATCACTATGTATAGCTCTGATTTTTTAATGAATCTGATTCTATTTTCCTCTCCATGTCGTAGCATATGATGCTTGTGACACTTGAGAAGTGTCTTGAGCACCTGACCTCAGAGAACTATGACAAAAGCTCTTAAGTATTCCATTATTGTTGAGATTATGGCATGCTCATGGGGGTGATGTACACTCCCACTTCATGTGGTCAATGGAACCACATTGGCAGCATCCCATTTGGCTCCTTGGACATGGATAAATATTTACTAATTATACTGTTTAATTCCAATTTCCCCTCCCACCCTAGAAATAATTGTCCCTCTATAACTTACTCCCATCATTGGAGTTTCCCCCATTTCCTGTATGGATCATCATACTTCCTCCTCCCATTGTTACTGAGATTTCCTACACATCCACTGCTTTTATGTCCATCATCTCGGTATAATGAGTAATTTGGAGTACCATAATATTTGACCAAATTTCTTACCTTATCCCTGATTCTAAGATGTGTGCCTTCTATGATGCACATTCTACAACTTATGGTGTGAAATACACAAAATTCTTGATTTTAGAAGCTTATTCAATCATAGAGAGATTATTTTAATTTAGGGTAATGAAGTTTGTCCTCCTCTAGATCCCGAATGAATAAGGATAGAATTCATTGTTAAACTTTTCCTCAAAATACGCCATGTAAGGGATTGATACACTTCATCATGAAGAACTAGTTCCCAACACTAGCGTGCAAGACCCTATAGAATGTATGTGGAAAGAACGATAATAAGATCTAATGATGTACTGATGAAATCGAAGTTATGATTCATCGAAATTGAACCACACCTTATCCTTTTCAGGTTCAGAATCACCTCAAATGATTGTTGGATTCTATTTCACGAACTGAATGGAATGATCCACAAGTCTTGGCACATCCCTCTGGTACCCTATATCCACAGCTAGAAATGCTTGTACAACACTTTGAACCAGAAAATAGTTCACCTATGGTCGATGTGTAACCATGTTTTCTGCATCTTCATCCTGTTGGTTTCTGTGATGCTTATCAGCTTCCATTTTCTAATGAAACAAAAAACTCGGTACGTCTCACTTCCTTGAACGTAATGGAATAGAATTTAAAATTACAACACATCAACATTCCCAACATTGTTTTCTAAAAGAAAAATTTTTCCATGTTCATACATTTTTTAAAAATCTCATTCCATCTTTGGAAAATAAAACCATTTTTTAAATACATCTTTCCTGGATTTTTTTCAATGTCTTTCCTTTGAAAACCAATTCTTCATTTTTTAAAAATTCACACATTAGTACAAATTCATAAATCATTACTCATAATGAAATATTCAATATTAGTGGAAATACATTCCACTAAAATTCATTTCTTTCTCATCTCATTGGTTAAAACCACAAAAATTAGATTCCATGATACAATAAGTGTTTTCTAAACACTTAATCACTCGACTCCTTATTAACATGAATTTCAGAATAAATGGGTTAGATATACATTTTTATTTACGACAAATTATACTACATTAAATTATTCTAACATAAGGAATATACAATAAGGATTTTTAAAACCATGTGTAATAACACTGATGACTACTTGTTCTGAAAGGACTGAACCTCACTTTGATACCATTTTTAATGACCCACTAATTTTCATTTTCTATAGAGTACAACGTGTAATTACATGGCCTTAATGACAACCCCAAGACCCAAAAGGATGGAAATAAATGATAAAGGGTTTCAAGTATAAGTGGGGGAAATTTAAACTTTATAAAATAAACTGCTAACCAAACACACCATAACCAAAAATATCACTTTATGGTGCATGAATAAAAGCAAGATAATTGAACTGCATTATTCATATCAAACCACTCCAAAGTGTGAAACTATGGAAGACCAAAAAAGTATCAAATTAAATATAAGTAAATATTAAAATATTCCTAAAAGACCATAAGACACCATGATCCCCTCGCTCCATTCTCTATGATCACCAAGATTCCCATGTATCACGATGTGGTGCTAAAAACAGTTGGTACATTACCTTTTCTTCTATCCTGTATGCTAGAATTTGAAAAAGCACCAAAGTTCAAAAGAGGGGGTAAATGTAATAGTATATAAGTTTTCCCCAATTAATTCCCTACTCATAACACTAGCATATTAGAGTTATCCACATTTACATAAAATATTTTATATAAAACAATTTTCTGAAATAGTTTCTAACTAATATAAACTACATTCCAAAAAAATTTATAACCATAGTATACTAGTTCAATTCAAACCAATTTTCCTGAAAGTAATTTTTATATGAAAATAAATTATTAAATCGTTAGAACCATTTCCCAATATTCCTTCTTCATAACCAATACATTTCACACATCCACAAAACCAACCATGCATGAAACACAATGAAAAATCGATACTCATGGTCGGTTTCTCATCAATCTACAAACTCATCACTGGGTAATTATATCCCATTTTCAATTAACCCTTTGGAACTAATATGTAGTTCATATTTAAACCAATCCTCATATATACAATATGAACAAACACACATATATTCCCATGGATCATGCCAAAAGACCTTTCCAATAAAAATACATTTCAATTGAAAACCTTTTTTCCATCAAATCCATTTATAATCAAAACCATTTCAATAAAATTTATTTTTTATGAAATACCCCATTCCCAAAAAACCATTTAGATATTCAATAAAATTCAAAAATTAAAATTACAATTTTAAATTTTGGAAACTAAAAAAATTCAAAATAATTCACTGATATCACACAATTCCAAAAAAACAATAAATCATCACTAAATAAGATTTATTCCATGCATTTATCTATGATTTTACAATAAATTTCATTAAATTTAATATATTTGAAACTTATCCAATAAATTCAAGAAATATGGGATGAGATTGATGCCACCTACCTCGATGGTTTCTACAAAAACTGATAACAGACAAAGAACAATCTAGCAACCGGATTGATTATACCCAAAAACAGACATAGATATCTTATCATACAAACAATGATCCAAAATATTAAAAAATATGGCATCCATAAACATATATATACCCATAAAAGGTGTATATATGGGAGATATAGAGGATATTAGATGTATATCTAAGAAGATATAATGAAATGCGATGAGAACGAAAAAGAATGTCACTTATCGTGAGAATCATTCATGAAAAAAAAATGGTAGGGCCCCAGATCAGTTCCACAAATAGTAGGAGTTGTTACACAAAATTAATGGTAAATAAATTATGAATCGGTTAAATTTAGGATAAAAAAATAAAATAGTAGCAAAAAAGAATATGATCCTATAAAATAGGATCTTACTTTTTCCCTATGCGCGGTTATAATGCATGGTTATACAAAATGTGCCCTAACCATGCATTAGATACTGCCTTTAGGAAACCCCTGAATAGCCTAATCACTTGTTCTCCCTAACCATTCTCAAACTGTTCCAATTCTACTAACTAAAAACTATAATTGTGCATAGTTTCTCTAAGGATATCTGCATGGTTTAGGCAAACTGTGTGCAGCGCGTGCACATCTACATTAGCACCCAAAACATATTTAGAGTTACCACAAATATCTAATCCTAAAACATTACAATTTATATCCATGAGATTAATCATTTATGTGTTACATAATAGAATATGAGGGTACAAAAATACACAAGATATATGTGGTGATCATGGTTTATATCTCACAAAAACTAAATGTGAGACGAAATTACATTACCTTTAGTATAATTCTCTCTATATGTGTCTGAAACACATGTATAATTGATTTAAATGGATTATTATCTTCTAAAAAAATAATATTTATAATATAAAATATTATTCAATTATGACTTCATATTATAGGTTTATTAATAATTTCAATGTTAAAATAAAATTTCTTTTAATGATCATTTTCTTTATCGTATGTGTTTTGAGATGATATTCTTCATTGTATTACATTTATAATTATTTAATTACATGATTTATGTATGAAATGATTTATGTATCATATATATTATGAATATAAATATATATAATTGATAGATATAAGAGATGTAATATATCGTTCATGTAGACGGTAGGTCATACATACACATGAACATTGTTTTCGTTATCTTATCATATTGATTAAAATTAAGTGAATGAAATATATGTATATATATATATATATTATTCTAGAAGAATTATTATGTCATATATTTAATTCTTAATAATATATATATATATTTATTTAATCATCCTTGATTAGTGAACGTGGAAGACGAATCTCATCGTATCGTTTTGACGGTAAGCAGTACATACACATGACTAACAATATCATTTCATTAATGGTTGAAAAGTATGGAATAGAATGGAATATGAATTTTAGAGATACAATATAATGTTATATTTATAATTTATGACCTTTATATTCATCTTTATACCCCTAGAAATAATTTATACAAGAAAAACATTTTAGACCACCATGTGGAGATAGTAAGTCGAATGTATGCATGCATGGTGATATTATTTTTAATAGGATGTGTAAAAAAGGGAATATTTTTGTCCATTATAATAAAAAAAACTTGAAATATAATAGATACAAGATTTATTACTTTAGTATCAAAACAAAATAGGATGTGGATGTAAAAGAAGTAAAGAACATTGAAATAGGTGATAAAACAATTACAACTTTTCAGACATCTCTTTTTGATTTTTCAAAAAAACGCTCTATAGGGTGGAATTATTCCCAATTTATGGACTCTATAATGTATTTATAGAAGTTTTTATAGGGAATGGGTATTTTTGGCTGAGCCAATGGTATTTGTAGTTGTGAATAAAATGAAGGAGAAGTTTCTTTTTATAATAGAGGTGATGGGAACTTTTGGAGGATCATAAAATATTAATATATTATAAATTTATTTTCGGTTTCAAATAGCTCCAATGTATTTCATTTAGAGGATATAATGAGTATTGGTCTAAATCATCTCAACCAATTAATTTTAGATATGTTTAGGTCCTAAATTTAACCTTATCTTTTGGATTTACCCTTAGTTAAACAGTTTAACTATAATAATGTATTCTTGTATTTTTAAACTATAGGGTTAATATAGTTACAATAAACATCCAAAAGAACCCCAATTGGATATTTTTTGACATATTTAACATTATACAAGTTATTTTTCTGAATCGTATATTTTTATGACATTTATATCATTTAATAAAATATTATTTCATTTAAGATATCATTTATGTCATTTTAAATACCATTCAATATTTTCATTTTAAATAACATAAAACAAATATGATAACATAGAAACAACGAATCAAATATGTCACTACCATTTCTAAGTTATTAGTAAAATTATTTTATGTCATTAATTAAGTGAAATTATATTTATTTAAATATTTTCAAATCATATATTTGATATCTCCTTTATTTTAACTGTTAATGCATCATCATTGTATCACTATTCACTTTATTTATATAATGAGAAAAAGTTATAAATAATTTTTCATGATATAGATAAATTTATTATATTTCTAAATAAAATTTATAGTCAACTATATCACTTATATAACTTCATATTAAAAATAAAATTGTTATTAAAATTTGAATATGGAATTTTTAACTCTTCTTTGAATAAAACGTAATAAATGTCCTAATCTATCACTTGTGGCTTAAAAAGGATCATATTTCAGAAAATGGATAATTTCGGTTGATAAATACATATTCAATGAAATTAAGAAATGTTTTAAGGTAATTTTATATTATTATAATATAATTTTCCCTTTAATTACCATATTTACCTTTAACTATGGTAAATAAAACTCAAAATATACAATTTACCAAAAATTATTTTGATCATATTATAATTTATTTTTAAAGCTAAATAAAACAATGTATAATGGATTTTGGAAATTCAATTCACAGAATATGTATAATTTTGTTTAATGCTAATATGCAAATAGGGCTAGAAGGCGGGTTAAAAGATGTTAAAATAGTTCAATGAATTTTTATATCTAATTATATTATGAAAATGATTTCAATGACCAACATTGGGTTAATATATGCATTATTTATCTATAATGAAATTAAAAACAATTTAAATAAAAATAAATATTGAAAATAAAAAGGCATGTTTTTAACAATAAGGGAGTGTTTTTCATTATTCATTAAAAATTGAATGTATTCAGAAAAATTCTAAAAATTCATGATAATCAAAATTCAAAAATGAAGTCTACTTTACCAAATGAAATTCTTCAGAGTTTCTAAAATAAATATTATTATTTTTTCACAAAATCAGATAAAAAGTGGTTCATTTATGTAAATACTATTTCTAAACATATAACTATTTTACCAAATATCATACTTTTCATTATAAATATGTTTTATTAATGTGAATTCAAAAAAAAAGAAGAGTTAAAAATTATTTATTTCTATTTATATTACTATATATAATTTATTAATTTAAGAAAATATCTTTTAAATTATTTAAACAGTAATGTGTCATTTCACAGAGGCTCAATCTTGTGTGCTACCCATGCCAAGTTGGAGTTGTCTGCCAAAAAAGTTATTGAAGACAACGTACCATGAAATATTGGGGTGTTACCTCAATAATGGGAGAATACACATATTTTGTCACTAAAATGATCAAGAAAAATATTCATAAAAAATTTATCCATAATAAAAATAATCATTCATGTTGAAAAATAGGTAGATTATTTTACATTCATATTTTAGATTCAATACGCTCAAATGGAAAACAACATTGAAAATGTATATAAGAGTGATTTTATAATAGTTCATGATAACATTTTCAACATTTTAAATGGTTCCAATAATTAGATATCAATATTTTAACTTGTTTACTACAAATGATATTTTCTATATTCCATTATATTTTTTACACGCTCATAAATGTTTTTAAAAACTACACATTTCAAGCTATTTAAACATGTAACACATAAATATCTCAGTATCTAATAAATTATCAATTATTGAAAAATGAGATAAATATGTTTAATAATGAAATTTATATCATATTTTAAGTTATTAGAACCAATAATTATTTCAACATATCAATAACTAAATAAATTAAAAGAAAAATAACCAACATTTTATGTAATTATTGATACTTGAATATAATGAATCATAATATAAAGGTAACTAATTGAAATGAAATTCATATGAAATTTAAAATCTCTTAAATCATGGTTCTTATTTTTTTACATGATAACAGTGAATATATTAAGGGAAAATTGGTTTTGATATCCCAATAATAATAGTTATTTCAACATGATGTGTTTAACCATTCTAACAAAATCAGATTGTGAATTACTTGGAATATATGAAATGTTAACATTTTATGAAATTCATGTTATATTAGTAAAAAAACAATATATTCAAGATATTATCTTATTTATTTTGACTTTATATCATAGATATATACCGATTTTAATAACATTAATTAATTTAAACATTTTTAACTATATAATCATATGTTATTAGAAGTTATAACATGGAATCATAATTATATATAATGGATAAACCACAAAATGTAAATTTCCACCCATCAATTAAAAATTTTATGTTTCCCTCTATATCATTTATACCCTATATTTGTTACACATTAACATAAACATAATTAGTTAATTTTCAATTTCCTTTAATTGTATCCTAGGGTTCCCAAATATCATTTTCATATCATGTATCGTCGATTTATGCCACATTTTATGGTTCAGTTTCATAATTTCATAATAATTCCAATGCAATCCTCAAGTGTCCCTGTCTTGAAAATCTAATTAAACTCTAAGATAAAATATTTGATTTGAATTTTTCTATATCATCCCTCAATATGAAACGCCACCTAGACTAATTGTAAATGTTATATTGAACCAAAATTTCTACCTCTATTATTAAATATGATGAAAACAATTGTTAATGGTATTTAACTCATAAATAGAAGTTATTACCCTAATAACGTATGAAATAAATTCACAAAACCATATGTTGAATCAAAATAACGTCCTTTCAATAGAATTAATTTATCACAGCAAGATTCTTAATTATATATCAATTTAAAAAACCATCAAGTATGGATAGAAAAATGGTGAACAAAAAAATGGATCATCTATCAAGAACACATCATGAAAAACATATAAAAACATATGGTGGGTTGAGAACATTTTTGTAGTCATTATTATTATACCTTTAAAAACCCACAATTCAATGTGTAATATATATATATATATATAATTAATAAAGATTCATAATAAAAATTAAAAAAATTGATGATGGATAAGAGTCATAATATGAGTCAATAATACTCTATGGTCCACCACATTTCCCATAATTCCATTTATTCATATAAAAATCCTCGAAAATTTTCATAAATAATATTCAAAATAAAATTTTGATCTATCTATATGAGATGAAAATCACATATAAAAAATAATTATCTTATAATCCATAAAAATCAATAAAATAAACAAATGAAAATAGTCAATAAATTTACTACTAGTCAAATTGTACCTCATATTTGTTCCTCCTATAACTATCAGCGATATGGTATGAGAAAAACATTATATCTTATTAGAAAAACTAGAAATAAAAACAATATCATTACATAAATTTCATTTCCTCATTAGAAAATATAACTTCCACACTATTTTATAACCACATATAAAAACCATATATCGACTTCCATAATTACATTTCATAATGGAAACCTGAATATAAAAGAAATAAGCCTCGTTCCCTCCATCATCCATACATCTCCAGACTCATTTATCATCACAATAAAATCCTTATCATCATAGTAAGGTATACTGAATATAAATAACATCAACTTCTTTCCAAACTCCTAACATGTATATACCCAAATATGTAACCACAAAATTTATAAATAATTTGGTTATCTTGTATATTAACTAAAAAAATTAATATTATATATATCAAATGTGTATACTTATAGTAATACCATAGAGCCTAGAAAATTGACACCTATAATCCCATATTAAAAAATTATATTACCCAAAGTAACGTTAAAATTATAAAATTACAAATGCATACATAAGTAAAAACAAAATATTATAAGAAACATTATTGTTAATTGAATAAAATAATCTAGTGGAAAATGAATACACAAAATCAATAAAATCAATGTTAAAGATCATTCCCAATTTCTCTATTTACTTGTTATGAGTCTTATTATGTATATTTTTTCTAAAACATCCTATTATCAACACTACCATATTCAATGTTGAATCTAAAAAATTTAAATATAGGTCTTTGGTGAATATACAGTTGACCCTTATTTTTATATCCAAACCTGATGACATCATAATGAAATTTTTGATCACTTATATCATAGAGGAAATTTTAGTTTTAATTTATAATATAAAATTAAATAATGCAACATAAAAAAACACATGACATAAATACGTAATTTATCCCCCTAAACCCAACATTTTTCTCCACATTAATACATCATTATAATCCATTTATTATATATTGTAGAAATAACTCATTTTGAATAATTATTTAAAATCTCTAGAATAGGAAACATAAGAAGGGTGAGATGAAATAATTATTCAATTTAAACAATGTAATTATAAAATTAATTCCATCAATGAGCATAAGAAATGAATATTGGGATGATGAAAAATAAAATTTAATGAGTGTGAAATATCATATGAATATTCATAAGAATAAATTCATGGATCATAAAACAAGAAAACATTGAATATGGTATTAATAAAAATAAAAATTCCTAAGAATAAATATTCATGCATTATGTGATGTCAATCCTGATCAAATGTGAAATCAGAAACCCAAAGTGGATATATATTAAAAATCATGGTTTCTTGGAATATCATATCATATAACCCATATAGAAAACTACCAAACCATTTAAATTTTAATTACAATATTGAAAACATCTAATATAATGTTGAATAACCACTACATGAATAATAAAAATATAAAAAAAATCATCATAACTCATTGAATCATACGTTATTATTTAAATAATATTATTATTCCATATAGATGAAATTTTTTCCATAAAAATATATTTGAAACATGATAAAATCGTGGAAAAGAAATGAGTTCAATGATATTATCATTGATAAAAACGCAATCCTCCTAGAGAATGAAAGATGTTGGTATCAATTATACATATAAGATGTGTAGGATTAGTAACAAAGATTATTTTTTCAATGATAATGATAAATTCAATTTAAATATTATTAAAAAATTCTTGAAATAAATATATATATAATTTTTAGAAATCACTTTCTAAACCGTCAAACAATTTGAAAATACATTTCATTGAAAATTTTATATAATTCTTATAAAGAAATTTTTCAAATATAATTTTGAAAAATAAATTAAAAAATTTCTTTTATTAATTAAAAAACGTTTAAAATATTTATTTAAATATTTTCAAAAGACATAGTTTGGGAAGAAAATTGATTTCCAACTGAAGAGATAATGGAAGTCATATTTTCTTGGAAACAGATGCTCATAAATTTAAAGTAACATAGAGTTTAAATTTATACTATTAAATAAATATATCATGAATTAAAATATTCTAATACAAAATCATTGAATTATAATATGGAATCTATTGATGCTTAATCAAACACAGTACTGAAAACAATGAGATTCTCATAAATGACTCTTACAAATTTAATTACATTGAATCGTAATCCCCATGATAGAAAACCTTTAAAGAAAAAATATAATATCATGATATACGTATATTAATGGAAAAACATGTAAAAGGGCCATTATATACCCCTCATAAAATAATATAGGTTTACAACATAACAAATGACTCGGAGAAGGATAATTGTCACAAAACTCCATTACTGCTTTGGTAACATTTAAATCGTAATCCCCATTAAATAGAGTTCATAAATTGTATATATATATCCCAATAAATTTACTTATAATACATTTAATATACATTCATTTGAATTAAATACACCTCTAAATGAAAATAGTTGGTGAATATTGAAGTTAAAACACATATATAAAAGTGAGACGAGAAAAATCGTAACCATGAGTCTGATTCATAATTCATGTCCATTGTGTTCCTAAATAATTAAATTATTTATACTAATAAATTAATTTAGAAAATTATAAAAGTTTGATATTAATTTTATTTCACATATAAAAAACTATTATGTAATTTATTAATAAATTAAATTTATATCGTATGTTCTGAACATTTTTGAATTATGTGTCATAATGACTTGGGTGGGTTGATTGTGATAAAATTGGTCATTAGTTAAAAACATCAATAATAATAATCAAAAAAATAATTATCATTTTTTAACATAAATTTTACTTTTAAAAATAATTATAAATTATTTTTATAAGAAATTAATAAATTTTACAATCATTGATATGGTTGGTCAGACGTAAGAATTACCAGATTTTAATTATTCCAATGATCATTATTTAATGAATGTATGTAATTTTTATCATTCCATAATTTCCATTTTATCATATATACTATAATAATTATTGATAAACTCTTATCTACGTGTCATTATTTTTTTATTATGAAAAAATAAGAATCACATAACATTGAGGAGGGGGTTGTTAAGATATCCACGAATGACATTATAACATTTTCAATGTGTGGAATGGTTAGATGAAAATGATATATTATATTTACATAGAAAATTATTTCATAAATATCATAATTATTGAATTTATATAATATAAATTAGTTTAATATACCCTTATTAACGTCTATTGAACATATTATATTAAAATGATTCACAACACTTCACAAGTAAGTTATAAGTCGTACACATAGATGATGTTATCTTATCTATTGTGGTATTAAATGTAAAACGGGTATATAATAAAATGAACCAAGATCTATAAATATGCTATAAATAGAATAAATTTTATTTATAAATATTATTTTAATCATTATTCCCATCTATGGGATGTTGTAATGGAATCATAAATGACATTGTTTCATGAGATGATAATACATCGTACATATGAATGATGATTTTTGTAACAAATCAAATGGAAGTGTGTGTGCATGCACAGTACATACCATTGAAATAAAAAATATAAATATATTTTTTCTAAATAGATTATATAATCATGGTATAAGAATAATATTAATTGAATGAATAAATAACAAAATTATAAATGCATGTTTACGAATGTTACATTATCATTGGGAACACATTTTGGGTTGCACTAAAGGCCTTCAGTGGTTGGATTATTGACATAATAAGTTTTATAGGATTAGGGGAGTAAAATGGATAATTTATTTAGTAGTTATAGTAATAAAAAAAAATTATATTTCATATATTAGAATTAGATGTAGTGGCCTTTTATATATACTGGTGGGGTCATGCTTGACATCTTTCAAATAAATGGTTGTTCGACCCACATTTTTACCTACTAAAAATCCCCACTAATGCAAAAAACTATATTAATTAATTTATAAAGTATATAGAATCATTATTTCAAAACTAAAATAAAAAGGGGTGAAAATTTAATTTTAATATCAATCACGTAGATGCGATAAGTTAGAGGGTTTTTTAGAAGAGTTGTTTTAG
Source organism: Viscum album (assembly GCA_963277665.1). Lineage (NCBI taxonomy): Eukaryota > Viridiplantae > Streptophyta > Magnoliopsida > Santalales > Viscaceae > Viscum > Viscum album. Next base: position 435,511,043 of record OY728127.1, on the reverse strand, counting down.
ATAAAGACGATTCAATATAAAATCAACGACTAATAAAAATAATTATTGGAATCAAAATTAATATTTAAAGATATGTAACATAAAAATTTAATTTAATTAATTAAAAATTATTTATTATTTTAAATAATTTAAATGAGAACATTATGAATTTTAAAATAGTTCTGGGAAAAACAATACTTTTATCCCCCTAAAAAAATAAAAAATAAAATTAACTATAATAAAAATTTAATTTGATTAAATATATCATATGTTATTTTATAAAATATTTATAAAAAGTTATAATTTTTAATTACTTATCTTATTTTAAAAAATATTTTGTACAAAAAATTGTATTTTTTTTGTTCACCGAAAAATCAATATTTTTCGATAAATCCAAAATTTTCAGCCAATGTAAATTATGATATTACACTTACAAAAATTAATTATATCTTTTAAAATTCATTTTCTGAAAGTGATAAAAATCATTAGTAAAATAATTTTGTCATAACATGGCGAAAAAAACTATTTTTTTAAAAAAATATTTATTTACGTGAAAAAATGGATTTATCACGTCTATAAAATAGACAACATCAATTTTCAATCTAAAATTGAATATATTTTTTATAAATATAAATACTATAATCCAAAAATAATGTTTCTTAAAATATATTTGAATAAAACCAACTTATAGAATTAAAATATTTCTCTGACAAAATATTTTCTATTATTTTAAAAATTGTTTTATTTTCATCTCAAATCAACTGGTCACCAAATAAGTCATTATATATAATTATGTAAACCCAATTTTCTTAATTCACTTATTCATATTAATACACATCATTCTAATGATTTTTTCTAATGGTACTATATTCCATGGGACATTTAAGTTCAGGGTTTCATGTTCAATATAATATCAAACATAAAAATATTATGTTTTTATGAAACACATGATAAAATATGTGTCCTGTGTAACAAATGATTATTTCAATGTTTATATTACTTTTCACAATCAATTATAATTTTCATCTTATAAAATTTATGTGTCTAATATCCCCCTTATAAAAAATCATGTCCTTGTAATTTCAAATTTATCTCTATAATCAATAGTTCAATATTAAAAAAATTATGTAAACCCATATAATAAATTTGTTTTTACAATATATTCTCATCTGAAGAGATAATAATATATAAATTCCATAAAAAATTCCACATAATAAGGTTTTCAATTAGTTTAATATAGGTTGGAATATGGGAAAATAGTAAATATCTATACGGATTGATTGATTTCATTGATCACATGTCTGTGAATGATTATTATAATGTTAAGGGCATCAAAAACTTAAATATTTTATAATAAAAGGGCATTGTTTCCATAGAATTAAAGTTACTAAGATAATATATAATTAATATCCATTAAATAGAGTAATGTAATTCAATGACAACATTGACTATTGTAAAAATGTATATATACTTGATGTACAGAATTCCAACATTTTTTCATTTTCTATAATAATGTATATTTTTTACCCCAATGATTAGTATTGAAGATTATTTTTTAATCCCTGAATCAAAAATAAATTTTAAATACCAGATACCCATAAAAGGAAAAATAAAATAATCAACCTTTCATTCATCATTTAATGAAACGAAATTATATTTAACATGGTAAGATAATTAAATATATGAATAATCCATGATATATTACCCTAATATTAAAATTAAAATAGTAATACAAAATGTTTAAAACAAATAATTTCCTAAATGTATATCCTTGAAATTATTCAATGATATCCTAACAAAGTTAGAAACATAATGATGTGAAGTATTTTGTCTTATATTCATTTAGCATAAATAAAACATTATTCTACAAATAAAATCTCAACTGTTTTTTAAATAAACATAATATTAATCTATAAAAATATCATACTATGTAGGATATCATGTATGATAGTGGTATGTGTGAAACCCTTATTATCCTTTGGTTATGTGTTCAAGCCCTATTTTCTTCGTCGATTCTGTGATTTTTCAATCATTATAAAGGTTTCTCTTTTTGTAATTTAAAATGTATAATAATTACTCCCTAAATTACACTTCATGATGATCCTAGGGGTTACAAATACCTTATCCAAAAAGAGTGTCTCAAAAAATTTCATTAACAACCTCAAAAATTTACTGCATATAACCCTCAAATGGGGACTCTAAGACATTTAACTTATGATAAACCGTAATATTATAGACCAATGATGGTATCCCTAACTCAAAAGATAAAATAACATGAAAACATTATTATCTCAATAGTTATTAAAGATAAACTTTGACACAAACTACAAGATCATTTAAACCATTCTCCTAGATTCAGTGATGAAATCATAAACATTACATTTTAAGATATGATTTTGATAAGGGTGGAATTTTTTCATTAAAACAATAAAAAATAATAATGAAAAATTGTATCACATACATCATGTTAGACCTTTTAGGTAAAGTCTAAATCCTCTACATCACATATGCCTTCTTTTGAACCTCCAGATATGTAGGAAATGTAATGGCGTAACAATATTCTAGATCAAAGTAAAAGGTGACTCGTCGAGATATCTTTCATGGGACTCCTCGTCCATAAAGATATCTAGTACAAAAAAAAGAGAACCTTGAAAAATATCCCAACCTCCCATACTGACATACATCTCTACTGTAGGGAGAGCATCTCATGCCTTTACTCAACCATTATATTCAATGAAATGTACTCTACATAGAAATACCTCTCAATGTAGACCCACAATATGTTTGCTTCCTTACATTCCCAAAAATAATTCTTCCACCAATAACATGCATCTCCATGAATATTGTTGATAGCCGATGGAACCTGATATTCCTTTGGGGCCTGGATCAAAATGAAGGTGGTCCCTTACTCCTCGGTCCACCTTTTCATATCCATATATGAAACACTTCCCTCGTATATTCCCAAATAAAACCACTGGAAAGCATGAAAAATGGTCTGCAACTAGTCATCCTCTTTAATTGGACTGACCCTATGGAGATCAACCAGATCATCCTGCTGAACCTCTACTGCCCGAGAAACATGCAGACGACATCCAGGATCCATAGATGAATTGAAAACAAAGATTTTATATTCCCACATAGCATGGGATTTTATTTATGATTCATTTTTAAATCATTTAACTCATTTTTATTCATTTCAATATTCACCAAACAAGCCAATTAAAATATGAACACAATTCATTATATTTCATGTTCCTATCACAGGTCTCTTCCATACAAATTGTGTAGACACACTTAGTGGTTTTTTATGCTTAATTCATTCTATAGGATCACATGTGGCAATAAAATCCCATGTCATATCAATTATTTAATAGAAAATTTCATACACCATGGTCACTTGACACTATTTCCCTACCAACAAATTAAATACACACTTTTTATAACTCCAAAATCTATCATATTTCTCAAAACTGGCCTATGTTACCACTATTTCTTGATCCCCTCCCACTTTAGATACCCCTCCTTTGTTGTAAATGAAGAAAGGGAGATAATGAAACTCCCAGTCCTACCTTCAGTAGGCCCTAGGTTGGTGACTAGCACCAAGGGTATTAAAATATCACAATATGGGAGGCATTGACCTTTTTATTGAAATAATATCTAGATATATAATGGATCATCCACAAAAAACTCTATGACATATATATAATGAATACAAGAACACCATCCCATAAGAGAATATAATGTAGAACTGTTACAGGTACAAAAGTCACCAAAGTAAATACAAAAATTACAACTATGTACTAACACAAAAACTTTCAAGGTCTATGCTAATAGAATCCAGCACGGTCTGTGTAATAATCATGAAAACCTAAAAGAATTTTCATATATTTATGGTGAGAAAAAAAGAATACTCAATAGGAAAACCAAAGCCTATCATGTACACATAAATGAGGTATAGTAATGAACCCATGAGAAAATATTAGAACAAAAAAGTGCCTCAGAAGGTATACTAACCATCCCAATCACACTAAAGGCACACTAAATAAATAACACATGTTAGGTATTATAAAATAATTAAAATCTATGATAGTGTACCTAGAAAAAAATTCCCAATGACACTCCTCTCACACACCTTAGTGTAAATGTTTCTAGAACTCCCATCTCTTCCAATAATACCACATCATAACCCACCCATACACAAACCAGGGCCTCACAACCACATCCATCCCACAGACACTTGTCCCACATATCACATCACATACCACCTGCAGACACAAGGTCCACATATCACATCACATCCCTCCCACAGACATTGGGGATATAAGCCACATCACATTCCATTTTGAAGATTACTTGGAATGAATAAATCATCTCAACCTAAATCCACTATGGAAAGTACAAATCATCTCATCTCAAATACACCTAGGAAAAAACTCACAGGCATACACCTAGGACTTGAAAACCCCCACATTTTTTGATGAATCATTGGATTGAAAAATATGGACGAGGGAGAGATCCCCTCAAACCCATGTGAACTGAAAATACTGTGTGAGGATCTATTAGAAGATAGTTTGGAGTGATTTAGGAAAATATCAAGTCTTCCTAGTTTTTTAAAAAAACAATCATTAATGGGTCGCACAGTTCGCTCGTATGGTTTGGAAAATTGTGCACTAAACATGAGGATGCTATTACCTTGTGGGAATATCTCTATGCCTCCCCACATGGTTAGACAAACCCTGTGCAAACTGTGCGGGACCCCACTGCATTGAGTTCAATATTTTTCCTGGGACTCTCACATAGTTTCCCCCTAACCGTGCTCAAACTGTATCTAAAAAAAGGCCACCAAAACCAACCAAAACCATTCCATGATCTCCCAAAATCTTCAAAACTCATCACAATCACATTAACCACATGAAAAAGAAAAAAAGGTTACACTTCTCAAACTTGGAGTGCTACATTCTCCCCATCATTGGTATTTCTGTCCTTAGAATGTAAAGATCCAACACATTGCCGAAAGAGATCGGGCCATTGCTCGACCATCTCTTTCTCCCAATACCATGCATCCCCATGAATCTTACCATACTTCCAAAAAACAAGAACTAAGCTAATTATTTTACTATTAATGACTTTCTATTCCCTATCCACAATCCACACTGGCTGGTGCACCAATGAAGCATTTGGTTCTTGCTCAACATGATCCCAGCAAAGCATAAGGTCGTGATCAGGCTGATACTTTTTTAACTGCATCAAATGAAACAAATTATTCACCGTAGTAAACCGTGATTGAAAATACAACAAATAAGACACCTCTCTAATAAACTCATGTTTCTCAATAGGCCCAATATACCATAGAGAAAACTTACCTTGATTTCCAAATAGACGATGTCCCAACCTAGGATAGAATCTCAAAAACACATGATCACCCACCTCAAATGACTACGGTCATCGACGATGGTGCACATATTATTATTTTTGGCTATGAGATATCTCCATCCACTCTTTTATTATCTTGATTATCTACGTAGTCTCATGGAAAAGGCTTGATCCAATCATCAAAGTCTCCCCCATTTCCATCCAAGATAGAGGGGAATGACACGGACGCCCAGGAAATACTTCAAAAGGAGCAATATGTATTGAATTGAGAAATCTATTATTATTGGATAACTCCACCAATGGTAAGTGATCCTCTGATGAAACACCCAAATCCATAACACACTCTCTTATCATATCATTTTATGTTTGTATCATCCTTTCAGATTGGACATCTATTTTAGGATGATATGTCATTCTCATTGTCAACTATGTCCTAAGGGATTACAATAAGGACTTCCAAAAATTAGATGTGACCCTCAGATCTCTATATGATACAATGAAAACTGGAACACCATGCCTCCTTACCACATCCTAGATATTGATTTTGGATAGATCCCCCACCGTATGATATTCACAAATCGAGATGAAATGGGGCGACTTTGTGATCCGATCCATAACCACCCATATGGAATCATGCTTCCAGACCATTCTCAGAAGAACTGTCACAAAATCCATCAATATTTTTCCCACATCCAAATTCAAATAGGAAAAGACTGCAACATTTCTATTATCCACAAATTCTCTGCCTTGACTTGTGGAAATACTAATCATCTACAGACAAACTCAACCACATCCCTTTTCATACAATCCCACCAACACTATGCTTCCAATGCCTTATAAATATTTTGAATTATATGATGGAAAACCTACTTTAAATGATGCTATGTTATGATAAGATAATCCTAAAAATCTAGTAGTACCACTATCCAATTCCAAAGACACAAAACTGAATATCCATTTAGTTCCCAACCCTCATTAGGCTCCCCACCATTGAGTTTAGACCTCATCGCTATACATTCAGAATTAGATTCTTATACCACTTTAATCAAACCAGCCATGTCAGTAACCCAATAAATTATAAGGAAGACTGCTCTGTCACCCTGGTCCTAACAATCCAACCACATGTTGGGTATGAACAAAATTAACTGCCACTGATCTGATGAATGTTTCCCCAACTAAGCATATGATTTTTACTTTATTAATATGACCCTGAATTTCCCTTACCCAGTGTGCACATTAAGTCAACAGTCAAACATCTGGAGATATTTCATCGATCACTTTTTCCTAAAATTCAAATCTCTCTATGAGAAAATATGATTTAATCACTTTTGATCTGTAAAAACTGAAAATTTCTCACCAATGATAAAATGATTCCACAACATTAAATCATGAACCACTACTTCCAACTCCAAATAATTTTTTTGGGATTTTTTTCTCATGCATCCTCTCCTTTCATGAGCCATATGTAACCACATTATCTCCCAGCATGAAAACACACCAAAAAACTTATCCTGATGCATCACAATACACCATGTTCCCTTTCCCTAGTTCAGAAAAAACCAATATTGTTTTTGATGTTTAGAGACCCTTCAACACTTCAAAGAATTTCTAACACTACTCATCCCATTGAAATGGGATATTCTTCATTGTCTAGGTTTTCATTGGCAAATCCGATAATGATAAATCACGAAATGAACATTGATAACATCCAACTTGACCAAGGAAGCTTCATACATAAAAAAATGTTCTTTGGAGGTTTCTAGAAAATAACTAACTTTATCTTTTTTAGATCAACTAAAACACCTTTCACATAAATAACATTTCCACGTAAATTAACATCATGTATCCAAAAGTCACACTAATTTTGCATAAAACTGATGTTCTCTCAAGATCCCCAACACTATCTCCATGTGTTGCTCATGATCTATACTTGTCCTCGAATACACAAGTATATCATCAAGAATCACCACCACAGTATAATTCTTATATCTCTAAAATATCTGATCCATAAATTCCATAAATACTGCTTTTGAATTCTTTAGGCCAATGGGAATAACCACATACTCATAATGGAAATATCTACTTCTGAAATATTTTTAGGAATATCCACCTTCCTCACCCTCAATTGATGATATTCGGACCTCAGGTAAATGTAGGAGGACCACTGAGCTCACCAGAACTAGTCAAAAAAGTCATCAATGCATTGAAGTTGATATCAGTTCATTATCTTAACTGAATTAAGTCTTCGATAATCAACATATTGTAGCAGAGTCCCATCAACCTTTTTATCAAACAAAACATGAACATCCCACAGAGATGAACTAGGCTCGATGAAACATTTTTTATCTAACTCTTCCATGTGAACCTTTAATTCCTGCAATAATGTTGGTTCTATATGGAATTACATAAGGTACATAGAACCGGTCCCCAAAGGGAGATCAATCATAATATCCACTTCTCTCATGGGTGGAAATAGTGAGAATTATTTGGGAAATTCATCCATAAACTGGTTCAAATTTTTTAGAAGAATACATTGATCAACACCTTCCACTGATGATATTGACAAATATGCTAACTGATTCAAGATCGTTCCAAGATCTGGTACCAAAAAAATTTGTTGCACGCATATTTTCCTTTTTCTCCCCTATAAAGAGATGTTCAATTTCATCCTCCTTCAAAAAACTAACCATTCATGGATAGAAATTGATATGGGCCTTAAACTACTCCAATGTATCCATTCCCAAGATTATGCCATAAGAATCCATATTTGTCACTGAGAAACCCAACATCAATTCAATGTCATTTACAACTATGCAACATGCCCTACATCGGAAATCTCGACACTCCCTTTGACCCAATGGAGTGTGTAGTTTCAAAACAGAAAGCATCATTTCCACATATAATCCCAACAAAATAATGTCACCAGAAGAAATAAAATAATAGGAAGCATGCATATCAAACAAATAATGAATCAACATGGTATTTAAAAGAACCAAACCTCACACTATGTAATGTCTCGAATGATCATCTATCACAAATTGTTCACCTATGAAAAACTGCTTGCTTTCCATGCTATGCTCTTAATTACCCTGCTGAGGTGTCATGTTATTTCTTCATTCACCATCACTAACTCAGATATGCTGATGAGGAGTATGATGTTTCCCCCATACTATCAAGACATAGGTGTTCTACGACCCCTGAGGAGTGTCACGAGCACCTAACATCAAAGAATTACAGAAATACTGCTGAAGATTCTCCATCTACATATTGTTATGACATGCTCAAGGTTGTGTCGTATAATCCTACTTTATGTGCCCCATAGATCTGCACTAAAAAACCTCCGAATATACTCTGAGGCATCAGAGGAATATTCACTAATCCTTCCATCAGATTCAGAGCCATACTCCCACCTTGGAAATAAGTTTCTCTCTTCCGATTCAACCCAACATTAGAGTTCCCACTATTTCCCATGGGTATCAACATTCTTCCCCCACACATAGCACCTGAAATATCACTCTCATCCACCATATCTTTATTCACCATTTTAGTTTAATCAATTATACACAACACATCTATCTTAGAACGAATATCCTGGTTAAACCCAACATCAAAAATTTGTGCCTTCAATGATGTACTACCTGCCATCTTAAGTTCATCCCAATTAAGTTCATAATCTCAGCCAAATATTCTATTACCGAAATGATCTATTGCCTCAAACAGAAGAAACATGTTATATTCTGAATTCATAATGAATGAGGGTAGAATTGTTTATTAAAAAAATCCTAAAAACCCACCCATGTCACACCTTGGTCCATCCCAGCTTGGACAGCCACCTCCCACCAATGAGGGGAATGATCATCCAACATGTACAAGGATAATCTCATTTTCTGATCTTCCAGTGTTCCCAAGTATTCAAATATCCTATTAATTTTTTTCATCTACACTTCATCCCTTTCTGCCTCCGAATCACCCCTAATGATGGGTGGATTTTTCTTTTGAAACTATACCGCCAAATATCCATGCTTCGTTTCATACTATTTATTCCTAATTTCCACAGCATGGAATTCTTTCACTATACACTACACTAGTATCTAGTTCCCCTACGGATCATGTACAACCATATTTTCAGCAGCCTCCTCTTGTTGGTCTCTACGACGCCTACCTAGTGCCATTTATATCAACCCAAAAAACAACCATAAGTTCCACACTCATAGAAATAAAAGGCTTATTATTTAAATTGAATTAAATAATAAATATCACAACATAGATTTTCCCATGGTCACATTTTCTATGATGTAATATTCAGAAAAATCTTACATGGTTTGAAAAATGACTCATTTTCAAAATACAACTAGTTTCCATGTTTCAAACCCTTCCATTTTGAAACCCAATTCAATATTTTCAAAATCCAAAGATTCATATCACCCCAAAAATAATTTTACCCAAAATAAATATGCATCCTAGTGGGAATTCATTTCTACCTTGCATGTTCTTCTCATATCATTGGCTACACCCACAAAAATGACATTTATTTACCCAACTCCCTAGTAACTTGATGATCAACATAAAAGGGTTATCTAGTTTATTTTATGTTATACATTCCAATTACCGAAAATATTATGCCCTTATACCATCCTGAATCAATAAATAGTCCAATAACGAGTGTCAAAACCAATATTGATAATTAATGCCACAAGGTCAAATAACTTCTTTCACGTGAAAACCAAGGACCTAACAAACCGATACCACATGTAACATCCCTCCCCTTCATTATTGTATTGGGAAGTTAGTGAGGGGCCACTAGGCCTTAAGTGACTTTCTCAAGGTGCCAAAGGAAGGCAATAAATGCTGATGGATTTGAGAATAAATTTTGGAACAATTTTCCATTGAGATTCACCATCCAACCAAACAAATTATTACTAAGAAAACTATATGATGCATGTATTCATAGCAACCCAACTCATATATTAACAACGGAAAACCGACTATTCCATTACAATTACCTAATTCCAATACAAGTAATCCAAATATCTGTTTACTAAGAAGAAAAATACACAACAAGACCCCAATGAACTAATACACCATCCATAGCTCTACACAAAACTCAATGTTCCAAGAACCACAACATCACTGAAGCATCATGTCGAACCACTAGCAAAATGATATGCTTTACCCATACCTGTGTCCTAGAAAATGAATTCTGCAAAATCACCAACATGCCAAAGAAAGGGGCGAGTACTAATACTCAGTAGTATTTCTCCAAATGGCATCCCTACACACACCACTAGGATGAAACCGTTCTCACTTTTATATAAAAAAATTAAATAAAACATTAAATAGTTCAACCATTACCTCAAGACAACACATACTTACGCTTCCATTTAAAACAAGGGAAAATCCAACTATGCCTTAATCTATATAAATATCACACATTAGCCCAACAAATTCCATCTTGAAAAGAAACACACAACAAGACAACCAAAATAGTAGAGCATTCATCCAAACTTTTTACCACAATTCAAAATAGTGGTGCTTCCTGGCCACTATCAATAATGGTGGATCTTCCTTACATTACCCATAACCATTAATAGTGAGACCTCCCACCCACTTCCACACAATCAACACAATCCATATCACTTAATCAACCAACAATAATAAAACTCCAAGCACACCCAATAGGCACACAACCATTTTTAACACATGCCTATTAACTTCTATAAATCACCTATTTATCAAAAACACCATTCTACAATTTTCAATGCCACATCCCAGTCGAGTAAAAAAACACTAATATTGAAAAATATTTTCATAAAACATTTTGATAATCCAAAATAAACATCATATTTTAAAATTTACATTTTAAATTCACATAACAAAACCCACATTTATCCTATATCACATTTCTACATTAAATCCCCAAATTGCTACCCAATGGGTTCCCACCAAGATTCAAACATCATATTAACAATAAATTTCTTGAAAAATAATTTATTTGGAACCAAATTCACTAGTTCTAACTATGTGGAGTCAAAAGAGATGCCACCTACCTTTAGGGTTTTGGTGAAATCGACCCACAAGCAGCCACACCACAAATCCAGTGAATGCACCCTCGAAACTAATCTAGATCCTCTTCCCTAACATCAAAAAAAACTAAAATCATCACTTTAGGGTACTGAAACTCTACATCTACATGGAACAGATGTATATCTCGAAAACCAAGAATGGTAGAAGAGTATATCTAGAGAGAGAGACCAAAAAAGTATCCAAGAGGAGAGACTTACCCAAGATGAACCACCTTCAAACCACCATGAATCCCCTTAGAATCACATCCAAATTGAGAGGGAGAGCCCCTAAAACTATTGAAAACTAAAAATCCAGAGTGAGGCTTGATTGGAAAATTTTGTGGAGTGTTTTAGGTCAATCCTGAGTGTTCCCGTTTTTTTTTAAACAAATATTAATGGGCCACACATTTTCAAAAACTGTGCGCTAACCATGTGGATGATACTACCTCAAAGTAATCTTGAACGACATCCCAACATGGTTAGAAAAATCATGCCCAAACATTGAGGGACCCCACTGCCTTGAGTTTCACGGTTTTCATGGGATTCTCATACGGTTTCCCCTAACCGTGCTCAAACCGTACAGCCCTAAAATGCCTCCAAAACCGTCCCAAACAATTCCAAACTCTCCCATCCTCTTCTAAACTCATCCTAAGCACATTAATCACATAAAAAGGAATAAAAAATTCTATATACCTGAAACCAGGGGTGCTACATTCTAATTTTGGATATAAAATAACACATTGTATTTTTAAATTGTATTTGTTCATAATATCTTTTATTATTTATTACTTCTTCATTTTTTTCATGAACCTAATTATTTAGATATGAATATTAATCATTCCACTAGGGTAGAATATTCAAACCACATTAATGTGTAACTCTTTACACAACTCCATGGTCTATCAATAAATAAACTATTTATATTCATCGCATCCAAATGAGTGCATTGAAAAATACACATAATACAGATTCTTATAAAGTCATTGTAATGAAAAAACATATAATACCCATAACAGATATCATAGTGAAATAAATACCCAACCTCAACCATTAATGAAAAATCATAAGCCTCTCATAATTTAATTATTATAACCCTAATCATAATTTAAATAAGAATAGATTACTTAGGAGATACTTTATGTTCATCATAATTCTCACAGTTTATATGTATATAAAATTAACCAATATAATTACCCTCCTAAAATACATAAAACCCAAATCAAGCTAGAATATGGATAAATTAATCATATGATATATAATGTAACTCCACATATGAATGCATAAAAATTTATAAAATAATTTAAAAACAAAAAATTAAATCATATATTCATTTATAATATAAAAAATTTACTCATGAATACATTAATTAAGTAAATTATTTATATACATAAATATTATATAAAAAATATATATCTAATTAATTGAAAATTAAAAACACTTTATAATTCATTCGTCCATTATAATTATTCCATAATCAAATAAATATAAATTCAATATATATGTATGTATATATATATTATCAATATTAAAACTATCAAATTATTCATTATAAGTAATTTTCATTTAATATATTATATCAATAAACTAAATATTATATATAAAAACTAGTCATATATAATGTAATTATTCTGAATATCAGACATTTAATTTTATTTAATCCTTGGTCATATAAATTATAGAAAATTCAACTGAATGATTTAAATAATATCTTCAAATAAGGCATTTCAATATGATTAATCAAAATTATATTTTAGGAATATTCATAATATTGAATATAAAATTAACTATATATATATATATTAGCACATTGGATAATTTTTAACTGATTTCTTAATTATATTTATAATATAAATATAAAAATTTTATATCCACATTAATATTCATTCCATATAATTTCAAAAAATATTTAATATTAATATTTCTTATTTTATGAATTTTTTATTAAATATTACATAAAAATATATCAATTTGATAATAAATCACTAAAATTAAATAATTAGAAACCCATTTTAAAATTAAACTAATATGATTGAGACTATTAAAATGATATTTTATCATTTTATACAATTTTATCCAATTCTTTATTGTATTAAACAAAAATAACTAAACATATTATTCATTAGGATATACATTATTTCATATGATGTGACTTTAAGGATTATTAATAAATTTATATGATTGATAATTGAAATCTATAAAATATACTTCAGTACCATTGAATCATAATTTATGATATAAAAAATATCACCTTTAGGATATGAGGCACAGTTTCATGTCAGATACCATTCCCATTGTTAAATATTATATCTACTGTCCTAGGTGAGAAAAAAAATTATAATGAATTTTTAAGGGCCACTTCCTATGAAATCCTATATCACATAAAATGTACACAACAAGTACTACATTTTCACAAAACATAATATTATCCTCTGTTAAAAAATCCCATCATATCTAATAATGTTGAATATTGTATACACATGATATAAATTTTAAACAGTTTTAATCTGGATTTTGAGAATAAAATAATATCAAAATAATTTCATAATAGTAATGTGTTTCAAGGTGTATAATAACACTCATTATAGGTAGTATAATAAATTTGAAAATTTATTCACACGAGAAACCATGTATAAAATTAGATACATGAATAATCTAATGAAATGAAATTATTCACACCTTTCACAAATGATAGACACTTCTAATAGTAGTATATCAGATTACCCTATGAGGGGATGGGGGACTCTGGGTGTCAACATTGTCTTAGAAAGTCACGGATCATGATCCCATTTGGTAGGAACAAGTTAAACCTATCATATAGTAATGTTATGCAATTTTAAAATTAATAAATAGAGAGAAAACAAATACTTTTACATGGTCTTCACTAAGTGATAATACAATGATCATACACAAATTTCATATAGGTCATATATAAATATAATAATTTTCACTAGTTGATATAAAAAATCAGACAAAGGAACTCTATTCTAGTAACACTACCTTTAAAATATTTTTTATATAGAACCCTTCCTCCTTTGGAATAGTTTTGTTGAATCCCCCTAGATCACTACTTTGGGTGAAGTCTCGCTCAGTTTAATGACATAAAGGTCACATTAGTAGACTGGAAATTAAGACATTTTCCCAAACTAGAATGAGATTATTCTTGAATCGTACACCAAAGTTGATGCACTTGAGTGAACTTTTCACTTGAACTGGATCTTCAATACTTCATTTCTCAAAGACCCTTCACTTATATGAAAAAAGTTGAGATGAAAAAAATTCCTTTACGGAACAAAATTCCTTTGTTATATTTATTGAGACATTGTGGAATACCTCAAGATCCAAGAACTGATTTTTCCTAGACAACTATGAATTATTCAAAACTAAGTTTGTATTTTCTGTGATGCTCATGATCACTATAAAAACCTGATTCATGAATCTTTCTTCCATTGTAAATTGAGTCCAATAATCCTTTCATTAAATATCTTCTTCTAAAATTATGTGAGGTATCATCATATTTATATATTCATCATTTCGTTATTCTATCATTCCTATAGAATACATTTCATGAAACTCTAAAATAAAATTCATTAATCTCCTTCAATCAAGAATCTCCTTTAAAATAAATTCCTCCTGTGAAGATTCTTGTATTCATCAAGATTATAGTGAACCCATTTTGAATTGATGATTCTCTAATTCTCATAGTCATGTTGATCATCATCAACCCATTACATTGTTCTCAATTATTATTGTTGATTCTTCACATCATCACGAATATAAACTGTTATGATACATGGTCTTCTATAAACCCTTACTTATTACATAGTTGTTAATAGAGAATCCAAAACAACAACCATTTTTGATGATTTCCTCTTAATCCTAATTTTGTGCCTAAAATTTGAAAAAATGTGAAATTATTGCACCTTCATTATTGTAGTTAGCTTGTACTATAAGATCACTTCCCTTGGAAACTACCTAATCTTCCTAGTGTGGATAGACAACAAACCCAAACCAGACACTATTTTTTAGTAGAGAACATCCTTGTTTAAAAAAATTCCCTTTTTTGGATTTTTTAGAAATCATTTGTATTATTAAATAATGCAACAGCTTCTATAAAAACATGATATGCTACAAAAAAACCATCCAAAATATGTCTAAATGAAAATTTATTGGTGTAGAAAAAAAGAGGGGAATCAATAATGGGATAATATTTTTTTTAATTCATAACGATGAAAAATCTAGGCTCTGGGGAATATGAAATATTTTTTCATATCATCTAATTCTATTTGTATTGCAGAAAAAGAAAATATTTTTTTCAAAAACATAAAATCGGTAATCCTTTTATTATAATTTCACCATTATCCCCTTTTTATGTAATCACAACCAACGTATATTGTACTTGTAGAGTATAGAAAAATTCCACTAGGTCAAAACTCCTAGATAAACTTACATAGCATCCACAAACATATTAAAATGGTTAACTCAAATGGGATGAGGGGACCAACTATGACCTCCTCATGCATTGGGAGGTGGATAGACATATAGGTTCAACCAATGTTTCTCCAAGATAAATTCTGAAAATGGATTAGTAATAATTTTAGCAATGTGGTCATCAGTTCCAACATACACCATTTTAATCACACCATTTTAGAATTTTCTAGGATGATGTGATATTTTATCTAAATATATTTAGTATTTGATTGTTGAATAGGATATTCCATAATATTGATAACTCTCTTTTTTCAAAAAGATTAACAATTATATGTTCCACTACACCACCAATATATGTGTTTTTTTATTCATCCACAATATCGTTGTTTAAGACTTTGTAGTACAGATATACTATTCTTCATCCATAAAACAGAATTTATTTCCTATTTCATTCTCAACCATAATATTAATTTATTTTGAATGAAAAAAGAACCACCACTAGTGGAAATTCTACCCACAATGTCCACAGCCCAGTCTGCATCATAAAATGACAATAATATATTATCTCTTAATGCATAAAAGTATAATCCAAAAGTTATTGTACCTTTAATATATATCATTATTCATTTAAATACTACCAAATACTCTTCCTTTTGATTAAATTGAATATGTTACACTAAGCCTACTGCAATGATTATATCTTTCTATATTTTTGTCAAGTATAATACGATTTCAATGATTCTCTTGTACATTGTTAGATCTTTAGAATTCACATCCTCATGACTTCCATGTTTGTTCCAAGACACAATTTTATTATATATTAGTTTATATTATACATATTGAATTTATAAAAAAAACTCTCATTCCTATTTTCATAAAATATGATTGTGTATTACATCATATAAATCACCCATAACCCCATGAAATATATGAGTTCACTAATCACAGACATTTGAAAATAAAATTTCATGAGATTATAAAATTCATCCACAAATCCATGGATTATTCTTCCATATATAATATCATCCACATACACAATAAGAATAAATAGTTCTTTCTCTAAATTAATCACATAGAGGGTATAATCATGTACTCCTCTTTCTAATTGAATCATCTTTAGATAAGCATACAGTGGAGAATTCCATGAATAACGTGCCTTATTTAGATTATATAGGGACTTCATTAATCCAAAAAACATTAAATAATCATGTCCAATAAAAAATAAAAACGTTTTTTCAACATTGACTTATTCATAATTAAAACCATTTAGGAACATTTTTTTACATCCATATGAAACAAATTATATCCTTGTGGAATTTCTAGATCATGGAAACTCTTGATGGACACCAAAATTTAATCTAGATAAAAGGTTTATTCAAAATCAATTCCATAGTTTTCTTTAATATCCTTTAAACAATAATTATTCCTTGTTTCTAATCATATTTCTACAAACATAAAATTTTTTTAATGATCCCATTTTTTCTAATAACATTGTAATTTTTATGAATCATAACAGGATCCCTTGTCTAAATCATTTCAGTATGATCTAGTTAATATTTCAAAGACTTAACCCATTATTTATCATTTGGTTATTCTCCAATATATGTTGGTTTCTTAATTTATTTGATGGAATAATGTGATTAAATTATTATTATCATTGTTTATGTGGGTGTTTTCCAATCCACTATGATATTTGACTGTTAAATTTAAACTCTTTTATTTCTCTTGTGAGGTTTAGATTATGTTTTTTCTGATATGGTTTTTTCTTCTGATTCTTCTTCTAAATCATCATAATTTTGGGACCCTTGAAGTTTTTCATGTCTTCTACTACATATTCATTTTATTCTACACCATATCCAATTTATTATTAATCTTATATTACATCATCATATGATATCCTAGCTGTATTTTTGGTTTTATCTTCAATGATTATGAAATAAATACATTCCACAATTCTTCCAATATGATTATTGAAACATTTGTAGGGTTTAATTTTAATTTAATATCCTATTAATATTTCTTCATGTGCAGAATCATCGTACTTTCATTGATTGTATTATTCATTTAAAATGAAACAGTTAGATCTGAAAATGTTAAAATAATTCAGTTATCGATTGCTTCAATACTACCACTCATATGGTTTCATTTATTATACCATATAAAATCCTATTTAATATTGATTGTACACTTCTACTCAAACAAAATATTTTCAGAAAGTTTGAGATATATGAATCTCAATCATCATAGTTCTAGCTATATTTTTCACTTGATGATTTTTGTGTTCAAAAAAACCATTTTGATGTGGGGTTCTCTCAACGACCACCTCATTACTTATTCCATTTATTTACAGAAAATTTTAAAATTCAATAGATGTGTATTCCCCTACATTTTTAGATCATATAACTTTTATTATGAATACAATATCATTCCAATCTCTTCAATGATAAAGTTTCATGCAATATGGTGCTTGAGGTTTCTTGTGTATAATCTTATAAAAGAAATTACACTATAATAACCAGTAATAAACTGAAGTACCACTATCAAAATGTACCATACAGATTAATTGGATAACATATGACTATGTGGATTAGATTAAGAAAATTTATTCCCTTTTCATCTTTGGTTAATAAGAGCTACATACCATCATTCTTAGCATGCATGTTGCACATGTATTATTTTTTTCAAACAATGGATTGAGGATATCTATGACTATATTCACTATAGATATTGTTTCCATGATTTTTTGAATAGTTTTAACAAACATATAATGACCCATGTTGTTTTCTT
Organism: Viscum album; assembly: GCA_963277665.1. NCBI lineage: Eukaryota > Viridiplantae > Streptophyta > Magnoliopsida > Santalales > Viscaceae > Viscum > Viscum album. The sequence continues at coordinate 435,492,414 of OY728127.1, read as the reverse complement.
CATCAACTATTCTCTAACAAATTTTAAATTTTCTATCAACCTCGTATAAATTGTCATATGTTCTTTATACTTTCATGATATAATTACTTATCCTTATTTTGATAATGAAGTCATTTTTATAAAAATAAACAATCATTACTTCTTCATTTAATTAACTCACACTCAAATGATTTATATGAAAACCTTCCACATCAAAAACCATTTTTTATTAATAAAATAATATTCCAATTATCTACTTCTAATTCCTTTTATCTTTAATGAATAATCATTGTTGAACCATACTATTCCATCAATTCTGTTCATATCATTCATTAATAAAACTACATTTTCCATCATATGGTATGAGAAACACTATAAGTAATCCATGTTCTACTCTTCATTATTTATTTTTAGTGGAGTTTATACAAGGTTGTATTTCTCGATTTTCATATTTTTCATCCATGAGATACTTGGTTGAGTGGATTCAAAAGAAATAATTTCCAATATATTTTCCATATGAATGGGATCATTATAATAATGTAGCTTTTCAAGAAAAGAATACATAATTTTAAGATATTCTCCACTTGATTGGAGGATATTGAATTGTCTCTAGGTTCTATAGGTGTTCTTTACATCTTTTCTCTGCCAAAAATTAATAGATTTATAGACATAGTTGGAAAATTATGAAAAATATCTATAGGAATTATTTATTATATACAATAAAGGATATGGTTTCATTATTCATTGTTGAATTTTTAGCACTTCTGCATTCAAATATCTCTAGACTCTTCAAAATATGACATATAATTCCCAATTTACCGAATAATTGACATTCTATAAGAGGAAATTTCTTCTCAATTCCATCAACCTCATGTCCCCTTATTTTGAAAAAGTATTTTTCTAGTGATCATTTTTTACTACTCGGGGATAATTTTTAGATAACTTTTTTATTTCAAAATTCCCTTTACAGGAAATCTAGTGCCTTTTTTATATATAAAGTATTTTTCTTACATTTATTTTGGCTCTTTTTTTTTCTATCATTATATTTTTCATATTCACAACCAATTTCACTTTTTCCCATGCATGTAGATATTTGACCATTCAAATCCATCTATACTCTTTTATAAATAGGATCATCTCTCATTAATATCTATGAAATATAGAATATTCCAAAATGTATTTTATTCATTATTACCGATGAATTAGATTTGGTTTCATGTTTACTACTTATAGAAATAAAATACTCATCAATCCCAAGAACATTTTCAGTATTATCTTCCAGTCTATATGTAAGTTCATTGATGACCATTTCCTTCTCTTTAATCTTGAGATTAAATTCCATAACATCTTCTTAGAATTAATGAGTTGTTGAATGTTCTTATACTCCTTATTCCAGTTTATTAATCCCTTCTACAAGACAATCAATATTCACTGATGAATATTCTATAATAGATCATGTTATTAATTTTTTCTTTCTTTGAGTTCCACTCTTATCAAGAGAATAATCAAATTACAACATGGGATCAATGGTTACTAAAAACTGATTATATTTATATTTATATTTTGATGGTTATGAATTTTCAACTATATCAAAAAAGGATTCTTGGGGTACAGATTTAAACTCTGGTTCTTTATGACCAAGAAACACATTTTCATATTGTTCTTCTTTAGAGAAAAAAAAATTCTTCCACAGTAATTTCATTCCTGATTTGAATTCACCCTTTTGAGGAATTTTTTTGTGGCCTCATCATGACTACAACTTCACTGTCTTTATTGTTCAAATTCCTTTAGAACCTAGAGGAAATTTTCTGAACACTACATCCTAGAAAACATGATAAGGGAATATTTCTATCAAATCTCTCTTTTTGTCCCTTGATTTTTATTTCAAAAATGGAAATAATTTCGTCAACCTACATATTTTAATCATTTATATAGGTATAAACATTATGTTTTTTCATGGATTTTAAATAAATTTCCTTACTTTCTCAAGTCATTGAATCTTTATGTTTGACTCTCATTTTCTAATCATCCAGACATCTTAGAAGAACATGGTGTTAATATTTTTACAAATCACAATCATGAAGGTAAAAATGGATTATATATAAGTCTAACCCCACTTATGTAATTATTCATGATATAAATATCTCTAATTTATTCACCATGTCCTATAATTTATCCAACAAAATCCATAATTTGATTGAATAAGGTATCTTCATTTTTATTGGTGATGCATATTATGATTATGTAACCTATTCTGAAAAATTTGGAGTCTTACCTACTTCACATTGTTGTCTACTTAATATATATATTATAGTATTCCCATATTTACTTGGATGATGTGAAAGTAATCATCTAAAAATATAGTTGATAAGATAGATTTGTAGTAAGGTAGTCATATGTTTTGTATTCTAAATGTTTTATTTTCCTAAATTTTTTAGTCATAGAAAGGCATGTTGCAATAGTGACTTGAATCCCTTGAATGGTGAAAAATGTACCTCCATTATAATAGATATTAGATTATATCTCATCATATTCTTCCTAATATGCATGTTTCATTCATAAAATAATGGGATTCACCTGACATTTACTGAATTCTATATGACAACAAAATAGGAAAAATTTAACTCCAACAAATTGTTTCCTTTGATACCACTTATTGGACCTAGTAACACCCTAATCAGGGAGGGGGGATTATGGTGTTAAATTTGTATTCTAATGTTACATATCAGGATCCCATGTCGATAAGAACTTGTTAAAGCTTTTTTATGTTTATTTGATGTAATTTAAATATCCAAATGAAATGGGAGTTCACATCAATTTTACATGGTTCACCGCTAAGAGTTAATCTATGTAGCATACGCTGACAGTGTATCAGTCATACATAAATACAATAATCACCAATATGTTTGGAATATATATGATCATACATTGCCACTATATTATAGGAACAATATCTTTACATTAATATAGGGATAGCATAGTGCCTCCCTCAAAACACATCTGTTGACCCCCCTAGTGCACTATTATGGGTGAAGAATCACTGAGTTTAAAAACATGATATTCACTTCAGTATATTATAATTAATACATTTTTCCTTGATTATAATTAGTTTATGATTGAACCGTATACATTATTTGATTCCCAATAATACATTTTTAACATAATATTATTGTTCCATACTGATTTTCACAAATCTTCCTCTAGAATCTCATAACGTTTATGATGAAAACGGCCCCCACAGAATAAAAATCTTTCGAAAATATCACAAGGCCATTTTATAATACCTCATCCTCATGAAACTCCTTTTTCCAATATACCTAATCATTAGAGAAGACTATGATATTATTTTTTTGATTCTAAAGATCACTATCAAAACATGATTTTTGAAACTTTCAGCCTTTCTGAAATCTAATCAAATAATTCATTCTTTGAAATATTTTCATCTCAATGGAAGTGGGGTAGACTCGTTTTAATATGATCATCCTTTCGAGATGATCCCATGACTCCATAAAAATTTATATAAAACTCACAAATCATTTTCTTGAATCTCCCTCACTAATGAATCGCTATTGAAATTAATCCATATGCAGATAGATATTATATTCCCATATATTACCATCATCCCTTTCTGGATTCGTGAAGCTCCAATTCTTATAGTCGCAGGATCACTATTAAGCCATTGTTTCAATTGCGATGCTTTTTCTCAATGCTCTTCATCTTCATGAATCTGTGACTTTTCAGAAAATCATCTTAAAAAAAACCCATTCCTAAAAAAAATTGAAGTTTCAATCCATGAATATTTCCTTCCACGATTATTACCACATCCTCCATAATTTGAGATCCAAATTTTTCAAAAAAACAAGGAAATGATGCCACCGTAAAAAATAGTTATATTTTACAACAAGAACAATTTCATTGAAATCGTCATTATCATCCTAGTGTGGATTGACCAAAATTACAAACCAAAACCTAATTATTTTAAATTAATTCCTTTTTTTCAACACCACATCCATCCCTATTGTGCTATATGAGGGTCTCATAGAGGTAGATGAAGGAATCCTTCCAATGTGGTATATTCCTAGGTTGATGTTAAGTAACCCATTATATTAGAATAACCAAATAAATTATAAAATATAGTACTATTTTTATAAGAAAATGAAATGAAATAGAATACAGTGAAGGTTCTAGACATAGAATAATAGTCTACCAGTCTAATGAACAATATGGATTTTTAAAATACAATTGATCATGAAAAGTTTACATGATGATAAAAACCATGAAAAAATTGTTTTTTGTGAATATTGGATTAATATTTTAAATGAAAACAAGAGTGTGTCTTAACCACGGTAATTTATAAAAAATAAAATTGCATGTATAAAGATTTTATTCATCAGAACCATCTTCTATGTAATTATTCATCTTCAATTTTTTTAGTTGAATTTTTATTTTATTGATAATGTACCAAAATAAGATCCCCTCTAGTAGTGACATGTGATCCTTTGATATCATAATATTTCTTATGGTATATTGAGAGCTAGAATGGATATACTAATCATCTTGTATCACTGCAATAATCATACTCATGATCCCTTCAATATAGATGGTTTATCTAATGATCTCTATATATTGAGAGTAATTAAGAAGGTTGAGTTAATATCTAATGCTTTATAGAGTACCCTAGAGGCATTATTCATTAATAAAGAATTCTATTAGGAGGATAATGGTGTGTCTAATGACCAATATCTCAAAATTCTCCTTTATTTTCTATTTATAGACCTAGGGTAATAATTTCATATTTAATATATGAAAAACAAACTAAATAATTTGTAAAATGAAAAAGTAAAGGTATTATATTTAATATAAAATTATTATTTTCTTTTTCCATGTCATACGGTTACCTAAAAATGATAAATATTAATTAATATCTAGTAAAAAATTCCACCATTCAAATTAATGGGTTTTATTTTCCCCATGTCATTTATTGAATAGTAAAAAAAATTATTTAATTTTATATTATTTTAATTAAATAATGAAATTAATAATAAATTATTATATTATTATCATTATAATAAAAATAGTTAAATAGTATAGATTCAATAGATAAATAAATATCTTATTCATAGTCTTATGAATAAAAAAAATTATTTTTATATTCAAGTAATTAAATAAAGTACATATGAATGAATTAATATTTATTTATTACATTTTTAATCACAAAATTCAAAAATAAAATATATAATCTTGTAACTCAATAATTAACAAGTGAATAATTATTTTTTAAAATTTTAATATAATTTAAAATATCCAAAAGAATATTACATCTCATTGTAGAAAATAATATTCACTCTAAATCTTAAATATAAATAACATTTAATACATGTTAAGGGAAACCATTTGTATGTTAATAACTTTTCCTCTTCCTTAGTGGAATTGTGTATTATTTCTAATGGTCTAAGAATACTATTTAAATGCTTGTTATGTTTTTCTAGGGTGATATATAAAAATTTTGTTACAAAATATCCATTGCATTTAATGTGACAACTGTTGAATAATCAAAAGGGTCGAGTTACCAACTTCCTTAAATATAGATGAGACAAATATTTTATTGAATTTTACATTAATAAAATTACATTCATGACAAAACTAATTTAATGGAAATCAACATGGACATTCACATTATGATTTATGGTAATAAATTTATGTCTGCACATCATTCCATGGAATAATAATAATCACATGTCTAAAAAACAATAGACGTGACGGAAGAATGAATACCTTATGACACATAATCATGTGAAATTCAGAATGGAATGTCATTTATTATAATGTACCATATTTAATATTACAATGTGTGAACATAAGGAGATGAATTCTCATTTAATTATGTGTAATCACGCATGAAATTAAATAAAATATGTGTCTCATTATATAATTTTACCTCACCATGGAACTAAATTTTAGAATAGTATCATTGGGTATCGAGGATATAATTATAGAAGATAAATACATATGATCTTATAAATTTGGAAGAGTTTCTATGGAGTTAATTGGGAATTATTTTACATAAGAATGGTCAATACTTTATCAGTTATAACATGAAAATTCATTAATATATATACATTCTAAAATGATATTTCAATGTATAGTTGTATATATTTGGATTACCATGTTTCAACAGATAGGATTAGTGTATCAATATGAATGTGTGGTGAAATTTTTTCTATAACCACACTACATTGAGAAAATCCCACATGTGGTGATATTTACATTTATCAACCATTATTTTCACTTGTTAGAGTATTTATATAATGATTATGTACATAATAAATTCTCTCCCTAATAATGATAAAATTCATACCTTTGATATATCATAAAATATGAATTGATGGTTGATAAAACACTTTTTTAAGCTACATCAGATGTTGCAAAATACATGGATTTTACAGGATATGGAATCCATTGGATTTAATATGTTTTTATATCTTATTATATTTTCATTATTATGATATCATAAAAAATTGAACTAAATGATTACATGTGTTTAGTTTCCTTGACCACTAGTAATATTATATCCCCAGACACCAGTCATTCATCAAGTTATACATTGTCAAGTATTTTCTGATAATCCAAACTACATGTATTTTCTATTATATTAGACCAATATTATATTCACATAATATGAATACTAAATAATTAATAAAAAATGTCAGTATATGTCCTAAAATATGATTTAAATTACAACCACTTAATTGTGTGAAATTATTTAACCTAAATAATAGTTGCCTTTGATCATTAATGTACTACTAGAGATATAGTGGGCACACTAAAATAATAGATATACTTTTCAAAAAAAAATTAAATATATGTACTATGAAAAGAAACAAAAACCCCTTATATATATTTATATATATATTTGACCACATGACAAGGTATATACATTTTTAATTCATAGATAAATTCATTCCAATATCTTAACAAAACTAGTATGACATAATAGTTTTTACATATATTATAAAAATATTTATCCAGAAAACTTATATCACTCTCCCTGACCTAATAGAATCACATACAACTCCTTCACCTCCAAATTAATTTTCTTTGATAACTATGAGTTAATTATCAATATATAAAATAATGTAATCATTATATATTATTTGAATTTATTGATGTCAAAAACCATTTATAGTTATTCATTATCAACATATACCATGGGGTCTCCTTCTCATCATGAAATATAAAAAAATCCATAATGTTCTCCCAAAATGAGGTGGCATTGAAAATCAAGATCCTAAGAAGATGATATAGATAAATTATTTTAATGGTGTAATTTAAAATTATTATAGTTATGATGATTTCTATATATTTTCCATAGAATAAACCATTCACTAATAAATCATGATTTAATATTAGAAAATTGTACCATCCATGTATAGTCTCTCATGAATAGTCACGTATAGTATAAAGTCATATAACCAATCAAAATACATGTTCTTGATGTCTTCTTCCATGGAAAACATTATATGAATTCATACATAGTTGTAAAGTATATAATGGTTCAATTAATAACTATTTTATAAATAATATATATATAATCCTATAGTGAATAAGAACCACCTATTTTGTTATTATTCCCAATGGGTATGGGTCTCTAGAACTCCTCCTCCCCCGTAACATATTATATCCTGTATTCTTATTCCAAAGGCTTTCATCTACATCTATAAACCATTTAAATTCAATTTCCTCTCACAATCGACAAACGTATAATTTTTTTATAGGGAAATATATTCAGTATATAATTAATGTAAATATCCCTATTCGGTACAATATTATTAACAGAGTCTCAAAAAGTGTGTTTATTTTAGTTTTTTTGATAAAACCTAAATTTAAAAAATTAACAAACACTAGTTGTTTTATCCTAAAAGGTTCTTATCATATATCAATGGATATGAAATCCACTAGTAAATATAAGATTCATATGGATATTTTTTTTACTATTATTAAAAAACTTGTGTTGTAAGAAATTATGAAATAATTGGAATATATATTAGAGACGTCATTGATATCCCATTTTTTATCATCATGATATTGATATATAAGAGAAATTTTCAGTTTCGAAGTCCTCAATTCACATGTATGAACAATTATTAATTCTATAATATGTTCCCAAACACTCCATCATAAAGGTCCCTCGATAATTACCACATTCATTGATTTAGTTCAATGTAAATTTATTAATTTTTAAAAAGTGAACTCATAAATTATAACGAATTACCCATTGTAATGACATGTATTTTTTTGATGGTATGTAACAATTATTTGTGGATCAATTTCCTTCATTTTTCCATTATAATATTGCCTAATGGAGTGAAGGGGGTCTATGGGGAATCTTAGGATAATTCAAATCCTAAAAAACCAATAATTAAAGTGGAATACTAGGTCTCACATTTAGTTGAAATTGTAAAGCACAACCCACACAATTTCCCAAAACAATGTGTCAGGAGATAGTGGGCTGTCGGTGGTTCATAATTTATATGAAATTGTAGGCCTTTAGGAACAAATACTTGAGGTGTTAAATGGATTGGAATAGAGTGTTTTAACATGGTTTTTCACTACTAGACAAATCATACCCCTAACTGTGTGGAAAATACCCTTGACGTTGAACATGGTGCACGATTGGAACATAGAAGGGAAAACATTATGGACAAACTGTTCACCCCTTTCATGGTGTGTTAAAGTCCATTTTTACAAATCATTAATCATTTAAATAAATCCCTCATTTTTTTATCTATTCCCTTGTGGTGAAACCCTCCTCCTACATACACAAGAACTATTCCCTATTCATTTGAATATTGATAACTCTCTCAAAGGAACTCAAAATATATCATTGTTAGAATAAAAAAAATACAATGATATGATATAACATATATTCAGTTCTATTAAATGTTTCTTCCACAGTTTCTTGAAAAAGATAGTTGTCACCACTTTTCTCCAATTGTCTAGTAAGGGGTGATTTCTTCATTATATCCCATTCTAACTTGTTTCAGTCCTAAAAATGGACGTGTTTAGTGGTACTATATAGATATGGGTGGTATAGGTATTTCCTACTCATTTCAAGGCTATTTAAATAATGAAATGTTGTTTTTCAGGTTTTACCCCTCTGGAGTGCTTCAAAAAATGTTAAATAATATAATTGGTTATGTTCCTCATGTCATATGAAACAATCCCTTATAGAAAAAACCAACCAAAGGTTTTTCTAAATGGGAATGGCCACCACATTGGATGTCCGCATCTAAATATCCTTTCCCCCATTATTTAAATTGATATTGACCATTTTTGTGTCTGTTTACAACTTGGTTAAATTTTTATATTTAATTTTTTGAAATTAAATGAATTATGAGCCATGATAAATGAACACGTTTAATGTCATCACATAATTGATTATTTATTCGACCATGTCTTATTCCATATTTGATAACATTAAATTCAAACAATACTATGTTCATTGAATTTTTTCATGTTACATAGCTTCTTGTGGTTGTGCCTTATGGTTCAGGTATCATTTCCTTATATAATGGCGAATTCCATGCACAATGTTCCTAGGGAAATATTTTATGATTATTGTTGTGTTTCATAGGTTATTGGATTAAATTGTGTTGTTTGGATTACTTATTAGCAAATGAAAGTCTAATTGCATTTTCAATGATGTTTAATCCTATACTATATGCCTTGTGATATTTTCCTTGGTATTTATGTTCACCCTCTATGTTTCAAAAGAGTATATCTGTCTCAATTTATGGTCATAATGGATGGAGTCTCCATGTTCAGTTTGATTTACTTGGAATTCAAGGAGTGAAACATTGGCTTTCCTTTTATGGGAGATCCTATGGTTTATTTATACTCATGTGTGACACTAATTCCATCAGGTAGAAATCTAGGATAGAATCATTACTAAGATGGCTATGAAATTCCATGGGTGATAATTTGTCCTCTACCTGAGATACATGGCACGGACAAAAATTTCACCATACCATGAGTGGTATAATGAACATATATATTGGGTTCCTTTGATGGATATAGTGAAATTTTTTATATCATACAATATTTTATCGGCCCTTTATACTTTTATTAGATCACATATGATGGGATCAAGTCACCATCATTGTATATGAAAAACATTTCTATTATACATTTGTGATGTTTCTAATTTTTATTATGACCATGATAAAATCATTACTTGTCAATGTGATCTCTAAGACAAAGAAAATTATTGGGGTTTTTATACATTTCATTTTTCATCCGAGAGGCCCATGTAAATATCATATCATTTGTAGTTGTATATTAGTTTAGAAATCTTGTTGAGGAAGATGAAGGTGGTATCAGACGAGTGTCTATTTAGGAACCTAGATATAATTTTTTTGATTTACTTCCTTATATTTATTATTATGGAACTTATTTAATTTAATTATATCATGAAATGTATTAGAATATACACCATCAATGGAGGTATACCAAAATTTTATCTCACATCCAACTTAGGCTACCTTTTGTACACAAATAGACTTCATGATTGCGGGTATGGATAAATGGATGTCTGTGTCATCCAAAATTTTATAGATTTATGACTATGATTTTTTATTGAGATAGAGGGTTGATCATATGATAGAGATTATTGTGGTAAAATTTCTTTCCTTTTGGTATTTTTGTTTCTGGTATAGTATATTACTATATCCTCAGATCCTTGTGTTATAATAGTTTTGTATTACGATGGGACTCACAATGTTCATCATTTTTTATCTATTATTATAATTCATCTTCTTACAATTTTTTACCATTATTACATTGTATATTGTTTCTGTTATACCATTTCTATTGAGTCTAGTTCCTTATTTATATGGACATTCTACACTCTGATTAATTTTTTAATAGTATCCTCGTGATCACACCCTAGAAATCACTGCTAGTCGGAAGCCTAGGACGTTGGGAGATACATTTTTTATATATTTTTTCTAGTTTATAGGTGAAATATTGAGTGGAATCCAAGGCGGGATGATACAAAGTAATATCAGAGGTTTTTTCTATTTATTTCGTACTAATTGGGTTTATAAAAGAAACTGTGAAATTAGAATTTGGTCATTATCTTATTCCTAGGAGTATCTTTCACACATATTGTGGAAACCCAACTTTCATTGGATGGTTATATTTTTTTTGTTCTTTTTTAATTATAATTTCCTTGATTTCACTATTGGTTGATGAACTTCAATTTTCCCATTAATGTTAATGATGAAATTAAAATCATATTTGATTTATTTTATCACATCCCAATGAAATGGGGGAATGTTAACCATGCATCATACAACAATAATTGGATTAAAATGATATTCATTATGCCATGATATTTTTACCTTACATCATAAATTAACTATTTCTCATGTGATTGTTGTTTGTGCCATATTTTTTAGTATCTGTTGTGCTTGATTGTTATATTTTAAAAATTTTGTATATTAAGTTGAAGTTTATAAAAACATATAGGACACATAAATTGTATTCCATAACATAAATGTTTATTCCTAAATAGGGTAAATAATACACCTGAAATAATCATTTTTTGATAGTTAATCCATGGACCATCAATAACATATGAGGGAATTTTTAATGGTTATGGTTTGGTGGATGCCACATTTCAAATTGTAATGTATTTGTTCCATTATGAAAATTAATTGACGACCCATTTAATTCAAAAATTTAAAAGGAATGCGAATATTTAAATGAATTTGTGTTAATAAAAAACTAAAAAATAAATGGTCACCTTATATGTGTAATGTGAGACCCTGACCCTAAACCATCCTTGGTAGTGTTTATTTGGATGTGTCTCATGTCTACCCAGTGATCCATATATGATATTTCCTCCTAACTCAAAGCATTATCCTAATTAAGGTTGAGTATGTGACATTCTTATAGACAGGATTATACCTTTCCTTTTAATTGTTTGCCCTATCTATTATAAATCATATCTAAGGAGTATGATTGTATATTATAGAGATGCTTGACTATGTTACCATTTACATTTAATCCTTGATTGTGGTGATTAAAACACTCCATAAGTAGTGGGCCCTAGAAAACCTGTTATCCCTCTTGTAGTGCCACATGAGGATCCTCATGTTGATCTTCGTCGGTGAAATATTGCTCAGTTTCATGACAGGTTTCTTCGGATCATGCAGTCTATTTAGGTTTGTCCCCAGCTTTCACCAACAATAAAAGATTTGAATTAGGACTTCCTACTATATCATCCTTTACAAATCATTGGGGATGTAGGAACTCATGCTTTAGTCAGGGTTATATTCAATGGTGTAAAACATCAACCATTTTGAGACACCTATAGTGTAGAGGGTCAAGATCACTGCTGACATGTTACATGATTACACTAAACACTTCTGTGAAATCATATCATATGATGATAATCATAGGCATTTTTGCTAAATATATTTATATGAAGCCTTAAATAATCACTTATTTTCATAGACACTGATGGTGGGCCATTCCAGAGTGTTAATGCTTCTTTTGTATGACACTACGACTAAGCTAGTGTATTCTGTTCAATTCTATGAGAAACATAATTTTTATCTGTCTTTGACCAATGATGAATTGATGAAAGAATATATTTTTGAGGATGTGATTTAATATGCTATACTATCATAGTTGAATGTATTCAAAGAAAATACTATAACTAAGATAGTGAACATGACCCTAATTACATAAATGAATCTCATAGAATCTAGAAAAGTGATCTAGCACCATTTAGTTCTAGAATTAGAAGAGGGTTCATCTTGTAGTAGGAAGCCCCATTTTGAGGGTTCACGAGGAGGCAGTTCCATCCAAGAGAGATGCACTAAGAATATATTGTTTCAAAAGTGCAGTAGTCTAGGACATAAATAGCCTTAGTGCAAGAGAAACCTGATCGAGTGTTGAACATGCAGAAGAATGGGTGACCTTCAATGATTCTACTGGTCATTTACTATATAGTCTATTGATATGGGATCCATACTGAATACTCTCTCATGAACTAGATCTTCAAATACTTGTTATATGACAACCCTGCTTTTTTATTACAACTTAAACATGCTTTATTACATAAAACTTCACTTGATCCAACAAATAAGATCGAGAGGTTTAGTGTCTTTGGGGCTTAGGATCATTACATAAAAACTTTAAACTTGAAATACAACATCTTTATTGAAAACTTCCTTTACATGACCACTACATTCCTTCGTACTTAGCATTGCATGGGATAACCTGAGGACATGCATAAGAAAAGGGTGAGCTATAAAGCCCAGTAAGGGAGTACACAATGAATAACATGAGGAGTGAAATACATGTTAGGAAATAGGCATATCAATAGAGAATAATAGAAACATGAACATAAAGGCATGATAAAGCATGATAATCATAACATGGAAATGTGGCAACAACACTTAACATTGAATTAGCATGAGCCAAGGCTCATTGCACATGGAGCATGAGTAAACCCTCATTGCACTTAAAGCACGAGTAAACCCTCGTTGCACTTGAATTAGCATGATTAAACACTCATTGCACATGACGTATCATGATACTATACTTTACCCAATGCATTGGAGCGCTATAAAGGGCGCACCCTTCTTAAACATTTTATTTCATGCATAAGTGTGCCACATGGATCATAAAACATGGATTCATAAAACATAATCATTTATTCCACGATAAGGGAATGTGGAATTCATACATGAAACTTTATAATCAATAAGTAAATGTGCATAAAGGTGAATACACTTGATGGAGAAATGGGCATGGTATTCACTACACAAAGACATTGGCTTAGAAAATCGGTGCGATTTCGGCAGCGTAACGGCGTGACATAAGAATTCATAAAAAAAGGTTGATGAGAGAGAAATGGGTTCCTCATCATATTTTCATGTAATGGACAGTAAGGAGATCATATATATATACATGTCCCAACAATAGAAATGGAATTTAGATTCATGATACAAAAGTATTGCTTGAATGTAAAAGACGAGAGAGAAGTTCCTTTCGGAATTTCGGCATAGTAACGGGTGTACATGAGAGGCATTTAATGAGAGAGAAAGGGTTCTCCCATCATTCAAACAATAAGAGGGAAGTATGGGGAAGGTGCGAAACCATACCCCAACATTCATAATTGAAATAAAAAGGGCAATACAACTTAAAGAAAATTGAAAAAAAATGAGAAAGGAAGAAAACCCCTTACTTGGAAGTGTGCTTCCAAAGGCTATAGAGAGGCTTGTGAGAGGATTCTTGGGAGCTTGGGGCACCTTGAGAGGATTCTAGAGAGAGTAGGGCAGAGGTTGGATGAACTTCAAGGGCTTTTAGTGAGGACGAAGTGGGAGTTTGGGTGGGTTTATATAGGAAAGGTGAGAGAATTCTTTATTATTTAGGTTTGGGACCCCTTATATTAAAATAATCCAAACCACAAACCATCTCATGGTATTTGCCCATGGTTTCTGGAAAAGGAAAGAGGAAAACAATATTTTACAAGTCCAAGGTCCGAACTTATTAAAAAAATTAGGGTTTCTTATGTGGAGGTGAGTCACACTCCCATGGAAATTAATTTAAAAAGGCAAAGTGTTGAATAAGTCTTGAGGGCTCCATTAATGCTTTGAAAAGTAAGTCAAACAAACCAAAAACCTCATTATTTTAATGATAAAACACATATTGGCCGAACATAAGGATTATGGTATTTTATTACATCACCATTGGGTCATTATGATGTCATAAAACACATTATATATTTAAATGGTATTTAATTTTTACCCAAAAATTTGACTGTCTCAGAAAATTATGAAAAATTCACCGTTGGATAATTTCGACGTCCTGATTCCAAAAATAATATTTATTTTATCTAAATAATTTTCTAAATATGTGAATTTTCACTTTTAAAATAAAAACCGACATTTATAAAAAATTCACGGGTTTTGACAGAAATGGCTTTCAAACCTTAATAAAAATTTTAATTGCATTCATAAAATTATAAGATCATTTATACTTAATAAAAAATTAATTTAATATTAATAATAATATTTTATTAAAATATTATTTAATTAAAAAATCCTTTAATTTAATAAAATATAATTCTTAATTAAATAATAACTAAAAACACCATTTGTACTTTAAAAACTAATTACAATGTATCAAAAATGACTAGAAATTATATTCATTATTATATACAAAAAATAATGTACATGAACATGGTTCTACTTATTTGTTACATAACCCCTTAAAATAGCCGTATAAGACCTAAGGGTAAGGTGTGCGATGGTGACAGACTCTTTGGGTTGCTCGGATAACATCGCTCGAGTGGTAATCTCTATCAACTTCCATTTTTCCCGTAGACGATCACGTTCGAGATTGACTTGATGAAGCTCAGCTTGGGCTTGGTCAAGGGAAAGGCCCAAAGACACCACCTCTTTTCCAAGCTCCGACAAATGGGCTTCGTAAGGGGCAATTCTACTGGATGAGGTCATCGCTTCCTTTGTCTGAGTAGAAATGGTTTCGTTAAAGCCTTATATTTATACTACTCAGATGATCACTGTTCAACGACTATAAAAGTAACGGTCACAAATCTTAACAAAAAACTAAAGAAGTTGACATCTTATAAAAACATTTTTTTTCATAAAGAAACATTTAACTGGATCAAGAGGGATTTTCCATTAATGAAACTTTGGGTCGTTACAACATTCCCCCCTTAAGAAATTTCGCCCTCGAAATTTTCCTTTTCCCACACTAAAACAAATGTGGGTAACTCAGCTTCATCATATCCTCTGACTCCCAAGTTGCTTCTTCAAACTTGTGGTTTCTCCACAACACCTTGACGAGGGGCATTGTCTTATTTCGTAGAACTTTTTCTCTACTATCTAAGATCTTCACTGGTTGCTCCTCATAAGAAAGATCATCTTCCAATTGTACCAACTCGGAAGAGAGTACATGTGAAGGGTCCGGTATGTACTTCCTTAAGAGGGATACATGAAAGACATCATGCACCTTGGACATAGTCGGTGGAAGTGCTAGTCGATAGGCCACATCCCCAACAAGATCAAGAATCTCGAATGGGCCGATGTACCTTGGACTTAACTTCCCTTTCTTTCCAAATCTCATGACCTTCTTCCACGGAGATATGCGTAAAAACACCATGTCTCCGACTTTAAACTCAAGGTCTCGTCGACGATTATCTGTATAACTCTTCTGTCGACTTTGGGATGCCTTGATATGCTGCTGAATGGTTTTCACCTTCTCCACCATTTCTTCGACCATTTCTGGTCCAAGCAGCTTACGTTCACCGACCTCATCCCAACATGCCGGTGTTCTACACCTTTTCCCATATAGGGCTTCATATGGTGCCATTTGGATGCTCGAGTGGAAACTATTATTATAAGAGAACTCAACCAGAGGAAGATATTGATCCCATCCTCCTTTAAAGTCCATTGAGCACACTCTCAACATATCCTCAAGTGTTTGGATAGTCCGCTCGGATTGGCAATCAGTTTGAGGATGATAGGCCGTACTGAAGTTTAGTTCAGTATTCAGAGCATGTTGAAGACTCTTCCAAAACTTAGAGGTAAATCTTGGATCTCGGTCAGACACAATAGATAGTAGTACTCCATGCAACCGTACCACTTCCCTGATATATATTTGTGCCAGTTGATCCAAAGAGAAATCCTCTCGAATAGCAATGAAATGTGCAGTCTTTGTAAGACGATCCACAACAACCCAGATTGCATTGTTGCCTTTGGATGTCCTTGGAAGTCCAACGACGAAGTCCATGGTGATGTTCTCCCATTTCCATTCTAGTATGGGCAATGGTTGCATCATCCCCTTAGACTTCTGTCTCTCTGCCTTCACTTGCTGACACACCAGGCACTTTGATGTATATTCAGCGATCTCCTTCTTCATATTATCCCACCAAAAGTTTTCTCAGAGATCTCGATACATCTTTGTGCTCCCTGGGTGAATAGAGAAATTTGAACTATGTGCATCATCCAAAAGTTCCTTCTTCAGCTCCGAAATTGATGGAACACATAGTCTTTTCCCAAACGGCACAATTCCTTCTTCATTAACATTAAACTCTGAGGATTTTCCCTTTTTGATAGCTTCCACTTTTCCTTGGATTCCCGCATCATCCTTTTGAGCATCCTTTAACCTTTCCAAAAGAGATGGTTGAGAAATCATTTGTGAAAGGATTGATGATGTTCCCTTCTTTATGATTCCCACGTCCATCTTCATCAAGTCTAAGAAGATTGTATCCTTTTCAATTCTCATCATTGATAGAATAGCTGGATCCTTTCTACTTAGGGCATCCGCCACCTTGTTCGCTTTCCCAGGGTGGTAATGTATTGAACAGTCATAATCCTTGATGAGCTCTATCCATCTTCTCTGGCGCATATTAAGCTCTTTCTGTGTGAATATATATTTAAGACTCTTGTGGTCAGTATATATCTCACATTTCTCTCCATAGAGATAATGCCGCCAGATTTTCAAGGCAAAGATCACCGCTGCCAACTCCAGATCATGTGTTGGATAGTTTTGATCATGGATTTTCAACTGCCTTGAGGCATAGGATATCAATTTATCATTCTGCATTAGCACACATCCTAAGACCTTCTTTGAGGCATCACTGAATACCACAAAAAGTTCCCCACTTGTGGGTAAAGTGAGTACGGGTGCAGTGATAAGCCTCCTTTTCAACTCCTTGAAGCTTTCTTCGCATTCATCACTCCAAGAAAACTTTACTCCCTTTCGAGTTAGCTTGGTAAGAGGGTTGGACAATCGTGAGAAATTTCTCACAAATCGTCGATAATATCCAGCTAACCCCAAGAAGCTACGGATATCAGTTACCGATGTTGGCCTCAGCCATCCCTCAATTGCATCTGTTTTGGAGGGGTCCACAGATATCTCATTTCTTGTGATGATATGACCCAAGAATGAGACTTCCTTAAACCAAAACTCACACTTGCTGTACTTTGTATAGAGCTTCTCCTTGCGCAAAGTCTCTAGTACAGTTTTTAAATGCTCCTCATGGTCCTCCTTGGTTTTGGAGTATATTAGAATATCATCTATAAATACTACCACAAATTTGTCTAGGTAATCTCTAAAGACTCTATTCATCAAGTCCATGAATATTTTTGGAGCATTGGTGAGTCTGAAAGGCATTACTATGAATTCATAGTGCCCGTACCTTGTACGAAAAGCAGTCTTGGGGATATCTTCCTTCTTCACCCTTACTTGATAATATCCCGACCGCAAGTCGACCTTGGAGAAGTATTGTGCTCCATGCAGCTGATCAAACAAGTCATCGATTCTTGGGAGAGGATACTTGTTCTTTATCGTGATTTTGTTAAGTTCACAATAATCGATGCAAAGCCGCATTGACCCATCCTTCTTCTTGACGAAGAGGACTGGTGCACCCCATGGTGATGCACTTGGGCGTATAAACCCTTTATCCAGATTCTCCTGTAGTTGTTTCTTCAGCTCTTCAAGCTCAACAACAGCCATTCTATATGGAGTCTTGGATATTGGTAGCGCCCCAGGTATAAGTTCAATTGAGAACTCAACATCTCTTCTTGGAGGAAGACCAGGAAGTTCCTCGGGAAATACTTCAGCGAATTCCCTCACAATAGGCATTTCTTCAAGGGTGGTTTCTTCCTTGGACTTAATCATCTGAGCCAGATATGCGTGTTCATAAGGCAGTAATATCCATGCTTGAGATGATGGAGCTAAAGGAGATTCATCTTCCTCCTGAAACTTGTAAAGAATCGGGGGTCGATTCTCCATATAGAGTGTGATTTCCCTCTCCCGACAATTTATGTTGGCTCTATATAAGGAAAGCCAATCCATGCCAAGAATTACATAAAATTCCACCAAAGGGAGTATGACGAGGTTCGCTGGGAAATTCAATCCACATATTATAACAGGGGAGGACTTATACTCATGGGATACAATGATTGCCCCATTTGCCGTACTCACCGACATCTTTACTTCCATGATTTGTGGTGGTGCAGGGATTGTTCTACTAAACTTTTGAGATATAAAAGAATGCGTAGAACCTGAATCAAAAAGTATGTTCGCTATTCTTGAATGAATAACTAGCGTACCTGTCACCACTTCGTTGTCGGGGTTCACTTCGGCAGAAGTGATGGCAAAAGCTCTTCCTTGTTGTCTTGGAGGTTGTTGATTGCCTCCGATAACCCTTGGATTAGGGCACTGATTCGCAAAATGACCCGGTTCTTTACATTTGAAGCATTGAACAACGTGTTGAGGTTCGAACGGAGCGTTCCTCTCCTCTGTCGTAGCCGCGGGTCCTTCTTGCTGACAGTTAACAGCTAGGTGCCCTTCTCTTCCACACTTGAAGCATTTTCTTGTCCCCCTAAGGCAATTTCCAGGGTGCTTCTTTCCACACTTTTGGCAAGTGGGGTGCTGGAATTTCTTAGCGCCGTTGGATTTATCCATCGGACCACCAGCATTGAAGTCCACCTTACGCTTCTTGTCCCCATGATAACCATGTGATTCTCTGATCTCCATTTCAACCTTGAGGGCACATCAGACAATTTCCTCATAGCTGTCGAAGTTACGGATCGCTAATGCTTTCTGCAAGCTAGGCTTCAGCCCACCAAAGAAGCGGTCAACCTTGCATTCGGGGGTAACGACAAAGCCGGAAGCGTATCGTGCAAGCCTTGTGAAGTTTGCCTCGTACGCTCCCACAGATTCTTCATCTTTCTATTTGAGGGAAAGGAAGTCCATTTCCATCTTAAGATGGAGGGTGCGTGGAAAATATTTATCGAAAAACATCTTCCGGAATTCCTTCCATTCCAAAGCCTCGATCTCCTCCTCAGGCTTCGTATTTTTGATCAACGTCCACCATTGATCAGCTTCACCCTCCATACGATAAGCCGCCAGGAGAACCTTCTCTTTTTCAGAGCATTGGAGGATGGAGAATATCTTTTCAATGGAGTTGATCCATTGTTCAGCGATCGTGGGATCGGATGATCCACTAAAAGTAGGAGGCCTTTGTCTCATGAAGCTTTCAATAGCGACTTGTTCTTTCTTAGGGGGGGTTGAACGTTCCTCTTGACCAGTGTTTCTATTCAAAACTTGAGTTAGCTGAGAGAGAAGCGTGACAAAGTTCGCGATTCCCGCTCCCATTGGATTGGGCATCTCATAAGTACAATCATCACACTGATCTTCACAACGGTTGTTAGCCCGAGTTCTCCTATTACCGGCCATTGGCTGGAATAAAAGGAAAGTTAGGGGTAACACATAAAGGGTAATCCAAAGACAAAAGTTTGATGACTTATAAATAAACTTTAATCTCTTTAACTCATGAGTCTATATGATTCAATCCAGGCTTTTAATGATATTCCTTCTAACATATATTCTTAGGGGCATTTTTTCCCTTAATAAGGGTTCATACTAAGATTGTGAATTTATCAAAACATATCCCCCGGGAGTGTCGTAACCAAGAGTGCAGCAAGGCCCGTTGTCGTGCACCAGTTCCCGTTCGAGTCTAGCTCAAAGCGGTGTTTTCGGGTTTTACCCCTAGGATACATATGTGCCAGAGCCGCCTCTACCTGCTCGAATCCAGACAGGGATGTATTTGTTTGATAAACCACTTACTTAGTATTTACCAAAACTTAGGGATGTTTTTATTATGCTTAGTATTGTATCTAAGGCTTTACTAGGGTTTCCTAATCCCAAAAATAACTAAACCTATCCTCTGATACCAACTATGACAACCCTTCTTTTTTATTACAACTTAAACATGCTTTATTACATAAAACTTCACTTGATCCAACAAAGAAGATCGAGAGGTTTAGTGTCTTTGGGGCTTAGGATCATTACATAAAAACTTTAAACTTGAAATACAACATCTTTATTGAAAACTTCCTTTACATGACCACTACATTCCTTCGTACTTAGCATTGCATGGGATAACCTGAGGACATGCATAAGAAAAGGGTGAGCTATAAAGCCCAGTAAGGGAGTAAACAATGAATAACATGAGGAGTGAAATACATGTTAGGAAATAGGCATATCAATAGAGCATAATAGAAACATGAACATAAAGGCATGATAAAGCATGATAATCATAACATGGAAATGTGGCAACAACACTTAACATTGAATTAGCATGAGCCAAGGCTCATTGCACATGGAGCATGAGTAAACCCTCATTGCACTTGAAGCACGATTAAACCCTCGTTGCACTTGAATTAGCATGATTAAACACTCATTGCACATGACGTATCATGATACTATACTTTACCCAATGCATTGGAGCGCTATAAAGGGCGCACCCTTCTTAAACATTTCATTTCATGCATAAGTGTGCCACATGGATCATAAAACATGGATTCATAAAACATAATCATTTATTCCACGATAAGGGAATGTGGAATTCATACATGAAACTTTATAATCAATAAGTAAATGTGCATAAAGGTGAATACACTTGATGGAGAAATGGGCATGGTATTCACTACACAAAGACATTGGCTTAGAAAATCGGTGTGATTTCGGCAGCGTAACGGCGTGACATAAGAATTCATAAAAAAAGGTTGATGAGAGAGAAATGGGTTCCTCATCATATTTACATGTAATGGACAGTAAGGAGATCATATATATATACATGTCCCAACAATAGAAATGGAATTTAGATTCATGATACAAAAGTATTGCTTGAATGTAAAAGAAGAGAGAGAAGTTCCTTTCGGAATTTCGGCATAGTAACGGGTGTACATGGGAGGCATTTAATGAGAGAGAAAGGGTTCTCCCATCATTAAAACAATAAGAGGAAAGTATGGGGAAGGTTCAAAACCATATACCAACATTCATAATTGAAATAAAAAGGGCAATACAACTTAAAGAAAATTGAAAAAAAATGAGAAAGGAAGAAAACCCCTTACTTGGAAGTGTGCTTCCAAAGGCTATAGAGAGGCTTGTGAGAGGCTTCTTGGGAGCTTGGGGCACCTTGAGAGGATTCTAGAGAGAGTAGGGCAGAGGTTGGATGAACTTCAAGGGATTTGAGTGAGGACGAAGTGGGAGCTTGGGTGGGTTTATATAGGAAAGGTGAGAGAATTCTTTATTATTTAGGTTTGGGACCCCTTATATTAAAATAATCCAAACCACAAACCATCCCATGGTATTTGCCCATGGTTTCTGGAAAAGGAAAAAGGAAAACAATATTTTACAAGTCCAATGTCCTAACTTATTAAAAAAATTAGGGTTGCTTATGTGGAGGTGAGTCACACTCCCATGGAAATTAATTTAAAAAGGCAAAGTGTTGAATAAGTCTTGAGGGCTCCATTAATGCTTTGAAAAGTAAGTCAAACAAACCAAAAACCTCATTATTTTAATGATAAAACACATATTGGCCGAACATAAGGATTATGGTATTTTATTACATCACCATTGGGTCATTATGATGTCATAAAACACATTATATATTTAAATGGTATTTAATTTTTACCCAAAAATTTGACTGTCTCAGAAAATTATGAAAAATTCACCGTTGGATAATTTCGGCGTCCTGATTCCAAAAATAATATTTATTTTATCTAAATAATTTTCTAAATATGTGAATTTTCACTTTTAAAATAAAAACCGACATTTATAAAAAATTCACGGGTTTTGACAGAAATGGCTTTCAAACCTTAATAAAAATTTTAATTGCATTCATAAAATTATAAGATCATTTATACTTAATAAAAAAATAATTTAATATTAATAATAATATTTTATTAAAATATTATTTAATTAAAAAATCCTTTAATTTAATAAAATATAATTCTTAATTAAATAATAACTAAAAACACCATTTGTACTTTAAAAACTAATTACAATGTATCAAAAATAACTAGAAATTATATTCATTATTATATACAAAAAATAATGTACATGAACATGGTGCTACTTATTTGTTACATAACCCCTTAAAATAGCCGCATAATACCTAAGGGTAAGGTGTGCGATGGTGACAGACTCTTGGGGTTGCTCGGATAACATCGCTCGAGTGGTAATCTCTATCAACTTCCATTTTTCCCGTAGACGATCACGTTCGAGCTTGACTTGATGAAGCTCAGCTTGGGCTTGGTCAAGGGCAAAGCCCAAAGACGCCACCTCTTTTCCGAGCTCTGACAAATGGGCTTCGTAAGGGGCAATTCTACTGGATGAGGTCATCGCTTCCTTTGTCTGAGTAGAAATGGTTTCGTTAAAGCCTTATATTTATACTACTCAGATGATCACTGTTCAACGGCTATAAAAGTAACGGTCACAAATTTTAACATAAAACTAAAGAAGTTGACATCTTATAAAAACATTTTTTTTCATAAAGAAACATTTAACTGGATCAAGAGGGATTTTCCATTAATGAAACTTTGGGTCGTTACATGTTATGAATGGATTTTTTCATCTATCTGCTGATCAGACCAATGTGGTAGTGCCCATGTTTGAGGTAGTTAGGCCTTAGATCTTCAACAACAGTTGACTGGATCAGCTAAGAAATAGTCAGAAATCATCTCCTGGATGTGTTTAAGGAAATATTTATGCAATTATATCATCCACCATTCAGTATTTTTAGTTCCATATATCATTATATGTACTATCATATTAGAATCTACTTTATTTTCTTCCATTTTTTACTGGTTCATCACAATCTTTTATATCTGTTGTGGTTGTGGAATGTATAGGCCAAGAAATTGAGTACTCATGTGGAATCATGTCTCTTAAAACTCAACTATGGGTGATATTAGAAGTAATAAAAAAGTTATAGGTGTCCCACCATGAAATTGGTGGGTAATGATTCATCATGGTTTTCTTCATGCTTGAGATAACCATCTTCCACATCATTTTAGTTCATATTAGCATGAGCATTATCATTCCAAAGTGGATTTCTATTTCAAATGAATTTCATTCACATCACCAAAGGGAAACATGTTTATACATAATGGTGAATTGAATATATAATAATATTAAGCATGAACTATGTGTACTATACTTGGTGGAGTGAACACTCAGTTTGAGAGTCCCATTATAAGTGATATAGGAATGGATTTGGAAGAGTTTCCTCTCATAGTGGATTGGTTTAGAGACATCTTACCTGAAAATTTCTATATATTACTTTATAGATGCTCGGTATAGGTCAATATCGAACTAATTCTAGGTGTGGCACAATTTTCTTTTCCTTCATATAGGATGGAACCTAGACAGCTCCAGAAACTGATGATGTAGGTAGAAGATCTAAATGAAATGGGTTTTTTTTAGAAAAAGAATCTTCTTGGGGATAAAAAATCTTATTTATAAAAATTTTATATTAATTCCTCATATTTTTCATCAATTAGATATTATTGAAAAAGAATATTGTGAATAACCACTATCTACTACCTCATATAGACTTCCTCTTCAACTATCTCTAAGGAGAAACTATTTTATCCATGATCGATTTGAGGTCGCGATAACATTAGGTTCTATTGAGGAAAGTAGACATATCACGTACAACATTCTAGAGAAGGTATGTCTTGTACATATATATTTGTATTCCTTTCGATTAGAAAAACAGTAATGCAATGTTAATGGCTCCGATGAATTTTTTTTTAGACATGTATCTTGATTACATTGTGGTTTTCTTCATAGAAGACATCATAGTTTACTCACACACCAAACATTACTAACCCAACAATCTTGATATTTTTCTAAGTACATGATAGAGAACGAGTTATATGAAAATATTACCATATTTCACTTTTTGATCAACATGTTCCACATCTTGTGTGTTATTATATCTGGCACCAGATTTTCTATTAACCCAGAGAAGTTTACAGTCATCGATTCCAAGTAAGATCCCAAGAACGTATTTGATATATTAATATTCTTAGAGTTTTCTACATATTAAAGGTGATTCATCTAGGACTTATCATACCTAGAAGCTCCACATGTGAGCTTGACATAGAAGGATATGAAATTTGACTAGACTGATGCTTATGAGATTGATTTTTAAGGGAGAATGTGATGACTAAATTCTATGTCGACCCTTATTATACTTGATCCATGAAGTGGTTATACTATCAATTGAAATGCTTCTGGTATCGAGATGGGTTAATTTCTGAATCATGGTGATAGAGTAATGGAATATGGGTCCTACCAACTCAGGCCTCATTGGAGGAATTATCCTACGAATGAACATGAGATAGTATCCATGGACTCCACATTATATTGTTGTTGGAATTCCCTTACAGTTTTAAAAGCTTGGGATTACACAGATCATGAAATTATCTACTACGTCCCTATATATGGTACTGGATGTGTATGGAATTTCTATAATCGATTGAAAATCATCTTGATTACACACATAGAAAGGGATATTTCAATGTTGATTCATTGAAATAGAATACTCAGTCTCATGATATCCTGGTGGACAGCAGTGAGTGGAAATCAGTGGAACTATTTTTTTAGTGTCAGATGTACATTCTGGAAAATTCTAAGAAAAAAGTCTTAGCAGCTATAGATGTGACATCCTCCATTATAGAGCTATTTTGTATGAGGTAGTAGTCTACCCCTATGGGCCTCAATTGGAGGGAGTGTGATTCAGGGGAGAACCCATCTTCGGGTTGGGTCATTGATGTGAATGAGATCCTCCACATGTATACCAATGTATGGGTGCCTTTAAATTTATGGGAAGAGTTAATTATGGAATATCCTTCCTATATTTGGTAGTTCATACTAGGATTATGCAGATGTAATGAGAAATACATCATCAGTATTGGTGGATGATTATGAAGAGTTAGATAGCTGGATTTTTCACTATGTGCTCAACTTGTTAGTATGTGAAGTCACAACACAAGTTTCCTTCAAGACATATATATCCTTTATCCATTCTTGAGTGGTAATGAATCATCTTCACAATGTTTTATAATCTTTTTGAGATCCACTCGAGGATGAAATGTGGATCGGGTGATTGTAGAAAGGCTTACCATGGTTTCACAATTCCATCCTATCTGAGAGACCTTCTATGTTGATGAACTAGTAAGTCATTACATCTGGTAGATAGTTAGTCATAACAGTTTCCATGTTCTTTCATTTCTAACTGAGGCACCCTGTTTACATCAATATTATCACAAGGGTTACAAAAGGAATTGCATTCCAAGATACTATTGAGTATAATATATCACCCACGGAAGGAAAATCCTTATAAGTGAACGTCATGTTTATTATAGGATATTCTATAGGCCTGCATCCTTTATTTTATAGGTTTATGTGAAAATCATATTCCAATTGATGATTTTACCTATAAAAAAACATTTTTGTAATCATATTTAATGATCTTTGTGAGGACCTATATGGTAAACCATGTCATTCACCCCCATGAAGGGTTGAAGCTGGTGAGGATTCTCTCACTACAAAATAATTAGCTTTTTCCAACATGAGTATATCTGTTGGTAAAAGTGCATTTTTTGTTGGTAAAACATTTTACCAACAAAAATTGTCTTGTCACTAAAGTGTTGGTAAAAACTTTGTCGTTAAATGTTATTACGACAGATAAAATAGTTCTATTACTATTATAATAATACCAACAGAAAATATATATGTTGGTCAAAGTGTTTAGCAACAGATTCATATGAAAAATATATCTGTTGGTAATAATATTACCAACAAATATTATCTATTTATAAATTTACACTTGAATAAAAATTATAATTTTTTATTGGTATTAAAATTTTATATTATATTTATTAATTTATAATAAATAATACACCTGTTTTAATTATCATGCCGAAGACGATTTTCACACATGTTCAAACTTAGAAAAAAAATTATATTAATAATGGAATTTAATACAAAATGAATCAATACATAGTTGAAATTGATTGATAAGACCATAAAAAACACAAAACCCCATGATCTATCTATTCAGTTGTCGTCGTCGCACCCCCACCGCACCCCCACCACCCATGTCGTCTCTTGACTGCAATCCTCCATCATTGTCGTCTCGTGATTGCAATCCTCTAGCACCCATCATAGTATAAGAATAGTTACTTTTGCCAAAGATATTTCATCACCCCCCACGTGGCCACTAGAAGAAACAAACCAAGTCAACTCCAATACCATTGAGGAACCTCAAGTCGATGTTATGCCACATCCTTCAGCTTCAAGATCTACATCACACAAAATCAAAAAGCATGCCTACAAATCAGAGAAAAATATCTACATGAATTGAAACAAAAAATAATAATAAAGTAAAAAATGCAAGCCACGGATTTAAGAAATTGAGAAGGAAAAAAAGGGTACAGAAAAAACAACAATAAATCCCCTAAAAGTGTAGCTTTATCCTCCCGATTGAGCCAGCATCAAATTTAGCACGAAAGAATCTATAAAGATCAAAGGCAACAATTGAAAAATGAATCTAAGGATAGTATTTCATATTGTAATTACACCTCATGAGTATATCCAACAAGCATGGATTCATCATGCATGAAATTCTCTTTACCATACATAGCACATTAAATCAAGTTGTAACGATGCTCTAAAAGTATGCAGACTAGTATTTCGACGTACATGATTTTAACAAATTAATATTAAATCTGATTTTCAACAAACAAACCTTGCAAAATACATGTCAAAACAACACCAACATGCCTTTAGACTCAACACACTGTCATGTTTTACAAGCAACCAAGTATTGTTGTAATAACCATGTTGTACAGACTTAGTGTGGTGATTATTTGAATGCAAATATTAGGCATTAACACAACCATCATAACAAAGGGGGTTCCAACAGGTGATAAAATGAATGAGAAGTTCGATTCAAATTAAAATAAAATGAAGAAAGTACTACCCTACAATGAGAGGGCGTTATCCTATAAAAAATGATAAATCATCCATCCTTCTCTTCTTAAATTGCACTCAACCTGATTTTTCTCATTGAAGTACCTACAAAAGAAACAAAATCGACATCGGATTCAATCATTTTCGTTCAAGGATAAAACCATGTAAAAAGTGAGAAAGTACATTCATCATCCATATTGACATCTCAACAAATCAAGTCCCTCAGTGGCTGATGGCCCTTAGGAAAGCTTATATTCCCCCATCACCAATGCTACTAATCTAGAAGAAATGGAGAAGGCTACTAATTCACAGCATACTGAAAAAAACTGGAATCAAGATTGCCTCTTCCGCTATCTTTTATTGGAATCTATTGGAATCGGTTGAAAGTATCAACCACGTTTATTTTTTGTACATTTACATGCAAGTTTTGGGAGAATATACAAGATACATTTGGATAAAAACTACAGATAGATAGCATTGAAGGCATTCTGGCATCCATCGTTGGTGCTGGAAAAATTGAACAGGTTCAAGAGATGGTGATTGTTGCAGATGCTTCTGTCATTGAGTATGCTTAAAGGGCTCAAAATGGGCTGGCATTTGAGAAACAGTCACCTTCCATTCATTTAGGAACCATGGAAATTCATTAGGATGTCATCACTACTTCCAAGATCCAAACAGGTCACATGAATAATGATGTTTTTGATCATATTTTCATGAGAATATTTGGTGTTTCTGATCTTATTGTCTTTATAAATGTTTATATAAAATCCTTCAAGACTTTAGCAATTTATGCAAGTTTGTGCATACATGTATGTGAATAGGCACCACCAAATAATATTAACACCACCAAAAGAATGCCCTAATACATTTTTAGAGTGTATAATAATTCATAACACCAAGCAACCAATATGAATATCCATCTAGATTAATGAAATCAAGTGACAACAACAATGAAGCATGAACTTACAGAAAATCTCGATGCATGACGACCTCATCTGTGAATTCTATGTTCCCTAAGAATCCATTCTTTTCAAGCAGCCAATCAGCAACATCCTAAAATACAGTTATAGAAGAATCATAATAAAAATAGAGAAGAATGTAAAAATACTGAAGGAAAGTGCATTTTTTTAAGGAGGTAGCCTGACAACTCTTGAAAAGAGTGACCAAACCCAAAGAAATAGACCATGTTTTAAATTTCCATCACATAAATTGAATAAAACCGACATGAACACCCATCCTGAATAGTAGTAAACGCTATCCCAAAACCCTAAAAAAACAGAAACATAAAAAGGCAGCTTGACAAGAACCATGCATTTGACACAAACATATATATAAATATATGTCCAATTAATGTTTAATATAATTTCATGTCATTGCTTGCACTTTTATGCAAGCTTATTGTTAAAAATTATGCACATTTAACAACATAAAATGCATATTGTCTTTGTACTTATAACAACATACAAATTATATTGCAATACTTTTATAATAAAATATTTTGCATGTTGTCAGAATTTTATCATTTTATAACATGCATCAACAAAAATAATAACATTTATGAAAATGAGTAGGTCATGACATTAAAAAAGACACTAGACAAAAAAGTGTTATTTGAATACATAATTTATGAATATATCTACTTCAATAATCATATATTTACATGTCTTGCAAAAAAGAAAAAGAAAAAAAATGACACATTCATTTACTAAACCACTGTACTCTTATATAGTTTTTAAATCCTTTAAACTAAAATTTGGAAAAGATGTGTCCACTGTTGTACCTCTCGTACCCCTCGTGGTTTGATTTTCATGATCACAATCACTCACTTTTTTATTTAATCATCTTTCAAGTGTTTTTGGATGATATGAATCATTTTAGGTTACCAAAGAATTGGGCCAAGCAAGCTGAAGCCATGAAAGGAGCAAAGTGCACTGTTTTCATGTTCACCGGCCAACCGGTGGCTCAGCACCGGCCAGCCGGTAGTGCCTGGGCAGAGAGTCTCCTCACTGTCCAGAGCACCGGCCAACCGGTGGATCAGCCCCGGCCAGCCGGTGGAGTCCAAACAGAAGAGGTTGCTACTGCCTCCACACCGGCCAACCGGTGGCCTCAGCACCGGTCAGCCGGTGGCACCCAGCCAGCACAGTAGTTGCTACTGCCTCAGCACCGGCCAACCGGTAGCCTCCTCACCGGCCAGCCGGTGGCGCCTGGACAGAAGCCCTCCTCCATTTTTGCACACACCGGCCAACCGGTGGCTCTTTACCGGTCAGCCGGTGGAGCCAGTCAAACTAGTCGTTGGGCCTTTGACCAGGCTGGTCCACTTGCCTCCCAACGGCTCCGAAGTCCTTTCCAACGGCTCCGAAGACCTCCAAAGGCCATATGAGGGTTCCCCCTCTATAAATAAAGGACCTTGAAGCCCCGGAACAATGTCGGAACAATTGTGAAGCCAACGGACACATTTTCCATCATTTGGCTAACCTCCGGCGGATTGCTCCAAGGGAACCCCACTTGCTCCAACACACTTCCACATCCAAGGAGCACCACCAAAGAAGCTTGGGAGCGCCCTTCATCAGCTCCATCAATCCATTGGTGCCCAAGACTTCCCCATTACGGTTTTTCATTGCTTTATTCATTTTGAGCTTTAAATTGAGTTTGTGCCTACAAACTCTCATTTCTCTCATCCTCCATTCTTTTGGGTTTTCACATCACCTTTAAGGTGTGAAGAGGTTAGTCAAGTCTTCCCTTTTAAAAGGCTTGAATCATAGGTGAGCTAGCCTTCATCTGTAAGAAGGCTAGTGGGTTCTTGCCAAACAATAAAAGCAAGCTGTAATAGGTTCTAGACTAACCTGTAAAGTCTAGTGGGTTTCTTGCTAAAACCATTGAAAAACAAGCGGTAGAATCTCTCAACGGTTGAGTTGGGAGCGGAGACGTAGGCCAGGTTTTAGGCCGAACTCCGTTATCAATTCTTGTGTCTTGCCTCTTTATTTCCGCTGCACTTTTAACTTTGATTTTTAATTTGTTAATTAATTTTTAAAAGGCAATTCACCCCCCTCTTGCCATCACTCCTTTCTTTCTCCGCCCAACATCCACAATAGAGGACCATTGATATCTTTTCATCTTCAATTTAGCACTCAATTACAATTTGGACTACCTATTATATGGAAAAATCATACCGCCATGAAATTTGCTGCAAATGGAAGGAAAAATGATCCCCACATGATTCTAGTTAAAAAAAGCATTTAAAGCAGATAAAAAAACAAACCTGGCCTTTAGCTAAAAATCATGGCCCCACATTGATATGGAAGGCACTTCATCAACATCAAATACAGCAATCTCACATTTCTCTGCAAGACATTGAATACACATGAAGCACAAGCAATCATAATAAAACCAATGAAAATGGATAAACATGAACAAAACATTTTTTTTCAACGCAAGGGGTCTGAGGACTTGCATTGGTGCCCGAAGGGCGAGGGTGGGTCCGTTTAAGAGTCTCTATAAACTGTTTTAAGCACGACAAGCTGAAGTAGTTGAAGTCCAGTGGGCTGAGCTTTGTGGCCCACTGATAGAAGATCTGGATCATATGGGCTCCGCTGTTGGCTTAGTACCAAATGTACATGGCCATAGAGGCGATGAATATTTACAGGAGTGTGTGGCAAACCTTCAAGATGATGGATGAAAGCAGTTGAGGGAAAATAAGTAGAAGTCAGGTCTAGTGAAAGTGAAAGAAATGAGAACATTAAAACAAATTCCACATTCCACATTTCAGACAGGTCGTGTGTGCAATCTATGTAGAAGTTAGGCAGTGTGTTCAATCTAAGTGAAGCACTAAGAAACCCAGATGAGACCGTGTGTTCAATCTAAGTGGAACACCAAGAAACCCAAATGAGAAAGAGGTGAGGGGAGATATTCCACAGATTCCAGATTTCATAGATTCAAGATTTCACACACAATACATAGATTCCAAATTTCATACAGTAAGAAACTCGTCTGGCTTTTACTTAGAAACCAACCTAGCTTCTACATAGATTGCACACATGAATGAGGCATCAATCTATGTCAATGAGAACACTAAAACAAATTCCAGATTTCAAACCATGGCATGAGAAAGAGGAGAAGGTGAGTGAGATATTAGTGAGAACACTAAAACAACGATGAGGGATCAATATATTACCTTAAACATGAAGTCTTGGCTTCTCCACGCGCTCCATAACCAACTACGGATTAAGCAACACTTCCCGGCTCTTCATGATACATATCGATGCATCAACGAGATACTACATGTCATTGTCAACAATATCGATAATTTTCTTCCTCATCTTCAAAAGGTAGAAGAATCTACAAGTTAAAACACAAGCAAAAACATCATCATTCATGTACTATTATTATCATCATCGGACACAATGAAAAGAGTTTTAATAAAACCAACATTTTTTCCATGTCAAGTCAATTATCTTTCACATTTTGTTGGTAAATTTGGAATTGAATTCAAAGTGATCTGCCCCGTTTGATGTTGTTGGTGCATCCATCCAAAGGCTTCATTTGAAATAGCAATCTGAGCATAGCTAGTCAACAATGGTGGATATGGTCATTCTACTAGATTTCTGGCTCAGCACGTGGCATAAGGGTTCTAATGACCCTCACTTTGTAGGGGATCAATTACAAGTACAAGGAAGATGAATTGGGCAACAGAAGCTCTTATCGACAACAGATGAACCTCGTCCTTAAGAAGATCTCATACCCCATCCATAATGACAAGCTAGTATACAAATCCCTCATCGTTGTCAAGTACATCGATGAGGTCTGACATGAAAGCACTCTGTTGTTTCCCTCCAATCCTTACCAGTAAGTACAGACTAAGTTTTGGGTTGACTGTGCTGACCAGAAGATATACATGAAGGGGAGGGAGCAGTTGATGAGTAAAGGCAAGGAGCAGGAGAGGGAAAAATATTAGTAGATTGAATATAAATAAAGGGATAAAGAGATGATGCAATATTCAATGGTCAATAACATCATAAAGAAAATGGTGAAAATGAATTCCAAGAAAAGTACAATTTGTAAAGTGATAAAGTAATGAAACTAATATAGTGTACACGATAAATTCTATATGTTGAACAAACCACAAAAGAACCCTATGGTACTTATCTCAAGTCATGTATATGAATTATAATGAATGACATGAATATCAATGAGCACCAGTAAAGATATTCAAAATTTATAGTCATATCAATGAAGAAAGAGGGATGTCGATTAAACCAAATAAAAATTAGGACATACCTCTCATGGGGAAGGTCGGGTGGGGAAGACCGGAGATGGTGGGGGGTCGAGCGGGGAAGATCAGAGACAGCGGGGGTCGAGCGAGGAAGGATGGGGAGGGCGAGGGTTGTCCGATGGGAGCGGTATGACGGTCGTTGAAAGAGTGCAGTGGGTGTGAAGGGTCGCGGTGGAGGAGGCTGGTAGCGTTCGCAGAGGGTCATGGAGGAGGCTGGTAGCGTTCGCAGAGGAGGTGGATGACAACCTAACATAAAACATTCATGAGTCAAGCATACCCCCACAAAAGCAAATTTTAAATTTCAAAATTTCAATTTCAAATCCATCATCACTAGGGCCACCTACAGCCTCGCCTCGCCTCCTGCACCCTGACACCAGGCATACCCATCTCCACAACAGCATCTCCACAACAGTTCGCCAGAGATACCATCTATTGGAGTCCATTGCTATCATAGAAAATCAAAATAGATCACCACAAACCATCAAAACCACAAAGTTGAACCCAGACTACAATCCATCATGAAGATCAAGCCCTCCGGGAGCCTACGGACAGAGATGAAGCGACCACATAGAAACGCTTCCTGAATTGCCATCCACTGCTCAAACTTCACATCCAAAACTCCTTGAGAATTACTGTGCAAATCCGACTAGAAGAAGATTGATGTAAACGAGGAGGCACAGCAGAATAACAAAGTCCTCAACAACGAAATGCGACCACCGGACCCTGCCTTCCCAGCCACCACCAGGCAAAGAACACCAGTCACGGAAGATCACTGAATAGAACCGTACCAGACCGCGGAAACACCGGGAGACATCAAGCACCGTAGGGAGGTCAAACAAGTCCGGATCTAGTTAGTGAACGCAACATCAACGAGACCCCAAACAGAACCGGAAACAATCATCGCCGCCCACAGGTCATGGCTCACCGAATACCGCCTCGAGGCGCCGCCGCCGGTGAGAACCACAGCCCGCCGAAGACCGCAATACCGCCATGGATCTTCAACGAGGATGCCGCGACATCAGGTTACCACTGGACCACCATTGGAGCCGAAACCAGACCATCACCGACCAGCGAAGCGGGGATAAGATCACCGGCACCGAAAATAGGGGACGAAACCGGGAGGAAGGAGATCTGAGGGAGAAGCCAGTAAACAATGAAGGGGCCTCCGCGGAAAAATCCTAGCAGACAGGAGAGTGGTGGAGGCGGCGTCGGCATTAGCGGAGGCGGAGGCGGAGGCGGCGTCGCGGGTCACCGGAGGAGGCAGGGTTGGGTATCCGATGGTGAGTGATTTAGGGTTGGGGTTGTTAGATATATATATATTTTTTTAAATTTATAAAATATCAAATTTCATTCATTTTTTAAAATTAAAGATATTATAAATATATATTTGAATGATATAAAATTTTATAAAAATTATTAATTTTCTTTTAATATAAAATAAAATTTCAATACATGAATATAATTATTTTTAAAAAATATTAATCAATTGATTGTTATGTTTTTTATTTATTAAATTTAATTTGTTAATTTTTTGAATTTATTTTGACTATTTTATTATGTTTATTAAGTTTAAATATGAATATTAAATTACCATGTATGTATAGAATATCAAACATATATGTAAATATATCAAATATCATAATGATTTAAATTTAATTTTATAAAAATTATTTAAAGGATTATCAAATGAACAACATTATTAAATATAAACACTATTGATATTTAGAGAAAATTGAAAATTAAAATATGATAATGAAATATTTTTAATAAGACCTCAAAAAATGGATATTGACTTTGGTTGTAAAAATAGTAATATATAAAAAAAATTGGGTTCACTTAATTTGTTACTGATAAAAATTGTGTTGTTATAAAATGGTTAATTGTAACAATTTTTATTGATGGTAAAAGATTTGTTGGTAATAGTTATTATTACTAAC
This sequence comes from Viscum album, assembly GCA_963277665.1. Classification (NCBI taxonomy): domain Eukaryota; kingdom Viridiplantae; phylum Streptophyta; class Magnoliopsida; order Santalales; family Viscaceae; genus Viscum; species Viscum album. Next base: position 435,457,350 of record OY728127.1, on the reverse strand, counting down.
AAATTCACCTGTTAATAAAAAAATGTTGGTATTAGTATGATAAATTGATAGATTTAACTGATGGTAAAAGAATTGTTGGTATTAAACGATCAATATCAACAGATATATCTGTTGGTAAAAATAAGTGTTGGTTTTAAAAATTAATACCAATAAAACTTAATATCTGTTGGAAATACTCATTTTTACCAACATATATATTATCTGTCAATAAATTTCTGCTGGTATAAGCCATTTTTTTGTAGTGTCTATTGGGTCCACGTCAAGTTTAGAAGACTTTATAGAACATTCAACTGATTTAGAAGCATATGGCTTTAGCTCAGTCCAAGTAGAATTCAAATACCGATCATCATTATAGACCTCGTGAGTTTGGGGTACGTTATTAAGTCTTTCAATGTGTATCTTATAGATTATGTCATAGATGAACATGGAGAGAGGAAATGATTTCGCCTTGTTATGTCGAGCCTTTTGAGATAGTGGAAATACTCTATTCGATGTAAAGTTATCCAAAACTACCTCATTTATACTATTCCATGAATGGATTTTTCCATTTATCTCTGTTATGATAGTTTTATGACGATTCATCTCATTTTATTACCATAAGGATATTGTTTTATATGCATATTTATACATCAAATAACATTAGATACAAATAATTGATCAGAGAACAATGGATCTCATAGAAAGGTCTGTTACTATAGTCAGGGTGCTATGGCCACATGGATGTGTACAAGAAGAGAGCTGGGACAGAGGGGTTGAAATAAGTGTGCATTTTATGTAACTTTTCTTCGATTGTGTCATACAATAAAGAGAAGTGAAACTCTAGGATGAGTTATTTTATTCAAGGTAGGTTGTATCAAAATATCATTTCTCAAATATATGTAATATTATTTTTTGTTCTGTATCCCTTTTTTGGACCGTATAATGATTATTAATGGAGTTTAGGAGGGCTCATGGGTGTCTATAGAATTTTTATATCCTAGAAACCATAAAATTAAAGAGGAAGACATGGTTACAAGTTTAGTAGATACCATGTGGCCCAACCCCCATGGTTTCCCTAAATAGTGTGGTTGGAGACAGTGGGGTGTTTGGTGATTCATGGTTTTTCTACATCTTCTAGAACCTAGTTACACGACCTTTTGGTTCTTCACATGTTTGGAATATATCATTTTTTCATGGTTTGTGCATGGTTGGACAAATTGGTCACCTATCTATGCATGTATCCCCCTTGAAGTAAAGCATGGAAAATGGTTTGTGCGCGGTTTAGCAATCCATGTCTTTATATAATGTGCCCCTTGATGCATGAGTGAAATTATATTGTTAATCCTCTTTAATGATCTAACTCAAAACCCCAGTTTCACTCTATCTTATATAGTAGTTCTTCCCTCATCCCTTAGGAACACGCTCTTCATTTCCTCGTTATTGGATTTTTTACAACTCTCTCAATCGGACTCCAAATCACTCAGTATGAAAAGAAACCCAAAGATCTCAGTAATCGCCATAGTATCTTCCATTTTATTTCCAGTTTCATACACTCTCTATTTCTCTTTTTACATATAACTTATTTTCCCCTATTTTTAATGAATTTGGGTTATTTTTTATTTTCTCCCATTCCAACTCATCGCAAGCCTCAACAAAACAAGAGTGGAGTTCCACTACTTCATTGTAGGTGGTATTGGTCATTCCAGGTTGTTTTTCTCTTATTAAATAATGTTCTCTTATACTGAGTGTTCGACCCTTAAGGTGGCGCTTAAAAAATGTAAAAAAATTAATTCTATAGGTTACTCATGTCATATGTTACCATACATTATATAAAAAACCAACTTGTTGTTTTTCACCTAGTCATTGGACACCCAACTAGGTGTACCAACCTGAGTTGCCCTTTTACCCATTACTTGATTTTTTAACCACCTTGTGTGTATGTGATTACACCGTGGCTAAATGTTATAATTAACATTTATGAAATGAAATAAATTGTGAGCCTTGAGCTAGTCGCTCATTAAATGTGAATTATAAATACTTATTTATTGGACTATTCCATATTCCATATGTCATTGCAATAAATTTATTATTTGTCATGTTCCTTTTTTAACATATTTCATAGACTAATATGGTTTTTCCTTGTGCTTCATGTCCCATTACCTCATGAAATGTCTTATTCTATTTACTTTTTTTGCTAGTTCCATATTTTATGCTTGATTCCTTGTGACATAAGCGATTTTATTAAATTTTGTAGTTTGGATAGCTTGTTACAATAAGATATTACCAATCATTATTTATGATGTGTAATCATTTATAAAATTCCTTATGATATGTTCCTTGTTTGTTAATTTCACCTGATATGGGATAGGATAGAAATAATTTATCAAATTATAAATGTCATAGATGGTCTTTCCATGTTCAGATGGGTCAACATTAGAATTTGGGAAGGAGAATTCGGCTTGAACTATATAGGCTATTTGGAAAGATGGTTACGATATTTTTCAGGTGATACCTAGTCCCCTATGTGAGGTACACGGTATGAACTCAATGTTCACCATGCCATGATTTATACAGGATAAACATATATGGGTTTCCATTGAGAAACTACGTGGAATAGGTTATATCAATGACAAATGTATAAACCCATGGTATTCTTATTAGATCTACTAGGATGGTCATATGTCTCCATCATTGGATTTTATTGGCTTCTTTCTTGTACATATTTTATTTATCATATTTATATCTATATAATGATTGAATAATGATAAGAAAATATAACCTCCAATCTAATGTACAAGATTGAGGACATTGTATCTTGGTTTTTTCTTCATGATGGACAATGTAAATATATTGAGATTTATACAGGTACCATTTTCCAGACCTCCAGATTAGCCCAATGTAGGTGGTATCTGATGGGTGTCCATTTAGGAACCCAGAATTAAGTGTTTATTTAATTATTTATTAATCACCCTATTATTATTATTATTTCACAAAGATCATTAATTTATTTCATTAAATTTATTTTCCTATACTATGTGGGTGGATACCTACTGATATTCTATCACACACCCATCATGGGACATCATTGGTACTGTAGAAGACTTCATGGTTTATGTATGGTCAAATAGAAGTGTGTGGATTTTTATTCTTGATTGATTTATGGTTGTAGGACATATTATGGGGATAGATAACCAAACCCATGCTCATGATTATTGTTGTATCGGTTTTTTCCTTATTAGTATTTATGTAATAATGTAGTACATGCATGTATCCCATAATCCCTATGTACTACATCTTTTTTATAGAACTATGATATACCATGATCATCATTTCATATAAATTATTGTTATCCAGCTTCCCCCAATGGTTCATATTTATTTCATGGTCTGTAGTTTCTATTATTCTATTTATGTGATTTCTTGTTCATTATTTAAATTGATGTTCTACACTCTAATTGATAGGGGTCTTGTCTCTAAAAGGACATACCTAAGGTCCTCACTGGTTTTCATTTGACTCTGGTGGTCAGGAGGAACATCTGGGTTATTTTGGACTCCGTCTGATGGTACATATGAGTGGTATCTGCGGTGGGATTCTACACATAACGAATTATAATATTTTAGTTTTTTATTGAACATGCTCTAAATGATTTATGGAATACCATTATTTTTTATAGTTTCTTATCCAAACCCTGATATTTAGTTTTTTAGTGTACCAAGTATCTTTGGAAAATATAGATGTTAAAAATTATAATTGAATGGTCAATTACAATACAGTCAATTTAATTTGATAAAATGTTTTCATTCCATGATAGGGTAGGTGTCTTATATTTAATATTCATTTCAATGGATATCTTTGATTCAAGAGTTTCTAAGCCATTATATTTAATGATGTTCCATAATTTTGTTTTAAAAAAAAATTAAATAATGACATGTTGTGTCTACTTTGATAATGATATAGTTTCTTTCAAAACACTCATTATATACACAAATAAATCATTTCTATAAATTTAGATTCTTTTTATTCTTACTATATAAATTGAAGTCAACCTTTCTCAGTATGTCGAATAATTATACCTTGTTCTAATAAAATATATAAACAATCATAATTATGCATTGAGAATATATACATATAATAAATTTTATTATAATTTTGATGATGTCCAAACGATTTATTTTATTCAATGATGAATGTTCTAGAAAAATATAATTACATGTACTTTTATGTATTTTAATTTATCCAATAATGATTACCTTCAACATGTGATGTAAAATGCCTCATGCTTAATTACACCTATATGAATCATTTTTCTCTAATATTGATGATTTAATTTAATTACTGTTCTTAATACTACACGTGAATTTCAAAAATATATTTAATTTTTTTCAGAAGTATTGAGGAAATAAGATTCCACCCTATATTATTTTTCTAGGTGAAGTACATAGAAAATTACGTATGAGAATTTTCTCCAAACAATTCATTCTGTAATGGATGAATAAAGAGAACCATGGTGGTAAGGAAAATATCCTGAGAACCATAGATAATCTATTATCAAAATAGAAAATTACATTTAACTAATATACATCACTAATTAATGATGTGATTAGAAGTGATGAACCACTATCCATTTTATCATAATATAGTGTAGGTTGAATCCCATTTCCATTTAAGCCTCTTTTATTAATGACATATAATATAAGATATCATATTGGAATCAAAATATGTATATCATTAGTAGGAATAATTTTCACCTTCTCTTTGAGTGATGAATATTGGGTTCTACGGTAATATTGATAGTAAAATCCTCCTACTAAATGATTTATAAAACATCTATTCCATATAGAGAAGTCTATTCTTGATATACATTCTACAGGTAATGGATTGGTCATAGTCATGGATTATATTTCCATTTTTTAAAATTATGAAATAAATTTTTTGGTACATTAAATTATTATGAAAAATAATTATGGTTATCTAATTAATTTATTTAATTATTCCTTATACTCTTTAATTAATTCCCATTGAACTTCGGCATTTTTCATAGAAAGTCACATAATATGGACAATCTAGTGGTAAGTATAACAATTTTATCTTAAATATCATGATAGATTTCATTAAAATTATAGGAAAATATTTATGTAGGTGGCCTTTTCAAATCTAAAGTGGAAGCTTCTTGATCCATTTAGTGGAATCCTGTCACACACGGTTTTTTTCTATCTTTGTATTGATCCGACCCATTAGAAATACCGATCCTCTTAATGGGTATTTGATGAGATAAATCTTGAGTTTTGAAGTTTCATATATGTCTAACCACCCTAATTTGGGATCCCCATTGCTTGTTTAGTAGTTTTTGAAGAAAAGGTGGTTACTTCATGATTTGGGCCAACCGTGAGCCCATTCCCAGTTTTAAAAACCGAATTTGTTTCTTTTATAACTCTTTTGTTTTTCATCCTTTTTCACCCATTAAACTTCCCACTTGTCCTATACTGATATATTAAAACTTATTTATCCTTTTGGACCCATTAGAAATTCATAAGCCGGGTGAATTTGGGTTACTTATTTAGGTATTGGGCCAGCCCATGGGCCCATTTCCTGTTTTTAAAAAAATAATTTGTTTCATTTATATCTTTTTAATTTTTTAATCTTTTTCGGTGATTCCACCTCCCACCCTAATCCAATATCCCTATCCTCACCCCCAATATCGTTTTTACCTCTTTGGAGCTCATGTGGGTCGCGGATTAGGGCGAATATTCTAAGGGAACCTCAAATCGCCCAGAATTTCCAAGGTAAGTTTTATCATTCATAAATCAATAAATTCGTAATCTTTTAGTCACAAATCTTCTTCCCCTGATTCGTCCAGATCTTAGGAGTCTCTCCAAGAATTTTCAAGCCATTCCCTTTTCTCTAGGGCTTCGGATCTAATGGAAGATGAAGACTTTTCTAGGATGAAAGGTGATATTCCTTCTCCTTTCTTCTTCCTCTTCCCCCTCCTTTCATTATTTCTTGGTTTTATATTGTACCCTAGTCTTGATCGACCTAGGGTTTTGTTATACCATGTTTTTTGATGGGGTTTCTATTTGTTTAGGTCTGATCTTTATAGTTTTATGGTTTATAAACCCGCGACAGGTGATTTCGGGTGTGCGTTTCAATTACGCCAAAGATTTGAGGTAGGATACCCCTTGCACATGAATTTATTATTTAAGTTTCATCATTTTATTATATTTAACACCAGATATATATGTTTATTATTGTTTTTCATCCTTTGTAAAATTTTATTGGTGTTCAAAGTGGTTGTTTAATCATTGGTTTGTGAACGATAGTGTTGTTTTGTCATGAAAGTTCTCAACAAGTGTTTGTTTAAATGTTCCGTTATCTTTTGCAAATATTTTGTGAGGTTTATAATCTGGTCTATGGTATTTTTAACATGTTACAGTATCTTTAATGAAAATATGGCTTTCAATTGGTGTTTTATTCCTTTTCATGTACTTAAAATAAATTGTTTTGTTTAAAAAGGGCATGTCATGTGTTCGGTAAATTGCCCGGTTGGCTTTTATGTGTGATGTGTGATTTAAAAGTTATTTGTTTGGATTTATAAAGGAATTGGAATAATGATAAATGGTATTTTTGGGTACTTATATGGATTTCCTATTTGTATTTGTTTTTACAATCAAGTGGGTTTTGATTTACAACATATTTTGGCCCGAGTTTCCCAAAAATGGACTGTTTCACATCTTTATGAAAATGGTTGTGTTTTGAATATGTAACCTGAGTATTATAAGAGATTTATGAATGTGGTTTTCTTCTGTAAATTGTGTTTATACAGATCCTTAATAGAATTAAAATTCATACCTTCGTCAAAGGATAGTTTTGAGAATATAATTAAAGGCCCATTTGGCATTTCCTAGAAATGAAGGAGTGTTTTACTTGTATATAACAATTTGTGCAATTGGGATTGTTTTATGGTCCATTAAGTGATTTTATTAAATGTTTATTGGGCTTCCAAATATGATTTGGTTTGGTTATGATGTTTGTTTATAATTTAAAGAATGTTTTTGAAAGAGTTTTATGTGCAAAGCCTCAATGCACTTCATGAAATTGTTTTACCAAAATATTTAGCGGTTTGTTGATTAGTGTAAGAAATGTGAAGAAAGATTATGGGCTGTTTGTGTTTTTATGGTTTTGGAATGGAATGTGGATGTGAAATGTGTATTTGATAATATGTGTAACTTGATTGAGCACTAAAGGGAATCCTGGGTATCTAGGTGGGCGGACTTGTACTAGTATGCTAGTGATTCTGTGGGGGTTGGCCCCTGTTTCACGTAGCAAGTTTGACGATGACAACACTAACTAAACTATGATGATGATGATGATTGGGGACCACTAGGTTATGGGTATGTTCCCTACTAGTGGCTCGTGCACGAGAACATATATTTATTATGGTTACTTTCACCGAGATACGAGGTACCTGGGGCTCACAACTAACTAGTGCCTAGGGGTATTCCTATGACTAGTGCTCATTGGCTATTTTGTACTCACCGTCGGCATACGGTGTGTTTGGTTGGTAAATTAAGTAGTATGTGTTATTTATTTGAATGTTAAAATTCTTTAAAGCATCCCTCTTGAAAACTATTTTCATTTTGAAGTTTCACCTCTTTGAAAATAATTGTTACTTGCATTTTTGTTTATTAAACATGCATGTTTTTGTCTAATAATTATTATAGCATGGAACCTCATTTGAAAACCATACTTTCAAATCTTGAATTTAAAACTATAAATTGATGTTTCTTTTATTTTAAAGTAATGTCCATTGGGAATAGAATACCGGGCTAACCTACTGAGTTTTAATACTCACGCCTATAGTCTTCTTCTTTTTTTAGCCCTTGTGCAGGTTTCATCTTTAGTTCGATCACCTTGGGGGACTTTTTATCATTGTGTTGGAGAGTGACCAGAAGTGTCCCATGGAGTTATTTTTTTTTCATCGGGATTGTTCAGTTTAGTTGTTGGTTTTGTTCTAATTTTAGTTTCTTGTACAAATAATATTTAGTTCAAGTTTTATATAAATTCATTTTGGGCTGTCCGTTTATTTCCACTGTTTGTTTGATTGTTTATATATGGGCGAAATTGTTCCCTTGTGTACTCTATTGATGCCCTTGGTGCTTGTCACCATCCCGGGAGGATCGGGAACGCCTCTCGGGACTTGTCGCGGGCTGGCCAGGGTGACCGGTTCAGGGTCGACTCGGGCTGGTTCGTGACAAATCCCCGATGAAAAACACACACAATCCGTCAACATTTTCCACCAAATTTTTATTACAAAAAATAATTTCATTGAAATCATTAACCATTTTGTTATGTGGACCCACAATCAATGTTAATACTTTTCAATAATTAAATAGTTCTTCAAAGGAGGATATTATAAGAAATTTACTATTAGTTGATATAAATTTTTTAATAGAAGTCATAATTACATAATATTTATAGGAGAAATTTTATTTACTATTCATAAGATTTCATATTTTATAGTTTACTTGTCTTCTTATTGTTAAGTAGATTTTACCAAAGTGATTATCCTTGTACAAGTGATATATACATGCATTATATTTTTTATTTTAATTAAATCACTTCCTATATATATATATATATTTGATATAGGTCATTCATTAATAAAATAAATAATTCAATATAGTGAAATAAAATAAATAACATGTATCAGGATCTTGAAATTTAATTATCTCAATGTTTATTGACTAGAAAATTAATAATCCATTAACTATATGGTTAAAAAATAATTGAGATATACTAGGATCAAGTTTACAAAAAAAAATTCTTGGTTTTGTAAATCTAATTAGTTTGGTGTTACCTCATATCTTCTTTGAAAATTATTTATTCAATGTGCAGAATAATCATAATAATTAATTTACATCACATACTATTGAAGGGAATGAGAAATGGGATTTATATAAAAAATTGTGGGAATATATGACTGAAATAAATATTTGGGGTTAAATAGATCATAATAAATTTAATTAATTTAATAAAATAAATGAAAAATTGTAATAAATATAATAAAAGAAACCATAAACATACATAGGTCATCCAAATTTCAATACCATCCACCTGTGTAAATAATACACATTTAATATAACTAGCTAATTTTGTCATTCAGTCATTTTTTACGATAAAACACATGTGAACTAATATTAATACTTATAAAATTAATAAATTAATTCATTATTTATTAATCACCGTTAAATTAGTATAGGAGATATCCATTTGTTGAAATTTTAAAATAAAAATTTATTAATTTTTTCCAAATTTATTTATGTTCAAAGATTATAATATAATGAAACATGACATATACCAACGTGAAATACTCAACATGGTTATTGTTTTATACATTTAAATTACAAGAAATATTGTGTACATGACATGTGATATAATTTCAACATGTTTACTTTAATTAATTGACACATAGTCATACGATAATTATGTTGTATGTAATGATTTAATATATCATTATTATATAGTATGTAATGACCATACATGGTGTTTAATTGAAAATATTTATAATAATTAATTAATTAATTAATATCATATTAAATTTATCATTGGATTTTTACAACTCATTAAATGACATAAAGATCATAATAAAGAGAATTATGGAGTATTTAATAAGTTTTCATTTTCTCAATGTAAACATAAATTTAAATGTTTGTAGCCTAGCTTGGAATTTATTCCATAAAAATGGCTACAAATTAATTTTTTATGTGGAATTAATTACGTAATGAGTGAATTTAGAAAAATTAATGAAAAATAAATACAAATCATGAATATTAATTACATTATGTTTTCATCAAACACATCACATGATTATTAATTAAACCTAAGGTGAAATAATTATGTTTCTTGTGAAATATTAACATCGTGTATGTTTTCGTAAAACTATATTAGAAATAATTATAGGAATTTTAAATCATTCAAAGGTATTATTAATTAATTACTATGTTTGATAATTAATTACATGATATGACAATTAATTACACTATATATTAATTAATTTCTTCTCATGTTTATTAATTTCATTATTTTTATATTAAATTCAATATATATATACATTAATTATATCATGTCTTATTTAATTAATTTCATAAAATCTTTTGATAACACAAACACCACATCGTGTAGTTTTATATAACATGTTGGTGAGTTACAGGTCATGAAACCCAATAGACTATGTCCCATTTTGGATGGTTATTCATATATTATTTTTATTTAAATAATAAATCCTGGTTATATGAGTGATTAAAATATTATCAAATGAGAAATCTCAAAAAAATAATGAGTTTTATTAAATGAAAAAAAATTATATTTTTAAAACGGATAATAATAAATTAATAATAATAAATTTTATGTGAATCCAACAGTTACTAATTGATACTTATGGATGGATAATTATCTCTAATTATGCTTATGGAAGACTCTGTCTTTGTCAGATTCCACAGATCACCTAGAATACACTTGAGTATGAACTCCATGACACACAAAATTTTTTCTAAAAATATTATAAATATTATCATTGAAACCAAGAGTTTATCATTTCATGTTAAGTTATAATTAATTAAATATAATTAAAAAATTTATCAGTCTTTAGTTCCTTCATTGATCCCTGTTTTTTTTCTTGTTAATGTCATTCAGTTTTATTCATCTCGAATTGATAAGGACCCAGTGTAGATCCCATATGGCAGTTACCCACATGTGATTCATTGATCGTGGATTTTTTCCAAGGTTCTATGGGTTCTATCATGGGGATACAAATATTATAGTGTCACATCAATGATCAGAATTATGATCCATTTAGTCTAGAGTGTTCTTCACATAATATTTACATCTTGAGAGAAATGAATGAGGTAAGAAGAATCTCTCTAACATGGGATTAGAATATATATATGTTCCACATTGTGAGAGTATATATAAAAAATAGAATTTTGTACAAAATGACCAACATCACAAAATATTGAAAAATGTATACGTATAGACTCAGTGTAAGGGTTTCATATTAATTAACAACTAACCTCCCTTAATAACATGTCAAACCAAAAAGGAAACTCATTCCATTTAATAAAATATTTTTATTATTTTATTCTATACTATATGTTAACCCACACAATTATAAATAATATATACACTCTCATAAAAACATATTTATAACTAGACCAGTAACTATGTCCATTCATCATACATGAAAGATTTTGATTTTATGAAAAAGATATCATTTAATATTTATATATTTTGAAAAAAAAGTATTTTTTTATAATCCGTTATTTAATTACCCTGCATATACTAGTAGATAAATATTATACATTAAAAAATAATATATATATCTTCCATGGTTAGTTAAATGTAAGGCTAATTTTTGTAAACATGTAATCATAATAAATTTTTTATTAATGAGTAAATATTTTTCTAAACCCTTGTCAATATAATAAAATAAATACACATTATAATTTTAACATAATTAAATAATCAACCTAAAAATAAATATATTTTTAACATTTGAGATCATTTTATAAATTCTTAGTAAATATTAATTATTCATCCAGATAATAATTCTATTCAAAATGTTAAATTTAAATATATTTATTAGATGTGAAATAAATCATTTTATGTGAGAGCCTCTAGTAATATTATTTTAGGGAATTAGGTAGGTTGCCTACAGTATATAATTACTCTCTAGAAATGGTTTAGGGAACCCATAGAAAAGAATGATATGTCATAATGAAACCAAACACACAGTACTTCTTAGTTTGTTACATAAACCCTTTGGGTGATATCTAAGTAGGCGAGTTTCATTCTAATATCATGACCCAATAATATTCATATGTCTTTCATATAATATATGAAATAATATCATCATTACACAATTCCCATGAATGTTAGGAAGTTATTTCCATTACAATTAATCTGTTGTGATATTGGTTTTAATAAATATTGAAGAGATAAATCCATCCTTGACATAGTCATTAATAACATATTATTAATGTCTCAAAAAAGTACCAAAATTTTCCAAGAATTATCTCATCATGGATTATCGAAATACATATAGTTATATGATTCATATCACGAATTAATAATAATAACCGAAAATTCAATGAACTATTACACATTATCACATATAGAAATATCTGATAACATGTAAAAATAAAAAATTATATTTGGTGGGTTTGTTATAATAATCTACCTTATTGAATAATATAATTTGAGAACTCCAGTAAATGAAGTATCACAATGTTATGAGTAAATCAACCAAACAGTAAGCATATAATGTGTGACATCAATGAATATAATGTTTCCATTGAAATATGTTTAACAATATCATCATTTCATATCAGGGTTATCATCATACTAGATAACCTAATATGACCTTTTAAATGTGATGAGTATTTAATTACATTTTCATAACATATATATTTCATAATAATAATAAAAATACGATATGTTATTAATATTAAAATACAATAATATATATAAAATATAATTTAAAAATTAATTGGTTATAGGAAATCAACTCCAAAAAATATATTTATAGTGAAGAAGGTTTAAAACAAATCTTACTCAAGGCATACGTAAACCATTGGCATGGTAATTGGATAATAATATAATCCCTAGGGACACTATCATGAATTCAATAATTAAAAAATATATTATATAATATATGGGTCAATGATTTGTCAGATTGGGAAATTATTGTATTAACGATAAAATTATCTTCCAAAGACGTTCATCTCTTGAATATTTCATTTTTATGATTGTTGTTAATTGTTAATCACACATTAAACCTTAAAATTACCCTACCATGTTATTTTTAGAATGTTATTGTAATTTTATACTACAATTTATAATATTATGATATTACCAATTCCATTAAATACAATAATACCACATAATAATATATCTTATTGCCCATGATTTTTAATATTTAATTTTTATAATGTCTATCATACACCAGGAAACCCATATCATACAATTGAATTATTCAAAATATATAACATATTATTTTTTCTGTGGAACATCTCTTTCACAATTAAAGGATATAATAAGAAATTTAAAATATAAAATATATATGTCACCATACATGATCTCTTTTCTACAAGAAAACATATTAGAAGTATATTTATTCATTATAATTCTAGGTAAAAAAACTATTACTATATATAATAGTAAATATTTCCATGTTGAAACATATTGAGGAGAAATTAATTAAAAATGTAAAAAAAATACTTCTTATAGAGGCCTTTTTCAACTGCATTGCTAAATCATTTATATGTGGTGTCTTATGATGTATTCTCTTATGATGAGTACCAACCAACATACTGTACTCATAAAAAAGAACCCAAATAATAACCCTCATTATCATTATTGATACATTTAATATATTGAACATTTTAATTTTCAAATAAAAAATAAAACAACATAAAATAAATGAGAGACAAGATATTTGTATCTGAAAAAATATATTAATCATTTTATGAATAGTCATTACTGTAATTTATAAAACAAATTACACCATTGAATATATTAGATGTAATAGGACCCATACATTATAGTGAACCGCATCAACTAACTGTTTATTTTTCTATGAATGATTACTTTTTATGATAATCCTACATGCATTTACAGCCTTGAAAAGCTAAAATACTTCAAATTTGATACCCTTTAGACATGAAGGTAAATTTATTTTGGTCAAAAACCATGTGTCGAATCATTTTTATAAGTGTGAATATTGTTTTAAAATTTATAAGATACTCTATACAAAATAACACAAATTAAAGGAAATGAAATAAAATTTCTAATAAAGGGAAAACCTGTATTATTAATTCTTTTAAACACACAACATAAACCCATTTGAAGCATCCAATTACCCTCAGTGAATGTGCCGAAATATTCATCATCATGGAATTTTGTAGAAAATTGGTTCAAAATAATCATAAGAGAATGTATAACATTTTTCACCGTCATCTGTCATTTTATGGTCTTCCCTACATAATAATTATTTAAACATAAAAATAATTGCAGCCATCATTTATTAAAATTAATATCCCAATTTTACCACTTTTTGGTTTTATGAAAAAAATTACATTATTTCGTGTGAATTCTATTTTTATTCATATAAATAAGAAAATTATCATTTTAAGAACTGTTAATGGAATCATAAAAAATGTTAACCCCACATATAGAAGTAACATAACTATAATCACCATTTCCTTTATTTATTTTTATTGTTTTTCTTTATTTAAATTTTTTGTTTCATTTGCTATAAATAATTGTTGATCATCCCATTCATATTTAAAATTATTAAACAAAAATCTCATATAACTCGGTCTAGATTCTCTTTTTCTAATTATTTCACCATGATTAATTTATCCTTAATTTATTCATAAAATCTCTCCCTATTTTCCTTATTGAAAATCAAAAAAGAAAATATTTCCCATATACAAATTCTACCTACTTAATATAAAATTTTAGACTAAGAAAATAAAATTGGTGTCACAATTCAGAGAATATGCACTTAGAGAAACACATAAATTGTCCCATGAAACATTATTTCAATAAAGTATCCGTTGAAATAAAAAATCATCCTCAAAAGTATTACTCATGTACTATAAGTTATCAAAATAGACTTAAAATTCACTTAAATAGACATAAAAGGATTTATATTATTTATAGAACAATTTCATCAACAACTAGGGAGGATGTAATTAATTTTTTCATATATTAGAAGCAGATTTTTTTTGAGCTTATCCATTAAATTATATCATTATAGTTATTGAAAATTTGATTCATCACATTATGTTTGACACACTAATGAATGAAATTTCAAATTATTTCATTATTAAAATCAATTTTTAATTCATATTTTTAATTTTAATTCTAGGAAATTAACATATGATAGTATATCATTTTAACAAATAAAATATATTTTTTAATCACCAAATGTATGAATTAATACTATTTATTACAATAATACAAATTTTCTTATCCTTTATGATTTAATATGAAAAAATGAACATCAGATACCAGATTTTGGGAAATATGAGAAGTTATAAATTAGTTTACATATTAGAAACAAAAACAAACAATGAAATAAAATTATTTCATAAATTATTAAACCAACGTAATATATTTGGTTCATAAAAAATGTATCAAAAATTAATCAATTAAATGTTTATATTAGGATACTAAAACCTGTGGTAAGGAAAAACAATGAAATCAAGTCTCGAAAAAAATTCACTTCTTTAATTTAGTGAATAAAAGGGACTTCCCAAAATTTCCATACATCTAAAAAGTATAAATTGTATAAATAGTATCTACAATATAATTATGAATTTTTTTAAATATGATTGAAATGAAGTACACTACAAAATAATAAATTCCAAATAAAAAAGTTCAACTATATATATCTTCATAAAAACATCTAAAAATTAATTGTGGGAAATTATCTAATAAGAAATAGTAATTAAATAACAATAAAAATCAATCAGATATATATAAAAACCTTCAATTTTTAGACACAAAAACATAATTACAACATTTAGATGTTCATATAATATCTTCATCACAATGGATTCCTCTAAAAATTTATCTTTAGTGGTTATTATCATTATTTAAAAATTATATCTATAAATATTAAAAAGGAAATAAAAATATGAATAAAATTGCTAATAAAATAGTGAAAACATGCTTCTAAATATAATGGGCTCCTGTCTGGAAATGATTCACAACAACAAGGGGTGAATATTTTCCTTGATACATCATTGTTCAAATTAAATTATTCATTTCATCCCCTATCTATAATAATATTGATCCAGTTAGAGTTCCATGTCAGGATAATTTTTTTTATAAGTGGTGATGATTTTAAATAGTCTCCAATTATTAATTCTATCTAGTCTCTACATGTTTTATTCTCTAAAATTTATGTTTCTACCTTTAATATATGTTCTTGTGTTACCTTATAAAATAGTGACGTGTCAGTGTAAGTTTTGTTTTTTATTTTGGACATTTCTAAAATTATTTCAGTTATATAGGGGTCTCTTATTTCAAAACTTCCTATATTTTCCACCTATTAAATTATAATTAAAATAATATTGTTTTTAATAATATGATTTTTTAAGAGAAGTGGAGAGGATTATAGGGGATAGATATAAAATTGGTTCATTATAAAAGGGATGATATAGGATGTTGTAGTAAAGGTTGTGATTTGGTGAATTTACTAATGAATTAAAAATATTGATATTTTTTTGGTTTGGGGTGATTTGATCTTCTCATTCTGATAGAACTTTTATGGCATGATCGAAAAAATAGATTATTTTTATTAAATTTAATATTTCCAATGTCACAGACCTTTAATTATAGGATATAGTGGAGGGTATCTTTCCATAATGGCTTTTTGTTCTAATATGGACTTAGAAAATTCTGTGTTCACTTCATCTAATCAATTGGGTAATTTTATGAATGGTCCATGGAATGTAGAGTTTAAAAATATAAATTTTGGTGTCTGCTTGAGAAAATTTTATTCATTGAACATATAAGAACAATGTTACCAACCAGTACCCATATAATTTTGTAAAAAACCTATTTTTTATACAGAGAGAGAATTGCGTAGTTGGAGCTTATTGTACCAACAAACATGAAACTGACTACTAGAAAAGTAATCTTATGAATCATTATATATTCATTATAACATTAAAAATTAAAAATGTATTATTTGTTAAAAATTTTTTTTACTACTTTAA
Organism: Viscum album; assembly: GCA_963277665.1. NCBI lineage: Eukaryota > Viridiplantae > Streptophyta > Magnoliopsida > Santalales > Viscaceae > Viscum > Viscum album. The sequence goes on along the minus strand of OY728127.1, from coordinate 435,440,587 downwards.
ATAATTGACTGTTCGGATAAATAATATTTAAATATGTTTTTAGAATACAATTTATAACACTTAAAATTTTTAAAAATTAATTCTACTTACAAAAAAACTCTGTGCAAAAACAGACTAATAATTTGATATTACAGTAATCATTGTCTCATAATAATATAAAAAAAATATTTTTTCAATTAGTTTAAAAAAATTATTATATATTTACATATATTTAAAAAAAATAAATTGAAGAGAATATTTTTTTAAATGGAAATGATATTTTTTCATGGTATAATATTTTTATTTATTGACTTACTTTTTAAATTACAAAAAAATTGTTATCTTATAAGAATATAAAAAAATTTGTTTCTAAATATTTGATAATTATAATTTTTTTGAAAACATAGAAAATAAATTTATTTATATCCAAAAAATTATATTCTTAGTTAAAATTTCGAAAAAAAATAGTACTACCCTCCATGAATAAATTTTTGAGAATTGTTTTTCTGTTAAGTTATATGATAAAAATTATAGTAAATAACTATAATGATAATGTCACTAAGAAAATATGGAATCACCCATTTCAAATTACTATTATTCTAAAATGATTATTAAATTATCTATAATTGATTTGCTAACATTAAATCAAATAAAAGTAAATATTAAAAAAATTGTTGGAATAAATTTCCTAGTACCATAAGTTGAAAATTTTCAAGGTATTTTATAAATGAATTATGTAGTGATTTATTCCATTTTAAATTTCATTAATATTGAGAATATAATATTTCCATTGAATTTATTAGCTATAATTTTTTTCTATATATTTAATGGTAATTTTAATTTAATTTATAAACATCAATTTTCAAAAAAATACAACTATTTTTTATTGACTCTTACAATATAAATTTATATTTAATTTATACAATGAAATTATAATCATTAGTAATAAAATCAAATAATGAAATAATCTTGATGAACTATCTAGTGCAAAATTTCAATTGAATTTTCCTATTAAAATGATACTAAAAATTTTTCTCTTGAAACATAATTCCATGAAGAATTTTTAATTTCAAAATTTAATATGTATTTATATAATTTAAATTTTCAATGAATGATTTAAATTGTAATATATTGTATCAATGGAATTTTTTTAGTTATTTTATAAATGATTAATCCTGTAGAAAAATTTAATGGTATTCTCTTATTTAATTTGAAACTAAATTTTTCTGGTAGGGATTTACTTATATATTAATGATATTATTAACTATAAAAATATAATCGATATTTTTATTTTTAATGAATATTTTCACATTAATTTTCTTGTTGATGTTTCAAATTGAACTTGTAAAATTTTAATTGTTATTTTTTTTTGAAATTTTCAACTATTAATTACCCTGTAAATGTTAAAATGAATTTTTTTAATTAATTTTTATAGTTGAATAACTAATATTTTAAAAGGATATATTAATGATAAAATGTTGAATGTCATTGTGGTGGGATTAAATTCTAATACATACCAAACAAAAAATCAACCCAACCAAAAAAATTGTGAATCTATAACATACAGATTATTTTAGGATGCATATTTGATAAACCCATAAGATATTTGTGTTTTTGGTGTAAAAAATAAACAAGAACCATTAAACAAAATATATCATTTTTTATTATTTTTGACACGTAAATATATTTTCATAGCAACACGAGTCTTGTGATTTCTATGAAAAGCAATTAAATTTCATTTATATCTTGTATTACATGCATCGCCATGTTATTATTCCTCAATATAAATAAATGTTTTGAATTTAATTACACGTAATAACAATTTAATCATATTCATAATGAATAACTGGATTATCATGTGTTATATACGACATTATTTTTAATTAATTAAATGATATATTATTTAAATATTTATTTAAACTTGACTTTTATAACCTATACATTAAAATTACTAATATGAATAGTAATAACTACATAATAAATATTCATTATAATGGTTTTATATAAAAGAAAAATATTAATAAAATGTGATTAATTTTTGGTAAAGTCCTTATATGATTCTTATATATTATTTTCTTAAAAAAATCTTATTATTTAATTTTGTGAACATTAAAATAATTTATTTTATAAACTTTTAAAAAATTAATTTTAAAAAATATGATTCATTTTTTAAATTAACATGTCAATATAATGTTATAGTTACATTTTTGGATTTTTTAAATCATTTCATTTTTTTATTAATAATGTAAAATATTGAATTTTATATTAAAATATTTTTTTCATCTAATTTATTTATAATTAGAATGTATATTTTAATTTTTTTAATGTAACATTAGTTTTACTATAAATCCACTACAAAATTGGTCATTATATTCATTTCAATATTGAATTTATATATAAAAACATTGTACAATTTTGATCAATTTCTATTGAAAATCCCACTTTCTCATCATTTATGTGGGGTTAATTGGAAAATAAAATATACTACTTTTATAAAAACTATTTAAAAAAGTTAATGTAAAAATTGGTTTACAGATGGGTCATAATAAAAACAATAAAGGCTGAAAATAATCCAAAATAGGCTAAAAATCCATTTCCTATTTATATTATGACCTAATACTATATAGTATAGAGGGTGGTAAATTATATGAGTCTTGTAACGTAAATAAATCATAGGATGAATTATTTATTTCAAAAAATTACAAGTGTTCTAGTCATCTCACTTATAAAACGATACCGCTTACCTTCACCACTCCACACCATCAAACACAATTTTATCATCCAAACATTTCCATATCCATTAAAAAAATCCCTCCTATAATCATATATTCCTTATTTTGGACATAAATCCAATATAGAAAGGATTTTTATATTAACCAAAGTAGGTTACCCAAAGAAGAGGTAATGTTTATCCATGAATGATTTTGTTTTATTTATTCTCCCACATCATTAAATTATTATTATAACATGATGATATATTATATTTAATATTTTTAATATACTGATAAAATAATATGTTATGGGAATGACCTATATCCATTCCACTTATGTTGAATGGGTTACAAAATCATTATTTTTGTCTATAGCCGACTACCTCCTTAAGAACCGATGGTAATAATTTATCATTTTCCTTTTCAAGAGGCTATATATAATGATAGATTTATTTTTCATATATAATTTTTTTTATATTATTAATATTTATGATTTATTAATTCATACATACATTCATACATTCCATTATGATGGAATGCAATAACATCAATCATTGTACAATTGAATGCCAACTCATGAAGTGATGTGATTCATTCATTCATTATATAGAAGGTGTTAACGGTAGGTTTAGTGAAAATATTTTATATTTTAGAAAATAAATGTATGATTTAAAAATAATATATTTCACTTATTTATATTTTATTTAAGGAAATAAGAAAACACAAATGATATCCATGCGTACAAACATCCAACCATCTCTATGAATAGTTTTTTTCCATTGGATATCACTTAATATTATTAATTAATATAAATTAATATATATATATAATATATATGATATTTATTACATGTATAATAATCTATTGGTGAATAAATTTAGATAAATGTAAGAAGAAAAAATATGAAAACCCAAAAAAAACATGAAGAACAAAGTAGTTATTTCTCAAAACATAGATTAACATGGTTTTGATAGTAATTATGAAATAATAGGTCATAAATGTATCAATTATTATTATGTTATATATAAATATTTTTCTACAATAGATTAATAATAATCATATATTTATTATACATCATTTCAGAATGAGTACACCATAAGTCAAGGCATACGATAAGGGATTTTTTCTCAATTAATATTTTTTGATACGTAAATTATGTTATACATCGATAATATTATTAGAGGTGTATATACCACCCCATTCATTTAATATAATTAATTTATTTATCCCCAAGATATTTTACATTAATTTTTTTGTTATTCATTCACGGGCCTTAATATTTGATGATACCATCGTAGTAATGATTATATGTTACAATCACATCGTTTATAGAATTTGATTATGATTATGATTCGAATTATAAATTTTATGATCAATAACTAATTAAAATATTGATCATTATTCTATTAATGTAATTTACTATATTTTCAAGTGATATTACATTTATCCATGGTTTGGTACATAAAATAATTGAGAATTATTTTTTAACAAAATATGACATTATTTCTCACATCGGTCAAAAATCTATTTTCCTACAAAATTATCTTTTCTAAAAAAATATTAATTTTTTTATTATCTAATAATTTTTAAAAATATAATTTTACCCATGATTTATATTTTTGAAAAAAAATTGAATGTAATCTTATTAATTGTTTTTAAATATTTCGTGTTTTTTATACTGAAAATTTGAAAATAATTTAGATTTTAACATGTAAGTAATGAATGATACCTCACATCACAATAACCATTATGTTCACTAAATTTCACTTTATATGTAGTAACATTAATTTTCAAATAAAAATATATTCCAAATTTTTTATTTTTTTAAAAAATTTCTTCATATCATATTGAATATTATCCTATGGATTTATTATTTAAATGATCAAAAACATTTTCCATCAATGTTGACACCCACTGATATAAAATATGAATTACTGGGGATATGAACCAAGGATACCATTATTATTCACTCTTGGGATGTTTTATGTAAATGATTGAATTATTTCTATGAATGTTTTTTCACATTATAGGTTATATGATGATAAAATACTTATGAAATCTGATCCAATTACATAGGTTTTTCTATGATGAAATGATTTTGAGATATTTCCCTTTTTTATCTGTTATGATATGATGAAATTTTTATGAAACCCATTTTATTTAATGGTTTTTGATATGATAATGATTTTAGGATTTCTCTACACATAAATATGATTTTAATTATAATATTGGTGGGACAAATATCTTTCTCCAATGAAATGAGTAATGACTTATATCTCATGAACAATAGAGATATGGAATTGTGAGTGAAACTCCATCACCAATTGGATTTATCCTCTTTTATGGTTTTGGTATTGAACTATTACTGGTTGGGTGGTTAGAGGGTGAACCAATTCCATTATGATATTCTCAGAAATGAGTATTGACAAACATGTAAATGGTTTTTATGCTTATGATTATGTCAAAAATACATGTATTGTGAACATTATATGATCTTAAGGATCTAGTTCTCTGATTACTTAGTTATTAAAGTATTCTAAACTTCCAAAAATTATATAATGACCAAATAATAGGTTATTTTATATGAAGGTTGTGTTTTTGAAATATATTATTCATGTTCACATACTCTTATATTAATGTTATTATTTATATATCTCCCTTTATTACCAGTACAGAGATTCTATGATAACCATTTATTATGCTTCCATTACACATATTATAAAAAAAATGTATTCTTTATGATATGTGTATGAAGGGTGAATGATATTATGATCATAGTGGGAGATGATTTTTTAACCTTTGGAAAAAATTGTTATTCCTTGTTTACAAATACATGTAACTATTTTATTACTCTAGTGTGTGTTTGTGTATTATAATGAATAATCATTTAATGTGATTAAATATGTATTTATAATGTTTTTGGGTCACTGTATTTTGTTTCATATGATGGGATATCATATTATTTGGAAACTATATTGAAAAACCCTTAGTGAGATTCATAAGGAAATTCCTTTGTATATGTATAATGATGAGTCAAAACATAAAAACAAATTCCTAGATTTATGGTAAAGGACTCAACTATTGGTTTCCATGAAATTACATCCTGCCTACAAATCATTTTTTTCCATTTTCTAAAGGCCAGTTCAAGGGTTTTAGGTACCCATTACATGCCTTCAACACTTTCAATTCATCACATCACGACATCCAGATCAAATTCAAAATTCAAATATCAAAAAAAAAGTCAACCAGACAGCTGCCCTTGATTCAATAATCAATTGGTGTATAACAATAGGCCTTGCTTCAAAACTTATTTAAAACTACTAGGTGATATGTTATTTTTAATATCCCAGGTTAATAAATAATAAGAAATTTTCATATTTATTAATATTTATGAATTAAATATAAATTTTACTTTAAAGAGTACGCTATGTTTGATGACTTACCAGATATGAAAAAATGAGTTTCTTTGAAATCTTACATTGCACACTAATAATATAATAATATTATTTTCAATGGTAGTTAACGCCTAGCTGTTGTATTTTCGGGAATAAAAATAACTAACTACAATATCATTATACATGTTTTTTAAATATTTTTACATTTATCCCATAAATTTTAGAGACTTAAAATAAGAAAGAATCCTATTTTAAGTATAAATAATCTAATATTCACTAAAAGGTTGATTTACCGCCTTTTAATGGAAAACCCTCATTAAATCTTGTTTTTGTCACTTTTATATTTTCTATTTCAAAAAAATAAAATTCTTCTTTAGAATCGGGACATCGAAATTTACTTTGATGAAATTTTGATATTTTCTTATAAAATTCATTTCTAATGACTATTGAAAAATATTGTATTTTAATTAAAAACTGCCTTTTAATATAATTTATATATAAATATAGATTTTTTATAATTGGTTTTAAAGGGTAATTATATTATATTTTTACCATTTAATCCAATATTGGTCATTAGAAGTAATTTCACTTTGAAATTGGACATAAAAAAGTGTCAATCTTTTAGTAGTTATGATTTCATAAAAACACGCTTTCTATTTTGACAGTAGGAATTAATTTTAAATTAAATTCTGAAACTTATGTGTTTTGAATTTGGAAAAACTGATTCCATGTTTGGAATCAGGAGGTCTAAATTCTGTAAACATGTAACTTTTTTTCAGGCATTATTAATATTTAGTAAATTTTTTATTTACCATTGTTAAAGGGTAAATCTGGTAAATAAGGGTAAATAAATATTATTATTATAATATAAAAATACCCTAACATGTGTCCTAATCTTATTGAATGATACATTTCCTACCTTGGGAATCCTTGGGTCGATTTTGGGACCCCATGGAGCCACATGGGAGTGATAATGACACTTTATTTTAATTGACTTCAAATAAAGGAAAAATTGACATAAACAAATATCTGTTAGTAAATCAATTTTTACATGGGGTTATATAAGTTATCTCTTTGACTATAAATATTAATTTGAAAGATAAAAATATTTCCTACATCATGGTATTTGTTTATAATTTTTAGACATTAAATAAAAAAATTATTTATGAAATAATAATGATGCAGTGATTACAGCATTAATGAATGATTTAAAAATAATAATATTATAAATACTAAAAAAATATCCAAAAAACTATCCAAATAATATTGAATGATTTTATTTCGAACATGAGTCATCTTATATTCAACTATAACTATTTTTGGACCTTTTTAAACGGAATTTATATTTATAATAAAATAATTGTTTCAAACATTCCTAAAGAGCCCCTCTCCCCCTTATAAAAGGACAACACATTTAACCCATTCCTCACACCTCTCAATCTCGTTGCCTTGCCCAACCTTTGCCCAATTAATCTCCAAATATCCCTCTCTTCCTTTTAGAAGCATTAACTTAGGGAGTAGTCACTTCAAGTAAATCAATTGGTTCAAACCAAAGAGAGATACCCGATTTAAAGGAGATTATGGAACGAAGGAGTCAAGTCAGACACGAGGTAAGGGACTTCGTCTCAATATCCTTTCATTGAGACATATTTTTTATTATACACAACATATGTTTATATAGTATATAAACACCTTTTAATTTTAATTTCATTCATAGGTAATCTATTTCTATGAGGCATTTTACTAAATGACAAAAAAAGATAATGTTTTAACGTAAGCGACGACAACGACCTTTTTCGCCACCATGATTATTATTTTTTATTTGGCTTCCTTAACAAGTTTTAATATTTTTAAAAGGAAAATAAATACCGTATACTCTTTTACATATTTGGTATTGAAAATGGTTATGATAATGGATTATTTGTTTTCATATATTTAAATGATATATTTTGATTGAAATGTGGAAATGATATCTTTCCTTTATATATTTTTTTTTATGTATTTTCATTTTATAATGGTACGTGGAAATTTTATGGGTGGTTATGTGATAAACCAAATGATGGGTATTACCATGATAAACCAGGTGGGGTGGTTACATTATAACATTTAATGCATTGGGTATTGAAGTTGGCCATATGGTTATTCCATTTTGTGATATGTGTAGAAGTCGACCGTATGGTTATTCCATCTATGTATGTTTATGTCCCAATTTAACTTCATATGTTATGTGTTCTTTCTATGGGTATTATGGTAATATTTTGGTTACAAAATGTTATGCAATGATCTTTTATCCAGTGAAGAGTATTTACAACATCATAAAGGTGAAAAGTATTACTTATTATAGGGTATTCATGGTTTAATTGTTGTTTTGAAAAAATAACACTTTTCCTTCATTGTGAATTCCATACTAATATTTTTATGCTCATACCATGTTTTTTAAATGTTTTTCATAGGACATAATGTAGAATAGGGTAATGGTTGGGATCATGGAAAAGTCATGTGGTCGAAAACATGGAACTAGACATTACTCTTTCTTTTCGAAGAGTTTTTATTTTATGAAAAAATGGAAACTGAGTAGAAGTGTATACTATGTAATGGTTGAGATAAAATGTAATAGTTATTTCCTAACTCTCTAAAAATCTAAACCTGAAAATAACCTCAATTTGAATTATTAATTTAATTCAACATTATGTAATGTTTTAAGGCCGAGTCCTTACATTTGGTATCAGAGGTCGGTTTAGATAACTTTTGAGGTTAGGGTGTTATTTAAGCATAAGTGGCATAACCATAATGGTTAGAATATTATAAATATCCATAGTTATTTTAGATAAATTGAATTAGTTTAAGATAACATAAATAACTCTATATTAGTATTTACCCTCCTCATAATATACTATATGATGATTTTACTGATATAATCACAGTGACCATTTTGATTTTTGTCAATGGCAGGATCTAGAAGGCACCAAAGTGATAGTGGATGTGAAGAAAACTGTGATGGTTTTCTGAATGAGCAACTGAATGAAATTGGAGCTGCAATGAAAACTCTTGTGGTTATTCTCAACTAACTATCTGGAGTCATGATGGACCACATGAACCATGGCGATTTTTATAATGCATCGTATATGCAAGAAATAAATCCCTATGGAAGTTCAGGTATTAATCATAAAGGTAAGTATGTTCATAAACTGATTTGTCAAGGATATGGAAGGAAACACCTAGGAAAATTCTACAAAGGGACTGGAAGATTCTATAGATGTGGGAATAGAGGTCATAAAGAAATAACCTATCATAAAAAAAGGAATCATCAAGTTGACTCTAAGAAAGGGAAAGAAGTTCTTTCCGAGGGATCAATTGAATGTTTTAAATGTGGTGTGCATGGTCATTATACAAATAGATTTCCTATGAAGATGTTTCAGAAATGGGATCACCAGGATCGTACAAATATATATTTACCAATACCTAATGCCATTCCAATTTAGGATGATGAAACTAACAATTTCAAATGATAGGTATGGATTATTTCTTAACATATGTTTTGAAATTATTTAATCTTAGGATATGATTCATGATATTATTTTTAGGAAAGATTTATTTCAGAATAAGTTGTTACAGAATGGTTAATGGATCATGAAGAACATTGAATGAGTAAGAAGTCAACATATAAGGGATTCAAGATCTATGATAGATTTTAAGATAATGTAATTCTTAAAAGTATTAAGGCTCTTTTGAGGATGGATTAAATTGGATGAATTTTTATAGTATGTGTAACCTTGAAGTTTGATATATGAAAATTTTATTCGAGGAATAATTATTTTTTCATTTGATGAGTAATGGTGTAATTTTATTTTGGAAGAATCTATGTTTTTATAATGGATATATAGTGATTTGGGTTATTTATTGAAATGATTAACCTTACATAGAGAATATGTGATTTGGTTAATTACACTTTAGTATGAGACATTAAGAGTAGTATTTGCTTTTATAAAGTATTATCCTTTTTTGGGGATTATCTAAACTTATACTAAACAATTTTGGTTTTGGATGATGTCCAAAGACAGGGGAAATATATAGTTCATCTTTTATACTATGTTTGATGGCTTACCCGATACGCAACGACGGGTTTCTTTGAAATCTTATATTGCACACTAATAATATAATAATATTATTTTAAATTTTTGTTAATGCATAGTTTTTGTATTGGAAGGAATGAATATAAATAACTACAACATGATTATACATGTTTTTTAAATGTTTTTATATTTATCCAATAAATTTTAGAGGCTTAAATTAAGAAAGAATCAGATTTTAAGCATAAATACTTCAATATTCATTAAAAGGTCGATTAACCGCCTTTTAATGGAACCCTCATTAAATATAGTTTTGTTCGCTTTTATATATTCTATTTGAATGAATAAAATTCTACTTTAGAATCGGGACATCAAAATTTACTTTGTATTAAATTTTGGTATTTTTCTGATAACATTCATTTTTAATGAATATGGAAATTTTTTGTTTTTTAATTCAAAATAGCCTTTTAATCTAATTTATTTGTAAGTTTTGATTATCTTTTTAATTGGGTTTAAAGTGTAATTATATTATATTTTTACCATTTAATCCAATGTTAGTCAATGGATTTAATTTCACTTTGAAATTGGACATAAACAAGGGTCGATCTTTTGATAGTTATTATTTCTTAAAAACAAAATTTTTGTTTTGACAACGGGAAATAATTTTTAAATTATTTTCTGTACTTCTGTGTTTTGAATTTGGAAAAATGGATTCTATATTTGGAATCATGAGGTCCATATTGTGTAAATAGGTAACTTTAATTTTTCTACATTATGAATATTTACTTCATTAAATTTTTTATTTATCATGGTTAAAGGGTAAATCTGGTAAATAAGGGTAAAAAAATATTATTATAATAATATAAAATTACCCTAAAATGTGTCCTAATTTTGATTTTTGATAAATATCTGACTATGGGAATACTTGGGTCGATTTTGGGACCCCATAGAGCCACTTGGGAGTGATAATTAAACTTTATTTTAATTAACTTAAAGTAAAGGAAAAAAATACATAAACAAATATCTTTTAGTAAATAAATTTTTAAATGGGGTTATATAAGTTATATCTTCAACTATAAATATTCATTCTAAAGCTAAAAATATTTTCTACATCATAGTATTTTTTATAATTTTTATAAATAAAATAACTAATATTATTTAGGACACAATAATGATGTAGTGTTTACCTCACTAATAAATTATTTAAATAAATAAGATTATAAATACTAAAACAATATCCAAAACCTGTCCAATTCTTATTGTATGATTTTATTTCGAACATGAGTTGTCTTATATTTTACTTTAATGTTTTTTGGACCTTTTGAAATCGAATATATGTTTATAGTAAAATAATTGTTTCAAACCTTCCTAAAGAGCCCATCCTCTCCCTTATCGAAGGACATGAATTCTAACCCATTAATCACACCTCTCAAGCCCCTTGGATCGTCCAACCTCTACCTAATTAATCCCTCACATCCCTCTCCTCCAACTAGAAGCCTTAACTTAGGCAGAAGGCACTTCAATTAAACCTTTTGGTTCAAACCAAATGGAGATACCCGATTTAATGGAAATTAAAGAACAAAGGGGTCATGTCAGACATGAGGTAAGGGACTTCATATCAATCACATTTCATTGAGGAATATTTTGTTTTATACACAACATTATATTATATGGTATATAAAGGCCTTTTAATTTTCATTTCATTCAAAGGGAATCTTTTTCTACTAGGTGTTTTACTAAACAACAAAAAAAGGAATGTTTTAACGTATGCAGCGACAATGACCTTTTCCACCGCCACGTGTATTATTTGATATTTGGGTTCCTTAACAAGCTATAATGTTTTTGAAATGAAAATAACTACCATATACTCTTTTACGTATTTTGGTATTGAAAATGGTTTTGATAATGGATTCTTTTGTGTCAATATATTTAAATGATATATTGTGATTGAAATGTGGAAATGTTATCTTTACTTTAATTTTTTGTATGTGTTATGATTTTATAATGGTAATTGGACATTTGACAGGTGGTTATATGATAAACTAAATGAAGGTCGGTGCCATGATAAACTAGGATGAGTGGTTACATTATAACCTCCAATGCATTGGGTATGGAAGTCTACCGTATGGCTATTCCATTTAGTGATATGTGTGGAAGTTGACCATATAGTTATTCCATATAAGTATGTTTATATCCCAAGTTACCTTTATATATTATGTGTTCATTCTATGGGTTTTATGGTAATATTTTGGTTAAAAAATGGCTAGCAATGATATTTTATTTAGTGAAGATTATTTAATACTTCATAAATGTGAAAAAGTATTACTTATGATAGGGTATTCATGGTTTACTTGTTGTTTTGAAAAACTAAAAGTTTTCCTTCTTGTGTATCCCTTACTAAGATTTTTATGCTCATCCCAAGTTTTTGAAATGTTTTTCAGATGACATAAAGTGGAATAAGGCCATGTATGGGATCATGGAAAAGTCATGTTGTCTATAACATGGAACTAGACATGACTCTATTTTTTCAAAGAGTTTATTTTATGAAAAAATGGAAACTGAGTAGAAGGGTAAAATTTGTAATGTTTGAGATGAAATGTAATAGTTATGGCCTAACTCTCTAAAACTCTAATCTTGAAAAAATAATCAATGTGAATTATTCAATTAATTCAATACTATGTAATGTTTTAATGTCGGGTCCTTATATTATGGATAATAAAAAAACAGGTTATGAACCTTCATGTTGGAATAAAATAGATGATGACTATTAGTTAACTTGGAAAAACTAAGGTGTTGTAGATTAAAGAATATGGTGTCGTGATTTAGACTTCCAATTAGTAATTTTCCATTAATATTAAGTTCCCCAATATGATTTTTGATTCTTATAATATTTTTTTGGTTTTATTCAGTGGTTATATCCCGAAGGGACCACATTAATGGTGAGTCTAACAAAAAATGAAATGATTTTCCTATTGAGAATCCAATCATTATGAGATATGGAAAAAAAACTCATTTCTATTGCCACAAAAAATTATCATGTTATGAGTCATGTTGGAATTACAAATGAACAATGGATGGACCAATATTATATTGATTTCATTATAAGGTAACAACCACCTTCTTTCATCTGGATTTATAATATTCTAGTTTCTGAATAATGGATCTTCATAACTGCAATTATATTTTCAATTATCTAGTGTTTGGAAAAATAATATATAATTTTTGTTTACTATTATTTTAGGTCAAGAATATGGTCAATTGTTGAATCTTATCAAAGATACAAAGAAACATTAAGAAATTGAAACCTTTGATTGGAAAATGTTCAAGAACATATTATTAATCCACACATTATTTGTATTATTTATGTGAATATGGAGAATGAGTTCCCTGAGCTAAAGAAAAATTATTATGAATCCATTGGTACCAATTATTAAAATTCTTCATGAATTTTAAGGTATGATTCTTGTATTATCATTCAACAATAATGTAAGTTTAATTGATTCTATAGTGGATTATGACTAGGTATATGAATGTTATTATATATAAGATACTTCTTTAGCTTAGGTGAGATAGTTTGATTCTCTATCATGGTGGTAAAAGAGGTTGGAGTTACATATAAATCTCATGGATTTAATAGTAAATGGAAGTTGGAGTTCAATGGAAAATAAGAAACTATATGGAGAAAAAGATAAAATTTACATTATGCTCAATGTGTTGCAAAAAAATTCATGAAATTGTATTAAGGGAACTAATAATTTTTTTCAGTGTATATGTAAGGGTTTGTGGGAATTTAAGTGATGATGAAACTGATAGAAGATAACTAGTAATGGTAGTTGAGATAAAGTATTATACATTACACCACCCACAATCTAGTGTTTAAAATTAATTGATTTTGAGTACTTTGCTAACCATTGCCAAAATATGAAGGATGATGATGATTATTGACGTCCACATCCCATTAAGCCAAGGGATCAGAGTAAATCTCATGTGGTAATTACTTTTGATGAGGTGTGTCATAAAAACATTGTAAAATGTACACATACCATCCACTCTAAATATTTTAATTTCTTATTTGTCTCTTAGTATACCCATTATTTAACATCTAATGATATTTTTAAAAAAATCAATGTTCCACCCAAATGATTATATGTGGAATTACTAGTTAAATCCCAAAATGGTATGATTATTTCACCTAATATATATAATTATTTCTCAATTGATGTTCTTGGAAATGTGCTTCCTACAAATATCTTCATCCTTTCTCTAATAATATTTGATGATATATTAAAAAATAATTTTCCTTCTCTACATAAATCTCTCATAAATTTTTGAATAAGAAAATTCCCAATTGATTTTACAAACCATTCTATGTTTATATATTAATATTTTCATAAGTATTAACTTTTTATCGAGATTCCAAAAATTGTATGTGTGTTAATTAAAATTAATAATAGGAGTTTATCAAAATTTTTTGAAACTCAACATAGTTTACATGGTTATTGAGATAGAATTTTTTTTATTTATTCCTGGATAGTTTCATAAACATACACCAAAACAATAAGTTGAGTTTTCACATAACTTGTACTTTGTTCCACATCAATTACAATGAATCCCTATAGAATAAGAACAATTTTATTGTAGAAATTAAATAAGAAACTCCAAGAGAACCTTCAGAAGGGATTCAATCCTCCAAGTTTGTCCCATTAGCAGAAACTTGTTTTTTTTCTAAAAATAAACATTGATCGATGCATATTTTAATTGACTATTAGATATTGAAAAATAAGGTAATCAATACCTTGAGTTTATTATCCCATATTGACGTCATATTAATTAAACTACAGATAAAATAATAGTTTTCAAAGAATGGTATTCATTATGTATATTGTAAATTGGGGGTAATTATGAGGATATTACCAATGAAACATTCCTAAGCAGGTATGTAAATTGTGAATATACAATGATTCCATTCGGTCAAAATAATTCACTCAATATTTTCATGGATTTAATTAATTAATTATTTAGATATTACCATGATAATTTTGGGGTAGTCTATAAATATGATATTCTTATCAATTAAAAGAGAAAGTAAGAGCATGAAGATGATATGAGAATTTTACTAATGATCCTATGGAAGGAGAAACTATATTGAATATTTACAAAGTGTAAAATTTTAATGATAACAATTTAATTTTTAGGTCATATAATATCTTGATATGGTATTAGTATATCCATAATTGATAGAGTCTATTTAATCTTGGTCAAGAGAAACTATTGTGATTGAGATCCATAGTGTTCTTGGTTTATCTAAATATAATAGATGGTTTGTGGAGAATATATCATGAATATATTATCAAATTTACATGTTAAATTGGATGTGGGACAAGTTACTCTATAAAGATGAATGTGTGAGAATTACAAGAAAGCAAAGATAAGATTAGTAAGTGCACCTATTCTTAAAATATGTTGTTGTATAGATGGGATTATACTCAATAGTGATTCATCAATGAAGGTATTGGGATGTATTCTTCTATAAAATTATATTGGTATATCGCATGCCTCATGAAAATTTATTATTTATGAGAGAATTAACCCAACTCAAGATTTGGATATGGCTAGGGTAATTTTTTTAATAATAATATGATTGAATTATCATTATGTAGAAAATTAAGATATATATTTAAATGAAAATATTTTAAAGTATATATTCATACCGAATATGTTCAATATTATCCACAGAAGAATGTTAGAGCTAAATAATGAATATTATTGATCAATGCATTATCACTATAGAAAGGAGAAGATTGTGGAAAATTCATTAAATCTAAAGGATCATGAATGATTATACATGATGACTAATACACATGATCTAATATGTTTATATTATCAATTCATGGATTTAGATATCTTGATGGAAGAGAAAAAATATTAACATTCTCAATTGAATGTTCAAACATATATCCATTTTTTAATTAAATATGCATCGAAGGAATATGTAGATATTTAAATAATGTGACAAATATTTTTAATTTTAACCTTGATCCTTATCGAATGATAATATTGATAATACTGTATGTGTTTTGTCCATAAAAATTTCAAGAATGTGTTGTTAGAGGAATCTTCTAGTTATTAATTTTCAATTCATCTAGGAAGTATAAATATGAATAGAGATTTGAAATAGTTATTGTTATTGGGTGGCATGAAGAGGGATATCACAACGATTGTATATCAATGCTTGGTGTGTCTCCATGTTACGGTTGAAAGAATAGACTAAAAAGGGATGTTACATCCATTAACTATACCATAACAGAAATTGTAAAACATCACCATGTATTTTATTATTGGACTCCCCAAAACATTAAATGGGAATAATTTTATATGGGTTGTATTTAATCTACGCACAATGCAAGTCCAATTCATTGCTATCAAATAATACATCTCTACGGATTGGATTTCTTGGATATACATTAAGTAAGTGTAATGGTGTTATAGAACTATTCATTACATTATGTATGATCCAGATCTAAGACATTCCTCAATGTTTTTGTAAAGTATTTAGTATTATCTTGATGAAGAGTTGAGTATCAATGTTTCATTTCATAATCAAATAGATTTTCATTATAAATGAACAATTAAATCCAAAGAGTTAATGTTGAGATTTTTTTTGCAATGGTGGTTAGGTCAACACCTTCCTCTATGTGTGATTTCATACTAAATTGATTTTAGTGAATAATTCAGATGTATCTTTATAAAGCTATCTATGGAATAATGTTTTAAGATCTAACAAGCTAGATTGAAGTTGGAGAAAAAACTCAATAGGATCCTAATATATATGAAGAAAATTAACAGAAGGTTATAGACAATCAAAAACACATAATGATGGATCAATGTTAGAAGAAATTTTATTTTTATTAATGTGATAATGTTCTATAATTTTTTATTAGTGATAATTAATTTCTAAAAACATCTCCATGGAATAATTTTATGTGATTTGGGAATAAAGGTAAACTAATCCCAAGGTATATGGGTTCCTTTAAAATTATTGATCATTTCGGGACGTTATCTTCTCTCTTTTTTATTCCACTAATCGTCACTCAAGTAAATAATGTGTTCTATTTTTCTCTCATGATAATGTATATACTTTACCCTTCACATGTTCTAAACTCAATGGTAATACCACTAGAGAAATATCATTCTTATGTGCAATAATAGATGGATATTCAGGATTATCCAGAGATTGTTATATGAAAAATGACCACTCACATTTTCAATGTTTGGTAAAAAACCCAATAGTTAAAGGAATCTATGTAATAACATGATAATATGATGAGGTAGATGTATCACAATTTTTTTAATGGATTGAAAAATTTGAAGAGTGAATTTTATTTTAGGGGGTAAATTTTACCACCCCTTTGTTTTCTTGAATATTATCAATGTAATTAAATTTAATTGTTTTATTTTGTTACAAAATACTCTATTTATGCTTCTGATACATGAAAATACATATTAGAATTCATTTTACAAAACTCCAACTTATGTTTTTGTTACACACACCAGTAGGATAGCTTTTATTACCCACAATACTGAGTTTTAACAAAACCATGATGTCTCGTTAACGTTGTTATTCAAACTATGACATTATAACCTAGACATTAATCATAGAAATGGTAATAGTGTAATTATATTTAAAATTAATTATAATGGTCTAATATGAAGAAATGACATAGCAAAATTTAATTAATTTTCTATAATGGATTTTTATGTTTTGAAAATAACATTTTCAAAAAAAATGCTTGTTATTTCTTTTTTTGAAAATTGACAGAAAATATTTTCAAATTTTTTTAAAATGAAATTAATAATAAAATATTTATTTTTATATCATGATGTAAAAATTATATTAAGCTAATTTTTTTGGTATTTCTTTGAAAAGATTAAATTATTTGTTAATAGTGATATATACTGAATTTTAATTGGATGTTTTAATTTTTTTTGTGGAATTTAAAAGGTTAAATAATATTTTATATTTACTTTAAATAAGTAATATTTAAATTATACATAAATTAATCCTTTTTAGGTAATTTTAAACAATTTTATATTGAAATTCAATATATAAAAATTTAAAAATTATAGAAAATGACACTTAAAAAGATGTATTCTGATCGTGCGAGTAGAATTAATATTAATTAATTTTTTCATCGTCTAGGAGTTGAATTATTAAAAATTAATTCCATGTATGTAATCATCATAATATATTTTGTCTAATAATTTCAACATATGTTTTTAACATAGTAAATTTTATAAATAGTAAGAAATTATATAACACTAATAAATTAAAAAATTGATTTACATAGGGGTTAATCAAGAATTTTACGGGTTAAAAATAAACCATTACGTGTTTAACATGAATTTTCTAACCAAAAAATAACATTATAAACTATTAACTAAGAAATTTTATATTACTGGATACTTATAACAATAAGAAAACATGGGTAGAATTAATTGTTTGAAAAAGTAAAAAGAGTGCCACTTGCCTCACTTATAAAAGGTCACCCATTGTCCTCCCTCATTCACACCATATAACAAATTTTTCAGGCAATAATTTCTCAAATATCTACCCATATACCCTCCTTTCCACATAGAATATTTAATTTGAATATAATTCTATCCTACGAAGGATTTTGGTGCCAGCCTAAGGAGGATGCCCATAGAAGAGGTAACATTCAACGAATCTATTTTTTTTTCTTGTTCCACCTTTATAAATTATTATTATATATTATTTGTAGAATTACCATAAAATATTAAATTTTATGATTTTTAATGGTTTTATCATGAACAATAATTGTCTCTACATCCATCAAATGACTTATGAAATCATCATTCTTATGTTTGATGGACTACCACCATGCGAACCAATGTCATTATTTTCTCCATTACACAGACTATAGGATAGTAATAATGATGTATTGATTATTTATTTATGATATTAATGAAATAATAATGGTTGAGAAATTATTATATCAAAAATAGAATTATACATTCCATTGTGTGGGAATACGATAGCGTTTCTCATGTGTAAGGTGAATCGTTGCCTCGTAAAATGATGTGATTTATTCACACATTACATGGAGTGTAATAAGGATTAAATTATTGAAAATATGGGATATATTTTGCATAAAACTATTTTTTTAATGATAATATATTTCTATTAATTTTATTTATTTTATACTGATATGAAAATGGAAACATCGTTCATGCATATTTATGACATATCATCTCCACGAATGGTGTAATTCATTTCTTATCACCAAATTTTATAGATTAATAAAAATAAATATATAACTAATATATAATTTAATTATAATATGGTTTAAAATATTAAATTTTAAACCATAATCCAAGTATGAGGACTAAATATAATAAGTCATAATATATATGAAAAATAAATAATTATTTTTTCGAAAGATGACATTAAAAGGGAATTATTAATAAAAGTGTAATAAAGGGGAATTGTAAAACATTATATGATATGATATAAAAAAAATTGTTATTTAAAACTTGTATAATTAATAAAATTAATTATATATTATTCATGAATTACTATAATGTAATTAAATAATAATATTGAGGGATTTGTTTCTCAATTTTCCTTATTTGAGATGCATATTATGTTATGAAAAAAATTTCAATTAGGAGTTGGAAATACAACCAAATTAACATTTAATATCATGAATTTATTTATTCTCATGATATTATAACTCAAATTCTATGTTTTCCTTCATTGATCTAGTGATTCAGAAATACCAATATGTATAATATTTTAGGTTACAATTTCATCGTTTATTGTGATTGAATATAATTATGTTTATGATGATAAAATATTATATTACATATCTCATTAAACATTATATTTTTATTATACTATATTTAATAATTATATTTTCATGTAATAGCACAATTTTCAAATCTTTTATGCATAATTTAATTGATAAAATTTTAATAAATAATTCAGACTTTATTTTTATTTTCTTTCAAAAAAATTTATATTCAAAAAAAGTTTTTTAAAAAAATCCAAAATTATTTTATTTATACTATTAATTTTTAAAATTGGGTTTATCCTTTTTAAATTTTTATTATTTTTTTAAAAGTAATATCAATTTCATTTTCAATAAAATGAATGATTGGATTTTACCAAAAAATTGACTAAAATAATTTTGTTAACAAGTACGGAAGGAACAAAACATCCCATATTCATAACCATTAATTTCATTAAATCATCCATTATATGCTGTCAATGTAATTTAAAAAAATATGGATAATGTTTAATTATTAAATAATTTTATTTCAAAATGGAATGAATATTTCCCCCCAAAAATTATTAAAACGACATATCAAACTCATTTTTAATCAATAATGACACATTTTGATGATACATATACATTACTGAGGAAATGATGTAAACATAAAATTCAAATTCTTTCTATGAATGAATTTTTTAGGATGTTATTAATTTTATGAAACCATTATGTATTCAAAAATTTATATCATGCTATAATTTTCATGATACCTTCTCATTTTCCATGTGTTATACTATGAATATATAATGAAATGATTGAGGAACCTATCTGTTTCTTGTATGTTATGATATAATGATATTTAAGTGAAACCCAATTAATTTCCTCATTTAGTATATGATAAATTTTTATGATCTTGTTGAACATATTAATATGGTTTTCAAAATTATATGGGTGGGAAATTTGACTTACATTAATTCATTGTGTAATGATTTATATCTCAAGAGAGAGACAATATTGGAAATGGTGGTGAATATGGATCAGTAAGGGACAATGCCTATTTTTTTTCTTGTGAGTGAACCATTTCTACTATAATGAATGGGGACTGAACCCATTTTATTGTTAGGTCTGTAGTAATGGGAATTGACTAATATGGAAATGACATTATATACTTTTGTGTACGCCTGAAATGTTTCTCTAATTAAAATGTTATTCACTCATGCATCAGGTTCTTTGAATATCTTATGATTCATCTATTATAAACTATCAATATTTATTTTTGGTCAAAAATTATGTTGTATTATAATAATTCTATAAATTTTAAATGTTATGATCTTGTTTCCATACCCTAATGTTAATGTTATTCATAAATTTATCCATTGTTTAAACTTAATGTACATCCTAGATCACCCATTGTTATGTTTAATTTCCCATAGCTCTAGATAAATTTACTGTGTATTATATGTCTAAAAAGGGTTCTATTTACTATTTTCACAGTGGGATATGATATATTGTATCATTGGACCAGTTTTTTGTGTTTCCATGATTCTATGGAAACTACAACACTACGGTCCTTGGGGGTATTTTTTTTATTGTGTGGAATATTTATAAAAACAATTTAACATAAATGTATGATGATACATGGTGACTATATTCTCCATTGTAATTATTATGGAATGACATGAAATATTGTAAATGTAAATACCCTTTAAAATAAATAAATTCTTATATTTGTAATGTGGTTATAGAAAAACCTGCACTACATTGGTTGTATTGGATTATTTAAAATCATATCATATCAAATTAGAAATACTATCATGATTCTAAAATAATGGAAAAATAGGAATTGAATATTGATTATATGATTATTATATATTAGGGGTTATGATAATTCCATTTGACACTGCAAAATAAATGATGTCCTTGACCAGTTCGATCGTACAATGTGAAACCAATTTAATATAGAATCTAAGGGAGATAGAATCAATGTAATTTTCCTTTAATTAATACAATATGATATTCATAAAATATGTTATGATAGAAACTATTTATTGGAGACATTTATGCTAAATGAGATCACAGACCAAGTTGTTTTCATCGAACAACCCAGAAAAAGTCTCTCGGTCACACACATTACATGTAAAGAGTTAACTACTGTAATAAAATGATATTACCATGACCCTAGTTGTATGTATATATATATATATATATTCATTTCTATAAAATAATCTATATGTTTTTTTATCATTTTATTACTTTATAAATGGTTAAATAGATATTTATTTTAAAAAAACAATATTTTGAAATGAAGAAGCTTGAATTTTGGTTTATGGGTAATAACAGATTTCAATTGGAACATTTATTTTTTTATTAATGAAATATTTATAAATAAATTAAATATTAATAAAATATTATTATTAAACACTATATATTAAATATAAATGACAATATAATTTTATGATGTTAAATTGTAATTTTTAAAAGGGTATGATTATTATTATTGTGAAAAAATCCTATTTTTTATTAAATATATATTTTTATTTGGAATGTTTAATTTCCCATTATAAGATAATTATTTTGATAAAATAAATCTTCCTTCAAGAATACTCTTGTTTAAAATATCCAATGGTGAATTCTTCATAATTTTTTTGTGACATTCGAATTTTTAGATCATAATTAAATTTGTTTTAAATATATGGTATGAAATATTGACATCATAATGACCAGTAAGTGGTGTAATATATGTCATAAAAGGTTTACATGATGAAATATATGATTCTACTTCAATTAATACATTATTGAGATAATTTTATTAATTCTATAAACTCTTTATGGTTCCTCTAAAACATATATTTTTTGTATGTTTCAATGTTAATTATTTGTAAACAAGAATAACATCAAAATATCCAAGGGTATTTTATTAAGTATAAAGGATCATGGCCATAAAAAATAATTATTAAAAATTCACATTATTAAATACCATTGGTAAGAAAAAATGGTAAGGGTTGTGGTTTTGATTGCATTATTTTATAGTGTTCAAAACAATTGTTTGTAAAATAATAAATAACTACACTCTCTAATTCAATATTTACCCACCCAAAAAATCCATTTATCATAAATAAAATACCATGAATAAATAAATTAATATTATTAATCCTCTCTAGAACCCTCTCATGGTAACCCAATCCTCTTAATATTCACCTCTAATTTTTTGGAATCACCCTCTAAAGGTAAATGATCATATCCTTGACCTCTTTATTCGTGAACATTATTTATTTATTTCCATTTCTCATTAGATAAAAATATAAAAATATTATTTTCCACATCAATATTACATAACATATGATGTTAATTTGATTATACAGATTTTTTAATCCCAAAAAATCCGTACAATGATTTATTATGTACCCCCTCTATGACACAGTAATAATCCAATGATTTTTTTGTGCCAATCATTTAATCAAGATCTCTTTATTTCATATAACATTTAATTCCAAATATTCATATAATATTATGCTCTAAAAAATCCATCTTACAAACATTTTAATTTCTATATGATGATATACCCCTTTCACTCTCATTAATCCCTTCCATGATTCACTATGTACCACTATTATGCTACTGAAATTATGCTATGATATTTCCATGAAAATGAATTAAATTTTCAATACCATCATCATTTAAACTAAAGGGTATTCAAATAAAAAATAACTATTCATATTGTATTTAGAAATTTTATTCAGTTAGTCCATAGTTAATAATCATGAGATTATATATGATGAAATATAATCTTATGTTGAATGATTTATGCGGTATATATGTGCATGATAATGATTTGAAAAAAATGGGTGTTCCCAGAATTATATAGTACTCCAATGTATTGGGTAATGATTTTTCTTCTTAAAACATAATATATGTTAATTAGAAGAGAACATATTCTTTTTTTGCCTTATTTTACCATGAATGATGTATTGAATCTTATCATTATAATGGAATTATGATTTCATGTTTACTATGGTTTCAAAATTCCCATGTTGCCATTATCCTATCATGTCTTGTCATGAATCATTGTTAATGTTTATGATTCTCACACAGTTTTTGGCCCATTGAAGTTTATTTTCACTAAAATGAATTAATTTTATCATAATTTTCAATTTATATTTTTACGGGGATTTATAGGTCACCTATTTCATATATATTCCCCTAGGATACCTCATGTAGTTTTAAAAGATATTGAATTTTAGTGGAATCTTGATGAGGTTTTCAATAATTTTGTTTTATACATGAATCAATTTTATGTTATATATACCTAATATCCCTTGTAAACTAGGATTATAAAATATATTTCTTTTACTAAGTGTGATTTTATATAATAAATCCTAAAATAATATTTAATAAAGGCAAGGGATTTCATTATTTGGTTATAAAGTATTCTTATATTATTTTAGGTATTATGATTATAAATCATTATATAAATAATTATGGATAATAGTGATTATATTCTGAAATCCACATATTTTTGTAAAGTAATTAATATGTGGTTTATATTAAAATATACCCCTTTCTTAAAAATACATTGTGGATATGTCTCTAGAAAAAATGTACCTAATGGTAATAACCACAAAAACATCATATTGAACATGAATTATCAGAAACTGGTGCATGAAAATGGGCCTTGATGTACATATGGTTTTATAATCCCATGGTATATTCTTGGAAAATTCAAAAGATAATGATTGACACATATAATGGGAACAAAAATCCTATTAGATTTTATTTTAGGAAATAAATCATGGAGAGCATATATTGAGGCATTGAAATTGAAAGGATATATAGTATATGAGAAATATTATTTATCCTTTTAGTAGAAATGGTTTTACTTTTATGTGCTCTATGGTTTAAAAATTATAATCCCCTGGTATAGTTTTTATTATGTTAATATTTAGAACAAGAATTCAATATTGAATTGCAGTCTAATCATCCATGGTTCTATTAATTCTATCATATCACACATATTTAGAAGAACTACTATACCACCACCTAAAGGTATGGAAGTATTTCTATCAATTAATGTGGTAAGAAGGGAAATTATTTAATCCCACGTATATAACCCCTCCCATATCAAAATTTCTGGGATGTACTTTGCAGTGAACATGATGATACACCATTTAGTAAAACTTTATGATATTTTATGAGTGGATTGTATTTCTTTATATATAGACCACATATATTTTTTAGATAAAAATAATCCTATATATCATTAATTTATCTCCTATTCGATAAAATTTCAAGGATTATGAATCTTCTTTAGTTCCAATTTATCAAGATTGGATATTTTTCCTTTTGATAAAGGATATAAATACTAAATGATTGGTATTATATAAAATTTCATCATTGGAGACATGAAAAATATTATAGAATACACTGATGCATTTTTCTAATATTTTTTCTATCTATACTAGATGAGTGGATGAATTTTCAAAAGATCTCATTATAGATGAATTTCCAATATCTTGTACTACATATAAAATAGTCATTGTTGAACTGAAGGAGATAAAGAAACAACTGTAATTGACTCTAGATAATGGTTTTATATACTTGTGTGCTTCATCATGGAGTAAAAGGGTCCTCCTCATCAAGATGAATTATTGGAAAAGGCATATCATCATTTTATATCATGAAATAAACAAGATCTCAATAATGAAAAAGTATCTTGTTCTACATATTGATGACTTTTCCAATTATCTACATGAATCCTAGTATTTATAAATGATAGATCATGTGTTATGATAATATCATTGAAGGCATAAGATAGGGGATATCCCCAATACAACTTTTTGTACAAGTTATGGGCACTATGATTGCATAGTGATCCTATTTGGACAAATTAATCCTCTAGAGATCAGCAATAAATTAAGGAATAATGTCTAATAGTTTAAACAATTAAATTAATTGGATGTCTATGTTGATGATACTAATCACAACTCCAATTGAAAGGATGATGATTAATATAACATGATAATAGTACAGACAAAATTATAGACATAAATGATGTATTAAAGATATAGTAAATATGAGTTCTAGTCAAAGAAAGTGGCATTATTTGGGAATGTCATCACCAACAAAGGGATATCAACGGATCTATAAAAATAAAGATGATTAATTGGTGTAATATACCCACAGATTTTATATAACTATATATATTCCATTTTTTATCTATGTATTATCATTTATTAGTGATAAAAAATATCAGGTTTTTCATTCCCCGTAACAAGGATTACATGAAAATGAGTCATATTGTTATGGAATGATGAATATGATTAATATATTAATGATATGAATAAGATATTAATTCATCACATATTAAAAACAATCCAAAAATTATAGATTAATTTTATATTTATATTGATGAAATAAAAATGGTATTGTGTTGAGTACTGATGAACTGTGGAAAAGTTATACCATATTCTTCATGGAAACTATGGATACATGAGCATATCTACCCAAATTGTGATCTTGAATTGGTTGTAGTGATATTTTTGTTAAATAATTTGTGTAATTATCTCTATAGGGGAGATGTTTGATATAAATATGAACTATAAAATCCAAATATACATATTCACACAAAAAGATATTAATATGAACCAACAGAGGTGTTTTGGGTAGATAAAAAATATAATTTTTAAATCCATTACAACCATGGGAAACAAAAAAATTGGTAGACACTATGTGTAGAAATGATCGATCAACTCTATCCATGATGAGGATTACAATGGTTATAATATTATTGGACATAAAAAGGATTAATATTAGAGTAATTTAATTATCCTTATCTAACCATTATAAAATAATTTATTGACAATGTATTTGATAGAATCAATAAGGATTAGAATGATTATGAGGTGATACAGGGTAAGTTAGAAAATATTCCAATGTTTAACTTTTTTAAGTTGTTTATTTTAGCTCTATTACTTTAATATCATCCCCATAAAAACTAGAACTTTGGATGGGGGTTTTGGATGATGAATATTGCTCATTCTTCTCTATACATACAATAATAACTATAATGTACATATATTTATAGACCATTTTTTCTATGATAACATGATGAGAGATTGTATAGTTTATAACTCGATGCTTATAATTATATAAATTAAAATGGGAATGAAATAAGTCCATGGTTATGATGAAACCATTACCCATACCATTATAGAAATGTGACAACATAATAGTAGTTTTTTTCATAAAACTCCCCAGGACACATAATGTTAATTACACCATCATGGTGGAATTCGATCACCGTAAAAAGATAACAAATATCATTATTATCAAGGAAGATTTATCTCTTGAACAATTTTATATGATATGAATAAGGGAAGTTATAATAAAACATATATTTCCATTCACTCATATATATGATTAGTACATGTGGTTTCAGTTTAGGTTTTTTGGAAACCTTCAACAGGATTGGAATATAATACAATGCTTTATCACTACATATCAACCTCAGAAGGATGTTATGTCTAATTGGAGAACTCAAACTCTGGAAGATATTCTAGGATCCTGTCAAATTGATTTGAAATTATGTTGGGATCATCACCATTCCAATTTTGTGTTCCCATATAACAACTATTTCCATTATCTCATACAAAATACTTAATACAAGGATCTATATGGGACCAATTTTCAAATACAGACACGTTCAGATGAGGCCAGGGAGAATATTCTTATGGTTTATGATATACTGAAAGAAATGATATTAACAGATGAATCCTTTCAATGTTATAAGAAATAAATAATAATTTTACTAAATTTATATGTGGACAATTATTGAAGGGACATAGTGTTTTAGGGTATTTATAAATTTTTCCATCATATATCACCGTGGAATAAAGTAATGATATTTGGAATGAAGGGAATGCATAGTCTTATATTCATCGTCTAGACAAATATCTTTGATCGTATATGAGAAGTTTCTTACCTATGAGAAATACAACCCAACCAATCTAATGTAAAAGATGCCTCACATGCATTATTCTTGGGAATGTACATTACAGAACCCTCACAGATTATAAATACAGAGGTTTTACCTTTGGAGAATGATAATTCATTTTAAGAGAAATTGGTAATGATCTAATAACGCAGAGTCCAAATTATACAAAATATTAAAACTCATCTTTTCAATATAATGTGGATTAACTATAATATTGTGGAAGGATCAAGGGAACATGAATAGGTAATGAAATAGAAGCATCCTCATCTATTTTATTATATGAGTTGAATTTTTTTATTGTCAAATTTCTAAAAGAAGAATAATGTATTTACCAGAAGTTTTATTAATTTAATTCCATTCTAAAATAAATAAATTCCTTAATTATGTAATGTGGCTATAGAGAACACATTCCCTAATTTGGTTTTATTGAAATAGTAAAAGATATATCATATCAAATTTATAATATTCTAAATCATCATATCCATTGATAATATATATGTTTCAATGTGGTCATCTTATAAATATGATGAAATGGTAATGATAAATCTAATTGTCCCAGACAAATGGAGATATGGACTCGACTAGTGGGATCATACCCTAAGAATCCCATTTATTAAATCATCCAAGGTAGTTAGAATATTAAGGATTTACCCTTCACAATGAAGAATCCTAGATTAAATACCTAAATCACGAGTTAATACATTTACAGGAGAAGTTCATGTTCATTGAGATCATGACCCAAACCATGTGTTCTAAACCACACTAAGAAAATCAAATTGATGAATACCGTAAACTTAGAGCGATTTATCATGTTAAAAAGGGTTATGTTTCTCATCCACAATAGTATGAATATGTATATTTTATATTCAATAAAATAACTTGTTTAATTATTCCATATTATTTTCATTATAAATTATCATATAAATCAATTTGAATAATTTTTTTCATATGATTAAACTCAATATATATATTTTTGGGTGATATGATTTTCTAAAAAAAATACATTTTTTTAAACTCATGATTTTTTTTGAAATAATTTATATATTATTAAAGTAGTATTATTAAATATTATATATTCAATTTTGATGTTAAAATAATTTTATGATGTAAAAATTATATTTTTATGTGGGTCAGAAAACTGTAATTGTAAAAAAATTCATTTTTTTAGTAAATGTGTAATTTTAAATAAATGGTTTCATTTTAAATATTTAGAGAATTATTTTGATAAAAAAAATATTTTTTATAATTTTCTTGTCAAAATTATCAAACAATAAATTTTTCATAATTTCAAACACACATGAATGTTTTTTTCAAAAATAAATAGTGGTCTTATATATATTTTTATTATTAAATAATAATTACCCAAAGTGATGTAATATGTGCCATAAAATGTATTCAAGACCAAGTATATGATTTTATATTAAAATCATATTTTTTGAGGTATGTTTATTAATTTTATAAACCCTTTATGAATCCTCCATAACATATATCAATTTTTAATGTTTTCAAATTATTTATTTGTAAACATTACTATTATCCAATTCACAATGTGTATTATTTTATTGTTCTAAATTCATGGAATTATAAAATAATGATAAAAATGACATTTGTTTTAATAAATT
The DNA here is from genome assembly GCA_963277665.1 of Viscum album. NCBI lineage: Eukaryota > Viridiplantae > Streptophyta > Magnoliopsida > Santalales > Viscaceae > Viscum > Viscum album. The sequence goes on along the minus strand of OY728127.1, from coordinate 435,411,029 downwards.
TGCATGAACAAAGGGATTGGTTATGGTTTGGATTGAATTAATTTATAGAGCCCATAATCAATGTTGGAAATATAATAATTCACCCCCCACAACTTTTTCTAAATAAAACCACCACATATCCACTTTATATTATTTTAAAAACTATGGAGAATGGAATTAGTCATCCTATTACACTATATATAACTCAATAGTTTCACCCATGACATTAATAATCTCCACTAATGCTTTTGGGAACACCCTACCAATGTATGAGATCATATCCCTCTCCTCGCCATTCAAGAAATTTAATTATGTAATATTATTTTCCAATCAATTCCAATTTAAGTAATAATATTTTACAGATCCCTATTATGTACCTAAATATTTAAATTTTTTTAGATACCCATTCTAATCTCATTAAATCCATTGAATGATTCATGTTTTATACATGTTAAGAAAATTAAATTATACTATAACTTTTCCATGAAAATCTTTTATTCATGAACCATTTTTATTACCTTCTATTTTATTCAAATGTTTTAATAGTTTATTATCTACTTAAATTCCCATAATTCTTAATTTTTTATTTAAAATGAATAGATACCTCTTTCACACTCATTAATCCATCCCCTGATTTATTATGCACCCCCGGTATGCCTCTAAAATTATCTTGTGTTCATTCCATGTAAAACCATTATATTGTGAATACCATCACAATTTCCACACAAAAGTATTCACATAGACATACAGATATTTAATATATTATGTAATTCCATTTATTATTCCAAACTACTTAATTTTGGTATTAAATTTGATAAAATATAATCCTATGTTGAATGATCAATGCGTCACAATATTGTATGTTTAGGATATGAAAGAGATGATTGTTCATGGAATTATATAGATCTCCAATCCATTGGTTAGTTTTTAAGAATCATGATAGATCATATATGATATTATAGAGTAAACATAGTCTATTAAAATACTTTTCAATAATGTTTTCATTTAATGGATGTTTCCATTGAAAAATGTTTATGTTTACATGTATAATATTGTTTCCATATTATCATGTATCTATTATGATATCATGTTGTATCAAACCTCATTTTTCATGATATGGATTTTAAGAAAAAATGTCTCCTTAAAAATTCCAATTCAAAACATGTTTCAATTTGATCATGATATTATTTGATGATTATCTTAATGGGATTTATAACTCACCACATTCTAATGTATGTCCCACATGTTAGCTAGTGTAGCTTTTTAATATATGGAATTTTAAAAGCATGTTAAAGATGTTATCAATAATATTTTTTATACATGTATCATGTTTATGTTCTATGAACCTTATATCTCCTAGACACCAGGATTCGTTGAATTTTTTGTTGTAAATAGTGTGAAGTTATGTAATAAATCATTAAATAATACGTATTTTGGTAATGTGTTGTTGTATAAATGATCCTATTCCTTAAAACATTTCATTTCACAAAAATGTATTATTTTTATATTGTATAATGTAAAATTTATGTTTTTTATATTTGATTATATGTGAATTATTGGAATTTAAAACCATTGTAAATATAATTAATCCTCTTTAAATAATTTTGGGAAAATTATAGATTCTTAATGTGAAATAATCCAACAAAAATGGTTTATTATTACTTTGAAGAAAAACATTATGATTTATAGTGCACTAGATTTGAACCCTCAAAATCTCAAAAAAAACATGAATCTGAAAATAAAATATACAAGGAGAAATAAAATAATAAAGGAATGAGAATGATAAACATTACATGGTTCACACCATTTCACAATTAATATGAGAACACCATAGAAAAAATAATATATTCTAATAATTATTTTTTAGTTATCCAATGATTAATCAATACTAGTAATTATATAGGTACAAGCACCAGACATGTTTATATATGTGACCATCTAGACAATTAGATCTACCATCCTTAAATATTTTTAGGGACCCATTAATTGGTCTTATCCACCTCTAATTTATTATTGGTCTCTCTACCTCAACCACCAACCACTGATGATCTGTTAGAATTAGTCTCTTGAAACTCACTAATTACTCACATGTTTACCATGAAAAATATATAGTTACATACTCATTGCAATAGAGAATTGTTATGTTCTTAAGGATATAACAAGACATATTAAATACAATATAATCTATATACTAACCCATAATACTATATTAACCCTTTAGATATATTAATCCATGATTATATTTAAAAGAAATTTTGTACCTTAGACCAATAGGACATTTTATATTTCATCTTCATTGTTTTTGTTTGATGGAGAATAAATAACAGGAAACCAGAAGACATCCCACCTTTGTATTTTTCCTTGGTTTATATTGAATCATATGATTTATGAGTGGTATTATCTTCCATTCACAATAGTTTAGTTATTCATTGGGTAAATAGTTTTATAAATAAATTCGTATGGTATTTGGAATCACCGGACATTGATTAAAATTGTTGATGAAAAAATGGTAAACACCAAATTTTAAACCCCATTATAAATCTCTTGATATTTCTCAATATATGTTCAATAATTTTATCATACATTATTATGCACGTGTAAAACCCCATTTTTTATTAAAAAATTCATCCAAAAAATTCATCTATATACCTAATATTTTAGGTCATGAAGAAGATAATATTGATAACTCGAATAAATGTGGCTCTCAAATGATAAATTTTATTATTATTTTTCATAAAAAATGATTATAATTGTCTTAGTACTATGTACAATGACAAGGATGGTCATATTACATGAAATTTAAAGCATGTGGTAGAAAACTATGCCTTATGATATCCATTTTTCATAAAAAATGAGATGAATAAAAAAAGTAATATCAAATAACATTGCATTATACATTTCATACAATATGAAATGAATATATTTTACACTATGATATATGCCAAATAATTCATGTTTATATTAATATTTGGGTATATATCTTTAAATATCCCATCAAAACTAGAGTTTAACAAAATTAAACATTTAAAAATATTATATACAATAATTTGTAAAACCCAATCCAAAACACCTATATTATATCATAAAAAATAATTTTTAATGCTTTCCATAACTTCTATGTGTATCATAACTTATGAAATACCATACTATAATTAACTCCAAAACTATTTTAGGAAAAAATATAAAATAATGTTTATTATATCATGAATTAAAATCCAATTTTCATTTAGTAAACCCCAAATGTGTAACCATATAGCACTTTATTTCATTGAAAAAAATTCATTGCTTCCACTTTGGTTAGAAATGAGAATCCTTTGAAAAAAAATCGATGCAACACATACTAGAGGGGTATCTAGTGCGATCTTCTTCAAAAACATGTATCTCTATAGTTTTTAACACCTATTTCATCATAGAAAACTATGAATTGTCATATGATCCCTTCTTCTAATACATACAATGAAGAGGGTACATGATGTATGCTAGTCCCATATATCCAACTATAATTATCTTAATTATCCACATATAAACATTCTTTATTGATGATTAAAAAAATATCATTCAACCTTATTGATAATAAAATTACATGAACCTCACATTAATAAATAAAAAATATCATTTTTACTACATAAGTGTGTTATAAACATCCCATCATCTATATCGATTAGGATTTGAGATTGAATACTTGTTATTCAAGTGGGAAAATATTAATTTAGTTGATCTCCAAAAATTTATGTGATTTTAAACATTCCCAACCACTATCTTACAAGTGAACCATCAAGTATATCATTTGAAATTTACCAATGTAAAAGGATTCACATTCTTGGTAGTTAAACAATATTGTATAGTGATATCTCAAAATATTATCTAGTTACTCCTTGAATACTGAATTTGATGTGTATGACACTATATACGCTATACTACATGGGTATTCAAGCATTAAAAAACAGATTTTGTACCTCAATAGAGTATACGATATCTTAAAATAATAATAATACTCATTTTAACCTTAATTTTTTATATATAATATAATACACAAGGATAATCACATTTTAGTGGTAAATCAATGTTTTACTTTTGGAGGAAAATTATCATTTTCCTTTATGTAATTTTTTTCTATATAAACACATTTGAAGCCACTTTGAATGAATAATAAAGTGTATATTTATTTTCTTTAAAATGAAACATTTATATAAATAATAAATTTTGATAATAATTAAAAAATAATACAAATTAAATTTTATATCATATCATATATGACAGGATTTCTAGATCATCCATATGTCTTCTACATTATTACATGTTTTCACCACAATACATCTATATGTAATTCCTATCACATATCTATGTGAGCACTGGATAAAACAATCCCACTAAACACTTTAGAGGGTAATATTTATGAATTGACATTTATTGAATAATGTAAAGTCATAGGAATAATAAATTTACATTTCAACTCAGTTATCATATCAAATATAACGACTACACACCATCAAGTGTTACCTTTTAAAACTATATTATATACATTTGAAAAATACTATGTATATCATCACAATTAAAAAAACCTTTTAAAAAAATGTTCCATTGAAATAATTTAGTGTCTATTTTCAAATTTTACATTATAATATACACACAAATCATCTACTTATTTAGGATAATGTTACATTCACATTGTTATGATAACTAAATGATACTATTTTCACTTTTATTTACAACTAGCATATTATTTTATTTTATACATTTTAAATTATATAAGTTCATATAAATTACCATTATCTTTATTGATAGTATAATAATTATATGAATAAAAAAGATATGAAAACTTCTTCTTATTTAAGAAATAATACTTTTTTAATTTTGTATGAATATTTAACAAACTGCAATATCCTTATCATATATAGTATTCTATCTATTATAAATAATTTATTGAGATATATATTTATTAGTTAAAATATGTTATTGTTGGGTGTTTTGGTCATTTCCCTTATACTATATCAAATATCATTATGAACTCCATTATCTCAGATAAAACATTTGTATCATTGTCATCTTCTAAATACATTTTTTTGGAAATGATTAAACATGAACCATGTGAATCATCTAAAATTGTTTATGAAAGAAAATCCTTAGAAAACAACCTCTCATATGATATAACATGAATATGATAACAATAAATACCATATATTTATATTCATTTTATCTAGATATATATTTCTTCATTCAAACCAATGATGTATTAACTCATCATTATAATTTAAATGAAAACTACAAGCCCTGTATATTTTTAGGTAGATTTATAAATCAATTCCCTTTAGAAAATTTTTATAATATATAGTTAGAATCAAAACCCTTACCATTAAATAAATATATCAATAAAACAATCATATAATTAATTATCATTATATAGAGTTTCAAAATCCCATTTTATAATTCCTGAAAAGTACATCTTATTTAATAATTATTTATTCATACTCATAACATTGTGGTTCAGTGAAATTAGTTGGATACGTGAATAAACATATAATTAAATTTCCAACTAAATTACAATCTTCTAGATTGAACATTTACCTACTCGTACTACAGATATATTTCCTGAAACATGATATAACATGCCTAGTTAAACGATCCTAAACATTAACATTATCAAATAATGTTTTATTGAACTCAATAATATTTTATGATAATATCAACTGCTGACTACAAAATTAATACCATAACAAAAAAATCCCTTATAAGATGACATTCATATCCTAATTTCATTATCATAACAAATCATATTGATCACGCCAATGGATTTTATATTTATTTAGAAAGTATTGTATCAAATGAATTTCAGGCCTTGTGAGAATCATCATATTATAATGACAAGGTTCTAGAATCATTTTTAGACTAATATAAGACTTAGTGACTTGGGAAGGAGTTTCTCTAATGGATATAAAATTTCTATCCCAATGAAATATTCTTAAGATACTAGTATTAGGAATATTTTTATGACGTATCAATTTTTTTTTGATTTATTTCAATGTTATGGTGTATGCTGATTTCAATAGTTTCCTGAAATTGTATCCTTTATCAAATGAGTAACATATTGGAAAAAAATTGATATGAATTTTCATTAAATTGGATCCAAATAAAATCTCAATCCATTTTAAATGAATCATATCAATTTTTGGTTTAATTTCTATATTTCACTAAGAAATGAGTTTTTACTAGGGTTCAACTCACCCATTATATGTAATGGAATAAAATCCTCCCAATAAAATCATATATCATACTTGGATAGTTTTGTGGAATACTATTTGTCAAATACCTAATATGGATAAAACATAACTCTATTCCAATGGTATCCAAATTGATAGGTAATTCCTTGTATGTGTAACCAAAAACAATATTGGTTTTTTGGTTCGTTACTCTTATGGTTATCCATTTCTACCATTCCATAATCATATTAATCCCTGGGAACATACTTTGAAAAAACAACCAAATTGAATGATTAAATTCTTGACATGTGTAGATTTGGAAGGAAAATTATACTACTTATTATGAATGGGAATTAATCTCAATATATTATGTCATTTTATTCCATTTAAATATTCCTTATTCTACTGATTTTATATGGATTCCTATTACAGACTCAAAATCAATATGTTCTAAGAATATTAATGTGTAACTATTTTAAAAACATACGACATGTGTTACTATCCCAAATTATAATTAAATATATTAAAAAAATCCCAATTGAAAATTCTTCATAAGGTATATAAAACTCTTTCCAGTAAAGGAATATAATTTTTTAAAATCAACGACCAACAAATGAGTAAAAATAGAAAGATAGATTATCAACACCAAAATTTCTAGAACATGAAAAAATTCTTCAATACAGTTTATATTTTGACCCTAATTCCTTCTAACATGAAATACATTAAACAATACTGATATTAGTTCTACTATAATTATAAAAAATTAAATGTATAAAACATAACCGACTTCTTAATAAAATATTACAATTCAAAAAATGATGACGTCACAGATGAATACAAACTAAATCCCTAAGCATAGAGATAATATTACTTCCTAGATGCTGAAATGATAATCTATAAAATAATTTTTAAAATTTAAAAAAAATAATACATACATTAATAATATATAAAAATTATAACTATAAATAATAAACATAGAAATTCATATAAAATAGAGAAATAAATAAAATGTTTTTGTCTGAGATAATGTATCAATTAACTATTTATAAAAAATAGTTGATTATTAAAATTTTATAATTTAGTTATATATTATCAAATTTCAATAAGAATGAATATAAAAACATTAATATTTGATTAATAATATAAACCCTTTCTTAGTATTCATTATATAACATTTCACATTAAAAATATGATATCAAACTAAATATAAATAGTTTATTTTTAAAATTATATTATGTAGACTAGTAACATAATCAAAATATCATAGAGTTGAATATTTTCAATCCTTATTCATATAAATCTACAAAACCACTTTTTATGTTGTTCAAATTATATGTTGAATAATACATTTTTAAATATCGAAAATGGAAAATAAATATTATGAAAAATTCATTACATAAATATTAACACATTTATATTTTCAATTACATATCTAGTTTATAAACACATTATAAACTACACTATAGATTTATAAATAATCAATTTATTTACATTCCCTTATTCATGCTATGTAAATTATTAAATGTTATACAAATATTAAAACTTTATATTATAGAATATTTAATAATAAATTTTTAAATAATATATACTTATTTAGTTATAAAAACATTATAACTGATTATTTTATACACTTTATAAATGTATATATATCATGATATTCTATTTTTTTTTATATATAGACATTCAGAAATTAATTAAATAAATTCATAGTTGAGGTTTTTTATTACAAATTGAAATCAATCATATTTTATGAACTAATCCATAACATATAATACAACTAATATTTCAAGGTACTAAAAAATTTTACGATATAATAGTTATAATTTATAAAGGATAATCCCATCATGAGATATGATTAGTGCTTGACGGTATTTTTTAGTCATCCTTTTTTATTAGAAAAAATATTTCATTTGTGGTAAAAGGCTGTGTATTTATAACTATGGTGCAATGATATCTTTGATTATAACTTCATAATGTCAAATTATATAAAGAATTTAAATATGGGATATTTTTACTACATTTTATTCTATGATATCTGATATATATGTCTGGAATCAACCAGAAAGAATACACTTGGGAATCAAATTTTATAATATGTATATGAAAATGTATAAAAATTCAAAAATATAATTTTGAATATGATTTCACGAATACAAAATAACATAAATTCTTTGATACCAAAATAAGTTTTTTCAATTATTGGACATCAGTTATCAGATTAATCATGATGAATATGGAAACTCATAAACAATGATTGACTATACTAGATACATGAAACCATGCATATTGTTAATTGAATAAACATATGTATCAAACACCAATGATCCTAAAAAAGATCCTTTTTCATTATATGTTATTAGTCAAAATCATATAAGAGGAATCCATGAGACATACCCCATCTGGAATAATCCAATGGTGGTTTAAAAGCACTCACTACTCGGGTCATTTCCTCCACATTCCATGACATACTTGTGACTTTTTTGTAATGAATGTAGGATAGAAGATACTATGGAATAAGGTTGTTTTAAAAAGTTCTACATCATTGTTTTTCAAAAATGGCAATAATCTCATGGTGTATCCCATTTATAAATTATTCCAGTATAATCCTTGAGAGTTGATTTATATAATTATTTGTTAAAATTTTTTTTTAAATAACAATCAACCATTCGTGCATTCATATTATTAATGAATCTACATCCCCAACATTTTATGTCAATAAACATTAATTATTAATAGTTGACAGGGAAAATTTCAACAAAATATTAAATTTATCATTCAACCAAAAATATAATAAATTATAGTTAAATATATACCATGTATAATGATATGGATAGTTTTAAACCACAACATTGATTTCATGTCGTATAAAACTATTCCTTACGATATCAATTTATCATAAAATCTTATATAATGAAACTAAGAAATATCATATACACTCAATTTATACATGGTGTATTTTAATATATGTTTATAAAATATCCTATAATTTACACTAATGCACATGAAATTTGAAAATAATTTATTATATATAAACTCCAACAAAACCAAATTTAAATTTCTGAAAGTGACTATAATAAAACTTAGTGCTTCAACACATTAATCATCAGAAATCATACAGTTTCCCATATTATATGGAAACCTGAAATGGAGACCTTCAATCCCATATTTGACATCCTTATATGACAGAAACCTATATTATATGAAATATCTGTTATAAAATTTTTCCTTCTGGACACAATGAATCAAATTTATTTATGTTTATTTACAAACCCATTTCCAACAATATATTAATTTCAATGTTTGAATGTGGCACCCAAAATATAGGTAAACTTTAATAATTTCATATTCTAAAACTAAAGTTGGATTCTTACTTCAACATTTTTTCCACCCAATTACCGCTAAGACAAAATGATACTATATAATTTTCTATATTAATACCTTGGTAATGATTTCATCTAGATTCTAATTTCCATCGATCGTACATGACTCTAGAATGACATTATCAATGATGATTAGTATTATGAATATATTGTTATTCAGATATGATTGAGTGATTTATAGTTTCAATTCACGAGGTGTGTGGTCCCTCTTGGTTAGTAATGAGTATATTAGCAGGTAGATCCATATTATATAAGATATTTCATTCGAGGACTAAATATATACATAATTAAATAGAATTTAAATGGGCGATGATCATAGTGATAGTATGTAAGGTCCCTGACTGACATGGAATGAATATCAATTTTAATTAAATTTTTATATATGTTATAAGAAATTTATAGTTAAACAACATTGAAACATGACTAAAAAATAAATTGTTTTTATTAAATAACAAGGTATGGCACTATTGAACCTTCATGAATATCGACCCTAGTAATCTAAAATTAAGAAATTGCCAATTCATGGACTTCTAATCATATAATTTGGATAGTATACCTTAGTAAGTGAGTTCTTATTATTAAATTATACTTATATTTGTGATTCTATATGCTTCATGGATTGTGTTGAGGAGTGTGATATAATTTTGTAAATCTATACCACCATAAAGTACTTTTATTATGTGCAAAGAGTTGGGTGATGACCATGCTCAAATTTTGGTGGGCCCTAGTCTAATGATCTTACCACAAAGATTTCAACCTAAGTAACCAACTTCTATAAGTATCTACGCAATAACACATTTCTTCTATAGAGTTTCCTATATCTGATTTAATACTTTAAAGGTTCCCCATGATCGGAAACTATAATGTCTAATTTGAGTAGAGAGTTCTAGAAGTAGCATCCTCTAACCTTCTCAAGAGATGGTGGTCCACATGATGTTGTTTCTTAACAGGAGGGAACTATTTCTATCATTGATCGTCTTGATAATCCTTCATACTAGAGGTTCTATATTTCTATATATACGATTCATGATTCTCCAAGTGTTGTTGGGATGTAATTACATAGGATAGATGACAATAGGGCATGAATTATTATGATTTTGAAACTACTTTTCATTATCAATTCTTTCCTCATACGCTGTGAACTAACTGAGTTAGATAGTTTATGCATATAGAGGATGGTTCAATGTCAGTAATGAATTAGTACTTATGTTTAAATAATTTACAAATAAAATCAATACTTATTTATGGGGATGATATTTTTCGTGCTAGAGGTTTTGAGGATGGGTAAAAATATGCCATCCCTAATCAAGTGAATGTTTTTCACCTACTTGCATTATCTGATATTGTCAATCAAGATCTTATCACTTAGAGAAACTAGTGGTAATGTAATAGTATAGAGTATAGTGGATTAGTTTCATGGAATTATAGAAGTTCTCCTATTAGTACGAACCACTCCTTTGAGGTTTCATAATAAATAAATGGAGGTCACAATAGATACATGGGCATATTTTTTGTATTCCACTAATATTTACATCAAGGGAATATGAATCCTCGATGTAATAGATGACTAATAGAGTGTCATTCCTCCATACATATGAGAAATATGAAGATATTATATTGGAAATTTCCATCTGCTTCTAGTGGAAGTGGATCCACACCATCTCCACCTTTAGGTGAAGGATCTTTTATTCCACTTCCGGTATGGAGATAGAGTATGATCGACATGACTGGCTAAGGAGGAGATTGTGGTCATGGTATCCATACACAAGATCATCATCTCAATATGTTCATTTATACTTAGGGTAGTCCAACTATAGAACATGGTCATTGATCAGGATAGATCCATGATTTACATTTGATATCCAAGGATCATAGTGCAAGACCATCTCTAGTAATACCTACAAAGACAGTTGTAGTGTTTATTATTATGTTTTTTCCAAGAGAAACTTTAGTTTCCATTACTACATATAGGATGTCACATACCGAGCTCTATGATCTCCATGAAATTTGATAGGATCTATATTCCAATGGTTTCATATGGAATAGGAAATATTCATGCAATTCACCCATTATTTTCTACAAGAAGGTGGATGAGGACCTTCATTTTGGTATGGATTAGGGATGGTTCAACTAGCTTAAGGTAAAGTACCTATTTGCTATTTCTTGAATATATGTTATCTCTAACCAGCTCGATTTATCTACAGTATCTTGAAAAATAACAAGAGATTAGGCACTCATAATTTTCTATTCAATCCTACATATATACCTCATATATCTTTTCATAGAAGGTATGGTCTATACGAGTAAATTTTTAAACCATTAGGACTTAAAATTGTGAATTTTGTATTTAGGGACTTGTTAAGTGGGTTTTTTCACCCATATCTTGATTATTTTTTCATATTCATTGTGGATAAAATCCTTGTGTATTTTCAAAATCGAAGTAATAGTGCTAATAACGATGAGATTATTATTAGTACACATAGAGATAGCATTATATTTATGATACTATTGTTTTGATACACTTCTAGATCTACTATGTTCACATATTGGGTCTTATTATCTCAGAATCGGGAGTTTATATTGACATAGATAAGTTGAGTGTTGTGGTTTTATGGGAGAATTATGATAACATATTTTACATACGTAGTTTCATCAGGATGGATGTATATTATAGGAATTTCATATAGGACTTAAAATTCCTTAATGGACATCTTAATCACCATAAAAATAATTGCATTAGGATCATATGATCAAAAGTGTCCGAGAAAGCCCTTCGTGTGGTGAATAGAAGGATTCTCATGGAAAATATTTGAATCCTACAGGATCATGAAATTCTATAATAATGTTCTATGATACATCATGTATTAGACTATGAGATGTGCTAATGCAGTAAGATAGATTCATTACATATGGTTCTTGGTAGTTGAGGCCTCATGAGAGAAACTTCCCAACATACAATATCAAGAAAGAATAATTTATCTTTGTAATATGTTACCAGGGAAACTATTTGGGGGGTCATAAAATTTTAGGTCTATACCAATCAAACGATCCAAAAATATAACTTTACAGAGAGTGAAATTAACCTCTGGTAGTATATATGGGTCGAAAATCATCTGTCATTCATTTTTTAGCTCTCTATATTCCAGGAAAAGGAAATGTAGTAGCGGATGTAGTGAATTTAAAAACTCATTATCATGTTGAATGTGTATCCTGTGATGAATAAAAATTGATGGCCCTATTTTCTGATATGCATCTAGAGTTTTAGGAAAATCACAAGCAGTCTTAACACTCATCTTTGATAGTTACCTCTTCTCTCTTTAGGAAGTCGAAGATAATGAAATTTTTTGTTCCTGAACAATTGGTCCTATGTGATAGTATTTAATGAGATAACATGACTCCATATTTTTATATGGATAGAGATGACAAGATTTATTTTAATGGCCATATCATGGTTCCTATATATATGAGAGAGGTATTTATGCATATTTCAGACCCTTCATTGAGTGAATCTTATCTAGTAATAACCAAAATGTTTCGACATATGCAGTGAAAATATTGGTTTCCTAGGAAGAAACATCAGATAAGAGGATTTTTATGTCTTCCACAGACTAACATGTGAAGTTATATCACTAGAGACACGTTCTCTTGTTTTAGCTACATCAATTACATTAATATAAATTAGATGATGATTCAATGTATTAAATCATTGTCTTACATAGGTATCCTCATTTTAGAGATGTATTTTAGGATTTCATTGACTAAATGATGAAAGTATCTAACTTCCTTCATATCTAGGGGAATTTCTATTTATATGATCATTGAATAATATATGTCCATGATATCGTTATGATACACTGTATCTCACTTAATATCATTTAATATATGGATGCTCATTTTGATATTTGATCCTAGTAGTGGTTATAAAAAGGGATGTTTTTACAGGTTCTACTGAGAACATATTTCTACCCCTTGACTAATGGATTGTCCGAATAGACGATACGAGTTCTAGAGGATGTGATCTGATCATGCATCATTGAACTTGAAAGATCTTGATATAATCATATTCTTCACATCGAGTTATCTTGTAAGTATATATTTCAAGAGACAATTTTGATTAATCCATTTAAGGCCTTGTATTTTAGACTATTCCATTCACTCATATGCTTGAAAAATTTTGCATAAGAAACCTTACTAGTTTCTTGCCTCACGAAGGAATCCTAAAATTATGTTTGGACAATTAGAAAGTTTAAATGTGCTACTTAGTCTATAAATATATATTATTTCAATCTCCATTGATGAAATTTTGAGTTTAATGTCAGGCATCATGTTTTCTTACGGGTATCACCTAGGATTGGTCATATATGGATACAGATGAAAGAGAAGTTTTTTCAAAATTTTGTATGGATGGTGGAGATTGTGGTGGGAGTTTATCCCGTAGAATATCTTGTTTTACATCCTTAGGGATATTGTTTCATTCCTGTTGTCATCAATATTTCAAAGTTTTCACAATACCATAATGATTCACCACATACATTTCGTCATGTGGAAGATCAGTTATATGAGAGTGATTCATTTGAAGGGTATCATAAACACATCATCAACCTATGCATGAAGGATCTCTAAGGATGATCTGTACATTTTTTGTGGGTGCTATAGTAGAATGTGTGTGTAAAGGATGAGAAATAAGAGAGGGAGACAAATATAAATTCCTGGTGGCTAGAGTTGTTCTCAAAGAGGGTTTCACAACATGTGGATGGTTAACTCAACGATGAGTTACTTTAAGGGGGAAGAATATAAGATCCCATATTTTTCTAAGGTATAAATCCTTTTAATTTTGGTATAGTTCTTTATTTAGAACCTAATATGGATTCTCAATGAGGATTTAATGATTTCATGGATGAACTGGTATTTTTCAGAGATCGAAACCCCATCCGATGGAAATAATCTATAGGTCACACTGTTAGTATAAATCGTGTCACAAAACCCCCTTGGTTACTAGTAACCATTTGTGGATAGTGATTAGGGTGATGAAGGCCCCTCGCTTTTCCAAAATTGGGTGCCAGGGGTCGTACGCCGGTGTGAAATGTCTACACTTTTTAACAGAGGATATTATCTTGGTTAGTGAATGGTTCAATAACTATATGGACAAACTGTACAGGTAACCTATTTAAATAGTGGGACACACATGTTTGGTACATACATTGTCCAATGATTCTTACAATTAATTTGACCCATATATTTTGGGTAAAATGACCATTTCACCCATAAAAATATTTTAATTCAAACCCTCATCTCATTTCTTATCAAATGGGAAAAAATGTATCCTATCACCCAAATTGAACTCCAAAAGGAATAATTTATATACTTTTATTCCATTCTTCCTTCCTATGTCCTATTCGATCATTTCTATTATTATTCGATTCACATTGGTATGTAATCAATTTTTTTATTCATTTTTTTCGTTTTCTCCTCAATGAATCTATTTAGATATAGAATTATATGCCATTTTTTATGGTTTTTATATATTCATATAAACAATTTCAATATAGGGAAGACTAAATGATGATACTGGAAGTAGAGATTCATATGAGATTATGGTAGGTGGTCTATAACTCATCCCTTTGTTTAACCATATTATACATATTCATAGTTCTGTATGCACCGATTTCAAAGGATATGGAATCTTAAATTCATGTTCCATATTTATAGTAATAATATTATTATTATAAGTACCTATTTAAATATAATATATATCATTGAATGTTATTACCTATATGCCTACCAACCCTAGTAGGGTATTTTTTGTAACTATGCCATTAGTGGTTCTTTGACGTTATCTATGCTTCCATTAAGGAGTTCTATGTCTTGACCACAATAATAGGAATCCATTCCATATGAAAATGTCTAATGAATTTGTATTAATTATCCCACGTATATTATAGTGTCACTTAACTATTCAATGGAAATGGTTTTAGTTAATTAATAAATATTTAAATGGTTAATTGGAAAATATATTTTGTAAATCACCTGGAATAGTTTAATATAAATTAATTCTAATTGGATACACATACATTTCTAACTACTTCATATAAATTAATGGTAAAAGAGTTATCACTATTAATTAGTTTTTATTAATGTTAAAAATAGTGTCATATCCTTTAACATTGTCACTAAAATATAAGGTATGGAATAAATCCATTGACTTATTAAATCATGTGACTATTACTTAGTATTAACTAATTAATGGATCATGTAGAATCTTATTATTGAATATTGGTCTTCATATCACTAGTTGAATGGTTGGAGATAAGGTATCCATGGTTTCCCTAGGGAATTCCTTGACCTCTCATAGATGTCATTCTCATTCAGGGAAGCCGGTATCCATGGTTGTTACCCACCCAAGAAACTGATCCTTGTCTATTATTGGAGGCTCATTATGAACTTATAGGATCCCTCCATTTTTATTACAGGATTATTGGGAAAAACTCCTTAGATCTAGGGTGATTTTTATAGACATGAGGCTCTATGGATACACTCATTAGGCCTAGTAATTTATTGCCCAATTTTAACTTAAATGAATATTTTGGACTCTTTTAGAATAATATATAATTACAATTTATTTCTATATTACCTTAGAATAAATATAGACCCTGTTTTCTAGGATACATGTTATTAATTAGTTCGTTTAACCCTTGAAATAAAGGATTACATGGTTATTACCTTAGATCCCTTTCATTATTATCATCATTGAAGGATTCCTTTTTATACCTTTGATAATTTTTTATTATTATCACGAGTTGATGTCAATGATGGTTATATGTCATGAGACTTATTTATATAAACTAAAAAAATGAATTATATAAAATATTACTAATTTAGAAAAAACCCACTAGAGACTAAAGTAGGAAATTCAAAATTTACATTACAGTACTAATTTACATTTTTATTTTCAAACATGCACACTATTTCTGTTTATGTTACACAGACTTTACATTATAGATGTCATTGATGGTGGATTACTATGATTTATATCACACCCTATCTAAACCCCCATTTGTACCCAGTCATATTAAATTTATACCTGAGTCGAAAATGGAAAGGGTCTTACATTAGATATATGATATTTCACACTCTCTTATGATTGATCTTGGTAGAAGATGACTCGTTTAGATATCATATTCTTGAATAATGATTTTCTTCTATTTTCTTATTTTCAATTGAATGTATTACATGAAATATTCTAAAAATGTTTTCCAATTTTATAGAGACATGAAATGTAAAATCACTTTATATAAACATTATAAATTAATTTTGGTTTCATTTTTCAACATATTTTTTTCTAATAGAATTTTTTTCATTTGGATGTTGGGTAGGCTGGTGTGATTCTACAAAATTATTTTTTTGAGAAATGAATTTCATTTCACCATGTTTCCATATTCATGTGTCACCCGATGTAAAACTAATGGAATTGATGTTATCAAATAATATATTTTTATTATTTATTTAAGTAACAAACTATTGTGTATAATTTCCTTGTATAATTCTTTTTATCTGATTCCTGATAGCCTTAATGATTATATTGATGCAGTTCTTTCAGAAAAAAAATGAATAATAGTGTGTTATATATATTATTCACCGAAAATATACAGGGAAACCAAAAATGAAATTGATTCATTATAAAATATTTTTACATTATTCAGAAATGAAACCAATTAAAATTACTGACATTATATCATGATAAAAAAAATTAAAATAGAAATGATAAAATGGGAAAATTTAGATCACTCTAGTCTACTAGAATCATCACCACCAATGAAAAAAATATGGATAAAAATAAATGTTTTTTAATCAATGAAACATTATAATAAATCAAAATTTATAACCTTGAGAGTAACAAAGAAGAATATTGTGTGATTGATTAATGTATTATTTATAGGAAACAATGTGACCATTGAAATAGTAATGTGACCATGGGAATCATAATGAGGAAATTGGAATTGTAATATTATCTCAATAAAGTAAATTTTTATATAAATAATATTTATCATGATTACACTATGTAAAAATAAATTTTATTATTCCATAAAATATGTTTCAGGATTATGAAACTCTAAAAAATCTAAGAATATTTTTAATAAAATTTATTTTAATGATTTTTTTAAAAATCATTGTATTTTAACTTTTATACTTTAGAATTTTAATAATAAAATATATTTAATTTCTTAAATTATTATATTTTTATTATCCAAAGGTGTTTTTTGTTAATTTTTAAAAATACATCAAAATTAGGGTGAATAGTAAAAATATAATTTTTTTACATTAGTGTTGTAACTCCAATTGTATCATTCATGTTGTAATAATTAAATAACACATTATATAACATTAATATTGTTCAGGGTACATTTTCATTCATTAATGGTTCATTAAAATACAATAAACTCAGTTTCCAAACCTAAAATGAACTTTCTTTAACCTAATGTCCATGGTGATTTTTAAAATAAAAATTTTCCAATCCTTCCTATTTCATTTTAATAGACTTGTAAATTTGGATTATAAAGTGGATTTAAAGCCATAAAATAGTTATATTATATTAAATATTTTATTTATATTTTTAAATAATCACAATTATATGTTTTTCCATTATTAAAATATTTTATTAAATATTTTATTCTTAAAATACCCCTCTCATTAAGTATAAATAACCCCTCTCCATTTCCATGGAAAACAACACATCCCACCCCCTAAAAGGCCCAATAAGTACCAAAATCCTTAATCTAAAGCCTCTAAGAATCCATAGGGACGTTTTTGGATATATCCAACTCCAATCATCAAGGATTTATTATTTCATACAAAAGAAGTAATACAGAAGAGAGAGAAAGTATTTATTAAGTCTTCCATATTTTCTTCTCTGATTTCATCTTTTTACCCAATTCGTTTAAAAAACATACACTAAAAAATTGATTTTAAAATATGATAAAATTATATTTTTTATTTTAACCTATTGAAATTATCATATTTATGATATATATAAATGTAATACTTACCTTTTTCACTCTTCTTATAGTGTCATGTTTAATGTACTTTAACCCCCAAAGGGGAAATTTACAATGAAATTCATCTAACCACCTTAATGGATGGATATTATAAATTATAAATAATATATTATTATGTAATTATATGTATTCTATAATTCATTAATTAATTATACTAATGTATAAATTACATATAAGAAAATTGATAATATAAAGATAAACGTGAAATATTTATGAAAAATATGATTTCAAAATACTTAAACTTCTACAACTAAAATTAATAAATCTAATCCAATTATTATAATTTAAAAATAATTTTATTAATGACTATAATAAACTTATAGAAAAATGTGTATGTAAATATTTTATTATTATTTAGGAGGTGAAAAATTGATGAAATTATACTATAATTATCGTAAGAGAATTGTCAAAACCAGTTCATTTATTGGGGTTATTTTCACATCCAAGGTATGAAAGTTCATATAATTTTCTTCTTATGTTCATTTAATTTTCTTCTAGGGATATTCATGTTAGTAAAATTTAAAAAAACTATAAATTATCACTTTTTTCTATGATAGTTCAATCGAATAAACATTATATGTTACCACTATAAAAATTATACAAGTCCACTAATGATTTATAATTTGTTATGTTTTGTTATGATTTACCTTATTCATTTTAGAACCAAAATGATTATTCTTTAATTTATTCTTTATGATTTAATTATGAAACTCGTTCTCTTTATTGGGTTTACTTCATGACATTGATTGATAAATGTTATATATGATATGATTGATTATATAAATGTTATGATATGAAAGGCGTCCTCAAAATGATTATAGTTTAGTAATGAATTAGTTAATGTTATTTATCTCATTAGATAATGTGATATATGTTTGAACATGTTTCTAGATTTTTTTTCATAATGATAATGTTATGATTATGAACATAAGTTAGGCATGGACATGTTGGAAGATTCTTTCACAACTAGGTGTGGTATTTGACCACTAAGACATGATTTTTTATTTTTATGCATTGTTAAATTCCATGCCATTATTTAATATTGATTATCCTAATTAAGATGGTGAATCTAGTTATTATGTTTTAGTGATGGCAATTAGGATCACCCATGTTTTGTTGATCCATGTCCTAAATGTCCTCAATTACCTTCTTATAGATATTTTATCTAGAACCATTAATTGCTATATATCTTTTGGTTATTACTTATTTTAAGGATAACACATTGGATAATAAGAACATATAGAATAATGAATTAAATATTTCTTATTTATTATTATGTAAAACTTTTGTATGAGGCTAATCATCTGAACACACTAAATCGTTTCACCCTGGATTTTTAAATCTATTATATTGTTTATCTTTAACAGGATAAAATAGTCATGTAAGAAAAATTATAGTCTCTATAATCAGTATCAGAGAAAATTTTATTAAAATAAGCAATTATAATTATAAAACATTAGTGAAATATATTAAGATAATATTAATATATATAAACATACAAGAATGTTCATATTAGAAAATTTCTAAATATAGGAATTGTTGGGTCGGAAGAATAGCGAGGAATGATGGCAAGAGGGGGGTGAATTGCCTTTTTAAAAAATTGATTAACAATTAAAATTCAAAGTAAAGTGCAGCGGAAATAAAGAGGCAATCACACAAGAAATTGATAACGGAGTTCGGCCAAAACCCGGCCTACGTCTCCGCTCCCAACTCAACCGTTGAGAGATTCCTACCGCTTGCTTTTCAATGGTTTTAGCAAGAAACCCACTAGGCTTTGAGGTAGCACTAGGACCTATTACAGCTTGCTTTTTGTGGTTTAGCAAGAACCCACTTGCTTTTGATGGTTTAGCAAGAACCCACTATCCTTCTTACAGGTGAAGGATAGCTTACCTATGTCTCAAGCTATTTAAAGGAAAGCTTGGCAACCTTGTCACACCTTAGTGGTGATGTGAAACCCAAAGAAAAGAGGGGATGAGAAAATTGGGAGTTTGTAGGCACAAACTCAAAGTTAAGCTCAAAATAAATAAAACACGAAAAACCGTGATTGGGAAGACTTGGGCGCCAATTGGATGATGGAGTTGATGTAGCGTGCTTTCCCAAGCTTCTTGAGTGGTGCTCTTGGATGTGGAAATGGATGGAGCACTTGGGGTTCTCTTGGAACAATCCGCCGGAGCTTCGCCAAAATGATCAACAATGTGTCCGGTGGCTTGGGTGAAGTTCTGGGGCTTCCTAGGCCTTTATTTATAGGCTAGGAACCTTCAAGTATCCGTTGGAGGGCTTTGGAGCCGTTGGAAAAGGCCTCGGAGCCGTTGGGAGGCTTTTGGAGTTGACTGGTCAAAGCCAACGGCTAGTTTGACCAGTGCTACCGGCTGGCCGGTACAGCTCCACCGGCTGGCCGGTGCCTTGGCAGTGGAGGAGAAGTCTGGTCCAGGGGCCACCGGTCGACCGGTACATCTCCACCGGCTGGCCGGTGCCTTGGTAGAGAAGAAGAGTCTTGATCCAGGCTCCACCGGTCGACCGGTGCAGAGCCACCGGCTGGCCGGTGGCAAGACAGTAGGTCTCACTATTTGTGCTGGGTGCCACAGGTCGACCGGTGGCAGAGCCACCGGTCGACCGGTGGGAAGGCAGTAGCTTTGGGTCGGAAGAATAGCGAGGAATGATGGCAAGAGGGGGGTGAATTGCCTTTTTAAAAAATTGATTAACAATTAAAATTCAAAGTAAAGTGCAGCGGAAATAAAGAGGCAATCACACAAGAAATTGATAACGGAGTTCGGCCAAAACCCGGCCTACGTCTCCGCTCCCAACTCAACCGTTGAGAGATTCCTACCGCTTGCTTTTCAATGGTTTTAGCAAGAAACCCACTAGGCTTTGAGGTAGCACTAGGACCTATTACAGCTTGCTTTTTGTGGTTTAGCAAGAACCCACTTGCTTTTGATGGTTTAGCAAGAACCCACTATCCTTCTTACAGGTGAAGGATAGCTTACCTATGTCTCAAGCTATTTAAAGGAAAGCTTGGCAACCTTGTCACACCTTAGTGGTGATGTGAAACCCAAAGAAAAGAGGGGATGAGAAAATTGGGAGTTTGTAGGCACAAACTCAAAGTTAAGCTCAAAATAAATAAAACACGAAAAACCGTGATTGGGAAGACTTGGGCGCCAATTGGATGATGGAGTTGATGTAGCGTGCTTTCCCAAGCTTCTTGAGTGGTGCTCTTGGATGTGGAAATGGATGGAGCACTTGGGGTTCTCTTGGAACAATCCGCCGGAGCTTCGCCAAAATGATCAACAATGTGTCCGGTGGCTTGGGTGAAGTTCTGGGGCTTCCTAGGCCTTTATTTATAGGCTAGGAACCTTCAAGTATCCGTTGGAGGGCTTTGGAGCCGTTGGAAAAGGCCTCGGAGCCGTTGGGAGGCTTTTGGAGTTGACTGGTCAAAGCCAACGGCTAGTTTGACCAGTGCTACCGGCTGGCCGGTACAGCTCCACCGGCTGGCCGGTGCCTTGGCAGTGGAGGAGAAGTCTGGTCCAGGGGCCACCGGTCGACCGGTACATCTCCACCGGCTGGCCGGTGCCTTGGTAGAGAAGAAGAGTCTTGATCCAGGCTCCACCGGTCGACCGGTGCAGAGCCACCGGCTGGCCGGTGGCAAGACAGTAGGTCTCACTATTTGTGCTGGGTGCCACAGGTCGACCGGTGGCAGAGCCACCGGTCGACCGGTGGGAAGGCAGTAGCTTCCACTGTTTGGTCTGGATGCCACCGGCTGGCCGGTGGTGAAGCCACCGGTCGGCCGGTGGACTGAATTTCAGTCCATTTCTGCCTCTTCCTTGGTCAACTTCTTGGCAATCAAATGCCTATCAACACAAACACTTAAAACACAATGTTAGACAAAGATGAGAGTGATTGTGATCATGAAAATTAAACCTTGAGGGGTTCGAGAGGTACAACAATCTCCCCCTATTTTGATGATCACAATCACCGAAACAAACAATGTAAAATACTAAAATTGAAAGGAAATACTAAGCATGATGAAAATGATTCTCCCCCAATCAATCAAGAAATTTCTCCCCCTTTGTGATTATCAAAAAAGAGTGGGGCATAAAACTTGATTGAGGGAAACGATGAAAAACGAGATTTTAAATCGATTGAAAATGGTATCAATTGTTGAAAATTTTGAAAATTTTGAAATGAAAATTGAATAACAATTTGAATTGAAAGTTTTGAATCAAAACAAATTCGAAACCAACTGTTGGAATTTTAGAAATGAAAATTTGATAGAAAATATGAATTGAAAGAATTGAAACCAAGAGTTGAGTTTTGAAAAGAAAAAATTTTGAATACACAAAAAAAAATTTAAAAGATCCTAACTCCCCCTAAATAAAAATAATGAATCACCGGGGAGAGGGATTTTGAAAAGAAACAATCTTAGGCCCGGAGAGACTCGCAAGAAGGGATTTTTCAATCCATACTTGCCTCATGGCGGGTCTTCTCCTATAAAATTCATCCGAAAAGAAAAAACTTTTGGGTTGACCATACCGGGCGTTTTTACAATTACACTCATAAATGAGATGCCCGGTTTTCTTGCAATAATTACAAAATTTGTAATCGGAGCTCCCCCTTACAAAAACAGTTTGAGCATGGGAGGAGGAGGCTTGCTTGGAATAGCCAAGCCCTTGGGAGGTTCTAGAAATGCGTTGGGAACCTAGCAAATTGTTCAAATTTTGTTCCCCTTGGGTGAACTTAGCTAGGGTCTCCCTAAGGTCTTTTATGGTTGATTCCATAGAATCAACATTTGGAAAATTTTGGATTTTAAGGGAGAGTTCCTCCTTCTCTTTGAGAAGTTGTTCTTTTTCGGAGGAAAGCTTTTTGAAAGACTTTTTTAAAGCAACAAATTTTGAAGATAAAGTATGAAAACCTTTTTCTAATTGATCTCTAGCGTATTGGAGATCTTCATAGGATAAATGATTTAAAGAATTTGAATTTGAAGAACAAGAGGAAGAGGAGTCGGAAGAAGTTACCTCATGGAATGCCATTAGACATTTTGTACCTTGGTCGCTCGAGGAGGAGGAGGAGGAGGATGAGGAGGTGTCACTCCATGTCGCCTTGAGGACCTTCTTCTTTCCTTTTTCCTTGGCCCGTTTCTTGTTGAGTGGGCAATCGGGCTTGTAATGGCCCTTTTCGCCGCACCCGTAGCATTTTACCTTGGGCTCGGATCTTGCGGTGGGTTCTTGCTTTCGATGCTTGCGGGATTTCTTTTTCTTCTTGTGCATCTTCATAAACTTGTGCATTTGGCGGGCGAGATTCTCCATTTCCGAGTCGCCGCTTGAAGAAGAAGATGAGGAGGATGAGGATGAGGAGGAGCTTACTTCTTTTTGAACCTTGAGGGCGATGTTCTTTGGAGTTTTGATAGGGGTGCCCTCCTTTTGTGCTTGCCTCCTCATCGTGATCTCGTAGGTCATTAGAGATCCGATGAGCTCCTCGACCGGCATATTTTTGACGTCCTTAGCTTCTTGGATCGCCGTCACCTTTGGTGCCCATGAGCTCGGAAGGACCCATAAGATCTTCTTGACCATCGTCTCGGCTGAAACATCATCACCAAGGGACTTTCTCCCATTGCACACGTCAGTAAATCTAGTAAACATTTCAGAAATAGATTCATTTGGATGCATAGAGAATGACTCAAAATCCTGACGAAACATATCCAATCGGGTGTCTTTTACTTTGTTGGTCCCCTCATGGGTAACCTCCAAAAGTTTCCAGATTTCATGTGCGGAGGTGCAAGTAGACACTCGATTGAATTCATTTCGGTCAAGGCCGCAATGTAGAGCATTCATGGCTTTGCCATCAAGCTCAAAATTTCTAATATCGGCTTGGGTCCATTTGGATTCGTCGGGGGTAGACAAAGTGTAACCTTGCATGACTATTTTGTAAAAATTGGATAGCCAATGCTTTTAAGAAATGTTGACATGCGGGTTTTCCAAAAAGTATAATCGGCTCCATCAAAGAATGGAGCACGATCCAAAGAATGTCCTTCGGGGGAAAAAGAGGTTGAAGCGGTAGAAGCCATCAAAAAATAGGATCTTTAATTTGAAACCGGTTAGGGAATTATTCAAATACGCCCTCTGATACCAATTGTTGGGTCGGAGAAAACACCCAAGGAGGAATGATGGCAAGAGGGGGGTGAATTGCCTTTTTAAAAAATTGATTAACAATTAAAATTCAAAGTAAAGTGCAGCGGAAATAAAGAGGCAATCACCCAAGAAATTGATAACGGAGTTCGGCCAAAACCCGGCCTACGTCTCCGCTCCCAACTCAACCGTTGAGAGATTCCTACCGCTTGCTTTTCAATGGTTTTAGCAAGAAACCCACTAGGCTTTGAGGTAGCACTAGGACCTATTACAGCTTGCTTTTTGTGGTTTAGCAAGAACCCACTTGCTTTTGATGGTTTAGCAAGAACCCACTATCCTTCTTACAGGTGAAGGATAGCTTACCTATGTCTCAAGCTATTTAAAGGAAAGCTTGGCAACCTTGTCACACCTTAGTGGTGATGTGAAACCCAAAGAAAAGAGGGGATGAGAAAATTGGGAGTTTGTAGGCACAAACTCAAAGTTAAGCTCAAAATAAATAAAACACGAAAAACCGTGATTGGGAAGACTTGGGCGCCAATTGGATGATGGAGTTGATGTAGCGTGCTTTCCCAAGCTTCTTGAGTGG
This sequence comes from Viscum album, assembly GCA_963277665.1. Classification (NCBI taxonomy): domain Eukaryota; kingdom Viridiplantae; phylum Streptophyta; class Magnoliopsida; order Santalales; family Viscaceae; genus Viscum; species Viscum album. The sequence continues at coordinate 435,385,715 of OY728127.1, read as the reverse complement.
TGCTCTTGGATGTGGAAATGGATGGAGCACTTGGGGTTCTCTTGGAACAATCCGCCGGAGCTTCGCCAAAATGATCAACAATGTGTCCGGTGGCTTGGGTGAAGTTCTGGGGCTTCCTAGGCCTTTATTTATAGGCTAGGAACCTTCAAGTATCCGTTGGAGGGCTTTGGAGCCGTTGGAAAAGGCCTCGGAGCCGTTGGGAGGCTTTTGGAGTTGACTGGTCAAAGCCAACGGCTAGTTTGACCAGTGCTACCGGCTGGCCGGTACAGCTCCACCGGCTGGCCGGTGCCTTGGCAGTGGAGGAGAAGTCTGGTCCAGGGGCCACCGGTCGACCGGTACATCTCCACCGGCTGGCCGGTGCCTTGGTAGAGAAGAAGAGTCTTGATCCAGGCTCCACCGGTCGACCGGTGCAGAGCCACCGGCTGGCCGGTGGCAAGACAGTAGGTCTCACTATTTGTGCTGGGTGCCACAGGTCGACCGGTGGCAGAGCCACCGGTCGACCGGTGGGAAGGCAGTAGCTTCCACTGTTTGGTCTGGATGCCACCGGCTGGCCGGTGGTGAAGCCACCGGTCGGCCGGTGGACTGAATTTCAGTCCATTTCTGCCTCTTCCTTGGTCAACTTCTTGGCAATCAAATGCCTATCAACACAAACACTTAAAACACAATGTTAGACAAAGATGAGAGTGATTGTGATCATGAAAATTAAACCTTGAGGGGTTCGAGAGGTACAACAGGAATCTTATAATATATTACATTATGGTTAATTTTGAAAAATAATAAATTATTCATTCATGTTTTTTTGATATATGTATTTTTAAATATTTTATTCTTCATAAAATTTTGTGAACCTTGAGAAACAAGGACAAGAGAATAATTTCATAGATAATGAAATTTTTCCCAAAAGATATCCCCAATTCTAATAGGGGTAACTGTTAAATATTTTATAGTGATACATTAAAATATATCTTAGGATATTTATAATAACATAAATCATATTATAAATCAACCTTCACTAATAAGGGTTCGAATTTCCATGGTTTCTATAATTTAAAAATAACTAACAATTTTTAGTGTTAATTTTGATACAATTTTCATGGAACATTGGTTTAAATCACCAGAGAATATATTTTTTGTGATCAATTTTTCCAAAATTAGAAGGTTAATCATGTTTTTATCATTTATATGGAGAAGTATATTAATTAAGGAAGTTTTTAATAAACACAAATCCAAAGGATAAAATAAACGAGATAGATTTTGATGACATTTTTGAAATATTTCCAGCCATATATTACCCATGAACTCTTCAAACAATGATAGGTAGATAATTTAGAGATAAGAATAAAAAGGAAGTTGAATATATCATGTATTATGAGGAAAGAATCAAATTTATTGCATGTTATGACTCATGTTTTATTATCAACAGTGATAGAAAAATATATTGATTCCTTAGTTTTTGAAAACCTATCCTTCTAAAGGATTAAGGTATCCATGACATTGGGAGTTATGAAGAAGTGGTTCGATTACCTATCAGTGAATATATTGAACTTATAAAATGTTCCTTTGTTTTTGGAGATATTAATATAAGAATAGTGATTTAATCTAGTGTGTCAAATGAAAATGGAAGAAAGAGGATCCAACTACCCACATGTCAACAAAGTGGGAAGAATTACTTATTGGATTAATCTAAAATAGAGGGGAACATAATTATGCATTGGAAAGATAGACACAAAGTTAAATAATTTCAAATAGACAATAAACATAGAGTCTTATAGGGTAATTAGAATCAGAATCCACCAAATCCAAAAGGTAAAGGGAAAGCTTATGGAATTACTTTTGTTGATGAAAAGAAATAAAATTATTTTGTACAATATACACTTCCAATTAAATAATTAATAGAAAATGATTTATTTTATTATTATTTTATTAATTTCATTATATACATCATGTTTACTATAAATATTGAATAGAATCCGCAAATCCTTGAAGTATAGTTATCTGTAAAAACACCTCATAGCGTGATAATTACATCGCATGAGTTGGGCTCTCCTATTGTTGGATAAAGTTGGAAGATTTTTTCAGAGAATCTCATAATATTTTCCATGGTGGAATTCAATGTTATACCTTTAATGGGATGGTGTTTCTTATATTTATCACATAATTTTTTTGGGAAATGCAAATTCCATTATATATCCTAAATAATTCCATGATCCTCAAAAAATTATTGAAGCCAATGAATATCCTTTGGGAAATCCCTCAATGGTGTGGGTGTTCATGATATGTGAAGAATAAAATATCGATCAAATGGTTGATTAAAATGATGGTATAAAACTAGAGAAAATTTCCATAGAAAGTGAATATAGTTCTGCATTTCCCAATGAGTTACCCAGACATCCCCCAAGTAATAGCCAATGATTTTATGAAATAATGTTTTTGGAATTAATTTAATCTCTTTAATATATTTTATTTCAATAATAAAATAGAATAGTTTATTTTATATTTAAAAAATATACATCTTATGATATGTTCAATAATTATTTAATCATGGACTGCACGCAAGAAAATTTTTAGTTTTCACTATACGGGACACCTAGGTTAGCTTATGTTATATACAAGACCCATTTTTTAAATCTTTTAATTGCATACCTATTTTAAAACTAAATTTTGACACATTATAAATTTTATTATTCAACATAAACGTAATTTTTTAATTTGGAAGATTACAGTTCTCTTAGGGTGAACTATTGGGATTTTTCTTTTAAAAATATTTTTTTTGAGGAATAATTGAAAATACGGTATTTTAGTTAAAAACCACCTCTTATTTTAAATAATTATTAATGTTAAATTATATTTTAAATTTGTTTCAAAAGTAAAAATAGATATATTGTGAATATATTAATCCAATTTAGGCCACTAGAATCATTTTTATATTGAAATTATATATAAACACTTATTGATCTTCTGAACATTTTACTATTAAACCCAACTTTCTAGCCTCGTCTGTAGGATTTGTGTTAAAATTAATTTTCAAAATTATATGTTTTAAATTTAGAAAAACTAACTTAAATTATTGTAATCAGTATTATATTATTGTTCTACTATGATCAAAATAATTTTTGACCAATAACATTAATGAAAGTGATTAAAATTAAACAAATCGATTTAGGTATGATTAAGAATAATTAATGACTAAAAATTAACCATAAGGACCAAAATGACCTAAAAACATGTCCAAAAGACATCATATTCCAATATTTCATCCATATATTCTGTTAACTATAATTTTATTGGCTATTGTGAAACTGTTAAATGGAAGTTCTCCATATAAATTATGGAAAATGGAAAAAACATATTTCCTTACCTTTAACATTTATAAAACATTTAAATATGTAAAAAATATCATATTTAAAATTATACATATCCTTGTAAAATTTAAATGAGTGATTTTTATCATAATAATTTATCAATAATTATTATAGATTATTCAGTTACTTGAAATTATTACGAAATTCCAACTTAGTGATTATTTGGTTAATTATTAATAAAAATAAATGATATGATAAATTTTAATAGTAAAGGAAATTGATTTAATTATTTTATATTATTATTATTTTTGATGAATATATCATGTTAAATAGGATGAAATATAATATATTTTAATTCCATTATTGTTTTCATATTTTAAAATTAATGTTAAATAAACAATTTTAAAAGTTACATTAATGTTATTTTACAAAAAATGATATTTTATTAAATGATTTAAAATTTGTATAATTAAAATATTCTATCATGTGAAAGATAAGTGTTATTAAATATTAAATATTTTGTATTGATGGAACAATATGTCTTTTATAATTAATAAATTAAAACATATATATTTTAAAAATATTTTTTAGGATGATCCGGGTTTAAGAAATGTCTCTACACGTCACATGCCCTTGTTTTAAAATTAATTTAGAAAACACTTGAAATTTTTACACTATAAATTATATATCATTTTAAAAATTTAGTGGATCTATATTTTCTAATAATTATTAATTCAGATTTGTCTTAATTGTAAAATTCAATATTTTATATAACTAGATTCTTTAATAAAAATCAAAATGAAAAAATTAGGAAATCTAAAGAAGTTAAGAAAACAAATTATTAAAATATACATATTTTCATAATACTCATTCATAAAGATGAGGGTATGGAAGTAAATGTGTCGTGACCTTCCTTTTTCAAGATAAAAAAGAGATACTGACCCCTAAGTCCCTCTATTAATAGTCCCTCGGGTGGCAACCAGCACGAGGGTATACAAATCTCGCAAAAAGTGTGGCGTTAACCTTTTTATAGTAATAATTATTGGGAGATAAAATTTATCAACCTAAAATATACTCTAAGAAATATATATCCATAAAAAATTCCAAAATCCACTACATATTCATGTTAAAAGTAAAAATACTATAAATATAATGAAATACTCTAAAGTAAATACCAAAATAACAAATATAAGTAGTGACACAAAAAAAAATGACTCCCAAGCTTGTAGGGTCCATCATGGTTTGCATAATCTCCCTGGAGACCTGAATATAGATTAATATATGTATGGTGATCATATTAGAATACTTAGTAGAAAACTCCAAAGTCTCTCATGCAGAATCGGGAAATTCATACTAATACACCTATGAGAAAAACATCAGAAATTTAAAAGCACCTAACATGGTATACTATACACCCCATCCTAACTAAGTCACCCTAACCAAATAATTCATGTAAAGTAGAGTAAAAGTATTAATAACATTGATGATAGCATACCACACACCACTTCCCACTTGTTAACTTCTTATCCCTAATGTTGAACATCTTGACACAACCACGCCATTAAAGATGTCCCACTATCACAACTTGTTTTCACACAGCTAGGCCAGATAACACAATACATCCTCCGTACAAACATATGCACCACATACCACATCACATCCCAAAAAAACATAATAATGTACAATATATGTCGTCTCGAAGACACCTGGGAATCACAACTCGCCCGAAAACACATGGGCCTCACTACCACACCATAATATACTCAAATAGTCTAGGGATAAAAATTCCTAGTAGAGGGAATATACATGAGCCAATAACCATCCATCCATTCTCACACCGAGATATTTTTATGGACACCCTACCCCATTATAATGTTGGTGTTAATCACGCAGTTCTCAAAATCAGTGGGGTTCATATAGAAATCACATGGAACTATATGTATATATAGGTACCAAACACTCAGCCAAACCTATGGGGTTTCAAAAAAACACTGGCGCATACAAATAATCCCTTAAAATCACCTCTAATACATGATCACACATATATCTTCTTACATAATTCATAACCCAAGACAATTCATCCAATAAATTATCATTATTTATTTAATCAAGACAAAATCATTATTTTCATCCCTTCCTGGGAAACAACCAAACACTACACATATTATACAGGAGAAGAAACCAAACCAACCACATCTAAAAAACTAATAAAGAAGGACCATAGTAAATGAATCCATTATAACCCTCATTAATAATATAATCTTCTCTGGAAGCTCTGGTAAAAACAACCACACCAGATAAAAAAATACTTATTCAAAATTATCCCGCCCAAGCCATCGTTGATAGCCCTGCTTCACAAAAAGCACTGTATCCCAAAATAACAACAAAATTCAACTAGGTTGCAATCCATCTTCACTGAAATACCATGACAAATATACATAACACAACCCAAATGTATACCAACTCTTTAATAAGTTCACCCAATAAATAATCAATCAAACTCTCTATTTCGGATTCTATTACACTTCCTGCACCACCTCATACAAAAAACCACACTCCCAATCCACTAAACCCATACCCTCCTACACCAAATAACACACAACACCCAAATAACCTTCCCACTATCCACACCTACACCCACAACTATTCTTCCAACCGTAGAACCACACAACCCCCAAAACACAAAAAGGATCCACACATAGAACACAACCACAACAAACAAAGAGAAGTTGATTTATATTTAACACACCCATTTGTTAATTCCACTTTGATAAATCTAAGATTATCACTGAACAAGTTTGATCCTCGGACATACAATAAATTAAATATATATGTTATTTTTCAGGTTTTCGTGTTCATATCTTTTCCACAAAATATTAATCACAAGTATTAACGAGTCTGGTGTAAAAACGGAGACCACCAATGGACATGATTTTCATAGGACATATGGCCAACACTATCCACAACATGGATCAAAGATACCATATAAAACAACACAAGAATTATCATCATATATCACTCCACATATTGATTACTAATATATAAAAACCCGGTATTTTAACTGGTACATTCATCTTCATAATAACATTGATTTTGATTTGGATTTGACTGCGTTCTCAAAGAGACAAGATTTTACCCAACCCTCATGTTACACAATTAAAAGAGGGAAAATGAATTTCCTTCATTGAAAAAAAGATTATATGAAACACCTCCTTGAACCAAAAACATTTATTTGTGCATGAAATAGGATAGAATAAAAGGAATAATGAATCGAAGGAAACAACACAACATAAGACACCATGGGGAATTAAATTTCATTGAGCACCATGAATAAATGGTAACAAATTGGGAAGATAATATCTCGACATAGAAGTGCCAGATCTTATAACAATGGAAAGATATAGTTTCAAGGGCCATTAATTTTATATCATGATCAAGATTATGAATTTGGACTATTTCAATGTCTCTAGTGAGTTAGAATATTATAGATATAATTATCTTCCTTAAAACACCTTTATAAATTATCAAACAAGGTTTTCAACTCAATTTAAATCAAATAAAATGTAAGAGTGGTGAAATAGGGAAAATCATAAAATAATGATAATGACTCACTGATGGCCGAGTAACTGATGCGACTCGCTAATAGAGAGCCACCGACGCGACCCGCAGATTGTCAGTCACCGACATGACCCACCGACGCCTGACTCACAAACAGAAGCTACTGATGCCCGACCTACAGACATCTGACCTACTAACACTTGAACTATCGACACTCAACCTACTAACTCCCAACATAATGAAGTTGAGGTGTTTTCATTGAGTTACTGATGTGAGATACCAAAACTGATCTACCGACATGAGCTACCAATACCATATACCAATGTGACCTACCAATGATGAGTCACCGATAGAAAAACTGGAATTTTGAAAAACTCATGAAATGAACTATTGTTGCCTCCAAGAACACCCCAGACATTGGATTTTGAAAAAAGTAATGGACTAGAGAGGCCTAGGGAATTAAATCACATACCTATCAAACTATTAGTGGAACCGAAAATTAAAAACCTAATTCAGAAGAAAGAGGGGTTTGAACAACCACCCCATATGATACATCTTAGGGATAAACCACCATGTGTTGTTCAAAATCTGGAGTGAAACCTTAATATCCAATAACAAATCCTCCCATATTTTCTAACCCAAACATCCATAGGATACCCCACACATGAAAAAACTGTATGGACACATGAATTAGGGAATTCGTCCCTCCATGTCAAGATTCTATAATCCCTAGGTAGCACAGACATGCCTGTATAGGTTTAATAGCTTCTCAATTAATGTTTCTTGATTATGAATCGGGTATCCCCCATTTCACATGTTAGGAATATATCATTATTTACAAAGAAATGTAAAAACTCTTCGCATAAACAATGTTTGAGCATTACATCATAAAAAAATCACACAATAAAAAATCAAGACAACTCAAAGTACTAGGCAAACATTTGCGCTTCTCATTCCCAAGTACTCTCCTCTATGCCACCATTCCTCCACAACACAAGAACAAAATGAATTGTATATCCACATAGCCCCTTATCCTGATGATCATGGATCTCTTCTGGCCACCTCAACAATGTTGTGTGGTCCTCAATTTCAAACTCACCCTAGTTAATGAAATGAGTGTCACCGTGAAAATACCATTGATGATGGGAGACATGAAATAAAAAATGGATCCTCTCCAACTAAGATGGAATAACCAACTAATATTCCACCACACAGACTCGTCCCAACACCGCGAATGGTTCGATGAACCTAGAAGAAATCTTACTCCCTCAACCAAACCTCTACTGCACATGTCTAGGGGATTCCTTAAAAAACATGTGGTATCTATCCCCATAATCTAGGGTCCTCATATTGTTATCGTCATATGACTTTGGTTGGTCCTATTCTTATTTCATCATCTCATAAACAATCTAGACCTTCTTGATCATACTCTGAACTAAATCTGGACCAAGAAAAACTGCATCCCCAACTTCTACCCAACATAAGGGTGAATGAGATGGTGTCTCATATAAATCTTTGAATATAGACATTCTAGTGGTAGAGTGATATAAATTATTTTATTAAATTCTACCAAGGTAAAATGTCTCACCCAAGACCCACACAAGTCCAAGATGCATGCGTGGAGTATGTCCCCCAACATTTGGATGGACCTCCCTAAATGCCCATTGGTCCGAGGGTGGAAAGCAATGATGGGGCATAACATATTTCCAAAGTCATGGTGCAATACCCTCCAAACACTTTCGATAAAACACATATCCTGATCCAAGATAATGGATCTCATAACTCCATACAGGTACACCACCTCACCAACATACCTCTATTTTAATGAACCTACTACACCTAACTCCTTAATTTCTAATTAGTGATCCAATTTCGTCAACTGATTGAATATTACCCAGACTATGTCGCATTCTCCCTGAGCCTAGGGTAATCCTATGATGGAATCCATTGAGATGTCAAAAAACATCTAGTCGGTGACATCTACGGGTTGCAATATACAATTGGGAACACAATGCTCAGCCTTCACCTACTAGAACACCCGTAACCCTACCACAAACTCTGCCACTTCCCGCTTCATCTTGGGATACCATAACTGTTCCCGTAAGCCAAGATAAATATAGGAAACTCCTTAGTGTAACTCTAATGGATATCTATGGAATTCATAGAGAACTACCTCACATATCTCCACTGAGACAAACAGCTTCCCATGGAATGAAATCTGATTTTTTCCATCCTAAGACTATTCCTCCATAACATCACCCTATTCAACACAATCACACATCACCTCAACCTCAGAGTATCCCCAATAATAGTCCTTCACATGGTGTTTTATAGATTAATACACTTTCATCTGAAATGGACATCCTCTATAACCATTCATTCCTATATCAATATGTAAGGCATCCAACTCCTCCATCACCTCAAAAGCATCTTCAAATTTCTGAACAACCTCCTTCTTTGAATACCTGCTCATGTAATCCTCCACAACATTTTAATTACCTATTTTTAAGAGATATCAATGTTGTAATACAGGACAAACTCATTCCACCTCTACCGCCACATGTTATGGTCTCATTGGGAAATGATATACCTCAAGATATTTTGATATGTAAAGGCCACAAAGCATCCCGAATTAAGTAATTCCACCACAAATTCATAGAATACATGACTACTGCTAGATTCAAATCATGGGTTGCATAGTTATGTTCATGGATATGTAAATTGCACGACCCATAAGAGATCAATCCGAATTGCAGCATCAAAACGTACCCCCATCCTAGATGATAAGAATTACAAAAAACCTCAAACAACACCCCTTAGTCAAGAAACCTATGTACTATAGAAGTAACCAACATCCCCTTCAGATTGATAAAAGATTCCAAAAATGATCGCTCAAACTAAAGTCATGGTATTTTCTATACATATCTATCATAATAGCTACTAATCGAGAGATATCGGGTAAAAATATCCGGTAATAGCCTACCAGGCCGAGAAAACTACTATCCTTTTCAAAATTATTAGGTTATTTATAGGAAACAACTGCCTCAACCTTAAACGGGTCTACTAATACACCCTGGAGAGACACCACATGTCCATGGCGGTGGACCTACCATGTCCAAAACTTTCAATTGGACTACTTTATAAAGATCTAGTGGCATTGAAGGATGTCTAATACAACCCTAAGATGCTCGGTATGATCCTTTTATAAATTCATGTAAATTAGAATTTCATCAATGAATACGAATATGAAGTGGTTTGAGAACTCATGAAATATGGAGTTCATAAATACCATGAATAAGACTGCTACATTTGTATCACTGAATGAAATAACCAAAAACTCAAAGTTACCATACCTATACTATAACAACTGGTTCCTAGTGACATCACATACCCCACCTTAACATGGTTGTTGGGTCCTGGACCACCAGGTACCACCAGTTTCCCTGCAGACATGTGGTCCCCACCCAAGGGTTCACCCACATGCCTGAACGGGTCATTTAACTAATGATAGTCCCATAGGCCAACACATGTCCTTTCCAGTGTGCTTTTTCCTCACTCACACACACCCTGGGAAACTTCCCAGAAGGTCACCCATCCTGATCACTACTCGAGGCCAATCATGCTTAACTATAGAGTTCTAATCAGGCAGGATCCCGAAAAGGAAGGTTCACCTTGTTAACATGAGTCATATCATTTAGTCATTTAACCCTTTATCATTAGGGGGTGTTACAATCACCCCCCCTTAGAGCACAACGTCCTTGTTGTGGGCCCTACTTCTATACACACGCAGTGCACCACACTTAAGGATGGGTACCACCTCTGATACCAATTTTTCACGACCCGTCCTCAGGGCTCGTGTCATGACGACCCCAAGCATGCCTTCCATAGGCCAGGGGCTGGTGACTAACACCAAAGGCGTAATCCCGATAAAAAGGGAAGTAATTTCCTTAAATAAGTAAACAAAAACAACAGAGTATGCAACTGGAAGTAAACACTAAGTAAAACTGTATACAAAAGAAGGTGCTGAATTATAAGGGCCGAAAATACAATCCCAACAGTAATGTACAATTCAACTCAAAAGCTAGTACAACTACAGTAAAGTAAAACAAAAACTACGGAGTCGTCCTCCGGAATTCCCACATGAAGGGTGGGTATAGATGGCCTCCTCATCACCCCATGTCTATCTATCTGCTCCGTGTACATCTCGCCAAGTGGTCCACCTCTGGGTATCTTCCAATTCTAAAACTCTCTACCACGATCAGTGTTGTACGTCATCTGCGACCAACACAACAAAGTGCGGTCATAGCCCGTGCAGGGGTGAGTATAACGATACTCATTAGGGACCCTGAGACCCTCAAGGTCTCAAAATATCCAACAAGGATAACCCACAAAGAAAGATATGATCATGAAGTATCAACCAACCCTACATAGGTATATTCCCATACATATACCTAAGTTATAATTCACAATCCGGCTCCAACTCTCGAGCCCAAGAACAACCCATTCCACAAAGGAAGTAAAGTCGATCACCACGAGGATAATGGTTGAAAGACATGACTCAACTCACAAAGGTATACATCTTTTGCAGAGAGATAGAGATGATTAGATATAGTCACTGATTCATCTAAGCTATCGGACCCAGACATGATACAAGACCAACTATGCTATCGGACCCACACAGGATACATGACCAGCTATCTCATCTAAGTTGTCGGACCCACATAGGATACATGACCAGCTATGATTCATCTGAGCTATCAGACCCACACTGGATACATGACCTACTAAGCTGTCAGACCCATACAGGATACAAGACCAGCTATTATGTTAGACCCACACAGGATCCAGGAATAGAAGTCACAAATGTCGGACCCATATAGGATCCCTGTACAGTAGTCATCACTGTCGAACCCACGTAGGATTCCGGTACAGTTGTCATCATTGTCGAACCCACATAGGATTCCGGTACAGTAGTCATCATTGTCGATCCCACGGAGGATTCATGTACAGTAGTCATCATTGTCAAACCCATAGAGGATTCTGGTACAGTATTCATCACAATCGTAGCCAGCCCTAGGGCGGGGACCATGTGGTGACCACGTGTCTACGGGGAAACTAGTGGTACATGGTGGGATAGGACTCGATGACCAAGATAAGGTGGGGTATGTGCTGTCACTAGGACTTAGTAGAAAAATTGGTATCAGAGGAGTCGAATCTACTGTAGAACTCAGGACTCTGATCATTTTTTTAAACAGAAATTGTGTTAAGTGTTTTGGGCATGGTTATTAGTTTAGGGAAACCGGTGTTGATGCGGAGGCCGACGTATCCATACACTAAGACTCCGACTTCTGATCTCCGACTCAGTGCATGAAAACACTGATTTCATGTGTGTTTCCTTTAAAAAATATTTCTTCATTCTTACTATGTATCAACTAACCAGGTATACTTTTTTAACCATGGCACACCTGGTTCTTTTTAGGATGGATCCACAAAGGCAGTCAGCTAGGGTTCTGAGTTACGTATGAGATGGTAGCCCACCGAGCAATGAGGCCTCAGTACAGGGCCCCGTCACAGCGGAGGTACCAGCATTACCACTACCCGTTGGGCCACTGATACCACCAGCTCCAGTAGTAGAGAGTGCACGCTGCCTGAGTGCGTTGTGCGAGGTCCAACGCTAGAGGCCGCCCAGGTTTCGGGGAGAGACAGACCCACAGGAAGCTGAGGATTGGATAGAGGCTGTCGTGAGAGTTTTCAGATTGGTAGGAAAAACATATGAATTCATGGTGATCCTTTCCACGAGTCTCCTGCATGTGGAAACAGGCAGATGGTTGAGCCTGATGCTCCAGGTGCATGATGAGGCATTATTGCACTGGACAGACTTTGAGAGTCTCTTCCGCTCAGAGTTTGTTCCAGCCACCCTTTATGCAGTGCAGATTCAGGAGTTACTACATCTGCAGCAGGGCAGTATGACAGTAGCTCAGTACTCAGCGAGGTTCACCGACCTCTCGGGAAACTCCATAGATATGGTACGATACCCATTGTTTAGGGCCTGGACCTCCAAGTAGGGACTCAGACATGAGATCAAGGCTTTGATGATTCCCCTCAGCATTCTGATGCAGGCGGGGGTGCTGGAGAGATCCCTTCTAGTGGAGAGGTTTTTTCTGAACAGACACCCGCATCGAGACCCACCACCGGGCAATACGTATCAGAGAATTCTACAGCCGACAATAGCCAGATGTTGTAGAGGTCCAATTGGACCAGTCCTTCAGGTGGGAGACCCCAGGATACAGGTTCAGATTTACAGGGAACACGAGAAAAGTCAGCTATACGAGGAGTAGGTAGTGATATGCATGCACCAGGCAAGGCCACATGGCTCGAGACTTCCTGACTTACCATGAAGATCAGCAGTAGACAGTAGAGGGAACTCCCAGGAAGAGGCAGAGGTTTGACCGTGGAGGTCCACCGGGAGCAGGCGGACGTGGTAGAGGAGCTGGCCGAGTAGCGGGTGGCAGACGATGTTTCGAGGCTCTACCACCACAACTACTAGGAGGTCCACCCCGACCACAGGGAGCTGGAGGACAGAGGCAGGCTCTACTCCAGGTAGTCGAGGCCTACGACCACGACGCACCTGAGATGATTCAAGGTACTATCTGTGTCTACTCCACCCTTGTTGTAGTACTTATAGACACAGGTGAAAGTTATTCTTTTATTTCCACTACCCTCGTTCGTATCTCGAAGATTCTGACAGAGTTGTTGGCTCGATCCTTACGGCTATAGACTCCTACGGGAGTAGACTCGATGATTACGCACTGGTACCAGTAGAGTGAGCTTACTCTAGGGGGTGATAGCTTCAACTGGGATCTTCTTGTAGTGGCATTGAGGCCTTACGACATCATCTTGGGTATAGACTGGTTATCCACAATTCATGATCAGATTGACTGTATTAGGCGCAAAGTGCGGTGTATCCGCACGGATGGGACCGTTTTCACCTTCACCGGCAAGAAGGGAGCCTTTAAAGCGCATGATGGACTTACACAGAGGAGTGGGCAGCTGATCACACATCAGTTGGCTAGTCTCATCCTCAGAGCGGTTGATGTGTGGAGTCCGAGTTTTCCTGTTGTGGTGGATCAGTACGCTGATGTTTTCCCTGACGATGTTCCAGGATTACCTCCTCGCAGAGAAGGTAGACTTCTACATTGACCTGTATTCCGAGATGACATCGATATCTACTCCATCATATTGGATGGCTCTCTCCGAGCTTCGTGAGTTGTGGGTATAGTTGGAGGACTTGTAGGGGAAGGGATTTATCCGACCCAGTATTTCACCCTGGGCATCTATCATTTTGTTCACCAAGAAGGCTGATGGGAGCTTGCGACTGTGTGTCGACTACTGTCACCTGAATTAGGTGACCATGAAGACCAATTAACCATTCCTAAGGATAGACGATCTATTTGACCAGCTCAAGGGAGCACAATGGTTCTCGAAGATAGAGCTCAGGGTAGGCTATCACCAGCTCAGAGTTCGAGATGAGGATGTACAGAAGATGGCCTTCAGGTGTTAGTATGGCCACTATGAGTTCTTAGTTATGCCCTTCAGCATAACCAACTCACCAGCAGTGTTCATGAGTCTCATAAACAGGATCATCCAGCCTTACCTTGATCACATTGTCTTAGTCCTCATCGACGACAAACTGATTTACTCAACTACTGAGGAGGAGCACGCCTAACATTTTCGGGTGGTACTAGATACACTCTGAGAGCACCATCTTTATGGTAAGATCTCAATGTGCCAGTTTTAGATTTGAGAGGTTCACTTCGTGGGACTCGTCATCTCGGAGGCTGGAGTTGTAGTGGATCCAACGAAGATCGAGGCAGTACTTGCTTGGGAGCCACCCAGGAGTATGACAAAAGTATAGAGTTATCTGGGACTAGCTTGGTACTATCAGATATTTGTTTCAGACTTCTCCAGAGTTGCAGCACCGCTTTTAGCTTTGAAAAATAAGGGGAAACCCTTCATGTGGTCAGAGAGATGCTAGAAGAGATTTCAGGAGCTGAGGAAGAGACTGACTAGTTCACCCTTCTTGAGGCTACCTGAGGAGGGTGTTTGGTACGTAGTTTATTGTGATGCATCAAGGAATAGACATGGGTGTGTCCTGATACAGGAGCAAGTAGTGATAGCCTATGGTTCTCATCAGATGAGACATCATGAGAAGAACTACGCTACCCATGACATGGAGTTAGCAGCAGTGGTCTTCACCTCGAAGATGTTGCGACGATATATTATGGGCGAACATTTTACAGACTACTCTGATCACTAGAGTCTCAGGAACATCTTCTCTAAGAAGGACATAAACCTGAGACAACATTGATGGCTTGAGTTCCTCCAGGATTATGACTTCAAGATAGTATATAATCCTGGAAAGGGGAACGTTGTAGCAGTTGCTCTCAGCAGGAGATCAGGCATTCAGCTGCTAGGAGAGGTGACAAAATAGTTGGCCGCGTTGCAGATATCCTTTATGGATAGAGATGGAGAAACCTTTCTACAGTCTCTTACAATCACTCCTTCACTTCTTCAGCGAGGCAGAAAGACACAACATGGGGATGTTGACTATGAGACGCGACGTGCCCAGAAATCCTTAAGGCAGGCACTTGATGGGTTTTCTAAAGGTGGGGAGCATGTCATCCTCTTCAGAGGACATGCCATGGTATTAGTTTCACTACAAAAGGAGGTGTTGAGGGAGTTCCACACTTCCCCTCTGGTGGTACATCCTGGAGTAGAGAAGATGTATCAGGACCTCTGATGACAGCACTGGTGGCCAGGTATGAAGAAGGCAGTAATAAAGTTTTTCTCACGATGCATCACTTGTCAGCAAGTGAAGACGAAGCACCAGGTCACAGAAGGCTTGGTTCAACACTTAGAGGTCCCAGAGTGGATGTGGGATGGGATATCCAATGATTTCGTGATGGGGAATCCACGTACATCCAAAGGACATGACTCTATCAGGGTGATGGTCGACCGACTCACCAAGTTGGCCCACTTCCTTCCGATCAGTGAGAAGGGCTCAGTAGAGAGTATGGGACACCTCTACGTACAAGAGATTGTACAACTTCATGGTGTTCCATCGATGATCGTCTCCGATTGAGATACTCGTTTCACTTACCGACTATAGAAGGGGTTACATGAGGCTTTCGGGATGCAGCTTTGCTTGATAAAAACCTTTCATCCTCATATGGATGGACAGACTAAGAGGACCATTCAGACTCTCGAGATCATGCTCTGTGCATGATTCCCTGACTTTGGTCGTAGCTGGGAGGATCACTTGCCCTTGGTAGAGTTTGCGTATAACAACAGACACCACTCTACCATCGGGATGGAACCTTACGAGGCACTGTACGACCAACCTTGCAGATCGCCTCTATGCTGGACTGACCCAGGGGAGTCAGCACTTGTAGTACTAGAGATGGTGTAGGCTATGACGGAGAAGGTGCAGATCATCCATGAGCACATGAAGAATACACATAGTAGATAGAAGTACTATACTGATAGGATACGAAGACCACTGGAGTTCGAGGATGGCGGCCATGTCTTTCTACGGGTCTCACCTCGACAAGGTCTACAGAGATTTGGCCAAGGCGGAAAGTTATCTCTACAATTCATTGGAACTTTTCAGGTCCTTAGCAGGGTATCCGAGGTGGATTAACACTTTTATCTTCCACATCAGTTGCAATGGGTGCATGATGTCTTCCATGTATCTTAGATGAAGGGATACATGCCCGACTCGTCCCACATCATCGACCAAGGGGAGCTGGACATCTGTAGAGACCCAAATCTTGAAGTACATGGACATTACATTACTTCTACGGAATACTTAATACATAACAAAAACCAAAAATCAAGGACCGTAATAGTTTAGTGTCTTTGGAAACTCGGAACATAATCTTCTAATCGTGGTGAAAGATCTTCAAAATCTCCCGTAAAGATCTTCCCCTTTTGTTTTCTTACCTAAAACCTTTCTTTAAATCCTGGGGAAAAAACATAAAAAGGGTGAGCTCAAATTCTCATTAAGGGTAAACATAGAGAACATAAAACAATCCATAAACATTTTAATGCAAAATCTTGAACATAAAATTTAAACATCAAAATCTTGAGCAAAGAAATAAATCTTGGAAGTACGTAAGGAATATATCATAAAGGAACATAAATCATGATAAAATAGCATGAGAATAAAACATGTGATTATGGCAACCATTAAGCACATGATATGATTTCCATAGTAGCCAAGGCATTGCTTCCAAGACCATCTTAGTGGACAAAGTCCCTTTCTGAATCGAGTTCACTCCTCGTTCAAGTCCTGTATTACTGAACCAGATTAACTTACCATTCCATCCGTGTATATCTCATGAGATATAAATAATTACCCAATTCATTGGAGGGAGATATAGGTCCCACCCATCTCATAATAAAATCATTCTTTCATGTGCCACAAAATCATAAATCATACATCATAGCATAACCCATGTAATAAAATGGGATTTATAAACATCATGCCATCATAACATAATCCATATAAAAAAATGGATATCATTTCATCATAAGAAGAATAAAACCATGTAAATAATGGAGACATTATACTTGAAACATAAACATATTAAATAATGTCATTTTAGATGGAAAATATTTTTGATAAAACACTTGAAATGAAATCTTGAGGAAAATATCCTTTCTTCTTCAAAATCATTTTCTTTTCACAAAATACCATGAAATTTTAAAAGAAAAGGGTTTTGTTGAAAATAATCATGCAATATTTTATTGGAAGCTTCATGAAAATGAGGCGTTATGAAACCGTAAAAATCCGTACACACCGTATAAGTTAAAAATAACATTCTCCTTGTACTTTTGTCGGAAAAGTCAAAAAGTACCTTGTATGGTTAAAAAAAGAAAGATTCATTACATACCATGTATTAAAAGTCAAAAATGGTTAAAAAGGACTTTAAACGTACATGAAACCATTTTTAGGAAACATGGACATGGATGATAACAATAACCCCAATAAATACTTACGAATAAACAATCTCGGATAAGAACGAGATTGGAATAGTTATCCCTTACCTTAGGTCTGATATGCTTCGTACATATCTGAAAATCCTGTATAATGATTTAAATAATGTCATTGAATTATTACAGAATCATATTCATTGTTATGATATCATATATGGTTCACTTATGACTTTATATTACTCATTCTTTTGTAAGTTCCATGTTAAAGCAGCGTTTTGGGTAAAATCATTTTATTTATCGTACATGTTTGGACTTGTTGTTCTTGATATTATTACTTATATCCTAATTTACTTAATTATAGAATTTAAAACATGATTTATATGTAATATATATTCATCATATATATATATATGATACATGGATAAATGTAATGAAATACACCGTTCATGGAGACGGTAGGCCGTACGTACGCATGAATGTTGTTTTCATTTCCTTATTGAATTGAATGGAATTAAGTATATGACATAAATATATATATATAAATAAATATAGTATCATTATTATGTCATATATTTCATGATTACTTATTATATATACTTTATAATCATTCATGAATGGTTAACATGAATCTCATCGCGTCGTGGAGACGGTAGTCCGTACATACGCACGAGCGATGATATCATTCCCATGATTGTGGAATTGTATTGAAGTTTATGTATAATATTTCAGAATCAATATCACTTTACAATAATTATATATAGTTATTTATTTACACCATTATACCCATCCAAGTAAGGTGGTGGTCGAAAACAAATTACACCACGGCGTGGAGACGGTATCCCGTACGTACGCACGCGCGGTGATTTTGTTTTCCGTAGGATAGATAGAAGGAGAAATAAGGTTGTTTAATATTTATAATAAAATATCAGTATATAAGTAATAATTATGTTATTAATTTATAATGATACAACTAAAGAAGAAGAAGTAGAATAAGAAATAAACTTGAGAGAATATGAAGAAGTGATTACCTCTTCTTCGACGCACCTCCTTTAAGCCTTCTCTTAAGGAAGTAGAGTTGGTATTTTGAGAAGACCAGAACCTCCAGAATGTTTCTAGGGAAGTGGATAAGAGAAATGGTCAGGGTTTGGCCAAGATTCAAGGCTCAAAAGGGTGTTAAGAGAAGAGGGAAGGGGTTCCCTTTTTATAAGGGAGGAGAGGGGCACCTTTGAAAAAACTTAAAATATTATTTTATAATAAAGTCATATTCGGTTTTTAATAGCTCCAAATTGATTTATTTAGAAGATAAGGTGGGGATGGGTCGAAATACTCTCAAAAAATAGATTTTAGACATGTTTGGGTCATTATATTAACCTTATCTTATAGTTTTAACTCTTAGTTAATTAGATTGACATTTACCATGTCACTTTGTATTTTTATATTATATAGTTAATAAACATACCATATACATCCAAGAGACCCCCAATTGGTCCATTAATGATAAAAATATCATGATATAGGTATCTTTGCCGAACCTTATATTTTTAGGAATATAATAACAATTAATAATATAATATTTGTTTTAAAAACTATTTTATGTCAATTTTGACACTATTTGGTAATGGATTTTTTTTGAAAATCATAACAGCATGATTAGTTCAAAAAATTCTAATTCAATAAACACTAACATGTCATATTAACCTATAAAATTATTTTAATTCATAAAAAGCCTCAAATTACATTTATTTGGGTATTTATAACATCAATTATGTTAATATTTCATTAATAAGATAATTACTGCATCATCATTGTGTCATAAATAAATTAAATTATTTAATGTCTAAAAATTATAAGTAAAATACCATTATATAGGAAATATTTTTATCTTTATAATGAATATTTATAGTTGAAATTATCTTATGTATAACCCTATACTAAAAATGTTTTAGTTATTAAACTTTGATTTTAACCATTTTAACCCTTCTTTAAATAAATTAATAATAAATGTCCTAATCTAATCCAAGTGGGCCTAAATGGTCATATTTTATTCCTAAGGTTGTTTTCGGTCTAATTACACTTATCCAATATAATTAGGACATGTGTTAGGATAATAATAATATCATTTTTACCCTTAATTACCCTATTTACTTTTAACCGTGGTAAATAAAAGTAAAAAGTTATTAATCACCAAAAATTATTTTCATCTCATTGAACCAAATTTTAGCCTTTGATATTAACCTTTTATCTCGGATTTTCTAAATTCAATTCACAGAAGTGGTAAAATTTCATTTAAATGAAAAATTCAGTTTTTTAACTACCACTAAGTGGTTTCACTATTCATCGAAAATTGAAGTTTTTTAGAAAAATAACAAAATTTCAGCCTAAGAATTATTTGATATTCCGAATTCAAAATTTATGTCTATTTTTAAAAATTCAAAACATAGAAGTGGAATTAATTAATTTTAAAATTAATTCCCGTTATCAAAACAAATAGCTTGTTTTTAAGAAACAATAACTATCAAAAGATTGATACCTGTTTATATCCAATTTCAAAGTGAAATTAATTCCAATGAACAAAATTGGATTAAATGGTAAAAATATATTCTAATTACACTTTAAAACCAATTAAAAAGTTAATCTAACCATATAAATTATTTCTATGAAAAAAGTTGTTTTTAATTAAAATATAGCGTGTTTTTACTATTCATTAAAATATGAAAGTTATCAGAATAATATGAAAATTTTATCCAAAGTAAATTTTTATATCCTGATTCCAAAGAAAAATTTTATTTTGTAAAATTGAACATATAGACATGTCAAAAACAAGATTTAAAGTGGGTGCGCCATCAAAATGCGGGAAAACTACAATTTTAGAAAAATACATATTTTACACGAAAAATTTATTTTGTTCTCATACCATATTCTAGAAAATGTGTAAGATGAATAATAATATTATAAAATTAAAAATGTAGTTAATACTATTCATAAAGGCTAGTCCATAATAATATTATAACAATATATCGTTGTTTAGTGAAACCCGATATTGCGTACTACACACGCTATCAAGGAAGGTCGTGATTGCGTGTAATGCAAGCCAAGTTAGGGTTGCGTGTAGTGCAAGAATCCTTTTTTGTTGCGTATAACAAAATCCAACCATATTTCATTTATACATTGAATATATATATATATACACACACTCAATGTTGCGTAGAATAACTACTATCAAACAAACTTGAAATTGTGTGTAACACGATCCAAGAATAGTGTTGCGTATACTGCAAGATAATACGGTGTTGCGTATAGCGCAAGATAATCTTTGTGTAGCGTATAACACAAGACATCAATGAAATTAAAAATAATATTTTTCATAAAATCTTGGGGTGTTACAACATCGATGATAGGGTGACATTCATGGAGGTTCTAGTGGAGAATGAGGATCGATAGGAGCGGGTCCTACGTGGATGGTCGATTCCTCTGGTGCGCATTCGCTGGCAGCACGGGAACCTCTAGGAGAGCACATGGGAGCGGGAGGCTCAGATGCATGCTCAGTACCCCCATTTGTTCCCTTAGTATGTTTTGTAGCTTACGGGGACGTAATTAAATGAGGTGGGGATAATGTAAAGACCCGTAAATTTTGTGGAATTTTTTTTAATAGACGGGAATTTTACGCGTCCGCAGTTTCTGACGACACTTGATTCCGAGGCCCGATGTTCCCGGAATCAATTTCTGATGTTTTGATCGGGTACGTTCAGTAAACGTACGAGCAAGATTTTTATATCTTTTGAACCATTGCTTGGCATTGAAATCTGAGGACACTGATGAACTAGAAGCGCCGACATTCGCTTAGAGAGACCTTTACCACAATTTCGTTTTATCAAGAACAGAAGTTAATTTTGGCGGTTTCTTAAACAAATTTAAAAAAATATGACTAACATATTTTTATATAAGTGGTGGTTTAATCCTCCAAGGGGATGTTGGAGGTGGGGCCCACCCCCACATAACCTCCCATGGGAGGATATTATGTGGTGGGGCCCACACGAGCTCAACCCCCTTGAACCCCCTTAACCCTCTTTAACCCTTGGAATTCCCATAACTTGTTAAAACTCTTCACTTTCCACCTCCCCTCTTAATGTGCCAACTCACTCTCTCAATTAACTAACTAAACTTGAAATTAATTATTTGGATCTTTTAATTTGAATTAATTTGAATTCATTATGTGAGCATAATAATATGTGTTATATTATTATGGTTGGGGTTGGCATATTTTTTCCCTTTGTTGGGAGAATTTGTGGAGCTTTGTGAGAACTCTTGTAGGAATGATATCCTCTCAACAAAGAACGCCTGTCTCCTCCGAAGAAGGACGATGTCGTCTCCTTCCATTCCAACCGAGGAAAGAAAGGGAAGATTCCTCCCTCGAAGAATGTCACCAATGACAATGTCATCCCCTCCCGAAGTCAATGGAACAACATCCGTATTTCGCGACATCCGTCTTCCACGACTCGTCAACGTACAACGACAAATACGAGGTAGGGGGAGATTGGATTATTCATTTTATGTATGAGTTATATTCTCATTTCCTCATAGTGTGTTGTGATCTTGATGCCTAATGTTAACAACGTAACGAGGAGGGCTCAGACCGCACAAACACGGACCGACCCTCCCACCCCTTGTTATTGTTCTTGTTGTGTTGACGACGGAGGCAGATCGTGGAAGAGGCTGACAGGGCAATGGCCGCTGTTGGACCACGCAAAGAAAAGCTGCGGCCAAGCGGGCTGCGGCGCAGCTGGAAGGGTGCGGGGCCGTCGTACCGTGCCAGAGGAGGGCCGCGGCCAGGACAAGCCGTGGTGGAGGAAGCACGATGTCGTCGCGCCATGCCGGTGATGCAGAGCCGCGGCCAAGCCGGGCTGCGGCGGAGGGCGCGATGCCATCGCACCAGCCGCGTGGAGGGACCGGTGGCCGCTCGGTCCACAGGACGACCGTTCGGTCGATCCGGGCGGCCCACTGGAGAACCGTGACACACGTAGGTGCCACATGCATGAGGGTGCAACCCGTTTCCACGGGCCACTCAGCTGGGTGAACCTGTCAGCCGCGTGCCAGCCGGGCTTGAGAACCGCGGCACCTGCAGGCGTCGTGTGAGGAGAACCATGGCCCGCATCCATGGGCAGCGTGCATTGGACCGAACCGGCGGGCTACGGCCGGACGGGCAGAGGAGGAGGTGGCGCCACGTCGCGCCGCCAGGTCAACTGGATCAGCCCGAAGTGGGGGCCGGGTCTGCATGTGGGCCTCTCCCCACCAGGACGGGCCGACCCCCAGCCAAGCCGGGTCGGGCCAACCCGCCAGCCCACTGGACTTGACGGGCTGGAACCGTCATCGCTTAAATGCAGATATCTCCAAGACCGCACGTTCGATTGACGTGCCGTCTACGGAACTGGGACCATCACAACGAAGCTGTCCTTTTGGGATACTCTTAGTGAGTTTTGGACAATTTTGGAAAATGGCCAGGTTTGGATCAAGCGTAAATCCTACCAGGCCCCTGGAACGGAAATTCCAATAACTCTCAGACTGGGCGTCCGATTGACGCACCGTCTATCACGTTGGGTTCCTTATTATAATATGTAACTATGAGAAACATCAACTCAGGACTTTATGATAGTTTATGTATCGAAACTTGGATCGAGGAGCGGACTCTCCCGGAATCGAGCATGTTGTGTGCGGGAACCCTATGGCTGGCTGCGACTACGATGACTATTGTACCAGAATCCTCCATGGGTTCGACAATGATGACTACTGTACCGGAATCCTCCATGGGTTCGGAAATGATGACTAATGTACCATAATAATTCATGGGTTCAACAATGATAACTACTGTATCGGAATCCTCCATGGGTTCGACAATGATGACTACTGTACTGGGATCCTTCGTGGGTCCAAGAGTTTTGAATTCTGTTCCTGGATCCTGTGTGGGTCTGACAGAATAGCTGGTCCTATATCCTATGTGGGTCTGATAGCATAGTTAATCCTGTATCCTGTGTGGGTCTGACATCTCAGATGAATCATAGCTGGTCCTGTATCCTGTGTGGGTCTGACAGCTTAGCTGGTCCTGAATCCTATGTGGGTATGATAGCTTAGATGAGATAGCTGGTCCTGTATCCTGTGTGGGTCTGACAACTTAGCTGGTCCTGTATCCTATGTGGGTCTGACATCATAGATGAATCAGTGACTATATCTGATCATCTCTATCTCTCTATAATAGATGAATACATGTGTGAGCTGATTCATGTATTTCAACCATTATCATCGTGGTGATCGAGTTTACTTCCTTTGTGGAATGCGTTGTGCTTGGGCTCGAGAGTTGGAGCCGGACTGTGAATGATAACATAGGTATATGTATGGGAATATACCTAAGTAGGGTTGTTTGATACTTTGTGATCATATATTTCTTTGTGGGTTATCCTTGTTGGATATTGTGAGACCTTGAGGGTCTCAGGGTCCCTTCTACGTGTCATTATACTCACACCGGCACGTGCTATGCCCGCACTTCATTGTGTTGGTTGCAGACAATGGACAACAATGATCGAGGTAGAGAGTTATAGAGCTGGACAGTACCCAGAGGTGGACCACTTGGAAAGACATACACGGAGCGGACGTATAGACATGGGATGCTGAGGAGGCCATATGTACCCACACTTCATGTGGGAATTCCGAAGAACAACTCAGTAGTTTTTGTTGTACTTTACTGCAGTTGTACTATCTTTTCAGTTGTATTGTTCTTTACTATTGGGCTTATATTTCTGGCCCCTATAATTTCAGCACCTTCTTTTGTATACAGATTTAATCAGTGTTTACTTCTAGTTGCGCACTCTGTTGTTTTTTACTTATTAAGGACAATGCCTTACCTTTTTATCGGGATTACGCCTTTGGTGCTAGTCGCCACCCCCTGGCCTATAGAAGGCGGTCTTGGGGTAGTCACATCACGAGCCCCGAGGACGGGTCGTGACATATACCTATAAACAGTCTTCATGATATTATCCTCCTTCCCCCTTAGTTGGTGATATCCTTCCCCTATATCGATCATAGTGAACAAACATGCTCCCCTTAGCTGTTCGAAAGACCATATATCATCGGGACTAGGTAACAGTTTAAGAGTATTAACTGATTCATACTCTGGTAATATATACAGATCTGTATACCACAATCTTCCTTCTTGGCAAACAAGGCCGGATCACCCCACAAAAACACACTATGATAGATAAATCCCTTATTCGTCATATCGTTAATCTGAATCCTTAACTCTCGTAGCCAAGAAGGTTTAATTTCATAAGGATCCATTAAAATTTTTGAATCACCAAGATGTAATTCTATCCTCAAATAAATATAACATCGATGGGGTATAATCACGTCCTCCTTGAAAAAAAAACCATGAACTCCCCAACAACATTGGGAAGACCCACAATATCAGCGTCCACAAATTCTACTAACTTATATTATTATTATACAATTATAAGTTTTAAATATAAAACATATAATGAATTAATTATACTGGAGGGTATAAATAATTATATAACTATCGTAAACTATATGTATAAATAATAAAATTCCATTCTTAAAACTAATTCACTGATAAAATTCAATTAAAACTCCTAAATAACTAATAAAAAATTGTTTTAAAAAACATTTCTTTTTTTTTCCCTATTCATTTTTTATATCATAGTTTTATAATAATATTGGAAAAATTTATTGATAATATGTATAATAAAATAATTTATGATACATCGATTAGTTATTACCTAATAATTAAAAAATTTATTTTATTCTTAGAATATACATTTTCTATAAAATTTTCATTCTGTCTTATAGAGGATTATATTAAAAATATTTTTTATCCCTTTTAGAAGTTTGATTAATAACACAGAGTAGTGTATTTTTTTATCATTATTTCAAATTAGGTAATAAGGAAAATTTCTCTTTTTTCATAAAAATAATTCACTAATATGAATTTCATTTCTACGATAATGGTAAAAGATATATTTTTTGGGATTTTTTTTTTCAGAAATAGTTTTTTATAAAATAAATAATATTATATTAATAAGAACTATAATATGATGTTCAAAAATATAAAAAATTATTAATAATAATTTCATTAATAATTAATTAAAAAAATAACAGGAACTATTAATATTTAAAAAATCATTTCTCTAGAAAATTAGTTTTCTCTAATTATGACATATTTTTTTATCAAAGATAATTTTTATCTCATTAATTAATTTAATAAAATCAATAGAGTCCCAATTTGTAATTAAACCACTGGATCTGTCCAGGAGGTGCAATCATATATTTATTGTAATAACATAATTAATTTTGTTAATTTTGTATCATGGTAAAATAGGAAAAATGATTATCTTAATATGGGTCGAATTTTAATAAATAAACTAGACATAAATTCCCTCTAGATGATATTATTTGGGTTTTAAATATAATTAATAATATAAAAAAATTGAATAACTCTAATGAAATTTGATTTTCCTCATCACATACCAATGAATTCAAAGGAAATGTACTGATTCTTCACCAATAAAAGGATTCTACCTCCACACACATCAATCCACACATACACTTTAAAATATAAATTATTCATGTCACATTTTACCACTATAAGAATACATTATAGCATTTGGTATCAATTTTTTCACTATAATGGGAAATACATCCTCGATTTTAAATAAGTAATTCAAGAGAAGACTCAATGTTTTAACAAGGATAAATATCTTTGGTGTATTTTGATAGTTATGGTAAGATTTTTGTATCTCAATATTTTATATTTGACACATATTTCATATAGAACACTTTTTTTATTGTGTGTGGTGTATATACTAATTTATATAATTCATTCATTATACATTTCATAAAATTTAAAATTATTACCAATGTATTTGAATTTATGTTTGTTAAAGAATTTTATATCATCTGTCTCTAATGTTATAAGGGTTTTTTCTAACTCACTTCATGTTCATTGAGTAATATTAATTATTCATGATATCTATTTATAAAATTAATCTATATTCTTTGGTGTATAATTTCATTTGATATTCATTCATTTCTGTATCTGTTAAATATAATTTGAAATTCGATCTTATTCAATGATTAACTTCCCACTCATTATATTTTACCAATTTTGATAATAATCATCATCTTATTTAATGAACTTATTTCCTCCACTTAAATATTAATTCCAACCACCAATGTGTCATCTATTATATTGATACCCAAAAATTTTATTATCTCTTTTGATCTTCATGATTATATTTATCCTTTTTTAAATATAATATTTATTATTATTTTATCAATGTTGGTTAAAATAGTAGTATCTAAAATATTAAAAAAACATTTCCTTTCACGATCATTTAATTTGTAATCCAATCCAAACTTCTTCATAAAATTAATAACGTATATTTCAAAACCAATTTGAAGAATTCATATTAATGTACTATTTTAAAAAAAAATTCATGATAGCTTCTTGAAAATGATATTACAATTTATCCAAAAACCTCATCATTTTTAACAATGATATATAATGAATTATAAAGTCTATTTTTAAATTTCACTTTCCATTTTAAACTCTAAATCATCAAATGTATGATCTCTATTATAGTTATGTTCCATGAATTATCCTATAAGTTATCTTATAGTAATTATCATTTTAGGATTGATCTAATGGTATCAAATTGTAAAATTAATTATTTCTTTTTTTATGTATTACCTTTTCATGGTTCTCTTATTCTAAATCACTTTTTTCATCTATGTAAAAATATTTTGGAAATTGAGTTATGAAACCTATTACCACTTGTACTTAGTTGAATCGTATTCCCCATAAATGTAATAATAATCAATTGAAACAATAAATACCATTAAAATAATGAGATTCATGATATTATATTTATAATTTCTAGTATACAAACACCATACAAAAGAAATATTCAGCGAATAATTTATATATCTCATAGGTGTAATGTTTAGACAAGAAATCCTTATCATAAACTTCCCTTTAGTTTAATATAATTTTTCATCCAGTACTATGGTTTAAATAATGTCATTACATAATTATAAACATAAATTATAGAAATTAAATGGTATTAATGATCTTAATATTTTTTAAATGGTCCCGTATATAATTTTTTTAACATGAGTATGATTTATTTGATCAAATGTTAACAGTAAATGATTAGTTTATTCTGTTTTTTTTTCAAATAAGATAATCTAGTTCCATATTATTTACTATTATGAGAATATATCAGTTCAAGAAAATTAAATATGTTTTAATATAACTATAATATCTAATTTAACCAAAAAAAAGTTGTATGACTATCCAGGAAGTCTTTAAATGAAAATGAATAGAATAATTATTTTTAAAGATGATTAGCTAGGGAAATTTTGAAAATAGTTTTTTTGTAACAGAATGAGAGGATGTACTAAAATGGGTGGATATAAGATATTAAATTATAGATAAAAAATTAAATTATAACATATTATGGGATTATTATTACTTTATGGATGAAATAGATTAGGAAAAAGTGGTAGAAGAAAATAATGTTGGAGAGGTGTTTTAAAAAACATATCTATTAAATATAACCTCTTTGGAAGACCCAAGAATGACCATGGATTTGGAATTTTGGTGAAAAAAGTAGAAAATAGATGTGGGGATAGTGAAAAACATAGATTAGGTCATATATTTTATATTAATCAAGGCTTCTTAGTGAAATGTTGGTGATGAGGGTTTGTATTAATACTTGAGCAGAGGTGGGTTTAAGGGATTAAAATAAAAAAAATTATATTTAATTCTATCAACATTGATTTGGAATTAATTTACATTACATTGGCTAAAAAATTAGTTTTCAAAATTAATCCCATAGACACAACTAAAAAGTTATTTTTTAAAGTAAAAGGATCAAAAGTCAGATATGTTTTTTTATAAACATTTAATGTGAAATATAGTATATCCATAAAAAAATTATCTATTGATTTATAATTAAAATAATGATCATTTAAAAACATTTAATTTAATTATGTTAAGAAATTAGATTAATGATCATTATTCAATTAAAGCTCAGTATTTCTAACTATTCTTGAAAAATAAATCTTATTAGAATAATACCAAAAAACAAGCCTAAGAAAATTTTGATATCCCACATTTAAAAATTATTTTTATTATATAAAATAATATTTATAAAATTTTCAATATTTTGATTTAAACCACTTTGGAAATTAAAATGCGACAAAATTAACTTTTCTAAAAATATGTATTTTATGAAAAAATTTTATTTAATTCATATATCAATCTTATGAATTTAATTTGATGAAAATTTTTATAAAAAAATTTGTATATATGAAAAAAAATTAGTGATTTTTTTCCATTAATATTTATTAATTAAAATTATTAATTTAAAATTTCACTGTGGTAATAAAAAAAATTCCAAGAAAAACCGATCGTCTAAATTATTATTTTTTATTTCCATTTCAAATTATTTGTTACAGAATTATATAATTTTATAAACATGTGTAAAATATGTTGTTTTAATTAATTTAATATCATTCATTCCCACAAATCCAACAACTATGTCATAACTATAAAAATTAAATAATAATATTATTATTTTTGTTTATGTGTAGTGTTCTATAAAACATAATCTATTGAATAGATTAAATATAAAAGATATTTAAATAAAAACACGGGGGTTAATATTCTCAAAAAAATTATGAGCACAATTTTTTTTCTCATATAAAATCAAAGGGTGATACTTAAAAACAACTTCTTTTGAAATCTCTCATGATTATTAGTCTTAATAAATCATCCCCTTATTAAGAGGGAATGATAAATGTGTTGGTTAACCAAATATTCTGCTCAAAAATAGGTCAACATTATTGAGAAGTGAAAAAATGGGATATTGTAGGGAAATCTTACTATCATGTCATGATGGAGAGTGATATTAAACACATTCATTAAAAAGTTAACGGTAAAAAAACCACAAATTATTGATGAATTAAAAAAACTGATTTCATAGTATTAAATGTAAACGAATAACATTTTTCTTCCATAATAATTTTCATAGGGTTCAAGGATTATTTTACTCTATAGATGAACACTTGAGAAATTATTCTTACATGATTTATTTCCATTTCTTAAGCATAATGTTATTATTTTGGTTGTGCATTGATATATTTCTAATTCTTCTATGATACAAGGAAATAGATATTCCTGATGAATTTTTATTCCTGATGCACTATTAATGAATGATATTATCAATAATTCATTTCTACATTCTCTAAATATTTTCCACAAAAATGTTATATCATGTTATCCAATATGAAAAATCAAACCTTAAACAAAAATAATAACATATAAATTAAACATAATCCTCTCTATATGTAGTTAACTATGTGATTCATCCAAAATAAATAAATAAAAATTCATATTCCAAATATTTATAAGGAAGGTTCCATGATTTACATCATCATCATTGTTTTTCAAAACCAACATGATGTAAATAATTTGGTCACATACCAAATATATGAATACCATGATAACTATAAAATATTAATTAAAAGAATAATCATTCTAAAAATAGTAACATGTTTTTTTAAATATATTATATAAATAAAAAAAATTAGTAGACCATGAAAATTTGACATAAAACATCCAATAAGTAACCATTTTCGGTGTCAGAATACTATCCCATAAAAATATCTTAATTTCAAAATCAAGCACATATTAATGTTATTTTCACCAAAATAATATTTTTTTACAATAGATAAAATTTCCATAGAATTACTTCTCTTGTTCAATGGTAGTGATCAAGACATGCTTCTAAATACTTGATAAAAAATTACTACAGTATGATCCTTATACATATCCTTATTCTTACACCTAGAGAATTATTGATAAAAAAAATTCATGAATCCATGTACATAGGAACATTAACAATTTAACATCATTGTTAATATATTAACTATTTTTCATTATATTATTCTATAATACCACTTTCCTTTCATATTCCATTTGTAGTGTATCCATCATCAACATCATAACCATTAATTGTAAAACCATTCTAATTCATTTCATAATTTTCCCCATGTAACATAGAATTTAATAACCCCCAGATTTTACACATTAAAAAAAAATTATCCATTGATAATACCTTAGTGGGACCATTATATAAATGTTTTTATTTTTCATTGGGAATTACTTGTTTCTATGCACCATTTTTATACCCAAAACATCTTTATGTTCATCTAATACATTCACATATTTGTTTTTTCCCAAATTATTAATATACAGGAAACCATATCATCCTTTTATCTATGGATTCAACATCCCTTTTTCTCAGATAACATTATCCATATATTCTAATATTAGTATGGGAGTTGGATATAGTGCATATATATTGAAAACAAATCCTAAATAATCATTTTATTCATTATTCCATTCATTATCTTATTTGGTTTCTCATCAACATATTATCTGTCAGATTAATCAACATATGAATTCCTTATAGTTAAATATGTTTACTAAAACCAAAATCTCATTTTTATTATTACTAATCATAGTGAAAAATATAATTGTGTTGAATAATTTTTTATAAGAATTCTATATGATTCTAATTTTTTATTCTATGCATACTTAGGTTTATCCTTGTTTATCCATTTTTATTAAATAACTTATAGGAACATATATATTACATATAAAAATCCATTAATCAAATAATATTATTAAATTTCTTAATCAATGTGTTCCTTAATCTAGTTTCCAATGTATCTACTAAACTGTCTCTAATACCGACTATAAAGAATCAGACTCCAGTAGCCCAGAGATAGTACCCTACATTATTACAATTGGTATATATACAAATGATCACATCCTAAAGAAAAAAATGTTTTAGTATTATGGGTAAACAAAAAGCATATATGATATCCATTTTACATTGGGAAAAGAAAATAAAACATAATAAAAAATAAATTCTAAAAATTTTATCCCTGAAAACTCATTCTAGGATCTCTTCTTCAAACCCTGAGGAGAGGGAAAAATAGGGTGAGCTCAAATGATATGTAATGGTTAGGTAAATTATATGTAATAATAATTAAATTATAATAATCAATATATAAATGTAAACAATATAATACACATTCCATGTAATTAGTAAATAGTGAATGAGAATGAATCCATAGATATTTTTCATAGTGAAAATCATCTGGATAGTAATAAGTGAAATGATGGAAATTCATATTCCCTGATATCTAAATTAACAAGATATATCTTGTATATAGTTACTCCAATATAATTATAATTTATAGTTAATGTATCTGGGTATACAAAAATATAATTCTTCTTGAAAGAAAACCTGAATGGTTTATTATCAACTGATTTATTCTAATATGAATATTGATGCATCAAAGGTCTTATATCATTCTATCCCAAACCCATGTCTTTCATATCCAAATCATTCCAAATTTATCGAATAGTGAATTTAAAATTTTATTTTTAAATCTATGTGTCCCATAACACATTTATAAATATTAAAACCATGATGACATAATGATTCATGATATCATATATGAAAGGGACTGTATATACACCTTATTAAAGAATGTGGGTGTATACCATAAAAATATTCCTCAATTGAAGTAGATTAATAAAAAGTCCCAAAAAAATAAATATATTATGTTTATTGACTGTAAATATAGATAAAAAAGCTAATATTATTCATGAGATAAACAATCTTCATTTAAAAAATTACAATTTCATGACCAAGTCAATGAAATTGAAGTTTAACCCAATGAATGAAAATTGAGTTTTGAAATATATTACCACTAGTAATGAGTCGAATATTGTTCCCTATAAAAAATTGTCAAATTAATAATGTAAAACCGTTATTATATTTTTTTAATGATAATATATATAATATAATAGTATTCAAACACCACAATGATGAGATATTGGTGTATAAGGCATATATCACTTACATGTAAACGTGTGTTGATAAATCATTACCTTACACTTCCCATTAGTTTAAAATAATTTTTATGCTTTTATAATGGTTTAATTAATGTTATTGATAAAATACAGAACAATATTCAGTTTTATAATACATTAAATTACCATTTTATAACTTCATACTATTGATTCACTAATAATATTTAATGTTTTATATTATATTGGGTATTTTTATTTCATGGTTTCCTGATTGGTTCATTTGTGTATAAATATTCGTTTTCTTGTAAAATATAAGTACCGCATAACATGTAGCAGGATAAATAATTTCATAAAATGTTAATGACAAATTATTAGTTTACTTTGGTTGTTTTTATGAACATCATGAACTTATTTAATATTATTTACTATTATGAGTAAATATTATTTCAATAACATCAATTTGGTTATAATATACATATTATAATATTAATTAATAGTCCAAATGGTTTTATAACATGATATTAAGGTGATAATGGGATATAAACAAAATCACTATTCACCAATATGATTAACCAGAATAATTAATGTAATATTTATTTTAGTTGAATTGAAGGAGGTAATAAAACCAGTGGATATAGTATATTCCACTAGAAACATAAAATTTCAATATTTACACAATTTTTTAATTTTTATTATTTTGTGGATGAATGATATTAGGAGAAAGTAAATGTAGAAAATAAAATAAGAGAGGATTTCTTAGAAATTACCTATTAATTATCAACTCCATGGAGGAACCCGTGAAGACCTTAGATTTCAATAGTTGGTGATAAAAAAAGAAAATTGAAGTGGTTATTGTGAGTTTAAGAGATTTAGGAATATATTTTATGATCTTTATGGCTTATGAGTTGAAATTTGGTGGTGAGGGGTGGAATTTATAATTGAGGAGAGGTGGGTTTAAGTGAATAAAATAATAATTATTTTATATTTAATGAAAACCACATTGAGGAGGGATTAATTTCCAAGAATTGGGTGGATAATTAATGTTTTAGAGTATGGTTATGGTTTATAAATATCTCATTTGACCATTAAAGGATATGGTTTTAAGGAATTTTATGCCAATACCATTATATCATTAACCTATTTCATTTTTACCTATACCACGATAAATAATTTTTTACACTTGTAATTTTTTTATGATATAAAATTAAATTTTATTGACAAACAAATTTATACCTTATGATTAAAAATATGGAAATAATTTTCCTATCTTAATTCATGTAATTTGAAAATTTATATTTAAAATTAATCCTTTTGGCATAAAAATAGAGCTTTTAAAAGTGAAGTATTAAAAATATTGAATTATTTTATATAAAACTTCATTATGAAATTGAATAAAATTACCAAAATTATATTTACATATATATAATTTAACTAGTTATTCATTAAAACTATTTTAAAATATTAATTAAATAAATAAATAATTTATACAAAGAATTAGTTTTCAACTAAAATTTAATATTTTTAACTATTCAAAAAATTGTATCTTTTTGAAAGAATAAAAAAACTCACCCAAATAAAATTTTATTATACCTCTTTAAAAAATTATTTTCATTATTTTAAAAATAATAATAATATAAAAACATAGTTTGAAAATAAGCGCCTCATTAAAATGACAAAAATTTTCATTTTAGATAAATAGGGATTTTGTGAAAAATATTGATTTATTTAATATATTACCAATATCAAACATGTTGGCTGAATTTATCAAATAATTTATTGAATATATCCCATAAAATTTTAATTAATATCTTTGAATAATTGATATTAATTCAATTTATTATTATAAATTTCCTATGTGGTCAAAAAAGAGTTTTTATTAAAAAACATCTCTTATATTCAATTGGTTATTTGTTTTATAATTAATTATTAACCAATGAAATATTTTTATAAACATGGGAAAACTATATTTTAATTTTTTTATTTAATCTCATTAATTCCCTCAATTCTATTCGCTAAGTAAGAACGTTGGAAATTAAATAATAATATATTATAATTAATAAGCATGATGTTCTTTATAACATTAGTTTTATAATATATTAAATTTAATAGTGAGATACCATAAAATAGTAGGGGATTGAATGAAGTGTGAACCCATGTTTTCCGAATTGAATATTTTCACACACTAGGAAATGATCGAGTCAAACCCAATGCATACGTTACAATATTATCAAACTTAGGTACAACCATTCAAAATCCAAATCCAATTGTAGTATCCAGATGAAGATGTATTCCAATTAAAATTATATTAACATTTCCAAAAAAAAAATCTGATGTCTCCCTATACATATTATTATACACAAATATTTTACTATATTTATGTAAAATAACTAAAAATGGATAAAAGTTTTCAATGATGAAATATTTAATGACCGATGTTATCTTTATAAAAATATTACTTTTTGTATGATTAATATGAAATTAATTTCACAAATACATTCCCTTGGAAAATAATAGATTATTTTATTTGAAACTGTCTATACAATCATCTTATTTCATGATTTAACTTCAACATCCCCAATAATAATATCACATTTTCATACTCTTCATAAAGATAAAAATTATAAAAAAATTCTTTATAGATTTGGTAAATGAACCATAATAATGTGGTTGATCACATTATTATAAAGGGTAATGAAGGGATATATAAATAATCATGTAAAATTTTCCAAAAGGGTATGAGAACATGATTATAAAATTTTAAAAAAATACCTATAAAACATAAATTATAATCATGAATCATAGAATATATCTTTACAGTTCATAAGACAAGAATACTAAAATGAATAATTGAACATAAGATATAAGATAATAATTTGGACAAATAAATATAGAAGAAATATGATTATTAAATATTGTGAACAAGTATGAATAAAAACATGTTCACTCATTAAGTTAAAAAAATGTGAATAGTTATGTGTAGAAACATTTTTCCATCAATACAGGTTGACTGATAACCTCATTAATATCAATTTAGATCTATAATTTAACTTATAGTCATGAAACTAGTTCCACACATAAAAATATGGACTCTAAATCTAGGTACGTTCATAAAAATATGTACATGAATCCATGTCCATGTATATCATTAGGAACATGAAATCATATTCTTTCTTAATATAATCATATTATGACTTTTCCATCACATCCCACTATATTAGATAGATATAACATGCTTATCCAACCTCAGTTAATAATAGACCATTCGTCCTCAATTTATAATTGAACAACCCTTCAAAAAAGATTCCATATATATGTCTACCATATGATCATAAAACATTTCATCATATTATACTTCATTGAAATAAATATATTTTAAAAACATTTTTTCATATCATAATCCATGGAGAATAAGTGGGTTTAAAAAACATTTAATAATTCCATCATATGATAACCCATGTAAGAGGACCGAGTTTCATCCATATATTTTCATCATATAAAAAAATATCCATAGAAAGAATAAGGATGAAATAACAATATTATATAAAAATTAAAAATTAATTAACATTAAATAATGTCCTCTTAGATGGAAAATAATTTTGAAGTATCACATGGATCATTTAATTGGTAAAATACACATTAAACATTAAAAAAACTAATTTAAAATTTAATAATTTCCCATAAATAAATTAATTTTTTTTAACAATAAAAATTTGATAAATTAAAGGATGATTGAAAACATTGGTTTTTTATGAAGGATGAAAAATATTATTAATTAATTACATGATAAAACCAGGATTCTATTCACATTATTTGTAAAAACCTAAAAATATACTTCTTCCAAAACAACAACAATATTCATTTTAATACATTTCTTGACAATTAGAACTTAATTAAAAATATATTTAAAAATATACTAGATAATTGTAAATTAATTCTTTATAATATTTTTAGAAAATGTTGGCACGGATGAGAATGTATTTTCATATGAATACAGAAATAACAACAGTTTTTAACAAAAAACATTATTCCAATAAATTGAGAAATTAAAAATGGGATAACAAAATGTGAAATTTCGTTCCATATAAAAAAACATAAGATAATAATAAAAAATATTTTCATGGGATATATGTCATAATATTTTATCATCGAATGTGTAATCAGAAATATTTATGAAAAAATAAATAATAACAGAAAGCCTTTTCCACTTTAGTGATATATGAATTATAGGACCCCTAAAATAAGTAAACAAATAAATATTTTCTATCCACATATTTTCATAATAATTATCATTGAACACATTATTAGATTGAATATATAACACATACATGAAATAAGTGGTGATTATGGCTTTTGTACCATAGAAATTAAGTTTAGATGAAAATCCCTATACAACAATAAAAGCATTTGAGTCATAATCCAAATTTAGTAAGACAATAAATTGAATCATTATATATAATTAAATTAATTATATTAATGATACTATATTTAAAATGGTCTTTATATAAAATACCGAGATGAAACCAGTGGTGACTATTGTAACATCCCACGTAAATAAAGAACATGAAATTTTTCATATTTAATAATTTTTTTAATTAAATATTAATTCTAATTTAAAGGGGACACTTGTTCAATGGAGTACTCGATATGCAACAATGAGTTTCTTTGAAATCTTACGTTCCACACTAAAAATATAATATTATTATTTTAAATGGTAGTTAACGCCTATACGCTGTGTTAGCGGGAATGAACATAACTAACTAAAATATGATTATACATGTTTTTTAAATGTTTTTACATTTATCTAGTAAAATTTAGATGCATAAAATAAGAAAAGAATCCGATTTTAAGCATGAATACTCTAATATTCACTAAAAGGACAATTTACTGCCTTTTGAAGGAGAAACCTCATTAAATATAGTTTTGGTCACTTTTATATGTTCCATTTGAAAAAATAACATTCTTATTTAGAATTGGGACATAATTATTTACTTTGGGTAAAATTTTGGTATTTTTTTGATAAAATTCATTTTTTGATGAATAGTAAAAAATACTGTATTTTTTATTCAAATCTGCATTTTAATCTAATTTATTTATATGGTTATATTATCCTTTTAATTTTTTTAAAGTTTAAATAGATTATATTTTTACCCTTTCATCCAATGGTTTTCATTGGAATTAATCTCACTTTGAAAATGGACATAAACATGTGTTAATCTTTTAACATATATTGTTTCTTAAAAACACGCTATTTGTTTTGACAACGAGAATTACTTTTAAATTAATTAATGCAACTTGTATGTTTTGAATTTTGTAAAATCTAAATCACTTTTTAATATGGAATATCAAATATATCTTAGGAGTAATTTTTTGTATTTTTCTGAAAAACATCAATTTTTGAAGAATAGTGAAACCACTAAGTAGTAGTTAAAAAACTAAATTTTTTATTTAAATGAGATTTTAACTCTTATGTGAATTGAATTTTGAAAACCTAACATACATGGTTGTTTTTAGTAATTAAAATTTGGTTCAATAAGATGAAAATAATTTTTTGGTGAATAGTAACTTTTGACTTTTATTTACCGCAGTTAAAGGTAAATAGGGTAATTCAAGGTAAAAAGAATATTATAATAATACCACATTACCGTAAAACTTGTCATAACCTTATTGGATTAATCATGGAATACCATGGGCATCCTTGTGTCGTTTTTGGGACCCCATGGTGCCACTTGGGTGTGATAATGACACTTAAGAATAATTAATTTAAAGTAATAACAAAAATGACACAAACAAATATCTTTTTGTAAATTAATTTTTACATGGGTTTATATAAGTATTAGTTTCAACTATAAATATTCCATGGAAATCTACTAAGATTTCCTACATCATGGAAATTTTTTATATAATTTTTATACATCAAATAAATAAAATTATTTATGACACAAAAATGATGAAGTATATACCTCATTAATAAATGATTTAAATAAATAGAATTATAAATATTAAAATAACAACCAAAACCTGTCCAATTTTTATTGGATGAATTTATTTCTACCATGATTCATCTTAAATTCTAACTTAATGGGTTTTGGTTCTTTTGAAACTGCAATTCATTATATAATAAAATAATATTTTCACACTTTCCTAAAGAACCCCTCCTCCCCCTTATAAAAATCCCTAACTTATAACCCATTCCTCACACCTCTAAAGCCCCTTGGCTCATCCAAACCCTTCCCAAATTATCTCTTAATATCCCTCCATTCCTACAAGAATCCTTACCTTAGGCATAATTCACATCAAGAAGTCTTTTTGGTTAAAACCAAAGGAAGTTACCAGAATTAATGGTAACCATTTATCTTAAATTCTTTACTTTTATTTTACTTATCCAACCCCAAAAATCTTTTCATTCCTTTATTTTATAACAAAACCAGTATCCTCAATATACTAGGATTTTTTATGAGAAGTATTTGAACTACGCTTTCATACACCTCAATCTAATGGGTAAAGAACATATAGTTTCTATGGGTGGAAAACTATCACCTCACTAAATGATGATTGTTCGATTTTCTTCTACCCCCTCTTATTGTGGACATTATTATGGAAATATATTTATATATTATATATATTAATTTTAATTCTTCTTTATGCTTCTGTATTTTTAATTTATAGCATACCTTTATGGTTTCCATTATGAGTAAACGTGATAATTTCATTTGAGAAGTGCAGACTACCGCCCCTCAAAGTTATATGACTCGTTCGTAAAATATGTGGGACATATAAAGGATTTATTTATTGAAATTATATATTATATTATACTGGAATTATAATATAACTATATATCATTATGTTTTCATTCAATTAAAATATGAAATATAAATGAAAATAGCGTTCATGCGTACGTACGACTTACCGTCTCCATGAACGGTGCATTTCATTTTTTATCTCCAAATGTTATGGACTATTATAAATACTTATATATACTAGATATATATGATATATATGATATATAAATCATGAATATCATTATGGAGATAATTTACACTTGACCACATGGAAAACTTGTAATTATATGGTGTT
Organism: Viscum album; assembly: GCA_963277665.1. Classification (NCBI taxonomy): domain Eukaryota; kingdom Viridiplantae; phylum Streptophyta; class Magnoliopsida; order Santalales; family Viscaceae; genus Viscum; species Viscum album. The sequence continues at coordinate 435,345,824 of OY728127.1, read as the reverse complement.
CATTTATGACTCAAGTACCAAATATCGACAAAATAACCATTATTAACTTAATTGATAACCTGATGTTTATAAAAAGGTAATAAGTGATATAAAAGAAATAATAAACTTTAAAAAGGGTTCTTACTCAAGTATAAATTAACATAAGTTTATTATTCATGAAGAACAAGGAGAAAACATGTCATGTAGGACACGAGGATATGGATTTCTTATCTCAATTTTAATTCTGTGAGATTTAGATTGTTCGGCACTTATTTATTTCATGTGGTGTATTTTTTACTACCATTTGATATATACTATAATTATTCTCTTTTTATTAATTGTATTATTTGATTACTTTGTGGGTTTTTAACATTTTATCATACAACTCGATTGAATTACAACATGGTAAGGGGTTTTATCTCACTTTTTATTCCCATGAGATTCATGCTATATTTGCCACTATTTCCTTTTGTGTAGAATATGTACTGCCCATGATTGTACTACTTGTGGAATATACTTTAATTTATGGGTATTTACATCTTCATTGTATGATACTTCTTTCATGGGGTGTATGTTTCCTAAGTTACCAAATCGGTAAGGGAACCTTTCACCCTATTCTTTTTAAAAGAATTATTTTTGTTATGTATTATAATAAACATCTTCCTATGTTGGGATATATTCTTATATATCCTTATTTAAATAAATTATATGTCCATGTGATGAGATACCCTTTTTATCTCTCATCAACTCATTTTCTAAATTCTAATGTGATGTCATTAGGCTTTCAAATTTCTGTAAGGGAACTTCTTTCCCAATTTCAATTCTTTAGGTTAAACTTATACTTATTCATTATTTCGTGCTATGAATATGTGTGAATAACCTCTATTTTTTTACACATAATATCCACTTATATTGGGTGTATTTTTATTCATAACACATAATTATTTCATTGATTTATCCTTAATTTAAGACACCGTCTTTCTAAGGGATTTCGTCTCAATTTACATTCCATTGAGACTTCAATGTCGTCATGAACCAATTCACTCTTATATGGTGTATATACTATCCTTTGGAATATTATATCATGAATCCATTTATTCTCATGATATTATAAGGTTCTGATTAAATTTTATTCCTCAAATATTTGTATTCAAGTGTCTCTCATTTTATTAAAAAGTCTTTAACTAAAATATCATTTCAAATGTTTTAATGATTTATTCTTATAAATATTTCTCCTTAATGTACATGTTTTAAAATTGGTTTTAAGGATTTATTTATATGTAAATTAATGTTTTCAAATGTTAATTTTTCTAAAATTTTCATAGTGTTATGGGACACTTTGATTCAAAAATCTCTTTATTAAATTTTTTAAATGCTTTTTGAAAAATGGTTTGATAAAGAATTGATTATGTAAATATCTTGAAATAATATATTATGATTCAAATGTTGAAATGTTATATTTCCTTTATTCTTGTGTTATGTGTTATGATTATGTTATGGTTATTGGGTAATGTTTACATATATGGGTGGTTCCGTGATAAACCTAGGGTGGGTGAGCCCGAGATAGCTCTCCAATGAATTGGGTAACGTGACAGAGGTAAATGTTAATGTTTCTCCTAAAAGATTTAGGCAATATATTGTGATGGGTATTGCAAATGTGACTCCCTATGTAGTTTTGAAATCTACAGTGTAAGTATGTTATGAATTCCATAAGTTACCTTTATTATTTATGACTTGTGTGTGTTATTCATAAATCATATGATTTCGTAAGGTATGTTATGATTGAAATGTATGGTTTCATTGAATTTTTTTATTGATTATCAAATGTTTCTTTTCATTATTTTATAACCCATACTGTGCTTTTTATGCTCTCCCGAGGTTTGAATTTTTTTTTACAGGACATAAAGATAAATAGGGCCAGGGATGAGATCAAGGAAAATTCTTGTTGTCTAAAACATGGAACTAGACATGTATCTTTTTTTAAGAGTTTTTATTTTATAAAAAATGGATACTATGTAGTAGATTCTACATGTAATATTCCAGTTGTTATGTAATAGTTATGGCCTAATTCTCAAAAAATCTAAACCAGAAAATATCCTCAATGTGAATTCTTGAAATAATTCAAGATTATGTAATGTTTAAGGGCGGGTCCTTACAGTTGGTATCAGAGGTCATTTTAGATAACATTTGAGGTTAGGGTGTTCTTTAAGCATATGTGACATTACCATAATGGTTAGGATTTTAGAAAGAGTCATATTTATTTTTGATAAAGTGAATGAGTTTAAGATAACACGAATAAGTATATCTTAGTATTTAACCTCCTCATAAGATTATATATGATGATTTTACTGATATACTCACGCTGACCTTTTTGGTTTTAGTAAATAGTTGGATCTAGTAGGCACTAAAGTAATAGTGGATGTGAAGAAAACTGGGATGGTTTTCTGAATGAGAAACTGAATGAAATGGGAGCTGCAATGAGAACTCTTGTGGTTATTATCAACCAACTATCTTGAGTCCTGATTGACCACCTGAACCTTGGTGATTTTTATAAGGCATCGTATTTGTGAGAAACAAATCCCTATGGAAGTTCTTGTAATAATCATAAAGGTATGTATGTTCAATAAACTATGTGTCAAGGATGTGTAAAGGAACACATAGGTTAATGATTCAATGGGATGGGATGATGCTATAGATGTGAAAATTAATGTCATAAAGAAATAACCTACCATAGAAAAAGGAAGAATCCAGTTGACTCTAGGAAAGGGAAAGAAGTTTTGTCAAAGGGATCAATTGAATGTTTTCAATGTGGTGTGCATGGTAATTATACAAACAGATGTCCTATGAAGAAGTTTCAGGAATGGGATCACCAGGATCGTACAAATATATGTTTACTAATACCTAATTCCATTCTGATTGAGGATAAAGAAACTGACAATAACCAATGAAATGTATGAATTATTTCTTAACATATGTTTTTATATTATTGAATATTAGGATATGATTCATGATTTAGTTTGTAGGAAAGAAGTATTTCAGAATAAATTGGAAAGAAATGGTTAATGGATCATGAAGAATTTTGAATGAGTAAGAAGTCAACATATAAGGGATTCAAGTGTTATGATAGATTTTAGGATGGTGAAATGCTTAAAAGTATTAAGGCTCTTTTGATGATGGGATTAAATTAGAAGAGTTTTCATAGTATGTGTAACCCTAATGATTGATATATGAAAATTTTATTCAAGGAATAATTATCTTTTCTTTTGGGGATGTAGTTATAAAGAACCATTTGGGTTTATATGATCCTTGAATTTGAGGCAATTACTGGTTAATACATTTTGGGATACAAAATAAAAGTTATTAGATAATTTTTATGGTTAAAATATGTTATGGTTATTTTTGATGAATTATATCTTTTTGGGAATGTTATAAAATTATAATTTTTTTGAAAAAGGACTACACGTTGACGGCGTGACAATTCGTCGCGTCGGACAAAGCTGCGGGAATCGAACCCACAACCAAAGAGCGACTGAGATTTATCACCTACCACTGGACTATGTGAATTTCCTGGTAATTATGACTAATTCAATTCAGTTATATGATTTTATGAATAAAGAATAAGTTGATATTGGGTTATCTATGGAAATGATTAACCTATCATAGATAATATGTGATTTAGTTAATTACATTTTAGTATGAGTCTTTAAGAGTAGTCGATGTTTTTGGAGATAAATGTTAAGATTTTTGTGGAGGACTATGTGATAAAATTCTTTTGAAATTTTGGGTTTCAATCATAGTATGGGTTAAATTGAAGAATTTATGGACAGTTGTTTATTGAATGGTCTTTAATGAACTTTTGGTATTGTTAGACAAATTTTCGAGATTAAGAGTAGTTTTTTTATGTAAAAGTTTATTCTTTTTAGGTATTATCTGATATTGTACTAAACATTTTGGTTTTGGTTGATGTATAAAGTCATTGGAAATATATAGTACATATTTTGTAGATTATGTGATACTCTAGAAGTTGATTCTAGTGATTTTAATGTGGCCAAGTCAGTTTAAATACTCATCGTTTGGAGAAAATATGCGTTTTTTGGTAGAAATTTTGTAAAGCATGAATGTATACATGACAAGTAAGTATGTTTCATTATGTTTTTAGTTATGATCATAAATAAATACATAAAATTTATGAAAATTAACTTAAAAAAAAACTTTTTATGTTAACTTTACCTACTGGGGAATCAAAGACCGTTTTACCCATCACATGTTTGTGATTTTTTGGTGGTTAATTTTCTACTAATCAAGCTTTCTATCACTCTACATCTAAACTTGATTGTTTGATCTCTCATCCATATCCATGTTTTCCTAAATGGAATCCTATTATGGGTTATCTCTTGTGACCTTTTTACTTCTCTTTCTTTCTTTTAACGTAATAGTTTTACTGACACTTTTATGATGTGAGACTTTTAATGAAGTTTCCATGCCCAGTTTTAAAATTGCGAGGATGTAATTCCCAAAAGGGGCAAAGGATGTAACATCCCGAGTAAATAAATATCATGATATTTTTCATATTTATTAATATTTGTGAATTAAATATTAATTCTACTTAAAAGGGGACTCTATGTTCAATGGCGTACCCGATACGCAACAACGGGTTTCTTTGAAATCATACGTTGCACACTAATAATATAATATTATTATTTTAAATGGTAGTTATCGCCTAGAAATTATATTGGATTGAATGATCAAAACTAACTAAAATATGATTTTACATGTTTGTTAAATGTTTTCACATTTATCCAATAAAATTGAGAGGCTTAAAATAAGAAAAGAATTCTATTTTAAGCATGAATACTTTAATATTCACTAAAAGGTCAATTTACAGCCTTTTGATGGAGAACCCTCATTAAATATAGTTTTGGTCACTTTTATATGTTACATTTGAAAAAATAAAATCCTTCTTTAGAATCAGGGCCTCAAAATTTACTTTGGGTCAAATTTTGGTATTTTTCTGGTAAATTCATTTCTTGATGAATATTGAAAAATACTGTATTTTAATTTAAAATTTCCTTTTAATATAATTTATTTATATTATTAGATCATTTTTTAATTGGTTTTAAAGTTTAATTATATTATATTTTTACCATTTAATCAAATGGTGGTCATTGGAATTAATTTCACGTTGAAATTGGACATAAACAAGTGTCAATCTTTTGACAGATATTGTTTCTTAAAAACATGATATTTGTTTTGACAATGAGAATTAATTTTAAATTAATTAATGCAACATATATGTTTTTAATTTTGTTAAATATAAATCAATTATTAATTTTTAATATAAAATATATCTTAGGATGAATTTTTGTAATTTTTCTGAAAACTTCAATTTTTGAAGAAGAGTGAAACCACTAAGTAGTAGTTAAAAAACTAACTTTTTCATTTGAATGTTATTTTACCGCTTATGTGAATTGAATTTTGAAAATCCAACATACATTATTTTTATTAGTATGTAAAATTTGGTTCAATAAGATGAAAATATTTTTTTTGTAAATAGTAAATTTTGACTTTTTTTCTCGCAGTTAAAGGTAAATATGGTAATTCAAGGTAAAAAGAATATTATAATAATAAAAAATTACCTTAATACTTTTTCTATCCCTATTGTATGAGTCATGGAAGATCATGTACATCCTTGGGTCTATTTTGGGACCCCATGGAGCCACTTGGGAGTGATTATGACACTTTAGATTAATTAATTTAAAGTAATGACAAAAACGACACAAACAAATATTTTTTTTAAATTAATTTTTAAATGAGGTTATATAAGTTATCATTTAGACTATAAATATTCATTATAAAGATAATAATATTTCATACATCATGGTATTTTTTTTAATTTTTATACATCAAAAAAATAAAATTATTTATGACACAAAAATGATGTTTTATTTACCTCATTAATAATGGATTTAAATAAATAAGATTATAAATATAACAATAACATCCAATAACTATACAATTCTTATTGGATGAATTTATTTCCACCATGAGTCATCTTATCTTCTACCTTAATGAGTTTTGGACCTTTATAAACCGACATTCATTATATAATAAAATAATATTTTCACACTTTCCTAAAGAACCCCTTCTCCCCCATATAAAAAGTCCTCACTTATAACCCATTACTCACACCTCTCAAGACCCTTGTATCATCCAACCCCTACCCTAATAATCTATCAAGATCCCTCTCTTCCTCCTATAATCCTTACCTTAGGCATAAGGCACTTCAAGAATTATTTTTGGTTCTAATAAAAGGGAGTAACGCGAATTAAAGGTAACAATTTCTCTTAAATTATTTTCTTTTATTTTACTTCTCCAACCCATAAAACTTTTCATTCCTTTCATTTATAACTAAACCTGTATCCTAAATATATTATGATGTTGTTATGAGAATTATTTGAACTAAACTTACACACACCTCCATCTAAGTGGTAAAGAACATACTGTTTCTGTGGGTGGAAAACTAACACATCACGAAACGATGATTGTTCAATTATCTCCTACTGCCTCTTATGGCGGCCATTATGATGAGAATATATTTATATATGATATATATTATGTTTATTTTTTCTTCATGAATCTGTATTTTTAATTTATTTCATACCTTTATGGTTTCCATAATGAGTAAACACGATAATTTCATTTGAAGAATTGCGGACTACCGCCCCCTCAAAGTGATATGACTTGTTCATACCATATGTGGGACATATAAAGGATGGAGTTATTGAAATTATATATGAAATTATACTGGAATTATAATATAACTATGTATCATTAATTTTTTATTCAATTAAAATATGAAATAGAAATTAAAGTAGTGTTCATGCGTACATACGGCTTACCGTCTCCCTAAACAGTGTATTTCATTTCTTATCTCCAAATGTTATGCAATGTTATTAATATATATATATACTTGATATATATGATATATATGATATCTGAATCATGAATATCATTCTGGAGATAATTTATTCTTGAACACATGGACAACTTTTAATTATAAGGTGTTTATTTTTTACTCAAGTTCCAAATATCGAAAAAATGACCATTATTAAAAATGATTAAATGATGTTTATAACATGGAAATAAGTTATATAAAAGGTATAATAAACATGAAAAATGGTTATTAATAAATTATAAATTAACTTATGTTTATTATTCAAGAATAAAAAGGAACAAACAAGTCAATTCGGACATGAGGTAAGGGATTTCTTATCTCACTATTAATTCCATGAGATTTCCATTTTTCACCACTTATATATTTCATGTGGTGTATTGTGTATAGAAATTTGATATGTACTATCATGATTATATTTATATTAATGGTATTATGTGATTAATTTTGTGCTTATTAACTTTTGGCCATACGACTCGATTGAATTACAACGTGTTAATGGGTTTTCATCTCACTTTTTATTCCCGTGAGATTCATGCTATATTTTCCACTATTTCCTTTTGTGTGTCATATGTACTACCCATGATTGTATTCCTTGTTGAATATAATTTAATTTATGGGTATTTAAATCTTCATTTTATGATACTTCTTTCATGGGGTGTTTTTTTCATAAGTTACCAAATCTGTAAGGGAACCTTTCACCCTATTCTTTTTAAAATACTTTTTTTGTTATGTCTTTTAATTTACATCTTCCTATGTTGGGATATGATCTTATATATCCTTATTGCTGTAAATTTTATGTCCAAGTGAGGAGATACCATTTTATCTCTCATAAATTCATTTTCTGAATTTTAATGTGATGCTGTTAGGCTTTCGAATTTCTATAAGGGAACTTCTTTACACAATTTCAATTCTTTGGGTTAAACTTCTACTAATTCAATATGTCATTCTATGAATATGTGTGAATACCATCAGATTCTTTTAAACTTAATATCCACTTATATTGGGTTTATAATTCTTTTTCACACATAATTATTTCATTGATTTATCTTTAATCTAAGGATACCGTCTTTATAAGAGAGTTTGTCTCAATTTACATTCCATTGAGACTTCAATGTAGTTATGCACCAATTCACTCTTATATGGTGTATATAATGTCCTTTGGAATATTATATCATGAATCCCTTTATTCTCATGATATTATAAAGTTTTTATTAAATGTTATTCCACAATTATTTTTATTCAAGTTTCTTTCATTTTATTAATAAGTCTTCAACTAAAATATCATTTTAAATGTTTTAATGATGCATTCTTATAAATATTTCTCAGTAATGTACATGTTTTAAAAAAATGTTTTAAGGATATATTTATATGGACATTAATGTTTTCAAATGTTACTTCCTTTAAAAGTTTCAATGTGGTATAGGACACATTGATTCAAAAATCCCATAATTAAATGTTTTAAATGGTTTTTGAAAAATAGTTTGATAAATATTTGATTAAATAAATATATGGAAATAATATATTTTGATAACAATGTGGAGATTTTATATTTACTTTATTCTTGTGTTATGTGTTATGATTATGTTATGGTTATTGGGAATTTTTTATGTATACGGGTGGTTCCATGATAAACCTAGGGCGGGTGAGCCCGAGATAGCTCTCCAATGAATTGGGTAACATGACAGAGGTAAACGTTAATGTTTATACTAAGAGATTTAGGGAATATATTGTGATGGGTATTACAAATGTGACTCCCTATGTAGTTGTGAAAGATACAATGTAAGTATGTTATGAATGCCATATTTTACCTTTATGATTTTTTATTTGTGTGTGTTATTCATAAATCTTATGATTTCGTAAGGTATGTTATAATTGAAAAATATGGTTTCATTGATTTTTATTTTTTGATGGGATAATGTTTCACTTAATTATTTTATATCCCTTACTGAGATTTTTATGATCATCTGAGGTTTTGAAATGTTTTTCATAGGAAATAATGACGAATAGGGTCAAGGATGAGATCAAGGAACATTCATGTTGTCTACAACATGGAACTAGACATGTCTCTTTTTTTAAGAGTTTTTATTTTATGAAAAATGGATACTGGGTAGTAGTGTATACATTTAATATTCAAGATGTTATGTAATATTTATGGCCTATTTCTCTAAAACTCTAAAATTTAAAATATCCACAATGTGAATTCTTGAAATAAATCAAGATTATGTAATGTTTAAGGGAGGGTCCTTACAAATGTGGTGTATGTCTCCCAGCAATAAATGAGGGACTGTAAATCCCTTACTATAAGTATCAAATTTTAACGTAGAGATTATAACCAAATTTATAATATATATAGGATTGTTTTAAATATATTATAGAACCATAATAATATATATCATACATATATTATTTATTTATTACTTTTTATTACCAATGTATTTATAATTCCTTGTTATCATTATGTTATGTGTAATATTCATATCCATTTCCATGTATGTTATAGTTCATTATTTTTATTGCATTTACATTGATCACGGTTAATTAATTTCCATAATGTTAAAACTAAAAATAATAACATATAAATTAAATATATACATATTTATTGACATTAAAAAGTGTTATAGATGGAATCTTAATTACATTCTTCACAGACATGGTCCCCCGTACAGAAACATGAAAAATAATTTCATTTTCTCAATAGATAGAATAAAAAAAAGTTAAATAGTATTTTAATTTTAAATAATAATTTTTATGTCATATACATAATAAATATTCATTAAATATATCCGTATTAACATATATTTCAAAATAAAATAGATCAATGAATCACATAAGTTTGTGGAGGTTGAGGTCCACTAGTAAATATGAGCGACATTGTTGTTTTTCAATAAAATGTAATGTAATAAGATAAATGTGATATTAAAATTAATGGTGTTTAAATAATTCAAAAAAATATAATATAAAATTTAAATAAATCATTAAGATTATTGATGATACTGAATTATGTATAATCAATTAATTCAGTTCCTCAGGTAGAAGTCCAATATATCAATCATCGGCAGTTTAGTTTCCCATTTGATGGAGGTCAAGGTGGAATTTTGTTACAACATTAAAAAAATTAAATGTCATTATATAGTATACAATGGTGATATTAAATTTACATTAATGGAAGTGGTATGAGAAAAAGTTAAAAATATAGCTTAGTGAAACAAATCAGCTTCTCTTAAAAGAACCTCCTTAGCTCTATTATTAAAGACCTTAGGGTTTATGTTTTGAGAAGATTAGAATATCGAGAATGTTTATAAGGATTTATATGAGATGTTTTAGGATAATTTAATATAAAGGGCTTAATAATTATGATTAAGTGAAGGGAGGGGGTATTCTTTTATAAATAACATGTTGTGGAATTTTCTAAATAAAAAAAAACAAATAAATAATAATATTAGACCATTAATATCTATGCCACAAAAATTTAAAAATAATTTAATTTTTAGAAAATATGGTTTATCAAATCATATACCCTAAAAATAAATGTTTTAAACATGATTTACCATTATCCAATATGTTTTCCCTATTTTATCATATGAGTTTTCATCATGGTAAAATTTACCTTTTTATTTACATAGCCAATTTATTCATTAAGAAGAAAAATTATAATTCTTATATATTTTAGAACCAATTTTTCAATATTTTAAATGAAATTTATAAATAAAGATACTTTTTTGTTGAATATTCATTTTAACACATATTTGTGTAACATAAAAAAATGTTTTATCATTAAATGACGTAATTAGATTTTATCTTTCTTTAAAAATGTTTGTTAAAAACACTATATGTAACATAAAATATAATATTAATTATTATTATTATTATTCAAAAAAATTAATATATATAATTATATTAACTTCATATAAGTTGTATATGTTTAATAAGAATCCCAAAAAAGTGATGAAAAAGGGATTTTCAAGTAAAACTGTTTTACTAAGTAAGAAATAATTGCATGTAAAAATAAATAAAAAAATTGGGTCAAATTACCTTGATTAAATTAATAAAACTATTAATAAAATAATATTAAATTAATAAATTTTTTAATTTAATTTATCTTTGTAAATACATTGAATGAAAATATTTTTTTGAATAAAATTCTGCATTTTCTCTATTCATTAAAAAATTACACTTTTCAGAAAAATAAAAACAAGTAAACATAAGTAATTTTTGAAACATAGATTCCAAAAAATTATGTTCATATTTTTAATACCAATTATAAATTTTGTAATATTAATTTTTTTATAATTTCTCTTAATAAATACATATCCATCTTTATGAAATTCTATTTTCTAAGAAAATTTACTTCATAAAAATACAATGAACTCATTTATCGATATATTTTATTTATCTAAACAAAAATTATTATTTATCAAAATATTTTTTATTATTATTAAATATTATAGGATTAATGGAATGGTTATAAGGGATTTTTTAAAATAATAATATTAATAGAATATCAATGTTTTTGAAGAATCGATTTCGTGCGTAAAAAAAGAAATCAATAAAATTAAATTTCATTTAAAAAACAATTTTTGAAATTTCTAGGGTATTACACAAATGGATTTTGAGAATGGTAATATTGAGAATTTAAAATTAAAGATATTATTACCTCAATTACAAATCCACGAGGGTACTTAATGATATTTGTCAAAAATTTAACATCACAAACTAATATATTAGAAATATAAAAAAATGAAAGGACAAGCAAATGAAATTTTTGAAAGTTTCTTATTAAATACCACATTCTCAATATATGACACATAATTATTATATATTTTACTTGTAATGAACCATCAAAATTAGATACATCGTAACGTAATTTTTCCTAAATTTTAAAAACATATATATAAATTATATTCAATGATAGGGGTCGATAAATTAATTATAACCAAATAAAATATGGAACCAATCCTTTAGAATTACTCAAAATTATCATATAGTATAATCCATATAGATGATCTTACCCTCCATGAACAAATATATTTATTCTAGAGTCCAAACATACACATAAACACATCATAATAATGAAAGTATACCTTCCCATATAGAAACCCACACCATGTGAATGGGAAGGGATGATTCCATGAATTTATTATATCCTCCTCATTGGGATCAAATAAATAGAGTTTATGTGATAAATTTTAATGAAGGAGATATTTTTTTTCAAATTTTTCATCCCATATTCAAATCATAGACATCATAAATGTGAAAAGGATGATTAAAATGGAAATTTTCATTAAGAACGTATAAACTAAGATCAATCAACACATTCTCTAACCCACAAACCGTCAATTATCCACAAACATAGAATGATCCAAAACATGAGAAATCTACACACCCATAATCATAAATCATTTAGGAATCCTCAAACAAATAATAAATTATTTTATGGAAAATATTTTACATATCACATACAACTTTACCCTAGGTAACTTTATAAAAATAACTCATAACTAAACTAATCCCATATATTGACTAAAATAAAATAAGGAATACGTAATACAATCCATGAGTAATATGATTTTTTAAAACCATCATAGTTATAAAAAATAATATTAAAACCATAAAAAGGAAAAAATAAGGCTAAAAAATAAAGTAAGAATAATTAGAATCAATCTAATGATCATAATTAATTATAAATAACCAATTAAAATCCCATTAATATTAAAATACTGTGTTCATAAAACTAATGTGTAATATCTATAATGAGGTCTACATAAGGATGGATTTTTAAAATTTTGATAGTTCTTTCTGAAGACATAAATTTGAAATAATAGCATGGATTAGACCATTTATTAATCATTCCTTTAAAAAAATTCTCTGGCCATTTATATTTTTGTTACTTGTTTTCCAAAATTTGTATATATATTTAGATTAAATAAAAATAAAAATAATAATGAATTTAAAATAAAAGAATAAAATAATATTTTTTCCATTTTATTTTATAATATAAAATTATTATATGGGTCATTTTTTGTTTTTGGAATCCAAATATGGATCATTCTTGTCTTGATTATAACATAGTTTTTAAATATTTATCCATTTCATACATGGATATGCATAACCCATGGTGAATGTATAGTTGTAATCACCAAATTTTATCAGCATTGACTATAGGGTTGGATCTTAATAGTCATATGAGGTTCTCGGGTAGACTATTGAGTAACACATAGAATGCATTTGATTTATTGTTACGATAAATTTTTATTTTAATTTACAAAAAAATTACATGTTATGGGTTATACACAACAACATATAAATTCAATAACCAAACCATCACTCTTATAATATAAATTAAAATAATGGAAAATAAAATTTATTTATAAAAATTATACCAATAAATGCGGGTGACAACATCTTCATGTTATTTATTTAAATGAGAGATAGAAATATAAATTATTATACAAATGTGAACAAATTTTTTCAAAGTATCATTTTTAACAAAAAAAATGTTCCTCAAAATATTATCTCTCATGGTAAATTGATTATAAAGGATCCCCATTGTTTTAGATTACCATCAAATAAGAGTAACTTTATATTCACATATATTTTCTATTCTTCATCGTCATTATATATATTAGGCGATCAGAGGAAAAATTAAGTTAAAAATACACACACCACACACACAGGCAAATAAGGGTAGGCCATAGCCTACCCAAGGGATATCCCACCAATCAAGACCTGTTAATTCAATATATGGATTGAATGCCTTGTTGGCATTAAACCAATTATATAGCCCAAATTACTAGTGCATCATCATGTCTACATCATACATGATTTGTTTTAACAAATCATCTCGTTTAATGAATAAAAAATTTGGAAAACAAATTTTATTAAATTATGTATTGGTCATTATCATATTTTTTCTCATAAATCATCATTGAAATAATTCAAATATTGTATTTTTATATTAAAATAATAATTTCTAGCATATGTAGAATGTTCATAGCTATTGTGTGACATACTTGAGTTTTCTTAATTTCATACTAATCATACATGAAATCTTGATTGTATTCATAGGGACCGTGTAACATTATATCTGATAATATATAATATACTATATTATTCATACATAAGCTCAAAAAACCCTAAAACAGCACATGAAAACATAAAATGTGATTCAATATATATTTTATATTATAAACCACCATATCAATATTTAGATAAATCTTACATAGTTCACCATAAGAATATTACATTAATTTATACCATGTAATTATAAAACATTAATAAGATTGTCAATACTTATTTAATTCATATAAAAACAATTCTAAATAATTTTGAGGCCTCTAAAATGGTTTTCAGATAATATAGAAACAACCTTGAATTGAGAATAATGTTCATTATTCTCCCCCTTTTGATATTTTTTCAATGTTAGGAGCACTTTTGGATGATCATAATAAGGGGGAGTGAATTAGGTTAGGATGATTTATTATCACATTAAACCTTTTATGTTGTATTTATACCTATTTAAATTATTAATTTAGTGGTTCTAATTTCTTTTTAAACTATTAAGAATGGTTCAAAATAAAAAATATAGAACATGTAATCTTAAGATTTTTCAAAGAGGTTCACCTCTAATTTGGATGAATATGTCCCCAGTTTATACTAATTATTATCCCACACACAAAAAAACCTATTTTTTTCATTGAAATCTAATGAAATGGTTTTACCTTAATCTTTTTTCAACTGAACCAACTTGGTAAATTAAAATCTTAATCATTAATGAACAATATTACATGATATATTTATGTTCAATATAAATTGACCATAAATGAATAACAAGCCTTACCAAATAGAAAATAATTATTTTTATTAGATTATTTGAATTTAAAAATTCAAAAGGGCTTCCTGGAATAAAAATAATCATTGTGTTTTCTTATATATGAAATAATAAAATAGAATGCCTCATATTTTCGTCATTTAGTATGAATAACATGTATATTATATTGACCTATAAACATGAAATTATATAACATATATAATAATCATAAAATACATAAATAGTCAAAATTTCATATTATAATTTTGATCTTCAATATAAATCAGGAGGCGTTGAATTGAAATATCATATTCTCAATCAACTTCACCTATAATAATAAAATATTTCATAGTTTTTATCAATCTTTTGAAGTCAAATATAATATTACTATCAAATGACTTTCATGAGATATTATCAACTATTTTATATTATTCATTTAATGTTTACTGTTATGATATATGTGTAACACCATTATAGATTAATATTATTCTTTTTAAGGTATTTAAAATGTTTTATATGTTATACTAGGATTAATATATGTAAGGTTTCTAGTTGATTCACATCACAATTTATAATCTAGAATACTTGATTTCACTTCAATGTGATCTCACTATATTTTCTTCTACAAATATGATATACAAATTTTATAGATTATTTTTTATACAATTATAGTGTAACCATTGTGGGAATTTTTCTTCATGTAGAATAAGACACAAAATCTTAGTTTTATTATGACTGTGACTAGTATCTGAATGCCACTTCATTTACATCATTCATAAGTGCTGCATAAGGAACTCAGATAAAATAGAACATTATTAATATGAATTTATTTTTCATACAGTCCTTATGTACACCTCAATTATTAAATATTTCATTGATTTTCTTAAAAACAAATAATTTGGTTATGTACTTATTTTCATAATAGAGTGGCTTGATGTACCTTCTACCCACTTCCCATTGCCTAGTAGGCTCAAATATCATCTAGATTATTCATGTAAGTGGAAACCTAGAGAATATAAATTTTATAAAAATAATATATTTCAATTAATGATTTCAATAAAAACAATTATTTGTCCTCATCTGTTATCCTTTTATAGATGAGTTACACGATATCAAAATCTAATTTTTTATTTGTAATCAAGGCATAGTAATAATCTTGGAAATTATGTAATAAAAAATATAAACATTGAATTCCCATATATCTTTTTTAATGCAATATTAATTATTATCACATGATGTCACAATGTGATTAGAATTATGGAATCTTTATATAACCATATTATTCATTAAATTCTTTGAAATCACTAACATATGATATTATCACATAAATTATCTCATACATTAATATCTCTATTAATAATTAGACCAAACATGATAGAAACTCTATAATTCTTCTAAATTGTTGGTAAATATTTTATTAATAAATGCATGTTGATCAAAATCATTCCATTTTTTAATTCGTGGTATATCAAGCCTAGTTTAATCTTGGATTTAATGAAACAAGTTATTTCGATGAAACAAAACCTTGAAATAAAGATAGGTTTGCTAGAGGTTGGGGAAGACTCACATGAATTATTAAAATTATTTTATATAATAGTATAGATGAAATTTCATATATGTCAATGATTTTAATGAGTAAACATTGCATTTTCCCACTATCAGACCATATTAGTATTATATGTGGTTGGGATCCTGTATATACGTAATCATTCTCCCACTACATATCCATTCAACACCATGGTCAACACTCCAAACACATTCACACTCATTTACATAGGTTTTACCACACCCTTAATTATTCCTCCCATGTATCCTCATACAAACCAATTCCTACCCTATGGAAAACTATACCCCCACCAAGATATAATTCATCTAGGAGAACATTGTGGGTGAAATTATCCCCCACAATGCCTTATGTGGCTGCCATGGTGATCTTACCCTATGTGGTTGACCCATTGGTCCAACATCAATGGTTGAGTTGGTCTTCGGTAATCTAATTGGTTCCCTAATTTTTTATATAATTACATTACATATACATACTATAAACTAATTATCAACACCAAAATAGAAAATTACCAATTGAATTTTTTTTGTAAATATAACTCGTTCATGAAAATAAATATAATAATGGTCTTATATTCATGGCCTTGATCAAAACACTCATTCAATGATATAAATATTTAAATTTTATTAAACTTTTTAAATGTTGTAGATAATGTGATAAAAACTTTATAATGATCAATAATCATGTAAAATTGTTATTCAAACAACATAATTATATTCATATCATCCAAAATATAATATATGACCATTGATCATTTAGGTATGATTCTCATATTAAAAAACTTGATTGGGTATCCAGAACACATCTACGATATTCATCATTTTGAATGTATGTTACTATCATGTGAATCCATATATATTAACTCATTGATAAAAAATATGATGCCAATAGATTATAGGATCACCATTTACAACTTTTAATTTTTTTCAATAACAATATTGAAAATGGAATGTCAATATGTTCTTCATAAATTTTCTATCCATTCAAATTTTTTCTTTCCCCAATATTGATAAGAAATTAAAGGTATGTGAGAGTGTAGGGAATTATTTAATTCATCAGAAATGTTACAAAAATTATTCCACTATAACACTATTTTCCATTACTCGATTTAGAAAAAATAGATCTAATTTATACGTAAATGTTGTAGATTATCAAATAAAAATATTATACTAATTTATATACCAAAACATGTATCCTCTATTGGATGAATGAAATTAACCAATACTAACTTATCAAAGGAAAAATGTTCTTTTATAATGAAACATGGAAATAAAATTCCCAACATTTATTGAATGTAAACATCATGCATTATCTCAATAGACATATTAAATTCATTAAATTATAGTTTTTAGGTAATTTTATTAAAATCAATATTGGAACATCATCAAACTTATATTATTTTTGTCAATGATTCACATATGTTAACCAAACAAATATCAGAATTTATTTTATTTTTCTGGGAATATGGATAGTAGAGCACTCCGACATCATAAAAAAATTACTTCTAGATATAACATCCTTGTCTAAATTACCACTATCTAGGAATAGATTTTGTTAATAACTGTCATATGATGATGTGTAGTTTCAAATAATTATGATTTTTATTTTCATAATATTGTATACGAAATGATAGTTAAAATGAATAATATTTTTTGATCACATAGCTGATAGCGTATTAAACATTTTTGGTCATGTGTGGATGTTTGATCATATTCCTCAAGGTTAATCATTTATATTATTTGGCATATAATCATTATTAAATCATTATATAGAAATAACTATGATAATGAAATTAAATAATTTTATAAATAATTTTCCAATTTCCATAAATAAAAATATTATATAATTAACATAGTTCCATATAAGAATATGATAATCCCCTCTAATTTCATGCAGGTGAAGAACATACACTAATGAGATGGGAAAATAGTAGACCTCGTATGATTTTCAATGGAGGGAAAAAGGATGTGAATTTTTTCTAAACCATGAAACTCCATTCATTTCTACAACATGTTATGTAGAACTATTAATTATATGTTTTCTAAATTTCATTGATCTTTTGGGTGGAATGGAATATCAAAATTCATTAGTAATAACACTGTGTGGTATTTTATTGTTAATTATGGTCATAAAGGCTGATTCAACACATGGTAATATATAGAATATTTTCCTCATAACTTATTGATATATAGATATAAAAAAATACATGATATGTTTTCATCCTTCATTAACATACCAAATAGAAATTATATGATATTTTTGACGTCATTTGTTAATTTTTTTATTGAAATTTAGTTTGTTGCTATGGAATGTTTTTTTACATCACATATATATTATCCTTATATTCATTCATTTTATTTTTCCCACGTTATCTAGAATAATTACAAGTGTATCATTTTTCATTTTTAAAAAAATCATGGTGGATGCACATGGATTCTATGATAAAATATTTACCATTTCAATCAAGTAATTTTTCCCTAGGACTATTTCCATCCATTATTTCGAAATGATTCCTCTATTTTTTGGGATGATCAGGGAATATTTATAATGATCCATTGTGTGACCTATTCTCCCAAAAACATAATTAGCATATTGTATTTGGTTTAGAATTTTTTTATCTGGGTTGTTTTATGAATCAAACTTCTTTCTATTTTCTCCCAGGGTCGACCAATGTTCAATCATCATGGTCTCTTGTATTTTATTCATATTTTTGTCAAATTCTTGAGTGATTTGTATTTGAAAAACTCTTTTCATTCCCCATAAGCATTTTAAATTCCATAAAAATTCATCAAATATTTTATTCTATTTGAAATATAAAATTCCTAATTTCCTTATATATAAATTTTCTTTATCACTACTATAGTCCCCCAAGATGTAGTCTTACATTTAATATATGATGTTGACATATAAAATAACCAATTACATTCCATTTTCATGAATATATAAAAACACCTATATTATCCAAAAATAATGATCAATTTTTTGGATAATAGTATAGATAGAGTTTTTATCTTGTTGATTCTGTTTAATTTCATTATTCTTATAAATTCATTATGAAAATAATTACATATAATGTTGTCATTATTCTATATATATTTAGGGGTGAGAAATTAATTTTCCTTATTTATCTACAATTTTAGTTGATTTTATTTTGAACCTATAATTTTTATACAGTTTGGATTATAATTTTTAATATGATATGAACTAGATTGTACATTATTTATAGAGACTAATTGATATTAATCATTCATTGAGAAAAATAAATTCATTCCCCAATATAGAAAAGAATTAGAAAATGATTACCCCATATATTTTTGTGTCTATATCTCTTGAATTAATATCTCATTCATTTTTTTATGTGAAGTCTCTTGTTGACTATTTTCAGTATATTGTCGTTTGTCATAATGTTTGAGAAATTTTATATTTAAGAACATTTTCTCATCCTCCACCGACATGAACCGGTATTCTATTTTTTATATTATGTTTTCAATTTTTCCTTAAGAATAATATTCTTCCCCTATATGATTTTTTCAATCAATTTTAATATTCTAAATTTTTACTCTAGTTGTAATTTTTTTAGATAAATGATAGCATTCTATTTTTCTTCTATTAGATGACACATATTTTAAAAATACATATTTTCATCAAATATATCCTAAATTTTGAATAACCATTAATCATAAAATCTAGAGATTTTGACTTCGTGTTCATTAATCTATGCTTATATGGATTAAATTTTCAAATATAGATTAATATTGGATTTTAAAATTTCTAAAATATAGTTTTTCTATTTCATTAAATTTTCTTCAAGATAATAAAAAATATCATTTTTATCAATCTATTATTTTGGGAGAACAACACATGTCATCATTATTTGTTCCAATGTAATATATCTATTATTTTCTAATTATTCATGATATGTGCTATTTTCATTCATGATATTCCTCGAATTAGTATAGTATTATTTGTAAAATCAATTATCATAGCCACTTGTTCATGGGTTTTTGATGGAAACTCAAGAAAAAACATATTAGACACATTTTCAATGAATTATGTAGTGGAAATGTCTCCATCTCATTGGTTTTAGAGAACACTAAAATATATTTTCTACCCATGAAAGAATATTGTCATTTAAGAAAATGGTATTTGAAAATTGACTCATAATTATATTTTTATAAGAGTGACGACATCATTATCTTTATCATTTATTTTGTTCAAATATTTTTTGTTCCCTTAGATAGGATATAATTATTATCTATTTTATATAAAACTACTCTATTTTTTTTATAATTTATGAATTCATAAGGGATGTAAAATATTAATGAAGATTCCAATCATATAATCCAATTAGATGTGTGTCTTTTACCACTAATACCAATTGTTAGTATCACATTGGGATAAAAAAAATTATGGGGGTGAATTAGTATTGGATGATTTCTTATCACATTTAATCATTCTATAACATCCCAGATATTTTGAAGTAGAATGTATAGTCAAAATTATATAAAAATATTATTATTTTATTACTGTGATGTTCATAATAGGATAAAGAGTGCTTTGGGAATTTCTGAGGTAGGTTCAGACCCCAGGGCACCAGATAATGGACAGAAGACTGAGCTTCATGGTTAGTGCACGAATAGTGTGTCTTAACTATGATGGATGTATAGTAAAAAACATTAGGGAACACTTTTTATTTTAACTGTTCACAATTAGCAACTTGGACATATGGGGTAGTCCTTTAGGATAGAAGGGGAAACATGTTTTGTTGAAAAAATCAACCCAGGGTTTCACACATAGTGAAACTTAACTAGTTGTTTCAATCATTTTAGTGGTAGAGTTATTGCACTATGCGCCTCTTAGTAATGTGTAAAAATTAATTTTTTACCGTATAAAATTTTTTAACACATATTTTTCATCATTCACATGTAGCCTCTCCCTAACCACATGGACATCTCCCTCTTCCCTTTTCCATGGATTTTATATGGTTTATTCATATAGTTTCTAACTCATCCATCATAAGCCTTACTAGATATAGAAGAAAAATATCACCATATCACTTCCTTATGTCCCTTATTTAACTAGAAGTCATGTATTAAATTTCCATGTGAGATAACTTGACCAAATTGAAGGAAATGATTTTTGAGTTCCCCCATTCTACTTCGAATCTGATGCTGATAATAGATAACAAATCATCTTTGATAATATGCTATATGTCCTAGATTTTTTTATATAATGTCTCAATACATTATATGGTGGGTTATTGTGCCTTGTGCTGGACCCATCAAGATACCCATACTAAATGTATAATTAAGTAAATAAAATGATTATTTAAGACATATTTTATTCCTAGAAACCTAAGTATCAGTTTCGGTGGATGAATACCTCATTGTGATCCACCATAAGGGTTTTCCTTCATTAATGGATGTATAAAATCAGTATTGGGAATTAAATTTAACTATAAATTAATGTCTTTTTAATTTAACATTGTGAATGTTAGTTATTTTCAATCGAACCAAAGTAAAATGGTAATCCTTATGTATAAAACCAATTTCTTATTATCATATCTTGAGTTAAACATATAAAATTAATGGGATAAAATGATTAAAATATATTATTTGAATTTAGGAGTTCATTTAATGATTTGACCATTCCTTTACACCAATAAGAGGAAGATAAAATGGTTCTGATTGTGGATTCCTTGGTTGGGATCATCTATAATAATAATGAAAATTTTGAAATAAATTAAAACACACTAGTTGTGATAAATGGTTTTTTAGAGAATACCTTGGAAGGTGCCACCAGAAGACGACATTACATTAACCATGATAAATAAATAATTCCCTAGTGGAATACATTGGATAGGAATAGTATAAAACATTTCTATACCATGCAATGAGCGATACATGGTTCCCAATTTGGAATATAATGGATGATATCATAAGGTTTTTCCTATATAATATGATGAGGTAGATACTTCATATCCTTATATAGAATTCCATGGACGCTATATTATAGTGATGGGTTTTATAATGAAACCATAGAAATACCAGGATTCTATTCTATTGAATTCCTTAGGTAGTAAAAGGATTATAATTAATAGAAACTATGGATAATTTTTTTAAGGCAAAGAATGTTATTGGGTTCAATCCAAACATTATCTACACTTTTAAAATGTAGTAGTTATATCTCATTTCTCATAAGAAAATATAATAATAAAACCCCTTGAAAGAATGTATTGATGACATGGGATTAAATATTAGGAACTGAATATATATATATATATATATATATATATATTGGCCAATATTTCTATATTTATAAGAAAAATATATATAAATACTTTTATATATTAAATAATACATGTATGGTGACATCTATTAGAAGAAATATGGCTTAGGATGAAGCAGGTATTGACGTTAAGGTATCTCATGGGATTCCTAGCTTGATGTAATCTATTTATTTAATATCATATATTAATTATTACATAATAACCTATAAAATTTTAGGCACAAGCTTGATAACTCTATATGATATTGGTAGTGACCTAATGATTATATCTGGAACCATGTCCAGGCTACTAATTGGTACGTGAAATGACTTTATGTATACATGTAGGCAGAATGGGAAGTTCCTAGTTTAGGATGATTGACTTAGTACTCTAGGATTGTGTATGGGAGTAGATAACCAAGCCAATTCTTATGATACTAGTCATGATACCTTATTTTTTTAGTTGTTTTATTAAATAATCTAAATTCTTTAACATTATATCCCATATACTTTCTCTTTTTATGGAATCCAAAAATGAATAATAATTTTATATAAGATATTAAATCAAAATCCTCTTGTTCATTATGTTTTTATGGATTATATTGGTGAAATTTAATTATTATGTAATTTATACTTCTTAATGTTACTCAATATCATTGTTCTACACTCTGTTCATGTGGTTATAGTCTCTGTAACGCCCCAGTTCCGGAAGCCACCTAGAGGCACCCCGTACCCGGTTGGTCACATGACCTCAAGCACATTTCCCCAAAATCCAGCGGCTACCGAATAGTAGAAAGGGCATTGGGTGTGATAATGGGGAAACTATGCCCTCATTGGAAAAGTAACACAATGGAAGATAAACAATCATACAATAGCGGAAACAGTAAATATCCAACAACATTAAATAGCAGAAGACTGTAAGAATAAACAACTAGAGCACATATATATAAAATGATGCATGATACATATGTCTCGGGAAAGCAGCAAAAAAAGTCACAATGCTGAATACAAACAGTAATAAACCAAAGTACCAAATAAACAGATGAACAACTCCTCTGCATCACAAGACTCGGCTTGGTCCAACACTCTCCAGCTCCAATGTAATCAAGTACCTGAAGTCAAAGGGCACTTTCCCTTGTCCATACCTGCAGTAATATAATCTGTTTGGGCCCAAAAGCATGGACCAAATAGGGTGTGAGACTAAATCCCACTAGGAAACCACTACGAGATATGTGCCTAATAGTCAGTGAATATATTGTAGGTAAAAGTAATGAAATAGTAAAAAAGAAAGTACTAAATAGTAAACAATATACAGTTTCAAGAATCCAATCAACAACATTTAATCAGCTATACAATCAAGAATAATAAACAGGTAACCCTCTGGGTAGTTCTCACATCCTAACCCCAATCGTTTAACCAACAAGTACTAGAAACCATACGGGAGGCACACATAGTATCACCCCTATGGTTCAGCTAAATAATATACTCTCTGGGGAAGCACTCACCGTCAATTCCCCCTATAGTCTCATATCATACTAAAGGAGCTCGGGGGAAGCACTCAACATCTAATTCCCCCTGTGGCTCGCATCGAGGAGCTACAGACACTTTGGTGAAGCACTCAACGCCAATTCTCCCTATGGTCTCACATCGTATTATAAAGACACTCTGAGGAATCCCTTACGTCCATTCTCCCTATGGTCTACTACAACACGTTCCCACAACCCTGTGTAATTCAAACAATTATAGAATCACACATCGGCCAAAGTAAACATCAAGAAATACTTGGATAGAAGTCTACAGTATATCATCATGTCAGAAGATCACAACACACCATCCTATAATACTAGGCATGGGAAAAATGGCTATATCCTAACAGGAAATGCTAGACCAAATGGTCATAAACAGACATGCATGGGAAAAACATCTGAAGCATTTCAATTTAACCCTAATCACATACAAATATCCTCTACTCAATCATACAAGCAATGAAGACAAGAAATTGGGGTAAAATGGTAAAATTATGCAATACCCCATTCAAGGGTATTGGGTACAATTGCACATAATATTCAATGACCTTAAACCAAAAGGCACAAACCACCTACCATTTGGGTTCTGGAAAAAATGATCCAAAATCTATTCCACCTCCTCAAAACTGGAAAACGCACCACAGGAAAGGGTCTAAACCTCCTTCCCTAACATCGAAAAGTCTTGAAATCAACACCCAAGGCAACCACAAACCTAGATCTACACACAACTATTTTAGATCTAGAAAAATAGGGGATATCGATATGTAGATATATAGGGAACTCAAAGAAACCAATAGGAGAGACTTACCTAAGAAGAACCAGCTTCGATCTGCCAAAAAACACCTTCGATTTGCCACCAAAATGAGTGGGGGAGCACCTTCAACCTATGAGAACCCAAAATCCCCAGTGACGCTCGAGTGGGAGAGGTTTTAGAGAAGAAATGAGGAATCACGAGTGGCGAGGGGCTTTAAACCCTAACTTTAAGTGGCCACACGGTTTTTCCGCACGGTTTGGAAAAATGTGCGCCAACCGTGTGGTTGCCAATGTCTCTCCCAGGGACTTCGCATGGCCTGCCCGCAAGGTTTGACAAATGTGCGCCACCCGTGTGGAGCCCGCTGTCTCCTCCATGAACTTTTCATAGTTTTCCCGCACTGTTTGACAAACCATGAGCCTCCCGTGCAGAGCCCACTGTCAATGGTTCACGGTTTCCTGGGCTGACCACACGGTTTGAACAAACCATGCGCCAACCATGTGCCCTTGCACAACCTCTACAAATTTAAAAGTTTTTTTTCCCCAAAAAATTCATCTTTTTCTAAAAAACGAACATAAAATAGAAATATACCTGAAAAGAAGGTCCGGGTTCTTACAAACTTCCCCCCTTAAAGAAATTCATCCCATTATTTCCCAAGTGAGACGTAGAATAAGAAACCCCAAACATCTCTGGCCACTGAGCTCGTACATCGGCCTCTCTCTCCCAAGTCTCACCTTGTACTCGCCTGTGCTTCCATAACACTCATACCAGAGGATCATACCAGCCACGAATAACCTTCTTACTGTGATTGACAATACAGATAGGATGCTCCTTGAATGACACATCCTCTTTAAGCTCAACATCCTCATGTTTAAAGACATGAGACGGGTCTGAAAAGTAACGTCGAAGCTGAGAGACGTAGAAGACGTCGTGCATATCCCAGTACCTCTGAGGTAATTGCAACCGATAGGCTACCGGCCCAACTCTCTCCAATACCTCAAATGGCCCAACGTACCTTGGAAAAAGCTTACCCTGTCTTCTAATCCTCTTGTGTCCCAACCTCGGTGTGACATGCAAGAAAACCTAATCCCCGACCTCGAACTCCATAGGTCATCTCCGCTAATCAGTATAAGACTTCTGAAGAGACTGTTCAGTAGCCATTCCCTCCCAAATCATCTCTATCTGCTCTGTGGTCTCCTAAACAAGAAGAGGTCCCAACAAAGATACCTCTCTTGCCTCCAGCCAACATATGGGTGATAGGCATGGCCTACCGTACAAAGCCTCATATGGTGCCATATAAATAGTCGCTTGAAAACTATTATTGTAGGAAAACTCCACCAGAGGTATATATTTCTCCCAAGAACCTAAAAAGTCCAGAATGCAAGCTCAGATCATATCCTCAAGCCCCTGAATCATATGCTCGGACTGGACATCAGTCTGAGGATGGTAGGATGTACTCAGAAGCACCTGTGTACCCAAAGAATTCTGAAGACCATGCCAAACCCGAGAAGTAAAATGTGCATCCCTGTCTAAAACAATGGAGTGTGGAACTCCTTGTAGATGTACAATCTCACGGATATAAAGTTGTCCCATCTCATCAACACTGAAGGTCTCCTTGATTGGAAATAAGTGAGCAACCTTCGTAAGCCTGTCTATGACAACCCAAACATCATCATTCCCTCAAGAAAAACTCGTCAAACCGGTCATGAAGTCCATCACGATGTCATTCAACTTCCACTCAGGAATGGGTAATTGCTGTAAAAGACCTGCTAGTCGCTGATGTTCCGCTTTCACCTGTTGGAAAGTGGAACACCTCATGAAAAAACTAGCAACATCCCACTTCATACATGGCCACCAATACTGAGGGTGTAGATCAGGATACATCATGGTGATGCCAGGATGAACTGCCCAAACTGAGGAATGAAAATCCTGCATCAGCTCCTCACGTATGTCTTCCGCCACCCATACATGTCCCTGGAAACACAAGATATCATACTCACCTACTATCCATTGAGGAATAGGTTCCTCTCTTGACACGCTTTCCTATAGGACTAGGCCTTCAAAATCTGATAGCTGCCTCATTCATACACAATCAAGAAGTGTAGCGGTAACAACTACATAAGATAGAAAAATCTACCCTTGTCTATCGTGCACCTCCAAATGCATCTCAGAGAACAGAGCCATAAGCTGCCACTCACTGCTGGCCTCCTAAACTGCCTATATCTGAGTCCTCCTGCTCAATGCATCAACCACTTTGTTTCCCTTTCCCAGCATATAGGCATGCTCAAAGTCAAAGGACTGAAGATACTTGACCCACCTATGCTGTCTCAGATTCAGATCACACTGAGTGAAGATGTACTTGAGACTCTTATGGTCGGTGAAAACCACAAAGTGCTCTCCCAGAATATATTGTCTCCAACAACATAAGGCATGAACGACAACTGCCAACTGCAGATCATGCGTCGGGTAGTTCCTCTCATGTGGCCTCCACTACCGAGACCCATACACAACGACTCCCTCTCCCTGCATAAGTACAGCTCCCAGCTCGATACATGAGGTATCAAAGTAGACAGTGTAGCTCTTTCCCAGCTCTGGAAAGACTAGTATTGGTGCTGAAGTCAATCTCCCTTTCAGCTCCTGAAAGGATGACTCACAAGAATCTGACCATAAGAACTTCACACCCTTCTTGGTCAGACCTGTCAGCGGTGATGCTAAGAGGGAAAAGACATTTATGAAGCATCTGTAGAATACAGCCATCCCTAGAAAACTATGCACCTCAAAGACGTTCTTCGGCTGCTCCCTGGAAACTACTACTCTCACTTTATCTAGGTCTACTGATACTCCTGTCTCTGAGATAACATGACTCAATAAGTGAATATGATCCATCCAAAAGTGGAATTTCGAGAGCTTATCATATAACTGATGCTCTCTCAGTGTACTCAAAATGATCGTAATATGGGTATCATGGTCATGTCGAGTGTGATAGTACATAAAGATATTTTCCACAAAGACCACCAAAAAAGAGTCTAAGTATGGATGTAACACTCGGTTCATCCGTGCCATGAAAACTACAGGCACGTTTGTGAGACTGAACGACATAACCATATACTCTTATAGACCATAACTACTCCAGAAAGCTATAAGAGGTATATCGGATGGTCTAATGAACAGCTGATGATAACCAGACCTCAAATTGATCTTAGAGAACACCTGATCTCCTCGAAGCTGATCAAAGAGATCATCAATCCTAGGCAAGGGTTATCGGTTCTTGACTATCAACTTGTTCAGATTTTGATAATCCACACAAAGCCTAAGGGTGTCATTTTCTTTCTTCACAAATAGGATAGGCGAACCCCAAGGATAAGTACTGGGTCGGATGAAACCCTTTTCCTACAACTCCTGCAACTGCTTCTTGAGCTCCTGCAACTCAGGTGTATCCATCCTATAAGGAGGAGTGGACACTGGTGCCACTCCTGGAACAAGCTCAATAGAAAAGTGTACCTCATACTCCAGAGGAAAACCTGAAAATTCCTCTATAAATACATCCTTGAAAAGATCCACCGCTGGAGGAAAGTCAAACTATGAAGTTCCCTGGTCATCTAGATATAGACTGGAAATCTGAGCTATAACTCCACCTAGCCCATGATGCTCTGGTCCTGATCTACTCACCTAGACATCCCACTCGCCCTTATGAAGAAAAGATTCACCCTCTGGTGAAATGAAACTCACCCTGCGGCGATAACAGTCGATGATTGCCCGAAAGGGAACGAGACAGTCCATTCTGAGAATGACATCATAGCCTGTCATCTCTAGGACATAGAGGTCCCATAGAAAGTGATACCCAACCACCTCTATAGGGAACTCTTTGCACTGATGTACACTAGTCTTTCTAGTCCCCAACGGTGTGTCTAGTTTCAACATGTTGGCAGAAGAAAAGATACAGAGCCCAAGGCTCTCCACAACATCAACAGAGATAAAACTATGCGTAGCACCCATGTCGAAAAGAGAAGAAGTTAAAACTGAGGCTACTAAGATCGTACCTTGAACTGTAGAGGGTATGGGATCCTGCTCCTGCTGGGTCTACTCCACTGCAAAAGCCTGACCTTTTCCACGACCATGTGACCCTACCAGATAGCTCTGAGCTGATCAACCCTAGTGTCATTGAAGGACCGGTGACTAACCATTATGGACTCGACCTCCACCTCGGCCCGAACTGTCGGAAGAACTCCAGCTCCCAGACTACTGAGAAACTAGTGGCACTGCTCCTGAATGAGGAGTCATGGATGATCCTATATCACCAGCTGCTGATGAGAAAACCTGACAGAAGCGCTGGAGGTGACCCATCTTGCTACAAGATTGGAACACCACGGGGTCTCTCTAGTACTGCAGCCTCGTATTCCCATATCTTCCACACTGGTAGCATACAACCTGGCTATCTTAAGATGTATCTCGCTACCTTGAATCACCACGCATAGACTCCCTATGGCACTTCCTACTGTCATCTAGTGAATCACTAACTATGGAAGTGGAACCTCCCTGTCTCTCAGCTCTAGAATCTCTCATATTTCACTCCGCAATCAGTTCCTAGTTTACTATTGAAGTTATGGAAGTCAGCCAGAAGATATTCACCTGTGATCAGATCTCCCATCTAAGACCATACTCAAACTTCCTTGCCAAGAACAAACCATCTCTGCCCTGGAGGGGTGTGAAACACTGAAGATCTATGAAACGAGAGGAATAATCCATGATAGAAAGAGTACCCTGCTCTAGACTCATAAACTCCTGGGCTCGGTTGGCCCTCAGGGTATCCGGATAGAAGTAGTAATAAAAGATGCACTGAAACTCCTCCCACGCCATAGCCTGCTGTTGAACCGCCTATGAGATCACGTCTCAACACCTCTTGGTGGAGTCTCGTAGCATATAGGTAGCTATCTTGACTTGCCTTTCTGGAGGCATCTCCAGATGCTCAAAGATCGTCAGCATGGATTCTAACCATGACTCTGTAGCCTGGGGTCCTCCTTCCCCTGAGAAGGTTGGAGGATTTTGCTGCTAGAAAACCCGTGTCAAGTTTTCCATAGTCGAGGAAGGAGGTCGTGCTCCCTAGAAGGTCTACATCATCCTCATGAAGCCTTCCATGAACTGTGCATCATCACCTAAATCTTTTATAACTGATGGTGCCAAGACTAGACCAGTAGGAGGAACTGTCGGAAGTCCCTGATCATCTATTTTCGGTGTCTGATCATTGCCCTGCAGCTGGTGGAAAACCGGAGGACGTCTCGGTGGCATGACTCTACAAGGTCAAATGAAAACCATAGATTAAGATTAACATGGACTGAAATAAAGGAGTACACGAAGTGTACTCCATAATGGCTGTTTCTATCCCAACAAAAGAACACATGTCATGCAGTCAAAACTACACAACATGAATTCTGTGTTTTTCTAGACAGTAAGACTCAGAAACTACTCCGAAACCCAGATAAACACTGAAACTATCATTGAAAGGGACAAATTCTTATCTGTGAGGGCCCATACTCCCCACGAATCAAATCTTGGAATCTTACACATGTCATAACAAAGCAGACAAGGCAATGATCCACCAATTTCTGGTCCATGTGGGCCCAGAACACCTCAGGAATCAAAATTTGGCATTCATTCACACAAAACTTTATAAAAAAATCTCTAACTATATCAGAGATTCTATCATTACATCTATCACAATAGTATGCATATTCTACACAACATCTATCACAACAACATGCAATTGCTAATGCATCCTAGATGGATTGGAAAGAATGCATGACATGTGATTTCTAGAAAGTTCTTATATGATGAATGAGATGGAATACCCTCATATCATAAGAGTTGCGATAGAAATTGAACCTAAAAAATGGTAACAATAACAGCACAAATCATGTGAATCAATCGAGGTGAAATCAATCAACTATAATAATCAAAAAACCAGAAAGATTGCAATTAATGAGGTAGATTGGCTTTTCCCTGTAAATGGGTTAGCTACTATTGGGAATATCTCATTACCAAGTACCTATTCCATCCTATCCCTTCTTATAGGCTCCAAACAGAAATTCAAGAGAAAATAATTCCTTTGATACCACTTTGTAACGATCGGGTTCCGAAAGCCACCCAGAGGTGCCCCGTACCTGGTTAGTCACATGGCCTCAAGAGCATTTCCATAAACACCAGAGGCTGCCGACTAGCAGTGAGGGCCTTAGGTGTGATAATGGGGAAACTATGCCCTCATTGGTAGAGTAACATAGCGAAAGATAAACAATCATACAATAGCAGAAGCAGTAAATATCCAACAACATTAAACAACAGAAGACTGTAAGAATAAAAAACTGGAGCACATATATATAAAATGATGCATGATACATATGTCTCAGGAAAGCAGTCAAACAAGTCACAATGATGACTACAAATAGTACTAAAAAAAAGTATAAAAGAAAAATATGAGAAACTCTTCAACATCGCAAGCCTCAGCATGGTCCCATGCTCTCCAGATCCAATGTTATCAAGTACCTAAAGTCGAAGGGTGCTTTCCCTTTTCTATTGCTGTAGAAATATAATCTGTTTGGGCCCAAAAGCATGGACCAAATAGGGTGTGATACTAAATCTCAGTAGGCAACCACCACGAGATATGTGCCTAATAGTCAGTGAATATATGGAAGGTAAAAGTATAGAAGGAGTAAAAAGGAAAGTACTAAACAGTAAACAATCCACAATTTCAAGCATCTAATCCACAACAGGTAATTAGCTACACAATCAAGAAGAAAAAATAGGTAACCCTATGGGTAGTTCTCACAGCCTAACCCCTCTGGTTCAACCAACAAGTACTAGCAACTATATAGGAGGCACACACACAGTCTCACCCCTCTGGTTTAGCTAATGAATAGACTCTTTGGGGAAGCACTCATTGTCAATTCCCCCTATAGTCTCGTATCGTACTAAAGGAACTCTAGGGAAGCACTCAACATCTCATTACCCATGTGGCCCACATCGAGGAACTACATACACTCTGGGGAAGAACTCAACGTCAATTCCCCCTGTCATCTCAGATCATATTATAAATACACTCTCGAGAAGCCCTTATGTCCATTCTCCCTATGGTCTACTACAAAAGGTTCTCACGACCCTGTGTAAGTAAAACAAGTATGGCAACGCGCATCAGCCAAAGTAAACCTCAATAACTACTTGGCTATCATTCTATAGTATCTCAGCATGTCAGAAGATCACAACACACCATCCTATAATACTAGGCATGGAAAACTGGCTATAGCCTAACTAGAAAGGCTATACCAAACGGTCATAAACAAACATGCATGGGAAAAACAACTTAAGCATAGAAATTTAACTCTAATAACATACAAATATCCTCTACTGAAGAATACAAGCAAAGAAGGAAAGAAATAGGTGTAAAATGGTAAAATTACGCAATACCCCGTTCAAGGGTATTGGGTAAAATTGAAAATAATATTCAAAGACCTTAAACCAAAAGGCACAAACCGCCTACCTTTAGGGTTCCAGTGAAAATGATACAAAAGCTATTCCACCTCCTCAAAACTGGAGAACGCACCACCGAAAACGGTCTAAACCTCCTTCCCTAACATCCACAAGTCATGAAATCAACACCCGAGGCAACCACAACCCTAGATCTACACACAACGGGTGTACATCTTGAAAACCTTGGTATAACGAGATGTAGATCTAGAGGGAACTCAAAGGAACAAAGATGAGAGACTTACCCGAGAAGAACCGGCTTCAATACGCTAAGAAACACCTTTGATTTGCCTCCAAAATGAGTGGGGGAGAAACTTCAACCTATGAGAACCCAAAATCCTGAGTGAGGCTAGAATGGGAGAGAGCTTGGAGAAGAAATGAGAAATCCTGAGTGGCCCAGGGATTTAAACCCTAACATTAAGTGGCCGCACGGTTTCCCTGCACAGTTTGGAAAACCATACGCAAACCATGCGGTTTCCACTATCACTCCCAGGGACTTCGCACGACCTGCCCGCACAGTTTGAAAAACCGTGTGCTTCCCGTGCGGATCCCACTGTCTCCTCCAAGAACTTCACATGGTTTTCCCGCACGGTTTGACAAACCGTGCGCCTCCCATGCGGAGCCCACTGTCAAGGGTGCACAGTTTCTTAGGCTGGCCACATAGTTTGAACAAAATGTGTGCCAACCGTGCGCCCCTACAAAGCCTTTACAACATTAAATGTTTTCTTCCCATCAAAATTAATATTTTTCTCAACAAAGAACAGAAAAGAGAAACATACCTGAAAAGAAGGTCCGGGTTCTTAGAGACTCCCCAAAATACCACTACATGCCCTCAATGATAGTTGGTATCCTCTAGTATAAGGGGAGGTATTCTTTTGTTCATTTAGAAAACCAAGTTTGAATACCAAAAAATTAATCAGGTTCAAGATGCTAAAAAGTTGTATAAAAGGATATTTTTCCTTTTGACATAAAACTTTGGTATTAGATACGAGACATTGAACATCTCAAAATTTGAAAATAAAACTATGTATGAGAGTAACTAATGCATGTATATGGTAAATACAAATTACATTTGATTGGATATTTCTATTTTTTCTCTATTATAATTGTTTTAATTTCAGTATTGGGTGATAAACAGAAGTTGTGATGTTTAATATTATTATTTTTCATTACCATTGGATGATGATTCAATGTGTTATTATCTCATGCATCGTTATATGAATGTGAGGATTAAAATATAATAAATATTTGAGGCCATAAATATATAATTAAATCCATTTCATTCGAAATATTATTGGTTCGATGACTACATTATTTTAAAATATGATGACATTTCCTATTAGGATATATCCTTTTGATTAATTAATGATTCCTCCTTAAATAAACTAGTTTTTTCCCATAAATCTTGATTTTACAACCGTAATTAAACAATAATGAAATTTTTGATGCATGGACCATTGGTTACATGTTTTGATATATTTGATGATTTTAATTACATGAATTCCAATAGTAATTTTTTAATAATAACCTTTTATAAATTAAAAATTGTAATTAATTTAAAATAAATTTTTTATTATAATAGGTAAATCTTGATAATGAATTCAATTTTTTGGTCAAAGCTACATGACATGCTAATGGAAACTCATAAATCTTATCGCATTATAACATTGGAATTTTGGATCATATAACTGGACAATGATATCTATTTACATGAAAATGATAATGAATATAACATAATTTAATATATAATATAAATAATTATTTCCATCTAATGGGGATGCCAACTACAAATTAAAGTTACTTGTCCTCTATCTCATTCAATTGAAACTGAACATATGAGTTTCCATGCTATGTAATGTGAGTCCTTGACCCTCTCCCAAACATTGTAGAGTGATGTAGTAATTGACCTTGGTAATGTATGTGCTCTTTAATATAACACAAACCTATCTTTAGAAGTAGGAAAATGGGTGTAACTCTTATATAATATATTGGGTACCTATCCCATTATACTATATTTATCATCTTAAATATGTTAAATATTGTTTTAGGTGTGAATCTGTAAATTGTAGTGCTATGTATCACTAAAATACTCGAGCTACTATCTATGAGCGTGGGGACGACCGTGCTTTGAATATGGTTTCACCTGAACCACTAGTATTTCATTTTCTAGTTCCACATAAGAACTTCCTTATATTCCTCAATTGGGATCCAAATATTAGTTATGAGGGAGCCTTAAATGATAAATAACATCAATACATGGTGGAGTCTGACCTTATCCTACTATGGCATAGTTGAAGGGAGAATTTAAGTAGAAAAATCCCCCCACATTCTCAAGGGATGTTGGACCTCTAGTATACGAGTCATCTACAAAGTCCATTTTATTCATCATAGACCATTTCGAGATTCCCCAATAATGGAGCTTCAAGATCACAACATTTAAATTTAGTGGTTATTCAATGTGATGGTTGGATATTATGACCTAATATGATTTAAATCAGGGTACAGTCTAGGTGAATATCTAAACAGTATTCTATGATTACTTCTTTACTCAAACACTATGGGCTTAATACACAAGGGAATGTATTCCCCTATAATAGAGTGTTATTTATGTGATGTATTACACATCATGATTCACTATGAATAATCATTTCACACCATCACATTCCTATGAATAGTTTACTACATCAAGGCAATGTTTTGATGAGATTACATACACCAAATGACCATAGGTAATTGCTTTTTGATTGACCACTATTTATGAAATAGTGACGCAAAACCTCATCACTGTGTAGAGGTTGAGGGGAGTTGGTGTTGTTGGATCATAAGGTTCAATGTCTAGGTATGAAGATGGTTCTAATATCATCATAAAACATCTATTTAAACCTACACATGCAAGTACAACTAGATTGTTAGCAAATTTTTATAGTCATTTGGAGTGTCACGAGTGTGGTAGGGTAGGCCATAAGTAGTTCACGAGTACGAGGGACCTAGTTGAATATATCTCTTGATAATGGCTACGAAACCTTCCAGATTCTTTCCATACATTACATATAGTTCATAGTGAGAGGGTATCTACCCAATGATTTCATTTAGTTATGAGATCAATTTCTCTATATTTGTATAATAGTTGGAATACTGTCAACTGATCAGAATGAGGATGTGGAAATAGATGACGAATCAAAACATTATTTATGCATAACCTATATATTTCAAATACACATGTTAGTGAGGATTCATTTGATTCCATATATCTATCCATATCTATAATGTGAAACCTACTCCTTTGGAGAAGAGTCTAGGGATTTCAAAAAATAAAGGTTCTACTCTTTTGGACACTTTTTCTCTTTATTCGATGTAATTCCATTATATTACTTCATTTATATTGAAATTATTTAACGTATATTCATAGAGATAGATAACATCAATGGAATGATGACCCTCAGTTGACGGTTGGGGATCTGATCCAAGTCCATAAAATGATGTAAGGAATTCTCCCTTGTTATAGGTTGTTGTATATTTAACATGAATCCTTTTAGTCCATTAGATGACATGATTTAATAACATATTAGGGATTGATTTTGTGGTACCTTATAATGACCATGTTGATTTATATCATTTAAGGGTGTATTTCACATCACATGATGGTGGTAGATATAATAATATAGATGAATGAGATATCCATGTTGGTCGAGATGGATTCAAGAATCATGGGTTGGGGATAGTTAAATCCTATAATGCTTGTCAATTTATTATATTTCATGGAATAAAACATTTGAACATCCCATTAGCATTAAATCGTTTAATGGAAGCCTTCCCTAATGACTTCATATGGTTTCCTTCTATATAAGAGTTATATTTATCAATTGAGATAATATTTGGGGAAGCACCGATGTCCATTCAACCTAATAGGATGTATCCAACTAAGCATCAGTAACATAATATGAAAATAATTAATTTTGAATATAAGGTTATCATATTAACAATTAATCCTCCCCGGGGATCACCTATGTAATTCACTAAAAAGGAAGATGAGCTGCTCATGGTTTGTGTGGATAATCCTTAATGTAATAATCATAAAAATAAGAAATGTTATACAATACCTCTAATAGAATACATATTTAACCTTATATAATGAGTTAAAGTCTTCTCCAATATCAATTTGAGTTATTGATAAAATCATGTGATTTTTTTTCACTCATACATACAATGTAAAACAATATATAGAAGATATGGCTTGTACGAGTGTCTGGTTATACTGTTCGGTTTTACAAAAAGACCAAAAGATTTCATTTACACAATGAATCAATTTTTCCAACATTATATGGATTGATTTGTGGTTATCGTAATGGAATATACCATGTTGTATCATCATACTAGAAATGATCTTCCCAATTTTCATCAAATCATGCCGAATAAATAGAGACAACACCAAATAAATTATATTCTCACCAAATTCAACATTGGGATTAATATGGTTCACAAAATAGGCCACATAATCATAAATGAATAAATATATGTACACCTAGAGTAGTATAAAGTGGATGTTTCTGGTTAGAAAATCAAGAACATTTTTTATATATGTAGATTCTTGAGATAACATGACTATTAATGCAATTTCATTCATCACTTTTGACATCCAAATGATCATATAACAATATTTCCTAAAATGGGTGTTTGTTTTTTATGGTCTCAAGCATGAGAAATATCATTTCACGAGATGAATGGAAGGTTGATCTTAGTACCAATACTATGAATTATAGATCTACCCAAATGATATGTTGTTTATTGTGATGTATCAAGAATCAGTATATTAGTAGTTGTGTTACATGGAGGTATAGTTTTATTGTACATATCCCATCTTATATGTTATGATCTAGACCAGGATTCCATCCATCCCAACATCCTACCCGGTTTGAGATAAGCACCAAAGTGAATTTCTGATCACCATGGGATACAAATGTTGTTAGGTATCAAAATAATCCAATGGGAATGATTTAGCCCAAAAAACCATGATCAATTAAAAAAACAAAAAAACATGAAGAAATAACCATAAGAGAATCTCAATAAACCCACAAAATAATCCAAATACAGTAGCTGAAGAACGAAATTGATACTAAATTAAAAACTCGATCTAAAATAAAATTGAGACCGAACAGACAACACATACTCCACGTGGCATCTTGGTCATGACTAATCTCAAGTATAACCCATTCCATAGACATGAATCTAATCCATAAACCTGCATATGAAACTTATTTAGGTTTTACCAGTATTGAATGGAATGACTAGGGTGTGACCTCAATAAATTAATATGAAACCACAACATAATCCACACATTTCATTTCTTAAAGAAGTCCAAAAACAATATTTTTAATCATAGTTATAAAATAATTTTTAATCATTTTAAATAATCAAAAAATATCTTCAAAAGTTACCTTTTGAAAAAACCCCACATTTATTTTCATTTAAAAAACATTTCCACATTCCACAACCCATTTCACACAAGAAAACCAATGTATAAAGAACACTATGATACTAAAAAGAGGGTGATGTTTATAAAATAGAGGAAGACAACAATCTGTTGTAAAATAATATGTCTAATTCCCAAGGTGCATTAAAAAAAATAGAACATATATGTTGTGATTCATGAGAATTTATATAACATCCTAATAGGAAATGTCAGGGGTACTCAAATCAGACGCTCCGTCAGTCGTATAGGGATGCTCCATAGTCAATAACAAACTGGTCAGTCCAAACTGTCCAATCTAGTGTCATTTCCGAAATAGCTCTATAAATTCAAGGGTGTACCATCCCATTTAATATTGGTTGATAAGAAACCTTCACTAAACCCTCTATAAGATGAAGATAAATCCCATGATAATAGTAATAATAAACAGTGAATGGATAGATCCTTGCATGCATAATTCAACTTATCTTCTACCACCACACTTGCATACCCCAATCACCGACACTACCCATGTGTTAACCCACATGGTGAAATAACCCATCGGGGGTGGTCATCATTAAATAAATCATTCCCAAGTGCCAAATGGGATGTCATATCACATATTATTTCAATATATTTCTCAAATAACCATATGTTTTCTATCGGGCATTTGTATTTCCAAAATCACAATCATTTTGCAAACACCATAAAATGAAAACCTGACCTTTATCATTTCAAATTCAATCTATTTCTATGAATATTTACAAACCATTTCCAAAATCCAAGGTAAAACATACCATTATCTCATAATGTTCTAAATAATTCCTTATACCAAATCATTCATCAATCATAACACAAGACACCAAACGAGCCATTTTTAAATAACACATTTAAAGTCAAATTTTTAAATCACATAAATCCATGCTTTACCATTTGTAGATCAAAGAACCATTTTAGGAAGGTGGGGGTGTGTGAAGGGGGAATCCTTTTTGAAAACCCAAACATCATGTAAATCAACATTTTTAGTTTCCATCTTCATTTGAGCGTCCATCCATGTGTCCACCCCCATGTGCACATGGATGTGACAACATCCAATGAAATCCATTATGTGTCCATAAAAACTCCCAAAACAAATTTTTCAGAACCATAAAATTCATTCAAACCAAACCCAGCAATTTCACAAATTTATAAAAGTGAAAACAAGCATTTGAGAACTAGGATATTCCTTTCAACACATATCACCACAAGAAATCAAATAATAAAGAGGCATCTAAATTACACATCCTACCAAATCTATCATCTCAACCGAGAAACCAAAATACAAAAAAAGGACTCATATAAAAAAAATGTCATAATTTCATTTTATGAAAAAATAAACATGTAAATAAACACTTAATACGCATAGTATTATATGGATAAACCTACGTAATCCATTAGAAAACCATTTTTCCCACAAAACTGCAAACACCAAACCATCAATATATTCATAAAAACATGTTATTGGAATTAAAAGAATATTTATAAACAATTTGAAAACACATATCATTAAATGATTTGGGAAAAAAATGAAAATAATTAAAAAAACTACCTCAACAAAGTGAACATCTGATGAAACATCAAGATATGGGAGATCCAAGACCAGGACAAAATCTGCACACCCTAACATCCATTAAATTAAATCAGATAGAAACTGTAAACCCTACATTTCATCCAATAGAGAACTTACAATATGAAAACTATATAAACCAAGAGAGGAGAAGAAAAAGAGTATAAAAGTGTAAGAAACACTAAAACCTTACCATGGAAAAATGGAGACGCATCCCTTGATATAGGATAACCAAAGAGAGAGGGATAGGGGGTTCCCTTCAGGTTATAAAAATTTACAAGGGGAATTAAATCCTAAAAGGGGTCTAAAATAATGGAGGGAATACTTTGAATGTCATGTTTGGACATTTCAAATCATCTCACCCGATTTGGTTGCACTGTTTTCAAAATTATGCGAAAATTTTGTAGTCACCACTCTCAAAATTGATAGAACCTCACACACAGTTTCTACACCATTTCTAAAACCATGAACAACCCATGCACCTTATGACTAGACCCAAAAAAATTCACACTGTTACTTGGTCATAGATGTATGATTTACCCAAATTGTGTGCTTAACATTCACATGACAAAAACTCACCTGATAATTCCAAAATTAAAAAATTTATACCATGACTCAACCCAACCATCACCCAAGGAGATATATATACAATTGATGACTAAAATAAAATAATAAAATGTTTGTGGTGTGACATGATGAGACTTCAATTGGGGAATTAACATATTCTAATCATCGAGCAATCATATGTCCTTCATGACTTATAATATTGGAGGAAGTGTCTTTTGGTGGAGATGATCATTATTTTTACGATCCATAATTTTTTTTAAAATATTTATACACAAAATTATCTGATTCTTAGGAATCACAAGTCAGTAATGTACCTTTAGTCATTTTACATTGATCTTGTATACACAAATTCTATGTGAAATGATGTATCTGATATGCTAAGACTAAATACAAAGAAAGAGGATATTCAGAAGGTTAGTAGTGGGTGGAAGTTTATGGCCCCCTTATATGGGATGAACACTGATGTGATGGATCGTTAGGGAAACATATGCTCACATCATTATCTATAACCTCCTCTCTTCATGAGTGGGTTAATATAAGACAACAATATGATTATGAATTCA
Source organism: Viscum album (assembly GCA_963277665.1). NCBI lineage: Eukaryota > Viridiplantae > Streptophyta > Magnoliopsida > Santalales > Viscaceae > Viscum > Viscum album. The sequence goes on along the minus strand of OY728127.1, from coordinate 435,305,278 downwards.
TTATCCATAGAGGGTGTGTATAATGTGTTGATATATCTTACATTATGTAATCTAAGAGGATTAGATTCAACACATTCATTGTCATGGTTGTGTGAATGTGTATATACATACTATAATACCTTTATTTTGGATATAATTTAGGGTCTTACCAATATTTAATGAGAACTATGTAATCAATGTTGGTGGATTTAAATGATAGTACATAGAACATGTTTTATTATGTGGTGTTCCACAAATATTACGGTGATGTTAGAGCATCAATGTCCAGGTAGAATTATACAACCAACATCTATTCTTGAGTGGAAAAGGGAAAACATCACCATATATTTTCCTAACGGATTTCTTGAGATCCCTTCAATGCAGCGATGGATTATGGAAGATCAATTAATGTTTGACCATGGTTATAAACTTCCAACCTATCATGATGACTTATTTCATAGTTTAGTTTAAAACAATTTACATTTAAGAGTATATAATACATCATCGTGCCCCCCGTTTTATCATATTTTATAGAGACGATCAGTTTATTTCTTAGTTATGGTAGTGGGAGTAGAAGTCTCCAGGTTAATAGGTTCAACTGATTACAACATACCACCCTTAAATCAATGTTTAGTTATAGTGTATAACATATGTGTTAGAGGTAATCATTGAGAATAGGTCCTTGATATTGGGTTTTCTTGGATGAAACACATACCACTCATCATGTTTCCCACAATGAAACCTTTTACGAAAGTATTTAAAAGGATTCCTATGATTACCTGTATGGTATGTCATGTCGTTCACCCATGGGATGGTTATATTTTTTTGATTAAACTATAATAGGACTTCATGAAATTCCAGAGACATCATATCATGTGAAACATATTCAATAGTGTATAGAAACACATTATTCTATGTACAAGTCTAATACTAGTCATCATCTCTATCTTTTAGTGATGATTATGGAAAATCATCTATTTATACAAGTGTATACCTTGATTGAGACATAAAACAATTCAAAGTTATGGAATGATATCACCTCATTACATCAGTCCTTTCAAAACCATGGAGAGAGTCAGGATAGTAGAATTTTAGTTCGATTTAACTCAGAGGTTCTAGGACATGAATGTTGAAATCCATGTATCACAAATTCAGAAAAATTATTCAATCTCATCTTATTCATTCAATCTTGAGGAAATTGGGCTATGAGAATATGTGTCCATTTAGGAGAATCATATATAGATAATTAATTGGAGAATAAATGATCTATGTTGTGGGCATATCATTGAGTACATGTGCAATTGCAGCACGACTATGCACATGTTGAAACATATTAGAAAAATAATGACATAAATGCTCAATGTATGGAAGACATATCAAATTTTGTTTTACCACTATTGAATAGAAAATATGGGGATGATTTTCTGTAATGAATTTTGGTTGTGACATTATATGATTTTCAATAAGTTATGGACACTCAAAAAAAAATTCAAAACCATTAATTTTATGCTACTGTCATTCTTAAGAGGTTAATGATTTGTTTAAAAGTATCTAGGGCTTGTTCAAAACCTATATCTCTAGAACATAGAATGTATGAATGATCTGTACTATTAGTTCATGGTTAATAATATTTATTCACCTCAACTATGTGGTTGATGTAGTAAACAGTAGGGGGTTCAAAGCTATTTGAAACCATGCCCCTCAGGATGCATGGTTCTGTATGGTACACCAATGGGCTATAGGGGGGAATATAATTTGTACAAAGAAGTATGTTAATGGATGGAAAAATAATTACACTTATCTTTTGGAGGTGTAAGGTTTAGAAAATTGGTAATGAAAACCATGTAGACTAACCAAGAACCTCCTAAAAATGTATAAAAAGTCATATTTTCCTCATTCCTCTTCTATGTTTTTACACATCTTTTTCCTCATATCTCAACTGTATCATTTTCACTACTATAGGTAGTTCTCTACCTTCCAATAATCAAGGTAATGAGATATATTCTTAATCTATTTAATGATTCCTAAACTATTATTTTCATTGGATTTCTCATGGTAAGATCCTATTTTAACATCTTTATTTCCATTTGTTTATATCTTTCAAAAAGGAGTTATTTCTAGGTAAGCTAATATTCCATTTTTCATGGAATCTATCTTTTTTTTCTAATTTACCCCATTTTAAATTGAATTTGAATCCGATTAAATATTAGGACTTCTACAGATACCTATGATAGGTGGATTGGTTATCTTTTCCTAATTCACTGATATATTATATAGTGTGTCATGGTATCCCATTGTAGGACCTTCTAACACCACCAATAAAATGTTTAATTTACTATATCAAACTATGTTTCCAAAAATAGTGATGTTGTATAGTCCTATGATTTGATATTAGTGGTTTACCACCTTAATGTGATACACCCAAAAATATGTTTCATCATTAAAGGCCTAAAATCCTCATTCATTGGAATTAAATTGATCCACAAACTAAGGTGTTTCGAATTTTTCATTTTGAGTGTATTTATTTTTAATGGATGTAATGGAAAATGGTGGTCCATATGCATGGAAATTTCCTCTTTTGGTTATAACATGGATTAAAAATATTAAATGAATTTTCGAACATGAAAAAAATTTATATTTGAATTTCATTGGTTTAATTATAGATATTACCATTCTATTACCCCATGGTAGAGGTGATACAAGGGTCATGATTAAGGATGACTTGGATGGGACCATCAATATTAAAAATAATATTTTCTTATTTAATTGAATCATGCAGGGTTTGATATATAGTTTCATTTATGAAATACCTTAGAGGGGAACACAAGTAAGATTCTTTCACTTTACCCATGAGTGATACATGGTGTCCAATTGGATTTCCATGGATGGTTGATGTGCCAGATTTTTGTTTACTTTTTCATATATATTATTGATCATAAAAACATGTTTTTCATGAAATATCAATCATTTTGTGGATCAAATTAATTATATTTTTGATTATGGATATTTTTAGGTGATTTCCATAAAATGTCACAAATCGTGAAAGGGAAAAACTTAAATTTAAATAGACACAGTGTGTACATATTATACATTTAATGTACTATTTCCACGACATGGATCGACAGGACTGGATACAAGGCCATCTTACTGCCCAAAGCATACACGTCGTGTTATTCTGATATACACGCCGTGTCATCCCTTCTATAAGTGGTATGTGGATGATGATTGATATTAAATTCCATGTAGGGAGTTATTACATAATGTATACTCCCACAAACTAGGTGGTGTTGTGTTCCAAGTCAAAGACTGAGCGATATCTCACCGACCAGTAGAGGAGAGTGGGCCAAATTGTGTTGACCAGGGTACACTCTAAGTATTTTCTAATACCCACCATGTATTCCTAAAAACTAGAAATATGAGGGAATTACCTCCATGTTCAAGAATACCCATTCCAAGATAGGCTATGTGGGAAATTCTGTAGATTCCCAAGAAGAGAGATATAAGAGAAGGATAAAAGAGATAAGAGAAGGTGCTTCGATGCTACCTTCCCGATGACCTTCAATCCAATGATATTTTATGGTAAATTCAGTTATCACAAGTAGTTTAGTTACAAGATACTCCATGATTAGCTAAATCCCATATGTGTTAGGGATGTGGAAGATAATGGGTTGTAATTTTGTCAACTGTTATATTGTACTTGTGTTATTAATTTTTCTCTCATAATTCATTAATAATTCATTCTAAATATTTCTAGAAATTCCGTATTAGAAAAAGAACATGATTTATAGTGGTCTTATAAGGAATTTTGATTAATTACCTCCATGATCATTGTATGTTCTTATCATCTCAAAAGGGGTACAATTAATAATATTAAATGAATCCAAATTATAGACCAAGTAATGTGTTTCTATTGATTTAAAAAAAACTCATCAGACCAAGGGGCTTCTATTAAATTCATAACAAAAATATTTGAGTTATCATGAACAAAACTACATTATAAGAAAATTTATTTAACAACAACCCTAAAAATCCACAGCCCCAATGCATTATTCCCATTTCATTTCAAGAACCAAATTTTCCTATTTTTTATCTTAAATATATTTATTTAAAAAATTAAAATTCAATCGCCCTATTATTAAAAAAAAATAATTGACTCTTAATTTCAGAAAACATTATGTAATTAATTACAAACTAGTAAAAAAAGTAACTACATCTCTCTATGGATTGATTTCATACTTCCACTATACTAGCATTATGTTTGGGTAATTTAATTTGGATTGTCAAAATTAACACTTCGACTGAAATGATTCTATTTTTTGGCACCATTTATAGGGAGTTTAATGTTAAAGATGTTTTTATTAATCAGTTTTTTAATTAATGTGAAAATAAAAAACTAAAATTCTAAAAAAAATATGTTCTTAATCTCATTTCTATTTTTCAATTTTTTCTTTTTCCTCTTTTATTCATGGTTTTTAGTTTTGTGTTGTGCAGGATCCAAAGAGAATGAGTGGACAAATCACATTTCCTAAGAGCATTGAATTATCAGACATCCTTTTTCTTGATCTAGAGATCGAAAAAACTCTCTTGGAGAAACGACAAGCACTTATGCAAGATAACAACCAGAACACCCCCACAGAGAATGTAGAAGAGGAATATTTAGCTGCAAGCTAAAGAGTTGGACAACCTTTTGTCAGGGATGACTACTAGAACTAACAAATAGATGCAGAGATAGAATAGATCTGATTTATACCAGAAAAAATAGAGTACATCCCATAGAACCAACCAAGAAAACCAGCTCCAGTTTTTCTAGGTTATGGATTACAGCAACCCAGTTGTTCCCACAAGAGTTGTTTCCATACCTACAGCCAGGTCAGGGGCCATATTTTTCACCTGGACAACTATTTTTTCCCCTATATCCTTGAGAGAAACTTCCCCTATTCCATACCCTTATGGAGTACAGTCTTCCTTCTATCCAAGGGAAAGATACATGAATATTAAGACCAATAGTGCAAAACCATAATTTCAAGATAATTCCTTCCATCATACAATTCATCCAAAACATGGTGCAATTTGGTGGATTACTCTTTGAAGACCCCAATACTCATCTCTCGAATTTTCTCAAGATTTGTGACACCTTTCGTTACCATGGGGTGTCTGAGGACATCATTCAACTTCGTTTATTCCCCTTTCCATTAAGGGATAAAGATAAGGAATGGATAAAAGGACTACTTCAATGCTCCATCCTCACCTTTAAAAAATTACTTCAGGCATTTCTGTCAAGATATTTCCTACACTCTAGGACTGTGTCATTGAGGAATGAAATTCAAAATTTCCAGTAACATGACTCCGGATCCTTGTACGAAAAATTGGAGCGTTTCATAGAAATTATAAGGAAGTGACCTCATCATGGTATTCCATTATTGATGAAAGTCCAAAAATTCCTTGGAGGTCTCACAACGAACACCAAATTCTTGTTGGATGCAGTGGCTGGAAGAACGGTAATGAGGAAATCACCAAAGGAACACTTTGACATTCTCAAATCCATGTCTGCAAATAGATTCCAATGGAACTCAGAGCGAGGTACTCCAAAGAGGGGCATGCATAAAATTGATCGACTAAGATTCTTTTAGATCAACTCGATGCAGTGTCCAAAAAGTTCTATGCGTGGAATCTGAAAAATCAATCTCATGTTCATGCGGAAAATTAAAAAGCATGCAGTGAATGTGGTGACAACTACGCCATGGGTGATTGACCAGGCATAAGTACCAGTACCTCGACATGTGAGTTATATTTTGTTTCCTAGAAAAGAGGGTCAAATATGTACCCTCAATACCAAAACCTAGAATAGAAAGAAAAGTTGAATATGGTATGGGGGAAACAACAACAAAATTCTCCACCTCAGCCTGAATGTCCAACCTGTTTTGGGAAACAACAGAAGCAGAATCCATATCCGAGACAATAATAGGCACACTTTAAACAAAAAAATGTATCAAAACCCTTTTCTGCCGCAAAAACCGAGACAACCAAAACATCAATCTGTTTCACAAAAAAAACTTAAAAAAAAACACCCATCAAAGCTAGAGGTTATGATGACAAAATTCATAACAAATGATAAAAATAGATTTCAATATCAAGAGGCATCTGTTAAGGGCCTTGAGAATCATATTAGTTAACTTTAAAATAATCTCGCTTCAAGGAAACCTGGTACTCTACCAGGAATCACTATAAAAAACCCATAGTAAGAGACAATGTTCTCATATTGCGAAGTGAGAAGGAGCTACCTGAGAATATAACAAAAAATCAAGGTGAGGCCAAAACTCCATCCCATCCAATGCCCTCTTCCGAAAAATATGTCAATGTCGAAGATTCCCCCACGAATTAGTTATTATCATATATCATACATGTTCTGGGAAATAAGTGGTTAAACATTTTGAACCCCCTTACTATTTATTGCACGAAGGAAGCGAAGGAATATAGATTTTAAATTCACAAAATTCATGGAGGTATTCTGAAAACTTCATATAAATATTCCTTTTGATGAGGAATTTACTCAAATGCCAACATACATTATGTTAATGAGGGATATACTCTCCAAAAAAATGGAAGATGGATGATTTTTTGACCATTTATCTCACTAAGGAATGCTCAACAGTGGTATAACATTCTCTTCCTCCCAATCAACAAGATCGAGGTTGTTTCACAATCCCATTCACAATTGGATATTTTGAGTTTGGGAATGCCGTTTGTGAGTTGGGGGTTGAGTGTTAACCTTATTCCCGAAGGATTATTCAAAAAGATAGGGACAATTAATCTCAAACCAACATGAGTATCCCGTCAACTATCAGATTGATCCATCAAATATCCAAAAGGGATACTTGAGGTTGTACTTGCGAAAATGGGATGTATTATTATTCCTTATGACTTCATCATAATAGACATGGTAGAATATTAAGAGGCACCACTCATTCTGGGATGACCCATCATTGCTACTGGGAAGGTGTTGATCGATGTTTATCAAGGCGAGTTGATCTTCAGAGTAGGAGATGAAAAATTCTCCTACAATGTTCTAAAAGAATTTAAGTATGTATCACTAATGGATTAGAAGGACTGTTATGCATTAACTACTATGAAAAAACCATTGGGCCACATGGAGGATGACATGGATTGTTCTTATATCATCGCTGAACTAGTCATCAATGACATCCAGTCTGAATTTGATCCTAAAGAGTGACCATTTTTCGTTGAACAGGGATGTCATTATTGGAAATGTGCAATCATTCCAGATATCATAAAGCAGGCCAAGGAAGAACCAATAGTTCCTTTAGTTCAGAAGGCCCCTAAACATGAACACATACTTATCCCATATTCCTTAAAATATGGTTACCTAGGTGATGAGAACACTCTTCCAGTAATCCAAAATTCTTCACTCACAAAATATCAAGATGATTCACTCCTAAAAGTTCTAAGGAGAAGAAAACAGGCCATTGGGTGGAAAATTTCTGATCATAAAGGGATCATCTTAACCATTTTCACCCTCAAGGTGTTACTTGAAGATGGATCCAATACCTCTCAGAAACCACTACGATGGTTATATACTCCCATGAAGGGGGTATTGAAGAAGTAGATAATCACATTCTTAGATGCATGAATCATTTTACATATCTCTGATATCCCATGGGTAAATCCTCTACAAGTGTTACCCAAAAGTGGGGTATAACCATAATCACTCATGATTAGAATGAACTAATCCCAACCAGAACCACCACAGGTTGGAGATTATGTGTGGATTATAGGATACTAAATGATTCCACATGAAAATATCACTTCCCTCTCCCTTTCACATACAAAATGTTGGAGTGATTAGAAGGGCATGAATTTATTACTTTCTGGACGGTTATTCGGGTTATAACCAAATATCTATTTCCCCTGTAGAAAAATAAAAAACACCTTCACATGACCATATGTAAATTTTTCCTATTGGAGGATGCCTTTTTGAATTTGTAATGCTCCAATAACCTTTCAGAATCTCATGTTGCTTTTCTTCCATGATACAGTAGATAAAATTCTGGAAGTCTTCATGGATTATTTTTCCATTTCTGGTAAATCATTCAACACTTTCTTGTGAAATATGGAACAAGTTCTAGAATGTTGTGAACACACCAATCTGGTTTTAAACTGGGAGAAGTTCCACTTCATGATATAACATGGCATAGTATTAGGCCACCGGATTTCTGAGAAGGGCATTGAAGTTGACCTTAACATGATTGAAATCCTCTCAAATTTACCTATTCCCACTTCTTTCCAAGAAATCTGAAGAGTTATTGGGCATATAAGTTTTTATGGGACATTATTTCATGATTTTTCAAAGATATCTCAACCATTAACCAATATTATTACAACGGATGATATATTTGAGTTTGATGAACATTGCACCTCAACATTCAAAATTCAGAAGAAAAATTTTGTAGAAGACCCAATTAGGATTACCCCTAATTGGTTGCAGTAGTTTGAGGTCATGTATCATGCAAGTGACTATGTAGTGGGAGAAATTCTGGGGTAGGGACTCAATAAAATCCTCAAACTGATATATTATTCCTACTGAGCCTTAAATGAAGAAAAAATCAACTACACTACTACTGAGAAGGAAATGATCATTATGAATTTTTCATTTGAATGGTTATGTTCTTATTTAGGGCTATCCAAAGTAATTGTCTAAACTGACCATGTAGTACCAAAATACTTGATGAATAATAAAGATGAAAAACTATGACTCATCGATTGGGTGATTCTTCTCCAAGAATTTGACTTGGAGATCTGTGATAAGAATGGGTGTGAATGTTTTGTTTCTGATCATATCTACAAGTTATAATTTCCTCAGCTATAAAGGTATGATTATTGAAAAATCAAAGAGGACTTCCCGGATGAGAATCTTTTCTATGTTGGAGCCTGACCTCGTCTATGGTATGCTGACATAGCCAATTACATGGCTATGAGAGTCATTAATCCTTATTTTACATTCCACAAAAGAACATATTTCTGTCTGAAGTGAAATGATATTTCTGGGAAGCCCCTCTTCTTTTCCGCCCATGTGGATATGGGGTAATCTGAAACTTCAACCCAAAAGAATAAATTCAAGAAATTATGGAATTCTATCATTCGTCCCTAGCCAGGGGACATCATGGGCTATACTGAACAATGGAAAAAAAATCTCTAATCTGGGTTTTTCATTCCCACCATGTACAAGGATTCTAGAAATTTTGTAACATGCTATGATCGATGCCAGCTGAGAGATAACATGGGGCATCGAGCTGAAATGCCCAAACAACCCATTCATGAGGTCAAGGTCATCGAAATATGGGTTATTGACTTCATGGTCCATTTTAATCCATCCATTAGAAACACTTACATACTAGTTTGTGTGGACTACATATCAAAATGGGTGGAAGCTACTGCCACAACACACAACACCACAATGGTTGTTGTGCCTTTCTTGAAAAATAATATTTTTAGCAGGTTTGGTGTTCCACGGGTGCTGATCAGTGATAGAGGAATGCATTTTGAAAATGGATTAATGAAAAATGTGCTTCTGAAGTATGGTGTGAGGTGTAAAAAGGTTACACCTTACCATCCCTAGTCTAGTGGCCAAGTGGAAGTCTCAAACTGTGAATTAAATCAAATCTCAGAAAAGACATATGGATTTCATAGAAGAACTGGTCCAAGAAACTTGATGATGCCTTGTGGGAATACATGACTGCATTCAAGAAACCTCTGGGAATATCTCTATTCCAGTTGATCTATAATTTTTTATTTCATTTACCTTTGGAGCTTGATCATAAATCATATTGGGCTATGAAAGCCCTGAGCTACGATCTCAAGGCTGTATTAGAAAAGTGCAAGTTTCAATTGACAAAACATGTGAAAATTCGGTGGGAGGAATATGAGAATGCCATGCTATATAATTATAAGACAAAGGTAGTCCACGAACACATGATCTCTCGGAAATCATTTTATCCTGGTGATGAGGTACTCTTATTTAACCCCTATTTTAGATTTTTTCAGGGAAAATTGATGTCCCGGTGGTTGGGAACATTCAAAGGTATCATGTTTTTCCACCATAGTGCAGTAGAAGTGGGTGGAGAGGATGGTCAATAATTCAAGGTAAATGGGAAGTGTTTGAAAATCTAATTTTAAATGAATGATATGATGGGTACAATCTCCACCATACAATTTGTATATCAAAATGCTAAGGTAAGGTCGAGCCAACAACGTAAAACATAGATTCTTCCTAGGAGTCATCCTAGATGTTACAAACCATGTACCACTATACCCAGGGCATGTACTATTATTTTCATTTATATTCTTATATCCCTAGTAGTATTATTATATATTAATCAAGTATGAAAATAGGGATCATGTCGGTGCTGATGGTAAGGTCACTGGAATATATTCAAGCCATTGCTGGTTCGAATCCCTCCGCACCTACCTTCGGCACAGGGTTTATCCTTTTCATACCTGTGATTAATTAAATGGAGTGTGTGGTGTTTTTCAAAATAATATCTAATTTTTTCTATATAAAATAAAACCCATGATTGGGTTGGACCGACAGGCCAGAGTAGTAAACCGGTTCCAAAATACCCGGGTTCAAATCATGAGAACCAGCCCATTTCCATCATTTTTCATATTTATAATACCATACGGAGCACAATTAGATATAAGTTTTGTGCACTTTATTTCCATTAATAATTTAAATAGTTTATTAAATACGAACATACATGCGATTGAAGCTGGCAGATTGTAATAAACTTAGACCTATATCCAAAAAACCAGGGTTCGAACTCAGCTAATCTCCCTCCTTCATCCCTTTTATTCATAAAAAAACCACAGGTCGTGTATTTTATTCATCCCATGTATAATTGTACCTTTACTTTAAATATTAAATGTAATTATAAACAGGTAGCACTACAACCTTTTCTCCAATGGTTGAGGTATTATGATCAGAATGGCTAATCATTGAATATAATCGGGCCCCATGCACCGGACCAATGGTTGTAGTTCCCTTTTTCTGATTTTAGAACACATGACGTGTATTTCCCCAAACCATTACATGAATAGATTTATTTTTAGTATATATTTATATATATATTTTCATTATTAATATTAATTATTATATAGTTTACTATAATAATTATATTATATAATGATATTTTTTAAATATACATATAAATATATATACATGGAGTGTAGGCTATATGAAATGTTGTGTACTTCACCTATAAATGTTGGGGGCCTACTCGGCCCCAGGCCATGTCGCGTGACCCCCCAACCTCCCCGTTTTCTTCAATTAGAAGTCGTAATGCCTCTCTCATGCCAATGCGCTGATTTTGAGTGTTTTATGGCCTGCTTTCTTCTTCATTTTGATCCTCACACTAGGTACGTCATTCTACACTCCTTATTTCAATGTTTTCATTGTGTTTAGGGTGATTTCATATTGGGAGACCGTTAGGGTTCCCACGCAATATATGGGGCACATGAAGAACACATGTCATGTATATCCTGTAAAGGGACACAAATGGCATGCTTTCTCTATTTGACATACACATGGTGTGTCTGTTTGGTATATGCTATGTACTCTACCACTCATGGCCTTCTGGCCCAGACCGTGTCCTCTGGGACATGGACACTTACCAAGTCACCATACATGGAATGTCTGTTTAGGACACATCTTGTTCTCCATCCCTTTAGTGGACTCCTTGTGGATGGTGTACACTCCTTTCAAACCATATTAACACACATATCATGAGCCCCATTCTACACAGCGTGTATGTTGTCTGATACCATACCCTAGTCAAGTCGTGTCTGCCTCCTTACATGGGCACGACTCTATTTTTTTCTACATGGTGTGTACACCATGATAAAAATTGTGTACTATTTTTCTCGAAACACATTCCCTCATGGTGTTTCTATCAAGATTACACAGGATCTTACATAGATCCAACTACACGTCGTATACCCTTGATCTACAAAACGTGTTGTACATAATTTTCTATTTTCTCATATTTTATTTCTTTCTTCTTTTTATTCATTTAATTTGTTTTTTTATTGTCTATCAGCTATGGTAGGTGATGATCCCACATCTAGGAGGTGACCCATTTCCACTGCTGAGAGAACATGGTTCCTCGCCATCAGATTAATCTTCTACATTGCGAGAAGACAGCTTTGGATTACCCAGTTTTCCATCCTCCAGCATTAGCTACTCCACCCCCTCTTTTGATGTTGGCTCCCTCCGTGACATTCGTCAGTCTGTCCGCTTTGGTGGTGCCCCTCATGACCCCTACTGCTTCTACACCATCTATAGTTGGTGTGAGCTCTAGTGTTTCCACTCCCTCTTCCAGCTACATCCCCTCAGAGCTACCCTCCACTCCAATAGTGGACTCAATCGAGGTAGTACCACCGCCTACTAGCCTGACCTCTATGCCAGCTAAGGTATTCATTACTCCACCTCCTACCACTGCAGTAGGACTATCTGATCCGGCACTAGAAGTTCCACCACCACCTGCACCGGCAGTATCTGACCCTAAGATAAATCGATGCCTTATCTTCCCTAAGGGTCATTTGGTGGCCGAAAGATTGTGGTGATTCTCCCGTAACACTATCCAGTTGATCGGACGCTACCTAGACGTCAGTGTTCCCCATCATATAGGTATTTGGTAGGAGAATGAGGATCTCATGATCAATAATTATTTACTAGATACATTTCAGGCCTGCACTCCTACTTACTGAGATTTATTTTTGGAATTTATGGCCACCTTTGAGTTCTATGGGCCCACCTATCGCCAGATTCCCACATACACTACTGCTCTAGTTCGATTTTGACTAGGAGGACACCATTTTTCCTCACCATATGTAGTTTTTGGACGAGGGTTAAGATTCTACCCCCATCTTTCCACCCCCTCCTATTTCCACACTTAACCTCCCTGAGCACTATGACCTTGTTTCCATGTGGAAGGAGCTTGTTGGTCCTGACCGCAGGTACAACCCCACACCACAAAAGAGAAATCTCATTATTGAACCTCCCCTTCATTTCCCCTGTAGGTTCATTAGTGCCATTATTTTTCCTCACCATGAGGATATGGGTGTCATGTCCAGACATGACATGGAGCTCCTTACATTTATATTCTGGAACGAATAACTTTTCCTCACCTCCCTCAATTCCATCTAGTTCTATTATATGATTCATAGCCATCAGGGAAACCTGAATGAAGATTTCTATGCCACCCTCCTGACCCACCATCTAGGAGTCATTGAGCCCTCTCTCATTCAGGACCCCTTAGGCTCTCCTCAGTGTCTCAAATTCCTCATTCTTATCCGCTTGCGGATGGTTGAGCATCTGGGAAATTGCTGGGTCCTTGTACAAGATGCCTCCAATCCTGAAATGGTGAGAGATTCCCCACATACTTATACTTGTGTTGTGGACTAGGCCCCACCCCATCCACCTGCGAATGTTCCACACCACGCCACCCCCTTATTCATTCCTTCATTATTCTTCCACCTTGTCATCTTCTTCTGTGCCTTCCACCTCCCCATATCCACCTCCACCCTCGAATGATCTCTCTTTTTCCCTCTGTCTAGCAGAGATGGAGTGCTTCCAGGATATTATGGTGCAGACACTTGGGAGACTTGAGCAGATGTTGGGGCTTCTTCTTCACCACCATGGACATTCACTACCAGTGACATCCCTTGCGTCGATACCTCCATCTTTCCATTACCCTTCTACCGCATAGCTACTTCTGACTGTTCGGGCCATAAATTCAGTTTTTCGATGTACTTTTGGCCCCAATTATACCTCCAAAACAATGCATGTGGTGACTACATTTCCTACCACTCAAGGTGCTGAGCTCGTTCCTCTGGTCTCCACTACAACTACATCTCCTTTGGAAGAGTTCCCTATTGCTGACGATGCCTCTTCTGAGGTTACCCACTGACTGGTTTTTAACACATTTATTTCCATTAAATTTATCTTTTTTTATGCTTGGGAAGTTATGATGTATGTATCTTCAGATTTGTTATTCCCTTCCCTCGACTGTAATAGGTATGCTGGAGCACTATAGAAATCTCTATTTAACCTACTTTCACTATTTTTAGATTCACCACAAGGGTAGTATTTTTTTTTAATTTTACATTTTTCATTTGGATTTACTTCTTCCACCCTCATCTTCCACCCATTGTTCCCCACATTCTCTCCTCTTCCATGGTATTTCACATCTGGTACCATGTGCTATATTAAGTGTGGGGGAGGGTCTCTGACTACACTAGACTTTTCCTTGATCTAATATAGGAGACATCATTAATAGTTGACATATTTTAAACAATGGAATTTTTTTATTAATTATAAATATAAATAATAAATTCATAAAAGGGAATTTTTAAAAAAATTACATGCTTACATCCACTTTCAATGTATTTTTAATTGATTGATGACATAGTTTGATTGTGGATTTTAAGTCTTGGTAATTTACATTTATTATACTGATCATTTTTACTCATGTCATGACCTGATTGACCACTTTATTTTTTACATTCCCAAAAAGTATTCTAAGACTTTTTGACATATTCTATCTTATACCCTATTTCATTAGAGATTATTGGGAGATGTATAACTACTAAAAAATTCTTGTTTTTCTCTTCAAAACATGAATATTTTTAGTCACATTAAAAGTATTGAGGAATTTTATTTTTTTATCCCTTTGACCTTGAGACCAACCGTACATATGATATTCATAAAACCCTTAGAAACCATGAACTACCTTGATAGAAAGATACATTACAAGCCTATTTTCTCTTTATTCCATAATTATATTATAGTTCTGTAGGATTATTCACATGACATTTAGAGAGATATTTTCGGCCATTCATGGTATATTTTAGTGGGCAACCATGCATTTAAGTATGGGGGAGTTTATCAAATTTTCATTTGGGAGGAAAATTTTACAAAACCATAATTAATTTTATTCTTAGGGGTCCCTATATTAAAAAAAACTAAAAAATGAAAAGGTGGGATCATATTCATTCATTACATGTTATTAATGGTTTATGAGCCCATATTGTCCAGGGAATATTGTGATGATGATACCATTGAGAGATCATAATTGTGGGTGGGGGTCATTTTCATTAAACTTAATTTTCAATATCACGAATTATTGTTTAAGAATTCATCCTCCTTTTTCAATCCTCTGTGATTATTTTTCATCATTACCTACCAACTCATAGATTCAGAAACATTTTAACCTTATTGAATTTCCTCATGATTTTTGTGATTTTACTTCTAAAGTGGATAATGAGTACACTTTCAAGCCTAACGATAGAGTGAATATACATAATATTGAGTATAAATTAGATTAAATAATCTTGATTGATGAGTGTGGTACTTTTTGGGGATGTAAATAATCATGTGGAATTTTTATTTAGGGTATGTTAAATAATGTAGATGGAAGATGATGGATTTTTTTAATTAAATTATATACGAAGAATGACTAAAATATCTTTGGAAATGAAATATTTTTTGTTCCTTTTAAAATATTCTCTTATAGATATAGTATTTACAATTATAATTAGTTCAATTATTTTTTCAATGTGTGGATTATTCTGATTTGATGTTGAGATATTTCTTGAGGACAAGCATATGACCACGTGTGGGGGAGTTTGATGTGCCCGATTTGTGTATAATTTTTCATATATATTAATGAGCATAAAAACATATTTTCAACCAAATATCAAATGTTTTGTGGAACAAATTATTTATATTGGAGATTATGATGATTTTTAAGTGTTTTCCATCCAAAGTCACAAATTGGGAAAGGAAATAACAAAAATTCATATATACATGCTGTGTAATTATTATACACATTGTATACTATTCCCAAGACATGGATCTGTATGACTAGATACACACCCATGTTGCCGTCCAAATCTAACACACCATGTTATTCCCATATAAACATTGCATCATTGCTTCAAGAAGAGTATGGTGGTCTATGATTGATATTACACACCATGTAATGTGGAATTTCATGCTATGTACTCCCACCAACCAGGAGGAGCTGTGTTCCAAGTCAAGGGAGGCAGAGTAGCTCACCCACCGGTGGAGAAAAGACGGTCGAACCATGTTAACCAGGGTACATGCCGTATAATTTCTGGTATTGTCTATGTATTCATAAAAACTATAAAAGTAGGGCAAGCCCTCCATGTTCATGATTTCTAAATATATGGCAGACCAAGTGGTAAAATTACAAAGATGCCTAAGAAGAGAGGGAGAGAGAAGAGAAAGATAGAAGAGAGACGAGAAGGTGATTCCATGATACCTGCCCGATGACCTTCACTCTAAAGATTTTTGATGGTCAATTCATGTATAATAAGTAGTTTAGTTACTATATACTCCTTGAGTATCTAAACCCCCTATGTGTTGGAGTTGGGGATGATTATGGGTTGTAATTTTGTACTATATTATATTGTACTCGTGTTATTCATCATCTCATGTAATTCCTTAATAATACTTTATAAATATTTCTATAAATATCATTTCTAACAATGAAATGGATTTATAGGGATCTTATGAGTAATTTAGAGTAAGAAAATAAATGATCATTGGATGCGCTTGTCGTCTCAAAAGGGCTAAAATTTATAATATTAAATGAAATGAAATTCCATACCAAGGAATTGGTTTCTATTGATTTAATCCAAACTCACCAGACTAAGGGGGTTCTGTTACATTCATAACCCAAATATTTGATTTATCAAGAAAAACATAACCTAATAAAAAATTATTTAATAATAAACCAAAAAATCAACACCCCCGATGCATTCTTCACATTTCTCATTGAGAAGAAAATTTTCATGTATTTCTTTATCTTTAATGTAATTTGTTATGCAATTGAAATTTAATCACCCTGTTATTAAAACTCAAATATCAACTCTAAATTTAATCAAATGTCACAAAATTAATTAAAAACTATAAAAAATATAGTAACTTTATCTCCATGTGGATTGTTCCATACATTCACTTTACTGGTGTTAAGTTTCGGTAATTAAATATGGATTATCGAAAGTAACAGTTCTACTGAAATGATATTGATGGTATTGATGGGAAATGTTGATATCCAATTAAATAGGAAATACCTAGTTCTATATGTGGAATACCATTGATGTGATTATAGGTCTATAAAAACAATCTACATTGAATGTGAAACATAGGTTCAGTATATAGAACACCTAGGAAGGAATCCTATGGTTATGGGTTTTATAGTGAATCAGGAGCAATACCCAGCTTCCTTTTTATGGAAGAACTTGGAAAATCCTAGGATTAAAATTAATTAAAACTAATGATACATCCACCATTCCAATTAAAATTCTTAGGTTAGGTCCATTGTTTATAATTAACATATATAATGGCCCAGTTATATCTCCAAGCTAATATTCAGTGAGAATTATGAATCCCCTTATAAGTTCATACAGACTCCATGGGTTTACACCTTAGGTTGTAACTATAAATAAATACTTACATATATTCATATATATATATATATATATTCATATGAATATTATGAATATATATAAATAAAATTATATATATGAATATATATTCTTGAGTAATTCTATTTAGTGATATCTATCTTAGGACAAATCAGATATTGTTGGTCGAATATATTATGAGGAACCCATTTAGATCTTTTATATTTATTTAATTTGTTACATTTATCATTACCTTTACATTGATCATATTATATGAATAGACATGATAGTGATATATGCAATTTATGGCCAAATTATAATTATACCTTTCACCTTTTTTAGGTCATTAGTTTTTACCTGAACATCCCATCTAAAAATTGCAAGTGATAAAGGGATGCTTTTAGGATTGGATGTCTGACATGATATCCCATCATGGAGTGTGGGAGAAGATGAATATTTCTATGAATGAGATTCTTGTGGATATCAATTATATTCTTCGTGACTATTGAATAGAATGTTTCATATGTGTATACCTTTTTAACCATGCATGTCCACTTTTCTATAGAATCAGGACACAATTATCATTTTTGTATAAGACATTGATTCATCATCCACCAATTTTTTTTATATCATGACGATTTTTATTTCCATTTTTAATTTACTATACATTATTGAAGCATACTTACATTGTATAACTTTGTGATACACTTTGATAATTATGTTATAGTCTCCCCATTTTACCACCATAGACCCTCACAACTAGAGGGTTGCCTCTATTTTATTGGGGGGCACACTTGATTCCTTATGAACAACTAGGTTACGTTACATATAGGTGAACTAGGTCTATGAAGATACATGTTTATTCCCTTTTATTCATTTTTAAATTATTTAGTGAATGGTTTTTTTTCTTCACCAATAGTTATAAAGTATACAAATAAAACAATAATGAACATGGAAAGACCTGATTTTTAATGATATTATCCTCTAATGTTACTAAATACATCCCTGATGCATAATGGTTATTATACCACTCAGAAAAAAAAAATTCATTTTATAATAAAATAAATGAAAAGAAATGGATTAATATCAAACATTTTATCTGAAAATAGAAAGGCTATCATGAAATACTAAACTATGAGGAAAAAGTGAACATGGCATTGGCCTATAACTTCTTTTGTTATAAGTATTGTTTAAAAAACATTACTTAATAAAAAAAGGACTCTTCATAGGTTCATAAAATACATAAATCAAAATTGATTTCTCCTATACACTAATAAATTGGATATATTAAATATGGCACAAAAATAGTCCATATATTCTTTTCATTCATTATTTATTATAATCAGAATATAATAATAATTTTTCCTATCATAATTCTATAAAATAAATAAGAATTTTTTAATACCATCTCTCTCACAGCCATGTTTTTTAATTCACTATCATTTTGATTCAGGTCAGGCACTCTGTTATTTTCTCGAGAACCGGTTGTGACTAGTTTGAATTATTCTAGTAGTGTTTCGTTCTATTTTTTGGTCTATATTTTTTCTTTTGGGTTTATCTTGAGGTTTTGGATAAAATGGGATCTTTTGGCTGGACAGACCATGGTGCACAGTTGGTACACAGTTAGTAGTAATTGTGCACTCTGGAAAGGTAACCATGCTGTAGGTGTCTAGGTAAGACACAACCTATCATATATGCAGTGCACAACAATGAACCTCGACCCTATAACCATAAAGTAGCTATCCTCCTTGGTAGAGGTGGTTTCATAGTTACTACTTTATTTGAAAAACCATGTGTACTAACCGTGTGTCCTGTCCAGATTATTAAATTTGGTTTCTACCTTTTTCGTTCTCCCCAATTTTAACCACCTAATCATCTCTCTCTCATCCCCACTTTTTTTTTCTTATGATCAACTATACCATCCATCTCATATCCCTTAGGATCCTCCTAGGAGGGTTTTTGGTACAATTTATCCTCATTGTTTTTCAATTCATCTATATTATCCCTAATTTTCTTCCCTCAATGTAGGGGTTTCTTCTGATTTTATTGGGTATTCTCTTCTAAAATGGGTATGGATTATATTTTTTAATTTGATCCTATTTATTTGGTAAAATTATGAGGTATAGGGTTTTATCTTGCTTCATTAAGGTTTGGTTGATGTGAGATTGAGGTTTTTCACTAAATTCTGGAAGTTTCTTCTCATGAGGAAGTTGATTCCATTATTTAGCATTTTTATATGTTTATAATATGATTGTTGTGTATTTATTATTATTACATATATAAATTTTGAGGTAAAAAATGTAGTTTTGAAATTCATTGAGCTTTATATGTGATGAAAAATGGATTGTTAGGGGGGGGAAATGTTATATTTTATATGTGTTCTATTGTAATGTTTCACAAAAGGGGATTTGTGCCTTTTGTAGAAGGTGATTAATGTGTTTTCAAAAACAGCTTTGGTGAGTGTGTGTTCTAATTATGGGTTTTCAAATACAATGGGTTTTATATGATATGATGGTTCCATTGTGCTCTACTTTTAAATTCCCTGATTATTGTTCAAATAATTGGAATTTTGATTAATGCGAAGTTTTTCTGTGTGTGTGTATTTGAAAAGGGGGTTTTCCAATTGAAATGGTTTAACTAAATGTGTGGTTTTATTGTAGTGTTTCAATAAGTGTTTAATTATTTAATTGGTGTGAAATTTTACTCTTTAAGTGGTTTGGGTGTGTGTGTTAATAAAAAAGTTTCTTGATTATGAAACATGTGAGATTCTTGGTAATTATTTGAGAATGTGATAATTGGTGTGACAAGTGAAATGAGACTGAGCACAAGGGAATCTTGGGTATCTAGGTGGGATGAATAATTCTAGTTTTCTAGTCATATTTTATATTGTTCTTCTCAAATTATTCTAGCATTACTAACTCATACTAAACTAACTAAACATTAAGATAGTGGGATACCACTAGGCCATTGGGGTTTCCCCTCCAAGTGTATCAGGGACTATAATTATGTGATTATGGTTTGCAAGCCACCCTACATTGAGGTATGAGGTTCTAGTGTCCCACTCGATCTAGATTGACCATAGAGATTTTCCCATGGTGTTGTCCCTTACATGATGTGGTTCCATATATCAGTATATGGTGGACATCATGTTTGTGTGTTTCTTGATAAATTGTCATATTCTTCTTATGAAAGTGGTAATTAATGAATTTCCTTGTATGTGTCCCTTTTTAAAATGATTACCGAATAAATGATTTTCCTAGAAATTTCTTCTATGATTCTTCTTAAATGAGCATATTTTATATTCTTTTAAATAATTTTTCAAGTAATATCATTACTTGGGTGGAATATTATTAGGATTTGGCTAACAGCCTACATACACCACTAGTTGTATGTAGAACTTTCTATGTGTTTGAACCAGGTAATGGTTCAGTGTATTGGGATAGTCGTTTGTGGTTTGTAGTGGTATCTATTGTGGACCTTGTTGGAGGTGACATGATGATTTTTCTCCTCTAGTTACATGGATTATTAGGCTAGAGTTGTAGTTTCCTTTTTTGTTATAGTCTTTTTTTTTGTTTTTCATAGTTGTAAACTTCAACCTGGTAAGTGTTTTACCCCATTTGGTTTTTTATTTTCTGTTTTGAATTATTTATCTTGGTGGATATTTATATTTTTGAAAATGGGAAAAATTACAATTCATTTTATTGATCCCCATGAACTAGTTTCAATCCTATGGGGATCGAGAATTCCCTTAGGGTCATTCCATGTAATGGGTCAAGTGTTGGGTTGGATGGAAACCCAGCTTAGATCATGAAAAATTTGTATCAGAGGAGGTTATATTTTTTGGGTCTTATTTCTTGGGGAATAGTCTGGGTAATCATTAGTTAGGATTATCCATGCTTAATATTTTCATTATGTATAGGGTGCATGGCTAGCACACCTCCTGACTAGATTCACGTTACTTGTGGAAGACATGATTGTTTGGGTCATTTTGTTCTTGGGGTTATTTGTCGACATTGGGAAATGAAAAGAGAGTTGGGCGAATGGTCTCAGGGAGATTGTAGGGAATAAAAATCCATGTAGAGCGATGGATATGGTCCTAGAACACTATAAATGTTGGTGTTGTGAATATAATATGGTCTCCAACCATATGTACCAGTCAACCATCATCACTAGTTTCCTCTTGATTTGTTAGGTATCTATTTGGGTTCTGAAAATTGTTTTAAAATCTCTTGTTTCAAAATGATAAATACTATATTATAGAGGGGAAATTGTTTTGTTTTGGAAATGTTGAAAATTAGTTTTTGGAATAATTCTAATGTAAGATTAATGAATATTTATTTTCATGAAATACTCCTTATCTAATATGAGAATGATTTCAATGGGGATGAATTTTTATTATAAAAATTCGAGGATTAAAAAAACTTGGTTTTCAGGAAATGGAATTTTATTCCCAAATGGGTTTTGGTAACATTTTTTTAAATGAGAATATATTATTTTTTAATTAAATATTTAATGATGAAATAGGGTTTATTGTGAAATTGAATATATTTCAATATGGGATTATGTGTCTCTAATCGATGTGTATAGTTTAAAATTAGTATTTAATCAAATGGTTGGTGTTTTCGAAAAAATATATATAAGATTTAAGTTGGGCTTAGGATTTTTGGATTGTGTTCTTTTAAAAAATGGTTGAAGGGATTCAAAATGGTTGTGTGGGTTAAATGATTTTTTTTGTAATGTTGAAAGGATTTATTTAATACATGGTATTATCACAGGTGACCATGTGCTTGGGTAATATTTGGAAGGTGGATGAGTGCCTTGGGTGGCACAATAACATGCATGTGTCAGGACCGTGAGGTATAGTTAAAGAATGTGAAACCAAAAAATCATGTATTATTTTGTTTAAAAAAAGAATTTATTAGAAAACATGTGGTTTTAATAACCAGTGTCTATGTGAAGTGTCTTCCCATAATTTGTGAATATTATATGCGAGATTGTTGAGAAAGAATCCCTCAATTTATCCTCTCAGAATGTTTTGGGGGTGATTGTGTTTGTTGTCATAGAATGATGACCGCAAATAAGTATGGTTTGTGTTTTCTGAAGATAGGAATTTAGGGTGGCACAATATTCATGGATTCTCCATATTACTGGGCTTAAAAATTGGGATGTTTTGTTTGGAAATGTAATTATTTCTTCATAGGAAATAAAAGTGTGAATAACGGTGAAAGAAAAAGGAAAAGTAAGAGAAACGTGGAGCCTGGGACATGGATCGTGTACTATGTATAGGAATGGATTGTGGCTGCATACCAGGAAATAGGAACGATACTCGGGAGTAGTTCATAGAATCTAAAATTGTTGGTGATGAAAGTTTGGTGGAGAAGGTAATACGGTATGTAAAGGGCATGATAGTTTTCAAGATGGTAGATGACTATAGTTCCATATATGAGAAAAGGTAGTATGGCGAACACCATGGAAAAAATGGTTCCCATGATGTGTGCGGTTTATGGAAGGAGGATAGGTCTATGGTGGAGGATGTATTGAATCAATGATTTGTTAAATCTTGGATTAATAGATTTTGTGGATATCTATTCTTATATAATTAATTCTAATTACACCAATTATAAGAGAGATAAAATATCATTAGAGAACATCTCTATAGGTTGGAAATTTTGGGAAATCATAATGTGGTTTGTGAGGAGGATTTCCATGAGGAGAAGTGGTTCGCGTGGAAGAAATTAAACTGAATGTTTTTGTAGGGAACTCAAACCTGAAAAGGAAGTAGTACACGGAGGAGGATGTCTGGTATGCAGAGAAGGATGTTCTGTATGCGAAGGAGAGATGTTCTGCATAAATGAATTCAGTCCGCGAAGAGAGAACAGTTTACAGACATGGGTTGATTAACAAAGGAGGTTCACTGAGTCGGTACACAGAGGTAGTATGAAACAATGAAGGAAGAGGGTTCCACATACAAAGGGTGGATCACAGATGTGGAAGTGGTACTCATTAGAGTTTTTCTGCATACAATAACCGGTACACATTATGCGGGAGTAGATGTTGGTCTTTAGAGAACTTAAGAAAGCTTAAAAAAACATCAAATCTATTTGTGATGTCTTTTCTGGTATCTAACAATATTTGGTATGGTGGACTTCATCTTTGGGTCAAAATGGAACTTCAATATAGAATCTACCTAAATTTGATAATGATGGATTTCATGAAAATGAAGGGACCTACATGTCCACAAATTGTGTTCGTCCTACTAGTGTGTAAACTGTAACTGGATTCTTTTCCAAGAGAAGTGAGGGAAGGATGATGAAGATGGTATCCCTTTTCACCGATAGTGAGCCAGAGAAAGATTCATTGGGAGTGACCTTTTTGAATGTAATGAGCTAAACCTAACCATTTCCAAGGCAGTCATCGTAGGCATAAAAGATCTAGCCCGAACATTTTACACATTATTGGTAGTGAGACTTACTAAATTTGGTACATCATCACACAACCATTATATGCTCCTTTGATGTATCCTAGTGAGGGTGGACCAAGTAAAATTTATGTGCATGTTTATGATTTAAATTGTGTTCATACATTACAATGAGAATGAGAGAGAAGAGAGTATTTTTTAATGTTGAAACATGATCCGATGGAGAATAAATTTTAATCGGTCATACCATGAATCACCCCCCTCAGGGTATTTGACCTATTGTACCTATCATGTGGTATCGTAGAGAAAAAATTAATGTTATTGATTTTCAATTAGAAGAAAAATGGAGGCGGTCAATAATAATTTAATTCTTATCTACAATAGAAATAATTTAAACTATTGAAGAATCAGATGCAGTACTATTGTCGATTTGTAGGAATGGATTTCTTCATAGTAGTTATACATGGAATATCATGTCACATCAGTATTAGTGCTTTATCAGAAGTTGAAATATGGTAATTGGATTATGATGTAAATGTGATCAATGCTTTAGGGGTAGCCCTATCAACTTCAATTTTAATGGAGGTGATGTCCTATAAAACGACACATTCTAAGTGGGAAATTGTTTTGATAATTTATGAGGGAGAAACAAAAGTTTGAGAAGAAAAGCTACAGGTTATGTGGATCATGTAAGAGGATCTCAGAATGAACCCCAATGGGACTTATAAATAATTCTTTAATAGGGTAAATGTAATTGTGGATGAAATGTGGGGTCTTGGAGAAGTCATTTAAAAAATAAATATTGTCAAACATATAATGAGGAAAAATATATCATTGTTCAATCTGTATATTTTCATGTTAGAGGAAAAAGACCAGAAAGAGAAGACACTAGATAACCTACATAGTATCCTTATTGAATATGAAATGAGAAATGATGATAACGATGAAGCGGAAAAGGGGATGTCCAATGAAGTGGAATTCAAGGCCAAGAATACTCTCTCTATTGATGTTAGTCCTAAGGAGGACAATTTGGATAATTCCATATCATTTATCTCCACAAATATACAAAGCTAAAATGGAAAGTTCAATGGAAATATTCCATTTGCATGATTTTGATGTGGAAATACTGGGCATTTGTAGTACAATTTCCTAACAAGATTTGTGATTAAATTGATGATAATGATGAAATTCCCATAAAGAATTAATCATAAAATGTGAAAGGTAAAATATGTACTAAGAGAATATACATAACAATAAATAATCTACTATTAAATAATATGAATGTTGGAATAATCTGAGGTAGAAGAGTTGGAGGACTACAAGGATCACAAATTAGATTCTTTGGTTTCATTTGTTGGTAATTAATTAACAAAATAAGAAAGTGACAATTAATAAAAATAAATTGAGGGAATATTTGATCATTATGATGAATTAGAGGCTTCCCTTAATGAGGTAGATATTTTGAAAGCCAAAAAAATTAAGGCTAACCATGTTTTTTGTGATTCCAAAATCTATATGAAGTAGTAGGAAGAAGAGAATTCTGAACTAAATGTAGAATTTGAAAATCTGAGGACATTTATTCTAGAATGCTTAGAAAAGGTGATTGAGTACAGACTCAATATTTAAGAACAAAAAACATAAATCGATAGTTTGAATGAAACATGAAAATTTCAAATCAAACGTATCGAAGAAATAGATTAGAAAGTTTTCAGGCTACGATTAATTGATAAAGATTAGGATAAATTGTTAACTCTTGGATCGTCATCTGAAAAGAAGATCATACTTGCAACATAGAAGATGGGATTTGAGCATAGGGGTCTAGTAGAATAGAAGGAACAATCAAATTTGGATAATAAGACTAATATGGGGCTATATCTAAAGCATAAGGTTGTTATGGTTCATGTCATTCCATGATCACCCAATCCAAGATTTATGATTGTTTTGGGTATGACATAGAATTAGAATATTCATATAACCCAAGGCACAACTAGTGGAGCATCATTTCCTCATATAATTGTACCTCATATAAGATGCTATTTTTTTTGGAAATATGGGACACTCTCAAAATGTTTGTTCTAGAGAAAAGAGGTATCAAAGGAACAAGACCAACAGAGGTGGTCATTCAGATCTCAAAATTGCTGGTGATCATTTGATGGTTTTGTTTCAAGTGTAATGGACATATACATTAGGTAAGATATTGAACATTAACAATGTAGAGGAATGAGCTGAGGAAGACTTTAGTCATTTATAAGAAGCAACCAAATGTAAAATCAAGAGAGATGGAGATTAAAAACTAATTTGTAGCTCTATAGGTTGAAACTGGTATGTCATATATTGAAGAATATCAGGATTATCAATTAAATGTTAGGTATGATGTCAAATACCTAGGTCACAAAGCAAAGTGCTAAACAGGCAGTGGTTGCAGAAATTTCTTTCAAGGCATTAGATCAAACTAGAATATTGATCGCTGACAATGGATTCACTTCCCATATGATGTGAAATAAGGATCTAGTGACTGGAATCATGTACGATAAAGAAGTTATTGCCTGATTTTGTAATGATGAGTGCCTGGAAATTATAGGTTTAGCGAAATCCCTATTTGGAGGAAAATAAATGAGATGGGCAGATGTCTTGGTTGTTCAAGGGATTAGTAACAAGTTTCTTTTTTTCAATCAATTGTGTGACTTAGGGTATGCCATATATTTTCCAAGAAATTATGTATCACCAAGGAAAAGGATGGTTCTATTGTGTTAAAAGGAAATCATATAAAATAGAATCCCTACCTCTCTAGTAGAGAAGAAGATATGTTCTTCATGTCCAAGGATTAATAAAACAGGTAATGGAATAAGCGTCTTGGACAAAAAAATCAAACGTCTTAAGAATATCTGGTAAAATATGATGTTGTTTGAAATATCCCAAGATTATCATGTTATCGTACTCATACATGCGATGCTTACCAACAAGGTATGATCATCTGAATGACATATAAGGCAAAGGAGAAAATGTCAACAAGAATGCTTGAGTTAGTGCATATTGATGTGTGTGGGAAAATCTTCCCTAGGTCTACTAATGTGTGGAGATATTATTTTCTCTTCATTGATTATTGAAGCACAATGGCATGGGTTTCAATAATAGCCCAAAAATCTAATGTGTTTAGTTGCATTATAAGTTGTCGATGAGAATGTAAAATGATGCTTGGTAAAAAATTAGGATGATTCGAACATATAATGGAACATTGTTCAAAAAATTCAAAGTGGAAGATTATATAGACAAACATGGGATAAGGCATCATGTTTAAGTGGTAAGAACACCACAATAGAATGTATTAGTTGAGAGAAGAAATAGGATTGTCAACAGTATGGTCAGAACACTTCTCATTGATAATGAAATTTTGGATTAATTTTGGAAAGAAGAATTGATGAAACTAGTCTTCAGATCAAATAGATCTATACATTATCTGAAAGATTATATTACTCTATATGAGTTTTGGTATGGAAATAATCCATCATTGAAGTACGTTCACGTCTTTGGAATTAAATTTTTTATTCTCAACAAGGAGAAACATAGGGAGTGTGAATCCCATGGGGATGAAGGGATATATCTTGGATACTAAAGGAATAAAATCGTATAAATGATTCAATAATAGTATAAGAAATATATTTGAAATTCCTTATGTGAATATATTGGATAATGAACTGAATCTTCAGAAAATACAAGATCAGACTCATGAGGATAGTAATGAAGAGACGAATAGTTCAGGATATGCTTTAGATCTATAGGTTGATTCAGAGGAAGACTCAGATGATGAGAAAAATTTTGTGTCTTCCCAAAGGCCAACGAGAAGATCTATAATTTATAAGAAGAACGTAATTGGTGATCAGATATCAATATTTCATACATGGGGAATGAGGACTCTAAAAAAAGAATCATACTTATCATAGGTGGAACCTAGATTTTTTGATGAAGCAGCTGGAGATGGGAACTGGGATCAAGCTATGAATTAAGAGCTTCACCAAATTGAAAAAAATAATACGTGCGAGATTTTTTGAGAATAGTAGACTAGAATGTCATATGGAAAAAATTGGTACTTCGTAACAAAATCCATGAAGATGGTTGTTTTTTTCGAAACAAATCATGACTTGTGTCCAAAGGGTACTCTTTGATAGAGGGTATGGATGTTAATGAAACATTTTCACTAGTTGTGAGGATAGAGAAAATCAGATTATTCCTGTCCATAGTAGTGAAAATAGAGGTTAAGGATTTCTAGATGGATGTCAAGTTATAATTTCTGAATGATTTACTGGAAGAAGAAGTTTACATTGTGAAACTAGATTGTTTTCCAATTCATAATGATGAGAATAGAGTGTTTTGGGTGAAGAAGGAATTATATGGTTTGAACCAAGTTCCAAGAGCATGGTATTCATTGAATGATTAGTTTCTCATAAAGGTCAGTATAGAATGTGTTGTAGTTTATTAAAATCTTTATTTCAATAATGAAAGTAGTCAAAGTATGATTGTGTTGGTTTATGTCGATGACATAATATTTTGCGGATCATAAGATGCAAAATGCATACAGATTTTTGAATTCATTTAAAGAAAGTTTGAAATGTAGATGATTGATGAGATGATGTCTTTACTTGGCTTACAGTTGACACAAGGAATAAAAGTAACATTTATTTCTCAATATAAATATTTCAAGGAGGTTTTGAGAAGGATTGGAATGGATAATTCCAAATATATGAAGATTCTGGTTGCTACCTGGTTGAAACTGTCACAGGATAATGAGGTATTGGAAGTTAATATCACATCATATAGGCAAATCAATGGATGTCTGTTATACCTAATTGTGACAAGGCCTGATATTGTATTTTCCACATGCCATCTTGCAAGATATCAAATCAATCCCAAGTATAGTCACACGATTGAACTGAAAAAAATACATCATTATATAAAGGGAACCATGGATATTTGGTTAATTTATAATGAAAAATCTCAACCAAAGTTATGGGGATATGCCGATGCAGTTTGGTTCGGATCATCAAAAGATAGGAAATCAACATCCGAAGGTGCTTTCTATCATGGTAGATTGTGTATTTCTTAGTTGACAAAGAAAGAAGATTGCATTTCATTAAGAACAAAGGAATGTGGGTACATTACGGCTACTCAATCCTTTACATAGTTAGAATGACTGAAGTAGAAGCACAATTACATGGGTGTTGAAGTGAAGTCTATGATCAGAATCTATTATAATAATTTATATGCTTTAAATCTGGGAAAATTTCTAGAGCATCACTCAAGGAATAAGAACATTGAAATCTAGTGTTATTTTATCAAGGTGAAGTTGGATCATGGAATTTTAAAGTTAGAGTATGTGCCTTCAGAACACCATGTTATAGATATACTTCTGATGTACCAACCCATTGAAGCATTTGAAATGAATCGATAGGCTATGAAAGTCCAGTCGACTTCCTACAAATGAAAAAGTGTGTATTTGGGAACCCCTATCCCTAAGGTATGGTGTGTCTTTCCCTAATTTACATATATGGGTTCTTTACCCTTTTATAGACAATATTGAAGTTCCCTTCGGAATAGTTGACAATGGGGGAGAATGTGTGACTATTATAGAGGGGGAAAAGACATGGGGAGGAGATGTTAGGTGGATCAATGAGATAAAGAGTGTTTGAATTTAGCTGAAGCTCTTTGGAGGAGCTATAACATAGGGGGACTGTTAAATAAAACAATGATAGAAGTGATCGATAAGTTATTACATATCACGAATGTTTAGTTTCGTAGAAAAAGCAGTTGATTGGTTTCATGAATTGGGGTTAGGAATGCACTGATTCATTGATGACCTTTTTGGTATACACTTCTTTCTCATACCGATCATGGCTCGGGTGGGATTAGAGTATTTGTTGAGTTAACATTTTATCACTATCTTAATCGCAAGAATAAAATCTCAATTGAAGAAGGAAAGAGATTTAACAAGGTATCAAAATGTGAATAATTTTAATGAGAAGTGTTTTAAACAAACCCAAAAGGGGATATTATTTTTAAAAATTCCTCATGTTCCCTCTCAGTATGTTTTGGGAGTTATTTTTTTTGTTGAAAAATCTAGATGACCGCGAATGAGTATGGTTGATGTTTTTTGAAGACATATTTTTATGTTGGTGTAGTTTCCCAGTCATTTCCAAATTATAGGGCATCAAAATTGGGAATTTGTGTTTGGAATTGTATGATTTACTTTATAGGACTAAGTGTCCTGATGAATGGAGAATAAAATTGGAAAAGAAATAGAAACACTGACCCTAAGACAGGGACCACATACCATGTCCTGGAAAGGATCGTGGCCGAATTCCAAGCAGCGGGAATGACACACTGGAGTAGTTCATCAAACCTAAAATGGTTCGTTGTGATAGTTCATGGTGAAGGAAATGTGGTATGCCAAAATAATGAAGGATATAAGGATTGTATAAGTAAATGGAACCACATAAAAGAAAAGGAAGTACATGGACCACAGTGGAAAAATGGTTTCCAGAATGGGTGTGGTTCACGGAAGGAGGATTAGTATATGGTGGAGGTTGTACTGAATCAATGATTTGGTAAATCTTGGATTAGTGAATTTTGAGGATATATATTCCTATATAAGGAGCTCTAATTCAACTGATTAGAAGAGAAATATAATATCATAATATAAAATATCTTGGCTATGGGAATTCGGTGAAATCTGAAAGTGGTTCGTGCGGAGGATTTTCATGAGGAGAAGTGGTTCACATGGAAGCAATTATGACAATGGTTTTGGTAGGGAACTCAAACCTACAAAGGAATTAGTATGCTGCAGATGTTTTCTGGTATGTGGATAAGGCTGTTTCGTATGTGGAGGGGAGACAGTCTACATAAGAGATGGTAGTCCTCTAATAGAGAACAATTTTTAGATAGAGGGTGATCCGCAGATGAGGTTCCCGGAGTTGGTATGTGGAGAAGATACCCAACAGCGAAGTAAGTGGGTCCGCAGATGAAGGGAGGTTTGCGGAAGTGGAAGCAGTATACAAAGGATGTGTTCTGCATACCATTCCCAGTACACAGTACATGGTAGGAGAATGTGGTTCTCAGAACACTCAAGGAATATTTATATAACTTCAAATATGATTGAAAAATTATTTTCTAATATCTAATATGGAAGGTGGACATCAAATTCTGGTGAAAACGGAACATCAACAGAGCATCTTCCTGAAGTTGAGGATGAAGGAATTAATGAAAATGAAGAGTCCTATATTTCCATAATTTGTGTTCGACCTAAAATTCTCTAAACTATGAGTGGATTTCATTCCAAGATTAGTGAGAGAAATAAGAGGAAGACAGTAACCCTTTCCACTATTAGTGAGCTAGAGAAAGAGGCATATGGTGTGACCCTTGGGAATGTAGTGATCAGAGCCTAAACCTTGTAAAGGAAGTGAGCCTAGCCATAGAAGATCTAGCCTGAACATTTTACTCATTATTGGTAGTGATCCTTATAGAATTTGGTACATCAGCACAGATCCATTGTCTGCTCCTTAGAGGTAGCTTAGTGAGGGTTATACAAGTAAAATATTTGTTTCTCATTTAGGATTTAAATTGTGTTGATACTTTCCAATGATAACGAGAGAGAAGATAATTTTGATTAATGATGTGACAAGATTTGAAGGGGACTAATTTTTAATATTTCAAACCCTGATTCACCCCCTCATTTAAGGGTATTCAACCTAGTGTACATAACAATGTTTTTTTGAATTTTAAAACACTATGTTGGATGATTATTGTTTTAAGTTAGAGTTCGTTTTTCTATGGTGGATTGAAAATATGGTGTAGTGGTTTCTTTTTAGAAGTTCTTCCAGAATCCTTGTAGTGGTTCCATTTGGGTGATCATTATTTATTTGTGGTATGTTAAATCCCATGGATCAGTTTGATTAGGTCATTAGTTTTCTATTTAGTCTAGTGCATAACCTTATAAAGAATTTATGCACTTTTGAACTGAGACCGTGGTAGATTCACCCTGGTAAGTCCCTCCAGTTGAATAGCATATGATCTTTCTTCTTAGGTTTATGATTGATTCAAGATATTTTTTTTTCTTACAAAGAGGATCCTCTCACATCAGGAGAACAGAAGTGAGAGTAGTTGAATAAAGCATTGGCTTCATTGCATTTCCTGAGTATTCAGAGGTAATTCCAGGAATAATTAAACCTAAAGGTCATGCCTGGAAACAGTAAATGGAATTCTAGTAAAGAAAGGTGGGTAGATGGTCTGAAGATTTTGGTTCCGACAACTATCTTAAAGAGTATTTTGGTATCTCTTCTTTTTATTCTAATCATTTTATTATGCTAGGAAAACAGTGTGGAAAATCTGGTCATAAGAGGAAATTATAACCGGTTATAGAAATCTTGTTCTACTCGAGACTCAGTATAAATTCCCTTTCCTAGCAAGGCCTCTTGGGTTAAATAGTCATGTTAGGTGACATCTTGTAGTGTCGTGTTCTAGTTCTAATGAAAAGGTGGGTGTTGTGGAAACTTTTAAGAGACTATATTTTAATAGATGTGTTTCTTTCTTTCAGGGAATTTTGAAATTATCAATTCTAAATGAGGGTATTTTCCATTATTCATTTTCATATGTTATTTCTTAATCATTGTTGAAAGGAATGATGTGTCTTCATTTTCTAAAGAATCATCATGGTAAATTATAATGTTTAAGTATAGTGGGTATCTAGGTGTGTTTTTATACTATTTTTGTCTAGGATGTGGTGTGGTTTCTTGTGGAACTAGAAGAAGAAGTACCATTTAACAGATTCTAATGAGTGACTATGAAGAAGGAGATTCTTTAATCATTAATGATACAAAAATAGGTCCTAGAGTGAAACTGGCATGTAGTCAGGAACCCCAGGGGTACAAAGGACCTTGGTATAGTGTTTTTCAACAGAGTGGAAAATAGAGTGAGTTTAAAAATCATGTGTAACTATTTCAATATGAATGGCCCTGTGGGGTGTAAAGTTACTTGGGGACCCTAAATCTTCATTGAGAACAACATGGGTAGAAAAGTTCCTCTTTGGTTATAAGGAGGAGTGGTTGTCTTTTTTTCATGAACATCGATTCATGTACCATTATGTATGTGATCCTTTTTTTTGGTTTTCTATGTATAAGAAGGATTTTTAATTGTTCTCAGTTTTGGTTTGGGATTATTCAAAGATGATAATTCCCTATAGCAGTAGTAACCCACATATATTTTTACATTTGGGTTGGATTCATTGGACAACTTTTTTGGGGGGTTTTTTATGGGTCAGGTTTCTTATCCCCTCTATGCTAGTTGACTAATATGGTTGGTTCATATAGTGGGGAGAACCACAATGGGTCCTACTAAAATTAATTTGGAATAAATTAATGTTAGCCTTTTTCTTATGGTGTGGAGTCCATTTGGGCCTCCTGACATTGGTATTCCGGTCTCATATCAGGTGTTGTTTTTTTTAATGGCGGGGTGTCCATTTGGGCCTCCCCATGTTAGTATTTCAAGTCTTTTCCTAGTGTTTTCTTAGTAGTAGTTAGTATCATTTGGAATTATCTAACACCATTATTTTTTGATGAGTAAATGTTGGTATTGGAGTGAACCTAATGGGTTAATTGAATCATTGTTATGGGAGTATTCATCGGGGTGTTGTTTGAACATGTTTTCATTTTTTAGTAAAGAGGTGTTTGTTATGTTTAGTAATGTCTATAGTGTTTCGGATTATGAAGTTAGATTGTATGTTATGGGAGTTTATTTCAATAGATCCATAAATTGGAGGTGTTTTATCTTTTTGTGGTTGTGTCACATAATGAGGAGTACATTATTATATCCCAAGTTCAATGTGTAATATTATTTCATTTATTATAGTGTTCTTTACCACATCCCATTTTCGTTCATCATGAATAACCTTTTTCTGAGAAGGGGTATCATTTAGTATTTTCAAAACAAACCATCAGATATATTTCTAGGGACATAATGTGTTATGTTGGGGATAATTGTCACACCCTTGTTTTTGAATTCACCTTCATTTCAATTCAGGTTGCGATCTAATTAATTTTCCTAGGAACTGAGTGTAGAAGGTTCAAAATTTTTGGGTATTCATTCAATATTTTTTTCTAAATTTTTCCCTTAGGTATCTGAAGAGGTTTTAGAGAAAAATGGGAGCTTTTGGGTGGATATACCATTGAGCATTGTTAGTAGTAACCGTGTTCCCTGCCCAAGTAAAAGTGTGGTAGATTTATGGGTATGAAAGAACCTACCACATGGCCAACACATAGTCATTCACCTTAGCCTTGTAACTATGTGGTAGCTATCATCCTTAGTGGAGGCGATCACATAGTCAATTCATGGTTTAACAAACCATGCAGACTAACCATGTAGCCTCTCCATATCATAAAAATTGATTTCCCCACTTTTCTCCCTCCCTTATTTTAACACCCCAAACACCCATCTCTCACCCCACTCATGTTTTTTCACTATGTGTGCCTCTCCCCTCCTTCTCCTCTCTCTTGTTCTTCTACATGGTGGATATTTTCTCTAATTTTTCCTCATTTTTTCTGGTAATTCTTATTCTCCCTTGTTTTCTTCCCTTTATATATTGTTTTATTCTAGTTTCATTAGGGTTTATCTTCTATAGAGGTTAGGGATTCTATTTTTGGATTAGATCCTAATTATTTTTGTTCAATATTGATGTATATAGTTTGAACTTTCTTCATTAACGGGTGGCTGAGGTGCGATTGGGGTTTTGCAACAGACTCTAGAAGTTTCTTCTCATGAGGTATGTGGTTCAATGTTTTAGCATTATTAAATTTTTATAATATTATTCTAGAGTATATATTATTTTTCCATAGATATTGTTTGTGGTTTGAAATGTCTTTTTCAATTGATTTTCCCTCTATATATTGTGAAAAATGGATTTTTATGAAGTAAAATAGTTTTATTTTGTTTGTATTCTATTATAATGTTTCATGAAACTGTATTTTTAACTTGTGTGGAAGGTGATAAATGTTTTTTAAAAAGAACCTATGGTGAAAGTGTGTTTTAATGAGATATTTTCAAATACAACATGTTTTACATGGTATGACAGTTTCCTAGTGTTGTAGCTTTACTTTTCTTCTATAATTGTTCAAATGATGGTAATTTTGAATAAGGAAATTTTTTTTCTTATGTGACAATTTGAGAATGGGGCTTCACCCACGATAATGGTTTAACTAAATGTGTGTTTTTCTTATACTATTTTAAAAAGGGGATCCATTAATTATTTAAGAGTTTGAAATTGAATTCTTTAAAAAGTTTTGTGTGATACTTGAAATGGTATTGAGCATAAGGGAATCCCATGTATCTAGGCGAGATGACATATTCTAGTATACTAGATGTCCTATAAGTGGTTCATCCCAAATTCATATAGAATGAATAATGCTTAAAATAATAACTAAAAATTATATTAATGGGAGACAAATTAGCCATTGGTGGTTCCCCTCTGAAGGGATAATGCATGAGAATGTTGGGATTGTGTTTTCAAATCCACCATACCCTGAGGAATGAGGTTCTAGTGTCCCAATCGATCCATATTGACACTATGGATTTCCAATGGTGCACTATTTAACATGATATGGTTCCATCCATCAGTATATTGTGGAACTTGTGTGTTTGTGTGTATATTTATAAATTTTATTATTCTATTTAAGAAAGTTGTTATGAAATAATTTAGATGTAAGAACCCCTTTTTAAAATTATAAAAAAATAAAAGTTTTTCCTAAAAATTTTATAAATGATTCTACATAAATGATCATGTTAGGTTATCTTTACGATGTTCTAGAATAGAGTATCATTAATTGGGTGGAATCCTACTTTTCTTTGGCCCAAACCCTACATAAACCTCTGGGTGAATTTAGACATTGCTACATTTTTGACATAGGTAAAGGATATGTGTACTGGAATAGAGTTTTGTGGTTTCATGTGGTATCTATTGTGGACCTTGGTGGTGGTAACTTCTGGATGTTTCTACTCTCATTACATGGTGTTTTGGGTTGGAGTTATTTTTCCATTTTTTAGTCTTTTGGAGTTTTTATTCAATGTTGTAAAAATCATCCTGGTAAGTATTTACCTTGTTTGGTTTTGTATTTTCAGTTTTGGTTTATTTTCCTGGTTGGTTGTTTATATTTATGAATATGGGTAATTTTTTTCCCAAATCATGTTATTGATACCCAAACAGTAGTTTTTAGCCATGGAGATCGGGAATTCCCTTCAGGCAATGCCATAGACTAGGTTGGGCACTGGGTCGGATGGTGACCTAAAAAGGGTTGTGACAATCTAGGTTACAATTGTTTCTTTTTCATTTTGTCATCCAAAACACAAATGATATTAAATATCTATTCTGTTTTATAAATAATCTTCACAAGTAGTAAGAGAATAATCCATGTATTTTCAACATGATAAAATCACAAATATGAATAATATAACTTTCTTATTAGGGAATTTTTCTCATTTTATTCATTTATGATTTTTATATCTACTCTAAATGCATATGTTAAACTCAATTCAATATAAATATATTGTTTTATTAATGAATCATTGAACCATTACATATTTTATCAGTAGACTAATATACATAATTTTTCTTGTTGACATAAACTAATTTTCATAAATATGACAAGATGACTTCATCTTTCAAATGAACACAATAAATTATTTTTTACAAAATAGCTAACATGTTTCATAGTATTGAGTTCAAAAAATAATTTTCAATAACATTAGTGGAGCCTCTCTTCTGTAAAAACACAGTTGTGGAATCTCAATTTCTTCATGAATGTTACAGGCATTTATATGATCATTAATTTTTAAAGATAAATGGATTTACAAGGAATTATTATATAATAATATACATGGATATTATATTTATTCTACTCATAACCATATTGAATTTGTAAAATATGAAAGAGTGTGTGGACATTCATTATGCTAATGAATGTGCATAATTTTTTTAAGTCGATGAGTGGGTCATGGAACCATCTTCATGATTAATCATGTATATTGAATATTGTTGATGATATTATTTCTTAAACTTAATTCTCTCAGAAATGAATTTATCAATATGATATCTTATCTATTATTTGATCCCTTTAATAAATTACATTAATCACCTTAAACTACAATATTTATAATTTTTCAAAATAAAATAACATTCCAAAAAAAATTACACCATGTCAACAAATGTGTTTAATTGTCCAATTATTATGGTATTTTTCAAAAATGGTTCCCTAAATTTAACATGTCTTAAATCTATGCTTATAATTACAACATATTTATAAAATAGATTCATACTTCATGTGTTCGAACTCACATGTATGATAGAAAATCATATGAATCACATCACAAAAAAATATCATTCAACACCTTCAGTTCCTCCTTGGTAGAAACTCCAATATTCTAATAATTTTTTTTAAACAAATAAAATAATTAATTCAAGTTAATACATATCATTATTGTTTTAAATTATCTTTAGATCTAACTTTTTTGGAATGTTGGATGTTTTGGAATGATATTTATTGAAAAAGAGAATCCCCTACACCGATATGGGATTTTTATAATTTAAAAACAATTTAATGGTTTGAACCAATGGTTGGAATAAAATATATTGGGTGGTGATGCTTATATACATTTGATTTTAACGTTTGAATAGTACACAATATGGTTCCCATCAAAAATATTTCTTCCACATGTTTTGGATCCCCTATATAAATTAACATGTTCTCTCTACCTCATGACATGAAAGAGAGGTCGACACCCCTTGAACCATAAAAAACATGCCCACACATGATATGCCACACCCTTCACCTGTCACCCATGCATCATAAAATACACCCTTATGAACCCCTTTCAATATTATTTTCCCACCATGATAAAGATATTATGTTTACAACATGTGTTTCTATTTTCCACCACTATCCATCATAACTTAACCATGGCTAACATTATATTAAGTGGTGAACACTTGGCTGCACAAAACTAGTTGAGGTGGAATTTGGTTAGCAATGGGATAACTAATTTTTTGATAGAATCCAAATTAATATACATATATAAACTTATTACGGACATAATAATATGTCATAATCCCCATAAAATTACATCATAAAAATAATTCCATCATAAAGATTAAAATTTTTGTTTCCTTTACCTTATGTCCATCTTCAAAAAATTCCTTCCTGAAAATAAATTTTCTCTTGGTCATAATCTTTTAAATTGTTTAAGAAAATGGTATACCAACTATCAGATGTTATTTAAACATATTGTACTATTTATTAATCAACACACCTATATTAATGTCATCTATAATATAATATATGACCTTTGATAATCCATAGATGTGACTCATCTTCGAAAACATGTTTGGGATCTCTAGTATACTTCAATGATATTCTTAATTTCCAATGCATATTTATATCAAGTGATTGATCACATATTAACTCATTTTAAAAAAAATAAAATTTAAACAAAATGTATGATAATAGATATACTCCAATAACTCCTAAAATTATAAGGCGTATGAAAAATAAAAAACTAATATGCACTACATTTTTTGATAAATCAATATTATTAAGAGAATTTCATCTCTTATAGAAAATAATGTAATGTATTAGAAACACAATTATCTTTCCATTAATAAAATAAATAAATTCACCATTAATTAATAAAGAACATAAAATTCAAAAAAAGACACATGATGAGGGTTGTTTATCTTTCTTCAAAATTGATAAAAGAATTCAAAGTGTAATGGGGAATACAAAATATTGGAAAATATTTTGTATCCTAATATTTTATAATTTATCCTTAGATATAGCCATTATGAATAATATAATACTAGAAATATTTTTGAATAATATTAAAATAAAATATTTCTATTTTAATATTCTTACATCTTAAAATGAAATTTGATAAAAAATAATCAAATATAAAACATTTCATGGGCTTTGTGGTCAGTTTGATTTGACATTGATTATCACATCGAAATTATAGTTATTTTAAATAATTATCTTCAGATCTTATTGATTCTAATTTATCTAAACAATTCATGTAAAATCATTGGTAATATCCATATACTCATAGTCAATAATACTTAAAGGTATAGGATTTATTTTTTAAAAATTCCAATAACAATTTTTTTCCTAATTTAAATTTTCTAAATAATGTGTATTATATATAATAAATATAATAATCCTAGTTATAATTATTGTAGATAAACCATTCCAATTTATCACCCCTATCATACATCAACTCATGATCTATAGTTTATTGGGTGTATAAATGTATTTGTTTCACAAATATTCATATGTTATTCATTAGAATCATTGTAATTTTTTTTGAATAGATTGAATATATAAACAATGCCATGTCTTGATATTGTGAGATTACACATGATTAAAACAATAAATATAAATTTGTTTTGAATAAACATACCCTTATACCATTTTCCACATTTCTGAACAACATTCATATGTCAAAACCCTTATTTAGTGGTTTTAATTAAAAATTTATTAAATAATTACTTAACATGTTTATCTTGACATATTAAAGTAAATTATATTTTTTGTATAAATTATTATCTTAGAAAAATCCCTTTTAACTATTCATTGTCATCTCAACATGCCTCAACACCAGACTAACATATTATTCATAAAATTTTCCTAAATATCATTAAAAAAATAAACTATAAAAAAATTTAGTGTAGTGGTGATTATTTCATTCATATATAAATTGGCTTTAACGATTTTTTGATGAACTTGATCAATATTAGACATGTTTATGTGTTTTAATATCACTTTATGTGTTTTAGATTCAATATATATGATATTTTTATTTCTATTAAATCTATTTTTCATCATTTCCATGGATTATATCCTTTAAATTTCTCAGTAAACCCTTTTCTTCATTTTTACTTTTGGAACAGAATGATTTTTTATCCTTAGAAAATTATTTATAATTCAGGTGAGTTATAAAAAATATGAACATTTTACTTACCAAAATTCATTAAATATGTGTAAATATTTCTTCAGAATCATATCTTATAATATGGGATTATAATTTTAACACTAATATCAATTTATTTCATATAATATCATTATTGTTTTTTTCTAATTACATTTTTTATTCCACAATTTCCCCAGTAATATTTAATTCGATTTTATCTAGATCTTCATTTTTAGATACTAAATATTTATTTTTTTAATAACATCATTATTTAATAGTGGCTCAATATATGAAACTGGAGTTGATTAATCATCAAATCATATAATTATTGTTGTCTTAATAGTTGTTTTATTATTTTTCATGCTATTTTCATCTATGAAAATAAATTCCCATTAATTTAGTTTCATTATATTTACAATGAATGTATCCTTATCACTAGATTGGAGTGAATTAATATTAGAAATTTATGTTTCATTAACATCTTCATTTTCACACACATGTTAATAATTAAACATATAATATTTATTAATATATTATAATTTATCATCATGAAATTCAGATAAATTAGAATTATTTTTATTTATATTTAAATAATATTATCCTACCTGTTTACACCATATAGTGTTCTATATATTTTTAATTTGAAATTTAAGACATGATTATTCCATATCTAACCCTTTCATCAAATTTTCCTTGATCTATATTTTTTATTTTTAGAATAAATGAAATAAAAATATTTAAAAAATATTTTTTTTAATTGTTTCACCATGATTTTTTCAAAAACAAATTATGTTATTTGAGATAGACTATATCCAAAAGAATATTTACTATTTGAAAATATTCAACATGGTTATTCTAATTTCCAAAGTGATACTACCATTTCTACCTACAAAAATATTTTTCTATTGTGTGTGTAAGGTGTTTTGTAAATATATTTATTCTTATTTAAGGGATATTATTCATATACATCCATGGTATATTATTCCACATTATTTTATCTTCACCTATTCATAAATGATCCAAATTAAGTTTCAAAATCTCTTCTAATGCTTTTGTAACTTTACTTATCCTCACATTATGTTTCATAAACAATATATTTTTTTATAGAGTGAAATCATAACTAAAAAAAAATAAAATAAATATTAATTGGTCTATTAATGGAACATTGGATATTGTAAATGAGAATGAATTAGTTTATGAAGCCTTGTGGATTATATCCTTGCTCATTTTTTATTTCCCCAAAAAATATAATACTTTATAAAAGTATCAAATATACTGTTTGTTTCAATTTTTAAATTATTTGAATAATTGAAATAAAATTATAGAAATTTTTTCACATAAATATTTTTGAGCAGATGATAAAATTTTCATTTATACACCACGTTCAATTTTTTTTATCCCAAATAACTTTATTAATTGATATTACAAATATAATCTAAAATAAAATTCAATTTTTTCTTCGAATAGTTATAAATTCATTTATACATAATATTATATATAATTAAATTTTTTTTCCTAAAAATGAATTCATTTACATCATCTTAAAATTACATAGAACTCAAAATATTATAATTGAGACTATTAACAAATAAAAAATTAAAATACTAGTTTTTTATCGTAAATATTAGTAGTTCCTACACACTTAGTTTTTAATAAACCATCATTGTGAAAAGTTACTAAGACACCACCATTCAGTCAAATATTATTTAAGATAATTCCATCACTATCCATGTGGGATGAGTGTCCATTTTCAAGAATATATGAAATTTCCATTGGTTATATTATATTGAATCTTTTCAAAAAATATAATTATCAATTTTTATATGTTCTATGTTAGTGGTTAACTACATCAAAATCATAAAAAATAATTGACCCACAAGGACCAAACATGTGTTAGAATTAACCAGAGTGTTCCACTCTAATATCACCTCTCATATGATTGGGGTTGGTGGCCCGAATCGAGTAGTAATGTGACATAATATGGGAGGCCATTAAAACACCCCATGTTTTTGTGAATTTTTCCTGAAATAATTTAATCAATTTGTTATTTTTCATTTCAATAAATACTAAATAAATAAATATTTATATGAAATAAACTTGTTAATATTTATTTTTATGGTAAAACCTGTGATGATTTTGTAATTTTAATTATGAAATATTGATTTAGCTTATGTTACATGTAATAACATTTTCCACCTCCTTCAATTTGAATGCCTATTTTAAAAGTAAAAATTGATTTTTTTTCATATTAATTTGTAAAAATAAAATTCAATTTTTTATTAAGAAATTAAAGTTATATTATTATTATTATTATTTTATTTTTATATGAAGATTCATTTTTTTATTAATAGTGAAAACTATTACATTTTAGTTCAAATGTTCCTTTTTATTGAAATGAATATTGAGATTATTTCATATTTTAAATTCATTTTTAATGTCACAATATATAAATTATTCATATACTAATCTAATTTATTTGTTTGTAAAAATTGTTGTATCGAATTAAATATTAAATACTATTAAACATTTGAATATGTTCACTTTAAAATACCACTTTCTCTCCACATCGGTGGGATTATATTTAAAAATATTTATCCCACTTATGTGAAATGAATTTTGAAAAATTGAAATATATATTATTAATTAATATAATAT
Source organism: Viscum album (assembly GCA_963277665.1). Classification (NCBI taxonomy): domain Eukaryota; kingdom Viridiplantae; phylum Streptophyta; class Magnoliopsida; order Santalales; family Viscaceae; genus Viscum; species Viscum album. The sequence goes on along the minus strand of OY728127.1, from coordinate 435,262,728 downwards.
TTATATCCTCATAATATAAATATAGTTTTTGAAAAATAATATTAGTGGAATAAATTAAAATTAATTACAATGATTAAGATAAAACTAATTTTAACGAGGGGATAAACATTAATCTTTGGGCTCAAAATGGCATAAAAATTGTCGAGAGACCATATTACCTATTTGAGATAATATTATGAGTTAGTGGGTTATTATCCTATGAAACTGACATGTATAATATGTTACATAAGGGAAATTACAAAAATGATCTATTATTAACTATAACTTTTAAAAAGCATTAAAGTTTAAAATAAGCTAAGTAGTTTCAGTTATAAACATTACCAAATATGTAAATTATTTTTTAATAATGGTTATTTAACATTAATATTAGATATTATATTATTGCATAGTACTCTTATCAAATGGTGATGAAAGGATTATATAGTTAATAAATAAAAAAAATAATAGATGGTAAAAAAATTAAATATACCGAAAAATTAATTCAAAATATTATTATAGAATTTTTTTATAGAATATTTATTTTTAAAAATAAATGAAAATAATATGTTTTAATTATAATTTTTTTTTATATTTTTATATTAAAATTAATTTAATAATGTAATATTTTAAATTTCTGTTATTTTATAATAAATGATATTTTATAAAATGAATTAAAATTAGTACAAAAACTATATTCAACTGGTTTTTTTAAATGTTACTGAATATAAAATATGATCCATTAATATAAATTTTTATATTTTATAATTATCATATTAAAATTTAAGTTGAAACAACATTCTATGTACACTTCAGGTTAAAGGGTTATTTTTTACAGGTTACATGTGCTTGTTTAAAAATTAGTTTCGATCAAACATGGGATAATATTTTTTACAATATATTATATAGAATATTTTGAATTATTTGGTTGTATGTTTTCTAATAAATATAATTTTAAATTATAATTAATTGTTATATTAAATTGGTTCGAAAACTAGTTATCTTAATAAAAACAAAAATTATAATAGTGGGAAAACATAGATGTTTAGGAAAAATATTATTATTTTAGAGTTTTATAGGTTTGGAATGATGGTAATTAACCATTACTCCATTATTTGACCATTTTGGAAGCACATGAGGTAAGGGAGACCTCCCAATAATGTGTACCTTTTGGTATTTACAAGAATACCACTCCTCCTCCTTTGTAAAAATGCATTCAATATTCCCCTTCCTTACACAACTCATGACACTTTTTCTCTTCCAAATATTCCCAAATATGTTACCAAAATACATTATACCAATCTAGAATCCAAAAGTTTGTCCAAAATCCATCCATTTATGACCTTTGGATCATATCAAAAGAAGTTAATTCAAAAAGAGGTAACATCAATCCACAATCGCTTTTTTTCATCTCCACCATATCAAATGTTCTTATTATATTATTATATAATAACCTCATTATAACCAATATAATGATGTGTTATTATTCTATGGGTTCTACATAAACTGAAAAATACATCCATCAACTGGGTAAATAACAAACCATTCATGTATTTTGAACTACTGCCTCACAAAATGTAGTCGTTTATTTTTCTTTTACCAACTTTGATGGGTGGGAATTATGGTAGAAACTATTTTTTTATATTACATGTATATATATGAGATTTGTTTTTTATTATTACTTTTATAATTTATATATAACTCATACAATAGTTCATTTCATTCTGTGTAAATACAATAATTTCATTTGTGGTCTTATGGACTACCACCTCTGTAAAGTGATGTGATTTTTTAACACATTACATAAAGTGTATTAAATATGGGTTTATGGAGAATTTATTTTATATAAAAAATTTTAATTATTTTGAAATTATAATATATATATTCTTATATGTATTTTATATATTTTAAAAATGGATATAAAATAGAAAAAACTTTCAGGCGTATGTACGACCTACCGTATCCATGAATGATGTATTTCGTTTCATGTATTTTAATAGATCATTATAAATATTACTATAATGAAAATATATGATATTTAAATCCAAATTTATTTAATTTTATTAATTAAAACATGATCTAGGTAAGTGGATCATGAATAACAAGTCAAAAAAATAAAAATCAATGCAGTTATTACCCAAAACATAAAATTAACCTTGAATTTTTAATAAACATGTTATATAATGTCATAGTCATATAATATATGGTATAATGTATACGAATAGGATTTAGTGTTAAATATATAATAAACTTATTTATATTATACTAGAGGTTTAAAAATGTACAAATAAAGTCAATATTAAAGGTAAGGGTTTCCTCAGATCACTTTTATTTCATTGGGTTATATGTTAAATTCAACACTTAATTTCATTGTGTGGTTTATAATCTGACATAAGAAATTTTATATCATGAATTAGTTTCATTATATGATATTAAATGTTTTAAATTTTTTTATTATTTCATGGGAATCATAATTTAAATGTTACTCATCTAGTAATTGAATTTCATCTCACATTACAATACTCACGAAATATAAGCCATATTAACTACCAATTTATTTTGTAAATTGTATAGAAATCTCAATAATTTGTTATATGATTAATATTATTAGTGTTATTAGTTTTTACATATAAATTTTATTATCTCTATTTAATGGGGTTTATGGTTTAAATGTTACCAAATCGTTAAAGCAATTTCCCCCAATTTGCCTTCACGGATACACATTGAATCTAAAGAACCTATATTCTTCTATGAGGTATATATTATATCCTTTGAAATGTTATATCCTGAATATAATTTGTTTCATGATATTATATGCTTCATGTAATTTTTCTTATTAATTGATATTATGATTAAAATGTTTCAACTTGGTATGGGGCACTTTTAAAAGTTTCAAGATTATTTTCCTTAGGAACGGTTATAAACGATATTTTCAAAATTATTTTCCATAAATTATTAATTACTTGGATGTAGATTATGATTTATTGGTGATGGGATCCAATTAGAAATTTTTATACTTTCTTTTAATTGTTTATGTTTATGATGAATTATTTTCCTATCAAACCAATTTCTTACCCACATATTATACCATGGTAAAATGCTTATTAAGCCATGTTATTTTCAAGTTTTTTAATATGATGGAAGTATATAGAAAAATTTATCCCTTACAAATATTATGATTGGTTAATGTTTTTATAATATTAATTTTAGTTCATTGGTCAAGATATTATATTTATGAAACCCCTCTCTTTTTCTTTGTTTGTACGTGATGAATGTTTTATTAATTTTTGTAACATGGATATATGATTTTATTATGGTACTAGTGGAACATATATCTCCCTCCACATCATTGGGTAATGATTTATATCTCATCTGTATGAAGGGGTTTGAATTAAGAGTGAACTTGGTTTGGTATGAACGGTGAGGAATATGGAGTTCACATGGTTTACTTTGATAAGGTTGAAATAATGAGTGAAAATGATTCAATATGATATGGATTGAATGAGGAGTGAACATAATTATGTATGAAAGGTATTGAACAAGGTCTGAACAAGGATTAGTAATACTGTGTTGGAATGGTATGTGAACATTGTTCAATAATATATGTCTAGAATTGGGAGTGTACCCAGTTCAATAATGGAATTTTCCCAATAAGATGGTCTTGGGAGTGAACCATGACTACCAATGCGGTTTTAGTAGTGAAATCATACCACTAAGTTGGATGTGGTAGTGATTCTTATACTTCTATGGATGTAATTTTATATTTTTATGTATCTTCAACAATCTAAGGTGTTTTTTTTTAATTTATTCTTGTAGGGTTTTTTCTCTTGACTCCATTATGATGATTATATTATGACCTACCAATATTTTTACCATGATAAATGTTTTTATTATTAGATATGTAGATTATTATTTTCCATGTTCTGCACAGGTTATCATACAAATGTTTTTATGTTATGCTTTTGTATCTCTTTTATTTTGTCACTTAATGAGATCTAAATCACCCCTTTCTTATTTTCCCTTTTACTAGATTATAAATACATTTTATAAATAATATTAATATATGGGAATATCATTAAATGAGATATTGGAGATATTTTACCCAATTAAGAGATTTTATTACATGTTTCTAAAGGATATAAACTATTATATTCCTTGGTAATTTATTTTTTTAATGTACTAAATATAGATATAAAAGGATATAATTTTCATTTATGTTAATCTTGAATCTCTATAGTTGGAATAGAAAGAAAAGTTTAGTCAACCTTTGGAAACTAGGATGGGAACACTCTAGTGAAATCCTTTTGGGTATTTCTATGGAAAAGTATAGGGATATCTCTAATTATAATATTTTGGTGTCATATATTTAAAATATAGTTTCAGGATTGATGAAACCAATAAGTAATTTTTTTTGTATTATTTCATTTTCTTCTATGATAATTGTTTATCACATAATGATTTCTGGTCTTAGTCAATATCCAGAACTATAATAATTTGGGTAAACATTTAATGTTTCCGAATTGGAAAGTATTTGAATTATACAATAGATTTAATAGGTTAAGATCTAATCAATATAACGAGGAATGTAGTATGAGTACCATTTATATAAATATATAGAGGCCGAATATGACGTTTGAAAGATATGGGATATTCTTCTTCTAGTTTTAACATTAAACATAAGAATCATGATTAGATTGAATCTATATAACATTAAGACTTGAATATTATATCATATTATAGGAAATATTTATTGAGGACTAAGATGATGAATTATTAGTAATGGAATAATAATAATGTTATATAATTGAATTTGTTATGTTTTTGGAATTAAAATATTATATTATATGAATCATAAAATATAAGAATATTATTTCATATGTTTTACATTATTTATTTTCTTGCTTCTGTGAAATGATACTGATGAACAAGAATATTTATTTAATATAAATATTACATTAATAGAAGTTAACCATTAACATATTCACGAGGATATGAAAAAGATATTTTTAATATTGTAAATTGGATAGTATTTATGGCCATATAACTATTAAAGGATTCGGTGAAAAAGTGGGAAATGTTATCTTGGTTAAAGTTAGCATATTCATGGGTTTAAATAATATACCAATCATTTATTTGAATAAGGAAGTATTTATATTTTTCAATAGTATTTATTTTAATTTAGGTTATTACTCTGTTTAAAGAGAATATATGATGAGGTTATTCATAGGTTATTATTGGGATAACCAATATTTTCTTTGTTATATAATAGGGATAAATGTTAATATAATAGTGGAATTATTTTAAATGCCTTGTTTTTTCTTCGATTTAATGGAATAAAAGGTTGAAAATTTATGAAATTATTTAAGCTAAACATCAGATTAGTTTTTAGATATTTATGTATTATATCACCATATGAAATTTTATGCATATTGGATGACATGTGAAAACCATTTATATTTTAATTCTTACTAATGGTAGATTGAATGACCTATAATTTTATTCATTGATCTCATGATTTCATAATTATTCTGGAATGAAAAAATCATCATCATTTATTGGAATTAGAGATGATGTGGAAAATTATTGAGGAACAACTCAAGTATGAGATTGTGCATATAAAATATAATGAAATCAATTAAGTATGTTTTTTCAATAAAATTCACTAGTTTTATTAAAGGGTCCTGATATAATATATTTTCATATTATCAGAGTTTTTTATTATATGAAGAAAAATTTCAAACCACATCAGTTTATGATTTTTTTTCTTGTTAACATTCCCCTAACCTTGTTCTCTATCACTCTCCATCATAACTCAATGGTTAGATTTGTATTCCATGTCCACATTTTCACATTCTACCCATGTTCTCCTATTTTGAAGCCTAGTTATGTGTTACATTGGGTAACCATGATGTTTCTAAGATTATATTTTTAAATAATGTTTTGTAATTTATTTTTATAAATTTTGTTTTTATGAAAGAAAAGTTAAATTATTAAATCACTGATTAATCTGAGCCAATTTCAAAGAATAAATTCATTTAAATAATGTTATTTTGTAACACCCTAAGTTTTTGTGATTTTAATTTGATCATTTTTTATTTTTTCATTTCACACAATAATAAATATTGAATGTATTATATGAAAGAACCAAGTTATTCTATGTTTTTATGACAAATCAATTTAAGATTTCCTTATACACTACGCATAGATATGTTTCGGATACATGAAACACTGATTAATTTTACGTTACACATAAGACCATGTTCCATCACCTTTTATTGGATCACCTATTTTAAAACTAAATATTTACAGTTGCAAAAATTCTATTTTTCAAAATAAATATCATTTTCGTATTCATAATTCAAATAATATGTTATGATTGTTTTTTTAATTTTTGTAAGAAGTTTTATTTTTTATGAATAGTCTAAAATACTAAATTTTATTAAAAATTATTCTTTTAAATAATAATTAACGCTAAAATATATTTTTAATTCAGTTTTAAAGTAAAAATAGATAAATTATATTTATAATTATTCTAATTAGGTCATTGGAATCGATTTTTTATTGAATTTAGATATAAAAACTTATTAATGTTTTGAAATTTTTTATATAAAAACCTACTTTCCCGCTACTTCTGTGGGATTAGATTAAAATTTGAATTTTCCAATTCTATGAAAAAGATTTTTAAAAATTAAAATATATGGTTTTATCATTAGAATATTTATACTTTAATAATATAAAATTATTTTTTAACAAAAATATTACTGGATGTAATTAAATGTAATTATAGTGATTAATGTAAAATTAATCTTAAAAATGGGTATAACTTAATGAGTTATTGGAATACTATTCCATGAATCTGACCTATATAATAAGGTATATAAGAAAAAATACAAAAAATGAACCTTCTAAAACATTGTAATTTATAACGATTTATAATGTGGATGAATCAACATAGTTTTTTTATATAACTTATTTGTAAATCTAAATTAGATTTTCAAGGTAATTTTACTTCAATTTTAGATATGATATAATTATATTAAAAACTTAACATTCACTACCATGGGTATTATTGAGTACACAATTATATACAATAAATTATTCTAAAAAAATTAAATGAAAATTAAATTTAATGAAATATTGTGTTCCATTATTTGTTTAATCAATATAAATTTCTACCAAGATATTATATTAATATTATTGAACTCTAAAAAAAATGTTTTTTTAATTAAATATAAAAAAAATAATGTCAAAATTGACAATAATGTTATTTTTCAATGAATGATATTTTATTAAAATAAATAAAATTTCTAAAAATATTATATTATTGCAATTTATTTTAAAATTATAATAAATATAAAACATCTTCCAATAATGGAAAAATTGTTCTTTTATAATTAACTTATTGTATTTTAAATTGATAAAACATTGTTAGCACAATTTGAATTAATGTAGTGCTTTTGCATGCTACATCTATTTTTTTAAAAATAATATTCATGAAACATGGAATTTAATATTATTAAAATAGATATCATATATAGAATTAATTTTTCTATATTTTTTTATAATATAACATTAATTTAGTTATAATAGTTATATTATATAGGATAGAAATTTAATTTTCTTTATAAAAACAAAAAGGATAAATGTGGGGAAATATAGAAGTTAAGGATAAATATTATAAATATAAATTTTTTAGATTTTTATCGACCATAATTCCCCTTTAACACATAATTTCTCTATTTTGGTATCACATGAGTTATGTAAGACCACTCGATGTTCTTTATCATTTGGTATGTACATGGATGACATACCTCCTCCTATATAAAAATATATTCAATCATCCCCATCCATACAAATCTTAATCCACATAGGTTATTCCAAAAACCATCCAAAATAAGGTCCCAAAATCCTTACTATAAGCCTCATGTTTGGCATAAATCCATCCATGATTTCCCTTTTCATCAAATCAAATGGAGTTACTCAAAAAAGAGGTAACATCCTTCCATAAGATATTTTGTTTTCTTTCAATATCCACCACCTAAATTATTTTTATTCCCAGATTATATAATAAAAATAGTGTCATAAATATACTAATTTTTTAATCCTAAGGTTTCTACCTACACAAACACACACATCCATCAAATTGTTAGCGAACATACTAATTGTGTACGGTGAACTACTGCCCTGTGAAATGACGTCATTCATTATTCCTTGACCACCTTACATGGTTGGTAATTGTGATTGAAAATATGTAATTATATTAAATATATATGATAATTATTTGTTCCTTATACATATAGTATTTTTTAAAATATATACCATCATGCATTTAATTTTTTATAAATAAGGTATCATCGTTTGGGGATATGTGGACTACCACCTCCTTAATGTGATGTGATTTGTTCAAACATTACATGGAATAAATTTTTGAAGGCTTTTATAAATTTATATGATATATATTAACTCATAATTATAATTTAATAATATATATACATATTTATTTTTTACTTTCATTTATTCAAACACAGTGACAAAACAAAAACAACATATATATATACATATATATTTCTATCCCTATGAATGGTTTATTCCATTTCATATTTTAAATTTTATAAATTATTATAAAAAATTATATACATAATAAATATGATATTTAAATCTCATTTTACATTCTATAAATATTATATAATTATTTATGTATGTTGTCGGGAATAACAAGTCAAATCATATATAGAAAAACAAAGTGGTTATTACCTGAAATATAACATTAACATGTAATTAATAATAAAAAAATAATATGACATCATAATCAAATAATATATGATATTATGTATAATAATATGATTATGTTTTATATTTATATTAATTTATATTTATCATACTTTTTTTAACATGAGAAAACAATATCAAGATTCTTGGTAAGGAATTTATTATCCCACTTTCATATTTGTGATATATATGCTAAATTCACCACCACTTCTTATTTTGTACTGTATATAGTGACTTATGACATATTATATCATGAATTTATATTGTATTTGATATTAAAAATTTTCATTGATTTTATTTTTTCACGGGGATCTCAATTTAAATGTTACTCATGTACTAAGTAAATTTAATCTCACCTTCTTATATTCGTGAAATACATTCCATATTCATCAGTAATTTCTGTTGTTCTAGGTATAAAATTAACATTAATGTATTAATATATTTATTTTTATTTTTATTATTATTAAATTTATGTGGATATTTATGTGTATTTACATATCTATTTGAATATCTCTCTTTCATGGGGATTATGTTCAAATAATTACAAAAACAGTAAACTAATTTTTTTCTCAATTTCCCTTTATTGATACACATGCCATGTTAATCACCTATATTCTTCAATTATGTTTATATACTACAAATTTACATGTTATATCATGAATAACCATATTTTAATGATATTATAAGTTTCATGTAATTGTATTACTACATGGGGATTACGAATAATTTTTTTCATGTTGCAGGGGAGTCTTGGAAATGGTTTGTGATTATTTTCCTCACAAATTGTTTTAAGAGATCCTTTTAAAATTAGTTTCCATTTATTTTTAAATACCGAGATATATTTTATGATTATATATATATATATTTTCAAGGGAAAAAATTGTTATCATTTTATTTAATGTTTTATGATTATGATAATATTTTTCTTATGAAACTATTTTCTCTTGTGCATATTATACTATGATAAAATGCTTATGAATCCAACTACATTTCCTGGGATATTCATTGATTAATTTTTTTTGTTTTTGTCCTATTTCAAAATTTTATAATAGGATATTTTCATTATAATAACCATTTCTTTTCATGGGTAATTATATTATATTTATGAAACCTATCTCTATTAAATGGTCATGATACGATAAATGTTTCATATCTTTTTGGCACATTGATGTTTGATTATATTATATAAAGGGTGGTACATATATCTATAGTTATTTATTTGGGTATATATTTATATCTCATGTGTGTGACAAGGATGCAAGGAGGAGTGAATTTAGTTTAGTATGATAAGTATTGAATGAGGAGTGAACTAGGTTCAGTGTGACTTGGCTAAAACAATGAGTGTACTTGATTCATTATTACTTGTATAGAGTGATGAATGAACTCAGTTCAATATGACATTTTTGGAATGGTAATTTAACCTGGTTTAGTAATATAGGGCTACAACTGGGAGTGAAACCATTTCATTAAAATAAATTTTCCTTGAATATGGACTTGAGAGTGAACCAGGCTGGGAAGATGGTTTTGGGAGTGAACCCATAACACAAATAAGGGTTTGGAAGTGATGCATAAATGCCTATGGAAATAATATATAACATATATACACATTATCCATTTAGATTTATATATTTATATAATTTGGGGAAAAAATAAAAAAACATGGATACATAAATAATTTTTCTATATAAATACACATTGTTTCCCAAGAAATAATTCTCACAAGAAATAATACTATAAAAAATATAATTCAACATAATTATTTATAACATAATGTAATTGATAAATAATAGGTCTGAGAATAAAAATTTAATAAAAGTACATTTATAAAATACCAAATTATTTTCATCACAGAGAAAAGGATGTGTATATTGTAATAAAGAAAAAATGAAGGTACATGATAAAAACATAAGATAATTTATACCTATCAATCATGGATAATAAATCATGATACATGGAATAAATATTTTTCTTTATAAAATATTCAGATATGTCAAAAATCATGATATTTTTAAAACAATCAATGAAAAAATGATACATTAGAACACACTGGTAACATAATGATATAACATGTTGGTATCAGGGAACATAATTACAAAAAATAATAATAAAAACACTCATAAAAAATTAATATCATACCTAATCAATTCTAAAAATATCATTGTAGAAATATTTTACTACATTACCTTACCTCTTTACAGAATTCATGGGAGGGATATAACAGACCCACCCATCCTTTATTTATATCATATCCAACACTCCCTGGTTTATAATGAAACCACCAATACATTTTTTATAATTAAATATAACAACATTATAAATAATTTCCCAAGACCATAACCTGAATAAATTACATATAATTTACATTTCATCATTAAATTAAAAACAAAATCATTTATCCTTTAACAACTTGATTGACCCATTGATAAGAAATTTATTTCATAATGTATATTAAAAAATAATATTCAACATAAAAAAATAATTAGTATGGTATCATTATAAAATATCCCAATTGGGTTATAATTAACATCAAGGGTTGATGTCACTTGTGAATTTAATTTCCATTTAATGATAATTACAAACAATATTAATTAATATAAAATTTTCAATTCAAAAATAATGTTATGAAACTAAAAAATTCCAAAAAAAATATTATTATATTTAATTTTATTGAAATCATCATATGGGATATTTGAAATAATCATCAGAGAAACTAATCTTCATGAACTCACCTACATAGTTGAATATGATTTCAATTAGATTGAAGAATTCATAAAACTAAGACATTCTATTAAAATATATACATCTTATTTGGAAATCCTCCATTTCATTACAAAATAAGTATTAAAATGATGTTATTATTCAAAAAATAATATCTACACAATTTGGAAATGTTTTTTGGGAATATATTTTTGTCGGTATTTTCAAATAGAAATGAATCTTGACTGATGAATAAGAGAAGAGATGGTTGTCCTTTTATAATCGAGGGTTGGTATAATCATGGAATTTTTAAATAATTGAATTAAAATAAATTAATTATCATTCATAAATGGATCCTAATTTATATAATTAAATAATAATTTTATAATTACTATAAAATATATCATTAAATAAACTATCAACATGTTTCAGTTGTGTTTTCACCCTTATATGTTTTTAAAATCCCCATTCACCCTATTGAAAATTCCATGATATCAATGTTTTTAATATCCGGGGGAAAAATTATACTATAAAAGAAAATAAACTTGAAAATTATACCATGGAAAAACCATTTTTTATAGAAAAATTAAATCCATTATACCACATAAAAATCAATTTTTTTTATAAAAAATCCTTTATTTTGTTACCAAATTCATCCATAAAATTGAATTGATTTAAAATAATTGTTTTATTATTTATATAAGAATACATGATTTACAATTTTTCCATTTTCATAGAAAATCGTACATTTTTCAAGATTGAATAAAAATTAAAATTCTCCATAAAACTCTATATATTTCACCTTTCATTGAAAAATAAAACATTTTCGGAAATTCCAAATATAATCAATCTTACTTAATTATTAAATGATAATGTCAAAAAATAATATTTATAAAATATAATTTTTAAAAGTTCATAAAATCAATAAAAACACTCTCTCACAGAAATTAATAAAACACTTTTGAAGATGAAATATCATGAATAATAAAATGAATTTACTAAAAAAATGTTCTAATTTCTTAAAAAACTAAAAATAAATTTTTTATCGAGTATATCCATTATATTTATTTCATTATTTGGTTATTTATATTCACACACAAGCATAAATATTCATGGTTATACATCACACATTTAAATATTAATATATTATAATATACCCTAATTTACATATTGTTTGTCTTTTCATGTTATGAAATCTATCAAGAATTGTCTTCTTTTTAAAATCTCGTGATATTAAAACATATACGTGAGTCATGTGGTGATCAATGTATAGTTAATATACCCATTCATTACATGGAATGTGGTGATAGATAACATCATTGTTATGTTCCTTTTTTATAGACCTACTCATCATCCATAGATCATAAGATGTGTGTAAATCAATTACACCTTATGTAATAATTATCTAACATTGAAATACCCTGCTACCAATTCCAAAGAGATACACAATATGGGGATGATTAGGACATGATATGTAATCATTTCATCAAGATGAAAATATTCAACTAAAATAGAATAGATCCCAACTAACCAATATCAACATATTTTATGCCTAAATCTCCAAAAAGGTCCTCATTCATCACTACTACACATCTAGGGGTTGAAATCATTCTTTTTTGAATCATTGTGGTCTATATTTTTCTTGTAATCCAAAAATAAATTTCCTTACATAAATCTTAATTATCATAAATGTCCACCCATTTCGTAATATGGTGTCTCATTTCATCGTATGATCCACCATAAAATTTACTACATCCAGTAACATTACATTACATCACCAATGTTTAGAATCACCATATTCTTTCACATATTATGATCATTCATGGATTTGGAATAATTTTAACGAACTATGAGTAATGAAAATTTAAAAATAAAAAAAAAATGATAAGGGAATAACAAGAGAGATCATCCGGGGAGAGAAATTATTTGGGGAAAGTGTGATGGTATGATTACTTTTTCCCTTCTTTGGATTCTCAAAAAACAATGAACATGTTCATCAATGAATGAAATCATTAGCCTCATTTATCTAGTTAACAAAATAGTCACCCTCTTCTCCACTCATGAATTAGGATTTATTATATATAAACCAAAATTATAGAGTTAAATACGGATATATATGTTGTATTTGGGTTCAATTGATATAAAAAAGTTAAATAATTTAATTATTCTAATACATATGTAATAGACCAAAGTCATAGACCACAATGTGAAACACACTAAAAAAACACTGAGGTAAAACCCCATATTATTGGAACATTCCAAAAAAAATCCTATATGATGATCTATTTATGTGTAATTGGTAATTTTATTTGATCAAATTACAAGAAAAAAATAAAAAATTATTATTATCATTGATATATTATTTCCTTTTATCTCATATTCACGTTCAATGAAACCTGACAACCAAAACATCGATAAAATATTCTAAAATGTAAAAATTCAATACATTGGCATAAAATTCCTCCCCATAGTCATGGATATTCTCCATGAAAATAATATAAAACTAAAATAAAGTAAGAGTATTTTCCGGAAATAAGAACCACACATTACCATGATTACTCTTTCTACTCTATATACTGCCACAAAACAAGTCATAGTGAAAAAATACAACCTCATGGTGTCCACTAAAACTATACCTCAATCACCATCAGGTAATATGAGAAGGAATCATTATATTAGATTTCTATCTCAACATATTTTATGATATTTTATGGTTCATTCATATTTTGACTCCACTGCAAGAGAAGAATGATGTTGTGAACCAAGTCTAAGTATTGGGGAAAATATTAATAACATGAAATCTCATACACTGATTCTATTTTTTGAATAGACTAATGAATCACGTCGATAACATGATTCCTTTAAAAACTCAATAAAACATATCATATTGATATATTTTATATCACAAGATATCCATTATAGAACACTGAAGGCCTCTATCATCAATCAATATATGACATGGGATGTTGCTTAGAAATATTCCTCAAATCTTTTTTATATTCACTTTCTTCATCATCATCCAATGGGACATTTTTAGTATGAGTTATTTCATCCAATCCTCAACTTAATATAGAGTTTACCTTCATTTTTTCATTCATGTCCTCAATGTATTCATGCCCATATTAGAGAGATATTTTTTTCTATGTGAAATCCATTAAATGTAAATTACCCTAGAAGTTATGGATAAAAATAACAATAACCCACAAACAATCATATATATATATATAAATATTTATATATAATGTTGAATGGTTTTATCTATCTATCAATCTGTCAATGATTGTTTAACTCTACTAAATGATAAATCAGTCCCGAATACCAAATGTAATCTCCTTCACAAATGTGATGTGAATCATCAATCATGGTTAGAAGTTATCAATGAATCACCTTATATAATCATATTTCCTTCTTCTTGTATTGTAATCCAAATCTATCCACTAATATCAAACAAAAAATATGATGGAATTTGATTGACAAGGTTTTTTGGTCTGTGAAAAGTGAAATAACATCATCGCTACTCAATACCCTTTGAATCCCAATAACAATATCCATAGATATACTATTAAAATGACACTTAAAAGTCAAATATTGATCGGCCAATTCAATATAGACTTGGTTCACAACCTTCAAATGAATATTGGGGAGACAATTTTATATAAAATCGATATAAATCTTCTTAACAACTAGATACCATGGACGACACTTAAGGCCCTTGAACTTCTTCATAATGTATGGATTTACCATAAATGATGATGTATGGAACACCCTTGATACAACTTCAATATGATTGAATTGAACTAAAATATACCCACAATAGAAGAAGGCATGATCCCTATCATTGAAAAAAACTATTGGTTACTTCATCCAGGGATATTTGATCACATAGAACATCAAAGTAAATGTCGATCACCTGATCCTCCACCACATGGTCAGTATGTTGAGGGAACATACCCATAAATAAAATATAACCCACATGTACCTCACTAACTAAAGACAAACATATTAATATTAACTTATCATATAATTCCTCCATGAATTGAGAATGAGATTACTATCTATGGTGATCCACCACCAAGTTTAAATTCCAAATAGTTTTTAAAATCATGAATGAATAGTTACGAAGGAACTATAACTGTCATTGAGTGATGCATATAATTCATACATAGATATTAAATATTCATAGATGAATATTCAACACCAAAAAACTATCCACACCATATCATATACGCATAATATCATTGGTACTATGGATATATAGAAAACTTATTCATAAGTGTACTATATCAACTCCAATGGCATTCATCACAACTAAAACGATTATTATACATATAATATATAATAAATTTCTTCATATCCTAGAAAATGGACATATAAGAAATAATAAGCATATATGATTACTAAGGATTAAAAGGGACATATCAGTGATCACATGCTCCTAAACAAGAGAACAATGATATGTAAGCTAAATCATAACATTTTATACCCATAATTTATATATCTTACATCATAATAATGATTAATGACATGAATAATTGAATATCATAAGACATGAATCATAAATAAATCAACAAACATGAACAATTACACAATAACATTATCATATGAAGTGGAATTGAGGCATACACATATGTATAAAAAATATTTTGTTAAGAATACCAACCAATATATTCATATCATGTTAGTCATGGTATTAGAAATAATGTACCTACTTTAGGATTAAGATAATATCCCATATAAAATATTTTGGGATAGGGATAACCTCCAATGTATCGTGTTTTTTTATTATATGGATAACCTCTTCTGTATCCTATTTTTGTTCTTGGGATATCTTCTTATATGACATCATTTTATAGGATTGGTATAACCACCCATGTTCCCATTGAAATCAAAGAAAATTAATATTTAAAAAATGAATTTGATGGTTGTATTATTTCATACCCACCGATACCATAATTCAAATCAAACATATGTGTATCAAAAATAATTCATCATATCACAATCTATTAAATGGAGATGATTTTCCTAATTATTTATTCATAGAATATCATGTAGGAAGGAAAATAATTACCTAATAATTTTTCTATATAATAATATTTCATTTAGTGAAAGGGTAAATATGCTTTAATTAGAAAATATTTCTAGTTGATGATATGTATAAGAAAAATATATTATTACTGATATATATGAATACCCTTAAAATATCAATAAAAAATTATTTAGGGAAATATTAATTTCAAATTGAAATTAGTTATTTTAGATAATTAAATTTACCAAATACTAATGAGAAAATTTTCTCTTATAATATCATTGGAATAGTTTTATGGAGCCTACAATGAATTTAGTGGTCATAATTGTGGTTGATTTTCTTCATGCTGGTTGAGTTAACACTAATATTCAATTCTTATTTTTGCTAAATAGTCCCAATAACCTCATATAACAATTGAAAATAATATTCCTTTTTATTAATTTTTTTATCATTAATAGGGGTAAAATTGAATTATCAATAATTTTTTAATATAAAAAACAATCCTAAAAATATTTTTTCAAAACATGGACATGGACTACATATAATAATAATCTTCAGAAAGAATGATGTTTTGGTTTTACAAAAGTTATTCTTTCAGACACTTCAATACATAAAGAGATTAAAATTATGTAAAAAGAATAATTTTAGGAAATAAATAATGTAGAATAAATTTCATGTGTTTTTTGATAAATCTATCATAATATTTCTCTACCAAAAATAATCATATAAAATCTTGACAAACAATGTGATTATAACATAAAACCCTTCCCAATTTGTTAACATTTGAATCACAATAACCATGAAATATTAAACCATATATTGATATGTAAATACTTATAAAAATAATAAAATATTCATAGATTATATTCATTTTTATTATATACACACTAGAAAAGACACAAGTGTTGAACTTTTCTTGTGTCACATATAACTAAATGTCAGACGTAAATCCCATACCCCAATCACCATATTTTATCATACACCACAATACTCATGTATAATAAATATAGGCTTTATAAATACATTTTCAAACCGTAATCATATATATCATTCATTTTATTATTTACATACACTGTTTCATCATGATATTATTTATAAATTTTTATTAAAATATCCACTCGAGGTGAGAACTACTTCATTATACAAACATGTTTTCGTTGGGTAGTTTTGGTCAGTTTGAATTTATTATATACCCATCACATCCAGGTTGTTAATTGTAACGCCCCGACCGCAGTTACCCAGAGTTGGTGCATTATTACATAACATTGGCATGATCACGAGAAAGATCAAATCTCGAAAGACCGATTGGTTTAGTAGCCTTGGAAACACTAGATATATTCATAATGTTTTACATTACATCAATAAGTGAAAAGCTACAACAATATATTGTCTCCATATTCCACACTCATATCCCCACATACTATCCCTACAGGTCATTCATAAATTACCTCTTCACATCTTGGGAAAAATAAAACATAGAAAAGGGGTGAGCTCAAATTCCCAGTAAGGATAAAAATAAAGCGGAAAATTTCATAAATAAGAATAAAAATTTAAGGAAATGTATAAATAAAAAAAAGCCTTTTAAACTTGAACTTCAACATAGTATGGAAAAAGTAAAATGAAATAATGCCATTTAATTATTCACATGGATATTATACTAATCGACTAATCACATGCAATATCAATAACCACTTTCATAATGATGGAATGCATAATGCCAGACTATTATAACCACATAGCCAAGGTCTCGTGCAAAGACTACAATAAGATTTTGCCAAGGCCTTGTGCCAAGACACTAGTTTGTCTAATGAGACCTACCGATGCATCGAGGATCTATAGCAGGCTCGACCCATCACATATTAAGTCCAATGCATTCCCATATGAAAAGGTTTAAACATAACATAAACATTCGTATTAAAACTAGCATACGAAATGTCAATATTTTCACCATAAACCATGAATGGTATAAAAATAGCACATCCCCAGTCAAACATATCACAAAACCTTCAATATAATATAGAAGTTTTGTATCATAATAAATCAACTTCAAATAAGCTTAAAATCCATCAAATGATGTTGACATAGATGAAATCAAAACTATTTGAGAGAAATATCTCTTTTCTCTAAATCATTGAAAAGTCACACATTTATAAAGGAAGTAATTTAAAAGAGATTTTTGAATAAAAGTGTTCTATACCACTTTGAAACTTTTGAAAAGAAATATCATTTCAAAACTATCATGTCCATATAAATAAATCCTTAAAATCATTTTGAAAACATGGACATTAATTAAAAATATTTAGAAAGATAAATCTTTAAAACATTTAAAATTATGATCTTGATAAAGAGTACCTTTCAAAAATTCTTAAAATATTCATTTTTAAATCATTTAAAAGTCACATAATTATAAAATAAAAAATTTACTTTGAAAATATTCTTATAAGCTTGTAAGGGAATCTTTGACGATTTTATAACGGCGGTAAATAGCCGCACCCGCCGTATAAGTTAAAAAAACATTCTTACCTTAAATTTGTCGAAAGGTAAAAAGTACCTTGTTTGGAAAATAACGGAAAGATTCCTTTAAAAACACATAAGGGTATAAATGAATTTAACCCATATTCTTTGTAAATAGTAAAAATGTTTTGAAATACATTTTGAAGAAACATGGATGTGGATGATAAAGAGATCCCAGTAGATAATTACGTATAAACAACCTCGGATAATGAAGAGATTGTGAAATAAACCCTTACCTTGTACTTTTACTTGGTTGAGGGTAGGTTAACCTCCTATATAATGGTGAAATAATTGTTATTAAATTATACAATAATCATATATATTAATATGATATCATATATGATCTTTTAACATTTCTTTGTTAATAATATCTTAGTATTATCGTCGTTTCGGGTGTTAACTTACTCAATTTCTTTTATATGTTTTGTTACGCAAGACATGTTTGTAATGGTTATGTTGTATCTTTTTAATATTAATAATGATATCAAGTCCTTAAACATTATTTTTAAATCATCAAATGATAATTATACTTGAATGGATATGATGGAGAATGAATCTCATCGCGTTCGTGGAGACGGTAGTCCGTACGTATGCACGGGCGGCAATATCATTCTTCTGATATTAAAATAATATATAATTGGATAGTATATAATATATACAGAATCATTATCATGTTATATTTATTATTTACATGAGTTACACATCATTATTATACCCATCAAAATAATAATATATTGAATAACAATTACACCACGACGTGGAGACGGTAAGCCGTACATACGCACGTATGGTGACATGTTATTCAAAGGGTGGATAGAATACTGAATATGGTTGTACCATATTTATAATAACATCACAGTATATATATGATACTGGATTTATTATTTTATAATGGTAATAACAAAAAAAGAAGAAGTGTAAGAAGAAAGGAACTTGGAAAAGGGTGGTGAAATCATTACCTCTTCTTCGGGTTCTTCCTTTTGATTTGATCAAAAGGACTCCTTAGGTTGGCTTTCTGATCAAACTAAGGCCTATAGGTTGTATTTAGGGAAGTTGGGAGAGTATTTGGGAAGAGTTTGGCAGAACCAAAAGGCTTTGAAGGTGTGAAGAAATGAGAATGAGGAGTACCCTTTTATAAGAGGGGTGAGGGGAACCTTTGGAAAAGCTAGAAATATTATTTTATAATAAATTAATATTCGGTTTCTAATGGCTAAAAAGTTGATTATTTAAATTTTAAGGTGGGTATAGGTCTAAAAACATTCAAACAATATAATTTAGTCAGTTTTGGGTTACTATATTAACCTTATCTTTAAGTATTAACTCTTAGTTAATTAGTTTGACATTTACCATGTCACTTTGTATTTTTATATTATATAGTTAATAAACTTACTATATACATCCAAGAGACCCCCAAATGGTCCATTAATGATACAAATATCATGATATAAGTCTCTTGGCCGAACTTTAGATTTTTATGAATTTAATATCAATTAATAATATAATATTTGTTTTAAAAAGTCTTTTATGTCAATTTTGACACTATTCAATAGTTGATTTTTTTTGAAACTCATAACAGAATTATTACTTCGAAAAAAGTTAATTAAATAAATAATAATATGTCATATTATCCTAGAAAATTATTGTAATTCATTAAAAGTCTCAAATTATATTTATTTGGGTCTTTATAATATCAATTATTTTAAATTTTCACTATTATGGTAATTAATTCATCATCATTGTGTCATAAATAAATTAAATTATGTAATCTCTAAAAATTATAAATAAAATATAATTATGTAGGAAATATTTTTATATTTCTAATTAATATTTATAGTTGAAAATAAAACATATATAACCCTATGTAAAAATTTATTTTCTAAAAGATATATGCTTGTGTCATTTTTGTATTCATTTTAACTTAATTAAAATAAAGTGTCCCTATCACCTAAAAGTGGCTCCATGGGGTCCCAAAATCGACCCAAATATTCCTATGGTCGAACATGTATCAACCAATAAGGCTAGGACACGTTTTAGGGTAATTTAGTATTATTATATTATTATTTGTTTAACCCTTATTTACCGGATTTACCCTTAACCATGGTAAATAAAATATTTACCGAAGTAATTATTCAAAATGTCTAAAAATAAAAGTTACCTATTTACACAATTTCAACATCCTGATTCCAAATATGGAATCCATTTTTCCAAATTCAAAACACAGAAGTGGAAGAAATTAATTTAAAATTAATTCCCGTTGTTAAAACAAAAAGCCTGTTTTTAAGAGATAATAACTACCAAAAGATTGACACTTGTTTATGTCCGGTTTAATTGTAAAATTATGTCCAATGACCAAAATTATATTAAATGGTAAAAATATATTCTAAATATACTTCAAAACCACTAAAATTCATAATTTATCACTATTAATTATTTTTATTAAAAAAGTTGTATTTAATTAAAATTTAGTAATTTTCACTATTCATCAAAATATTAAAGTTATCTGAAAAGTACAAAAATTTCACCTTAGGATAAATTCGATATTATGAATCCAAAAATGAAGTCCATTTTAAAAAATAAAAAATATATAATTTCAAAAAGTAGGTATTACTATTTATAACGACTAGTTTGATTGGTTATGGTGTGTTAGAACTCGATGTTGCGTACAACACACGCTATCACATTATTAAAAGAGAAGCGTAACGTGGAAGATTTGGGTGTTACATTATCCCCTCCTTCAAATAATTTTGTCCTCTAAATTTCTAGAATATTATCGCATGAAAAAACTCGGGTGGTTCTTCATCATAAGTTCCTCGGGTTCCCACGTTGCCTCTTCCATCTTATGGTTTCTCCACAAAACTTTTACCAGGCGCGTCATCCGGTTTCTCAGTACTTGTTCTCTCGTATCAAGAATCCTGACGGGCTCTTCACAATAAGACAGATCGGGTTCCAGTTCTAACTCCACATAGGTTAGTACATGTGTGGGGTCAGACATGTATTTCCTCAACAGAGATACGTGGAACACATCGTGAACTTTGGAGAGACTTGGTGGCATTGCCAATCGGTAAGCTACAACCCCAATTCGTTCTAGAATTTCGAAAGGTCCGATGTAACTGGGACTCAATTTACCTTTCTTACCAAAACATATGACTCCCTTCCATGGAGATACCTTCCGGAAAACATGATCACCGACTTGAGATTCCAAATCCTTCCTTCGATTATCGGCATAGCTCTTCTGCCTACTTTGAGCTGCTTTGATGTGATTTTGGATTACCATCACCTTTTCTATAGTTTCCTCCACCAGTTCTAGACCTACAAGTTTTCTTTCACCAACGTCATCCCAACAGGTTGGTGTGCGACATCTCTTTCAGTATAACGCTTCATATGGTGCCATCTGAATACTCGAATGGAACCTATTGTTATAGGAAAATTCTACCAGAGGTAAATACTGATCCCACATACCCTGAAAGTCAAGTGAGCAGGATCTCAACATGTCTTATAAGGTTTGAATAGTCCATTCTGATTGTCCATATGTCTGAGGGTGGTAGGCAGTGCTCAAATGAAGTTCAGTATCCAGGGATTTCTGAAGACTCTTCTAGAATCTTGAAGTAAAATAGGGATCACGACCAGAAAAAATCGATAGGGGTACTCCATGAAGTCTCACAACTTCATTAATATATAGTCTTGCTAGACGTTCCAGTGGTAGATCTTCTCTTATATCAAGAAAATGTGCTGACTTGGTAAGACAATCAACAATAACCCATATTGCATCGTTCCTTCTAGGAGTCTTTGGTAGTCCCATGACAAAGTCCATCGTAATATTGTCCCATTTCCACTCAGGTATGGGGAGAGGTTGCAATACTCCACTAGGCTGTTGCCTTCCAACTTTCACTTGTTGAAAAACCATACATCTTGACACAAAATCGGCAATCTCCCTCTTCATGTTGTCCCACCAAAAATGTTCCTTCAAATCTCTATACATTTTGGTGCTCCCAGGGTGTATAGAGAAATTGGAACTATGCGCATCATCCATTAATTCCCTTTTTAGATCAGGTATATCGGGAACACAAAGCCTCTTCCCGAATTTCAAAATTCCATCTTCATACACAAAGTCTCTCAATCTCCCATCATTCACAGCTTTAATATTCTTTTGAAATTATTCATCATCGGTCTGAGAACTCTTAATTATTTCTAGTAAATATGGTTTGGCAACCATTTGAAAAAGCATTGATGTTTCACCTTCCCTGGTTATTCCCATGTCCATCTTCACCAGATCCATGAAAATTAGATCCGTTTAAATTCTCATATTGTTCAAAACTCTATGATCTTTTCTGCTCAAAGCATCTACCACCTTGTTTTCTTTCCCTGGGTGGTAGTGTATCGTACAATCATAATCCTTGAGTAATTCAAGCCATCTCCTTTGCCTCATGTTGATTTATTTTTGTGAGAAAATATACTTCAAAATCATGTGATCAGTATAAATCTCACATTTTTCACCATAGAGGTAGTGCCTCCATATCTTCAAAGAAAAGATCACAACTGATAACTTGAGATCATGAGTAGGATAGTTCTGCTCATGAATTTTCTACTTTCGTGATGCATAGGCAATAACTCTATCATTCTGCATAAGGACACAACCAAGTCCTCTCTTCGATGCATCACTATAAATAACGAACACATCATTCCCCGATGGTAGAGTCAATATAGGAGCATTGACTAATCTTCTCTTCAGTTCTTCAAAACATTCTTCACACTCTTTTGTCCAAACAAATTTAACCCCTTTACGTGTGAGCTTCGTTAATGGGTTAGCCAATCAGGAAAAATTCTGGAAGAAACGTCGATAATAACCTACTAAACTAATAAAACTATGTACCTCAGTTATATTCGCAGGTGCTGGACATTCTTGGATTGCCTTGGTCTTAGAAGGATCAATAGAGATTCCATCTTTAGAGACAATATGGCCAAGAAAAGAAATCTCCTGAATCCAGAATTCACACTTGCTAAACTTCCCATATAATTCATGTCTTCTCAGAGTCTTTAGGATAATGCGCAAGTGATTTTCATGATCTTAGTAGCTTTTGGAGTATACCAAGATATCATCAATAAATACCACCACAAATTCATCGAGATACTCCTTGAAAAATCTATTCATCAGATCCATGAATATAGAGGGTGCATTAGTCAATCCAAAAGGCATTACAGTAAACTCGTAATGCCCGTACCTGGTTCGAAATGCTGTCTTCAGAATGTCTTCCTTCTTCACACACAACTGATGGTATCCAGATCGAAGGTCAATCTTTGAAAAGTATTGATCTCCATGAATTTGGTCAAATAAATCTTCAATGCGTGGTAGGGGATACTTGTTCTTTATTGTTATAGCATTGATCTCCCTGTAGTCGATATATAACCTCATAGATCCGTCTTTCTTTTTAACAAAAAGAACAGGGGCTCCCCATGGAGAAACACTAGGGAGAATAAATCCTTTATTACTCAATTCCTCTAGTTGTTTCTTTAGTTCGACTAATTATACAGTGTCCATTCTATAAGGGGTCTTCGATATAGGCCGTGATCTAGGAATTAAATCAATGGAAAACTCAACTTCTCGTTCTGGAGGATGTCCAGGTCAATATTCCGGAAATACATCAAAAAATTCTTTCACAACAGGTACATCTTCTATTTGAACATTCCTTTCCTCACACACAGTTATTTCATTATCTTCCTCCCCAATAATTGAATTGAGTTGAGCTACTGAGGGTGGATTTAGATAAGAATTAGGTGTTGATGATTCTACTCTAAAGATAAGGTGTTCCTTATCATCATCATCAAGAATCGTAACCTCTTTCTTCTTACAATAAATCTTCGCATCATATTCTGAAATCCAATCCATACCGAGGATTATATCAAACTCAATCATAGGTATGACGATGAGATCAGCAGATAAAGAACATTTATGTGCTCTAATGGGGACTGATTCACAAAACTTTGTTGCAATGATACTTCCCTTAGGAGTTTTAACTGAAAACTCCCTTGTTAAATCAAATTGGAAATATCTAATTTTCTTAGCAAAATGGGAAGATATGAAACAATGCGATGAACCAGAATCAAATAATGCATTTTCTAAACTTGAGGAAACCATTAAATTACCTTCCACCACATCTTTCGTAGATTCTACCTCAGCAGTAGTGATAGCATAATCATGGCCTTGATCCCTTGGCCTTTTCTGAGGTAAGTTCTCCTGACGCTTAGGACATTCATTTGCATAATTCCCTATCTCCCTGCAATTGTAGCACTAAACATTGGTAGCTTCCTTCTTCCCCTTATAATCACTTACTTTGTTCCCTTTTCCTCCACACTTATAAAAAACTCCCATTCCTTTCAGGAAATTTCCAGGGTGTTTCTTCTCACAGTTATCACATATGGGAAAATTCTTCTTTTCCCTATTCCCTTTATCCATCTTTCTCTCTTCCATCATTTTCTTCTCTTGCTTCCCTTCAAAGCCATAGGACTCAGTAAAATCTTTACTTATCTTATCAACACATGATATTATTTCTTCATATGATGATAATACATGGGAGACTATTTCTCTTATAAATTCTGGCTTAATACCATGAAAGATATGATCCTTCTTTCTCTTTGGATCATGTGCATTGCTGAAGTTATCATTCCTTATACTGAGCACCATTTCTAAACAATAGAATACACTAGATTAGTTTATGAATAACAATACGTAATCCCAAACTTGTAAAACACATAACATAAATTAAATAGTTTATGGATATAATACATAATCATAAAAATGTTTTCTTTGAGGAAGTATATACTCATAAACCCTTCATAATGATTTGTAAAGAAAATGAGAGTTATCCTAAGAATATCCCTCGGGAGTGTCGTAACCAAGAGTGCAGCAAGGCCCATTTTCGTGCACCAGTTCCCGTTCGAGTCTAGCTCAAAGTGGTGTTTTTGGGTTTTACCCCTAGTTACATCTGTGCCAGAGCCGCCTCTACCTGCTCGTATCCAGACAGGGATGTATTTCTCAGAAAACTCAAAAAATCTCTACAATACCAAAATTCTAGGAAGTTATTCTATACTAATCCTCAAAGTTCATCTTTGGTCTACGTGCTCTAATCAGAGTTTATCTAAATCTAGCTTCCATGTTTTGTACTAAACTTCCTCTGATACCAACTATAACACCCCGACCCCAGTTACCCAGAGTCGGTGCATTATTACATAACATTGGCATGATCACGAGGAAGATCAAATCCCGAAAGACCGATTTGTTTAGTAGCCTTGGAAACACTAGATATATTCATAATGTTTTACATTACATCAATAATTGAAAAGATACAACAATATATTGTCTCCATATTCCACACTCATATCCCCACATACTATCCCTGCAGGTCATTCATAAATTACTTCTTCACATCCTGGAAAAAATAAAACATAGAAAAGGGGTGAGCTCAAATGCCCAGTAAGGATAACAATAAAGCGGAAACTTTCATAAATAAGAATAAAAATTTAAGGCAATGTATAAATAAAACAAAATCCTTTTAAACTTGAACTTCAACATAGTATGGAAAAAGTAAAATGAAATAATTCCATTTACTTATTCACATTGATATTATACTAATCGAATAATCACATGGAATATCAATAACCACTTTCATAATGATGGAATGCATAATGCCAGACTATCATAACCACATAGCCAATGCCTCGTTCCAAGACTACAATAAGATTTTTCCAAGGCCTTGTGCCAAGAAACAAGTTTGTCTCATGAGACCTACCGATGCATCGAGGAGCTATAGCGGGCTCCACCCATCACATATTAAGTCCAATGAATTCCCATATGAAAAGGTTTAAACATAACATAAACATTCGTATTAAAACTAGCATACAAAATGTCAATATTTTCACCATAAACCATGAATGGTATAAAAATAGCACACCCACAGTCAAACATATCACAAAACCTTCAATATAATATAGAAGTTTTGTATCATAATAAATCAACTTCAAATAAGCTTAAAATCCATCAAATGATGTTGACATAGATGAAATCAAAACTATTTGAGAGAAATATCTCTTTTCTCGAAATCATTGAAAAGTCACACATTTATAAAGGAAGTAATTTAAAATAAATTTTTCAATAAAAGTGTTCCATACAACTTTGAAACTTTTGAAAAGAAGTATCATTTAAAAACCTTCATGTCCATATAAATAAATCCTTAAAATCATTTTGAAAACATGGACATTAATTAAAAATATTTAGAAAGATAAATCTTTAAAACATTTAAAATTATGATCTTGATAAAGAGTACCTTTAAAAAATTCTTAAAATATTCATTTTGAAATCATTTAAAAGTCACATAATTATAAAATAAAACATTTACTTTTAAAATATTCTTATAAGATTGTAAGGGAAGCTTTGACGATTTTATAACGGTGGTAAATAGCCGCACCCGCCGTATAAGTTAAAAAAACATTCTTACCTTAAATTTGTCGAAATGTAAAAAGTGCCTTGTTTGGAAAACAACAGAAAGATTCCTTTAAAAACACATAACGATATAAATGACTTTAACCCATATTCTTTGTAAATAGTAAAAATGTTTTGAAATACATTTCGAAGAAATATGGATGTGGATGATAAAGAGATCCCAGTAGATAATTGCGTATAAACAACCTCGAATAATGAAGAGATTGTGAAATAAACCCTTACCTTGTACTTTTCCTTGGTTGAGGGTAGGTTAACCTCCTGTATAACGGTGAAATAATTGTTATTAAATTATAAAATAATCATATATATTAATATGATATCATATATGATCTTTTAACATTTCTTTGTTAATAATATCTTAGTATTATCGTCGTTTCGGGTGTTAACTTACTCATTTTCTTTTATATGTTTTGTTACGTAAACCATGTTTGTAATGGTTATGTTGTATCTTCTTCATATTCAGAATGATATCAAGTCCTTAAACATTATTTTTAAATCATCAAATGATAATTATACTTGAATGGATATGATGGAGAATGAATCTCATCGCGTTCGTGGAGACGGTAGTCCGTACGTACGCACGAGCAACAATATCATTATTTTGATATTAAAATAATATATAATTGGATAGTATATCATATATACATAATCATTATTATGTTATATTTATTATTTACATGAGTTACACATCATTATTATACCCATCAAAATAATAATATATTGAATAACAATTACACCACGACGTGGAGACGGTAAGCCGTACGTACGCACGTATGGTGACATGTTATTCAAATGGTGGATAGAATACTGAATATGGTTGTAACATATTTATAATAACATCACAGTATATATATGATACCGGATTTATTATTTTAGAATGCTAATAACAAAGTAAGAAGAAGTGGAAGAAGAAAGGAACTTGGAAAAGGGTGGTGAAATCATTACCTCTTCTTCGGGTTCTTCCTTTTGATTTGATCAAAAGGGCTCCTTAGGTTGGCTTTCTAATCAAACTAAGGCCTCTAGGTTGTAGTGAGGGAAGTTGGGAGAGTATTTGGGCAGAGTTTGGCCGAACCAAAAGGCTTTTAAGGTGTGAAGAAATGAGAATGAGGAGTGCCCTTTTATAAGAGGGGTGAGGGGCACCTTTGGAAAATCTAGAAATATTAATTTATAATAAATTCATATTCAGTTTATAATGGTTCAAAAGTTGATTATTTAAATGTTAAGGTGGGGATAGGTCTAAAACCATTCAACCAATATAATTTAGATAGGTTTGGGTTACTATATTAACCTTATCTTTAAGTATTAACTATTAGTTAATTAGTTTGAAATTTACCATGTCACTTTGTATTATAATATTATTTTTTTAACCCTTATTTACAAGATTTACCCTTAACCATGGTAAATAAAATATTTACCGAAGTAATTATTCAAAATGTCTAAAAATAAGAGTTACCTTTTTACACAATTTGAACATCATGATTCCAAATATGGAATCCATTTTTCCAAATTCAAAACACAGAAGTGGCAGAAATTAATTTAAAATTAATTCCCGTTGTTAAAACAAAATGCGTGTTTTTAAGAGATAATAACTCTCAAAAGATTGACACTTGTTTATGTCCGGTTTAATTGTAAAATTATGTCTAATGAAAAAAATTATATTAAATGGTAAAAATATATTCTAAATATACTTTAAAACCACTCAAATTCATAATTTATCACTATTAATTATTTTGATTAAAAAAGTTGTTTTTAATTAAAATTTAGTAATTTTCACTATTCATCAAAATATTAAAGTTATCCGAAAAGTACCAAAATTTCACCTTAGGCTAAATTCGATATTCAAAATCCAAAAATGAAGTCCATTTTAAAAAATAAAATATATATAACTTCAAAAATTAGGTATTACTATTCATAACGGCTAGTTTGATTGGTTATGGTGTGTTAGAACTCGGTGTTGCGTACAACACACGCTATCACATTATTCAAAGAGAAGCGTACCATGGAAGCTTGGGGTGTTACATTAATAATGATATAAAAAATATAATATATTCAATATATTCATATTTATAGTCACCCATAATATTGAGACATATAAAAATGAATTTCATTATTTATGGAGATGGTATGTTGTAGGTATCCACGAACACTAATATAATTTTTCAATTGATGGAATAAGAAATAGTATACTACAAATCACTATTCCAAAATATATTTTTTTAACAATGATATTATATATATTTAATAAATATATACTATTTACTTTCAATGTTGAAATTAATAAAAGAATGTTTCACATCTCTTCTTGAAGGTTGTTTTTCCACAATTACTCATGATTGATGTCATCATTATTAAAAATAATGTATGGCATGAAGTTAAATGTTATATAATAATTAAATAATTTATATTAATTAATAAATTTCATATATAATTTTTAAATACATTAATATATAAATCTATATGTTGTGATAATGGAGAAGGAATGACATTAGTTCTCACTATAGTAGTCCACCGTATAGAAGATCATCAATTTAATTTCCACATTGATGTGCGGGGAGATTGATACAGGTTATACCATTAATATAACAACATATCATTATATGGATGAAACTAGTGTTCTTATTTCATCATTTAAGAATAATATATGAAGGTGGTAGAATAATTAATAGCATTAAAATAAAATGTTAATAACAGTACATCTTATTCATTGATTCTCTTTATGTTTATAACTATTTCCCTCCTAAGAGGGTTAAATAATAAAAATATTTAATTAAATGACCATTAATTAATGAATTTATTATTTTAATGAAGAAATTCCTAATTTTGTAATGTTTTTTAGAAAAAAATTTACTTCATTGGTTATTTTGGTTATTTATATATTCATTTAGATAAAAAATACTTCTTATGAATATTAACCATTTATAATATAACCATTGTAGAGTGCCATCTAAGAATTTTATATTAATGGTTTCTAAATTAAAACTAACATGTATGATTGAATAGGTGACCTCAACTGGTGGGATCATACAAAATTATTCCCAATTTTGGGAGCTTCCAAGAAAGATAAAAATCACAAGGATTTTACATTGATTATGCCCATGATGAGAGTCAACTACTAATGAATGATCGAAGACATTTATGAAAGGTTTTTTGGAATATCAAGATCATTGCATAATCCATGTTAACTAAAAAACCCCAATAATGTTCCCCCATTTCACACATTACACATATGGTGTAAGATTGTGTAATAAGTAGTTTTATATAATGAACGTAAATTTTTTATTCTCCTTTTTAATTAAATAATTATTATATTTATCCTTTTTTATCGTTACATAATAAGTAAAATTATATATCATTATGTGAGAATTATATTATTATTTGATGAAAACCAAAGTTAATTTACATAAATTATACAGAATTAACAATGTTTTTAAATGAAATAAATAATTTGGAAATAAATATAATTTTAATATATGATTATTATCAAATAATATTTATTTATATACAAATGACTATATTGTTTAATGATTTAAAATGTAATAATTATAAGAGTAAAATTAATGTATTTATTCGAAAATTAGTTTTGCAATAAACAGTGATTTTTCTTTAGAAGATTATATTGTATATAACATCCCATGATTTAAAACAAGAACAAAATGTTATATAGCCTACAAGTTATGCCACATCGAGATTAAATGAAAAAAAATATTATTTATAATGGTAGTTATTGAATTTACATTAGAATAGAGCATGTGATTAAGATTAACTAACTAACAAAAATATTTCCTATAGATGTATATATAATTTATTATTTTTTTAACAATTATATATAAATTAGAACAGAACCCTTTCTAAAATGAAATAAAATATTTTTCATAAACCCCATTTAAATGAAAAAATTGTGTTTATAATATAATATAATCTTTTTTGTTGGATTAAAATAATGAAATACATTTTTAATATAATTTTTATCATTTATATTATATATTTTATATTTATGATATAAGAACAATTCCAATTCTACACTTAAAATACGTTTTTTTATAAAAAAAATTCCTTTTGATGGAAATATTTCTTTTAATATAGATTTTGGAAATATTATATAGTCTATTTTAAAATGTAGAGATATTTATTGAAATAGTAATATCAAAATTTACATTTATTATTTTTTTGAAATTTTTTGTATAAATTCCCTATTTTGATAAATAATGAAAAATAATGAATTTTAATTGAAAACATATTTTTCAACTTATTAATTTTTAGTGATAAATTATATTTTTTATTTATTTAGAAGTATAAATAGATAAATTGAATATTATTTAATCTAATTTAATTCATTATAATTAATTGAAAATAGATTTTTTTTAAAAACATTTCAATGTATTTAATGTTTTAACTTTATTAACCCATTTTCTCACCCAATTAATATGATTAATTTTATATAATATTATTCCATGTATGTGTCATAAATTTAGAAAAATAAATTCTATATTTTGAATCATAAGTTCCAAATTTTTTATACATGCCCCTTCTATTAATGAATAGTATTAATAATACCATTATGAATTACCGTGGTTAATGGTAAATATGTTATTAAGGGTAAAATTAATATTATAAATGTTAAAAAATTACCCAAACAGAAGTCTTAATTTTATTGGATTTGTGAGTTTTAGGAAAAATCCTCCATGATCCAATTTGAAGACCTCTTGGGTCCACCTAGACAACTTTATGAAATTTATAGTAATTAATTTTATAGAAAATTCAATGATTTCGAATATATGGTATAATAAAAATAAAAATTTTAATTTATATTTATTTAAATGATGCATATAAATATAAATATTTATTTTATATGTAAATAATTTATCTACATATTAATAATTTGTATATATTTTTTATGTGATATAATAATTTCCTTAAATACTAAAATAATTATGATGTGTTAATTGTATAATTAAAGTTAATATCAAATAAATGATATTAGAAATATTAAAATAATTATAAATTTAAGTAATTAATGTCATAAACTGGTTTTAGTATTAAAAAAATTATATTGGGTTTCATCCATTTACTAAAATTAGAAATCCTAGTCTTAGAAACACTTGTCATGGTGTAAAAACACATAATCATGATAAAAATTATAGAATATATATTCATGAGACCTTTTTTATTTTATGAATATTAATGATTTAACTAGGCCATTAATGATCATTATTCACATCATTCCAGTTTGTTTTAAATAATTTGTGAATTTACTAAACTTATACTATGGGAGATTCAATCGATGTGAATAAGAAGTCTTGTTTTCATTGGGAAAGTGTTGATCATGTCTGACATATCTCTATTCCAGAGCCGCATCAATTTTTATTATCCACATAGTGTTGTAATTTCTCAAAAAATTAAAACTCAATCCATTACAAAAATTCTACAAGATTTTCCCATTAATTTACTAATATATTGACTTATAATTACACATATCACTGGTCATATCTTTAGAAAATGTCCCTATTTATCTCATAAATCTTTTCTCATCGTAGTTTGAAAAGGTTATAAAATCCATTACTTGGATACCAAATTTAGATTCCCAAAAATATCATATAAAAATACCATATCTTAATTAAATAATATTAATTAAATTTCAAAGACACATTCCCATGGACCATAAATGTTTTTTCACAGAATAATAGGTTCACAATATTATTATTTATTGGAAAAACCTAAACATCTCCAATAATGATCTTCCCTATTTTTACTCATATATAATATACCCTGCACAATGCCTTTATTACCAACTAATGAAATAAAACATAATAAATGGTAAAATTGAGTGATTAGTACGGGTAAA
Source organism: Viscum album (assembly GCA_963277665.1). Classification (NCBI taxonomy): domain Eukaryota; kingdom Viridiplantae; phylum Streptophyta; class Magnoliopsida; order Santalales; family Viscaceae; genus Viscum; species Viscum album. The sequence continues at coordinate 435,229,410 of OY728127.1, read as the reverse complement.
TATGGGAAATACATAAATATATAATGATTATAATTGTATGAGAACACAAAAATATAAAGGGAATACCATTCCCTTAATATCAAACACAAAAATCTTGGGTCGCGAAATAATGATTTTTAGTTCATATGACATTACTCATAAGGAAATTAAAGAACATAAAAATTGAGAACATTAGATATTCATAATACAAAGATTTTGAGAGCACATAGAATTATATGAAATTAAAAATAAGTAAAAATATAAATAGTTTCACTAATATAAAAAAGGACATGAAATAAGGCCCTATCATAATCTTATGTACACGTAACCATGAATACACAAAACCATATGGACATGAAATTCAATTCCATACATAAAACTATGAACATGTTATCAGGTTCATATATAACATTATGACCATGTATCCATATTCACATATTACATTATTAATACTGATCCATTATCAAACATATAATGTTTAATATTTAGTTATACATATATACCCAATTAATTGATAGGTGATATATATCACACCAATCACATAATCCAAACATATCTATTCTACAATCACATAATCCAAACATATCTATTCTACATGTTCATAAAACAATCATTATATCGTAACCCAGAAAAAGTATTTTTCTTCCATAATAATTTATTGAATTATAATTAATGTAATGAAATGAGTTTCATAAATATCTTTTAATCATACTCATAAAACATCCATATAATGGGTAATGATGGTATCATTGTATCATTTCACTTGTAATATTTTATAATGATCAAAGGGTGACTTCTTAGAGTGAAAATTATTTTGAAAATTATTTTTGACTTCTACGGGGGGAAATTTACAATCATATAAAATTCAATTTAAAAAAACTATAATATTGGTAATAAAATCATCAAAAAATAACATGGAAACATAAATATGAGTCTTTAAATCATTTATTATCCATTGTTGGGACCTAGGCCGAATTAGGTGCCACTTATAGGGGTGAATCATTATTATAGTTATTTTTATAAATTCCATTCCAAATTGAATTTATCTACATGAACAAGTTACTATTATAAATCCACTATATAATTATTTCCCATTATCACTTCACTTATATTAATAAAATATGATTGAAAATCAAATGGAATTTTCAAGTTCCAAATATGGGAGGAACAATCTTAAAAATATTGGTTAGACATCCCAAGATATATTTTATTAACTATTTTTACAAGTGGATAAGTTTGATTTAAGATAAAAATGTGTGAATTATAATCTATGTCCAACTGATATTATTCATTTTCCTTATAATCTTACCTAGAGACTTCTTACTTTAACTCAAATCGTTAGACTCCTTCTGCAGTTGGTTCTTACTAGAAGACATTAACTTCTCCCAAATCCAATTAAAACTCTTCTCCATTATTGAAGTATTTAATATACTATATGATGATATTTGATCTTCATAAATCATCTAGTAGGACATAACATACACATGTACTAGCTCAAGATCTTCAGTCACATTGGGGTTTAGAATTATTCCATATTTAGTGTAATTTGGATTTCATTTTTGAATTATTAGGTATAAGAAACTAATGTTTTCAAGATTTTTCCATCAGTAACACAACAAGATCTTATGGTATGCCTATTTTAATTTTTTTATTCTTTTATTGTTTATCATTCTGACAACATGGAGCTTAAAAATAGTAATTTACTATTAAATATGGATGTTTTAATAGTAATGTGATAATTACGAATTGTAATATGACGAATTGAATAGAAACATTACCTATGAATGTATAAATAAAATTTATTCATTTAACAAATTGTAATATGATATATTTATATGAAGATATTACATAGCCTCATTTTAGGTAAGGATGTATGTAGCTAGTGGCTTCTAATCTTCAGGCTCGTAGGATGATGGATCTAATAAAAATGTTCCTCAATAAATATGTTGATTGTTATTAGGATATACAGAATATATTTAATTCCTATATAATCTCTACGAAGATGGGAAACATCGATTAAGATGGTAAAATTATTATATATACCCCTAAGGGTAGTGGATAGTGCTCAACATTCCTCTTTTAATGATACATCATAAATGGATAGATAAAGGTGGATAAGAGTGAGGGTTTCAAACCTACTCCTTCCAAAAAAGACCATGAAAGGAATACTGTAGCATACCAAGAAATTTTCATATCTGATCTTCATATACATTGTCAAAGAATCCCAATGTACAATTCCTTAATATATTAAATTAGTGTAGGTCCACATCTTTGTGGGTAACTTTTGATGACTCTGAATATTGAAATGACATGTATTATATTGATCACTGACTTTATTGTCTGATGGATAAGGGAATGTCCCTTTGTTTGACCCCAAATGTTGCATTATGTGTATTTTATTTACTTTTAATAAATGATCAGAATATTTTCTTCTAGATGAACTTGATTAGTGTGATGTAATTATATCTTAGTACATGTATTGAAATGTTTAAGAAATTATTAATTATATAAATATATTTTTTATAAACATAAATAGTTATTTTCAATATTATAATTAATATAATGATTTAAAAGAAAAATTATTTTCCTAAAATAGAATGACAAATTAATATTTTTTTATCTTTTTATTATAAGATATTTTTATGAGACATTAATTAATTTTAAAAAGTGTTATAAAATTATTGATAATTTTAACATTGTTATTTTTTGATTAAATATGGAATTTAATTAAAACATGTATTTATAATATATATATATATAACTATTTTAATAATATAGAGTTTAGTTTTTTATTTTACACATAAATAAATGGATATGGTTAAATTTTGTAATTTTTTTGAAATAGTTGAATTATTGGTGAATACTGAAATATGGAAATTACTTGTACAAGTTAAATACAAGAATTTTTGAGTCATTGATGATTTATGGTTGTTGTAAACCCAAAATCTAGAACATTAATTCATTATTTTAGTATATATAATGCTAATTCTCAAACTAATCAAATTATTGAGGCAAAATAATATGAAAATGAATAAAATATTCAAAAAAACACCAATCTCCTCGACTATAAATACCACCCCTTATCCACACACCTCCAAAAACTTGAATCTTGTTTTATTCTGCTAATTTACCATCTAAATCCTCTCCCCACATTCTATTATTTCAATTACCAACTAAAATACCATCTCAATGTTTCTTATAGAGGTTCTCGGGGAAAGGAATTCAAGAGGTAAAATCCCCCTTCATTATTTTTTTCAGATTCTTATTATATATTTTCTTATCCTTCCCTCACCTCCCATATACAAAAGTGACATGACAACTCATGTATCATTTATATACATGAATTATATCATGTTAATGGAAAATCAACTGTCATGTATCTTATTGTTTTCCATTTATTTTTAAGATGAAAACAATATCTGTGGGGTGATGATTTATGATCTATGTGGATGTCTTGTTTTCATTTTCAATTCCATCGTCAATGATGGTCATAAAAACAGTTTTATGGATAATTTATATTATAATATATGTATTTAATCATATATAATCTTCTAGAACTAGTATACATACATCATGGTAAGTAATGAAAAAAAACAAGTCTTCATTGATCGAAAAACCTCCAAAATAATCAAATCTATTATCATTAACGCCTTATCAAAATGATTCATAATCACCCCAAATAACCAAATGACATATATATACATTTAATATTATATAAAATCGTTAATAAAATTTAAATTCCATAAGTCTATTTTTATATTATATAATATTCAATTTTCTTTTAAAAGTAAATAAATCATGAAACCAAAGGAATAGAACACTCAAGACCTAAGAAAATTAATATTATAACTATTCCAAAGGACCATAAATAAACATATTAAAATTATAATTAATCAAATAAATTATGAATAGTTCTATAATAAAATTTTTATGAATATAATTTAATTATCCAGGACATGAAGCGCATATGTAGAACACTTTCAAACATAAGGTAACAGATTCTCCCCGAACATCCATTTTTATTCGGGTTATAATTTGTCACTCATTAAACTAGTTTTATTAGTATTTATTTTTATATAATTATTCTAAATTATTTTTTTATGTTTGAAAATCATTTATACAAGTCATATAAACCTTCTTTTATGCGAAATGTATGATTTTATAAGGTTCTCTTCTCAATTCATCCAAATAAGAATACCCGATTAATGGGTACATCCCAATGTAGTATGAATTTTCAAGTACAATACATAATATTTTTTAAGACATAATTATTTTTATAAAATCATTTATTTTTTCATGAAAAATAATGTTTTTTCCTTTCTATTTTTATAAAAATAGTTATGACAAATAAAAATGAAATTTTCAAATTAACTATTCCTTACAAAGTAAAAAGGTATTTCTAACAAGATTTTTTTGATGATTTTATTCCGGTATATTCATATTTTTTTAACAAATATATTGAATATTTTGATTTATTGATATTAATATTTCATTATTATTATCTAAAATATTTTATTAAATGGTTAATGATCAGTTTTATAATTTTTGTACTATCTGTTGACTCAATAAGATTTCCTTATGACTTTTCCAATCCTCTATGTTTTGAAAATCACAAACACATTTTCTTAATAATAATTTCATTTCCCTAAGAATAATTTTCATAAATTAAGTTTTCCATTCTCTATGAAAATTTTTATCCTTACTTTGTTTTTCAATGTATTCCCAAAACCATGTCTAACTATTTTTCTTAAAACAAAAATTTTGATGGATCAAAATCAAATAGTTCCTTATCTACCGAGTCTTCCTATTTTCATACTTTGAATTATCTAATATTTAGAATTTGAATTCACTAAAATTTAGAATTAAAATTCAATTAAATTTAGACTATGAATTCTCTGATATTTAGACTCCGAATTCTTTGAAATTCAGACTCCAAATTCTTTGAAATTCAGTCTCTAAATTCTATAGATTTTGGACTCTGAAAACTATAACTACTAGTAAATTGGATTATTGTGATAGGTCAGTTGTGAAGAGTCAGTTGCAATGGGTCAGTTGTGAAGGGATCCCATCACAAATAGTCTTTTGTGACGGGGTCCCATAAAAAATGGCGAGTTTTGGAAAATGGTGTCGCAAATATTATATTTTGTAAATATATATTACAAAAACTTTTTATTTACTATGAGTAGTATACCCATCACAAAAAACATTTGGTGATTTTTTAAGAAACTATTTATGACGGATCGGTAACCCATCACAAATTCTTTCCTAGTTTTTACTCTTGTGTGATAGTCCATCACAATTACTCTATAAAATATAAAAAATTATTTTTTTTGTAAAGGATCATCCGAAATAGTATTTGCAACGACCCATTACAATTAGTTAAAAATTTAAAAATTAATTAAAATTTAAAATATTATTATTAATTATATAATATTAATATAAATAAAATCATAATATTAATATTAATAGAATAAAATTATTTATAAAATAAAAAATATAATAATAATATTAATATAAATAAAATTACAATATTCATATTCATATTCATAAAATTAATTATAAAATAAGTAATTAATAAAATAATATGATTATTAATATTAATGAAATAATAATATTAGTAATATAATAAAACCCTGAGTATTTACAAAAATATGAAATATATTAATTAATAAAATAATGAATATAATAAAAATATTAAATAAATAATAAAAAGCATTAATTTTATAGACTATATAAAACACACACTATTTAAAAAATTAAATAGTTAAGAATAAAAATAATACAAACATATGTTTCTTCATAATATAAAAATACATATCACTGAGGGGAGGGTTGTCCGGAGGAGCTGATGGAGAGAACTCCATCTCTAAACTGCGAGTCAAATATCACATGTACTCCATCTCCTACTCTTAATCCTACCGCCATCGACGCATCTCATCCTACATCTGTTGCTGCTACGACTGTTGTTATTGGTCGAAGTCTTCACACTACTATTGTTTCAACTAACGCATCTCCTCCTGCACCATATGCATAGTCTCTATAAGCTCACTCTCAACTCACACTCCTGATATTGTGCATGAGATAATGATGACGCTCCATGAGATCCTCTCGAGATGGATGCTAACATCACAGAGGTTTCATAAAAACCCCTAGGTGTCACTCGAGATCCCTTACCAATAACCCGACCTTTCTCGAAGCCATGATGGGTCTCCTGCATCCATGTAACATCCTCAAATCAGGGGGGGCACATGACTAACCCTCAATATCGGCCTGACTCTCAACATATTTATGAGACATTGGAGACTCATATGACCCCTTCTATTGATATTCAAAATTAAAATATTTAAACTATTATTTTTAGTTGAATATAAAAATAAAAAAAACTTATAATGACCCAAATATGGTGCAGGCAAGCACCTCTAATCTCCATAGTGGCTAGATCACAATACATCCTCCTATAAATGTCATACACCATAATATGAGGCCGTGAAACTACCAATATGAATATAAAATAAACTGTTTACATTTAATATTATATATAATATTTTATAAAATAAATTTACCATATGCCCCTAAGTGTACTGAACGTACGACTACCAGCTCGATGTGTCACCTCCTGTCTCCCCTGATTTTGAAAACCTACTGATGATCTACTCTAAAACCTCCTACTTAACCAGTGTGTACACAATCCATCCCAAAATTGAGATTAAATATAATCAGGTCATTGGACATGACATGTCTCATAATACTCCTAAACTTATACATTCTCTATTGCTTTCTCATTTAAAATTATGCAAAAACTCAGTGCAACACGGACGCATTGCTCCCTACCCAGCCTTCCAAGTAGCCTCACGCATGCTCTCCTCAATGGGATACAATAAACTCTACAAAAAATTTATTATATCGAATTTTTTAATTAAATTTATTTCAAAATAAATATAATTAGCTTACGTAGTAGCCAATGCTTGAACATGCGCTGCTGAACATCAATGTGAATCTATTTCCATGAAAAACATGCATCAGAAAAATAATTGAGCAATATAGCACACCCCTATCCAACAACTATATGCGTAAAGCTGTGAAAAAAATTAAAACTCAATCAAACAATTAGAATATAAAAAAATTAATGAAAAATAATTAAAATTAACAGCTTCACATACCTCTACGTGCGTAGATCAAACCCAAGATATGGACATCGCATGGGTATAAGTTCGGGAATCATCATCCATGCCAGACCATGCCCCCTTTCGATGCCCCCTCAACTGCCAAGAGTCTGAGGGTCGACTAGTCTGACCTATTTCTCATTTAATGGTAAATAAGCCTCTTATGATATATGATACATATCATTTTCCATCTGAAACATGAAATGATTATTGGTAACAAAAAGTTGAAAAGAATGATTATATATATATATATTATATGATTATAACCAGAATTTTACTGGGTCAATGACCATCTTCATCCTCATCATCATAGCAATTGATGCCAATGTGTTCTTTTTCCCCCATAGCATCATCAATTTAAATATTTGTTTCACTTTCATCATCTCTTGTCATTTAAAATTCAGTTGTATCATCATTAACATCATCATCACCCTCAGCCCTTAACTTTGGGGTGTCATCAATGATATTTGTGTCTCTTCTCAAAAAAGATATATTCATAGAAGTCTCTTTAGAAATTTCAATTCCATACACATTAGTGGATCCACATTAACTTTTTGTAAACTGATTCTCTCAAGATTTAATTTTTATTATGCTCCACCAATCACCCAACTCCTTTGAAATAGCATAGTAATTTTCATAATAAATTTTATGTTCTTGATGATCCAATAAAAATGGTTCTTTTACTATATGAAAACATTTATATTTAATATCAATGATTACAAGGTTTGGATGAACACACAGTCCTCTCCCAGTATCCAACCACTGACATTTGAACATCATTATATAATTTTGTCCCAAATAACACAGTTCAATGATTTTATCCAACATGTTGTAAAAATCACCATTAGCTTCTCTATGATGTGATCCTTTCAATAAAACACCACTATTCATTGTTTTTTGATTCTTTAAATTCACATGTTTGAAATCAAAGACCATTCACCACATATGCATTACAAGATTTAACAATTTTAAATAGTGGGTTACTCAATACAATTAATCGATTATCAATTTTATCAGTATGTATAGATATCTGAAATGATGTAAAAAAATTATCACTATAAGAAGTATTAAATTCTTTTCTTATTTAAAATGAAAAATAATTTATGTTACCGTTTTTTGAAACAAGTAGGGAATTTTTATTACGTCGTTCTTCAAAAGGAGATGATATAATTTGTGGAAACTGTTTCCTGATCTGATTATCATATAACATACAAAAATATATGATTATTTTATTATGATAATAATTATATAAAAATTTATAATAGCATATATAGTACAAATGATGTAATTTCTTCAAAGTTGAGAAGAATAAATGTATGAGCTCTGTGACCTTCAACATCTGAAATCCATTGTTCATGAACTCCACTGAAGCCAAGTTTAGGCTGATTGAAAACTAATAATTGATTTCTCATTTCATCATCAATATTTCCCTCATGATGGATCATGTGGTTGTTTTTTGAAGGATAATCATATTTAAAGTAATGAGAGAAGAAAAAATAAATTTCCACTTGCAAATGAACTTCTGCAATTGATCCTTAAATTGATGATTTGATACATTCTTTTTTTTTATTTTTGCATGCATCTCTGAAATGGGTACATCAATTGAAACTGTATCGGACCTCCACATTTTGTTTCATAAGGAAAATGTAATATCAAGATTTCAATTGAGTAAAACAAACCTGGCAGGAATTGATTTTCCAATTTACATAAAATTAAAACAATAACTTCTTGTAGTTTTGTTATGGAATTATAGTCTATTGTTGACAAAAAAATGACTCAAAAATTTAGATATTTATGTAAACACATCCCAAATCATAGTATTTAACAAACCTCTAAATCCAATTGGAAGAATTATTTCCAATAATACATGACAGTCATGACATTTCAATCCAGTGATATGACCATTTCTGACACATGTTCCAAAATTGTAAGCCTAACCATCAGGAAGTCTCAAATCTACAAACCACTGACAAAATAATAAAAAAATTTCTTTGGATAGTGTATAATCTAATTTTGGCTTCATTAACTTCTATCATCTAACATTTTCAAATAGTTTAACTTCTGGTCGCTTGCAAATATGGGAAAGATATAATCATGAATTTATATTATTTTTGGTCATTCCTGGAGTATCCAAAAATGTACGAAATAAATTATCTAAAAATTTCTTCTAAATATGAATCACATACAACATGTTACAAACCAATAAATCAGACCAATTTGGAAATCCCAAAAAATGCTTCTCTTTATTCATTGGTTCTATTTTCCAAACCCATCAATTTTATGTTTGTTTATAGTTGGTACAAATGTGATGGGTGGTAATTAAGAGACAATTGGTTTAATCTATGTACCTGAATTCATTGTTGGAGGCCCATATTTCTCAACTGTTCCTTTTCTGAAATGATATTTGTTTTTTCAAAATGATGATCGGTTGGAAGAAATCTACGATGAGAGTAAAAAAAATGGGTTTCTTAATTGATGAGCGTAAATGCTTTGTTTTACCCTAGACCTTATGGACATGATTTTAGACCACGTGTTCTCTAGATAGAGAACATGTCATATTATGGGAATTCATTAATTTCCCACATCAATGTTTCTTTTAGTATGAAGTTTTTATTCGCATCAACATCAGATATACTGACACCATTACTCCACAGTGAATTCAACTAATCAATAAATGGATTCAAATATACATTGATATTCTTCTTGAGATGACCAAGAATTACTAAGGTCAAAAAGATATATGGATCCTTAATCAACATCCACATAGGTAAATTAAACAGAGTTATAAAGAAATTCCATCATGAATAATGACTTCCGTAAGAAACAAATTGATAGAAACCATCAGTATAAAGTACCAATCACATGTTTCAGGCTTTAAAATAAAATGACGGATGCACATGGGAAAAATGTTTCCATGTATCACCATCAGAGGGAAGATTCAAGATATTATTGGTTGAAATGTTGGTTTTGTTCCATGACATCAATGATGCTATGTTTTGTGACATAAATAAACATTGCAATTAGGGTGTGAGTGGGAAATATCTCAATTTTTTCATAAGTAAAAATATATAAATTAATGGTTGATCTTCATTATACATTGATTGACCACATATAGGACATCTATCCAAAAACTCATTTTCACCATAATATAAGATGCAGTCATCTGAACATGCATGAATCATATGATAACCAAGAACTAGATTTAAAACCAGCCACATTCTCTCATATAAATATTTAGGAAACACATCTCCTTCAAGGATCAAGGTTTTTAAAAAAGAGAATATCTGATCAAAACAACTATTTGACATTCCATTATATGATTTAATGACCATAAATTTATAAACTACTTCAAAAATGTATATATTGCAACCAAGAGATAAGGAATACTCAGCAGACCTCAGCAACTCCTATAAATGAGATGGTTCCAACTCAAGAGTTAAATCAACATCATCCTGAGTTTCAATTTTTTGACCAGACGGACATGCCACATCATGTACTAAATTTGAAAAAGTGCTAGATCTGGAACCAAATTATTAATATCATCTCTTGAACCATGTTCACCATGTCGATTCCAAAAAATATTATCTTTTTGAAAACCAAAACACAACAAATGACCTCCAATGTTGTCAAATGTGTCGTACATACTCAAAGAACATTTTTTTCAAGGACATAAAAATTTCCCTTCTGAAACAAATTTTGGTTTCGATGATGAAAATGATAAGAAAGCCTTAATATTCTCAATATATAAATGTTATAAACCAGAACCCTTTAGATTCCTATGTTGAGTTAACCAAGAAATATCATCTAATAATTTTTTTTTGACTTCCTCATTGCATATTTTTTAATAAAATATGAAATTTATTAGTTAATTTGTATAATTACAGATAAGATAAACACTATTCAATACAATAGAATATAATTAAATTCTATTTTCTAGAAATTAATAATAATTTCTATTATTTAATAGCTAATTATAAATTATTTAAGCTTTTGTACTAATGAACACTCATTTAAAAAAAATTATACTAATTACAACGAATAATTAATAATTTATGGTATTTTTTTACTAATTTTACTTAATTACTAGCGGCACGATTTCCAACTGATTGGTAGTAGATCTTTTTTTGATGACCCATCCCCTTGCAACTTTCTACAAATAAAAACACTATGAAATGTGTGCTCTGACGTACGAATATACATTTACTTTTACACTAGGATGGAGAGTAGGGAGGACTCTTCACGCTGGGCTCTATGATCTCGTGCATACGAAAATGAATATTCTTATATCAGAGCAGACTATTCATTGTGATTTTATTTGCAGAAAGTTGCAAAGGGGATGAGTCATTGGGAAAAAGACTGTCTTTTGTCCGACGACTCACATCCTTGCAACATTCTCTGATATAAATCACTATGAAAAATATGCTTCGATGTCTGTGCAAGAATATTTTTCATATTGATATCAGTGGAATAACATTGCAAGGAGATGATACATCGATCGAAAGGAATACCGCCAATCCACTTGAAATTGTGCCAGTTTAACAATGTACTTGAATTTATTAGGATATATTCATAATTATTACTAATTATAATGATTTATTATTAATTAATACTATTTATTTCTAGTTAGTACTAATTATTACCAATTGCTATAAATTATTACCAATTATTACTAATTATTACTAATTATTACCAAATTTTACTATTTATTACTATTTATTACTATTTATTACTAATTATTTCTATTCATTACCATTTATTACTAATTATTTATATTTGTTACTAATTATTATTATTTATTTCTAAATTTAACTAATTATTCCTAATTATTTCTATTTATTAGTCTTTAGTAGTATTTATTAATATTTAGTACTATTTATAACTATTTAGTTCTATTTTTTAATATTTATTGCTATTTATTACTATTTATTACTTTTTTTACTATTTATTACTATTATTTACTATTTATAATTATTTATTTCTATTTATAACTATTTATTACTATTTATTCCTAATTATTATCATTTATTAATATTTATTCTTAATTATTACTAATTATTTTGATTTATTAGTAATTATTAGTAATTATTATGTTTTATTTCTAATTATTACAAATTATTAGCATTTATTACTAATTATTACTAATTATTACCAATTATTACAATTTATGACTAATTCTTACTATTTATTACAAATTATTACTAATTATTACTAATTATTACTATTTATTACTAATTATTAATATCTATTACTAATAATTACTATTTATTACAGATAATTACAAATTATTACTATTTATTGCTATTTATTACTATTTATTATTATTTATTATTAATTATTTCTCATTATTATTATTTATTACTATTTGTTACTAATTATTACTAATCGTTACTATTTATTAATATTTATTTTTAATTACTATTATTATTTATTACCATTTATTTCTAATTATTACTAATTATTGGTATTTATTACAATTTATTACTATTTATTGTAATTTTTTACAATTTATTTATATTAATTACTAATTATTATGATTTATTACTATTCATTAATATTTATAACTATTTATTACTAATTATTAACAATTATTACTATTTCTTACTATTTATTTCTAATTATTACTAATTATTATGATTTATTCCTAATTATTACAAATTATTATGATTTATTACTAATAATTACTAATTATTAACATTTATTACTAATTATTACTAATTATTTGTAATTATTACTATTGATTACTAATTATTACTAATTATTAGTAATTATTACTAATTATTACTAATTATTACTAATTATTACTAGTTATTACTATTTATTACTATTTATTACTATTTATTACTATTTATTACTATTTACTACTATTTATTACTATTAATTACTATTTATTAGCATTTATTACTAATTATTACCATTTATTACTATATATTACAAATTATTATTCATTATTACTATTTATTACTAATTATTACTAATTATTCCAAATTATTACTAATTGTTACTAATTATTACTATTTATTACTTTGAATTACTATTTATTAATATTTATTACAATTTATTACTATTTATTACAATTTGTTAATATTTATTACTAATTAATACGATTCATTCCTAATTATTGCTAACTATTATGATTTATTCTTAATTATTCCTAATTATTATGATTTATTCCTAATTATTCCTAATGATTATGATTTATTACTAATTATTACTAATTATTATGATTTATTCCTAACTATTACTAATAATTATGATTTAATCCTAATTATGACTAATTATTTTGATTTATTACTATTTATTTCTATTTTTTTTACTATTTTTTAATTATTTTTAATATTATTTATTATTTACTACTATTTATTATTTTTTATTGCTATTTGTTACTAATTTTTACTATTTGATACTATTTATTACTATTTTTTAGTATTCATTACTATTTATTAGTATTTATTACAATTTATTACTATTTATTACAATTTATTGCAATTTATTACAATTTATTACAGTTTATTACAAATTACAACAATTTATTACAATTTATTACAATTTATTACAATTTATTGCTATTTATTACTATTTATTACTATTTATTACAATTTACTACAATTTATTACAATTTATTACAATTTGTTACAATTTATAACCAATTATTACTAATTATTACTAATTGTGACTAATTATTACTAATTATTACAATTTATTTCTATTTTTTAAAATTTATTACCAATTACCCATAATTAATACTAATGAATCCTAATTATTAATAATTAATCCTAATCATTACTAATTAATCCTAACTATTACTTATAATTATTAATTATTACCATTTATTACAAATTATTGATTTTTATTTATAATAATTACAATTTTTTCAAATTATTTCTAATTATTACAAATTACTTAAAATTATTACTAATTATTAAAATCTACTACTAATTAACACTTAGATAAAACTATTCATAAATATAAATACTAAAAAATAATTATCTAATTCTAATTTAATTAATTTACATCTAATTAAGAAAAATTATAAATAATTTAAAATAAAATAAATTGACTAAATAATATAAAATAGATAAATACCTTGAAACTGAAGTTTTCAGAGTATTAAAGTAGCAAATAATGTTTTTATTTGAAAGTATAAAATATGATAAAATTTAGATTTTTTTTTTCAGTAGAGATAGAGAGACAAGTTGAGTAAAGAGTGAAATAAGAGGAAAACCAGATAGGGGTATATATATGATAGATTATATGAGACGAGGGTATTTGTAACGGGCTACCCATTGCAAATAATTTTCCTTGCATTAATTACGGTGGGCCGTTAAATATTTATTTGCGACCTGTCCAGTCACAAATATTACCTGCCGAAAAAATATTTGCGATGGGGTGAGTATCTCGTCACAAATACTAAAAAACGACGCTGGTTATTTGCGATGGGATTAAGAACTCAACGCAAATACCCTTTTCCGCGATTTGGAACGTATTTCACGTCAAACCTTTTACGATGGGCGGTAAGTTATTTATTGCAAATAATGGGTTTTTTGCGATGGGGAAATCCGCCCATCACAAATAGCCATTTTCCCATAGTGTATGGAATTCGAACTTTGAATTATTTGAAAAACACAATCAGAATATTCATTTTTCTTGAATCTGATTATTTATATATTTAGACTCTGAATTCGATTTTTCCCGACTACTTTTATTCACTCTTTTTAAATCTGCTTTATTTTTCTTACATATTATTGATTCTTATGCATGATAATATTTCTCAAGTTCTTATATATAATACTATGTTGTACAATATGTTTCTAACTAACTGTTGGTTTAGTTACACATGTACATGTCCCTCTGAAATTCAAGAAAAAATATGACCATTGGAGGAGGGAGATGGCTGTTGAAGTTTTTGAAATAAATAGAAGCTCATTTGAATGAGATCACTATCGATTGATTGATGATCCCAGAGATTATATGATGTGGAGTTATTTCTAGAGAGAGAAAGACTCTCATGTATTCTACATTTTATGACCACCTTGTTCAACTGTGAACAACTTCTTTAGCTTTCTTTGTGCGACTCTGATTGTTGCTACATTCAACCAAGGGATTCTGAACATAGGAAGACAGTAGTGCCGACAACCTTAATGATCGAGGGCATGCTGGGATAATAAGACATAATCTAATATTCTTATCGAGGGCTTACCCTAGTTTGGTAAGACATACATTCTTAAAAGTATAAATCAAGGGACCTTTATCCAAGGTTGTTTGATACCCTATTCTTTTGGTTAAAAGTTGTCTTACTTGTTTACATGATTTTTGTTTCATGTTTTATTTCCACTTTATTTTGTTAAATAAAGGAAGTATAACTTTATTATACTTTCTTGAACTTATACATACTCTAATAAATACGATTTTATAGGGTCTATGGTAAAATCATTCACTAAGTAATCTTTTCTTAAGTGTCTTTTCTGGATCCATATTTTCAGATCCAAAGAAAGATTGTTTATTATTTAAGAACTATATAGGGCTTGTAAATCCATCTTGTTTAACATTGTTACGCATATATTTCCATTTAGGTTTAAAATGGAAAAATTTAAAACCTACAATTAACCCCCCCACTCTTCTAATTGAGCATCTACATATTCATTTTGGATCCTACAATTGGTATCAGTGGAAGGTCTCTGAAATAATTATACTTACATATAAGTTTTTTTCTCTCAAGTTTATCTTCTTCTATATTATCTTTCTTAACTTTTCTTGTTAAGGTTTTTCTTAAATATTTTTATCTTTGTTTATAAATTTTTACTAACAAAAAATCATATGGAAAAGATATTTTCATAGAAAATGGTAGGTATAAATGTTAGTTATATAGAAAACCTTAATCATACCAGATTACAAATTTTTTATCGTAATGATTAAAAGTAATAGAGAGATAGGATGATGACTTTTGTTATAAACAATGGAGTAGAAAACTTTGTCATGCTCAGTGGAGATTACAAAATTCTCCGATAAGGAATTCAAAACTTTTACCAATAAAGAAAAACTAGAATGTCAACTAAACTACATGGTACGCAATACTCTTTTGTGTTCTATGATGAGGAATATGTATAGTCGGATATCTTCTTATGGAGATGCCAACTGTATTTGGAAGAAAATTGAATTTAATCACTTTGGAACATCAAAAGTGATATAAACTAGAAGAGCTATGCTAAGAGCTGAATATCAAGGATTTTTGTTTTCATCATGGAGAACCTGTTAGCAATGCACAATAATGATTTATGACCATTTTCAATAGTCTTAAATATATAGGAGATAAAGGCCTTGATGATGATGTTCTTTTTGAAAATATAATTGATATCAAGCCTAATGAATATTAATCTAAGATGATAGCTATTGATGAGAATCAAAAAGATTCAAAAATTACTCTTGATGAGTTTTTTAGAACTCTTATTCAGCATGAAACAAGAATGAAGAGTGATTCTAATTTCAAAAAAATATGAATGGTAATTGAAGTTTAGAATTCACTACTACATCTAATGAAAAGACTCCGGATGGAGTAACTAGATCAATAGCTAAGAAATCTGTTGTTATATCCGAATGAAGTGACGGTGATCAGTCTGATAATCAATTAGCCCATCTTTCTTGAAGGATGATTAAGACTGTGGGAATGAATAATTTTCATATACAAATATAAGAAAAAAGATAAAAAGGAAAAGATTTATTTTAACGTAATCTATTATGAATGGAAAAGGGAGGGACACATCAGACGTGATTGTCGTATGATTCAGAGATAATATAGGAAGAAGAGGCATTTAGAAATATATTGAAAGAAGTATTACAAATATAATCCTAAGAAAGTATTTAAGGATATTGACACCTGGAGTGCCAGTGGTGGTGACTATTCAAATGAATCTTCAAAAAATTAATCTTATGGTTAGAAGAATATTGGTCTTATAGCCATAGTACTTATTTAAAATCATTGTCTTGTGGCTAAGGTACATATTACTGATTCCTTAACAAATATTTTTTAAAATTCTATTTATCCTGATGAAGAATATTATGAATCTTTAGATCCGTAATCTTCTTCATCAGAAGATAATACCATACATTCATTTGAAGAATTTTCTAGATTATCTAAACTACATGAAAATGCTAACTGTAAGATAAAAACGAAGTTAAAGAATGAAAATTATATAATTTATGTTTTAACAAAAGAAGTATCAGATCTTTCTAAAGATGTTGATAAAAACAATTTATTTTTAAAGTGTTTCTAAAATCCTAAAGGAAGTTAATTCTTAGAAGGATAAACTTTCTATAGATCATGAAAATATTATTTTGCTGAAATTTTTTTAGAGGATAACTCATGTTCTTAAACAAATGACTTTGAGAATCAGAATTTAGTCATCAGAATAAAATCTGAAATTTTTTCCTTAAAGAAACATTTATAAAATTTTACTTCTAAAAGGAATGAATTTGATAAAATGTATTCAAAAATTCATCCTCATAAAAATTATATAGGAATTGGTTTTACTCTTTCAAAACATGTTTTTAGTTATAACTATTTTGATGCCCAAATTAAACCCTTTTGCAATAAGTGTTAATTTGGTGGACATTGGGAGAAAATTTGTTCTTTAAATAAAATCATATCCTTAGGTATTCAAATATCATAATTTTTTATGAAAACGTGTTTACATAATATTTTACTTTTTGAAATTTCTGGATCCAAGAACATTTAGATTCTGAAATTCTATATCTTTTATTTTTAAGAAAATAACGGAATTACCAAAAATAATATATGGTACATGGAT
The DNA here is from genome assembly GCA_963277665.1 of Viscum album. Taxonomy (NCBI): domain Eukaryota; kingdom Viridiplantae; phylum Streptophyta; class Magnoliopsida; order Santalales; family Viscaceae; genus Viscum; species Viscum album. Next base: position 435,211,466 of record OY728127.1, on the reverse strand, counting down.
TGTGGACGTTCCCAGAACGTGAATGGTAACAAAAACATCTTTGAAAATATTATCAAGAATAATGGAGGAAAAGTAACTTTTAGAGATAATTTGCAGGCAGAAATTATTGGTATATGTAACATTATACTTTATGAAAAAATCATTAATTTAATATCTTTTATTTTCTAAAGGTCTTAAAAACAACCTTATAAGAATAATCCAACTATGTGATGAAGGATTCCTTTTTAATTTTCAGAATGATAAATGTCTAGGACACAATTCCATGGAAGAGTTTATTCTCTCTGACAGTATGCATGATAATGTTTACACACATAACATAGAAGACCATAACCGCCAAGATCTACCTTACCCTAGTGAAATAGAAGATCAATCATGTTTATGGAATATAAGAATAAGGAATTGTAACATTAAGAATACCTTCAAACACTCAAAGAAAACACATGTTGAGAATCTATCAGAGCTTAGATTTTATTCATCCAAGGTTTCTGATCCTTGTCAATATGGAAGCAACATAAGTCAAGAATTAAATCAATTACTAAAGTCTTAGCTTCAGATGCATTACATCTAGTGCATTTGGATCTTTTTTATATGATACATACACTACTAGAAATTTGACCTATACCCATGGTTTCAAACTGTTGGTATATCCCCTAAAACTGTGGGTATAGGATATACCCACAGTTTCAGGGAACCGTGGGATCCGGAGGTGTTGGGATATCCCTAGAGCTATACCCACGGTTTAGAAAACCGTAGGTATAGGTCCAGTCCACCATGTCAGTCACTATGACACTGTGTCATTCACTCATACCCATGGTTTTAAAACCGTGGGTATATCATTGATAAAAAAAGCATCCGTAGGATTCGATCCCTGGACCGCTCTTTAATTCCTCCAAATCCTAACCACTAGACAATATGTATTATTGGTATATAAATATATATTTCATTAAATATATTTATGTAAACCATGGCTATAGATAGAAAACCGTGGGGATAAATGTTCGTGTGAAAAAAAATGTGCCCTGCGAAAAACAAATTAGCCAAAAGGAGGGAAAGCTACACCCACGGTTTACAAAACCGTGGGTATAGGTCTTTAAAAATCAACTCTATACCCACGGTTTCAATTAAAACTTGGTTATAGGTCTCAAAAAACTACCCTATACACACGGTTTTACCAAAACTGTGGGTATAGTGGAACCTATACCCACGATTTTGAAAAACCATGTCTATAGGTTTCCATACATTACCTATACCCACGATTTGCCAAAAATTGTGGGTATAGAGGTGCCTATACACACGGTTTTGGTAAAACCATGGGTATAGGCTCCCATATAATACCTATATCCACGGTTTTGGGTAGACCATGGGTATAGGGGTGCCTATACCAACTGTTTTGGGAAAAACCGTGGGTATATCTCTATTTTCCAGTAGTGATACTAGAAGTATTCAAGGAAAATACTATGTATTTGTTTTAGTTGATGATTACACCAAATTTAAGGGGGTTTATTTTATAGAAAAAAATCTGAACCCTTTTCATTTCTTAAAATTTTTAGAGCCCAAGTAAAAAATGAGAAAAACCTTCCATTTATAACTATTCATAGTGACAATGGAGGATAATTTAAGAATTATTATTTTGAATCTTTTTTTAGTAAGAAAGGAATTACACAAAACTTCACATCCCAAAAAACTTCTCAACAAAATGGTGTTGTTAAAAGGAGAAATAAAATTATTCAGGAGATAACTAGAACCATGTTGATTGATTATTATGTTGCTAAACAATTCTAGGCTGAAGCTACTAGTACTACTTGTTATACTATAAATCGAGTATTAATCAGACCTTATCTTAACAAAATACCTTATGAATTGTAGACTTTTAGAAAACAGATACTTTCTTACTTGTATTGGGATGTAAATTACTCTTTCTGAATACTAAATATAACTTACATAAACTCACACCCAAATCCGATGAAGGAATCTTCCAGGGTTATTCCACTACTTATATGGATTATAGAGTCTTCAATAGAGATTATTTTACTATTAATGAAACAATTCATGTTAAATTTGATGAAATTTATACTTTTGTTTATAAGCACACTCAATATACATCCTCAGATGTGTTCTTGAAAAAAGATTATCAACCTTTTATGGAAAATCCTTCTAATAAGAAAAATACACATGAAAATGTTTCTTAAGTATTTAACCAAGAATACATTCAACCTTATGTTGATAAGCATGTTTTATATAACCCAAATTAGATATTTATTAAGAATCGTCCGAGCAAAAGTATCCATGATGATGTAAATCAAACTATAATGACCAAAAGATCATTAATAAATGAAGTATAACATCTTTAATTTCATTCCCAATTAGAAAAAATCATTGATGATGCTTTAGGTGATGATGATTTGATTAAAGCTATGCAAGATTAACTAAATGAATTCGAAACAAATAAAGTATAAACCTCAGTTGAAAGACCTAAATAATATTTTCTAATTAGAGTAAAATGGGTATGTAGAAATAAATGTTATGAAAATTTAATCATAGTAATAAATAAATATATATTAGTTTCTAATGGCTATAATCAACAAGAAGGAATAGTCTATGAAGAACCTATGTTCCAGTAGCTAGACATGGATATATTCATATTTTACATGCCTATGTAGTTTTATTTAATTAAAAACGTTTTCAAAAGGACATGAAATGTGATTTACTTAATGGATATGTTAAAAAGGAATTTTATGTTGAAAAACCTCCTGGTTTTGAATACACAAAAAATCCTCAACATTTTTTCACACTTATAAATGTTTTTATGGAATTAAACAATCCCCTAGAGTATAGTATGAAAGACTTGTAGGATTTTTGTTATAAAACAAATTATGTTATGGGAAATACTGATTCAAATATTTTTATAAAGAAAAATAAAAAAAATGTTTTGATTTTTCAAATTTATGTTGATGACATTATATTTGGATCAACTCAATAATCTTTAACTGATTCATTTACAAATCTTATTAAATCTGAGTTTGAAATGAGAATGATGAGTGAGTTAACATTTTTTCTTGGTTTTCATATTTCCCAAAATATAGAAGGAAAATATATATCTCAACATAAGTATATTAAATATCATATTAAGAAGTATGGATATGAAAACAAAAAAAGTATAAGAACTCCAATCACTACTTCAAATCCTCTTGACCTTGATGAAGCTATGAAACTAGTAGATCAAACATATTTTAGATGTATGATAGGAAATTTATTATACTTAATATCTAGTCATCCAGAATTAATTTTTTTAGTATGTTTATGTGAAAGATATAAATCTAATATAATGGAATCCAATTTAAAAGAATTAAAAATAACTTTTCGTTATATAATGGGAACTATGGACATAGGACATTTCAATTCTTCGGGAAATAATAATGTTTTAAAAATATTTTCAGATGATGATTTTTGGTGGATGTAGAATAGATAGAATGAGTACATCCAAAACATGTCATTTCTTAAGATATTAATTATTTTCATGGTCATGCAAGAATCAACACTTAGTAGCACTTTCCACTATAGAAGCTGAATATATAGAATCTTGAAGTTGTTGTACTCAATTGTTATGGATGCAACACACACTCACAGACTATGGCATGAGTTTTACCAATACATAGATATTGTGTGATAATACAAGTTCCATTTTTCTAAGTAAAAAACCTTCAAATCATTATCATTCTAAACACATGGATATTAATCATCACTTTATTAGGGATCCCACACATAACAGATATACAAGTCTTCAATTTATCGGAATGAAAGATCAACATGCTGAAATTTTTACAAAAACATTACCCTATGATAAATTTGAATACATTGAACAAAATTTAGGAATGATAACCATAAAGAAATATTCCACACTAACTTTTTATTAAAACCTATATCCTTACATTAAGAAACTTGTTTTCATAGGGGGTTACATTTTTTTATTCATTGTTTAATTTTTTTGGAACCAAATTTTTTTTCCTTTAAAAAATTTTTGGAACCCAAATTTCCAGAACCTAAAATTTACTTTCCCAATTAAAACATTCTAGAATCTGTGTTCATCGAAAAAAACTTTTCAATAATAAAAATTCTTTCTAAGCAATCTTGAAGGTATGATTCCTTACTTAAATCTTCTTAATTGTTTTTTTACTTGTTGGTATATTTATCCTATTTTAAGAAAACAATATTTGATTCACATTCCTTAAATCTGATTTTTTCTTTAAAATGACAAAATATCGAAACCTACCAAATCCTTCTTCAGCATTCATCTCAATTGTTATATCATATCAAGATAATTTTAACTGTTTTATTGAATTGATAATTGGAATATTTATATCGAAGCTAATATAAATCCCCCTAATTTGTGTCCCACATAGGTTTTTCAAGACTTTTTTCACCAAAGATATTCTCTTCTAGAAATTAGTCATTCGATTTTCTATAATTCCTTAAATTCTGGATGTCTCTTGAAATTTCTTCATGAAATTAGATGACATCAAACAAGGAAATCAAGGATCTAAAAAACTACCAAGAATGGTTGGTTGACCTAAATTTCTTTTTCCAAGTATAATTATTTGATTATTAGGAATATCAAGCTTAATGGGTGGGAATGTTTATGTATATCTAAGCCAATGAGTCGAGATCCAGTTTACCCAAACCTTCTCATAGAATTTTATGATTCGTTATGTTTTTATGAAGAAGGAGGAGGGGAAAAGTTTTATTTTTAGATCTATGGAAATACTTATTTATTATCGTTCGACATGTCTACAAACATTATTGGTCTTCCTTATCAAGGATAACTAATTTTTTACTCTATCATGATTCCAGATAAAAGTGGATGTTTTAAGATGGTAAAGGCAATTGAGTTCCTTGGACTCAAGGGAATAAAATTTCCAAATATTAACCATCTTTCAACAAAATTATGGTTGTTATATTTTTGATTGTAGGGGTTTCTTATTCTGAGAAAAGGGGAAAAGTTATATCTTATGAAATGTGGTATCATTATGATAGGCTTCTTGGATAATCTCAGGATGGTAAACTTGGTCAAGTACATCATTCAGTCAATCAATAACATAAAGAATGGAACCCTACAGACTTAAATAATCATGTATCATGTGATCTTGTCTATGATCATCATTCGTTGTTTAGAATCCCATAAAACTCCATGCACTTGAAAACCCAGAACCATTATTATTATGTTGTTTAGTGATGATAATCATAAGAGGATGAAATTTAGTTTCAGTACCAAATCTGGAAATTTTTATGATCTTTATAAAAGTGATGTTCAGGATCTAATCAAGAATGTGGGAGTAGGAGATACTTCCAGGAAAACCTTGAATAATGGAAAATATAAAGAGATAGAATCCAAATAAAAATCACATATTCTGGAAACTCAGTCAGCTCATCCAAAGATGAAAAAGAAAAATTCTTTTTCTAATGAAGTAGTAGAAAACTAGAGGGAGAAGAAGAAGAAAAAGAATATGGAAGGAGATGCAAGCTTTGGTTTATACCCTCATGAGGCAATGGTTATGAAAATTTAGGCAACATATGACATTGAAAAACAAGCTAAAGAAAATAAAATGTAGAAGAAAATATCAGATTCCTAAATTGTCCAAGCCCTTATCAAGGATTCCGAGAAGTCTTCTGAATAGATTTAGGTACCATAATATTTCCTTCAAGATTCAGTTCATGTAGAAACATCAGGAAAATAAATTTCAATTCTGGATCCTATTTTGAATGAAAAGATAACACAAAAATAAGAAGCATAAGAAGAAGAAGAAGAAGAAGAATAGGAATAATATGAAAGTGAATATTTGAATGAATAAGTGAAAGAAAACCATGAGAAAGAATATTCTATAGATAATATATCAATCAGAAATTTCTAGGTTGAATCATCAAAAATAATTTCTCAAGGGAAAGAGGATGATGGACATGATGAGGTTGAAAAACATTTTGATGAAGAGAGAAGAAACCATGATTTCATTCATCCTGATGATGTCAAGAGAGATGTTGAGAAAGAATTTGTTGATGAAGATAATATAATACAAGTTATAGATAGTGAACATGAAACACTGAAAGTTGGAATGGAAGTCTCTATATTAGATAAAGGAAAGAAATTGATTGAGGATTTTGCATAGAAATCAGTGGTTGTGAAAGCTATTGAAGCTATTGGTTGACCATTCAAGAGGAAAGATGAAGAGAAAGACAATGATTCATTTCCTGCAAAAGAATTAGATTCTGAATTTTCATATTCAATGGGTCAGGATTTTGTGGTTCATTCTTTGAAGAAATTAATGGATACAATACCTTTTTTCCATGTATTGATTTGAGATGTTAGTCACTTCATCATTCTGTTGACCAGTTTTCATATTCAATAAGCATTCTCATAGAAAGGGTTATAAAATTAGAAATGGAATTCATGACTTTTCATATTGGTTATGATGCTCATAGGAGATAATATTTGGGAATAACTAGATGGTATAAGAGAATGATTTATGATACGAAAATCATGGATGTGTTTCATTATTCTATAAAAGATATTTTTGATAAGACAGATGACAAAATAAAATACCTTACAACAAGTATTTCAGGGAATCTGAATCTTAAATTAATTTCCCAGGTGAAAGAGGATATAGATTAGAATGGTAAATTGAATTCAGTTGGTCTAAATTTAAATAGAGAATGGGAACTATGGGAAGAGTTAAAAGAAACTTTAATAAAGTGAGAAGAGTTAGTAAAATCTTAGGTAAAAATTTTGAAGTGTCAAGAAGAAAAAATCAATTTTCTCAAAAAGATGAATCAGTATCAGGATCAGTTGCTCAAGAGGTTTTACGATGATCATAAATAGATGACTAAATTAAAGGCTACCATGGTAAATTTCATGTTAAAGCAAAATAAGTATGATGTATTTTCTTGATAATCCAATCATTTGTTTTATTTTTTTCCCTGAAAAAGTTTTTCCTATCATACTAAAATTTTCTATTATATTTGTCTTGTATATTTCTATTCTTTCATATACAATTGTTTTTTCATTATCTATATTCCTTCTTAAAAATCAAAAAGGGGGATAAAATAATTGTTAATAGAATATTACGAAAAAATAAGAGAAATCCTTAATAATGGTGGAGATTATGTAATGGGAAGTTTACATAAAGAATATTTTCTTAAGAAAAAAATAAGCTTCACTAGGATATACAAGAATAAGATCCTAATGGATTTCAAAACCGAAGGGGTAGTTAGTCGTATTCACCTTAAGTCATAAGTAATAGGAGATACATTTTTCTTTTAAATATCAAAAATAAAATCCCTTATTCCTTATATTCTTTTTCAAATGGTTATTTATACTTTCCAAAAAGGGGGAAATTATTGAGTCGATATGGTTTCCTTATGAATTTACCATTTTTTATGACTTTAAAATCACAAAAACATTTTCTTAAAGAAAATTATCTATCCCTAAAAATTATTTTCTTAAGGAAATTTTCCATTCTCGAAGAAAATTTGTATCCTTAAATTTTATTTTAATGACTATAGAAAACTAACTGTAACTATTTTTTTAATCAATAATTTAGATCCTTCAGAATAATATATAGTTCCATAGCTACCTAATCTTACTATTTTCAGACTCTAAATTCTATGAAATCCAGACACCTAATTCTCTGAAATTCAGACTCCAAATTCTCTAAAATTCAGAATCCAAATTCGTTGAAATTTAGACTCTGAATTCCTTATATTTCATACTCTGAATTCCTTAAATTTTTTTCTCTAAATTCATTAGGACTGAGACATTGAATTCCTCAGAATTCAGAATATGAATTCCTCAGAATTCAGACTCTAAATTACTCATAATTTAGACTATGAATAATTTGAAAAATAGAATCTGAATATTAATTTTTGTATAATCTAATTGTTTATATATTTATACTCCAAATTCTATTTTTCGTACACTAATTTTATTCACTCTTGATTGAGATAAATTTTTTTATTATATATTATTTATTCATAATCATGATAATGTTTCCAAAGTTCTCCCATATAAAATGATGGGTTACAATATGTTCCTAACTAACCATTGGTTGATTGACATGTGTCTATGTCCTAACAAAATTCATAGAAAAATATGACCGTTGGGGGAGGGATCCGACCACTGAGGTTTTTCCTATAAATAGGAGCACATTTGAATGAGCTCATTATCGATCAACTGATGATCCTAGAGATTACATTCTGTGAAGTGATTTATAGAGGGAGAAGGAATCTCATGCCATGTTCATTTTATGAACACCTTCTCCAACCAAGAACATATTGCTCATAATGATTTGTGTGACTATGATTGTCGTTATGTCCAATCGTGGGATTCTAGGGATAGGAAGCTAGAGGTACCAACTACCTTAACATTTGAGGGATTGTAGGTATATCAAGACAATCTCTAATATTCTTATCAAGGGATTACCCGGGTGTGGGTAAGACAGAATTTCTTGAAAGTATAAATAATGAGACATTTATCCAAGGTTTTTGTATATCCTACTCTTTGGGTTAAAATATTTCCTACTTGTTTACTTGATTGTTGTTTCATGTTTTATTTATGTTGTATTTTTTTATAATAGAATGTATAACATTCTTGTAATTTCTTGTACTTATTATTACTCTAATAAATAACATTTTTATGCTCTAATGTAGAATATTTACATAAGTGAACATTTCATAAGTTTCTTTTCCAGATCCATATTTTCAGATTCAAATCATGTTTGTTTATTAGTTAAGAAATGATTTGGGTTTTTAATCCATCTTTTATAACATTGTTAATCATAGATTTCCATTTATGTTTAAAAAGAGAAAAATTTTAAACCTAAAATTCACCCCCTCTTGTAACTGAGTATCTACATATTCTATTTTGATCCTACACTATCATGACACAATTCACCACACTACTCAGAATGGTTAGTGATAATGCTTAGAAAAAAGGGTGTTATATAAATTCATATAAATATATATATGTGTGTGTGTTTTGTTTATGTTTGGCCCCATTAATGTAAGGAATTAATTCGACTAATTATGTTATAGGAGGGTCCCACTATTTCCCCATAATGCATCGGTAGGTCTCATGAGGAAAAATAGATAAGGACATGGCCAATGTAGTGCCCATTTATTTTTAGTTGTGGAATTGGCTGAAGACTTTACTATTTATTTTCATATTTCTTGGTTGAGGATTAAATGGTATGTTTCATATGTCTAGCATTATTTCTTCATTCATTATGATGATACTAATATATAATACATGTGATTATTTGACAACTAGAATATCCATTGATAAGTTTCAATCTCATGTGGTTATATAAAAGTCATTATTTATTCATATTTTTTTCCTCACACATTATATTCGTGATTATGTTCTAATGTAATGTGGTTTTGTAAATTCACAATGAATTATCATTAATGTTAGGTTCATATGTATTTCATATCCTTACTGATCATCTGAGCTCACCACTTTATTATTATTTATTTCTCCCCAGGCTATAAAGATCTATATTATTAATAACATTCAGGGATAATCTGGGAGTTATGGGTGTTTACATTAGAGTTACTATGTTTTTTTTACTTTGATGTTTTAATGTAATAATTATGTTTGTATCTATTTATTTAATGATACTAAACTATTTGTTCCTTGGGGAGGTAAATTCATTATTTATTAAACAAATGTAATAATGAAAGGCATTTTATACAATATTCTAGGGTCAGGTTTGTTACAATTTGTATCAAAGGATGTTTTTTAGAAACCTTGGAAACTAGAAAAAATAGATTAGGGAACATAACCCAAATATTGACTTTGAGCATAAGCATAGAATAAAACCTTGGAATATTGTTATGGTATATATTATGTGGGACTTATTAAGAATAATCATTTTTTGGACACTATAATTGGACATGGATCTAGAAAAGATGTACCATGGTGTAAGAAGTCCAATGAGGTGTGTTTTTCATGACTTTGCAAAACTTGGTTCACCACAACGGGTCTTACTGTGCACCTAGCTTAACACTCCAGGGGGATATTCATATAATGATTCAAATTTTCAATAAAAACAATAATGAGAAATTTAAAATAACTCATGCCCCCAAATAATCCATGGTTATAAATATGATATTAACTATGAAAAAATTTCCAAAAAAATGATTTCATGTTAAAAAAATTATGCTTTATATTTCATAACATAATTTAGTGTATGGATTTTTTATAAATGTCTCCCAATGATAGGGAACTGAAATAATGTCATCGCACGTATTCCGTGTGGAGATTTCCCTTATATGAATGACAATAACGTTTGAGATGGAGATACAACTTGAACTGAACATCTTACAAATATAATGGGACATATGGCTCATGTTATAAATGATAACATTACTTGTATAGAGAATCCTAATCCATAGTGATTAGGAAGCAGGTTAGACCATTTCATGAGATGACATACTCCATCATTCAATTGTATCACAAACCCATATGTTGCTGAGAATGGGATATGTACTGTAGAGAATATATTTCATGCTCTATGATGTAATGAATGAGAGAATATTATCATGGAATTTTATCATATCTCAAAAGATAATTATAAATGGTTGTTGTTGATTCAAAACACAAAGGAGGAGGATGAAATTAAAGATATATATTGGAAATATTTTGAGGATTTTTTCTTATAAAAATATTTCCCTTGAGAATAGTGAACGTGTAAGGAGAGAAAATAAACGAGTCTGAGAAATAAAGGGGTTGAAAACTATTCAATTTATGAGTCTAACAATACATGTGTATCAAGGGATAATACAAACAATATAGCTAATAATTGGAGCTCGATTGAACATTTATTTGACGATCTTATTTCAATTCTACAAAGGGAACTAGTCTCACGTAATTTCTCATCATACCAATATATAGTCTCATGTGATAATAAGAAACAAATATAATAATCAAAATCTGATGACATTAAAAGAAAGCATGGGGATAGTACAGTGATATAGAAAGATGTGGATAAAATGAGTAATGAAAAGTATGATTTTCTAACATGTGATAATTGTGTGAAAGTCACCATGGTACATTCCAAAAGGGAATGAGAGCTTGTTACATGTGTTGAGACAAAAGACACCAGGATCATAAATGAAATGGAAGGAAATAAGATATAAATGTGAAATTCTTCAACAGTAAGGAGATGAGAAACACCCAAATTAATTTTTGAAACATAATGGAAATATAGATCATAAAAATAAAAGTCATCAAGGTCAATCTTATGTTATTACTACAGTTAAATTAGAATATCTAATGTATATGTGTTTTTGGATATAAGAATTATTTTATGAAATTTTAGTTATAATAATCATGAGAAATACAAGGATTGTACTAGAGAACATCTTCATTAATGATTTGGAAGAATTTATTTTTTAATTAATATTTTAAGGTGATTAAGTTATTAATATATTTTTTATATGGGATTAAGAGATGCATTATTTTGGAAATTTTATATAAATATATTTATATCCCTTATATTTTTTCTTATTGAATGTGGATGAATATGTTTTAAATGATTCATAAAATTAAGTACATTTGGAATATATCAAGTTAAAATTTTTAAATTATTTTTCATTAATAACATGTGGTCACCGTATTGGTTTTCGTAAACATTTAAAGGTCTAATCAATGACTTCAGGACTGTATGATTTGTTAAATGTTTTTTAGGCATGAAATGTTTGTCTTCAAAAATCATTTTTTGGTATAAGGATTTAAGCGAAAATAGATTTAATCATAAAAATGATGATTTATTTATATGATAAGAAGGTAATCATAAAATTTTCTTTTCTTAAGTGGTTATATGAATATTATAATAATCCCTCAAATATAGGAAAAGGATTTTGGGACAAAAAATTTATCTACGTACTTATCATTCTAAGAAATCAATGGTCTTTAACAAATAATTTTTTTTGGCTTTGTGATGTTTAACTTTCTAATGACCATGTTATCTAGAACACTTCACAAGACCTTTATAGTTATATTGTTCTTCCATGTACATATTTACACTTCTCTACAATGTTACAATATTTGATTAAATATTTTTTTTGAAATCATCTTTTCCATTTCCATATTACTAAGGGGTTATAATATTAACCCAATTTCTATTATTGGTTTCCCAAAATTGAATTTGAAGTATCATCCTTTTAATTTCAAAGTAGAATTTCAAATTGAGTAGATGTAATTTATAGAAAGAGGGGAGAAAGTAAGACCACAATATCTTATGCTATGTCTCTTTTAAAATTTATCAACATTGATAGTTTATGCTTTACACAACATTGGGATTAAAAATAGTAATATGTTGTTAAATATGATGGTTGGAATAGTCATGTGACCATTATGAATAGTAACTTGACCAAAATAATAGTATCATTACCTATTAAAGTATAAGTAAAATTTAAGAATCTTATAAATTGTAATATTATATAATTGTATCATAGTTCTTGTAAATAAATGTTGTAGAAATTATAAATTAATTTTTTATATATTTATAAACATAAATGATTATTTTATATCATATAATTTTAGCAATGATTCAAAAAAAATTATTTTCAAAAAATATAATCATTAATTAATAATTAATTTTCTTATGATAATAACATAATTTTATAGAACCATGATTAAATTTTCAATGTGATATAAAATCAGTTATAATTTTAAAATTGGTATTTTATGAGTGAATAATGAATATAATTAAAAAAATATAATTATAATATTCGGAATGATATTTTTCTAATAATTAGTTACTTTTTGAATTCTACAAATAGGAAAATGGTAAGGGTGAATTTTTTTGGAATTTTTCAAAAATAGTTGATTTTTTTGGGTATAATAAAATACGATAATTCATGGTTTAAGCTTTCTGCAAGAATTATGAAGAAATTGATTATGTATGTATTATGTAATCCCATAATATCAAACATTAATACATTATTTTAATATAATTATGGATAATGATAAAACTATTCATAGTATTTATTCAAAATAATTAACAAATGATTTTTTTTTTCAAAAAACACCACTTTCATCTATTATAAATACCAGGCCTCATCACCATTTTCCTCACACCTTCACAAACTTGAAGCATGCTTATATTATACCCATTTAATCACCCAAACCACTATCCCACATTCTAGTTTTTTTGTTCTCACCCAAAATTCATTTTCAACGGTTCATATGGAGGTTATCAAGGAGAGGAATTTAAGAAGTAAAATACCCTTTGGTTCATTTAATTTTAATTCATCTTATTTTCTTTTATTTTCTTATCTTTAACTCAACACATCGGTCCAAAGTGACATGAAAAATACAATATATTTTAATAATATAATTCTTGTATGTAAATTAAAAATCCACCATCATGCCTCTTCTTATTTTACTTTGATTTTAAAGATGAAAACATCGTCCATGAGGTTCTGATTAACTGCCTTCGTCGAAGACTTGTCTTACTTTTTAAATTCCACATATAAGGATTTTCATAATTCCATTGTAATAGTTAATGTAGATTATTATATACTTATTAAATCTAATATAATGATTTATAACCATTATATATACATTATATTAAATAAAAAAAAACTAGTTTGGGTGGAGAGAAAAACCACCAAAATAATCTTAAAGGTTATCTCTAACATTTTTTCTAATTATTTGTCCTCACCCAAAATAACTGAATTATTTTTATATTCATTTAATCTTCTATAGGAACATTTATGAGATATAATTATAAATCAAAGAACTATTATCATTTAACAAGATCTCCAATTTATTAATAAACGTAAACCCATCATGAAAATCAAGGAAAAGAATACTCTCAGAGGATGAAATTTAATTTTTTAACTCAAGAAAAAGAAAAGTAATGTACTTTATAAAAATTTTATATATAAAATAAATTAATAATAGGTTCAATATTAGATTTCTAATTAATATAATTTCACTATCTTATATATTATGTGGAACTATAGAAATCTTTTAGACATAAGGTTAGGGATTCACCCTGAACATCCATTTTATATTTGGGTTATGCTCTAACTCTATTTATCCTAATATAATACATATATATTTTTGTACAATGCTTATAATTATATTTATATGTTAAAAAATTAAGTATCTAAATCATTTCATCCAGGTTTTATGGGAAATTCTTGATTTTATAAGCTTCTCCTCTCAATTATTCCTAATAATAAAATTAGATTAAAGGGAAATTCCAAAATTCAAAACCATTTTCATGTACCATGAATAATTTGGTTAAGATAACATTATTATTTTTAAATAACTATTTATTTCATGAAAAACATTATTTTTCATTTCTATTTTTATAAAAACAATAATGATAAATAATGTTTATTTTTCTAAAATAACTTTTAAGTGAAAAGTAATAAAGGGCATTTCTCTCAATAATTTCTTGATGATTTTGATAGTGTAATTTAATATTTTTCATCACATATGCAGATTATTATGATATATTGAAATTTTTATATTATTATTATCATCTAAAATATTTTATTAAATGGATTATGATCATCATCCCTATGAATGTGTTTTTTTGACCCAATTAATCATACTACACAAAAATGAATAGTGATTTTATTTACAGATTGGGGAAAGTAATTTACATTTCATATGTATATATTGTTTATGTTTTACAACATTAAAATTTATAAGTAATTGGAATTAGTAAGTGATGGGTGGGGCCTACTATATCCCCTCAATGCATCAGTCAGATTAATGAGATGAAATAGAGATGGACATGGCCGAGGCCTTACCTATTTATTTTCTAATTTGGATTTGGCTAAGGTATTAAACATTTATTTTCAGATTTAATTGATGAGGACTTGATAGTATGTTTTATATTTCTGCATTATGTATTCCCTAATTATGATGTTAGTGATTTATCATCCATGTAATTATTTTACTAGTATTTTATCCACATTTATGATTCATCCTCATGTGATTATTTATATGGAATTATTTTTTAGTCTTTTATTCATTCCATATTATTCTCAAGATTATGTTGTAATGGAATGTGTTTTTAGACATTTAATGTGGCTTATCATTTACATTATATTCTGTTGTATTTCATACTCTTATTGTGTATCACAACTCACCCCATTATTATATTTTAATATTCCCTTGGATTTGAAGATATATATTATGAATTTATTTCAGGGATAATCAAGGAGTTATGGTTGTTTCCAATGTAGTTATTATGTTATTTTATCCGTTAAAGTTACAATTAAATACATATATTTGTATATAGTTTTCCAATTTAACTAAAATATTTGTTCATTCCAGATAAGGCATCATTTTTTACTATGCCAAGGTAATAATATTAGTGACAAACTTCATGCTTTTGAGGTCAGGGTCTTCACACCATCATTGGATCACCTTCAAAATTGTTCATAAAAAATTGATGCAGGGTGACTCAAAATAATCTTTCAATATTATAAATATTTATGATCATCTTCAGGAATATATTTATAAAAAACAACATGGTTCATATGATCTAAATTAATTATGTTATTTAAATACTCTATTTAAATACTCATTTATATGTGTTAATAAAAAAATATTCATTTTTAATAAAAATATAAATTCCAAAAATGAATATTATGTATTTATATTTATCATTTAAATTACCTAATATATATTGGTATTATTTTACTAATAATGAATACCCCATAAAACTTGGGTGTGAATTTTTTATTGTTATCCTTTGAATTCCCCACATATTTTTCTTATTTTCTTTAACATATAATGAATCTAGAGTACTTGATTGTATTATTTTTACTTTATCCACCTCAAAAATCCAAAAATGTATTTAATATCTTCTTCATTATGTTGCTAAGTGATCTTCCTTGTATCACCTATATATTAATTCATTATAGATTCAAATGAAACTCATTTAATGGGTAAAATATTGGGCTTACATATTCCTTAACATGATATGGAAACAACCATGGATCACAATTCATATGAATGCATCATTATTTCATATAATTGATTAGATCTAGTTTTATATTCTTCTCATGATGGTATTAACTCACCCATAGATCTAATTTCATAATGCATGCAATTTTTCTCAAAACTAATGCTTGAAGACTCAACATGTCCATTCATTAGGATGTTAAAAAATACAACATTTCTATGTTAATTCATGATGTAAACATGGATATTGTATTATAAATTAAAATATAATATCGTTATCATCACAAACTCAAAAATTTTAATTCATGAATCATCATAAAAATAATATGCTATTCTATTATGACACATTATACCAACATATTTTATACCTAATCACAAAATTAAATTATATTGAAGTGTTTGATGTTTAAAAAATAATAACAAGTTTACATAAATTCTAATAGTTACATATTTGTGTTCATGTTATGAGGATCACAAGATTATCCTCAGTTATGATTGAGATCATTAAATGGAGGAAGGATTAATAGGATAATCCAACTTCATTTAATTCGGTTAAAACTCGTTCTTCTAAATATTCAGATGTACACAAGACGCCAATAGGATACATGATATAAAGTCGATATCTAAGTCCTCAACATGTCATAATAATTATGGTATATGGTGGTAGTATTAATCGTTTAAGGATGGGTATTAATAGATGATCCATTCTATAAAGAAGACTTCATGCGTGGGAGGATAAAGATGATATCCCATCTTGATAAAATGACTTAGACTATAAACGTAATTTGGTCTGTGTTCTATACATCATTATAATGATTGACTAATTGTGACATAACTATCATATTCCATAAAATTTCTCTCATTTGTCTAGTCCACAGTGTAATAATCATTCAAATCCATTAAACATCTAGAAATCATGACCCCCCACTAAAACCGCCCCATCTCAACTCTCCCTTCTCCTATGACTCCCTACATGGTGGCACCATCACCACTCATATGCATTCTATGTGTTCTCTCTCTACACTATGGAAATATTACGGGAGTTCACTTCTATGCCGCACATTGGCTTACATGGGAAGACTCTGATGGTCATGGATGACTTTGGTCCCATATGATCCCATGGTTGAGAGTAGAATGAGGTATTTTATACAAGACACAATTTTAATTTGGGATTAAAAAATAATTATAAATAATATGGGTTTCAAAGGTAATTCAATTCCATAATCATTTAAAATTTGATTCGATTATGTTCTCAATATTTTATTCTTTTACTCAGTTATTCTTCATGTATATATATATATATATATGTATATTTATATATTCTACTTCCACATAATGAAATACTAATGAATTAAAAATATAATTCATGGGATTCATAAATATCCTTTATACAATTAATTTTTTCATGGATTTCACTAATGGTAAAAAATGTGAAAACTACTTAAAACATATGATTCATATTTGAGATTATATAAAAAATAATCAGAGTAATAGCCTATATAATTTCTCATGTATGAAATCCAATTCCACAAAATGAATCCATAAAAAATTTCTAGGAATCACAGCAACATTCAAAATCAATAAACAAATATTGAAACGTGATTCAAAAAATCAATATTTTCCCCGGTAGTCATGATGCTGGAAAATACCATATTCATTAAAAAAATGATTCCTTTCATAATTTTGGAAGATAAAAAAACATAAATTATTATTAAAATGAAAGGAAGAATTATTTTAAATGAAATTATACAAATTTAAAATTTCATAAAATTTATATATGAAATAAATTTAGTAATATAAATTAAAATTTGAAAACATTTTTAGAAATAAAATATGGATGAAAAATGTTTTTCAGCCAAAGATAAAAATGAAGTCATTTTTTCACAGAAAAATTATTTTGAAATATTGAATACATTAAGTAATGAAAATGAAGGTAAAACAAGTATTATCATTACATAACATGAGGATAACAACATCCATGAGTTTTGTGATAGGTATTTCATATTATTTCATCGTAGAAATATTATACATAATCAAACCTAATAGACTATGAGATTGTATCCTAAAACTCTAACCACATTGGCAACATTGAATAATAACCCCCCAAGATAAAAAAAATGAATATTTAAATCCAAATATATTTTTTCGAAAATATATTTTGAATAAATTATTGGTTTGTAAAAGGACCATATAAAATAAATATATAGTGAAAATGGAATATATATCACAGAAGTAAAAAGTAGGATGGAAATCCCATACCAAATGTCTTAGATTTCCTTCATTTAGGGATGATACTCATGTATAAGAAATATAATATTATTTTATAACTATTTTATAATAATAATTATATATATAATATTATATATGACTTTCTTATGACCTTTCATTTAACCATTATTAATAGTTCCTTGTTAAAATAACATTTAGTGTAATAATTGCATTGTTTTTATGTATGTTTTGATTTTTTATTTTCAATCGTATTAAATTTAAAAGGGATAAGTCACATCAAGAATCTTATAAATTATGTTAATAACATATATATATATATATATTTAATATTTATTTATTTATATATTTACATTAATCCATTAATTTCATAGATATAAAATGATGTACATGATAAATAGAGATGGTAGGTCATACATAGGCATAAAAAATAGTTTCTTTTTCTCGAAATATTTAATGTTTTAATGGTAAATAATATATTACCATTCCATAATAATTTTGGTGAAATATATTACAAATTTTATTATATATTTATTCTTTATTAAATTTCATTTAAATCATAAATGAAGAATGAATCACATTGCTTTGTGAGATTGTAGTTGGTCATAGACAAAGATGATGTCATCATATTACCCTTGGAACTGAATGTGAGAAGTTTTATGATATAAAATATTTAATATATAATATTTATGTCAATAATATCATATATATATATATTATACATCCATCCACATTCTAAATAATGTTTTTTTATAGAAAACATATCGTATCAATTCGTGAGACTGCACAATATCATAAAAACGAGAAATATTATAATTATCCATTTTAGGGAAGAATATGTTGATTATTATCATTCCCAAAAAATAATAAAATATCATTATATATAATATAATAGTGGTATTATATTATCATTCTATAAAATTAATTTATGTAGGTGGATGATGAAATTAAATTAATATGCACATTACAAAACATTACATATTCATTAGGTAAGCTCTATGGGTGTTCAGAGAAATCCTTCGATAATTGATTTATGATAAAAATATGGCTTTTATAGTTAGGATATGTAATTAAAGAAGTGATTTGGATAGTAATTTATGAAATAAAGGGTTTCAAAAAGAAAAAGGTGTACCGATGTTTTTTAAGGATAAAAGATCCAAAATTTATCCTTGAAGATGATATTGGTGATAAGGTCATAAATTTCAATAAATTGGGTTTTGGAAATGTTTTTAGTCCATATTACCATTAATCATTTTAGATTAACCCTTCATTAAACCAATTTTTAACTTATCCTTAATTTTTACTTCTTTTAATATTCATAATAGTAAAATAATATTTTCAACATATTTAAAATTATATTTTATATTTATTCAATGAATGAGATCCATTTTTCAAACTTAATTTCAAATTTTTGGAATAATTTAATTTAATTCTAAACTCATAGGTGAGATGAGAAAACAATTTTCAATTTAGAATTTTCTCATAAGTATAGTATATTTTAATATTCAAATACAATATAGAATGTATTCCATTGAAATAAATTATAATAATAAATATAAATCTTCTCTAATATTACTTAGTTAACTATCATAACAAAATTTTAATGTTTTAATATATTTTAATGAGATGACATTTTATAACAACAACCACTTTTTTTACTCGTTGGACAAAAAATATCTTTTCCAAAAAATTTTAAAACTAAATCCAAGATAATTTTGACAAGGCGTTTTAAAAAATATTGTTTATTTTTAATATAAAATTTTATAAATTTTAAAAATTATTTTTTAAAATAATAACTCAATAAAAGAAAAAAAATATTTTTTATAAAAATATGGTTTTTATGCATATAATTGTATTTACTATAATATAATTTTTTTGGAATAATAACATGAATATTAAAAAATTTCATTAACTTATAATTTATAAATTTAATTAAAATAAGTCACCATAGATAAAAAAATTTACTTAGGTAAACTAAACTTGTGCACATAAAAATTGTTTTTTGAAAAATATTCCAATTTTTTCATAGGGGTTTTAATTAAATTTCGAATTAATTGGACCCCCAAGAATCCATTATATATATATGTGTGTAAACCATATATTTTCATAATTAGGTCAATTATAATCAAATCCTCCATTCTAATAGATAGGTAATATGAAACATATTAAATTATAATACTTAAATAATATTTAATTTTTAATTAATACTCAGTGTTTCATGCTATGAATGATAAACACATCATTACATGAAACTAGAAAAATTCATTTTATTTTGAAACTTATGCCAATCTTGGTGAAACTTATAATGAAAAATGTAACAACTATTAAATTTATTTGATAAAACATATTTTCACAAGGTCTTTGGGTGTTACACAACTCACCGTGTAGATGTGCTATGAAAGAACCAATGTTGGTGGAAGAAAAATGGGAACCAAAGTGGAATGTGAAAAATAATTACCCAATTCTAATTTTTTATAAGAAATTAAAAATTTTAGGGTGATATTTAAATAGGGGAAGATTTTTTGAACCAAACATCTATAAATAAAATCGAATTTTTATTAAATAAATATATTATCATGTATTGTACATATTATGAACATTGGTTAATTTACAACATTATATAATCGTATATATTTAATAATAAGTTAATTTTAATATCCATTGGTAATAAAGTCATTTTATAGTATCTTCTATGATTATTATATTAGTTTTTGATGAAGTCCAATAGACATATATAATAGAAGTAATAACCTCAACCAATATAGTCAAACCCCATGATTCAAATTTTTCAAATATTCTAGGGGATATGGAATAACATGTGTTTTCTATTTTACTAATACCAAGACAATAATAAACGACTAAATCATGAGGAAAATAGTTGACATTGTAATTTCAAGCATATCGATATCATATATAAATCTATGTTGTATGAACCACCATAATAAAGTCCTAACATCAAACACCAAACCATTAGGGAATACATTTTTTTTCAATAATGGGTTATGTATAAAAATTTTAATATAAATATTACAAATATTAATTAAATAGTTTTTATATTTCCTAACTTTAGGTAGTACTTTTTAAATAAAAGAATATATTAGTCCATGAAAATTTTATTTGTATATGAATAAAATAATTGTTTATTTGAGGAAAATATAATTCTTTAAAACAATTTTTTAATAAATTAATGAATTTTAAAGAATTTATTATTTAAATTGAACCTTATTATTATATAATATTTATTTTTCTAAAAATGAAAATATATTTTATTTATGTCTAATAAAATATTTATTAGTGTTATAATACTTTTTTTATAAAAAATGTAATATTTCTCAATAGATGGGAATTATTATTTAAATGTGTATATTTATTTATATAGTGAATTATTTTTATAACCTAAATATTTTTTGGTTTCTTCATGTCTATTTAAGAAATTAGGGATTTTTTTTAATAATTTTATAATATATTTGAGTTTCTGAATAAAAAATAATTATAGTAAAAATATTTTATATCTATTATAAAATAATATTGACCTAAATATTTTGTAATATATTCCATAAAAGAAATGAAAAGTAAAATAATTTTTCCCATTTATAATAATTTTTTTATGATATTTACATAATTTTATTACGCCTTAATGAAACCTCTAAAACCCTTACTAAATTTTATGTTTTTAAAATCAGTTCAATATAACTAAGACTTATTTAAATATCACCATGTTAAATATTATTAGAATGTTACTTAATATCCATATAAAATATTTAAATATATTCATCCATTGATGAAATCATGGATATAAGCTATTTAATTTTATTTTCTGGATTAATTTAACGTATATATTCTGAAAAATAACTTTAAAATATTAATAATAATTATCCTCCCCTATCATATAAAAACCCATGAAAATTAAAATTAGTCATTAATAACACCCTTAAATTATTATTTTTCTCTTTCAATCCCTCTAAAGAGGACTCCCATGGTTCCCCCAAATTTATAAAAATCTACTTCCAATCATTTAGAACCACACTTTCAAACTAAGTGATAAATTTATTATCCTCATCATTCCAAAAAAAATAATTCCATTTTATTTTCAAATTTTTATGTTTTCATTTTTTTTAAAAATACATGATATGATATTTATTTTATTCATGCGATGAAAGACTCCCTTCCATTAATATTTACATACCGCGATTTTGGCCCCAAATTTACCCTATAATTCTACCACGAAATTTTTTCTTGTGGTTAATACCCCTATCTGTTTCTAGTATATGTTTTTTCATAGATTTACATATCAGTAGTTGATCATGTAGCTAAATTTTTATAACCCAAAAATCTTATTTTCTTGATTAAATTTGATGCAATTGTATCCTTTGTTGAATGATATACAAGGACTACTTATGCATGTACATGATATGAATTTGATTGGTTTTCATGGAATTATACAGTACCTTATTTCATTGGGAAATGTATTTATCACAGAAGAATCCTTTTATGGATAATTGGATGTTGTAAAAATAACACAATGATATGAAATCTCAACAGTTATCCTTGACTTATTCTTATGACGTCATGTGTTATGTTGTTTTGAATTTTTTTTGTCTTTATGTTATAATATTTTATAAATCCTTGATGAATTTTTTTATTAATATTATCCATAAAATGATTCACTAATATTATACGTGACTTACATTAACTACTACACCTCATTGTATTAATTAATTATTACATCCCCTGGATGCCCCTATAGTTTTAGAAGATCATGGGAAACCAAGAGTATGTGATAGAACATATAGATAATTTTTATTTAACTATAATTGATGTTATAATTCTACGTACCTAATTCTAAAAATATATTATTCCTCATGATATAATGTGACATTTTTATGTTTATCATTATGTAATAAGTCATGAAATAATGTGTACCCAAATATGGGTTGTCATAAATCGAGGTATCATGGATGTATTGATATATTAATGGAATTGTTTTGGTAGGGATTTGGTGATACCAAGAGATATTATTGTTTGAAGTGGAAATGAGGTGATTTATTATTTTATATGTGAGAGAGAGGAACCACTTATAAATCACATTTAAATTTCATAAAATAATATAAAATTATGAAGGCATTCAAAAGAAAAAATCATACAAATTGACTTATAAAAGGTAGGATAAGATCTGGTTTATATACTATTATCCTATAGTATTTATACATGATTTATTTGATAACATTTCCTTTTAATTATTTTTAATCCATAGTAAACTAGTTTTAACAATAACAATTGTAATTAATTGTAATTGTTTTTAGTTACAATTATCACCAAAAATAATTTTGGCCATATTCTATAATATTAAAAATTCAAATTAAAATTATTAAGTCAATTATATCATATTCAATTTACAAAATTTTATAAATTTATTTTCAAATAAAACCCACAAACTCGAAAACAAAATGGTATTCAATAAAAAATGATTCCATAAATATAAAAATTATAAATATATGAAACAAATCAAGTTAATAATAATATTTTTGAAATTTTTCAAATTTTAATCTTTTTTAAAAAATATATTTTTTCCAATTCATTAATTAGAATGAAAAAATTCAAAAAATGTCATTATTTTTCATTATTCATTAAAAAATTAATCTCCTATAAAATAATAACAAATTCAGTGTAAGATAATTTTGACATCTTGATTCTAAAAATAGGTTCATTTTTTATATATATTTTTAAAAAGTGGAAACGAGAAGTAACAATAAAATAATTATGAAAAATAAAAAAGTAAAATTTTAAAAAATATTGGTTTTATGACCAAAACTAGATTATTTGTATTACACTAAGAGAAAAAATAACAGATTAATGGTACAAAATTTATTTAAAATATAATATAAATATTTCATTATAATAATTCAAAAATGGTGATTAATTTAATTTATTTCAATAAAAATACAATTGATGAATAAATAATGTTTTCTTTAAAAAATTTCTTTTACTTTTAAATGAGTTTTTCCATTTATAATCACTTATAAAAAATTTAGTACATGTGTAAAGAATATAATTTTCATTTTTTAGTTCGTCCAAATAGAACAATGAAACATAATATATATGTCCCACTATCACATTAAATAATTATATTTTAATAGTTTTTCATGGTTCATTTCTATTTGACATTGTGTGAAATAAAAGATATCATAGATATTAAATTTATTTTAAAAAATATCAGAAAATATAATAGTGTTACATTATACCATGATAAAATGAATTTACCCCTATGATTTTTATTTCTATGATACAATCATGTTAGGCTACTTAGGCCTCATCCTATCCTCAGTTTCCCATGAATAATTCTATAATTAGTTTGCTTTTCAAAAAAATAATCAACTGAGAGGACTTGTTTCCTAAAACATTATATCTATGACTCATAATCACTACTATTTGTTCCTTATAAGAGATATCAAGATCATGTGTTATTAATTATCAGTTCACTAAATGTGAATGGTTAAGAATGAAAATCTTCCTGAGAATTATACGGTATATTTTTTGGAATTGATAGTGGTTTATTGGAAGTGTGATGTTATGAGTAAACATCCCAAATCATTTATGAATCATGAAATGTAAAATATACATTGGGATTATTATTCCATTCAATATAAATTTCATAACCCTATTATATAAATAAATTCAGTGAATGATCTTATCACTAATATGAAAATCCAAATATCATATATAGTTATCACCGTAACATTTATATTCACTTTGCGTTTCACTAATGTATTGCTGACTAGATATAACATTCTGAACCATTATTTTATAGATTTGGTAACAAAATAATTGATTCTCCAAATTCATATATGAACATTATAGTTATACACTTCTTTCCATTGAGGTATTTTGAATTATTCTTAGGAAGGATAAAATTAATGATATTGTTATATGAAATCTTGAATAGAGTTTGGTGTTGATCATAAAAATAATTGGAATCCACAAAACAGGATATAAATTTATAATATTGGTATTGAATTGTTCACATATTCTTTCTATGTATATGAGTATAATTTTTTTCCTAAAAAATCATTGTATATCAAAATATTAAGGAATACTTATTTAAAAATATAAGGAAAACCAAATATCAAGATCAAATATAATAAGTTGTGTTATTGTATAAAACTATAAAAAATCCTTAATTTTTGTCATGGAATTATGATCTAGACAGTAGAATTTTCAGATGGAAATGATGTGTACTCTCTCTATATAGAGATCAATTATATCTCAAATAGAATCATGGTTTTTAGATGTTTTTGGATTTCTAATAAAAATGTTCACAATGATGATTTCCCACATCTGTTCTGGTATGTTAATGGTGGTAATATACCAATAGATTTTTCTCTCTCAGCCATCAATTTTTGACTTACCAAGAATTGAGACACATACTTAGCAATATCTATTTTCATGTTATCTAAAAATAGATAATCATTCATACAACTATATATACTAATAATTCCATAATGTATAATTAATGAAGAATAATGATCATTTCATATAGACCCATCATTAAATCTGGTATGGATAGAAAAAATACATGATGTATAAAACATAGTATTCCATAACCATTATTGATAAACTCAAAAACATTTCTCACATACTTATTTAGTTCCATATCATCCTATTGAGACAACATAATCCTCTCATAGATAGATGGTTGAATATTCATTTGATTAAGTTATGATTTCCCCCCTTCCGTTGAAATTTATAGATCCAAAATTTTCAAATCAAAATATAATGGATCTTTTGTGATTATTTTGATAGATATTATAGCATTATCAATTAAACTAAATGTATTTTCCACCTAATTTGTATTCCCAGGGTAGTAATTTAATGAATAATCATAATCAGTAGTCATCTGTATCCATATTCTATGGAATATGTTAAACTCTTTTTAATGGAATATATAAATTAATTTTTTTATCAATATATATATATATATATAATTTCTCTATAAATATAATGCCTCCACCTCATTAATAAAATAAGTAAACAACAAACTCCAAATAAAAAATTGTGTAATTTATCTCTATAATATTCAATTGACTTCGGGAATAAGCTATAATCGTATAGTAATTAATGTTAATGTAATTATTAGTTACCTTTGTATTCTTCCCTTCAGTTCCATAAAATTTCTAAACATTATCTTTTCTAATGCAACATGACTCCCTTATAAATAATATTTTGGAGGGGATTACATAATCTGGGTAAATTCTACACTACATGTTAATATGTTTAATCAATACTAAGAAAACTATATATATCTGTCACAATGGTAGTCATGGTACAATGTTTCATAACTTATGGCTTTAAAGGAACCATAGATAGAACCTATAATTAAATTATATGAAAAAATATGGAACCATTATTATCCAAAAGTAATAAATAGTAAATTTCTCATATAATTTTCTCCATATACTGGTTATTCATTAAAATTATAAACTGAAAATAATGTTCTTTTTTATCTATAAAAATATATGTATATGTTCAATAACAAAGTCCAAAAACTGATCAAGATAATTTCTAAATAATAAATTAATAAATAACATGAATACAATTAGTGATTAGTGTAGAAAAAAATAATCACTATATATTTGCAGTTTCCATATCATTTATGAAATGAAATCATGGCTATATCCTCTTTTATCCCTCAATTTATGTTACTAAGAATGATGGTCATCATGGAAATTTATTGTGCTCTATAAAGTATATCAATAAATTAATCAATATATGTTATATAATACATATGCACGATTTTGATCTTATTTGGTTATTGGTAATCAGTGTATAGTCTCATTGATTTATATTTGTACTGAAAATAAAACATGTTCACTACATAGTGACAAACATGGTCAAATTAATCACTTTATAAGAATATCTTCATGTTTTTACTTTACTGAATGAAACTTTGTCAGGACTATTCTATATGGGTCCTTTGAAATATGTGTATTAGGATAACAGTTACCATGAAAACATGATCATCATACATTCTATCCCTTAATAAAAACAATATTGTTAGAATGATCACTAAGAAATTTTTATTACCTGGATCAATCATTAAAATTCATTATTTGGATGTCTAAATATTGAAACATTCATTTCAATATAGGAAAAATTATGTTGGACCTATGATAATCGTTATCATAATATATTTAAATCCCCTATTGTGGTTCATAAATAAACTATCAGTTATCCATGAATATCGCATGGATATGGAAAACTAGATGGATAGAAAGTGATTAGTCACTGGGCACTAGAAATATGGACACAATATTCTCGACATACTAATTTTGGTGTAATTTAACCTAGATTTTTTGGGGGAAAACATTTCCACTAGTAGTATCATACATTTATGTTCTTCATGGAAAACCAGAATCCTTTTGTTACCAGAACATTTTAAATTATCAGGTATTTAAGATTATCCAAAGGTCCCTCACTGAATTTTTCACATCGTATTTTACAATGTTTAATGAAACATTGATTTGATACCAAATGTATTGACCTATAAATTTTATAAATTGAAAATAAATATTTGCAAATTAATATTCATTACATAAAATAATGATCAACACAAGAATCATATTATACTAATAGAATTATGAACTTGGATACACAAAGGAGTTGTTGATAATTAGACTATATCATCTCCCATAATGTTCTTCATAACTTACACCATTTATATAAATTTCATACATAATAACATTTTAAATAACTTGGTGAAATTTAAAATAATAAAGGGATATATTAGGTTCTCATTAACGGTAAATACTATAGATAAAAATGATCAAATAATCCTAAAATATAATAAGTATAATATAACATAATGATAACATTTGAATGTATACCCTAAATATCCTTGAACATAATCATGAGTAATATTTTAAAGCATTTAAGAACATAATACATTAATTAAAAAGAAATAAAAGAACATGAACAATGATAGAATAACATTGGAATAAGAAAAGGAATTTTTTAATACACATAAACATAGAAAA
This sequence comes from Viscum album, assembly GCA_963277665.1. Classification (NCBI taxonomy): domain Eukaryota; kingdom Viridiplantae; phylum Streptophyta; class Magnoliopsida; order Santalales; family Viscaceae; genus Viscum; species Viscum album. Next base: position 435,183,227 of record OY728127.1, on the reverse strand, counting down.
TCTTATGCTAATCCTATCCACCAAATCAACCATAATTTTTTATGATATTTATAAATTCCAATGTTCCTACTATGATCCTAGGATATTCTCCCATGGACCATATTTTAGAAAAGGAATAATATTATATTTATGTTTTAAATTAAATTTTTGTGTTAAAATTTATGTTTTATTTTTTAGGGATTTTGTAACCTCCCTTTTACCTTACGTTTTCTATATTTAGTTAATCTCCCATATAAATTTTTTGACTATAGATAATAAATAATAACCCAATTATTTAAAGGGATATATAATTATGGGTGATTCAATCACATAATGAAACTAAAAAATATGTGTGCTAAAAAATTATTCATCATATCATAACCCATTAAGAGAAATTAAGTTTAAAAATTATTTCATCATTGTATAACCCATGATAAAGATATGATTTTGATAAAACAGTTTCATTTTAATCATAGACCATCAAAATAGAATGTAATGATAATAAAATTGGATCATATCTTGAGTATATGATAAGTATAATCTTGGTATGTTGTTATTTATAAATAAAAAGTCCCTTAAAATTTCACAAAAAACAATGTTGATAATATTATAATTTTAACATTGAACTCAATTATTTAAAGTCTAAAAAGATACTATATAATAAATAAGTAATTTCATTATAAAACATAATTGGATACATTTTATATAAGATTCATGAAATTTAGTTTTCATTAATAATATAATTCTCTTCGTCCTCTTAATGATAAACCATAACTAATTTTCACACATTCTAGAAAAAGTCAAAAAAAAAATTAATTCAAAAAAAAAACAAGAATATTTATTTTAAACTATTTTCATAAAAATAAATATTTGGTAAAATGGAATTAATCATGATTGGGATATTAACAATAAAATTGTTGAAAAAAATAATAAGAAATCATAAAAATTAAAGATAATTTATTTTCGACTGATGAATGGAATAATGTAAATTTTCCAAAAAAAATGTTCTCTAGGGATGTTATATACATAAAAAAAACAAAATGAAATGAAAAAAATTTAATTTCAAGATATAATCAGAGTATAATAAAATTCATGAGTTTATTTATAGATAGATAATAGTATTTATTAAATATATTCTTAGTAATAAGCAATCTCGATAAACAATGAAATTGTAACAAAACCCTTTCCAATTTGATATCATTTGAATCGTAATAGCATTGAATTATGGAAACTTTTATGGGTATTTACATCCATATAAAATTAATAATTATTATTATTAATGGGCTTAATTGTTACTATATACACCAAAAAAATAAATAAAAATGTGGTGAATATGGAATGTATCCCATTAAAATAAACATGACATAAAATTCAATTTCATCACATGTCCACATTCATCAAACACATTTACAAATTAAATAAAATATATATTGATTTATTATATACCTATTAATCAACCAAAATAAAATATATATTTCTATATAATGTTTAATTAAAAACATTTAACAACCGTTTATAAAAAACTCGCAACTAAAATCATTTTTATGTTTGATAAATACATCATTTTTTCATGTATGATTTTGTTCAGTAGTTTTGGTCCTTGAAATATTATTATGGTCACATTATATCAATATTTTAAGAATGATATTATTATTATATAAATTCATTATATATATATATATTAATCCATTATGGTTATAAGTATGAAAATTAATTAAACCAGTCATGAACATGGTATGTTGTACGTATGAATAAACTCATTTCCATTTTTTACTATATAGAACGAAAGAAATGTATATATTAACTAAAATTTATATATTTATTTATATATAAAATATAATATTTATGGTTATTTAATTTGTTCTTATTACAATCTATGCCAAAAAATGTTGGATCTGTTACCACACATCATGGAGGTGATAGTCTACTCATATACATGAGCTATGATTACATTATGAAAAAGATTGTAAGTTAAGAAGGTATATGCGATATTATAATTAAAAAATATATAACTACTAAAAAATATCATATATATATATATATATATTAAAATATTTCAGTCTATAAATCATTTGAGAATTTGTTTTGGAATACAAAATACCCCATTACGAGAGGCGATAGTCCACTTTAAAAAATATCAATAGTTTTGTTTCGCATATTGACATATGGGAAGATGGATATTGATTCATAAATTAAAAAAAATTAAGAATCATTATATATAATAAACTATTGTAATTATTTCATAATCATTAAATGAAATTTTATAGAGGATGAATAAAAACAAAATTGTATCAATTATGTTACCTTGAATAGGTAATTTTCCACCGTTTCTAAGTCCTCGTTAGATAAAAATAATTAAAAATAGTTTTCTGGGACATTCTGCAGGTTTTAGGATAGGCACATTTCGTGTACCTGAAGTACATGACCTGTACTTGGGGAATAATTCAAGTCGTCAAGATGGGGTCACGTCATGAAATAGTTCATGTCCCGTACCTGAGGTACACATTGTATAGTGTTTAAATATTGAATTTGTAACCCGAGGAGACGGGTTTTTTGACGTACTTATCCAGTGTGGCCTACAAGTCATGACCAAAAGGTTCATGTCATGGCTCATCCCACACCCATCTTAATGTCACGTATTTTCCTGTTTTGATCAGTTCATTTCATTCAAGACTTCTTAGCTCTTGACCTAGAGAAGTTATGGTCTATTTTTTAGAGACTTAATTCCATTTGAATCAAACTAAATGGATTGGGATCTTCATTCTTCTTGCGGTGTGATTCTCGGGTAAGTGTCACCCCTCATTATTCAAGTTTCTCTCTTCCTCTCTTCTTGGGTATTCAATGGATCATCTTGGGATTGATGGATCCATGTATTATGGTGTTGGATCTTGACTCTAGGTATATTTACTTGGTTATTTACACCTTCTTTAACATTGATGGGTACCATTGTGAGTGCCGTTCTTCAGAGAAGAGGTAGGTGGTTCTGTCCTAATTCACATAATTGATTACCATCAAATTTCTTGATTTATTTAAATTGTTTTTCTAAATATAATTTCTTGATCTTTCTATCAATTACTTTGATAAAAAATCCAATTACATTGAATTTAAGGATTTGAAATTGTTTTGGAATAGAAATTTGGAAAACCCTCAATTCCATTGAATTGGGGTGGGTTTATATAATTGGATGATTTAAATTGTCAAAATTTAAATTATGGATTTTATGAAATTTTTTTAAATTAAAATATTTAATTTAATTGAGGAAATCAATTTTGAAAACGATGGAATAGGTTTGAATGGATTTAATACTCAAGAAAATGGATTAAAATGATTTTATAAAAACCTAGTGGTTTTATCTTGTGAAAAGGAATGTTTTTGAATAACTGTTGTTTTGGATTTAGATGGGAAGAAATTGGGCTTTTGAAAATGGATGAATGGGATTGATCATATTTTAATAAATCTTAAAATAGTTATCCCATAATTTAAGAGCACATGAAATCCTAAGGTAGTTAGTTAGTTATTTGTATACACTCTACGCTACAAAAACATTATAAAACCTACTTGTAGTGGGTCACATACCCTAAGGGTTGGTGACGAGTCTCCTTTTTCCAGTGTCATAGGGACATGTGTATACACATTTTTTTGAGTTCCCATAGAGAGGTTGGAACCCTATAGTTGGTTAATACTATCGTACCTTTTTTGCAGATGACCATGCTGCTCGCTTGTTTATTTATATTTGAGATATAAATGTATTCCAATGGTTATTGGAACTCCATTACATTCCTTCTAAATTTTTATAAATTTTTTTATGTAATTTTTTTTTTCATAATCCATATTTCTATAAACATTTCATCTCTTGTAAATTAAATCCTATGCTTGAATGCATTTTCCTTCATCTTGAACTGTATAGAATTATTTATTTAAATATTCTTTTGAATTACCAAACCTGTTTACTTTAAAATTAAAAGATATTGTTTGGATGATCTATTTGGAATCTGTTAGGTAATATTTTTTGGTATCCTACTAGGATTAGGCTCACACCCTGCTTTTTTCCTTTGCGTGTTTGTAAACGTTCTTCTTCCAGGCTCGAGCAAAGGGAAGGGATCTCTTAGAGGTCGTTCTAGCTGTTGAGCATTAGATGTGGTGAGTTGTGTACTTAGGGACCATGGGGTGGTTTTCCAATTTAGTACTTTGGATTGTATTACTTTGGATTTTATTCTTCTCTATATTTTTGTACTTTTACTCTTCGTGGATTTTTCCTTTGGTATTCATAATATCGTTTTTCTTTAACTTCGACATTCTTGTGGAAGAAATGTTCCACTTTTATGTTGTATGATTCTAGGTGCTAGTCCCCTGCTCATGGATATTGGGAACTCCCTTCGGAACATGTCATGTCTGGCGCAGTTATCGGGTTACTAGGGTACCCGGGTGGGTTCCTGACAAGTTGGTATTAGAACAGGCTATTGATCTTCATTTTTCTTGAAGTTGGTATGCATTTATGAAATTTTTTGATACATATGAGGTAGTTGCGATTGAGTGCCTTGATATCTCTCACCGCAAGAAACCTTATATTTCTAGGGTGGTTAGGGAAATATATCTCGTGGATTTTTTTTCTAGAATATTCTCTATAGATATTTGGATAGGATGAAATCCAAATATTTTGTGTCCCTTATATTTTGAGTAATTTATCTTTATTCTCAGGTTGTGTGTTAATATAATGTTCTCCTTTTATCTGATAATGTTGTGTATCATAATTCCTTAGTGGAGATGTTTGAATCTAATATAGGAAAAGGATATTGTTTAACCTCATAAAGAACATCTTGTTCTCAACTCGAATCTTGTTGAGGTAATTGTGCACTTTGTCCATGCTCTTTGATAGACCCCACCTCCAGTTCCCACATAGGCTCTACCTATGGATCCTTAGAGGGATGTTCTTCGAAATAATTCTCATGAGTTCCTTCACCAAAAGCCACTAATCTTCAACCGATCCACTGATCCCCAATATGATGAGGAATTGTTGGGAAATATAGAACATCAGTTTGAGTTCTTGGGGACACCAGACGTGATCATAGCGAAGTGTGACACCATCGTGATGGAGGGACATAATAGTAGATAGTGGAACACTATGGTGATGACAGGGAAACAAGAAGGATTATAGTGGAAATACTTCAAGGTTCTTTTAAAAAATCAGTTCTATCTAGATCCTATTGTTTTAGTTAAGGATATGGAGTTTTTCAAGCTTGAGTAGACCAAAAAACTGTGACTGAGTTTTCAAATCACTTTTTGAGCTACTGATGTTTTCTTATGAGATTATATCTAATGAGAGGATAAAGGATCAATGGTTTGAGTTGGGAGTTCAGTCATATATCTATTCTTAGGTTTTCTTACTAAAGCTTCCCACTTATACTAATGTTCCAGATAGAGAGATGATGATTGAGATGATCTTGGATAAAAATTCAGGTTTGACGGGAGTTCCTTTTTCTACAAGTGGCATTTTTGGTTCCTTCATAGAAATATATAATCATGTTGATCCTCATGGAATTTTTAAATGATATATTCATTCTAGAACACCTATATCTCTAGGAGTATATTCTTTGCCTTGCTACTAGTGAAGAAATCCATGACATTTTAGGAGTGTTTTCACTGAGGTACCCAAGAACTGTAGCTAATGCGGACATTCAAGACACATACAGAGGTTTTTCCATCACTTCTCTATACCACATAGTGGAACATGATCACTAGTTCCTCTTAACACTATGGGGAAATCAAATTCTTCACATTCAAAAGGGTTCTATCCACAATTATCTGAAAAGAATCTTCTTCACGCTGTAAAATATTCTCCAGTGGAAGCCGACACGGGTTCCGTGACTATGAGAGGTACCATTACCATTGATTCATCAATATTGATTTCTATTTCTGATATCGGTGCATCATAATATTTTATTTCAACCTGTATTGTTAACCTCCTTAATATTTTTATGGATAAATTGTCTTGTGCAATGGATAATACACACCCCTTGGTATGAAGAGAGATCAAGGACTCTGTATTCATGCATGTGTCTTCTCTGTATCATATGTCGAGCTAACATAGTATTTTCTAGTTATTGATATGAAATCTCTTAAAATTATATTCAAGATGGATTGGCTCATTTCCAACAATGTTCGAAGTGAATATTATCTTCGACAGGTCTACTTTACTACAACTAGTGGTGTGCCCCTTGTTTTTTTAAGGAGAATGGGACCCAAGGTCATGCAGATCCGGACCATCTTATCTACAGTTGGGTAAAGTGATATTTGTGTTTTATTTTTACCTGGAGTGAGATTCAATGGGTGGTTATCTTCCACCATTTGGATTCGAGTTTTCTGATGTGTTCCATTCATATTTTTCTATTCTTCCACAGGTGAGAGTGGTTGATTTTTCTATTAAATTAATGATGACAGTCAACCGATCTTTATCCCTTCTTACCACAGGACACGATCTGAGCTAAAAGAGATGAAATCTCAGTTGGATGACATTCTTGAGAAAGTCTTTATTTTTCCAATTCTGTCACTTTGGGCTGCTCTGGTTCTCATTGCTATGAAGGATGATGGTTCTCTTCAATTAGGTTTTGATTATCGAAATCTCAATTGAGTTATGATAATGAAAAAATATCCATTAGAACATATTAATGATATGTTTGATAATATGAAAGGGGAGAAGTAGTTTTCATAGATTGATCTTCGATCTTGTTACCATCAGCTGAGGATAAAAGAATCTAACATTCTTAAAATTTCCTTTTGGAGTAGGTAAGAGGACTGTGAGTACCTTGTTATGCCCTTTGGTTTGACAAATGATCATGTTGTTTTCATGGTGTAAATGAATAGTATTTTCCATGATTATTTAGATACCTTTATGATAGTCATTCTAGGTGACATTCTTGTCTAATACATGTATGAGGAGGATCTTGTGCAACAATTGATAATAGTTCTGATCCTACTATAAAATCAACGCCTTTATTCCAAGATTTCAATGTGTGATTTCTGGATTTAGGAAATGAAATTCATGGGACGTGTGGTGTATGAACAGGGTGTATCAGATGATCCTGAGAAGTTCAAGGTTTTTATGACATTGGAGAAACCATGAAATGTATTAGAGATCCAGAGCTTCTTTGGATTAGCTGGATATTACCATAAGTTTGTAAAGGGATTCTCGAAGTTGGCTTCTCCAATGATTTTATTGACACGAATGGGGTTGATGTTTTTGTGGGATGACAAATATAAGAGTTATTTTTTTGAACTGAAACTTCTATTGAATATTTCACTATTTTTTACTCTTCTAGAAGCCAAACTTGGCTATGTTGTTTTTTGTCAGGCATTAGGTTCTAACTTGGGCTACGTTCTTATACAGGGTGATCATGAAGCTGCATATGGATCTCGTGAGCTTAAGCCACATGAGACAAATTGTCCATCCCTTGATCTATAACTTACAGCTATGATTCATGGGATTAAAATATGGTGGAATTACCTTTTTGTAGAAAGGTGTGTGGTGTATTCATACCACAAAATTTTGAGTTATATCTTCTCCTAAAAAGATGGTAATCATTGTCAAAGGCTTTGGGTGGAGTACCTATAGTCTTTTAACTTTTACATAGCCTAAACCCCTGGGAAAGGGAATATAATTGCTAATTCATAGAGCATTAAATATCATTCTTAGGTAGTGAATGAATTTTTAGAAGAGTGTAATTTTATGGCTCTCTTTGCGCATTTTCATATTAGAGTTCAGGAGGAAGGGGATGAGGTTTTTTTATCCAGTGTGTAGTTGACGTCCACTCTTCTTAAGATGCTTCTTCAAGACCATTTGGTTGATGATGAGTTTTTTAATAGTATAGAATCCCTTTATGGTGGGGAGATAGTGGCCCAATGTTTTTTTCTCTAAAACGGGTGTTCAATGCTACCAGAATCCCTTCGTTGTTCTGTTAGTAGAAAGAATGAAAATGATGGGGGGTTACTGTAATTATTAGTGGGATGTCCACCCAGGAACCACTAAGATGTTATATAACAAGAGGTTTTAGTACTAGTGGCCAGGTATGAAACATGACATTGGTAATTTTGTCTCTTATTGCTTTACATGAAAATAAGTGAATTTCGAGCACAAAAAAAACACAGAGTTTTGTTCATCAACTTCCAGTTCCTACAAGGAAATAGGATGAGATATCTATGTAATTTTTGGTTGTGTATCCTCATACCGAGAGAAAGAAGAATGAAATATCGGTTGTGATCGACATGTTGACTATGTAGGATCACTTTATATCCATTAATGATACGACCAAAGTTGAGGAGTTAAGAAATATCTACGTGAAAGAGATTTTTTATTTGCATAGAGTTTTTCCTGCTATATAATCTTATAGGGATCCCCAGTTCATATCTCACTTTGGGAGAGGCATTAAAGAGGAACTAGGATGTTAGGTACGTCTGAACATTGCCAAATATCCACAGTCAGATAGCCAGATAGAAATAGCAATGCAAATTCTTGAGGATATTCTTTGTTTCTGTGATCTCGAATTCGGCAGCGCTTGGGTTGATCACTTGGGGCTGGTTGAGTTCTCATACAACAACAGCTACCAGTCCGTGATCAGAATGGAACCTTTTGAGGCCTTGTATGGAAGAACTTGTAAATCTCCTTTGTGTTGGTTATAGGTCAGTGAAAGATATTTGGTTGGACCAAGATTCGTGCATGAGACGATAACAAAGATTCAACTAATTCATCAGACGATGTTTTGAGAACATAGTTGAATTAAGTCGCATGCTGATTTAAACTATAAACCATTGGAGTTTTTAGTTGGTGACCAGGTTTTCTTGAATGTTTCACCCCAGTTGGTTATCAACAGCTTGAGATGCAAGGGAATATTTCTCCTCATTTTTTGGGGGCATTTAAATTTGTTGATTAGGTGTAAATTTTTTTTACCGCTTAACACTTCCACCACAACTAACGTATTTACATAATCTGTTCCATGTATCATAGTTGGGAAAGTATTTATCTAATTCATCTCATGTTTTGATCAGGAGTGATATTTAGATTGATCCTGATTTATCATAGACTATACAAGCAATCAAGACAGTTGATTCAGAGAATAAGATACTTTGTGGGAGGAAGATACCTTTGGTTTGTGTACTATGGATGTAGGGTTCTGATTCTCATGAGATGTGGGTGAGGGAGGCACAGATGAGAGAGAAGTGTCCTCATATCATTGGCATGGAAGATTATTCATAGTCTTTCTGGGGATATAATGATTTTATAGTGGAGAGGTTGTAACATTCCATTACATTGAATAGGTAATTCGCCACCTTTTCAATGACCCCGTTCGACAAAAAATCATTAAAACAGTTTTTAGGACATACTGAAGGTTTTAGGATTGGCACACATCTTGTACCATAAGTACATGCCATGTACTTGAACTATAAGTCTTTTACTTGGGGAAAAATTCATGTCATGAAGTGGGGGTCACGTCGTGATATGTTACACATAATTTACCTGAGGTATATGTTGTGTAGTGTTTAAATATCGAATTTTTAAACATAGGAAAAGGGTTTTTCAGCGTACTTATCCAGTGTGGCGTATACGTTGTGACCCAAAGGTACATGTCATTACTCACCCCATGACCATATTAAAGTAACATGTTTGGATGTTTGTCTTGGTGATTTTCATTCAAGAGTTATTGTCTCTCATCCTAGAGATTTTTTGGTCTATTTTTAAGATACTTAACTCCTTTTGAATCAAATTGAATGTCTTGGGATCTATCTTCTTCTTGTGGTGTGATTCCTAGGTAAGTGTTTCCCCTCGTTATTCACATTTCTATCTTCTTCACCTCTTTGGAATTCAATGGATCATATTGGGATTGATAGATCCATGTTTTTTGGTGTTGTATATTACTTCTAGGTAGTGTTTCGAGGTCCTCTAAACCTTCATTCATATTGATGGGTGTCATTGTGAGTTTCATTATTTGGAGAAGAGGTAGGTGGTTCCTTCCCTATTTTCCAAAATTATTACCATCAAATTTCTTGATTTATTTCAATTGATGATTTCAATCCAATTTCTTAATCATTATTTTAATTGCTTTGATAAAAACCCTAATTCAAATGAATTGGAGGATTTGAAATGGTTTTGGTATGGATATTTGGAAAATCCCCAATTCCATTGAACTGGGGTGGTTTTATAGAATTAGATGATTTAAATTGATGAATTTAAATTATGGATTTTATAGAGATGTTTTCAATTATTTTTTTTAATTTAATTGTGTAAATTAATTGCAAAAAATATGCAATTAGTTTTGAAAGGATTTCAAACTCAGGAAAATGGTTTTAAAAGATTTTATTGAATATCAGTAGTTTTATCTTGTAAAAAAGGAATATTTTTGAATAAAACCTATTTTGGTTTTAAATGGGAAGAAAATAGAATTTTGAAAATGGATAACTGGGATTGACTATATTTTAAATTTTCTTAAAATAGTCCATACATTAAGTAAGAACACATGCAAGCCTTAAGTAGTTAATGAGTTATTTTTAAACACTGTACAATATGAAAACATTCTAAAACATACATGTGGTTGATCACTTCCCTAACGGGATGGTGACGAGTCTCCTTTGGCCAGTGTTATAGGTATTTGTGTATAAATATTTTGATGAGTTCACATAGATAGTGTGGAATCCTATAACTGGTTAATACTAATGTACCTTTTCGCAGATAAAAATGTTGCTCGCTTGTTTGTTTATATTTGAGATATAAATGTGTTCCAGTAGATGTTGGGACTACTTTACATGCCTACTAAATTTATATAAACTATTTTATAAAAACATTTTACTTAAGCCATTGTTTTATAATTATTCCATCTCATGTAATGTAAATCTTATGCTTGAATTCTTTTTCCATCATCTTGAACTGGATAATATTATTCATTTAATTAGGCTTTTGATTTTCGAAAATTGTTTACATTCAAATTGAAGTCTACTATTTAGATAATCTATTTTTCATCTATTATGGAATCTTTGGTGGTATCCTACTGGGCTAAGGCTCGCACCCTACTTTTTCTATCAGGTGTTTGTAGACATTATTCTTTAGGATCGATCAAAGGGAAGATATCACTTAGATGATGATCCAGGTATTGAGCTATGGACGTAGTGAGTTTTGTACATAGAGGCCTTGGGGATATTTTCTTGTTTAGTACATTAGGTTGTAGTGTTTTGGATTTTATACCTCTATGTATTTTGGTACTTTTACTCCTAGAGGAGTTTTCCTTTGGTATGCATACTTTCTTTTTTCATTCTATTGGGCATTCTTGTAGATTAATAATTCCCACTTGTATGTTTTATGATGACAAGTGATACTCAGTAGCCCGTGGGGAACGGGAACGCCCTTCAGGTCAGGTTAGGGCTGGCTCAGTTATTAGGTTACCAGGGTACCCAGGAAGGTTCGTGACAAAAACAAAAATACATGGTTATGTATTATACCTCTTCATCAGATAACTACATTTATTTAATACCTAACACCTTTTTAATAGGGTTTAATAGTAAAAAAATGACCTCTTTTGGGGTAATTTAGGTATGTAATATGTTTTCGTTGGTATTGGATGAACCTAATAGATCTATATGAGTTGAGGGGACATGAGAGGTGGTGTATATTTATATTTGGAGGAAAGGACCCACATAAAAATCACTAGAAAAGTTCCAAAAATTATAATGAATGATAGTTATTCATAATGAAAAATATTCATAATTACCTTACATTCAATGGTTTTTTATTATAACATAGATATATATTTATAAAATATGATTTAGAAAAATTGGATTGAAAAAATAACCCTTATCTTTTGGGTTATTCCCATGGTAATCATTTTTTCTAATGATATGATGAGACATTCACTAGAATAGCAATGCTCTTTTATTAAAAAAAATATTTTGACTTACATAATTCTAAAAATGTTCGATTTACCTTGATCTCGCCACAACAAAGGAACAATATCATTATGTAGCTGACCATTTCATAAAAAATTAGTTCCATTGACACCATTATTTTCAAGACCATCCTCCACTACATTAGCCTCCCTGTATAAATTTTTTATAATATATTCCATGGGGGAAAGATAATATATGCAGTTTATCCTTCAATTAGAGATATTCCAGAAAAAAAGAGATGATCCCATCATGATGGAATCCACAATAATGGTAGAACCACATTCAATCCAGATGTTGGTCCACCCTCGATTCTGTGCCTTCTCCACTGCAATGACAATACCCATATTCTCATCTTCAGTTGAGGAGGAAAGACTTCTAGTACCCTGAAAGCATCCAAGGACCTCTCGTAGATGGTCCCCAAAAACAACACCATAACTAGAGGGCACTAGATTACCTCGTGAGGCACCATCAGAAATTAACTTGAACCAATAACAAAAATTTCTTACCATAAGACATAAACAGTACCAAATGATGGCATAAAATTACATTTTGACACCAACCTTCCCAAGTATAGACATATAATGCACACAATTGAAGTAATAGTGTTTCATTGAAGTGAAAATCTCATGAAAATCAGCAAGAATCGATGATAGTGCATCACCGACATTGAAAGAGTACCTGTCATGGATAATTTTCTTCCTAGATTTCCAAATAACTTGAATCAACTTAGATTCAGCAATATGAAAAAGGTATATTTACTCTAGAAACAACACTATACTGCACCATCCCAGAAGAAACCCTTGTATGGAATCTATCCGAGTTAAAGTAATTTAAAAAAAACCATAACAACCTTCAACATTGGGGAAGCAGCAATGCAACTAAGAAATAAGTGATCTACATCCTCCTTAGGATGATGAAAAAGAACACATGCATATCAAAAAAATATACCACAATATTTAAGACAAAAATCAGTTGGAATATTCCAATGAGCCTCCCACTAGGAAATAATGGACCAATATGTCCTAATGTGTCTCTTATTCAAATCCCCCATCCACTGAGCGTCAATGATACAATCCAAAGAGTGAATGTAGAACAATTTAGATGACAAAATCCCTTTGATAGATGGTTCCCATACCCAAACATCATCTCTATCAAAAAAATAATTACGATTAACAGTGTTAATGATATGAGTAGTGAGAACCTACATAAACTCATGTTGGTCCTTAAGAGTAATATCCATATCCATGTCACTCACCTCATCTACAAGGGATCCAATAAGGGGATGACCAGTCCAATTAACCTTCCAAAAAGGAAGAGAATAATTTCTTGATACCAACCATATAGTTTTAGAAATAATTGAAGCATAACTGGATTTAAAATTAGGTCATACAGAGGAATTAATAAAACCGAAAATTCCATTCCTAAGACGACACATAAAATTAGCCCAAAGGAGGGCAATATCTTCATAATCACCATTGACAATTATCTATATAAAATTATCTTGTAAAGAATTATTGATAGACTCTGGGTTCTTAATGCCTAGCCCCGGCATCATAACATTTAAAAAAAGTGCTCCAGGATACCATTACTAACTTCTTTTCAAGAACGATTCCACTCTAGATGAAATTATTTAAAGACACATTGTTTCTCTTTATGAGAGAGATGTGTCGTTTATACCCCATAAAGGACTAAAATACTTTTAAATAATAATATCCTTCACATGAAAAAATGGATATCCATAAAGAGAGATTTACCTTTCAAACTATCAAGTTGTATTTTGACCTTTTCGAAGATATCGAAGAAGTAAAAGGATTTTGGTCTGCCCCAAAACATGGGAACCCCCAAGTAAATAAAGGAAAAAACACCCTACTGAATGAAAAAAATTATGATATTGTCACTCCTACAAGGGTTACAAAAATTTATTCAATAATAAAAAAGGACTTACTCCAACTTATATCTTGACTAGAAACATTCTCATTGTGTGAAAGAGACTGCTTGATATTGTTAATGTTTCTTCTATCCCCTTCAGTAAAAATTATGATGTCATCAGCATAAAATAAATGTGTAGGGGAAGGTAATAAACATCCAAAACTAATATCCTTCAAATTACCATTACAATACCTAGTGGAATGTAGTCTTCTTATATAATCCTCAGCTATTATAGAGATGATCACATAAAGGGGATTACCTTGCCTTATACCTCTAGAATAGTCGAAGTATCCCTCAGGAGACCCGTTAATCAGAACAGAGATGTGTGCAAACCCAATAATATTTTTAACCCAAGAAATAAAGACATTATCAAATCCAATGATATGAAGGATCATACAAATTATGCCCCAATCTATTATGTCAAAATCCTTTCTGACATCTAGTTTGAGTGAAATATTTCCACCCTTAATGGGATTCTTGAGAAAGTTAACTCATTCCGATGAAGTAATTATAACGACTCTACCTTTTTTACATTACTATTACATCATTTTAAAGATAAAAAAACATAATAGTATTAAACATAGAAGATACAAAGGTTTAGTGTCTTGGGAAAACTATGAACAAACTTAGTAATTACATCAACACGCATTAACATTTATTTAATTTTTCTTCTCTGACTTCTTATTGGCACTTGTCATCTCCTTAGTACATGTATCCACTTGAGGATATAAATCAAAATGGGTGAGATAAAATCCTAGTAAGATGATAGATAAGAAGAATATAGCATGGGGTGAGCATAATCATGACATAGGCAAAGAAATCATGAACATGAGAAGAAGCATAAATATTAGACTTGAAATGTGGAAATGCATAAAAAAATGAAACATCATGTCTTAGTGGTTAACTACCACTCATACTTGTAAAACAAGCTAGAATATTGTTCATACATCATTTCACATTTACTAATTAGATTCATAACTTTACCCAATGCATTGGAGCACTGTATAATTCCGGCCGCACCCATCACTTTGAAACATTCATATTGCGCTATATAATTCCGGGCGCACCCGTCACATCATAACATTATCATTATCATGCTTTCCACATGGAACATATATCAAAAGTAAACACAAATAACCCATGGAAAGGAATGGTTTACATATCATAAGAACAAATTCATAAACATTGGGTTACAAAAAGAAAGAGGTAATAACATACATGTTACAAGAACTGTCCACATTGAGTGAGAAGTAAAAGGTGTGTTCTTAAAAGAAGAGCTATTTTTGAAAATATTTTGTTTGACATAAAAACCAGGAAAAAAAATGTATATCCCATAAAAGGAAATAAAATGATGAATAAATGATCTTTAAGGAGTAACCATATCAAAAATGGAGTGAAAGAGGGAGAACCCGAAGGTTGAATGTTGGGTTTGAGAATTTCCCCTTACCTTGTATCTGAATGATTCCTTCTCTTTAACGTCCTGTATAACGACATTATATTAATTAATTATAAATTCTAGAACCTTTTATAAATGAATATTTTTAATTATAGTTTCATTATGTCATTTTATGTTCCATTGGATGACTTATAGAGTCTAAAAAAACATTGTTCGGGGATATTCATTTTATGGTTTTTCTTGGGTGGTTCACTTGTATTCTAAAATTTATGTTCAGGTAGAACATGGGTAAACATCTAGAACTAATTTTACATGTTATTAATGAACTTAAATAATTTAAAATTATCTTCTAATGAGTTATTTTATATACCATGTGGATAAATCATTAGAAAAAAATTAAATGAAGATTGTTTGGGTGGTTTTTGGGTGGTTTTTGGATCACAATGAACTTGTTTTAATTTATCACTTAGTAATATGGCCAAAATTAATTTACAGAACTTTAAATAGGAAATAATACATATAAAAAATTCTGATTAAACCATAAAAATAGTTTCATAACCAGATCTGAAGGTAGAAATGTAAGAAGAAAGCATGTTGTTCTTGAAGGTGATAAATTAACACCTCACAAAAAAAGTTCTCTTTAATAAATAAAAGGAAGATGGAAAGGGGTTGGATGATATAATATCCCATTATCATCATAAAATTCAATTATATGCATAATAATGGAGTTACAATACCATTTGGATGAATATAGGTGGGAAGAGATCAAGAAATTAACTTTAAATTAAATGGAAATTAAAGGAGAAGAGGGGGGGAAATTACCTCTTAAATCCTCCTCTTGAGATCCTCCTAAAGGAAGCTAGGCTTAGAAATTTGATGAGACCATCAGCTCTTGGACGTGGGAGAGGGGCTAGGGAAGATGTTCGGGCAGAGTTTAGAGAAGGCATGGAGCTTGAGAGGTGTGAGTAAAAGAGGGTGTGAATGGTGGTTTTTATAGTGGAGGGGAGAGGGGTTTACTTAATATAAAATTAATTAGTTTATTAATTTACTATAAGATATGGAATAGTGAGTCTTGAATTACTAGGAATAGTAATTTTATCATGTGATCCTAAAAAAAGTGGGATTAGATCAGCAGAACATCACACATGACTCTATAATTAGATTTTTTAGCTTATTTTTGGTAAATTACGGTATTTCACTATTCATAAAAAATTCAAGTATTTCAGAAAAATACCAAAAATTTACCCCAACCATTTTCGACATTTAGAATCCAAAAATGAATTCCATTTTTCAAAAAAAATTCTAAATATGATTAATTTAATTTTTAATTAAAATCAGGGTTTATTACTAAAAAACTGTTTTAAAACATTCATTTATTATTCTGAAATATAGGTACATCATACATTCACATGAATATTATTTTTATACTATCATAGGTAAGGTTACTATTAATTAGGTTATATCACTATTCATAAGGGTGTGTTACTATTCATAAGGGTAGGTTACTATTCACCAAAAATTATTTTTGTTTTATTAGACTCCAAAAAACATCTTGAACAAAACCAGGTATGTCATATTTTCAAAATTCCAAACACAGAAGTAAAAAACTTATATTTAAAGGTCACTTAGCACTTAGTATTTCATTATTTTGTCTTTTCATGTTATTTTATGAAAAAATTATAAGAAGGTAATTTCCATTGAAAAACTTTGGGTCATTACATTCTTCCCCCCTTATAAAATTTCTCCCTTGAAATTTCAATTTACACAAACAGGTGAGGGTAATTCTCTTTTATCGCCTCTTCTGGTTCCCAAGTTTCTTCCTCAAACATATGGTTCTTGCACAACACGTTGACAAGATGGGTTGTCTTGTTGAATAAAACCTTATCTTTTTTATCCAAAATATTTACTGGCTGCTCCTCATCGGAGAGATCACCTTCCAGTTTCACCACCACCGAGTTTAGTACATGTGAGGGATCAAGTATGTACTTCCTCAGGAGTGATACATGGAAAACATCATGAACTCGAGCCATATTAGGTGGAAGTTCAAGCTGATAGGATACAACTCTTATGTGGTCAAGCATCTCAAAGGGGGAAATGTACCTTGGGATTAGCTTCCCTTTCTTCCCAAATCGCATGACTCTCTTCCATGGAGATATTCGAAGGAAGAATTTTTATCCAACGTCAAACTCCAAGTTCCTTCGATGGTTGTCAATGTAGCTCTTCCGCCGACTTTGAGCAGCATTGATTTGTTTCTGGATGACTTCAACCTTCTCTGTCATCTCTTGCACAAGATTGGGTCCAAGTAGATCTTTTACTCCAAATTCATACCAACTGGTAGGAGTTCTACATTGCTTTCCATATAGAGCTTCATATGGAGCCATCTGAATACTCGAGTGGAAGATATTGTTATATGAGAACTCAACCAATGGGAGATACTGATCCCAACCACCATTGAATTCAAGAGAGCAGGCTCTTAGCATATCTTCAAGCATCTGAATTTTCCTTTCAGACTGGCCATCAATTTGAGGGTGATAGGTCGTGCTGAAATTTAATTCAGTACTCAAATCATGTTGAATGATCCTCCAGAATTTAGATGTGAACCTTGTATCACAGTCAGAGACAATTGAGAGTGGAACAACGTGCAGTCTCACCACTTCCTTTACATATATCTTTTCAAGTTGTTCAAGTGATAGATCTTCCTAAATAGTGATAAAATGGGAAGTCTTGGTGAGTCTATCAACCACAACCCATATCACATTATTTCCCATCGACATCATCAGGAGACCCGTGGTAAAGTACATAGTAACATTTTCCCATTTCCACATGGGTATAGGTAATGGATGCATCATACCATTGGAATTTTGTCACTCAGCTTTAACTTGCTTGCATACCAAGCACCTTGATATATATTCTGCAATCTCCTTCTTCATGTTATCCCACCAGAAGTGTTGTTAGATATCACGGTATATTTTTTTACTCCTAGGATGGATAGAGAAATTTGAGCTATGTGCATTATCCAATAGTTCCTTATTTATCCCGGGTGATTAGGTACACAAATCCACGTTCCAAACCGAATCAAACCATCATCGTCGATATGGAACTATTGCAGTATCCCTTCCTTTACTTCATTCACCCTATTTTGTATCTCCACATCATCCATTTGTGCTTCCATAATCTTCTCCTGGATGGATATTTGCACAATCATTTGGGAAAGGTAGGATGTATCCCCTACCCTTATGATTTCCAAATCCATTCTTTGCATATACAAGAAGATAGGGTCTTTCTCAATCCACAACATAGATAGAGTAGCATGTTCTTTTCTGCTTAGAGCATCAGCTACCTTGTTCTCCCTTCTAGAATGATAGTTAATAGATAAATCGTAATCCTTGATTAACTCTAACCATATCCTTTGATGCATGTTGACCTCATTTAGTGTGAATATATACATCAGGCTCTTGTGGTCGATGTATATGTCATAATTCTCACCATAAAGGTAGTGTCGCCATATTTTCAAGGAACAAATCATATCTGCAAGCTATAGATCATGCGTCCAGTAATTATGCCCATGGATCTTCCACTGTCGTGAGGCATAGGCTATCACATTATCATTTTTCATGAGTACACAACCGAAGCCTTTCTTTTAAGAATCACTGTATATCAAAAAACATCCTCCACTTTTCGGTAGTGTGAGTACAGGTACAGTGATCAGCCTTCCCTTTAGCTCCTTGAAGCTTCCCTCACATTCTTTCATCCAGACATACTTTACCCATTTCCTTGTTAACTTAGTTAGCGGGATTGATAATTGTGAGAGGTTTCTCACAAAACATCGGTAGTACCCAGCTAATCCAAGAAAACTATGGATTTTTGTGACACTAGAAGGCCTGGGCCATTCCTCAATTGCCTTTTTTTTGAAGGATCCACAGAAATTACCTCACTTGTGATCACATGTCCCAAGAACGTGACTTGGTTCATCCAAAAGTCACACTTTCTGAACTTGGCGTATAAATTCTCCTTTCTTAATGTCTCCAAAACAAGTCTTAGGTGTTCTTCATGTTCCTCCTTACTCTGGGAGTAGATGAGAATATCATCAATAAACACTACAAAAAGTTTGTCAGGGTAATGTCTAAAGAATATATTCATCAAATCCATGAAGATTGTAGGGGCATTAGTAAGTCCGAAGGGCATCACAAAAAACTCATACCGCCCATACCTTGTTAGGAAGTAAGTCTTCTTAATATCTTTCTTCTTCACCTTTACTTGATGATATCAATAATGAAATCCACCTTTGATAAGTATTGAGAACCTCTTAACTGATCAAACAGGTCATCAATCCTTGGAAGAGGATACTTTTTCTTTATGGTGATCTTATTGAGTTCCTGATAATCGATACACAGCCGCATTGTTCCATCCTTCTTCTTCACAAAGATCATTGGCACACCACAAGGCGATGCACTAGGGTGTATGAACCCTTTGTCCGGATACTCTTTCAGCTGCTTCTTTAACTCCTCCAGTTCGATAGGATCCATCCTATATGGACACTTCAAGATTGGAGTAGCTCCGGGTATGAGTTAAATTGAGAACCCTGCCTCATGATCTGGGGGAATTCTAGGTAACTCTTTGGGAAATACATCACTGTATTCCCTCACGATGGGAATTTCCTCAAGGTTGGCACTTTCCTTCGACTAAACCATTTGGGTGAGGTATGCTTCTTCATAGGGAATCAACCCCCACACCATTGAAGGATTTTTCAAAGGATATTCATGATCTTCCTTGAATTTGTATAGGAGCATGGGATGGTTCAAAATATGAAAAGATATTTCCTTTTCTCAATATTTGATATGTACTCTATATAATGAGAGCCAATCCATTCCCATTATAGCGTCAAATTACACCAAAGGAAGCAATACAAGATTCGATGGAAGAATCTTCCCACATACGTCAATAGAAGAAGAGTCAAACACTTGGGTTGCAATGATTCCACCACTTGGTGTTTTTTTAGATATCTCTACTTCAAGGTTTCGAGGCTTCAATTCTATAGTTATAGCAAACTTTCAAGATATAAAGGAATGCATAGAACCGGAATCAAATAAGTATTTTTCCATTCTTGAGTGAATAAGAAGTGTACCTTGTACGACTTCATTATCATGCTCCACCTCCACAGTATTAATGGCATAATCCATCCCTTGTTCCTTTGGATTTTGTGGTTGTTGACGTTGATTACCCTTGAGAACTCTAGGTTTAGTACATTGACTTACATAGTGCCCTAGCTCCCTACAATTGTAGCATTGAACCATGAGCGGTTCTCTTCTTTTTTCGGCTATATTCTCCTTCTTTTTCGTGCCTTTTCGGCACTCTTGTGCGTGGTGTCCTTCTTTCCCACACTTGAAGCATTTCCCTGTAACTTTCAGTCAATTCCCATGGTACAACTTTCCAAATTTTTGGCATGTGGGTCATTGAGTTTTCTTCCCACACTTATCATTAGATCTATCATCATGAAACTCCATCATTCGTTTCTTATCACCAAAGCCATGGGACCATTCTCCAAACTCCATCTGGACTTTGAGAGCACTTTGAACAACTTCTTCATCACTCCCAAAGTCTCGAATTGCAAGAGCATTTCTAAGGTGTGGTTTTAATCCACTAAAGAATCTATCAATTTTTCTTTCATGGTTGATAAAAAACCCAAAGCGTACCTTGGAATCCTTGTAAAATTCGCTTCATAGGTTGTGATAGATTCTCCTTATTTTTTCTTGAGCTCTATGAATTCTCTCTCCATCTTCATGTGAAGAGTTCTTGGGAAATACTTGTTAAGAAACATTATATTAAACTCTTCACATTCCATCTCTTCGATTTCCTATCTTGGCTTGGTGTTCTTAATCAAAGACCACCATTGATATGCTTCTCCATCAAGATAATAAATGGGTAGGGTCACCTTCTCCGTCTCAGAACAGTGATGAATAGAAAAGATCTTCTCCATGGAGTTGAACCACTATTCCACAACTAGTTGATTGGAGGATCCACTAAAAGTCGGTGGTCGTTGCCGCATAAAACATTCGATAGCTAGTTTCTCCCTCTTTGGTGAAGGAGGGCGTTCCCCATTATTATGGTTATTGTTCATAACCTGAGATAATTGGGTAAGAATCGCCATGAAGTTTTGAACTTTGCCTCCCAAATAATTGGGGATGATAGAAATGGTTAGAAAAAAACATAAGTCAAAAAGTCATAAACTATTAATTTTCACAATTTATACTAAAATCATAACATATGGGATCTATATTTATAGATTTTTGTGTGCATATTTGTACATAGTCTCAAGATAGAGGTTTTCCCTAGGGTTCACTAATCCAAATTCCCAAATTAACTAAACCTTGACTTTGATACCAACTATTGCAACCCTACCTTTTATTACATTAATATTACATAATTTTAAAGACAAAAAACATAATAGTATTACACATAGTGGATCCAAAGGTTTATTGTCTTGGGAAACCTAGGACCAAATAAAGCAATTACATCCACAAGCATAAAAATTTATTTAATTTCTTCTTCTCTAGCTTCTTATTGGCACTTTTCCTCTCCTTAGTACATGTAGCCACCTGAAGATGTACATCAAAAGAGGTGAGATAAAAGCCCAGTAAGAGGATAGATAAGAATAATACATCATTGTGTGAGCATAATCATGACATAGGCAAAGAAATCATGAACATGAGAGGAAGCATAAATATAATACTTGAAATGTGGCAATGCATAAAAAAATGAAATATCATGTCATAGTGGTTAACTATCACTCATACTTTTTAACCAAGATAGAATCTTGTTCACACATCATTTCAAATTTAATCATGAGATTCATCACTTTACCCAATACATTGGAGCGCTGTATAATTCTGGGCGCACCCGTCACTTGAAACATTCATATTGTGCTATATAATTTCGAGCGCACCCGTCACATCATAACGTTATCATTATCATGCTTTCCACATGGTACATATATCAAAATTTAATATAACTAACCCATGTAAACGAATGGGTTACATCTCATAAGAACACATTCATAAACTTTGGGTCCCCAAAAGAAAGAGGGAATAACATACATGTTACGAGAACAGTCCACTTTGAGTGACAAGTAAAAGGTGTGTTCTTAAAAGAAGAGTTCCTTTGGAAAACATTTTGTGTGACCTAAAAACTAGGTAAAAACATGTATATCCTTGAAAAGGAAATAAAATTATGAAGAAATTATCTTCAAGGAGTAACCATATAAAAAATGGAGTGAAAGAGGGAGGACCTGAAGGATGAAAGTTGGGTTCGAGAGTTTCCCCTTACCTTGTATCTGAATGCTTCCTTCTCTTTAATGACCTGTATAATGAAATTATATTCATTAATTAGAAATTAAATAACATTTTATACATTAATATGGTTCATTATGGTTTCAATAAGTCATTTTATGTTCCTTTGGATGACTTATAGAGTTTAAAAAAACATTGTTCAGGGATGTTTGTTTTTATGGTTTTTCTTGGGTGGTTAACTTGTATTCATAAATTGATGTTCGGGTAGAACATGGGTAAAAATCCAGAACTAATATTACATTTTATTAATGAAATTCTATAATTTTAAATGATATTATAATGAGTTATATTATCTACCATGTGGATGAAACATTAGATAAAAATTAAATAAAGATTGTTTGGGTTAATTTGGGCGGTTTTTGGATCACAATGCACTTGTTTTAATTTATCACTTAGTAATATGGACACAAGTTATTTCCATAAAATTAAATAGGAAATAATACATATAAAAAATTCTGGTTCAACCATAAAAATGGTTTCATGACCAGATCTGAAGGTTGAAATGGAAGAAGAAAGCATGTCGTTCTTGAAGGTGATAAATTAACACCTCACGAACAACTTTCTCTTTAATAAAATAAAAGGAATAGGGAAAGGGGGATGGATGATATAATATCCCATTATCAAAATAAAATTCCAGTATATACATAATACTAGAGTTAAAATACCATTTGAATGAAGATAGGTGGGGACAGATCAAGAAATGAACTTGAAATTGGAAGGGAATTAAAGGATAAGAGGGGGAGAAATTACCTCTTAAATCCTCCTCTTGAGATCATCCTTAAAGAAGCTAGGCTTTGTATTTTGATGAGACTAGAAGCTCTTGGAGGAGGTAGAGGGGCCATGGAAGTTGTTTTTTTAGAGTTTAGAGAAGGCTTGGAGCTTGAGAGGTGTTAGGAAATGAGGGTGTGAAAGGTGGTTTTTATAGTGGAGGGGAAAGGGGTTTCCATTATATAAAATCATTAGTTTATTAATTTCCCCTAAGACAAGGAATAGTGAGTATTTAATGACCAAGAATAGTAATTTTATCATGTTATCCCGAACCATGTGGGATTACATCCGAAGAAAATCACACATGACTCTATAATTAGCTTATTTAGCTTATTTTTGTAAATTACGGTATTTCACTATTCATAAAAAATGCAAGTATTTAAGAAAAATCCCAAAAATTTACCCCAACCATTTTTCGACGTTTAGAATCCAAAAATGAATTCCATTTTTCAAAAATAATTTTCTAAATATGATTAATTTAATATTTAATTAAAATCACGGTTTATTACAAAAAAACAGTTTAAAAACATTTATTTACTTATTCTAAAATATAGGTACATCATACTTTCACTTGAATATTATTTTTATAAAATAATATGTAAGGTTACTATTAATTAGGGTATATAACTATTCATAAGTGTATGTTAATATTCATAAGGGTAGGTAACTATTCACCAAAAATTATTTTTGTTTTATTAGACTCCAAAAAACATCTTGAACATAACCGTGTATGTTAGATTTTCAAAATTCCAAACACAGAAGTGAAAAAATTATATTTAATTTTTAATTAGAACTTAGTAGTTATTTATGCAATTTTTTCATGTTATTTTATGGAAAAATTAAAAGAAGGTAATTTCCATTGAAAAACTTTGGGTCATTATAGAAATGAGAGAATCCTGAATGGATATGCACTTAAAAAAACCAAACTGGTTGTCAGAGACAATTCTTGAAGCGATTGAAGTTATAATTATATCTGAGATATTGTAAGGGATTTTATTGATGGTGTTTAATAAAGATACTGGACTGAGAAGGTGGTCCTTATTGGCATTTCCCACCATTAGGTGAAGAGAAAGATGCTGAGAATTAAATCCATAAGGAATAAAACCTCTTTTAAAAAACTGGGTGACTAACCTACAAACATCAAATTGGATAAAATCCAAGAAAGATTGGAAGAAGAGGTTCCCAAAACCATCCAGACCAGGGGCACTGTCAAATTTGAGGCTTAAGGTGGATTCCTTGATTTCAAACTCCTAGAGAATAAATGTAAGATACTGATTATCTTCTTGAGAAGCAAGTCTCGAAATAACACCTTCCACATGATCACAAGGGGAAGATGGACCATTGAAGAGGTCTTCCAGGTAAGGGAATAATACCTTCACTGGTAGTCATGTTTTAATTATAACCATGGTAATTTATTTTTACTCTATTTACTAAAAATTACAGATATAAATTAATTTATCCATATTTTTAAATATATATTTTTTTATTGAAAATATGTAACACATTATACTAATTTATTTTCACAGAAGTTGTATAATTTATTTTAAAACTAACCCCAGATTTGTGATGAGAATGTTTTTTTCCAATGAAATTGTTTATATTAGTATACATTTATTTTATGTATAAACTTAAAATTATATTTATTCCAATGACCTAATTTGGATATATATTTTTATAATTTAAAAAATTATAAATTTATACAATTGAGAATCCTAATATACCATTTGAAATTATTTATACAAATGGAAATTTCTAATGAAAATATGTTTTTTCACAATTAATTAGGAAACAAATCACAATAGAAAATCCTAAATACATTCATAATAAGATAGTTTTGACATATTAATTATAAAACATTATATCAACTTAAATATATATTTATCAAAATAATGAAAATTTTATTTTAAAATAACTTCACAAAATGTGACAAAAACACTTTTGATAAAAATATAGTTTTATTCATAAAATTTTATTCATTATTATACCAGGCCTAGAGAAATATATAACGTTAGTGAATAAAAATATTATTAAATAAATAATATATAAATTTCATATAAGTGATTATCAAATTGTGATTAATATAATTTAATAACATAAAATAATAATGTGTTGATAAGGAAATTTCCAGAATTTTATTAGTTTAGCATTAAAATGAATTTTATTTTAATTTAAAATCATTTAATAACCATTTAATTTTTTTATACATTTAGTAGAAGTATAATTCCCTTTATTTATTTATTCAAATTTATACCCACACAATTAATTTACTGGGAATAACTGTAGCATTAATGAAATATTATTTTAATTGTATATCGCGGTTCGTTTATATTCATATTTGTGTGTAAGGAAATCCTGCAGTGAAATTTTATTTATTTGAAAAGATATTCATAATATAAAATGGTGATAAAAGGAAAATATTTTATATTCCTATTTCTCTAGTTCAATATTTATATGATGATCCTATGATCAATATAGTCTACAAAAAAATAACAAAAAAATAATTCCTCAAGGTTAATAAGGTTAAAAATATTACCAATATCTTTAAATAATGGGTTAAATATTTTTTATCCTGACTTATCAACTATATAGATCTTTACAAAGTGACCTACAATATTTTTATATGAATATAAAACATAAAAATAATAGATAAATCATGTAACACCACATATATGATTCCTCCATACTAAATCCTAAAAAATTCAATTGTAAATCTCAACTTAAGCTTTTTGAATGATATAACATTTCATAGACCAAATAATGGGTTTAAACTTTTCAATAATTCCATTAATAGGATTAATAATCATATATACGTTATCTAAATATTTCTAGAATAATATTTCGTGTAAAAGGAATTTTCCATCCTAAAATATTCTCTTGGGGGATCCAATTAAATCACTACATTGATCTTCTATGGGTTAATAAATACTATATCCTCATATATAAACATAAGAATTTTTTTTCAATAAAATAATTAACATAAATATCATGTTCTTATTACAGAACTATTAATATCAATGAATGTCCCATAAAATCATCAGGTTCTCCCAGTGTTTACCCTTCAATGATGAATATATGAGAATAGAATTGATGGTGGAAACCACAATACTATCTAATAAAAGACATGTTATATAAGGACCTAGCCTTAATCATTACATAATATTGAATTAAATGAATAATTCACCTTGAGGATCTTTTCAGGTTTAGAGTTTTAGATAATTAGGACATAACTATTACATCTCAAAAGATCACAAGGTAGACCTGTCTACATAGTTTCCATTTTTTTCATAAAATAAAAACTCTTAAAAAAAAGAGTCATGCCTAGTTCCATGTTTTAGACAACATAACTTTTCCTTGATCCCATCCATGACCTTATTCATCTTTAAGTCCTTTGAAAACATTTCAAAACATGGGATGGGCATAAAAAGATCAGTAAGGTTTATAAAACAATGAATGAAAACATTTGTTCATAAATACATACAAAACATGAACTCTTTTACTTACCTC
Source organism: Viscum album (assembly GCA_963277665.1). Classification (NCBI taxonomy): domain Eukaryota; kingdom Viridiplantae; phylum Streptophyta; class Magnoliopsida; order Santalales; family Viscaceae; genus Viscum; species Viscum album. Next base: position 435,156,380 of record OY728127.1, on the reverse strand, counting down.
ATGAAATCATAATATTTATGAAAGACACAAAGAAATCATAAATCATAAAGGTAACTTGCGACATCCATACCATACTTACATTGTAGCTATCACAACTATATAGGGAGTTACTTTGGAATACCCATCACAGTATATTCCCTAAATCTCTTAGGAGAAACATTCACGTTTACCTCAGTCACATTACCCAGTGCATTGGCGATCCATCTCGGGCTCACCCATCCTAGGTTTATCACGGAACCACTCGTATACGTAAATAATGCCCAAGAACCATAACATGATCATACCACATAACATAAGCATAAAGAAAAGATAACATTCCCACATTGCAATAGAAAAATATCATTTCAAGATATTGAAATAATAAATCCATTATCAAAATCATTTTCAATACCAAAATACATAAAAAGATTATATGGTATTTATTTGTCCATTTAAGAACAATACTACTTATTAAGGAAGCCAAAGATCAAATAATACTCACGGTGGTGGAAAGGTCATTGTCACCGCTTACTTTAAAAAACATTCCTTTTTTTCATTTAGTAAAATGATTTTTTTAAAAAGATTCCCTTTGAATAAAATGAAAATTCAAAGGGGTTTATACACTGTATAAAATAAAGTCATGTATAAAACATAAAATACCTCAATGAAAGGAGATTGAGACGAAGTCCCTTACCTCGCGTCCGAATTGACTCGATCGTTCTTTAATATCCTGAATAATAAACTAAAGTTAATTTCTACTTTCTGAAGATCCTTTTTCAAGTCTATTATCCATTTTATATAACTTATTACCATGTTATAAACATTATGCAATCATTTAAGTTAATAACGTTTATTTTGTCGATATTTGGTACTTCAGTAAAAATGAACAAATTATATTTACAAGTTGTCCATGTGGTCAAAGGTTAATTATATCCAGAATTATATTCATGATTTGGATATCATATATATCATATATATCCAGTATATACATGTTTTTATAATAGTACATAACATTTAGAGGTAAGAAATGAAATGCAACGTTCATGGAGATGGTAAGACGTACGTACGCATGAACGCTACTTTCATTTATATTTCTTATTTAAATGGAAATAAAACAAAATTTTACATAGTTATATTATAATTCCAGTATAATATCATATATAATATCATTAACTCTATTCTTTATACATCCCACATAAGGCATTAACGAATCAAATCACTTTGAGGGGGCGGTAGTCCACACTTCCTCAAATGAGATTATCGTATTTAACCACTATGGAAACTATAATGTAATGATATAAATGGGAAGTAAAGAAGAATAAGGAATTCATAAATATAATATATATCATATATAAATACAGTGCCATGATAATGGCTACCAGGAGAGGCGGTAAGATGTAATTGAACAATCATCGTTTCGTGAGGCCTTAGTTTTCCATCCACAGAAACATTATGTTCTTCAGCCATTAGATGGAGTTGTGTGTAAGTGTAGTTCGAATATTTCTCATAAAAACATACTAGTATATTTAGGATACTGGTTTTTTTACAAAAGAAAGTAAATAAATAGATTTTAGGGGTTGGAGAAGTAAAATAAAAGAAAAACATTTAAGAGAAAACGTTACCTTTAATTTGGGTAACTTCCTTTGGTTTGAACAAAAAGGACTTCTTGAAGGGCCTTATGGATAAGTTAAGGCTTCTAGGAGGAGGAGAGGGATTTTTATAGCTTAATTTGTCAGAGGTTTGGGGAGCCAAATGGATTGAGAGGTGCAAGTAATTGGTTAGAAGTGGTCTCCTTTTATAAGGGGGAGGAGGGGCTCTTTAGAAAAGTGTGAAACTATTATTTTATAATATAATGATATTCGGTTTCTAATGGTCCAAAAATAATTAAGGTCAAAGATAATATGAATCATGGTCGAAAGAAATCATCCAATCATAATTGGACATGTTTTGGATAATATTTTAATCGTTATAATCTTATTTATTTTAATCATTTGTTAATGAGGTAAATATTGCATCATTATTGTGTCATAGACAATTTAATTTATTTGATGTCTAAAAATTATAAAACAAATACCATGATATAGGAAATCATTTTATCTTTCCAAATAATATTTCTTGTCTAAAATAGTACTTATATAACACCATATAAAAAGTAATTAATAAATGATTTTTGTTTATGTCTATTTTGCCTTTACTTTAAATTAATTGATCCAAATTGTCATTTTCACTCCCAAGTGGATCAAAGGGGTCCCAAAATCGACCCAAAGATGCCCATAGTCATTAATGACTCAAAAAATAATGTTTGGACAAGTGTTAAGGTAATTTTGAATTATTATAATATTCCTTTAACCTTGAATTACCCTATTTACCTTTAACCGTGGTAAATAAAAGTCAAAAGTTACTATTCACCAAAAATTATTTTCATCTTATTGAACCACATTTTACTTCTTAATAACAACCATGTATGTCGGATTTTCGAAATTCAATTCACAAGAGTGGTAAAATTTCATTTAAATGAAAAATTCAGTTTTTTTAACTACCACTAAGTGGTTTCACTATTCATAAAAAATTGAAGTTTTTCAGAAAAATACCAAAAATTAAGCTTAAGATATATTTGATATCCCGAATTCAAAATTGATGTCTATTTTTCCAAATTCAAAACATATAAGTGACATTAATTAATTTTAAAATTAATTCCCGTTGTTAAAACAAATAGCGTGTTTTTAAGAAACAATAACTAGCAAAAGATTGATACTTGTTTGTGTCCAATTTCAAAGTGAAATTACTTCCAATGACAAACATTGAATTAAATGGTAAAAATATATTTTAATTTCACTTTAAAACCAATTAAAAAGACAATATAACCATATAAATAAATTAGATTAAAAGGCACTTTTGAATTAAAATACAATATTTTTCACTATTCATTAAAAAATGAACTTTATCAGAAAAATACCAAAAAATTACCCAAAGTAAAATTTGATGTCCCCATTCTAAAGAAGGATTTTATTTGGTCAATTTTAATGTATTAAAGTGACCAAAACTAGATTTAAAAAGGGTTCTGCATTAAAAGGCGGTAAATCGACCATTTAATGTAAATTATGCTTAAAATTAGATTCATTCACATTTTAAGCCTCTAAATTTTATTGGATAAATATAAATAAATTTAACAAACATGCATAATCATATTTTAGTTAGTTTTGTTCATTCCTTCCAATACACCATCTAGGAGTTAACTACCATTTAAAATAATAATATTATATTATTAGTGTACAACGTAAGATTCCAAAGAAACTCGTTGTTGCGTAACAGGTATGCTATCGAACATAGAAACCCCTTCAAAGTAAAATTAATATTTAATTCACAAATATTAATGAATATAAAAAATATCTTATTCTTCATTTACCTGGGATGTTACATCCTTCCCCCCTTTTAGAAATTGCATCCTCGCAATTTTATTCACTTATCAAATAAATGGGGAAATTTATCCCTCATAGAATTTTCAGCATATGGTTTTTTCACTAAACCTTTACCTGGTGACTTAAATTATTCCACAACACTTTCTCTATGTGGTCAAGAATTTGGACTGGTTGTTCTTTATAAGAGATTCTCTTCCAACTGAACTACTTCTGGACTCAAAACATGAGATGGATCTGGCATATACTTTCTCAACATCGAAACATGAAAAACATTGTGTACCTGGGATAAAATTGGAGGTAAACACACTCTATACGCAACTGATCCAACTTTCTCCAGAATTTCATAAGGTCCAATGAACCTCGGACTCAACTTTCCCTTCTTACCAAAACACATCACACTTTTCCATGGAGAAACTTTGAGAAAGACCTGATCACCTACCTCAAAGGAATGATCCTTCCTCCGGTTATCTGCATAACTTTTCTGTCTACTCTGAGCTATTCTCATGTGCTTCTGAATCAACTGAACTTTCTCTACCACCTCTTCTACCAATTCTGGTCCCATAAGCTTCCTTTCACCTACTTCATCCCAAAAATCTAGAGTTCAACAACGCTTTCCATATAATTCCTCAAATGGAGCCATCTGTATACTAGAATGAAAACTGTTATTATATGAAAATTCAACCAAAGAAAGGTGTTGGTCCCAACTTCCGTGATAATCCATCGAGAAAGCACGTAGCATATCCTCCAAGGTCTGAATTGTTCGTTCTGACTACCCATCTGATTGAGGATGAAAAGATGTACTAAAGTTTAATTCAGTACCCAATGACTTCTGAAGGCCTATCCAAAAGTTAGAAGTGAACCTGGGATCATGATCATATACAATAGAGAGGGGAACTCCATGAAACCTGACTATCTCTTTAACATACAACCAAGAAAGTTGATCTAGAGACAAAGTATCTCTAATAGGAAGGAAATGAGCAGATTTATTCAGTCGATCAACTATAACTCAGATTGAATTATTACCTCGAGATGTCTTTGGTAATCCCACAACGACGTCCATGGATATATTTTCCCATTTCTATTCTGTCACCGGTAATGGCTGAAGCATCTCTTTTGGTAACTGCTGCTCTGCTTTAAATTGCTGATAAGTCAAACACTTCACAGTGAAGTCAGCAATATCTCTTTTCATTCCATCCCACCAGAAATACTCATGGAGATCTCTGTACATCTTAGTACTACCAGGATGAACTGAAATTGGAGAACTATGAACTTCACATAACAAATCATTCTTCAACTGTGAATCACAAGGAACCCATAATATTTTTCCAAATCTCAAAACACAATCATTATCAACGTTAAAATCATGAAACTTACCCTTTTGAACCAACAAAACCTTTTTATGCAACTCACTGTCTTCCTTCCGCGCTTGCTTAATTCTATCTGATAGAGATGATTTCACTGACACCTGAAACAAAAAAGAATAATTTCCTGCAACAACAACTTCTATTCCAAAGTTCATCAATTCAAAAACCAAAGGATCTCGTTCCAAACGTAACATGGTTAACGAAGCATTACTTTTTCAACTCAAAGCATCATCCACTTTATATGCTTTTCCCAGATGGTAAAGGATTGTGAAATCATAATCCTTGATTAATTCCAACCATCTCCTCTGTCTCATGTTCAATTCTTTCTGAGTGAATATATAATTCAAACTTTTGTTATCAGTATATATTTCACACTTCACTCCATACAAATGATGCCTCCAAATTTTTAAACAAAAACAACAGAAGCTAATTCCAAATCATGTGTAGGGTAATTTAACTCATGTGGTTTCAACTGACGTAAAGAATAAGCAATTACCTGATCATTTTGCATTAGGACACAACCTATTCCTTTCAAAGAAGCATCACTGTAGATAACAAACTCACCATTTTTGGAAGGCAATGCCAAAACTGGAGCATTCACCAATCTTCTTTTCAATTCCTGAAAACAATCATCACATTCTTTTGTCCATATGAACTTTACAACTTTTCGAGTTAAGTTAGTCATTGGACTAGATAACCATGAAACATTTTCTACAAATCTTCAGTAATAACTTTCCAAACCAAGAAAACTACGAATCTTGATTATATTTTTTGGTCTTGGCCATTCTTCAACAACTTTTGTTTTAGCAGGATCAATAGTTATGCCATTTTTTGAAACAATGTCACCAATTAATGAAATTTGTTGTAACCAAAACTCACACTTGCTGAATTTCCCATAAAGTTTCTTTTCTCTTAAGGTTTGCAAGACTACCCTTAAATGACTTTCATGTTCCTCCTTACTTTTCGAATAAACCAAAATATCATCAATGAACACAACCACAAACATATCCAAGAACTCACGGAAAATTCTATTCATAAGATCCATGAATACAGCAGGTGCATTGGTTAACCCAAAAGGCATAACTAAAAATTCATAATAGACATATCTAGTATGAAAGGAGGTCTTCGGAACGTCTGCTTCCTTTACTTTCAACTGATGGTACCCCGATCTCATGTCAATATTCGAAAAATACTGATCTCCCTGGAGCTGATCAAACAAATCATCGATATAAGGAAAATGATACTTATTCTTAACAGTGATGTTATTGAATGCTCTATAATCAATGAAAAGTCTCATTGAACCTTCTTTCTTTTTGATAAACAAGACAGGAGCACCCCATGGTGACATGCTAGGTCGAATGAAACCTTTATCTAATAACTCCTTAAATTGCTTCTTTAAATCTAAAAGTTCAATTTGAGACATTCGATAAGGGGGTTTTGAAATTGGATTAGCATTAGGAACTAAGTCAACACTAAATTCAACTTTCCGATCAGGTATAATACCAGACAACTCATCAGGAAAAACATCAAGGTACTCATTTACCACTGGCACATCATTAATCTGAACAGTTCCTTTGTTTTCAACAATATGTGCTAGGTAACATTCATTTCCATATTTTACTAGTTTCTATACTTCCTGATATGTTATCAATATCAAGGGTTCATTTTTTTATACAAAATGAAAATCATTCTGAAAAGAAACCTCTTTAGCTCTGCAGTCAATCTTAGCATGATAAACAGAAAGCCAATCCATTCCCAATATAACATCAAACTCTACTAGAGGCAAAACAATAAGGTTTGCAGGTAGATTCTTTCGGCACACAAAGACAAGAATGTTCTTATGTTTTCTTTTTGTCTCAATGTTTCCTCCAGGTGTTTTTACCATAAGTTCAGTATTCATATCATGAGATGGAATTCCCAATTTACTAGAAAACTTCTCAAAAATGAAAGAATGTGTAGACCCTGAATCAAACAACACATTGGCATAATATGAACAAACAAACAATGTACCTGATACTACTTCATTTGATGGCCCGACATCTGCTGAAGTAGTTGAAAAAGATTTCACCACCCCTTTCTACTTGTAGTCCAGTAGCTTTCCTTCGGTTGAGTTCTTTGTTGGACACTCATTTTCATAATGACCCATTTCATTTCACTTAAAACATTTTACTGACTGTAAATCAGATTTCATCCTACCATTACCCTGATCTTTTTTATTACAATTACGAGCCTTATGTCCCATTTTACCACATCGATAGCACTTACCAGAATTCAAAAGACATTCCACATCATGCTTTTTACCACAATTTTCAAAAATTGTAAACTTAAGTTTCTTACCATCAGACTTTTTTGAAGAGTTCTTCCCTTTCGCCTGCCACCTCGACCTCTTATTCTATTGTTTGTCAAAGAATACCTTATCATCAACAAACTCCATTTTTACCTTCTCCGCACAATGAAAAGTTTTTCATAACTTTTGAACTCATGAGAAGCTAAATCCCTTCGATACATTGGCTTTAATCCTGAGTAAAAATGGTTGATTTTACTATCAAGATATCATATAAAATTTGGAGAATACCTTGCCAGTCGAGTGAATTTTTCTTCATAAGTAGCCACTGAGTCATCCTCCGGCCTCAATTCCAGGAATGGTTTTTCCATCCTAAGACAAACCACCTTAGGAAAATATTTCTCAAGAAAAATACCTTTGAATTCATCCTAATCGAGAGCATAAATCTCCTCACTATCCATGATATTTTTCACCATCGACCACCACTGATCAGCTTCACCTTCAAAAATATAAACTGCAAGACTAACTTTTGATGTTATGAACAACCCATGACATCAAAAATATTCTCTAGTGCTTTAATCCACCCTTCTTCTAGCATAGGGTCAGATGATCCTCTGAATGATGGGGGATGTTTCCTCATGAAATGCTCTACTACTGACATGTTACTCTATGGTTGATCTGGCTGATCTCGTACATGGATACCACCACCGTTTATTGCCTGAGTCAACTGTTCCATCACTGCAACAAACTATTCAGTTCCAATTCCGACCATCTTAGGTTTCTGATTTGGAAGGTTGTCTTTCTCATGATGTCTTCCCAACATAGCTTCTGTGTTTCCTCTATGGAAAACCATTCTAAACAAAGAAATATCTTAGGCGAAGCAACATGGTAATCTGTAAATGCTATATGATTTCAATATTAACATAAATTACATTATGGATATTACATTAACAATACCCTAACTCCTAAATTTATCTAAACTGACCTATGATACCAACTATAAGGACCCGACTTTAATCATTACATAATATTGAATTAAATGAATAATTCACCTTGAGGATCTTTTCAGGTTTAGAGTTTTATAGAATTTGGACATAACTGTTACATATCAAAAGATCACAAGGTAGACCTATCTACATAGTTTCCATTTTTTTTTCATAAAATAAAAACTCTTAAAAAAAAGAGTCATGTCTAGTTCTATGTTTTAGACAACACGACTTTTCCATGATCCCATCCTTGACCTTATTCATCTTTAAGTCCTGTGAGAACATTTCAAAACTTGGGAAGAGCATAAAAATCTCAGTAAGGGTTATAAAAAAATGAATGAAAACATTTGTTCTTAATACATACAAAACATGAAATCTTTTAATTACCTTATGAAATCATAAGATTTATGAAAGACACATAGAAATCATAAATCATAAAGGTAACTTGCGGCATCCATACCATATTTACATTGTAGCTATCACAGCTACATAGGGAGTTACTTTGGAATACCCATCACAGTATATTCCATAAATATCATAAGAGAAACATTAACTTTTACCTCCTTCATGTTACCCAATGAATTGGAGAGATATCTCGGGCTCACCCGCCCCAGGTTTATCACGAAACCACTTGTATACGTAAATAATTCCCAAGAACCATAACATGACCATACCACATAACATAAGCATAAAGAAAAGATTACATTCCCACATTGCAATAGAAAAATATCATTTCAAGATATTGAAATAATAAATCCGTTCTCAAAATCATTTTCAAAACCATAATACGTAAAAAGAGTATATGGTATTTATTTTTCCATTTAAAAACATTACGGCTTGTTATGGAAGCCAAAGAACAAATAATACTCGCGGCGGAGGAAAGGTCGTTGTCACCACTTACGTTAAAAAAACATTCCTTTTTGTCATTTAGTATAATGCTTTGTATAAAAGGATCCCCTTTGAATAAAATGAAAATTCAAAGGGGTTTATACACCGTATAAAATAAAGTCTTGTATAAAACTAAAAATTCATCAATGAAAGGAGATTGATACGAAATCCCTTACCTCGCGTCCGACTTGACTCGATCGTTCTTTAACCTCCTGAATAATAAAATAAAGATAATTTATACTCGATTAAGAAACTTTTTGAATTCAATTATTCATTTTATATAACTTATTACCATGTTATAAACATTATGCAATTATTTAAGTTAATAACATTCATTTTGTCGATATTTGGTACTTGAGTAAAAATGAACAACTTATATTTACAAGTTGTCCATGTGGTCAAAGGTTAATTATATCCAGAATGATATTAATGATTTGGATATCACATATATCATATATATCCAGTATATACATGTTTTTATAATAGTACATAACATTTAGAGGTAAGAAATGAAATGCACTGTTCATGGAGACGGTAAGTCGTACGTACGCATGAATGGTACTTTCATTTCTATTTATTATTTTAATGGAAATAAAACACAGTTATATATAGGTATATTATAATTCCTGTATAATATCATATATAATATCATTAACTCTATCCTTTATAAATCCCACATAAGGCATTAATGAATCAAATCACTTTGAGGGGGAAGTAGTCCGCACTTCCTCAAATGAGATTATCGTATTTACCCACTATGGATACCATAAAGGCATGATATAAATGGGAATTACAGAAGCATAAGGAAATCATAAAAATAATATATATCATATATAAATATAGTTCCATCATATCAGCAACCATGAGAGGCGGTAAGATGAAATTGAACAATCATCGTTTCATGAGGCCTTAGTTTTCCATCCACAGAAACATTATGTTCTTCATCCATTAGATGGAGTTTTGTGTAAGTGTAGTTTGAATATTTCTCATAAAAACATCCTAGTATATTGAGGATATTGGTGTTGTTACAAAAGAAAGGGAATAAAATGATTTTAGGTGTCACGACCCGTCCTCGGGGCCCGTGCCGTGACTACCCCAAGCCCGCCTTCCATAGGCCAGGGGCTGATGACTAGCACCAAAGGCATAAAATCCAGATAACTGGGAAGGCATTGCCTTTATAAAAGAAAGAAAGCACCATAGAGTACAAGAGGAAACAAAACACTAAGTACAAAAGAAAAGCTGAAAGTAAATGGGCCAGAATACAAACCCAAAAGAAAGTACAACTACAACTGAACAAGGTACAACAGCAAAAAGACAAACAACTGGAAGAGGGAAGCAGCTCCTGGGTCGTCCTCCTCGGGTCCTACCTGAAGGGTAGGTACAGATAGCCTCCTCCACGCTCTCGTCCGTCAACCTACTCTGTGAGTCGTCTCGTCGCATAGTCCACCTCCGGGTACTGACTCATCGTGTAGTCCACCTCCGGGTACCGACTCGTCGTGTTGTCCACCTCCGGGTACCGACTCGTCGTGTAGTCCACCTCCGGGTACCGTCCAGTCCTCGAACACTCGGCCTCCGTCAGCACTGACCGTCGTCTGAAACCAACACAATGAGGTGCGGGCATAGCCCGTGCAGGGGTGAGTATAACGATACCCAGTAGGGACCCCGAGACCCTCAAGGTCTCACTAAACCAACAGGGATAACCACAAGAAGATCTCAACAGATAACCTCTACTTAGATATATGCCCATACATATACCTAAGTTATCAAGTAACCCATCTCAATCATGAGGAAACACAAGGATTGTGAAATCAACAGATAACCACTAACCAGGTATATGCCCATACATATACCTAAGTTATCAAGTAACCCATCTGAATCATGATGTAAACACAAAGGTCAAAAAGTCTCAGCTCAAACCAGGATTTTCATTATCGAAACCGTAGCTACTGAAGAGCTTCGTCTCTGGAGTGTACAGTGGTCCTGTCACGACTCCGAGGTACTGATCACTAACCTAAGACTGTTGAGGTACTCCTCCTGTCGAGTACTGCGGGTTTGCGGCCAACTACCGGGCGCTCCGTCCGCTGAGGGTCTGTCACCAAATACCGGGCGCTCTCCCTAATAGCCTACATAGGTACTCCTCCGGTCAAGTACCGCGGGTCTGCTGCCAACTACCAGGCGCTCCGTCCGCTGTGGGTCTGCCGCCAAATACCGGGCGCTCCGTCCACTGGGCTAGTCGACTCACTCCAAGTCAAGTCGGTCAAGCAGTCGTCAGGTCTCAGTCGTCTACACGGTCTCCGTACTCCGCTCGCTCGTCTCTGGGACGGTCCGCTCCACGAGCTACAGGTCGATACTCCAAATATCTCAAAGTCCCACAAAGAAGTATCTCAAAGGACCACCTCATCATAGAGGTCTCAACGCAACAGACAACGCGTCAATCGGACGCCCGATTTGTGAGTTATTAGCCTTTTCGTCCCAGGGGCCCGGTTGGTTTCGTGTGCGAACCAATCCGGCCGTAACTCAACTATACCCCGAACACTCATAGGGTATACTCATAGGGACCGTTTCTCAATGAGATCACCAACGCCGCTGACGGTTCGTCAAATGAACGTTCTGTCAGAAAGGTATCAGCTTTTCTGTTCCAGGGGCCCGGGTGGATTTCGGTGCGATCCAACCCGGCCACTATCCAACTGCATCCAAATCTCGGCGAAGGATGCCAAAATTTCTGTGTCATCAACAGGAACTCAACGCAACAGACGGCGCGTCAATCGGACGCCCGATCTGAGAGTTATTGGCTTTTTCGTTCTAGGGGCCCGGTTGGATTTCGGTGCGATCCAACCCGACTGCACTCCGTCGACATCCAAATCTCAAGAAGAGTAAGCCAAAAGATCCGTCTCACTTAGAGGAATTCAACGAAACAGATGGCGTGTCAATCGGACGCCCGGTCTGTTATTTATTGGCCTTTCCGTCTCACACCCACCCTGAGAAACTTCCCAGGAGGTCACCCATCCTGATCACTACTCTAGGCCAAGCACGCTTAACTATGGAGTTTTAACCACGTAGGCTCCCGAAAAGGAAGGTTCACCTTGAGTATAGCATACCGAAACGACCGTCTCGATCCAAGGATCGCGTTGCCGCTGACGGCGAGTCGTTTGGAGGCCCGTAGCCCAAGATACAGGCATTTGACCGAAAGTGGTCCGAAACTGGGGGTCTGGGCCCGGGCCGACCCGGCCCGACCCCCCCTTGGGTCGGCCAAACTGGGTCGACCCGCCCTGGGCGGCGACCCGACCCGATGACCCGGCCCGGCTCGGAAAACCCGGCCCGGCGCGGCGGCGCGGTCCGGCGCGGCGGCGGGAACTGGCACGGCGGCGCGGCCTGGGCGCCGTTCGGGTGCCGCGCGCGGGGGGAAAAGCCCCCCCCCCCCCTTTGAGAACCGCGACCCCTTAATTGGGGCCGCTTTTGAGACCCGGCCGGGGGAAATTAATTCCCCCGGTCTCCACTGTCCGCCCGGCCCGCACTGGCCGGCCGGTTTCGCCAGCAAGGACCGGCGACGGCCGGTCCTTCCTTCGCCGACACCGGCGGCCCGGTGCCGGCCGCCGGTCATCTTGCTCCACTGCGGTCCGGAACTGGCCGCGGCCTATGCCGTCCGGCGCGATGCAACGACATCGCTTCCCTCCGCCGCGGCCCCGCTCCGGCCGCGACGCCTTTGACTTTCTTCGACGTGACGCGACGGCGTCACGTTCTTGGATTTCCTTCCACGGCGCGGCGCGACGGCGCCACGCAATAATTGTCGTGCGATTCCCGCATGGTGCGACGACACCACACAATCCCGTTCCATCCGCAAAGAAACAATTATGGACATAGGAGGGGGGTTCGGCCGTGTTGGTGCGGTCCGGGCCCCCCTCTCGTTAGACAATAACATTTAATCCTTTATCCTCGAAGTTCAACATTCTAGAATCAAGAATGGAAAATAAATAAATAAAATATCAACAATCCCCTACCTCGGATTCAAGTTCGGAGTACGCCAATCAAGCCGTGAAAGACTAGCGTCGCGGAGGTCGGGCGTCGCGGAAATCGAACGTCGTTTCCGTTGACGTCGAGGTGCGTCCGAAGAGGTACGTCGTTGGAGAAGCTTCGTAAGCTGACGGAGATAGTCCGAGGAGGAAACGACGTCTCCTTTCGTTGACACGGGAAGAAGATCGAAGAAGCGGCGTCGTCGATCTTCGGAAACACACTGGCTATGAAGAAGAGAAGCAGCGTTCTTCGTCGGAGCTTAAGTGTTCTTCGTGTTCTTCGTCAAGGTTGAAGAAGATGGAGAGAGCTTCTCAAAATCTCTCAAGGTGGCAAAGGAGACCAACCCAAAATAAAATAAGCTTAAGCCTTATTTTATTTACACAACTAAACATTTGAATTTCAAAAGATAAGAAACGAACCATTAATTCATAGAATTAATTCAATGAAAGAAACAGCTCATTTAATTTACGAAAAAAACGCCCAATTAAATGGTCTGTTAAGAATTTAAGAAAACGCGTCAGTTGACTTTCATAAAGACGGGTTTTCGCGGGTGCGTTACTTAGCGGAAAGAAACGGCGGGCTCGTGCGGGCCCCACCTCACAAATATCCTACCAAAAGGGTAGGATATTTCTGGATAGTACCCTATCCGATTCAACTCAGATTAAGCCGCTTTTAAGTGGCTTCAAGTGGCTTCCAAGTGGCTTAAGTGAAATAAAATAAAGTTGTCGCAAAATTATTTTATTTCTTAACTTTAAGCCCGAAAATTAAAAACCACACCCAAGCAAACGCAACCCTGGAAGAGGCGTTTCTAAGCAATTACCGGTGCTGCGATTCCATCGGTACCCTCAGAATTCGATTCCGAGCACCGGTTCAAAAGTTAGAAAAACCCGCTCGTCCGTTCACTGAACGTACCCGAGCCAAACTTCGGAAATTGATTCCGGGCACACCGGGCCTCGGAATCAGGCTCCGTCAGAAACTGCGTTCTTGTTAAATTCCAAAGAAAATTAAAAAAAAAAATCGTTGGAATTTACGGGTCTTTACATTATTCCCAACACAGGGATTTACGTCCCCATAAAGCTTCACCACAAACTTAGGGAAACAAAGCGGTACTGAGCACGCATCTGAGCCTTCCGCTCCCATGTGCTCACCTGGAGGTTCCTGCGCTGCCAAAGAAAGTGCACAAGAGGAATCGACCGTCCTCCTAGGATCTTCTCCTGTCGATCCTCGATCCCAACAGGAACCTCCGTAGAAGACACTAATCGCCACCGTCCAGATCCTCATGGTCGATGATATGCGAAGGGGTCAAGAACGTATCTCCTCAGTTGGGATACGTGGAAAACGTCGTGCACCTAGTGCAACTGAAGTGGATGGGCCAAACGGTAAACCACCTCGCCTACCCAGCTGAGGGCCTAGAAAGGTCCGTTGAACCTCAAAGATAACTTGCCTCCCTGGCCACATCTCCGTAAACCTTGTCGAGGTGAGACCCGTAAGAAGATGTGGTCGTCATCCTCGAACTCCAGAGGTCTCCATTTCTGTTAGAACTGAAACTCAAAACGACTGCTACTACGAGGGTAAGGTTGACCGACTCAAGAGTGATCTGTCGCACCCTCCTGTGCAAGAGTTACCCTGCACTGCCTGGGGTTTCCTTTTCCGCCGACCAAGGAAAACCCATCCCGACGTTTGCCTAAAACCGTCAATTTGAGTATGAACAGTTATTGCCCATTCCATACTCAAACTAACGTCGTAAGGCCTCGACGCTGCCACCAAGAGATTCCAACCAGAACTCTCGCCTCGAGGGTCTGACCACACCGCCGGTGTAAGTGTGATTATCGAGTCTCCTCCCAAGGTATCTCCAGACGTGAGGGTCAAGTCCACGGCTTACCGGAAACTCTAGTTCTGGAACAAGATTTGTGAAAGCAAGGAATGATTCATATCGACGTCTGTTACTACAACAGCTAGTAGTGGACACAGACTGTCCCTTGAATCATTTCTAGAGCCATTGGGTCACACTCCTTGACCGCATGCAGCCGCACTCTTCCTCCGCCCTCCAGCTCCCTGAGCCTGGCGGGAATAACTAAGGCGGGTGGTTGTAGCATGTTAAGATGTACACCACCTCATGCTTCTCTCCTAGATCTGCCTCCACGTCTGCCGCTTCGCAGACTCATCTCTATTTAAAGCTACCTCTTCTTGAAACATTTAACACGCCCGAGTCTCTAAGACTGACACCGGTTCCTTGTTTCTTACTGCACTGTGCAGTTTTCATCCGCTCCTGGATGAACTGAACCTCCTTTAGTCTCACAAGAGCTGCTATGATTTCTTCTTTGCCGATAAGAGAAATCTGGTCTCATCCCCTGGATGGACCACATTCGTTGCCTAATACAGTCAATCCTGACATAAATGATGCATTCATGCCATGGATGACGTCGTAAGGCCTCGACGCAACTACTAAGAGATACAACTGTCACTCTCGCCTCCAAGGGTCGAGTCACACTGTCGGCATCAGTGTGAGGTCACTGGGTCTCCTCCAGTAGGAATCTCAAAAGTGAGGGTCAAGTCAACAGTTTAACCGGGACCACTCAGTATCAACCAAACAAAAAGGACAGGAAAACAAACAAAGATAAGTGTCTTTTTTATTATTGCAGCTCATAGTACAAAGACACGAATACAAAAGCATCATGGAACTAGAAGTACAAAGGACGTATCTACTAGTTCTGCTCCTGTCCACCTGCTCCAGGAGCTCTACTGCCTCGGTGGATCCCCCAAAGCCTGCGGATCAACTATACGAGGAGTCAGACAGTCACATGCCAGATGAACCTTTCCGCCGCACGAGTAACAAAGTCTGCTTCTGGCACGCCTGGCTCTGACCCTACCCCGGGTGCCCCGCACCACCGGTCCTAAAACCCGAGATTGCCCAACTACTGGTCCGGTCCTCCTGGACCACTGCACCATCTGTCTACTGCCCACAGATGACTCGGCAACTGATCGAAAACCCTGTGGCAAAGGCAGAAGCTCTTGTACACACTCGGGGTGTAGAGATACTGGCACAAACTCCACCCTGAAGAAGGTCTCGAAGTCTTCCCATGCGAAGTTCATCCCGTCGCAAAACTGAAACAAGTGGCTCCACCACCTACCTGCTGCTGCCTGAAGGAGGATGGTAGCAAAGATCACCATGAAGTCTGTCGGCGTCCCCACTATCCTGAAGACTCCCACTATAGCCTCCACCCAATCCTCAGCCACCTGCGGGTCCGTCTCCCCCATGAACCTGGGTGGCCTCTGGCTCTGGAACTCGTGCAGCGCGCTCAATCGTCGTGCATCGCCTACTGCTGGGGATGGTGGCATCGGTGGCCCAATGGGTAGTAGTACCACTAGTGCCTCCGCTGGTGCCTCAACTGCAAGAGGGCCCTGTACCGAAGCCTCGTCACTCGACAGGCTGTCAGCACGCACATCCCTCTGGGCTCTAGCTGGTCGTTCGAGAAAAGGCATCCTGAAAGAAACAACGTGACACAGTCAAAAGATTATACATGGTGAGCTGACCTGGTTTGAGCTGACATTTAAATAAAACTTCTGGAAAACACACACGCAATCAGTGTTTTCGTGCACAAAGTCGGAAACCAGTTTTCAGGGTCCTGGTGTATGGATACGTCGGCCGCCCGCACCAACACTGGACTCCCTGAACTGAAAACCACACTCGGTACTCTTAACACTATTGCTTCACAGAGGTAAACATCATAGTTATAAGTTCTGCGGTAGAACCGAACTCCTCTGATACCAATTTATCATGACCCGTCCTCGGGGCCCGTGCCGTGACTACCCCAAGCCTGCCTTCCATAGGCCAGGGGCTGGCGACTAGCACCAAAGGCGTAAAATCCCGATAACTGGGAAGGCATTGCCTTTATAAAAGAAAACAAGCACCACAGAGTACAAGCGGAAACAAAACACTAAGTACAAAAGAAAAGCTGAAAGTAAATGGGCCAGAATACAAACCCAAAAGAAAGTACAACTACAACTGAACAAGGTATAATAGCAAAAAGACAAACAACTGGAAGAGGGAAGCAGCTCCTGGGTCGTCCTCCTCGGGTCCTACCTGAAGGGTAGGTACAGACAGCCTCCTCCACGCTCTTGTCCGTCAACCTCCTCTGTGAGTCGTCTCGTCGCGTAGTCCATCTCCGGGTACTGACTCGTCATGTAGTCCACCTCCGGGTACCGACTCGTCGTGTAGTCCACCTCCGGGTACCGACTGTAACACCCCAAGATTTCATAGTGTGTTATTTCTTCAAAATAATTCAATAACTTGCACTACACGCAACACCGAGTTCAATCACACCTTGACTTACAAAAAAAAGCCATTAAAATAGGTCACGAATAGTATTAACTAAATTTTAAACTTTATATAATCCTTATAATTTTAGAATCCATATTATGAGTTTCTTAGTCATAATGCAAGAACAGATTCATTTTCAGTATTGCACTTTTGTCAACTTTTAATAGTGAAATTTTTTTAAATACAATATTTTAAACTTTTTGACTAAATGGAGACATCAAAAAAATTTTAAAATGAAACATCCCAAGCTTCCACGGTATGCTTTCCTTTGAATAAAACAGTAGCGTGTGTTGTACGCAACTTCGAGTTTTAACACACACCACAACCGATCAAACTAGCCATTATGAATAGTAATACCTACTTTTTAAAATTATATATATTTTATATTTCAAAATGTACTTCATTTTTGGATTCGGAATATCTAATTTAGCCTAAGGTGAAATTTTGGTACTTTTCGGATAACTTTCATATTTTGATGAATAGTGAAAATTACTAAATTTTAATTAAAAACAACTTTTTTAATCAAAATAATTAATAGTGATAAATTATGAATTTTAGTAGTTTTAAAGTATATTTAGAATATATTTTTACCATTTAATATAATGTTGGTCATTGGACATAATTTTACAATTAAACCGAACATAAACAAGTGTCAATCTTTTGATAGTTATTATCTCTTAAAAACACGCTTTTTGTTTTGACAGCGGGAATTAATTTTAAATTAATTTCTGCCACTTCTGTGTTTTGAATTTAGGAAAATGGATTCCATATTTGGAATCAGGATGTTCAAATTGTGTAAATATGTAACTTTTATTTTTAGACATTTTGAATAATTACTGCAGTAAATATTTTATTTACCATGGTTAAGGGTAAATCCGGTAAATAAGGGTTAAAAAAATAATATTATAATAATACTAAATTACCCTAAAACATGTCTTAACCCTATTGGTTGATACATGGTCGACCATGGGCATCTTTGGGTCGATTTTGGGACCCCATGGATCCACTTGTAAGTGATAATGACACTTTATTTTAATTAAGTTAAAATGAATACAAAAATGACACAAGCATATATCTTTTAGAAAACCAATTTTTACATAGGTTTATATATGTTGGATTTTCGATTATAAATATTCATTAGAAAGATAAAAAGATTTCCTACATAATGATATTTTATTTATAATTTTTGGACATTAAATAATTTATTTTATTTATGACACAATGATGATGCAGTAATTACTATAATAGTGAAAAATTAAAATAATTGATATTATAAATACCCAAATAAATAAAATATGAAACTTTTAATGAATTAAACTAATTTTATAGGATAATAGGATATATTAGGATTGATTTAATTGACTTTTTTCGAAGTAATCAATCTTTTATGAGTTTCACAAAAATCAACTATTGAATAGTGTCAAAATTGACATAAAAGAGTTCTTAAAACAAATATTATATTATTAATTGATATTAAATTCCTAAAAATCTAAGGTTCGGCCAAGAGACTTATATCATGATAGGTTCATCATTAATGGACCACTTGGGGGTCTCTTGTATGTATATAGTAAGTTTATTAACCATATTATATAAAAATACAAAGAGACATTGTAAAAGTGAAACTAATTAACTTAGAGTTAATACTTAAAGATAAGGTTAATATAAGTACCCAAACCTTTCTAAATTATATTGGTTGAGTTGTTTTCGACCCATACCCACCTTAAACTTTTAATAATCAACTTTGGATCCATTATAAACCGAATATGAATTTATTATAAATTAATATTTCTAGCTTTTCCAAAGGTGCCCCTCACCCCTCTTATAAAAGGGCACTCCTCCTTCTCATTTCTTCACACCTTCAAAGCCTTTTGGTTCGGCCAAACTCTGCCCAAATACTCTCCCAACATCCCTCACTACAACCTAGAGGCCTTAGTTTGATCAGAAAGCCAACCTAAGGAGCCCTTTTGATCAAATCAAAAGTAAGAACCCGAAGAAGAGGAGGTTAACCTACCCCAACCAAGGAAAAGTACAAGGTAAGGGATTTTCTTATCTCACATTCAATTCCGTGAGATTTCCATTATTCGCCACTAAATTATTGAAAGTGGTGTATTGTGTACTGGAATTTGATATATATTATCATGATTATCTTTATATTCATGTTATTCTGTAAATAATTTGGTGGTTATTAACTTTTGGCCATACGACTCATTTGATTAATGTGGTAAGGGGTTTTCATCTCACTCTTCATTTCCGTGAGATTCATGCCATATTTACACTATTATCTTTTGTGTGGTGTATGTACTGCCCATAATTTTATTCTTTGTGTAATACAATTTACCTTATGTGTATTTACATTTTCATTGTATGATACCTCTTTCATGGGTTGTAAGTTTCATAAGTTACCAAATTGATAAGGGTTTACTTCACAATCTCTTTAATATCCGAGGTTGTCTTTACGTAAGTATCTACAGGGACATATTTACTATCCATGTCCATATTTCATAAAATAGTTTTCAAAGGGATTATTTCTAAGGGAACTTTTACTAAAACATCATTTTAGATGTTTTAAATATTTATTCTTCTAAATCATCCTCATTTATGTCCACGTTTTCAAAATGGTTTGTAAGGATTTATTTATATAAAAATGAATGTTTTAAAAGTGTTAATTCCATTCAAAAGTTTCAAAGTGGTATGGGACACTTTGATTCAAAAATGTATTTAAATGACTTACTTTCTAAATTGTGTAACATTAAAATGTTTTCATGAAAAAGGGATATTTCTCTCAATAATTTTTTAAAAAACATTTTCATCTATGTCAACATCCTTTGATGGATTTTAAGATTATTTGAAGTTGATTTATTATGATTTAAAACTTCCATATTGTAATGAAGTTTTGTGATATGTTTGACTGTAGATGTGTCATTTATATAACATTCATGGTTTATGAGTAAAGTATTGACATTTCGTATGCTACTTCCAATAAGAATGTTTATGTTATATTTCAACCTTTACTTCATATGAATGTGTTGGAAAAGTATGTTCCAGGTTGGGGACTGGTTAAAGTAAGCCCTCCAGGTTGGGGACTGGTAAAAGTAAGCCCTCCAGGTTAGGGACTGGTAAAAGTAAGCCCTCCGGTTTGGTCTCCGGTTATTAGAGGCACTCCGGGTTGGTGTCCGGTTATTAGAGGCACTCCGGGTTGGGTTCCGGTTACAGTTAGCCCCAAGGTCTTGGGACGAGGCCTTGAAAAGAAATTAAAGTTTAGCATTATGCATTCCATCATTATGAAAGTGGTTATTGATTTTTCATGTGATTATTAGATTAGTAGAATATCCATGTGAATAAGTAAATGGCATTATTTCATTTTACTTTTGCCATACTATGTTGAAGTTCAAGTTTAAAAGGATTTTGTTTTAGTAATGCATTGCCTTAAATGTTTATGCTTATTTTGAATGTTCCGCTATATTGTTATCCTTACTGGGCATTTGAGCTCACCCCTTTTCTATGTTTTATTTTCCCCAGGATGTGAAGAAGTAAGTTATGAATGACCTGTAGGGATATTATGAGGGGATAATAGTGTGGACTGTGGAGACATTATGTTGTTGTAGTAGTTTTTCATTTTATGATGTAATGTAAAACTTATGAATATATCTAGTGTTTCCAAGGCTACTAAACCAATCGGTCTTTCGAGATTTGATCTTTCTTGTGATCAGACCAATGTTATGTAATAATGCACCGACTCTGGGTAACTAGGGTCGGGGCGTTACAGTTGGTATCAGAGGAAGTTTAGTACAAACCTTGGTAGCTAGATTTAGATAAACTCTGATTAGAGCACGTAGACCTAAGATGAACTTTGAGGATTAGTATAAAAGAACTTCCTAGAATTTTGGTATTGTGGAGGTTTTGTGAGTTTTTCGAGCAATACATCCCTGTCTGGATACGAGCAGGTAGAGGCGGCTCTAGCACAGATGTACCTAGGGGTAAAACCCGAAAACACCGCTTTGAGCTAGAATCGAACGGGAACTGGTGCACGACAATGGTCCTTGCTGCACTCTTGGTTACGACACTCCTGGGGGATATGCTTAGGATAACTCTCATTTTCCTTACAAATCATTATGAAGGGTTTATGAGTATATAAATCCTCAAAGGAGACATTTTTATGATTATGGATTATATCCATAAATAGTTCAATTTATGTTAAGTTTTTTATAAGTATGGGATTATGTATTTTGATTCATAAACTGATATAGTGTATGCCATTGTTTAGAAATGGCGCCCAGTAGAAGGAATGAGAACTCCAGAAATGCACATGATCCAAAGAGAAGGAAGGATCATATCTTTCATGATCTTAAGCTAGAATTTATAAGGGAAATAGTCTCCCATGTATTATCATCATATGAAGAAATAATATCATGTGTTGATAAGATAAGTAAAGATTTTACTGAGTCCTATGGCTTTGAAGGGAAGTAAGAGAAGAAAAGGATGTAAGAGAGAAAGATGGATAAAGGAAAGAGGGAAAAGAAGAATTTTCCCATATGTGATAACTATGGAAAGAAACACCCTGGAACTTGCCTGAAAGGAATGGGAGTTTGTTATAAGTGTGGAGGAAAAGAGCACAAAGTATGTGACTGCAAGGGTAAGAAAATGGTTTCAAATGTACAATGCTTCATTTTCAAGGAGTTTGGACACTACGCGAACCTATGTCCCAGTCATCAGACTATGCCGCAAATGATGTTATTGGATAATAATCAAGTTATGATTCTACCACATATGAAGAGGAATGATTAGAGTTCTTATGTTGATTATGTCAATTGAGTGTTGTATCAACAATGTACTTGTTATAATAATTATGGAGTATATAAGGATTGTACTGCAGTACTATTTCATTAAGGACTTGAGATTGTGTGGAACAAAGAAAAGTGACTCAATAGCAGGACAATTTTTGGAAAATATATGGTTGAGAGAATGATAAATCATAATATAGTTCTGATACTGAGGTAGTGATTTTGGAATAATATGTGATTGTTTTGGATAAATTATATTGGATATTCTTGACTACCTTGGAACTGATTAATGATTTGTATATTCCATCATTGTTGGGATTTAAAACATTTTTGGATTAATCCAGCATTCTATATGGAATAAGGGAGCATGAATGTAATCAATAAGGAATATGGTAATACATGATGAAGGTATTTATATGCTATTACGGGGTAAAAAGGATCTATATTATGTTTACCTTCCTTATAAATGTTGGACTGTGAGTTTGGACAGAAGTATTTTGGATAGTTCTAGTTTGGATTATTTTGGATTGCCATAAAAGGACAACCCGGAGGTCGGGCGGCAACCCGTCACGTCCGGCAAGGCTGTAAGACTTGAACCCGCAACCGAAGGGCGACAAGGGTGTATCACCTACCACTGGCCCACGAGATATCCTGGATTAAATAATGTAGTTTTTATTAAAAGATCTTGTAGATGAATTATAAATTCGTTTATTTTGGAACCCTATACTAATAGTGTAAATAGAATTTTTTACATTCTATTATCTTTTAGAGTGAAAGATGAGTTTGTGGTAGAAATTTATTAATGGATAAAACTCTAATTATAAAGTAAGTATATCTTCTTATGATCTTAGCCAATATCATAAATAAATTCCTCAACATTAAGAAAAGCAACTTAGAACAAAAATGTTTTCCTAGATGATACCTTAAATCATCACTAATTTATGGCTTTGGGATTGTTGGCCTTTTCATAGCCATGTTCTCTACCACTCTCCATCAGATAATTGATGGTTAGATTTTTCTTCCATATCCATATTTTCCTACATGGAACCCTAGTATGTGTTATTTTCGGTAATCTTCATACTTTCGACTCTTTATTTTAAATAGAGGCCTCATTAATTCATTTTTCGATGCGGGATTTCAACTAAGATATTTTGAAACGTCAAAAATGTGTTATCCTAATACCCTATGTTTTGTTGAACCGATGGTATTTCAAATCATCATAGATTGATGAATTTAAGGACCTCAATTTTACACTTGTTTGTGATTGATGACCTCAATCACTACCTATAAATATTTACGTTTTTCCTCCAATTATATGTCTCTAATTGCCACCAATATTCTCCTAATCGAGATCATAATTTGGTAGTGACCCTTTGATTTCTCTTTTCCTCATATTAAGACTAAATTTTAGTAACCGAATTTTCGATGTGGGTTTTCCCACAAATATATTTTCTATTTTCAACCTTTTATTTTCGAAGAACAATTTCAAATTGCGAGGACGCAATTTATTGAAGGAGGGGAGAATGTAACACCCCAAGATTTCATAGTGTGTTATTTCTTCAAAATAATTCAATAACTTTTACTACACGCAACACCGAGTTCAATCACACCTTGACTTACAAAAAAAAGCCATTAAAAGAGGTCATGAATAGTATTAACTAAATTTTAAACTTTATATAATCCTTATAATTTTAGAATCCATATTATGAGTTTCTTAGTCATAATGCAAGAACAGATTCATTTTCAGTATTGCACTTTTATCAACTTTTAATAGTGAAAACTTTTTAAATAAAATATTTTAAACTTTTTGACTAAATGGAGACATCAAAAAAATTTAAAATGAAACATCCCAAGCTTCCACGGTATGCTTTCCTTTGAATAAAACAGTAGTGTGTGTTGTACGCAACTTCGAGTTTTAACACACACCACAACCGATCAAACTAGCCGTTATGAATAGTAATACCTAATTTTTAAAATTATATATATTTTATATTTCAAAATGGACTTCATTTTTGGATTCGTAATATCTAATTTAGCCTAAGGTGAAATTTTGGTACTTTTCGGATAACTTTCATATTTTGATGAATAGTGAAAATTACTAAATTTTAATTAAAAACAACTTTTTTAATCAAAATAATTAATAGTGATAAATTATGAATTTTAGTAGTTTTAAAGTATATTTAGAATATATTTTTACCATTTAATATAATTTTGGTCATTGGACATAATTTTACAATTAAACCGAACATAAACAAGTGTCAATCTTTTGATAGTTATTATCTCTTAAAAACACGCTTTTTGTTTTAACAGCGGGAATTAATTTTAAATTAATTTCTGCCACTTCTGTGTTTTGAATTTAGGAAAATGGATTCCATATTTGGAATCAGGATGTTCAAATTGTGTAAATAGGTAACTTTTATTTTTAGACATTTTGAATAATTACTGCGGTAAATATTTTATTTACCATGGTTAAGGGTAAATCCGGTAAATAAGGGTTAAAAAAATAATATTATAATAATACTAAATTGCCCTAAAACGTGTCTTAACCCTATTGGTTGATACATGGTCGACCATGGGCATCTTTGGGTCGATTTTGAGACCCCATGGATCCATTTGTAAGTGATAATGACACTTTATTTTAATTAAGTTAAAATGAATACAAAAATGACACAAGCATATATCTTTTAGAAAACCAATTTTTACATTGGGTTATATATGTTAGGTTTTCGATTATAAATATTCACTAGAAAGATAAACAGATTTACTACATAATTATATTTTATTTATAATTTTTAGACATTAAATAATTTATTTTATTTATGACACAATGATGATGCAGTAATTACTATAATAGTGAAAAATTAAAATAATTGATATTATAAATACCCAAATAAATATAATATGAAACTTTTAATGAATTAAACTAATTTCCTAGGATAATATGATATATTAGGATTGATTTAATTGACTTTTTTCGAAGTAATCAATCTGCTATGAGTTTCACAAAAATCAACTATTGAATAGTGTCAAAATTGACATAAAAGAGTTCTTAAAACAAATATTATATTATTAATTGATATTAAATTCCTAAAAATCTAAGGTTCGGCCAAGAGACTTATATCATGATAGGTTCATCATTAATGGACCACTTGGGGGTCGCTTGGATATATATAGTAAGTTTATTAACCATATTATATAAAAATACAAAGAGACATTGTAAAAGTGAAACTAATTAACTTAGAGTTAATACTTAAAGATAAGGTTAATATAAGTACCCAAACATTTCTAAATTCTATTGGTTGAGTTGTTTTCGACCCATCCCCACCTTAAACTTTGAATAATCAACTTTGTATCCATTAGAAACCGAATATGAATTTATTATAAATTAATATTTCTAGCTTTTCCAAAGGTTCCCCTCACCCCTCTTATAAAAGGGCACTCCTCCTACTAATTTCTTCACACCTTAAAAGCCTTTTGGTTCGGCCAAACTCTACCCAAATACTCTCCCAACATCCCTCACTACAACCTAGAGGCCTTAGTTTGATCAGAAATCCAACCTAAGGAGCCCTTTTGATCATATCAAAAGGAAGAACCCGAAGAAGAGGAGTTTAACCTACCCCAACCAAGGAAAAGTACAAGGTAATGGATTTTCTTATCTCACATTCAATTCCGTGAGATTTCCATTATTCGCCACTAAATTATTGAAAGTGGTGTATTGTGTACTGGCATTTGATATATATTATCATGATTATCTTTATATTCATGTTATTCTGTAAATAATTTGGTGGTTATTAACTTTTGGCCATACGACTCATTTGATTAACGTGGTAAGGGGTTTTCATCTCACTCTTTATTTCCGTGAGATTCATGCCATATTTCCACTATTATCTTTTGTGTGGTGTATTTACTGCCCATAATTGTATTCTTTGTGTAATACACTTTACCTTATGTGTATTTACATTTTCATTGTATGATACCTCTTTCATGGGTTGTATGTTTCATAAGTTACCAAATTGATAAGGGTTTACTTCACAATCTCTTTAATATCCGAGGTTGCCTTTACGTAAGTATCTACAGGGACATATTTACTATCCATGTCCATATTTCATAAAAGAGTTTTCAAAGGGATTATTTCTAAGGGAACTTTTACTAAAACATCATTTTAGATGTTTTAAATATTTATTCTTCTAAATCATCCTCATTTATGTCCACGTTTTCAAAATGGTTTGTAAGGATTTATTTATATGAAAATGAATGTTTTAAAAGTGTTAATTCCATTCAAAAGTTTCAAAGTGGTATGGGAAACTTTGATTCAAAAATGTATTTAAATGCCTTACTTTCTAAATTGTGTAACATTAAAATGTTTTCATGAAAAAGGGATATTTCTCTCAATAATTTTTAAAAAAACATTTTCATCTATGTCAACATCCTTTGATGGATTTTAATATTATTTGAAGTTGATTTATTATGATTTAAAACTTCCATATTGTAATGAAGTTTTGTGATATGTTTGACTGTAGATGTGTCATTTATATAGCATTCATGGTTTATGAGTAAAGTATTGACATTTCGTATGCTAGTTCCAATAAGAATGTTTATGTTATATTTCAACCTTTACTTCATATGAATGTGTTGGACAAGTATGTTCCAGGTTGGGGACTGGTTAAACTAAGCCCTCCAGGTTGGGGACTGGTAAAAGTAAGCCCTCCAGTTTAGGGACTGGTAAAAGTAAGCCCTCCGGTTTGGTCTCCGGTTATTAGAGGCACTCCGGGTTGGTGTCTGGTTATTAGAGGCACTCCGGGTTGGTGTCCGGTTATTAGAGGCACTCCGGGTTGGGTTCTGGTTACAGTTAGCCCCAAGGTCTTGGGACGAGGCCTTGAAAAGAAATTAAAGTTTAGCATTATGCATTCCATCATTATGAAAGTGGTTATTGATTTTGCATGTGATTATTCGATTAGTAGAATATCCATGTGAATAAGTAAATGGAATTATTTCATTTTACTTTTGCCATACTATGTTGAAGTTCAAGTTTAAAAGGCTTTTGTTTTAGTAATGCATTGCCTTAAATGTTTATGCTTATTTTGAATGTTCCGCTATATTGTTATCCTTACTGGGCATTTGAGCTCACCCCTTTTCTATGTTTTATTTTCCCCAGGATGTGAAGAAGTAAGTTATGAATGACCTGTAGGGATATTATGAGGGGATAATAGTGTGGACTATGGAGACATTATGTTGTTGTAGTAGTTTTTCATTTTATGATGTAATGTAAAACTTATGAATATATCTAGTGTTTCCAAGGATACTAAACCAATCGGTCTTTCGAGATTTGATCTTTCTTGTGATCATGCCAATGTTATGTAATAATGCACCGACTCTGGGTAACTAGGGTCGGGGCGTTACACCGACTCGTCGTGTAGTCCACCTCCGGGTACCGTCCAGTCCTGGAACACTCGGCCTCCATCAGCACTGCCCGTCGTCTACAACCAACACAACGAGGTGCGGGCATAGCCCATGCAGGGGTGAGTATAACGATACCCAGTAGGGACCCCAAGACCCTCAAGGTCTCACTAAACCAACAAGGATAACCACAAGAAGATCTCAACAGATAACCTCTACTTAGATATATGCCTATACATATACCTAAGTTATCAAGTAACCAATCTCAATCATGAGGAAACACAAGGATTGTGAAATCAACGGATAACCACTACCCAGGCATATGCCCATACATATACCTAAGTTATCAAGTAACCCATCTTAATCATGAGGTAAACACAAAGGTCAAAAAGTCTCAGCTCAAACCAGGATTTTCATTATCGAAACCGTAGCTGCTGAAGAGCTCCGTCTCTGGAGTGTACAGTGGTACTATCACGACTCCGAGGTACTGCTCACTAACCTAAGACTGCTGAGGTACTCCTCCTGTCGAGTACTGTAGGTTTGTGGCCAACTACCGGGTGCTCCGTCCGCTGAGGGTCTGTCGCCAAATACCGGGCGCTCTCCCTAATAGCCTACAGAGGTACTCCTCCGGTCGAGTACCGCGGGTCTGCTGCCAACTACCAGGCGCTCCGTCCGCCGTGGGTCTGCCGCCAAATACCGGGCGCTCCGTCCACTGGGCTAGTCGACTCACTCCAAGTCAAGTCGGTCAAGCAGTCGTCAGGTCTCGGTCGTCTACACGGTCTCCGTACTCCGCTCGCTCGTCTCTAGGAGGGTCCTCTCCATGAGCTACAGGTTGATACTCCAAGTATCTCAAAGTCCCACAAAGAAGTATCTCAAAGGACCACCTCGTCATAGGGGTCTCAACGCAACAGACGACGCGTCAATCGGACGCCCGGTCTGTGAGTTATTAGCCTTTTCGTCTCAGGAGGCCTGTTTGGTTTCGTGTGCGAACCAGTCTGGCCGTAACTCAACTATACCCCGAACACTCATAGGGTATACTCATAGGGACCGTTTCTCAACGAGATCACCAACTCCGCTGACGGTTCGTCAAACGAACGTTCTGTCAGAAAGGTATCGGCTTTTCTGTTCCAGGGGCCCGGGTGGATTTCGGTGCGATCCAACCCGGCCACTATCCAACTGCATCCAAATCTCGGTGAAGGATGCCAAAAGTTCTGTATCATCAACAGGAACTCAACGCAACAGATGGCGCGTCAATCGGACGCCCGGTCTGAGAGTTATTGGCTTTTTCGTTCCAGGGGCCCGGTTGGATTTCGGTGTGATCCAACCCGACCGCACTCCGTCGGCATCCAAACCTCGAGAGGAGTAATCCAAAAGACCCGTCTCACTTAGAGGAATTCAACGAAACAGACGGCGCGTGAATCGGACGCCCGATCTGTTATTTATTGGCCTTTCCGTCTCACACCCACCCTGGGAAACTTCCCAGGAGGTCACCCATCCTGATCACTACTCTAGGCCAAGCACGCTTAACTATGGAGTTTTAACCACGTAGGCTCCCGAAAAGGAAGGTGCACCTTGAGTATAACATACCGAAACGACCGTCTCTATCCAAGGATCGCGTTGCCGCTGACGGCGAGTCGTTTGGAGGCCCGTAGCCCAAGATACAAGCATTTGACCGAAAGTGGTCCGAAACTGGGGGTCTGGGCCCGGGCCGACCCGGCCAGACCCCCCCCCTTGTGTCGGCCGAACCGGGTCGACCCGCCCCGGGCGGCCACCCGGCCCGACGACCCGGACCGACTCGGAAAACCCGGCCCGGCGCGGCGGCGCAGGCCGGTGCGGCGGCGCGGTCCGACGCGGAGGCACGGTTCGGCGCGGCGGCGCGGACCGGCACTGCGGCGCGGCCTGGGCGCCGTTCGGGTGCCGCGCTCGGGGGGCAAAGCCCCCCCCTTTGAGAACCACGACCCCTTAATTGGGGCCGTTTTTGAGACCCGGTCGGGGGAAATTAATTCCCCCGGTCTCCACTGTCCGGCCGGCCCGCACTGGCCGGTCGGTTTCGCCAGCAAGGACCGGCGACAGCCGGTCCTTCCTTCGTCGACACTGGCAGCCCGGTGCCGGCCGCCGGTCATCTTGCTCCGCCGCGGCCCGGAACCGGCCGCGGCCTATGCCGTCCGGCGCGATGCAACAACATCGCTTCCCTCTGTCGTGGCCCCGCTCCGGCCGCGACGCCTTTCACTTTCTTCGACGCGACGCGACGACGTCGCGTTCTTGGATTTCCTTCCACGGCGCGGCGCGACGGCACCGCGCAATAATTGCCGTGTGATTCCCACGTGGTGCGACGGCACCACGCAATCCCGTTCCATCCGTAAAGAAACAATTATGGACATAGGAGGGGGGTTCGGCCGTGTTGGTGCGGTCCGGGCCCCCCTCTCGTTAGACAATAACATTTAATCCTTTATCCTCGATGTTCAACATTCTAAAATCAAGAATGGAAAATAAATAAATAAAATATCAACAATCCCCTACCTCGGATTCAAGTGCGGAGCACGCCAATCAAGCCGCGGAAGACTAGCGTCGCGGAGGTCGGGCGTCGCGGAAATCGAACGTCGTTTCCGTTGACGTCGAGGTGCGTCCGATGAGGTACGTCGCTGGAGAAGCTTCGTAAGCTGACGGAGATAGTCCGAGGAGGAAACGACATCTCCTTTCATTGACACGGGAAGAAGATCGAAGAAGCGGCGTCGTCGATCTTCGGAAACACACTGGCTACGAAGAAGAGAAGCGACGTTCTTTGTCGGAGCTTAAGTGTTCTTCGTGTTCTTCGTCAAGGTTGAAGAAGATGTAGAGAGCTTCTCAAAATCTCTCAAGGTGGCAAAGGAGACCAACCCAAAATAAAATAAGCTTAAGCCTTATTTTATTTACACAACTAAACATTTGAATTTCAAAAGATAAGAAACGAACCATTAATTCGTAGAATTAATTCAACGAAAGAAATAACTCATTTAATTTACGAAAAAAAACGCCCAACTAAATGGTCTGTTAAGAATTTAAGAAAACGCGTCAGTTGACTTTCATAAAGACGAGTTTTCGCAGGTGCGTTACTTAGCGGAAAGAAACGGCGTGGCTCGTGTGGGCCCCACCTCACAAATATCCTACCAAGAGGGTAGGATATTTCTGGATAGTACCCTATCCGATTCAACTCAGATTAAGCCGCTTTTAAGTGGCTTCAAGTGGCTTCCATGTGGCTTAAGTGAAATAAAATAAAGTTGTCGCAAAATTATTTTATTTCTTAACTTTAAGCCCGAAAATTAAAAACCACACCCGAGCAAATGCAACTCCGGAAGAGGCGTTTCTAAGAAATTACCGGCGCTGCGATTCCATCGGTGCCCTCAGAATTCGATTCTGAGCACCGGTTCAAAATTTAGAAAACCCCGCTCGTCCGTTCTATGAACGTACCCGAGCCAAACTTCGTAAATTGATTCCGGGCACACCGGGCCTCGGAATCAGGCGCCGTCAGAAACTGCGTTCTTGTAAAATTCCAAATAAAATTAAGAAAAAAATTTCCTTGGAATTTACGGGTCTTTACATTAGGGGTTGGAGAAGTAAAATAAAAGAAAACAATTTAAGAGAAACTGTTACCTTTAATTTGGGTAACTTCCTTTGGTTTGAACCAAAAGTACTTCTTGAAGGGCCTTATGCCTAAGTTAAGGCTTCTAGGAGTAGGAGAGGGATGTTTATAGCTTAATTGGTCAGAGGTTGGAGGAGACAAATGGCTTGATAGGTGTGAGGAATTGGTTAGAAGTGGTCTCCTTTTGTAAGGGGGAGGAGGGGCTCTTTAGGAAAGTGTGAAACTATTATTTTATAATATATTGATATTCGGTTTCTAATGGTCAAAAAATCATTAAGGTCGAAGATAAGATGAATCATGGTTGAAATAAAATCATAAAATCATAATTGGACATGTTTTGAATAATATTTTAATCATTATAATCTTATTTATTTTAATCATTTATTAATGAGGTAAATACTGCATCATTATTGTGTCATAAACAATTTAATTTATTTGATGTCTAAAAATTATAAAACAAATACCATGATATAGGAAATCGTTTTAGATTTCCAAATAATATTTATAGTTGAAAATAGTACTTATATAACACCATATAAAAATTAATTACTAAACGATTTTTGTTTATGTATATTTTGCCTTTACTTTAAATTAATTGATCTAAATTGTCATTTTCAATCCCAAGTGGATCAAAGGGGTACCAAAATCGACCCAAATATGCCCATGGTCGTTAGTCACTCAACCAATAAGGTTTGGACAAGTGTTAATATAATTTTTAATTATTATAATATTCTTTTAATCTTGAATTACCCTATTTACCTTTAACCGCAGTAAATAAAAGTCAAAAGTTACTATTCACCAAAAATTATTTTCATCTTATTGAACCATATTTTACTTCTTAATAACAACCATGTATGCCGGATTTTCTAAATTCAATTCACAGAAGTGGTAAAATTTCATTTAAATGAAAAAGTCAGTTTTTTTAACTACCACTAACTGGTTTCACTATTCATCAAAAATTGAAGTTTTTCAGAAAAATACCAAAAATTCAGCCTAAGCTATAGTTGATATTCTGAATTCAAAATTGATGTATATTTTTCCAAATTCAAAACATATAAGTGACATTAATTAATTTTAAAATTAATTCCCATTGTTAAAACAAATAGCGTGTTTTTAAGAAACAATAACTATCAAAAGATTGAAATTTGTTTATGTCCAATTTCAACGTGAAATTACTTCCAATGACCAACATTGAATTAAATGGTAAAAATATATTTTAATTTAACTTTAAAACTAATTAAAAATATAATATAACCATATAAATAAATTATATTAAAAGGCAGTTTTGAATTAAAATACAATATTTTTCACTATTCATTAAAAAAATGAACTTTATCAGAAAAATACCAAAAATTTACCCAAAGTAAAATTTGATGTCCCCATTCTAAAGAAGGATTTTATTTGGTCAATTATAATGTATTAAAATGACCCAAAGTAGATTTAAAAAGGGTTCTCCATTAAAAGGCGGTAAATCGTCCTTTTAATTCAAATTATGCTTAAAATTAGATTAATTCACATTTTAAGCCTCTAACTTTTATTGGATAAATGTAAATACATTTAACAAACATGTATAATAATATTTTATTTAGTTTTGTTCATTCCCGCCAATACAACAACTTGGAGTTAACTACCATTTAAAATAATAATATTATATTATTAGTGTACAACGTAAGATTCCAAAGAAACTCGTTGTTGCGTATCAGGTACGCTATCGAACATAGAAACCCCTTTAAAGTAAAATTAATATTTAATTCAAAAATATTAATGAATATAAAAATATATTATTCTTCATTTACCTAGGATGTTACCTGTTACCCAAATCATAGTGACCATAAACATAATTAGGGTGTTTATCATAAAAAATGGAATAACAAAAATTGAAATTCTCTATTGAAAAAACATAATTTTATTCTCTATGATTTCCACCTAGAGAATAATAATATAGTGATAACTATTACAAAGGTCAACAATCAAGAAACACATGGTTCCCTTAATGTATTTAAAGTGGACATAGATCCTTGACCGAGAGTATTTATTAATTAGTATATATTAATTCATGAAATTTTAATGTACAAATTAATTTATATAAGTAAATTTTATTTCCATTTCTCCATATGAAATAATAAAACTAAATGAATATGTGATATATTAATATATAATATAAATATTTATGTATGAATATTAAATAATTGTAATTGAATTAGAATAAAATAATCATATTAGCTAATTTTTATATTATATATATATAATAAAGGAAAATTATATTATAAGTAACACTCGGTTATTTTACCAAAATCACTAAAAAGTTCTTTTATTTTTTATAATTTATTTCTCTAAAAAACTATCATTTTGTTTGATATGAATTTGTATTTCAAGAAAAATAAGTTTACTGGAAAATTATATTTGATATTAATAATTTGATAACTCCAATTTAGATTGTAAATGAATTGAAATAATAATAACAATAGTAAATCTTAGAAGATGTTAAGTCCAATAAAAAAAATATTTATTATATATCCTCATTTTAATAAAAATTTGTTTGTATAAATTTTTTAACATGAAATTTTAAAAAATTTATTATTTTTTGAATTACTCATATGAAAATCTACATAGTTTGTATTTTTTTTATCTTTATATTAAAATGTCTATTTTACTTCCAAAAATAAAATCTTTGGGATACATGTATTCTTTATGACATTATAATCAAATAATAATGATCTATTAGATTACCAACCATTTAGGTGGCCAAATAAGAATCTATTGGGTAAAATAACTAATTTTAAAATATTATTTGAGCATATAAATATTATGTACCTCATTTTTTGGACTAAATAAACTATTAATTTAATAAAACATAGTTCTTCATCATTCCTTGGAATCATGTATTTTCTGAGTATATTCAATTTTTTGATTTCAATTAATGTATCTTAAAATTTACTTTTTAATAATAAAAATTTTCCCTCATTATAATTTGTATCCAAAATAATTATTTGTCATATATAAATTTACATTATAAAATATTAATTTGATATGTATAATTTTTACAATATTATGTTTGTTTATTTTAAAAAAATAAACCATTTATAAAATTTTATTAGATAGATTTTTTTCAAACATTAAAATAATAATTATTTAATTATTTTAAAGGGTCTATGTAATTATTATTTTTAAATATATAATTATAATGATATTAAATAAATAAAAATGTAAAATTAAATGATAGTTAATGTCAATAGTTAAAATAAAAAAGCACAGAACCGATCAATTTTGTATCAAAAGGTTTTTTTGGGGAGTTTTTCAACCCCAAATTACTATCCCCTCCTCTTTTTTTACTTCATGGAAATTGAACCAATAATAGTCACCCAATATTATTTATAATTTTATGGTTTCCCCAAAACCCACACTTATCCTCAATTATAAAAGTGTAAAATATAAAAAACATCAAGTAACACAATTCAATTAAATTTACCTATAAAGGTTAAAAATTTCTCCTCATAGTTCACTCAATAATTTTATAAATATTATGGTCACCATTAGATATCATAATCCATTCATTAGCAATGATAATAGAATTGATTAAAGTACCCATTGTGAGTACTGTCAACTTCATAGCACTTATTTTTGATAAATTTCACTTAATTTAATTCTATAAATACTAAAATAATGTCATTAGTATCTTATATATACATTAATTAGACTATATAATAGTATTATTATTTCCAATTCATCAATCCAATACATTATTACCACTAAAATTATTGTTCTTGCGTACACGAAGACTCTACCACCATGCACAATGAATTTAATTTTTCATCACCAATCGTAATTGACAGTACCATGAATACTATAATGATGAAATAAAATTTTTATTATATAATTATGGTTCTATTTGGGATAATTGGAGAAAAAAATATTTTTAATTTTATTAATTGAATATCATTAATTCAATAGTTTAAAACAAGAGAACTAAGATGAAAATGGAAACTTTTTTCGATGTAATATCTTCATATAGTTTAAATTATCTTTCCAATCAATTAATATTAAAATATTTAAATCTTTTAAATGAAATTTAATATAATAATACATTTTTTTATATTGATATTAAAAAATAACCCATCTCATATGTGACTAATATTTATTGTTGTTTATGGTTTTGGTTTCTTTAACCACCTTATTCAAAATACTATAAATTTATGTCATGGATGATAAGTAAACATTTATAGTGTATAATGTGATATAAATATGTAAATATGTTTTTATTTTAATTTAGTTAGGGTCATATCTCAACTTAACTCCTTAATTAAGAATTCTCAATTCACTTATTATGAATCTCCAAAACATGATCAACAATAAATTCAACATTATTAATCAGAATAGAAAACTAAAATAAAATGAACTTATATACTTATAGGATATATTATAAAATATATTACTTTACCTTAGATGATCTAATAGTTATTTTATATTGAATAATAATAGATACCGCCCAAATTTCATAAATCTTGATTATAGATGAAAATATTAGTTACAACGAGTGTGGTAAATTTGTAAAAACAATGTTATATATATATTTACAACAAATTGCATATCAAAAAATAATATATTAGTGAATAATGTACATTTTTATGTATTTTATGAACATAATTTAATTATTCTAGAAGTTTTTGAGAGTATATAAATGGTCAAAATAATGTATGGGCTTTTTTATATCAAATTATTCTATTTGAGATAGGTTTTGTATTTTTCTTATAATTTAATTTATTTGGTGTTTATGTTTATAATTTGAGAAGTTATAAAATGAATTTTCTTTTAATAATATAATTTTATTTTCAAATACAATACCCCACTGGTTTATGAGTAAAATGTTTTCGAAACATCACATGCATTCATTTTCTCAAATTTGATTTTTTGAGGAATCTTTCTTGTTCTGTATCATTGTTCTCAATGTATGGTGTTCTAATGATTTAAATCCCATTAATTATATTTATTTATATATTTACTTTTTTTTTTGTGACATACTAGAAGAATATATTTTAAATCCATTATGTTAATATTAATTTAGTTTTTCCCCTAATATTAATGGTTTTTGGTAATTCAATATCCATTCAAGAGTTATGATTGAGGTATGTAAATTATTTCATATTTTTTTGGTTTATACTAACATTTTATTGTATTTTGTGGTGTTATATTATTATTTTCTTGTGATATACATTCTTAAAACATATATCCTTTGAAAATTTATTCTCAATTATTGGGTTATGTAATTTTGAAACAATGCAACATTTTTCTATTTATGGATTATGATTAGATTATTCGAGTATTGAAATTTCCCTAAACAAATTACACACATAGAGATTGAACATCACATATTTACATAATTCAAAAATTTTATGTTCACCAACAAATAATTTTATTCCATTAACATGGGGTAATGTATAGTTATGTTTGTAGTTATGAAAATATGAATGATTAATGTAATGTTGACTATGTATTTTTTAACTATCCAAAAAAATTATCAAGATGTATTATGACAATATTTTGTACTTTATTTACATTGGAATAAGAGTTACATTATTATTTCTTATTAACTTGAAACACAAATAAATAAATAATTATAATCATGTATCATTATTTATACAAATAAACATGTTTTATCAAGTAATATGTTCCACATGAAATAGTATTAAAATTATTGTTTAATCATAATGTGAATTCAATAGAAATAATTATGAAATGGGTGGGCCCGTGTTTATATGGCAAGTTGATACATCAACCGGTCTTATGAGACAAAACACATTGTCCTTTTCTATAATCCACTTTCTAAAATAGGATAGTGTATATATATAAGGCCATCACAACATTCTTTTTATATGTAATATTATTCATTCCATTGGTATGATATTAATATTAATAATATCCATGGTTATATTTATTTTTATTTAAACACCATGTTATTAGATTTAATTGACTGTGAAATTATTAATTATTTTTATTTTTTTCCAAATTATGTATATCAGGTTTATGTTTTTTACACCATAAATTATTTATTTCTTATATTGAGAATTTGTTTCCACCACTTTCTTATGTTTAAATTCCCAAGGATTTGAATAAATGTATACTTGTAAAAACATTATAGATAAAACATATGAATCATTTTTGTGTGTGATGTTTTGATGATGTATTATTTGTATTTTATTTTCTTATATTTGGAAAATAAATTAAATTATATGGGAAATATATGAGTTTATTAGTTTATATTTTACCATTTTTATATAATTATCTCAACATAAAATGGAATTGTAGTTTATATAATGACTGAAAATTATTAATTTTTATTATATCTAAGACCCCCTTTTAAGGGATGAAGGGGAACCCAACATGACTTCAAGGATATAAAACATTAAACTACGCCCCAAAGGACCAATATCCATAAAAAAAATCAAATCAACAAGATAAGATCCTCCCTAGCATAAAACAATCATTCCAACATCCACCTTCTCATCGCTACTCATCTAGTAGTCCCATGTAGTGGTGCACAGGCCTGGTACCGATAGTAAAAGCCATACCCTCTCAAACATCCGATTCCAAATATCCATGATATGGTGAAAACTCTCAGCTTTAAACCTCATCTGGAGAAACCCATGAAGCAGAAATGGAATCATGGACTATGAAACTCAGACCGCATAGTAAAACATTCGATCCAACAAAAATCAACCAGATTTTCACATTAGATTCACCATAAGAAAATGAATCATAGCATTAAGAAGATCCAAGAAAATCAGACAACAAAGGAAAAAACCCATCACCATAGAACCAACTGAAAATCCTTCACCGATGAAACAAAAACTCCATCATCCTGATCATCAGATGAAGCCCGAGACCCCTGATTCCTCCATGACTCGATGCAGGGTACCCTGGTGACGGCGACACCCAATATTCTAGAAGGTAATAATCAGAAACTCAAAACCTCACCTTGAGCTGAGAAGTCTACTGAACCCCACAAAATATGAATATAAAACCCATCGCCACCATCTAACCTCACATGAAGACCATTGAGAACCACCCCTCATGCTCCCAGCCGACAAAGAATGATGTCACACCCTTAGACCATAGATCCCTACCGCGAGAGCATCACCGTACCACCAAAGAAAACCCTATCCATCGAAGGGGGTAGGACGAGAATCATGAAAAAAATGGTGAGAAGCTTCAAATGGCCGATCCAGAGGTCTTCGACACCAAAGGATTCCGATAAGGGGTGCCAAGATAAGAAGCTGTAGTCAAAACATGGTGGAGGAAGAAGGGAGGTGATGAGGGATCACAGAATTAATTAGAGAATTTTTTTGAAAACATTAGATATTATTATGTTTTTTAGGAAATGAAATATTTTATATGTTATGGATGATCATATTATCATGTTATTAGTAACCATTTGTGACAGTGTATATTTTAATGTTAATGAAATAATGAAAATTTTATTTGGCTGTCAGGATAAGATATCTTTTGTGATGATCATAGGGTTATGTCTATATCATAACTATATATATAGGATAACAATAATAATTTTTTGGTAAATTTGAAATTGTGGGGTTCAAATATAAATTTAATCTATTTTAGGGTACTACAATTTGATATATGTTCTAAAACTAATGTACTGAGGGGTATTAAACCCAAAAAATGAAAGATTTAGTATTTACTCAAAAATCAAATAGTTCACAGCAATGAGGTCAAACTAAACATCTAATTTGAAAAATGTATGTGATATGATATTTTTCATTCAATTTTTTTATAATGTAAGATTATTTGCTATTTGAGATTGATTTTAACTAGTTGTTTTTTAATTGATTTTTATTTAGTTGAGAAATGTGTTTTTCCAGATTCAACAAATATTTATGAATTCATTACTATATAAGTATGATATATAAGATTAAAAAAACTTTTTTGGATAAAATATGAATCTATGGAAAAAATTTAAACTTTAATATTACTAATTGATCTAATAAAACTTCAATACAACATTTCTAAAACCATTTTAAATATTACATTAGTTAAAAATATTTAACTATCTATTATTGAAATCAAATATTTCAAAGAATGATTCCATTTTGAATTTCCATGAAAGCCTCATATACATAATTTCTTATATAATAAATTAATTTCATTAATAAAAATCTCTATTTATGATAATTATAACATTTATATAAATTTAATGGTTAAAATTTTTATTTTTCAAGAAATTGTTTTTATGCGATTAAGTGTGTTAATTTTATAAATAAATTTTAACACTATTGGGAAATTTATTAGAAATAATTATCATAAAATAAGAAATTTAAAGTATCAAATTTTTTCAAATGGTAAAAATGAATGGTTTTTATAAAAATTAATGAAATTTTCATAAAAAATAAATACAAATGTAAAGGTAAACAATGAAAAAATGAACAATTTATAACCAAAATTTATAAACACACAATGATGTATCCAAAATTTGTTTATGTGGTGAGTTTAGATAAAGCTAAGTATTCCATCCACCATCTCTAATTTTTTCCATTGAACCTTGAATAAAAATATTATATTATTTAAAATGAATGTGATACTCCCAAAAATATACTTCTCCCCGGTTATAAAATGGTAAAGTATCCCCTAAAAAAGATACTAAATACCCTATAATATATTCATTATAATATACCAAATTAGTCCTAATTGAACCCTATCCCACTATAGAAATATTTTAGTCACCATTATTTAGCTTATAGGATTAATTTAATTGGTGAATTCAATGTAAATTTAATATACATGACCTGAGTATTATAAACTACATAGCTTTACATCTTGATTATCATCATTCAAACATATGTTAGAAATAATAATATAATGATATTGGGGAATTTTACATTATTTCATCCTACTATATTAATGTTCTTATGATTATCTATTCAACTATTTTGTATGATACAAAAAAAAATCAACATTTGTGCAGAAGTATGAAATAACACCTCTACGAGCAATGAAATTAATATTTCATCACAAAAAATATTTTATGCTTTCAAAAATTGTTTAATAAGGTTAGTTTTTTTGTATAACATTTTTAAGAAAATTTATAAAAAATTGGAGAACATATTAATGAAATGATCCGTGGACATTTATTCTTAATTCTATCATTTAAATCGAGTGAAATAAGAGGAAAATAGGTTATTCATTATATGTAATGAATTTATATAAATTATCATACATTTCTAAAAATATTTAATTCTTATATATAACACTAATAAACACTAAAAATATCATTATTCTTATAGAATAATTATATTATTACTAAACCATCCTAGAATCACCTATTAATAATGGTACGTTCAGGTTATGGTTAATTTAACTCATACTTAAATAATATTATTAATTAACTTATGTTTTTAATAAATATATTTTTATTTTTTTATTTGATATAATTATTTTCATAAAAATATATGTTTTAACGAACCATGAAATGAAATTAATATTATTATTTAACCATGACCTTTATATCAAATCTGTTAAAAAATCCAGTATGAAAATGAAAAAAAATTAATTGTATTTAAAAAAAATATGTAATGAAAATATATATTTAAATAAGTAAATTATTATTAGTACATAATTTTATATGTTTCCAAAAAAATATTTTGTTAAAATACATTATTTTATTCCATTTTCAGAAAAAAATAAAAGATAATTTTTTACAATTTTCTATAATTTATTTGAAAAAGAAAACATAATTTTTGAATTCTAAATTTAAAAATTATATTTGAGTTATTTTGTACCAATTTATGGAAATATTATTATTTGAATGAATATTTAAAATACTGATTTTAATTTAATTATATGTTTTTGTTTAATGAATATACAAGCTATATTTTATTTTAATATTTTTTAAAAACAAAAATAGTTCACTTATTTTTTTTTTTGATAAAATTTGTTTCATATAAATTAGATTAATATTGAATATTAATATTAAATCCTTATCCACATTTGAAAATTCTCACACTGGAAAACAAATATATCATCTCATCTACGTGTATACTAATAAATGAATGATTGAATTTTATTTGAATTGATGTTTTAAATATTGATTCCATATGTAAAATAGGAAAAATTATATTCTTATAATAATTTAAAATTAATTTTTTCAAAGTTGAAGATTAAAAACAATAATAATTTATTACTATGGTTAATGATTAAATAACAATATTGGGGGTTAAACTAAAAATATAAGAGATAAGATGACCATTAAAATTATCTAAATAATATTTTATCACCTAATTTGTACCTTATAACAAAAAACTATTTATAAAAATATATTTTACGTTTATTGGTTTTTAAATCATGGGTACACCTTTTTCCTTTCAAAAATTTGAAAAGTGTTCTCTCGGCATCTTAGAAATGATTACCCCTTCACATCTCTTAAACATAGATGTAAAACCCCTGAATCAACCATGAACTGCCTATTTAAATTCTTATATTACCTCCCCATATAATATATTTCATATTTTTATCAGGAAACTATTTTATTAAGAAATTATGATTATAAAAATATGACATATCTAATGAATATGTATAGTTATTAACAAATATTTTTTATTTTTTTATTCCTCTAGCACCATAAAATATTTTTCCAACATGATGATTTAATATCACAAGTATCAACCATATAGTGATATCATAGTATTTAAATGTAATAAAATACATTTATCTCATATTCCATTATGTGTGAGATGAAATCATCAATTATGTGTACGACAGATTACCTCCCCGTGAACTGATTTAAATATTTTTCCATTACAACCTCGAATAGTTTGACAAAATTGTCAATATAAAGTTTATATATAATAATTTTGGAAATTTTTTACTTTTAATAATATTATATGATATTTAATTTATTATATAATATTTTGAGGTAAAGGGATAATGTTTCTTGTGTGTATAGAAGACTATCACACCGTGAAGCTATATTCTTTTTTTCACCTACTCTTTACATGGAAGATAATAAAGACAAAAATAATGAATTTATGTTTTATTTATTAATAAAATGACTCATTAATTATAATA
The DNA here is from genome assembly GCA_963277665.1 of Viscum album. NCBI lineage: Eukaryota > Viridiplantae > Streptophyta > Magnoliopsida > Santalales > Viscaceae > Viscum > Viscum album. The sequence goes on along the minus strand of OY728127.1, from coordinate 435,114,258 downwards.
TATTATATTATATCATTCATTATTTTCACCATGAATATGGAAACAACATTCATGTGCACATACGACCTACCATTTCCAAGAACTATATTATTAATTTTCTACCTGCAATAGTAATGGATTTCATTAAATATATATATTATCAGGATACTTTGTATTTATGTCATGGTTAAAATTATGTATATGATGGAATAAATATATTTTTTACTCTACTGAAAATAATAAACCATGATATAAATGGAAAAAATATTTTATCACATGAAGTAATATTTTACTAACTAATTATTAATCAACATTTAATAAAATTTCTTAATGAAATAAAATATTTTACTATATATATGATTTTTTTGGAATATATATATATATAATTAAAACAATATTGATTACATTGGACTTTATAATGATTAAGATGGAAGTCTTGAGCGAATATAAGGGATTTCCAATGTCTCTTTTAATTCCGGGAGATATATGAAATATTAACCACTCGTTTATTTTATGTGGTGTATATACATTGTATTTGAAATGATACATAATTATTTTCTAGATATTACTGATATTCAATATATCGTTTTATTTTATTCTTCAATGGGTCTTATGATTGACTTTTGTTTCAAAGATCTAATGGATTTGAAGTCTCATTTTAATATTCTTGGATACTTATTCAATATTCACTACTTGTTTTTATTTTGGTATAGATACTTCCCCTTTTAAATTTTATAGAAATAATGTGTATATTTTCAGGATAAAAAATGTTTAATTTGATCCTATGTTTTCATGGGGATTATAATATGAAATATACTAATATTTTATTTTTTTATGATACAATATATCTATTTTTGGTGATTGATAATTATTTAGATTCAAATGTAGAAATATTGTGATCTATAAAAAATTAAAATCGAATAATTTATTCTCCTATGGGTATTTAATTATAAAACATTTTCCCTTTTAATTTTTATATCATTATGTACTCAAGGGATCAAAAATACATTTTTAATGGAAAATAAAAATTATTTATCTTAGTGGTCAAAATGGATTTTCCTTCAATTTTTTTATATCATAAATAGGATTTAAATATTTTTTTACAAATAAAATATGAATTTTTAAGGAAAATTTTATCCATTTTTTCTCATTACAATATAAATTATAATTAATCCTGTTGTATTTTTCAATGGAAGTGATTTTTAATTTTTTAAGGAAAATGTGATGTGACTAATTGTATTAGATAATGGAACATATAAATAGTATCATCCATCATAACCAATCCACATGTTGAATCATATTTTTTATGATTCAAAGATTTTTTCAATGAAAATACTACTGATAGTATTGTGTAGAAATATTCATTTAAAATAATCTTTCACTTTTGAATGGTAATTTTTATCAAAAATGATCCAAGTGATCTTTCAAAATTATTTTCTATCTATTTTTAAAATTATTTAATATTAATCAATAATAACTTTGGTAAAAAAACCTAGAATACTAATCCTATAAATTATCTATGTGGATTATGTTTATGATGAAATGATGTGATTGTAACACAGACAATTATTCAAGGTTTATGTTATGATGAAATGTTTATAAAACCTATTTATATTCCAACTGTTATGTTGTGATAAAAGCATTATGAATCACATTTATTTTCATAGGATCTACTATGATATTTTTACCTTGATGGACATGTATGTATTATTTTCATTATATAAATTGTAAGACTTATATAACGATGAAATATAATTGGTAATGATGGGTATCTTTTTAAAGAAATTGGACCAGAGTGGGGAGTGAACACAGTCTATATAACTCCCCGACCCCAGTTACCTAGAGTCTATATATTATTTTAATACATTGCCATGACTACATGTAATCAAGTCCCAAAGGACCGATCTGTTTACCAGTCTTGGAAAATAGATTACATAATGAACGTTACATTACACATTCAATGATAAAACAAAATATAAAAAAATACTTTAAGAACGCCATTATTCTACTATAATAACCCTGCATATCAATCATAATACACTTCTTTGAATCCTGGGAAAACAAAAAATAAGAAAGAGGTGATCTCAAATTCTTAGTAAGGGTAAATAATTTAGTAGAATCTATAAAATTTTAAGGAAATATGTGTAATAAAAAAAGATTTCTACACATAATTTTTAACATGATAAGGAAAAAAAATCAAACTTTACCATATAAACATGCACATGGATATTCTACTAGTCGAATTATCACAAGAAATAACTAATTTAATAAGAAGGGAATGCATAATCCTGGCCATCATAACCACATAGACAAGGCCTCAAGCCAATACTACAAATTTTTTTGTCATGGACTTTTCCCAAGACACTAATTTGACTCATGAGACCTACCAATTCATCTAGGGGATATATTAGGCCCCACTCGTCACTTACTAATTCCAATTCATTCCTCATATGAAAAGGTTGAAACATAACATAAAAATTTGTTTTAAAACTAGCATATAAAATGTCAATACTTCCACCGTAAACCATGAATGGTATAAAAACATTACATCCATAGTCAAATATATCATAATTCATTCAAAACAATATATAACATTGTATTATAATAAATAAACCACAATCGTGAATAATATCCACTAAAGGATGTTGACATAGTTGAAAATGATCAGTAATACTCTTTGAGTGAAATTTCTCTTTTTATGAATTTATTTGTAAGTCACACAATTTATAAAGGAAGACATTTAAAATAAATTTTTGAATCAATTTGTCCCATACCATTTTGAAACTATTGAAAGTGTTGGTCGGAGTGGACACTCAAGAGGGGGGGGGGGGGTGAATTGAGTTCCAATTAAAATTTCTGTTAAAACATTGTCTAGTTAAAATCCCCCGATTTATAAAATAAGTTAAACTGTGGTGAATTTATACAGATTGTAAATGTTCAATTAGCTTCTCAAATATTGATTAGGTCTCAGTTAGTTTAACCACAAGATAAAACTATCTTTTGAAACTAATCTACTTATTTACAATAAGTGTAAACACTTTCTAATCTAACTATCAAAGTAGCTTCAAAATAATTTTGTATTTTTAAAGTAATAGCAGTGGAATAAATATAATATATGTCGTATACATTAAACTTAAATAAAAGATGAAAAACAGATATAACAAGAGGTTCAGTCTCAAGCTAAGACTTAGTCCTCTCAAATTTATATAAATTTGATCCACACCCTGGATCAGGGTTAACAACAGTTTTCAAAACTGTCTAGGCCACACAGGGACCTCTACCACTGTTCTACGTGGGAAACAGAGAAAAGACCAGGCCACACAAGGACCTCTTCCACTATCTCGGTGGGAAATACAAGATGTAAGAGAGTTGAGTGAGGATTTACAAATCCTCCAGTTAGAGTACAGGGGACAGTGTGTGTGTAAAATACAACATATAACACACACTGCTCAATATGTAAAATGATAAATCATAGAGAAAATATTTAGAGTTTAGAAATGGCTCTAGTGATTGTCGTGCAGTTCTGGACTCCTTTGGTTGATCAGAATTCGCTCTGAGTTCTCTTCTGGTTTTTTTCTGGAAAAAAGAGTATGGTCTGTTTCCTTGACTTCCAGGTGTAGAGACAGTCGATGAAGCTCTTGTGTTATGTTCTTGTTCTCAGCTCTTCGTGTAAGTTCAATCGTCTCTTTGCATTCACACTCTGGTTGTTCTTCCAGCACACCTAGTGGTATGTATATGTGTCAAGACGTGTCAGGCGTGCGTGCATGCATTCGTTCGTTCGCTCGCTAGTATATTCGTATATTCTCTAATGCAGCTCGATCCTCTTTATATTCCACGAGCTCTGGCAGTAGGAATGATTCCCTTTTCATAGGTACGAGATACAGTTTCCTGTCAAGCCAACAACTAGCATTAAATAACATTAATTTCATTAAAGAAAACAAATATGACCGTTAGCATCACTTAAAATAATATTGACAAAATCTTAAGAAACGGTGTCACAGTGATCATGGAGACGATGTCTTCTTCACGGTGTCTGATCACGGTGTCTGGTCATGGTGTTTGGTCACGGTGAGTCCCTCACGGTGTCTGGGTTACGGTGATTGGTCACGGTGTCTGGTCACAATGAGTCCTTTACGGTGTCTGGGTTACGGTGAGTGGTCACGGTGTCTGGTCACGGTGAGTCCTTCACGGTGTCTAGATTACGGTGAGTGGTCACGGTGTCTGGTCACGGTGAGTCCTTCACGATGTCTGGGTTACGGTGAGTCCTTCACGGTGAGTCCATACTTAGACAAAAAAAAACTGTATTTGGACTAAGACAGTGATATGCAGAATATGAGTAAATGTTACTCATCAGAGATAATATATGAGAGAATTGTAGTTATGCATAAAACTTGTAAAGAGTAATTAACATCCATAAGATTTGTTATTATAAAAACATGATATGCACCTATTGTTTAGTTTGAAGAGCATTATCAAGATGTGCACTGAAGATCAAGATTAATTAACAGTAATGAGATTTGTGATTATTAAAACATGAGTAACACATGAGGAGTCCAACAGAAAGGAATTAACATTTTTAAACAATAATTTCCATATAAATAAATCCTTAAAACCATTTGGAAAATATGGACTTTAATGAGACTATTTTAGAAGAATAAATATTTAAACCATTTAAAATGATTTTTTTTGTCAAATATTCCCTAAAAAATAATCCTTTTGAAAACACTTTTACTAAAACATGGACATGGATAATAAAAATTTTCCAGTAAAAATGTACACATAAACAATCTTAGATAATAATGATATTGAAGAAATTAACCCTTACCTTGTACATTCCTTTAGTACAGGATATGTTTAGCCTCTTGAATAATGACCATAGTATGTTATTAAATTATACCAGAACCATATTAATATTTATGATGTCATCAATTACTCATTTAGGACTTTATACTCACAATTTAAAAATAATTTCCATGTTAAAGTAACATTTCGGGTAATAATTGATTCCTTTAGCGTACATATATTAAACTTTTATTCTTGATTTTATCACATAGATCATGATTTACGTACTCCCAGAATATAAAAAATGATTTATATATAATATATTTTCATAATATAAATATATATAATATATGGATATCTGAAATCGAAACACCGTTCATGGAGAAGGTAGTCCGTACGTACGGATGAATGTTGTTTCAGTTTTCTTATCGTATAGTATGGAAGTAGGAGAATGAAATATATTTATCTACATAAATATATATTATTAGAGTAGAAATATTATTTAATATATATCATACATATTTAATATATATATATATATATTTATAAAAATTCATGAATGGTGATCGTTGAAGATTAATCTCATTGCGTCGGGGAGACGGTAAGCCATACGTACACACGCGTGGAAATATCCTACTATCAATGGTAAAATAGTGTTTAATTGGATGGTATATTATAAATAAATAATCATTAACATGTTATATTCATTATTTAAATTAATTATCCTCATTATTATACCAAGTAAAAAAAGGTAGTTGTGAATAACAAACTACACCATGACGTGGAGACGGTAAGCTGTACGTACACACGTATGGAAAATTTTTCATTCATAGGATGGATATAATAATGAATATGGTTTTAAAATATTTATAATTACATCTCATATTGTATAAGGTACTAGATTTATTATTTTAGTATGGAAATAACAAATAAATATGAAGTGGAAGAAGAAGAAAATAACTTTTAAAGAGGTGATGAAATAATTACCTTTTCTTCGGGTGCTTCCTTTTAATTTGAACAATAGGGCTCCATAGAGAGGATTTATTATCAAATTAATTCCTCTACAAAGAAGTGAGGGTATTTTGGAGGATATTTGAATAGGTTTTGGGCAAGTCAAATGGCTTTTGTGGTGTGAATTTAAGAGAAGGGGAGGTGCCCTTTTATAAGAGAGGGGAATGGCACTTTAGGAAAACTTTAAAATATCAATTTATTATAAAATAATTTTCGGTTTCATATAGATAAAAATAGATATATTTTAAGTATATGGTGGGTATGGGTCTAAATAATTTCAAAAAATATATTTTATACAAGTTTAGGTCACCATATAAACCTAATCTTTTCAATTTAACTCTTAGTTAAATAGTTTACCTTTTACCATTTGTTCTTGTATTTTTATATTACAAGGTTAATAAAATTACTATAAAATTCCAAGAGAACCACATGTGGTTAATTAATGACATATATATCATTATATAGGTTCTTTGGACAAATATTTTATTTTTATAAACATGAAATCATTTAATAAATTTGTATTTTTTTTAAAAAAATTCATTTATGTCAATTTTGAAAATATTTTGTATTTTTTTTAAAGTAATAAAAACATAATTACATCCAAAAAAATACATTGAATAAACCCTTTAATTTCATATTCACCTATAAAATTATTGTATGTCATCAAAAGTCTCAATATACATTTATTGTTTTATTTAAAAAATCAATTATTTTAATCTTTCATTAATAAGGTAATTACGATATCATCATTGGGTCATAAATAAATTTTATTATTACATTTTTAAAAATTATTAATAAAATACCATGATGTAAGAAATATTTTTATCTTTCTAATTATTATTTATAGTCGAATTTATCTTATTTATAACTCTATATTAAAAATAGTTTAGTTAATAAAATTTGAATTTACACTTTTAACACTTCTTTAAATAAAATATAATAAACGTCCTAATCTAATACATGTGGATAAAAAAAGGATCATATTTTAGTCCTATGGTTGATTTTGGTCGAAATAAACTTACCCAATATAATTAGGACATGTGTTGGGGTAATTATAATATCATTTTTACCTTTAATTACCCAATTTACTTTTAACTGTCATAAATAGAAATCATAAGTTACAATTCAAATAAATTTTTTTTTCATCCCATTGAATAAAATTTTACCTACTTATGAAAACCATTTCTATATAATTTTTGAAATTCAATTCACAGAAGTTGTAAAATTATGTTTTATAAAAAGTTCCAAATGTGTCTAGCAGGTAGGTAAAAGACGTTAAAAAGTTCAATAAAATTTTATATGTCTAATATTATAATAAAATGTATCCAATGAATTAAATTGGGAAAATATATGTATTATGTATCTATTTTTACATTAAGTTAAAGTTTTAATTAGAAAAAAATATCTAAATGAAAAAATTTGGTTTTTATCTACTACCTAGTTTGTTTTACAATTCATCAAGAATTGAATGTTTTCATAAAAATACCCAAAAATCAGCCAAAGATAATTTTGATATTCCAAATTAAAAATTATTTCTATTTTTCTAAATTAAAAACATAGCGTTTTCATTAATTAAATTAAAATTAATTCTCGTTGTCATAACAAGAAAGCGGGTTTTTAAAAAGTAAAAACTATCAAAAGTTTTACATGTGTTTATGTAAAATTTAAATGTGAAATTACATCAAATGACATAAATTATATTAAATATTAAATAAGTAATTTAATGATACTTTAAATAAAATCAAATATATAAATTAACACTATAAATTATTTTGATTAAAAGATTTGTTTTTAATTAAAATTTAGAATTTTTCACTATTCATCCAAATATTAGAGTTATCAGAAAAGTTCCAAAATTTATCCAAACTAAAAATTTATGTACCGATTATAAAAAATAATTTAAATTAACTAAATTGGATATATATATATAAAAGTTTCAAATAATGTATTTTAAAAGGGATCTCCAATAAAAGGAGGAAAACTTCATTTTTGAAAAATACTTCTTTTATCTAAAAAATTGAATTTGTCCATATATTATGCCTCAGAAACAGAAAATATGAATTTTTAAATTATATAGGATATATATGAAATTAAAATTTCGGTTAATACTGTCCATAACCGCTTTTTAAATAGCTAGTTTGATAGGTTGTGATGTGCTTGAATGTGGTGTTGTGTGTAGCATAAGCTATTGAATTACATTAAAGAGATAATGTACTATGAAATCTTGGGGTGTTAAATTATCCCCAATTTCAATAAATTGAATCCTTTCAATTTGAAATTGTTCTTCAAAAATAAAATGTTGAAAATTGAAAATACCTTTGTGGAAAACCCACATCAGAAATAGGGTAAATAATATTTAGTCTTAATAAGAGGAAAATAGACTGGAAAAAGTCACCACAAAATTATGAATTTTAATAGGATAAAAATGGTAGAAATTAGAGACACATAATTGGAGAAAAACATAAATATTTATAGGGAGTGATTAAGCTCATCAATCATAAACAAGTGAAAAATAAATGGAAAATAAAGAGCCACAAATCCATAAATCTATGATGATGATTTAAAATATCATCAGTTCAACAAAAAATATTGTATTAGGATAACACCTTTTTGGATTTAATATCCTTTCCATTAAGTTTAAGGGGAAAATAAAAAAACTATACTTGACAAGTAGAATTCCATCCTTTAACTAATTTCTTCCACAAACTCATCTTTCACTCCAAAAGATAATAGAACTCAAAAATATTCTATTTATCTTAATCATTTAGGGTTCTAAAAAATGAATATATAATTTATCTATCAAATAATTTTAAAAATTACATTATACAAACTAGGACATCACGTAGGCCAGTGGTAGGTGATGCACCTTTTTCTCCCTTCGGTTGCGGGTTCAAGTCTCATGACCTTATCGAATGCGACGAGTTGTCGCCCGTACTCCGGGTTGTACTTTTTATAACATTCCACAAACAATCTTAAGAAAATTTTTAACCTTAAAAAATAGTATCCAATGTCCAACGTAATTCATTCCAACCTTTAGACTTATCCAAAATATTTCTGTCGAAACAAACTATCCAAAATTTATAAGGAAGGTAAACATATTAAAAATTATTTTTTCCACGTAATAACATGTGAATAATTTCATCATGTATTCTCTTAAAACATGGTAACACCCTTAATTACCATAAAACCATATTTATTACATTCATGGTCCCTTATTCCTTATAGAATGCTGGATATACTCTTTATATACAGAAATAATGTAAAATACAACAATGAAGGAATAAAAAAACAATTAATTAGTTTCAAGGTAGTCAAGAATATCAAGTATAATTTGTCCAAATCAATCATATAATATTCTGAAATAATTATCTTAGTTTCAGAATCATATTAAGGGTTATATTTCCCCCAACCATATATTTTTAAAAATGTCAATCTTGAAACTATGTCACTTTACTTGGTACCAAAAAATCTCAAATCCTTAATGCAAACATACTGCAATACAATCCTTATATAATTTATATTTCTTATAACTTTTACATCATTAATACAATACTCAAATGAGACAATTAATTAATAAAAACTTAGGAACACTAATCATTCCTCTTCATCTATAGCAGTATCATAACTTGATTATTATCCAATAGTATCATTTGGGGTATACTCTGATGATTGGGACATTTATTCTCGTAGTTTCCCAACTCCTTATAGATGAAACATTGTACATTTTAAAACTTCTTATTACCCTTGAAATAACGATCAGATTGTCCTTTTTATCCACACTTATTACAATATACCATTACTTTCAAGCACTTCTAAGGGTGATTCATTTAAAAATTATCCCATATAAGAAAATCATTCTTTACCATCTTCCCTTTATCCATAATTGTCTCTACCATACTCTTATTATCTTTTATCCCTTTAAATCCATAGGACTCAGAGAATTCATTACTTATCTTATTAACACATGATACTATTTCTTCATATGATGAGAATATGTGGGAGACTATTTCTGTTTTAAATATTGTCTTAAGAACATGAAAGATATAATCCTTATTACTCTTTGTATCATGTTTATTGATAGATTTCTCATTCCTTCTATTGGACTCCATTTATAAATGAAAACAAAAGCTAGGCTAGATCGTATCTTAATTTTTAATCAAAAAATGCAAAAAATTAACAACATTAAATGAAGATATTCACACATCTTATATAAAAAACATAAAAATGGTTTCTTTGATGACATATTTACTCATAAATCCTTCTTAATGGTTATTAATTAAAATGTGAATTATCCTAAGCTTATCCCCCAGGAGTGTCAAACCAGGTGTGACGTAAGGCCCATTGTCGGGTACCCGGATACCCTGTGTGAAGCCCGAAACTCATTTTCATAATTTTCAATCCTAGGTACATCTATGCCAGAACCAAATCTACTATTAGTATCCATACAGAGATGTATTGAATAGAAAACCCACATAATCCCTACTTTACCAAAATTCTACGGGGTTCTTCTAAACTTATTCGTAAAGTCTATCGTAGGGTTATGATCCCAAATCTAACTATTCTAAATCTATTTCATGTTTGTTTTAAAACATCTTCTGATACCAACTGTAATGCCCTGTCCTCAGTTACCAAGAGTCAGTGCATTATTTTAATAAATTGGCATGACTACAATGAATCATGTATCGAAGGAATGATCAGTTTAGCAGTCATTGAAAATAGATTACATACCTGAACGTTACATTACAAATTCAAACATAAAATCAAAATAATTTTTTATTATTTTCAAACACTTTTAGGAAAAGTGAGAAACCCAAACATACATACAATCCCAAAATTCACAACCAAAGCCCCTCCAATGTTTATCAAGAAAAAAAACACCCAAACATCCAACAAAAACTAAAAATCATAATTTTCATACCCGTCATCTCCACCAGTGCATGAAATCCCCTCTGCAGTGGCCTTTCCCCATTCAGAAGATGAATTTAAACGTCTCATGAAATCACCATCATAGTTCGTCCTCACATAATCTAGAGTGATTCGCCCAAAGCCATCTTTCTTGGACATGCTGTCACTCTTGAAAGCCAAGGACACCCCATGGTCCCGCTTAAAGGAGGATATGGTGCACAAAGGTTGAGGAAGATAGGAGTAATCCTTCCTGCCTTTTCTTTTTAGAGTAGCAGAAGCTGCTCCTCCATCCTCAGTCCTGGTTCTGTCTCCACCTTTCACTATATCACTAAAGAAAATATTGACCATATCACCTCTATTATCCTTGTCGTAGATGGGAAGCATCCCCTTCCTCCAAAGAAAGCTGTCCGAGGTTAATTCTTTGCCCTCCACATCTCTTCCTCTCCTCTGATCAGGTGTGTTGCAGTCAATATCACGCATATAAATGCCCGCAATGCCATCATGCTTAACTGATCCTTTTCTTTTCCCCTCAAGAACACTTCCCATGTCGGCCGGTTTACACTACTGGTAAGCTAAATTCTCCACAGTGGATTCCTCCACATCATTACTGGAAACCTCACAGTCAGCTTCTCCTACCACAAAATCCTGCATACTGATCTCCAAGGGTTCATCCTGCTCAGCTGAAACAGCATCCACACCCTCCTCAGCAAGTCCCTGGAACCTGTTACTAAAAGGAAACAAAGGTGTAGATGAAACACCTGCTCCCCCACTATCCGGGCTTCTCCCATTCCTGCCCAAATCCACTATAGAGTCACCTTTTTTACTTTCCACCCTCTGATCCCTCATATCCCAAGAATCACCCGGATGATGATCCCTTAATGTCTCCTCACCTGATGGGTCACCATTCATTTGAGAACTCATATTATTAGAATTATCTTGTCTCTGGCTCTTTCCTGCATCAGGATCCTCCTGATTGTATTGAGTTTTCATGACATCCATCAATGATGTGTTATCGCCACGCCTATCAGAATTCATGCCAACCCCTTCTGCGAGTTGCTAAACCAAAGGAACCAGTGATTGGGAACCTTCATTTTCCCCCTTTATATCAGTTTTCCTCAACTCCCGACCTACCATCAGCTGTGTCATAGGGGTAATCTCTACTGTATCCTCCCTCCTAACCGAGGCCTGGTACTCCCGACGTCAAGGCCTCGTGCCAAGTCTAAAAATAATTTTTTTTTCAAGACCTTGTTCCAGTACACTAATTTGTCTCATGAGACCTATCGATGCATCGAGGGGATATAGTGGGCCCCACCTATCACTTAATAAGTCCAATTCATTCCTCATATGAAAATGGAGAAACATAACATAATCATTTGTATTAAAACTAGCACATGAAATGTCAATACTTCAACTGTAAACCATGATTGGTATAAAAAAAGCACATTCATAGTCAGACATATCATAATTCATTCAATACAATATAGAACATTATATTATAATAAATAAACCCCAATTATTAAAAATTACCAATAAAGGAAGTTGAAAAAGTTGAAATTGATCTGTAAAAATCTTTTAGAGAAATATCTATTTTTCATGAAATCATTTAAAAGTCACACAATTTAGAAAGGAATAAATTTAAGAGAAATTTTTAAATCAATTTTTCTCATACCACATTGAATAATTTTAATGGAATTATCATTTTAAAACATTCTTGTCCATATAAATAAATCCATAAAACCATTTTGAAAACATGGACATCAATGAGAATGTTTTAGAATAATAAATATTTAGACCATTTAAAATGATTTTTTTTAAGAGTACCTTAAAAAGATTCATTTTGATTTTTTTTATAAAATACGTACATGGATAATATATATTCCCTAATAAAAACATACACATAAAGAGTCTCAGATAATAATGAGATTAAAGAATTAACCCATACCTTGTACCTTTATTTAGTTGAGGGTACTTTTAACCTCATATATAATGACCATAACATGTTATTAAATTATATTATAACCATATTATTATGTATTATATCATATATGATTCATATAATAAATTATACTACCCATTTAAAAATAATATCCATGTTAAAGTAACATTTCAGGTAATAATCGCATTCTTTATCGTATGTGTTTTTACTTGTTATTCTTGATCGTATCAAATTGATCATGATTTACATACTTCTAAAATATAAAAATGATTTATATATCATATATATTCAGAATATAAATATTTATAAAATATAGATACATTAAATCAAATCATTTTTCATGAAGACGGTAGTTTGTACGTACGCAAGAACGTTGTTTCTATTTTCTTATCGTATAGTATGGAAGTAAGTAAATGACATTTATTTATCTTCATAAATATATATAATTCTACTGTAAATATTATTTTATATATCTCATTCTTAATCAATATATATTTTTATAAAAATTCTTCAATGGTGGTTGTTGAAGATGAATCTCATCACGTCATGGAGACGGTAAGCCATACGTACGCACGAGTGACAATATCATTCTATCGATGGTAAAAATTCATTTAATTGGATGTTATATTATATATAATGAATAATTACCATGTTTATTCATTATTAAATTAAATGAACTCATTATTATACCCATCCATAAAATTTAGTGATGAATAACAAACTACACCACGTCGTGGAGATAGTAAGTCGTACATGCGCACATATGGTTACTTTTTCATTCATATGATGGATAGAATAATGAATATGGTTTTACCATATTTATAAAAACATCAAAATATGTATTAGATACTAGATTTATTATTTTAGTATGAAAATAACAAAGAGAGATGTTGTGGAAGAAGAAGAAAAGTACTTTGAAAGATTTGTTGAAATAATTAACTCTTCTTTTGTTGCTTCATTTTGATTTGAAAAAAATGGATACATAGGTTGGCATTATGATAAAATTATGGCCTCTAGGATGAATTTAGGGTAGTTGTGAGGAGATTTGAGAAGGTTTTGTCTTATACAAATGACTTTGGAGGTGTGAATATAAGAGAAGGGGAGGTGCCCTTTTATAAGAGAGGTAAGTGGGACTTTTGGAAAATCATGAAATATTAATTTAATATAAAATAATTTTCGGTTTCTAATTAATCCAAATAGATTTATTTAAAGTATAAGGTGGGTATGGGTCTAAATCCTCACAAAATATAGGTTTTAGACAAGTTTAGGTCACCATATTAACCTTATCCTTTAGATTTAACTCTTAGTTAAATAGTTTAACTTTTACCATGTCTTATTGTATTTTGGTATTATAGGGTTACGAAACATACTATAAAATTCCAAGAGAAACTAAAATAGTTCATTAATGACATATCTATCATTATATAAGTCATTTTTCTGAATCTTATATTTTTAGATATATTATATCATTTTATAAAATAGTATTTGTTTTAAAAACACATTTATGTCAATTTTGAAATTATTTGGTATTTTTTTGTTAAAGTCATACAAACTTAATTACAAAAAAAAAATTAATTTTGACAACCATAACATGTCATATTTATCTATAAAATTCTTTTATGGCATAAAAAGTCTCAATTTACATTTATTTTTCAATTTATAAAATCAATTATTTTAATCTTACAGTAATAAGGTAATTACTCCACAATCATTTTGTCTTAAATAAATTTAATTTTTAAATGTATAAAAACTATAAATAAAATACCATAATGTAGGAAATATTTTTAGTTTTATAATTATTATTTATAGTTGAATTTATCTAATATATTACTCTATATTAAAAATGGTTTAGTTAATTAAATTTGAATTTAACACTTCTAACACTTCTTTAAATAAAATATAATAAAATCCCTAATATAATCCAAGTGGATAAAAAACAAGAATCATATTTTTGTCAAAAGATTGATTATGGTTGAAATAAACTAATCAAATAGAATTAGGACATCTGTTGGGGTAATTATAATATCATTTTTCCTTTAATTGCCATATTTACTTATAACCGTGGTAAATAAAAATCATTTATTACTATTCAACAAAAATTATTTCCATCCCATTTAATCAAATTTTAATTACTGATGAGTTATGTTTTTGTCTGATTTTTTAAATTCGATTCACAAAAATGGTAAAATTACATTTTATGCAAATTTGAAAATGTTCTTAGAAGGTGGGTAAAAGACGTTAAAAAATTTCAATAAAATTTTATATGTCTAATATTAGTATAAAATGACACCAAAAAATTACATTGGACTAATATATGTATTCTGTATCTATTTTTACTTTAAGATAAATTTTTTAATAAATATTATTATTTAAATTAAAAGGTTTCTTTTTATCTACAATGCATTTTTTCACTATTCATCAAAAATTGAATATTTTCAGAAAAATACCAAAAATTCACCCAAAGATAATTATGAAATTAAAAATTCAAAAAATATTTCAATATTACCAAATTCAAAACACAGAACATTCATTAATTAAATTAAAATTATTTCTCATTGTCAAAACCAGAAAATAGGTTTTTAAGAAGTAAAAACTATCAAAAGATTGACACATGTTTATGTACAATTTAAATGTGAAATTACATCCAATGGAATAAATTATATTAAATGATGAAAATATAGTCTATTTATACTTTAAACCCACTAAAATTTATAATTTAACACTATAAATTATTTCGATTAAAAAGTAGTTTTTAATAAAAATGTAGTATTTTTCATTATTCATCCAAATATGAAAGTTATCAGAAGACTACCAAAAATTTATCTAAAATAAATTTTTATGTCCTGATTAAAAAGAAGAATTTAATTTCCCTAAATTAAATATATTAATGTGTTAGGTATTGTATTTAAAATGAGAGGTCCATTAAATGCGGAAAACTGCATTTTTAAAAAAATATATCATTTATCTGAAAACTTTATTTTATCCTTATATTATGTCTAAGAAATAGAAAAATATGAACTTTAAAAATTATATAGGATATATATAAAATTTAAATTTTGGTTAATACTACCCATAACCTCTTTTTGAAAAGCTATTTTGATAGGTTGTGATGCATTTGAACTCAGTGTTGCGTGTAGCGCAAGCTACTGAATTACATTAAAAAGATAACGTACTATGAAATCTAGGGGTGTTAAATTCTCCCCTCCATTAATAAATTGTTTCCTCACAATTTGGAAATGTAATTCGAAAATAAATGTTTCGAAATAGAAAATACCTTTGTGGAAAACCCACATAGGATATATGGTTAATAAAATGTTGTTTTAAAATGAGGAAAATGGAAATGAAAACATCACCCCCAAATTAGAATTTTGAATAGGCGAACATTAGATGAAATTACAGACGCATAATTAGAGGGAAAATTTAAATATTTATAGGGAGTTATTGAGGTCATCAATCACATACAAGCAAACAATAAATAGAAAATTGAGGGCCTTAAATCTATTAATCTATGATGATCATTTAAAATTTCATTGGTTCAACAAAACATAAGGTATTAGGATAACAAAATTTTGGTTTAAAAATAATTTCCATAAAGTTTAAGGGAAAAAAGAACACCATACATGTAGAGTTCCATCCTTTAAGTAATTTCTATAAAAAAACTCACATTTCACTCCAAATGATAATAGAACTCAAAAATATTCTATTTATCCTAATCGTATAGGGTTTAAAAAATTGAATTTATAATTTATCTATTAGACCATTTAAAAAAACTACATTACAAAAAATAGGAAATGACATAGGCCAGTGGTATGTGATGCACCGTTGTCTCCATTAAGTTATGGGTTCAATTCTAGCAGCCAAGCCCGATGTGACGGGTTGTTTCCCATCCTCTGGTTTGTCCATTTTATAACAATCCATAAATAATCTTATGAAATTTTTTATCCTTAATAAATAATATATAATTTCAAACTTAATTCATTCTAACCTTTAGACTTATCCAAAATAACTCTATCTAAACTCACTGACCAAAATTTTTAAGGAAGGTAAACATATTTAAGATCTATTTTTCCATGTAATAACATGTAAATAATTTCATCATGTATTCTATTAAAACATGGAAACAGCCTTAATTACCATAAAAAATTATTGATTAAATTCATGATCCCCTAATAATTATAGAATACAGAATATACACCTTATATCCAAAAATGTTGTACAATACAACAATTATGCAATAAAAAACAATTAATTAGTTTTAAGACTGTCAAGAATATTCAATATAGTTTTTCAAAATCAATCATATCTTAATCTAAAATCATTATCTCAGTTTCAGAAACATATTAAGGGTTACATTTCCCCCTACCATATATTTCCCAAAACGTTCAACTTGAAACTGTGTCACTTTACTGAGTACCATAAAATCTCAAATCCTTAATAAAAACATACTCTAGTACAATACTTATACACTTTACAATTCTTATAACATGTACATCGATAATAAAATACTCAAATGACACAATTATTTTATAACAACATAATAACACTAATAATTCCTCTTCATTTCCAGTAGTATCATAACTTGATTATTATCCAATAGAATCTTTTGGGGTATACTCAAATGATTGGGACATTGATTCGTTTAGTGTCCAAACTCCTTGTAGATGAAACATTGTACATTTGAAACCTTTTTCTTAACATTGCAATCACGAACATGGTGTCCTTTTTCTCCACATTATAACAAACTCACATTCCTTTCAATCACTTACCAGAGTTATTTTTCCATAGTTATCACATATAGGAAAATCCTTCTTTCCCTTCTTCCCTTTATCCATATTTTTCTCAACGAACCACTTATTATATTTCTTACCTTCAAAAAAATAAGACTCAGAGAATTCATTACTTATAGTATTTAAACATGATACTATTTCTTCAAATGTTGATAATATTTAGGAGACTATTTCTCTTCTAAATGTTGACTTAAAACCATGAATGATATGTTCCCTCTTACTCTTTGGATCATTCATATTTCTAGAGTTCTCATTTCTTATACTAGGTGCTATTTCTAAATGACGACATACACTAGGTTACATCATATCATAATTTATAATCCAAAAAATAGAATGATCATCAACATTAATTGAAGATCTTCTCATATTTAGTATCATAATCATAAAAATGGTTTCTTTTCTGAAATATTTACTCATAAATCATTAATAATGTTTTGTAATTAATATGTTAATTATCCTAAGCATATCCCCTGGGAGTGTAAAAGTAGGTTCATAGTAATTCCCATTGTTGTATACCAGGATCCCCTAAGTGAAGCTTGAAACTCCTTTGAAGAGTTTTCACTCTTAGGTACATTAGTGCCAGAACCACTTCCCCTTGTAATATCTAGATAGTGGTGTATTGCTTTGAAAATCCACATAATCCCTACTTTACAAAATTATACAGGGTTCTTTTATACTTATCCTTAAAGTCTATCATGGGGTAATGATCTTTAATATAACTGTTCTAAATCTATTTCCAAGCTTGTTTCTAAAATTTCATTGATACCAACTGTAATAGCCCAACCCTAGTTACTTGGATTCAGTGCATTATTTTAATACATTGGCATAATTATAAGGAATCAAGCCCTGTAGTAGTGATCTGTTTAACTGTCTTGGAAAATAGATTACCTACATGAATGTTACTTTACATATTCAAAAATAAAATAGATTATAAAAAATCCATTTAGAACACCATTATTCCACTAGCATAACGTTTCATATCAATCATAATGTACTTCTTGGAATCCTGGGAAAACAAAAATAAGAAATAGGTGAGCTCAGATGCTCAGTAAGGGTAAATAATTTAGTGGAATCTATAAACATTTAAGGCAAGATGTGTAAAATAAAATAGCCTTCTAAAAAGAAACATGAACATATTATGAAAAAAATAAATCAAACATTACCATATAAACATGTATATGGATATTTTACTAGTCTAATAATCACATGTAATAACTAATTTCATAATGAGTAAATGCTTAATGTCGGACATCATAACCACATAGCCAAGACCTTGTTCCAAGAATAAAAATAATTTTTTTTCCTAGTCTTATGTCAAGACACTAATTTGTCTCATGAGACCTACTGATCCATATAGGGGCTCTAGCGGGCCCCCCCTGATCACTTACTATGTCCAATGCATTCCTCATATGAAAAGGGTGAAACATAACATAATCATTCGTATTAAAACAAGAACACTAAATGTCAAAAATTCAACCATAAACCATGAATTGTATAAAAATAGCACATCCATATTCAAACATGTCATAATTCATTCAATAAAATATAGAACATTTTATTATAATAATTAAACCTCAATCATGAATAATATCCTGTAAAGGATGTTGACATTGATGAAAATGATCAATAAAACTCTTTGAGAGAAACATCCATTTTTCATGAAATCATTTAAAAGTCAAACAATTTAGAAAGGAAATCATTTAAAAGGCATTTTCGAATCAAACTGTCACATACCACTTTGAATCTTTTGAAAGGAATTAACATTTTAAATCAATCATGTCCAAATAAATAAATCCTTAAAACCATTTGGAAAACATGGACATTAGTGAGAATGTTTTAGAAGAATAAATATTTGAACCATTTAAAATGAACTTTAAGTTAAAGAGTAACTTAAAAATAATCCTTTTGGAAAATATTTTACAAAACATGAAAATGGATAATAAATGTGCCCCATTAAAAATTTACACATAAAAAATCTCGGATAATAATGAAATTGAGAAATTAACCCTCACCGTGTACATTCCTTTAGTTGAGGGTACATTTAACCACCTTTATAATGACCATATTATGTTATTAAATTATACCAAAACAATATTAATATTTATGATATCATATACGATTCATTTATGACTTTATACTACCCATTTAATAATAATTTCCATGTTAAAGTAATATTTCGGGTAATAATCATTTTTATTATCGTACGTGTTTTAACTAGTTATTCTTGATTGTATCACTTATATCAGGATTTAGATACTTCCAAAATATAAAAATGATTTACATATCATATATATTAATAATATAAATATTTATAATAGATACATATATGAAATGTAAATACTTTTCCTGGGGACGGTAGTTCGTACGTATGCATGAACATTGTCTCTGTTCTCATACCGTATAATATAGAAGTAATTAAATGAAATATATTTATATAAATAAATATATATTATTCTAGTAGAAATATTATTTCATATATCTCATACTTAATAAATATATATATATTTATAAAAATTCTTGAATGGTGAACGTTGAAGATTAATCTCATCGCGTCGTGGAGAAGGTAAGCCGTACGTACACACGAGCGACGATATCATTTAATGATGGTAAAACAGTATTAAATTGGATGGTATATTATATATACATAATAATTACCATGTTATATTCATTATTTTAATTAATTATACTAATTATTATACCCATCCAAATAACGTCGTGTTGAATAACAAAATACACCACGACGTGGAGATGGTAAGTCGTACGTACGCACGCATGGTGACATTGTCATTCATAGGATGTAGAAAATAATGAATATGGTTTTAAAATATTTATAATAACAACTATGTTTTTATAAGGTAATGGATTCATTATCTTAGAATGTAAATAACAAAGAAAGAGTAAGTGGAAGAAGAAGAAAATAACTTTGAAAGAGGTGAGGAAATAATTACCTCTTCTTCGGGTGCTTCCTTTTTATTTGAACAAAAAATCTCATTAGGATATATTTCTGTTCAAATTAAGGCCTATAAAAGGACTTTAGGGTAGTTGGGATGATATTTGTGTAGGGTTTGACTTATCCAAATGGCTTTGGAGCTGTGAATTTAAGAGAAGAGGAGGTTCCCTTTTATAAGAGAGGTGAGGGGAACTTTATGAAATCCATGAAATATTAATTTATTATAAAATAATTTTAGGTTTCTAATAGTTGAAAATATATTTATTTCGAGGCTAAGTTAGTTATGGGTCTAAAACCTCTCAACCAATAGGTTTTAGTCAAGTTTAGTTCACCATATTAACCTTATCTTTTTTATTTAACTCTTAGATAAATAGTTTAACTTTTACCATGTGTTCTTGTATTTTTATATTACATGGTTAATAGACATACTATAAAATGATAGGATAAACTAAAGTGGGTACTTAATTACATATATATCATTATAAAATTCCATTGGACGAATATTGGATTTTCACAAATATTATATAATATAATAAAATAGTATTTGTTTTAAAAACTCATTTATGTCTATTTTGACACTATTTAGTTTTTTTAAAGTCGTAAAAACTTAATTACATAGAAAAAAATACATTAAATCAACTATAACATGTCATATTCACCTATAAAAATTGTGGATAGAATCACCAGCTTGAATTAACATTTATTTTGATGTTTATAAAATCAATTATTTTAATCTTTAATTAATAAGGGATTTACTACATCATTATTTTGTCATTAATAAAGTTAATTATTAAATATATAAAAATTATCAATAAAATACCATTATTTATTAAGTCTTATTATCTTTATAATTAATATATAATGTCAAATTTATCTTATGTATAACTCTATATTAAAAGAAATTTGTAATTTTTTTTTGAATTTAACACTTTTAACACATCCTTATATAAAATATAATAAATGTACTAATATAATAAAAGTGGATAAAAAGGATCATATTTTTTCCATAAGGTTTATTTTGGTCGAAAAAAAGTTATCAAATAGAATTCGGACTTGTTTTGGGGTAATTATAATATTATTTTTACCTTTAATTAACCTATTTACTTTTAATCGCGGTAAATAAAGAGCAAATTTAACTATTAACCAAAAATTAAATTCATCCAATTGAATCTCATTTTACATACTGATGAAAACTAGGTCAATAATATTTTTAAATTCAATTCATAGAAGTAATAAAATTAGGTTTTATGAAAATTTGAAAATGTGCCTTGAAGGTGGGTAAAAAACGTTAAAAAAGATCAATAAAATTTTATATTCCTAATATTATTATAAAATGAATCCAATGAATTACATTTGAATAATATATTTATTACGTATATATTTTCACTTTATGATATATTTTTAATTAATAATAATTATTTAAAAGAAAAGGTAGTTTTTATCTACACTGCAATTTTTTTCACTATTCATCAAAAATTGAATGATTTCAGAAAAATACTAAAAATTCACCCAAAGATAATTTTGATATAACCAATTTAAAAATGACCTCAATTTTACCAAATTCAAAACATATATGTTTCATTAATTAAATTCAAATTAATTCCTCTTGTCAAAACCAGAAATTGAGTTTTTAAGAAGTAAAAACTATCAAAATATTGACATGTGTTTAAGTACCATTTAAATGTGAAATTAAGTCCAATGAACTAAATTATATTAAATAATAAAAATATAATCTGATTATACTTTTAAACCACTCAAAAATATAATTTAACACTATAAATTAATTCGATTATATAATTGTTTTTAATTAAAATTTAGTCTTCTTCACTTTTCATCCATATATGAATGTTATCAGAAAAGTACCCAAAATTTATCTAAACAAAATTTTTTATGTCCATATTTTAAAAATATTTTAATTTCATTAAATTGAAAATATAAAAGTTTCAAATGTTGGATTTAAAAAGGGTTCTCCATTAAAAGGTGAAAAAACTGCATTTTTGGAAAAATACTTCTTTTATCTGAAAAAAGGAATTTTTTCTCATATTATGTCTAAGAAAAAAATTATTAATGTTAAAATTATATAGGATATATATATATATATTAAAATTTTAGTTAATAATTTTCATAAATTCTTTTTAAACAGCTAGTTTGATAGGTCGTGAGGTGGTTGAACTCAATGTTGCGTGTAGCGCAAACTATTGAATTACTTTAGAGAGATAAGTTCTATGAAATAATGGGGTGATATAGTATAGTAAGTGATTTTTTTTAATATTATAATATCTGATGGATCCTTGAATACTATAATTGTTTGGGGAGTGAACCAATTTCAATATGATATGCATGGATATAGGACTTTACTAATTTGAAAATTATTTTATATGCATTAATATATGTAACAATTCCTTGTATTATTCCAATATTATTAGTACATAGATTATAATATGTTTTTATATTATGAATCATGTTTTATGAATTTCCAATAATTATTCCTAGACTCATTTTTATGATCTATGATATAAAGGGTATATATTTGAAATGTTATTATCATGTTCACATACCCTTGTGCTCAGGGTATGTTGATATCTCACTTTCTTATCCTTACTGAGAATCTGAGCACACCTTTTCACATGTTTCCTTTCCTTAGGATCTAAGTAATGGTATTTTTTATGATATGTATATTAATTTTTTCATTTATAATGAAAATAAGTGGTAGATGAAGGAGTTCGCCTATGTAAAAAAAATTCTTGTATTAACATTTCCAATGTAACTTATCCTACATGAATCTATAATATATTATTATTTAATATAATTAATATTAGACTATTAAGATGTGAAATCTATATATGTGTATATTGGTTCTCTATATTTAGTATCCAAAAATTCCTTAAAAATCACTGTGATACTAGGAGGGAAAGTCATTATTGAGAACAAAAAGGATAAGTCAAAGTATTAAAAATATCTTGGAATTTTAGTGAAGGATTGAATAGTTTTTTTCAAGAAATAACACCACTATATAGATTTTTTTTTAATTTTGATCTATAATACTTGTTCCATTGGGTAATAAATATGAAAATGGAACATTGATATGGTATTGATGATCATCTTATAAATGAAAATGGTTGTTTTTATGATCATGGTTTGACACTCCCAAGTAATATTCCTTTGAAATTCACAATATGGTTTTGAACAATCATGATAGATTTGAATAGATAATTACTTTGAAAGACCTAGGTTAATAATAAGTTATCATATATTGAAATTATTTATTCATGATATAACTATCATATTAATTATTTATCACTCTAATTAATTATTCTTAACGTTCATGCAAAACATTTTCGGTTTACTAAGGAATTAAATATGTAATGATATTACTATGGTGTTAAAAGGTGTTCGAAAATACTGAAGTAACATATTTTTTCTTATTTATAAGATTTTATGTATATAATGAATATATTTTGAGATATGAAATTCCAATCTCAATTACTATATGTATAATTAATAGTGAATCTCCATAATGTATGGGTAATCATATATCATGTTTATAATTTTTCTAGGGGAAATGAATTTAAAGATTTATACCTAAAAATCATGTTGTTATCTATCTGGATGAGTTTTATTTTATATTTATAATGTATTTACTTTATCTATATGAGGCCCACATAAATTTCCTATGATGGAAGTCATGTTTGATTTTACAAAAATAACTATTATTTTCTTCAAGTGGGATGATAAATATGAACATCCTATATAAATTTTACATATAGTATTTTCCTCTATTCTAATTCAGAATAGATTTTTATCTCAGATAGTGGAAGATAAATGAATCATCGGTGATATTACTATAGTATGTGAATTTTTTATTAAATATTAGATGGATTTCGTATCTTACATTGAATCCTATGGTTGTACTAACAATTTAATTAAAACTTATTGTTATGCCAATATCAATGAATCCCTATATAATTACTCATATTTAGTGGCATGATATGAATATGAAAATCTACTAGAATCTGGAAAAGGTATTTATTTGTCCTTTTTTGTCACATTAGAGTTCACCTATTCTATTTTCCATGATTAATAATGAATCAATAAGGCTATATATTTATTATTAGGAGTTGTAAGTGATCACAATAAATATAAATTACCTTATACCCATAATTATTTTTTTGAAAACTTATTGGAGGTAAAAAATTTCAAATATTTAAATTTATTGGAGATACTAACAATTCAGGGTTAAAAAGTGGATATTCCAAAAAAATATCTAAATGGATTTTGAATGATGAATGTATAGTGATTAAATTTGGTCTTACTTATTCTCTCACCATATTCATGGATTTAATTAATAGTGTCAGTAGATATTAAAATTATCTAATTGTTGTATTATTTGTAGATGTTATTCTTATCTAATCAAATAGTAATGAACACCAAGAAGATAACATGAGGATTGTTTTGATGGCCTTGAGGAAGGACATGTTGCATTAAAAAGTTTCTATAGTGACTTTGATGCGATTTTCTCTAAGTTTATGGAGATATTTTTTTTATAGTTTTTGGAATATGTTTCATGAAAATATCATATATATTCATCATGTCAATTTTTAAGGGATAAAATTTCCTATGGATTTATGAATGATATGAAAATATCAATGAACATAAGAGAAGGTTTTTATGTGAACCAATGATTAAATTATCATATAGTTAATAATGGGTTTTAATATATAGTAATGTGTCAATATGGGGGTTGGGATTCGTTCTCATGAAATATTATGAGATGAAGGAATATTTGTTATGATAATTGATGGTTCATGAGTAAAAACTAAAAACCCATTATTAAATTTTATTTATGAAAATTTAAAAATTAAATGTAATGATGATATATATATATATATACGAGAAAATAGTGATATATTTACCCATGAGAATAGTTTAAAGTATGTATTTACTAAAAGGAATTATGTTGAGTTAAAGAAACTGGTTTCTGGTTATTATTGTGTATAGATTATCAATAGATTATGACCTAATGAAAGAGAATAAGGTGTAAGATGCTTTGGGTAGAAAGGATCCTGGTTGGGTATTTATGATGATGTTCAGTAAATAAAAATATCTATGGATTTTAAAAGGATGGGTCTAGAAATAATTGAGGTGTAAAATCCTATCTTTCTCAAATAGGTGTTTAACCATTATTCCATGTTATTATTATATAGGCACAAAATAAATACGTATAGATACAAATTATGGTGAGATATGTCTTTGAGTTAGACCTTGACTGTGATGGAATGATAAGGAATGAATACCATGTATGTGTTTTATCATTAAAAAAATTGAATGATGAGCTATTATAGTGGAATCAAAGTTTAATATTTTCTATTCATTTAGGGACTATAAATATGTATAGTGACATGAATGATTTTTTATTGGAATTGAATGAAGAGAAATATTGTAGTATTTGTATCTGAGTTCTTCATCTATTAATAAGTTAATTTTCGAAGACAAAATCATAATGGTATGTAACAACCAATACCCATACTATAATGGAAATAGAAAAACATAAACATGGAATTTTTTTTGGACATTCCAAGTCAATGGGGAATATTTATATATGGGTTATAGTTGATATTTTCATAATTTCATCACACCTAAACACTATTAGAGAACATATTCATATGGATCCTCATTCTAGAATATACATTAATGTTTTATTATGTTTTCATTTGGATGAAAATTATATTGTATCTCATTTTAATTTCAACTATAATTCAATATTTTGGTGATTTCATCAATAAGACCTCAATTTGAAATTGAGTATCAACATGACATATCATCATAAAATGGAAATCTAGTGTAAAGGATAAATTAAAATCGTAAGGTATATATTGTGATAATTCTCTATGGAATTTAATTGTATTTGGTATGCACACTATAGAAAAGTTGAGTGTTGGTAACAAAATATTTTTAATTTGTAATTTCTAATGGATTTATAAGAATAACTCAATGGAAATATTTATAGAACTACAATATGACGAGATAAAGATATATAATGTAATAATTTTGGATAATTTATAGATAATAAAATGGAAGAGAAAGTAAAATCCATTTAACGGAATATCATTAATGATTTGAGTAGATAGATAATTTATTCTCATCGTTATCGGTGTAATATAGTATTTTATGTTGGTGAGAAGGTTTTTCTATTAATTACACTATGAAAGAGTTTAGTATGATTTTGGAAAAAAGGAAAAATGATAACCATGATTATTTCCCACTATGATTTTCTTCAGTGTGTTAGGAAATTTTTTTATTTCTTGAAACTTCCAACGAACCTATCCCAATTCCATGTGTTCGTATATATATCTCCCCATGAGTAAGTAAATACTTGAACTTGAACATGTACTAAATATAGAGGTTGTGTCACAGGAGAAATTTATAGCTTATGAGGAACAATTGGTAAATATTATGGATTGTATAAAATTATGATTGGAATCAATACTACTCACCTAGTCAATGTTTTGTGGTGAAAATACCAATATGAAGAAGCTATATGGGAACTGAAGGAAATAATGAGGATGATAAATAAAAAATATATATCAATGAGATGAATTTATAGTGTGAAAATAATCTTATATCGGGTAGAATACAAAAGGCAAAATTTTAACTAACGTTTTTAATAAATTTAAATTTATCAATATCTTTTGTTTTACGCAACACATTGTTTTACATGTTATGATATTCTATTAATATTAATATTATTTAAACATTAATTTTATAATATAGAAACAAATATTTTATATATAAATTGGAATAACCAAATTTTTAAAATTATATATATATTTTTATATATTGAAAACAAAATTATAAATAACTATAGATTTTTTTTAAAATATTATATATATATCAAAATTATTATTTTTAATAAAATGTTTTTATTAATTTTTTGAAAACAAATTAAATAATTTTTTTCAAATTGATGGAAATTTATATGAAAAAATAGTTTTTTATTCTAAATTTCATAATAATAATTGGGTGAATTTTTTAAAATTATTTAAACGATTATGTTTTGAATAAATAGTAAAAGTACATATTTTTATTAAAAAATTATTTTTCTTTTAATGAATTGACATGATCTCTTTAATTTTATGATGGTTTTAATAGATTCATTAGTAAAAATATATATTTTTCATTTCATTTAAAGTCATTTTAATCTATTTCATTCTTAATTCTGATATGAAAACATTATTTAATCTTGTAAATGTTCCCTATGGAAAACTAATTTTTTATCACATCTACTGTGTTAACATAAAATAAAAAAATTTCTAAAATTAAAAATTAATTAAAATAATTGGATTACATATTTATAATCATAAGATGTAATATTTGATAAAAAAATTTAACTTAATATTTGGTCAAAATGTGTAATGCCCCGACCCTTGATACCAAGAGTTAGTGTATTATTACATAACATTGGTACGATCACAAGAGATCATGTCTCGAAAGACCGATTAGTTTAGTAGCCTTGGAAGTACTAGATAAATTCATAATTTTTAAATTACATTATGAAATGGAAAAAAACAACATTATGTCACCATTTAACACACTCATATCCCATATACTCTTCCTGTAGTTTAATCATAATATACTTATTTTTATCCTAGGAAAAATAAATCTTAAGAAAGGGTTGAGCTCAGATGCTTAGTAAGGATAAAAATATAGCAGAAACTGTCACAAATAAGCATTAACATTTAAGGAAATGTCTAAGACTAAAAAAAGACTTTTAAACATAAACATTAACATAATATAGAAAACATAAATCTAATAATGTCATTTACTTATTCACATGGATATTCTACAAGTTGAATATTCAAATTTAATATCAATAGCTAATTTCATAATGATGGAATGCATAATTTCGGACGTCATAACCACATAGCCAAGGCCTCATGCCAAGAATAAAAATAATAATTTAGTCAAGGCCTTGTGACAAGACACTAGTTTGTATTATAAGACCTACCAATGCATCGAGAGGCTATAGTGGCCCCACCCGTCACTTTCTACGTCCAATTCATTCTTCATATGAAAATAATGAAACATAATATAAACATTCGATTTAAAACTAGCATACGAAATGTTAATAATTTAACCACAATCCAAGAATGTCATAAAAAATAAAACATCCACAGTTAAACATATCAAAAAACCTTAAATACAATATGTAATATTGTATCATAATAAATCAACATCCAACATGTGTAAAATCCAAAAAAGGATGTTGACATAGATGAAATCAAAATAATTTGAGTGAAATATCTCTTTCTATTTTGAAATCATTTAAAAGACACATAATTATAATAGAAAACATATATTTTGAAAATTTTATTGTAATATTGTAATTGAATCATCGATGTTTTATAATGGCGGAAAATATCCGCACCCACCATATAAGTTTAAAAACATTCTGTCCTTAATTAGTCAAAATGGTCATAAAATACCTTGTTTGGAAAGTGATGGATAGATTATTTTCAAAAAAAATTATAAAAATTTAAAAAATTGAATAAATGAGTTTAAATGATAGTCCGGTAAATAATTAAAATGTTTTGAAATACATTTTTTAGAAACATGTATGTGGATGATAAAGAGGTCCCAGTAGATAATCACGTACAAACAACCTTTGATAATAATGAGATTGAAAAACATTTACCATTACCTTGTACTTTTCCTTAGGAGAGGGTAAGTTATCCCCCATTATAATGGTTAAATAATTGTTATTATATCATACAAGAACCAGATACATAAATATGATATCATATATGATCTTATGATACTGCTTTGTTAATAATATTTTAGTAGTTTCATTGTTTCAGGTGTTAACTGATTCATTTTCCTTTATATGTTTTGTTACGTAAGTCGTGATTGTTATTGATAGGATTTATTTGATTCATATCAATAATAACATTATGTTCTTAAAAACTTTTTTAAAACATCAAATGGAAGTTATTCTTGAATGGTTATGATGGGTAACGAAATCTCATCGTGCTGTGGAGATGGTAAGCTTACGTACGCACGAGCAACAATATCATTCTATTAGTGGTTAAATCATATGTAATTTTATGGTATATTATATAAAAAGAATAATTAACTTGTTATATTTATTAATTACATAAAATAAACACATTATTATATCCATCTAAATAATGAAGTGTTGAATAACAAACTACACCACGATGTGGAGATGGTAAGTCATACATACGCACATATAGTGAGTTTTTCATTTATAGGATGGATAAAATAATTAATATGGTTATACCAGGATTATAATAAAATCTAATTATGTAGAAGGTACTGGATTTATTATTTTATTATGGAAACAACAATGAAAGAGGAAGTGGAAGAAGAAAAGAACATGAAAAGATGTGATGAAATGATTACCTCTTCATCTAGTGTTTCTTTTTTATTTGAAAAAAAGGCCCCCTTAGGTTTAATTTATGATCTTTGAAAGGAATCTAGTTTGAAATTAGGGTTTTTGGGAGGATATTTGAGCAAGGTTTGACTGAGCCAAATGTATTTGAGGGTGTGAATTTGAGAGAAGGGGAAGTACCCTTTTATAAGAGAGTTGAGGGGAAATTTAGGAAAAGCTAGAAATATTAATATATTATAAAATAGTTTTCGGTTTCTAATAGCTCCAAGTGGATTTATTTAGAGGCTAAGGTGGGGATGGATCAAAATAATCTTAAACAATAGGGTTTATAAATGTTTATGTCACTATATTAACCTTATGTTTTAGATTTAATTCATGGTTATATTGTTTAACATTTTCCATGTCTCCTTGTATTTTTATATTACATGGTTAATAAACATAATATAAAATTCCAAGAGATCCTAAAGTGGTTAATTAATGACATATATAACCTTATATAAGTCTTTTGGGCATATCGTATATTTTTAAGTGTATTATCTCATTTAAAAACTGTATTTGTTTTAAAAACTCATTTATGTCAATTTTGACACAATTTAGTATTTAGTTTTTGTGAAAGTCATAACAATCTGATTTATTCAAAAACAAAAATACATTTATTCTACCCTAACATGTCATATTCATCTATAAAAATCTTGTATAGAATCAAAAGTTTTAGTTAACATTAATTTTAATATTTATAACAACAATTATTTTAATCTTTCATTAATAAGGTAATTACTGCATCATCATTTTTCCATAAATAAATTTAAATATTTAATGTCAAAAAAATATAAATAAAATACCATGACGTATGAAATCTTTTTAGATATCTAATTAATTTTTATAGTATAATTTACTTATTTGTAACCCAATATTAAAAATGATTTAGTTATTAAACAAATAATTTTACACTTTTAACTCTTCTTTAAATAAAATATAATAAATGTCTAAATCTAATCCATGAGGATAAAAAAAGATCATTTTTTCCTAAGGTTGATTTTGGTCGAAATAAACATTTCAAATAGAATTAGTACATGATTTAGGGTAATTATAATTTCATTTTTACCTTTAATAACCCTATTTACTTTTAACTGTGGTAAATAAAATTCAAAAGTGACTATTCACCAAAAAGTACATTCATCATATTGAACCACATTTTAAATATTATTTTCAACTATTTCTCTTAGATTTTTAAATTAAATTAAGAGAAACCGTAAAATTAAGTTTTATGTAGATTTTCAAATGTACCTAGAAGGTGGGTAAAAGACGTAAAAAAATTCAATAAAATTATATATATATATATATAATCCATCTATAAAATGACTCTAATGAATTAAATTGTATTAATATAGATATTATGTATCTATTTTGAAATTAAAATAAATTTAAAATAATTATTTTAAAAATTTCTGTTTTAAACATTGACATAGTGTTTTTCACTATTCATCAAAAATTGAATGTTTTCAGAAAATACCAAAAATTCACCGTAAGCTAATTTTGATATTTCGAATAAAAAATGGAATTCCATTTGGAAAAATAAAATTTATAAAATTTCAAAAAGTGGGTATTACATTTCATATATGTTTTTTAAATGGCTAGTTTTATTGGTTGTGGTGTGATAGAACTCAAAGTTTTAAACATTACAAGCATTGCATTATTTAAAGAGAAGCATAACGTGGATGTTTGGGGTTTCACATTCTTCCTTACTTCCAATAATTTAGTTCTAGAAATTTATAGAATAATTCTGCATAAAAATATTTTGGTGGTTCATCATCATAAGTTCCTCAGATTCCCACGTTGCCTTTTCCATTTTATGGTTTCTCCAAAGAACATTTAACAGATGAGTTGGTCGGTTTCCCCACACTTGTTCTCTATTATCAAAAATCTTGATAGGCTCTTCACAATAACACACATTGGGTTCCAATTCAAATTCTATATAGGTGAGTACATGCGTTGTTTCTAGCATTTATTTTCTCAAGAGTGATACATGGAACAAAAGATGAACTTTGGAGAGACTTGGCAGCATTTCCAAACAGTAAGATACAACTCCAATTTGTTCTATAATTTCGAATGTCTTGATGTACCTGAGACTTAAATTTCCCTTTTTACCAAATCATATAACAACCTTCCATAAAGATACCTTCAAGATAACATGAACACCTACTAGAAATTCCAAATCCTTCCATAGATTATCGGAATAACTATTTTTCCTACTTTTAGATACTTTGATGTGGGTTTGTATAATCTTCACATTTTCCACTATTTCCTCAAAATTTTTTGGGCCTACAAGTTTTCTTTCACCAACATCATCCCATCATGTTTGTGTCCAACATCTCTTTTAATATAACGCTTCTTATGGAGCCATATGAATACTTGAATGGAGCTATTGTTATAGGAAAATTCTACCAGAGTTGAATACAGATCCTACATACCTTGAAAGTCATGTGAGAAAGATATCAACATGTCTTATAGGGTTTGAATAGTCTATTCTGATTGTCCATCATTTTGAGGGTGGTAGGCAGTGCTTAAACAAATTTCTGTATCCAGGGATTTCTGAACACTTTTCCATAATCTTAATGTAAAATGGGGATCATGATCAGAAAAAATCGATAGGGGTACACCATGAATTCTTAAAAAATTATTTATATATATTCTTTCTAAAAATTCAAGTTATAAATCTTGTCTTATAGAAAGAAAATGTGCTAACTTTGTAAGATGATCAACAGTGACCCATATTGCATCATTCCTCCTAGGAGTCTTTGGTAGTCCCATGATAAAGTTCATCATAATATCATCCCATATCCACTCTAGTATGGGAAGGGTTTGAATGACTCCTCCAGAATGTTGTCTTCCAGTCTTCATATGTTGACAAACCATACATCTTGACACATAATCAGCAATCTGCCTCTTTATGTTGTACCACCAAAAATGTTCCTTCAAATCATTATAAATCTTTTTGTTACCATGATGTATAGGGAAATTGGAGCTTTGAGCATCATCCAACAATTCCCCTTTTATATCACGTATTTCAGGAACACAAAGCCTCTTCCCAAATTTTATAATTCGATCCTCATATACAACATCAATCAAACTCTCATCGTTCATATCATTAATTTCCTTTTAAAACTCCTCATCATCAGTCTGAGAACTTTTTATTCTTTCTAGTAATTAAGGATTGGAAACCATTTGAAAAAGTATCGATGTTTCACCTTCCATGATTATTCCCATATCCATCATTACTAGATCCATGAACATAGAATCGCTTTCAACCCTCATACTGTCAAGAACTCCATGATCCTTTCTACTCAAAGAATCTTTCACCTTATTTTCCTTCCCCAGGTGGTATTATATTGTGAAATCATAATCCTTGAGTATTTTAAGCCATCGTCTTTTCCTCATGATGAGGTCTTCCAGGGAGAAAATATACATCAAACTATTATGATCAGTATATATCTCTATTTTTCACCATAGAGATAGTGTCTCCATATCATCTGAGCCAAGATAACTACTGCTAACTGAAGATAATGAGTAGGATATTTTTTCATGAATTTATAGCTTCTGTGACGCATAGGCAATAACTCTATCATTCTGTATAAGGTCACAACCATGTCCTTTTATTGAATAATAACTATGAATAACAAACCCATCATTCTGTGATGATAGAGTCAAGATAGGAGCGTTGACTAATATTTTCATAAATTTTTCAAAAAATTACTCACACTCTATTGTTTAATAAAATTTAACCCCTTTATATGTGAGCTTGGTTAATGGGTTATCCAATCAGGGAAATTTTTGGATGATAGG
Source organism: Viscum album (assembly GCA_963277665.1). Classification (NCBI taxonomy): domain Eukaryota; kingdom Viridiplantae; phylum Streptophyta; class Magnoliopsida; order Santalales; family Viscaceae; genus Viscum; species Viscum album. The sequence goes on along the minus strand of OY728127.1, from coordinate 435,080,656 downwards.
ATGATAATAACATCATAAACCAAAAAACTGTGTACCTCAGTTAAACTCATCAGCATTGGGCATTATTGGATTTATATTGTCTTTAACGGATCAACAGATATTCCATCCTTAAAGGCGATATGGACAAGAAAAAAATTCTCCCAAATCTGTAATTCACACTTTCTAAACATCCCATATAATTGAATTCTTCTAATAGTTTTCAGAATAGTGTGAAATTGATTTTCTTTCTCTTCTTAGATTTTGGATTATACCATGAAATCCTTGATAAATACCACTAAAAACTCATCAAGATATTCCTTGAAAACTCTATTCATTATATCCATTAAAACAGTGGGTACATTAGTCTGTACAAAAGTCATTACTGTAAAATCTTAATTCCCATACCTGGAAGGAAATGTTATCTTTTGAATCTACCTTCTTCACACATAACCAATGATATCCAAAATCAAATAAATTATTGGCTAAATTTTAGGAAACAATTAATGTACCCACCACCTCTTCATTAGGAACTTATTCCTCTATATTTGTGACAACACAAGCTTGGCCTTTCTCTATTTTCCTTTTTGGAGGTAGGTTTTCTTGATGATTAGGAAATTCATTTGAATAATTCCCCATTTCTTTACAATTTTAGCATTCAACATTGACATCCTCTTTCTTTCCCTTACAATAATGAACTTGGTGGTCTTTTTCTCCACACTTGTAACTGACTCACATTCCCTTCAGATTACTACCAAGGTGTTTCGTCCCACACTTACTATAGGGTGGAAATTCAATATTTCCCTACATCCACTTATTTCCATTTTAATAGTATTCAGAAGATCTTATATTTTCATACTTTTCCTTAAAGTCATACGATTAAGATATTTCCTTTTCAATCATGATAGCACATGAGACTATATCATGGTATGATGAGATGGATTTTTGGGAAAAATGATCAATGGAGAAATTGTTTTAACCAATAAAGTAGTCGATCAATCTTACTTCTTGGGTTACATATATAATCTACATCAAGCCTCACTATCCTTGTAAAGTAAGCCTCATACTTTGTGTAATTCTCATCCTCCTTTTTCATCAGACATAGAAATTACCTTTACAAATATACTCTATGTTCATGAGGAATGTATTTTTCAATGAAAATATCTTTAAACACCATCCATTCCATATTTGAAACTTCTTCATCCTATTTTGGGTTTTGATCTAATGACAACCATTGATCTACATATCCTGTAAGGCGATAAACTTGCATGAAAACATTTTCCCTTTCACTACTCCCCAAAGCATTAAATGTTTTATCTAAGGAACTTATCAATTGATCAGATACAAATGGATTTGTAGACCCATTGAATTTTGGTTGTTGTTTCCTCATGAAGCGGTCTAACATTGATCCTCTAAGTTGTGGATTAGGGAGCTCCATAAGGGTAAGGTTATTATTCATAACCGGAATGAGTTTCCCTTGTCTCATTATTATTTGATCATCACCAGTTGTATAACCATATCCACTATAATTATCTTGAGTATGAAGGAAAACCCTACATGGATTAAGCGCATTGATACAATTTCTATTCTTTCTACTAGGTTCCATTTCTAAACAATGAAATACACTAGATTAGTTTATGAATTGCAATACATAATTCCAAACTAGTAAAATAACTAACATAAAATGAAGAGTTTATGCATATAATATATAATCATAAAAATGTTTTCTTTTTGGAATTATTTACTCATAAATCCTATATAATGGTTTGTAAAGAAAATGTGAATTATCCTAAACACATCCCCTAAAAGTGTCAAACCAGGAGCACAATAAATCCCATTTTCATGTACCAGGATACCCTAGGTCAAGTCAGAAACTCCTTGTTAGTGTTTTCACTCCTAGTTACATCTTCCCTAGAACCACGTCAACTTATAGTATCTATACATGGATGTATTTCATGGAAATCCCACATAATATCTACATTACAAATTTTTTGGATGTTCTTCTATACTAATCCTCAAATTTTACCTTAAGTTAATGTTATATTATCAGAGTTTTTCTAAATCTAGTTTCAATGGTTTTTACTAAACTAGCTTTGATGCCTATTTTAACGCCCTAACCCTAGTTACCCAGACTCTGTGCATTATTACATATCATTTTCATGATCACAAGAGATTATGTATCAAATTACTGATTAGTGTAGTATCCTTGGAAGTACTAGATACATACATATGTTTTACATTACATTATGAAATGGAAAAAACAACAACTTTGTGTCCCCCTTTGAGAATACTCATATCCCTTAGCCAATACTTTCAGTTTCATCGTAATATACTACTTCACATCCTAGTTAAAATAAAACATAAGAAAGTGGTGATCTATGATGCTCAGTAAGGATAACAATATAGAAGAAAAATTCTTAAAAAAGCGTAATCATTTATGGAAATGTATAAAACTAAAACAAAAGATTTTTAAACTTAAAATTTAGCGTACTATGGAAATGATAAATCAAATAATTCAATTTATTTATACACATGGATATTCTACTAGTCTAATAATCACATGTAATATCAATAGATAATTTCATAATGATGGAATTCGTAATTCCATACATCATAACCACATAATCAAAGCCTCGTTCCAAGACTAAAAGTAATAATTTTTTCATCGCATTGTGTAAAGACACTATTTTGTTACATAAGACATACCGATTCATCGAGGGGCAATATCGGACCTCTCCCATCACTTACTACATCTAATGCATTCCAAATATGAAAAAGTTGAAACATAACATGAACATTCTTATTAAAACAAGTATACAAAATGTCAATAATTTAATTATAAAACATGAAAGGTATAAAAAATTGCACATCCATAGTAAAACATAACACAAAACCTTCAATAGAATATGTAATATTGTATCATAATAAAATAACTTCAAACAAGCATAAAATCCAACAAAATATTTTGATATATATGAAATCAAAACAATTTGAGAGAAATATCTCTTCTTCATTTGAAATCTTTTAAAAGTAACATAATTTTAAAAAAAAATATTTATTTTTAAAATATTCTTATAAGCTTATAAGGGTGTCTTCAAAGGCTTATAATAGTAGAAAAGAGCCACACTTATAGTATAATATTAAAATACATTCTTTCTTTAATTTGTCGAAACGGTAATACAATAAATTCTTTGGAAAGCGACAGAAAGATTCCTTTCAAACTATTTTATAAAAAGAAAAAAAGGTATAAATAACATTAACCCATCGTCAAGTAATTAATAAAAATGTTTTAAAATACAATTTTAAGAAACATGGATTTGAATGATAAAGAGGTCCTAGTAGATACTCACATATAAACAACCTCGGATAATAAAGAGATTGTAAAATTTACCCTTACATTGAACTTTTCCACATTATAGGGTATGTTAACCTCCTTTATAATTTTTAAATCATTGTTATTTAATTATAATATAACCAAATTCATAAATATGATATCATATATGATCCTATAATATTTATTTCTTAGTAATATTTTAGTAGTATCATTGTTTCGGGTGTTAACTGATTCATTTTTCTTTAAATGTTTTGTTAAATAAGTAATGTTTTTTATGGATAAGATTTATTTGATTCATATCCAGAATTATATTATGTTCTTAGAAACTATTTTTAGTCATCAAATGGAAATTATTCATGAATGGTTACGACGTGGAATGAAATATCATCACTTCGTTGAGATGGTAATATGTACGTATGAACGAGCGAAAATATCATTCTATTAGTGGTGTAATCATATGTATTTGGATGGTGTATTATATATAAAGAATTATTAACCAGTTACATTTATTATTCACATCAATTATACTTATTATTATACCCATCCAAATAATGAAGTGTTGAACAACAAAAAACACCACGACGTGGAGACGGTAAGCCATACGTACGAATATATGGTGACTTTTTCATTCATAGAATGGATAAAATAATGAGTTTGGTTGTACCATATTTATAATAACATCTCAGATTTTAAGAGGTACAAGATTTATTATTTTAGTATGGAAACCACAATGAAAGGGTAAGTGGAAGAATAAAAAAAATTAAAAGTGCTGATGAAATAATTACCTCTTCTTCGGGTGCTTCCATTTGATTTCAACAATAGGGATCCTTAAGTTTTTTTATGATGAAAGGACTCTAGGTAGGATTGAGGCTAGTTGGGAGGATATTTGAGTTGTGTTTGGTAAAGACAAATGGATTTCGAGGTGTGAATTTGTGAGAAGGGGTAGTACCCATTTATAAGAGTGGTGAGGGGAACTTGAAGAAAAGCTTGAAATATTACTTTATTATAAATTAATTTTCGGATTCTAATAGCTCTAAATAGATATATTTCTAGGACAAGGTTTGTATGGGTATAAATACTCTAAAAAATTATGTTTTATACATGTTTAGGTCACCATATTAAACTTGTCTTTTAGATTTAATTCTTGGTTAAATAGTTTAACATTTACCATGTCTCATTGTATTTTTATATTACATGTTTAATAAACATACAATAAAATTCCAAGAGAACCTAAAGTGGTCCTTAATGACATATCTAAAATTATATAATACCTTTAGAAGAATATTATATTTTTATGAGTATTATATCTTTTAATAAAATATTATTTGTTTTAAAACCACATCTATATCAATTTTGACACTATTTAGTATTTTTGGTTTTTTTGAAAGTCATAAAAATATGATTTTCTTGAAACAAATACATTTAATAAAACCTAACATGTCATATTCAACTACAAAATTCTTGGATGTCATTATAAGTTTCATTTTAAATTTTTTCTAATATTTACAACATCAATTATTTTAATCTTTCATTAATAAGGTAATTACAATATCATTAATGTGTCATAAATAAATTTAATTATTTAATGTCTAAAAACTTAAAAATAAAATACCATGATATAGGAAATATTTTTACCTTTATAATTAATATTTATAGTATAATTTATCACATGTGTATCCCAATATTAAAAATGTTTTATTTATTAAACATTAAATTTAACACTTTTCACTCTTCTTTAAATAAAATATAATCAATGAAATAATCTAATATATGTGGATAAAAAGATCATATTTTCCCCTATGTCTGATTTTGGATGATATACACTTATCCAATAGAATTAAGACATCTTTTAGGGTAATTATAATACCATTTTTACCATTAATTACCCTATTTACTTGTAACCGTGGTAAATAAACATCAAAAGTTACTATTCACCAAAAATTATTTTTATCCTATTGAACCACATATTACTTACTGATGTCAACTGTGTCTCTTGGATATTTGAAATTAAATTCACAGAAGAGGTAAAATAACTTTTTATGTAGATTTGAAAATGTTACTAGAAAGTGGGTATGATATATTAAAAAATTCAAAAAAATTTCATATATCTAATATTATTATAAAATGACTCCAATGAATTACATTGGATTAATATAGGTATTAGGTATCTATTTTTTCTTTAAAAAAATATAAAAATTATTTAAATAAAAAGTCTGTTTTAAACAATAACGATGTGTTTTTCAGTATTTATTAAAAATTGGATGTTTTCAGAAAAATAAAAAAAATTCACCTTAAGTTAATTTTGATATTACGAATCCATAAATGATGTCCATTTTGAAAAATAAAATTTATTAAATTTTAAATTTTGGGTATTATTATTCATAACTGATTTTTAAATGTCTAGTTTGATTGGTCGTGGTGTGCTAGAACTCGAAGTTTCATACATCGTAAGCTATTTCATTATTAAAAGAGAAGCGTACCGTAGAATCTTGGAGTGTTAAAAAATGAATAGCATATACAATAAATTTTTTTATTGTGGTTAAATTAGAATAGGTTTATCGAGGTTTAAGCTAAAATTATAATCATTAATATAATATAGTAACTTATACAAATCCCATATAGTGGAAAAATTCAATTCATATCTCATCAAAGGACCAATAATTTTCTATTTTGGCATCATTTATATTGTTTAAAATGAGCATACTCATTTTTCTATTAAAAATTTCCAAATGTTTCCTCTCCCACACATATAAAAGGGACCCCTCTAATCTAAGATACAATCATTAATTACCCATTGAATAGGAATATACCTACATGTATTCATTAAATTACTCCATAAAGACATTCTAGAATCCGTGTTTTATTTATGATACCCTATAATGATGGATTTAGGTTTAAACATAAACGAATTCAATGAAGAATACTTATAACCACTAAATATTTGTTTTCATATTATTTATTCTAATAAATACATAAAATATCTATAACCCATGATTATATAATAACATAATTATGTCCCATATATGTTGATGTTATATAATTCATGTAATGATTTTGATAAATATCGTATTAAATCAAGTATAAATATACTATCGATAGCATGTACAATATACTACCGCTTTAAAAACCAATTTTATATATTTTCCATCACTGCCTATCATGGGTATAGAAAATGATATATTTTAAAATTATATATGATATATATGTTATTTTCAAAACTATATATTTATAATATAACATATATCTTCTTAATTTCCATTCAGTGTGAACATGATAACTTCACTTGTGTGAACGGGGGACGAAAAACTCGTGAAGAAATATGATTTTATTCCTATTAGTATATAAATAAAATGTAATTCAGATAATTATAATTAATATATGAAATAAATATTAAATAATTAATAATTTTTTTATATTGTTTAAAATTATTTTATTCAACCTTTCATTAAAATGGAAACAACAACTATGTGTTTGTACATCATACCGTCTCCATGAATGGTGTAATTAATTTTCTATCTATAAAATTAATTGATTATTTTAAATAAATATATAATGAATAAATATGATATTTATATCTTGGTTAGCATTCTAGATATTATGGATTTATTATCAGAATAAGTGGAGTGAAAATACAAATTGAAAATATAGATGAAAAATGAAGGAGTAATTACATGAAGGGTGATTTTAATAAGGAATTGTAAAAAAATGGGTAATAAATAGTCAAAATTAAATAATACATGGTACGATAAATGTTATTGTGTTTCTAAAATATATCTATTTAAGACATATTTTTATTATACATGAGGTTTTTATGTCTATGAAATATGTTGAGACTTCTATTAAGGTATTTCCCAACTTTGTATTTAATTAAAGAAGACAGATTAAAAATAAAACACCTATTTATTTTTTTTATAAATATACTAACCCATTGATAGGTAAAACATAAATATACTTATTATAATGATATTTAATGTTTCATTTGATGTTAATTTTTAATGTGGCTTGTTATTCATATGTTTCCAAAGTGGTCTCGAATTCGATTATAGTTTTTAATTTATGTGATTCAAATGACATATTCACCACTCGTTTTTTTGTACTATGTATACTACCCATTTGAAAAGTAAAACCATGATTTTAATTCTTTGTGTGAAAAAAAATCATTTGATGTTATTGTTTAATGAGGTTAATGATATAATAGTAATAATTGTGTTATATGTTTATTTTAAAGTCTTATTATTTATTTGGATTATTTATGATTACATTTAAGATGTTGTAATAATGTGTTATACCTCTCATGAAAGTCATGAATTTTCTTCTTTTCATGATATTTCCTTACATTACATATTTTTTCATTAATTTTATTCTAAATATGTATATAAAAAATCAAAAAACTATTAATGAAAAAACCGATATTGTATCCCTCTTTGGTAGTTTTTATCTAGTATAAATGGTTTAAAATATATATATATTAAAAATATCGAAATATTTTTTGATGTCATTTTTACCGATTATTTACCTTCTCAGAAAAATATAAAATCCTTATTTTATTCATTTACTAAATTGTGTTCTTGGGAATTTTTATTGAATATGTTAAATGAACATTTATTTTAATGTATACGACATATATGTAGTTTTCTATATTCATGACACATCATTATTTTGAATCATATTTTATGGTTTTAAAATATATTTTTAAATAAAATTTTATCCATACTGCATTTTAAGTATTTGAATTTCAAATGTGACTTTCAATATAGAAATTTATTTTCCTCAGGAGTGGTCCATGTAATCATTAAGAATAATTTTCCATCAAAGACTACATCCTATTATGTTACTAATAATTTAGTAGGGATTTGATCCAAGGATAGAATTATAAATAATTTACTTATTGTTTATTTAATTCATAAAAATATCTTTATTATACCCAATCCAATTTCAATGTGTTATATTCTGATGGAATGTGGAAATGTTTATAAAACATGCTTCATTTCCATAGGTCATTATATAATGAAATGTTTATGATACTTCCGTATTTTCATGGATTATAATATACTAAGATTTTTATTATCATGTGGCACACCTGTGTATGATTATCATTATGTGTTAAGTGGTACCTATGTCATCATCCAATTCCTTGGATAAATATAGATATTTAATTAGATAAAACAATATTGAAATGAGAGTAATCAAAGTTATGTAATAGTTCTTAAAAACTATGATAGATGTGGGATTGATCCACTATTATAATGGACTGGGAGTGAAAACATTACACTAAGATAACCTTTGAAATGGTCTTTGTCTACTGTTGGAATTTTTTTATATATTTATATGTATGCCAAAATTCCATGTATTTTTCCAATGTTCCTCTTATGTGTCTTATATTCAATGATTCGATTGTTATCCATTTTTTATGAACTGCAATGATTTATGAAAGCACTAAAGATTATGATATGTTATATATTGGGTATTGTTTTCAAATGTTATTATATTATTTCGAAACATTTATCCTCATGATATGTTTTAATAATCCTTTTTACACATAATCGGATTTTGATCATGCTATTTTTTATATTCAATTTCAACATTCATTAATGAAAGGTGTTATGTAGATATATATAAGAAGGGTTTTATTTTTGAATAATATAGTGAGAAATGATGTAGTTAAATTGGGAAATATTTGATTATATTTAATTTTTCCAAAGGCACTAAAAATATATGATTCTTGAGGGAACAATTATTGTAGTTCATTAATTTTCTTATATTATGATTTTATATCTATTTATTGGTCGATTGGTGTATCTATAGTTTGATTTCCTTATATACTGTAAAAGTGATGGATAGAAGAAAATGAATACTTTATAGAATGATGTTTACAAAATTAGAACACATAGGTAAATATTAGTTACCCCTAGTTTTGAAATTAATTATAATATAATAATATATAAATATAATTATTGTTAATGTGGAGAATTAATTGTTATAGTAAGGAATACATTTAATGAACCGACCCAATAGGGCCTAGGTCGTAACTCTCAAATCCTACATCCAATAATCCATGGGATAGTGACTAATGCCGAGTAGGCATATCGCGTAGATGGGAGGCCATTGCATAAGTTACCTATAAAAATAGACCCATAAACACCTTGATAAAATAGCGAGAGATATGAATTTATAGAAACTAAAATGCAAGAATAAATCTAACCCAAACCACTATACATCAGAATTACTAAAATATTATAAAGGTAAAAACAAAATCCCACCAAAAAAACTATAAAATCTTCAATCGTACTCATAATAAAGGGATCACTGTGAAATGAAATGGTAGGAAAGAACCTCGGCCCAACTCTAGTAAAATAATCAGTCAGCCTATCTCACTATGATTGGCCTACCATGGGTCCTCCATCAACTCTAACAAAAGAAACATGGCCTGAAAAAATATATAACATGCGTGGGAAAAGATCATTCATGTGTGTATATGATAATACATTATAGGTTCCCTAGAACCCCAAAAGAAAAATGGGCCAACTGAAAGGAAACAATATGATTGACCTACAAATAAGGAACCCAAATCAACAGAGACACTATATATCAAATAATCCCCATCTATAATTTATTATTAAGCTCAGTTGACCAGTTTTTTTCATGAAGAAATGTAAAAAATCCACAACGACTCCCAAAAATAAATAGATATACTCTCCACAGACCCAATTAATCATGATGTTCTTACATCATATCTAGAAATAGGATTCTTCTCAAATCTCTAATGGTAACAAAATTTAAGGATAACACACTACATGAGATCAAATATCCCATATGGAACCTATATGAGAGATACTCTCCAACAGATGAAACACAATATATCTATATATATTTCTCAGCACCAGAGGACCTTCCATCGATGAAATGAACCATGTGCATTGCTATATAATCAAAATTCGGGAGGCCCACCCCTCACCACTACACACAGTTGAATGGGAATTGTGACAATCTATGAAATGCATTCATTATTTCAACTAAGAGGGAACATAGGGACACACACCACACCATTTCCTCAATGTTTACAGAGTACTATCTCTTATCTAACAGGTGAAACCACTATCGATCTTAACTGGAGTTTTCTACACCATTATGTGTCAATGTATAATCGACTAATAACCAATTATCTCCCAAAACTAGTGAAGGGGTCCACAACAGGTAATTGTACTCAACTTCCAAGGGATCACTAACTCAAATGGAGGAACCTATCCCTAATGATACTCATAGATGGGGTAGTACTACACTTTAGGAAAGGGCATGCATCCTAGTGTGATATGGTAGTACCCCTCTGTGGCTTAAGAAAATATAACATGGTATGAAATGGGAGTTGGGAGTACCACTCAACTAGCTCAATAGCACTTGGGGACCCATACCATAACATGACAGGGTATCACTGACCCCAAGATAGAGTACCAAATCTCTGGTACAATAGTGGATTACAAACTTTTTGAGAATAAAACTTCTATGGAGGACCTGTACCCTGGTATGAAAAGGAAATTATAAATCCAAGGATAGAATACCCACACCCTAACATGTTAGGGGAGTAACCACTCTATCTATATGTCTGGTCTTGAGTAATCACACCCTAAAATGGTAGGGGAGTACCAACACCACATATAGAGGACCCACAACATGTCCCAATAGGGTATTAATTACTCTATCTTTACAACATGATTGGAGATCCCACACCCAGTCATGGTAGGAGATAACTATATTATACAAAAAAACGTTATTGGGAACTCACGCCCTAAAATTCAGGGAAGTACCAACCCCATAGGAACTATGCAATGGTATTGAACTTGTAACCACACTATTTGGTTTCCCATCTCAGTCAATGAATAGAGATAACTAAATCCAGTTCCATAATTTCATAAGGGAGTACCTATCCCATCATTTCTCATTACAAACCACATAGATCTACAACACTGGTCAGACACCATTAAATGAGTTTCTCATTTATCAAAACTCGCAATGCATCACTTCCACATACAAGGGTACCACACACATATAAATGAGGGGAGAACTACTCTAACAGTCTAAAGAGTGTGGGAGACCAACATCTTATGGTTAAAGTGATGGGTGAAGACCCCATAAACAACCCAATGATCCATCATGATTACTATCAATGATAAGAACCTATACATAAGATCTATGCTCGAAACAGACCACGACATATCTCTTATTCTAAAACAGATATCATCATTACATTCTATAATGAAAAATGATCAGTATATGCTACTCAAAGACTAAAATAAGAGTTCTAGAGGATGATATTAATACAGAGGATGATCTCATGAAGATCATCAAAAGTTACATGGAATGCATTCAGGGCCACACGATGTCTTGAATCACCCGTGCAGTAGGACATGTCTCTTATTCACATGGACTAGGTTGGCCATGTTGGGTCACATAGTATTTAAATCCCCTACATGACATTTCCTACCTCACCTAGCCTCTGGTTGTGTATCCCCTTCCCCATGACCTAAATAATTGTTTCCCTCACACGTTATGCATCCCATACCACATGGTTTGTTCAATAAAAGTATACACTTGTATATGTTTTTTTCTTATTCTTGTGTCCTTCCCTCTATGTTCATGTATTTTGGATGTGTAGCGTTATAAAACCATATACGTTCACTAGTCATCTGAGTCCATGTACTCTTTCCACATGACTTGGTTTCATACATGGCATGTAACCCATGTACACTATTTGTAGTCTTCATAAGTAATCATTACAGAATATGAGAGAAATACAGGTCAAGTATCACTAGTCTACACAATATATAAATGGTAATTCGAGATGATCATTACCATGATATTCTCCAATTTCACCCCAGTTAAACCTGAAACCTGTGAATCGACCTAGGAAGGATCTCTAACATTCATAAATCGTCTCAAGAAAAATAAATAAAATCAAAATTAAGGAGATTAGAACCAAAACACAAAACCACCTAGATCGATGGTGAAATGATGATGATTCATTTGAAAAACGATGTCTATATCATGATTCTCCTTAACTTGATGATGATCAGTGATAAGAACGTTTATTGGAATCACTTTGTCTCTTCGATTTCGGTTAGTTTTCTACTATCATCCATAGAGGAGGTGGGTGTGGTCTCCTATTGTGGGATGTCTTCTATACATGAGAGGGTGATAGATTAGGTTAAATTGTTTAATTATATACTCATTTAATTAATAATCTCACCATTAAACTCCCCACCAACTCATCCTCATTCATTCACATGATGTAGATGATAGTAGGTTCAACCTAGGGTAAGCATGTCATTTAGAATTCAAACAAAGCCTTCAGTTTTTTATACAAAACTCCTATTGGGGTTTATTTCATGTTTGAAGAGAAAATTCATGATTGTGAAAAATATATTAATTTTTTTAATAATTACAGCTCTATGGATCTCTGAGACAAAAAATGATACTTCTACTCTGAATTAAGAATCAAGAATATTCTCAAGTCAAAACCAAGTCAATAAATTTCCCAAATTATAGGTATTTTCATTTCCACAAAGAGAAATCATATGAATTATAAAAAGACACTATGTTCTACAATGATACAACCATGCCTGGGAGCTCACCAAGGGTATCTATGCTCCCTTACTAATGACCTCATGGGAACCACCAATGAAAATACACACATACATCTAGCTCCGACTAGGTCAACGTCATGCAAAAAATAAAATCATATATTTTTAGATGTGATTGGTGGAAAATAACAATGAACCACGTTCAATATACATTCATATGATCTAGTGGTGTACCACCTTGCTTACCTAAGGCAGATATCAACATAACCACATAGTTCACATTTACTCCTAGATTAACTTCACTAACACCTCATCATGAATATTGAATTATAGGTTGACACTGATTATGCGAGTGTTCCAAAAATCAAAAAAACAAATTACCCATGTTTTAACCTTATATCTTACTAGGACCTTCATCTTTGAACCTCTATCTATTACATAGCTTAAAAAAACTGAAACACAGCCACACCAACTAGTGGAAACCCAACTGAGTATGGATGGTAGGAAACAACTGCAAATATATGAAACATCATAGGATCTATATAAGCTTTTATAGAATATTTACAAGAAAGGATCTATCTCCAACAGTGTTATCATACAAAAAGGGTCGAGTAGAAAAAAATCCACATGAAAATCTATGAAATTTTGTGACACACCAGTGCAAAACCTTATATTGAACACACAAGTCTAACAACCTCATCGACCACATCATGAAACTATACTCATTTCGTGGAATTTAAATCCACTAAAATTTATGGTCATGTAAAAAAAACATGTCTTAGTTGGGAAAGAATCCATCTTCCTTCTGAATCCAATCCTATGCCAAACTGTGCCACATCTCAATTGAGCATCTGACATACAATCCTGATTCCAAGTTTATGAGGGTACTAATGAAAAAGGGGTCTGAAATTCATAAACAAGTTCTTATCAGGCCATCTTTTGACAAACCACAAACACATCACCTGGCCATGAACACACAAGTAATAACGACTCATACACCATAACTATATATTATTATCTTTGGTCAGTACTGAGTCACCTTCATGGTATTTATTTGGAAAAAATGCATCAGGGTGGGGAAAGGCTAATATTACCAATGAATTCAAATCTACATCGAACAATAAAAACATATGGTTATACATACGAAATGCGTGACAATGAAAAAACCACGAGAAGAATGTTGAAAAAATTAAGTACCTCATAATAGATTCTATCGGTTTCTACATCACTATGTATATAGGAAACATAGATCTTTCCTCTATTAAAAGAAATGTCATATTGTTAAAGGGCCTCTATGCCTTGTAGTTGTCCTCTCCCATGTTCTCTAGTCCTAGAGAATATCGTGGAACACTAGGTGGGTGGTGGTGGAAACACCTTCAACTACCTACCACCAACTGCTACTCTCCCAGCACCTCTGTCACTTCCTTCATCTTTCATAACCCCTTTCCCTAAATTCTAAATTTACCATGGAATCCCATGGAACAGGTTCCTCTCAACATCAGGTAAGTTTGGACATTATTTATTAAGATGCCCCCTTACATCAAAAGCGCAACACTACCTCTCTTGCAGTTGAAGTAATCCTCATAATTGATCACGTTCTATAGAACCACATTCTTGAGTCTGAGCATGGGTATGCCTTTGGTACCATGATCTTAGAATCTACCATCTTCTACCTTTATCAGATCCCTCAACATAGTGACCACCACCGTGAGCCACACCCTTCTATCTATCTTTCGTGATGATCTATACTAATAGAGATCACTCAAGTTCCCCCACATAAGAGTAAAGACACAAAGAGACCGCACTCGATCGTACTTATCTATGGATTCCCTTCTCAAATGTTTTGTTATCAAAGAATGGGTCTCTAACCATATATAAGGAGTAACACAACAAGTCCTTGAACCTCATTGTGTACTCCCCAGAAGTCATGAAACCCTAAAAAATCTACATATGATTTTTTATATGTGTTGATCTCAATGTGAATAGGTAAATATATTCCTAGAAGAGTCATTAAAAATACACCCAAGTGAGGGTTTCCTCTTAACGGGACTCAATCAGTATAATCGACCACCTTCTGGATGAACCCTATTGGTGGCTCACCGCAAGGACCGTAATCTAATTGAATTGTTTTTTACTATGTATAAAAAATGTGTGGCTACCTTGATCCAGTAACTAGCGAACTGGGGGTCTACATCCTCCAAATACATCATTGTCCACTAGATCTTAAACACATGCCTGACACATATCGTAACTACTTGATCATCCTAAATATCTGGTACAAGCATGTTATGAATGGTTGGTGGATCAACTAGTTGAAAACCTAGTGGTACTGTCTCAGAACCAATTCTTGTCAATAAATCTATATCATGGTTCACATCTTCACAACAATCACACTATGAAACCCAATCCGATTGTCATCATGATGGAGTAATGAAATAAGATCAATATGCTCCATAGTCAAACAATATATATAAGTAGACGACTCTAGAATTACTAGGAAAAACCAAAACCGAGTCCTATATGATACATGTTATTTTATTTACTGATGAACAATTTCATAATTTACTATATCAAAAACAAGGTTATAAATGTCCATGGGAATGGAATCATTGGACACCTCACTAACAAAGGAACCTTTATCCTAAGATCCGAACTCAAAACACCATAACATATATTTTATGTAACCAAAATGATGCTCACAACACTATGGTAAAAAGGTTGAAATGTCCTTTGAAACAACTCTCTAATGACCCATCCAAAAGGGGAATATAGATCAACTCTCATAGACCACATCTAATAAACAATTTTTTGTTTTCTAGTGCATTGTAGAAATATCATATACATTTTAGTCCTTTTCAAATGTTATTTGTACTCATGAAGCCACAAACACGTCAATTAAATATTAAAAAGATATGAAATGATGGAAACAAAAATTCATGCATAAATCTATCAAAAACCAGAGAACAATATAATTAAATAATGTTTAAAAAGAGAAAATCACACTCCAAATAAATGAAAACTATAAAATTTTGCAACCTTTTTTGTAAGTGGGGAACACTATCAAATAAAACTTTCAGAAATATACTTGGCACATATTTGGTAAACAACTCGGTCAGTTTAGATCAATGTGTTATTCCTACATCGAGTATGGTGGGGACTCCATCGAAAGGAATTTGGTATAAATAAGTCACGACATGTGTATGAAAATATCAAGCAGGGGTGATTTTAAAAATAATCAGTAGGCACCCAAAAACCCCAAATGAAAAAGGGAGAAACTAAAAGTAAATAGTCTTCTCGACCAATCTAGAGGGAACACAAATCGGGAGAGAAATTCGATCTGAAACCATCTTTGGATATAAATGAATAATCAGATCAGACCACAAGTGGTGACATACATTGAATGTGACAACACAACACGGAATCCAAGAAATACTCCATTATTCACACCTAACACTCCACATACGAGGATGTTATGACCTCAAAGCCAGTAACATGATTCTACTCAAGGATATTATGGTAACAAAAAACTAGGTGAACACACTCCAAAATCTAATTCATCCCCTATCAAACATTTCTGATAGATACTCTCCACTATGAACAACACACTATGTCCATCCAAAGTACCCATCACTAGAGGTCCATCCATCACTAACATGTACATTGATTAAGGATACAATAACCCAAATAGAGAGTCCCACCAAACACCACTATACATAGTTGAGTGTAATTTTACAGACTATAAACATCATGCATTCTATCAAATGAGAGAGAATGAAAGGATCCACACCTCACCACATCCCCCATATCCAAGGGAGTAATAACTCATAACTAACCCACAAAACCTTTATTGTTAATAAATGGAATGCCTAATAGATTAGTACATTGAGGGAGAACTAACTAGTAACCAGGTATCACACAAAATGTGTAGAGAGAAATGATCCTCATAACATTACTCAATATCAAAGGGGGAACTAACACAAATGGAGGAACTGCATGCTATTGGTACTTGGAGACAATGAAGTACTACTCCGTAGGTGTTGACCCGAAACATTTAAGGGTTGGGGGTACCATTATAGTTTCTTAATTATTATGGGGGACCCACACCCTAACACTATAGGGGAGTACCAACCCCATTCCAGAGGACCCACACCCCTTAATAATTGGGGAGTACCAACTCAACCAGAACAAAAATCTTTTGGACAACCTGTACCACAGTATGACATGGTAGTTCTAACTCCAGCGATAGAGGAAATTCACTAAAACATATTATGGGAGTTCACAATCAATATATACATTACTCCTAGAGGAGGCATTCCTAGAAACGAAATGGTAGTACCATCTCCAGAGATAGAGGACCCACACCCTAGTCTGATTGGTTACTAGTTACTACATCTATCCAAAATATATGGAGGTCCCGCACCCTGGAACGAAAGGGGAGTGACCTTTCAAACTAAAAAAAGGATACTATAAACCAACTCTTGAACCATCAAGGGAGTAACATCCCCAGAAGAACTAATAAAATTATTATAACTGATACCCAAAATGTGTGGAGTCCCATATATATCCAAGAAGTTAGGTAAGGGAAACCGACACCCTAATTCCATAGGGGATTACCAGTCCCAATATCTCTATTTTTGAACCATAATGAACTACAACATCCGTCAAGATCAATTTATGGTGAATCTCACTTATCATAACTCTCATTGGATCCCTCCTAACAAATTGGGAATTTTTCCCTAATATAACTAAGGAGAACATATATAACTTTCTAAATATTCTAGGGGAACCATATCCTTTTGAAAAAGGGAAGGATTATGCCTTTATGTCAAGTCAGTCATCCAGCCTGATCACTACCATAATTAATCACCGCTACACAAGCGTTGTGCTAAAAATTTGAAAAACCATCTCTCATAGGAAAAAAGAAGGCCATAATATTATTATATTAGAAAATTTCTCAGGATAGGCTATACAAAAGCCAGAATTTTTTTTTCCAGAGAGTGAGATATATAAGGCGGAATATCATATGATCAATAAAAAGTACATGGTGTTCATTGGGTACCCCCGTACATACGGCCTCGCCTGTGATTCTAGCTAGGTATCTTATTACCATGGCATAGAATGGACATGTAGGGCTATATGGTGTTTACATCCCCAACACTACATGACCAAACTCACATAGGCCCTTGTCATGTATTCCATTCCATATAGTCTAGCCATATATTTCCCCCACACAATTTTCATCCCATAATAAATAGTGTGTTCAATATAAATGGGAACTTATCCCTGTGTTTTTTCCATTCCATTTTTCATCACTTCATGGAGTTGTACTGTGTTCATGTACTTTCACATGTCCATGCACACTCACATGACTTCCTAGTCCATTTCCCCTATCCAAACAACAAGGGGTGACTACACGGTTTGTATCCCCACGTACACAAACTACAGTCCAAAAAATCTGTCTTCCCCAATAATGAAGAGATAAAAGGCATGTATCACAATACTACACTTCCTATAGAAGAAAATTTCTAATGGTAATTTCTTATAGATTCTACTATGGTTCCCTGGTTTACACGGAATCGTACAGATCGAACTAGGTGAGATCTATAGAATTCATAATAGGGCTCTACAAAGTTAAAAAATAGTGAAAAAGGGCACTGGGAATGAACTCCAAATAGACAACCTCAAGGGAGAAAATACACATCATCGTGTTAATAATGTTGCATAGATCATGTTTATCTTTCATCTATTGATGATTAGTTCCAAAAATTGAGATCGACGGTCCTTCGTCACTTAGATTTTGGATCGTTTTCATTTTTCGCCAATATATGAGAGGAAGAGTGGTTTAACCTTATGTGTTTTGTTCCCAAAAGGAGTGGAGAGGGAATAATTTAAATTATTAAATTGAATTTCCATTTAATGAATATTCTCTCCATTCAATTCCCAGCCAACTCACCCTCATTTAGAGACCCGACACGGATGAATTTAGGTCATCCCTGGGGTAAATAGGTCATTTTAACCTCATCCACGATTCTTAGATATATGATTTGATGATCCTCAAAGGATTTATTTACATTTCAAAGGAAAACTATATATGCATGGTAAAATATATTTAATAATTTAATAATCATCCTTCTGAGGCTCTCCTAGCCGAAGAATCATCTGACAACATAACACTTGTCTTCAAAAAAAAATATCAAAAATACTAAAAAGACATACTCTTCAAACTCAATTCACTATAAAATTTTTCTTAGTTATGTATTATATAAATATAATTAATGTATTTTGGATATTTGGTGTATGTGTAGAATAAATAAGGGAAATTTAATAGTTTTTCGTCACAATTATTCTATTTGATGAATTTATGGTATTATTCTACAAATTTTATTGATATATATATAATTCATATATTATATTTCATATTATGAATTATATTTTAATCATTTTATTTAAAATTAAATTTATATAATTATCTTTTAAGGGGTATTAATTAAAATTGATTAAATTGCTTAATTATTATTTATCTCAATTCTAATTTTAAGTGATATATTATATGTTATATGAAATGTTAAATTTTTACAGTGTTGTATTTATTTAATTGAAAATTAATATTATATAATTTTTTTCCTTTTTATTTCATTAGATTTATCAGCCTAATAACTTTTCCTTATTCAAATAGATATTTATTTTTTCCAAATATAGTGTTGATTTTTGGTAAATTAGATTTTTTTAATTGATCTGTGATCATTATATTGATATTATTTTATATAATTTTTTTGTACACTACCATTTTATTGAATTATGTTTTCTTTTATATTTATTTTCCAGGGATATAAATTATTTCCACATAAACCCATTGAAAAATATTTCCCATTTCTTCGATTATTTTCTTTTGAAACATTCCTTCTTCCATCACATGATATAGTAGAATCTTGTTATTCACTTGTTTCATTTGGTGTATACACATTACCATATATATTACGAGCATAAAATAATTAAATAATTAGGATTATATGATATTACCCTAAAAATAATTCTATCCTACTAACATCAGGAGATGAATTTCCTTTCATTATGTACATATTATAATATTGATAAATATTGGAAAAGTGACTCTGTTTTGATAAAAAATGAACCTTCTTTATCGAGATGAGAAATGATAATAGTATCTATTTTATTGAAGTGTTTTTTAGTATTGATATTATTGATTATTATTGACTTTATTTGTGGTTTGTTCATGTCTTTCATCTTCTATGTTTCATTGTATTGATTACCATGTTTTATAAAATATGGTATTTCATAGAGAATATTATAAACAGTTTTCTATTCTCATATGGATAATGTATTAAACTTAATCTATGGAAGTGTTAGTACTGAAACTATATGTCCCCATGATGCATAGAATGTTCACATTAGTGAAAAAAATTGGGTTTTGGTGTATGCCTCACCCCATTATATGATATTATCATGGAACAAGGAATTCACCACATATTTTAATTTCCCACATTTTCAATTTCATCAATATGATATCATTATTATTTATTTACTTCTTTCATTTACAATAATGGATATAAATTTGTTCTAATTAATATGATTATGGAATCATTCAGATTATTTATACCTTTTATATTATTTGTAACATGTTTATGTTTTTGGAAGGATTGATTATATGTTTTCCATAATGATCATTTGAGTTATTCTCTTTCTTATGTTTACATTACCTAGATTATGATGAAAAGTAGAAAATATGGAAAATTTAAAAGTATAGCACATGTGATTGAATTTTTTGGATATTTTTTTGAATTAATATGGATTAAATAATTTATTATATTTTAAAAAATATCCATTATTCATGAAATACATGAGATTTATTTGTTTATGTGCTGTCCTAATACACTAATATTACAAACCAAAAAGGTCTTTGGAATGTATGTAATTATATTTTTTATTATTGGATAGTTATCTTGAAAAATATAATATTCTTATCAAATAAAGAGTATAAAGTATGTGTATAAGGAACCTTATTCTATAGTTCAGGTCTCATGAATCAAATTTAGTATTATATAAAGGATTAGATAAATATTTAAATTATGAAATTTTTAGGATTATTTATGGGTTGATAAGTTAATTTCAATTAGAATTTACAAGGTATTAATAAAAGTTTTGGATAGAATTTAATTTTATTTAATTTTGACAGAGGACCATTTACTTATAGAATATGTTGAGAGAAAATTAGTGAAAACCATTAGGATAAGTCAATATGAGAATTCTAAATATAATATGAATTAATGTTGCTTTGGTAAATTATTTATTGTGTTGTAATCCTTGAAACTGATTCTCTATAAAGAAAGTGCGTGATGATATAGGCTATTGAATAGTTTTACCTTGGGGATATAACCCCAAAAAATGGAGGATAATTTATTAACTCGATCCTCACCCACTGCATGAAAAATATACCAAACTACACAATTGTTATAACACTACGAAGGGATATGCTATGTTTTATTTACAATTATAATTATTAAATGTTACTATAGATTTGGAAATGATGTTAAATAAATTATTTTTAAAACCCAATAATAAGATGACTGTGAACAACACAAGATTTTACAAGGACATTCATACGTCGATATGAAATCATTGTTGTAAAAAATAGGTATCATGGGGAAATAAAAATTATTATTGATGTTTTAATGATAATATTTTTGATATTATCATATCAGTATTGGATTTAGTATTATATATATATATGATTAAAAATATCATAATGATAAAGTTATTTAACAAGAAACTACAATGTATTATAATAAAATAATCAGTAATATGTAAATGATTACAAAATTAATATATAATTTTAATGATGAAAAAATGGAATGTTTCATTATCTTACATAAAGTAGTCAAGGTGATATTTTAATAATAATGAAACTCATAACTATTCACATAAGTGATGGATATTTATTAATGAAATTATGTTGTTCTCTAAAAATAATTAGAATAATGAGAATATATAAGGATTATTCATTAATTATTTTACAATGAAGGAACTTGAAAATATATGAAATGTTTTAATGACTATGAAATTTGATTTTAAGAAAAGATTATATTTTTTCAATAACTATTATAGAATAATTTTTTGTGGGTTTGAATAGTTTTAGGATTCTTATATGATTGACATCAAGATACTAAAGTGTTGAGTAATGTAGAAAATTTAGATTACGTAGTGTCAATAGTAATGATGTTATGTCATGCTAATTTTGTATCATTTTTTTATTTTTTTGGGATCATGATATATATATATATATATAATGACTAGTGTGTGGCCTAATGAACTATTGGTTAGTATAAATTATAGGTTAAAGATATTGTAAATTATTTTATAAATATATAACACTATTATGGTTTATTAACATGTATATTCAAATTATGTCGTGAAAGGTATATTTTTTTGAATTCTTAATTAGGTTGTACACATACATGAGTTTATGAATATATATACAATTAATGCATTTTTTAGACTGATAAGTAACTTGATATATCTTATGAGAGTATGATATATATTATATTAGAATTTATATCATTAATAATGAATATGTTAGGAATAATCTAACATTCTTTTATTGATGATTTATAATTATAATTGAATTCATGATATTAAACTATGCGTGGTGGTGGGGGAGAATTTACAAAAATGAAAGTTTAATATATAACATCATTTGAGTATGTCAATATGGTCGACATATTTATCAACACATAACATCAAAATTTAATTAATCAACAATACATTAATGGTAAATATATGTATATATATAATTATTACCAATAAAATATTTTTTTAAGAATATATGGGAATCAAAAGGTCTAAATTCATTATGAACTATATTAATATATAAAATAAAGGATACTTTTAGTGTGAATGGTACTCAATTTATTTACCAAATATTACTAGAAAAATTCTTAACTGCTTAGAATTTTATTTTTCCAAAAAAAATTTTATTCAATATGTATTTATATTTTATGAAAGATTAATTTTATCATAAATTATTTTTTAATAAAAATAATTGGATAAATTCATTTTAGTAGAAAATGATATGAAATATTATTATTATTATTAAATATTTTAATAAATTCAATTTTCTAATGAATACTAATTTTCATTATTTGTTCTGATTAATGAAAAAATCAATTTAAAAATATTCTTATTTCAAATAAATTAAAATTAAAATATTTTTTAATTCGTTATATCATAATATAATATGGTTGATTTTTTTAGATTTTTCTCACAAGGGTGAATTTTAGTTGAAAAATAATTTCTTTTAAAGAAATATGTAATTTATTTGAATTTATAATTATATAAGATTGATATATAACATTAAAAAACCTTTTTTGAGAAAAAATAATAAATCTACATAATAAAATTATAAATTTAAAATATTTAAGAAGCTTATAAACCCAATGTCCAATATTATTTGGACTTATTAGGGTGTTACTTTAATAAAAATAGTTTATTGGTCATTTATTCGATGGTATATTATAATTGGGGATTTAGTTTTGGAATTCCTTGAAATCCTCACACACTATATTTTTTTATAATAAATCAGTTTATGTCATAAAAATTAGTATAAAAGAAAATTATATCTTATATTTAAATTTAAATCATAAAATTATTATTTTCTAAAAAAACTATTATTACATGATTATGTTTATTTATTTTAAATTAAAATTATCACACATTTATAAATTTCATATTATGAAATTATTTTAATATTTTATATTTGACTAATCAAATGAGTTAAATGGTTCAATAGGATAATTATCCATTAAAATTAATTTATATGGTTTAAAAGTAATTACTATAGTAAAATTTTATTAGCATAAATGTTAATAGTTAAAAAAATTCCAGGAACCAAAAAATTTTATCTCAGAAAGAAATTTTGGTGGTGTTTTATGGGAAATGGACCCTGAATACAATCTAAACATTATAGAAAATGTAAGAGTTACTCCAACAAACTATCCTTTTTATCACATATAAATTGGAAACATCTCTATCACTTCAAAACACATGTCCCCTTTTGAATTTATCATTAATAAAATTCCTAATTTAACCTCCTAGAAAATTTTCCCATTTTTGAAATCATATGGTTACTATTAATTTTCAAATGGTCTCCATTTCAAAGGATAATTCATATGAAATTTTGAGTACATGATATGATTTAAATCAACTAATTGGTTTTTCTTCTCTATTACCTACAATGAATGATTTTTTTCATATTCTAATATAAGGATATTAGAATAATATATTCACAATAATTTTAAAATATTCATGGTATTATTATTTTCAATTAATCTGTCAAATACTTTACAAAAAAGTGTAAGTATTGTTTATTCATATATACGAATTATTATCTCCATGAGAAATGAAATGAAATTTTCATTTACTCTTACTTATTGTGGTTAATAGAGTGTACTAATGAGGAAATATGATGTTTAAAATAACATTATGGGGTTTTAATGAATGTTTTTATAGTCTTTTAATTATAATGGAAACAAACAATTATGGGTAATTCAATTGTTTAAAGTGAGTGAACTACGATGAAAATGACCTCTTTTTTCTAATTAATTTCATTACATAAATTATCTTATATATATAATCCACTAAAAGTATAATATATAACATTAATATTAAGTATATATGATCATTATTACTTTGGTATAATGATATTACAACAAAATCATCTCATATTAATCTGTAAATTATGGTAGGTACATGTTTGGGTTAGTTAAACCACCTACATATATAATAAGATAAATTTATATCATGGATGAAAATGATATAATATTTAAATGATTAATTTTATATAAATATGTAGAAAATAATTTTTTTGTTCTATTAAGGTTATATCTACATTGATCATATTAATTAAGTTATAACAATTATTTCACTAAGCATCACTAACACATAATTATCCTCGATTTCATATCTACTATTCATAAAAATAACACATAGAAAATAAATTATATCCATATAAACTATATTTAATCATCTAATAATGTCTGTTATAATGTTTAATAGTGATTTACATCAAAAAATAATATATACCAAATTAACTACTATAAAACTAGTTCAAAGTGATAAATATTACTTACATCGAGTGTTGAAAATATGTGAAAATAAATTAAAATATTACCCATCTATGATTCAATTGTCACTAAGTGGTAGGGGTGAATAAGTGAGAACTTTTTGTTTTATGTTTCCTAACACATGATGAAAATTTCACCTCCTTTTTATGATTTCTGCCGCCACTAAAAACAAATCAATCACACAACAACATGAACACAAGAATTTATAAGGTTTAGTAACCAAAATAAGTATATAGTCCATGGTATGATTCAAAAATAATCCAATAACACACAATTGACTAGAAAAAAAAATCCTTTTTGAGTTGAATATAATGGGTAGGATATTTCCTCACACTTGTGTTGCACTATGTTCAATACAATAGTTCATGTTCTTCAAGTAGCATGAAATGATGTAAAATATTTTATATAACAAACTTGTTATGGTAAATATTGAGAAACATTAGAAACTATGATCACTCAAAACAATTCATCATGTTTCAACCTTTAATTCATAATAAATTATTAGACATTGTAAGGATACTCAGTCTATTTTCCTAGTCCGATTTCCAATAACAATATCACAAAATGTAAATCGCATATTTCCACGTATTCATAGATTTTGTAAATTGATGGTGCATCCAGTTTATGTCGCTTTGAATACTCCGTTGCACCTATATTGAAAATTAAAGTATCCTATGTGAACTACCTTCCAACATCTGGCATGAATGCTTCCGAG
Source organism: Viscum album (assembly GCA_963277665.1). Taxonomy (NCBI): domain Eukaryota; kingdom Viridiplantae; phylum Streptophyta; class Magnoliopsida; order Santalales; family Viscaceae; genus Viscum; species Viscum album. Next base: position 435,054,919 of record OY728127.1, on the reverse strand, counting down.
ACAACCTTTACATAGCGGATTGACTCTGCTTTGAGGATGATTAATACCTATTCAAACCACAGATTCTTAATGACCCCTTTGTCTATGAGAGCTATAGAACCCCACAAACACCACCCATACATTATCCCCACAAAATATCTCCTTCATAGAAATGATACCCAGTGAACTATTATTCTTTTTCGAATTATCCATCATGCAATGTTTCATAATTATCGGAACTCTACCACAAATTATGATCTTATCTAAAAAAATTCTCTATACTTGATGATATGATTACGGGTCTTTATATAAAAGATTAGATTAAAAAAACCACTCATTAGAATCACCCAAAATTTCAATGTGGTACATCCATCAACATAAACTATGCTAAATCCTTTTTTGGTTGCCTAAATCAACACCTCTGAACAGAAAATGGTGCGCCTCTCATGAATGGTTATCCTCTAGTGACCTACAGACCTTATATGATTTTTTTTCAACATGGCTGCAAAGCTTTCTTCTCAGTCTGCATAATGATGCTATATGGAAATCATCCTTTTCATATTTTCTATCATCGTCCAATGAACATCTTCTGTTGTTCACAAACTAAGAATCGACATCCCTGAATTATTTTTCTTGAAATTATTTACAGAGAGATCTTTAATTTTCTAGGAAACAAACACTTAATTTATGATCATTTAGATTTGTCAAAAAAAATTGATACATTGCTAAATCTTCCACCATATTCTACAAAATTCACATCTTTAGATTGTGATAGCGATCAACGATATACAAATCACTCACTCTAAGAACACATGAGACATGTTGCACAAGAGAAATAAGAGTAGAATGAATAGTTCATCAATGAATAACATCATTGTTAAATCAACCGACTTCTTTCATCACAAATACCATCTGTCATGATTTCTATCCTTTGATAAATCATCTTTAGTATCATCATATTTACCAAGGAAAGAAATTCAACATTTGTATCTTTTATAAGCAACATTATTTTATAATCAATTGTACCTTATTAAGAATTTTGAGTCTAATTTCCTGAATATTATTTTCTATCTGATCATCCACTTTTATAAAGTGATGTGATTTTTTTCATCGTAAACTTCCTTAAAAAAATACATTTCTCGAATATGATAATCGTCCTCAGAATCACGGTCCTCACACATTTTAAGAGAGATATATATATATATATAATAACATAGATAAGGGTTATAAATTATTATAGTTTTGAAGCTGTTTATTTTGAATGCATTTCCTGAAATTATTTTTATTCTTCATGAAATTTTTTGAGAGTGAGGAGTACATCAGATATAAGTTGTTTTCATATAAAATTCCTCTCTATGAGAAATATTTGTTATCATACACCTAATTTCATTTTTGTGATGTATAAAATTCCTATTTATGGTTGAATATTATGTACTATATTTTAATCATGGTATTTCAAGATCAATTGAAATCCCTCAAATTCATTCTGTATTGATTCAAAAATTTCTATGGCCAAAAGCTTTTTATTGGTCTCAATTCTAATTCTTTCATATGTGTTCCATTTATTTTACAGTAATAAATTTTTATTGTTTTATAATGAAAAAATATAACATGAATTTTATATAAATTATTTCTATTTATTTAATGGGACATTATAGGAAAATCATATTCCATTATTCATATATCTATTGGTATAGTAGTTTTACTGGTATTAATTTTTTTATAACAAAACTTTCATTCAATGAGTTATAATTATTTTATTGAATTTTTTTAATATAACATGGCTATGTCCTATCATTTGGTTGTATTATTTGGTTTTATCTCACTATCATTTGTTGATATACATTCTTCATATATAAACACATAAAAAATATTTCTATCTTCTCAGGTTATGTTATTTTGAAACCATCCACCTTGTTTATATTGATTGATTTTGATCATGTTAATCTACTATATAGTAATCCATAAATTCATTACCCTATAAGGGTTCAATATTATATTTTTATATAATAAATATTGTGTGATTTATACATGTTAATAATGTTATTCTATTTTCATGGGGATAATTATTTACATTCAATATTTTAATACTAATGATTATTGGAATGTTGGCTATATATTATTTGGAAATACCCATTAATTTTATAGATAGGTGATGACCATGTAATATATTTTGTTATAATGGAATACAATTTTGATATTCCTAAATACTACTTATTGATAAAGCTGGTTGATCATGTTTTTTCATTCCATAACATTCATTTTATGGAAAACCAGGTTTTATCTAGTAAGACAAAAAATTTGGAGTGGTATTGACAAAAAAAATATACTCTTAAGATGATTAAACTGTAATTAATCTTATCATGAAGGGGAAATCAAATTATAATGCCACTCAAGGCCTCACTATATCATTTGTGACATAATATGTTAGTTGTTAGTGTATACCATTTCCTATAATAGGATATGTCTGGGAATAATCCTTGGACATCTTATTTTCAATATTTTTCATTATTAATTAAATTAAAATGAGATAATTATTTTAGAAATCCATGATTTCTTTTATTATCATTGACATATAAATATATCTTTTTCTATTCATGATATAATTGTTCATATTATTTATTACATACATATTATGTAAATCATGACTAATGTTTTACTATGTTCATTTATGTATGTTCATTTTTTGGTGTTTGAGACCACCCATTTCTTATGTATCAATTCTATATGTTATGATGAAACTAAGCACATGAGAAAATAATATAAGGATATCATGTGTGAAAAAAATTGGGAGATTTTAACGATATATAATTTTTAAATTATCTTTTATATACTTATAATTTTCCCCTTACATGTGAAACAATTTCCATTATTAGTTTATGTATTTTCAAAATTCCCTAAAACTGTAAAAATAAAAGTTATTTTCAATATATGTAATTAAATTTCTTATTTTTGGTCATAAAATTTAGGGATAGGTATGTACATGAATCAAATTATAGTATCAAATAATGTATTTGTGTCATGAACATATTTTAGAGTTTGGCCTCAAGAAACCTTCTAGAACCTATGTAAAATAGCGATTCTTAACAAAAATTACCAATATTTGATCCACCTTCATAGTGAATAATACTATTTTTTACTAGTGGGACACATTGGGTATGTTGAAATATATCCTAACAAGATCCCCTGATTAATACTTGTTCTATATTCTCCCATATATTTCCATGTAATAAATTGTATAAGATATCAGAGTGATCTCATATTGTAAATAATCATAGAGATAAATCTAATGAGGATGACTAAATCATAGAAATAAATCAATAAAGTGTCTCATATAATCCATCAAGGGTATAGGAAACTGATTATTTGAATTGAATGTGGCACATAAATCTATTTCATATACCTAATGGATGATATTCATCAATGTACCATACACATTTCTTTATTTCCATGGTATACTGACATAGTATGAAAATGGAAATCATTGATTTTTATTCTCATCATCGCTCATCCCCTCAATTGTCATGGTTTTTCAATGAATGGTCTGTTGATAAGTAATAAATTCAAAATATTATATCATAGGGATTTATCATAGCCATTATAATGTCCCCCAAAAACCTATCCCAACTAAATATAAGAGTGAATCAGTGAATTTTTTTTTGGTAAAATATATTTGGAGTCTTTAGCCACATGAGTAGTTCTAGGGGATCTAATATGGAATCTATATATCTGAATAGAGATTAAAAAAATAAAGGACCATGCTATTATTCATTATTATATATGATTTTATATGGATGGAACAGATCATATCTCAAATCATATTAAGATTCACATGGTCATACCCCTCTATCATCTACAATTGGTTTCATCACATGTCAGAATCTCTATAATCCTATTGTCATTTTCATAGTAGTAGAAGAGGTGTAATCTTATTATAGTGATTTCAAAATCTAATTCCACCTCAAGATTAAATTCCTATACCTCTGGAATATTATCCACCCTGTATTTCTTAAGGATGACCCTAATTGTTCCCTACTTATAATGTGGATTTCCATCTGCTTCCCAAAAACCTATGCTACACATAATGATGGATAGTCAGATCTCCATAGTTATATAATATATTCATGATTGGATGGAAATATTCCTTGTGCAACTCTTAAGAAATTAATCCTCAAGGTAGAGACAACCAATAAAAACGATACTTGGATTTTGACAATAATTCTTACCATTATGCATACAAATTGATGAATTTTTACTTGGATAACCACTACCCATTATAGACACACTATTCTCCTCGACTAAGAACCCCTTGATCAAATGGTCCCTTTAAATAACCATATCATGGGTTGGGATATAAATGTGAACAATAATAAATATGGCCTCTCAAAAATGGTAACAATCAATCTTCGACACAATTAAGAATCCATCACATGTCATATCATCAGAATATATCATGAGGTTAGTTACTGATAAAAAAATTCTATGTAAAAAATTCTACCTAGTTGTAGACACAATAAATAATGAGTGTTTACACTCTTCAACATATATAGGTAGTACTTGTTGTTAAAAAGATATTGAATATATTTCAAGGGAAGATACAAATCATCCCAGATCTAAGAAGCCACCCAAACCAATGCTCTAATATTGGGTTCAAAATCATATAAATTATGTTTCTTGATTTGATAATAATAATTTTGAAACAATTTCCTCCATAAATACCATATAATATCAAAAGTAAATATTTGATCACCTGCATCCATTAATACCTTTTAGGTATAATGTTTTAAAGAATTAGGATATACACATAAAAAACAAATCCCATTAATTCAAGAGAGTATTATTTGAACTATATCAATATTTTAATATTGAATAATAGGTATTCATCATCATTCATATGAAAACATTATAAAAATTGTTAATTTAACACCATTCATGATCACTAGGGAAAAATAATGTTTTTGAAGGGTAAGAGTAAATCCTCAAAATGGGTAAACATAATCATTAAAAATTGAATGTCATCATTTTGAATAAGAATAGAATAATGGTAGAATGATATATTAAAAGTGAATGAGCATAGTATAATATAATGAATACACATCACACTTGTATTAATAAATATGTGGAAAGGAACACATATTTTAAAATATATTTTTTTTCTTGATATTAAAAAATCCCAATTTATAATATTTCAATTATGATAAATGGTATCATTTAAAAACACATATAAATTATAATGGAACTGTGATTTTATCTTGGGAAATCATCATAATAATATATGAATATAATAAACACAGTTCTAATAAATATAAAACTATCTTCTAAAATAATTATGTTGAAAAAATAATCATTTTTCCAATTAATTAGATAGATATAATGGGTTTTAACCTCTTAAATAAGAGAAAACGATCTCACCCCTGATATATAATAGGGATCTAAACGTCAAATAAGATATATCAGGCTCTCTTATGATGTAAAATAAGTCTCAACCCTTCATATCATGAAATGTAATTTTTCTCAACCCTTTATAAATAATTTACAATAATCGCAACATAAATAAAATAATTACAAACAGTTATTATTCTGTAAACAATTAATAAGCCCATGGAATAGAAATGGGTTACATCAATATATATTAAAGACTTCATTATCCATCCTCAAAATGTATAAGCATGATATCTTTTCAACATATCCCAATGGAGAATGCGTTTTTTCAAGGGTATTTGTTGTGGTTAAATTCAAATATCATTATAATATATTTAAAATATTATATGTAGAATGGATTTTTCACTTTGTGTGGTGGATATGGATGTCATAAAATATGGAAAATTATTTTTACTGATCACAACATACATTTAATGAGTAAAATATATGATACATTTTAAAAACATATATAAATTTAAACCATAAAAAAAAATATGCAAATATTTTTTAAATAAAAATTTAAAAATAAAAATGATGGTTTAAAACATTTATATTTAATGATTGTAGGATAAGATCTTCATGATGTAAATGTTAAAAATAGAAATTCTTTTCAAATGCTGTATAAACTATTTCAATGTTACCCATTTAAAAAATAACTATTTCTTTATTAAAAACATTTTAAAATGTGGTAAATTATCAAAAAAATAGAATTATAAAATAGTTTTTCATATAAACTAAAACATTGGAGAGAATTTTAATAATCATTAATATAGTTTATAATGATTACCAATTAAAAAGATTAATACATAATAAATATCACATTAAAAGAGAATTATATTTGTTCCATAAATAAATAAGTTAGGAAATGTAAATTAATCATGTTATCCTCATTTATAGCTAGATGATATGAAACATTATGTGGTTCTATAATATACTATCATATTATTTAATCCAAAATAAACTTAATCCTAAAAAATAACAAAAAGTAATTATATTGTAACATAAATAATTTTTTCCAATGGTAACTCCTTAATCATAACCCTAATTAAAGAATAAAATTAGAAAATCATTAAATATAATGATTATAATGAGATTCATGATATAACATATCAAATGGTAATTAGGTACCCCTTATAAAATTAGATACGATTATAACATAACATATGTAACAATGAAGACAATTTGAGACAAGTGACCCTTATGAGGATCATAACATTAATGTGATAAGCGATCATTGAATTTATTGTTTTTATCAATGGTAAAATGATAAAAAAATTAGTTGATAAAATATAAAATAGAATTTAAATTCATTACACATATAGTCTAAGAATATCAATGACAATGAATATGTAATATAAACAACTGAAATGTAATTGTGATTTGTAATTATTTTCCACCTTTCAACATTCATTACAAATCCATTAGGATGAATAAACATTAAATTAAAATATTAAAAACACTTATTTATTATTTATTAATGATATTAAATTTAACATGTGCATTTTGTACACCATATACAAGAAAAGGCACATAACATTATAATATGTGACAATGCCTTAAAATTGAGAAAAAAAACCTTATGTGGAGACCTGCCCGTCACATACATTATTTATTATCCTGAATAATAATAATAGGATAATAATTTAAATAATTAATATCATTTTCTATTTTTTATAAATTTATTAAATTTTTATCATATTACATAAAATTTCTTAATAAATTATTTTTATGTCTTTAGTTTTTATAAAATTATTCCTTTCTGTCCAAAATGACGTCAGTATGTTAACGATGGGAAAATATGGGTTTTTCAACATCTCCAGAATAAGTATAATTATATAATTATAATTTATATAAATAAATTATAATTTTAAAACCAATCATGTTTGATATTTATAATCGATGAACAATGTTACGATCATGGAGATGGTGGGTTATATTTATGCATGAGTAACGTTTCTATTTTTCAAAGATCAATATTGAATGAAGGTAAGTAATGATTTATAGTTCCAAAATTACCAGAACATGATAATTACCACCTAATTTATTTAAATATACTAATTTATATTATCCACATAGTACAATGTTTTAGATAAAGAAACATCAGTTTGTGTACGTGGTAGTCGACTCCTACAGACGATTGCCATTTTAATTATTCCATATATGAAATAAAATGATATAGAATCTAATTAGAATGAATAAAATATAATTAATATCGATATTATATCATTTATATCAAATTAATTCATGAAAAAAATTCTTATTTTATTCCTTGTAAGTATTTATTAAAATGAAAAATCACATTGCATTGTGAGTTAATAGTCTACATTACAAACGAGAGATGTTATAGTATCCTAAATTGAATGGGATGAAATATTATTAATGTGGTATCATCAATACATAATATTACATATGTTACAAATATTATATATATAATTTATATAAATAATTCTAATAAGCTGTGAGAGGTGATGAGGGAAAATAAATGACATTGGCTTGGGAGGCGGTACTCTATCGTACACATGATTAGTGATTTTTTATCCCATTTAACAGAATAAGAAAATGATTTATATTTTTACATTAACATAATAACATCTCATTATGGGGGTGATAATTTATTTATACATATTTATTTTTAGAATAATTTAATGAGGTAGAAAAAAATAAAAAAAAATTGTTAAGAATGATACATTCTTTATAAAACCACCTTAGATAAGCACCAAAATCCTTCATTGGATGGTTTATTGAAAAAAATAATGGCCCCATGATATGAAAATGGAATTAAATAAACTATTTATTATAGTAATGTTATTTGATAAAGGGAATTTATATCATGAAGAGTATAGTCAATCAAGTCGTATTTTATAGGTGAAGTGAGACGTACACTTTTCATTTTTGAAAACAGGATGGTGTACCAAAATTATTTACATGAATCATGGATAAAAATTAGACCATAAATGATACTTATACATAAAATGGAAAAAATATTTCCATGAATTATATTTTAGAAATTTAATAAGGTCAATTGAAATATTTTATTTTTGGATTAAACCTAGGTAAATCTGTTTTTACTATAACCCTAATAATTAATGTTTACAATTTTCAGAATTAACTAAGGTAAAAAAAATTATTATACATTATTAGATAATATAAATTATCCATATTAAAAAAATTAATCCATTTTGAAAAAATAAATACATAAATGTGGAAAATTTTAAATTAAAATTAAACAAGGACACTCGATATTAAATATGGTTTTGAAGAAGTTTATTTTTCATGAAAAAGGACAATATTATATTTACACTATGAAAATTATTAATCATTATATGAATTAAAACACAAACATATATATGTTATAAATTTATTTTAAATAATTAAAAATTATTGGATGTTTTAATTAAATTAATTGGAGAACAATTTTGAACAATAAATCAATTTATAGAAAAATCATGTTTTTTTTAAAAAGAAATAAATCTTAAAATAAATTTAAAAAGGTTGATTTAAAGTTAACTAATTAAATTAAATATAAATAATTATAAATATTTAAATTTAAATTCAATTCATACTATAATGTGATTTTATAATTGCTTAATTTTTGAAAAATGAAATGAAATGTTTATAAAAAACTGTATTTTTCAATATTAACTGAAAAGTCAATATTTTATGCCAAATAAAAAATTCATCCAAAGAAAATTTTGTTATTGTGATTTAAAAAAATTCATATTTTCATAAATATTTTCTAAATGTTATAAAAATTATTTATAATATTTTATTCCAAAAATAAATAAAAAAGTTTTCGAAAGAAAAATAAATTATTGAATGAAATTAAAATACTAAAAATATATTTATTAGGAAATAATATATATATATATATTTAATAATTTATTTAATTATATTCTTATAAATCAAATTAATGGATGTTTTACAATAGTAATATTTTAAATAATATTAATTCATGTTCTCTTTATGCATAATGTTGCATGTCGTCTACTCTATCAACTATAACATAATTTTTTTAATATTTGGTTATCAAATCCTCCCTATTTAATAAAATTAATCATCTCAATTGATAAATTGTCTCATTAAATTATGTATGGACATTTGAAAACATCTTTGTTGAAAACCCAGATCATAATAATGGTAAACAAAATATTATGTTAAAAATATGGAAATTGAAAAATGATGGTCATCACAAATCTATGATTCCAAATATGATATCATTGGTGGAATTTGATGATATGAAAATGAAATAAAATCATAAATCATTATGGGTAATGATATAAATCAATGATCATTAGAAATTATATAATCAAATCGAAGTTATGGACCACAAACCCCTATGTCATCCTTGCTTAAAATGCCCATATGTTCATAAAAATGAGGGTTTTATGATCATTAATTAGAAGAATTTTTTATTTCTGATGAATTACATTACCATATATACATTAAAAATAATTAAGTATACTTACACAAGAAGTGAAATTTAATCCTTTATTAAATATATAAATAAAGCTCATTTTTTCACTAAATAGTGAGTATTCAATGTCATTATTTCATTAATAGGTGACTCTTTCACAGATAGTGTTTGAGTTCCACTTAAATAAGGATTTATCACCAGTTATGATTAGTACTGAACTTATTCAAGAGCTTCTCTAGCTCCAGTAGAGCTTCAATACAGTAGCAGTTTATTCATCAATGTTTTCCATCTTTTCTAGGTACTCGATTGATATGGTTTCAGATCGGTACCTCAGGGACTGTAAAATTGAGTTTGGTCCATGTAGAGTCATCCATGGTAGTGTTATCCCACTTTTAATTCCTAATTCTGCTGGGGTGATTAAGGGGGATTTGGTTGTTGAATGATTCTTGGATGAGAAGATATAGCTTCAGAAAGTCAGTTGTTGGGAAATATCACTTGAGATTTTCTACACCGTCATACTGCTAATTGGGAGAATATAGATGGACCGCTGAGGTAGAGTTAGTGAAAAGAGGAGGATGATCCATAGGTCAACATATTTGGTCAAGGAGTTTGGAGGCGATCATGAGGTGGTTGAAATTCTGACTTGTTTCTACCACCACCCCTAGGTGGTCCACTCATGGCTCAAGGAGCTCGAGGAAGGGGTTGGGGACCACTACATGTGGTCGAGGATTACATCCTAGTGGCTCTAGGAATTATTTGAGGTACGATTAGTATCTTTACTAAATTGGTTTCAGTACCGATAGAAATAAATGGTATTCTATCATTTTAAACCACATATCTTTTACGAGACCTTGAAATTCATGTTGAATAGTTGACTCAATAGTAAATCTTGAATAATCCTACCAGATAAGACTCATAGATCACACAATTTTTATGACCAATTGACCTAACTAATTAAGGTGAGAGATTTTATTATAATCTCTTGGTAGTGGAATCAAGGCCTTATGATGTCATTCATGGTATGGATGAGTTATCTATATTCAAAGCCCAGATTGACTATTTAAAGAGAAGGGTGTGGTTTGTCTGTTGTGAAGGAAAGATGTTTTCTTTTTTCGGAAAGAAGGACTACCAAGCATCACAAGATATACTCATGCATATGAGGGTATATCTGATTTATCATTAGTTGGATAGTCTATCCCCTAGTGCAATAGATGTTGTGATTTTCTTGTTTCCTATTATGGTGGTGGAGTACTACAATGTATTTACTGAAGATTTCCCATGTTTACCTCACAACAACGAGATATAAATCCTCATTAATTTACACTATGGTATGACAATGATATATTTACCATCATAAATAATGGATCTTTTGGAGCTTTTTGAGATGAGGGTGATGTTCAAGGTCTTTCAGAGGAAGGGCTTCGTGAGACCTAGTGTTTCAACATGGGAATCCCAGTTTTGTTTCCAAACAAAATGAAAATGGGTGCTTAAGGTTGTGAGTGCACTACAAGTTCTTGAACTAGGTGACCATGAAAACAATATATACATTACCAAGGATCGATGGCCTCTTTGATCATCGGAGAGGGGAAAATATTTCTCAAAGGTTAACCTCATATTGGACTATAACTAGCTATGATTATAGTATGATGACATACCAAATACAACATTCTTGATGTCATAAAGATCATTATGGGTACATATTAATGTCCTATGTAATGAAAAAAATACCATCAGAGTTCATGGTCCTAATGAACTAGATCATTCATCCTTATGTAGACCATTTAGTGGTGGGTCTCCATTGATGATATCCTAATGTTCTTGGTGTGCGAGGAGGATCTTGCAGGACACATAAGGGTAGTTCTGGACATTCTCTAAGAGCACCATATTTACAAAAATTTCTCGATGTTCTGGTTTGAGATTATGGTTTCTACTATTTTGACATGTTATCTCATTGGGTGGAGTGGTAGTGGTCTCAAACAAGGCTGAGGTAGTGTTTTCATGGGATCCACCTTACAACATTATAGAGGTTTGGAGTTTCTTTGGTATGTAAAGTTATTAACATATTTTAATAACTTATTTTTCGAGGATATTAGCACCAATGACATATTTTACTCGAAAGTATAATCCTTTAGTATGGAAATGGATGTTTCAGGAAGCTTTTTAAATGTTGAGATAGAGTTTGATGAGTTCTCATATCTTGAGATTATCGGTGGAGGGTGCTGATTATTTACTGTTCTATAATTCATCAGGAACCAGACATATTTAAGTCCAGATGTAGAAGAAAGAGGTGATTTCATATGGTTCACTGTAGTTGAGACCACATGAAAAGAACTACGTGACCCACAATATTGAGTTAGCATGGTAGTATTTGTGCTCAATATGTTGTGACACTACCTGATGGGCAAGCATTTTATCTTCTACTCTAATCACAAGTGTATCAAGTATATATTCAATTATAAGGATTTTATCTTCTGATAGAGGTGATATATAGAGTTACTCTAAGTCTATGAAATTTATATTATCTATGCATATGGGAAGGGGAACAAGGTATCATATTCTCATAGACAGAGATCTAGGTCGTAGTTTATGAATGACATGTTAAAGAAGTTTTCCTCATTATAGTTATCCTTTATGGATGGATATGGAGTATCACACCTCAATTCAATTGTTTTCACCCCTCATATCTTACATCGAGTCATTCGAGCACTACTTTGGAATACCAACTGTGAGACCCTACATGATCAAATGTTTATAGGTAATGATCATGATGGACATTTGAAATGTGGGGAGCATGTTTTTCTTTTCATAAGATGTGTGATGGTACCAGTGATGTTGTGGGTATTGGTTTGGATGGAGATTCATAAGTCCCCCATTATGGTACATCCAGTTTTGAAAAAATGTACCAGGACATCTGATGTCAGTTTTGGTGAATATGGATGAAGATAGGAGTTGTATAGTTTATCCCTTGATTCCTTGTTAGAAAGTGAAGGCTGATCACCAAGTTCTAGTGGTTTTATCTCAAGTAATTGGGGTTCCATAATATAAATGGGATGGGATATCTATGGGCTTTTTGAAAACATTACCACGTATGTCTACAAGACATGATTCCATTTAGGTGATCACTGATCAAATCACTAAGTATCCCCACTACTTAGCTATCCAAGAGAAGAGTTAAATATATAGATAGGGATGAATCTATATATTGGAGATATACAAACTACATGTAGTTCTATAAATTATTGTTTTGGATCGTGATGTGTTCTTTACATCCCAGCTGTGGAAGGGATTACTAACGGAATTTTGGACCATGTTACTCTTGAGATTAGTGTTTCACCCACAGAATGACAACCATATTGAGTAGACCATTCAGGTTTTTGAGGGCATATTGCAAGCTTGAATGATATACATTGGCCATAGTTGGTAGGATCTCCAACCACTGTTGGATTTTGTGTAACACAAGAGTTACCATTCCACCACTGGTATGTCACTATTAGATGCTTTGTATGAGTGACCCTATATGTCCCCACATTGTTAGAATGACATAGGAGAGTCATCACTCATGGGAACAAAGTTTTTGGGAGCTACAATAGAGAAGGTTCAGATCATCCATGAATGAATGAAGATTTCATAGAGCCATCATAAGTCTTAAGGTAATAGGCAATAAAGGCCTTTGTAGTTTGAGTAAGGAGACCATGTGTTTTTAATTGTATAACTGAAATGCTGAGTATGGATATTTAGATGCGGAGTAAAGCTATCTACGAGGTTCATTGGACCTTTCTAGATTCTATGTAGAGTTGGGGAGGTATAATACTACTTATTTATACCCCTACTATTACACCATGTACATGATCACCTCCACATGTTGTAGTTTTGGAGGTACATGAAGGATCCATCATACATCATTGATTAGGGAGATCCAGACATCGAGGATGGAGAAAGTTTTTTGAGTTACCCAATACAGATCAAGTATTTGTTTGATTGGATTTTTCGTTGGTGATCGATTCCCTTGGTGTGTGTCTGTTTGTATCATGATAATCTCAAGGAGAGAACATGGGACTGGGAGGCTAAAAATTATGCTCAGTACCCTCTTAATTTTTAGCATCCTTTTTTTGTCTTTCATGGGATGTAAATCCCCATAAAGTGAAGAATTTAATGACTTGAATTTCCCAATAATTATTTTAAGTATTATATGGATTTATTTTGAGACCAGGACCTCTAACGATGTGTGATTATAATTCCCTTTGTCTATAAAGACCCGGAAATTTCAAGGAAATTTTTTTCTTAATTTTATGTCGAATTTTACAAGAACACGGTTTCTGACGACACTTGATTCCGAGGCCCGGAGTGCCCGGAATCAACTTCCGAAGTTTGGCTTGGGTACGTTCAGTGAACGAGCGAGCGGGAATTTCTATCTTTTTAACCGGTGCTCAGAATTGAAATCCGATGGCACCGATGAACTCGCAACGCCAGTAATTGCTTAAGGGTACCTTTACCACAGTTGCGTTTTAAGCGGGTTGAGATTTTGTTTTTGGGGTTTTAGTTTAAAATTAATAAAATTGTGTGAACAATTTTATTTTATGTCTTTGGGAGTTATTCTCTCCCATGGGAAGTTGTTGGTGGAGCCCATGACCAACCAACTTCCCATGAGTGGATACTTGAAAGGTGGGGCCCACACGAGCCCCAACCTTTCACATCCCTATAACTCTCCTTTAACCCCCCATTTAATCTCCCTTTAACTCTTGAACTTCTCCCCCTCTTAAGTGCATGCCAACACTTTTTAATTAATGAGTTCAACTTCTTAAATTAATTAAGTTATTTGAATTTTGGAATTTGAAAAGCTTGGCATGTGTTAATAAAATAATGGGAGAGATTATTTTATTAGGTTTCTTGGTTAAGTGAGGATATTGAGAGAGGAAGCTCTTAGTTTTGAAGAACTCCATCACCATCATTGAAGAAAGTCGAGACTTCGACGAATAATGTGATGAACACCGAACCTCCGATGGAGAACGCGAAGGCACCAACGATGTGCCTTCTCTTCTTCTTTCTCCGCATCAAGGGAGGAGGCATCACCGCGGGGAACGTCACCATCGACGACGGCGCTCACTCCGATGACGACAGAATTGATATTGTTCTACCGCGACACTACCATCCCGCGACTTTGTCAACAAACGAAGGACGACACGAGGTAGGCGAATTTATTTTTGGAATTCTCTTATCTTTTGAGAAAAGAACGACGAGCGCGGACCAACCAATACCGGGTTGATCCGTGGATCGTTTGATCATGCGGTTTGATGTTGAGGGTTATTATTTAAATTTCTCGTGTTTATTGCCTTGACGAACTTCATGAAATATGACCTTTTGTTATCGAATAACGCGAGGGGGGCCGGACTGCACAAACACGGCCGACCCTCCTCCTTATTTCATGTTGGATTCTTTTGTGGAATGAAATAGGAATGGTGCGGTGCCATCGCACCGCACGGAAACGTGCGACAAGTAATGTGCGGTGCCGTCGCGCCGCGTCGTGAAAAACAAACAAAGGCGCGACGCCGTCGCGTCACGACGGAGAAACCCGAAGACATCCGCGGACGGAGTCGGGCCACGGTGAAGGGGCGCGGCGCCAACGCGTCGCGCCGGAGAACCACGAAGACGACGTGTTTCGTTTTTGACGTGCGGATTGATGGGCGACGACGAAGAAGGCCGTTTGGGCGTTTGAATCCCTTCGCATTGAAGGTGGGGTCCCGGGGGGACCATAGGCGAAGACGGCAGAAGGAACGGACCACCGGAGTGCGTCCGGTGGTCCGCGGAAGGCGGCGGCGGCGCGCCGCTGGAAAGGAGGCGGCCAGCGAACTGTCGGCCTCAATTAACGGCAAAGGGCGGGGGAGCCGCGCACCCCGCTCGCGAATCGGGTCGGCCACGCTGGCCGAGCCGCGGCCGGCTGGTCGGGCCGGGCCGGGCCCAGCCGGGTCAGACCCGGTTCGGGTCGACCCGGTTCGGGCCGACCCGGTTCGGGCCGACCCAGGGGGGTCGGGCCGGGTCGGCCCGGACCCAGACCCCCGTTTTCGGACCACTTTCGGTCAAATGCCCGTAACTTGAGCTACGGGCCTCCAAACGACTCGCCGTCAGCGGCAACGCGATCCTTGGATCGAGGCGGTCATTTTGTTATATCGCACTCAAGGTTTCGGAGAACTTTGGGTTCGGCCGGGTTGGTTCGTACACGAAACCAACCGGGCCCTCGGAGCGGAAACGCTCGTAACTTGAGTTTCGGACGTCCGATTGACGTGCCGTATACTTTGATGGAATACTATAAGTGAGACGGAACTTTTGGAATATTACGATCGAGGTTTGGATGCCATCGGAGTGCGGTCGGGTTGGTTCGCTCACGAAACCAACCGGGCCCCTGTAACGGAAAAGCTGATATCTTTCAGACCATGCGACCGTTTGACGAACCGTCAGTGGCGTTGGTGATCTCGTTGTGAAACGGTCCCTATGAGTATACCCTATGAGAGTTCAGGGTACAGTTGAGATACGGCCGGTTTGGTTCGTACACGAAACCAACCGGGCCCCGGGGACGAAAATGCTAGTAACTCACAGACCGAGCGTCCGATTGACGTGTCGTCTGTTGCGTTGAGACCCCTATGACGAGGCGGTACTTTGAGATACTTCGTAGTGGGACTTTGAGATACTTGGAGTATCGACTTGTAGCTCGTGGAGCGGACCCTCCCAGAGACGAGCATACGGAGTACGGAGACCGTGTAGCCGGCAGAGACCTGAAGACTGCTTGTCCGATTCGATTCGGAGTGACTTACGTAGCCCAGTGGGGAGCACTACTTTGTGAGGTGGCAGACCCACAGCGGAGGAGCACTACTATGTGAGGTTTCAGACCCGCGGTACTTGACAGGAGGAGTACCTCTGTAGGCTATGAGGGGGGAGCACTACTGTGTTTGAGTGGCAGACCCCGGCGGGAAGCACTACTGTGTGAGGTGGCAGGCCCGCGGTACTCGACAGGAGGAGTACCTCAGCAGTCTTAGGTTAGTGAGCAGTACCTCGGAGTCATGACAGGACCACTGTACACTCCAGAGACAGAGCTCTTCAGCAGTTACGGTTTCGATAATGAAAAATCCTGGTTTGAGCTGAGACTTTTGACCTTGTGTTTACCTCATGATTGAGATGGGTCGCTTGCTAACTTAGGTATATGTATGGGCATATACCTGGGTAGTGGTTATCCGTTGATTTCACAATCCTAGTGTTTCCTCATGATTGAGATGGGTTACTTGATAACTTAGGTATATGTATGGGCATATACCTAAGTAGAGGTTATCTGTTGAGATCTTCTTTGTGGTTATCCTTGTTGGTTTAGTGAGACCTTGAGGGTCTCGGGGTCCCTACTGAGTATCGTTATACTCACCCCTGCACGGGCTATGCCCGCACCTCATTGTGTTGGTTGCAGACGACGGGCAATGCTGACAGAGCCCGAGTGTTCGAGGACTGGACGGTACCCGGAGGTGGACTACACGACGAGTCAGTACCCGGAGGTGGACTATACGACGAGTCAGTATCCGGAGTAGGTTGGCGGGCGAGAGCGTTGAGGAGGCTATCTGTACCTACTCTTTAGGTAGGATCCGTGGTGGACGATCCAGGAGCTGCGTCATCTGTACCTACCCTTCAGGTAGGATCCGAGGAGGACGACCCAGGAGCCGCTTCCGTCCCTCCAGCTGTTGTCTTTTTCTGTTGTACTTTGTTCAGTTGTAGTTGTTCTTTCTTTTGGGTTTGTATTCTGGCCCATTTTCCTTTCAGCACTTCTCTTTGTAATTAGTGTTTACTTCCGCTTGTACTCTATGGTGTTTTTTTACTTTTATAAAGGCAATGCCTTCCCAGTTATCGGGATTTACGCCTTTGGTGCTAGTCGCCATCCCCTGGCCTATGGAAGGCGGGCTTGGGGTAGTCATGGAACGGGCCCCGAGGATGGGTCATGACAAATTGGTATCAGAGGAGTTCGGTTATACCGTAGAACACAAGACACTGATCTTTTTCTATGTGAAGCAATAGTGTTAAGGGTACCGAGTGTGGTCTTCAGTTCAGGGAGTCCAGTGTTGGTGCAGTGGCCGACGTGTCCGTACACCAGGACCCTGACTACTGATTTCCGACTTTGTACATGAAGACACTGATTGCGTGTGTGTTTCCAAAGTTTTAAAGTCAGCTCAAACCAGGTCAGCTCACGAGGAATAAACGTTGACCGTGTCGCATCTGTTCAGAATGTCTCCATGCAGACAGTCAGTTGGAGTTCCGAGTGAGTACTCGATGGCAGCCCACCGAGCGACGAGGCTCTGGTGCAGGGCCCTCTTTCTATGTTGGCACCCTCGGGTGGTGTACCAGCAGCACCACCACCTGTTGGGAAGCAGATTACTCCAGCAATACTAGCGAACTGTGCATGCTGGTAGAGCGCGTTGCACGGGTTCCAGCAGTAGTGGCCTCCGAGGATATGAGGCGAGGCAGATTCCCAGACAGCAGAACACTGGTTGGAGGCGATTGCTAGAGTTTTTTGCCTAGCTGAGACATCCGTGGAGTGGATGGTGGACTTGGCTACTTGTGTTTTCCAATGAATGACCATGAGGATGGTCCGCATAGTGATGAGGCTTCGGTACGTGGACCGATGCCTGAGATAGTGCCTTCGAGTAGTGTGTCAGCTATACATCACTACCTGTTGGTCAGCAGTTACAACCGGCGGTACCGGTAGGTGACACATGTAGGCTTACTACCGTACACATGTTTCAGCATCAGTTACCCTCAAGTTCCAAGGCAAACCTGACTCACAGGCAGCTGAGGACTAGCTTGAGGAGGTGGCTGAGAGTTTTCTAGAGCTTATACAGCTTCGGCGAGACGACGTATCTATAGCTGGTAATTCATCGAGGCGTACTGAAAATTCCGGGTACTCGATGAATGCGTTTCGATCAGTGCTATAGAGCTCAAACCTCTGAGCGTGGTGTGTTTAAGGACATCAGGGCCAGCACCTTTTCTCTATGCATTCCTACTTATGCTAGGGTGCTAGAAAGAACCTTTGTGGTTAAGAATCTTTTCGCTAAATGGATGCAGTCAGTGAAGGATTGCAGTGGGAACCTGGAAACTGGCGCCAATCTCAGAGACTTGGGCGTAGAAAATGTTTCAAGAAGAGAAAATGTTAAGGAGAGATGAGTCTATGAAGCAACAGACGTGGAGGCAGAGCTAGGAGAGCAGCATGAGGTGGTGTACATCCTAACTTGGTACAATCACCCGCCTTAGTTATTCCTGCCAGGCTCAGGGAGCTGGAGGGCGGAGGAAGAGTGAAGCTGCATGCGGTCAAGGAGTGTGACCCAATGGCTCTAGAAATGATTCAAGGGACAACCTATGTCCACTACTAGCTGCTGTAGTAACGGACGTCGATATGAATCATTCCTTGCTTTCACAAATCTTGTTCCAGACCTAGAGTTTCCGGTAAGCCGTGGACTTGACCCTCACGTCTGGAGATACCTTGGGAGGAGACTCGATAATCACACTTACGCCGACGGTGTGGTCAGATCCTCGAGGCAAGAGTTTCGGTTGGAATCTCTTGGTGGCAGCGTCGAGGCCTTACGACGTTGGTTTGAGTATAGACTGGGCAATCACAGTTCATACACAAATTGACGGTATTAGTAAAAAAGGCTGTAGTTTAACTACGACGTCGGGATGGGTTTTCCTTGGTCGGAGAAAAAGGAAACCCCAGGCAGTGCGGGGTAACTCTTTCACAGGAGGGTGCGACCGATCACTCTTGAGTCGGTCAACCTTACCCTCATAACAGCAGTCGTTTTGAGTTTCAGTTCTAACAGAAAATGGAGACCTCTGGAGTTCGAGGATGATGACCACGTCTTCTTACGGGTCTCACCTCGACGAGGTTTACGGAGATGTGGCCAGGGAGGCAAGTTATCTCAGAGGTTCAACGGACCTTTCTAGGTCCTCATCTGGGTAGGCGAGGTGGTTTACCGCTTAACCCATTCAACGCACTTGCACCAGGTGCACGACGACTTCCACGTATCTCAACTGAGGAGATACATGCTCGACCCTCCGCATATCATCGACCATGAGGAGCTGGATGATGGCGATGGGGTGTCTTTCACGGAGGTTCCAGTGGGGATTGAGGATCGATAGGAGTGTATCCTACGAGGACGATCGATTCCTTGGGTGAGCTTTCTTTGGCAGTATGGGAACCTCCAGGTAAGCACATGGGAGGGGAAGGCTCAAATGCATGCTCTGTACCACTTTTGTGACCCTAGTTTGTGTTGAAGCTTTAAGGGGACGTAAAGACCTGAGGTGGGAGTAATGTAAAGACCTGGAAATTTCAAGGAAAATTTTTTCTTAATTTTCTTTGTAATTTTACAAGAACGCGGTTTCTGACGGCACTTGATTCCGAGGCCCGGAGTGCCCGGAATCAACTTCCGAAGTTTGGCTCGGGTACGTTCAGTGAACGAGCGAGCGGGAATTTCTATCTTTTAAACCGGTGCTCAGAATTGAAATCCGATGGCACCGATGAAATCGCAACGCCGGTAATTGCTTAATGGGACCTTTACCACAGTTGCGTTTTAAGCGGGTTGAGATTTTGTTTTTGGGGTTTTAGTTTAAAAGAAATAAAATTGTGTGAACAATTTTATATTATGTCTTTGGGAGTTATTCTCTCCCATGGGAAGTTTTTGGTGGAGCCCATGACCAACCAACTTCCCATGAGTGGATGCTTGAAAGGTGGGGCCCACACGAGCCCCAACCTTTCAAATCCCTATAACTCTCCTTTAACCCCCCATTTAATCTCCCTTTAACTCTTGAACTTCTCCCCCTCTTAAGTGAATGCCAACACTTTTTAATTAATGAGTTCAACTTCTTAAATTAATTAAGTTATTTGAATTTTGGAATTTGAAAAGCTTGGCATGTGTTAATAAAATAATGGGAGAGATTATTTTATTAGGTTTCTTGGTTAAGTGAGGATATTGAGAGAGGAAGCTCTTAGTTTTGAAGAACTCCATCACCATCGTTGAAGAACGTCGAGACTTCGACGAAGAATGTGATGAACACTGACCCTCCGACGGAGAACACGAAGGCACCAACGACGTGCCTTCTCTTCTTCTTTCTCCGCGTCAAGGGAGGAGGCATCACCACGGGGAACGTCACCATCGACGACAGTGCTCACTCTGATGACGACGGAATTGATACCGTTCTACAGCGACACTACCATCCCGCGACGTTTTCAACAAACGAAGGATGACACGAGGTAGGGGAATTTATTTTTGGAATTCTCTTATCTTTTGAGAAATGTACGATGAGCGCGGACCAACCAATACCGGTTTGATCCGCGGATCGTTCGATCATGCGGTTTGATGTTGAGGGTTATTATTTAAATTGCTCGTGTTTATTGCCTTGACGAACTTCGTGAAATATGACCTTTTGTTATCGAATAACGCGAGGGGGGCCAGACCGCACAAACACAGCCGACCCTCCTCCTTATTTCATGTTGGATTATTTTGTGGATTGAAATGGGAATGGGGCGGTGCCATCGCACCGCGCGGAAACGTGCGACAAGTAATGCGCGGCGCCGTCGCGCCGCGTCGTGAAAAACAAACAAAGGCCCGACGCCGTCGCGTCATGGCGGAGAAACCCGAAGACATCCGCGGACGGAGTCGGGCCACAGCGAAGGGGCGCGGCGCCAACGCGTCGTGCCGGAGAACCACGAAGACGAAACGTTTCTTTTTTGACGTGCGGATTGACGGGCGACGACGAAGCATGCCGTTTGGGTGTTTGAATCCCTTCGCAGTGAAGGTGGGGTCCCGGGGGGACCATAGGTGAAGACGGCAGAAGGAACGGACCACCGGAGTGCGTCCGGTGGTCCGCGGAAGGCGGTGGTGGCGCGCCGCCGGAAAGGAGGCGGCCGACGAACCACCGGCCTCAATTAACGGCGAAGGGCGGGGGAGCCGCGCACCTCGCCCGCGAATCGGCTCGGCCACGCTGGCCAAGCCGTGGCTGGCCGGACAGAACCGGACCGCGCCGGACCGCGCCGGGCCGGGCCGGGCCCAGCCGGGTCGGACCCGGTTCAGGTCGACCCGGTTCGGGCCGACCCAGGGGGGGGGGGGGGGGGTCGAGCCGGGTCGGCCCGGGCCCAGACCCCCGTTTTCGGACCACTTTCAGTCAAATGCCCGTAACTTGAGCTACGGGCCTCCAAACGACTCTCCGTTAGGAGCAACACGATCCTTGGATCGAGACGGTCATTTTGGTATATCGCCCTCAATGTTTCGGAGAACTTTGGGTTCGGCCGGTTGGTTCATACACGAAACCAACCGGTC
Source organism: Viscum album (assembly GCA_963277665.1). Taxonomy (NCBI): domain Eukaryota; kingdom Viridiplantae; phylum Streptophyta; class Magnoliopsida; order Santalales; family Viscaceae; genus Viscum; species Viscum album. The sequence continues at coordinate 435,032,770 of OY728127.1, read as the reverse complement.
CCTCGGAGCGGAAACGCTCGTAACTTGAGTTCCAGACGTCCGATTGACGTGCCGTAGACTTTGATAGAATCCTCTAAGTGAGACGGAACTTTTTGCATATTCCGCTCGAGGATTGGATGTCGTCGGAGTGTGGTCGGGTTGGTTCGCTCACGAAACCAACCGGGCCCCTGGAACAGAAAAGCTGATATCTTTCAGACCAGGCGACCGTTTGACGAACCGTCAGCGACGTTGGTGATCTCGTTGTGAAATGGTCCCTATGAGTATACCCTATGAGAGTTCGGGGTAGAGTTGAGATACGGCCGGTTTGGTTCGTACACGAAACCAACCGGGCCCCGGGGACGAAAAGGCTAGTAACTCACAGACCGTGTGTCCGATTGACGCGCCGTCTGTTGTGTTGAGACCCCTATGACGAGGCGGTAATTTGAGATACTTCTTCGTGGGACTTTGAGATACTTGGAGTATCGACTTGTAGCTCGTGGAGTGGACCCTCCCAGAGACGAGCATACGGAGTATGGAGACCGTGTAGTCGGCAGCGACCTGAAGACTGCTTGTCCGATTCGATTCGGAGTGACTTACGTAGCCCAGTGGGGAGAACTACTTTGTGAGGTGGCAGACCCACAGCGGAGGAGCACTACTATGTGAGGTGGCAGACCCACGGTACTTGAGAGAAGGAGTACCTCTGTAGGCTATGAGGGGGGAGCACTACTGTGTTTGAGTGGCAGACCTCGGCGGGAAGCACTACTGTGTGGGGTGACAGGCCCGGGGTACTCGATAGGAGGAGTACCTCAACAGTCTTAGGTTAGTGATAAATACCTCAGAGTCATGACAGGACCACTGTACACTCCAGAGATGGAGTTCTTTAGCAGTTACAGTTTCGATAATGAAAAATCCTGGTTTGAGCTGAGTCTTTTGACCTTGTGTTTACCTCATGATTGAGATGGGTCACTTGCTAACTTAGGTATATGTATGGGCATATACCTGGGTAGTGGTTATCCATTGATTTCACAATCCTAGTGTTTCCTCATGATTGATATGGGTTACTTGATAACTTAGGTATATGTATGGGCATATACCTAAGTAGAGGTTATCTGTTGAGATCTTCTTTGTGGTTATCCTTGTTGGTTTAGTGAGACCTTGAGGGTCTCGGTGTCCCTACTGAGTATCGTTATACTCACCCCTGCATGGGCTATGCCCGCACCTCATTTTGTTGGTTGCAGACGACGGGCAGTGCTGACAGAGGCCGAGTGTTCGAGGACTGGACGGTACCCGGAGGTGGACTACACGACAAGTCAGTACCCGGAGGTGGACTATACGACGAGTCAGTATCCAGAGTAGGTTGACGAGCGAGAGCGTTGAGGAGGCTATCTGTACCTACCCTTCAGGTAGGATCCGTGGTGGACGATCCAGGAGCTGCGTCATCTGTACCTACCCTTCAAGTAGGATCCGAGGAGGACGACCCAGGAGCCGCTTCCGTCCCTCCATCTGTTGTCTTTTTCTGTTGTACTTTGTTCAGTTGTATTTGTTCTTTCTTTTGGGTTTGTATTCTGGCCCATTTTCCTTTCAACACTTCTATTTGTACTTAGTGTCTACTTCCGCTTGTACTCTGTGGTGTTTGTTTACTTTTATAAAGGCAATGCCTTCCCAGTTATCAGGATTTACGCCTTTGGTGCTAGTCGCCAGCCCCTGGCCTATGGAAGGCGGGCTTGGGGTAGTCATGACACGGGCCCCGAGGACGGGTCGTGACGTTGTCCCTGGAACAAATGATTGGAAAATATTAAAATATAAAATAGCTCAAACATGCAGTTTTACTAAAAACATTTTATGAACATTTAAATGGGTTCCTTAATCAGAAATATAAGGGAACCATTTTATTTTGAAAAGCAGATTTACCCTAGGCACAACCTATCATTAGTATTCATAAGTTTCTTTTATAATTTCATCATAGATTTTTAATTGAATAGGACAAATTAAGAAATTTTTCTATAATTGAAGAAGTGAATAAATTATTTTCTCTTTAAAATTATTCCTATTTAAAAGATCCATGTATAGACTCTTATCCTTAGAATAGTCTGGATACATTGAAGAGAGATATCTGGAGAATTATTTCATGATTTCAATGATATAACCTTGGATCAGTGATTCAATAATATTAATCATTGTAGATCTCAGAAATAACAATGATGCTGAAACCATTATTCATCTGTGAGATATCCTAATTTTGGTAGGTTATTTTATTTAATCAATTTTAACTATTCATGGTTTATTCAATGGAAACAATCTAATACATGAATAGAATATGCTTCAAATTGACTATATTTGTGAGATGGGTTATATATTAGGATTTATTTGGATTTTATTCATGATTTTTTTTGGATTCATTTACCATTAAAATAGTGATGATCCAATATTTTCATGAAAATTGATAAAGGTTCTTACCTCATGATTTTATTGTTATTTTATCCACGGAACCTGGCATTCTTGATTACACATTCTTCACTCATCCATGAATTTGAAACCCTTGTGAAAAATCGATTGTTGTACCTTATATTTTTGGTGAAATGATCCAAAACTATAGATATAGTATCAGGATAAATCGATGGTGGTACAAAGGTGGTGTGGTAGTAGATCTAATGGTAGTGGGTGGAAAATGTACATTCATTGGTGATTACGAACAATGATTACTATCAAATTTTCGGAGCCAATTTAATGCCTTGATCCCTTAAATATGGTGTTATGGTTACCAAAAAATCTAGGATCTAGGGATTTGATGAGAATGAACCACCATAATGAGATCTAGACAATCAAAGGAAAGAGAGGGAGTAAAAGATGGGTTTTTGGAAAACCCGATACGAACATCATGTAGTCTATGACTACATGGAATGTATTACCCAGTTGAACAACTCAATGTGTACATGGGGTGGAGTACACGGGTTTCCATCGTGGTGTGTACTCCCCCACATGACATTTCCTAGACCAAGTACACATTATTCCTCATATATTGATACACACGAAGTTTTACACTATCTAAATCCATGTACTGGAACCTGAACGGAGTACACAAGTGGACCTCGAATGAAAAAAATAGCGTGTGACTGCTTTTACATGATGTTTATCATTTTTTTACATGACACGGTTGGAATACATAATCCATTTTACATAGTTATTAACCAGGGTCAAGAGACATGTTGTGTGACCCTACTTCATTTCATGTACCCCTTTCTACATTGCTTGATTGTATTTTCCTTCGTATCATGTACATGTTTTGTTATGGTATGTTCCCCTTATTGTTTTCTTGATGGTCTAGAAGAATATTTTCCTAATCCTAGGACTATTATCCCTTCAGAAAGACTTCCTAGATATAGTTTTTGGAATCCCTATGGGAGGCCTAGAGTGGGATCCTTTATTCATATATGTCCCCTTAGTGGAGTTATTAGTATTGATGTGACCATCACTACGTGATTGTTGATCCTATAATTAGAGAGATAATCCAGATTGTGTTTTTGGTATCACCCCATAGATATGGCTATGGTTGTTATTTTTTGTATTGTATTTCTCTTTTGAACTATTTTCGTATCTTTCCCATGGAGATACCTGATGACTAGCACCTCTTGGAAAGGTTTCATCAATATTATCACAATTTTGAGTGTGCATTCTATGGATGAGTTCATTGTGGAATCCCTTAGCTAAAAATAATAATGCTACTATATAGTGGTGTTATCTTACATCTAGACTATGTGTCTTGGATTGAGTGTACATAGATATTCTTGTCATATGTTTTGTAGACATACACCTATGTAGAAATAACTATATATTCTTTTGGTGTATTGGTTTGTTGTTTCTAGGTTTCCAAATGAGTATTATTATACACTACCATGTATTGTATTTTCCCACACATGACTTATCTTATGGATATGATTAACCTTTTGATGAAGTCTTATGCATACCAGGACCAGATGATGCTCTGTGATTCCTGATAGGTAGTGGTGTGTTACTAAGGCTATAAAAAGTACTCCATATACCTATTTCATACTTTTTGTACTTATGACTACATACTTGTTTGTGGTGGGCTATTATTCTGACCCTGTTTACATTAGTTTACTTCCCATCATACTTTGGTTATGGGATATAGTTTTATGCATGCATTGTTTTCATAGTGGTTTTTATATTTCATCATATGGTGGGAATACAGATATTTTCGTGGGTACAACTACATAGTAAATGCCTCCCATTTTAGTTATATGCCTACTCAGTGTTAGTCAGCAGTCGATGTTCTATTAGAGGGAGGCTAGGAAAGTCGTTCCATGGGCCCCACTAGGATGGGTCATAACTAGACTAGTCTTTTTTTATTATTCCCCAACATTTTTCTATGGTTCATTTCAAAAAAACTATTTCCCATAATTTTTTATAATTTATTTTATTTTAAATTATAATTTTTAAAATTAAATTTTTATATTCTTTCAAGAGTATTAGATTTTAATTTTGAAGGAATTTTCATATATGATAACATCATTTGAATTTAATTTTTATTTATTAGGGATATGATCGTATGATACCATCAAATAGATTTATCTTTACAGTTTGTGATTATAATGATGATATATTTAAAACATACCATTATTTTCCTTGTTTTATGCTATGAAGACTTTTTGAAAATACTCTGAAACATGTTTTCTATAATAATTTTGTTATATGATGATATGATGAATGATCTAGGATCATGTGGAACACATATGTTTGGATTTTATTATGAGATATATGGTCTTGGAATTATATATCCGTCCAAATCATTGGTAAATTTAATATATCTAATGAGATAATTATTGTATTTGAGCTCGTGTGCTTGACCCACTATATAAAACATATAGGGAATCATGACCCATTATGGGATATAAGTGTTTATTCTCGATCCACCATAGGGAAATTGGTTGTTATAAATTATATAGTATTGGGAATATGTGGTGATTCATGATCAATTATGAGAATTATATAATAATTCATGATATATTATGAAATAATAAATATGTATTGATTCGTGATCTTCTTTGATTTTATGGTCTCAGTAGTTAACCATGACATATGATATTTTTCCATTTACTAAGATGGTGACACACTATTATGAAAATACTATAATCTGAACATATGGATAATTACTATTTTTTGATGTTTTCTTTCTATTATATATCATTTATTTTCAAATGATAAATTTTTATGACATGAATCCTCATTTTTATGGATGATATAATTGGTTTGATCTCCTAATTCATGATCACAAATTCCTAAAACTATATATATAATTGGGTTAATTATTATGATTGAATGATATCTCTAATTTGTTTCCCTTATAGAGAATCTGATATCACAATTTCTTATGCTTACATTCCACATATTATGAAGAACAGTTTTATTTAGGGTATGTGAAGAAGGATATGTAGTGGTATGATACTTATGAAATATTTCAATGAATGTACTAGAATAATATTTTCACTAGTATAGTCTTTAACAAAATTAAACCATTATGGTTATAGAATGTATCATAATGATAAAAATTGAATAAAAATCTAAAAAGATATAATTTTTAGCAATGAAACTTATGTGTCCTTCTACACATTAATTGTACATCACCATAAATTCTCCTACAAATTCACTTTTTATCAAACCCTACACTCAAATTCTACTACACCCTTTTAAATCTGATATATTTTCACCTCCAAAATCCACCATCACATGTTTCTCATCCTATAACACACCATTCAAACTTAATTTGATAGATTCTCTGTTCAAATGTAAAAATTACAATTATTCATAGATTCAGACTTCTTTGGTTGAACCATCCACCATGATATTAGATGATGATGAATGAAAAAAGAAGTGGGAATAAAAGGATTGAAAATTTATGGATATAAATTATTTTGTGGTCAATGATATTTTATAACCACATATTGTAGTTTGTATATTTTCTAATGATAATGAATGTAGAAATGAATAGTGTCTCAGCAATAGAATTATATTATAAAAAAGGGAATATTTTACCAATCTATATGTTTACCAAAATAAATAATATATGATATTCATTATGTTAATCATGAAAAATAAATAAAAACATGAAATAAAATGTACAACATATAATATCCTGACCATTTCTAAAAATTTCAGGAGCTTGTTTTTAGTTAATATTTTTTTTCTAGTAAAATGATTGAGTTTTACCTTGAGATGCCATTGGGTAAAAATTGGAAATTTTGGAAGGAAATATGAAAGTGCAAGGTTAGAACAAGGTCATCCTAGTGGTAACCCATATAGACGGGATTCACATAGTTGGTGAATGTTTTTTCAAATTGCGAACTATATTTGGAGGGACCATGATCCACCTATTAGAGGAGCATGGTTACGGTGCACAATTCGTAGATGTTGTGTTCTCTCAGCCGCAAACAATGGGTACAAGATTTTAATCCCCATAAAAATTGATTTAAAATTTACCAAGCCACCATTTTAACCCCTATTCTACCCTAACTCTACCCAAATGATATTTCACGTTTTTGGAGGCCTCCTATATAGATTCCAAACCATTATGACCTCTTTGTTTTACAATTTGAAGCTTATATTGAATATATACATGCCTCCAGATATGTGGGTCTAATCCCATGTGGTTTCCATTCACTTCACATTATTTTCCATCTTCTAAAGTTTTCAACTTCCCTATTTTGGGTTGTATATAGATCTTGTATATTTCTACTAAATATTGAATTAAGGGATCTTGATTGTTATATCTTGATTTAGGTTTTATGATCTATGACTCATTATATATTTCCATTCTATTCAAATTCTGTATTTTGATTGGTGAGCATTCTTATTCAATTTTGAGGTAGGTGGTCTGTAGTTTAAATTTGAAATTCATGATATGAATTATGGGTATATAATTGTAGGATTACATTAAGATTTTTAGAAACATAGTTCGTGATAGAATTATTTAATTTTTTGAATTAATTAATTGTCAGAATTATTAAATAAGGAATATTGGAATTGTGATTGGGGATAATTAATTTTTGAATTAATTATGGAGTAATTGATATTGTAAATATGGGAAATTAATTATTGAAATAATTATTATATATTAATATTTTGAATACGAATAGTTAATTTTTGAATTATTTATGGTGTTATTGATATTGTAAATATGAACAACTAATTATTTACATAATTTTGAGATATTGATATTTTGAATTTGAATAGATGATTATTCAATTAATTATTTGGTTTTAATACTTTGAATCTAAAAATGAATGATTAATTGTATAATTAGTTATGAGATATTGAGATTTTAAAAATGAATAATTAATTACTGAATTATTTATAGGATATTTTGATTAAGAATTATGATAATCAATAGTTGATTCAATTACCAGTTGTTAAGACTGTGAATTGATTAATTAATTGTTCAATGAATTAGTGGGAAGTTGTGATATATGTTTTTTTGTGTTACATTTGATATATTTATAATATAATTTTTTTGATGGGCATTGAAGCTCTATATTGCAATAAATGATAAATGTTTGTGGGATAGTTACTGAGGACCCAAATAACCATATAAGATAAATGTGAGTGGGATAGGGTCTGAGGCTCAAAATAACCATGTGAAAATGAGTCTTGGGATAGAGGTGAGGATAAAAACACACACAGAGTTATAGACAAGATGTTCTACTCCCCTGAGGTAGAATTGGGCCATGTTTCCAATTTTCTATTGTAATGAGCAGAGATAAAATTGGTATTGAGACACCATTAGTTATATTTAATTGTGAATTGGATATGTGCTATTTTTTATAATATGGAATAGTTTAAAGAAGGTATTGTGGTTTGGGAGACCAAAAAACCAAGTGGTTTGTTTGGTTATATAATTGAAAATTTAGTAAATTTAAAAAATTTACTTTATTGATTGAATTTTATTATTTTTAAAACTTAATAAATGGTTATTGAATAGATTTGATTTAGACTCCATTGGTGATGGCCTAATAAGTATAATAAAAACCTATATAGGATTATTAATAGGTATTCGAATATATTTCGTTGCTGCATGACAGGGTATAGTGAAAGGACCTGTGTTAGATAGCTCAGTTGGGATGCAACATAGGTGTGGGAACTAGATATGGTCTAATTCCTGATTTGTAGTTTACATTTTCATTACTTTTGAGTATTTATATTGGCATATGACATGTACTAGGGTACTATTTTTTATATTTGTTATTTTTTTTCTTTTTTTGTTCTTCTTGTGGTATTGGTATTTTCTAGTTATGGTTATAACTTTGGGATATTTATTAGTATTTTTCTTGTTATGATACTTTTATAAAGATGGTATAGTCTCTCAAAATCTATATTAGAACCTCACTTCTAGTAGACATCCCCTAGCCTATGGGGAGGTGTGATTGAGGTTATATAACTGACCAGCTTGAGGAACTTGTGTATGGGACCTAGTTCAGGACATTACAAAGAGGTATCTAAGGGGGTTTTATTTTCAATATTTTTTTAATACTATTTATGGGATATTATATATGAGACTAGGAAGAATTTGTGCATGGTTATTATATCGTGCATGGGAGTAGCTAACTAATGTTAGGGGAACCCCAAGTATTCATTTTGAGATTATTTTTATTAGGATTTTATATTAATGTTTTATTTCATTTCATCATGGATGATAAAATTTTTGTGTGATGTTATTATTGATGTTTCAATTTTATGAGTTTGGAATCATGACCCAGAATGGAAGGAAAATTGAGTATGCATTCTATAGTGACCCTGCTTCTTATTAAATTTTTAATACATCATTTTAATGATAAAAAAATAAAATCATTACATTACCATCATCCAATGGTTTAGTGTCTTAAGAAAATTAGGACCATGCATAACATTTAATAAATAAATCATAACAATTTATTTAATTCTTTATTCTCTATATTATTATTGTCCTTTGAATTCTCTATAGTAAATCTAGTCACATGAGGATATACATCAAATAAATGGGTGAGATAAAAGACCTGTAAATGATAGAGAAGAACATGAAACAAGATAACATGAGTTTAGAATTATCATAACATCATCATCATATTTATGTGATGAAGCATTAGGTAAAGACATGAAATTTGGTAATGAATAAAAATTGAAAAATATTGTCTTAGTGGTCAACTATCACACAAAGTTGTGAAAAAATATTACATATTTTTCACGCATATTTCAATTTTTTTATGAGACACATCACAATACCCAGTTCATTGGAGTGCCATATAATTCCATGTACACCCATCAAATCATAACATTTACATTGCGCTATATAATTATGGGGTCACTCGTCACACCACAACATTAACATTCTCATGCATTCCATATAGAATATATATATATATATATATATATATATCAAAAAGTAATGCATGGAATGGAATGGGTTTTATTTCATAAGAGTCCATTCATAAAAATTTGGCTCCCAAATTATATAGGAATAACATAATTGATATAAGAATCATCAACCATGAGCGAAGAAGAAACAATCTCGAGAAAAAAAATGTGTGTTTTTTAAAAAAAAATAGTTGTATTGGAAAACATTGTGTAGGTCATAAAATCTAGTAGAAAACATTTAGATCCCAAAAAGGTAAGAAAATGATGAATATATTGTTTTTAATTAATATATATACTGAAAATGGGGTGAAAGAGGGAAAACCAAATGAAAGAGTGTTGGGTTTGAGAAATCCCCTTACTCTGTGTCTAAATTCATTCCTCACTATAATTTCCTGTATAATAACATTAAGTTTTTTTAATTAACAAATCAATAACCTTATATATGTGAGTATTATTCATTATGTTTTTATTATGTTCATTTATGGGATTTAAGATGAGTTATAGAGTTTAATTTTATCATTCAGGAGCATTCATTTTCATGGCTATCGTGATTGGTTTTCATATATACATGAATTTAAGATCATGTTATATGAGGATAAATATATATAATTGTTATTATATTTTATTATTGAACATATAGATGTTTAAATGATGTTATATAGTATTTGGTTACTTATAATGAGGATGAATCATTAGAAAAAAGTTAATGATGATCATTTTAGTTTAATTTTGGTTGTTTTTCATTCACAATGAACTCATTTTGTTTTATCATTTAGAATTTTGTATGAATTTAACATCAAAATAAAAAAAGGGTTAGAAAATAAAATAAAATATTCATTTTATACTATTAAATGGTTTTATTAAAATCCATTTAGGTGTTAATGGAAAATTAATATGTGCCGCCCATGATGTAGGTAAATTGACTCAAGAGAGGCGATGATTTCAATTTTGAATAAATGATAGAGAGAGAGGAGTTGAATTATAGATATTAAATTAACATGATATAATTAAAGTATGTAAAGCCTACTAGAGTTATCATGTTATTTGGATAAGGAAATATCAGTATAATAGAATAAAATAAATTAAATTGAAAAGGAATTAAAAGAAAAATGGAAGAGGATTTTACCTCTAAAATCTATCCTTATTGAGAACCTACTAAGGGAAAAAAAAATTGGGATATTTTTGAATCTAATATCACTTAGAAATGGGGAAGGGGATAGAGAAGAGTATTGGGAAGAATATGGCCAATTTTCAAATCTTGAGAGGTGTGGGGAGAAGAGGGGTTGAGGGGTGGTATTTATAGTGGAGGGGAGGGGTGGTTTCTTATTATTATTTTAATTAGTTTATTATTTTTATTCAAAAATTTGAATAGATTGAGAATTATCTAAAAATATAGTAAATAATGAAGGGTGTTTAGAGAATGAGGGTATCACATCATCATTACATTAACAATGAATAAAAAATTCATGTACTTATCATTTACAAAAAAAAGTAACGTGTTTTTCGATTCATAAAAAAATCATATATTTAAAAAAATAAAAAACATTCTCCATAACAATTTTTCAACATATATAATTAAAAAAATTCCATTTTATGGTAAAAATTTTCTAAATATCAGTAGTTTAATTTTTATTTAAAATCATCATGTACTTGGAAAATACAAATTTTATAAATATAACGGATTTTATAACACTATGAAAAAATTACATGTGTTTTCGTAAAATTATAATAAAATAATAAGATATAAAAATATTAATTTATGAATAAAATTTATTCTAATAAATTTTGATTTTTTTTAGTAAATCATAAATTTGAAATTAAATATTTATTACATAAAAAATTACAACACTTAATTTATTAATTTGAAAATATTTACATAGTTCTAATATGATATAATTATATTATATTTTCACTTATAAGTTGCCTAAATTTTATTTATACTTTCATTGGTGAGGTTACTATTCATTTATCTAGTTTACTATCCATAAGGGTCCTATTTCTATTCATATGGTCATGTTACTATTTTATTTGTATTGGTTTCTTAACATCAAGAAATAATTATTTCTCATTAATTGTCAGTTTGAAAAAAATTTATTATATTATGTATAATATTTTTTGTGAGTTATACTATATGAAATTTCTATAAGTAGGGTGAAATTCCATTGATAAAATTTTGGGTCATTTCATTCTTCCCCCTTTTGAAATTTCTACCTCAAAATTTCGATTTACATAAACAGGTGAAGGTAGTTCTCCTTAATCACCTCCTCTAGTTCCCATGTTTATTCTTGATACATTTGGATCATCCGCAACACTTTGAATAGATAAGTTGTCTTGTTGCATAGAACCTTATCTCTCTTCTCTGGAATATTTATTGTATGATCTTCATATGAGAGATCATCTTCTAGATATACCACCTTTGAGTTCAGTACAAGTGAGGGATATGCTATGTACTTTTTAATGACTGATATGAAAAACACATCATGAACATGAGCCATATTTGGGGGAAGTGAATGCTTATACACCACAGATCTGATGCGACCAAGGATATAAAATCGGCCAATGTACCTTGTTTTGAGTTTCCCTTTCTTTCCAGACCACATTAATCTCTTCCATGGTTATATTGGATGGAATAATTTATCTCCGACATCGAACTCCAAGTCCCTTAGATGGTTGTTATCATACCTCATGTTCTAACTCTAGGATGCTTTGATATATTTTTTGGATTTCTTGATCCTTCAATATCATCTCATTCACATGATCAAGTACCCATAGATTTCTTTATACAAAAAAATAACTACATGTTGGAGTTTCACATCCCTTTCTATAAAGAGCTTCATATGAAGCCATCAGAATAAAAAATGGGATATGTTGGTTCATAAAAACTAAAACAATGGGAGATTGTGATCCCATACAACTTATAATTCAACATATAATTCTATTATCATTTCTTTACGTGTATTAATAGTCCATTCATATTGGTCGTCAATTTTTCGGTGATAAAATGTGTTGAAATTTAATTTAGTAATAAAATAATGTTGAAAACTACTAAAAAATTTAGATGTGAACGTGGGATCATGATCTCAAAATATAAAGATTGGAACCCCTTGTAATGTCACCACATCATTGACATATTTATGTTCATGTTTTTTAAGTGATATATATTCCCAAATTGCTATAATGTAGGAAATCTTGGTGAGTCTGTCCACCACAACCCAAGAAACAGTATTTTTTTGGATGTATTTGGGAGACCCGTAACAATGTCAAGAATAATATTATTCAATTTGAAAATGTGTATAGGAAATAATTGAATAATCCATTTGAACATCAATTAATCTATATAAACATTCTAACATATTAAGCACCTTGAGATATACTCCACAATCTCCTTCTTCAGGTTATCACACCATAAGGGTTTTCGGAGATCATGGTACATGTTGGTGCTACCCGGATGGATAGAGAATGTTGATATATGTTCATTTTAACATCGATCATTCTATATCCTAGGTGATGAAGGAAAACATTGCCTTATTCCAAATCAAATCATCCCATTATCATTTATATGGAACTCTTGTTGTTTCCCTTCCTATACTTTATTCTCCTTTTTTGTAACACTAGATTATCCATTCATACCTCTTTAATCATATCTTGGATAGATGGTTGGGAAATAATTTAATAAATGATTGATTTATTTATCACACATATGATTTTAAAATCTATTATTTTCATATCCATGAAATTTGGTTCTTTCTCAATCCTCATCATGGATATAGAAGTTGGTTATTTTCTACTAGAGAATATACAACCATGTTCACCTTTCAAGGATGATGGTGGATAGAGATATCATACTCTTCAGTTACCTCAAACCATCTCCTTTGATCCATATTGAGATCCTTTTATTTTAATTTATGATTTAAGCTCTATTTATCAGTATATATGTCACACTTCTCTCTATAGAGGTAGTATTTCCTTATTTTCAATGGAGAATTCACACCTTCTAGTCCTAGATCATGTATGGGGTTGTTTTACTCATGGTTCTTCAACTTACGTGAGTATTATGCTATCATACTCTCATTTTTCATGAGTATACAACCCATTATATTCAATTAAGAATTATAATATATCAAAAAACATTCTATACTATATGTTAATGTGAGTACATGTCCAGTGATTGGCCACTTGTTTAGCTCCTCGAAGCATTACTCACATTATTCCATCCAAACATACTTTACCCATTTCCTTTTTAACTTAGTTATTTTTAATTACAATCATGAAAAATTTATCAAAAAATGTTTATAGTACCCTATTAATCCAAAAAAACTATATATTTATGTGACACTAGTGAATCTGGTCCATTCCTCAAGCGCCTTTGTTTTTTGAAGGGTCCACATAAATTCCCTCACTTGGGATCACAGGTCCCATGAATGTGACTTACTACATCAAAGAGTCACACATAATAATAATGGAATAAAATTTATCCTTCATTAATGTCTCCAAAAAATTATTATATCTTCTTTATGATCCTCCTTAAAATTAGAGTAGATGAAAATATCATCGATAAACACTACCAAAAATAATTTGAGGTAATTTCTAAAGACTTTATTAATAAAATCATTGAATATTATAGGGGAACTAGTATGTATTATGGGAATCACCAGAAACTCATAGTTCCCATACCATGTATGGAATTTAGTTTTTTGAACATCATCCTTATTCATAATTATCTGATGATATCCAGAACGAATATCCACCATTATGTAGTACTGAGCTCCTTGCAACTGATCAAACAAGTCCTCAATCCTTGGTAGGGGATACTTTTTTTCATGATGGTCTTTTTGAGTTCCTTGTAATTGACACACAACATCATTGATCCATACCTCTTCTCGAAAAAAACCATTGGAAGACCCCAAGGTGATTAACTAGTGTGTATGAACCCTTTTTCCAAATTCTCTTGCAGTTACTAATTTAACTCTTCTCGTTTGATATGAGACATCCTATAGGGACACATTGAGATAAGAGTAGATCTGGTATGAGTTCTTTTGAGATCTATACCTCACTATCTGTGGGGTATATGGGGAACTCTTCATGAAATATATAATGGAATCCCCTCATGATGGGTATCCACATTAGGTTGATAACATCCTTTGACTAAACCATTTGAGTGATGTATACTTATTTATAGGGAATCAAAACCCAAACCTTTTAAGGATATTAATAAGGAGATTCTGGATCCACCTTGATTTTTTAGAGGATCATGGGATGGTTCATAATATGAAAATATATTTTGTATTCCCAAATGTTGAGATTTTCTCTATATAATGAGATCCAATCCATCCACAGTATAGCATTGAATTCCTCTAAGATAATTATTATGAGATTACTTGGATGAATCATACCACATACACTAATAGGAGAAGAGTCCAACTCATGGGATGAAATGATTTCACTACTATGATTTTTGAAAGATATATCTACTTCCATTTTTTGGGGATTCAATTTAATAGTTCTATGAAACATTCGAGCTATACTATAATGTTTAGAATGATAATCAAATAATACTTCTTATATTTTTGATTGAATAGGAAGTGGACCTTGTTTGAATTTATTTTCCTCCTCCACATCAATAGTGTTGACGGCATAAACATTTTCTTATCCTTTGGCTTTGGTGGCTACTGATACTAATTAACCTCAAGGACTTGAGGATTAGTGCAGTAGTTTGCATTGTTCCATTTCTCCGTAATGTTTTATCATAGGACCATGGGTGGTTATCTCCTTTCCTCCACCACATTTTCAGGATTCCTCATGCCTTTTCGATATTCAGGATCTTGGTAGACTTCTCTCCCACACATGAATCATTTCCCTGTCGATTTGAGGTAGTTCCATTTATTCTTCTTCCAACATTTTTGACATGTGGGTGGTTGGGTTTTATTTACACCTTTCTCATGATATCATCTGAAATGAAACTCCATCACTCATTTCATATCACCATAACCATGGGATCATTCACCAAACCCCATATACACTTTCAATGAACATCATAAAACTTATTCATAACTCCCAATGTATCAAATTCTAATATCATTATGAAGGTGAGGTTTTAATCCACTAAAGAATCTACTAATTTTTCCGTCATTGTTTCTATCAAAACCTGAATCATACATTAAAATCCTTTGAAAATTTTCTTTATATGTCGTGATAAATTTACCTTTTTTCATTATCTCTATGAATTCCTATAATAGATTTTTTAAAAGTGTTTGAGGTAAATACATGTCATGAAACATTATAAAAAAATCTTACCACTCAATATCTTAAATTTCATCCTTCATATTGGTGTTCTTAATCATATCCCACTATTGATCTACCTCTCCATGTAGACAATAAACAATGAGACTTGCCTACTTTTTCTTGGAATAGTGATGAAAAGAAACGATTTTCTCCAATGAGTGGACCTATTTTTTGCAACTACAGGATTCAAAGATACTATAAATATCAGTGGCCATTTCCGCATAAAACACTCGATATCTAGTTTCTCCCTATTATGTAAAGGTATACATTAAACTTTAATTAGGTTATTGTCCACAAACTTACACATTTCAGTATGTATCATGATGAAATTTGGTACTCCACCTCCCAACAAAATGGGTATTTCATTTGGTAAATCATGGAATTGTCCCTTAGAAGTGTTATTGTACATGTTTAACCAGGTTCCCATGATTATCTAAAATTTAAATGTTTATAACAAAAAATAATTTAAAAAGTCATTAATAATTTATCAATTTGTGTAACTATGCCTAAATAATTTTTTTGGATCCACCTGTTTAACATTTTCTAAAAAAAATCTTATTGGGTGATTACATGTAATTAGTCTCAAACTAAGGGTTTTCAATATGGCTCTGTAATCCTAATTACCAAATTATGTAACTTGTGATGAAATACAAACTATAGTAACCCTGCTTCTTATTACCCAATAAATACATAATTTTAATGATAAAAAAGATATAATAATTAAATTACCCCGATCCAAAGGTTTATTTTCTGAGGAAAATTAGGTCCATACATAACTTATAAAAAATAAAAAATAAAAAATAATTTAATTCCTCCTTTAATAGCTTCTTATTGGCCCTTAAATCCTCTTCAGTTCAAGTAGTCACCTTAGGATACACATCAAGGAAATGGGTGAGCTAAAATCCTAGTAAGAGGATTGATAATTACATGAAAAAAAATTACATGAGGTGATAATAATCAAAACATGATAAACATAATAATATGAGAAGCATTGAGTAAATTCATGGAATGTGGAAATTCATAAAAATGAAACATCTTGTCTTTGTGGTAAAGTTGCACACATAGTTGTGAACAAATCTAGCATCACGTTCAATAAAAAATCACTTTTATAATTAGATACATCACATTATCCAATAAATTGGAATGGTATATAATTCAGGGTACACCTATCACATCATAACATTTACATCAAACTATATTATTATGGTTGGGCCCATCACATCACAACATTTACATTATCATGCCTGCCACATAGAGTAGATATCAATGTTGAACATAAAATAACGCATGGAAAGAGATGGGTTTAATTTCCTAGAAATATGTTCACAAAAATGTGGTTACCAAATGATAGAGGGGATAAAATTCTTGATATAAGAATCACCAAACAAGAGTGAAGAAGAAAAAATCATGAGAAGTTAAAGGTGTGTTTTTTTAAAGAAGAGATCTTTAGGAAAACATTGTGTCTGACATAAAATAAATTAGACAATAATTATATCAAAGAAATGAAAATATAATTATGAATAAATTATTTTGAAGAAATATCCATACTGAAAACGTGGTGAAATAGTGAAAACCCAAAGAAAGAGAGTTGGGTTGCACAATTACCCTTACCTAGTGTTTGAATGATTTCACCACATTAATATAATATATAATCACATTCAATTTATTAATTTACTAATACATAAATTCTTACTGATTAATTTTATTAATTAAGGTTTTATTAATTTCATTTATGTGATTTTTGATGAGTTGAAGAGTTTTATTTCATGATTTTAAAACATCCATTTTCATGGTTTTCATGATTGGTTTTCTTTTATGCATGAATGGAAGTTCATGTAAAATGTGTTTAAACATCCAAAAATGTTATTATATGTTACTAATAATCATAATAAAAATTAAATTATCATATAAATAATTTGGTTATATGTCATGAAGATGTATCATTTGATATAAGTTAATGATGATCATTTTAGGTTAATGTTGAAGGTTTTTCAATCACAATAATGTCATTTTGTTATCATTTAGTATTATGTATAAATGTTGAATCCAAAAAATAAATAGTGTTATAAAATGTATTTTAAAAAATATTTTTAACCATTTAATTATTTTATTATAAAACTTTAAGGTGTTAAAGTAAAATGAATGTTCCTTGCCTATGATATCTATAAATTGAAACATTATGGGTAATGATTTCATTTCTGAATAAAAGAGATAATGGGAGGAGTTTAATTATGGATACTACATTATCACAATAAAATTAAATTATATCAATACTACTATAGATATGATGAAATTTAGATAATATAATAATAAGATAAGAGTATATAAGAAATTAAATTGAAAAGAAATTAAAATAAAAAAGGAATAGGATCATACCTCTTAAATGTATCATCCTTGATAACTTAGAGAAAAGGATTTGGTCTCTTGATGAGACCATGAGATATAAAATTTGGGGAAGCATATTTTTATGTTTATTAGGAAGAATATTTTAATGTGTCAAATCTTTATAGGTGTGAGGAGAATAGGGGTTAGGGGTGGAATTTATGGTGGAGTAGATGGGTGTTTTCTCATTATTATAGTCATTTGATTATTATTTTGGATTAAGACTATGAACTATTTTATAATTCTCTCTACATATATTTAAAAAATGAACTACGGTTCTATATTAAGGGGCATAAATCTTCCTTACAATAATAATGACTAAAAAATTCATTTATTTTTCATTTATCAGAAATTATCATATTTTATTATTCATAAAAAATTGATGTATTTTAAAAACATCCCAAAAACTCATAATAAAGATTTAAAGACATGTAGAAATAATTAAATGAAATCCATTTTATGAAAATATTTTTTTTAAATATTAGAAATTAAATATTTCATTAAAATCATCATTTATATGGAAAATAGAGATTTTAAAATTATAACTCAT
The DNA here is from genome assembly GCA_963277665.1 of Viscum album. Lineage (NCBI taxonomy): Eukaryota > Viridiplantae > Streptophyta > Magnoliopsida > Santalales > Viscaceae > Viscum > Viscum album. The sequence continues at coordinate 435,014,175 of OY728127.1, read as the reverse complement.
AATATAACAATTTAAAAAATAATCAAGGTCTCATAAATTTATCATTAAAACATAAGGAACAAATATATTAATTTATGAATACATATTATAAAAATAAATGTTCTTTTAAATTGTTAAACTAATCATAAAATTTTAATTAAATATTTATGACATGAAAAATGCCAATAATTAATTAATAATTTGTAAAATATTTACTTATACAATGATATAATTAAATTATATTTTCAGTTATAAGATTCTTAAATTTTATTTATACATTCATGGGTTAGGATACTATTTATATAGACTATTTTATATTCAAATGGGTAAAATTTCTGTTCCTAAGGTGATGTTACTATTTGATTATTACTGGATCCTTAAATTATAGAAATACTTATTATTTCATTAATTCATCATTTTTAAATATTTTATTATATTATATAAGTGAATTTATGTTATTTAGACTACATGAAATTACAATAATAAGGGACAAATTCCATTTATAAAATATTTGGGTTAGTACATTCTTCCCACCTTTTAAAATTTCTCCCTCGAAATTTTGTTTTACATAAACAGGTTAGGGTAATTCACCTTAATTGCCTAATATGATTTCAAAGTTTCATATTCATACATAAGGACCATCCACCACAATTTGACATGGTGGGTCATCTTGTTTCTAGAACCTTATCTCTCCAGTCTAGAATCTTTACTAGCATCACTTCATAAGATAGATCATCTTTCAGCTGTACGACCTTAGAGTTCAGTACATGTAAGGGATTCGATATATAATTCCATAGGACTGTTACACGAAACAAATCAAAAAAATGATCCATATTCAATGGAAGTTCTATACTATAGGCCACATATCCAATGTGATCATGTATCTAAAATGGTGCAATGTACCTTTGTCTTAGCTTCCCATTCTTTCCACACTGGTTGACTCTATTACATATTGATATTTAAAAGAAGAAGTTATCTTCAATATCGAACTCCATGTTCCATTGATGGTTGTCAGCATATCCCTTTTTCTGAATCTGAGTAGCTTTGATATTTTTCTGGATGGCTTCTAATTTATATATCCTCTCTTGCACATGATCTAGTCTAAGTATCATTCATTATCCGAATTTTTCCCATCATGTTGGAGTTCTACACTACTTTCCATATAGATATTTATATGTATCCATATGAATACTCAAGTGAACGTTGTTGTTTAATAACAACTCAACCAATGGGAGATGTTGATCTTGTGCACATTTGAATTCTAAATAGCAGGATCATTGAACATATTTGAGCCTCTGAATAGTCCTTTCAGATTGGCCATCACTTTTTGAGTGATTGGCTATGCTAAATTTTTATTTAGTACTCATATCATTTTATAGATTCCCCCAAATTATATATATGAACCTAGTATCATGATCAGAGAAAATAAAGAGTGGAACCCGATGGAATACCACCACTTTATTCATATATTTATTTTCAGGTTGTTCATGTGATAGATCTTCCCAAATAGAGATATAGTGGTAAGTCTTGGTGAGTCAGTCCACCACAACCCATATTTCAATATTTTATTTAGTGGATTTGGGATACCCATGATAATTTCCATAGTAACATTCCCCCATTTCAACATGTGTATTGGAAATGTCTATATCATCCTTTTGGACTTATGTCTCTCTTATTTAATTTTTCTAAATTTTTATGTTCCTTGAGATATAGTCTGATATATCCTTCTCCATGTTATCCCACAACAAGTGTTCTCGAAGACCATGAAATAAATTTTTGTTAACATGATAGATACAGAAACTAGAGATATGTTCCTTTACTAGTTTCTCCTTCTTTATCCTATGTGATGAAGGCACATTAATCCTCATTCCAAACCTAATCACACCATCATCATTGATATGGGGCTCTTTTAGTTTCACTTACATTACTGCATTCATCTTATTTTGTAACTATGGATCATCACATTATGCCTCCTTAATCTTCTCTTAGATAGACAGTTGGTACATCATTTGGAAAAGATGGGATTTATTATCCACGATTATGATTTCCAAATACCTTCTTTGAATATCCCTAAAGATAGGGTATTTCTCAATTCACAACATGGATAGAGCAGAGGGTTATTTTATCATAAGAGAATCAAATACCTTGTTCAACAGGCCAATATGATAGTTAATCGAGCAATTTTAGTCATGCATTGGATCTCAATCTCTCCTTAGATTCATGATGATCTACTTTTAAGTTAATATATACTTTAGGATCTTTTGATATATATATATATGTCACACTTCCCACCAAAGAGGTAGTGCCACCAAATTTTCAATGCATAAATCTTATATGATATCTCTAGATCAGGAATCGAGTTGTTCTACCCATGGATCTTCAACTTCGGTGTGGAATAGGCTATCAAATTATCATTTTTCATTAGTACACAACCCAAGTATTTCAAAAAAGTATCATGGTTTATCACTGAACACTCTCCACTTTGTGGTAATGTGAGTACATGTGTAGTGATAATCCTCATATTTAGCTTCTTGAAGCTATCCTCACATTCTTCCATCTAGACATACCTTACCCCATTCCATGTAAACATAGTTAGTGGGCTTTGTAATCATGAAAAAATTCTCAAAAAACATCAAAAGTACCCTAATTAGCCAAGAAAACTATAGATTTCAATGACACTAGAGGGTCTGTTCCATTCCTTAATCACCTTTTTTTTGAAGGGTCCATAGAAAAATCCTTACTCTTTATGACATGTCACATCAATGTGACTTGTTACATATAAAAAACATAATTTCTGAATTGGAAGAAAATTTACCCTTCTGTAATGACTCCAACAAAAGTCTTTTATGTTATAAATTCTCCTCCTTACATAGATATTAGATGAGAATATCATTTATTAAAACTACTAGAAATTTTTCCATGTGATGTCTAAGGACTCTATTCATAAAATTTTATAATGATTTCAGGGGCATTAGTAAGTCTGAAGGGAATTACCAGAAGCTCATATTTTTCATACCTTGTATGGAAGGCATTATTCTAAATATATTATTTCTTAACCTTTATCTAAATATATTCAAAATAAAGAACCATATTTTAGAAGTACTAAGCTCCTCACTACAGATCGAAAATTTCTTCAATCCTTAGAATATGATACTTTATCTTTATGGTGATATTTTTTTATTCACGATAAATGATACATATCCTCATTTATATTTCCTTCTTCTCGACAAATAGCACTAGCACACACATAGGTGATTCACTAGTGAATATGAAACAATTTTACAAATTGTCTTGAAGGTTCTTCTTTAACTAATCCAGGTCAATATTATCCATACTATAGGGACACATTTATATTAGAGTAGCTAAGGGTATGAGTTCTATATAGAAATATACCACACGATCTATGGGAGTTTGGGTAACTCTTCAGTAAATACATAAGTTTATTCCCTCAATATGGTCATTTCTACTAGGTTGATAACTACCTTTGAATTAACCATTTAATCAAGGTAGGATTATTTACAGGGAATAAACACCAACACTATTGAAGTATTTTCAAAAGGAGATTCATGATCCTCCTTTCTTTTTAGAGGATCCTGAGATGGTCCAGAATATGAAATGAAATTTCCTATTCTTAATAATAGATATGTGCTATATATAACGAGATCCAACCCATCCCCATTATAGATTTTAATTTCACTAGGGGATATATAACAAGATTAATTGGAAGAATCTTCCCACATATGACAATAATAGAAGAGTCCAACACCTGGGTTACAATGATATTAACACTATGTATTTTTATTGATATGTATACATCAAGGATTCAGGGATTTGATTCAATAGTTCTAGAAAATGTGTGATATATAATGGAATGTGTAGAAATAGGATCATGTCAGGATTTATCATTCTTGGGGGAATATGAAGTCTACCATATAAAAATTTGTTTTCTTGCTCCACTTTAGTATAAGTGATGGCCAAAGCCTTTCCTTTCAAATGTGGATATGGTGGATAATGAAATTTATTACCCTAAAGGACTCAAGGTTTAGTGAACAAGCTTACATAGTGACCTTTCTCCCTACCATTGTATAATTTTACCATAGATGGTTTTCTCCATTCCACCACCACATAGTCCTACATCTCCTGTCTTTTCGAAAATTATGATATTTCTGGCCTTCTCTCTCACTATTTAATAAATCACTTGTCCCTTTTAGGAATGATAACTTACCCTTAAACCGTTAGAAAAACCTCACCGTTAGAAACCTCACCGTTAGAAAAACCTCACTGTTAGAAAACTCACCGTTAGAAACCTCACCGTTAGAAACCTCACCGTTAGAAATCTCACAGTTAGAAACCTCACCATTAGAGAATCCTCACCGTTAGAGAATCCTCACCGTTAGAATACCTCACCGTTAGGATACTTTACCGGTACATCTTGTGCTATTTTAAGCTTCTTTAAAGCCGATATATCAAGTTTTTTTTATTTTTATGATGTATTTTATTTGTGGATCCTAAATGATATTAAATAGAGTCTAGATTTCACTCAATCTCGCCGCAAACTCGTCTATATGAATCCCTCCAAACTAACCCTCTCAAGCCACAAAACCCTAAACCTCGAATCTTTAATGGCCCGCGTCAAGAGACCCCAAGTCACATATGGGAGTGATGAGCCGCAATCAAAAAGATAGAAAGTATCGAATTCCAGTACCAGTGGAAGTGGAAGTGGAAGTATAGCTCGAAGGAATCCAATAAACCCACATCTCTCAAAGAGAGAAATTTTCATTAAGAAATAGGTGTGTGCAGAATGGCTCATGGAGAAAAAGTCCTTGGTTCTTAAAGTTTTAGAAGAACAAGGTTGGACTGAGTGCTTCACGAACAAAAATGGACCTTATTATCCAGGGCTGGTAAATCAGCTATACGAATTCGTTCGTTTTGAAAAGTCTGAGGAAGAAAGAAGAATGATTTCTTATGTGAATGGACATGAAGTTTCTTTTACTTCAGTAGAATGGGATGGGAACTTGTGAGTTCCACATGAAGGAGATTTTGCATTTTATTCAAAATCTGTACCTTCAACCAATTATGTGTTTCAATATGAAGATTCTTTGCTGGAGATTACAGGGAATGTGACCCCTAGAAAGGTGATTACTGTAGAGATGGTAGGAGAAGATAAGTTGTTGTTTAAATTTATTCAGAATGTTGTTAGTCCGAGAAGAGGAGACTTTGCCACTTTGAGATTCCAAGACATATATCTGTTATATTTTCTGAAGCACAGTGTGAGAATCAATCTATATAGATTGATTATGGTTCAAGTGGAAGAGATGACTAGACTGAAGTCCAAATCAAATGCACTGTTTTTCTCAAAGCTGATTTCTGTGATGCTAAAAGTGAAAGAGGTTGCTGGACCTCAGGATGAGCTGGTAGTGGTTAAGGACAACTTCTGTATTACAATAACTGTCTGTAAATACATGAAGGTCAGTTGGAATCCTTGGAATAAATCATGGGTGAATGATGCTGGAAAAATCTATGACAAGTATACTCATGTGGATCATCCTTATAGACCAAAGGATGTGAGGGATCCTGGTCTTGGACCAGATGAGCCTGAACTGGTCTACAGTGATGATGAAGCTGAGGAAGAAGAGACATCAGTTGAGGAAGGAGGAGACCCAGACTTATTCCCTAGTCCTGTGCATCAAGTTATTTATTATGGAGCAGCTAGCCCTCCAAAATAACTACCAAAGAGAGAAACTTTCTTGAAGGACAATGATACAGAGACTACAGAAGAAGGAGAAGAAGCATGCCAGTATGTTGTCAAGGAAACCTCTAAAGAGGATGAGGCAACCAAATCTGATCATTATGTTAATGGAGAAAAGGAGGCTGATGGTGAAGCAGATGATAAAGAAAATGAAGAAAAAGAGATCAGTTTGAGTCCTCTAATAGTCAGTACAGTCAGGACAATGCCTGATCAAGAAGACATAGCAGCAGCACCTATTGATGAGAGAGTCATTAATGACTCAGAACAAATGGCTATTGAATCTGCTGCAGTTGTAGAGGAAATTGCAGAATTACCTCAGGAAGAACATTTGGAAGAGATACCTTAGGAGAATGTTCCAAGTGAGGGGGAGAATCTTGGCTCAGTATCAGTGTTATATGACATTGAAGGTTGGACATCAAATCCCGGATATATGATTCTTAGACTTTCTTATGGAGATTCGGATGAGGAAGACCAACCCCAAATGGAATCAGTTACCTTACCCAATGTGACTGAAAATGTGGCAACCAAGGAGGACCTTGAGTCCTTAAAAGCTGAATTGAAAGAAGAAATAAAGGAATAAGTGGCAGATATGAAGAAAAGTATGGTTGAAGAGATGAAAAGAGTGGAGAAATCCCTTGAGTTATCCATTAGATGTGGTGTGTCCAGTCCTGTGAAAGAAATGAAGGATGAACTTAAAGTGTGCCACACTCAGATTGAGAGTTGGACAGGAGCTGTAGTTGCCTTGAGACAATTGATTGCTTCTCTGTCTACCATGCATAGCTCTCAAAATCAAGTAAACTCTGACATTCGATATATCAAAGAAGTGGTCAAATAATTTGTGGAAGTTTTTGAGGCCTTTAAAAAGTCAGTTAAAGAACATCTGAATAGTCAGGATACCCTTGTTCAGAAGGAAGTTAGTAGTCTGACTCAATCTTTCATGGAGACAATGGTCTTCTCAATGAAACCTCTTCCCTCATCTTGCACAAGTATGAACCTTGACCAGATCCGCACTGTTATTCAGGAAGAATTGGCTAAGGCCACTCCCAGTGGTGCATCAGATACTCAGATTCTTGCTACCACTAGGGAAGTTAGTAGTTTTGTCAGTGATCACCTATGGGCAGCTACTGCTTCTCAAGAGGCAATCAAGAATAAGGTGGATGCTTATTTTGAAAAGGTTTATACCAAGAATCAGATGACCAACCATTTCAAGCTCTTGCTGGAAAATATGAAGTTGCCTCCAGTTACCCAAGCCTTCAGGGAACAAGTTAGTAAGATCAGGGAACTTACTCTTGCTTTGGATAAGTTTATAGAGAATAGAGATGATTTTGTGTCTGCAATGGAGAGAGGAGGAAGCATTATAATGGATTTCAGAAACCTGTTGCTTCCCTTCCTACATGTGGATTCAAGACCAGTGATTGTACCTCCTGCACTTTCAGTTTCTGCCTCTGGGAGTACTCCTCAATTGACTCCAGTTCAAGCCATCAGGAGCTTGACACCGATGATCACTCAGAGGAGCTCAGATTTCAGATCTGGTACAATTTCTATAGCTGAACCACCAATTGTCCCTTCAGCTATTCCAAAACCCTCTACTGACCCTGAACCTGCAACCTCTGCTGATCCTAAGGGAAATACACCTATTCCAGAGACGGATTGAGTGTTTCTAGATCTTTTTTGACAGGATTCACTTGTATTTTTGTTCGAATTTTATCAGTTTACCTTTTGTATCTTAATGGAATTCCTATTCATTCTTTACTTTACTGAGTTTCTATTACTTTGTCATTTATTCTCTGCTAATCTTTATCTTTTCTCTGCTACCCTTCTTTTTGTTAATCAAAAAGGGGGAGAAAATGCGGAGATGAGAAAATTGAGATCAAATAAGAAATGAGACCTAAGAGTTAACAAAGGGGGAGAAACACACAAAGGGGGAATGAGAAACTGAGACTTGAGGAATATGGAAACTTTTTTAAACAAAAGAAACCTCTTGTTCTTTTCCATATTTTCTGTTTCCTCTGATACTACTCTATTTTTTTATATCATTTTTGATATATTTTTTCTCTGATACTATTTCATTTTTTTGGCATAAGTTGTGATTATCAAAAAGGGGGAGATTGTTGAACCCTCTGGGAATTGAGTTGCTTTATTATATTTTGATAATCCCAACTATATTTTATTTATATCTTAATTATGTTTGATACATCTCAAATATTCTTTATTATATGTTGTTACTTTCAATTATGCTTAAAATAAGTCTTTTGGATATATGTATTCTGACCTAACACATTCTGCCAATAGAATGCTTAAACAGTTTATAGCTACCGATACAGAACAGTAGCTACCGTTATGACTTAGAGCTACTGATATCGAATAGAGCTACTGATACGGAGTTCACCGATACATCAAGTTCACTGGTACTCAAAGTTCACCGCTACATCAAAGTATACCAATACGGTACAACAATTCTACCGATAGAGTTACAGTTACAAGCTCACCGGTACTAAAGTCTACCACTACATCAAAGTCGACAGCTACCGATATAGAGCTACCGATATACTGAAGTCCACCGATATGAAAAGTCTACCGATACCTCAAGGAAGCTACCGATAGGGAATGACCGCTACCGATACAAGGCAGAGACACAACTACCGTTACAAGTCCACCGCTACTGATGCGATCATGTCTACCGTTGCAGCTACCGATACAAAGTCTACCGTTACAAATGAAGTCTATCGATATAGACACCTACCGTAACAGAAGTCCACCGATATCAAGAGCTACCGTTCCAGAAACATAACTCGATGATGCTTTAATTTCTTTATCATTATTTAATCTAACCAACGGTCATATCAGGTATATTTCAATACACTGACATTTATTTAATGTGTGTTGTTGGATGTCAGGGAACCATACCTTGTACCTGCAAAAAGTAAATCATCTTTTGCCAGAGCTCATGTTATATATAAAGGAAGGATGTGCTACTGCAAAATAAGGGATGAATAGACGAATACATAGAGATATACATACCACAAGGTGTTCTGGAAGAGCAAACTGAGTGTGAATGCAATGAGACGACTGAACATACACAAATAACTCATTCATTACTGCATACCAATGAAGAGCTAAGAATGAGAACATAACACAAGAACTTCATCGACTACTATCTCGTCTGTCTATACACCTAGAAGTCAAGGAAACATACGATACTATATTTTCTAGAAAAAAAACATAAGAGGACTCAGAGTGAATTCTGATCAATCAAAGGAGTCCAGAACTGCACGACAATCACTAGAGACATTTCTAAACTCTAAATATTTGCTCTGTTATTTATATTTTTACATATTGAGAAGTGTGTGTTATCTGCTGTATTTAACACACACACACTGTCTCCTGTGCTTTAACTGGAGGATTTGTAAATCCTCACTCAACACTCTTACATCTTTTGTTTCCCACGGATAATATTGGTAGAGGTCGTGTGACCTAGACAACTGGTTGCTGTTGTTTTTGTTTCCCACAGATAACAGTGGTAGAGGTCGTGTGACCTGGAGAGTTGTATACTGTTGTTTATCCTCGATCCAGGGTGTGGATCACTTTTATATAAAGTTTTGAGAGGACTAACTCTCAGCTTGAGACTGAACCTCTTGGTTAAATCTGATGTGCTTATTTATTTTTAAAGTTACTTTTATTCCGCTGCAAACTACTTTAAAACTAAAACTGTTTTAAAGTCACTTTGATAATTAAACTCACAAGTGTTTATATTAGTGGTAAATCAGTAAGTTAGTTTCAAAAGTTAATCACTTATTATGATTTGATTAACTGGGAAATAATCAATACTTTGATAACCTAACCGAACCTTTATTTTGATATAAATTCACTACAGTTTAATTCTGTGTTTTATTTGGGGGTTTTTAAGACAAAGTTTTTTAAACAGAAATTTTAATTGGAACTCAATTCACCCCCCTCTTGAGTGTCCACTCCGACCAACAAGATCATCAATGGAGTGTTTAATTCATTATATAAAATTAATTAATGAAACATTAACATTGAATATTAAAAAATAATAGTCAATAAAATATCAAGAATATTAGTTTCCAATGAAATTTATATAAATCATACGATATTACATAACATTTCATTAAATATTTTACATTACCCATTAATGATTTCATTATTAAGTATTATCACATATTAAAATCTAGATCAATAATTTTTTTATTTGTACTATATTAATATTAATTTCCATTAAAATATATTTTCATTATTGTTGAAATTTATTTTTCATTCACGAATTCCATTATCTCAGTAAAACCTTTTTCATATTAAGACATCAAGATAATGATATTTAATTTCTATAAAACTGAATATTCATTTTATCTTATATTTAATAGGGGTATCTTCTCAAAAGGTTGAAAATAAATAAAATTAGTCCTAAGATAATCTAATATATGGTAAATGAGATAGATAATATCATTTTACCTCATCCATGAGAATTCATAAAATTAAAAGTATGCAGGTTTCTACAATTATAAAATTTACCCAACTCATATTGTATTTATTCTAAATGATTCCTTCAAAGAAGACATGGTTATCTTTGATACCAATTGAGATTTCCAGGATTACTATTATGTAATATTGAAAATATTAATTGAAAACATATTAAATTATTATATACATTTTAAGAAATAAATATATATGACTAGGTAATTAAAAGGTTATCTAAATTTACTATGCTCACCACTATACAAAAAATGGTATTTTTATTCACATAATTTTATATTTATTGGTTATAGATTTTAGTTTCTGTTTTATGGGAAAAAAAATATTTTTATAGGGGTTTTAGAGTCTACACATAATGGTTTCCTAGCTATGTATGAACCATTTCATGTGAATAGTGATAGGGGTATTTTTAATTTTTGGGATACAGAGGGCGGGTGATTTATGGGTGATAAACTTAGAATCTCATGCCATGTATAAGAAATTTTTTACATTAAAAAAGTAACATTTTACTAGTTTTGTAATCATAATTAAATGGGGTATCCAAAAATTTATAACCCAGTCTTCCCCCTAATATTTCATAACTGCCTTTCTATCATCCCATTTTCATAATATACTGTCTATGAAAATGAGTGATTTATCCAATAATGTCTACATAAATGTCATCATATCTCCTCCCTTCATCTTATTATTTCTTATGTTCTCATTTTTTTTCACTTTCACATAGTAATGGTGGTTAGGGTTTTATCCAGAACGAATTTTAGTTAGGGGTTTCCCATTGTAAAGATATAAATATTTACTTAAGAGTTATCATATTCTTCTTATGGTTGATTGGGACTTCTAAAATCAATTTACTATGAATCTATTTTGTTCCTCTATATATGTTCCTTTAATTATATAATCATTTCTTCTTTAATTTGGAATTAGTTTTTCAATGGTAGATATATATATATATATATATATATATATATATATTATTAACTCCCTTGATATTCACTAATAATTCATTTTCCAAAAAATTTATTTATCTCTAGTTAATATTATGGTAAGATACCATGGATTGAAGGTGAACTAGGTTATTGATTAAATCCCAATAAAATAAATCCTTCAATAAATTGAAATAAATTTTATGAAGGTATCTATTATCAATTTCAATGACTTGACATTATGTTTTAATTATATTTTTCAAGTGATTATGTAACATCCTACAACTTCTCATTGTATTGAGAGTACATTGGGATGTTACATGGCCTTAAGAAAAAACCCCATGACTCTAATGGATAGAAATTAATTCCAAAGGGATTCAATATTATTTGGGGATTATTTTCCCTTAAATAATAAAACCAATAACCAAAAAACACCAAAAACCCATTATATGATACATGATAAAAATGAAATGAAACTCAAAATTTAATTTATCAAAATCATACTAAAACCAAGTGTAATAGAGGTAGACCACAATATCAAAGTAAATAATAGATTAAAAACAAATAAAAATACAAGATAATGATAAGACCCCAAGATCCACAAATAAATGCTATTACTTCATCGAACAACACAATCATCGTGAATTAGTTCTAAATAAATGTGATACATTACCATTTCCCATTTCCCAGTAGATGAAATCATTAAAAGATCCAAATTGATAAAGTAGGGGTGAGTACAAGAACTCATTTGGTTTTCCCCCAATGACATCACTACTCATGCCATAATGATAGAAAAGTGGGTAACCAATATTTAAAACCATTTCTATAATGAAAATATATTAAATTTTATAAAATAATATAAACAAGTTCTATGTAAACGAGTTTATCCCACAAAAAACATTTTTTTCATATAAAGAAACCAAACAACACATATAAACCATTTTAGAAGTTTCATTTTCCTTATTCATTCTATTTCACATAATCACTCTACTAACCATGAAAGCTTAATTATGATAGTTACATAGTAATCAGTTTTCTCCCGTAGATCAAACATGTCATCACTTGGTAATTATATCCCATGTTCCATTAAACCGTTGTCATAGAAAAAATAGTCATATTTCATCAAAGCCCGAAAAATGAAGTATAAACACACACACACCAAGTATGCCCAAAACCCATGCTTAAACCATTTAAAAAAATCATCCCTTTTATTGAAAACCTTTTTCCATAAAACAAAGTCAATCAAATATATTAAAATTTTCAATTTAAAATCAATTATCAAAGCACATTGCACAAACAAATACCAAAGTTCCACAATTTCACCAAAAAAAATAAATCATCAGTAAAGAAGATTCATAACATGATTTTCAACCCAATTTATCAATCAATTTCAAGGAATTAGATCAATTTGAAACTAAGTTAATCAATTCTAGAAAGAGGAGTTAAGTGTGATGCCACCTTCCATGAGAGTGTTGGTGAAAATTATACACTACACAAAAAATGTCAAATAACTGGGATGAATCTCTATGAACCCACCACATATCTCATCCCCTATTATAAAAATTTCAAATATATATATATTTTTAATCCAAATCCATAGATATGCCCACAACAAGTTTATTTATATGAAATTAAAAGAGGATGAAGAAAATTTATTAAAAATATTATGAACGACAAAAAATTATCACATACTGAGAGGAATCAACTTCTAATCACCCAGGGATATTATTGGATCACCTTCAGATTGATGGAAGAACACTCATGGGCTTATGAGAGAGAAAAATCTAGAGTTAGGGCCACATGGATGGAAAAAATGGGTTAAAAACATAAGATAACCAAGAGACACTTTTTAAGGATCATGATTTTAACCATGCAGGGTTTAGTCACATGTTTCAAAAAACCATGAGCTAACCATAAATTAACCACGACATTAAGGATGAATCTCTCATGGTCCTCTCATAGAGTCTCCAAACCATGCTCGAACCATGCCAAATCCCCTTCCTCAAAATGACCAAATCCATTTTTTAAAACACATAGTTTATCTTTAGTGGATGCATGATTGAAGAAAATCATGTGACATACATTTTCCATACCTCTTTCCCATGTATCATTTTTCATGGTTTCCTATATGTGTTTCACAGTTTTCAAAAACCATGATCAAATGGTGAACCAATAGAAAAACCCTAGTAACTCTTGAAAAGTTCTCTAATATTTCCCAAACATTACCCATATACTATATTTGTATAAAACATAAATAAAGGGTTACATACATGAAACTAAGGGTACTAAATTCTCCCCAATATTAATCTACCCATCCCTATAAATTAAAAAAATGGTGCACTATAATAGTTCATGTCATTTATCTTTAATCACCTTCTCGGTTTCTGAAGTCTCTTCCTAAACGCGACCATGTTTACACAAAACAAGCAATAGACAGATTCCTTTTCACCATAATGAATATTATTTCCTATCTGAAATCCATATTAGGATATTTTCTAATTAATAATATAAATCTAGATCAATGTGTTCCCATCTGATCACATGGTAAGGGTTTGGCTGATAATTTTCAAACTGAGATACATGGAACACATTAAGTAGCACTCTAAACTATGGTGTGAATTTCAAACAATATACCAAATCTCCGAACCATTATAGTATCTCATAAGGGACTATGTATCAAAGATATAACTTGATTTTCATCCAAAAACATGGATTCCCAATCGTTGGAGAGATCCACAAGAACACATGATCACTCAATGTGAATGACAATGGTCATCGTTGATGATCTGTATATTATTTTTGATGAATTTGGGTCATCTCCATCCTATTCCCGATCAATTGAATCATCTCTATTTTCTATTAAGAAAGGATCCACACAACTAGTAAAGTATCACCTGTTTCCTCCCAAAAAAGTGAAGAACAACAATCACTCCCATACAAATCATTAAATGAATCCATTTGTATCAAGGATTGATAGATGTTGTTATATGAGAACTCCACTAATGGAACACAATCTTCGCATGATCCACCATAATACAATACATATAACCAAAACATATCATTCAACAGTTTTATCATCCTTTCATTTTTCTAGTCCATTTGAGGATGATATAAAGTACTCATAGTCAACTTAATTCCAATGGATTTTAGTTAGGATTTCCAAAAACAATACTTAAACCAAAGGTCTCTATTTCACACTATTAGAACTCATATTCCATGTCTCTAGACCAATTCTATTATATAGATTATGGGATGATCCTCCACCGTATGTGTTTCACGAAGAGGTTTGAAATAAGAAGACTTGGTAAATTGATCCACACTCACCCATATGGAATCCCACTTCAGAAATATTACTGGGATACCTATGACAAGTCCTTAGCTATCTGCTCCCATTTCCACACTAGAAAATTAAATAAATGTAACATAATATCCAATCATTGATGATTTGTATTACATGCTGACAAGTTATATATCATGAATAAAACTAAACCACATTCCTATTCATAATGACCCACAAAAACTATGCTTTCAATACCTTATACATCTTCTATGTTACTGGATTAATAAACCATCCTGAATGGTGGTATGTATGAACACTTTTTTCCTCAGAAGACATAGGTACAAACCACCAATTATAGAACCACACCCTTGAACTCTAATCCATCCTCAATCCCAAAATGGTATCCCCTCCATTGAGTTTTGAACACTTTCCAATGCATTCTACATTAGGTATTTGTGCCTCTATTACCATCTCTATCAAATCATAAACAAGAAAAATTGGAAAGGAAACCGCAACACCACCTCTGTCTTCAAATTACACATGTATATTGGTTAGGACTAATATCAACTTCCACCCATTTAAAGTTTCTTTTTAATATGGAACATAAGAAAATCTTGTTAATTCACTAACCACTGAATTTCCTTTACCCAGTGTATACATCAAATCATAATCAAACATTTTTAGATATTCCATTCATCTTCTTTTCATAATATTCAAATGTATTAGTGAGAAAACATGCATCATGCTCTTAGGATATATCAACATAGTAAATTTCCCATTGAAGAGATAATGAAATAATGTATTTAAATAATAAATGACTATAGCTATCTCCAAATCATGTGATGGGTATTTCTTCTCATGTAACCTTAACCTCCATGATCCCTAAGAAACATTGTCATCTAGATGAATAAGAAAAAACCCCCAACCAATATCTTAAAACAAAACAATACACCCTAAACCCTATTCCTAATTCTGGAAACATAAATATTGGTTTTGATAAATAGAGATCCTCAATTCATGAGATGATTTAAGGAAATACTTAATCTATTGGAATGGAAGATTCTTATTTTTTCAAGCTGTCATGGGTGAGGCTAGGTGTGAAAAATCAATAATTAGGCACCTGTAATAACCATATAGACCAAGAAAATATCTTATATCAAATATATGCTTTGGGGGATTTCAAGAGATAATATCTTCTATCATCCCTACATCTATTGAAAATCATATTTCAGAAACAAAATTTCCATGAAATTGTACCATTTTTTATAATAAATCATACGTTGATATTTTTTTCATAAAAATAATGTTCTGACCTGATTTCCCAAACTTTATCCAACTGTTTCTCATGTTTATCCCTCATCCCTGAATACTTGAAAATTTCATCCAAAAACACCACAAAAAAATAACTCAAATGTCGCTGAAATTTTTGAGTCATAAATTCCATAAAGAAAGACGGTTCATTCGTATGACCAGAAGGCATTACCACATATTCATAATGGATATGCCTTCTTCTGAAAGCTATATTCTGAATATACTTCTTCAGATCATGAAATTTTTGATATCATAATAATAATTCAATCATATGGAACCACTTAGATCCTCAAAATTAATCAAATAGATCATAATTTCATGGAATTGGATACCTATTATTTATTGAAAATGGGTTAAGATTATGATAATACACACACAACATTTGGGTACCCGTTTCTTTCATCACGAATAAGAATAGAGATTCCCATAGAGACATTCTTTTCCAAATGAAACCCTTTCATTACATCTTACCCAACTGCACTTTTAGCATAAATAATTCTATTAGTGTCATTTTATAAGATGAAATTGAGATAGAAATGGTCCTCGAGAGGAGATCAATCATAAACTCAACTTCCCATACTGGTGGTAACATAGATAATTTTTTTGGAAACAAAACTAGAATCTTATCCACCACTACTAGAAAATATCTATTCTAGATCTCTTAAATATTTTCAAAGACACCACCACCAACTGGTATGATATTTTCTTATCTTCTGGTGCCAACACACCCATTTTACATGTCTTTACAACCCTTTCTCCTCAAATGAGATACTCAACACCATTACAAGTCTTGAAACTAATTGTTGTATAATAATCTTCGATGTGAGACTTGAATTTTTTCTTCCAATCCATACCTAGATTTACATTATAGATATCCGTATCTAATACAAAGAAATACCATTTCAGTTCAGGTATATTAATGGTTATACAACATGATCTACAAAGAAATGATCGAAATTTTTGTTACCCATGTGGAGTTTGATGTTTTATCAAATAAATAATCATCTCATGTTTTAAACATCATAAATAAAGAATGTAATAAAGGAATGTGATTCCCTAGTATCAAAAATCACATTCATTAGGGTATAATTGGAAAAATTGTATGTCTCGTTGTTGCTGATTCATCTGAATAATCCAAAATCACCTAATCAACTATATAATACTTCTTCATCACTACACATTATTATTTGTTTCCTTTTTTAAATTTTATTTCCTAAGGAGTAATGGTATTCCTTGAATCACTATGGCTATCTATATTATGAAGGTGATATTGATTCTATTGTCGTCTCCCTGTCGAAACGTACGACACTTATAATACAAGATAAGTGTCTTGAGCACTTGACCTTGGAATACTATGGAAAAATTTCTAACGATGTCCCATATTTTTTAAATTAACAAATTATCATAGTAATTTTGTACACTCTCACTTCATGTGGTCAAAATAAACATATTGGAAACATACACCTTTTTTCATGGGTCTCAGAGGATGATTAACTTATCGAACTATTTGATTATAACCCACGTTCCCACCTAGGATGTAGGTTTTCATATAAATATTACTACCAAAATTAGAGTACCCATCATTTCCTATGGGTATCAACATATTTTCTCCTTTCAAAGCTCCTGAGATGTCCCATTCATCTGCCATCTCTCTATTGATGATCATTTCTTATTTTTTAATACAGAGCATAAAATTATTTAAGTGAATACTCTGTATCATCCATGATTCAATGATTCATTCCATCAAAGACACACTTGAATAAAATTTAGTTTAAAAGTTCAATGAATTCATTAATTTAGTTTCACACTCATTGAATGATAGATTTTCCTTCTTTGTGTTCAATAAGTCCCTGATTATATGAATCATAGACATGTGATGATAGAATTGTTTGTTGAACAAATCATCAAAATCCTCCTAACAAAGGCCTTGATCCACCTTTTCCTACACTGCTAGATCCCACCACGGACGTGCGAGATCCTATAGTATATACATCGCTATAATAACATTCAGTTTTACTAGTGTGTTGATAAAATATATGAAATAATTCATCATATTTTTTCACACCTCCAACTTTTCTAGTTCAGAATAACCCAAACAATTGGTGGACTGTGATTCTGGAACTAGATGAAATGATCCACATGTCTATTATCAATAAATTATTTCCCTATTTTCATAGCTTGAAATTATTGGATGAATCTCTGAACTAATTTTTGTTTCATCTGTGGTTCATGTGCAACCACATTCTCCATAGCTTCTTTTGGTTAGTTTCTACGTCAACTACCAGGATGCATTTTCTAAAAAAAACTATATAGGTATCACTCTCTAACAACTAATGTCTTATTATTTAAAATTTTACCTCCTAAAATATTAGAACAATGCATTCCAAAATTACCATATACCCGGTTTCACAATTTCAATGAAAATTTTCATCCATATTTTCAAAAGAAAACCATCTCCAAAAACCTTGTACCATGATCATTTTTAAAGTATTTCATTGGAAAAAAATCAATATTTACAAAAACTCAATTTCACAAAATTATAAATCATTAATCATAACGATGTCTAAAATCCTTGTGGAAATTCATTCCTCTACTATATTACATGATCTTCTCTTTGTCTAAACCCATGACAATGAGATTTCGAATTTATAATTGTATCCAAAAATCATATGTACCCAATAAATAGTAATATGATGTTCATCATAAAAAGGTTATCTATTTATTTTTTATTCTCTAAAATTCATGTACTTAAAATCCTACTCCTTTATGTGATCCCAACTAAAGTAATATAAAATAATGAATTCAACTCCAATACTAACAAAATATCTTACTAAATATTCCACAATGAAAATACCATGTTGATAAAATTTTACTCAAATAGTCCTTTTGTTCAGAAAAAATAATAACATTTTTAACATCTCGCCATTTTTTATTATCTTGAATGGGTGGTGATATATTACTAGGCCTTAAGAGACATCTGTAAGATTCTAAAGGCTAGTAATAAATGTCGGAGGTTTCCAATAAATGTGGGGGATGATTTTACCTTTATGAATAAATACAAAAACCAAACAAACTATAACCAAGAAACCACTCTATAATGCATGATAACAGTAAACAATAACTCAACATTTCATTTACTGAAATAATACTAAAATCAAGTGTCACCACAAAAGAATACAATATCAAAGTAAAAAATGAAATAAAAAAATAAAACTCTAAGACAATGATATGACCCCATGATCCACATGCTCCATGTTCCAACATCATAAAATATTCCAATAATCACAAAGTATTTCTAAATATGTGTTATAATTTACCTTTACTCCTGTCCTAGTAGATAACATCTACAAAAAAACCAATGTTCCAAAGAAGGGGTGAGTACTAAAACATAATAGTATTTCACCCAATTATATCCCTACTCAATCCACTAGGATAGAAAAGTTAGAAACCATTATAAAATACCATTTATATAAAAAAAATTCTAAAACAGTTTACATATAAATATAAAAAAGTACCATCTTATCCAACTTTTCCAAAAAAAATTCATTTTTTAAACATAATGCAACCAAAAATTTATTTTAAACAATTTCACAAGTTACCTTTGGAATAACTGTTACATTTCACATAACCACTACAACAACTATGCACGATTCTTTATGAAAGGTCCATACTCATGAGTTGTCTTTCATCGATCTACGAAGTCATCATAAGGTAATTATTTTCCATGTGTTGTTACAACATTACCATTGAGAAAAAGGTCATATTTCAACAATGACCTAAAAATTTAGTATGAACACACACATCATTTATGCCAAAAAAACAATGCCAAAACCATTTAATTAAAGAAAAACTTTTATTGAAAAACTTTTTCCATCAATCCAAATCAGGAAATTATTTTAAAATATTAATTTTAAAATAATTTATCCATTAACATAGAAAAACTAAATAACAAAATTCCATAATTTCACCAAAAACAAAAAACCATCACAAAAAAGATTCGTGACATGATTTCCACCACAATTTTTCAATCAATTTCATGCAATTAGATCATCTTGGAACCAACCCAATCAGTTCTAGCAAGAGGAGTCAATATTTAATCCACCTACCTCCAAAGATTTTTAAAAATGTTTACTCTCATAAAGAAGTTCATAAAACATGGATGAATCTCCATGAACCCACATTAGATCTCCTACACTATCATTAAAAATTAAAAATATAAACATATTTAGTATCCCCAACCTTATGTATAACTAGATCAGTTATATATCTAATAAACTGAGAGGGATAGTAAAGTATATCTATGAAAAACATAAATAAAGATCATAAATGATCCCATACAATTAGGAATTGAATTCTAATCAACAAACTAAGCCTTCAGATCACCTATGGATCAATGGAAAACCCCTCATTGACATTTGCGAGATAAAAATCATGAGTTAGGGATTCAGAAATAGAAAAAAAGGTTTCAAAACCATTAGCTGACCTTTATCATGTTTTTATGGTTTTTTATTTTTAATATTCATGGTTTAGTAGGATGGTTATCAAAACCGTACACTATCCATACATTAGACACTACCTTAAGGTTGAATCTCACATGGTCATCTCGCATGATCTCCAAACATGGATTCAACCGTGCTGAAGTCCTTGCCTAAAAATTACCAAAACCATTGTTTTATTTGAATGGTTTCTCCTTAGTGGAAACATAGTTTAGGAAAACTATTTATTGTCCTTGTGGATTCCCTCTTTAACCTATCTCACTATGCATAGATTCTTGAACGTGTTGAACGGTTTCCCAAACCTTTCAAAAATAGTATAGATATATAAAATCACAAAAAAAACTATACAGAAGTTCTTCAAACTCTCCTAAACATTACCCATATATTGTATATACATAAATAATAACTAATGGGTTATATACTTAAAACCGGGTGTACTATAGTTTTGGCCTTTTTTGTTATTTAAAAGCGAATTATTATTAACAAATCATAGTTAAATTTTAATTTTTATACACTCATAAAAATATTTTCGTGGAAACCATATGTGATATATAAAAATGTGAAAAATATTCTGCAATTTTATATCACATTAAATTTTTTTAAATGAACTAATTATAGTGAAACCTTTATGTGACACCCTTTACACTATTCACATGAGAGTGAAGTTATCATGTGGAATTATATTAATATGAATATGGATTAATGATAAAGAAAATTTAATAATATATGATTGATATTTTAAAAAAAATGGGATGACTCTATGAATAGTTTATTAGGGTGACAGTGATCTATGAAGTTCATTCATTACAGTTACATAGAAATGTAACATAAATCATTATTTATTTTGGTGTAAATATAGGTATATATTCTCCAATATTGATGAATAAGAAATACCAAGAGTCCCCATTTAATTAATTTTACATGCTCATGGTATATGTTATTTTGAATAATAACGGAATGGTAAAAATGAGTTTTCATATTAATAGCTCAAATATAGCATTCTTCATTATATGGATTTCACTATTGTTTATTCCTTTATTACCATTAGGGGTCCTAATTGTTCCTATGATAATTTTCTATGATTATTTTTTTGGTTAATGTAAAAATGTTAAATATTAATAGTAATCATTATATTTATATCATAATATGGATATTGTTTATATATAATCCTAAAATAATACATATATTTCATTGTCTAGAAATGACTCTATTAAAAGTCTGATTTTAGTAAACAATGTGATCATTTTCACTTGATTATTTAACTTATATCCATTGGTACTATTTTCCTTAATTCCTTGTCCAAATTTTAAAATAACTTTTAAACAATGGAATTAAAATATTCAAGGAAAAATTAGAAAACATTGATTATTTTTGAAGTATAGATGTAAAATTATTGTCCTTAATATTATTATCATCAAATTTATAACGAATTTAAAAGATTATTTCATTAAATAATTAATGGATGTATTATTATTTAAATGGATTTTTAACCATTTTGATATAATTTTATAGGATCTATTCTAAATAAAATTGAATAAAATATAAATATATTTCAAACAATCATAATAAGGTTTTATATTTAAAAGATATGAATTTTATGTGGGGATGATAACTAATGGGAATTTATTTTTACCTCCTATAAAAACATATAGTTTTTATAATTTGTTATTGTTAGCCTAGGTTTTGGGTTCTATGTTAGTGGTTGGTGAATTTTGTTCACTTGAAAAGCGGAGGCTATCAATAAATAAATGTTTTTTATTTTTTCTATTATTTTTTATGGTTTATCTCAATTTTAATTCCAAATTGTCCATTGATTATTTTCGTTACATTTTTTCATATAATAATTAACATCTTAGTTATCATCTTTTTGGGAGGAATTGGTCTTGTTTTAAATTATTTTGATATAATTTATAGTGTCATATCATCATATTATTAAATTTTTAGTGGTTGATAATTTTAAAACCACATGTATAATTTTTTTTGATACTCTGAGTTATGGAATAATTACATCTAAAATTTGGATGGACATGCAATAGTTATCTTTTTAAAGGATAATTTTTACCAATAATGAATAGTTTGACGACTTAACACATTATTTCAACCATTGGTAATTGAGAATGCTATTCATTTCTTACTAAGTGTCTCAAATAATGTCATAAATTGGTAGACTACCCGAGTTCATCGAACAATGATATGAGATCTTTTATTTTTTATTATATTTATCATTGTAGGGTAGATTGGGATATAATCATAGATACATAAGAGTAATATTAAAAAAAATATTTCATGAAAACACGTTCTACGATGATCTTAATGTTTTTATTTAATATAAGGGATGTATATTCTTAGTCTAGAATTTGAAATACTATTCAAATATTATAATTTCTCTCAAATAGTCTGTCATTAGTGTAACTAGTTAGTTTCATGTGTAGTGTTCAAGGGATGTAGACAGTAGACACAGGTCCAAAAAAATAGTTAATGTACAACATTTATTGTTATTTTATTCTAATGATCATTAATTCAATACCATGTTCTTAATGGAATAATTGGATTAAAATTTATGATGACTAAATTATTTTAAAAGGATTCCTATGTGTATTATTTTATTCACCCCCTATGATGGAAATCCATGAATTCTATTAGTAAAAAATTCTTGTTTAAGCAATTTTTTTATAATTATAAATGTTATACTATTGAGTCTGGTTGGTATTTTTCATTTGGACAATTTGAGTTTATTATTTTTAAAAAAATATATGTATAAATATATATTTTTTTAACATTTACTAAATTTTGTAATAAGATAATTTTAAAATTAATCATGAAATTTGACTCATGTTTTGTTACTAAATATAATTTTTGAAAAAACAATTAAAGGATTTTTATAAACATGTAATTTATATTTTTCTAAAAAATGCATTCCCGCATTTTATGAGGATTTTTGAATTATAAATGTGATTTTTTAGGTTTTAGGGATCTAAATATTTTCTCATTGAAATAATTTTGATATGAAATATGGAATTGAATTATATTTTTATTTTTTTTATAACTATTGATATTTATATAGTATGAATAGAATTACTCCTGTGGTTTAAAAAAATATTTATATTTTATACTTTTAAATATTGAAACATGCGATAAATATTAAATTTGTTTTGGTATATTATATTATTTAAGAGTATGCAAAATATATGTCCCTATGGATTTTCAAGACAGAGTTATGGGTGATTATCACCATGTGGACATTCTAGTTTAAGAGAGTCTGTCATGATTGATTATTCATTCTTCTTTATATATTAATTATAATATTTCACTAATTTTATAATAATATAGATATTAGTTTTTGTGGTATTACAATATTTATCCTCCTATATTCCGTGTTGATAGAATTTTATATAATGAAGAACATTTAATATAAAATATAAATATTATTTAGGAAATTATCAAAATTACTGAAGTTATTAAGACCATGTTTTTGACATCTATACTTCAGGGTCTATTTTTTATGTTTTGTAATCACAATATTTGAAAAAATAAATTAGATTACTAGTCATATAATGATATCAATATTTTTTTCATTAAATATTATTTTTCAAGTAACATTTAATTTTTCATGCTCTATGATGTTTTATTTCCTCAAGAAAAATTAACATTTTATTTTGAATTACACCCATTACATTGCTAATATAACTCCATATTTTATTGAGTTATTTTTAAAAAATGAATTTATATACCAATAATTTGATAGAGGTATCCAAATATGAATATTTTAATGTATCCCTACTATTCATAAACTACTATGTGGAGGTTGTGAAAATTTTGTAAGTATAAAGGATATCATGAATGTAGTACTTGAGTTGATAGATGATCTTTCTATACCTACACGAGGAGAAGGGAATAAATACAGTGAAAATAGAAAATGAAAAATAACTTGTTACATGAGTGGTGTTATTAAATTGTATTTATATTATATTTATTCTTTTTCGATGTAACACCTTGAATTTTTAAAATATGACCCCCATATTTTATATTGTTTATGACAAACTATACCATGTGTTTAAAGGAAAATAACATTCATATATATTAAGATATACTTAAAATTTTAATATTATTCAATATATTAAATATATTTAAATTCACCAAACACTATTTTTTATCTATATGAAACACAAAGTCTAGCTTGTGTTACAAAAAATAATGAGTTTATTTGATAACATGTGTTACATGCAATACTAAGTTATAATAAATATTTTTAATTTTATTATTTAACATGTAAATTATATCATAGTAATTAAATTGGATGTAATTAGTAGTACTAACAAACTTTAAAATATATTTTTTTGAATTAATTGGTTTCCAATTAAATATTAATTAATATAAAAACAAACTGAATATAAATGAAATATTTCTATAAGAAATTAAATTTTTGAGCCAAATGATTTTTCATATAATTTTTTTTATTAATTAGTATTATTGGATTATATTAAGGAGATTTATATATTTAATATTCATTAAAATTATTTCTCATTCATTCAATTCGATTTATAGGAATACTAAAAAAATCAAATTTTACGCATAAGAAATTGTATCCCTCCAACTGCAGTTTTACTGCCTACTAATAGAAAAATTGGTTCAAAACTAAATTTAGAACCTTATAAATTTTTAGTGTGAAATAATAATGTAAAGTTTTTTATAATTAATTTAAAAATTACCATAGGATGAATTTTTTTATTTTTCTATGATGCTTATAATTTTTATGAATACTGAAAAATTATTAATTTAAATTTAAAATTATCATTTCATATAAAAAATTTATTATAATAAATTATATTTTAAATTGTTTATATAATAAAATAGTTATTAAAATTATCTATTAATCCAAATCAGGTCATTTTAATAATTTTAATTTTGAATTTATACATAAAAATAGAGTAATCTCTTGAAAATTTTCTCTTTTATAATATCATTCCTCATTCTTTCAACAGGATTATTTTTAAACGAAATTCTAACAATTCAGTTAGCTGAATATGACCAAATGAAATCTATGTTAAGAATATGAATAATTTATTTCATCTAATATGGTAAAAATAATTTTCTTAAAATATTTATTATTAAAATTATTTAAAATTAATAAATACGATTAATGTTAAAAAAGGGTTTTGTCCATTACATGTGTCTATATTAAAATTATTTTTACACATGTATTTGATTTTAATTTAATGAATTAAAAATAGTATTTAGAATCAACTATTATAAATTATATAATAATAATCTTTTTTAATAATAGTATTGTTAGATAAATAAAATAGGTACATAAAATGGTACAAGTTACATGGGTAAAAACTATAATGATAAAATTAATTAAACATAATGAATAATTAATAACAAGATAAAAATGAGATTATTTTTAGTAATAGAGGGGTTACTAGAAAAATTCATCCCTCCGATCCATTATTTTCAAATTTTGGTGCAAAACATGAGGTAAGGGACATCACCCAATAGTGTATTCATTTAAGTATTTATAAGAATGGAAATCCTCCTCCATTATAAAAGGGAATCAATCTCCCCTCTTCTTTACACATCTCAAGAAAATTGGTAAGGAAAAACCCTTCAAAAATTAATTCCAAACATCCACCATGTCATCATATAATCCTTCATTTGGGAAAAAATACAACCAAGGTAGGCTATTGGTGCAACCCAAAAGCAGGTACATGAATAAGAGGTAACTTTAATCAACTAACATTTATGATATAATTCTTCTGAAAACAAAAAAAATTCAACTTATATCATGATTATATATTATCATAAGTATAATAAATATACATAGATGTTTTTTAAGGTTATGAAAAAAATATCACACACATCCCTGAAATGGACTACAAAATCACCATTCATGTGTATGGTGGACTGCCCCCTCACGAAGCCATGCCATTTTTCATTCAATTACCACCTATAATGGTTAGGAATAATGAAATTAATTCTATTTATATTTTATATTTATGATTTTTGTGATTTTTGTAATCTTAAATAATTTTTATATAACACATACCATCATGTTTTCATTTTTTGGGAATATGATAATTCCACTTTGTTGTACGGAGGACTACCTCCTCACGAACTGATGTCATTCATTCAATCATTACATGAAATGTATTAACGATGGGTTTAATAATAAATATTTTATATATATGACAAAAACTTATGTTATAATTAATATATATTTATAATTTACTTTTATTTCTCTTTATATGAAAATAAATTTGAAAATTTTCAATTTGTATATTTGGCCAATCATCTCCATGAGCAGTATAATTTAGTTCTATTTACCAAATTTTTATGGATTATTAAAAACAATTTTTAATTAATATAAATTTTATTTAAATAATTTTATACACACCAGGGACTATTAAATCATGATTTAATTTAATTTAAAAAATAACAACTAAAAACATACTCGCAAGGAAATAATCACTCGAAATAATAAAAATATTGAATGATTATGAAAAAATAGGTTATAAGATGTTATAGAAGTAACATATAGGATATTATAAATATTAATATGTGTTTTTATATGTCAATTAAAATTTTAAAATCATTATATATGAGTTTATTGAATGTTCCATGTAAAGGAAGCATGAGATACGGGTTTCTCGTCTCCCTTTTAATTTAGTTGGTGATACTCTTATTCACCAATTATTTCATTTGTGTGGTTTATATAATGATTTTTTTATATATTGTGAAATATTTTATTATCATTATATTTAATTTTAATTTTGTCTTACTTAATTCATAGGAATTTTAAAAATAATATTTTCCAAAGTGGTTAGAGTCTAGTTCACAATCTCATTTTTATTCAAGCTGGTTTATGTTTATGCATTGCATATGAGAATTATTTGTTATTTTCAACATTAAATCATTATATTTTATTTTCCAAAGGTAGACCATGATAATATATGATTATAGTACCATTATCAACTCTTTGGTTCTTAATGTATTTTATTATATGTTTTCATATAAATCAAACTTTATTTCTCCATTCGGTCAGAAATACATTTTATTCCTAATTCTTTCCCTATAGAAAAATTAAAAAATATTTTAACCATTTATAAGTGATTTATAATCTAAATTTTATAAAATTTTGACAAATTAATTTTTTTTAAAATTTATTTTCAATGGAAAATTATTTAAAAATGTTCTTTAAATTGAAAAGGATATTTTCGTCCAGATTTTTTTAAAATACCATTTTATAGTTTTCATATTCGTAACAGATATCAACCATCTATTCCTAGTACTATATTTATGTGTCGTATTAGTATAATCATAAATATTTTTATAAATATATTATGATCAATTTGACTATGGTTTCTTTACTTTTATACCATTTTCTATATTACACTATGTCGATTAATGGTAATGACTACTAAATGTGGATTTATTCACATTTCACATTCTAGAATATCTATATGAATATTTTTTTATTTGTTAAACCACTTTCATATGATGAATGAGAAAAATATAGTATGTGATTTTAAGGGTCCATTATATCCCTTTGGTTCATCAGTAGGTTTCATGAGACAAACTATATGTGGTTTTGGTCAAAGCCTTACTGATTTATAATATTCTTGGTATTAATCCTTGGTTGTATTAGATTCTTGGAATTATTACATGTGATTATTATATAATAAGAATGAATAGTTAATAGTATTATATGAATTGAAATGAATCCGTTATGATTTATTTTAAACATCCATCATTATTTATTTCTTCATTTTGATTTCAGTAATTAAAATTCCATGTGGTTATTCAATTAGTTTGAATATCGATTCATCAGATTCATGCTCTTGTGATTGTTTATATATAATTATTTAGTCATCGTTTGTTATTTCCAAATTATTATCATGATAAATAATAAATGACAGGAATTTATGTTATTTACCTTTGTATATTTAGTATTCCTTATTTATTCAAAGATTCTACTTTAAACATATTATTATGGATAATCTAAGAACATCCATTTCTTATGTTTTATTTTCCACATGTTATGGGGAAGAATTTTGTGATTGATATTCAGGGATACAATATTGGGAATAATGGGATTATCAATGAAAATTATTTATTTTTGAAAATTTTAATATTTAATGTAAATTAATATTATGCATCTAGTGCACCAAGAAAGATAAACTATTTATTATTTTGGGACATGAACCATGTAATTATTCCAACATAATTGTATAAGGAACCAGATATAGGGGAATCAGTTAGGGATCTGAACATTCCATCCAAAATAAATAATTTTTATTCCATCAATGAGGTATGATAGGTCATGAAATTTTCTAATTTTGTGTGACTCCAAAAATATATCATTATTTTAGTACAATAGTTTATTTTTAATGATTTTTTAATGGATAATTATAATTGAAAGAGAAATCAAGTTCTATTCATCCAATAGATCATCAGGTTCAAAATGGACTGTTACATCCAATGGTGATAGATTATATACATTCTATGCCAAATGGAATTATAATTTTTTATTGTCAAATTATATAAAATTTTCACATTTTTTACTTATTCTAAATAATATCATTTAAAAAAAATATTTTATTATAATGATCCTTTTAGGGTGATGTATTTTGTTGTAATGGGATTTCGTAGTTGTCAAATATTTTTATATGCCTATATTTTCTTAAAGAGACTTATTCTATAATGAATGTTTTTTAATCCATAATGATTTTTTTTCTACTATCTTAAAAAAATAAGGTTCCAATTTTATCTAATAGTTTCCTAAATATACGATTCAATAACGTAGTGGGATATAAAAATTGTTCATCCTACCAATTTTTTATTATGTAATTTTAATTTAATTCAAATATGTGTGTCGATATATTGGATGAAATCAAAATGGTAGGTAGAACTCCTTGTAAATAATTCCACTATATAATGGAATCAGTTGATTTGAGTGTTATTGTATGTCATTCTTTCATTGAGAGGGACGTGGTTACGATTAACGCTATTTGGTAAGATAAACTCTTTAATGGTATTTTTATGAGTTAAATGTTATGAAAATTGTTATTAATAATATATAATTACAGTGACTAATAAAACAAGATAATTGTTTTCATTTTTTATAGAGTACTATTGTTTCCACCTCATCACCACCCAATCAAGTAGTAGACTAAAGGGTTTAATAACCCCAATGATTGATTTTATTGACCACTTATGTATAAATAATATCAAATTACCATGTGTAATTTTTTCATATGTTTTATAAATTTTTTTTGACATAGTCATGATATATATTTTGAACTCAACCTGTTTTTCTTTAAAATAATGTATGGTATTCTTGTTTGTTAATTAGGAAACAATCCAAATAGATTCCTTCACTTAATAGATAATATTTATTGTAATGTAGTGATATCCATATTATATGGATTCATATTTTATATAAAGAAGATAAAACTAAAAAATTATTTTTTTACTATTTCACATTGAAAAATTAATTGCGAGGAATAAGATTTTATATATGGAATTTCATAGCTAGAATTATTAGTTATTCAATGTTTAGATTTTTTTATTATGAAATTTAGTATGATTTATTGGGAAAAAAGTTTTATTTTTATGGTTTCTATGGTTACATAGGTAGTGTTCATTTTCATGCACAAACTAAAGCATGTGAACATTGAATAGGGTTATTTCCCTAGGGGTGGCTTTATAGTGTCACGATAATAACATTCTTGCATTCTATGCCTATTAAAAAGGGATCCTGCTATTTTCAATGATATTTTTATAGAAAAAAAATTGTTAATTAATATTTTTTGGGATATTCTCTCATTACTTCCCTACTCATTAGAATTTCCCTATAAGAATTTATAACATTATATCTTCCCCTTAAACCTGGTAAAACTCCCTTAAAATAAGTGAATTATCTATATATTTCAACTTAAATAACTTCATCTCTTTTAAAATAAACGTATCCTTTTTCATTTCAACATATTTTTTCAGCCCCATGGATAGGGTTATTAGGATTTCATATAAAAAAATTTGATTATATTTTTATATTATTTTTAAATTCATATTTTATTGATTAAATTTGAATATATATGGTGTAATGAGTCTTCTGCACTCCATTTATGTACAATTTTGTTATAGGTCTTTATGGTTTCCTTTAATTATAGAACTATGGTTTCATTCATTTTATATGTATACCTTTAGGAATATATATATATATATATATATATATATATATATATATTCTGTATAAAATTTGATGAGCATTTATTATTTTTCCAATGATTCAAACTAGGGTTTTCTATAATTTATTATTTATGGTTTGTTTCCATGGAATTTAGGCACATTAGGTATTCTATTAAAAAAAATAAAAGGATTTATGTGACCAAATTAAAACAAAATTTATGGATATATTTTCAATATATTTTAATGAATTAAAATATTAAGATGTTATATGTTTAAATGAGGTTAAGAAATTTATAGTTATTTTAATGGTGATTATTATTAGAAAATAAAAACTGAATTTAATGTTTTTTACATTGAATAAAAGGATTTGGTTTGTTTTAAAACACGATATTTTTGTAACGTCAATCATGTTTCAACATTTTCAATACTATTAAATAAAACTAATTGATCCATGGAAATTGAGATCCAATTTGATGGACTTATAGAAATGTTTTATAAATGAAAACAATACACACAAATTGTGAGGATTAAAACAGAATATATTACCCAAAATATTACAAAAATAGACCAAATATGCAACATGCAATATGAAAATCAACATACCTATGACCTTCCAAATAGAATAAATCAAAAAAATAGTACTGTAAATTTTTTAATGGGATATTTAATTACATGACCATACCAAAAATATTATATGGATATTTGATATCCCGTATGAAGCATGACTAACTAGTGAGTAGGGATTCCATTTTTTCATCTTTAAATAATCATTCATCCTATACAAAACATAGAAAAATGCCCACCCAAAAATAGCATAGTGAAAAACTAAAAAATAGGAAATTCTATACAAATAAAAACAGAATATTGATGATCAACCCCCCCCACTAATAGAATAGTCCCACATGTGTGTAGAAAGCCTATAAAAACACAAGTTGCCTTAAAAATATGATATTATTATATTAATCATGATAACATCCATATCCAAGAGGTATATCACATTTCAATACTAAATAATAAAAAACATCCATCAACTATAGAATATAAATTTTATAGATATCCCTATTGGCTATAGTCAATAAAATTCCATCATAAGGGGATTGAAACCTATATATTGATTTGATGTCAATTTTTTTTATTAATTATGGAAACCGAAATATTCCATGTTTTTTTATTGTACCCATAAACTAAACCCTTATTTTATTGTTCATGTGATAGTAAAAATTTCACAATTGAATGATATACTGATGTTTACTATTAATTTGTAAATAATAGTTATTTGTACCTGATAATATTTTTAAGGGGGGAAATTCTATAAAGGATTATTTGAGGTTTTCTTGAGTTTTTTTTCTTTTTATTGTTGTTATATTAATACAAATTAAATCTTGTTGCTCACTTGAGTTAATATGAAATGGGAACCCTTGGGTTTTGGGTATGGAAATACTTTCATGAATTCTCTACTATTCATGAAGAAACTCTAACATGGGGGACTACATAGGTACATTTTCAAAATAAGTTATGTATTCAATTGGAAAATACGTGGTGGAAAAAACTGGGTGCTATAGAAGTTAAATAAAAAATTTCATGCCACATTGTATGAATACACCTAATTTATTTCCCCATATGGTATAGGGGTCCAAGTTGTCATTATAATGATTTTTTTATGATTGTTAATATGGTTATAGTATTGGAGATCATTATTATTTTTATCATTAGAAATAGTTTTTCCAAATAATTGATTTATATAAAAATATTAATGATTAATTATATTTCATTTAAAAAAGAATGAATATTTTAAAATAGTGACTCTTTCTATTAATGGGAACAAAGAATATTTATTATTTAAATTAAATTATTTGGTAGTGTTTTCATTTAAGTCTTAACCATATTTTACAAAATTTTAAATAACTTATTTGAATCAGTCCTTGAAAATGAGTGACCCCAGGTAGTTATCAAGGTAACATAGTAAATTGATTTTCCAGAATAATGTATTTGGAGAATTTATTATATATTTTGATGTTTCTTCTTTGACTGATTAATTTGTTTATTAAAAAAAGTATCTATGATTTAACATTATGATCCATAGTTACATTAATTGTTTTATGTGAAAAGGGATTACTTTTTTAACTGTTGTTCAATATATTATTGCAAGGATTTATCGTTAAATGTTATTCATAAAGCATGGGGGATTCCTAATGGGAATTATTTATCACAACATAGTTACACTATTAGTGGCTATGTATCATTGATGTTTTATGATGCGGGTAAAATAGAATAATTTCTTAAATATAACAGGTCGTTGTCAGCTTGGGAAGCTAGTATTATAAATTTTGAAGTTGAATCTTGAATCTTTGTCATAAAGTCATGGCCCTTATAGGTTTGTTTGAATTTTGTTGATAATGTATGTAAATTCAACTCTCTTATCTGAAAATTCCATACATTTATTGATTATTTTTTACCATTTTACCATATGAAGTACTTCTAAAATATATTTTCTATAATGTTTTTGGTATTTTTTAGACATGGTATCTATTTCGTTGTGATTATTGGTTGAGTTATATCATTCCATTATGACTCATTGGGAATATAATTAATTATAAACACATTTATACCATTTTTGGGATCCAATGAAATAGGGAATGGTCATGTTAATATTAATTTTTTAAATTCTATATTAATATTGGTTTTATCAGATGAAATAATTTCCACTCTAGTATGGTTAAATTCCTCAACACAATTTTCTATCCCATTGTGATTGATAATGCACCTCGATCTATACATGGGTCTATATCAGGAACCCAATATGGGAAGAAATAATTTTATTTATATTATCATTATCACATGTATACTATAAATATCAAAAATCCGATATAATGTTTTAATAATGGTCTCACCTAGTGTTGATTCCCTCATCATTATTTTTTAATGAAATATGTTAAAATGAAATTCATTAATAAATTATGTGAATATAATACAAGATTTACACATACTCAACTCCAAAATATTTCTTTACAACTTCTATCTACTTATATTTTGATAATATAATATCCTTCTTGCTTAACTAGGATATTCATGTTTTGGGGAAAAAATTTATTTTTCCACCAAAATTCTTCAGTATAAATTTATATATATAGTTTAAATGATAAGATTCCTATCATCTTAGTAGGTAAATAAAATCTTTAGTATGCTTAGAACAAAAAATATTCAAAAATATTCAAAATAAATATGATATATTTTTATTCATTAATATAAGTAAAAATAATTTTATATATTAGAAAAACACTGTATATAGAAAATAATTTCCCAAACACATCATTATATGTGACCAATTTAGTTATATAAACTCTATCATGAAAAAATTTATTGTTTTTATATTCAAATAATTGATACTCTATTCAATTTAGTCTTATAATATTAATCCTAGTAATAATGTATAATATTATCTAGAAATTTATTAATGAATAATAACATTTATAATAGAGAAAATCCCACTAAAAATTTCACTTCAAAATATTATTACCCATCCCTATAATTGTATCACTAAATTTATAATTAAATTTATTCATATGTCCCATGGTTTTAGGATTATAAAACTTTCACAGAATACGATTAATGTAATATATCTCATGAGATCATATAGATGACATTATGTACTATCATATATGAAAAACATGAACTATAAACTATTTTAATGTAGCCTTAAAGGAATTAAATTGATTCCAATATATGAATACAAATAGTTTATATTTGAAATTATATAAATCATAAGATTTCATTAAAACAACTTATGTTAATGTCACAACCCAACCCATCTAGGTCTCACTGGTGACTAACCCATTCCATCCTCTAGTAAGATAGGTATTGGAGACATTTGTTAAGTTGGCATATCCCAAAAATGGTACGCATCGGCCTAAGGTACATGTACACAGGCACACATATCCAATACCACACACTATTGAAATGTAATAAAATGGAAATAATGCATGTATAAATATAGTATCCCACAACAGAGTATGATAGTGAATGGAATGTAAATAGAAAAGGTTCCAAAAAATCCCAACCAAATCTGTAAAGATTCAAACCTACTCCAAGGCTGAGGACTATGTAAAATATATACTCCTAATAAATTCATCGTACTATCAAAATCTAACTATGATTCACCAGATTTCTATCCTCCTAGGACACCATCAAAATGGTTTTCATATGCACAAGACACGACACATACATGCAATGTCATTATAGGGGTGAGTATAACATTACTTATTACAACACCCCAAAAACACTAAACACGAATCACCATGAATATTCACATCAAATAATGATATAATAATATATGTAAAATGGAAACAAAAGAGAAACCAGATATAATGTGGGGGGACACCATGAATCAAGAAGTCATAACCAACTTCAATCCATTAGATTCTACTCTAAGAATGCTTTTTCTTGGATAACTCGTTCCATAATACAATATATCATCAGAGACACACGATAATGAATTCTTGGTCCTTTGATCCCCACCCAAAGAAAATGCATTGGTCAAAGAATATTTTGACACACATCGAGGGGTTAATGCCCAGAACTTTAGGGGGACACCATGAATCCAATCTAGATCAACCCCTACATAGGGGAGTGTATCATAATTATTCTATAAGAAATACTGATGTGGCTTTCTAGTTGGTGGATCATCACCCTACTCAGGGAGGTGACACTAATTCCCAAAACTCATATTAAGTATGATAGAGTATATCACTCTAGTCTCACAGAGAGACACCACAACTATATCTTTGATAGGACCTCTAGAGGGGATCAAAATCTAGTGATGCGGATGAAATTCCTCATTATACCCGAGAGGAATGAACTAAGGGAACAAACTCAACCTATACTTGTCTAAACTACAAAAAAGAAGATCATAAATCACCCTTCATGTGTGTAAATGGAATGTATAACTATACCATGTGTTTCTTATATGCAAGAACCTCACACGGCATATAGTGTCCAAATACACAACATGCAGGATAACTTCCTGGACTGTAGAGATACAAGTTTACATGCCCATTTTCCCTAACCATGTCTGTGTACTAAATTTGTATCCGTGTATTCCATACTATGTACATGTCTAAGTACATGGTGTGACATCTGGCCATATACTGTTATCATTTCCATTAACACTCTATAGTGAATGTCAAGTCACCTATAGAGGGTCACATTCCAGGTGATAGGGTTCACATAATGTATAACCATCATGACCTTACTAAAACTCTTTCTGATGTTGAAGGGGCCCATACAGCATGTAATATAGAGTTACACACCGTGTTTTATGGGATTTTTTAGAATCCCTAGTTCTTCCTCACTCTCTCTACCACATTTTTTCCACCTTGAGATATAAATTTTATTAAGATTAATAATTTTTAGGTGCTAGGATCACGCCTCACCATCGATGAGAAACACACTCCATCCATCAAATCTAAATGGAAACCAAATGTGTTTCTCTGACTCATCTTCCACTTATGATGCTTGAAAATCATGGGTTTCCAAACTACATCGATTTTTCCACCTCCATTATCTTCACACCTTCATTTCATCGTACCATTTCTGAATATAAAATCTTGTATTTTTGTGACATGAATTGTGTTCACAATGATAAACCCATTTGTAGGGCCTTGAACGATGGAACATGGATTTTCCCATGATGAATGAGAAAATAGGTAGGGAAATCCAAAAGAAAAACCTATAGGAATGAACCTCAGCCATTGTTCAAGAATTCCTTGATCAATTTCTATAATAATTATAAATTAATAGGAGTAAGAAATGAAACATAAATAGTCAATTCTATTCAATTGAAATCTATGGATGATGCACATGTTACTCCTTGGTCGTTGAATTGATCCTTATTCATCTGAAATTGATATTGGATAAAATTAACACACAAAAACATCCTAACTCAAGTTTGGATATATCATCGACGAAGAATGGTTGTTTTGTCACCATTTATGAGATCCTCAAACCCATATAGTGTTATAATCAACTATCTAATCCTGATATGTTGTTATCCACCATGAACACTATTCTAAAATAGCTTCTAGTTTTCCAGGGATTAGTGTCCAACCATGGGACAATATCCTTAGTTGTAACCATTTAGAGGTAGTAGTGTGATATGATGAATAAAACAAAATAAATTCATAAGTTTAATTTTTTTTATTAATTTCTCATCCTGAGGTATTTTTCACAAATGTCCCACACCGACCAATGTTAGGTCACACCTTGGGTAAAACCGTTGTTCTAAACTCAATGGTGCCCTATAATTTCTGATCTGAGGAGTGTTTATGATTTATTTTAATTTTTTACAATAACCACCGGAGTGTAATATAAAATATTTTAATATTTACAAAAATTTCTTTTTGGAAAAGAGGGCCTTATAATATCATGTTGTCTATATGCCTAATAATGATAATAATATATATAATATCTAAAAAAATTCAACGAAAATCTGATACATTACATTCTCCCCACTTTGGGATTTACATCCCCAACAATCCAAAATAAGGGAAACTAACAATAATTACGGTACTAAGAACGTATCTAAACCTCCAATTCACACATTCTCTCCTATAGTTTCATGTTATACCAATGGACATAAAATAAAGGAATAAATCTCCCATGAAGGATCATCTCCTGCTAATCATTGATCTCTACTGGGTACTTAGAAAAATTCAATCAATACATGATGTGCGTCTTTCCCTAGTCGATGTGGTGTGACGATTCATGCACGTACCTACTTAGATGTGACATGTGGAAGACATTTTGTACCTGATATAACTATGGAGGTAGAGCCATGTGGTATGCCACCTTTCCAAATCAACATTGTATCTAGAAACTTTTGATGAACCTCATAGATATCTTGTCACCCTAGAAAAATCAATGTAATTCATGTCAAGGTGAAACAAAAATAAATACATAGTCTCCTTCCTCGAACACCAACGGCCTAAGTCTCCTCTCAGCATAAGACTACTAATATAAGGCCCTAGCCTTAAACATTACTTAAGAGATATTTCAAGAATACACCTTGAGGATCTTTTCAGGTTTAGAGTTTTAGAGAATTAGATCATAAAACTTGCATTACATTCCACATTTAAACAAAGTGGTTACATAAAAGATAGTAATCATTTTTCCCATCAGCGGAAACATATTTAAAATAAAACATGGATTATTTCTTGACACTTCCTTGACACTATCATCATATCATGTACCATTCCCTTGACCTATGAAAAACATTTCAAAAACATGGGATGAGCATAAAAATCTTAGTAAGGGATATAAAAATATGGAAAGGAAACATGAGTACATATATACATAAGAATGAAATCATACATTACCCATAAAACATAAGCACTTTAACATACCTAATCAAATCATGAATAAATCATAGAAATCATAAGACATAAAGGTAACTTGAGGCATTCATAACATTCTTACATAGGGAGTAACCCTCTTGGTTACATTTGGAATACCCATCACAGTATATTCCCTAAATCTCTTCGAAGAAACCTTAACGTTTAACTCCTTCACGTTACCCAATGCATTGGAGATCTATATCGGGCTCACCCACCCTTAGTTTATCACGGAACCACCCGTCTTCATAACAATGCCCAAGAACCATAACATAATCGTATCACATAATACATGCATAAAAGAAAACATAACATTTCTACATTTCAATCAAAAGATATCAATAACACACATTGATATAATAAAAACGTTGTGAAAACCATTTTCAATACCAAAATAAAAGAAAATTAAAACATGGTATTTATTTTTCATTTTAAAAAAATGTTATGGCTTGTAGAGGAAGACGAAACTCAAATAATGGTCATGGTGGCAGAGAAGTCATTGTCGCCTCATACGTACGACCAAAAAACATTCCTTTTTTCGTTTAGTAAAATGTTTCATATAAAAAATATTCCTTTTGAATAAGCGTAAAAGTCAAAGGGGTTTATACACCCTATAAAAGAAGATTGTGTATAAAAAAATGCCTCAATGAAAGGAGATTGTGACTAAGTCCCATACAAAGATCATTTTCATAAAATAAAAAAGATCTATTATTTGTATTCACTATAAGTACACATATAGAAAGTACAAATACAAGATAGGACATAATAATATCATGACATAATTTGAAAGTAGGAGATTAACCCAAAGAATGGAAATTCGGTTAAGAAGTTCCCTTACCTCGTATCCGACATGAAATGATCATTCTTTAATATCCTGAATAATAAACTTGAGTTAACTTCTAATTGCATAAGAACCTTTTTCAAGTTCATTATTCCTTTTATATCATTTATTACCATGTCATGAACACTATGTTATTATTTAAGTTTATAACGGTCGTTTTAACAATCATTGGTACTTGAGTCAAAAATAAACTCTTTATAATTACAATTTGTTCATGTATCCATTATATCCAAAGTTATACTGATGATGTAGATATCATATATATCATATATATCTAGTATATACATGCATTTATAATATTACAGAACGTTTAGAGGTAAGAAATGAAATGCACCGTTCATGGAGACGGTAAGCCGTACGTACGCATGAATGCTACTTTCATTTCTATTTCATATTTTATGGAATGGAATCATAATGATATAAAGGTATATTATAATTCAAGTATAATATCATATATAATATCATTAATTACATCCTTTATACTTCCCACATATGGCATTAACAAATCAAATCACTTTGAGGGGAAGGTAGTCCGCACTTCCTAAAATGAAGATATCACATTTACCCATAATGAAACCATAAAGGTATGCCATGAATGTAAAATACAGAAGGTTAAGTAAAACATAAACATATTATATATCATATATAAATATAGTGACAAATTAATGGCCACATTTGAAGGTGTTATATGAGTGTTGAACAATCATCGTTTCGTGAGGCAGAAATTCGCCATCCACGGAAACAGTATGTTGTTTAACCATTAGATGTAGGTGTGTGTTAGTGTAGCTCGAATACTTCTTATAAAAACATCCTAGTATATTGAAGATACTGGTTTTGTTACAAAATAAAGGAATAAAAAGAGTTTAGAGGGTTGGAGAAGAAAAATAAAACATAAGAACACAAGAGAAAACACTACCTTTAAAACGGGTAAATCTTTTTGATTTGAGATCAAAGGCTTCCTTGGGAAGACTTCTGCCCAAAGTGAGGCTTCTAAGAGTTAGAGAAGGATGTTTAGAGACAAAATGGTAAGGGTTTGGCCGAGCCAAAGGATTTGGAAGTTTGGGTAAGGTGGTAGAGGTGGGGGCCTTTTATAAGAGGAGAGGAGGGGCACTCTTGGAAAGTTAAGAAAAGATACTAATCTATAAAATGATTTTCGGATAAAAAAGGTCCCAAAATTATAACTTTCGAGTATAAGGTGATAAGGGTTCGAAATACACCCATACAATAGGTTTTTGACAAGTGTAGGTCTTGTATTTTACATTATATTTTTATTTTTTTAATCGTCAGATAATGAGGTAATCGCTGCATCATCATGGTGTCATAAATAATTTAATTTATTTCATTTCTGAAAATTATAAAAAAAATATCATGATGTAGGAAATAGTTTTATATTTCCAATGACTATTTATAGTCAAAAATCTGACTTGTATAACCCCATGTAATTTTTTTAATAAAACAATACATGTTTGTGTCATTTTTACTTTTACTAAGTAAAAGGCATTAATGTCATTATCTTACCCAAGTGGCTCCATGGGATCCCAAAAATCGACCCATGGGTTGTCTTGGTCGGCCATGACACATCCAATAAGGGTAGGACATGTTTCTAGGTCATTTCATATTATTAAAACATTATTTTTACCTTAAATTACACTAATTACCTCTAATCGCGATTAATAAACTTAAACGTTACTATTCACCAAAAAATTATTTTAATCCCATTGAACCAAATTTTACTTCTTAATGACAACCATGTATATCGGATTTTTTAAATTCAAAACACTGAGGTGGTAAAATTTCATTTAAACCAAAAATCAGTTTTTAAGTACCACTTAGTGGTTTCACTATTCATCAAAAATTGAATTTTTTCAGAAAAATACCCAAACTTCACCATAAGATATATTTGATATTATGAATTCAAAAATGATGTCTATTTAACAAAATTAAAAACA
Source organism: Viscum album (assembly GCA_963277665.1). Taxonomy (NCBI): domain Eukaryota; kingdom Viridiplantae; phylum Streptophyta; class Magnoliopsida; order Santalales; family Viscaceae; genus Viscum; species Viscum album. The sequence goes on along the minus strand of OY728127.1, from coordinate 434,973,583 downwards.
TATAAGTTACATTAATTAATTTAATAATTAATTCCCGCTGTCAGAGCAAATAGTGTGTTTTTATGAAACAATAAGTATCAAAAGATTGACACTAGTTTAAGTCCAATTTCAAAGTGAAATTAATTCCAACAACCACTATTGAATTAAATGGTAAAAATATATTCTAATTGAACTTTAAAACCAACTCAAAAGATAATCTAATCATATAATTAAATTAGATGAAAAAGCAGTTTTGATGTAAAATGCAGTATTTTTCACTATTCATGAAAAAATGAACATTGTCGGAAAAATACCAAAAATTTACCCAAAGTAAATTTCAATGTCCCAATCATAAAGAATAAGTTTATTCTGAAAAATATAGATTATAAAATTGTCAAAATTTTTATTTAAAAATGGTTTTTCATCAAAAGGCAGTAAAACAATCTTTTAAAAATATTAGTGTATTCCATGCTTAAGATTGGATTTATTCTCATTTTAAGCCTCTAAAACACTATCTAATTCATTAATAGACATAGATAAGAATATATATTATTCATTACTTAATTGGGATGTTACATCCTTCCCCCCTTTGGAAAATTGCGTCCCCGCAATTTATTTACTTATCGAATAAGTGGGGGTATTTAGCCCTCATTGCATTTTCAGATTCCAATGTTGCCTCTTCAATCAAGTGGTTTTTCCACAAAACCGTTACCTGATGAATCGCCTTATTCCGTAACACTTGATCCCTGTGGTCAAGAATCTGGACCAGTTGTTCCTCATAAGATAAGTTCTCTTCCAGCTGAACTACCTCTAGACTCAAAACATGAAATGGATCTGGCATATACTTTCTCAACATCGAAACATGAAAAACATTGTGTACCTGAGATAAACTCGGAGGTAAAGCCACTCGGTAAGTAACTAATCCAACTCTCTCCAGAATTTCATATGGTCCAATGAACCTTGGACTCAACTTTCCTTTCTTACCAAATTGCATCACACTTTTCCATGGTGAGACTTTGAGATAATCATGATCACCTACCTCAAAAGATAGATCCTTCCTCCTATTAACCGCATAACTCTTCTGCCTGCTCTGAGCTGTTCTCATGTGTTTCTATATCAGCTGAACTTTTTCTTCCAACTCTTATACCAATTCTGGTCCCATCAGCTTCCTTTCACCCACTTCATCCCAGAAATCTAGAGTTCAACACCGCTTCCCATATAACACCTCAAATGGTGCCATCTGTATACTGGAATGAAAACTGTTATTATATGAAAACTCAACCAAAGAAATATGTTGTTCCCATCTTCCCTGATAATCCATCGAATAAGCATGTAGCATATCTTCCAAAGTCTGAATTGTTCATTCTGATTGCCCATCTGATTGAGGATGAAAAGCTGTACTAAAATTTAATTCAGTACCCAACGACTTCTGAATGCCTTTCCAAAAGTTAGAAGTTAACCTGGGATCACGATCAGATACAATGGAGAGAGGAACTCCATGTAACCTGACTATCTCTTTAAGATAAAAATGGGAAAGTTGATCTAGGGAAAAAGTATCCCGTACAGCAAGGAAATGATCAGATTTAGTCAAGCGATCAACAATAACCCAGATTTCATTATTACCTCGAGGTGTCTTCGACTATCCCACAAAGAAGTCCATGGATATATTTTCCCATTTCCATTCTGGTACTGGTAAAGGCTGAAGCATCCCTTTCGGTAACTTCCTCTCTGCTTTAACCTGTTGACAAGTCAAACACTTCACAGTAAAATCGGCAATATCCCTTTTCATTCGGTCCCACCAGTAATACTCCCGAAGATCTCTATACATCTTAGTACTACCAGGATGGATTGAAAATGGAGAACTATGAGCTTCACATAACAAATATCTATTCAACTGTAAATCACACGGCACACACAATCTCTTATCAAATCTCAAAACAAAATCATTATCAATATTGAATTCAGGCAACTTACCCTTCTGAACCAGCTCTACCTTTTTCTACAACTCAATGTATTGCTTCTGTGCTTGCTTAATTCTGTCTGATAGAGAAGATTTCACTGATACCTGAAACAAAATAGAATAACATCCTGCACCAACAACTTCTATTCCAAAGTTCATCAAATCATTAACCAAAGGATCATGTTCCAAACACAACATTGTTAATGAAGCATTACTTTTTCGACTCAAAGCATCAGCCACTTTATTTGCTTTCCCCGGATGGTAATGAATTGTACAATCATAATCCTTGATTAATTCTAGCCATCTTCTCTGTCTCATGTTAAATTATTTCTGAGTGAATATATACTTTAAACTTTTGTGATCGGTATATATCTCACACTTTACTCCATACAAATGATGCCTCCAAATTTTTAAAGCGAAAACAACAACAGCTAATTCCAAATCACGTGTAGGGTAATTTACCTCATGAGTTTTCAACTGTCGTGAAGCATAAGCAATTACCTAATCATTCTGCATTAGGACGCAACCAAGTCCTTTCAATAAAGCATCACTGTAGATAACAAACTCCCCATTCCTGGAAGGTAGTGCCAAAACTGGAGCATTCACCAATCTTCTTTTTAATTCCTGAAAACAATCATCACATTATTTTGTCTAGATAAACTTAACACCCTTCCGAGTTAGCTTAGTCATTGGACTAGATAACCGTGAAAAATTTCTAACAAACCTTCGGTAACATCCTACCAAAACAAGGAAACTAAGAATCTCTGTTACATTTGTGGGTCTTGGCCATTCATCAACAACCTTTGTTTTTGCGGGATCAACGGTTATCCTATCTTTAGAAACAATGTGACCAAGGAAAGAAATTTGTTTCAACCAAAACTCACACTTTCTGAATTTCCCATACAATTTCTTTTCTTTTAAGGTTTTCAAAATAACCCTTAAATGTCTTTCATGTTCCTCTTTACTTTTAGAAAACACCAAAATATCATCAATGAAAACAACCACAAACTTATCCAAGAACTCATGGAAAATTCTATTCATTAAGTCCATGAATACAGTAGGTGCATTGGTTTGCCCAAAAGGCATTACTACAAATTCATAATGGCCATATCTTTTATGAAACGCAGTCTTCGGAACATCTGATTTCTTTACCTTCAGCTGATGGTACTCCAATCTCAAGTCAATCTTTGAAAAATACTGAGCTCCCTGGAGCTGATCAAACAAATCATCGATATGAGGAAAAGGATATTTTTTCTTAACAGTGATGTTATTCAAGGCTCTATAATCAATGAAAAGTCTCATTTAACCATCTTTATTTTTAAAAAATAAAATAGGAGCACCCCATGGTGATGTGCTAGGTCAAATGATACCTTTCTCTAATAAATCTTTCAATTTCTCCTTCAACTCTAAAAGTTCAATTTGAGCCATTCAATAAGGGGGTTTTGAAATTGGATTAGCATCAGGAACTAAGTCTATAGTAAACTCAACTTCCTGATCTAGTATTATTACAGGAAACTCATCAGAAAAAACATCAGGATACTCATTTACCACTAGCACATCATTAATCTGAACAGTTCCCTTGTTTTCAACAATGTGTGCAAGGTAACATTCATTTCCATCTTTTACAAGTTTCTGAGCCTCTTGATAAGTTATCAACAGTAAGGGTTCATTCTTGTACACAAACTGAAAGTATTTCAGAAAAGAAACTTCTTTAGCTCTACAGTCAATCTTAGAATGGTAAATAGAGAGCCAATCCATACCCAGGATAAAATCAAACTCTACTAGAGGTAAAAAAAAACAAGGTTAGCAAGTAGGTTATTTCCACGGATAAGGATAGGAAGATTCTTATGAATTATTTTTGCCTCAACATTTCCCCCAGGTGTTTTTACCACAAGTTCAGGAGTCATTTCTTAAGATGGTATTCCCATTTTACTAGAAAAGGTTTTGGAGATGAAATAATGTGTAGACCCCGAATCAAACAACACACTAGAATAATCTGAAAAAATAAACAAAGTACCTGATACAACTTCATTTGATGGCCCGAAATCTGCTGAAGTAGTTTCAAAGGATTTCACCACCCCTTTCTGCTTGTAGTCTAACCGATTCCCATCACTCGATCTCTTTGTCGGACACTCATTTGCATAGTGACCCATCTCATTGCACTTATAACATTTCACTAATTGTAAATAAAATTTAGACTTACCATCACATTGATCTTTTTTAGTGCAATCACGAGACTTATGTCCCATATTACCACATCGGTACTACTTTCCGGAATTCAGAAGACATTCCCCAGCATGCCTTTTACCACAATTATCACAAATTGGAAACATAGTTTTCTTACCATTAGACCTTTTTGAAGAATTATTTCCTTTCTCCTTCCACCTCAGTCTCTTCTTCTGCTGGTTTTTATAGAACACTTGATCATCAGAAAACTCCATTTCCACATTCTCAGCACATCAAAAAAGCTTTTCATAACTTTTAAACTCACGAGAAGCCAATGCCCTTCGATATTTTGGCTTTAATCCTGAGTAAAAACAATTGATTTTACTATCAAGGTCTCGGATAAAATTTGGAGCATACCTTGCCAATCGAGTGAACCTTTCTTCATAGGCATCCACCGAGTCTTCCTCTTGCCTCAATTACAAGAATTGTTTTTCCATCCTAAGTCGAACAACCTTAGGAAAATACTTCTCAAGAAACATACCTTTGAATTCATCCCAGTCGAGAGCATCAATCTCATTAGAGTCCCTGATATTTTTAACCATCGACCAAAACTGATCTGCCTCACCCTCCAAACGGTAAATAACAAGACTAACCTTTTGATTGTCTAAACACCCCATGACATCGAAAATCTTATCCAGTGCTTTAATCCACCCTTCAGCTAGCACAAGGTCAGATGATCCTCTGAATGATGGGGGATGTTGCCTCATAAAATGTTTCACCACTGACATGTTCCTCTGTGGTTGATCTGGCTGATCTCGTGCATGGATACCACCACCATTTATCGCTTGAGTCAACTGCGCCATTACTGCAACAAACTGTTCAGTTCCAATTCCGACCATCTCTGGATGCTGATTCGGAAGGTTATTTCCTTCTGTATGCCTTCCTAGCACTACTTCCCTATTTCCTCTATGGAAAAACATTCTGAAAAATCATGTCTTAGATGAAGCAACATGGTAATCTTCAAATTCTATATCATTTCAATTTGACCCTAAAAAAAATAATTTTGGATAATCATTTAATATAATTCTAACTCCTAAATTTATCTAAACCGACCTTTGATACCAACTATAAGGCCCCAGCCTTAAACGTTACTTAATCTTGATATATTTCAAAAATACACCCTGAGGATCTTTTCAGGTTTATAGTTTCAGAGAATAAGATCATAAAACTTTCAATACATTCCACATTTAAACAAAGTGGTTACATAAAAGTTAGTAATCATTTTTCCCATCAACGGAAACATATTTAAAATAAAATATGGATTCTTTCTTGAAACATCCTTGACACTATCATCATATCATGTACCATTCCCTTGAACTGTGAAAAAAATTTCAAAAACTTGGGATGAGCATAAAATGCTCAGTAAGGGATATAAAAATATGGAAAGGAAACATGAGTACATATATACATAAGAATAAAATCATACTTTACCCATAAAACATAATCACTTTAACATACCTCATCAAATCATGAATAAATCATAGAAATCATAAGACATAAAGGTAACTTGAGGCATTCATAAAATTCTTACGTAGGGAGTAACCCTCTTGGTTACATTTGAAATACCCATCACAGTATATTCCCTAAATCTCTTTGGAGAAACCTTAACGTTTAACTCCTTCGCGTTACCCAATGCATTGGAGATCTAGATCGGGCTCACCCGCCCTTAGTTTATCACGAAACCCCCCGTCTTCATAACAATTCCCAAGAACCATAACATAATCGTATCACATAAAACATGCATAAAAGAAAACATAACATTTCCACATTTCAATCAAAAGATATCAATACCACGCATTGATATAATAAAAACGTTGTGAAAACCATTTTCAATACCAAAATAAAAGAAAATTAAAACATGGTATTTATTTTTCATTTTTTAAAAAAGTTATGGCTTGTAGAGGAAGCCGAAGCTCAAATAATGGTCATGGCAGCGGAGAAGTCATTGTCACCACATACGTATGAAAAAACATTCCTTTTTTCATTTAGTAAAACACTTCATATAAAAAATATTCCTTTTGAATAAGCGTAAAAGTCAAAGGGGTTTATACACCGTATAAAAGAAGGTTGTGTATAAAACAAAATATGCCTCAATGAAAGGAGATTGAGACGAAGTCCCGTACAAAGATCATTTTTTTAAAATAAAAAATATCTATTATGTGTATTCACTATAATTACACATATAGAAAGTACAAATACAAGATAGGACATAATAATATCATGACATAATTTGAAAGTAGGAGATTAACCCAAAGAATGGAAATTCGGTTAAGAAGTTCCCTTACCTCGTATCCGACTTGACTTGATCATTCTTTAATCTCCTGAATAATAAAATTGAGTTAATTTATACTTTCTTAAGAACCTTTTTCAAGTTCATTATTCCTTTTATATCATTTATTACCATGTCATGAACACTATGTTATTATTTAAGTTTATAACGGTCATTTTAACGATCATTGGTACTTGAGTAAAAAATAAACTCTTTATAATTACAATTTGTTCATGAATCCATTATATCTACAGTTATACTCATGATGTAGATATCACATATATCATATATATCCAGTATATACATGCATTTATAATATTAGATAACGTTTAGAGGTAAGAAATGAAATGCACCGTTCATAGAGACGGTAAGCTGTACGTACGCATAAATGCTACTTTCATTTCTATTTCATATTTTATGGAATGGAATAATAATGATATAAAGGTATATTATAATTCCAGTATAATATCATATATAATATAATTAATTAAATCCTTTATACGTCCCACATATGGCATTAATGAATCAAATCACTTTGAGGGGGCGGTAGTCTGCACTTCCTAAAATGAAGATATCGTGTTTAACCATAATGGAAACCATAAAGGTATGCCATGAATGAAAAATACAGAAGATTAAGTAAAAAATAAACATATTATATATCATATATAAATATAGTGACATTTTAATGGACACCTTTGAAGGTGTTATATGAGTGTTGAACAATCACCGTTTCGTGAGGCAGAAATTCGCCATCCACGGAAACAGTATGTTCTTTAACCATTAGATGTAGGTGTGTGTAAGTGTAGCTCGAATACTTCTTATAGAAACATCCTACTATATTTAATATACTGGTGTTTTTACAAAAGAAAGGAATAAAAAGAGTTTAGGGGGTTGGAGAAGAAATATAAAACATAAGAACACAAGAGAAAACACTACCTTTAAAACAGGTAACTCTTTTTGATTTGAGATAAAAGGATTACATGGGAAGCCTTCTGCCCAAAGTGAGGCTTCTAAGAGTTAGAGAGGGATGTGGAGAGACAAAATGGGCAGGGGTTGGCCGATCCAAAGGCTTTGGAAGTCTGGGTAAGGTGGTAGAGGTGGGGGCATTTTATAAGAGGAGATTAGGGGCACTCTTGGAAAGTTAAGAAAAGATACTTTTCTATAAAATTATTTTCAGATAAAAAAGGTCCCAACATTATAAATTTAGAGGATAAGGTGATAAGGGTTCTAAATCCACCCATCCAATAGGTTTTTTACAGGTTTAGGTCTTATATTTTACATTATATTTTTATTTTATTTAAATCGTTAGATAATGAGGTAATCGCTGCATCATCATGGTGTCATAAATAATTTAATTTATTTAATGTCTAAAAATTATAAAAAAATATCATGATCTAGGAAATATTTTTAGCTTTCCAATGACTATTTATTGTCAAAAATCTGACTTGTATAACCCCATGTAAAAAGTGTTTTAATAAAACAATACATGTTTGTGTCATTTTTACTTTTACTTTTAGTAAAAGGCATTAATGTCATTATCTTACCCAAGTGGCTCCATGGGGTCCCAAAAATCGACACATGGGTTGTCTTGGTCAGTCATGACACATAAAATAAGGGTAGGACATGTTTCTAGGGCATTTTATATTATTAAAACATTATTTTTACCTTAAATTACACTAATTACCTCTAATCGCGATTAATAAACTTAAAATTTACTATTCACCAAAAAATTATTTTAATCCCATTTAACCACATTTTACTTCTTAATGAAAACCATTTATGTCGGATTTTTTAAATTCAAAACACATAGGTGGTAAAATTTCATTTAAATGAAAAATCAGTTTTTAAGTACCACTTAGTTGTTTCACTATTCATCAAAAATTAAAGTTTTTCAGAAAAATACCAAAACTTCACCCTAAGATATATTTGATATTCCGAATTCAAAAATTATGTCTATTTTAAAAAATTCAAAACATATATATTACATTAATTAATTTAATAATTAATTCCCCCTGTCAGAGCAAATAGCATGTTTTTATGAAACAATAAGTATCAAATGATTGACACTAGTTTAAGTCCAATTTCAAGGTGAAATTAATTCCAATGACCACTATTGGATTAAATGGTAAAAATATATTCTAATTGAACTTTAAAACGAATTCAAAAGATAATATAATCATATAATTAAATTAGATGAAAATGCAGTTTTGATGTAAAATGCAGTATTTTTCACTATTCATTAAAAAATGAACATTGTCGGAAAAATAACAAAAATTTACCCAAAGTAAATTTAAATGTCCCAATCATAAATAATAAGTTTATTTTGAAAAATAGAGCTTATAAAATTGTCAAAAATTTTATTTAATAATGGTTTGTCATCAAAAGGCAGTAAAATAATCTTTTAAAAATATTAGTGTATTCCATGCTTAAGATTGGATTTATTCTCATTTTAAGCCTCTAAAACACTATATAATTAATTAATAGACATAGATAAGAATATCTATTATTCATTATTTACTTGGGATGTTACAACTGATATCTCTGTGTTGTTATCATCTGCTTCTGAATGATATGCACCTTCTATGTAGTAGCTTGCTCAAAATCTAGTCCCATGAGTGCTAACTCTCTTAGATCCATATAGTAAAGTGGTGTCCTATAGTGTCGCTTGTATAAATCCTTGAATGGTTCCATACCAATATTGGAATTGTATCTGTTTTTGAATGAAAACTTCATTAGTTGTAGGTGATCCTCCAAACTACAACTGAATCTTATCATTCAACCTCACAGCATTTTCTCTATAATCTCATAGGTCTTTTTAGAATAGACATCAAATTGTCGGTGAAACATTGGGCTCAAGTCTAACAGGGTCCCAAAATTGTCCTGTAATCCCTTCCATAATCAGAATGTAGTGCGAGCATCACGATCAAAAATGATCATCGATGGAAATCCATGGAGTCAAACTATATCCTAAAAGTAGATAAATCACAATCCCATTACTAATCTCTATTATAGGATAATTATGAGTTGGGAGTACATGGTGATAAAGTCAAGAGTCACCCAAATGGAATCATGTCCTTTGAATGTACATGGAATACCAATCACAAAGTACATATGTATGCCATAAAACTTATATTATAGAAACTCAAGGTTTTGAGATATACCCGTGGGAACTAGGTGTTCAGCCTTCACTTGATGAAAAGTTAAACATTGATAAACAACTATGTAACTCTTATCTTCATCCCTAGACACCATAAATGACATAGGAGGTCCTGGTACATCTTTTACACAAATTGATGTACCACCAAAAGGGATTTATGAAAATCTATCAAAACCTCCTCCCATAATTCATCTATTACTAATGTAGATTCTCTAAAAATAATAAGATGCTCACCACATATTTAATATCAATTAGAAGCATTCCCTATGGATATCTGTGCACCTTGGGTCTCCCAGTTGGTATCTTCAAGCTATTCCTCCCTTACATACTATGATATTATAGCAGTGAGAACCATAAATCAAAGGAAAGATTCACCATACCCATCCACAAAGGTTATATAAAATGAGGATAACTGATCTGACGCCTCATTTAGTAACTCTGAACTAAGTCTCTAGTTCAGATAATCTTCCCCATGTCCCCCTTCCCAAGATTATAGAAAATATCAAAGTCATATTATTGAAAAAACTCTATCCATTTACACTATTTAAATATTAGATTCCTGTAATAGAATATATAGATGAGACACATTTGTTGAGGGTATAAAGATAATCATTGTCCCATCAGGTAGTGTATACCCATCTTTAAAGAAAAGACTATAGCTATTAACCTAATATCATGGGTCACATAATTTTGATCATTCAATCTCAACTATCATGAACCATAGGTAGACACTACTTAACTATGAATCAAGGGACAACCAAGATTGGCTCCTGATGCATCCTAGAATACCACACACGGGGCACCATTATCTTGGAACCTCAAGAAGGGAGAGCTCGTAAACCACTTCCTCATCTCCTAAAAGCATTGCTGGCACTTTTTCATCCACACAAAATAATAACCCATTCAATTTAATGATTTCAAGGGTGCTTACAATATGTAAAATTCATGAAATAACCTCTAATAATTCCCTTTAAATCCAAGTAATCCCTTATCCTTGGTAACACTCTTGGGTGGTTCCCTAGAATGTATTTCCGGAACCATCAAGATTATGTTCCCTAAAAAATATACCCCTTGACAATACAATTGGATCTACAAGAGATTCTATTCAATTTCTTGATCTTGGAGTGTGTCTAGGACCATTATAAAGTTCCTTATGCACTCCTCCTTGGATGTTGAATAAACATGGATTGCATCAATGAAGACTACCACAAATAATTCTAACAAATGTTTGAAAGTTCTAGGTCATGAGTCCCATGAAAACTATTTGTGAATTCATTATTTGAAATGGAATAACCATGTAATCATAGTGGTTGTAATGAAATCTAAAGTCCATCTTTATTATGTGGAACATTATTCACAACACATCATCCTCCATGAATTTCCTCAGGGCTCGCTTCCTTGACAAGCTTAGAAACAATCATTCTTACTCAATTAAGTCCTCCATTTGGTCCACCATCAAAAGTACTTTCATATCTATTATGTCTAACTATAGATGGATAGACACTAAGGAATCCAACATAAAATTTAGGTTTGATAACTGGACTGGAATTCCCCTAATCTCCTTGATAGATAACAATCAATCCCCTCCCTATCTTCATGATTCAATTGACTTGACCATTCATATGCATAACCTCGATCTCCCTGAGAATATTACTCAAATTGTTGATAATTATCATTTCATTAATATTAATGATTTACTTATTTGGGATCCTACGCACAATGGGATTCTTAAATACAAAGGATATTATATGTACCTTTTCAACAATGTTGACAATAATCACCCCTGGCTAGATAAATTCAACAAAGCCTGGATAAAACCCTCAAGATTTAATTTAGTCTGGCGGATTTCCCATCAATGAATACCCACAGATAATTTCCTTTAAACTTTCTGGATTACTCTTTGTTCTAAATGTCATATGTGAAATCAACATAGAGAGGATATTAATCATCTCTTTATCTCCTGTGACACGGAAACCGCTCTCTGGCATTATATTCTTGACATTTTTTAGTGCAGTTGGCTGCTTTTTGATACCATCAACATGCAGATTCAGAGTTTCTTGGAGTTGTCTACGTCTCAGCAAATCAAAAACCTTTTGGTTGCAGCTTTCAGAAAACTTATTCATATTATCTGGTATGGTATAAATGAAATAATTTTCCGCAAATAATTCTTTTACCATTAATGCAGGAAAAATGAGAATCATCATGGCTATTCGTGAAGCGTCTTCTATCCAAAAAGCTCACTGCCACAATTCTGTCCGTGACTTTGGGATCCTTAGAAGTGTTGGGGTGGAGGGGATCTACCCTCGCCACCATCTACTCTTGACATGTTTTGCCTCCCTCCCCCTCCGGGATGGATTATAATCAATGTGGATGAAGCCTCCAAAGGCAATCTAGGACCAACGGGTTGTGGTGACATCTTCATAAATCACCTGGACCGGGTCCTTGGATGCTTCTATGGCTCTTGCGGTTCTTCTTCCACTTTGGAAGCTGAGATGATGGGCTTTCCAATCTTTTAGTTAGTCATGACTTACATTGGATGGATGATCTACCTTCTGAATTAATACATTTTTATGCTTAGTATTTCAGCAAATTTCATTACTTTAGACTTGTGTAACCACCATTTTTTATCAGTAAAATTTTTCTACCATTTAAAATAAAAAAATAGCTGGTGATAGCCTGATCTGAGGACAATATCTGCTAACCATGTTTGTCCCTTTAAACTGATCAATTTTGTCATTGATCCTCAGTATTGGATACCTATTCTTCACAGATTCCTGGTTCATGTTCCGATAATCCATACATAACATCAATCCCCATTTCTCCTTCTTGTCAAACAAAACTAGGGCTTCCCAAGGTGAAACAATGGGTCTCATTAAGCCATTCTACTAAAAGTCATCCAATTGTAACATCAACTCAAGATTATTTATGGGATTTATTAAATATGCAGGTGTAGATATCAGTGTCTTTCCAAGATATAGATTATTGTATATATGTATCTCTCTAGAGGGAAGAAAGACTAGATCATCTTTAGGAAAGGTTTCCCCATACTATGCTACCATGATAGGATTCTAGGGAAACATAACAGCCACTATAATAAGGGTCAAGATAGCTAATTGATGAGAAATGTCTTGAACCCTCTAATAAGTGAGTCCATAATATTCTTACCAAATATCATATTCACCAAAAAACAAAAAATTGTTTCCATCACTATGGAAAAAATACACAAATATCCTAAAACAGTCTACAGGATAAATAATAGTGGATGAACAGTCCATACCAAGAATGACTTTATAAGGACTCAATGATGCTACCAATAGTTCCCAACGGGTACTCTCACCTCCAAGAGTCAGGTCACACTATTATCACCTGTGTGTGATCATTGAGTATCCTCAAGGAGAAGTATCCATGCATAAGGTTCAATTCAATGGTTCAACTGGAACCTCCAGGTATTAAACAAGATTCGTGAAAAGAAAATAACGAAAACCAAATTTATCAATCAAAACTACCATCAAGGTGGAAAGGAAATAGATCATAACTCAAATAATTCCTAGATTCATGGGGAAATTTTCCTTTATAGCCTGAATCTTGTCACATCCCATCCCACCATCACTAGGAGCCTAGCATAGACCACCTTTTGGTGTGGGTCATTATAGTTTGAACCTCTAAGAAACACCTCATGCCTTTCCATCCCATCTACCGCGTATGCTGCCGTATGGACCACCCTGATTCTCCCTCTATCTCAATCATGGAGGTCCCTCAACAATATCCCAATTAGTATTGCAATGGGTTAGTCAATATCATGGATGATGTCCCTTACCATTGCAAGAGAAACAACGCTTATCCCTTTGCAATTTGAGCCCTCATGAGATCCTTACACCACTGAACATGCGTCCCGTGATCACCTCCTAATGAATTTGGCCCACATAGATACTCGTGAATTCCATTAGATACCTCCTATAGAGGGCTTAGCTATCAGGTTCCCAATGATAGAAATATAGATGGGTGTCTACTCTTCCAGAAAAATTTCTACTAACAGGGCTTGGTCAGTTACCCTAGAATAGGTAGAAATACTAAGGTATACCACTAATTACATGATGTCCTAGTAAAAGACCTATTAAAAAGACTAAGACCTTATGAAATGGTCTAATACCATATCCAAATCGTTGCATGATATATATTTAAACATCGAGGAATACTCTACCACAGTCATTATGACCTACTGTAGATGCAGAAGGTACTATATTTATATCAATCGCAATGTGTCCTGATAGAACTCCCCCCTAAAGAGATGCTCGATGTATGCCCCATAAAGAATTGTCCCATCATGTGACTGGGTCACCAATCTCTACCGTTACTCTACAGATCCCCATAGAAGACTCACAATAAGGACTACCAACTGGTCGACAAGCCTCTCCACATGGAGAAAGACATGGGAGACTACCTCTCGCCTATCCTTATCCATATATTAGTCTGGCTCACCCCAAAACCTAGGATTTTTCTTCCCCTGACTCTTATTTAACATACTTAGATTAGTGTATCATCAATTGGTAGTGCTGGTAGTAGCTACTGCTCGACGGGTTGTGGTATAGATGGTAAACCACTCAGTGGTTCAATATCTGGTTTATTCCCCAATATTAATGCCTTGTCAATGAGTTGATCATCCTCATTATCACACAATGGAATCATGGATGGATGTCTACGTGGAGTCCTACAAAAATTAAACGAGATATACCAGTCCCAAAATAGAATATTTGGGCAGTGTACATAAGAAGGATGTGGAAAACACAACCATTACTATATGATTATTGTACAATTGGTTTTCCCTATAACCAGTGTTCTTAAGTATCGAGTTGAGAAAGAGGTGACCAAAGTCCTTATGTATGCATACATCAGCCGCCACACCAACATTGGAGTCCCTGTCTCAAAAGTCGAACCTAAAACACATAACACAGTTTCCCCAAAACAAACTCAAAGAATCAGGGACCTAATGTAGTGTTGTACCCTTTGATACCACTCTATCACAACCAGACCCACTGGGGTCTAACCCGTGACAACCCCATATCCTCCTACAATAGTTCAGGGGCTGGCGACCAACAATAAGTAGGCATATACTAAAATTGGGAGGCATTAAACAAATGTACCTGTACACACAAACACACATCCCTGAACCCATACAATGATGAAATTTAAAAAAAATAAAAGAATAAATGCATGCATCTATGATCCCAAAACAAAGTACGAAAGTAATATTACTCTAAAAATAAAAGGAGAAAAAAAGCCCAACCAAAAACTGTAAATATTTGATCCTATTCTAAGGGAGATGACTAAGTAAAAACGTATGATCCTTGTAAACACCTCAGTTTTTAACACTCCAGATATGCTCATCCCAATCCCTTTCCTTCCAAGACACTATCAAAAGGGTAATTGTATCCATAAGACATGACATGTGTTGGAAAATCCCATGTTGGGGTTAGTAAAAAAATACATAGTAGGAAACCTAAAAAACACTAAAAAAGAAGAACCAACTATATTAATCTCAACACAAGATATACAATCTATGTATAATAGAACCAATATAGAAAGTAGACATAATCCAGATGGCCACCACTCCACTAGGCATTCATAACCCACTGTGGGCCACAAGATTCTGCTCAAACCACAAACATTCAAGTAGAACTCACTCATTGAGCCATGCTATAATTGAAGATACACATTGAATAGGTATAGCTCATTTCTTCATCACCCAAAGAGAACACATTGATAAAAAACTATGATTCACATAGAGGGTGTAACGCCCAAAACCAATGGGAGATACAAGAAACCCAATCAAGATCAACACACTACATTGGGTATCATATTAAAATGATTCCAAAAACCCTACGGATGCTGAATTATAGCTATAGTGTCAATACCCTATGTAGGGAGGACACACTGATTCCACAAACTCCAACTAGGGATGATAGATGATCACACTCCAGTCTTGGGAATGAACACCACAACTCTCTCTATAACCCAATCCTATAGAGGGGATCAGAATCCAATGATTTGGATGTAATGAGGAAATGAACCCTCAAGGAAAAGACCATGGGAATTAACTCAACCTATAATATTTTAAATTCAGATGAAGAAAAGACTCAACCACTCTTGATAGGAGTATAATGTATGTCCTAGGGGGTACAAAGTTTTTCAAGTTATCCCAAGTATTTCCTATATTCAAGAACATCTGACAGATTGTATTATCCATATAAACTACATGTAGGATAAGTAAATGGTGTGAAGAGATACATGGTTCTATGCCTGTGTCATTTTCCTATGTCTGTGTACCGAAGCTTTGTCAGTGTATGCCAGGTTTTATCTATTTCTAAATACACAACGTTCCATCTGGGAGTTTAATGATACTTGTGTCCATGTTCTCTTGGATGCACATGACGAGAAAACTAGGGAGGGTCACATGCCATGTGATAGGGTTCCCAAGTCATGTGATCATCATCTCCTACCCTAAACCCTATCCAACGCTTAATGGGGGCCACATAGTGTGTATTATCGAGATACAAATTATGGGTAATGGAATTTTCAAAAATCCCTCTTTCTTCCTCCCACTCATGCCTACATTTCCATTATCTTCAAGTATAGCTTTAATAAAGCCAAAAAAATTGATCGGCTAAAAATGAGCCTCATCGTCAACAAGAAACACACTCTATCCATCAAATCTTAATGGTGACCAAAGGTGTTCATCTTTTTTATTTTCCATATCAAAAGCTAGAAAATAATGGGTTTAAAAACTACTTTGATCTATCATCCACAATCACCATCACACCTCTATTACATTGTATAGAGTCTGAATCTACATTTTTGGATCATTGCACCAAGAATCATATGTGCAATGATCAACTTGACGGTAGGGAATCGAATTACGGAACAAGGGTTTGCCTATGAATAACATGAAAAGAGTGAGAAAAAGAAGAAAGAAAAACCAGGATGAATGTTCCATGACCATTGTTCACGATGGCATTGATCTATTTCTATAAGAACAATAAGTGAAGAGGTGTAATAAATGATCCAAATATCATCAATTATATCCAACTAAAATCTTCAGACGAAGTTTGGTCAATCTTTATTCATTGAATGGTTCCTCGTTCACATGAGATTGATATTACGATGAATTTCAAAAAACAAAACACCCTATCATGATTTTGGATCGATCATGGATGTCAAACAGTTGTGTTTTCATCTTTGACAAGATCCTAATAATCCGCTAGCGTGACAATCCATGATCCAATCATGAACTATTGAAGTATGCCTAGAATCCTATCATCAAATGGTGTCTATGTCTTTAGAGTTTAGCAGATAACACCTGGAAAACTTCCTTATCTAGAAACATAAAAGGGGATCAGGTTTATGTGCTAATGAAATTGAAATGAATTCTTATGATTAATTTATTTTATTAATTTCACTCCTAGAGAACTTTTTTACAAACTACCCACACCAAGAAATGTTAGGTCGTTCCTAGAGAAAACCTAAAGTTATGAACTCAAGCATGCCCTTATACTTATAATTAATAATCCTTTTAGAAGTTATTTCAATTTTTTTGGGAAACCACACATTCTTTATATTAAAAAAATTTATATTTTCAAACATTTATTCTGGGGACACTGGGCCTGGGAATTTCACACCATCTCAACACCTAGTTTGGAAAAAAATCTATATATTTTCTAAAAAAATACATGTAAAATCATAAACATTAATTGGTATTCATTATCTAAATTATAATTAAATATTTCATACTAAATACTCATATTAATCATATATAGGTAGATAAACATTATTATCTTATAAAATTACCTACCATAACTTTCTCAATCCACACCAAAACATCTGAAACATTTTCAAATGTTCTCCAAAGCATTTTAGAATAACTCTAATGCCTCTAAAATGACATTGAAATGAAATAAAACGAATATTTTATAGTTTTTTAGACTTTTTAAATATCTAAGATATCTCCCACTATATCGTTACAATCAATTACTTTCATAGAAATAGACTTTCAGTACCCCCCTGAGGAAAATTTAATTTTATGATATTATTATTATTATAAACCATAATAAATTTCCCATTTTTCTTAACACATTTTTAACTAGTTGGAGTTATCCACCACACCACATAATTTTTTTTCAATTTATAGGGATAAATTTCATGGGGATTAATATAGAAATATAATTTCATATTAATTATGTTACATTAATCTGAATCTAAATTTTCAAATTCAATAAAACCTTAATTTTTTGGGTGATAATCAGTTATCATAATAACATGAATCCCAATAAAAGGGAGAAACTATTTAGAAAACTCATGGATCCTAAAACCATACTATAAAATCATTGAAATAAATTGCAGAGAAAACATCATCACATCATCAACTCATAAACCGTGTATTTATAAAAATAATTAACAAGAGACCCATTAAATTGATGGTAAAAACATATTATACATTATATTATGTCCTTATTATAAATAATTTTAATGAAATCAAACAATCAACGATATAATAAATAATTATACGTATCTTATACCATATTATCATCTACTGGATATTTGGAAAAAAATATATAAAATTGAAGAACATAAAATTAATTATTTATCCTTCTCCATGGATATATTATTATTGAAAATATCTAAATAGTAGTTTAATGAATCGGATCAGTTTATATATAAACTTATAATATGGTTTAATGATATTTTTAAAAGGATTTATCAGATCTCCATGAGATATTTTTATCATATATTAATAGAGAAGGATAAGAAAAGTGCTATAATCCTAGACTGATCATACATATTAGGATTCTAAAAAAATTATTATTATTTATAATATTATTATATATTACTCCTTTGATAATATAATCATGAGTTTAATTACAATGAATTTTATGAGAAGTCCATTAATTATAAATTTTTTAATGTAAACTAAATTATTCATAAAAACCATTAGATATAATTTATTTCAATTAAACAATATCTATGATGCACAATAACTCTTTTAAGAACCATCATAGGATTTACATACCATATTTTCAATACCATAAATGAGGGAGTTGAACTGAAATAATTAGGGGAGAACTTATATAACAAGTTTAATTGTTCATGTCTCTCCCTGAAATATATCAATTAAAGATTATGTTACATCAATTGATATTTCTATTTTATAGGCTACACATTGGTTCTTTAACTCCAGATATATCTTTTAATATCACACAAGAACTAAGATTTCATATTATTTACCCATGTTTCACATTATGAAACATTATATATAAAAGGTTATGAAATCCTACCCAAATCCTATAAAAATAGTTTTGAAAATTATTGTGAGTAATCTATCAAAAAACTATTTTTTAATAAACATTACAATGGATAAATCGTGATTTATTGAATATTTTAGTTATCTAGATGTTTAAATTTAATATTTAACGAGATTTTGAATCCACAATACCTATCTATTATAAACCAACAGAACCTAGAAAAGTATAAAATCTACATAATTTATAATGGTATACATTGTAATATTCATTAATAACTTGTATCTCCAAAAAAATGCTCACCATATATATCAAATAAATTATGAATATGAATATAAAACTTTTTCTAAAAACACATGTCACAACCATATATCATGGAATATTGGAATATCTAATATCCTTATTCAAAACAAATTTACACATTATGTATATACTATAAGAGACTAATAAATACATCAAATTTCATTCATCTTATTATATACATCACATGTAATTCATTAACATAGATGAGTACATCACATTCCACTGAATTAGGTTTCTCTATATACTTCCAAAGACAAATCTCATCAATAAGTTGAATATAATACCTACCATATTAGTGGTAAAAAACTATATTGGTTAGAAAAAAGTATTACATCATAAAAAACATATATAATAAATCCCTCTTTAACTAACCCTTATATATTTTGATATAAATATTTTCTCCTTCCTAAAAAATTATCTATTAATATAATAATATAATACAACAGTATCATTTAGTTTTCTATCACTATGGATTTTATTCCATCATTGTTCATTTTATAACATTTTTATTTTTATTTTGAAAAAAATAATGAAAATGTTGTATTTAGTTTTTTATGATTTATTAAAAATATTAATCAAAATACACAAACGTGGAAGTATTAATTAAATAAGATAATAGTTGATCCATAAAATATTTCATAATAAAATTCTATCATAGTTTAACAAGTTAAAGATATTTAATAGTATTTTTAGTCTTTGAATAAAATATATTCACACAAATTCATCACTTCTAAATTATTATATAGTGGATAATCAATACATTATAATCATAGTGTAATTAACCTTAATTTTCTTTTGTGAACAAGATGAACCATTTGATATTTTATATTTGATTCAATGATACCATAGATCTTACTAACTTCTAATAACCCAATTAATTTATGTATTCCTCAAAGAAATGAACTTTGAATTCATTCTAAAATACATTACTCTGGTTTTATGTCATTTATCCACTATGTTTATTTATTTGAACACATATGATACAAAAAAAGGAAAAGAAAAATAATTAAGAAATAGTGTACAAAAAATATCTATTAAATATTTATTTATAATAAATGATATATCCATTATAACATTATTAATAAATGGTAAACATAGAAATGAATAAAAATAAATATAACTATGATTAAGGAATCAATATTATTTTTTGTACTACCTTATTCAATAAAATGACATAGTTGTTTGTGTCTCAATTTATAGAGTTACCCAAGGAATCAAAATAAAAAGTAGATTAATTACAATCATCAGTATATATATATATATATATTATTCATTTATCATGATTTCAATAATTTTATCATTTACATATTTATGACATTACAGTACTTCTTCTTAGTGTCACTAAAAACCATATTTCTAGAGGAAATATCATAAAATTAATGATCATGATACCAATCAATAATTCTATCCGGTTTAATTTCATTATTTTCATAATCAATATTATTATAGAAAAATCAAATACATATTTATCAGAAATTAATGTGAGATAAATGATGATTTTTTAAAATTTAATAAAAATGATATGTATTACTATTCCTAAACATTCTAAAATAAATCCAAATATAACTATATTGTCCTCAAAATCTCATTACATATAAATTATAAATACTAGATTTTTTGGGGAAGGACTCATTGTGCTCAAAATAATGTTAGGATGAAAGGTAACAACATATAATTATTAACAAATCCATTCCAAGATTTTTTTCTTACAATATCATGTTTTTAATTTAATATATGGTTTAGGTTTCTTATTGTTGATTTAAATCATGGTTTTATTGAATAATGTTTTATCTTCATCAAGTCTCCATGAGGATTGAAAACATATTATTGTTTCGGATTTCATGAAATTAATTGTAAAAAAATTACATATTTTATATAAAATCATATAGATTTTTTTTATATTTACTAAAAATAATATGATTAAATTGTATCATTTTTTATCAGCTCACTTAATATACTATGACATAGTTTTTGGGAGAGGCGCCATAGTTACCCATCATACAATTAATTGGATAAAAAAACAATGTCATATTGGATTAAACATCATCTTTTGGTTTTGATAAACTATGGAATTAAACATTAAAAATTAGTTATATATAATGAGATTTAGATTTTAGTCATCATAGTTTTTAGATCATTGTGGAATGGCTTGTAATCCACCATGGTTAGGGAAAATATTTTTTATTTTTGTAAAAAAAATTATTTATAACATTTAGTTATTCTATACCTTATATTTTTTTATTATCACCTATTGGCTACCCATTATGAAATATAGGGTGCACAAAGTGATTTTAAGATTCTATTGTGCGATATAATGACCATATCTTGTAGTGGTAAAATCAAATCATGTAAAAGGTTCTTTTTTTCTAACCAATTTTAGTTTTCCAATGTTCTTTTTTTCATTCTTGAGGATTATGGATATACATAATTATATTGATATATTATATGATGGATTGAATTTTTATTATTTCCGATTTAGAGAATGTCCTTGGTAGTTAGAGAATTATAAATTGTTCTTGGATAACATGATGATTCAAGGATTAATTTATATTTTTTGATTTAAGAACTCTATATTAGTATATTTTATTGTTGACATATAATAATTACTATTTTTATTAATTATATATAATTTTATTATAGAATAATTATATAAATGAAATTATTTTCCAAGATGGTTTTAAAATTTTTATTATATTTTTTACATTAACAGTATATTCATATTATTTTAATACAAATTATTATAATTTATATATGAAAGAGATTAGTCTGAATTAATTTTCTAATAAGGGAAATAGGTAGTAACGTTTCAACTACTATATTCTCATGATTAATTATAACTTTGATATGGATATTAGATTGAATGATGTGGAATAATTATATTATTAAAAATTTTAAAATATTGAATAAATATATGAAAATTTGTATGATTGCTTGATGTAAATAAATTTCTGGGGTGGACTATTAAAATTAATATTATTTTTGATCCCTTAAATTCCATTTTATAGTTAGAAATAGTTGAGGTATTTTTGGAAAATGTTGAATTATGTGATGAGATGCAATAAATGTGATGTTTACAGTATATTGAACATTGGATATGATTTTTTTTGTAATTATATATCATGTTATATTTTATTATTTTAGTAATGAATGTAATTTCATTAACAAATGATATACAATTCCATCTGATTCAGGTAACCCAGTTGATACCTTTATGAATAAGGTTATTGATTGTTCCCCCATAATAAAGAATATTATTGAAATGAATAATTTAATTCCCCCATTTAAGCTCTCTCTTCTAAACATTGACATGGTCAACAATATGTATATGATAAGTTTTTGATCTATATGTGGTTATGTTATATTGAGGGTGTTGGTGTATAATGATGTGTTATATGAAATAATAATGGGTAAACATTTAGGGAGATGTTATATTATGATTGACATGATTGAAGATTAGTGGGAAACCGGGTATAGGGTAGCTCTTGTTGGTTAGGGTGTGATAACATTTTTTCCAGGTTATGTGTTGGGATTTACAAATATTGTCTTCCAAAATGACACCTAAAAGATGTATATAGAGACTTTTTCACCTGCATAATGGTTTTATTGATTTTTTTCATTCCTATAAAAAATAATAGTCTTGTTCATATTTTATAATTATGAAGAAAGAACCTTTCGACACATTCAACTACAGAGAATCCATATTTCAAAAGATTATTGAAAATTTATATTCATGGTATTTTTGTTTCTATATGTGAATATGTCATCCTTAAACCAGAAAATTGTGTTGGAATGTAGAAATGAAGGAATGTATTATGTGTCCCCATTGTCTATGAATAAGAACCTAGGCATCTTGAACTTCTAATGGGAATTAATTATACAAAAAATATAAATATATGGTAATGAAATATGACATATATAATAAAAACTGAACATTACCAGGTAGAGTAAATAAATTATAAGATAAAATGAGTATAATTAAAATATTTTCCAAAAAATATGGTTATAAAAAATTACTAAAAATAATAAAAAAAAACCCATATCTGTGTGATCTATGTCACTATAAAATTCCAACACCTCTTTTACATTGATACCTTCTTTCTTCACGAGGGTCTATGTCATTTCCTATGAAAGATAAAAAATATATATCTACATACAACTAATTGAATGTGTATAGTGCTATAAAACTATCATATTATAATAATAAAATTTATTTCATAAGTATTATTTATATGATAAATCCTTTAGTGAACATAAAGGAATGAAAATTATTTTGATTTTTTATATCAAAAAATGATAAATTACCCCCTTAATATAGTATGTAATTACTTTCCTAGTAATCTCATTTTCTATGAAAATTTAATGTAAAAGTTATCCATTGAAAATTTATTAATTTTTACAATGGATTTAACAATTTTCATATATTCAAATAATGAACATGAATCCATTAAACTAGGATGATAAAAATGGAAAATAAGAAGAAGGATAAAATATGATGATTGTAACTAGAATCCTCACACCTCAATGAATGATCTTGACTAATATGAATGTTATGTTAATGGTATAATAATCATGAATTAATATAGAGGAAATCCCAGGATGTGAACCCCCTCAGAGTTTTCATGAATCCCATAGATTTGATAGATTTTTTATATTATAATCTTGCTATAAAAATAATGCAATGAATATCCTTCCAATCCAAATTACAAACCCCTTTGATATACCCCATTATCTTATGTGGTATTCTTATACCAGTGATACATATTTCAAAAAAAAACAATCACCTAACAATAATTAAATCATAATTTAACAATCCATGTTTTGAAATCATTTTTCATCAAATAAACTACATTCTTAGAAATAATTTTCTACTAAAATACATAATTCATTGAAATAATTTTTTATCTAACACACCTCATGACTTGATAGAACATTTCATAAAAATACCACATGATTTTAATTGACCATCCATCAAAATAAAACACACATTCAAATAACCTCATATTAAAATAAAAAATTATTTTAAACCACCTTCAATAAAAACAAAACATTATTTGAAATCATTTGTACGTATCAATGTAAAGGTATTGATCCATTTCATACAAATAAAAAACCTGAATATTTTAGTAAGTTATAAATTATTACAATTAACTTATTTAGAAAACTGAATTGACATGTGGAGAATATATTTTTCTATAAAACAAACACTTATTACAAAGCAACCCAAATAAAAAAACATGAAATTTAAACACCCACATAGGATTCACAATCAATGAAAAATTGATGGATCAAGGAGAAAACAAAGAACACTAAACCAATTATTACCATATAAGAATCACTAATTGAAAAAATAAAAATATAATCAAAATATAAATGAAAAACTTACCATGAATATTCCAAATGAACAAGAAATGATAAATGTTTATCTAGAACAAATCAAAATTCCCATATGTATCTATAGGAAACCCTATTATATCTGGTCAAAACCCAAAAAAAATATCATCAATAAACCCGATCAAAATGTTGATTCTAGGAGAAAATGATATATCTTGATGAATAAGAATAAAAAGTAATGAATGAGCATATTTTGTAGGTTTTCTAGATCTATTACTCTAAGATCCAATCAATTATCATTTTTGAATATGTTAAATATCAGGGGACTCTAATAGGTGTCTCCTTGGTCAAAAAAAATTAAAATACTTAGAAAGTGGAATAACATCTGGGTATCTAAAAAACAAAATTCATATTAATAAATTAATGTAACAAAAATTTTCCACACGATTTAAAAAATATTTCACCTCCTCTTGTCTATTGGATGAGAAACATTTTGGGTCACCCTGTTTGTAAAACCATGCACTAACCATTTGAAATTCCTCTAAACCGTGATCAATTGTTTGAGTAGAATTCCAAAATATTTTTCCTAACTAACTCCCAATAAGAAACACTTCTCTAGGACATCAAACAAGAAAGTTTTTTTGGGATGACTCATACAATTTTCTCTAACTATAAAAAATCATTCACAGGATTGAAATAACTATAAAATTTTATTAAGAACTCCAAGAACAAACTAATGATGTATAAAAACTGAAACATAGTAAAATAAAATGAAATTAAGATCATGATATCAATATCAGGATGTGACAGTTCTCCATACCATATTTATTTCTACCATAATAATTATATGTCAATATTGGATTATCCAACAAAAAGATTTAATAACAATATTACCTAATTATAGAAGACCAATAATAATGAGAGAACATTATTTTACAATATAACACATACAGTAATTGAATAGAAATACCTAGAAATATATTCTCCTAGGAATCATAAAAATTAAATAGTAATTAAAAAATTGATATATGTAGTTTAAATATAAAGGTATTCTTAGTTAAATGATGAGACATATTGGGATGATACTTTTTGAGATGATATTTTTGTAATAATTAAGTGATATAATTAAAATTAAATAGAAACTAAAACTGATAGGCCACATTTCCTATCATCATAGTGATCCCATATGTTACCATGTATCTTGAAATAATTTTCCTTATATCCCAAGATGATGGTGGCCTAACTAATTTGAGACATTCATGAAAACCTAAACAAGAATAAATAATTCAATTTGAAAATTTTGATTATCAACATAATATTTATTCCAAATACAAGAATTTTTCAACAATTGACATATAATGAAAACCATTTTTGATGTCTTCTTGAAAATAAATATTCAATATAAAGAGTCTTCACCCACCTTAATCGAAAAGATATTTTATTGGAATGCATATCCACAGAGAGTATTAATGATATATATTTTAATTGAATTATAATAATTATTTTTTAATTTAAAATAAACTAGTATAACATATTTTTTGAAAGAACATCAAATTCCCATGAATCAAGAACATAACATATTCTCTAATGCCGTTAAAGAATTATATTCCATTTTGTCTATTAGTGGATGATAAGGAAAGAGTAAAATGAATTTAAAACCCATAACCTTAAACTAAGGATCATTTTATTATAATAGATCATATACCTCGTACTCATATGAACAAAATAAACTACGAAATTCTCTTTAACATGGAAATTTCTTCATCACATAAGATGGTGCATGACTAATGTCAGTTCATGTTTACGAGGTATAAATATTATCATGAGGCTAATTCTAATGAGTTCCATATTCAGCTATAGGATATAAATACATTATAACACTCCCCATTCCTACACAACATATATAAAATTAAACAATGAATCAATCACTTAACTTTGGTAAAAATATGATTTAGTTTTTGTTGGAAGTGACCTAGACATAATTCTATTTAGAGGACCTTGACCCTTTCTTCTGCTAGGTCAGTTGGGAAGTCCTTAATAAGGCAGGGTCCCTTATCATCGACAAGCCTCAATATGAACTTTCTCTTTAAAAAACGTACTCTTCTATATAGAGTTGAAGACATATTCTTTTTTTGGTAAATATTTCAATAAATCAATGGATATCTAATACTATGTATCTAATAATATTTTCACTTCAGTTATGGAATGAGGCATCAGTGGTGAAAGTTGTTTCAACAAATAACATATAATTCATCGATATGATTCTCCAAAAACACATTATTCTTAAAATATAAATGATGATTTTTTGGTAATCACGTGAAAATAATAATTAATGTTCTTACTGTCTATGGAGACAACTTATTCTGAAACCAAATTTCCTAATATCAAAAAGTCAAAAATTAAAAAAAATTAAAATTTATAATTTTAATGATAATATAGTAGTCCTTCAATGTTCAAAAAAATATCACATAAAGATCATGTTCATCCTCAATCCCCGAATAAACCTAAATATCATCCTTGAACAAAGAAATACTGGAATCAAGGCCCTAGTGGATTATTTAGTTTATCAAGTACATGAAGACTGTATGTGTGTTACTCTTCCCAAACAAAATCACCATATTCTAAATGTGCCACTACCTACACATAAATTCAGTTTTTAGAATATCTAATTCCATAAATCAAATATAGTGGTATCTACAATTAATAAAATTAAAAAACCATTATGTTCCATTTAGATGGCTAATAAATTCATTAATATGGTTAAAATGGTACTTATTCGTCTTCTAGGTTCAAATCAATTATGAATTATAACTCTCTTTATATAGGAAGAATATAAATTTTTTCTAGAAATACATTGGAATTTTTTTTCCACACCATGTGATAATCCCAAAAAGTCTGATCACCTTTATGATTAATGGATAACGGGGATATCAGTCATAAATGATATGTTATAGGATGTACTTTTTGAGAGAGACCCAAGATCCTAGTCACTCTAAAATATTCATGATCTCTAATTAGTGGTAATAAGAGACACATACTATTGAGAATATTAATTTTGTCATTATTTTTTATCATGAAATCCATTCTGATAATAACATTAATTAATTTTATATTTATAACCATCAAATACCAAACCAATTAACTTTAAATATGTGGAAAGAACATGTTGGAAATTGTAAACCCTTCCCTATCATCATCTCAAGATTCATCACTCTCTCGCAGAACTAAGGTATGAGTTCTATTGGTTGTTTGGAATGATTTAAAAAATGGGTTAACATGAATTTGTGGGATGAAATATTATTAAATAAAGAATTATCTATAGTAAAATAGATAATTATAGTAACTATAACTTTTGAATGAACTAAATATAATTCCAATAAATAATATTTTACCACACCTAACTACTTCGTTATAGAGGCATGTATCTATAACCCTATTCACATTGATTCATTCATCTACACTATAAATAATTTATGGGTCAAATAAACTATGATATAAAAAGTAATAAAATGAGATTTATAGAATTTATTGAGATTTCATTGGAAGATAAATGAGTAGAAAACATACAGACTAAAGGGAAAACATTTGTTATATTTGATGTTTTTCCAAACTAGAAGAAAGCCAATGGAACACCACCAGTTGTTAATGAAGGTGTGAAGTGAGCTAACTATTAAGATAAAATACCACCTCCGTTTCATATTCTGATACATTAAATATTTTTTCCATTTTTTCTTTTGATAGTACCAATTTATTGTAGAAGAATCCCATCAATTCCCAATATTTTTTCCTAGGTAGTCTCCTCCATCTAGACCCTTTTAAACACCACATAAAAGGAGGTAGGATTCATCATGTAAAAATGATAATGAATATCTATTCACAATAACATATAAAACATATGTGACATTAACATATTATTTTGATTCCAACTTAAGTAAAATGGAAAAATATGAAATATATTTATCATACTTATTCACATTCTGATCAACATTCTTGAAGGTGAGTAACTCCATATATTTTTCCATCATCATTGATTCATGATAAAAATACTATAATAATTTTTTCCTTAGATATTTACACTCTAATTTTTAATGCTAAAATTCCTAAACTACTACATCCCACCCTATCGAGCATGGGCCCTCAATATTATAGGAATATCACTTTACATTATTAGAATAATAAATTTCCTTGTTGTAAAAAAATATTTTCAATGCTTCTGAACTGGTCATCTAAATACTATGGATCATTTCAAAATTTTATGGAGATATTTTCTAGAAATAAAATTATTAAGCTCAATAATTTCCTTTACTAGTTATGGTTGTCACAACTCTAGAATAATCTAATGATAGATTTTATTCCATGTAATTTATTGGTTACACATCTTTTTTTAATATGATTTTGATCGACCATATGGTTCCCTCCTTGAAAAAAAATATATAAAACCCTCCCAAGGAACAATGCAGTGTTTCTTGGGGTCATGTTTCTATATCAATTAAATTAATTACACCATCAAATGAAAACAGAAATCCCATTTTTCGTCAATATTACATAATCATGTAAGTGAGATAAAATTGAAAATAAATATGAGTCCCACATTTCACAAAATTCTTTATTAACATATGGATTTTTGTGATGAGTATTTTCCATAATCTCACACTTAAAATACAAATTAATTATCATAATTACTACCTCATATCTACTAAAACATATCATAAAAATTAAAATGGATCACAAAATCAAATCCCATTTAATAATTTTTTTCATTACTAGACCTAGGAAATCTATAATCTGAATACCTAAGATAGCCTGTGTAAACGTCCAAAGGTTGTTCCTAATCATAACGGTCTAAAAATAATCACCTGGGTATCAAGATAGCATTTAGATTGAATTTTTCAAATAAATATAAAACCAAGTGAAACAAAAAAAATCCTATAAAAATAAAAGTAAACATATCATTATAGAGTCAAAATGAGGAATGCTAAAATGAGTAGAATTGAATTAATCTTCCTACTCAAATATGGTAAAACCATGTACTAAAAAAATTGGCAACCCATCTCTATGAGAACCATGTTTCCACCAAACACTCACAAAACACTAACATAGATACCTACAACCTCTATGAGTCACATTCCCATGGGTCCACTTGGGAGTTCGGTTTAAGGATGACATGGTTTAGGATGTGAAATTTTGAATGGAACATGTACTTTATGAAGGATGTGAGAATTATTAAAAAAATTATTTCAATATTATGGTTTTTAGGAATCCAACGATTAAATTGAATGTTTTTTAAGGATATTACTAATTATTATTTATGTTTTTGTAAATGTTGTGTAAGGTTCATTAAGTAGCTATGTAAGGTGGGATTTCAAAATTCATGAGGATGTTGATAAAGAGATTCCAAATTTTCTTCCTTGGTTAAAGTAGGGATATCTTAAATATTTTTGAATATGGAGAAACATGAATTAAATTCTATATGTTTCTATTTTTTCTATAAAATTATGAGTTGTGGAAACTAATTTGATGTTCTTTGAATGAGAACTAATGTTCTACAACCCTAATGTTTTATATGATGGGATTGGGAGAGAGTTTACACAAAAATTAGTTTGAATTGAATCTCATCCTATGGTTTTCATTAGTATAGAAAGATTACTTATGGAAGAAGTCACTGGAGACATTTATAAAAGGTTATTATTGTATATTTTACTGATTTAGTCCCCTCTAACAGTGGTCGGGTATGATTTTTGAAGGGGGTTCTATTATAACTCATTGAATCTATTAATATAGTTAAATTTTATCCCCCCATAGAGAACCAATAATGTTCAATCCATGTAAATTATACGGGTTATTCTTGTTCTACTAAATTCATGAATTTTGTATTTCATTTTTATTGAATTAGATGATACTTTAAAATTCCTTGAAGTTGGTTTAATCTGAGTGAAGCATAGGTCAATATCATGGATAGGGTTTTGGGTTTTATATATTGAGAAAGTTTATCCTTATGTGGTGTGGTGTGACATTTTATACCATTCTAGGTTCATTGTTTCATATATTTAATCTAGAATATAACTTCTATTTATTTGTGTTTAATTGATATGACCCATTCATTAAATTTCACTTGATATTATATGGGATGTATTTGATATGGATTTATTATATAGAGTGATATTCCCCGTGATATATTATTTGAATTTCTATTATATTTTTGTGACCTGAATCCTAAATTTTTTAAGATATATGTTTTAGAGAACTCATGACTTATTTATCAATTTTTGGTAGAGCCAAAGTAATGTGTTTTTTATCTCTATTGGGTGATTTTTTTAGTAATTATGATCATTTATTTTACTATTTTTTGGAAAAATTAACTGTTAATATTATAAGGGAGTAATGATTATGGTTATATTTAAAATTATTCATGATATTAGGTTTCTTGAAGAGTTTACATCATTCATACATATATATTTTTAAAGAAATTATTTTTATGATAGCATAATAGAGATGAAACATGGATCATATATGAAAATGTAACACCTAGTGACTTTTCAATAAATTTATTTTAGAAATAAATTCAATATATTTAATTTCTGGTGGAAGAGAAAACCATGAGATTTTTATGTTTGATAGAATAATCAATATAGAACATTGATCTTGAAAGACTGATGATATATATAAGAATTAAAACACAAAAAATAATTAGTAGGGTTTGAATTGTATTGAATACACTCTAATATAATTTTCATCATTTGAATCAGAATTTCAAAATTAATATTGGTTTAGATTTTTTTCTTTTTTAAAAAATATTAATTTTTCAGGGAATAGTGATAAATACATATTTTTTACAATAATTATTTATTCTCTATAAATTAATTAATGTAACATTACAATTATTTTTTAATGTTAATTAATTATTAATTCTTTATGTTTGATAAACTTAATTTATTTTTTTATCAACATTATATTGGACTTTATTATATGTTTATTTTTCCGTTTAACAAAGTGATTTTTTCTCAAAACACTTTACAAGTGAATAATGATTCAACAATATAATTAATTTAAAAGTGTTATTAAACCATGATGATAAAATTAACTCAGGATCCTTCATATACATGTATTTTTTTAATTTATTTAATGACCTAAAACGATATATAAATATATAAAATGGGTTAAAAAATAATCATTCAACTGTATAGTGGACTACCACCTCGTGAATTGATGACGTTCATTTTTCCAATGCATATATTCATATTTTTTTATGATGATTAATATAATGCATATATATAATATTTAAAACATATTTTAAACTATATATTAATAATATAATATACATATTTTCAATTTTAATTCTATAAGGT
Source organism: Viscum album (assembly GCA_963277665.1). Classification (NCBI taxonomy): domain Eukaryota; kingdom Viridiplantae; phylum Streptophyta; class Magnoliopsida; order Santalales; family Viscaceae; genus Viscum; species Viscum album. The sequence continues at coordinate 434,941,722 of OY728127.1, read as the reverse complement.
ATACAATGAGGTCACTCATGTGTACGGCATACGACCTCTTTTCGAAGAATTTTCACTTGTCTTTCACTAACTCTTCATAAGGAATGTTAAAATGATAAATTTGAATTTTTTTTGATATATTTGATATTTATTTTCTATTAAAGAAATATTTGACATTATATATATATAATATTATTTCATACCTTTTACTGACATAAAGAGTTTATTTTCATTCATGTGTGTGTGGAAAACCGCCTTTATAGTACAACGTGACTCTCATTTCAACACCACAAAAAATGATATATATATATATATATATAAGTATATTTAAATTTTTAAAATTTTAAATATGATATTATTATCATTTTTTAATGATAATATATTACATACCTATTTTCCACAAATACCATCTAAAAATGGAAATGTTACTCATTTGTACATATAGCCTACCCTCTCCGTGATTATAACGTAATTCAATTTTCACAACAATATTTAATGATTGGTTTTAAAAAAAATATTATGTAAAAATATATTAATTATTTCATGATTATTATTTTGGATATGATCAAGAAATATAATATTCAACAGAATAAGCACATTCTTGGTGAATTGAGATAAGAAAATAGGGAAATTTATAATGAAATATTGAAAATAATAAATTATTATTAATGATCGAGTTATAAGATATCATAATAAATTCATATATGTTACTATGAATATTAATATGGTTATTTAATAATTTAATAACATTTAAAACCCATTATATTATAGTTTAAATCACATCTAACAAAAAATAAGTGTGTGGTAATGGATTTCATAAGTCAATTTCTATTCATTGGGTTTAACATCTTGTGCATTGACTATGTAATGTTTGTATTTTTTCTGTAATTACCATTTATTATATAACATTAAAATTGTAATTTATTATGTTTAATTATATTTTATACATATAATAATTTGATTTATTAATCCCCAAATAAATTATATGGTCCATCTAATGGATTTTAGACTCAAATTTCCTTCACTGAGACCAATTTCATGTTACACACAAATCTTTTTTTATGATGTGTATATACAGCTGTAGAGAGATGTATTATTGTTAATTTTTTTATATAATGATATTTTAAGATTAATTTTAATGTTATAGTTTCTTTTAGATTATGATTAAATGTTACCAGTGCGGTAATCATTCTATGTTATAATCTCATCATCTATTTTAATGGTCAATAATTAAGTCTCCAATATCCAAATAATGTATTATAACTCTAATGAATTCTAAGGATTTTTCATATCCTCTTTTAATTCATTATATTTTTTCATTTATTAGTATCATATTTAAACAATTAGAAAAATAAAATATTTTAAAAGACATTATCTATATCTATCTCTTCTGTCAAAATATACTTTTTTGTTCCAAAATCAGGTTTTCTAAAAATATGTTCATTTTTTTGAATTATTCAAACGATTTATAAAAATAAATGTTTACCCATTTCTTAATTTTTAAAAAATATTTCACTGTATCCTTCATTTATTTTTCAAAACCATTCACATTTTGAATTTACTGAAAATATAAAAGTAAAATTTGTTTTAAAATGTAAAACAGATATGGAATTTTCCACATTAATTTAGATTCAATCATCCGTTATGAGTTTTCATGTTTTTTTCAAAGAAATTTATTTTCAAAAATGATATAAAATTTTCTTTTAAAACTATAATGGTTATTGTTTCTATGGAAATTCTTAAATAGTTTTTAAATATTTTTTTATATGATTTTGTAGTGGTTTTTAACGAAATGGATTCTTACAAAAAAAAATAAATTTTTATTGTTAAAATAGATTTTTCAAAAATGAAAATGAAATTTCCCTCCAAAATTATTGATATATATTTTAATTTTATCTAACTTAATAAATGAATAAACCCCTTATATTTACATATTTTCTCTTGGTATAGTTTTTTATGATATTATCCTCATTATTTCTGTATATGGGATAATATTATTTAATGAGATTGTTATGGAAGAATTTTAATTCCCATGGTTTAATCAAATTTAAAAGATATTGTTGTGGAAGTAGTTTATTTCCCCTTTTTATTCAAATTTAAAATAGATTTTATGGTGTATTTTTCTTCTCCATAGCTCAACCGTGTTTCAATGTGATTATTATGTAACTCGTTTCTCTTCCACAGGATAGCCACATTTCAAAAAAAATGAAATGAAACCCATTTCATTTCTATGTTTCAATAATATTATATAAAAAATTCTTTTTTCTATAATTTTTATGATGAATTACATTTTTAATTCAGTCATGTTTTGGTTCTTGGAAATTATATAATATGGGTGTCCCCACATAGTAATGGGTGAGCATGTTGTAGATTATATGATGGATTCATGCATATTGTGGTCCAATGAATTTGTTAATTATGTTTTTATCAAGAAAATTATATTAGAAGTTTACATTATAGTTGAATCCTTTTTAATTATTCTGTAAGTGTTATATAAATATGATGTTATGACATACCAATTTTTTTTTAAAATTCATGTTATAGGTTTATAATATTTTCTTGATAAATATCTCATTGATTATAATTATTGATTTTTATGAACCTCTATATTATTAAAGACTTTACCCATGTTTCCTGATAGATTATTTAGTAATTTATGGATTTGTGATATTTTCATATTTTTTAATACACTATGATTATCTTTCTATACCCTTATATTAATTTTATGTTCATTGATGAAATTAACTTGTCAATGCTAATTTTTACCCATATGAATTATTTCAACTAACCCTTATTATATTCCTTATTCCTTGGGTTATCAAGGAATTAGGTCAAAAGAAATATGTATAGAAGGTATTTAATATGGATGATGAGGATAACTTAATGTGAAATAATAAAAGGTTTGTTATGTGGGAAAAATTATTATTTAATAAAATACAAATTACTTATATTTGAGTGTGTCCTGATCTCTATAATACACAAAAACATATAGTTCTATAAATATTAATGTATTATAACTTTTACTTTTTATTTATTAATGTTTGGATGGAAAAACATATGATCATAATTATTGGTTTCAAGAATAGAAATTTAATTTTTATTATTTTAGCACAAAATCCTTGATTGTTTTTTCTGAGCTATTATATAAACTATTGAAGTTTGATTAAAAAGTTGGTTATTTTTTTATAAATAAATTCATAGTATTCCATTATCACTTATTCCCTTTTTATTCAGTAGTAATTCAATATTATAAAAGGGTTTCATTATAATGGGTATGGTCTGGATTGATTTTTGATGGGGGAAGATTTGGACTTAGAGTATATAGGTTTTTATATTCTAGGATAGCTTAATATTTTCTCTATAATTGAATATTTTTTATTTAAATTTTAATCTATAATGGTATAATATGACACTATTCTGTAAAATAATTTTCTAGATCCTTTATAAAGGTGAGATATAGATTAAACTAAATGTTATAATCGATCAATATGTACTAATTAATGACATATATGGTTTTATTGAATTAATTTTTCCCCATTTTTGCATCTAATATTTCATAGGAAGGTGAATAATTCAATTATATTTCTTTGAACAACTGTTCTACTATTAATGGTGAATACTATTGTTTTTATGTAATTCCTGTATATTAAATGGGATGGATTATATTTACACACATTTTTAATATAACCCATAATTCATAGTTTTAGAATATGGGGTTATAATAGCCCATTTTCATATAAGGTTAGAAAATAATTATTACTCTAGGTTTCAGTTTTGGTTCATCGATAGGATTTCAGAGAAGTGACATTCCAATCCATGATTAATTTAATTTGTGTAACATAGTTCAAATATTATAGGAGGTATTTTATATTGGTCTTCAAGAGTACATGTTTATATATATGTTTTTTTGGTTGAATGAATAATTTTTAAGTGAATTGGTTTTTTGTATATCATTGTTACAAAATAAAATTTTTCTTGAAGGTGTATATCAAGATGAATAATGATGCTTCATCATGATAGAGTATAGTTCTTGGGTTTTCTAATCACATGTTTGTGATAATTTGGGGAACTCTATTATTTTTTGAAAATATTGATAAAAGATAAAATTAGGTAGAATTAAATATATTGGGGTTGAAGTTTCCAAAATTAAATAAACATGATATTTTTTTTGAAGGATAAATAAATTTTGAACTAAATGATTATAAAGACCCAATTTATATCATATTATACATTGTTCAAAGTATGTTTGTCGATGAGGGGACATTATAGTGTAAGTGTTATTACCTCATTAAATCATTTGATATGATTCAAATTCTTAACATGGATAAAAAAATTTAATAGAGAATACATGATGATGATTTAGGAGGATAATATTTTTGAAGAATTAGTATTCATAGATGAATAGATAACAGAGAGGCCTATAATTTGAGGAAACTAAAACTTGAACCTTGGATGGTTCCAAAATGTTTATTATGTCACTTTTGCGGTTGGATATACCAAAGATACATTATTATTAGAAGAAGAATGGTTTTTTGACCTCTTGTTTATTATTTCATTGGGAATTTGACCATGAATATAATGATATTAGAATAAGGATAACCAATATTATAGGGAATTATTACTTTATATAGAAATTAGATAATTAATTTTTTGTTTTCAATTTTTGGTAAATGACTTATAAAAGTTCATATAGTTAATGATTGTAATCTAAAATGGGAATAAGACATGTATCATTTACAAATTAAATGTAATATAGGTGTAAAAATGAATAATTCATGCATTATATACAATATTAAATGTTAACATAAAGAATTAATTTTGTTTTCATGGTTCTTTTTTTGTTTGATGATAATAGAATTTATGAAGTATTGTTTTTTGGAATGATGTGATCTTTAACGGTATCATTGGTGTTCTATGTAGAATAAATCTATTGGATTAACAAATATCAATGTAATTTTTTATAAATAATTTATTCTAAAAGGGGTAGGGGCTTGGTATGGGTAAAAAAATTATTTTTTTATTAGGAAATCCATCTATTGTAATATTTCTTAGTATTTATTTCTTTGGGAAAAACATTATGATGTAATTTATTTGGTTTCATTCTTTATTGAAGGATATAATATAGTCAAAATAACTATAATGGGGTTTTTATTATTTATATTTGATGGTATAATATTTGGTGGCGATCCATAGTAAAACTAAAATGTTATAATGAAAGAAACATGCTATTAAAAAGAAGGCTAGTGGACATTGGTGAATGAATTGAGAATAGTTTTTGATTTAAAATTTTTATTATTAATAAATGAAAACTTTTTTATGTGGGAGATTATTATGTATTTGTGTGACAATGAATTATAGTTTATGTGATTGATGCCCCAAAAAAATTATTGAATTACGGTTATGTAGAAAAGGTAGAAACATTTTCATCTTCAATGTGTATGTGAGAGTAAGGATCAACTGAATAAACGATAATATTATTGTTTAAGTGTGCAAATATTTAATTTGGAATGTATGGAAACCTTTCCATGGGGATTAATAACATTCAAAATAATGGGGTGGGGTAGGAGGAAATGAAATTCCATGTATAACAAGATTTATATGAAGGATGTGGGGATATTTGCGGTAATAGTTACGAGATGAAGAAATTTTCAAATAAACCCTATAATATTAATTATTCATGAGTATATTAGTATTTTTTTACATATAAGTTTATATGGTTTTGTTATATTATTAAATGGGTTCTGTACGGATATCTGAAACTATTCATCAGATGGTCTACCCGAGGAGGAGATGGTCAGATAATTTCCTTATCATACATTAAGGATGTCCATAAAGAAAAAATTTAGTAAATTATGATTGAATTATGATATATTTAAATGATAATATTTAAATGGATGAGTTTAGGAAACTTTTTTGGGTTATGTGATAGAAAAACAAAGTACTATAGGAATGATGTTGATGTTAGAGGTATCGGGGAAGAGTTGATCTAAATTTTTTTTGAGTGGAATCCATAATTATGGGGGGACATTCTAATGATATAACAAACTGCTAGAAAATTTCATTATATTAAATTCAATAAGGTAGTATGAGTTTGGTTTTTCCAAGTAGACCCTTCTAACAAATATATTGAAGGTTTTTAGAAGTATTATTCACATGATAAATAGTTTCTGCAATAATAAGAGATATAGTGTGTTCCCCATGGAGTAGAAAATATTTATAAAAAACCTAATTTTCATGTCTAATTAATATTTTATTTCCTTGATATATTATTTCATTTTGTTTCATTTAATTTTTAGTTCTTTTTAATACTATTAATCTACTAAAATCAGATTGAAGGGTTGAAAAATATGTTGGATTTTTTTATTTCTGGTGTTCATTTTAATGGACTGTTCGATGGAATTTTGTACCATTTTGAGTTCCTTGTTTATCCATTTTATTTTAAAAAGATTGATTCTAATAAAAAATTGGTTGTTGTTATGATTCTAATTTTTCACCTTAATAAAGTATGGGATGCATGGGATCTAGATGCAAGTAGAAGAATAGACTCCCCCAATGAGTGGTATCAGATCACCGATGACTATCTATAGTCTTATCATTTGAAAAAAAGTAATTTTGTAACATCCCAGGCAAATAAAGAAATAATAAATTTTCATAATTATTCATATTTTTGAATTAATCATTAAATTTAAATTACAGGGGTAAATATGCTTGATGGCATACCCGATACGCAACAAAGGGTTTCTTTGAAATCTTACGTTGCACTGTAATAATATAATATTATTATTTTAAATAGTAGTTAATGTCTAGACGTTGTATTGGATGGAATGAACCGAACTAACTACAATATTATTATACATGTTTGTTAAAAGTTTAAACATTTATCCAATAAAATTTAGAGGCTCAAAATGTTAATGAATCTAATTTTAAGCATAATTTACTTTAAAAGGTTGATTTATCACCTTTTAATAGATAAACCTCATAAAATCTAGTTTTGGTCACTTTTATATGTTAAATTTGACCAAATATAATTCTTCTTTAGAATGAAGACATCAAAATTTACTTTGGGTAAATTTTTGGTATTTTTTTATAAAATTTATTTTTTATGAATAGTGAAAAATACTTTATTTTAATTCCAAAACTCCTTTTAATATAATTTATGTATATGGTTAGATTATCATTATAATTGGTTTTAAAGTTTAATTATATTATTTTTTTACCATTTAATCCAATTTTGGTCATTGTAATTAATTTCACTTTGAGATTGGACATAAACAAGTTTCAATCTTTTGATAGTTAATATTTCTTAAAAACACGTCTTTTGTTTTGACAATTGGAATTAATTTTAAATTAATTAATGCAACTTAATTTTTTTGAATTTGGTAAAATAGAAATAATTTTTTAATTCTTAATTTCAAATACATCTTAGGCGGATTTTTTGGTATTTTTCTGAGAACATCAATTTTTTATGAATAGAGAAACCATTATGTAGTAGTTAAAAAAAGGCTTTTTCATTTATATAAAATATTACCACTTATTTGAATTAAATTTAAAAAATATTATATACATGGTTGTTATTAGTAAGTAAAATTTGGTTCAATTAGATGAAAATAATTTTTGGTAAATAGTAAATTTTGACTTTTATTTACCGCGGTTAAAGGTAAATAAGGTAATTCAAGGAAAAAATAATATCATAATAATAAAAAATCACCTTAACACTTGTACTAACCTTATTGGATGAGTCATGGCCAGACATGGTCATCCTTTTGTCGATTTTAGGACCCCATGGATCCACTTGGGAGTGATAAGGACACTTTTGATTAATTAATTTAAAGTAAGGACAAAAATGACATAAACAAATATGTTTTAGTAAATTAATTTTTAAATAGGGTTATCTAAGTTAAATTTTCAACTATAAATATTATTTGGAAATATAATATGATTTAATACATTATAGTATTTATTTTTTAATATTTAGACATCAAATAAATTAAATTATTTATGACACAATAATGATGCAGTAGTTACCTCATTAATAAATGATTTAAATAAATAAGAATATAAATATTTAAAAAATATCCAAAAGTTGTCAAATTCATATTGGATTATTTTATTTCGAACATGATTCATCTTATATTAAACTGTAATGAGTTCTGTATCTTTAGAAACTGAAGATAAGATTATATTAAAATAATATTCTTAAACTTTCCTAAAGAGCCCCTCCTCTCCCTTATAAAAATATCTCTCTTCTAACTCATTCAACACACTTCTCAAGAACCTTGGATCTTCCAATACATTTCCAAATAATCTCTCAAGATCCTTAGATTCTACCAATAAGCCTTAAAATAGGTACAAATAACTTCAAGAAGTCCATTTGGTTCAAACCAAAGTGAGTTTCCCAAATTAAAGGTAACAGTTTCTTTTAACTTTTTTTCTTTTATTTTACTTATCCAACCCCTAAAATATTTTTAATACATTATTTTATAACAAAACTAGTATACTCAATATACTATGATGTTTTTATGATAATTATTCTTACTACATTTACACACACCTCTATCTAATGGGTGGAGAACATACTATTTCTGTGGATGGAAAACTAACGCCTCAAAAAATGATGATTGTTCGATTATCTCCTACCACCTCTCATGGGGGCCATTAAGATTGAACTGTATTTATATGTGATATATATTATATTTATGTTTTCTTTATGCTTCTTTAGTTTTAATTTATAGCATACCTTTATGGTTTCTGTTATTAGTAAACGTGATAATTTCAATTGAGGAAGTGCGGATTTCCGCCCCCTCAAATTGATATGACTCATTAATGACATATGTGGGAAATATGAAGTAAGGAGTTAATGATATTATATATGATATTATACTGAAATTCTAATATAACTATGTATCATTCGGTTTTAATTCCATTAAAAATGAAATATAAATGAAATTAGTGTTCATGCGTACGTACAACTTACTGTCTCCATGAACAGTGCATTTCATTTCTAATCTCCAAATGTTATGTACTATTATAAATACATGTATATAATAGATATATATGATATATATGATATCTAAATAATGAATATAATTATGGTGGTAATGGACTATTGACCACATGGACAACTTGTAAATATAAGGTGTTTATTTTTTACTCAAGTACTAAATATCAACAAAATGACCATTGTTAACTTAAATTATTAAATATTGTTTATGACATGGTAATAAGTGATATAAAATGAATAATAAACTTTAAAAAGGTTCTTAAGAAAATATAAATTTACTTTAGTTTATTATTCAGGATATTAAAGGACAAACGAGTCATGTCGGTCACAAGGTAAGGGACTTCGACTCAGTCTCCTTTCATTGAGGCAGATTTTGTTTTAATACACGATTTTAATTTATGCACTGTATAAACAAATTTCAATTTTAATTTTATTCAAAAAGAATCTTTTCCTACGAAGCATTTTACTAAATAGAAAAAAGAATGTTTCTTTCTAATGTAAGCAGTGACAACGACCTTTCCGCCGTCACGAGTATTATTTGATCCTTGGATTCCTTAAAAAGCCATAATGTTTTCAAAAGGAAAATAAATACCATGTACTCTTTTACATATTTTGGTATTGAAAATGGATTTGAAAATGGATTTGTTTTGTCAATATATTTAAATGATATATTGTGATTGAAATGTGGAAATGTTATCTTTTCTTCATGTTTGTTTTATCTGTTATGAATATGTTGTGGTTCTTGGGAATTGTTACGTATATGGGAGTTTCTGTGATAAACCTAGGGTAGGTGAGCCCGAGATAGATCTCCAATGCATTGGGTGACGTGATGGAGGTAAACGTGAATGTTTCTCCTAATAGATTTAGGGAATATACTATGATGGGTATTCAAAATGTAACTCCCTACGTAACTGTGATAGCTACAATGTAAGTATGATATGGATTCCACAAGTTACCTTTTTGATTTATGATTCCAATGAGTTATTCATAAATCTTATGATTTCATGAGGTATGCTAAAGATCTTATGTTATGTATGTAATGATGAACTAATGTTTTAATTCTTTGTTTTATAACTCTTACTGAGCTTTTATGCTCATCCCAAGTTTTGAAATGTTTTTCACAGAACCTAAAGATGAATAGGGTCAATTATGGGATCAAGGAAAAGTCATGTTGTCTAAAACATTGGACTAGACATTACTCTTTTTTTCATGAGTTTTTATTTTATGAAAAAAATGGAAACTGAGTAGAAGTGTCTACCATGTAATTTTTGAGATGTAATGTAATAGTTAGGACCTAATTCTCTAAAAATCTATACCTGAAAAGATCCTCACTGATAATTATTCATTTAATTCAAGATTGTGTAATGTTTAAATTCGAGTCCTTATAGTTGGTATCGAAGGTCGGTTTAAATAAAATTTGGAGTTAGGGTATTATTAAATTAATATCCATAAATTAAGTTTTTTTAACATTGAAATGATATAGCATTTACAGATTACCATTTTGCTTCGCCTAATATATTTTTGTGTTCAGAATGGTTTTCTGCAGAGGAAACGGGGAAGCTATGTTGGGATGACATTATGAGGAAGAAAAACTTCCAAATTAGCAACCAGAGATGGTAGGAATCATAACTTAACAATTTTTTATAGTGATGGAACAATAGACTCAGTCTATAAATGGTGGTGGTATCCATGCACAAGATCATCCAGATCAACCATAGAGGAACATGTCAGTAGTGGAGAATTTGATGAGGCAAAATCCCCCATCATTCAGAGGATCATCTGACCCTGTGCTAGCAGAAGGGTGGATTAAAGCACTAGAGAAATTTTTTTATTTCATGGGGTGTTCAAAACATCAAAAGGGTAGTCTCACTATTTACAATTTTAAAGGTGAAGCTGATCAGTGGTGGTTGATGGTGAAAGATATCATGGATAGTGAAGAGATTCATGCTCTTTATTAGGATGAATTCAAAAGTATGTTTCTTGAGAAATATTTTCCTAAGGTGGTTCGTCTTAGGATGTAAAAACAATTCCTAGAATTTAGGGAGGATTATGAATCAGTGGAAACTTATGAAGAAAAATTCACTCGACTGGTAAGGTATTATCTAAATTTCATACGAGATCTTGATAGTAAAATCAACCATTTTTACTCAGGATTAAATCCAATTTATCGAAGGGATTTAGCTTCTCTTGAGTTCAAAAGTTATGAAAAACTTGTTCTTTATGCGAAGAAGGTGGAAATGTAGTTTTTCGATGATCAGGTTATCTTTGAAAAACAACAGAATAAGAGGTTGAGGTGGTAGATGAAGGGGAAGAACTCTTCAAAAAAGTTTGCTGGTAAGAAACTTAAGTTTACAGTTTGTGAAAATTGTGGTAAGAAGAAAGTTGTGGAATGTCTTTCGAATTCTGTTAAGTGCTACTAATGTGGTAAAATGGGATATAAGGCTCATATTTGCATTAAAAAAGATCAAGGTAATGGTAAGAAGAAATATTATTTAAAGTTATTAAATTATTTTAATTGTAATGAAATCGGTCATTATGCAAATGAGTGTCCAACGAAGAACTCAACTCAGGGAAAGCAGCTAGACTACAAGCAGAAAGGGGAGGTGAAATCCTTTGAAACTACTTCAGCAGATGTTGGGACATCAGATGAAGTAGTATCAGATTATTACTAGAGGATTGTTGAGAATTCTTCATGGTTATATAGTCCAATGACTAGGTAACTCGAAGAGGTGTTACGTTCATTTGGACAAGAGAATGTGACCATTGTTTTCAGGAATTGAAAAGAAGATTGGTGAATGCTAATGTTTTGGAATTTCCTTCAAAAAATGGGGAGTTTTTTTATCTACATTGATGCTTCGTTAAAAGGACATGGTTGTGTCCTTTTGCAGAATGATCAGGTAATTTCTTATGCTTCACATGAGTTGAAACCTCAAGAGTTACCCTACACATGATTAGGAATTAGCTGATGTTGTTTTTTCTTTAAAAAATTTGGAGGTATCATTTGTATAGAGTAAATGTGAAATATATACTGGCCAAAAAATATTGAATTATATATTCACTCAGAAATAATTGGACATTAGATAGATGAGATGGTTAGAATTAATCAAGGATTATGATTGCATGATTCATTATCACCCAGGAAAGGAAAATAAATTGGTTGATGCTTTGAGTTGAAAAAGTAATGCTTCCTTAACCATGCTATGTTTGGAACGAGATCCTTTGGTTTTTGATTTGATTAACTTTGGAATAGATGTTGTTGGTGCAGGAAATTCTTTTGTTTTTTCCAGGTGTCATTGAAATCATCTCTATCAGACAGAACAATACAAATGCAGAAAGAATATAGTGAGTTGAAGAAAAAGGTAGAGTTAGTTCAGAAGGGTAAGTTGCCTGATTTTAATGTTGATAATGATTGTGTTTTGAGGTTTGGGAAGATATTATGTGTGCCTTGTAATTCACAGTTGAATAATTAGTTGTTATGTGGAGCTCATATTTCTCCATTTTCAGTTCATCCTGGTAGTACAGAGATGTATAAAGATTATTAGATGTATTACTGGTGGGATGGAAGGAAAAAAGTTATTGCTGATTTTACTGTGAAGTGTTTGACTTGTCAGCAGGTTAAAGAAGAGATTCAGTTACCGAAAGGGATGCTTCATTATTTACCGATTCCAGAGTGGAAATGGGAAAATATATCCAAGGACTTCTTTGTTGGATTACCAAACACATCTCGAGGTAGTAATTCTATCTGGGTCATTGTTGATCAGTTGAATAAATCTACTCATTTACTTCTTATTTGAGATAATTTGTCTCTAGATAAACTTTCTCAGTGGTATGATAAAGAGATATTCAGGATTCGTGGAGTTCCCCTCTCCATTGTATCTGATCGTGATCCCAGGTTTAATTCTAACTTTTGTAAAGGCCTTCAGAAGTCGTTGGGTACTGAATTAAATTTTAGTACATCTTTTTATTCGCAATCAGATGGGAGGTCAGAATGAACAATTCAGACCTTGGAGGATATTCTATATTCTTGTTCACTATATTACCAGGGAAGTTGGGACCAACATATTTCTAGGGTTGAATTTTATTATAATAAATGTTTTCTTTCCAATATACAGATGGATCCATTTGAGGCATTATACGAGAAGTGATGTCAAACTCCAGCTTTAGGGGATGAAGTAGGTGAAAGGAAACTGATGGTACTGGAATTTGTAGAAGAGAAGGTGGAAAAGGTTCAGTTGATTCAGAAGTACATGAGAATAGCTCAGAGCAGGCAGAAAAGTTATGCGGATAATCAGAGGAAGGATCTTTCTTTTGAGGTAGGTGATCGTGTCTTTCTCAAAGTTTCTCCATGGAAAAGTGTGATGCGTTTTGGTAAGAAGGCAAAGTTGTTTCTGAGGTTCATTGGACCCTCTGAAATCCTGGAGAAATTTGGACCAGTTTCATATAGAGTGGATTTACCTCCTTGTTTATCCAATGTACACAATTTTTTCATGTTTTGATGTTGAGAAAGTATATGCCAAATCCATACCATGTTTTAAGTCCATATGTAGTTCAGTTGGAAGAGAATTTCTCCTATGAGGAATAACCAGTCCAGATTCTTGACTGAAGGGAGAAAGTGTTGCTGAATAAGGTAATTAACCAGGTAATGGTTTTGTGGAAAACCTATTTGGTTGAAGACAAAACATGGGAATCTGAAAATTTTATGAGGGATAAATACCCCCCTTTATTTGATAAGTGAATAAAATAGCGAGGACGTAATTTCCAAAAGGGGGAAGGATGTAACATCCTAGGTAAATAAAAAAATAATACATTTTCATAATTATTCATATTTGTGAATTAAATATTAATTTTACTTTAAAGGGGTTTATATTCTCGATAGCGTACCCAATACGCAACAACTGGTTTCTTTGAAATATTACGTTGCATAATAATAATATAATATTATTATTTTAAATGGTAGTTAACACCTAGCCATTGTATTGGTGGGAATTAACTAAAATAACTACAATATAATTATACATGTTTTGTAAAAGATTTTACATTTATCCAATAAAATTTAGAGGCTTAAAATGTCAATGAATCTAATTTTAAGCATAATTTACTTTAAAAGGTTGATTTACCACCCTTTAATGGAGAAACCTCTTTAAATCTAGTTTTATTCACTTTTATATGTTCTATTTGACCAAATAAAACTCTTCTTTAGAATCGGGAAATCAAAATTTACTTTGGGTAAATTTTTGGTATTTTTTTGATAAAATTCATTTTTTCATGAATAGTGAAAAAACTGTATTTTAATTCAAAAGTGCCTTTTAATCTAATTTATTTATATGGTTATATTATCTTTTTAATTGGTTTTAAAGTGAAATTATATTATCATTTTACCATTTAATAAAATTTTTGTCAATGGAATTAATTTCAATTTGAAATTGGAAAAAAACAAGTGTTAATATTTTGATAGTTAATATTTCATAAAAACACGCCCTTTTTTTGACAATGGGAATTAATTTTAATTTATTGAATTCCTAATATATGTTTTTAATTTTTTAAAATAGAAATCATTTTTGAATTCAAAATATCAAATATATATTAGGCTTAATGTTTTGTATTTTTCTGAAAAACATTAATTTTTTATGAACATGGTAACCACTAAGTAATATTTAAAAAACTGACTTTTTAATTTAAATTAAATTTTAATGATTTTGTGAATTAAATTTCTAAAATCATACATACATGGTGCTTTTATTAATTAAAATGTGCTTCAATTGGATGAAAATAATTTTTGGTGAATAGTAATGTTTTACTTTTATTTACCATAGTTAGAGGTTAGGGTAATTCAAGGTAAAAAAAATATCATAATAATACAAAATCACTTTAAAAATGTCCAAACCTTATTGTATGAGTCATTTCCGACCATTGTCATCCTTTTTTCAATTTTGAGATCCCATGGAGCCACATGGGAGTGATAATGACACTTTAGATTAATTAATTTAATGTAATGAAAAAATGACATAAAAAAATATGTTTTAGTAAATTAATTTTTACATAGGGTTATATAAGTTATATTTTCAACTATAAAGATTATTTGGAAATATAAAAATATTTACTACATTATAGTATTTATTTTATAATTTTTAGACATCAAATAAACTAAATTATTTTTGACAAAATAATGATGAAGTATTACCTCATCAATAAATGATTTAAATAAATAAGATTTTAAATATTAAAAAAATTTACAAAACGTATCCAATTATTATAGGATGATTTTATTTAGAACCTGAGTCATCTTATATTTAAAATTAATGAGTTTTTTATCTTGAGAAACCAAAGATATGTTTCTAATAAAATAATATTTGAAAACATTCCTAAAGAGCCCCTCCTTTCCTTATAAAAATCCCTCACTTCTAACCCATTCCACATACCACTCAAGCCCCTTGGATCGTCCAAAACCTGCCCAAATAATCCCTCAATATCCCTCTATTCCATCTAGAAGCCTTAACTTACGCAGAAGGAACTTCAAGAAGTCCTTTGGATCAAACCAAAGGGAGTTACCCAAATTAAAGGTAACAGTTTCTCTTAACTTCTTTTCATTTATTTTACTTATCTAACCCCTAAACTCTTTTTATTACATTATATTATAACTACACCAATATCCTCAATATACTATGATATTTTATGATAAGTATTCTAACTACACTTACACTCACCTCCATCTAATGGTTGAAAAACATACTGTTTCTATGGATGGCAAACTAACACCTCACGAAACGATGATTGTTCGATTATCTCCTACCGCCTCTCATGGAGGCCATTAAGATGGAACTTTATTTATATATTATATATATTATGTTTATGTTTTCATTATTCTTATTAGTTTTTAATTTATATCATACCTTTATGGTTTCCATTATGAGAAAACGCGATAATTTAATTTGAGGTAGTGCGGACAACCGCCCCCTCAAAGTGATATGACTCGTTAATGCCATATGTTGGACATATAAAGAATGGAGTTAATGATATTATATATGATATTATAATAGAATTATAATGTATCTATGTATCATTATGTTTCAATTCCATTAAAATAAGAAATATAAATGAAAGTTGCATTCATGCGTACGTACGGCTTACCATCTCCATGAACGATGCATTTAATTTCTTATATCAAAATGTTGTGTACTATTATAAATACATGTATATAATGGATATATATTACATATTTTAAATCTAAATAATAAATATCATTCTCGAGGTAATAGACTATTAACCACATGGACAACATATAAAAGGTGTTCATTTTTAACTCAAGTACCAAATATCGACAAAACAACCATTATTAACTTAAATGATTACATAATGTTTATAACATGGCAATAAGTGATATTAATGGAATAATAAACTTTAAAAAGGTTCTTAAGAATGTATAAATTAACTTTAGTTTATTATTCATGAGATTAAAGGAAAAACTGGTCATGTTGGACACGAGGTAAGGGACTTTGTCTCAGTCTCCTTTCATTGAGGCATATTTTCTTTTAATACACGATTTTGTTTTATATATTGTATAAACACCTTTGACTTTTAATTTTATTCAGAAGGAATATTTTCCTAAGAATCGTTTTACTAAACAACAAAAAAATAATGTTTCTTTTTAACGTAAGTAGTGACAACGACCTTTCCACCGCCGCGAGTATTATTTGATCTTTGGCATCCTTAACAAGTAATAATGTTTTTAAATGGAAAATAAATACCATATACTCTTTTATGTATTTTGGTATTGATAATGGTTTTGAAAATGGATTTTTTATGTCAATATATTTAAATGATATATATTGATTGAAATGTAGAGATGTTATCTTTCCTTTATGTTTGTTTTATGTGGTACGAATATGTTATGGTTCTTGAGAATTGTTATGTATACTGGTGGTTCCATGATAAAACTAGGGCAGGTGGGATCGAGATAGCTCTCTAATTAATTGGGTAACGTGATGGAGGTAAACATGAATGTTTCTCCTAAGAGATTTTGGTAATATACTGTGATGGGTATTCCAAATGTAAATCCCAACATAGCCGTGATAGCTACAATGTAAGTATGATATGGATGCGACATGACAACTTTATGATTTATGATTTTAATGTGTTATTCATAAATCATATGATTTCATAAGTTATGTTAAAGATCTTATGTTATATATGTAATGATGAATTAATGTTTTCTTTCTTTGTTTTATAACCCTTACTGAGCTTTTATGCTCATCCCATGTTTTGAAATATTTTTCACAGGACCTAAAGATGAATAGGGTCAAGGATGGGATCAAGGAAAAGTAATGTTTTATAAAACATGGGACTATACTTGAATCTTTTTTTCAAGTGTTTTTATTTAATGAAAAAAATGGAAACTGAGTAGATGTTTCTACCTTGTAATTTTTGAGATGTAATGTAATAGGTATGGTCTAATTCTCTAAAACTCTAAACGTGAAAAGATACACAGTGTGAATTATTCATTTAATTCAAGAATATGTAATGTTTATGGCCGGGTCCTTATAAAATTTTACTAATATCCCCAATTCATCCAAATAATCCATGTTGAGTCTCATAATTACCTTCCTCTTATATTAATCCATCATAAGAAAATGTGGTTTAATCTGATGTTCATGAATCCTTTTATTCCCCCTTCTATATTTCCACACTTGAACATCACTAATGTGAAAACTACTACTAACCTAAATTTGGATATCCATGTAAAAAGTGAACTTGTCACCATATAGTTGTGACATGTTTAAATATATAATGAAAAATTATATAACTTCCTAAACATAACCAAAACAACTTCTCAGATCAAGCAGAACAAAATCCACGTTGATAATTATTTCCCAATGTTATCCATGTCACCTCTATTACTATATTTTCGTGATTATTGTACATATACTACACTAAGATTTTGTTTTTTAATATGGTGTGATATTTTTAAAAATTTCCTTAGGGTGAAATAATTTTTTGGATTAAATTATTATTTAGAAAATCATTAGTATTCATTTTTCATTAACAAGAGAGTTTCTTGTGGGAAACATGCTAAGAATAATTATATTCCCACCCTTAATACTATATTTTTATTTTTCATTTTTAATTTTTTATATAGTGTGATAGGCCTTACAATATCTTTACTTGTTTATTGGTGGATATTAAAGGACATCATCTCTTCCGTCTACAGAGTTTTTGGTCTCTTTATCTTGAAATAAATATTATAATTTTTTGGAAAAATAATACACTAAATCAATTTTATTTATTATAGTTCAATTATTGGTATTATTTATTTTTAATGTTTTACTTATCTTATAGGTATTTCTTCAACATAAATTTATTAAAAATCTAAATTATTAAACATAATTATTTTTAATTTAAAAAATAGTTAATAACTCATAATGTATTAAAAATAAGATTTAGTTGTCACTCTTAATCTCATTAATAACATGTTCTGGGTCCTAATGGTATTTTTTCATGAGAGAATGATACCAATGGAAAATTTATGTTTACTGTTTAATATGTAGTTGGAAATTACGAGGATTGATTTGGTTTAGTTTGATAAAAAATACAATTTTAACAAGGAATATAAATTTGTTAAGGGGGACTTATAATGAAATGGTTTGGAGTTTATGTTACAATGTAAGGGCCCTAATAGATTACTACATATTATTATGATTGGGTGTAATATTTATTTTATATTGATATATACACATATATATATATATATGGTGAATAAGTAGCCCATGTTTGATCATGTGTATAAATCATGGATTTCCATAGGAAAATTAACATAAAATTACACACTTTTAATTAATTATTAACCATGCCTTAGGCATTTTGTTTTGTGTTTGTAAATGTAATTGTTGAGTGATGACTGTTAGGATTATTATTACGAATTAACAAATAATTAAATAATCAAAAAAATATAAAATCATTAAATCTTGAGATATACCATTATTGAAACTAATTACTTTAATAAATTTAAAATGATGTAATTTTATGTACTTTTCACTACTCATGGTTATTTACCATTCTTAATTCACAATTCAAAGGTACTGTAGTGGGAACTGTGTAGAGCAGTAGCAGGTACTGTAGCAGGAACTGTAGAAGGTACTGTCTGGCATTGTAGCAGCTGGGAATATGCCCCCTTTTTGGCCTTCGGGCCACCGATTTGTCCCCGATTCCTTTAAGGCCTTCGGCCCACCCAGGCCTTTGGGCCAGTAAGGCCTTTGAGCCACCTCAAGGCCTTTGGGCCACCTTAAGTGCAGATGAAAACCAGATGACCTACAAAGAACAAGCTCTACAAGGAGGATGAACAAGGAGCTTTAACCATAGCAGAAGCTAAATGGATTGCGAGAATGAGAGTGTATGGCACCTGCCACGGGACAAGCCGGTGCATGCATGAGAATGCCTATCCAAACATCCATGTGAAGGTGGAGAGTTGATTCATGATGAAGATTCTGGGGAGGAGGAGTTCCAAGTAGTTAGTCTAGGGTGTATGTAATGTATGAAGCCTACAAGAAAATTAATTACTCTAAGGCCTATGGGCCATGTTATACTTACGACTACGGGCCTTGTAAGGGTTCCACCTCACCTCTTGAAAGGTGGATTATCAAAATCAATAAAAAATGAAGGCCTTTGGGCCATTGGATGGATGAAAATCACAATTCAAGTTGATTATCACTAAAATGAATCATTCATACTCCCATATAGATGTTGTATATTTGGGCTAAGATGAATAAACCATCATATTTGGGGAACACTCATTCCCTTTATGAAATGGTAGTGCCACACATGTTAATTGGATAGTGAAATAGAGATATTACAATATTGTATATTCAACTAAGTATTGGTAAATTATTCACAAACCCAAATAATGGATTATAACCATTTCTATATACATTAAGGGAACTCCGTATTTGATAAATAATTCACACATTTTTTATAAAATATATAAATTATTTAATGTGGATAAATAGAAATTTGAGTCCAATTGATGAAAATTAATTAATCATATTAATGAATTTTCATTTTAAATTTGTTACATATATACTAATGATATATATTTTTGGTGATTTTTCAAATTATTTCTCTTCATTAATTAATTTATATTAATTAGTTGTGATATTAATATATTATACAGTATAACATGGAAAAATGAGAACTAATACTATATAATATATTAATTCATTTTAACAAATTATGATATAATACATAACCTACATTGTTAGAAAATTTTATGTGTAATTAAATGTGGTTACCCACCCTTTTTGACCCATTTATGAACATACATTCATCATATAATGAACTATCATTCTATATAACATCCCAAAATTTTAGAATTTCATTCATTAAAATAAATTTTTATTAAAAGGATTATTTCATATTTATTATAAAATATGATATGCTTTTATATAATTAATCACTTATTTAAAATAAATTATTTTCTACAATGAAAAGATTTTTTGGTTAAAATTAAATTTTAAAATTTTAAAAATACACTATTTTTTATTTTTAATGATATTCTAATCTATTTTAATGAAAATAAATAAATTTTATATATTTATTATTTATACATGTTAATTATATTTTAACACAATATTTTGAAAATATATAATACTTTTTAAAATATTACATAACAATACCTTTTGATCATTTTTCATAAATTATAAGACTTTGTAATAAAACAGTTAGGTGACTATTATTAGTCTAAACATATATTAATTTTTGATAAAAAATAAACAGAATTTTCAAAATCATTAAATTTAATACATTACTATTGAATGATGTATGTTTTCAAGAAATAAGATATATAAAATTTTAAAATGACAATTTTATAATTGCAATAACAATTATATTAATTAAAGAATTCATTATGTTAAATAAAATGTTAAGTATATTAAATTATAAGAGTAATGAACTACATATATTTTTGAGATGAAAATGTTTACTATTTATATATATTTATAAAAAAACTCTAAACAAATTATATTAAATACATATCTAATATATATTTATAGTTTCCATTTAAGAAAAATTAATTTAAAAATAACTTAAATATTTAAAAAATTCTAACCAAATAGAATTTGTGTTTCTTGCTCAGCTCTGCATTGTGGGAGCTAGCTGAGTCAAAAATAGAGCTAGTAAAGCCTGAACAATTTTAGAATAGTGTGGGAGATGGTATTCAAAATGTTTACACTTAGTGTTCCTAATAGTCTTGCATAGGAGGCGAGAATTTTGGTCTCACCTCATGTATGTGTGTGAGAGAGTTTCCAATTGTCCACCCCAATGTCTTCATTAAATCCACTAGAGGAATAAATTGTTTTATATAGATTCACATGAACAATATAAATGTTGATATGGGTCGATGAGACTATACAACTATTCCTCTTCTTAAATATGTACACTTATATTAATATCATCTGATTAATTCCACATGATCCATCTGATATGTCGAACATCATCTTCATCAACAAAATTATCAAATAACCTCCCTAGATTGTTCTTCTAAATATTTAGGCACATGAATTATCCTTAATCACGAATGTGTGACCATTATGCTTCCCAATTCATTATCGTTTCCTTACCTCTAGTTTATAAACCACAAAAAGATTTACATGAGCATTTGAAACTCCCAAAACCTTTCCTAGATTGATTCATTATCCCTCTCAATCATAACCATCAAATAGTATTCATCATATAATTTTTTTTGACAAAATCGAGTAAAATAAAAATACATAACATTTTTTTCAAATTTATAAAGAGGTAATATTTGCAGTCACTTAATTTGAAGGAATTTTTGGACTACATTTTTTAATTAAATATTAATGGATCATCATAAAAAATTATTTATACATTATCTAAACACTATAAATATCATATAAAATAAATTTTAAATTTCATAGATTCTCATGTTACATTAGTATCATACATGAGTTAGATATATATACACCATACTATTTTATCTCATATCACAACCTTGAGGAATGATTTCTATTTATATATAAATATATATCCAAATATTATAAATCATGATGATGTCTCAATATTAGAGTTATAGGAAAACAATACATGAATATTGATATATTGGATGATATTATAGTATCAACACAATTTGCATAGGATATATTTTTGTGCAATTTTAGTAATATAAAATAGGCTATTTTTTCATTTTATAATTTATAAAGGACACCTTCTTACATCCTATAATACCCCATGACCCGATCACTCTCTCATCATCTCATACATAATTTCAATCATTTGGTTTTGGGGACTATATAAACTCATTTTAACTAACAATTTTAATATAGGGTAAATTTAAAATATTAAAAAACTCTTTTTTATCATTTATAATACCTAATAAAATGAAATTTTGTTTTTATCAAGCCATTTTACAATTGAAAACTATTTTTCACTATTTTTTTTGATTTCACAACCCATAATTGTATGGGAGATTTAATTTATAACTCCTTATACTTGAATTTGGAAACCTTTCTACAAAAATTTATTTTTTAAACATGAATATCTTCCAAAAAATTATCATATTGAATATTAATTTCTTTATAATTCTTATTGTTTTTTTAAACCTATATGTGAGTGAAAATGATTTATTCTAATTTAAAATCTATTTCAAGTATTTTTTTTGATGAATTCTTCTTTAAATTAATATGGCGGGTTATAAAGATACCATTTTTAGGAGGTATTCATTAAATATTCATATTTCATATTAATGATTATGAATATGTCCATACACTATAATAGTTACTAAACTTATATTCATGATTTTTAAAAAATTATTTAAATATTAATTATGTATGAATTATATATAAATGTTTCCTTTAAATTTATTGATTTCATTTAATAGTATATAACTTCCTCAAGGATCCATATGATATATTTTTTTCTCTATTTTGGAGAAAAAATACATGTGATATTTTTTAAGGATATTTTAAAATAATTATAATAAGAGTGGTGGTGATACAAAATTGTTTGTTTAATAAATCAGCACTCGTGTTTGAGACATTAAAATGAGGAATAGGGAATGTGAAAACAACTTAAAAGGTTAATATTCCAAGATTTGATATTTAATGTTTCATCATTGATTTCCTATGGTTTTATATGAATGATTTTATTAATATGAATTTTATTATTTTTTAATGTAATTTTCTATTGTTTTCAAGATGAAATCCATGTTTATTTCAAAGGATATTATATTTTTAAAATAATTGGGTTCTTCAAAGGAATGAATTTTTTTATAAAATATATTGATCAATTTTAGTAATGAATATATTTTTGAAAACTGGATATTTTTATATTTTATATTACTTCTAATATCAATAGTGTTGATTTATCAATAAAATGAAATGATGTCAAAATGATTTTAATAAGACTAATAAAAGTATTTTACTCATAGATTAAAATACCCTTAATCAGAGTATATATGATCATACTACTTTTTATCATTAATTTAACTTGATTAATAATGAAAAAGAGTTTTTTGTTTCATTTAAAGTGGTAGACCAAGTTATACAATATATTTTTCCATAAAAATGCATATATAATCCATTTTATAAGTTTTTTCCTAATCCCCAAAACCAAAACTATAAATATTATCATGTGTGTAGTTATTTTTATATTATTCAGTTGTATATTTTATAAAATAAATATGAAATATGTTTTCACCACAAATTGGGCAGTAGGAGTCTCATGCTATCTCATTTCTTTTAGTGAAAAAGTATAAATAAATTCTTAGATAATGTTGTTTTCAATTGAGGATAATTTAAGAGTTAGATGTTTTATTTTGGGTAACTAGGTAATTTAATTTTATGAGATATTCAAGAATATTTAAATTCTTCATGCCTAGATTTGTTAAATTTTGAAATGGGAGATTCAAAATGTATTTAATTATGTCAAATGAATTGTGAGGAAGAAAATTGGCCAGTGGGGTAGAATATATCATCCAATGAATTTTAATATATATTATAAAATAAAATCATATTAAATAGATTGTTTAATATTTAAAACCCACTCATATATGTTTTAATAAAAATTATCATTTATGAAACTTAATTATTTTCTACAAT
The DNA here is from genome assembly GCA_963277665.1 of Viscum album. Taxonomy (NCBI): domain Eukaryota; kingdom Viridiplantae; phylum Streptophyta; class Magnoliopsida; order Santalales; family Viscaceae; genus Viscum; species Viscum album. The sequence goes on along the minus strand of OY728127.1, from coordinate 434,917,641 downwards.
AAATATAATTTCTTTATATATTACTAATTTAATTTTTAAAAAATACGACTAATTTATTAATTTTTAGGAGTTAGTATTATATTTTAATACACATATATATTTATTTCCATTAAATATGTCTATTATTTAATATATTATGTATGTATAAATATTTAATGTTTATTATATAAATAAAAACGATATTACAGAATATATTATGATTTAATATTAAATATATTTATTTGTTATCCTTTTTATTGAAATTTATTTATTAAATTATTCATTATTATAAAAAAAGTGTCTAGTCACAAAATATATCCTAGATTTATCATCCTTTCATTTAATGATCTATATAAACCATGCATATTAGAATAGCATGCATACTTCGTGGTGGTAGGGTGTTGCAATGGGTAGCCACATTACACCTGCTTATTGTGGTCAGTACTGCACACAATGGGGAGCGTTTCGGTCGCGCCCCATATATATGTTTATAGTTTGAATGGGTACTAGACATAGAGGATTTCTAAAATCCAGAGAAGGATGTTTTTTTCATGAATAAGATTCCTTTATTGATACAATATTTTTTGTGGGATCACAAGATGTGGGTACTATAGATTTTCATAAATGGATAACCATATGTCACCATCATTTAGTTAAATTCACCCCTACTATGTAATCTATCGAACTTCATGTTTAGAAACATTTAATCCTACAATCCTTACCATATTTTTATTCTTCCCCTTCCAAATTTTCATAATCCTTAATCCTCCATTCATGAAACTTGTGAATCCTAATTCATTATTTCCTCCTTCCCTCTATGGAAGAAACCATAGTAGACATTTACATGAGTATAAAAAACTCACTCGACCCTATATAGAATTCATCACTATCTCTCTCGATGGTTACCTTTATAGAGTTATCATTGAAACTATGCATTTTTTATAAATTCTGGTACTGTTGACTTCAATAGAATCTTTCTTTTGACATTTTAATGATATAAAAAAATTCACAATAATAAAAGAACTATCAATTTATTAATTTTTTTAAATGATTAAAGGATAATTGTAAAAAATTATATATTACATATATAATCTCATGAATTATCATTTACAATTCATTTAAAATTTTAAATTTTCTGAGGTTATAATAATATCAATGATGATTTATATATATATACATATTCTATATTAGTTTATCACATATCAGAACCTTCAGGTAAAATATATATATATATATACATACATATATACCCAAATCAGATAAAGCAATTTTATGCCACCATATAATGATTATAAGAAGACATGATAAACCTCATGGTATAGGTGATGAGATTAAATTATAGACTACATTTATGTTAGTTATATTTAAATCAATTTGGTATTAAAAAATATGATATTTTGACCCTTACACTATATATAAGGGAAACATTCATTCTACCAGGAAAAACCCATGAAAAATATCTCATTCCTCACTAATTCCATTCCATCAGTATTTTATAGTGAAATCAACCCAAACCCATTTTTTAATCAGATATCAAGGTACGAGAATGATTTTAGTTTTGAGAAAACATGTTTTATGATTTATATAACAATAAATAAGAGTATTTTATTATTCCAAACTCTTTTATAAGGTAAAACTATTTTTAAATTACTCTCTATTCTCATAACATATAATTTTAAGGGAGATTAATTGTGAAATACATTCTCTGTGATTTTGTAAATCCTTTTGAACTATTCTTTTTAATTCCATTATTTTCAAAACCAATATGAAATTGAAAAATGATAATATAAAACATCTTATTTTTCTTAAAAAAATTAATTATGAGATAATATTATTTATTCTATTTTCATTCCCTATTCATCAAGAGTTTTTTTCATGAATTATCGTTATATAAATTAGGAATGTTTTAAAATTTTCAATTTAAGTATGAAATTTTTATTAAAATATTTTGAATGATATTATTGTATATTGGTATGTCTATGGAATATTTTTTTGACTATAATTCTATAAATTTATTTTATAATAATGATTGGGTTTAATTTTTCTTGATGTTTTTATAAATGGTTCTGTTGAAGATATGGATTTCCTTAAAAAACCAAATTCCTTAAGGAAACATGTGATAATGGTTATTTATTTTGCATTCTAAAAATTAAATATATTATGTATACTATTAAAAAATATCTTTCGTGCACTTATAAAGAGAAATTAAGTCTTTTTAAATGGTTTAATTTAAATTTTGGAACTGTGGTATTAAATGTGATGGTGATTATTGGGGAGTGACTCCATGAACTCAATTGGATTACATCCGAAATGGGATACCTCTAGTAACATCAATGATTTATTATGGGTTTCAATGTGTTATATATTCCATGAGATATTAATTATTTTAATAATAATGTTTTAATGTTTTTAAGGAGAAATAAATTTTTCCTAAAACAACAGTTATATTTTGAAAATAATATATTTTCAATATTATATATCTTTTTTAAATGAAAATTATTACTTTTGTTTATATTCTATAAAAACTAAGATTTATATATGTAAAATTACTTATCATATCAAATATTTTCCATTTGAAATAATATTAAATATTTTCAAAATAAATTTTATTTTATTTCTAAATTTATTTTTCTCAAACTAATAAAACCCCTTATAGGGTAAATTTATTCTTTACAAAAATTTTGAAATAAATATAAATGAATTTTTTCATAGAATTCACAGTTTTTTCTATGTGACCTTTTTTTATGCCTTTTTGTGTATATTAAGTGGTTGGTAATAGTATGGGAGAGTTTGGAAAAGTTTTGGAAAAGTTTGGAGGTTTTTTAAGGTTGTACGGTATAAGCACAGTTTGGGGAAACCATGTGATAATATTAGGTAACCATGCGATATTCTACTATTTCGATTGTAGTATCTGCATGGTTTCTCAAACTATGCGAGCTAACCACGTGGCCGATTAAAATTAGTTTTTTTAAATGGGGTTAGTCGGGATTTTACCTAACTATCTGCTTTCTACTCACATATGAACCTGACACTGGATTGTTTGATCTCAAGTGATAGAGGGTCTCTCCCAGCCATTTTGGAAGAAAATACAAGGGGTTTCATAATGGTTTGAAGGAGGTTCATCTCGATTAAGTCTCCCCTTTTGTTTTCTTGTGGTTTTCTCTAGACCTATTCTTCCCTCTCTCCAGGTTTTATAGATCAACATATATTTCATGTATATCAATGGTTTTAGTTTACTTATGTGATTATATTAATACTATTTTATTATAGGGATGGAGATCTGGAGTTGTTTTGGGGGATCGTTCTCCTAGATTTGTGGTGTGGTTGCCTGTGGGTAAAATTCTTGAGAACTCTATGGTAGGCAGCTTCTCTCTCGAATCCTTTCTAGAACATGGTGTCTTTTATCAAATAATTTTTTTTATTTACATTAACTGTGAATATGATGTGTGAATCTTGGTGAAAACCCATATGTGAATGATTTGTGCATTTTAGGTAAAATGGGACATTGTCGCCAAAAAGTGGTTTTGTTGTGTGATTTTAAAATGTAGATAATAAAATGGATGATGGTTAGGATTATGGAAATTTATTATGTAAGTCGAATTTCAAAAAATATTTTTCTTCATTGAAATTTGGTTTGGAATGGATATTATTTTAAAGATGTTTTCAATAAATGGGGGGATTTATCAAAGTGTTTTGGAATGTGTTGGAAATGGTTGTCTGCATAATGTGTAGCCTTGGTGTGCTTCTGCTTGTAAGTTTGCCTTGTATTATGGCATGTGTTGATTGTGTGTGAAGTGGGTAGGAAGTATCACTATAAATGGTTATGGATAGTGTACAAAAGGTCCACCAGTATGGATAAGTTTTTGGGAAGTACCACTAGTTTGTAAAAGTAGTAAATGGGTTTCGACAGGAAGTTCAACCATGGTTTTTTAACTTGTTCTATTTTTTTCAAGATAATAATTTTTGTGATAATTTGAAATGGTGAAATGGATTATTTAATTATTTCTTGGCTTTCCCATTGGTTTCATGGTTTGGGTAAGGTGTCTTTATAAGTGTGTTTTTGTATTATCGGTACTTGATTAAATATTTTATATTTTATGTAAGCTATTATGTATAAATATGAAATAGTTTTATCCTAGTGTAGTTTCTATGAAAGTCATTTGGGGAAATAAAAATGGGTATTATTACTCACCCCAAATTTGGAACTTTGGTTCTTTTGGAGATTTTTTATTTCGGGACACAGGTATGATTAAAGAAACTCATTTTGCTAGCGATTCTTTTTGATTCACGAGTGGTTTAGTGGATCGCGTAGCATGGATCTTTTTGTCAAGAAGTAGATTGTGTCTTGGTTTAAATTGGGTCTCTTTTTTAGACTTATTCTTGATTCTATGGTATTTTTTTATTTTTTGGTTGTATTGGTTTTTGGGAATGGTTGAGGAATATCTTGGTTGTCTTTTGGTAATATATGGGTCTGGTTTATATGTTAGCATGCATCATGTTGTTTTTTTAGTAATGGTTCGTTTGGTTCGTTGGTTTATTTCAATGGAAAATCATTCCCCTATTTAATCTTGAATCCCTTCTAATTTATTTCCAGCCATCAGTATCTTTGGAAAGTCTCTTGAGAACTAGTAGCAGCTCACCTCTATATCTAACCAATGAGGAAGGGGCGGGGCGTTACAAGTGGTATCAGTTTGTTCGATCCTTTAGTGTTAATTGTTGATCTTGGTGTTGAAATTCAATCTTGGTCCATTCATTGAGTCAGGATGGTATCAAGGCCTATTATTTTTGGAACATGTAATGTATAACATAAAAGTATGTATCTAACCCTTTTTATGTTGAACTTTAAGTCTCCAAGGAGTTGGGTACATAAGTATTTTGGAGACACTTATGAGCATTAGATATCTCATGGTTATTCATGTATCCAATGAGATGAGTATGACATGCATGGAAGAATTGATTACCCTCTAGGATTCATATTTAATTGGGTATAATGACATGTGTTATTGTATGAGTATATGGATGTGTGGAAAATATGAAAAATAATTCAAATGTGTGGATATGAAATTTGAATGGTAGTGGTATTTCGATAATGGGTCAAATTTCAATACATGGTGGATTTTCTAGAATAATGCATCATGGGAAATTAGAACTTGTGGAAAGACTGGTTTTGATAGTTGTTATGTAATTGAATTTGAATCGTAAACCTTTTCTTTCTATGGATGTGGGACTTATGGTTTTTTTGTTGATTTAAATGGAATTGAGTAGGCATCGTATTGACCAACCAGAGAAGGAGGCTAAAAATATGGTTGTAACTAAGCCTCAGGTGAACCAGTAGCTAGTGGAGAGTATATTTTATTTTTTTCAATCTATAGAAGATTGGAAAAAAGTGGATGAACTGTTGAATGTGGATCATATGACTCAGTTTGAAAAGAAAAATCCACACATTTTAAGAAGTGATTTGGAGTCGGAAAGGGATAAAGCATGGATGAATTAAATGAATAGGATATTTGACTACCTAGGAACATCAATAGTGTTTAATGTAAATTAATACACTTACTTGTAGAAAGATATTTCCATACATTGGTTGGAGGTAGCGGTCCATGCTGGGACGGACCAAAGTGTGACATGAGAGGGTATTGTGGAACTATTTAACAAAATATTCTACCCACATACATTCAAAATTCATCACACAATGGATTTTTTATATTTGAATGAGGAGATCCTTTTATTAATGGAAAATTCAGCTATATTTATGAACATAGTGTAATTTTCACCCGAGGTAGTAGGTAGCACATCATTGAAAGAACAATTTTTTTAATCTAGGTTGAAGAATGAAATTCATTCCAAGATAGCGGTGTTGTGTATAAATGATTACATGAAAATGGTGAAAATATAAATGGTTTCTGAATTGGATCATTTGGGGGGTATAGTTAGGGGATGTATGTTGGTACCCATGAGGAAAAGCGAGAACTCGAATGCTGGGTACAAGAAGAAGAGGGACACTTATTTCAAAGGTAGGAGTATGGCTTAGAATCTGAAGGCAGGATTAGTTAATCTTCCTCTGATTCCTTAGAGTAAGACAGACTATTTTCATTATGGATACATGGGACACAAAAAGCAGAATTTTATTTCACAACCCTGATCATTTCATAACTATAATCAGATGGGGCATCTTCAGCGGTACTACCATAATGCTCTGAGGTCAGGTTTTCATGACACTCCTCAAAGGTCACAGGCATCCTATGCCTCAATGGGATAGGGAAGCAGCATACTCATCATATGTAGAGCTAAGTTAGTCACGATGATTCTAGAAATACCATCAAGCCTCAGTAGGGTAATAAAGAGAAAAGTGTGAAAGAAAGCAGTTTTTTGCAGCTGAACAGGTTGTGATGGAAGATCAGTCGGGACAATCCCCGGTGTGAGGTATGGTTCTTTTGAATTACACATTAATGCAAGCTTTGTTTTATATGGGTTCTTCCCACAATATTTTTATTCCCGTGTTATTATTTTTCTGGGCCTAATCGTAGAAATTATGCCTTTTATTTTAAAACATCAAACTCTTCTTGGTCAAAGAGAGTTTAGAGCATTCCTATGTAGATCATGTTACATAGTTGTGGATGACATTGAATTGATGTGGGATTTATCAGTGATTGAGATGGATGCTTATGATATAGTCTTGTGAATGGATTTGTTATTGATGTTTAAGGCCCACATTGATTTCTATATTTTAATGGTTTGTTTTACAATGGAGTATGGCGTTGAACGTCTCTTCAAAGAGGAGTAGAATGAAAAGTTTGGTGCAACAGATTTTGTTGTCACTAGTTGTTTCCATAATCTCATATCAGTTAGTGGTGTTGTCATTGGCATCAGTGGAATTTGTTGAGAGAGTTTTTTCAATATTTTTTGATCAGTTTATGGATGTCTTCCCCAAAGAATTATCAGGGTTACAACCCATGAGGGAAGTGGAGTTTACGATTCATCTCTTTCTAGAGACCAGTCTTATCTCACTTTCATCATACCAAATGGAACTAGCATAATTTAAATAATTAAAGGTATATTTGGAGGAGATAGAGAACAAAGAGTTCATCCGGTTTAGCATGTTTCCATTGGTAGTTTCAGTTTGGATTGATAAGAATGTGTATGAAGCACTTCATATCCATGTTGATCATTTTAGACAAAATTAGGATAAAATACAGAAGCAATATCTAATTCCACACATTGATGATTTTTTTGGCCAGTTGAGGGGAGATCATTGGTTCTCCAAGATTGAATTTATGTTAGGATTTCATCAATTGCATGTGAGTAAGGAGGATATTCCCAAAATATCTATGAGAAGTATATATAGCCATTACGAGTATGTGGTTATGCCCTTTGGTCTAAATAATTCCCCAAAAGTGTTCATGTAATTGATTAATCATATATCTCAGATATATCTGGATTATTTTATGGTGCTATTTGTTGATGATATACTGGTGTATTCGAGAACATCGGTAGAGTATGAGTAGTATTTGGTGATAGTGTTGGGGATCTTGAGTGATCATCATTTGTATGTCAAACTATCACATTGTGACTTTTGGATACAGTAAGTTCGTTTCCTTATCCATGTTATTTCTAATAAGGGTGTTTTAGTTGATCGAGAAAAAATAGAGTATGTTACCTCATTGAAACTTCCAAAGAACGTTTTTGGGATAAGATATTCCTTGTTCTAGATTTCCTTTATAAATATTTTGTTTTTGATTTATCAATAGTGGCCTCCTGATGAAATCTTTAACAATGAAGAATGTTCCATTTTACTTGGATGAGCGATGCTAGAAATGTTTGAAGAGCTAAAGGGTCACCTTACCTCATCACCGATCATGGATTTTCCCAAACTGGGGAAAGGGTATGTATTGTATTATGGTGCATCAGGATCAGGGATGGGGTGTGTTCTCATGATGGTGATCATCTGGTTCCATATGGCTCACAGAAGTTGAAGTATTATGATAAAAACTACCAAACACGTGATTTGAAGTTGGAAGAAGTGGTTCTTGCTTTAAAAATGTTGGGTCACCCTCTATTCGGTGTGAAATACATGTTGTTTACCAATTAATAGAGATTAAAGAATATTTTATCACAAAGATATTTCAACTTAAGGAAAATAAGATGGATGAAATATCTCCAGATGTGTCATTTTGACTTAATGTATACACAGAGTAAGTTAAAATCGGTAGTTGATGCATTAAGAAGAAAATCATAATCTCAGGTGGTGAAATGGGCATCAGATCATTGGTAGTTGATGTCATTCATAGCTGATATGTGGATGGAATTTGATGACTAGGGTGAAAAAGTTTTATTCTTTCTGATTTCATTTATTTCTGAGCTAGTTGGTTTGGTTAATGAGGCACATACATCTAATATGATGTTTAGGGTGATAATGTCGAAACTCAATGGTGGGGTCACCATTGAGGGCTGGGAACTAATTGTGAATTACCTTTTCTGTTTTCAGAATCATAAGGTGGTAGTTATAGATTTTCCAGAAGAACATCTCGGGTCTTATCATTTTTCAAGGTGGGCAGTCCATCCAAGAATTCAGAAGATGGATAAGGTCTTGAAATCACATTTTTGGTGGGAATGTATAAAAAGGGAAGTGGCCTAGTTTGTTTCGAGATTATTGACTTGTCAACAAGTCAAGGAATTTCATAAATGGCCAGTAGTAATGTTGCAATCGTTGCCTATTACAATGTGGAATTGAGAACAAATAGTGAAGGATTTTTTTATAGGTCACTCGAGAACAGTCAAGAAACACAATTCCATATCGGTGATTGTGGATCGTCTCAAAATTTCGGCCCATTTCATCCCAATTCATGAATCTTATAAAGTGGAGGATCTGTCCCAAATATACATATGGGAAGTGGTAAAAATACATTGTGTTCTAGTATCGGTTGTATTAGATAGATATATGAGGCTCACATCTCATTGTTGGAAATCCTTGTAGTAATCCCATGGGACAAAGTTAGTGATGATCATGGTATACTATGCTCAGATGCATGTCCAATAAAATAAGATGATAAAAACACTAGAGGATACATTAAGGGCTTGTTTGATGGATTTTGGGGGCTCAAGGGAAGAGAAATTATTATTGGGGGAGGTCTCCAATAATAATAGTTATCATGATTCAATGCATACGGCTCCGTTTGATGCACTATATGGGCATATTAGTTTTTCTCCACTATGTCGGGTGGAAACTGGTGAGACTTCGATGATTGGATAGAGCCATGTCCCTGAGACTATGAAGAAGATCTTATTGATCAGAAAGAGGATGGAGAGAGCCAATGTATTCAAAATTCATATGAGGACCATCATTGATGACCATTTTCGTTCGAGGTGGGTGACTGTGTGTTTTTTAGAATCTCACCTAGGATGGGACATCATCATTTTCGAATATAGGGTAAGTTATCTCTAAGGAATATTGGGTTATTTGAGATACATGAGTGGATTGGAGATGTGGATTATCAGTTGTATTTTCCACCAGAGTTTAGTGTGGTGCATAATTTGTTTCATGTATCGTAGTTGAAAATGTATTAGTAATATCATGGCCTTGTGATTTGATGGGATCATGTTGAGTTGGAGCCGGATGCTTCATTAGTGCATGTTCCAGTGCATATTGTGGTTATGTAAGATAAATTATTTCATAGTAAAATAATTGGTTTAGTTTGGGTTTTGTGGAACCATGGTCCGGTTTAGGAAGAGACTAGGGAGTTAGATAAAGAGATGGTGAAGCAATGGCTCGATCTCTTTTGGTAGGCTGGTGGTTCTCTACTTTCTATGGATGTAATGTCAAATGGTGGGGATAATTTACAACCCTTAGTTTTAGGTATATGACCTTTATTGATACCATTTCATGTATATTATGTGGTTGGGAATGTTCTGGGAGATTTTGGGAGAGTTTAGAAATGTATTTGAAAATTTTGGAGGCCTTTTTAAGGCTACCTGGTTTTTGCATTGTTAGGGGAAAACCTGAATTATTCCTAGGTAACCATGCAATATTCCCCTTTTCGGACAGTAGCATCTGCATGGTTAGCACACGGTTATTCAACCCATGCAATCTAACCATGTGTCTCATTAATTTTTTTTAAATTGGGTTAGATAGAATATTCCCTAACTCCCTCCTTTCTCTTCAAATATGAACCCTGCGCAGGATTTCTATATATCAAGGGATATAGGGGGTCTCCCACCCATTTTGGATACTAATCCAAGGGTTTTCTTAATTGTTTGAAGGTGGTTCATCTTTTGTAAGTCTCCTCTTTTGGTTTCCTATGGGTTTCTTTATATCTACTATTACCTATCTCCCATTTTTCTAGATCTATATCTGTTTCATGTAGATCTAGAATTTTTGTTTCCTTAATTTGTGATATTAAAACTTATTTATGATAGGGAAGAAGATATATAGTGGTTTTGGTGGAGCTTTCACATGGATTTGTGGTGTGGTTTCTTATGTGTCGTCTTCGCCAGAACCCTAAGGTAGGTGGCCTCTCTCTCCAATCCACTTTACATGAACATGAGGCCTTGTTTAAAATTATATTGTTTTACATGAAATTAATTGTGAATATGATGTTTAACTCTTGGAAGAAACCCATTTACTGATGATTTTTGGATTTTTGGTAAAATAGGACATTGTTGTATAAAAGGGGATTTCGTGTGTGATTTTAATATATTGATTTTAAAATGGTTGATTTTTATGATTATGAAAAATGTTTTATGAATTATTTATTTCAATAATGAGTTTTAATTATTGATTTGTGGTTTGGAATGGAAAATTGTTAACAGGAGATTTCAATAAATGGGAGGATTTATCGAAGTGTTTTGGTATGCATTGGAAATTGTTGGGTGTATAATTTCTGGCCTTGGGGTTGTTATACTTATTGTTTGGTCAAGTATTATGGCTTGTGATGATTTTGTGTTAAGTGGGTGGGATGTTTCACTATAATTGGTGATGGATAGTGGATGGAAGAGCCTACATTATGGATAAGTGGTCGGGAAGTACCACTAGTTTAGAAAAGTAGTAAACATATTTGGATGGGATGTTCCACCATGGTTGTTTTCCTTATTTTGTGTTATAATGAAAGATAAAATTGGTGTGCTAATGTGAAATTGTGAAATGTATTATGGAATGGTTTCTTGGATTTAACTCGGGATTCATGGTTTGGGTATGGTGTCTTGATAAGGGTGTGTTTGTCTTATCGACAACTATTGAACTATTTTATGTTTTATATAAACTATTTTATATAATCAAGATTACAGTTATATCCAAGTGGAGTATAATTAGAATTCATTTAGAGAAATACTACTGATTATTATTCCTCACCCCTTGTTTGTCACATTTGTGCTTTTGCAGATTCAGTATTCTGGGATATATGTAAGAGTCTAGCATATCTTTTTTCTTCTGGTTATTTATGATGCATTGGTGGTTTGGTGGTTCATGGAGCATGGATCTTGTTGTGGAGAAGTGTAGTGTGTCTTGGTTTACTTTGGGTATCTTTTTTATCCTTCCTATTGATTCATTGGATTTGTTTTTTATGGCGTGGTTGTATATGTTTTTTGGAATTGTTATGGAAAAACATGGTTTTATTCAAGTAATATAAGGGCCATGTTTCTATGATAGTTTGCATCATGTAGTTTTGATATTAATTTCTTGTTTGGTTTATTGGTTTTTTTCAATGTAAAATCTTTCCCCAATTTATTCTTGAAGACCTCGACATTAATTTATAGCATTTTGTGTCTTGGGAACGTCACTTAAGGCCTAGTAGAACCTCACTGCCTTCTCAAGCCAAAGAGGAAGGGGTGGGGCATTACATAATTGATGTTTTATTTTTGTTTGATTTCATTTAATGATTATTATTGGTTAATATATATTTTTTAGACAATTTTTATAATATTTTAATGTGATATAGTTTTTTCTAGTCCTCCATATCATAGAATTAAATGTTTCTTAGGTGTTTAAAAGACTAAATTTATTTATTTTAATGGTTTATAAAAAATTATATTGTATTTTTAAGATAAATTTAAAAGATTTTAGATCTCATGTTTTCCCACTCACTATTGTTAAATATATATTAATTATATCCGATGTTTTTTAGAATTAAATTGTGAAACCAATGAATATTAATGATTAATAATGAAATAAGTTATCGAAAAGTTATGTGTTTTTATTTAGAAAAATATGATATAATTTAATATCCTATAATAATAAAAAAATTATTATACATGGAACATTACATTTATATGTTCATATAAAATATCCAAATATAAAATCTTATGATATAGGCTATGATGTATCTAATACAAACTAGGTTCTAGGGAATATCTCCTTCAATATCCCACCTATAGTAAAACCCCATTGATTTTTCCTATTTTACAGATTGTTATATCATATACTATAATTTTTTAAACCAATTCCAAAACACCTTTTGGATATATTTTATAATATTTTGTAATTCAATAATAATGAAAAATGTTTATCACTTTATATATAATACCTCGTGAATATTTATATGAAAATTCTTTTTGGTGTATTGTAAAACATTCTTATGTAGTATCACCGAGTAAACCTCGATCCCTATTATTTCAACCAAATAGTGTCACCACGTGTTCCTCTATATTATAAATAGATAATGTTGATTTTATAATTTATACATTTTAGAAATGAGAAACCCCTAAAAAGAAACATTGGATCTAATTATACATGGGGATATAGAATGATCTCAAACAACCATGTATATCATAATTATTGCTATCACAAGCTACAACATATATAAGAATTCATTTTTATAAGATCCATTTATCTATGTAATCGAGGAAAAATGGGAAAAAATGAATGTATACCATATTTGTCCTATAAAACATTCTTGACTTTATGAATACAAATTGACCATATTGATGAATATATAACATTTATTAACCCTTATAGATGAGTACATAAACTTCCACTCAAGTGATGGATGATAACATCATATATATTTTCTTGTTATGGTAGTAGTTTTTCTTTGTTGAACTCAATTGGGGACCAAATATCATATCTGACATATGAGAAAAAAGTCACATATTTGATAAGCTCTAACTGACTACTGGATTAGCTACATACACAATTCCACATGATTACCTATGAAATATTTCATTTTTTAGAAATGTATAACTATGTTAAGGATGGAATAATGTGTATCGTTCAAACCATATATTTTGGTGAGATCTAAATTTGTTACATAGAACCATACTATAATAAATACATATTTTATAGGAATCAATGTTGTTTATATTTGTGATCTTCCAGCACACCGAACTAATTTTTTTCATCATGACCATATTCTAAATCTCAACACAAAATCCTACACACAAAAACCCTAACATTTCTTAACAACATATAATATTTCATGATGAACCTCATTTAGGGATAAATCAACACCATACATAAAGAGTTCAATTCACTAAATATATGATTCCATAGTGAAAATTTAAAGAGTACATTTTTTATATTAACAATAAACATTTTACATCCTTATTATTTTTAGAGAAAATTAATAAAATAATTCATATTTTTACATAAAATAAAATTCTAAATGATATACCAAAACATCAATATCATGATTACTTCATTTATGGATTTAATTAAACTCATTAGATCTCTATTTAATTCTATCCATTTCACTAAGAAATAATTTGATAAAACCTTCCCACAAAACTCATACAGTGAGTAAAAAATATTTTATAATATAAAATTAATGTTCTTGAGTCTTAGGATTAATATCCATAATTTTCAAATATTTAAACAATTTATTATAATTCCCCTCTTCATAACATCTAAAATTACAATTTTAATAATAAATATTTTCTATTTATAAATATTTTTATGTTCAACATCATCATTATTAATGTAAAAATTAATATAAAACTTTTACATTGATAAAATTTAGGAAACATTATATTAATAATAGAATTTTTCTATACTATTTATTTTTAATCCCCCTTATGATATAATGTGACATTCATTTTGATTCAATAACTAAAGATAACAATCTTCCCAATAATATAACCAGTACTTTTATGGAAATTGTATAATAATTAACATTGAATTTTTACCAACAAAATAACTTATTTTTCATCCATTGAACTTTTATAAGTCCAAATGTATTCCAATTAACCTATTCGATGTTACATTAATTTTAAAATATCAGGCTACCAAACACAAACTACTTTTTTAGTAAAAACATTTCTTTCATTACCTCTGAATATTTAACATGTAAAACATTGTACCAATAAAAAAAATTGGTTTTTATGTCCATAGATAACAATCATGAATAGAATACAGATTGTTCAAATATGAAATTAATGGTCGAATCAGATCCCTTGTAATTTAAATAATATCTTTATAAACTCTCTATATTTAATTAAAAATCACCCTTTGTCTACATCCCGTATAATTTATTTGATCTGTTAAATCATAATCTTGTTTTATTGAATCCATCATCTCATATTGTGAATAAAAAAATTTTAACCAATATTTATACTTTATAATATAATATAAATAACACTAAAATAAACATCTATTACTAATATCCATCATATCATGGACTTTTCCTTTAAATTCAATCCCATAGTTAATCAACATTTTTCATCGCCTTTTAAATTTAAATGGAAAGATTCATAAATTCATATTTTAAACTCTTATATATTTAGAAACTATGTAAAATACACAATTTTATAATTTAACTTTTTAAATGTGTGAATTTATATCTATAACATTGATACATGATATATACATATATATATATATATATTCTATAGAGCATCTCAAACCCCATTATGTGTCCCAAACATTTTCTATATTATACAAACATTTTTCATCACGATACATTTCTTTACATTAATTGACCTTTAAAATAAACAAGATCAAATATTGTCTCTCATTGTATCTAACTTTTATAATTATATTTAAAATGTTTTTCAACATATACCATTTATAAAACAACTAATACTTAAGTAAATACTAATTAATCTATCATCAATACATTGAGAAAAATAGTTTAAACATTAATAAAAATTATTTAAATTTATTTATCATTTTAAATCATAAAATAGAATGAATTAAATTTAAAGATAATACTTTAATAAATTTTTTAGTATCACCAAGTCATTCCCATATTCATTCATTTGAATATATAAATGGATAATAACATTAAATCGATAACCAAGAATCTAATTATTTTGAAAAAACAAGGTAATCATTAAATTTTCCTTATATACAACTAGATACATGTGTTGAACAACAACATAAATTGGTTTCACAGCAAGAGAAAAATCTAATTGAAAGAAAATTTCTATTATGATTAAAAATTAATATAAATCAATATTAGTCTATGGTGATTCTTACACTAAGAATCTCCATTCTAAATGATTAATCCTAATTTCATGATGGATGATGACAATGATATTTATCTCTAAAAGTTTCTTTTATTTTATGAGTATCATATTTTATAATCATAGCATCATGAATTTTTTCAATTATCCCCCACCACCCTAAAATGATAAAACCATTTATATTAAATCAAATCATATACTTTTAAAAGATTAATATATTATTATGCAATGTGTCCCCTTAAAAATTATTATAACAACATATTTATTTTTGAATGGAATCATCAAAATAATATAATGATGGAGACTTGGGGTGGTTATACATACTAATATTTATCCAAATAATCATACGAATTATGTAATTTTCGGATCCTTAATACCATGTTACATTAATATTTATGTACATTTAATTTTTTGATGCAGGCTTAGGGAGGGTTTGGTGGAGTTTATGCTGGTAGAATACAAAATCTGCAATTTAAAAATGTAAATATATATTCATTTTATGAGAAGATGGTTCCAAGATTGGATTATTGTGATTACTGTCTTATGTTTTTATGAGGAGTAAAATGATAAACTAATTAATGATGTGAAATAATAATTCATTATTGGAATTAAATCCAGGATAAGGCTGCATTAAAATTTGTAGATTCTTATATGGGATTGAATTTAATGTATTTTTTAGCTAAAAATGATTCATGGAATAAATTTATAGACATACATAAATTTAGAATGTGAATATGGGTTCAATGTAAAAAATATAATATCATGTCTATTCATATAAATTCATGTTTCCCTATGTTATAACCAATTAGTCCCATGATCCGTTTAATTTTAAGTGAAGAAAATGAATTTTTGTGATATTTTATAGACCCTAACCCTATTTTTTGATCGTTATATTTGTGATGATGATCATTGATAATCAAATGTGATTTATCCCACTTTTCCCCTAATTTCCATTCATTTTTTGGGAATTACAATGGCGTTATTTCATGGGGAACTAAGAATTGATTTTGAAATTCCATTGATGTAATCTAGATCAATCTTTACTATTGTGAAAATCATTTTATTTTTCCATCCCTCAGTTTTTTAGATATTCAAAAAAGAATAGTTCAGTTAGGTGATCATCTTTATCTCCATATTTGTGTGCAAGTTTGGGGATTTCATTATTTTTTCATTTTATTGGGTGAATAAATTATTTTTTCATAATATTGTTATCAAATTATCATAATGTAAAATTATGGATAATGGGAATAAATAACTTTTTTTAATAATTTTTTGTCTACTTTCCTTAATACTAAATATATTTGTATCTATTGATAAAAATCATGAATTCTAAGAGCTTCATGGAGTGACGTATATAGGTTATGTTGTGACCCATGTTATTCCTATACATAATGTTGTACTTCTTTAAGCCTTTAAATCATCAAAATTTACATCAAAATTTATTATTCCTGATATAAATATGCTCTCTATAAAAGGTTTCACTTGGTTTTCATTGAATTTTTCAATTTGAATACAATGATTATGTATTTTTTGATTATTACATAAGGGGAAATAATTTTCATCTTGAATTTTACACTGTTAAGATTGTTTTCAAATAAATTATTGTACCATATAGTAAAACATAAAAAAATAAAGATAACATTTTATACAAAATTAAAATTAAAGGTAAATGAATTTTATATCGAAATTTTCTTTCATATTGTGGTTCTTTCAAGGCTCCCTCACATATATCATTCTAGTCCTCATGAATGTAATCTCAACTTAAATTGATGTGTAATACAATGGTATAAATCTTCAAATTTTGACACAAATATTTCATATGATTATAATGTGGATATTGACTATTCAGGTTGCATATAAAACAGAAATCCAACTTCTCACCCTTAAAAGAGATTAATCAGCCCAAACTTTTTAATTTTTTTTATTTATGATATGTTGGACTATTTTCTCTCATTCATTCACGTATCATTATTAATCATTATTTATAATACATTATTTCTATTTTCTAAATAATGGATTCTTCCATCTAATCAATCATTATAAAAACAAATTTTAGTTATGATCAAACAATTACTGCAAAACAATTTCTATAGGCTTGGAGAAGATATATATTCATAATTTGGTAATAAATAAATTCATATAAAATCCTGATGTAATTTCATATAATATTATCAGGACTCTAAGGCCTAATTTTTATTGGAAATTATCTTAAAATATAAATGAAAAAAATAATGTTTTATCAATGATGTATAGTCCCTCATATCAAAAGAAATGACCACTAAAAATCCATTTTGTAAAATGAAAAATATCACCTCCAATTACTAAAAGTAAGGTCATGATTAATGTAATTATAATCAAATATTTTAAAATTCAATAACTTTTCCCTATTTATTTTAAATTTTTTTCAGGAAAAATTCTCTTATCCACCACCAAACACAATACGATAAAATCACCAGTTTGGTGATAAATTTTTTTTATTTCCCCATAATACAACACATTATATTTCTTTTTTCCATTCCTATATTATTTTTCCCATTTTTAGAAGGGAAAATAGAGATTTAAAATGAATTTAGTATCATATAATCATAATACCCCGCATAAAGTCCCCAAAAAATTTCATTAAAATGATCATATTCTTTCATCAATAAGTTCTCTCACCCCCGCACACCAAATTTATAATTTCATTGAATATAAATAGAGTTGGGTAGGAATGGATACAAATATATTTTATTATGGCATGTTCTAATACAACAATTGTGTATATATAATGATTTCCCTTATGTAAAAATTGTAAAATGGAAATAACTAAACTATAAGACACTAAAATGTAACTTGAAAAAAATATATATTTTAAAATAAAAAAATTACCCATTGTAGGTTTTATGTGAAAATGACGCTTTATGAACTCTTATTCTTCCTATCACCACTGCTATACCTCTCATACTCTCAGAATTTGAAATTCAAAAAACAATGCTGGCTACTAAAGAACCTACATTGCCAGACACACACACAACAAGAATTCAAATGATGGAATACCATCAAGACAACGATTCTTTTTATATAGATTTTCTCACGCTACACAACAAATTCAAACCAACTAGATATTAAAAGATAGTATTAATTAAATATATAATTATATAATTATTTTTTTATTGATACATTATAATACAAATCAAAACTCACACCATAATGAATTCATTTTATTAAATCTGGATGAATACAACTGATAATGAAAATATTATTTTTTATTATGCATGAAGAATAAAAATTAGTCAGTTGATGAAGCATCCTCATGAAGCTTTGTAGGAACAGGACAAAAATATATACAAATATTGAAAAAATTGATACCAAATTAATATTAGTATTTTAGAATTACAATTATTAGATAGAGTCTATATGTGGAAAAATAAAATCAAAAACAATTTCAAACATGTAGATTCTGACCAAAATAATTAATACTATATATATGATAATTGTATATTTAATGAATTGAAAATTATTTCAATGGAATAATTAAGTTGTAGAAATAGAAAAGGTGGGAAATTAATATTCCAAAAATGGAATCAATTAATCAGATTTGGATACTTGACTCAATTAAAAACACATATTCTGGAATATGTCGATCAGGCAAGGTAGATATCTAAAACCCAAGGTCATTTTCCCCCTAAATAGTGTTTTAATCATCAACGTGGATTAGATATGGGGTTCAAATCTAAATAATGATTGAATTTAGAATCGATTCAAGCTTGATCTTCATCCCAGCGGTAAAATACTACACTCTATATCTAGATATGGACTCTTTTCCCGATATTGACCTTGATTCATTGTATAAAAAATTTATTTGAATCCCTAATAATTGATTGATATCACTATTGGTATCATCTGACTATTTATGTACATTTCTTCCCATTATTGGCCTCACCTACTCACAATGCTCGACAACCCCAAATAAATAAATCAAATTTGTTTTATCCATTTTATTTTTTTAATTATTATTCCTTTATTTAAATTAATTATAATATTATTTTTATTTTTATTTTATTATTTTGATTCAATATATATTAATTTTATAAATATGATATATTTATTAAAAAATAATTATGATAGTATATCAATAATATATTTAATTTTAAAATATTATATTTAAAATATTTTATCATTTTTCATAAATGATATTTATTAATGACATTTTAATAAAGTTCTATAACATAATTATTATACTTATAATGAATTTAATTTATAATTTAAAAAGTAATTTAATATTAATAATTTATAAATTATATTTTGTTTTATGAATTTTTTTGATATTTATTCTATCAAAATTCTTTATATTTTATAAATTATTTTAAAATTAGTCAACTTTTATTTATTATCTAAAACATATTTTAGTTGTTTTTAAATTTTTATTATAACTAGTATAGAAAACTATCTAGTGAAAATATTATTGAAAACAATAATATTCCATTATAATTTCATGTTATAATTATTACTCACATTGAATTATAGTTGAATCAAAATACTAATAAATAAATATTTTCACTAAAACTCAGGAGGATATATCCCCCATAAATGTATTTTTCCCTAAAATTCATTCATTGGACATGAGAAAATTATAATTTTCAATAATTATAATTATAATTACTGGACTACTGAAAACCCTTAATTATTAACAATCTTCAAAGAAAAAATATATCAGGAAGCTTTTGTTTTCCTCAAAAGGCAACATCTTATTTCAATAGTTTCATAGAAGATTGCTTTGACGCCAATTATAATTCCTTGAACCCATGCTTCTGGATTTGGTACATAAGGTGATTTTTATTTTTTTAAATAAGAAAATTGAAACAATACAACACAATTTATAATATAAAAGTCAATTTTCAGTCTAGGTTCTAGAAAATTAAACTACATCATAAAATTTATAAGGTTTGAAATAAAATAAAACAATATTTATACTATTAATACACACACACACTAACTCCAACGGAGAATACTTCTGAATTATAAAATCTAATATACCTGTGCAAAAAACATTTAATACATGGGATGGGGATTTAATTTTTCAATAAGCGGTTTTAAAATCGTTGAAATACTTTTTATGGAATCTTAAATTTAAAATAACTTTTAATAAATTCCTTTGAAATTATTTTGAAAATTTCTTCCAAATAATATTGCAAATTCCTTTTTAAAATACTATTGAAAATATTCATGTTTTAAAAATAACACAGAATTTTGAATATACAAACTTTCAAAATTTTATTTTCAAATAATACATTGATTTTTATAAAACAAATATAAAATATTTTCAATAAAAAACACCGAGAAAACTTCAAAAATTGAAGGTTGTCTTAGGCTTTCCCACTAGTGGAGGGATGGTTTCACTCTAAAATTTACTACCATATTTAGAACATTCATGTTCTGAATTTTATAACAATGATTATGATTCCCCTACATATATAATTACAGACACTTGAGTTTTTATTTAATAACATGATAACACAACTAAAATAATTTCCACATTATTTTTTAATTTATATACAAACTTTCATTCAAAATCTCTAGAAAATTAGCGATGATTAATTTCTATAATTTCATACAATACTAAAAATACATGGAATGGAAATATAATTATCATTAATGTATTCATCTAAACTCATATAATACACTTTTAAAATAATTTCATATAAAGGAATTAATTTGTCACTAAGTATGTAAAAAAATAAAATATTTAATAAAAATTAACTTGTACATGAATGAAATGTCACAAATTTTAGATAATGGACATATATTTAATTTAAAATGACATTCATGAATATATTAATTATTTTTAATAATAAAAAGGTACAATTAACAACTATACTATTGAAAATAAACATTAAAATATATCCTTCAAATAAACATAATGATTTTTATTAAATAAATTTAAAATATTGAAATTCAAGAAATGAAAAATGAAACCGTAAATTTTATTCTAAATTTTAAAAACCAATAAACTTTATGATTCATATATATATAATAAATAAAAATGAATTTATATAAAAAATGAATTTTGAAAAAATAAATTATTTAGTATATAATGTATTACATAAATTCATAATTAAATTTATAAAAAAAATTATTTAAAATTCATAAGTATAAAAATATTAACACTATTTATGGAATTTATAGATATATATAAGTATAATATTTCATAATCTCCAACCATTACGTAGAATATTATTTTTTACATAAAAATAATCATAAAATTAGAATAATTGTGAATATAAATTAATTTCTTTTTTATAAAAAAAGTAATACAGAAATAAATAAAAAAACTATCACTTTCAATAAACACATAAACATAAATAAATATTTTTCCCTTACATTTATTATGTGAAGATAATTCTTTATGACTTATTCTTCTTCGTATCACCACTTTTATAACTCTCATACTCTCAGAATTAGAAATGCAGAAAACAAAGGTAGCCATCAAAGTACTTTCCTCGCCAGAAAAAAACATAGAGTGTCTAATGATTAAATACCATCGAGGAAATGATGATTTTTATATATTATTTTTAATTATTAACAATAAATTTGAACCAATGATACATTAATTTCGAGTATTGATTAAATATATATTTATGTATTTCTTTATTATTATTGTTCCATTCAAATACAAATGGAAAATTACGCCAAACATAATTAATTTAATTAAACATGGATGAATATGATCGATAAAGAAAAGATAATTGTTAATCATGAATGATGATGAAAAATCATTCTTTTGATGAAGCATCGTCATGAATAATTATATGAATTAGACAAAAACAGACAAAAACATTCAAAAATTGATTCCAATTGAATATCATTATTCTAAATTTATCAATATTATTTAGATACTTACATATGAATAATAAAAGGACAAAATTTTATAATAACTTATATTATGACAGAAATCATTAACACGAGATATATGACATATTGATATTTAATGAATTAAAAATTGGTTTTTTGGAAGAATCAAATGTTAGAAATTGATAGAGGTAAATTAATAGGACAATATTTTAATCTATAAATAATATTTAGATACAAAATTCAATTAAAAACATACCTACTCATATATTTGGATGACATGAGGCATATCCCGAAAACAGAAGGTCGTTTTCCCCAAATGGAGTTCAAAACATCCATGTGGATTCTCTTTGGTTTTCGATTCTGACTTGCGATAGACATCAGGCTCGATTCAAGCTTTAACATCATCCCAATGGTCGAATCAAACACTATATATCTAGAAATGTACTCCAAGATTGGCTTCTACCTAGATTCCTCATGGCTTATATTATTTTAATGCCTTGGATTTGATTGATCTCATGCTTGACTTCATCTGACTATTAATGTCTCTTACTACCCATCATAAGCCTCGTCTCCTCACTGTGCTTTTATCCCCAAATGAAACCCTCTAATTATCTTTCTTCATTTTATCTTTTAATTATTTATTTGTTTATAATTATTTTATTTAATTAAAAAAATTTACAACAAAAATTCTTGTTTTTATTCAATATTCATTCATTTTATACAAATAATATATTGATTAAAAAACAATTATTATAATATATAAATAATAGTTGTAATTATAAGATATTATATTTATAATATTTTATGATTTTTAATAAATGTTTATTATTATTATCATTTCAATAAAATTGTATAACATAATTCTTAGACATATAAAACATTTAATTTATAATTTTAAAAGTAAATATATTAATATGATTCAAAAATTATCTCTTGTTTTTAATAAATTTTTTTATGCAATCCTTAAAAATAATAAGCATATTATAAGATATTTTAAAAATATTCAAATATTATTTATTATATAAAAACATATTTATGTTTTTTTAATTTTTAAATATAATTAGTATATAATATTTTCCCGTAAAAATATTATTAAATACACTAATAAAAATTTTGAATGTTATTTTACAATTTTACTCACAATTAAATATTATTTAATTTAAATAATAACAAATAATTCTTTTTTACTGAAAATCGGGATGTAATAGTTATCATACTACCTCTTTTATGAGGCATCATGTTTGGGACATATTTGTAATTTAGAATATCTCCAATTTTCAGTGAACCTTATCTAATTGAACATATGGAGTGATGTGATTTGAGGTTGAAAATTTATGATATGATAGCTTGATATATTATCATTCAATTGTTTTTTCATTGGGGATCCCCAATATTTTTTCTCATTATGGAATATGGTAGTATGAGGATGTGTAATGAATACCAAATTTTAGGTCTGGTGAGAATCAAAAACTATTTTTGGCTTTAGATTATTGATGATCATTTTGAAAATCTAATGTTAGATCATATGATGGAATTATTGAATTATGATTTGGGTATCAATATATGAGGGTAAACTCTATGAATATCTTTAGGAATCCTTTCATATGTTGGATTGTAATAATTGTTTTTGTGGTCACTCCATTTAGTTTCATGGATGAAACAAATATATTAATGAATAACATGAAATAATTATGCCCAGAGTTTCATAGACAATTCATCTTCATATTCTTCTATGATATCATTATATACACGATGTTATATATGGTTCATGCTGATCATATGAGTTGAATTGTAGGTTCTCTTACACCACCATATATATGAAAATATATTTAGGTTCATGTTCTAGACATGATTGATTAATTTACATGGGAATGTGGTGTTTTGGGAAGGTGTTTCCAAGGACCTGCTCAATATTTAGGTAGTTTAATCATGGTTAACACTTCAAAGAATTATAGAGCCAGAAGTTTTCATGTGTCATACAGGATATTATGGATTTTTTGGGCGAAATTTTTCTTAATTTATATCCCCACAAAAATCATTGACCCGGATGGAATATGTATTTGTATAGGTAAATTTCTGTAAGGATGTTTTTGGTTTCCAATAAGAAAATTTGATCTACTCCACAATGCTTCATTTTCCTGAGGAGTATGGGATGTTTTATGATTCCTATTATGATTCACATATTTTTATGGGTTCGTATTGATGAAATTTAGAATAGTGTTCTATTATTTTTCTAGGAAGTAAAACCCCCAAGCATAACTACTATGCACATGATTTGGTTTTAGAAGTAGTTGTGTTTTCACTACATTTTTGTCAATACATCCTTATAGGTGATTATTTTCTAATTTAATTAGTCTATAATGGAAATAAATATGTCTTCATATAGAAGGAATTAAATATATTTATAACTACCCATACTTTACATACATGTTTGTTACTTCAAAATTTAAGTACACTTATTACAACATATAACAAAACCATGAAAGGACCGTATAGGTATAATGCCTTTAGAAACTGGGAAACATAAAAAAATGGTTCATAAAGAATCTACATTGTCTCCCATTTATTTCATCATATCTAGAGTCCCTTTTTTCATATCCTAATTAATAACCTTCTTCCTGACCTGGGGAAAGAAAACATACAAAAGGGTGAGCTCAAATTCTCAGTAAGGGTAAACAAAAGAAATATCAATCACATCATATTCATAAGAACATAACATTTTGGAAATCATAACCTGAAAAAGAGATCATAATTACATAATCATGGGATAAACATAGTAGTGAAATGTAATCCCAATAATCATAACTTAAAACATGAAACTTTGTGGCATACACACATAATCATAGATAATCATTTCATAGTAGTCAAGACTCATAGCCAAGACTATCTTAGCGGATAAAGTCCATTTCGGAACCGAGTTCACTCCTCATTTCAGTCCTATTTCACTGAACCGGTTTAACCTTCCATTACAGCCATGTCTATCTAATGAGATATAAATCATTACCCAATGCATTGGAGGGAGATATAGGCCCCACCCATCTCATATTGATACCATTCTTATGTGTGCCACAAAATCATAAATCATACATCATTTCATAACCCATGTAATAAAAATGGGATTCTTAAACATCGTGACATCATAAAACAATTCATATAAGATAAAGGAATTTATAAAAATAATTCCATCACAACATAATAAAATCAATGTAATAATAGGGACAGAAACAGAGCCCTATATTATCATAGATGGAAAATAATTTTGGTAAAACACCTGAACTCCATTCTTGAGGAAAATATCCTTTCTACTTCAAAAACATTTTCCTTTATTAACATGTCATACAATTTAAAACTAACAGAATTTGATTAAAAATAAACATGAAAACTTTTAAATGAATCTTCTTGGAAATAATGTTTTAAAAATCCATTCATGCTGTATAAGTTAAAAAAACATTCTTCTCGTACTTTTGTCGGAAAAGTCAAAAAGTACCACGTATGAAAAACGACAAAATATTCCTTTCGTATCTTTTACTAAAAACCCACCGAAGGGTAAAATTGGATTTAAACAATTGTAGGTGTATGGAAATAATATTACATATTGAGGAAACATGGATAAGGATGATAAAATACACCCCAGTAAATACCAAAGTATAAACAATCTGGGATAAAAATGAGATTGTGATATTTTCCCTTACCTTAGGTCTGATTTGCTTCGTAAGTGTCCGAACCTCCTGTATAATGATTTAAATAATGTCATTGACTTATTCCAGAATCATACTTATTTTTATGATATCATATATGGTCATATTCTTAGCTTCTTATTAGTAATATTTCATTGTTACTTGTTATTCGGGTGTTTATTGCTTTTTGGTCTTATGCATGTTTTGTCGAATAAATTCTTATTATTCTTTTTAGGTTATAGATAACTCATTTCCAGAATGGTATTAGTGTAATATATATCATATTAATTCATTCAATTCATTTATATAATCATTATGCAATGAAGATCATGTAGAACGAGTCGCATCACATCATTGAGACGGTATTCCGTATGTACGCACGAGCGATGATATCATTCTCATGATAATGGAATTGTATTGGAGTGTATGTATAATCTTTAAAAAAACAATATCACTTTAAAATAATCATATATAGTTATTATTTACACCATTATACCCATCCAAGTAAGGCGGTGGTGGAAAATAAATTACACCACGGCGTGGAGACGGTATTCTGTACGTACGAACGCGCGGTGATTTCGTTTTCCATAGGATGGATAGATGGTGAAATAGGGTTGTTTCATACTTATAATAACATATCAGTATATGAGTGATACTGATGTTATTACTTTTTAATGAAACAACTAAATAAGAAGAAGAGGAAGAAGAAATAAAGTTGACAGAATCGATAACAGACATTACCTCTTCTTTGAAGTGCCTCTTTGAGACCTCCTCTTAGGGCAATAAAATTGGTATTTGAAGAATACCAGGAACTATAGGATGTTTCTAGGGAAGTGGAGAAGAGAATTTGGTAGGGGCTGGTCGATATTGAAAGCTCAAAGTGGTGTGAGGAAAAGAGGGAGGAGGTTCCCTTTTATAAGGGAGGAGAGCGGCACCTTTGGAAAAACTAGGCCATATTCAGTTTTTAATAGCTCCAAATTGATTTATTTAGAAGATAAGGTGGGGATGGGTCTAAATCCTCTCATACAATAGAATTTAGACAAGTTTAGGTTTCTATTTTAACCTTATCATTTAGATTTAACTTTAAGTTAGATAATTTAACTTTTACCGTGTCTTCTTGTTTTCTTACACTATAAGGTTAATGAACTTACTATAACAAGAAAAACGAACCCCAAGTTGTTTATTATTAATATATATAACCTTATCTAAGTAATTTTTCCGAACATTATATTTTTAGGAATAAAATAACAATTAATAATATAATATTTGTTTTAAAAACTATTTTATGTCAATTTTGACACTGTTTGGTAATTGATTTTTGTGAAAATAATAATTGAATGATTAGTTCTAAAAAAGTTAATTAAATCACTACTAACATGTCATATTAACATATAAAATTATTGGAATTCCTAAAAAGTCTCAAATTACATTTATTTTGGTATTTATAACATCAATAATGTCAATATTTCATTAATTAGATAATTACTGCATCATCATTGTGTCATAAATAAATTAAATTATTTATTGTCTGAAAATTACAAATAAAATACCATTATGTAGGAAATATTTTTATCTTTCTAATGAGTATTTATAGTCGAATTTATCTTTTGTATAACCCTATATTAAAAATTATTTAGTTATTAAACTTTAATTTTAACTATTTTAACCCTTCATTAAATAAATTAATAATAAATGTCCTAATCTAATCCAAGTGGGCATAAATGGTCATATTTTATTCCTAAGGTTCTTTTGGTCTAATTCCACTTATCCAATAGAATTAGTACATGTGTTAGGGTAATAATAATATCTTTTTTACCCTTAATTACCCTATTTACTTTTAACCGTGGTAAAAATGTAAAAGTTACTATTCACCAAAAATTATTTTCATCTCATTGAACCACATTTTAGTCCTTGATATTAACTGTGTCTCTTGGATTTTCAAAATTCCACTCATAGAAGCAGTAAAATTAAGTTTTATGTAAATTTGGAAATTCTCCTAGGAGGTGGGTAAAAGACTATGAAAAGTTCAATAAAATATTTATATATCTAAAATTATTATAAAATGACTCCAATGAATTTCATTGAACTTATATAGGTATTAGGTATCAATTTTGACCTAAAATAATTCTATATTAAATAAATAATTATTTAAATAAAAAGTCAGTTTTTAAATAGTAACCCAGTGTTTTCACTATTCATCAAAAATTGAACTTTTTCAGAAAAATACCAATATTTCACCCTAGGATAATTTCGATATTCGGAATCCAAAAATGAAGTCCATTTTGAAAAATAAAATTTACAAAATTTCAAAAAGTGGGTATAATATTTTAATAGCATATCGTTGTTTAGTTAAACTCGGTATTGCGTACGACGCAAGCTATCGAGGAAGGTCTCAATTGCGTGTAAAGTAAGCCAAGCTAGTGTTGTTTTTAGTGAAATATCCCTTTGAACAAAATATTTCTCATAAAATTCTCAGGTGTTACATTCTACCCCCTTAAAATGAATTTCTCCCTCGAAATTTGTCACTTTGTAACTAACAGATGAGGATACCTCTCCCTCATCATATCCTCAAGCTCCCATGTGGCTTCTTCTAATTGGTGGTTCCTCCATAAAACTTTCACCAACAGAGTGGTCTTGTTCCGTATGACTTTTTTGCTATGATCCAGAATCTCTATCGGCTGTTCTTCATAAGAAAGATCTTGCTCCAGGGGTACAACTTCTGAGCTGAGTACATGTGAAAGATCATATATGTACTTTCTCAGAAGAGATACATGAAACACATCGTGAACTTGAGAGAGATTAGTTGGAAGCGCCAATCGGTATGAAACCTTCCCAATACGATCCAGTATTTAGAAAGGACCGATATACCTAGGGCTCAGCTTTCTCTTCTTTCCAAATCTCATTACTCTCTTCCAAGGTGATATTTGTAAGAACACTTTATCACCCACTTCAAACTCTAGGTCTTTTCTTCAGTTATCGGCATAACTTTTTTGTTGACTCTGAGCTGCTCTAATATGTTGATGAATAAATCTGACCTTTTATGCCATCTCATCAACAAGATCAGGTCCTAATAGCTTTCATTCCCCAACTTCATCCCAGAAAGTTGGAGTCCTGCATTTCTTTCTCTAGAGAGCTTCATAAGGAGCCATCTGAATACTGGAGTGAAAGATAATATTATAAGAAAATTCCACCAAAGGTAGGTGTTGATCCCAACCACCTTTGAAATCTATAGAGCAAGCTCTCAACATATCTTCTAGAGTTTTAATTGTCCTCTCAGACTGACCATCTGTCTAAGGATGATAAGCTGTGCTGAAACTCAACTCTGTATCCCGAGTATGTTGAAGACTTTGACAAAACTTTGAGGTAAACCTCGGATCCTGATCAAATATAATAGAAAGTGGTACTCCATGAAATATTACCACTTCCTTTACATATATCCTGGAAAGTTGATCCAGAGAGAAATCTTCTCTAATAGCAATGAAGTGTGCAGACTTTGTAAGACGATCAACTATGACCCAGATAGCATTATTTCCTTTGGATGTTTTAGGAAGTCCGGTGACAAAGTCCATAGTGATGTTTTCCTATTTCCATTCGGGTATGGGTAATGGTTGTAACATCCCCTTAGAATTCTTTTCTCAGATTTAACTTGCTGACAAACCAAGAATCTAGAGACATATTCAGCAACATCTCTTTTCATGCCATCCCACCAGAAGTACTCTTTCAGGTCCCTATACATCTTCGTGCTTCCAGGATAAATAAATAATGAAGAACTATGAGCCACATCTAGTAGCTCCTTCGTTCATTCGGGGATGGGAGGAACACAAACCTAATTCCCAAACCTTATTCTTCCATCACAATCAAGGTTGAATTCACAAACATTTCTCACCTTCTTTTGTAACTCTACATCTTCTTTCTTTGCCTCTTTAATCTTCGCAAGTATAGATGGTTGAATATTCATTTGAGAAAGATACGATTTTTTCCCTTCCATTATAATTCCAAGATCCATCCTATGTAAATCCATAAATATTGGATCTTTTGTGATCCTCATCACGGATAAGCTATCATGGTCTTGTCGACTTAATGCATTTTCCACCTTGTTTGCTTTCCCAGGGTGGTAATGAATTGAGCAGTCGTATTCCTTAATCGGCTCCATCCATCTTCTTTGGCGTATATTCAGCTCCTTTTGTGTAAAAATATTCTTTAAACTTTTATGATCAGTATAAATATCACACCTTTCTCCATAAAGATAATGCCTCCAAATATTTAATGCAAAGATTACCACATCTAACTCCAAATCATGAGTTGGGTAATTTTGCTCATGGATTTTCAACTGTCGTGAGGCATAAGCTATCACCATATCGTTTTTCATGAGAACACACCCCAATCCCTTCTTGGATGCATCACTGTAGATCACAAGCCTTTCTCCACTATAAGGAAGTGTGAGTACAGGTGCACTGGATAAACTTCTTTTCAACTCCTTGAAATTCTCTTCACATTCCTCCGTCCACATGAACTTAACTCCTTTTCGAGTCAACCTGGTGAGTGGATTAGATAATCGTGAAAAATATTTCAAAAAACGTCGATAATATCCATCCAAACCAAGAAAAATTCAGATCTCAGTTACTGTTGTTGGTCTCGAACATCTTTCGATAACCTCTGTTTTTTCTGGATCCACCAATATCCCCTCTTTTGAGATTATGTGACCCAAAAATGCAACTTTTTGAAGCCAAAATTCACACTTGGTAAATTTGGCATAAATCTTATCCTTCCTCAGGGTCTTCAATATAATTCTCAAGTGATCTTCATGTTATTCCTTTCTCATTGAATATACAAGAATATCGTCTATAATAACTACCACAAACAGATCAAGATAGTCTCTAAAGACACTATTCATCAGATCCATGAAGATAGTGGGGGAATTAGTAAGACCAAATGGAATCACTATAAATTCATAGTGTCCATACCTTTTACGGAAAGATGTCTTTGTTATATACTCCCTTTTGAAACTTAATTGATGATACCCTGAACGAAGATCAATCTTGGAAAAGTATTGAGCTCTATGTAGTCGGTCAAATAAGTCATCAATGCGAAGGAGAGGATATTTGTTCTTGATCATGATCTTCTTAAGTTCTCGATAATCAATGCAGAGTCTCATTGATCCATCTTTCTTCTTAACAAACAGAATAGGTGCTCCCCAAGGTGACGCACTAGGGAGTATGAATCCTTTATCAAGATTCTCTTGGAGTTGCTTCTTCAATTCCTGCAACTCAATTGGGTCCATTCTATAAGGTGTCTTTGAAATAGGCAAAGCACTCGGTACGAGTTCTATTTAAAACTCTACTTCACGATTTTGTGGAAGACCCGGCAATTCCTCTGGAAAAACACCATCAAACTCCCGTACAATGGGAATATTCTTAGTCGTGAGTTTCTCATCAACCATTTGAGATAAATAACCTTCATTTAGTGGAATCAAGACCCATAAGATGGAAGAAATTCCCACTTGATGGTTATGTTCATCCTTGCATCGATAGACGATCATAGATTGATCTGGAATATAAAATGTGACTTCCCTTCTTTGGAAATTGATATGAGCTCCATATAAAGAAAGCCAATCCATGCTAATAATCACATAAAATTCCACTATAGGAAGGATCACATGATTTGCAGGAAGCATTTTCCCACAAACTTCAATCGGAGAAGAATTATAAACTTTTGATGTGACTGTTGTGCCATTAGGGGTTGTAACAGCTAACTCAACATCTAATTGTTGAGGTAATACGGTGATATCCTTAGAAAATTCTCTAGAAATAAAAGAGTGGGTGGATTCAGAATCAATTAAAACATTTTCTACTTTATAGTGGATGGTAAGTGTACCTTTCACCACTTTGTTATCATACTCCGCATCGCTGATAGAAATTGCATGTGACTTTCCTTTATCTTTAGCCTTAAAATTTTGTTGGAGTCGATCATCATCAATAACCCTTGGATTAGGGAATTGATTAGCATAATGCCCCATTTACTTAAACTTGTAACATTGAAGTGTTGGAGGTGCACTCTGTGTAGCCTTTTCTTTGTTTGCATCACTAGACATCTTCTTCCCATCATTTCGGTATTCAAATGCCCGATGACCTTCCTTTCCACATTTGAAACATTTACTTGTACCTTTAAGAAAACCCCCTCCATGTTTCTTTCCACACTTTGAGAATAAGGGAAAACTCATCTTCTTTTCAGTGTGCTCTTTAGATTTTCCACTGAATTCCATTTTCCTCTTCTTATCAAACCCATATGACTGATGGGTTACTCCAATCTCCATCACAACTTTGAGAGCACATCGAACGATTTCTTCATAGCTATTGAAGTCCCTTATGGTTAATGCCCTTCGAAGACTTGGTCTTAAGCCACTAAAGAATCGATCTATCTTACTCTCAGGTTGGATAATAATTCTGAAAGCGTACCTTGCAAGTCTTGTAAAATTTTCATCGTAGGTACCAATAGATTCATCATCCTTTTGCTTTAGTTCAAGAAACTCCTTCTCCATATTTGTTCGGAGAATGCTAGGGAAGTACTTATTGAAAAATAAGTTCTTGAACTCGTCCCATTCCATGGATCCAATTTCATCCCTTTGCCTCGTATTTTTGATAAGATTCCACCATTGATCAGCTTCATCTTCCAAGCGATAAACTGCTAAGATGACTTTATCATGTTCAGAAAATTGAAGAACTAAAAATATCTTTTTAGTGGTACTGATCCATTGTTCAGCCACTAATGGATCAGAAGACCCGCTGAATGAAGGTGGACGCTACCTCATGAAGGATTCAACAGAATGTTGCTCCTTATTTTGCTCATTTGGAAGTCTTGCATGATTCATAGCTTGATAACGTTGTGTGAGCATGGATACAAGATTTTGCATTCCAGCTCCCATAACGTTTGGTTTCTCAGGGGGACAATCATTGCATTGCCCGTCGCATTCCGCATTAACACGGTTCTTTCGGGTTCCGGCCATTGACTAAAACCAAGAAGAATAGTGTGACCAACACTAATTATAATAGGAAAAAAACATAATCAAGAATAAAATTTTACACTTAAGTTCTTATCATAGGTTTATCATGTCCATTTTTAAAACACTAAGACCGTGTTCTATGCTTAGACTAATCCTTAGGGTTCTTACTAAGGATTTCACATCCTAGTTTCCAAAGTTTGACTATACCTTTCCTCTGATACCAACTATAACGACCCGTACTTTACATACATGGTTGTTACTTTGAAATTTAAGTACACTTATTACAACATATAACAAAACCATGAAAGGACCGTATAGGTATATTGTCTTTAGAAACTGGGAAAAATAAACAACTGGTTCATAAAGCATCTACATTGTCACCCATTTATTTCATCATATCTAGAGTCCCTTTTGGAATATCCTACTTAATAACCTTCTTCCTGACCTGGGGAAAGAAAACACACAAAAGGGTGAGGTCAAATGCTCAGTAAGGGTAAACAAAATAAATATCAATCACATCATATTCATAAGGACATAACATTTTGGAAATCTTAACCTGCAAAAGAGATCATAATTTCATAATCATGGGATAAACATAGTAGTGAAATGTAATCCCAATGATCATAAATTAAAACATGAAACTTTGTGGAATACACACATAATCATAGAGAATCATTTCTTAGTATTCAAGACTCATATCCAAGACTATCTTAGCAGACAAAGTCCATTTTTTAACCGAGTTCAATCCTCATTTCAGTCCTGTTTCACTGAACCGGTTTAACCTTCCGTTCTAGCCATGTCTATCTCATGAGATATAAATCATCACCCAATGAATTGGAGGAGGATATAGGTCCCACCCATCTCATAATGATATCATTCTAATGTGTCCCACAAAATCATAAATCATACATCATTTCATAACCCATGTAATAAAAATGGGACTCTTAAACATCGTGACAAAATAAAACAATTCATATAAGATAAATGAATTCATAAAACTAATTCCATCACAACATAGTCAAATCAATGTAATAATAGGGATAGAAACATAGCCCTATATTATCTTAGATGTAAAATAATTTTGATAAAACACTTGAACTCCATTCTTGAGGAAAATATCCTTTCTACATGAAAAACATTTTCCTTTCTTAACAAGTCATTCAATTTTAAACTAAAATAAGTTGATTAAAAATAAACTTGAAAAATTTTAAAGTATTCTTCTTGGAAATAATGTTTTAAAAATCCATTCATTCCGTATAAGTTAAAAAACATTCTTCTCGTACTTTTGTTGGAAAAGTCAAAAAGTACCTCGTACGAAAAATGACAAAAGATTCCCTTCATATATTTTACTAAAAACCCACTGAAGGGTAAAATTGGATTTAAACAATTGTATGTGGATGTAAATAATATTACATATTGAGGAAACATATATTTGGATGATAAAATACACCCCATTAAATACCAAAGTATAAAAAATATCGGATAAAAATGAAATTGTGATATTTTCCCTTACTTTAGGTCTGATTTGATTTGTAAGTGTCCAAACCACCTGTATAATGATTTAAATAATGTCATTGACTTATTCCAGAATCATAATTATTTTTATGATATCATATATGGTCATATTATTAGCTTCATATTAGTAATATTTCACTGTTACTTGTTATTCGGGTGTTTATTGCTTTTTGTTCTTATGCGTGTTTTGTCGAATAAATTCTTATTATTATTTTTAGGTTATAGATAACTCATTTAAAGAATTTTATTATTGTAATATATATCATATTCATTCATTCAATTTATTTATATAATCATTATGCAATGAAGACCATGTAGAACGAGTCGCATCACATCGTGGAGACGGTATTCCGTACGTATGTACGAGCGATGATATCGTTCCCATGATCATGGAATTGTATTGGAGTGTATGTATACTATTTCAGAAACAATATCAATTTACAATAATCATATATAGTTATTCATTACACCATTATACCCATCCAAGTAAGGTGGTGGTGGAAAATAGATTACACCACGGCATGGAGACGGTATTCCGTACGTACGCACTCGCGGTGATTTCGTTTTCCGTAGGATGGATAGATGGTGAAATAGGGTTGTTTCATAATTATAATAACATATCAGTATATTAGTGATACTGATGTTATTACTTGATAATGAGACAAATAAATAAGAATAAGTGGAAGAAGAAATAAAGTTGAAAGAATCGGTAACGGACATTACCTCTTCTTTGAAGTGCCTCTTTGAGACCTCCTCTTAGGGCACTAAGATTGGTCTTTGAAGAATACCAGGACCTCTATGACGTTTCTAGTGAAGTGTAGAAGAGAACTTGGCAGGGGTTGGACGAGTTTGAAGGCTCAAAGTGGTTCGAGGAAGATATGGAGGAGGTGACCTTTTATAAGGGAGGAGAGGGGCACCTTTGGAAAAACTAAAACTATACTTTTATTATAAAGCCATATTCGGTTTTTAATAGCTCAAAATTGATTTATTTCTAAGATAAAGTGGGGATGGGTCGAAATAATCTCATACAATAGAATTTAGACAAGTTTAGGTTTCTATTTTAACCTTATCATTTAGATTTAACTTTAAGTTAGATAATTTAACTTTTACCGTGTCTTCTTGTTTTCTTACACTATAAGGTTAATGAACTTACTATAACAAGCCAAATGGACCCCAAGTTGTTTATTATTAATAGATATAACCTTATATAAGTCCTTTGGCCGAACATTAGATTTTTAGGAATAAAATAACAATTAATAATATAATATTTGTTTTAAAAACTATTTTATGTCAATTTTGACAGTATTTGGTAATTGATTTTTGTGAAAATCATAACAGAATTATTAGTTCTAAAAAAGTTAATTAAATCCATAATAACATGTAATATCAACATATAAAATTATTTTAATTCATAAAAAGTCTCAAATTACATTTATTTTGGTTTTTATAACATCAATTATGTCAATATTTCATTAATTAGATAATTACTGCATCATGATTATGTCATAAATAAATTAAATTATTTATAGTCTAAAATTTAAAAATAAAATACCATTATGTAGGAAATCGTTTTAGCCTTATAATGAGTATTTATAGTCTAATTTATCTTTTGTATAAACCTATATTCAAAATGATTTAGTTATTAAATTTTTATTTTAACTATTTTAACCCTTCTTTAAATAAATTAATAATAAATGTCCTAATCTAATCCAACTGTGAATAAATGGTCATATTTTATTCATAAGGTTTTTTTGTTGAATTAAACTTATCCAATAGAATTAGGACATGTGTTAGGGTAATAATAATATCATTTTTACCCTTAATTACCCTATTTACTTTTAACCGTGGTAAAAAAAAGTAAAAAGTTACTATTCACCATAAATTATTTTCATCTCATTGAACCACATTTTAGTCCTTAATATTAACCGTGTCTCTCGGATTTTCTAAATTCCACTCACAGAAGCGGTAAAATTAAGTTTTATGTAAATTTGGAAATTCTCCTTGGAGGTGGGTAAAGGACGGTGAAAAGTTCAATAAAATTTTTATATATCTAAAATTATTATAAAATGACTCCAATGAATTGCATTTAACTTATATAGGTATTATGTATCAATTTTGACCTAAAATAAATTTAAATAAAATAAATAATTATTTAAATAAAAAGTCGGTTTTTAAATAGTAACCCAGTGTTTTCACTATTCATCAAAAATTGAAAGTTTCCAGAAAAATACCAAAATTTTACCCTAGGCTAATTTCGATATTCCGAATCCAAAAATGAAGTCCATTTTGAAAAATAAAATTTACAAAATTTCAAAAAGTGGGTATAATATTTTAATAGCATATCGTTGTTTAGTGAAACTCGATATTGCGTACGACGCAAGCTATCGAGGAAGGTCGCGATTTTGTGTAAAGAAAGCCAATATAGTGTTGTGTGTAGTGAAAGATCCCTTTGAAGAAAATATTTCTCATAAAAGTCTCGGGTGTTACAATATTCCAATGGAGGTGTATAGAGTTTCTAAAGTATTATAATTCAGATATATATTAAAATATGAGAAATGATGATGTTTTTATCGATGAAATGAGTAGTATGTCTACAAGAGATATGGATTGAGATTATATAGATGTTTGGAATAAGTTGGTGGAGTCTCATTAGGGAGAAAAATAGGTAGAGGTGATTCCTAACAAATTTTTTCCATTGAGATTCCCCTAAGGGATGGTCAAAGGTTGGTCAAGATTGGGTGTTTCTCTAGGGGAGGTTTTTATTTCATTTGGAAGTGATATAGATAATCCTGAAATAAGTTTCAATGCTCTCCATTAGTTATACATCTGTTCTATATTAATTTGTATTAGTGGATTATGATAATTTTTTGTTGGATTAAACTGAAAGTGTTTGTGGTAGAATTTTTGGAAATGTGTCTATTATTTTTGTAGGTGAATGTTTATCCCCATGTTCTAAGAGGATTCTTTCATCCCTATGGCGTTCCACATGGGGAGTGGGTGGATATATTAATAGTATAACCCAAAAATTGGGATGATGTGATGTTCAAGGTGATATTAGGTAACATCTTATGTATTTAACTAAATTTATAGAAATCTATGAATTATATTTTATAGATTTCATGGAGATGTGTTATGTATATGATGATGTTTGGATTCACAGGGTTCCACTAATTTTTTTTGTATACTTTTTTTATTCTTCATGATTCGAGAGGGGTTTAAATCGTGATAGTTTTCAAAAACTTATATCTTATAAATACATTCTACACATTATTGAAATAAGTATATGGATCACACCATACTGATTTAAGAGTATATGTTGTGAGAATATATTATTGATTTTTTTTGGATCATGGATAATGAATAATCCTTTTGATGAGTTTTAATATTATAATAGTTATCACTCATCTATTATAATGTATCATTTTATGTGTTTTATGATAAATAGTTTTTTTCTCCATTTTAAATGTTGGAGTTTAGGGATTTATTGGATCTTGGAACTGATGTGGTGTAGAGCACAATTATGAAGATTAAGTTTTCCAGAGAGTAGATGTGGGTGGCATAAGATCATTATAATGAAAACACTATTAATAATTAGTGGACCATAGGGAATTCGGTTATAGACAACATGTTTTGTATGTTTCTCCTCATCAAGCATAGTAGAGGTTTCATAGGAAAAGTAGTATTTCTCCTCAGTTCATTAGGTATTTTGAGGTATTGGGACCTACTCTCTTGGTGTCATATTAGTCATAAGACCCATCTCATATACACATGATTCATTGCAATTTTCATTTGTCCATGATTTTTTAGTTATTTATTATGAATCACACATCTTTAACATGCGAGAGTTGGATATTTAGTATCACATGACACAAATTGAGTGTCCCGTAGATATTTCATACAATAAAGAGAAGGTGATTCATAGGTGAAACATCCCCCTGGTTCATGTTTTGTTGTGGAATAGTGTTAAAAAGGGGAGTAATTTAGAGAGCGTGTTGTATATGTTAACATATTAATAGGATTTTTTTTCTTTAGATTCTCATTTTTTTGGTTTTTATAGTTGCTGTGCTGTTTGGAAATTTCTGATTGCTTTTACGTTATTTTCCCCCATGGTGGTGATATGTGTTATGGATATGATTACATGATGAGGAGAACACACATCCCAATAAAGATAATTTTTTATATAATGTATTTAAATTATTTTAGATGAGTATATTCCACCCAAATAATTTAATATATGGATGTGTGGAGTTGGTTTCCTTGTTTCAAGTAATCAGGGTAGTGTTGTGTGAAATTTGATTTAGTTTTTTGATTGGGTTCTATAGAGGATAATGTGTTTATTGACTATTTATATAGAAAATTGGTTTCTTGTGTCATGTTCTATATTGTCATTTGTTGTTACTTATGAGTTGGTAGAGTAGTTGTGTGGTATGTCTAGTGACCTTTTTTTGTGTTTGGTTTGAAATAGTGTTTGTCATGTAATGAGATCCATGATAGGTATCTCATGTGATGGTTTTTTGGACACTACCTAATCATTTTATTCTTTTTATTCTAAAATATTATAATAATATGAGGGGTATATATTGTAATTATTCAATCCATTACAGACTATAATCTTTATAGATATGTTGTTATAAGTGTTTAAAGGAGGCTTGAGGGTGGTTCGGTGGAGTTTTGGATTTATGTTTTCTTAAATAGGTATTTCATAGTGTAAATATCTATTCACATCAAGAGGGGAAGATTCATGGTTTTTTGGATAGTGAATCATGGTTGATTTTTGAATGAGTACTACCAAAAAAAATTAAATCATGCTTTGAATGAACAATTAACAATGTTAATTCAACCAAATACGACTTTCCATGAAAATTGGTAGATATTCACTAGCTTTGGAATTCAAGAATTAACTACCTAAATATATTTATTTTCATAAATTTTATCCACACATAATTTCCTTATTTGAAGAATGGTTTTTGACCAAATTTTATAAATGTTCAGCTTATTTATAAAATCATGGGGCCCTCATTTTTACCCCATTTCTTCAGTTTTTCACTATTTTATGAGTAAACCCTAGACCTTTTTTGGTATATATTCCATCCTCATTCATTCATATTTCATCATTTTCATCTATAGGGTTATCATTGGATATCCTAGGTGACATCCCCTATGCTTCCCTTATTTATTTTTACTATAAGTTTATGCATTTTCAGTGGATTTTTTGTTCTAATATGAAGAGAATCATGCACAATTTTTTATCCCTTTATAATATGTAGGTTTATCAAGGATTTCATTTTTTGGTGTTTATCGTCATATTGTTTTCCCTTCACCTTATTATTCATGGTGATTCTAAAAACATCATCAAGGTAGGGTATCTTAATTATATCTTTATTAGAGTTAATGTTTGGGGATTTCATGTTTTTTATTTCAATTTAGTGGATAATAATGGTTTTCCTAGTATAGATAAAAATTTATATCAATAAATAATTAAGAAGAATTTATGTATATAAATAGTGCGGGCTATGGATTTGGAAAACCAAATCCATGGACGATGATAAATTTTATAAAACTCACACAGAAACACAAGTTAACATTTTGTAATACATGACACAATTTTATCAATTAGATATTCATGAAAGTATAAAAGATGAAAATATTGTCACTAGTGTGAATAAAACTCCATATATACATATTAGTTTAGAAATATATTAGAATAAAATTATATATTAATGATAGAATATTCTTCCCTATGTTTATCATGCAAGAAACCCGAACAATTATTGGAGTTAGGGTCCTCAAATTTTTTTTATAGATTAAATTTATATTAAATGATTTGAATATTATTATAATATATTATTTCTTATTGTTCATTATTCTATAATAATTATTTTTAATTATGTCCTAGTGTATCTGTAAAATCTATGAGGTCGTAGAAGTTACCAAATATGATGAGAACCTTAAAATTCCATGATAATATATATAAATATATTTTAACATCAGGAATATGTTTTACTATGGGATTTGTATAATTTTTCTGTCTTGAGAGGTTACTCATAATGAGATAATACTTATTCTTATGAATTTATAACTTGGTAATCACCAATAAGTGTTATAATGAGAAAAACCCGACCTATAGAAAATTGGAATTTTTTGGTGTTTAGATATATTCCAATCAACGAGCATATGTAATGGTCCATTGACATTATGATTATCATTAATTAATTTCATGACTCACACACTTGTATTTATTGATTAAATCCAGGACCATATTTATTCCTATGATGTAGGGTATGTTGGGTGCATTAAAAATGACATGTTGTTAATTTATAATTATATTATGGATTTTCCCCTTACATCATTATGTAATTTTAAATAATAGTCCCTAAATTGGTATTAAAACATCACATTAAAATTAAATAGTCAACATGTAATGGGATTTTTATTTAGATATTCAATGAAATACATATCGAGTATATAGTTTGATGAAAAAGATGAAAACCCTTATTAATTATATATCATTATAAAGGGATTATATTACACTACGAGCATTAATTTGTAGTATTCAATTTTCTAAATTTATATTCATTTACATAATTTCTATGACCCGTTGTTAGAATATAATCTTGAATAATAGAAAATATATCATATTTTCATTGAGAAATAATCCTACATGGTAACAAACTTAGTGATTTCATTTATCTAAAATAAATTATATTTTTATTTCATTAATGGGTTATATCTTATTCTATAAATAAAATAATAATTTTTATCACGTTTCACTGATAAAATATATATATTGATTAATGAAATATTTAATTTAATATTTATTCTAGTACTTAATATGTTTTTAGGTGTTTGAAATTGAACATCATAGTTACTAATGTAGAATATTTATTTCCAATATTATAAATAATATTAATTAGTTGTTTGAGTTAGTACATTCCAAAAATGAAAAAATATATTTAGGAATGGTATCTATAAATATTAAAATATTATTTGATTGCCACTATGTATTTAAATAATATTTTACACTAAATTACATATATATAGGTATATAGTTATTTCTATTATGTAGTTTTAATCGAATATTGATAATAGTGATTCATTATGCATTATAGACTTCACTATCTATTTCTCTCTCAAATGAATAATATTATATTATAAATAACCATAATACCACCATCCAAACTGAATGTTCCTGAGGAAATGAACACAAACAGTGAAATATAATTGATTCTCAAGTCTTTCACTGAGAACCCAGTTGTAATTTATTAGATACCATTGGATATGTGTAGATCACTAATAAAGGGGTTTTACACACGGATCCTCCTATCACAATGAAGGTAACTTGTGATGGGTTTTCAAAATATCAACATAATTATCAGAAAATGTTATTAGAAAGAGGTATCCATTTCCATCAATAATAAATTCTTAATTGTAAATATACCATAAAGAGAACCCTATTTAGTTCTCAGAATTATTTATTTTCAATATTCAATGGAAATATATCATTATTTTTAAGGAATTCACCTCATGTACAGTATTTTTAATGATCCACTGAATTTGTAGATTATATTTCTTTACACCCACTCAGGTGTATCTATATCACCCAAAACCATCAAGTGGTATCAAAATGGTCAAATTAAAATTCATAATAATTATTTATATTTTTTTGTTACTTCTAAATTCAAATCAATTTATTCATTTCATTTTTTAATACATTTTTGAAATTTCCTAAAATTATCTTTTTTAGGTTCATGGTATCTCACAAATATTACTATGATCGGTTAAATAATAACTATAATTAAATACTAACATCCAATTCTTATATTCCATGGATCATTCCTAGATAAAACAAGACTACACAGTATGTAATCCATTGTTACATGACATGTATCATTTTTCATTACACAAGTACATATATGTAGATTACATGTCATTGTGTAATTAATAATTGAAATTTCTAAAAAATATATAGAGTATATACCTGTTAAGTTTTTACATGAATTTTATAAAATACCCTTTATTTAGTTTTAATACATGATGTGTTGCTATATAATTTCAATTCTAGAAATTTGAGGTCCAAACTCATCATGTCATTAATACACTCCATGTATTTAATACAAAAATCATTAATACCAGAGTCCATCTAACTATATGTACTTTTTTGGTAACCTCTATAAATGTCACATACATCAAAAAATATATTCATAAGTACACTTTGTGTCCCAAGTTGTATACAGACATGATCTTGGAAAGAGAAGTACACTCTATCTCGCCGGATTGCACATGTCAGTTACTACATTACCATTTTACAAAGAAGTATTAAATTTAATTAAA
Source organism: Viscum album (assembly GCA_963277665.1). NCBI lineage: Eukaryota > Viridiplantae > Streptophyta > Magnoliopsida > Santalales > Viscaceae > Viscum > Viscum album. The sequence goes on along the minus strand of OY728127.1, from coordinate 434,874,918 downwards.
TACTCCATTAAACCAAAATTTCATATGTTCTTTGTTGGATATTATTTTTCTTATACACAGAAGTAGTTAGGTTTAATATTATATTAAATTCATAGTTAATTATTTGTAATATTTGATTCCATGAGTCATGTACAATTACTTTTTACTATATAATGAATGTATTTCATTGTACATGGTATGCAATTTTCATTTGGCCATTGTGGAAATAAATTGGCCATAAAAACAATGAAGTATGACACATTTCATCTACACAAAATTTCTTAAGAGGGAATTGTTTACAATTGTTATAATACTACACTGTTCGGACATTTAATCATGGGGTTTTTTCTAAGTACAATGTTATATTTTATGAGATTTAAATAAAATTATTACATTTATTTTATTTAATGTACTGTAAGTGAGAAATTATGCATTATTGGATAAAATAAGATAATATTGACTAATAAGATAAGTAATTGGTTTAATTTTTGTGAAATTTATCATATCGATTAATGAATAGAAATTTATTCTTCCTTGTTATTTTAAATGTGTAATAATTTCATATTCACCACTAATCATGAGCATGACCATGACCTATGTATGTGTTAGAATAATTTCATTTTAATATATTTAATTGTTCTAAAATTATTATTAATCAAATTAAATATGATGGCCTCTGATTCATCAATATATACATTATAGTATATGACTTTCTTGTTTGTGGATATTTATGCAATTCTCATTAACTAATCATTTGGTTCCAATTGCCATCATGTGAATTATAAAAACATGTTATCAAAGGGATTTCCCTCAATGTGTTGAGGATTTTCATTATGAAACTAAGAAGTTGCTAATCTAGATGATAAATTAATTTTATGGGGGAATATATTAACTCATTCCATGTTTAGAAAGGTATTTTTATAGTTGGTCATAGTTTTATTTATATTATAGTTAATAATTAAACCATTATACAAGCTCCTAATCTGGTTATTTATTTATTTATTTATTATGTATTATTTATTTTTCGGATTCATGACCATGATCACATTAATAAATTAAATAATGTGTATAGATATAATTTAATTAAATGATATATGAAAAAAAGGTTTTATGAAACATGTCCAATAACACTAGTAAGATCCACTCTATATTAAATAGTCATGATAAGGGTAATGAATGATTAATTTTATACATAATAAATAAAATACCATAAATATATATTACCTCATAATTTCAATTCATTTACTCTATTAGCAATGAAATCCATATAACTATGTGTTTAACCAACCATTGTTAGGACACATACTCTTATCATGGTGTTCAAATGAATATTATGGGTACACTTCACCAAATGAAATTATGTGAATTAGATATTGATAGACATTGTATAACATGGAGGAATGTTTTTAGTAAATACAAATATGGATTTCAGGAATGGGAAGTACACTTGATGAATTAAGGAGCTACTAGCCCATGGATAGAAAATATTGGTCTTGCTATATATAAACAAGTAGAATGAAAAACCAAATTTTGGGTTATATTATGGAGCATGTGGACCATTTCTACATGAATTTCTATGAATCATGGAATTTCACGATCAGTTTTGAGGGATTTTAGGGCATGATAAAAAAGTTAAGAAAAATTTAATTTTTATTATTTCACACATAATTTAAAATCAAGAATTGCACTAATAATCTACTATTTATAATATGGGAAAAAAATTTAAGTTTAGCATCAACACTACCCATATGTACAATATTTTATAAATGGTATCTCCTTAAAAGAAATAACATATATGAGTGGTTTAGAAAAAAACAGTTTTTTGCTCCCTGAAGAGAAATATTACATTATAGAATCCAAATTACCTTGCCCTATAATGATGGTGGTGAGGGATGAATACATACTTAACTATGGAAAAAAATTATGGAACAGATTAAATGAAATTGTTTATTCTTTTTTATATTTCTAGTACACTCATGATGTCTCATGAAAACATAGTTGTTAATCGAATTCCCAAGCATATCTACGACCTATACATTGATAGGGAAAGACATAAATGGTGTGAGATCACTAGATATATTTCTCAATATCACATGGAGAGGGTGAAATAGTTATATATAATTGAATTTACCTCATTACATTGTCAATAGTATTGATCATCGGTTTAATGTGTTCTTAAATTTTACCATATGTTAATAGAAACATTATTTTATGTGTCCATACATGATATAAATGGTTATTTTCATGTTGAAAAATTGATGTCGATTCTTTAATAAAGAAATTATTTGTAATAGTGTGGGAAAATGAAATTATGGTCATTAGGTTTTATATTACCTGACCTATAATGGATCGGACTTCCTCTATCCATTACATTATCAAAATCTATTGTTTGAGGTGTTTTTGAGGTCACTGTGACTTGTTTCTGGAGTTTACTAAAAATCCAGTTTTCCAATGATATGTGGAATCAGTAGGTGGGATTTGTAGGTCACATTGGTAAGTCATTTTGGAGACTCTCTATCGGTAGGGGAAGTTGGTAGGTCATGTCGATGACTTGTTGTCAGTAGGTCATGTCGGTAGGTCACGTTCATGACTCATTGTCAGCAGGTCATGTCCATAGGTCGTGTCGGTCGGTCACGTCGGTGACTCACTGTTGGTAGGTTGCATTATTCGGTCACATAAGTGGCTTGCAATCGGTTAGTAGCATCAGTGAGTTTTATTTGAAGGTATCATTAGTGAGTGTCATCGGTAGGTGGTGTCAGTGAGTGGTGTTAGTGAGTGGTGTTGGTGAGTTATGTCGGTGACACACATCGGTGACTCACTCAACTATGAGTTATTTCAAGCTTTTCCCAGTATTTCTGGTTTCACCCTTATTATGTTTTATTTGACATAAGATAAGATTATAACCATGATTTAGTGTTTTTTAATATTTTTAAAAAGATATAAGTTTTATCATTAATTTTCTATCACTCAAGATCCTTTATGTTAGTCCAGACACGTGGTCCTGATTGTGATCTAACTTTTATGGATTTTCAAACCGTTCATCTGTTGATATAGGATTGGGAAATTTCTAAAGTCAAGAACTTCTCTTCCTTGAACCCTTCAATTTTCTCTTGGTACACCCAGATCCTTTATTCCCCATAGAGTCATGTGTTGTGTTTTGGCATTCCGGTCTGGTTTTCTCATCATTCCTACTCCTCTCACACCCCCTATTTTTTGGAACAATGATGAAGTTAGTGAAAAATTTACATGTCTTGTAATAAATAAAAAAGGAACAAAAATTATTGAAAAAGGGTCTACATTGTGATACATTTCCCCAAAGACCTTCTGCATCGTGACCACTGCAGAGCCACCAAGAAGTATTCTCCATGACGTCCAAAAAGGACTGCTCTGCGAACACCGTAAAGTCAGTTTCGGAAGCCTTCATGACTCCAATAAACTTGACTGGAGCAACATTTAATCTTGCAAAGGTAGTTATGTAAGCTTCCGTGACTCCTAAGAACTTGACCACAGCCTCTGCGAATTCCACAAAGGAAATATGATAGCCTCTGGGAGTCTGATAAACTTGATGGATCATCCTCATATTGTGAAACACAATTTTCTAAATAGTAACCCTATAGGGAATTACAATTCATGGTGCCTATAAATACTTGGCCCACACCCACTCCAAAGGATTGACACCCTTACCTTTCTATATTCAACCTCTCAAATCATGAATCATACTTCTCTTTTTGAACTATTAAGAAAATGAATCATCTGAGTTAATTGAGCATTATGAAAACCTTTTTCCTTTGATCAATTTTACCCCCACTTCAAATAAAGATTCCATTAATGAAACCATTTTTTCATCACAAAGGAAGAACACCCCTTTCGGAACGTAGAACATGGGGAATAACTTAGTCTTCGAGAAGCACCCTCCAAGACCATGTAGACTCCATGCCTATGATGGGTCACTATGCTTCAGGAAGAACCATCATCTGTGAATCCCCTTCAATTCATGAAGCATCTGTGCTTCTTGATGTCCTTATCTTCAAGGACTTCTACTTCATTATCCCATTTTCCATGATACCCTCCAAGCAAGTACATAATGATTTATTGTTCCCCGAGTTGTGTTTCATGTTGTGTTTTCCTGACTCGCACTTCTTTTCTTAGGCATGCTATAGTCTATTTCTTCTTATCCTAGACATGATAACATGTACCCTCCCAAATGTAGCACTCCACAACCCCATTAACAAAAGTAATTTCTAGTGTCTTCCCATTAATAAGGGTTAAAGTGAGAATATTATGTATCTCTTAGGGGTGATGTGTAAATCCTTATCATCTAAGCTATAAGACGTTAAATGTACAATCACCCACATCCTCACCACATGACGTTAAATTGTGACCACCGAATAAGTGATTGGACTAAGATGACCAGGAATGGAATAGGAACCGATATCCTCTCACTCCCCCTCTCCCTCATAGATTGTTCACCATGCGCTTCCCGAGCAGTCTCTACATAAGCCTCGACCCAAAGTGATAGGGTTTTCCTTGTACGATGACCATATCATACTTGTAAATCTGGAAATCCTCATTGGGTTTCCCTCCATGAGTAAGTCCCACTCTTCTTCTCATGGGACACCAACCATGCATAAGAAATTGTTTTCTCTTTGTGTCTCTATCCAATTCTAAGCTCTGCTCCACACCTCGTTGAACAAAATTTCACGACATGATCTCCAGATCCATTGTTTCCTCATGTTTCAAAAACGAATAATGAATCACATGGGCTTAGATTACGAATCGACCATGATATCCTCTTTGGTCCACCTTAAAGTGGAATCCTAAAGCCCCTCTCTACCGATCTACATGGACATTGATCCATGTCATCTAAGAAGGGTAAATAAGAAGTCCCTCTTAGGTTCAAGACCATCACTTCCCATTATCCCTCTATCATAAACATTTTACATTGGTTTAATCTTCATCTTGTATGATGTTAAACTGTATTCCCCTTTTGTCCCGCATGATGTCAAACTGTATGTTGTCGAACTACGTGTGTTCTAATCAATGTCTCATATACAGGGTACTTAAAATGCCTCTCAGAGGTTCATCCACAAACAATGTGAAACTTCGGTTTCCATTTTATTGGGATCCACACCTTTCGTCCACCCCTTAGTGGTGTCAGACCAGTTATGTGGTTGTCTCAATGTGTAAGTCCCATACTCAATCCATACTTCTCCAACCAAGAGTTCCCCTCTTGCGATGGGTTGCTAACCATGCATAACCCCTAGAATGCCTTCAGATTTCTATCCTTTGTTTACTCTATGATTATATTCCCCATATCTAAACTATGTGGACTTTGATATTTTCCCTTTTATATAAAGGTACATAGGAAGACACTTTGTGGTTCAATCCAACTCCCATGTCACATTCTAGTCTCTCCCTCAAGCCTTTATGCCTCAGGATGATCATGCCTTAACCTATTGGTTCAGTTTCCTTTGAGTCCCCAAACACTCGTCCATTATAACAGGTTTCCTCCTCATGTGACTTATAACCCCATCAAAGAACTATGTGTACATTGATTCCCCACAATGGGGATACATAAGAAACCTATGTGAGGTTCATCCTCAGCACAGAGACCTTGACATCGATTCTCGGTTCCATACCCAGTCGTTAAATCCTTTGACACTTCATCTGTATCAATCTTGATTTTACTCAGGCCACCACAACCCAGTGAAATCATGCCATCCAACCAGGAATCTTACTATGGGTAAAACCTATTCCTTTTATTTCACTTTATAGCTCCTGGGATTCTAACCATGCATAATCCCCAACATGTCATTAGGTTGTTTTCCTTTGTGTACACCCCTATTACATGCCTCACCCATTAAAAATACATGTTTTTTATCCCTCTCTTCTAAAATGGGTGTGTAGGAAGCCTCTTCGAGATTCAATCCAAAAAAATGCTAATCCTTGGTGTCCCCTTTGTGTGGAACCATCCTCCTATATGATCTACATATTGTGGTGTCCAAATCAATCTTCATAGTGTGAAACCTTACGCGTTGTGGAACACACCATCCTGGATCCATCCTAATTGGGCGTTCTGATCCATCTATCTGGTAATGATTCTAGGTGATCCCTCCTAGGGATATACCCATCTCTTCCAATCCCATTAGTGTATTTATCTATTGGTTCCATCTCCTCAAGACGTCAAACTCAAGGCATAGCCCATGGAAAGCATGTGAAGCAGAGGAAAACCATAGAGACATTCCTCCAGCATATAATTCCTTGAATTACACATGGGATCCTTCAAGATTCTATTACCTAGAAAATCCCATTTGATAAAGAAATATCTAGTTGTACCAGTGTTTCAGTGCCCAGACATGCCAGCGATTCCTCAACCTGACTACCCTCGTGACTGAGAGTTGCTTCAATAACATGACCCCATTGGGAATGTCCTGATAGAGGAATTGTAATTTTTCGGTGTCCATAATGATATGGAAATGGGAAGGGTTTCATGAACAAAATCACAACATATAAGGGAGACCAGGACTACGATAAAACTTCTAAGGATGAATCCATGAAAGGATAGAACAACATCCCATCATCCTGTATTGATAAAGGAGAAAACATATCTAAAGAAGCGAATAATATATCCCACCAATGGAAAGAGGGAATGTAGAGTAGAAATCAGTGCATCCTTATAGACAGTGTGCACCCCCAAAAAAGAATTAGAAATATAATTGGTGAACCAGATATGAAATTATTCTCATAAATATCAGGTTTATTAGCATTTGGGGTGTCACTTGATGAGAGTGTCACCTGATCAACTTATCTGGTGCCTGATCCCACCAGTCAAATAGTGGGCCTAGCCTAAAATTCACAATGATTTGGGGAATTAATTTTTGGGAATCCTCGTCTATGACATTGTCAGTGTGAATCTTTCAATCCATCCGTGGAAGACTAAACAGTGCAAGGGAATGGGCCCAAACTTTCTGGCTATCTGTATTGATGGATGAATATTCCTTCATTGTAGGACCCAAGCTATAACTTTAGTAAACTGATCTCTTCCTGCTCATAGACGTATGTGTCGGGGAAATTCAAATGTGAAAATACCACATGGCATCACCTCTTCTGTGAAAACTCCCATGACCTAATCTATTGGGTTCACATGCCCCATCTCACCCATCAAATTTATTCAATAGAGGGTGATCAATACTATTGTTCAATGATACGTATAAGAGGGGGTCATCCTGAAGAGAGATACAACCTCTCAATATTTGGAGTCTTTTGTGCCCCATAAATGCTTTCACCCCCAATTTCCATATAGGGAGTCACGTCTCCCACGCCTACCCTCACTCGTTTCAGGTGCCTCTCTTCGGAATGCTCTTATGACTCAATCCCATATGCCGATGAAGCATGGGGAATATGAGTCCCCTTAGCTGATACCTCTGCCATGGGACTACCCAGGTGTACTCCCACTAAGCCATGAAAACACCAATAGTAGGTCCCACATGTCGAGGAGAAGGTGGTCCATAACCCTACATAGCCAGCCCTAGCTTGACTAACCCGACACCAACGTCGTGTTCATTCTCTGGAGGATGTCTTCCATGGAGAATCATATTCTACAACTTCAGTGGCTCGATCCACAACTCATGTATGTAATAAACACCTAGTTACTACATAGAAAGGTCACCACTTCACTCAATCATGATTGATATCCTAACCAACCCATGGAAAACTGGGTTGACATTTCTAGTCATCTGTGCAATAAGCAGCCATCATTGGCTGACCCATGGAGAGGAAACTCAGTACTGAGGCCCTCCCCATAACACCACCAACTAGAGTGGAGGTCCTCCCAACTCCCATGTTCAGTGTGGAGGTCATCCCCATACTAGGATCATCAGTCCAGGAGGAGGTCCTCCCCATATTGTTGACCCCAACAGAAAGGTACTCTTCATGCCCATTGTCTATGTTATGGAGGTTCTCCCCATATCTCAGGTCATCAATGAGAACTTCCTCACATCATCACCAGCTCAAGCAGGGGACCTCCCCTTGGTCTCACTTACTAGAGACATGATCCTCCTCCCCCTATCACTCATCAATATGGAGGTCCTCCCCATGTCCAATTCGACATTTGTTCGGGAGCCCCCCTCACCCCATCACATCCACGCAGAGGTCCTCCCAGCTCCAATACCACCCACATGGATGTATTTTGCATGTCAATGATCTACCATTCCTAGAAAAAAAATCCTAAGGATGGAGGGAGGGTCATCACCCCCCCCCCCCCCCCCCGAGAAGAATATTGACAAATTCCATATCGTGGTCATACCCATCCTCTTTTTAAACTTTGAAGCAGAGTGTGACTTAGTGATGGAACCCTCACCCAGATCTTCAATATCGGAGTTTAGGGAAGGAACTAGGAATATCAGCATTTTCCTTTTTGAAGTCAAGATGCACTAGATCCCTAAATCCCTCCACAAATACATAAATGAGGAGGACGATTTGGCTCCATTCATGGGTATTTCTATGAAATCCCCCATGTCATCACAATGATCAATCTCTTCCTCGAAAAGAGATCACAGAGAATTGTTTTTGGGGACTGGTCGATGATGAGAAGCAGCTTGATCCACCCCCAATGACTACCCCTTATATGCAGGATGTAGTGGTCTAAACCATGACCTACAGGGATGTGGTGATATTTCCAGTGAATTCTCTAGAATACAATATAAGCTGTAGTGGTTTGTCACCTTCCAAACCATACGCTCTACCAACCAGTATACTGCTGCAATTGTATATGTTAGTTCTGATACCAATCCCTCAACCACCCCTAGTCAATGAATGTGTCAACCGAGGGAAAAAACTTATGTATGTGGTGAGAATTTTGTGGGAAATTCTCACAGTGAACTATCTCCACAATATTTTCTGGTGGATTGAAACTGCAATCTTTAGTATGTTGGATTCCCACACCCAGGATGATGTTAATTTCTTTCACCGAACCTTTTGTAAGACTCATTTAAATCACTATATTTTATAGTTGTCTTACCCCAAGTGTTAGGAAAAATTTGATGACATTGGCTAGTAGTTATTCCTAGTTGAGTTGGCCACACTCCCTGTTTCTAAGGAGGCTACTTCACCCAGTTATCGCCAAACCCTCCATCATTGTTGCCTTTAGAGCTTTACACTACTCTGCAATGTTATTATGGAGGCTTCCCTATATGTCCAGATCTGTGGATAGGGGCAGTATACTTCCTTTCATTTCAATCGTATCCCCATCCAACCTAGATCATGCAATGTTATTGAGGATATGCCTTTTGGAATCATGATAATAAATATGGTTATTCCTAATATATACTGAGAATGTGACATTGTAACATGGACTAAGGAAAAAGAACAACCCATTGGGGCATCGTGAATCCCAACAAACCCTAAAGGTTTCCAAAATCACTAAAAAATACATAAATGTGACCTTGTAACACATTCTGGGTCATAGCCTCTTGATCATGTCCATGTAAGAGAAAAACACATGCTAGGATAGTCAAGCCTTATAATACATCTAATTTAGTGAAAATTACAATAGAGGATACCGAAAAATATGCACTTCATAAGTAGTTCATTGAAAAGAAAAATATTTATGATGAAGTCCTTGTTGAGCGTGCTATGGAACCACAACCAGATTACGGCAATCCTCAACTGAGCCAGCATGGACAAGAACAACAACCACCACATCCTTGGTGAGGTGCCTCCTATTGATCTCCATATCACTACCCATCTAGATAGGGAAGACGCCAGAGTATTTCGAGAGTGACCATGATATGTGAAACCTAATCCACCTCAGCTAAAAACTACCTTCCTTAGGGTCCAGCTCAAGTTCTACCAGCCGCTTCATGGGTTAGTTTAGAGGCCCCTCAATTCATTCCATGATCCTCTCCATGAGCCTCCTAGATATCTTACCATATTGAAGAACCTACCATCCCTCTAGTAGTTTGGTATCCTCTCAAAGACATGAATCCTCATCAGGATGATCCAATGGTATCTCTCGTTTCCCAAATTGAGGCTATTATAACTCAATAGGTGGTGATACCACTTAATGGAAAAGCATATCTAGTATGGGTGTGTGATATTCATGCACCTATGGGCTTTAGAAATTTTACCTTCAGCCTTTTAAATAGGAAGGGTGATCTGTTGCAGCATCTAGACAACATTTTTCAAGGTGTGGACCCATTCTAGGAACACCAGTGCAGTAGGAGGATGCTATGCTCCAACATTTCATACTGAAATAGGAAGACTAAGCATTCATCTGGTACGATCGGTTACCCATTGGGTCCATATCTAGTTGGGAGGATCTCCACATGCAGTTTCTATACCAGTTCAGTTTCACCACCCAAAAGACCAGTAGTGTCAACCTCTTAAGTACATGAAATGGATGGTCGAGCAAGTCAATGGATTTTTCACAAGGTGGAAGTGCCTCACATATTCATTTTACTTGCCACTGCCTCTGGAATTGCTTCTAACAATGTGCATATGGAACATGATGACATAAATACTCCCTTGTCTCATCACTGAGAATGTCCCAGGTGGATTTCAGGATTTCTCTAACAAAGTTCAATGTTTTGAAGAATCCTTGTAGCATGCCAAGAAGGCATGTCTATTGCCTCCAGAAACTCTAGAAAGAAGAGTATACAAGGTCGATATCACTATTGTTACACTGATTGATGTCCCCAGACAGCCAAAATTTTTACCAGCAGAGCCACTTCCACATCCTCAACAAGGGCCTCCACCTCAAGCCCAACCTCCAGATTAGAGACACCCACCTCATAAATGGAAGACACCACCACTTAACGCACCACCACCACCTAGGAGAGATAATCAAGTTCCACCTCATTGATAGGCTCCATCACCTCATTAAGGACAAAATCACAAAGCCCTTTCATAGATCATAGAAACCATAACTACTCATTCAAGGAGGTTTAGGTCCCCAGTTACATCCAGTGTGCCTTGGATCAGGGAATCTGGCAGTGACAAGAATGAAGGAGGCCCAAAGAAGGAAATATCTCACTAATCTCCCCAATAAAGGCCCATATAACCAGTTTCTTGATAAAACTCTCAATTAGTTATATGATTACAATGAATGGATTCAAGACTAGGTTGACAACAACATAGACATATTGGGTACATCCCTAACATAGGTGGCATGTGTGTTTGCAAAGATAGATAGTGATAGTGAGGGTTAATGGAAATAGGTCTCTTGTCATGGGTCTCAAAAGTATGAGAACCTGATATCTTTCAAGGTATTTCATTGGGAAAATAGTATTATTTGTGCCCATTTGAATAAACCCATGCCATTTTCGTATGTTTTTTTACTGCCAGCTACTACCTCTACATCGACACCTCAACTTTCACCATATCGGGGAAGCTAGTGCTGATGACGTAGGGGCGATCAAAGACCTCCACTTATTCAATATTAGTCCCATACAATCAAATATTTCATGACCATATATATGAGAATTTCCCTTAGATTTCTATTTGAAATAAAAGACTCCATGAGTGATGACCAGAGTTATGCCTCAATTAATACCGTTGAACTGGTTGACCGTTACATGGTACCCAGCAACAAAGAGCTCCAATCAGAACCTCATATGGTCCCTTGTAGATTCCAGTGTATATGGATCCATGGGTATGCGAATATCCATAGGGTTTTGGCTAGTTATATCACCTATGCTGTGAATTCAACTAAGACCAAATAGCATTCCCAGCACAGAGCTCAACATGCACTACTTTTTCATCATGTATCGTTAAATTCCCACTACTGTCGTCTATGTTTTTTGATCAAGTAGAGCTGCTACAACCATTATATGATCAGCCACGTTCAGTTGTGAAAATACATCATCCATCTAGAAAATAGTCGATGTTTACTCTACGTCATCGGACTAGTGAGTAGGAGTACATTCCCAGCACCAGCCAGAATCCACTGGTTTGACAATCAGCACCAGTCAAGCCACCTGACGTTGAGAAAACTTCTATCAGAAGAAGTGTTCACCTCACATGGAAGTATGATGTACTTAATATCATTTCCAGAATTCTCATATGGATCTCTATCCTTGAGGCTCTTTGCATATATGCAGACATGTGTGAAGCTCTCACAGAGGCATTAAGTAGCCCCCACTACATTTAAATAGAGGTAGAAGCCTCATAAGACTTCCATGATGAAGAAGTTGATCATGCATAATGTTAGGCCATCATTTAATTCTTAGGAGAAGATGAAGGTTGTCTCATATAGGGGAACATCTTCCCATTGTATATCAATGGTCAGTTTAATGGAATGGAAGTCCACCATTGTCACATTGACAAGGGTTATTGGATCAATCTCATCCCAAACCAGATGCTCCACAGGATAGGGATGTCTAAAGAATATCTAAATCCCTATGACCTAAAGATTCAATTTTAATATAGGACAAAGCAGATGCATGTTGGAAAAATATGATTGAAGAACCAATTCAGTGGCTTGATTCCCACCACAAATTTCATGGTTCTCTCATAGGATACCACCTACAATGCGTTGATGGGTAGAACCTAGCTCCATCTAAACACAGAAGTCCCTTCCTCATATAACCATTGCCTCAAGTACTCCCTTAATGGTTGAGTGGGTATTATCCAAGGGGATGAATCTCCATTTTCCTCTTATGGAGCCCACTAACTAGATTTTGACTACTACAAGAGAAAAGACAAGTAGGTTCATAACAATGTGGTTGGGTATACTTCCATTTTGGCCGACCCATGGGTCGCCCAGCATGATGCCTATATTTTCCAAATTTGTCAGTTGGAGGACACAACCACAAACATGGGACACTACTTTGTCACATCTGGTACAAGGGAAAGCTTGTTCCTTAGTGCATGGAATATAGGATAATCACTTTGTACTCCTACATGAATCATGCCTGAGGGATCCCAAATCCCCATACCCCTCTGAGGTATCGGGATGTTCGCCCCATGGAAATGGAAATATGTAATTATTTCTTATTTCACCAGGTTGGGTTGAAACGAATCAATCTAAATCACCACTACTTTTATATCATTAAACATAGCCCCTATGGTTGAAATCCTTATGGAATTTTATTGGCAGATTGTTTCCCACGATTTCACTAGTGCGGTAGCCCTATGGTAAAGATTCTGCTGCCACTCAGGCTAGAACTAATATTTTTCTTGGTCAGCCACCTCAAAATTACTCCCCCATGTTGATGATCATCTCACTACAGACAGTGATGAGGATTTTTTTGGGAGCTCACATGTGTTTGGGAAGGTGTCTCCCCCACCCCTTATGAGTTGTCATAGGTGATCCTCAACGTAGAGGAAGATATAAAACCAACACTGGTCAACTTATTCATATCTGTAGATAAGTGGAAATAGTATGTGGATTTCCTAAACCAACATAAAGATGTATTCTCTTGATGGTATGGTGAAATTATAGGACTAGATCTTTATGTCGTTGTCCGCCGCCTTAGTTTCCCAATGAACCATCATGGGTTCAAATAGCCTCCCAGAAATATGCACCCTTATCACCATGCCATGGTCGATTCCTAAGTTCAACTGATCATTAAATACAAATTCATGAAGAATTTATATTACCCAAAATGGATATCCAAAATTTTCCCATCTTAAAGAAAAATAGAAATATCAGAGTTTGTATCGATTTCCAGGAACTCAACCATCACTTTCAGAAGGATGATTTTCCTCTTCTGTGACAGAGTTGTTGATCAATTCTACTATTTTATTCAAAGATATTTCCTTCATGGATAGGTATTCCTGATATAATCAAATCTGAATGGACCAGGAGGATGAATATTATACAATATCCAGAGCCCCAGGATTTACTTTCTATTATAAATTAATGCATTCCATTATGAATAATGCATGTTCTACCTATCTGCATTCCAATCACCACATATTCAAACCCATCATCATGAAATTTGTATAATTATTTATGGGAGATTGGGTTGTCATATCCCACTAGCATCTGGACCATCTCAATGATTTTGGGAAGGTGTTTGACTTCCTAGGATCCCTCCAGCTGAAGTTGAAGCCCATTAAGTGTTCCTTTGGGGTATCCATTGGATTTTTTGTCAGATTTTTTCCCATATATATAGGGATCAAGATCGATCCAGAGAGTATCAAGGACATCAATTAGATTCCCCCTTTGAGAAACATTAGAGAGATCTGATGATTTTAAAGCCATTTACCCTACATAAATAAATTAATTTTGAATCTTATTGAAAAATGTAATCACTTTTCCCATCACGTAATAAATGGTTCCAACTACAAGAAGTATGAAGTGAATCCGACCACATTTTAGGAGATTAAGTTGTACCTACAACAAACTCTGGTTCTGATGGCACCCATATCCAAAATGACATAAACATTTTGTGAACACTCTGAAATGGTACCTATCTTCCCTTATCATTCATAATAACAACTAAGATACATGGAAAGGAAAATACTTTCTCAGTCGCATGCTCCTAGATAAATAGACCAGATATTCCCCTATCTAGAAGAGATACCATGTACTGGTCTTCACGGTCCATAAATTATGACATTACCTATAGCACCGTGAGATACATATGGTCTATCATGTAGACCCACTAAAATATATTCTAAACCACATCATGTTTACTTGTTGTCTATCTAAGTGGGTAGTGATCTTTCAATAGTTTGACATGAGGGTTATTCCATATAAAGTTGTCAATGGTATGTTGCTGGCAGATTTTCTTGCTGCCCATATAGCCCCTACAGAGAAGTCTCTAGATCATCTAATCCAAGATGAAGCCATACATTCTGTGGATCAAGTCATACTATGTTGGAATATTCACTTCCAAATCACATTTTTAGGTCTATCCAGCAGAATACAAAATGATTTAATGCTCAACATATTAGGCCTAAGTATTGTCTTCACCATTCCTGTAAAGGCTATCATTCCCTATTTATTCTTATTGTTAGAGGGAAACACCAAAAATGAGAACGAGTATTTGGTCCTAATCACTGGTCTGAGCTATCTTTTGAAACTTATTTTACCCACTAACATGAAAAAGGGGACCCCGAATGGGACATAAAATAGATCAATAGTTACTACGTCGTTATGAAACCAGAGCTCGTACTTTTTCTAAAGAAAAATCTCTGAATAATGGCCCTTTTCCGTTCTCATCCAGAAGTTAATCATGTTCCACATTTGAATAATGGTCACGTCAATGCCTTTTCCTTCTTTTCCACATCTCATTCAGAGCCTAACCGAGAGTATTTGATTATCCAAGTGTCGCAAAAATGATTCATTCCTCCCATCACTCCAGACAATGATGATAGTTAGTAGGTGAGACACCTCACTACTAGTGTTTCAACATCAAGACCCCCAACCCCCCCTTCCATAGTATCAGATAGGACCCCTATTTGGAAAAATCCCCTTTCAAGTATCTCTATCATTGTAATCTCATTACAGACCGAGCCGAATTTGAGCGAGGTCATCAGCGTGCAGTGCAGTTAACCCTCTAGAGTGGGCCCAGTCTTGAGAAGGTCCTCTATAGATGCAGGTTTGATTGTATTATCCTCCATTGAATCCAAGGAGATTAGATTCCCTAGGTTATTCTTGTAGTTCATGACAGTTCATATGGATCTCATCATGTAGAAACAAAACTTTGTCATCATATCCGAAGGTTGGGATATTATTGGCCCAACATGGTCCATGACTGTCTTGAGTTTTCCAAAAATTTCCACACCTTTCAGATGAATGATACTATTTTTCATCAACATCAAGATACTCTACATACTACCACATAATATTGGCTCTTTTTGGTCTATGGAATTGATATCGTTGGACCATATCCACCAAGAACAGATTTCTAGTGCAAGTTTATCCTAACCACTAAAGATTTATTTTACAAGTGGGAAGATGAAATTATACTGAAGGATGTCAAGGCCCATTATATCATTTATTTCGTGTGCTATAATATCATCTAATGATTTTGAGCCCCTCATGTTGTCCCCACAAATAAAAGTAATAACTTCTGGGATGCTGAGTTGAAGAGATTTTACCCCAACTACAATATTCGTTATAATCATACCTCTCACAATCACATGACAGAAAATGGGGAATTCAATGTGTTTAAAAACAAAAAATCTCTTACATCATGTTGATGATGGTTGGTTTGATTATGAATACCTTGTTGGAAAAACACCCAAAGTCTCCCAGGCTTACCAAACTATGACTCTTAATTCTGCCTAGGTGACCCTATATTCCTTGGTGAATGGAACAAAGGTATTCCTAACAATTGATATTTAGTTTAAATCACATCGAACATCCATTTACTATCAGAAGATTCCAAACAGTGTTGATGAAGTCCATATGGATGAGCTGGAAGCCCTCAATGAGAATAAGATTCGTATCTTGGAAAATATGGAGAGGCTTCTGAACAAGCTAGCCAGAGCATCCAATAAGAAAGTTTTCCTCTTTTCCTTCATTCATGGTATCATGGTATTTGATCTAAGAATGCTAATGATTCCATGCATTAATCCACCAATGATGGTGTCAAGATTTTAGGGACCTTATATCATTCAGAATGTTTTCCCCAATGGTGGATACTCACTGGTCACCATGAATAGTGAGTGTATAACCCCTCACACCAATTCCATATTCCTCAAGAAGTATTTCTCCTAAGTGGACCCTTTCATCATGCATGATGATAAACTAAAAATGGTCCAAGAACTATGACCTTATACTATGATCTATTTCTCCCCACACAACGATAAAATGAATGTGGTAAACATATTTCATAGTCCATGCTCTATGACATTAATCTATGATCTCTCATATCCTAACTACAAGATGTTAAACTGAATTGGTTCCACCATGCATCATGAGTCTATTAATTTGGGTGTGCATCATATTTTACATCTAAAAGAACCCCCTACTGGCCTAGTCTCATGCCACCTTATCTCAACAACCATCTCGGGCCAACATCCAAAAGTATCTTGAATGATAATTTGATAACAGCCCATGTTTTAAAATATGGTTAGCGGTCGATGTTAAGTTTTTTGTTCCCATCCTAGGTCACAAGATATGGATATTGTGATTTGACCATGATAAATAGTTATCCTCAATTGTTATCACCATCCCCATGGTCTTCCATATATCAGTCGTAATGATTCACATTTTCCTTCACTTCTATCCCATGTACACAACATTAAAATGGGAATATACAGTCTAATCTCTTTGACATTAAACTAAGATCTCTTTTATACATACCTCATTATGTTAAACTTCATGTAATTATAGAACTATGTGTGGCTTGATTCCCATCCTTATGGGATATATAGGATATCCCAGACATTTCATCTTCACGTCCATCCCCAGGTACCAAAAATTATGTGTTCCTTTTATCATCTTGACTTATGTACCCCAGAGCACATGGTACGATGTGGACTTTTTCCCCCATTCATGTCTGTCTTACGATTACCATGTCACTTTCCCCCCATAAAAGGATATTCCCTGTTTTTCCTTACGGCATGATGTTAAATTGCATGAAATATTAAGTACTATGTTTGGCTTCATTCCTTCCCTCATAGGATACGTAGAAACACCCAGAAATTTTGTCTTCAGGTCTGTCCCCAGGTTCCCCATTTTACCCTTACGACCTGAGATTCCATTTGTAAGCATGTGGTGTGGGATGGAATTTTTTCCCATTCACTATGGGGTTACAATAAATGGACTATATTCCTCCCTTAGGAATATCTACATTACCTCAACATCCTTACCACATGATGTTAAATGGCACTACATTCTATAAATACAAGTGCCTCAATTATTTCCCGCGTAGGCTAGGTTGGAATGCCCACGAATTTATTGCTGGAATCTTGTCTAGGCTCCACAAATTATCTTTTCTCTTTGGCCCATCGAGCATGATTCGTATTGGATCATGTGGTTCGATGTGAAATATTTCCCCATTGACATCGGGTCTACTATAGACACACTGTGTATACCCCCTATGGGAATTCACCTATAATTTTCTTCCTTACCATATGAAATTAAACTACACTTCACTTCTATAACTACTTTTTTCTTGATTCCTACCCTACTAGGAAACATAGGATTTCATGGACATGTTGTTCATGGTTCCAACCTCAGGTTCTTCTATTCCTTCTCACATCCCCTTCGCACGGTGTCTCTCTTGGGATTGTGATGGGTGTCGTCTGTGGACTTCTTCCATCCTCATTCATGTTGTGCTATTCTACCATTCCATGAACATTTCCCTCTTGAGAACCTCTACCCCATGGATCCATACAACATGGAGTTAAACTAAATAGAATTTCAATAACTACATATGGATTGATTCCTTCCACTATTGGATATGTAGGAATACCTCAAAATTTCAAATTTGTACAAGCCCCGGGTTCACTAACCCATATTAACCCTTTCATCTTTTCATATCCTCGAGTCATCCACTCTTAACTGGACCTCCAACCTCAGTTATGACTCAACAACATGCTTCGCTGCATTATGGTTTAGGACCAAGACTGTTAGATTATATATGTACATGCTTTAATTCTATTTCTAGGATTCAGGTGTCCCTTTGTTTGGTTCTCCATTATCTCTCACATCTGAAAGGTCCCCTAAGGGGTATGGATGCTCTTCCTTAAGGACTGCCTACCATTTTGGTCCAACATCCTAGAAGATCTCAAAAGAATTTTGAAACAAGTCCCTCATCGCGAATATGGTCAGATGCCAACCCTTACTTGTTTGTTCCCATCCTAGGTCACAAGACATGGATGCTATGTTTTGAATATGGTCAACAGTTATCCTTTATCATTATGCTAACACATTTTTTACCAAAACTATGATTTCATATTTGAATTTCCTTTCCATTTCCTCATGTTCAGATAGAATATTGACACCATCGGTATGAGTCCTCTTTTCCCCTTTTCATGTCATGAGGGAGAAACAACATCGTGCGGTCATACTTAATTCCCTCACCTTCATTTCGTACAATGTGCTTCCCTCTATTTTAAAGTTCCTCTCCACCCTTGTTTTCCACACTAATAATGGCTCAATTTGGATTATAGATATGGGAGTGGTTTCCACCCACGTGGTGGAATAAAAATTCCCCTTAGTCTGATCTCAATGACCATAAACTAAGATATCTTACATCCTGATCATATGACATTAAAATACATCTTCTTTATCAAGGATATGTGATAATAAATCACCCATCCATAATACTTCATCGTTCGAGAAGACATTTCCCTTATGTCATTTCCATATTCCATATCACAGCCTAGAACTATGTTTGGCTTGATTCTCCCCCAATGAGATACCTAGTGATGCCCATGTAAGTTACCCCTGAATACAACTATAGAGTCCAAAATTTCCCCCCTTTTCAGTCTATGTTTTCCTCTATTGAATGGTGTAGTATGATGTGGACTTATATTGTCCCCATTCATGTTGGGTTGTCTTGTGATTCTATAATTCACCTCTCTACCCCATATAGTCCAAAATTTATGATGTTTAATCCATGCCTTCTAGTTCCCTAGTTTTCATGAAATTAAATTGTGTAATAGTTACGATTTTCCTCACCTAAGAGGATATTTCTTTTTTTGGTATTGGATATCTTCCATACCTTCTTCAGGAACTATGTGTGGCTTGATTCCAATTTTCATGAGATACGTAGTGATTCCAAGACAATTCATCTAAGTTTCAGTGGCATACCCTTTAATCATTCTATCCTCTTGGCCCTAGCCCCCATTCATGAATGTGTGGTGTGGTGTGAAATTCATTTTTACTCATTCACATTGGGTTTATGTAATTCACCACATATCTCTCCTTTGGGGTGCCCATGTCCTTGCACGCATGACCTTAAACTGTATCCCCACCCTGGAAATGTTCAGGATGCCCCATGACAATTATGGGATACATCATTTTCCTTGCCAAAGAGGATTACCCCCACCAGTGTTGGTTTCTAACCATGATGTGATTTTATAACTACATTTAGATTGATTCCTACCCTCACATGATACATTGTGACACTCGAACATCTCACCTCGGGCCCATCCACTAGTTCATTAAATCTTTTGGATATTTAACCTAATTAATTTCCAAATTATATGATGCTATATTAGGAAAATTTGGTTAGTGTAACATGAATTTAAACTATCAACCAGGGTCTAGGAAGTATGACCTTAAACTATGTACAATTTCCTTTCATATGACATAAAATTATTCTGTATATTTTCCTCATCATATGACATAAAACTGGGCATCTTTCATCTTCATTTTATGAATGTAAATCTAGAAGTCATTCTTGGACCTTTCTTGAGAGGACCCATTTAGAATCTAATTGATCTTTTCTTAGATGCATACGCTCACCCAATGTTCTTTCATCATGGTGGTGTAATTTCAAGTGTGTTGGACTTCATTCTAATTCCACATCATTCAAACACCATGATATGTGTGCCCTCTATTTTTAATCCACGTCCCCTTTAACAACTGAATAAACCCCCAAATGGTTAGAATGCTTGGAATTAATAATCACCTACATTCCTAGGTTAATGTTACTGAGAATATCAGACAATTAATTGAGATTGTCAATTCATTTTCGATTATAGTCAGTGGTTGGACCTCGTTTTCTTTTTCCCATTTCAGGCTATTGAGATATGATTTTTTTGTTTCAAATTTGGTATGTAGTTATCCTCCATAATCATGAAACACTCATTTTGTTCCAAATTTTTTCTATTGAAATTCACAGTTTCCATTACCCTTCATTCGGATTTATTCCAATACCTATGGATTTATCCCACATGTGCATTAGATCATGTTGTGAAAGAGAAGTTTGGCTTCTTTGAGAACATTATTCTATAAATATTCCCCCCTCTTTCCTCTCAGAAACTCAAAGTTCTCATTCAAAACTAGGATGTCTGGAGATTGGTTGGTCGTCCTATATTCAAGGTTAATAATTATGTGGTGATCCCATATTTCTCATACAAGTAATGACCTTCATGAGCATAATGATTGATCAATAGTAATTTCATAGATACGATTGAGATACAGTAATCAAATTAGATTACGAGACACCTGAAAAATAATAAAATAACCAAGAAAGTAAAAAAGTATGTATGTGAGTTATTGATAAATACTTCCCACATGGATTAACCCCTCCTATAGATAGGTTGACCTCTTGAATGGAGCATCTCATCTCCACCAATTTATATCTTGGTGTCTCTTGGATTTAACTTTTCCTTATATTATACCAATCATCTTCACAGGAAGTCAAGTATAGTTCATCATCCCTAATGCTTTCTTGATCATCATCTGCTCAAATGTTAGCCATCTCCCGGGATTCTCATCTCATCTAGTAATCAGTATCTACCAATTCTACCTTCAATTGCGATATGAGTTATGATTGTGTGTTGATAAATGCAGAGTGCTCATTCACTTATTACCTAAAGCATTTAATCTCTTTTTAATCCTCTTTATGATACTTGTTGTTGATAGACTTCCTCTAATGCTAGCCTACATAGAGGATACATTCATATTACAAAATTCTCTCCTCCATGTAATCTCTAGTGATCGTATGATGGAGTCAGTCATCCACTCCACCAACACATTATTCGCATAGATGGGAATGATGTAATCCCTTCTAATTTAACCACTCTATTTGTGGGGTGTCTCTGATGAAGCACATGATCAGTTTCCATGCCTGGCGGTAGACATCCTTGCAATCATATTCATTAGAAGCGGTCTAGTTTAGCTCTTCTGGGTCAGCAAGAATGTATCTTGGGAATGTCTCCAGAAGTTCATTAGTAGGGTCTACCTCTAGTGTCCAATCAGATATGATGGGGTATATATTGTGTGGTCATTCTTCATCATTAGATTACACTTCTATAATATGTGGTTTTCTCCTGATAGTCACCCTACCCAAAACCATAGCGGTTATGATTTGTTTAACTTAGGTTCCCAAGTCCATGAAAATCAACATTCCCCTTAAGAGAGGGGTTCTAGGAGACCCAACCGTACTCCACAGTATTGACCGCGCCATTTGGATAACTGTTCAGATAGAAACACACAATAGTCAGTTGTCTTCGTTTAGTGGAAAACATGTGTATCTCTATAAGGAATAAGTCTTATAGTGATAAAATAATTACTCTCACTCTATATTCACTACTATCGGAATCCCAGGACATGGACCCCTATATATGGTTGTATTCAATGAAGATTCTGAATGGGTCACCTAGGTTATCATATTCCTGCTAGATTTTGTGTTATCCATCGTCCAAGGTGCAGATCCTGAAGCTACATCTAATGTCATGTGGGAATAGTTTTTGCGTTTAAGGTTCTCCTATATAAGACAATTGTTAGTAGATAAATAATGGATGAACTAAGTAAGTATCACAATGGAATGTATTAGAGTTTACATCAATATTATCAGCAATCTCTTCCAACTCTGAGGTCACAGCCTCACCTTCCTCCAAAGGGCTCCCCCTACTATAATCTTCTCCCTAGGAGGACCACTCTATTTCTTTAGGTAATGTTAAATTCTACCTCAGCTAAGTAGAATACGGTTGGTGTGGGACTATTTGTTCGATCAGTACTTTCTCCTAGTCCGTCATTGAACATAGTGTACTTTGAGGATGCATGATTTCCTCCAGCTCGGCATGTTTTTTTCAAAAGAATTCACTTTTATGGGTTTAATGGAATGATATATGCTTGAATATTCGAGTGAAATTATTCCCACTTTCTTTTTTGGATACCTAGGAACTTGTGGCATCCCGTGGGGATTGGGAACACCGTTAGAGCCTTTCCACAAACCGGGTCGAGCACTGGGTTGGATGGAGACCCATATTTTTTCATAATAGGAGACCTAATAGTTATTTATACATAAAAAAGTAGTTATTCTAATTCACCACATTAAAATTAAGGTCACCACAACTACATGAAAAAATAACTTGATCATCTTGGGTTATCGATAGATTATCATGAACAATTATCCAATTATAATACCAATTCTTATTTATAATAATCCCCCAATCCATTATATGTTAAAATTGATGAATCAATATAAGATATAATCATAGGATTCCATTAAAATCAATTAAGCCCAAATAATTTCTTCTACAATAAAATGGGAGTTCTGAGGCAAATAAGAATTTGAAAATCAATCACATACTTTAATGGGGAGTGTGGTTTCATAAATATGGATCTATATCACCCTGAAAGAATCATTATATATTTTTATGGACATATGATATGAATGAAAACAATTCACGTTAAGGTAATATTCCAATGTGAGGAACCCCCTAACATAGAAATTTTCCCTCATAAATTACAAATTAATAATTCTCACAAATGTCGAAATGAAAACTAAAAAATAATTGAGTACTTTAGAGACACATTTCATTAAACAATACCATATTTTACAATGAATACTAATGTGGAACTCCATTTCATGACAATATTATTTAAAAAACATTCCTCATCGACGTACATTACCTATCATCACTCAAACTAGTGTCTCATAAAGAATGCTTCATAAAATTTAAATACCCTGATAACATTTAATTGTTTCGAAATATCTGAATTCTAATTCCTAATATGAAATTATGAATGTTCGGGTTTTGATCAAACCTGAAATATTGATTTTGAAAAACCACATGTTTTTCTTATTTGGATAGTAAGGATGATGAGAATATATATGTTTTAATAAATTAATAAAAAATCATGAATATAGTGAGTCTTGGTTACTCTGTAGATTATATTTTTCTAAGACCCTTTCAATTTTTATTTTTTATATCATCCTGATGAAAATTCTAAGAAGATATACATGTATAATGAATTGATTTCCCACAGAAATATATAATTTGTGTGAGAATACCAATGAAAAATAATAAAATAATGTAATGTAATTTAAAATCATGAGTTTTTAAAAGGAAATAATATATTCGGTTTCATACAATATATGAAACACCAATCATAAACAAACAATTGGGTATTATAATATAAATGTTATTCTTATAAACAAGCCATTAGAATGGCACGTATGAACAAAATTCACTGAATTATGAAAATATGGTTTAAAATTGTATAACTATATTATTGAAATATATGTATAATATGAAGTATATTGTTTAAAATTAATTATATATTTTTTTCATTACATGAAATAAATTTCTAAATCAACTTCTATGTATAAAATTTAATATTATTATAAAAAGAATTATATCTTTTTTTCATGTAAAACACGCTTTAGTACAAATTATTGACACATTTATAGATTTTATTTGAAAATGTAATGTTTTATATAAAAGGGTATTTTTAAAAATTTTCTTTGGTTGAATATTTCATATTTTATGATTAGTTTCATTTTTGGCTGAATATTTAAAAATACTACATTTTAATTAAAAACTAACTTATCATATAAATAATTTATAATGATAAATTTAATATTAAAATACATTTAAAGTTAAATTAGATCAAATATAAATTTATTAATACAACTAATTTCATTCTAATATTTTTTATTTAATTTTTATTTAAAAATATTTCAATCTATTGAACATTTTGACTTTAAAACCCGCTTTCTCACCTCGTTTAAATGATTAATTATAAATTATTTTTAGACACTTATGGTTTTTAAATTTTTAAAAATATATTTCTTCTGTTAAAACACAAGGTCCAATTTTAGTAAATTTTTATCTTTTAATTTTGGAAAATATTAATAGTAAACATTGTAATTTTTACTATCTTAGTAAAAATTAAATCGGATAATTGTGTGTAAAAATATAATTATAATTAACAAAAAATAGTTGTAATACATACCCTAATTTTTTTAAATGACTACATTTCAAACATTATAATTAAATTATTTTGATATTATACCATTACTATCTATTATGATGAGAATAAAACATTTAAAACAATTTATTCAATGAAAATTCACACTTTTCATACATTTGTTTTAAATAAGTGAAATAGTTTTAATTTGATGTTATGTTTTTGATAATTTATATAATAAATAGTCTTTTAAAAATTAAATTTTTCCTCTTCATCATTCGAATTTATTTTTACTTTTTTAGTAATTAATAATTACCTAAAAGGATTCAAAAATGATGATGTAGTATTTGTTTACATAATGGAAGTATCTAATATATGAAATTAAGAACATTAAAATAAATAATAACATATATGATTAATATCATAAAAATAAATTTATAGATGACCTTAATATGGTAGTTATGTATTATAAGTGTATTTTATAGTATATATTATTTAATTGGTATTTTTAATATTTAATGTAATAAATAGTGTCAAAATAGACATTAAGGTTATTTAATAATAAATAATATTTTATTAGATGTTATAAAACACATAGAAATCATAAAATATGCCAAATTATTTTAATAAATTTAAAATTTCCATAAACGATCCATTTATGGTAGCTTTTTTAAATTATTGTAACAATATTATGTGCTAATGAGTAAATATCCACATCGTCATGGTAAGGGTCAAAGGGGTTATAT
This sequence comes from Viscum album, assembly GCA_963277665.1. NCBI lineage: Eukaryota > Viridiplantae > Streptophyta > Magnoliopsida > Santalales > Viscaceae > Viscum > Viscum album. Next base: position 434,849,418 of record OY728127.1, on the reverse strand, counting down.
AAGTGTTAAAACCAAAAGACAAGTGTATAATGATCTTGAAATGTTGTAATAAAATATTGGATGAGGATTTTTTGACTATTGTCACTATAATATCTGAATTTAGTTTATTAATGGACACGTTTCCTTGAATGTGGTGTAAATATTGTTTAAATCAATGATAGTGAAAAATGTCACTCTCTTTATATTTAATATATTTTATGTGTCCACATAGGGATGAAAATACTATATGAAAGAACCTAAATGTCTATATCGACATTAATGAAGTTTTTTAATTATATAAATTTATATTTAATTAATATAAATTATTTAATTAATTTAAAATCTTTTTTAATCCTAATGTAGAATTTTCTTAATTAACAAATAAAATAGAATAATTGATTTTAAATGTTTTAATTTTCTTACATTTGGGATGTGTTAATGTGTATAAAGAATTTTAAAGATTTATAAGTTATATTAGATATGTTTATATAATTATATTCTAATTTTAACTTCTTATTGATGTATTTTATGTCAAATTAAATGAATTGTATAAAATTTTTCAATAATGATATTTTATTGAATTAATTTTTATTAAAATAAAATTAAGTAAAAAAATGATAAATAGTAAAAAATAGAATAATATATGGCCTATAATTTATTTCCATATACGATTATATTTCATTTCATTGTATTTGACTCTAGAATTACCTTATTATATTTTAATATTTTTTGGATTTCCAAAAGTGACCCTCACCTCAATTTTTAAAGGGATCATCCTCCCTCACTTATTTAAACAACATTGATCCTTCTTTACTAATAAAACTCTACCGATTTTTTAGATAGAAATCCATATTTATGTTATATTGGGTCTCTTCCTTCTAAAATATCAAAACAATAAACCTTATTAGGGTAGTAATGAATGACCACTGAAGAAGAGGTAACCACCTTTATCGACTATTTCACATATATTTCTTCTTCCACTATAACTTGATGTGTTTTATGAATTATAAAGTTATAAATCATATATAAACTATATTATGAGTTTTAATTGTTACTATGGGACAACCATATTCCACTATTAATCAATCCTATTAATAAAAAAATCACCCTTTGTGCGTACATACAACTTATTATCACTACATCGGGCTGTCATTTTTTTCATCACTAGATTACATGGATGATTATAACAATGTAAATAGTGGATATATTTGATAATAATGAATTTATATTGATCCTTAAAAATTAATATACCATAAAATTCCTTAACCTTTTTCGATTAAGGGAATGTTATTGTATCTCATGTGCACATACGACCTACAATCTCTAAGAGGTGATGTTATTTTTTCCATGTTCACCCTTTAAGAATGATTTCAATGATGCATATAATGAATAAATATGATATCCATTACAGATATTTCATAATTTTTATGAAATAAATATATTATATGAACAATAACTAGAACATACATGATACAATATGCATAAGAGAATGAAGATGTTTACACCTAAAAGAAGGATAATAGTGAAATATTATAAACAAAAATATAATAATACAATATGAGAGGATTATATATGATATCATAAATATATATTTATTTATGGAATATATTAATAACATTATTTATTCTATTCTACATGATGTTAAATCACATTCAACTTGATGATTGTGCAAGGTAAGGAATTGTTTTCTCACAGTAATTTCTGTGGGATGTATGTGTTATTCACTACATATTTTTTCTGTGTGGTATATACATCACCTTTATATAATATCATTAATATCCCTATCATCAGGTCAATTAATGTTCCATTTGATGTTATGAGTCACATGATTAAACAAATTAAAATGTGGTATGTGTTTATTTCCCAAATTCATCTCCATTCAGGATTGATTATGTTAATGTCTCCACTAGGGAATTCGTCTCATCCAAATTTATTTCCTCCAAAAATGTTTTCAAAAGGGTTTAAATATTTTCATAAAATTTTTTAATTTAATTTTTACACATGTTTGAATTTGTTTTAAAAATGTTTTGATGTAATCTTCATGTCATTTCGAAATCAATCCCATTTTGATGTTGTTGAAAAAGTGAAAGGAATAATTATTTTAATGTGTATGAAATTAAAATAATTTCCATAATCAATAAGAAATAATGTATTTAAATGGATCTTATATTTTTTTAAAATGATATTTTTAGTCAAATAAAATTTTCAAAAAATATCTAGTATTTTTGGGAATTTCAATTTGTCAAAAGATATTATCCTAAAATGGTAATTTCAAGGATATTTAATTCATCAATAACATCAAACCATTAATTTAATTATGATCCCCATGATATTTTTTTATTAATATCATCATTATTCTATATTTTGGTCGTTTATGATCATTTTGGTCAAGGATGTTCAACTTTGTATGATTCTTGATATTACTCTGAATGGGTTTTTAATATGTATATTGATTGGGGAATGTATTCACATTTCATATTCCAGTTTTTTGATAAGAATGTACATGTTTTTTATATTTCTCAATTTTAATATTATTAATGCATTAAACATAGTATGTTATGGGTGGGCCGGCTATATCTCCACAATGAATCAGTAGATCTCACAAGAAAAACTAGATTGTGTTGTTGCTAAGGTATTACCCATTTATCTGGACTTCTTATGTGAACCCTTTAATGAATGTTTTAGACATATATTATTATGTATCTAATCATTATGATATTATTTATTGATATTCTATGTGATTATTCAACTTTTAGAATATCAATGGATAAGATTCATTATCATGTTATTATTTAAAAGAAATTATATGATCATCTTGTATTACTATAATATTATGATGATGTAACTATTTAAATGGAATGTTTTTAGTTAATTATATGGCTATAATAATTTATTATTAATTATAATTTTTACCACTATATTTATACCCTTAGTGAGTATCTTATTTCAGCCCGTTTTTATATTTTATTTTTCCCTAAGATTCCAATAATTTTATTATTACAATTAAATAGGGTTAATCTAGTTGAAGGATGTTTTATCAAAGGATTCCCTAGGTTGTATTTTAAATTTTACACTCTAATATATGATTCAAGTATGTATCTAGTCTAATTGAAAGCTATTTTTATTTTTTCCATTTTTAAGAATCATGTATCTATAATAGTGTAATAATGCAATGCAAAAAAACTTTAGGCTATTGGGGTCGGGTTCATTATAAAGGGTATCAGATAAAGATTAGTAGAAAATTTGGGAATTATATTTAGGAAATAATTGAATACAAAGAATAACCCTATGATATAATTAATGTATATTTATAGAAGAACATTCCAAAAAACAATATTTTTTATTATGATATTATCTATAGAGAAAGTTTCTTATTTATGCTATTTATTTCACTATTATGTTTTTATACATTATTCTTCATAATGATATGATCTAATATAGTGTATATAATAATTTAAAAATTCATCCATGCATAATAAATCTGATCCTCGACAATTCACATGATCCATTGAGTAAGAGAGATCAAATATTGTATTGTCTTACAAAAATCATTTAAAGGAAACAAGTATCCTAAACATTATCATTATATGAGAATATAGAATCACATTATAATGTGATAAGAAAATAATTCTCTTAGTATTATGGATTTGGAAAGAAGAAAAATACCTAGAGTACAACTATGAAAACAATTAACAAATGGAAAGAATACAATAAATTATTTTCCCACAAATAATAATTTTAGAAAGAAACGCCATTTTACGTGAAAAAAAAGAATGGGAGTTTACTACATGTTAAGTGTAAAATCACACCATGCATGGGATATTAAGTGTAATAAAATGGTTTCAAATGTTCAATGGATTAACTTAAAAGATAGGGTACACTAAAAAAGTAAATTTCACAAGTGTCAAATGAAAACATTAAAATAATTATAGATCATAGTCAAGATTATGCTACCAACGCAAAAAAAGTGGACATATTAATATGTCTATGTTTGTATTAAATAATTATGTAATTTGAGTGCTTTATAAATAATTACATGGTTCAAATATTAATGATATATATAAAAATTTATTTGAAGACTTTCTTTTTTAATGTTTTTGATGAATCTGATGAATAGTTCCAGTAAACAAGAGATGTGATTTTGTGGAAATTCTTATTTTATAAAACACGTGATTAATGGAAGATAAACCTTAATATATACTGGGTGTTGAGATAATAATGATAAATATATGATTATAGGATACTAAATGTGACCAATTATTTAGTTAGTGATTTAATGGTTTATTATATCATTTCTAGGATCACTATTTTTTGGGTTTTGGGAATATATTCAAGACTCTGATCTCTTATTTTTGGAAGCATTCAAGGTTTTTACGAAGTTGAGGTATTAATATATTTTTTTACCTGACAATAAGAGATAAATTTTTTTATAGAATCAAATGTTAATTTAATTTTGGAAATTTGGTGACCTTCTTTATAAATACTTGTACAATGAACATGGAAAAATATATTATAATGTGGTAATTGATTAATTTGAACATTGGATACTATATTATATTGTTAAAATATTAATTATTAGATACAATTTGATACATTTTTTAGGTTCGCTAAAAATTTAAAGGGTGAAGGAATAACTTGTAGAATATATGATTTATTAATTTTCTTCAATCATGATTAATTCTTTTCATCATTATTTTCCACGAATAATTGATGAATTTAAAATAAATTAGAGAACTTCCAAATGATGAGAATATTATTATGATAAATGAATAAATATTTTACGATTATTTTCTCATGTGATTACATATATAGTAAATGAATCCCTAAAATCTTGGAAAAAGGATTTTAGAAGACAATTTTCATTTTTTATGATTTATTATTGAAAAATAAATGCTCTCTTAACCTATCAAAAATTTATGTTTTTGTAATGTTTAAAATTCAAGTGACCGTGTTCTCTTTCACCCCCATCAGCACGTTGTTGTTAGATTTTTCATCCCTATTTTCACTTTATTCAAATTTTCTCATATTCCAAAGCCTTATTTTTTCCTCCAAAATTACCATTCCTTCTTAAAAATATGATATTTTATTAACCCTATTTAAGATGTTTGTTTCCCATTAAGAAATTTTCAAATATCAACCATTGATTTTTGAAGTGAAATTTAAACTGAGAGGGCATCATTTGTTAAATGATGGGATAATGTAACATCTTGTGTATTTAAATTGAAATACTATATTTGATTGTGTAAAAAAATTAAAAAATCATATTTTAATGAACATTTAAATATTATTATTTAAATTTCATCATTATGACATAATAATCAAAATGTCAAGTATGAAAATGATTAACTTAATTATGAATATATGGATTAAAAATATATATGTATATTAATTAATTATAAATATATTATAAAAAATATAAGTTTCATCAATAATCATATGTTATTTCTACACATTATATAAAAAATAAATCAAATTCTATGCATGATATGATGTTTTTTTTTCTAAAAGGCATTTTGAAAAATTTTAATTTTAGACAATTTTTAAAAATAATTTTTGAAAAATTTCTAAATTTATATAAAAAAATTAAAGTTATTTTATGAAATGGTAATTTAAGAATTTCATTTTTTTAATTATTGGAAAATTTTAAACAATTTCATTTTTTTGATGAATAGTAAAAAATACATCAGTATAATTGAACACGTACTTTTCATATAAAGAATTTATTTTGTTAAATTATAATTTAAATTGGTTTTAATGTAAATATAAATTATTAACACAGTTAATAATATAATTACTATCATTATAATATTTTTTATATTTAATTTGATATAAAAAAATTTTATGTGTTTTTTGTAGTAGTCATTTTAAAATCACGCTTCCACGCACCGTCTATGGTATTAATTTTAAAATACCTTTATCCAATTTTTTGTAATGAATTATTGAAAATGGATTCCATATTTGGAATTTTAGGGACCAAAGTTTCTACACTATTACGTTTTATTTTGGACAATATGAATAGTAAAGATATTACTTTTTATTACCCCAGATAATGATAAATCTAGTAATTTGAAGTAAAAAATAAAATTATAAATATTATAAATGGATCATAACAGTTACCCAAATTTGATTGGATGATTATTTTTATTCAATTATCATTAAATAATATGTTATGTGACAACATATGGACATTTTTAGGAGAATATAATCTTTATAGTATTTTATTCAAAGAAAATTTAAATTTTTCAAATATTTGTTTTTAATAAGTTCAATATTTTTAATATGGGTTTATCTAATGTATATTAAAATTTTGGTAATATTTTAGAATATAATGTACTTAAACATGTCATCGTATTTCATTTCTCATTTTTACGGAATAAATAATTACATTAAAGGCAAGCACAATGATGATGCAATGTTTGATTAATTAATGGAAATATAAAATAAATTATATCATAAATATGCATAATAATTAAAATTTTAGATACATAATTTCATAAAATAATTTTAAATATGAACATGATATTACAAGGATATGATAAAATATTTTTTATATGTTATCTTGTTTTATTTATATTTTTAACATTTGATTTAATGAATAGTGTCAAAAATAAAAAGTAATTATATATTAAATAAATAATATTTTATTAAATGATATAGAATTCCTAAAAATATTAAATTCGCCCAAATAATATTTATAATGATATAAATATCATAAATTATCCATTTATTGTTGTATTTTCATTTTATAGTAACTATATGACCTGTTAAAGAGTAAAAATCTATTTTGTCCCTATAATAGTCAAAGGGGTTAAACATGGATTAAAACTAACTGATATGGTTATAAACCTGACCATAGGTTATCCAAAAATCATTTCATGATGTTTTTCCACCCTTATAACCTTAATATATAATTTTTATTGATTAATGGGCATATTTCAATCAAAATAACTTATATATAATTTAAATTAATGATAGTTACAAAGTGACACATTCACTGTATTTATTATATTTCATGTGTCTACATTGGGATAAAATCAATATATAAACTAAAATAAATGTATATATTTATATTAATAAATAAATTTTCCTTAGATAAATTTATATTTAGTTTTCATAAATTATATAATTTTCTAAAATGCTTCTAAATTTCTAATACAATATTTATTTGATTAACTAAAAAAATATAATAATTGATTTTAATTGTATTAATTTTGATATATTTTGAATGTGATAATGTTTGAAATTAATTTTTAATATATAAATGAAATATTATAAATTTTTCAAAGAAATATATTATAATTACAACTTATTATTGGTTTATTTGATGTAAAATTCAATGAATACTATCAAATTTGAAAATATATTTATTTTATTAAATTAATATTTTATTAAATTAAAAAAATATGATAAATAATAACCAAGGGGATATTATATGGTCTTAAAATTGCTTCCCATATTAATATTTAGTCCATTGGGAAGTATTTTGCTCCATAATTGCCTTATTTTATTGTAATATTTTGTATAATTTTGAAAGTTACCCTCCCTGCAATTATAAAAGAGAACCACCTCACTAACTTAATTACACCAATTTAAGATATATAGTTTGAAAAAAATATAAAGATTTATTTTATAATTATTCATAGATATGTTTTTTCTATTTGGATTCCATAAAAATTTGAACCAAGATCCTGTAAATATATTTTAAGTGAAGTCTGCCGAATAAGAGGTAATCGCCTTTACCGACTTTTTCAAATTCCATTCTTCTTAAACTTACTCTTCATGTGTTGTTTCCATTATAAAGTAATAAATCCATTATCAAAAATATGATGATATTTTACTATTTTTCTGGGCTAATAATAATCCCCATCTGATCCATTCTATGAAGAATGAAAACACAACGCATGTGTACGTACGACTTTCCATCTCTACATCGTGTGTTAATTTGTTTTCATCAATGAATTAATTAGTGGGGTATAATTATGAAAATAATATTTATATATTATAAAAATTACATGATATTTATAATATAATATTAATATAACATCTAATTCCTTACCCTTTTACCATTACGGTAATGATATCGTCATTCAAGTGTACATACAACCTATCACCTCCACAGTGCGAGGAGATTCATTTTCCATGATCACAATTAAAAATGATTCCAAGAATGTATAAAATGAATAAATATGACATATATGATCATAATATAATTAATTAGATTATGTGAATATATCTTATTCATAATAAACAGGATTTACATGACCAAACATGCTAAAGAGAATGAAGTATTTGACACCCTAAATAGGTATAATAACCAATTATTATTAACAAAGAGAAGATCAAATTACATAATATGATCATATATGATACAATGAATAATAATATTATTCTGTTATAAATGATTAAAAATATTTTATCCATTATTCTGGAGGTTAAGTTATGGTTAACTAAAGAAAATAACAACTTTCGAAATTTTCTATTAACTTGTATTTCTATGTGATACATTCCCTATTCACCACTCATTTATTTTTAAGTTATATATAATTATCCATTAATATAATGTAACAAATATCCCTATATTCATGTTATTTATAGTTACATTTGAATTTATGGGGCATACAATTCTACTTACTACATAGTGGTAAGGGTTTATTTCAAAATATTACCACTATTCTTGATTGATTATGTTTAAGTATCAGTTGGGGAATATTTCTCTTATATGTTTATGACATAAAAAAATGTTTTCAACATTATACTATAATTCTCTTACATATTTTAACTTCATTTTTACCCTATTATTAATTTTTATAAAATGTTTCGAAATTTATTTTCATGTATTTCTCAAAACAATTCTCGTTGGACTTTTATTAGAAAATAGAAAGGAACCATTTTTAAATATATACCGCATGAATGGTATTACAATCACTAATGAACACTAAAATATTTTAATGGAGATTATTTTTTTTAGAAAGGTCAGTTTTATTATAATTTATTTTGAAAATGTTAGCTAACATTTCAATGAATTTGAAAGTGAAAAATGATTATTTCCTAAAATAATGTTTTTAATGATATTTTTATCCATCAATAACATCACCCCCTAAATGTATAATTCATATAATGGGAAAAATTTTAATTAATATCATCTTTATTATTTATTTGGATAGATATTTATTATATTGAATGTGGATGTTCAATTTGGATTCAATAATCTTTATTTCTATGAATGGTTTGATGATATGTATATTGATTGGAAAAAGTGTTCACAATTCTTATGCTAGTTTTAATATAAGAATTTATTTATTTTTGTTTATATTTATACCATTTCATATGACGAGCGTATTGGATATAGTATGTGATTGGGGGCCCACTATATCCCTTAAATGGATCATTATGTCTCATGGGATAAACTAGACCAGGTTTTGGACAAGGTCTTACAAATTTGTGTGGATTTCATGGTTAAGGTCATGAAAATATGTTTTATGATTCTAGTATTATTCTTTACATAATTATGAGATATGTTATTGATATTTCATGGGATTATATGACTAGTTTAATATATCGGGTTATGTTTTATTATCATGTGATTTTTTATCTGTAATTATATGATCATCTTTTATTTGTGAAATACTATGCTCATGTTATGGTTTAAATATCATTAGCTTCATTTAATTACATTTCTATAAATTTTTGTTCCTATTTATGATTTATTTCACTATATTTATAACCTTACTAATCATTTTAGATCACCAATTTATTATATTTTATTTTTTCCCAGGTCTCCCAGTATATTATTATTAATGATATGGAAGGTTAATATATGAGAATAAATCTATTCTAAAAGGATTAACTATGGTTTATTTTATATATTAAGTTGTAATATAATATTCAAGTGTGTATCTAGATTACCAAAACTATTGAACTGATCACTCTTTTGGGATTAGAATCTTTTATCAATGAAAATGTAAAAAAGTAATACACCAGCTCCGGGTTAATAGGGTCTTGGGTTTTACATGTAAGACATTGATCATTGATACTGGAATAGAGATTGTGATTATATGTGTGGTCTTCCATGTTGTGTTTCTTTATCTAATGTGGGTGGATTTTTGGTGATGGTGTTTTCTTGATAAGTTGGGAAATGTGTGGTGAATTGATATGATGGATGGATGTATTATTATTTGATATTTATGGTTTTTTTGTGTGTTGGTTGTGTTCATTGGTTTTTATGATTCATTGTGGTGGATACGGTTGGTTTTTGTGGAGATATGTCTTGGATTATATAAGGTTTTGTGGATTTTTTATTTTAGATTGGTGGTCTATTATGTGGGTGGTAAGTTTAAGTTACTAGGTTATCAATGGAGTAAATTTAAATACCGAAATAAAATATCATTATTTGTAAATAAATATTAATGGTCTTGGATATAGGTGTGGTAAATGGTTTAAATGAATTGAACAATAATTTAATGGGACACGTTAATTTGAAATTATATGGCTTAGTAAATGGTATTCAGTCAAAACTCATTAATTATGAAAAATATTTCATCATATAATTGAAATTTTAATCATGTGGTTTTTTTGTTTGAGGAATTTAGTTGTGGTGGTAGAAATAATGGATTTCATGTGGTGAATTGGGGTGTCGTAATATACATTAATGAGCTTGATGTGAACTAATAGGTTGGGTATTGTTTTTATATATCATTTATTTTTTGTTAATTCACTTTTCACCTTAATCAATTAGGATAACCATTCCTAAAAAATTGGATTTGGGTTCTAGTAGTTTTCCCCAACATCTAGGATAATGGTTATGTAGATAGCTAGCTACCCTCTCTTTCCTTCAATTCATTCAAGTAACACCCTATGATTTTTTTGGATTATATTTATTAAATTAATTTAATCATTCTTATATTATGCATTTCCCACAATTCTAGAAAAAGATTTATTGTACTCAAGAACAAATATTGTCTTCATTAATACACAACACAAAAATAATCATTCACTATACTAAACACTATGATTATCTTTCATTACACGCAAGATTGTGTTTTACCGAACAAATGTATATTATTGAAAATTTATTGTTGTATTTAATAAGATATAACCTACACATTAAATTATAGATTATTAAAATAATTAACTAACTTATGATATTATATGATTTATATGATTAATTAAATGGTTAACAATTAATTAGAAATGAAAATATATTTCAATTGAATATAATAGAAATATTTTTATGCCCCAGACATTTTATATCTTAATAAATTAATTTAATTAAAATTACTGAATTATTTTAGTGAAATATATATATATATATATATATCAAATATTTTTTGTATTAATCCATTTGGTTTTATAGTCATATGATAAGAACCAACACAATTCTATGCATAAAAAACTATATTTTTTAAAAGGGTATTCTTATATCCTTTTAATAGAGAACCTATATTAAATTACTTTTTTGACAATTTTATATATTATATTTAAAAAAAATCTTCTTTGAATTTGATATCTAAAAATATATTTTGGTTTAAATTCGGTGGTTTTTCAGATAAGTTTCATGTGTTTTATATTAGTAAAAAATACATCATTTTAATTAAAAACATCTTTTTCATAAATTATTTTATATTGTTAGATTATTTTAATTGATAGTTTTAAATAATAATTATATCAATTATTACCATTTAATATTACATAATTCATTGTAGTCAATTTCATAGTGAATTTTGATATAAAAACATTTCAATATTTTCAACATTTTTAATTTTAAAAACCAATTTTCTTATTCCATCAACAAGATTAATTTTAAAATAATGACTACAACTTCTATGTTTTAAATTTTGAAAATAGGATTACATAATTTTTATCATTCAGTAAAAATTATTCAAATAAATTTATTTTATTTTTTTCATTAGGAATAGTGACTTTAGAAATATTTTATTTACATGATAAATGGAAAATCATGTAATTAAGGGTAAAAAAAATTATAAATATTATAATATTACCCTAAAAAATAACAAATTTAATTGGATGTGTGTTTTTAATTTTTATGAAAGCAAAAATTATCTTAAAGTATTACACAATAATGACGCCATAATTGATTATTTAATGGAAATATCAAATAAATGATATTCAAAATATTAAAATAAATATAATTTATATAATAAATGTAATAAATTAATTTCATGTACGAATTATAAATGATAGTGATGTTTTTATATATTTGGTTCTAAATACCATTTTTTGTGATATTTTTAAAATGGTAAATAATAAATAGTGTCAAATTTGATACTAATGATATTTTATGAAATTAATATTTTTTAATATTATATAAAAATAACAATGAAAGTAAATAATTAAAATGGGATGATATATGGTCTAAAATACATAAATTTACCATTTATGGTCCAATTTAAATTTTATATATAAAAATTCCATTTTCATGACACTAAAACCTTTTTTAACATAGTATAAATTATAATAGGTTAGCTAAGGGTTAATTAATTATAAAAGATTAAAATTAAATAAAAACAAGTATAAAATTTATTTTTTATGAGATTATTTATCTAATATTATCTTTTAATAAATGGAATTTTTAGGTATTTTTCGGGGATTTAATTTAGTATAAACTATTATTTCTTTGTTTCAAAAAATAACACCTCCCCACTCTTATAAAAGGGAACTTCTCCTTTTAATTTATTCAAATTTCAAAATACGATTATTTTGAAATAAATTTTCCCAAATCTCCTACTAAATTTATTCCCATTAACCTATAATCTTTAATTTGGGATAAATGTAACAAATTTCTCATTTTTTGAAAATCAAAAAAAGGATTCCTAATAAAGAGGCAACGTTCATCAATGAACATTTCTGTTTTATTTATTACATTATCCTCCTCAATTATTTTAATTTAATATTTATATAATAACTTTAGTATTATAAATATACTGAAATTTTGTTAAATTAAGGGTTTTACCTACACTTTCATAAACTTCCATCTAATGGGTAACGGAATTGCGTTTGAGTGTAGGGTGGATTATCGCCTCGCGAAATGATGACTGATATATTTCTTTTACCACCACTCATGGTGGGAATTATGATAAAAATTATGTTTTTAATGATATATGTTTTATTTATGAAATAATTATACTTATTGTATGATAATATTATATCTAACCTTTTTAAAATATAATCTTTTGTAAAATGATAATGTCGCCCATGTGTACATATGGTTAACCATCTCTATGATGTGTTATGATTCATTTTTCATCAATAATTTACATATATTGTAATAAGGAAGAATTTTATCAATATAAATGATATAAATACAATAAAAGTATTATACATTGATAAAATATCATATAATATCCTTCATTTTAACCTGACAATAAAAGTAAAATATCGTTTAATCTTACATACGACCTACCATGTCCATAAGCGGTGTATTTTTTTCTATCTCTAACTATTATGAATCACTATGAATAAATACATAATGAATATATATATATATATATTTATGATATCTATAACATGAATATATTTCCAGATATTTAAAACTAATTATCTATATACGTGTACCAAGGATAACAATTCAAAACATACACAAAAAAATAAAGTAGTTATTACCCAAAACAAAACGTTAACATGGAATTGATAATAAGTGTGTAATAAAAAGAAATATGTATGTCATATATTGTGATAAATATATTAATATGTTTTTTGGTATATGTATAATAAGTTTATAATTATTATACATAAGGTTTTAAAAAGTGTGAAGGATGTCATGACATAAGTTAATGGAATTTTATTTGAATTTAGTTTTCATGAAATACAGTCAATGTCTACCACCAATTTCTTATATGTGGTTTATTTACTAAACATGAATTTATTTTTTGATTATTTTTCCTAATTTTAAGGTATTTAAATAACCATGTAGTATTATTTCTTTCATGGACCATATGATTGGACAGATTACAACGTTTTAAGAGTTAATTTAATAGTCTCATTTTTATCTGAGATTGTTTATTCGCACGTATTTGCTGTACTATATTAATCTTCCCTGTCCAAGTATCATAAAAATAGTTTCCAAAAATATTAAAACTATTCATTTATAGTTGATTAAATTAATTTTTACACATTTTTTAACCATTAATAAATGGTTTAAAGGGAACAATAATTTGTTTTTCTAATGAGGTACTTTTTCACTTTTTCACATAAACAACAAGGAAAGTTTTCTTTTTTAAATATGAAAAATATGTTTATTTTTATGCATACATGATGACCTAATTCCTTGAACCATCCCCTACATGCTTATAAGGTTATTTTAAATGAAAAATTTATCTTATAAAATCACATTACATTTCAAATATAGATGTTGTTTTCATATATGAAAGGATAATTTACTTAATAATTATTTTCAAGTAACCTCTAAATGTTTTTTCCATCAATGATAACATTATTTTATTTACTTATTTTTCAAATGAAATTTTAATCAATAATAATATACCTATTATTACGATGGTCGATCTATTTTTTTTATGAAAGGATAACTATTAAACCCACTTATTTTCAATGAGTTATATTACAGTTGAATGATTTTTAAGAAAACAATTTCGTTCCATGGGTTATTATATGAATAATGATAAATGTTATTGTGGAACACATATGTATGGGTTTCATTATTTGATGGTTGGTACCTATATCTCCCGCGAATTCATTGGGTAATAATTATTTTTCTCTGATCCCAAAAGGGTATATGGGAGGTCATGTTAAGCCCTCCATAGGAGGGTACACATGAGGTCATCCTAAGAATGCAAAAAAGGGGGAAAAGAGGCCATCCTAATTCTACAACATGATGGTAAACCATAGGTCATCCTAATCCTAAAATTAAAAGGTACACGGGAGGCCACACCAATACCAAAGTGCATACATAGTTGGTTAACCCATGCTAATCATAATTTGAATGTATTGGTAGAAATAATTAACATAAGATATTATATTATTTTTTTATTGAAAATTTAACTGTATTATTCAATTTTAATAATCTCATTTATCATTTGATTTTATTTTCTTATGATTCATGGGTTATGATCTGAAAAAAGTTATACAACGAAAAATGAATATGATCTTTGATATAAAGGGTTTGATATTCAAATTTTGTTATCATGTTTTTATACCCTTATTATTTTTTTATGCATATTTATCTTCCATGATTACCCTTAATGAGAATTGGATTTCACCCTTTCTTATGTTTCCAATCATTATGTTATAAAGAAATGTTTTAATTAGGATTACCTAATGGGGAGATCATTATGGTAGATGTTGAATATATTTCACCAAGTCAAATGAATGTGTACTATGATTCCAAGGGCACTAAACAAATATGGTCCTCATTCATGTGTTTTTGATAATATAATAAATATTCATATAATAATATATAACATTCAATTTAGAAAATCAATGGTCTTTATAGTTGGTATTAATGAAAATGTTATGTCAACCATAGGAAACTATGATGATTAAACTTCAATGATATCTCTAGATATATTTTAAGGTATATGTCATGGGATGTATCTAAGGATAAGTCCATGTATATGTTACAATACTAATGATTTCATAATTATATTTAATGACTGAAGACTAAAGTTATGGTGTCATATATTTATATTTTATAAGTAATTTCCATTGATTATGTGGTTTTCCCACTATGATCTCTGTTTCCCAAATTATTCTATTTTATTCATTCTATGGATAGAACCTGAATGAACAACATTAATGTTCAATGTGATGGAAAATTTAATTTTTAACCTAATGATCAATAACATTTTCTGAGATTTAGATGAAAAACATTATTTATATACTAATAGTATTTATGAATCATTATTTTCTTCCAAATGAGAAAAGGTAGGAACAAATTTCTCATTAATCCTTTATGAAGAAACACCCACCTTATTTTAGTGGGTATTCATATCCACTTGTTTATAAATAATGGGTCAATTCCACTAAAAATATATTTTACATATATAAGAGTTTCGAACCTGAAAAAGTAACTTTGGTTGTTTATTGTTTAGAAGGTGAATATGATCAGTGGTGGGATCTTATTAGGAACACAACAAAATAAGAAGAAATTGATTCTATTGAATGGGTAGAGTTTAATGGGATATTTTTATGTATGTACATCCTATGTATTCAGAGAAAAATGATGGATAATAATTTCTTGAGCCTAAGATAAAGGATAATAAATCAATTGGTAACTAAAAGGATAATTCATTTTCATGTTCGAGGAATTATTATGGGTTAATCATCAAACTTGAATGAATAATTGATGGAATTTTTGGTTTCTTGAAACCAAGTATTATAAAAGAATTGGATATATGATAACTCAATAGCTATAATGAATTTATTCCACTTTAACTAATGGTAGAAATAAAAATTATGTATTCCAACCATTCCTCTAGTTTTTATAAGAAATGGAAGATCATGTCTTATAAAAACATTAATGGTGTAACAAAATTTTGGGTATCTATATGTTATAAATGTCGAAAGGAGAACACATGTGAATACTGAAAAGGGGACTACATAGTGTTACAATTCTTAAAAGACGGTCATGGAGAGGCTGAATGCTGAAGTGATGTGAAGAAGGTGGATAATGGTGTGAATAATGAGAATTTTGCAAAAAATTTACCCCCCAAAATTAATTGTTTCAGTTGAAAGGTTTTTGAGAATTAAGTTATTATGTTCCCCAATCAAATGAAAATGTGGATGATAAACCAAAAAATACCTTTGATGAAAATGTAAATTGGAAAATCTTATTATCTTACAGTGGATGATGTGAACCATGATAATTATTGAATACTTATCCTTATCTCCTAATTTGGGAATTCATGTTTAGTTTTTTATGAATAAACCCAATTTAAATATTATTTATCAACAATTAGTGAAATTTCATGGGATATTATACATGGATTCAGGAATAAAAAGATATCATATTTTATTGATACAAGGATAAACCCAATATTCCCTTGCAATTTTAATGAAAATATATTATATAAGGAATGAATACTCATGTGTGTATTAAATATTGTATTATAGAATATATGATGATGTAATTTACATGGCTGTTATGTGATAAAGAAGAGATAATTTATTACATATGATAATATTTTTTGAGAAATCTAGACACCTTATTTATAATATTTTCAACATTTAACATTCAAAATGGTTATAAGGTTAACCACTTATGGTATGGTTTATTTTATACTTCAAATGAGGTTTTAGAGGTAATATTATTTTCTCTCCAAATGAGGATTTATGCATATCTGATAACTTGCGTTAACAAATTTTTTGTAATGTTAAGACATATGGAATAACCTATCATTATATGGATATCATGATTAGTTAATTCATAATGAATGAAAAACAATACATAATTTATTGGAATAAGGGATAATATCTAAAATTAACCAGGAACAATGAAAAAATGAAATATTCTTATGAAATTTAACGAAATAAAGAATGTATTTATTCTCATGAAAATTATTTAACACTCTGGATAGGATATTGAATCCAAAAAAGTTATCCTGGTATCTTAATTTTATATGAATCAAATGGTCCCTTAAATAATCACATATTTATGGAATTTTTATTTTTAAATTTCTCCTAACCATGTTCTCTATGATTCTATATTAAAACATGATAATTATATTTCTCTTCCTACTCTATGTTTTCACTTTCCAATTATGTTCTCATATGTGGAGCCATAGCTACGAGTTAAACTGGGTGATAATTATTTTAATAACATTTCTTTATAAGATGATGTTTTGGTATATGTTTTTAGGATCTGAGTTTCTTTGAAAGGAACCCCCAAGTATTAAACCTTTGACAACCCAGACAAATTTTGAGGGTGAAATTCATTTTAACGAGAGTAGAATGTAAGCCCCCAATATATTGTGAGTTATTTTTGTCAAATTTATTTAATCTATTTGATAATTTTCATTTTAATCAATAATGAAAAAACAACAAGTTATTTGAATGATCTAATATTTTATTCCACAATATGAAACACCAAAATAATCATACAAAACAAAAAACAGAAAACCATTATATTATCATTTCTTACACGAAATAACATGTTTTTCGAAACAGTGGTATATCATTAGAAAAAAAAATATTTAGTGTAATAAAATAAAAACTAGTCATTAAATTAGATATTATGAATATTATTAACTAACATATCAAAAATATATGGATTATAAGATGAATTTAGGGGTTACTAAATAATTTGAAAGGAAAATATACACACATTTAATAGAAACACAATTTTTTATTCTCCCAATGTAATTTTTTAGTAAAAATGAATTTAATTAAAATTATTTATTGATATTAATGAATTAAATATTTCATATTTTTAATAAAAAAATTATATTAACTAAAATGTTTTTATAGTCATATGATATGAACCAACATGATTTTATACATTAAAACCTAATATTTCAAATGGGTAATTGTATTTCCTTTTAATGGAGAACCTATTTTTACAGTTATTTTGGACACATTTATATATAATATTTAACAAAATAAACTTCTTATTTGAAATTATGAAGATAAAATATACTTTGGTTGAATTTTTGTTATTTTTCAGAAAAGTTTCTCATTTTTTTATAGTGAAAAATAATTCATTTTAATTAAAAACAAGTTTTTCATAAAATTTATTTATATTTTTAAATTATATTAATGAATTGTTATAATGTATAATTGGATAGATTTTTATCATTTTATCTTATTTAGGTAATTTTATTCTACTTCACATTGAATTGTGTTATAAAAATATTTCAATCTTTGGAATGTTTTCACTTTTAAAACATGTTTTCTCATTCTGTCATTGAGATGAAATTTAAATTAATTACCACAATTTCTGTGAATTTAATTTTGACAAATAGATTACATATTTGGAATTCATGGTTCAAACTTATTTAAATACACTTATTTTATTTTTTGGAATTATGAATACTAACATTACTAATTTTTTATTCGAACTGTAAAAGGAAAATTTTGTAACATCCCGACCAGACTTACCCTCTAACTGTTTGCCATTCTGGTCACCACATGGCCTCAAGTGAATCTCCCCATATGACATAGGATTCTGAATTATAGAATAGATCTAAGTATAGTCAGTTGGGAGACTATTCCACCATATTCCGAGTGCAAAGGGGGGATAGATAGTAAACTCAGATAATAGTGGAAAAAGATATAAAGAAATAATCAACTAAATAAAAAAATGTCCAATGACAGTTTATAAAATTCATGAAAGTCATGGTGATGCATATCTAAAAGCATTAAACAAAACATAATTAGTTACATCTTAGTTCAAAAATAAAGAAATGCCTCAAATCCCCTAGGGTGATCTTCATGGGCATCCCGAGCTCCTGCTCATTCCCTTGCACTAAACTCCCAAGAATAAGAATAAAAAACCAAAAAAATTATACAATCCTGCAAACCAGAATTTCTACTTGGGTACCCTAGTGAAATGGTTTCTTTTTTAGGGTGTCAGATATTAATCTCAGTAGGCTGGGAGCACTGGTTTTCTAGCTCAATCTAGGCAATGAAATATAACAAAACAATGGGTAGGTATATCAAAGAAATAACATTCATGAATATATAATGAACATCCCATCCAGGTTCCAAAGGGACACCTAAATTAGATACTTTCTTTGCCTCATAGCCAGAATAAGAGTCTGAAATGGGACAATATATATCAATAATGTATAATGAACTATTTATCACATTATTTCAAAATATTTATTTAATCAATTCTTAACTCCAGATTTCTGGTGGATACCTGTAGCTCAATACAAACATCATCTCATACTAGATCTTGATGTGTACCCTAGGTAATATAACCTCTTAATACTAGCTTCAAGTCATGCTAGAGTTTGAAATATTAAGGGTGATATCATATCTCAATAACTGATACATTTCATTCCAATGTATGATGAATATAAAGATGATATTATATCATAATTTCTTATTCGGATCATGATAGATTCTAAAGTATTCAAAAGTGATATTATATAAGCATACCATTTTTGAATCATTCTAGAGTTCAAATATTCTCATGTGAGTCCATAACTCTGAGTTCTATTATTTCCATTTTTTAATTTTACATTTATAAACCTCATTTCTAAAGCTACCAAAATCACAAACATTAGTAAGATGATAGTGTTACAATGAATACTATTATATTGAATGACCGTGTTCTAATTCCCTTGAACTCTTAAGCCTAATCACTATGATTCCATTTATAATTAAAAAAACAATGACCATGTTTCCATTCTCATTACTCATAATAATAATAAGCATGTTATCATATGTACTTCTAATAGAATGACCATGTTCCCATCCTCTTTACTCATAATCATAATGAAAATGTCTACTTGTATACAACTTAACTGAATGACCATGCTCCCATTCGTTCAAAAATAATTAATTCACGATTAATTATTTATCATCAATCTCATTACTTATTCAAAACTTCGGTAAACTCATCAAATACATTAGTTAACTCAACAATTATTCAAGTACACAATTTCAATTAATTAATTCACCAACTAATTAATCAACAGAACCATTCACATCCCATAATTAATGTTCCCGAATTAATTATCTCATTATAAATATCAACTCTCTGTAATTAATACAACAATTAATTATATAGATCACAATATCAAACACATAATTAATTCACAATTAATTATTTTAACTTAGAAAATTCATTATATAATAATTATTCCTCAGATCAATTATCTATATTACAATCTAAAAATACATAATTAATTCAAAATTAATTAACTCAACTCATCCCACTCAATAAATCATAATTAATCCTCTAATTAATTATATACATTACAATCTCAAAGAACAGAATTAATTAAAACTTAATTATCTCAATATATCCTAATCAATCTCTCATAATTTTCAATTAACCCTAGTCTATCAACATATAAAGGAGGAAATACATCTCATAGCTAAATTAACCATATTAAAATAATTTAAACACTTTTCTCTAACATGTCAATCATAGGAAAAGACATATCATTAGGCTAACAAAACATACCAGTCTAATCACTATTTTTTATATTGAAGGTAGAAAACCTCTGATAGAAATATTTTATTATAAAAATTTGATTTTATAATATAAAAAACCATCTAACAAATCTATAAATTCATTCTTGAAATTGTAGTCAAATTTATCAACAAAAATAAATAAAGTGTTTAATTTTATAAATTAAGAATAGTTTAGTACCATACCTCAAAAAATTGGGCACAAAAATGCTTTCTAAATGAAAAAACATTATGTTTTCATATACACACTTAAAATAAATGTTGGTGCACAAATGTAATTGATCGCAACACCCTACAACAATATTAGCACCAAAAATTAGTGGGTCGAGGACCAACACACAACCATGTAATGAACCGAAACTCATATAAACCATAACCATCTTATTCAATGGGTCAAAACCCAATCAAAAGTTATATAGACTTACCCTAATTTAATGGTGGTGAACCAACTCGATCGAAAATGCATCACCTTCAGAAGCGGTCATCAGAATACAGACCAACAGGTCATAAGACACCTTCTGAACCACCTAGAACCTAAAGAAACAAGAAATCTGATTCAATCCCACACTATAGGTTTTCAGCTACATAGATTAGGGAATTAATAATGAAATGCATGTAGAAGGAATTACCTTTCCGAGACTAACATACTTCGTGAAGGAACTAGACGAATATGGCACATAGTGAGGGAGCCATAGGAGGGGGGTAGCACACCACCCATGGATGACCCGAGGGGGTCACGCCTCACCCTGGCTATGTGCCTCTCCTTCTTTTTTTCACTCTCAAAATATTTTAAAACGCTAAATTTATTTTATTAATGAATATAATATTAATAATAATAGTCACAATTATATATTTATTATTATCATTTAATTAAAACACCTTCTTGAAAATCCTCAAACTTCCCATTTACAAATCATTTAATTAAATTCTATTGAAATGAATTTAATTAAATAAATTCTCCAATTCATCAACATTTATATAAATTATCTCAAACTCAATTTAATTAAATAAATCCCCTATTTCTCATCAATTAATTAAATTCTTATTATCCTTGAATTTAATTAAATAAAAACCACATATAAGAACATTTAATTAAATACCTATTTAACTTGGAATTTAATTAAATAATAAACCTGAAACACAAAACTAGGTAAACTACATCGTTTAACTCACATTCTATGACAGAACATTCATAGATCGTGCGTCTCCTAATGGTTACCAGGTTTATCATGCACGGCTGACCCACATTGTTTGACATACCGTGCACATCCCATGCGAAAGTCATTGCCTGGTCTGTTTCTCTCGAAACCCATTGAGCCACCAGAAAAACTCCTCGAGCCATTACCCAATATAGATGTCAACATGTTACATAAGGCCAAATCACAAAATGTTATCCGAAAGTTTTTTTTAAAACTGAAACGTGTAGTAAATGAAAAACATCAAAAAAAATCTCATTTTATCCCTAGAAAAAATCACGAGAATCTACAATCCACCTACATTAAAATACTATTATCCCGGAGAATCCATCGATAAATACATCACCATTAACCAACCCACCAATGTTATAAAGTCTCATTTCAATAGTCACATTTTTTTACCAAATTCAAAATGAAACTTTAACAGTTTCACAAGTCCAATAGATTAAGCACAAAAATACCAATCCATGGCTCAAAATCAAACCCAAACAATGAACCAACATTTTAACAGAACACAAATTACAAGATAAAGGATCTCTTCATCATATCCTCAGCCACCCACTCACTAGTGGTTTCCATCAATGGTATTATCGTTTAACGGTAAAACTATGAAATACTACTCATTTGATGAAAGACATCATCAAACCATAAATATAACACCCAGACCCAGTTACCTAGAGTCGGTGCATTATTACAAAACAATGTCATGATCACAAAAAAAATCATGTCTCGCAAGACCAATCAATTTATTATTATTGGAAACAAGATTCATTCATAAGTTCAGATTTACAGCTTGAAGAGAAATACAACACGAATATATTTCATTAGAAACATCCAAGCCTCCTAGATTATGTCTGCAAGTCACTCATAACTAACTTCTTCATATCTTTGGAAAATGAAACATAATAAAGGGGTGAGCTCAAAAACTCTGTAAGGGTAAGCAATACAATAGAAGATAACATAAATATTAAGCATGGTAAATAATTGAAACCACATGACTTTACCAAAAATAAACATGAATACTTTTATGGCAGGAATATGAGGTGAGTAAATAATGCCATAATAAAACATAATCATGGGTATTCTACTAGACGAATGACCACGTGAACTATCAATATTATATTTATAATGCGGGAATGTATAATTCCGGACATTCTGAAACATTTTTTCAAGGCCTCAGCCAAGACGTCTAAAAATGAGTAAGGCCTCGACCAAAACCATATATCAAAATTGGGAAAGGGCCTCGGCCAATTCCACATCTAGTTGTCTCATGAGACCTACCGATGCATCGAGGAGATATAGCGGGCTCCACCCATCACATACTATGTCCAATACATTCCTCATATAAAAAGGATAAAACATATCATAAACATTCGTATTAAAACTAGCATAATAAATGTCAAGAATTTAACCATAAACCATGAATGGTATAAAAATAGCACATCCACAGTCAAACATATCACAAAACCTTCAATAAAATATGGAAGTTTTGTATCATGATAAATCAACTTCAAATAAACATAAAATCCATCAAACGATGTTGAAATAGATGAAATCAAAACCATTTTTAGAGAAATATCTCATTTTATTTTTAAATCATTTAAGAGTCACATAATTATAAAGAAAAAATTATTTTTAAAATATTCTTATAAGATTTTAAGGGAAGATTTGATGATGTTATAACGGCAGAAAATAGCCGCACCCTTCATATAAGTTAAAAAAACATTCTTACCTTAAATTTGTCGAAAGGGTCAAAAAGTACCTTGTTTGGAAAATGACAGAAAGATTCCTTTAAAAACACATAAAGGTATAAATGACATTAACCCATTTTTTAGTAAATAGTAAAAAAATTGAAATACATTTTTAAGAAACATGGATGTGGATGATAAAGAGGTCCCAGTAGATATTTACGTATAAACAACCTCAGATAATGAAGAGATTGTATAATTAACCCTTACCTTGTACTTTTCCTTGATCGAGGTTAGGATAACCTCATGTATAATGGTGAAATAATTTTTATTAAATTTTAAAAGAATAATATACATTAATATGATATCATATTTTATCTTTTAAGACTTCTTTGTTAATAATTTCTTAGTATTATCGTCGTTTCGGGTGTAAACGTATTTGTTTTACTTTATATTGTTTATTATGTGGGTCATATTTGTTATGTATGGGATGTATATTATTAATATCTAGAATTATATCATGTATTTAAACATTATTTTTAATCATCAAATGAAAATTAGTCTTGAATGGAAACGATGGGTAATGAATCTCATCGCGTTCGTGGATACGGTAATCCGTACGTACGCAAGAGCGACAATATCATTCTTTAGATATTAAAATAATATATAATTGGATGGTATATCATATATACACAATCATTATAATGTTATATTTATTATTTATATGAATTTCACATCATTATTATACCCATCCAAATCATAATGTATTGAATAACAATTACACCATGACGTGGAGTCGGTAATCTCAACGTACGCACGTATGGTGACATGTCATTCAAAGGATGGATTGAATAATGAATATGGTTTTACCTGTCACGACCCGTCCTCGGGGCCCGTGCCGTGACTACCCCAAGCCCGCCTTCTATAGGCCAGGGGCTGGCGACTAGCACCAAAGGCGTAAAATCCCGATAACTGGGAAGACATTGACTTTATAAAAGAAATCAAGCACCACAGAGTACAAGCGGAAACAAAACACTAATTACAAAAGAAAAGCTGAAAAGTAAATGGGCCAGAAATACAAACCCAAAAGAAAGTACAACTACAACTGAACAAGGAACAACAGCAAAAAGACAAACAGCTGGAAGAGGGAAGCAGCTCCTGGGTCGTCCTCCTCGGGTCCTACCTGAAGGGTAGATAAAGATAGTGCAGCTCCTGGTCTTCCACCTCGGATCCTACTTGAAGGGTAGGTACAGATAGCCTCCTCCACGCTCTCGTCCGTCAACCTCCTCTGTGAGTCGTCTCGTCGCGTAGTCCACCTCTGGGTACCGACTCGTCGTGTAGTCCACCTCCGGGTACCGACTCATCATGTAGTCCACCTCCGGGTACCGTCCAGTCCTCGAACACTCGACCTCCGTCAGCACTGCCCGTCGTCTGCAACCAACACAACAAGGTGCGGGCATAGCCCGTGCAGGGGTGAGTATAACGATACTCAGTAGGGACCCCGAGACCCTCAAGGTCTCACTAAACCAACAAGGATAACCATAAGAAGATCTCAACAGATAACCTCTACTTAGATATATGCTCATACATATACCTAAGTTATCAAGTAACCCATCTCAATCATGAGGAAACACAAGGATTGTGAAATCAACGGATAACCACTACCCAGGTATATTCCCATACATATACCTAAGTTATCAAGTGACCCATCTCAATCATGAGGCAAACACAAAGGTCAAAAGTCTCAGTTCAAACCAGGATTTTCACTATCTATATCGTAAGTACTGAAGAGCTCCGTCTCTGGAGTGTACAGTGGTCCTGTCACGACTCTGAGGTACTGCTCACTAACCTAAGACTGCTGAGGTACTCCTCCTGTCGAGTACCGCAGGTCTGCAGCCAACTACCGGGCACTCCGTCCGCTGAGGGTCTGCCACCAAATACCGGGCGCTCACCCAAATAGCCTACAGAGGTACTCCTCCAGTCGAGTACCGCGGGTCTGCTGCCAACTACCAGGCGCTCCGTCCGCCATGGGTCTGCCGCCAAATACCGGGCGCTCCGTCCACTGGGCTAGTCGACTCACTCCAAGTCGAGTCGGTCAAGCAGTCGTCAGTTCTCGGCCAGCTACACGGTCTCCGTACTCCGCACGCTCATCTCCGGGAGGGTCCGCTCCACGAGCTACTGGTCGATACTCCAAGTATCACAAAGTCCCTCAAATAAGTATCTCAAAGGGCCACCTCGTCATAGGGGTTTCAACGCAACAGACGGCACGTCAATCGGACGCCCGGTCTGTGAGTTATTAGCCTTTTCGTCCCAGGGGCCCGGTTGGTTTCGTGTGCGAACCAATCCGGTCGTAACTCAAATATACCCCGAACACTCATAGAGTATACTCATAGGGACTGTTTCTCAACGAGATCACCAACGCCGCTGACGGTTCGTCAACGAACGTTCTGTCAGAAAGGTATCAGCTTTTTCGTTCCAGGGGCCCGGTTGGATTTCGGTGCGATCCAACCCGGCCACTATCCAACTGCATCCAAATCTCGGTGAAGGCTGCCAAAAGTTCCGTATCATCAACAGGAACTCAACGCAACAGACGGTGCGTCAATCGGATGCCCGGTCTGAGAGTTATTGGCTTTTTTGTTCCAGGGGCCCAGTTGGATTTCGGTGCGATCCAACCTGACCGCACTCCGTCGGCATCCAAACCTCGAGCGGAGGAATCCAAAAGATCCGTCTCACTTAGAGGAATTCAACTAAACAGACGACGCGTCAATCGGACGCCCGGTCTGTTATTTATTGGCATTTACGTCTCACACCCACCCTGGGAAACTTCCCAGGAGGTCACCCATCCTGATCACTACTCTAGGCCAAGCACGCTTAACTATGTAGTTTTAACCACGTAGGCTCCCGAAAAGGAAGGTGCACCTTGAGTATAGTATACCGAAACGACCGTCTCGATCCAAGGATCACGTTGCCGCTGACGGTGAATCATTTGGAGGCTCGTAGCCCAAGATACGAGCATTTGAACGAAAACCGTCCGAAGACGGGGGGTCCGGGCCCGGGCCGGGTCGGGCCGACCCCCCCCCCCCCCCCCTGGGTCGGCCGAACCCGGTCCGACCCAGTCCGACCCGGTCCGACCCGGTCGGACCGGTCTGGCTTGACCGAGCGGCCGAGCGGCACGACGCGGGGGGAGCCGCCGCCCCACGTGACACCCCCGCGACACCCGCGGGGTGTCGGCCAGCCAATCGGATGCGGCTGAAGCCGCGTCCCGGGTGACGCGGGGGGGTGCCGCCTCCCCCGCGTGACACCCGCGGGACACCCGCGAGGTGTCTCCTGGCGCCGGACGCGGCTTCAGCCGCGTCCCGCGAGCGCTGCCACTGCGACCGGTGTCGCGGCGGTCTCGTCCGGCGGCGCGCCGGGCGCCGCCGCCGGCTTCCGCGGGCCGCCGGGGTCGCTCCGGTGGCCCGTTTTTCTTTCCGTCTGCGTCATTGCTCCTCCCGGGACTCGTTCTTCACTGCGGGATCATCAAACATTCGTTGCGGCACGTTCCGTCGTCGCCCGTCAAATCCGCACAAGAACGAAGAACGGCGGAGGGTTGTCGGGCCGTGTTCGTTTGGCCCGCACCCTCTGCGTTAGATATAAACAACGGGAGAAATTAAAGTTCAACACATGAACGCATATTCGAAACAATTTTTAATGAAATAATATTGTTTCATAAAAACGGGTTCCTTATTTGAACGGAAACAACAATTTTAATAATTTTAAAATTGTTCACAAAACCAGTTATTTAACTTTTTAAAGAAACAATTACGGGAATATAAAAAGAAAAGGGGGGTAATTCCCAAAATAAATCCCTACCTCGCCGTCGCTGTCGGATGCGAGGTCGTCACGGAATTGACCGTCGCGGAAGGAGGTGATCGTCACACCGCAGAAGGGCGTCGCGTCGACAATCTTCGAGGACCAAGAACATACGGATTTAATTAATAATAATTAAATCCATGTTGTTGTTGAAATCCAAAAAGAAAATAAAAAGAAGCGCAACCCCCTACCTTGTTGTTGTCGATCGAAGGCTGTCGCTGGGTTGGATCGTCGCGGAAGAAGCGTCGCGAAGGGAGATCCGTTGGCGTCGCGGTACAAGGCTTCGCGTCGTCGATCTCCGCAGGTTCGGCGTTCTTCGCGTTCTTCGCGTTCTTCGCGTTCTTCGCCGAAGAAGAACGCTTTCCTCCAAATCCTCTCCACGCCACAAGTTTCAACCCAAAATAAAATAAGCTTAAGCCTTATTTTATTTACACAACTAAACATTTGAATTTCAAAAGATAAGAAATGAACCATTAATTCGTAGAATTAATTCAATGAAAGAAACAACTCATTTAATTTACGAAATAAACCGCCCAATGAAATGGTCTGTTAAGAATTTAAGAAAACGCGTCAGTTGACATTCATAATGACGGGTTTTCGCGGATGCGTTACTTAGCGGAAAGAAACGGCGGGGCTCGTGCAGGCCCCACCTCACAAATATCCTACCAAGAGGGTAGGATATTTCTGGATAGTACCCTATCCGGTTCAACTCAGTTTAAACCGCTTTTAAGGGGCTTCCAAGTGGCTTCCAAGTGGCTTAAGTGAAATAAAATAAAGTTGTCGAAAAAAATTATTTTATTTCTTAACCTTAAGCCCGAAAATTTAAAAACCACACCCGAGCAAACGCAACTCCGAAAGAGGCGTTTCTAAGCGAATACCGGCGCTGCAATTTCATCGGTGCCCTCAGAATTCGATTCCGGGCACCGGTTCAAAAGTTAGAAAAACCCGCTCGTCCGTTCACTGAACGTACCCGAGCCAAAGTTCGGAAATTTATTCCGGGCACACCGGGTCTCGGAATCAGGCGCTGTCAGAAACTGCGTTCTTGTAAAATTCCAAAGAAAATTAAGAAAAAAATTTCCTTGGAATTTACGAGTCTTTACATTACTCCCACCACAGGGCTTTACGTCCCCGTAAAGATTCACCACAAACTTAGGGAAACAAAGCAGTACTGAGCACGCATCTGAGCCTTCCGCTCCCATGTGCTCACCTGGAGGTTCCCGCGCTGCCAAAGAAAGTGCACAAGAGGAATCGACCGTCCTCCTAGGATCCTCTCCTGTCGATCCTCGATCCCCCCAGGAACCTCCGTAGAAGACATTCATCTCCACCGTCCAGCTCCTCATGGTCGATGATATGCGAAGGGGTCGAGCACGTATCCCCTCAGTTGGGATACGTGGAAAACGTCGTGCACCTAGTGCAACTGAAGTGGATGGGCCAAGCGGTAAACCACCTCACCTACCCAGCTAAGGACCTAGAAAGGTCCGTTGAACCTCGGAGATAACTTGCCTCCCTGGGCACATATCCATAAACCTTGTCGAGGTGAGACCCGTAAGAAGACGTGGTCGTCATCCTCGAACTACAGAGGTCTCCATTTCTGTTAGAACTGAAACTCAAAACGACTGCTGCTATGAGGGTAAGTTTGACCGACTCAAGAGTGATCGGTCGCACCCTCCTATGCAAGAGTTACCCTACACTTCCTGGGGTTTCCTTTTCCGCCGACCAAGGAAAACCCATCCCGACATTTGCCTAAAACCATCAATTTGAGTATGAACAGTTATTGCCCATTCCATACTCAAACTAACGTCGTAAGGCCTCGACGTTGCCACCAAGAGATTCCAACTAGAACTCTCGCCTCGAGGGTCTGACCACACCGTCGGCGTAAGTGTGATTATCGAGTCTCCTCCCAAGGTATCTCCAGACGTGAGGGTCAAGTCCACGGCTTACCGGAAACTCTAGGTCTGGAACAAGATTTGTGAAAGCGAGGTATGATTCATTTCGACGTCTGTTACTACAGCAGCTACTAGTGGACACAGACTGTCCCTTGAATCATTTCTAGAGCCATTGGGTCACACTCCTTGACCGCATGCAGCCGCACTCTTCCTCCGCCCTCCAGCTCCCTGAGCCTGGCGGGAATAACTAAGGTGGGTGGTTGTAGCATGTTAAGATGTACACCACCTCATGCTGCTCTCCTAGCTCTGCCTCCACGTCTGCCGCTTCACAGACTCATCTCTATTTAAAGCTACCTCTTCTTGAAACATTTAACACGACCGAGTCTCTAAGACTGGCACCGGTTCCTTATTTCTTACTGCACTGTGCAGTCTTCATCCGCTCCTAGATGAACTGCACCTCCTTTAGTCTCACAAGAGCTGCTATGATTTCTTCTTTGCCGATAAGAGAAATCTGGTCTCATCCCCTGGATGAACCACATTCGTTTTCTAATACAGTCAATCCTGACATGAAGGATACATTCATTCCATGGATGACGTCATAAGGCCTCGACGTAACTACTAAGAGATCCAACTGTCACTCTCGCCTCCAAGGGTTGAGTCACACTGTCGGCATCAGTGTGAGGTCACTGGGTCTCCTCCAGTAGGAATCTAGAAAGTGAGGGTCAAGTCAACAGTCTTAACCAGGACCACTCAGTATCAAAAATACAGGAAGGAAAACAAGGATAAGTGTCTTTTTATTATTGCAGCTCATAGTACAAAGACACGAATACAACAGCAAAATGGAACTAGAGTACAAGGGACGTATCCACTAGTTCCGCTCCTGTCCACCTGCTCCTGGAGCTCTACTGCCTTGTCCAATGCTCGGTTGTTGCTCAAGCACTCGCCGCTGCTTCTACCTCGTTGGATCCCCCAAAGCCTGTGGATCGAGGAGTCGGACAGTCACGTGCCAAGTGACCCTTTCCGCGACATGAGTAACAAAACCTGATCCTTGCACAACTAGCTCTGTTCCCACTCCGGGTGCCCCGCACCACCGGTCCTAAACCTGAGATCGCCCAACTGCTGGTCTGGTCCTCCTGGACCTCTGCATCATCTGTCTACTGCCCACAGATGACTCGACAACTGATCAAAAACCCTGCTGCAAAGCCAGAAGCTCCTGTACATGCTCGGGGTGTAAAGCTACTGGCACAAACTCCACCCTGAAGAAGGTCTCGAAGTCTTCCCATGTGAAGGTCATCCCATCGCAAAACTGGAACAAGTGGCTCCACCACCTGCCTGCTGCTTCCTGAAGAAGGCTGGCAGCAAAGATCACCATGAAGTCTGTCGGTGTCCCCACTAGCCTGAAGACTCCCACCACAGCCTCCAGCCAATCCTCAGCCGCCTGCGGGTCCGTCTCTCCCCGGAACCTAGGTGGCCTCTGGTGCTGGAACTCATGAAGCGCACTCAAGTAGCGGGCATCGCCTACTGCTGGGGCTGGTGGCATCGGTGGCCCAACATATGGTAGTACCGCTGGTGCCTCCGCTGGTGCATCAACTAGGATAGGGCCCTGTACTGAGGCCTCATCGCTCGGCGGGCTGTCAGTACGTACCACTCTCGGGGCTCTAGCTGGTCATCCACGGGGAGGCATCCTGAAAGAAACAACTTAACACGGTCAAACGACTATACCTGGTGAGCTGACCTTGTTTGAGCTGATATAATAAAAAAACTTCTAGAAACACACACACAATCAGTGTTTTCGTGCACAAAGTCAGAAATCAGTTGTCAGGGTCCTGGTGTATGGATACGTCGGCCGCCCGCACCAACACTGGACTCCCTGAACTGAAAACCACACTCGGTACTCTTAACACTATTGCTTCACAGAAAGAAACATCAGAGTTATAAGTCATGCGGTAGAACCGAACTCCTCTGATACCAATTTGTCACGACCCGTCCTCGGGGCCCGTGTCGTGACTACCCCAAGCCCGCCTTCCATAGGCCAGGGGCTGGAGACTAGCACCAAAGGCGTAAAATCCCGATAACTGGGAAGGCATTGCCTTTATAAAAGAAAACAAGCACCATAGAGTACAAGCGGAAACAAAACACTAAGTATAAAAGAAAAGCTGAAAAGTAAATGGGCCAGAAATACAAACCCAAAAGAAAGTACAACTACAACGGAACAAGGAACAACAGCAAAAAGACAAACAGCTGGAAGAGGGAAGCAGCTCCTGGGTCTTCCTCCTCGGGTCCTACCTGAAGGTTAGGTACAGATAGTTCAGCTCCTGGTCATCCACCTCGGATCCTACCTGAAGGGTAGGTACAGATAGCCTCCTCCACGCTCTCGTCCGTCAACCTCCTCTGTGAGTCGTCTCGTCACGTAGTCCACCTCCGGGTACGGACTTGCCGTGTAGTCCACCTCCGGGTACCGACTCGTCGTGTAGTCCACCTCCGGGTACCGAATCGTCGTGTAGTCCACCTCCGG
Source organism: Viscum album (assembly GCA_963277665.1). Classification (NCBI taxonomy): domain Eukaryota; kingdom Viridiplantae; phylum Streptophyta; class Magnoliopsida; order Santalales; family Viscaceae; genus Viscum; species Viscum album. Next base: position 434,817,188 of record OY728127.1, on the reverse strand, counting down.
GTACCGTCCAGTCCTCGAACACTCGGCCTCCGTCAGCACTGCCCATCGTCTGCAACCAACACAACAAGGTGCGGGCATATCCCATGCAGGGGTGAGTATAATGATACTCAGTAGGGACCCTGAGACCCTCAAGGTCTCACTAAACCAACAAGGATAACCATAAGAAGATCTCAACAGATAACCTCTACTTAGATATATGCCCATACATATACCTAAGTTATCAAGTAACCCATCTCAATCATGAGGAAACACAAGGATTGTGAAATCAACGGATAACCACTACCCAGGTATATGCCCATATATATACCTAAGTTATCAAGTGACCCATCTCAATCATGAGTCAAACACAAAGGTCAAAAGTCTCAGCTCAAACCAGGATTTTAATTATCGATACCGTAACTGCTGAAGAGCTCCGTCTCTGGAGTGTACAGTGGTCCTGTCACGACTCCGAGGTACTGCTCACTAACCTAAGACTGCTGAGGTATTCCTCATGTCGAGTACCGCGGGTCTGCGGCCAACTACCGGGCGCTCCCTCCGCTGAGGGTCTGTCGCCAAATACCAGGCGCTCACCCAAATAGCCTACAGAGGTACTCCTCCAGTCGAGTACCGCGGGTCTGCTGCCAACTACCAGGTGCTCCGTCCGCCATGGGTCTGCCTCCAAATACCGGGCGCTCCGTCCACTGGGCTAGTCGACTCACTCCAAGTCGAGTCAGTCAAGCAGTCGTCAGGTCTCAGCCGGCTACACGGTCTCCGTACCCCGCACGCTCGTCTCCGGGAGGGTCCGCTCCACGAGCTACTGGTCGATACTCCAAGTATCACAAAGTCCCGCAAAGAAGTATCTCAAAGGACCACCTCGTCATAGGGGTCTCAATGCAACAGACGACGCGCCAATCGGACGCCCGGTCTGTGAGTTATTAGCCTTTTCGTCCCAGGGGCCCGGTTGGTTTCGTGTGTGAACCAATCCGGCCGTAACTCAACTATACCCCGAACACTCATAGAGTATACTCATAGGGACTGTTTCTCAACTAGATCACCAACGCCGATGATGGTTCGTCAACAAACGTTCTGTCAGAAATGTATCAGCTTTTCCGTTCTAGGGGCCCGGTTGGATTTCGGTGCGATCCAACCCAGCCACTATCCAACTGCATCCATATCTCGGTGAAGGATGCCAAAAGTTCCGTATCATCAATAGGAACTCAACGCAACAGAAGGCGCGTCAATCAGACTCCCGGTCTGAGAGTTATTGGCTTTTTCGTTCCAGGGGCCCGGTTGGATTTCGGTGCGATCCAACCCGACCGCACTCCGTCGGCATCCAAACCTCGAGCGGAGTAAGCCAAAAGATCCGTCTCACTTAGAGGAATTCAACGAAACAGACGGCGCGTCAATCGGACGCCCGGTCTGTTATTTATTGGCCTTTCCGTCTCACACCCACCCTGGGAAACTTCCCAGGAGGTCACCCATCCTGATCACTACTCTAGGCCAAGCACGCTTAACTATGGAGTTTTAACCACATAGGCTCCCGAAAAGGAAGGTGCACCTTGAGTATAGTATACCGAAACGACCGTCTCGATCCAAGGATCGCGTTGTCGTTGACGGCGAATCGTTTGGAGGCCCGTAGCCCAAGATACGAGCATTTGAACGAAAACCGTCCGAAGACGGGGGGTCCGGGCCCGGGCCCAGCCGGCCCGACCCACCCCCCCTGGGTCGGCCGAACCCAGTCCGACCCGGTCGGACCGGTCTGGCTTGACCGAGCGGCCGAGCGGCCCGACGCGGGGGGAGCCGCCGCCCCACGTGACACCCCCGCGACACCCGCGGGGTGTCGGCCAGCCAACCGGATGCGGCTGAAGCAGCGTCCCGGGTGACGCGGGGGGGTGCCGCCGCCCCCGCGTGACACCCGCGGGACACCCGTGGGACACCTGCGGGGTGTCTCCTGGCGCCGGGCGCCGCCGCCGGCTTCCGCGGGCCGCCGGAGTCGCTCTGGTGGCCCGTTTATCTTCTCGTTTGCGCCGTTGCTCCTCTCGGGACTCGTTCTTCACTGCGGGATCATCAAACATTCGTTGCGGCACGTTTCGTCGTCGCCCGTCAAATCCGCACAAGAACGAAGAACGACGGAGGGTTGTCGGGCCGTGTTCGTTTGGCCCGCACCCTCCGCGTTAGATATAAACAACGGGAGAAATTAATGTTCAACACATGAACGCATATTCGAAACAATTTTTAATGAAATAAAATTGTTTCATAAAAACGGGTTCCTTATTTGAACTGAAACAACAATTTTATTAATTTTAAAATTGTTCACAAAACCAGTTCTTTAACTTTTTAAAGAAACAATTACGGGAATATAAAAAGAAAAGGGGGGTAATTCCGAAAATAAATCCCTACCTCGCCGTTGCTGTCAGATGCGAGGTCGTCGCAGAATTGACCGTCGCGAAAGGAGGTGATCGTCACACCGCAGAAGGGCGTCGCGTCGACGATCTACGAGGACCAAGAACATACGGATTTAATTAATAATAATTAAATCCATGTTGTTGTTGAAATCCAAAAAGAAAATAAAAAGAAGCGCAACCCCCTACCTTGTTGTTGTCGATCGAAGGCTGTCGCTGGGTTGGATCATCGCGGAAGAAGCGTCGCGAAGGGAGATCCGTTGGCGTCGCGGTACAAGGCTTCGCGTCGTCGATCTCCGCAGGTTCGGCGTTCTTCACGTTCTTCGCGTTCTTCGCGTTCTTCGCCGAAGAAGAACGCTTTCCTCCAAATCCTCTCCACTCCACAAGTTTCAACCCAAAATAAAATAAGCTTAAGCCTTATTTTATTTATACAACTAAACATTTGAATTTCAAAAGATAAGAAACGAACCATTAATTCGTAGAATTAATTCAACGAAAGAAACAGCTCATTTAATTTATGAAATAAACTTCCCAATTAAATGGTCTGTTAAGAATTTAAGAAAACGCGTCAGTTGACTTTCATAATGACGGGTTTTTGCGGATGCGTTACTTAGCAGAAAGAAACGGCGGGGCTCGTGCAGGCCCCACCTCACAAATATCCTACAAAGAGGGTAGGATATTTCTGAATAGTACCCTATCCGGTTCAACTCAGTTTAAGCCGCTTTTAAGTGGCTTCAAGTGGCTTCCAAGTGGCTTAAGTGAAATAAAATAAAGTTGTCGAAAAAATTATTTTATTTCTTAACCTTAAGCCAGAAAATTTAAAAACCACACCCGAGCAAATGCAACTCCGGAAGAGGCGTTTTTAAGCGAATACCGGCGCTGCGATTTCATCAGTTCCCTCAGAATTCGATTCCGGGAACCGGTTCAAAAGTTAGAAAAACCCGCTCGTTCGTTCACTGAACGTACCCGAGCCAAAGTTCGGAAATTTATTCCGGGCACACCGGGTCTCGGAATCAGGCGCCGTCAGAAATGACGTTCTTGTAAAATTCCAAAGAAAATTAAGAAAAAAATTTCCTTGATATTTACGGGTCTTTAAACTACCATATTTATAATAAAATCACAGTATATAGAAGATACTGGAGTTATTATTTTAGAATGGAAATAACAAATAAAGAAGAAGTGGAAGAAGAAAAGAACTTGAAAGAGGGTGGTGAAATTATTATCTCTTCTTCGGGTTCTTCCTTTTGATTTGATCAAAAGAGCTCCTTATGTTGGATTTCTGACCAAAGGAGGGCCTCTAGGTTGAAGTGAGGGAAGTTGAGAGGATATTTGGGTAGGGTTTGGTCGAGCCCAAAGGCTCTGAAGGTGTGAATTAGAGATAATGGGGAGTGCCCTTTTATAATAGGGGTGAGGGGCACCTTAGGAAATGCTAGAAATATAATTTTATAATAAAATCATTTTCGGTTTCTAAAGGATCCAAAATGGATTATTTAAAGGCTATGGTGGGTATGGGTCGAACACCTCCCAACAAATAGGTTTTAGATAGGTTTGGGTAACTATATTAACTTTAACTTCTAGATTTAACTCTTTGTTAAATTGTTTGACATTTTCCATGTCTCTTTGTATTTTTATATTATATGGTTAATAAACATACTATATACTTACAATAGAACCTAAAGTGGTTCAATAATGATACACCTATCATTATATAAGTCCATTTACAGAACCTTATATTTTTAGGAATAGAATATCAATTATTAATATAATATTTGTTTTAAAAACTCTTTTATGTCAATTTTGACACTATTTGGTATTTTGTTTTTTCTAATTTTATAACAGCATTATTACTTCGAAATAAATTCATCCGACCAACCCAAATATGTCATATTAACCTAGAAAAGTAGTTTAATTCATAAAAAGTCTCAAATTAAATTTATTTGGATATTTATAATATCAATTATTTTAATATTTCATTAATTAGGCACTTACTGCATCACCATTGTGTCATAAGTAAATTAAATTATTTAATGTCTAAAAATTATAAGTAAAATACAATTATGTAGGAAATATTTTTATCTTTCTAATGAATATTTATAATCGAATTTATCTTATGTGTAACCCTATATTAAACATTTTTTAGTTATTAAACTTTGATTTTAACTCTTTTAACTCTTCTTTGAATTAAAAAATAATATATGTCCTAATCTAATCCAAGTGAACCAAAGAGGTTCATATTTTATTCCTAATGTTGTTTTTGGTCGAATAATACTAAGCCAATAGAATTAGTACATGTGTTAGGGTAATAATAATATCATTTTTACCCTTCATTACCCAATTTACTTTTAACTGTGGTAAATAAAAGTAAAAAGTTACTATTTACCAAAAATTATTTTTATCTTATTGAACCAAATTTTGCTCCTTGATATTAATTGTGTCTCTCGTATTTTCAAAATTCAACTCACAAAAGCAGTAAAATTATGTTTTATGTGAATTTGCAAATTCTCCTAGGAGGTGGGTAAATGACGGTGAAAAGTTCAATAAAATTATATATATATAATATTATTACAAAATGACTCCAATTAATTACATTGAACATATATAGGTATTATGTATCTATTCTGACCTAAAATAAATTTAAATAAAATAAATAATTATTTAAATAAAAAGTCAGCTTTAAACAATAACTCAGTGCTTTTCACTATTCATCAAAAATTGAATGTTTTTAGAAAAATATCAAAAATTCACCCTAAGATAATTTTGATATTTAGAATTCCAAAATTAAGTCTATTTTACAAAATTCAAAACATAGAAGTTGAATTTATTAATTTTAAATTAATTCTCATTGTCAAAACCAAAAGATGTATTTTTAAGAAACAATTTCTATCAAAATATTGACACTTGTTTATATCCAATCTCAAAGTGAAATTACTTAAAATGATCAGAATTGGATTAAATTGTAATAATATAATCTATTTATACTTCAAAACCATTATAATTTATAATTTAACACTATAAATTATTTTGATTAAAAAAGTTGTTTTCAGATAAAATATAGTATTTTTCACTATTCACCCAAATATGAAAGTTATCAGAAAAACATCAAAAATTTATTGAAAATAAATTCTTATATCCCAATTCTAAAGAAGATGTTTATTTTTTCAAATTGAATATATAAAAGTTACAAATATTGGATTTAAAAAGTGTTCACCGTTAAAAGGCGGTAAAAGTGCATTTTTTTGAAAAATACTTATTTTATCTGAAAAAAAATAATTTGTTCTTAAATTATGTATAAAAAACTCTTAATATGGATTTTAAAGTTATAAGAATTATATAAAGATCAAAATTCAGTTAATACTATTCATAACCACTTTTGAACGGCTAGTTTGGTAAGCCATGGTGTTCTTGAACTCGGTGTTGCGTGTAGTGCAAGTTATGGAATTATTTTGAAGAAATAACGTACTATGAAATCTTGGGGTGTTACAATAAACCCACCCTCTCCCTTAAACTTCCAGTGTTCCTTTAAAATGATTCCATCTCTAACTGCATATACAAAAATTCCATTACCTAAACTCTGGTGACAATCCCAAGTCAATCCCTCACTTCTACTATTTTAAAACTAGCATGCCCCATCATGAATAAATGTATAACCCAATGGACCATGCATCCCATGTATAACCCAAATAATAACTACCTATCAATCCTAACTACTATTAAATAGTTTACATGACCTATGTCCAATGTTTTCTTAGTGCCTCCAGGATGAGTTAAAGATAGGGTTCATGCCTATCTCATTGGATAAGCACACTAAGAGTAAAACCAGGTCACAAAAAGAAGATCAGTCAAACTACTACTGGTCGATAATTTTTAAAAAGTTAGGATTCACCTGCCAACGCAGCATCAACAAAACCATGATTCCTATATCACCCAAGGAATTGGTGTACATTCAAAGCCTACCTTCTAAACACTTCCAAAACTAACAGGGTTTCCATAGGATTGCACACATCGCCAATATCATCAATTTCATACTGCCAATAAAGCACTGACACGAATACCATAATTTATGATAAACTACCCACTATAAGAGTGTCCATGTTTTTGAAATAAGATTCTGCCCACTCACAATTTTGCTCGCTCTAAAACACATTAAACTCACGTGTGACGTTCCTCAAACCATAATTACTATGTAAAAATATTTCATTAAGGCCAAAAATTTAATCCAAATGGCATGTCATAATTCACGAGTCCCTAAAAGTCCTCATGAGTAGTGGGAGAAACATACCTAAACACCCCAATCACTCTACTCTTGAGTTAACCAAATAACATACTTAACATCCCATGATTCCACAATCACCTTGAAACTCAATCGGTACGTTACATTATTACTCACTCGATAGTATACCATATGTCAATACATAATACCCCGAGTTCACAAAAACTAATAGCACATTATCTCATAAATCCATAACTCGAATGACGACATACCAAGTCATCTAACCTGCTGGACCAAGAATTCCTCAATGCTTATTCCAATAACAAGAGTCAAAGATACAACGACAACCTATCCTAACAATGGTGCATTTTAAAACTCAAAATTCCAACTACAGACAATGTCCCAGAAATGGAAAAAACAAAAAAACCTCATAAAGGAAACAAGGCATCTCAAGCTCAAAAGTTTCTACCTTCTACAGGCTAGTCCCATTCAAATCATAAGTGTCGACCCTATCTCTTATTCATGAAATGATAATTTCACAAGGCTCAAGAGCCATTTCTTATCCATTTATAATATTAAAATACTTACAGATAAAAATGTCGATCTGAATTCAGAGGAATATCGTCAAAACATTCAAAAATACCCTTCCATGAGGGTTCAATCAAAGCATGCCACTTCACATTAAAATTTAAAGTAATTTCAGTAAATCATTTAAACCATTAAACTTTTTAATGAATATTAACCACCCAAAGTACCATTTCACAACAATGATCATGGTTTTTAATTAGAACCCCACATGGAAAATAGGTAATCTATAACTAACATTCTCATAAAACATTTAACATTTACTGTCATTTCGTCTTAAATAGGAAAATTTAGTATCTAAATTCTTCTTAACTAAAAAGGAGACCTCCAAGGATCCCATTTATTCATTCCAATTTCAGAAAAATGAAATCCCAAAAGTGATATGATTATACATCTACCGATCTATAATGTTTCCATACACCTTATAGGTTCCATTTGTCTCCCATTTAATCAAATAAAATTCCATTTAAAATTTTACCATTATCATCCACTTTTTCAGTGGTTCGAATACTTGGGTCTCCAGTTTTTTAGTTATATTGTGCACATACACCTTATAAGTGAAACTCGCTCCCATCATAAATGCAATAAACAATTGTCCACCCAAACAACTCTAGCATTTTTTCATAAGAAGTAACACAAAAACATGCTATACCACAGAACCATGGAATAACAACAAAACATGTTCAAACCATAGTCCTTAGGGCATATAAACACCCAAACATGTAAAATATATCACCAAAACATTCCATCTAAGGAGTAATTTTAAAGAATATAAAAACATGACATTACAAAAAAGGTACACAATAAAAATTAGAAGGCATCCTATTAATGAAACTATATGGAATCTCATAAGAATGGAATGTGAATTTATATGTTCCTAATTTGATGCATGTCATGTCATATTACCTCCTTTCCAATTTGGAAAGGGGAAAAATAAAAAAAAAATCATAATAAATAAAAATAAAAAAATAAACTAGTGTTCAAAGGTGAAATCACATCTACTATAACAAAAAATAACATAAACATCAATTCCCAACCCTGGCCACACGGTCATTTCCCATACGATGGGTGATCAATCCCAGTCATGGCTATTAACCAAGTGCCGACACATTCCTAGTCTCCTTTCTATCAACCAGAAATATAAATCCAGTGGAAAAAAAGGAAGAGAACACAAGATCTATTACCACTTTCTAATATCCCAACCCATATTTCCATCGGACCGGTAGCCATACCATTCACCACATGAACTCAAGCGCATCCCCCCGTATTCTAGTGGCTACTAACTAGCAGCAAGGCTCTAAGGATAGTAAGTTGGGAGACTATACCCCCATATTCAGAGTGAAAACTGGTGATATATAGTAAAATCAGATAACATTGGAAGAAGATATATTGAAATTCTCAACTGGATAAAGAAAATGGCCAATGCCAAATTTTAAAATGCATTCATGTCACGGTGATACATATCTGAAGGTTTAAAAAAATTATAATGATTAAAATATCACTATCGAAATAATGAAAAGACTTGAAGCCCCTAATGAGATCTCCATGAGCATCACGTGCTCCCACTCATTCCATTGCTCATAACTCCCAAGTATAAGAATACAACAATAAGAAAAAGTCCAATGTCCTGCAAACAAGAAAGTCTACTTGGGTACCCTAGTGCAATGGTGGCCGAAATATGGTGAGAGATATAAATCCCAGTAGGTCGGGACCACTGGTGGTCTATAAAAATATAGAAAATAAAATATAACAAAACAATGTGTGGGTATATCAAAAAAATAATAGATAGGGATAAATATCCATCAACCAATCTAGGTTCCAAAGGGATACCTGAAAATGATACCTTTATCTGATCATATCCCAAATAAGAGTCTGAATAGGGACCACATATATATATATAAATAATTTATATTGAACTGTTTATCACATTATTTAATATTCTTTATTTGATCAATTCTTAACTCCACGGTTCCCTTGGATATCTATACCTCAATACTAACTTCTTATCTTACCAGAGCCTGATGAGTTCCCTATATAATATCATTTCTTAATACCAATATCATCTCATTCTAGAGTCTGAAATATTAACGGTGATATCATATCTCAATACCTTCTTTAGATCATTTCTGAGTCCGAAGTATGTAAAGATTATATTATATCATAATTCCTTCTTTAGCTCATGCTAGTGTATTATGTATTCAAAGGTGATATCATATCTCAATCCTTGATTCGACTCATGTAGGAGTTCGAATAATCTCATGTTAGTCCATAAACCTGAGTTCTATTATTTCAATTCTTTAATATCACATTTAGGAACCACATTTCTAAAGAATCCAAAATCACAAAGGTAAGTATGATGGCCATGTTACCATGCTTAATCTTTAATATGAGGGCAATGTTACCATTCTCATTACTCATAAGGAAAATAAAAATGTTACCATTTATAATTCTTAATAGAATGACCATGTTCCCATTCTCTTTATTAATAAGAATAATGAGAATGTTACCATTAACACATCTTAGTATAATGACCATTTTCCGATTCCATTTACTCATAAGCATAATGACCATGTTATTATGTATACTTCTTAACTGAATAACCTTTTTATAATTCATTCACACATAATTAATTCACATTTAATTATTCATCATCAATATCATTACTAATTAAAAATTTATTTAAACACATCAAATCAGTTAGTTAACTCAATAATTAACAATGTACACAATTTCCATTAATTAATTCATCAACTAATTAATCAACAACACCATTCATATCCATTAATTAAATTTATAGAATTAAGTATATCATTCTAAATCTTAACGCTCCATAATTAATCAAATAATTAATTATCTAGATCACAACATCAAACACAAAATTAATTCACAATTAATTATTTAAACATAGCTAATTCATTATCTCATAATTAATCCCCTGGTCAATTATCTATATTGCAATATCAAAAAAACATAATTAATTCATAATTAATAACCTATAATAATCCCACTAAAGAACTCTTAATTAATCCCCTAATTAATTGTCTACATTTAAATCTCATAGAATAAAATTAATTCATATTTTATTATCTAATTATATCCCACTCAATAACTCATAATGTTCAATTAACCCAAGTGCATCAACATATAAAAGAGTAAATACATCTCCCAGAAAAGTAAACCATATTACCATAATTTAAACACAGACCTAAAACTAGGATATTATAGGAAAACACATATTAGTAAGCTATGAAAACATATCAGTTTAATCACTCTGATTTTCTCTTGAAGGAAGCGCACCACTGTTTGAGGGGTTTTATTTCCAAAACATGATTTTATTATCTAATAAACAATTTAACATGACTATCGATTCATTCAATAAATTACAGTCAAATTAATGAACAATTGTAAATAAACAACTACTACATTTTATCAATTAAGAACATTTGAGAATCCTACCTCAATGAATTGGCCAAGCCAATGCTTTCTATCTCAATCAATAGTATGTTTACATACATACACCTCAAAAAAAATGTGCGCGTACACTTGGAATTGATCACTACACACTACAACAATACTGGCACCCAAAATTAGTGCATAGAGGACCATACAACATCCAATTAATTAACTACAACTCATATAAACGATAATTTTCTAATTAAAGGTATGATAAATCAATTAATAGGTATATATAATTACCTAAATTTGATTGCGGTAAACAATATCTAGCTGAACTCCTTCACCTTCGGTGAAGGTCATCAGAATACAGACCATCGGGTCTCGACACATCTTCCACACTAAATTGAAGTAGAAAAAATGAGAAAACTAAATGAATCCCAAACCATAGGGTTTCGGCCCCATGGATGAGGCAACGAGGAAACCGAAATGGACGATGCAAAGGATGAAATGAATGGATAAGGACATACCAAGCCAAGATGGAAAAACTTCATGAAGGAAACAGATGAATCTGGCAGATGGAGAGAGAGTCGTAGGAGGGGTAGTGCACCACCCAAGGGAGAGCCGAGGTGGGGGGTCGTGCCTCACCTTGGCTATGTGCCTCTCCCTCTTTTGTTCACTCTCAAAATAATAAAAACTGCTAAATTTATTATAATAATGAATATAATAATAATAATAATAATAATAATCAAACTTATATTTTTATTATTATCATTTAATTAAAACACATATTTGAAAAACCCCAAACTCCCCATTAACACATCATTTATTTAAATAATGTTCAACTAAATTAAATCAAATAAATTATCTATTACATCAACATTTAATTAAATTCTCTCAACCTCAATTTAATAAAATAATTCCAATGTTTTGCATCAATTAATTAAATATCTTTTAACTTTGAATTTAATTAAATAAAAAAACCATTTCACAAAATTTAATTAAATACCTTTTAAACCAAGAATTTATTTAAATAATTTTACTTGAAACTCAAAACTAGGTAAATTGCGTGGTTTATCTCTCAAAGTTTGATAAACCATTCAAAGACCATGCATCTGCAACAGGTTACTTGGTTTATCATGCACAGGTGACCCACACAGTTTGACTAACTGTGGGTAGCCCATGCAAACGTCACTGTCTGGTCTGGTACTCCCAAAACACATTGATCCACCCGAGACACTCGTTGATCATTTACCAAGCCCGATATCAACAAGTTAAACAAACCTAACTCAGTAAACATCATATGAATGCTTGGTTTTAAAACCGACATGTGCAGTAAATGAAAAAGTTCAATAAGATTCATATTTTAGACCAGTTCCAAAACACAGTACTCTTCAAAATGGGTAATTAAGGGAAAATAAATAACATTATAAATATTATAAAATTTTACTAAAAAATTTTATAATTTAATTGGTTGATTTTGGTTCGACATAAATAATCTTGAGGCCAAGATTATCGCCTATCTAAGTCACTTGGATGAGAGTATGGAATGTACTCTATTTCATTTAAAAATTGTTTAAAATATGAGAATAACTTTAAATAATAATATAATTTTTTATATAGGGTTGAAAGAAATAAGAATTCAAATATAAATAGTCATTTAAAAGATAATTTTTTTCATTATCATTATATGTTATATTGAATTTTTTGAAAAAAGTTAGATTAAAGGCTCTCTAATGATTATACTTCCATTCCTTATTTAGAGGAGATATCAAATATGTGATATTAAAAATAATAAAATAAATATATTTACCAGAAAGATTCGGGATCTAAGCGTACTCGGTCCCAAAAAAATTATTAAGAAAAGTAAAACAAGGACAATGAAACACAAATGTGGCACAAGCGACACCAAAAAAAAGATGGCAGACCAACACCGCCCAAAATACAAGAAAAGAAAAATCCCAACAATAAAATAATGCACAACACAAGAGATTCCCTCCAAATGAAATCTTGTAGAACAACCCAGCATGCGCTAGCACCTGGCCACCACATAGACCCACACACGTGCTTTGCTAGTCATCTTCATCACATGCCCCAAACTCACGTCTGCATGCGCCCCTAAATTAATTGCATGCCTTGAGGTAATATCTACCCTTTAGGTCAACACCAACAATCCTGATCATTTCCTAGGCACACAACCTTGCCATCAACTATCCATCAGCTCTTACACGCCACTACAGCGTCGCTGACCCTCACATCCCTATTTGGATCCCCATGTCGGAGATCTACCAAGCACGCCGCAAATGGGGAAGTCCCCATCCTAATGATACTTTATAAAATTAATAAATTAATAAATTATTTAAAATCATAAAAATATTAAATAACGACAAGGGGAGATAAATGGTCGAAAATATGATAAATTGACCATTTATGGTTCAATTTAATCTTTATATGTAAAAATTACATCCTCGTATATTTAAAAACATCTTTACCATTTTGAAAATTAAAATATGTTAACTAAGGGTCAATAAAATAGGAAAGGGTTAAAATTACATAAGAAATTGCCAAAAATTTATTAGTTGCTGAGATTACAACTTTATCTCATAATGTCATTGAATACATGTCCTTTTTGAGGTATTTTTATTAATATTTAATTGATTTTAATTGATTTTTTCCAAAGTTAACCAAAGTTCACTCCCCTGTAGTATAAATTTGAACCTCATGTTCTATTTTATTAATACATCTAAATACATTTACATTATCCACACTCATCCCAAATCACTACCCTGCTTCTTTCAATTAATCTGACAAGCTTTCATTTTGTTATTGTTGGATCCAAAATATGTGTGTGGGGAAAATATGCAAAAAAAACCAAATGGGACAAAAGGGGATCCTTTGTGAATCACCCTCTCCAAGTTCTTTATCACCATGACTAGTACAAAAAACATGTGTACCCCACACTAAGGCTGAGATGATGAACTTTTCAAAGTCCTCCTCTTCGCAATGTAATACTCTCTCTGTGCCTTTGTGCTCTATGAAGTCCTATGATTCATGAATTCATGTTCTCTATAATACCTTATGCTTTTAGATCCCATGATCTCTAAGAAGCCATGAGATCTGCAATGCTCTATGCTCTGCGACCCATTGAGATTTGTGAGGCCCCTTTCTGTGAGGCTTCATACTTCTCAAACCCTTTTCATGTACAGACCTTTAGGCTTGTACAGAGTTATTTCATGGTCCCTTGGGTGGTGCATCATGTTTCATTACTTTGAATCATTCTTCATTACATAAGCATACTATCTTTTATTTCTTCTTCGCGTAGCCACACTAACATGACCTCTCAATGGATCACTCCAAAACACCATATCCACATGGAATTTCTGGTTCCTTTCCTTAACTAGGGGTTAAAGTGTGCCAGTTATGTATGTCCTAGGTGTGGGAAATGAATCCCCATCGTCTGAGCTATAGGATGTTAAACAGACAAGCATCATCGTCCCCAGAACATGATGTAAAATTATAGCCTCACCCCATGCAATGTACATGGGGTGCCCCGCCTTAGGAATTTTCCATGCCCACTCATCTCCATAGGATTGATATCTTCCTCACATGGAATTAGGTCCTCCTTAATGGGGTTTTATCTTCTTGTGGGGAAGTGAAACCATCTTGGTGTAATCCCCTAGCCTTTCTTCCCTAAGGTAGATCCCTTTCTACTCCTCGCCTCTTCTGAGTGCAAAGACTCTAGGAGATTTGGGAATAAGGGACTCATGATACCCCATCCCTACCCTTTTGATATTTATTTCCACCAGGACTCCATCCTGGAGTATGCCCCAATCTCTATCTCACTGGGCCACTAACCACGCATAGCCCCCACTCTATTCCTTACGGACAAACCTTTTGTGACGTGATCATCAGGTCTTTGTTGTCTCTTGTTTCTCACACGAAGTATGAATCACGGGGGCTTAGAGTACGCATTTACAATGAAACCTCTTTTTTTATCTTCATTAGTGTTTAGTCCCCATTCCCAGTCCTTGCGAAATGTATGGACCTTGATCCTTTCCCTTTCCATGAAAGGTACCTAGGAATACTCTATGAGGTTCAAGACCATCACCCATTAGTCCTGAAAACTTCGTGATGGTTTACCCTCAAACTGCATGAAGATAAACTGTATTCTTTCAAACTATGAGGGTTTTGATCCCGATCTCCTTGGAAGGGTATGTAGGAAACCTCCATGAGGTTCAACACCAAACACTGGTAAACTTCCGCATTCCCTTTTCTGGGACCCATATTCTTGGCCTACCCTTTAGTTGTGTTAATGAAATTCTTGGGTAACTAACCATGTGTAATCTTTACACTCTATTCACACTCCTCCAATAATGTGTGTCCCTTTAGTGATGGGATGCTAACTACTCGTAATCCCCAACATGTCTTCATGTCGATTTCCTTTGGGTACACCCTGATTTTATTCCCCATAAGGTACAATGTGGACTTTTATTCCCTTCCACATGGATAAGTAGGAAGTGTCTCTATGGTCCAAGCCCATTATTCATGTCCCATCCTGGTCTCTCCATTAACCCTTTGCGTTTTTTGATGGCCAGGCCCCAACCCAGAGATTCTACATTCTTCAGGTCCCATCTATGTTTTCATTCTCATGGGCCACCTCCTTAAATTTCCTATCACCCACTAAACTATGTGGACATTGATTACACACTATGAGGATACATAGGAATCCTAATTGAGGTTGAATCCCAGTATCACTATCATCTTCACATTGGTTCCACCCCATTCCTCTCATCCACATTGTTCAACCATCCATCATCCATCTTGATTCTTACCAGGGCCACCACATCCTAGTGAGATCATGGCATCCATACCATCACTGATCCTTGCAACACACAAGAAGCTAACCATGTACAAGAC
The DNA here is from genome assembly GCA_963277665.1 of Viscum album. Taxonomy (NCBI): domain Eukaryota; kingdom Viridiplantae; phylum Streptophyta; class Magnoliopsida; order Santalales; family Viscaceae; genus Viscum; species Viscum album. The sequence continues at coordinate 434,801,702 of OY728127.1, read as the reverse complement.
CACAATAATCCATAATCATACAAACAAGAGTGTCCCTCTTGTGATGGGCCTCTATCCAGTCCTAATCTCCAACATTTTTTCAGGTTGTTGTCCTTTGTGTACACCCTGATTCATCACCCTCTAAAACTACATGGGTTTTGATCATTTCCCTCTATACAGAGTACATAGGATGCCTCCTTGAGGATCAATCATATCCAATGGTAAACCTTGGAGTCCCTTTTATTGGGACCTAAGTAGCCTCAAATCCGTCCTCATTGGACATTTTGATCCATCCATACAGTAAATCCCTCAGGTTCTCCCTCCAAGGGATGTTCCCATCTGATCCACTCCCATCAGTGTTCCAATTAGTCTGATTTGTCCACACTAAATTTTAAACTCACAACATACCCCATTTTAATCATTTGAAGATGTTGAAAACATCAGGGAAATTCCAATGGCATATAATTCCATGTATTCAGTGTGGGATTCCTTGGGATTCTGTGCCATTGTGAAGCCCTATCATAAGGGGATGAAATCCTTGTGTACCAGTGTTTTAGCATCCAGACTTGCCAGCCACGTCCAACATGAAAACTCCCATAACTGACAGTTGATTCCTTGACTTGACCCCTTAAAATTTCCTAACAGAAGTAGAGTAATTAACCACCATCCACAAAGATATGGAACTAGGAAGAGTTTCAAGAACCATGACTCAAATATATGAGGGTGACCCAGAAAAGGCTACCAACTCCAAGGAGTAATCCATGGAAGGAGAGACTAAAATCTTAGCATCCCATATCGATCCTGGATCCAACGTCCCTAAATAAGCGACAGATGCCACCATCCCTTGGATAGTGGGAATACGGGGAAAGAAACGGCATGTCATAGCATGACAGACATACACCCTAGTGAAAGTTTTAGAAAAAGAAATAGTGAAAATGACGTGAATATTCTCCTCAATGTGGAGATTTTTAGCATTGGAGATATCAGTATGTAATAATTTTACTAGATCTATCTATCTGACGCCATGTCCAGCCAAGAAAAGAGTTGGTTTGGCATGAAACTCACCAATGTTGGGGTAATTTATCATTGGTCATCCTGATCTGTGACGATGTGTGCATGAATATTTCTATCCAACCATGGAAGATAGAATTAGGTTGATCCACTGTGCATCGATTTCCTATTGTGTGGTTTGATGACTGAATTTTCCTTCTTTTTAGGACCCAATATCATGCTATAGAAAAATGATCATCTCACTCTCGTGGATGCATGGTCAGAGGTAGTATGAATGTTGCAATTCCCCATAGCTTCATATCCTCTACGATGGCTCCCACACCCACAACTACTAGGCGTGTTATCCCCCTCTCACCCTATGAATTTATTTATAGGTGGGTGATTGATACTCTTGTTAGAAGATATGAACAGGAGGGGGTCATCCTGACAAGGAACATGGCCTACCAAGACATGGATATCTAGGTGCCCCATCAATGCCATGAACCCCAAGGGTCGCATGGGGTGTCATTGCTCCCCACCACAACCTTCAATAGCTTCTGAAGTCTACCCTATGAGAACTTCTTTGAATCACTCCCTTGTGATGATGAAGTAAGTGATGCCTAAGCCCTCCCTATCAGGACGTCAACTAGGGAGCTTCTAAGGAGGGCTCTCAGCCATCCACATCAGCATCGCCTTCCAGACCTACAGACCGAGGAGTGGGCGGTCCATCCCCCTATAGATCTATCTCTAGTTCAGCTGACCCGGCATCAACGCGATGTGTAAACTCAGGAGTTTGCCCCTGAGGGGGAACCATCATCCTTAGATTCAATGGAACGATCCCCCAAAAGCGTGATATATCAACCCAAATTTATTATTGGGCATGGTAACCTCCCAATTACAGAGCATGGGAACTTTCATGCCTGGCCAAATTTGAAGAACTAGTCAACCTGTGATCCAGTTGAACTGGCTCTCCCAGTTACCAGGGAAAACCACAGCCATCTCAGACCGACCCATGATGATGGAAACCAGAACAGAGGCCCTCCCCATACTAGTATCCTAAATATTATAGGTCTTATCCACTCCTTTATTCAGCATGGAGGCCCTCCCCATGTGCTCATCGATTCTTGCAGAGGTCTGCCCTATGCTGGAAGTCACCAAAGTGGTGGTCCTCCCCACTTCGTCAACGGAAAACATGGAGGCCCTTATTTTTACTTGTATAATCAGTATGAAGGCCCTATTAGTACCACTTCAATCTAGGATAGACAATGTGAAGTTCCTCCCCACACTACATACACCGCCCATGGAGGTCCCCTCTATGTGCTTACCAACTCTAGCAGAGTCCCTCCCCACTCCATCACTATCAAACATAGAGTTACTCCTAGTGTTCTATTGAAAATTAGTATGGGGGCCCCTCGCACCCCCACTCATCAGATCGGGGGTCTTCCTCGCATCATAAACAGTCCATATGAAGGCCCTCCTTATATCCCATCCATTGTGGGTGGAGGTCCTCCCCACTCAAACACCAATCTACACGAAGCACCTCCCCATGTCCAAATCCTACCCTAACATGAAGAACATCTCGATGCAGGAGGGTGGGTCACCACAGCTAAAGGAAGAATTTAGGGAAGTTCAAAACAATGACTAAACACCTCTTGTTTAATGATTTTGAAGTGTAGTTCAATTTGGTGATGGAACCCTCACCCTAATCCCTTATGTCGAGGTCTGGGGAATGAACAAGGCATATAAGCCTCATCCTTCTAGTAAGTGAGGTCCACCAGATCCTTGTATCCCTCTGAAGGTACATACATGAGCAGGAAAATTTGGCCACTTTTTAGGGCTCTTCCTTGAAATCCTCCTTATCGTCAACAATATTATTCTATACCTCAAATTGAGATCATAAAGATTTATTCTTGGGACCAATAGAGGATAAGCAATATCATGAACCACCACCAACTACTGCAACCCTAGTGCATGAATAAGTGGCCTTTAGTTCATCCTATAGGAATGTGATATCACAACTAGTGCATTCATCATAAGAAAACCCCAGATGTGGCCGCATGCTAGCTCGTACAACATACTCTCCACCATCCAGTCTACCATAGTATCTGTCCACTTCAGTGTCATTAATAGTCCCTAAACCACCCCCAGTCGATGAATGGGGAAACCAAGGCCTAGATCCCAAGTCTGATCTGAGGATCTTGTGGGATATGAATGTAGTGGACAATTTACCAGAGATGTTCTGGCCCATTGTAGTAGCAGGTTTCTGTATTATATAATCCCTCACCTAGTAGGAGGTCAGGTGCTTCCACCAAACTCTATGGGAAACAAACTTTTGTCTCCTTTATTGAAAATTGGAATACCCCAATAGCCAGTAACAATTTGACGACATCATCCATCAATACCGCATGGTAGAAATGGTTGTGCTTCCTGTGGCTTAGTGCCTTGAGTCACCCAGTCATCATCAGACCTTCCAAAAATGACGCATCAAAAGATTTATAGTGCTCTATAGAATTATTAAGAAGGATTCCCCACCCCACATCCAGATATGTGGTTGGGGTAGTATGATTCCCTTTATTTTAGTCCTATCTAGAACCAGCCTGACTTTCCAGGTGATATTGTGGACCTTCCTTCAGGTACAGTCATAGTTATCATGGCTAAAATTTCAAAGGAAGAGAACAATCTAGGAATCATTGAAGGGAACTTACTCCACAGGGTGGTTTTAAACCTATTAGATCCTTTGGGATAGGTTAATCTCCATAAAAGAAATTTATTGGGTCATCCTACACCTTTTGGGTAATTATCCTTCTATCGGGACCCCAATAAGGGTAAAAAGAATGTTGGGACCATCAATCCCTCTTACCCATCTAGATCAGTTCAAAAGACCGCAGATTACCCTGAAAAGGAGGAGTTGCGTTAGAAACATGTAGAATATAAAAACACGATCGATGATATTCTCACTGAATATTCTACCGAATGATTACCTGGTTACATTAATCCCCAAACAGGGAACCTGGGGTAGGTATAGACTCCCCCTGAAGAGTTTCCTTTGGGTTACCATGACCATACTTTCCATATAGAAATGGTATATGCTAGAGTTTATAGCAAGTGGGTGAGATATGCATCACCAAATCCACATGATATTATTGATAACCCTACCCAGGACCCAACTCATATTCCCCCAGCCGCTCTATAGGTCATCCATCTGGTCTCCCCGCAACTCATCCCACCAGTCGATCTATGAACAGTTGGACCTTCTTACCATGTTGAAGAATCTGCCAACACATTGGTGGTCATAGATACTCTTCAATACAAGAATCCTGATAAATATTATCTGATGGACACTCTCATTTCCCACCTTGAGGCTTATAAACCCAATAAGTGGTGATCCCACCTGACAGTAAGTCGTATTCGGCATTGTTTAATGATATGATGGATTCCTAGGTTTTAAAAATCCAACCTTCTCCTCCATTAATAGGACGAGTGATCCACTATAGCATCAGACCACTTTATTTCAATGTGTGGACACATGCCTGGAACTCTAGTGAAGCAGGAGGACACCAAGATCTAGTGTTTCATACAGATGCTGGAAGGGCCCACATTAGTTTAGTGCAACCAGTTACACATTGGGTCAATACCTGGTTGGGAGGACCATCATAGATTGTTCCTTTACCAATTCAGTTCTACCACCTGAAATATGAGTATGTATAACCTCTTCAAGTGCAGGCATAGTCCTAATGAATGAGTCGTAGAACTTTCATCCAGGTGGAAAGGCCTCACCTACTCCCTTTATATACCAATGACTCAGGAATAACAGTTAACAATGTGTATGGGGATTGTCAAAACAGATTTTTTATATTCTTGAAACACTCTTAACTACATAGGGGGTTGATATATCTCTTAAAATCCCAGTGTCTATAGGAATCCTTACATCAATCCAATTAGAAACGTCCATTGCCTCATGTAGTGCCTGCAAGAAGAGCCATTAAGGTCGAGTCCACTGTGGTAGTACAAACAGAGGCCCCCAAGTAGCTAGAGTTATTACCAATGGATCCACATTCATAGCCTCGCCGTGGGCCACCACCTTAGGTATAGCCTCTGGCCCAGCAGCTCCCACCTTAGAACCAGAGGGAACTCCTGTGTAACATGACACCACCGCCTTGTCGAGACAAGCAGGTCCCTCTTCCTAGTCTGGATCCTATAAACCCTCGTTAGGTCCAGAATCCTAGGGTCCCTTTCTTGTATAGAAGTAATCGTACCTACTCATTTAATGATGCTCCAGTCCCTAGTTATTTTCTAAGTGCCTTGGACCATGGAATCCTATGCTTGCTGGAATGCAAAGGCCTGAAGAGGGGGAAACATGTTCTCATGTCTATGGAGCATCAGAAGATCACATCATATTCCTACAAGATTCGGGATTGAGTGATCCTAGAGCCCCCTACTCCTATAAGGTATTGAGATGTACACCCCATGGAAATGGAAATACAACATACATTCTTGTTCCAGAGGGCTGGGATAAAATAGCTCAAGCTGAAACACCACTATTGCTCTGATGTCATCAAACGTGGCCCTGTGGGTTGAAGTCCATATGGGATTGGGTTGATTGATTTCTTCACCATGGTTTTAGTAGTGTAAGAGTACCCTAGTGAGGCACACACCACCACTCAAGCTGGAACTAGTTTCTCTTAAAGACCTTTCAACAAAGAAGAGTTTCATCCCACTGATGATCCTCTCACTATGGATGATGAATTGGACCTTTGATACATCCATCCCACATTCGAATAGATTGTCACCAACATGGTCTACGAATTGGAATAGGTGATCCTATGTTTCAAGACAGATCTGAAACCAACATTTATACGGTCCACTATTCCTTTTGAAGATCAGCAGTAATATGTGGATTCTCAGAAGCAGCATCATGATGTATTCACTTAGAGTTACGATGAGATTCCAGGGCTATATCCTCAGGCCATCGTCCATCATCTCAATCTTCCAGAAAATCATCACGGGATCACATAGCCTCCCAAAAATATGAACCATTCTCATGGTTCCATGGTTCAGGATTAGGATGATAAGTTCATCAGAGCCAACTTATTCAATGGTATCTAGTACCCAAGATGGTTAACTAATATTGTACCCTTCAGGAAGAATAATAGACATATTAGATTCTTCATTGACTTATGGGATCTCAAACATCATTGTACAAAGGATGATATTCCTCTAACTGTGATAAAACTATTAATCGATGCCACCGCTGAGTTCCAGGCTCCCCCATTCATGGATAGGTATTCCAGATATAATCAAATCCAAATGGCCCCTGAGGATGAGGAGTCTACTTCCTTCAAGGAACCACATTGTACTTGTTTCTTCTAAGTAATGCCTTCTGGTCAAATAAATGCAGCTTCCACCTATCAGCATTCCATGTACCACATATTCAAGTCAATCCGAGGGACATTGGTGTAATTCTACATTGACAACCTGGTGATGAAATCTCTCTGGCGCCCGATCCATCTAAGGGATCTTAATAAAGTGTTCTTCTTCCTTCATTCCCTATATCTGAAGATGACCCCCTTGATGTGTGCCTTTGGGTCACCTTCATATAGTTTATCATCTACTGTGTAAGATAGAGTTCCATTGAGAGTGATCTAGAAAATATCAAGGCCATTAGTCAGATGTATCCTCCAAGAAACATTGGGGAGCTATAAGGCTTTCAAGGCCACTTGGCCTATATACGTTGATTCTTCACAAATCTTGCTGGAAAGTGTAATCCCTCTTCCCAGATCATGAATAATGGTTCCAATTATCAGTGGGATAATTATTTTCAGATTTCTTTGGAGGAAATCAAGCAGTAACTACTTCAACATCTTGTTCTGATGCCACCTTTTCCAAGAAATCAACTAGTCCTTTATGTGCCAGCTCTGGAACGTTCCCTCGGTGCGCTTCTCACTCAGAAAAACAATTATGGAATAGAGAATAGTATATACTGTCGTAGCTACATGCTCTTCAATATGGAGAACAAATACTCATCTATTTAGAAGAGCTACCTCATGGTGGTATTCTCTATGTGTAGGTTTTGACATTTCTTGTAGGACCATGAGATCCAACTAGTGTCCTGAGTGGATCCGATTAAGTACATTCTGAACCTCCCCATGTTGATAGGCCTTCTAGATTAGTGGGTAGTCATCCGTCAACATTTGGAAATCATGTTTTTCCCCTATAAGGCTACCAAGGGACATGAATTGGATGAAATTCTTACCACCCATCCATCTCTTGTGGAGAATGCTATGGATCGAGACTTCCGAGATAAATCCATACACTCAGTCGATCAAGACATTTTGTGTTGGAAAATTGACTTTGATGGAGCTTCCCAAATCCATACTGGAAGAAGAATTAATGATCCCAGAGTCAACAGTGTGGGCTTGGGTATCATCATAATCACACCTCCTTAAGTTGTCCTACCCTATTTATTCCTACTGTCAGAAATATGTACCTACAACGAGGTAGAATACCAAGCACTCATCACTAGTCTCTTACTAACCCTCGAGATTTAAGTTCCCCAAATTCATGTGAAAGGGTACTCTGAAATGGTCATCAATTAGATCAAATATTACTACATCATCAAGAAGCAGGGGCTCATGCCTCTATTAGAGCATACTTGCTAGCTGATGGCCCAGTCCCCCTCTCAACCAGAAGCTACTCATGTCCCCCAATCATTGAACGGTCAAGCCGATGCCTTGGATGGCCATGCCGAATCTCTTGAAAATCCTATCTAGGATGATTTGATTAATCATTTGGCACATTTAAGAGTCATCTCCCTTGTTTCTCCTGATGATGGTGATAGCCCATAGGTAAGACACCTTACCATCGATGCCTCCAAATCAGAATCTCAAGGCCCCCCTATCGCGGTGTTGGAAGTGACTCTTGACCAGAAGACCCCCATTATCGAGTATCTCTAGCATGGTAATCTCATGGATGACCAAGCCGAGCATGAGCAGATATGATGGAGTGCAGTGTAGTGCACTCTCCAGAGTGGTCCCAGTCATGAGTGGTCCTCTATAGATGTGGTTTGATGATATTCTCATCTGTTTCATTCTAGGAGACGAGATTTCTTAGAACATGTAGGTAGTTCATGCTGGTACCTACATGGCTCATCAGGAAGGGCCACAACTTTCTCATCTGATATGATGATTGGGATAATTTTGGCCCACCATGATCCATGAATTTATCATGTTTTCCAAGAGGTTCCATGCATGTCAAATCCTTCCTAATTTTGTTCCTCAGCCACCAAAACCTCTCCACACTACAATGTAATCGTGTCCATTTTCAGTCTTGGGACTCGATGTCATGGGACCATATCCACCAACAACATCTTGCTAGTGCAGGATCATCCTAACCACTAGGAATTTATTTTCAAAGTGGGTAGAATCAATTTTTCTCCGGGAAGGAAAGGCCTGTTCTATCTTCAAATTTTTGAGATCTAATATAATACACCAATTCAGAGTCCCTCATGTCATCCTTAACAATAATGTCACTATCTTCCGAGTAGCCAAGATGATGAAATTTTACTCTAAGTACAACATTTTTTCTAATCATACACCTCATTATCATATGAAATAAAATCAATAGATAGAGGAGTTCAACAAAATGCTCTCTAACTTCTTGCAGAAGATGGTTGGTTAGAAAAAGAAGTGTTTTCCAAACAAACACCCCAATGCTCTCTGGGATTACCGAACAATGACTCGTAATTCCTCTCTGGTAGCTCAATATTCCCTAGTGTACGGAATAGAGGCAGTCCTACCCATCGAGATTCAGTTACCCGCATTATGCATAGATGTATATGATCAACAGACACCAGACAATGTAGTTGAAATCCATCTGGATGAACTAGAGACCCTCGATGAGAATAGACTCCATGCCTTCCACAATCTATAGAGGCATCATAACAAGATAACTAGGGATTTCAACAATAAATTCCTTCTTCGATCTTTCCTTCATGGTGAAATGGTATTAGCCCTCAAAAATCCAATAATACCTGGATAGAAACCACCAACATTGGAGCCCAAATTGGATGGACCTTATATCATTCACAATTATTACTCAAATGGTACATACTCTCTAGCCACCATGGATGGACAACGTATTACTCCTCCCACCAATGATAAATTCCTCAAGAAGTATTTTGACTAAGAGTACATGTTCCCATAACCACCAAATGATGTTAAACTTCATGACCTATCTGGTTTGAAGGATGTAAAACTACCCAACACTCATCCTGCATGATGTTCAGCTGTATTACCATCCAAGAAGACGTTAAAATTTTCATCATCATCCTATAAGACGTTAAATTTCATAGGAAACACCGTGCTTTACCCATCCCTTTATTTCGGTCTCCGTCATTTTTCACATTTGAAAGGACCCCCTTTAATGGCCTTATCTCACACCACCTTGGCTCACCTATCATTTTGGGCCAACATCCTAGGGGATCTAGGGTGACAATTTGACACAAGTCCTGTGATGAGAAAATGGTCAGCAGTCAATGAGTAATTGTTTTGTCCCATTCCAAGCCACATGAGATGGAAATTGTGTCGCGAACACACTCAGTAGTTATACCCAATAGTTTTTTCCATCCTCATAAACTCCCAAAAGACATGCATGCTGATTTAACTTTTTCTCCCCTTCTATCCCAAGAACACGACCTTAAACATGGCATATATGGTCCGAGATCTATGACCATAAGCTATGATCTCCTACAGCCTTGTCACATGATGTTAAACTGCATGGTGTTTTCAAAACTATGTTTGGATTGATTACCATCCTTATGAGATATATAGGAATGCTCGAACCATTCAGTTGTTACCTAGCCTTAGGTCCCTTTTCCTCTTCGTCCTCTTGGACTATGTTACCTTTCAGGATTGTTCAATGTGGTAAAGACTCTTCATCCTCATTCACGTTTGGTTATTTTTTTCACACCACACATATCCCCCCAAGACACTCCTCTATTTCCACTTCATTATGACATGACATTAAACATCCCAACATTCTCATGAATTACGTTTGGATTGATTACCATCCTAATGGGATATGTAATAATGCATGGACATTTCTTCATAGAGTCCCGCCCAAAAAAATTCTTCACCCCACCCCTAGGTTTTTTTCTCTTCTAGTGATTACATATAGAGTGGTATGTTAAATTATGTACTCATTTACGTTGGGTTATTCTCCACACCATATACATTCATCTTCAATATACTCCTTTTCCCCCATCATCCTTACTGCATGACGTTAAACTCCATGAATTTCATAACTATGTTTGGATTGATTCCCATCCTAATGGGATAAGTTGGAATTCTCGAACATTTCGTCTTCGGGCCCAGCCCTGTTTTTTAGAAACATTCTCTTCCTTTTGTCCCCATTTCCTATGTTTTTCGGGGGTATGTGGTGTGGTGTGGGAGTATTTCCTCATTCACATAGCATTTGAAACAACATTTCCACAAACCAATCTCTTGGGAGATCTCCATTCCCCTTTCCTCTGCTCAACACCTCGAGTCATCTGGTCCTAATTGGGCCCCTCAACCCTTTTGGTGCCTCACCAACTTCCTCAGATTCACTGTGGTTTGGGACCTAGTGTATTAGGTTCTGTATGGATGTTCTTTTATTCCATCATTATGCTTTGATCCTTCCTTTATTTAGGGTTTTCATAATCTTTCACATACGAATGGACCCCCAAACAACATAAATTCTAGGACTCAGTGGTCTCTTACCATCTTAGGCCAACGTCTTACAGGATCTCAAACTACATTATGACAGAAGTCCAACATTGGGAATATAGTCAATGGATAATTATCATTTGTTTGTTCAGACTTATGGTCACACGGTGTGGATGATGTTTTTCGAACATAATCAATGGTCATCCTCCATCGTCACACCATCCCCCTTTTTCCCCAAATATTGGTCTCATTATTCAAATCCCATTTCACATCATCAGGTCCAAGTATAATTTTATCCCCCATGGTGTTATCCCCCCATTCACCTATGTGCATCAAGAGGATTAATCAACATCGTGGAGTCATCCGTAGCTCTGCATCATCTCTGCTTCTATGTATTCCATGTGTTACGATGATCATCTCCACCCATGTTTTCCAGATCGAGTGTAGCTTATGCCGGCTTTGGAACATGATCATTGTTTATTCCCAGCTGGAGGAACCTTAATTCTTTTGTTTTGAGATGTACAACCATAAAATACAACCCCCCTCCAACATCCTTGTTGCATGATGATAAACTGCACACCATTTTAAATAACTACATATGGATTGATTCCAATATTTATGGGATATGTAAGAATTCCCATACGTTTAGACTTTGGCTCCAGTAGAGGCTCCACTAATTATCTCTTCTATTCAGCCTTTTGGACCTGAATCATATACGATTTTTTGGTTTGGTGTATGTGGAATTATGTCCTCATTCACATTCGGTCTATAATAGCTGCAACATGAACTACCCCATAGGAGCAAGTCTCTCCCATCTTTGTCTTTACCATATGATGTTAAATTGCACGAAATTTCTAGAACTACATTTCTCTTGATTCCCATACTCATTGGATACATCGGAATTCCTGTACATTTTTTCTTCGGGTCCAGCTCCATGTCCCACTACGAGAAAACCGCCGCTAAACGGCAAAAAAAATTATTATTATTTTATTTATTTTTTTAATTTTATTCGATGATTAGCGGCGGTTTTTTAAAAACTACCGCGAAATAGCGGCGGTTTCAATAAAACCGCCGCGAAATGAAATGAAAAAATAAAAAAACACGAGAAACCCCGAAATCACTAAAACGACCATAACTTTTGATCCGGGCGTCCGTTGAAGCGCCACGACCAGTCAAATCGAAGCTCATGAAGAGATCTAAAGGCACATATACTCAAAATCGTGAGACGGTCTAAGGTGCGGAAGATATTAGAGTTATAAGAAAGATGAAAAAAGTTCTCGAACTTCAAACGGCGATAACTTTCGCTCCGGGTGTCCGTTTGGGCTCTACCACATATCAAATCGAAGCCAGCGAAGAGAGCTACGCACCAAATGGACAGAAGTAAACTTCTGTCGTGTTTTTCAACCCCCAAAACCCCTCTGGAGGCCTCCAAAACCCTGTTTCCGTCACCGGTGTCCCGTCGAACTTGTCTTCAAACAGACATAACTTTCGATCCGCGTGTCAGTTTGGCCTCCTCCACCTGCCAGATCATAGCTCGTTCCATGAGCTTCAGTTTGACTGGTCGCGGTGCCCACATGCACTCCTAGATCATATGTTATGGCCTTTTTAGTGGGTATCGGGTTTGTTATGTTTTTCAATGCCTCGTTTCTAACACCCGTTACACGTCAGCTTTTTTCTAAATGGTTGTAACTTCCGATCCGCCTGTACATTCGGACTCTTTCACCTTTTAGGTTGAAGATCATTTCAGGATCTTTGATTTGACAGGTCGCGGATCTAAAACGGACTCTCGGATCATAAGTTATCTCCGTTAATGTGAGTCCAATGTTTTTGTCTCTTTATGACCGTTTTGACGGGTTTTAACGGTAGCTCCATTTATTACTGTTTATTTGGGTTTCCATAACTTGTTATCTTTATCAATGGTTTTTTGTGGGTTATTATGATGATTATGTTGAATTATTAAGGAGTTTTCCAGAGTTGTCACGAGTTTTCATGCGTTCTCAATCTTTCTAATGCCTCATTCTTCATATGCTTCTCCATCCTTTTTTATGCGTTTTCATGATTTTTCATCCCTTATCACGTCTTTTTATACTTCTTAATGTGTTTCCTCTATTATTTATTATTTATTATTTATAATATACTCTAATTTATTTATTATCTATTATTTGTAAATGGTTATTTATTATTTATTATTTATTATTTATTATTTATTATTTATTATTTATTCTTTATATTTATTAATTATTTATGTTTATTAATTATTAATTATTAATTATTTATTATTTATATTTATTTATTATTTCTTATTTCTTATTTATTATTTCTTATTTATTAATTATTATTTATATTTATTTATTATGTATTATATTTTATTTTTTATTTTTTATTTTTTATTTTTTATTTATATTTATTTATCATTTATATTTAATTATTATTTATATTTATTTAGTATTTATTATTTATATTTATTTATTATTTGTTATTTATATTTATTTATTATTTATTATTTATTATTTATTATTTATTATTTATATTTATATTTATATTTATTTATTATTTATTAATTATTATTTGTTATTTATTATTTATTATTTATTATTTATCTTTATTTGTTATTTATTATTTATTATTTATTATTTATTATTTATTATTTATTATTTATTATTCATTATTCATTATTGATTATTGATTATTGATTATTGATTATTGATTATTGATTATTTATTATTTATTATTTATCTTTATTTATTATTTATTATTTATTATTGATTATTTATATTTATTTATTATTTATTATTTATTTATTTAATATTTAATATTTAATATTTAAATTTATTTATTATTTAGTATTTATTATTTATTATTTATTATTTATTATTTATTATTTATTATTTATTATTAATTATTAATTATTTTTTATTCACTATCGATTATTGATTATTGATTATTGATTATTGATTATTTATTATTTGTTATTTATTATTTATTATTTATTATTTATTATTTATTATTTATTATTTATTATTTATGTTTATTTATTATTTATTATTTATTATTGAATATTTATCTTTATTTATTATTTATTTTTTCTTATTTATTATTTATTATTTATTATTTATTATTTATTATTTATCCTTATTTATTATTTATTATTTATCATTTATTATTTATTATTTATATTTATTTATTATTTATTATTTATATCTATTTATTATTTATTATTTATTATTTATTAATTATTAATTATTATTAATTATTTATTATTTATTTATTATTTATTTATTATTTATTATTTATTATTTATTATTTATTATTTATCTTTATTTATTATTTATTATTTATCATTTATTATTTATTATTTATATTTATTTATTATTTATTATTTATATCTATTTATTATTTATTATTTATTTTTTATAATTTATTATTTATAATTTATTATTTATTATTTATTTATTTACTATTTATTACTTATTATTTATTATTTATTATTTATTATTTATTTATTTATTATTTATTATTTATTATTTATTATTTATTATTTATTATTTATTATTTATTATTTATTATTTATTATTTATTATTTATTATTTATTATCTATTATCTATTATTTATTATTTATTATTTATTATTTATTATTTATATTTTTTTATTATTTATTATTTATTATTTATATTTATTTATTATTTATTATTTATTATTTATTATTTATTATTTATCTTTATTTATTATTTATTATTTATTATTTATTATTTATTATTTGTATTTTTTTATTATTTATTATTTATTATTTATATTTATTATTTATTTATATTTATTTATTATTTATTATTTATTATTTATTATTTATTATTTATATTTATTTATTATTTATTATTTATATTTATTTATTCTTTATTATTTATATTTATTTATTATTTATTATTTATTATTTATTATTTATTATCCATTATTTATTATTCCTTATTTATTATTTATTATTTATTAGTTATTATTTATTATTTATTATTTATTATTTATTATTTATTATTATCGAGTTTATATCTATTATTTATGTATTATTTGTTTTTTCAATTAATATATATAAGTATATTAAATTCTGTTTATTAACCACATGGCGAGCTTGCTGGAGTGGTAAAGTCTTTGGAAAATATGCAAGAGGTTAGGGGTTCAAATCTCACTAAACGCAGAATTTCTTTATATTGCATGGGCATGCATGTGCATGTGCATGAGATGTGCATGCATGGATAAAATAAAGTAAATAAAAATAATACGAAATAAATAAATAAAATAAATAAATAAATAAATAAAATAAAATAAAATAAATATGAAATAAGTAAATAAGATAATAAATAAATAAATAAATAAAGAAATAAAGAAATAAAGAAATAAAGAAATAAATAAATAAAGAAATAAAGAAATAAAGAAATAAAGAAATAAAGAAATAGACAAATAAAGAAATATACAAATAAAGAAATAAAGAAATATATATATATATATATATATAAATATACAAATAAATATACAAATAAATATACAAATAAATATACAAATAAATATACAAATAAATATACAAATAAATAAATATAGACTCCACACATAATCTTGGAGTAAAATAATCAATGATGTATGCGTAAAACCCAATGAGTGGATATTCAAATTAGAAACATACACCCCATGAAAGAAGGATCAAACAATGAAGATGTAAATACCCATAAATTAAATTATGTTACATAATTATTACAATCATTGGCAGTATATACACCACATAAACGGAAATAGTGGAAAATATAGCACGAATCTCCCTGGAATAAAATGTGAGATGAAAACCCTCATACCTTATACTTTCCTTTAGTAGGGGGTATGTTTGACCTCATGTATAATGGAAAAGTCATTGTTATTAAATTATAAAAGAACCATTTACATAAACATGAAACCACATATGATCCTCTAATATTGCTTTGTTAATAATATTAGAGTAGTACCATTGTTTTTGGTGTAAACTGATTCGTTTTCCTTTATATGTTTTGTAATATAAGTCATTTTGTTATAGATAGGATTTATTTTATTCATATCTAGAATCATATTAAATTATTAAACATTATTTTTTAATCAACAAATGAAAATTATTCTTGAATGGTTACGATGGGGAATCAAATCTCATCGCGTCGTGGAGACGGTACTCCGTACGTACGCACGAGCTATAATATCATTCTATTGATGGTGAAATCACATGTAATTGGATGGTATATTATATATACAGAATAATTGAACATTTATATTTATTATTTATATCAATTATACTCATTATTATACCTATCCAAATAATGATGTTTTGAATAACAAACTACACCACGATGTGGATATGGTAAGTCGTACGCATGCACACATGGTGACTTTTCATTCATAGGATGGATAAAATAATGAATATGGTTGTACCATATTTATAGTAACATAAAATTTTGTAGAAGTTATTGTAGTTATTATTTTGGTATGGAGACAGTAAATAAAGAGGATGTGGAAGACAAAATGAACTTTGAAAGAGGTGACGAAATAATTATCTCTTCTTCAGGTGCTTCTATTTTTATTTTTACAAAAGGGCTCCTTAGGTTGGATTGCTAATCAATTTAAGGACTCTAGGATGAATTTAGGGTAGTTGGGAGAAGATTTAAGAATGGTTCGGCTGAGTCAAATGGCTTTGTAGGGTTGAATTTTAGAGATGGGGAAGTACCCTTTTATAAGGGAAGTGAGAGCACTTTTAGAAGATCAAGAAATATTATTTTATTATAAAATCATTTTCGGATTCTAATAGCTCCAAATGGATTTATTTCTAGGATAATGTGGGTATGGATCGAAAACCTCTCAATCAATAGGTTTTATAAAGGTTTAGGTCACCATATTAACCTTATCTTTTAGATTTAACTCTTAGTTAAATATGTTAACTTTTACCATGTCTTCTTGTATTATTATAAACATTGTTAATAAACATACTATAAAATGAAAAGAGAAACTCAAGTTGTTCATTAATGACTTATATATCATTATATAAATCATTTTTCCAAACCTTATATTTTGAGTACTATTATATAATTTAATAAAATAGTATTTTTTTGGAAAACTCATTTATGTCAATTTTGGCACTATTTATTATTTGGTTTTTGTGAAAGTCATAACAATCTGATTTCTTGGGAGAAAATAAATTTAATAAACCCTAAAATTTCATATTAACCTAGAAATTTCTTGGATGGAATCAAAATTTTCAATTTACATTTATTTTAATATTCATATTATCAATTATTTTAACGTTTCACTAATAAGGTAATTACTGCATCATCATTGTGTCATAATTAAATTAAATTATATAATATCTAAATAATATAAAGAAAATAAAATGATTTAGGAAATATTTTTATCTTTCTAATGAATATTTATAGTTTAATTTATCTTATTTATAACCTTATATTAAAAATTCTGTAGTTATTAAAATTTGAATTCAACACTTTTAACTCTTCTTTAAATAAAATATAATAAATGTTATAATCTAATCCAAGTGGATAAAAAATAATCTTATTTTTGTTCTAAGGTGGATTTTGGTTGAAATACACTTATCCAATAGAATTAGGACATGTGTTGGGGTAATTATAATACCATTTTACCTTTAATTTCCCTATTTAATTTTAACCGTGGTAAATAAAATTCAAAAGTAACTATTCACCAAATATTATTTTCATCCCAGTGAATAAAATTTTACATATTAATTTAAACTGTGTCTCTCAGATTTTTTAAATTCAATTCACAGAAGTAGTAAAAAAAATTTATGCAAATTTTCAAATGTGTCTAGAAGGTGGGTAAAAGACGGTAAGAAGTTCAATAAAATTTTATATACCTAATATTATTATAAAATGGATTCAATGAATTAAATTTGTATAACAAAGATTTCATGTATATACTTTTCCTTTAAAATAAATTTAAATAAAAAATAATAATTTAAATAAAATGTCGTTTTTAAACAATAACGTAGTGTTTTTCACTATTCATTAAAAATTGAATGTTTTTAGAAAAATATCAAAAATTCTCCAAAAGATAATTTTAATATTCCAAATTAAAAAATTATGTCTATTTTACTAAATTCAAAACATATAAGTTTTATTAATTAATTTAAAGATAATTCTTGTTGTCAAAACTATAAAGAAGGTTTTTTAGAAGAAAAAACAATCAAAAGATTGATATGTGTTTATGTCCAATTTAAATGTAAAATTATTTACAATGACCAAAATTGGATTAAATGATAAAAATATAATATTATTAAACTTCAAAACCATTAAAATTTATAATTAAACACTATAAATTATTTTTATTAAAAAAGTTGTTTTCAATTAAAATTTACTATTTTTCACTATTCATCAAAATATGAAAGTTATCAGAAAAGCACTGAAAATTTACCCAAACTAAAGTTTTATGCCCTAATTCTTAAGAAGATGTTTATTTTTTCAATCTATATATATGAAAGTGTCAAATATTGGATTTAAAGAGTGTTCTCCATTAAAAGGCGGTAAGATTTCATTTTCTAAAAAATACTTCTTTTATCTGGAAAATTGAATTAGTTCTTATATTATGTATAAGAAACACAAAATATGGATGTTAAAATTATATGGAGTATATAAAATTTAAAATGAAGTTAATATTATTCATAACCAGTTTTTGAACGGCTAGTTTGGTAAACCGTGGTGCACTCAAACTTGGTGTTGTATGTAGCACAAGCTAATGAATTACATTAAAGAAAATAACTTACTATGAAATCTTGGGGTGTTACATTCATCCCCAATTTTTGAAATTTCATCCTCTCAATTTTAAAATTGGGTGTGGGAACTTCAATGAATGTCGCACATCAGAAAAAGAGTCAATAAAACTATCACTTTAAAAGAAAGAAAGATAAGTATAAAGGTCAATCAAGATAACCCATACTAGGATTCCATGTAGGAAAACATGGATATGGAAGATAAAATAATTGTCAAGTTTGGATGGAGAGTGATAGAAAACATGATCAGGATAAATTTAATAACAAGAAAACCACAAACTTGTGATGGGTTAAATGGTCATCGGTTTCCTTGTAGGAAAAGTAAAAGGACAACGTTTTTGTTTTAAGATCCATTTCATAAAGTTGAGGATTTTATTTATGAGATTTACTAAGAACATAAAGATATATACTTATTTTTCAATTATGGATTCATCCATAAATAAATTTCTACCACTAACTCATCATTCCTCCAAACGATGAGTATTCAAGATGACTTGGTCACACCTGAAGCACTAGTATCAGCTTTTATAGATTCACATAATCCACAAAAGATTAACTGTATATTTACATTATCTTTAGATATTATCCAAAACCAAAATAGTCAGTACAAGATCAGATGGTCCCCAAAAATGGAAAATCCTTTATAGAAATAAAATGTAATGTTTGTTTCCAAAATTAAACAAAAATACCCAATGTTCAATAAAGACCATTCAATAAACAATTATCCTTAAAATACTTCAACATAATCCAAACTAAGATTGAAACCCTAAACTAAGAAGAATTTAATCACATAGTCTTTCACAATAAATCTTCATATTTATCTTCAAATAACGTCAACTACTCTTAAAGTGTCACACTGAAGTGTAATTAAACAAATCACATATTCTCTATGATATGTTAATCATTTCCATTAATAACTTGAATCTCTATAAGTCCAAAATAAAAACATATATATTTTTTAAAA
Organism: Viscum album; assembly: GCA_963277665.1. Lineage (NCBI taxonomy): Eukaryota > Viridiplantae > Streptophyta > Magnoliopsida > Santalales > Viscaceae > Viscum > Viscum album. The sequence goes on along the minus strand of OY728127.1, from coordinate 434,782,269 downwards.
ATAAAAATCAACCATTACGCCTGGAATTAAATTTCACAGTATTCTGTTTTTCTTAGGCATATGGTGTTCCCAACAGAGCAAAATTCTTCCAAAATAAAATTTATCACTTAATCACAAAATAATTTTCTTATACTAAGGATATCCATTTGAAAAAACATAAGATCCCAAATCAACTTCTTATTGATCAATAAAATAATTTAACTAAAAATAATTAGTCACACTAACCAAGGACTTCACGTAGTCAAGAGGTAGGCGATAAACCCTAGTCGCACATTGATTGTGGGTTCGATTCCCGCAGCTTTTTCCGACGTGACAGGTTCTCACACGGGTTGCGTGTTGTTCTTTTTAAAAAACAATATTTTATAAAATTCCCAAAATAAGATAAATTCCTCTAAATATCCATAAAATAATTTAACCACAAATTTTATCTCACACCTCTCATTTTCATCCCAAAAATTATTATCCTATAATTGCATCGAATTCAAGGATCATATAAACTCAAATTTTTCTTTATAACTATATCTAGAAAAGAAAAGATAATTCTTCCTCAAATATCATTTTCACATAAAAAACTACAGGGTTACACATATAAGAGAAAAGTATTCCAATGTAATCCCATAAACTAATAGAATTAATAATTCTAAACATTTCATTATCCATTAATTCCACGTATGTTCTTCCTTGACCTAGTGGTTATCCTATAGAATAGTGCATTGACTCGGGTAATGCATAGGTCCCCTGAATTTACGGAAAATGACTGTAAATAGATTCTTATGATCATTTTTATTTTCTTCCATAGTACTTTTATGTCCTTATTTCCCACACATAAATTGTTTCTTTGTTCCATTGAGACACTTTCCTGGGTTTCTCTATCCACATTTACTACATGATGAAAATTGAGCATTCTTTTCTCCATGGTCTCCACTGCTTGAGATCTTATCATTCTTTGTCTTTCTCTTCATTTTTGTGTTTTGGTGTTGGTTAATGTATATGTTGTTGATCATATTTTTGGAAACATACTTCGTCATGAACACAATATCTTTTATTCGTATCAATATTCCATTTAGTTTCTCATTTCCACCATCGTTCCCACTGTGTACATCATGTTCATTGTTACTATGAATTCATTATAATCCAACCATTGACTAAATCCAGAAAGCGTAGTGTGAGTAACAATATAAAGAAAATCATTTATAGAATATCATGACACCGTATTTTCAATCTAAAACACCTTAGGATTAACCATTGTTATTAATTCTCATCTTATATTAAAATCCTTGAAATCGCATTGTAATGAAAATGTGAATTATCATAAGAATATCTTCCAGGAGTTTCAAAGAAGGTGCATAGAAAGGACCATTGTCGTGTACCAGGATACACCAGTTCAAGCCCGAAACTCCTTTTCATAGTTTTCACTACTAGTTAAATTTTTGCTTGATCCACGTCGACTTTTAGTATCCAGACATGGATGTATTTCTTTGAAAACTCACAAAATCTCAAAATTAATTTTTTTTAGGAATTTATTATATACTAATCCTCAATGTCTATATTAAGATAATGTTTCATAATCAGAGTTTATCAAAATCTAGTTTCAATGGTTATTGCTAAAATTATCTGATTCCAACTATAAAACCCCGAACCTAGTTACCCAGAATTGGTGCTTTATTACATAACATTTCCATGATTACAATGAATCATGCCCCGAAGGGCCGATCAGTTTTGGGGACTTGAAAAATAGATTACATATAGGAACATCACATAACAATTTATAACTTAAAATTCATCATAGAAAATATTTTTATAATTCATTATTCTCCTAGTTTAAATATTCATATAAAACATAATACACTTCTTGGCATCCTGAAATAATAATACATAAGAAAGGTGTGACCTTAGATGCTTAGTAAGGACAAACAATATAGCAAAAGTTAACATAAATAATCATAAACTTTTATAGCAAGGTATAAAATTGAAACACAATCCATTTAAACATAATTTCCAGTATATTATGGAAGAGATAAATTAAATAATTCCATTTACTTATTCATATGGATATTCTACTAGTCTAAAAATCACATGTAACCTCAATAACTAATCACATAATGATGGATTGAAAAATTCCCAACATCTTAACAACAATGTCAAGGCCTTGTTCCAAGACTCTAAATAAAACATTTCCAAGGCCTTATTCCTAGACACTAGTTTTTCTCATGAGACCTACCTATGAATAAAGGGGTTGTAGTGGGCCCCAAACATCACTTACTAAGTACAATGAAGTTATCATATGAAAAGGGGGGAACATAATCTAAACATTCGTATTAAAACTATCATACGAAATGTGAATAATTTAACCAAACACCCTAAATGGTAAAAAGAATAGCACATTCGCATTCCAACATAACTAATTCAATACAATATGGAAGATTTTATTATAATAAATAAACCTAAATCAAGAAAAAAAAATTAAGGATATTGATATAGATTAAAATAATTAGTAAAACTATTTGGGAGAAATATCCCCTTTTTCTTGAAAACATTTAAAAGACTCACTATTTATCAAATAAGTCATTTAAAATTGATTTTTGAATCAAAGTGTCCAATAAAACTTTGAAACTTTTAAAGTAATTTTAATTATAAAACATTCATGTCCCTATAAATAAATCCTTAAAACCATTTTTAAAACTTGGGAATCAATGAGAATGATTTAGAAGAATAAATCTTTAAAACATTTGAAACGATATTTTAGTTAAAGAGTTCCAAACAAAATGAGAGATGCATGAATAAAAATAATTGAGGAATAAAATTAATGAAAACATTATAATATCATGAGAATAAATTGATCCATGATATAATATGTCAATGGACAGTATATACACCATATAAAAGTGAATTGGTGCATAACATCAAAGAATAATCAATGGAACGTAAATTGAGATGATATCTCTTATAAAAATCGTATCCTTAGATTAAGAATAAATGAATGACATAATTATGTGTGAAAAATATAAATAAACACAATATTATTTAATATTCCATGTAAATCAACTAGAGTACATTCCCACATATTCTTGTAAAAACAAAACCCATGAATTGGATGTTTATCTCAATGAATAGAAATTGAGTTGAGATTGCCCTTATCATATTCATATCAATGACTTGAGAATTTATCAATGGTTTGATTATGTGTATCAAAGGTATATCCAAATATTGGGGAGTGTAAATTAATACATAAATATATAAATAGAGATTACACACATAATCTTGGAGTGAAATAATCAATGAAGTATGCATAAAACCCAATGAGTAGAAATTGAAATCAGAAATTCCCTTACTGATTTGGTATGTTTTGAATCATACACCCCATGAAAGAAGGATCATAAAATCAAGATTTAAATATGAATAAATTAAATTATATTACACAAATAATACAATCTTGGACAGTATATACACCACACAAAAGGAAATAGTGGAAAATATAGCATGAATCTCAAGGGAATAAAACATGAGATGAAAACCCCCATACCTTATACTTTATTTTAGTAGAGGGTATGTTTACCCTCCTTTATAATGGTTAAATAATTTGTTAATAAATTATAAAAGAAAAAAATACATAAATATGATATTATATATGATTCTCTAATATTTCTTTGTTAATAATATTTCAGTAGTATTATTGTTTCAGGTGTAAACTGATTCATTTTCCTATATATGTTATGTTATGTAAGCCATGATTGTTATAGATAGGATGTATTTTCATCATATCCAGAATGATATTATGTTCTTAAACATTATTTTTTAATCATTAAATGAAAATTATTCTTGAATGGTTACGATGAGGAATGAAATCTAATCCCGTCGTGGAGAAGGTAAGTCGTACGTATGCACAAGTGACAATATCATTCTATTGATGGTGAAATCGTACGTAATTGGCTGGTATATTATATAAAAATAATAATTGAAATGTTATATTTTTTATTTACTTCAATTATACCCATTATTATACCCATTCAAATAATTAAGTGTTGAATAACAAACCACACTACGATGTGGAGACGGTAAGCCGTACAGACACACGTATGGTGACTTGTCATTCATAGGATGGATAAAATAATGAATATGGTTGTACCATATTTATAATAACATCAAATTATGTAGAAGGTACTTTAGTTATTATTTTGGTATGGAAACAACAATGAAAGAGGAAGTGGAATAAGAATAGAACTTTGAAAGAGGTGGCTAAATAATTACCTCTTCTTTAGGGGATTCCTTTTTGATTTGTACAAAAGGGATTCTTAGGTTGGATTTCTGATCAAAGTATGTTTTCAAGGATAAAATTAGAATAGTTGGGAGAATATTGGAGCAGGGGTTGGCCAATCCAAATGGATTTGGAGGTGTCAATTTGAGGGTAGAGGAAGAACCCCTTTATAATGGAGGTGAGCGGCACTTTAGGAAGAGCTTGAAATGTTATATTATCATTAAATCATTTTAGGTTTCTAATATCTATAAATGGATTTATTTAGAGGATAAGGTGGGTATGGGTCTTAAAAAACTCATAAAATAGGTTTTAGATAAGTTTAGGTTACTGTATTAACCTTATCTTTTAGATTTAACTCTGAGTTAAATAGTTTATCGTTTACCATGTCTTCTTGTATTACTATAATTAAGTGTTAATAAACTTAATATAAAATTACAAGAGAACCTCATGTGATTATTTTATGACATATCTATCATTATATAAGTCATTTGGCCGATCCGTAGATTTTTGGGACTATTATATAATTTAATATAATTGTATTTGTTTTAAAAACTCATTTAAGTCAATTTTGACACTATTTAGTATTTGTTTTTTTGAAAGTTATAACAATCTGATTTTTTTGAAGTAAACACATTGAATCAACCTTAACATGTAATATTAACCGAGAAAATTTGTGTATGGCATCAAAAGTTTTAATTTATATTTATTTTAATATTTATAATATCAATTATTTACATGTTTCATTAATAAGGTATTTACTGCATCATCATTGTGTCATAAATAAATTTAATTATCTTTTGTCAAAAATTTATAAATAAAATACCATGATTTAGAAATAATTTTATATTTCTAATATATATTTATAGTTGAATTTATCTTATGTATAACCCTATATTAAAAAAGGTTTAGTTATTAAAATTTGAATTTAATACTTTTAACTCTTCTTTAAATAAAATATAATAAATGTCCTAATCTAATCCTTGTGGATAAAAAAGAATCATATTTTTATCCTAAGGTCGATTTTGGTCGAAATACACTTATCCTATATAATTAGGACATTTGTTGGGGTATAATAATATCATTTTTACTTTTAATTACCCTATTTTACTTTTAACTATGGTAAATAAAATTCAAAAGTTACTATTCACCAAAATTTATTTTCATTCTATTGAAAAATATTTCACTTACTGATTTCAACCGTGTTTCTCAGATTTTTGAAATTCAATTCACAGGAGTGGTAAAATTGTATTTTATGCAAATTTGCAAATGTGCCTAGAATGTGGATAAAAGATGGTAAAATGTTGAATAAAATTTTATATATCTAATCTTATGATAAAATTATTTCAATGAATTAAATTGGACTAATATAGGTATTATGTATCTATTTTTATTTTAAAATAAATTTAAATTAAAAATAATTATTTAAATAAAAAATCGGTTTTAAACAATAAAGTAGTGTTTTTCACTATTCATCAAAAATTGAATGTTTTTAGAAAAATAAAATAAAATCACCAAAAGCTAATTTTGATATTCCAAATTCAAAAATAATGTCTATTTTACCAAATTTAAAACATATATTTTGTATTAATTAATTTAAAAATAATAACTGTTGTCAAAACCAGAAAATGAGTTTTTGAGAAATTAAAACTATCAAAAGATTGATCTGTATTTATGTCCAATTTAAATGTAAAATTAGTTCCAATGACAAACATTGGGTAAAATTATATAAATATAATCTAATTATACTTCAAAACTATTCAAATGCATAATTTAACACTATAAATTATTTTGATTTAAAGAGTTGTTTTCAATTAAAATTTAGTATTTTTCACTATTCATCAAAATATGAAAGTTATCAGAAAAGCACCAAAAATTTATCCAAACTAAATTTTTACGTCCTGATTCTAAATTGAAATTTTATTTTGTCAAATTTAATATATAAAAGTGTCAAATATTGGATTCAAAAAGGGATCCCCATTAAAAGGCGGTAAAATTGAAATTTTAAAAATACTTCTTTTATCTGAAAAATTGAATTTGTTCTTATATTTTGTCTAAGAAACACAAAATATGGATGTTAAAATTATATGGAGTATATAAAATTCTAAATGCAGTTAATACTATTCATAACCTCTTTTTGAACGACTAGTTTGGTAAGTCATGATGCGCTCGAACTCGGTGTTGCGTGTAGTGCAAGCTATTGAATAACATTAAAGAAAATAACATACTTTGAAATATTGGGGTGTTACATCTTTAGCCTGCACAACTAGTTCCCACAACTGGTGTGAAAGATCATAAAGCATATACCTTGCTATACTAACTTTTATCTCAGCTGGTGTGCCAATTTAATCGAGGATACGATTCATCCTACTGAGCCACACCTCAACCTTTTCAGTTTCAGAATCACCCCAAAATTTCGGTGGATTCTTGTACATGAACTAGATGGAATGGTCCACATGCCTTGGCCCATCCCCCCGGTTCCCCAGGTCCATAGCCTGAAAGGTCTGGACGAGGCTCTGATTAGCTCTTACTTCCCATGTGGCTCAGGTGAGGCAACATTCTCTACAACTTCTTCCGGTTGATTTCTATGATGCCGAGAGGCTGCCATATTCATAAAAAACACTGTAAATCTCACTTTCCAGCAACTGATGGAATTGTATTTAAAATTATATCACATAAACTATCAGAACATTGTCTTCCGAAAACGAACTTTTTCATGTTCATATATTTTTGAGAAATCCATTTTTTCTTTTGAAGATAAAACTGTTTTCAAATTACACCAGGTCTCCTATTTTCAAAATCATTCATTTGAAAACAAATTCTACATTTTTAATAAAACTACACCTTTTCTCAAGATCACAAAATATTAATTGAAATGAAATATTCAATTTTATTGGGAATTCCTTCCTTTAATGTAGTACATGCTAACCTCATTGGATAAACCAATGACAATGAGATTCGGGTATCTTATAATTGTCTCCAAAACACTTATGTACCAAACACCCTGGTAACATGATGTTCAACATAAATGGGATAGCTACATCTTTTTATGTTATACATTTAAATTCCCAACTATCCTACTCATTTATAAGATCACAACCCAAGGAATAGACAAGGATGAATCAACTCCAAGACCACGAAAGTGAAAACTACTTGTTGGGAAAAGATCGATCAATATAATACCATTTGTAACGACCCGCTAATTATCATTTTTTTGAGAGCATACAAGCCATTATTTGAACTTAGGTGACATCCCAAAGACAAAAAAGGAAAGAAATAAATGTCGAAGGGTATCAAATACATGTGGGGTATAATTTACCCTTTAAGAAATAAAGCATTAATCCAACAAACCATAACCAAACCATTCACCAAATGATGCTTGAACAAAAGAAATACAACAAAACTACTTTATATATTTCAAAACCACTCCAATGTATAAAACATTGAAGACCAAACAATTATCAAAGTAAACAACGAAAGAACAACTAAAGGATCCATAAAAGATCACAAAAGTTCATGATCCAAAAACTCCAATATCCACAATCTCCAAACAGCTCATGTATCATGAGGTGGTGCTAAAAACATGTGATACTTAACCTTTTCCAATGTCCTAGAAGATAGCATTAGCAAAAGCAGCAAAGTTCCAAAGCAGGGGTGAGTATAACCCTTATTACTTTTCACCCATTGACCTCCCTACTAAAACAACTAGTATAAAATAGTTAGAAACATTTACATAAATTAGTTTTCAGGAATCAATTTCTCAAAACTATGTATAACTAAATATAAACAAGTTTCCAAAAACCATTATTAACCAAAAGAATACATGTGAAATTGAAAGCAATTTTACAGCAAGTTATTTTTATAGAATATAACAAAACAATGGTTTAAAACCATTCCTCAACATTGTTTTGGCACACCCAATCCATTCCACCCATCCACACAACCAACATGCATGCTACGCGATGACAGTTCCATATTCATGAGCGGTTTCTCGTCGATCTACAAAGTCTTCACAAGGTAATCGTATCCCATAATCCATTAACACTTTGGAACTAACCACAAGGTAATATTTCAACCATGTCCTATATATGCCACAAGAACACACAGACCACATATTCCAAAAGACCATTCCAAAACAGCCCTTTCAATATAATCACCTTCCTATTGATTTTTTTCCATTAAAACCATTACAATGCCAACTCATTTAAATAAAATTTATTTTGATTGAAACTCCATTCCCAATCAACCCATTTAAATGATTCAAAAAATACTCCATTTAAATTCACCACTTTTGAATTCAAGAAACTAAATCAACTTTGCACAACAATTTGTCATGATTTCAAATATCTACCATAAACGATAAATCCTCAATATTGAGATTTATTCCTTGTATCAAACCAAGATTTCACAATAAATTATATCCAATTTACTCAATTTGATTCTAATCAAATAACTTATAGCAAGAGGAGATGATAGTGAATACCCCTACCTCGATGGTTTTGACGAAAACTGACAACAGATGAAGAATTCTCACACAACCCGGTTGCAACTCCACAAAAATGGCTTTAGATCTCTTCTCCTACCCTCAACGAACCCAAATATCATCATATTTGGAATCCACTAACATAGATCTAACCATATATAACAGGTGTATATTTGAAAAATAGAGGATAAGAGATGTAGATCTAAGAAACAAGACAAGAATGGTGATGAACATCACTTAACCGTGCTTGAGAACACCATGGGAGGGATCCAGATCACTTCCAAAATGTTTGGAAGAGGTTCCAAAACATACAATGAAGGGGGCCGTTTAGGATAAAAAATGAGCAAATTAGAGGCAAAAACGTGTGAGATCCACATTATTTGGATCTCATTTAATCTATGTGAATGGTTAGTTCGCACTGTTAGACAAATTGTGTCGTAACCGTACATTAGCTATTGTCTAGACCGACTCTTGCACAGCCTCCTCACACGGTCTTCTTAACTATGTGCACACCGTGCTGAACCTCCCTGCCTCCAAACTTCTATTTTTCACTGTTTCTCCTACGATTTCTGCAGGGTTTTGATAAACTGTCTGCAGCATCTGCGCGTCTCCATTACCCTCCACAACTTGTTGAAAAAGCACAACCGGGATGGATTCTGTGGATCTCTTGCTTTTGTCGCATGGCTCGATGATACCACCTCTTCGTGGCTCTTCAATGGAACCGTTGGTGCCATCTTCGGGTGCGGTCCTTCATGGAGCTGTTCAGGCTGGGTTGAGGCAGAAACAAGCGGTTATTGGGCAACTCTCGTGGCGGTTGGTGATCTTGGTTTTCGTTCCTTCAGTGGTTTTGTTCTGGGTGGCGTTTTCCTCTTCGTCGGACTATTACCCGAAGCAAGCAGTGGCTCCTCCGGCTTCTTATTCAGGGAAAGAGGAGGTCAGGGTCTCGCCATGTGATGCTCTTTTGGATCGTCTGGGTTAAGCTCTGGAGGTTATGGATGTGGCCGTGGTGGCAGAGGAGCTTCTGCGTGACCGGGTGTGCTCGCCTAATCGTTTTGTGGTGCTGGATGTTCAGGGTGCCCGTGAGGAGCTCATGGGTTCTCCCAAGTGAAAATTTGTTGTTTCCGCGAATAACCGAGCGACTCAAGTGAGCAACGGTCCCTTAACATGATCTCGCACAAAATAAGTGAATTCTGTGTATTCGGGTAACTACGTGTGCTCCTTGTATGGCTGCTAAGCCACTCCCTCTCTGGTTCAATGATCTCCATAAATGGTTTGCAATGTAAGGGGCTTAGGAGTGGGGTCCAAGAGCGCTTTCATTCACAATGAAGCTCGCCGTCTTCAGGTTTCTCTTCTTGTTGTTATTGAGACTAAACACCGTGTTGAGCGTCTTAATTTTTTTTCCAAGCGCATGGGTTTTCCTGAATCATTGCATTATAACCCATGCAACCATAGTATATGGGTTTTTTGGAATAAAGGTGGGGAGGTGGCATTGGTCGATGCTTCATCCCAACATGTTACAACCAATGTCACTGCTGGGGGTTCGGATCTTCTTATAGAATATGTGTATGCGAGCTGTGAGGCTTTGGTCAGGAAGGAGTTATGGTAGTCTCTTGGGGCTTTCACTGCTGGGAATACGGCGTGGTTTGTGGCAGGGGATTTTAACACCAGTTTCGATGCTAAGGAGAATAATGTCAGCATCCAGTGCTCTTGTTCTGATATGCAGGATTAAATTTCTTTCATGACGGTTAATGGGCTGTCGGATTTGGGTTATAGTGGCTGATGTTCCATCTGGTGTAGACTTGTCCGATGTTTGGGTAATGTGCAATCTCTGCACTATTTTCCACAATCATCTGTGTGACATTTTCTTAGACCCCTTTTAGAGCATTCTCCGCTGGACATCAAGGTTCAGAGTGGGCAACGAGGACCAGAACGGTTCATGTATTCTCAGGGTTGGGCTAAAAAGGACGGCTTAATGCACACCGTTCGGGATTCTTGGACCATTCATGTGGCGGGAAGTCGCTGATATTGCTAATCTGAGAGGCTCATTTGGCTTAGGAAGGATATGTAGTGCTGGAATAGTAGCAAGCGTGGTGTTATTAATTCATTAGAGTCTCTCTAAGGGGATATTGAATGGTTGGAGCTTCGTATTCAATAGTTTGGGGAAGATGACAACTTCGTTGCTCTTAATGACAAGAAAAGCCTCTTGGCTGAAAAAAAACGTGAAATTGAACGTGTCTTCACCGAAAAATCAATGGCCACATGGCTAGAGGGTGACATAAATTCATCTTACATTCAAGAATGAATTAAGTAGAGGTCATCTAAGAAAATCAATTTGAATATTCTAGAATGATCCTACACGGATGAGGTTGGTGTAGCTAGTAATCTAGCATTAGATCACTTCGAAAACTTGTTGGCCTAGCCAAGTGTCCCTTATTATCCAGGATTGGGTGATGATGGGAACTTGCATATATTGTGACTGTGCATTCCCAGCTTGATTGACTAGAAGGATAATGAGAAAATGGAAGCTCTTTCTAGAGTAGTGGAAACAAAGGAGGTTGTTTTTAGTATGAAAGCCAATAGTGCTCCGGGGCCTAATGGCTTTCTTGGATCATTCTTTATGGATACTTGGGATATTATTGGGGTTCAATTCAAGGAGGTTTTGTGGGATTTATTTAAAGGTGGAGCGCTCCTAAGAATTGTCTGTGCATCAAGAGTTGGTGCCCAAAGTGAAGCACCTCAAGCCAATTCCACGGTATCCACCTATATGTTTATGTAATTTTGATTACAAAATTCCGTCTAATGAAAAGTGAATGAAATGTATTATTCCTAGAATTGTGTCAGAGGAGAAACATGGGTTGGTCAAAGGGAGAGGTATTCTGGGTGAGATAGGGATTTCCCATGAAATGGTGGAAGATTACAACACGAAGAATCTGGGATCGAACATTATCATTATGGTTGACATGGAAAAAGCCTTTGATCATATTGAGTGGGGGTTCATTATTAAAGTCATGAGGTGGTTGGTGTGCGCCCAATTTTTTAGATGTTTTGCTTCCCCATGGCTATCCATTTCCTTGATGGGGAGGAACACTGGCTTCATCAAAATGGTGTGTGGTTTAAGGCAGTGAGATCCTATTTCTCCCAACCTTTTTATCATGGCTCAGGTTGTGCTCTAGAGGTTTACCAAATGCAACTTAGACGAGGGGATTATTAGGCCGTACAAAACACATGGAGGGGGATTGCATGATTTCTCATTTGATGTTTGGAGATGATATTCATTTCATTATCAATGGAAGGAAGAAATCCATCATGGGCTAGAAGGCCATGACGGAGGACTTTTGTAACCAATGTGGGTAGAGGATGAGTATTGGGAAAAGCGATGTTTATGTTCCAACAGATTTTCTTCTCATCGGGCTAGAGACATCTAAAACCGTCATGGCATGATCAGAAAGAAACTTCCCTTTCATTACATGGGGGAACCTATTTCTAATGTGAGGATTAAGAATAGCATGTTCAAGGATCTTTTCAGTATAATTACATTCCAAATTTGTAATTGGAAAAATTCATTCCACTCCTTTGGCGGGTGCATTACGTTGATCAATAGTGTGTTGTCCTCGATTGCGATGTATGTGTTATCTATTCTGCAAGCCCCAAAGGGTAGCATTTAGCACATAGAGAAGCTTCTAAACAGATTATTTTGCGATGAAAATGATGGTGGGATATGTCATTGGGATGCATGGAAGATGATGGAAAAACCAATGGAAGAGGGATGTTTCAATCAGTGTAGTATTCTGGAGATCATGCAGTCAATGCAGGGGAACCTGGCTTGACAGATTATTGATGGGAAAACTCTTTGGTAAATGTTTATGCATCACAGGTATAGTAATAACAGGATGGAACGGGCTGTTGGTATGAGGAAATCATCTAAAATTGACAAAACTATGATTAGCATGCTTGAAGTGTAGCGATATGAAGTCAGATGGATCGTGGGATGTGGTGAGATTAATTTCGGGAAGGAAAAATGGTGTAGCGCTCCCCTATTTTTTCCTTACTGTCCTCCGTGTTGGGGCGCAACTGTCACACCCCGACCGCGGACGTCCGTAATTTTTCTCCTTTCTTGGTCCCGGTTTAAATTTTTCGAAGATTAATTGCGATTGGTGGTTTCGCGCCGGTGCGCGGTCACCACAACGCTAGCAGTTACCGTGCATTCGGCCCGGGTGACTATGTGCTCACCCGGCGTTTTAAATACTAAAGTCTTTGCGTTGACATTTTACTACTCTCACTATTTGAATTGTGTTATCATTATTGTGGTGTTCTTATATATGTTTATATATGTGTGTAGTAATGTATATATATATATATGTCTATATATGTATATATATATATATATATGCTAATATAAGTTTATGTCTATATATGTTTATATATAAATGTTTATTGTATTTATGTTTATATATATATATATATGTATAAATATATATATGTGTGTAATTTTTTTAAATGATTTTATTATTTTAAATATTTGATCAGAGTAATTATTATTATAATTAACTAATTTTTAATTATTATTATAAAGTTTATTTACTATTATTATTATAAAGTTTTATTAATATTATTATTATAAATTTTTATTATTATTAAGATTAGTTTTTATTGTTTTATTTAGTTTTTTATTATTATTATGGTTATTATTATTATTATTATTATATTGTGTTGTTATTATTATTGTTATTATTATTATTATTATTATTATTATTATTATTATTATTCTAATTATTTTTATTATTATTATTATTGGTTATGTATATATATATATATATAGTTTTTTTTAACCCCCCTAACCCTAAACCTACCCAGCCGCCTCTTCCCTCGCCCTTCTCTCCTCTCTTCCCGCAGCCCCCCTCTCTCTCTCTCTCCCCCGCGCGACTCCCCCGCCCCTCTCCTCCCACGGTGCCCGCGGCCTCCCGGCGTCCCCGCTCCCCATCTCCGCCAGCTCCGGCGCTGCCCCGCCGCGCCGTCCTCCCCTCTGCCACGTCGTCTTCCGCCGCGCCCTGCACCCAGCCGCCGTCCCGGCTCCCTCTCCCCCTGTCCCGGCTTCCCCGGCCCTCTTTGCCGCTGCCGTCCCCGACGCCTCCGCACGACCGGCCCGTCGTCGTCTCCCTCGCGCGACCCCGCCGCGCCCAGCGGCCTCTCCGCCGCTCCCCGTCCCGCGCACCGCGCCCGGCCGCCCTCTCCCCTGCTCTCCCTCCCGTTCCGCCTCTCCTTCACCGCACCCTGCCGCCGCCCTGTTTCCCTTCGCCTCGCCCCACCGCCGACCCCTTCCCCTTCGTCGCCGCACCCGCTGGCGCCCCAGCCTCACGCCGGCCCCGTCCCGGCTTCCCCCGCGCAACCCCCCTTCCGGCGTCCCGACCCCTGCCCGTCACCGCGCCCCGCCTCCAGCCGTCGCCGTCCGGCGACCCCGCCTGCCGCCTCCTCCCTCACCCCGCTGCTCCGCAACCCTCCCCTCCGCTGTAAGTTTGCTTTTTTATTTTTAAGTTAATCTTATATAAACGGTTATTATTTTTATCATATTAGTAATATTATAAGTATTTTATTATTATTATGTTATTATTATTATTATATTATTATTATTTTATTATTATTATTATCATGTTATTAAGTAATTATTTTATTATTATTGCTATATTATTATTATGATTATTTTATTATTTTTATTATTATTATTATTACTATTATCTTATCATTTTTATTATTATTATATTATAATATTATAATTATGCTAAGTTATTATTATTATCATTATATTATTATTATATTATTGTTATATTATTATTATACTTATTAAATTGTTATTGTTGTGTTATTCTTGTTATTAAAAGTATGTTATTATTATTATTATATTAGCATTATTAATATATTATTAGATTATTATTATTATTATTATTATTAAGTCATTATTTTGTTATGTTATGGTCATTATTATGATTATGCTATTATTATTATTATTATATTATTATTTTTATTATTATTGTATTATTATATTATAATCATGCCATATTATGATTGTCATTATTATTATATCATTATTATTATTATTATATTGTGTTATTATTATTATGATGTTATTGTTATCACCATTATTATTTTCACATTATTATTATTATGATTGTTATTACTATTATGTTATTATTTATCTATATATTCATTTATTTGATTATTTTTTTATTAATTAATTAATTTATTTATTTATTTTCCTTTTTATTCCATCTTGGTGTTTTTATTTAATTAGAATTAATCCTTTTTCTGTCGCGGGTTGAGTGACGTGTACTTTTTCCACTGTTCAGCGTACGCACTTTGTCCGCAAAGGATTGTCCTACTTTCCGTTGGGGTTCCGTCGCGTCCGCTCCTTGTTTGAGGTAGGCGAATTCAACTGTTTCCTTTCCGAGGTACTCTGCTAATGCTTGAATCGTTTTAGATAAATTTTATTCCATGATTCACGTGTTTATGATATCCTTGCGCGGCTTATTTTGGTGTTTAAAATGTATAGTTTTTGTTTGAAAGTTAAGTTTGAAGCAATTATATTTTATGCCAAGGTAGTTGTGCACTAGATGTTGTCCTGCACTTTTTATTGTTTATATAGTGCACCTGTTTAGGCGTTGCCAGCTAAGGTGGAACTAAATGCCTATGTTCTCTTATGTCATCATTGGTTGTCTTGAGTGGTGTTTTCTTTTTAAAGAAAGAATCTTTCTTGGATCTTATTATCCTGTGCTGGTTAGTTTTATGAAATTTAGTATTATTTGGAAATGTTGTCGTGCCCCTTTGCAGGTTTGACGTACCATTGGATGTTGACATATCCATGGGTGCACCAGGTGCACACATGGATGTGCCCTCAAATGAAGACGGTGTTTGAAATTGTTACCATTTATTTTTATATTTATTTATTTTTATTTTCTCGGAATCTCGACTTTTCTAATTGGTTCTTGGTTTCAAAATGTTTTCGCCTCTTCATGAGACACATTGAACTGGTTTAAAAAGAAATCTACGAAAATATGCCCGTTTGGCCTTTTATTTAATACAAAGGCAGCGCTTGAGTTTTTGAAAAAAAATATTGTGAAATGTTCGTGTAAAGTCATTTGGTTTTGTAAAAAACTGAGTGCTCGCTTGGCGACTTCAGGTATTTTTATAAAGTCGTTTTGATAATTAAATGACGTGAAGGCCCGGTTGACACTTTATTAAATGTGAAGTGATTATACATATATATATATATAGATATACGTACTTGTGAGGGCATATCTATAGGGGGACTTCCCTTCGAGGGTTGTCGTGTAGCGATGTCTGTGTAAGGGGTTGGCAAGTGCGGTGAGATGAGTCACGTGTGCGTGAGCCTCCCACTTACACAGAGTTACTAAAACCACCATGGGTTCCTGGGCGTCTTGTAGATTATCGAGTGACGGTTGCTTGCTAACCCTGATTAGACGGGTTAGTACCCCCTGGAGTTGTGGACAGGCCAGGAGGGATGTGCCATTGGTTGGCTATTAGGGTGGCCAGCTGGTTATTGACTATGGAGTACCACGCCGGCAGGTAGTCTGAACCCGAGTACGTCCAGGGGTTTTCTAGGGATGTTTAGGATCACTCATGGTTACTTGCTCCCTTGATTGTTTACTTACAGTTATTCTTTACAGCTCATATTGTTACTTGTGTCCTTTTTCACTACTTGCATCATGCATTGCTTGTTTACTTCCTGTTTCACTGGTTTGTTTTCAGCCTGTACTGTTTACCTGTTCCTTTTTAGCACAGTCGTAGTGTTATCTGTATTTGGTTTTGTTTATAAAAACAGGAAATGCTTTTGAAAGTGATTTATAGTGTGCGTTGGATTTTCAAATGGGGGAGAACATGTTGTTTATTTTAAAAATGTAAAAAAATCTAATTTATAATTGTATTTTCAAACCTGTGTCAACGGATTGCTCGGGATAGGAAACATTTGGATTCAGTGGTTTACTTTGGCTTACCTACTGGGCATTTTTAATGCTCACGCCTATATTATCATTTCAGTTGCAGGTCTTCCCTTGCTCAGGTCTTCTGTTTTGAGTCGCTCAGTGTCGGAGCGAGGTTGCTCTCTAGTTGGGTGGTGACCATAGAGGCCACTTGGAGGTACGTGGTCGTGTGGATTTTATTTCTTTTCCGATGTTAGTGTTTATTTCTTCTGTTCTATTTACTTTTTTTGGGGCTGAAATCGTTCCCAACGATCAAATTTTAATGCCCGGCACTGGTTGCCATCCCCGGGGGATCAGGAACGCCCCTCGGGACTTGCCGCGGACCGGATCGGGTGACCGGTTCAGGGTCGACCCGGACTGCTTCGTGACAAAATGGTATCAGAGGGGAGATTCTTGTTATTTGGGTTGTCCGGTAGAAGGAGATTAGGACTGTCGGAACTCGAGAGGTAGGTGCGGGAATAGCATCGCGAACTCTTGCTCGCGCTGATCCTCGAGTTGCCAGGGGTAGTTCGGAAATTGTGTCTTTTGACCTCGTTTTGGATTGAGGAATGAAAAAGGAGATGAGCCGGTGTTACGTCACGATTTCACATGGAGTAGTGACCCATGTGGAGTCCGGGTACATGGTTTAATCTTCTCCTAGTCGTTGACGCTTACCTGGGGCGTGGCTCAATACCATGTCGTCGGGTTAAGCGAAACTGCTAGTTCCTCATTCTGGTGATCCTTTGTAAGTTGTAC
The DNA here is from genome assembly GCA_963277665.1 of Viscum album. Taxonomy (NCBI): domain Eukaryota; kingdom Viridiplantae; phylum Streptophyta; class Magnoliopsida; order Santalales; family Viscaceae; genus Viscum; species Viscum album. The sequence continues at coordinate 434,764,808 of OY728127.1, read as the reverse complement.
TATGTTTGGTTCTGGTTGGTGTGATCGTGTTTTTGAGAATTAAAGTTTAATTTTGAAATTGAAGTGTATTCTTTAAAATGGGTTTAAATTGGAAATGTGATTTTTGAAATTTAAAGTGTTCTGATTTCAAAAGCGAGTGTTTGTTTGGAATTGGTAAGGAAATGTTTTGGGTGCGACCCTTGGTATTCTTTATGAATGATCGCATGTGTGCTGGTTTGTTCGAAAAGTGCATGAGAGGAACTTGTTCATGGATGATGTGAGTGGAATGGATGGACACACATGCTGAAATTCATAAGATGCTATGGGTGCTTATTTAAAACCAAGGGATTGACCTTGTCTTTCTAAAATGATTTTTTTTTTAAAAAATGATTTTGGAAATTGGATTTTGTTTTAGAAAGTGAGTTTTGTGTTTGGAAGATAGCCTTGAAATAAGGCGGTTTTGAAATTGAAATGAAATGGTGATTTTCAAAAAGCGGGTTTTTGGCGTGCGAGCCAGTTGTTGGTATGCGTTTGTTCTTTTGATTAAGATTGGATTGGATGCTGATTTTTGGCTTCGTGCTTTTATGATGTTCAGAGAATGTCGCCCAGAAAGATCCCCAAAGGTTCTAATGAGTCATGCCCAGTCTTTGGTCCTCGTCAGACTTTGCCTATTCTCCATGGTGATCAGGGTCCGTTAGAGGCAGTGAAATGGCTCGAGGGAGTGGAGCGTGTCTTTAGAATGATGGGAACTCCCGATAATGTTAAGGTTCATGCAATTATGGAGTTGTTTGAGGGTCCAGCTCTGGACCAGTGGAAGAGGGTTACCCCATCATCAACGCAATTTGAAATGACGTGGGATGTCTTTAAAATCGTTTTCATCCAATGGTTTGTACCTGAGGAAGTGAAACTGGAGAAAAAGAGGGAGTTTGTGCATATTCAACAAGGCTAACGGACGGTGAAGGCATATGTTGACCATTTCAAGGAACTGATTTTCTTTTCTCCAGAGGTGCCGTCTCATGAACTCATGAAGGCCTCTCTTTTCACCGGGGGTCTTCGTCCAGAGATCAAGGAGCGAGTCCTACCTTCTGAAGATCTTTGCTTCGAGAAGCTGGTGGAGGAAGCATTTTTGGCTGAGTTGGTCTCCGGAACACAGTTGGTTAGTACTCCAGCATCCCCGGTTGTTCGTAAGAGTTACCCCTCGGGTGTGGAAAATATGCCAGAGATACCTGTTCCTCAGGAGTTATCCCCCTTGGTCCCAGCTTCTAGTTCATCAGATTGTTCAGTGGTGTGCTATCAGTTTGGTCGTTTCGGGCATTTCAAGCCATCTTGTCGCAACCCTCCAAAGGCGTGTCATCGCTGCGGCTGTCTGGGTCATCTGGAGAAGTTTTGCAGGAAGCGTCGCTTGAAGAGGACGCTGTGATGGGAGGATGTCAGTACCTGACTGTGAGGCAGAAGATGCTTCAGCCATCAGAGCCCCAGCTACAAGTCTCGGGGTGAAGCTCGCGCACAGTCAGGAGTTCCCAGAGTTGTGAAGCCTTGGTCCTGGTTCTGTTTTCCGTATTGACGGTGGAGCAATTAAAAACCTTTTCATATATGTTTTCCTGTTATTAAAGTTCCAACAGCATTGTAAATGCATTTTTTTTCTATAAAGTGACGATGGACTTGTTCTATGATAATCTAAGCGGACTTGTCGTGTAAATGTAATATTCTAAATCATGTGTCCTTCTTAAAAGTGTGTTTGACCCTCTTGTGGGTTGACCTCGTTTTAGTTATGTTCACTATGTGGTTATGTTTTGTGGACTTTAATGGGTCATGTTTCCGATTCGGTGTCTGGTTAAGTCTTTTCCATGGGTTTTCCCCCTAGTGTTGAAGGCCGTTGACTTTGGTCGGGGTTCAACGTTTCGACGAAGGTGTTGTTTTTCACTCGTTCTATAAGAGTTGGTTTAAACCGGTTGGGAGTTCCCGCGTCAACCCCCCCTTTTTTTCCTAATGTTGTCTATTTATATGGTCAACTTTCCTGCACAAGTTGAGCTCTTGTGGTGGGGAGAACCCCTTCATGTTATCCCCTCAACCTCGGACCTCAGTTTTCTCTTGAATCGGTCGGGTGTGACCTGTGTAGAGTAAGGTCATCCCCGAGAATCTCAGTTTTCTTCAGTTCCTTTAGTTCTGTTTGGGCATAGACTTGGATTTTGGCTGACTTGTGGCCTGGTGACTTTCTGGGGGCAGAAAGTGACTGTGGTGGGGAGAATTGTCACACCCCGATCGCGGATGTCCGTAATTTTTCTCCTTTCTTGGTCCCGGTTTAAATTTTTCGAAGATTAATTGCGATTGGTGGTTTCGCGCCGGTGCGCGGTCACCACAACGCTAGCAGTTACCGTGCATTCGGCCCAGGTGACTATGTGCTCACCCGGCGTTTTAAATACTAAAGTCTTTGCATTGACATTTTACTACTCTCACTATTTGAATTGTGTTATCATTATTGTGGTGTTCTTATATATGTTTATATATGTGTGTAGTAATATATATATATATATATGTCTATATATGTATATATATATATGCTAATATAAGTTTATGTCTATATATGTTTATATATAAATGTTTATTGTATTTATGTTTATATATATATATATATGTATAAATATATATATGTGTGTAATTTTTTTAAATGATTTTATTATTTTAAATATTTGATCAGAATAATTATTATTATAATTAACTAATTTTTAATTATTATTATAAAGTTTATTAACTATTATTATTATAAAGTTTTATTAATATTATTATTATAAATTTTTATTATTATTAAGATTAGTTTTTATTCTTTTATTTAGTCTTCTATTATTATTATTATGGTTATTATTATTATTATTATATTGTGTTGTTATTATTATAGTTATTATTATTATTATTATTATTATTATTATTATTATTATTGGTTATGTGTATATATATATATATAGTTTTTTTTAACCCCCCTAACCCTAAACCTACCCAGCCGCCTCTTCCATCTCCCTTCTCTCCTCTCTTCCCGCAGCCCCCCTCTCTCTCTCTCTCTCCCCCGCGCGACTCCCCCGCCTCTCTCCTACCACGGTGCCCGCGGCCTCCCGGCGTCCCCGCTCCCCATCTCCGCCTGCTCCGGCGCTGCCCCGCCGCGCCGTCCTCCCCTCTGCCACGCCGGCTTCCGCCGCGCCCTACACCCAGCCACCGTCCCAGCTCCCTCTCCCCCTGTCCCGTCTTCCCTGGCCCTCTTCGCCGCTGCCGTCCCCGACCCCTCCGCACGACCGGCCCGTCGCCGTCTCCCTCGCGTGACCCCGCCGCGCCCATCGACCTCTCTGCTGCTCCCCGTCCCGCGCACCGCGCCCGACCGCCGTCTCCCCTGCTCTGACTCCCGTTCCGCCTCTCCTTCACCGCACCCTGCCGCCGCCCTGTTTCCATTCGCCTCGCCCCACCGCCGACCCCTTCCCCTTCGTCGCCGCACCCGCCGGCGCCCCAGCTTCACGCCGGCCCCGTCCCGGCTTCCCCGCGCAACCCCCCTTCCAGCGTCCCGACCCCTGCCCGTCACCGCGCCCGCCTCCAGCCGTCGCCGTCCGGCGACCCCGCCTACCGCCTCCTCCCTCACCCCGCTGCTCCGCAACCCTCCCCTCCGCTGTAAGTTTGCTTTTTTATTTTTATTTTTATTTTTAAGTTAATCTTATATAACGTTTATTATTTTTATCATATTAATAATATTATAATTATTTTATTATTATTATGTTATTATTATTATTATATTATTATTATTTTTATTATTATTATTATTATCATCATGTTATTAAGTTATTATTTTTATTATTATTGCTATATTATTATTATGATTATTTTTGTTATTTTTATTATTATTATTATTACTATTATCTTATCATTATTATTATTATTATATTATAATATTATAATTATGCTAAGTTATTATTATTATCATTATATTATTATTATATTATTGTTATATTATTATTATACTTATTAAATTGTTATTGTTATGTTATTCTTGTTATTAAAAGTATGTTATTATTATTATTATATTAGTATTATTAATATATTATTAAGATTATTATTATTATTATTAAGTTATTTTTTTGTTATGTTATGGTCATTATTATGATTATGCTATTATTATTATTATATTATTATTGTTATTATTATTGTATTATTATATTATAATCATGCCATATTATGATTGTCATTATTATTATATCATTATTATTATTATTATATTGTGTTATTATTATTATGATGATATTGTTATCACCATTATTATTTTCATATTATTATTATTATGATTGTTATTACTATTATGTTATTATTTATCTATATATTCATTTATTTGCTTATTTGTTTATTTATTTATTTATTTATTTATTTTCCTTTTTATTCCATCTTGGTGTTTTTATTTAATTAGAATTAATCCTTTTTCTGTCGCGGGTTGAGTGACGTGTACTTTTTCCACTGTTCAGCGTACGCAGTTTGTCCGCAAAGGATTGTCCTACTTTCCGTTGGGGTTCCATCGCGTCCGCTCCTTGTTTGAGGTAGGAAAATTCAACTGTTTCCTTTCTGAGGTACTATGCTGATGCTTGAATCGTTTTAGATAAATTTTATTCCATGATTCGCGTGTTTATGATATCCTTGCGCGGCTTATTTTGGTGTTTAAAATTTATAGTTTTTGTTCGAAAGTTAAGTTTGAAGAAATTATATTTTATGCCAAGGTATTTGTGCACTAGATGTTGTCCTGTACTTTTTATTGTTTATATAGTGCACCTGTTTAGGCGTTGCCAGCTAAAGTGGAACTAAATGCCTATGTTCTCTTATGTCATCATTGGTTGTCTTGAGCGGTGTTTTCTTTTTAAAGAAAGAATCTTTCTTGGATCTTATTATCCTGTGCTGGTTAGTTTTATGAAATTTAGTATTATTTGGAAATGTTGTCGTACCCCTTTGCAGGTTTGACGCACCATTGGATGTTGACACATCCATGGGTGCACCAGGTGCACACATGGATGTGCCCTCAAATGAAGATGGTGTATGAAAATGTTACCATTTATTTTTATTTTTATTTATTTTTATTTTCTCGAAATCTCGACTTTTCTAAATGGTTCTTGGTTTCAAAATGTTTTCGCCTCTTCATGAGACACATTGAACTGGTTTAAAAATAAATCTACGAAAATATGCCCGTTTGGCCTTTTATTTAATACAAAGGCAGCGCTTGAGTTTTTGAAAAAAAATATTGTGAAATGTTCGTGTAAATTCATTTGGTTTTGTAAAAAACTGAGTGCTCGCTTGGCGACTTCTTTTATTTTTATAAAGTTGTTTTGATAATTAAATGACGTGAAGGCATGGTTGGAACTTTATTAAATGCGAAGTGATTATACATATATATATATATATATATATATATACGTACTTGTGAGGGCATCTCTACAGGGGGACTTCCCTTCGAGGGTTGTCGTGTAGCGATGTCCGTGTAAGGGGTTGGCAAGTGCGGTGAGATGAGTCACGCGTGCGTGGGCCTCCCACTTACACAGAGTTACTAAAACCACCATGGGTTCCGGGAAGTCTTGTAGATTATCGAGTGACGGTTTCTTGCTAACCCTGATTAGACGGGTTAGTACCCCCTAGAGTTGTGGACAGGCCAAGAGGGATGTGCCACTGGTTGGCTATTAGGGCGGCCAGCTGGTTATTGACTATGGAGTACCACGCTGGCAGGTAGTCTGAACCCGAGTACGTCCAGGGGTTTTCTAGGGATGTTTAGGATCACCCATGGTTACTTGCTCCCTTGATTGTTTACTTACAGTTATTCTTTACAGCTCATATTGTTACTTGTGTCCTTTTTCACTACTTGCATCATGCATTGCTTGTTTACTTCCTGTTTCACTGGTTTGTTTTCAGCCTGTACTATTTACCTGTTCCTTTTTAGCACAGTCGTAGTATTATCTGTATTTGGTTTTGTTTATAAAAACTGGAAATGGTTTTGAAAGTGATTTATAGTGTGCGTTGGATTTTCAAATGGGGGAGAACATGTTGTTTATTTTAAAAATGTAAAAAAAATCTATTTTTTATAATTGTATTTTCAAACCTGTGTCAACAGATTCCTCGGGAAAGGAAACATTTGGATTCAGTGGTTTACTTTGTCTTACCTACTGGGCATTTTTAATGCTCACGCTTATATTATCATTTCAGTTGCAGGTCTTCCCTTGCTCAGGTCTTCTGTTTTGAGTCGCTCAGTGTTGGAGTGAGGTTGCTCTCTAGTTGGGTGGTGACCTGAGAGGTCACTTGGAGGTACGTGGTCGTGTGGCTTTTATTTCTTTTCCGCTGTTAGTGTTTATTTGTTCTGTTCCATTTACTTTTGTTTGGGCTGAAATCGTTCCCAACGATCAAATTTTAATGCCCGACACTGGTTGCCATCCCGGGGGGATCGGGAACGCCCCTCGGGACTTTCCGCGGACCGGCTCGGGTGACCGGTTCAGGGTCGACCCGGACTGGTTCGTGACAACAACGGAGGTGCGTGGTACCTCAAACACACAAAAACGGGAACAAACGAAGCAACACAAGAGATGTAACGTGGTTCGGCGGGTTTGCCTACATCCACAGGAGAAATGTGGGATCTTCTCTATTCATGTCTCTCCGGATCTCGATGAAGGATTACAAACATACACCACAAGGGAAATGATCCTATTAAATTGATGAACCAAAACCAGGTTGTTCTCCGGTGGTTGGGGTTGGTTCATCGACCCCATATTATTCTCCTCCCGCCGCATGCTGTTTCAATGAAGGCTGATCGTCCACTGTGGTTGGTTGCCACCATGGAAGAAGTTGCAAGCTGCTTCCGACAAAGATGACTCCAAAAAATGAAAGTGGCCCACACAAATCTTCCCCTCACGACCAATTTGGGGTAGAAGCTTGACCTGCTGTCTTCTTGAAAACGTCATCAGTAAATCGAACACGTTTCTTCACGCCAGATGACGTGGTAGTTCCACTATCTTCACACAAGCTCGGGCTGACTGTGGTCCCCATCAAATGATACAACCCTTCAGACTCTTTTCCAGTAAACATCGCTGCATCCCCATGTTTGACTTCCAACACTCCACATGCTATGGAAATCTTGAACCCTTTTGCATGAAGCCTCCTTAATTATACCAGGTTCTGTCTCATCCGTGGAACGAATTTCTCATCATCCAGTTTACAAACTCCTCCATCGGGTGTCTTCAATATCACCATCCGGTCTCCTCGATCCTCGCATGTTGACCCATCACTAAGTCTCATCGAGTCTCGCACCTGCTGAAAAGTATCAAATGTACCTCACGTCGTACATATGGGTTTCGAGCTCCCCGAATCTAGAACCCATCCATATTCCATTGGATTTTGTGCCCACTCGTTCTTCCTATTTAGAAATTGGCATTCCCGCTTCATGTTCCCAAATCTTTTGCAGTAATGACACTGCACTTCTCCCCATTCAACTCGCTCATCTGAGTGCATGCTTCCCGTTGTCACATAGATTTCATTATCTGCTGAAAATCCTGTGATGTTCACATCCTCCTCTTCAACATTCTTCTTCCCAGTAACGTACCATTTGCGGTCTCCACAATCACTTTTATAGTGACACTTCCTCTCGCACCAGAAACAAGTGATTTATCTAGGATCACGCCCCCGGGAGTTTGGCTGCCATTCTTTACCTCTTGACTCCCGATGTCAGCTCCTCCCACGTTGATCATCTCGCATCGTCATGATTTGATCGCCTGAATGCATCAATGGTCTTCGAAATGCTTCCGAATCTTGAAGCGACGCCATCACATCGTCCAACTTCAATGTCTCATTCCCCATGAGAAATTCAGTCACAATCCCATCAAATGAGCTTCGTAAGGATGATAAAAGAAAGAGTGCTTTGTCTTCCTCTCCATCCTTCACACCGAGCCCCAATAATTGTATCAGGATTTTTTTTGAATTCATTAGTGTGATCCAACAAATTTGTTCCCTCGTCCATGCAAAACTGGTACAGTTTATTCTTTAAGAACAACTTTTTGGTCAGTGACTTCACCATATACCGATGATCCAACTTCTTCCAGATCTCCTTTAGTGATGTCTCATCCAAAACCGAGTATTTTACCTCATTCGCCAGATATAGTCGAATTCTGCTGATGAATTTCATCTCGAGCTCCTCCCAATCATCGGCACTGGTTGTCTTAGGATTTTCTCTGATCAACGGTCTGATCATGCCCTACTGCACCAAAAGATCTTTCACCGCGCTTTTCCACAAGCCAAAATTGTTTCGACCGTCGAACATTTTGATCTCAAATCTTGGTAGTGCTCCGCCACCCGTCATCGTTGTCGTCGCAAAATGCGATCACCACCGTCGATGTCCCACCCTTCTTAAACGAGCTAATTGAGTGATAATTTTGAAAAACTAATCATACGGATGCGTCCAGAATGGCTGAAATAGTCGTAAGTGACTCATGGATCGCAGAAATCAGACAACAATTGAACGAGATTTGGTCAAAACACGTTCAACGGTCTAGATTACCCGCTTATGTGGCGCTGACGTGGCACTGCCGTGTCGCTGATGTGGCAGACCAGACTTCTTACCAGAATCACGCAGGAATTGTCGCTGACGGCGTGAACAGATCCATCTTCTCCGGCACGGGGTATTGTTCACCTACGGGTTTGACCAAACATTGACTGAGCTTACCAGGCTTGTTTTAACTCTGTTTTAATTAACGCTTGTGCTGTTGGAATCGTCCTGCTGTCCTGATCACATATCTAGTCTCAGAAACATTTTATGACCACATTCAATTTTCTGGCCACCGGAAAAATCGTCATCGCCTCGCCGGTTCAACTCCGTTCGCTCTGACTAGCCTCTGATACCACTTGTTGGGACGTAGTGGAGGTGCGTTGTACCTCAAACACACAAAACAGAAGCATAACGGAGCAACACAAGATATGTAACATTGTTCGGCGGGATTGCCTACATCCACGGGAGAAACGGGGGATCTTCTCTATTCACGTCTCTCCGGTTCTCAACGGAGGACTACAAACATACACCACAAGGGATTTGATCCCATTAAATAGATGAACAAAAACCAGGTTGTTCTCCTGTGGTTGGGGTTAGTTCATCTACCCCATATTTTTCTCCTCCCACCGCATGCAGCTTTAATGAAGGTTGCTCATCCATTGTGGTTGGTTGCCTCTATGGAAGAAGATGCAAGTTGCTGCCGACAAAGATGACTCCCAAAACTGGGAGTGGCCCCCACACAGCGTCAGAGATAATGGTTAAAGAATCATTCTTCTATCCTACTTTTCTACACACTACACTCGATTCCTAGCAGCAGTAGTTGGCAGAAACTATTGTTCTGAATAATGAGCTAGACCGATGCATTCTATCCTTTTCATCTTCTAGCATATTTAGTGGGAAATCTCACTGGGAGTGCTTGCTTGAGAGGAATAGCTCCGATGCTTGGGAGGAAATTCTATGGTGTGTGTGGATCCTGATTAAACTGAATTTTCATATCTAGCGCTTTTGCAATAGGGCACTGCCGATGGATAATAACTTCCAGATGAAAGGGGTATCGTTAGCTTCTCGGTGCTGGTTCTGTGAAAGACAGAGCAATGAAACCATCTGGCACATGTTCTTGAGAAGTGATGTTGCTACATGAATCTGGTGATATATTCAGGGTTGTATTGGAGTTTATGGTCAAGGGTAGTCTATCGACAATTTCCTTTCATCCCAGTTCCATGTAATGGAGGCTGGCAGTGAGGAGGCCAATGCAAGGAGCATGCACTTCACTGCACTATGTTGGATTATCTAGGTATCCCATAACAGTTCTAGAGAGGGTAGAGTATTCTCCCATGCGCTCATCCGGGTCTGATTCAAATCATTGGTGGATGAATTGGGTGGGCTTCAATCTTATGGGTCCTCATCAAGGTCGCTCGGAATGATCATTCCTAGGACGATGCTTCAGAATGTGGGTTCTATTTCTAACAGGGGCATGTGGTTTTGCTGGAAACCTCGCTCGAGTGGCTTTAAATTGAATGTGGATGGCTCATGTGCTGCTAGGATTATGCATATTGGAGGGCTCGTCAGTGATGGTAGAGGCTCTGTCATTATGGGGTTCAGTGCTTTTTATGGTGCAGGCAATGCCCTTAGCGCAGAAGTGAGGTGCCTTCTCAATGGGTTATAGTTATGCAAGTTTTACAATATCATTCTAAAGAAAGGTGAGACAGATTCTAAAACTTTTGTTGGTCTCCTTCATGGTCATTCTACCCCTCCTTGGGAGTTGGTCTACATTATTCAAAAGGGAAGGAGCGTCCTTGATCCTAGCTTGATTGTTGATTGCACTTTGAGAGAATGTAACTTTGTTGCAGATTCCATAGCTAGTAACAGATCCCTAAGTGAATTTCTTACTTTATTTTTTTTGTACGGGGTATCTTCCACTGAATTGTAAGATCATTGTGAGGGGAGACACCCTATGTCTTCTCTACTTTCACCCACCTTAAATCTTGTTTCACCTATTCTACATTATAATTAAAATTTAACTTGTCATGATAACTTGTTGAAAGATCACCAAACTCTCTAAACCTTCCCACTTATACAATATAACCATAAAAATGCAAATAAGGGGTTATATACCCGAATCCATGGGTATTACAGTTACTTATGTTTTAATGAGAATATATTTCAATTATATTATCCCTATTATTCTTACGGTTGGTCATTGTTAATTATGGAAGGATAACTATCAAAACCATTTCTTTCATTTGTTATGGTATGACTTAATGATGTCTAAGAAATCCATTTATTTTCATGGGTTATTATGTGATGAATGATTTATGTTCTAATGGAACACATTTTTATGGTTTTCATTATGTGATAGGTGGGACCCATATCTCACTTCAATGAATTGGGTAATGAAAAAAGTTCTATGAGGTCAAAAGGGTACATGGGAGGACATCCTAATCTTGAAACCATAGGGTATACAGGAGTTCATCCTAACCTAGGAAAAAAGGGCACATGTGAGGTTATACTATGCCTTCTACAAGATGGTACATGGGAGGTCATCCTAATTCTATAACTAAAAGGTACCCGAGAGGCCATCCCATCCCCGAAGTTGTAACACATGTGATTAGCCCATTCCTAAAAAAATATTAATGTATTTAAAGGACTAATTGACATAATATATTCTATGCTTGTCTGTATACAACAATTTTAATGTCTTTTTACATTATTATACTAACATGGCTCATTTTCGTTAAATTTCTTATGATTCATTCCTTATGATTTTATAATATGTAGTCCATGACATATGTATGTGATCTTTGATATTCATGTTATTATCTTTAAATGTTATTATCATATTTTCGTACCCTTAAGTTCATTTTATGATTATGTATGTTTCATGATTACCCTTACTGAGCTTTCGAGCTCACCCTTTCTTATGTTCCCCTTACTCAAGTTATAAATAATGGTTTTATTATGGAGTACTAAAGGGGAGGATCTTAGTGGGTTATTTTTTAAGATATTTCAAAAAAATAAATGAATGTGTACCGAGTCTCCAAATCCAGTAAACAATTACGGCCCTTGGGCATGTGTTATAGTAATGTGATGAATATTAATCTATAATTATGTAATATCTAGGTTTAAAAATCTTGGGTCATTATACATCAACAATAACGATTTGGTGGGTTTTTTGTGTATCATATGGGAGATGAGGATTTGAAATATTGTGGTGGTCATGGATGGTTTAAGGGGAGCATAAGGTAGATGTTTTTTCACATTCATGATACCCAACAGATCATGTTATGTAATGTGGTTTGTATGATATTTGACGAGGCTGTGGTATCTAGATGACTCATTTTAACACCAAATGAATGACATTTCATGGGAGGGTGGTTAGGGATGCATATTGGAAAAAAAGTGATTTATTGATATATAATTCAATATGTATTGAAGGTATTAGTGGAGTGGATGTTTTATTATTTCTCGTGAGAGAAGAAAAGACGTCAGGAAGCGACATAGGAAGCCTTTGTTAATTTTAGTTTGATACTATTTAACTATAATGGGAACATGGTTTAGTGATCATGCCATGGGGATGATGGGATTGGTTAGTTGTTATTTCTTTGTGATTGTTGTTTACGTAGTTTGTTCCCAGGTGAATTAGTATAATCTTTTCACACGTGCACTTGGGACCTTGTTAATTAACATACTAAAAATAAATTTCATTCTCACCCTCTATATTTAAACTATTTAAAGGATTCTAGGAGAAGTATAGGGATAGAGTTATACATTAATCACATAGGATTAGGAGCTATTATCACTCACTTGATCATGACCATATTTTACTATTTTCATTGAGACTTATATTGGTATTTTTTTGGCGTTGTTGATGAATGGATGGATTTTTTTTGAAATAACATTACATTATGTGAAATAGTTTTATGGTGGTTAATTATCATATATCCCCTCCCACATAAATAACTTATTTTAATGTTATTTTTAATTTATTTTCCATTCATGCGTTGTTTTGGGGGTTTCCAAAGGTTTTATGGAGAATAGGTGAGTTTTCATGAATTGGGCCAAACCATGAGCCCAATTCTAGATTTAAAAATAATTTTTGTTTATTTTATAACCTTTTCATTTTTTAATATTTTTCACTCATTACTACTCCTAAATGTGCTCCCATGATATATTAACACCAAATATAAATTTGTAGCCTTTATAAATCCATAATCATGGGGGATTTGGGTTTTTATTTGAGAATTGGGCCAACCCAAAAGCCCATTTTCTAGTTTTAAATTGTTTCTTTAATTTTTTAATATATTATTCATTATAATGAATTTTTCGGTGATTCCCCCTCCCTCTCGACCCTAAGAAGCCCAGACGCGATCTCATTTCTGTTACCACCTCTTTGGAGCTCTTTTTAATCGCGATTGAGTGTTAAAATTCTTAGGGTTTCTAAAATCGGGCAGATTTGAGGAGGTAAGTTATTTCCATCATAACTCTCTCAATTCATACTCTTTTCCCCCCATTCCTATTTATAAATGATCTAATAATCTTTTTTAGAACTTATCATGAATGGTTGGATGTTTTCAAATTCATATTATGGGGGATTTTGGGTCGTTTTATTCCAGATAGTTTTGAGTAAGTGTTTCCCTCTTCAATTTCTTCATTCTCCTTAGGGTTTCCTCCCTCTTTCATTATGTTCTAAAATTTCTAGAAGTTAGGGTTCGAACATATGGTTTGATTTTGAGTCTTTTTTGCATAAAGATTGCGGTATAGGTCTGGATCTATCATCCTTGTGATGCGGTGGTGGTGCGGTTGATGTTTCACACCAAGTTTTGAGGGATTCGACATTTTCGGTAGCTGGTTCCATATGTAAACAATTATTGATGTGTTAGAATTCTATATTTAGTCATTTTTAATATTATTCATATGTTGGGTGTGGTGTGAAAATGGTATATGATTGATTTGGTTAAATGTTAAATTTTATATTTGCATTTTAACTTGAAGTTGGGTGCTTTAATGTATTACTCGTGGGGTATTATTTGGGTGTATTTTATAACATATATAATTGGTTTACTAAATCCTGTTTGGACTTACAATTATGGTTTGGTAATGTATTAGTGTCATGTGGGCCTAAAACAAGGGGTTTTAAATAGGATTTATGTGTAAAACATTGTTATACTTCTCCAGAGCATTTTATGAAAATGTGTGTTTTCATTTGAATCTTTTGTAGTATTATTCAAGGTGATTTTATAAAACCTGAAAGTGGTTTTATAAATGTCTATATGGATTTTAATTCTGTTTTGTATAGGAATTGGTTTGGTTTTTGGTCTTAAACGGTGGGTTTGAAATGGGGTTTGTGTGCAAGATATATTGACACCACTTGTGTTCTTTTTATGAAAATTGAAAATGTTTTAGTTGGTCAAATAGAGTGGGAAAAGGGTGAATTTGTACTTTTTGGTATGTTTGTTCACCTATTCAGGGATTTTGAAAGGTTAAGTGATGTTTTAATATGTTAAACATTTTTATAATGTTTTTTACATTTCTGAAATGTTTTAATAAATTGTGATGTTAGAGGGAAACTTGTTTGTGGATTGTTTCGTGTAATTTTGACGATAAAATGATTTTGACGGTAAAACGGGTATTATGTAACAAGTGAGTGGGATGTTATAATAGTTTTAATATATTGGAATGGTTTTATAAAATTATTTAATGGATTTGTGGAAGGGTTAAAGAAATGTGAAAAGTGTTGTGGGCTATTTTGGTGTGAGTCGGATTTCAAAATCAATCTGAATGAATAGTGGAATTTTGTTACTTGTGTTGTATACATGTGGGATGTTTGGTGAATTTACGATATGAAAATGATATATTCATGTGAAAAGTATATTCATTTACTTGTTGAACTTGTTTGAGCACAAAGGGAAACCCGAGTATCTAGGTGGGTGGACATGTACTAGTATGCTAGTGAATCCGTGGGGTTTGGCCTTAGTTTCACTTAGCAAGATTGACGATTAAAACTCTAACTAAACTATGATGATGATGATTGGGGACCACTAGGTTATGGGTATGTTCCCTACTAGTGGCTCGTGCACGAGAATGGATATTTGTGACGGTTACTCTCACCAAGATATGAGGTACCTAGGACCCATAGCTAGCTAGTGCCTAGTGGTTATTTCCCATTTCTTGTGCTCACTGGATATTTTGTGCATACCATCAGCATATGGTATGAGAGGCTGGAAAATTCAGTAGCTATGGTATTTATTTTAAAAAAAATTTATTCTTTAAATTATCCCACCTGAAAACTGTTTTCATTTAATGTTGCATCTTTTATAAATTTTAACTAGCATCTCATGTTTTAAAAAACACGCATGCTTTTCATCATTAAATGTTTATCACATGGAATCTATTAGTGGTGGTATAATATTGGGATTTTTCTCACACCCTACTTACACCCTTATGTGTAAGTAGACTTTGTTATTTTTGTTGTTGCAGGTTGGGTGCAGTTTTTAGTTCCGCTGGTTCGGGTTTCTGGTAGGTCCTTGGTGGTGAAGTCTTGTGTAAATGGCTTGAGGGCAGTGCCCCTTGAAACTAGGGTTCTTGGGCTATCCTTATTTGGTTTTGTACCTTTGTAATGGTCTTTAAACATAGTTTTAACTTATGTAATTCAGTTCTGAAATTTTGTAAAAGAAGGTTTTAGTTGAAAAATCCAGATTTGTTTTATTGAGTTTGATTATTGTTTAATATTTATAAAATCGGGTAAATCATTCCCAATTATCATTATACGATACCCGGGAACTTTTTCCAGCCCGTGGGGATCATGAACGCCCTTCGGGCCTTGGCACATGGCAGGTTTGGTGCCGGTTTGATGGCGACCAGATCCGGTTCGTGACAAAAGGGTATCAGAGGAGGTTCTGGTTAACTCTTTGGGTCATGTTATTTAGGGAACAGTCAGGATAGTTTAGAGTTAGGATTTTTGGGTCTTGGTAGTTCAGTTATGGGTAGTGTTCCTGATCACGACACCTCATGACAAGATTCCAGTCGTCAGGGGAAGTCAGGATTTATCTAAGTCCTTTGGTTTTCTCTGTTTGATGATGATCAGGGGAAATGAAAAGAGAGTTGGGTTAATGGTCTCAGTGAGCTCACAGGGCCTGACAAGCCATGTGGAGCCGGGGATATTCCCTAGAACACTCTCCTTGATGGTGAAGTTATTGGAATATGTCCGCCAACCATATTTCCAAGTCACCCACTGAAACTATTTTCCTCTCGCATTGTTTTGTGCTTTAGTTTTGAAATCATGGGACATTTGTTTTAAAGTGACTTGGTTTTAAGAAGCGTAAAGTTTTTTTGAAATTATTTTCAAATAAAGAGGGAATGATTTTGTTTATGAAATGGATGAACTGAATTTTCAGATTTTTTTTTTGAAATGGAAAATGGTGTGCTTACACCACTTTTGAATGCAGGAACTATATTGAAGTTGGTTTTGAAAAGTGTTTCATATAGAGTTTTATAAACAATCAAAGTGTGTTTTAATGGGATAATATGTTTTGAAATTGATGTGAATATCTTTAAAGTGAGTTATTTTCTAAATGGTTGTGACTTTCTGAAAAGTTTTGTAAGATGTGAGTTGGGATTTTGATCTTGTGGTTAGCGGTTTTGAGAAAAAGGGTGTGTTGGTTGACCGTTTTGGTTTTGAAAAGTGGAAATAATTTTTGTTTTAACCTTTGGTATTTTCATGATCAACCACATGCATGGGGTTATATGGGAAGATGGATGGTTGAAGAAATGACTGGATGAGTGTCAGGATGGATATGAGGCGGGTGCCCGGTGTGGAACAGAAACAAGCATGTGTAAGGCCCATGGGGTATCATTGGTGGATGAACTAACCATTGGACCATTTGTTTTCAAAGAAATGTTTTTAAAGAGAAACATGATGACTTGATTAATTGTTTGGGATGGTTTATATTATTTGTTTTTGGAAAATGTTGATGTTGTGGGATGTTTTGAGTCCAAGAACCCCTCTTGTTTGAACTGTGTTTTGGGTTTGGGTTTGGTCAGTAAGTTGTGTTATAGGGACGGTTAGTGGAATATTTTGAAAAATGTTTTAGGATGCCTTTATGATGGTTCCCTTTAAGTGTTTGGATCTGGTTTGTTGTATATCTTGACCAATGGACCATCTTGGTTGGGTACTTGGGTTCAATTGTTAGATAAGGTACACCCCCATTAAAGGTTAGTGCACAACTGAAGTGAAACCAGGATTGTTTCGCAGTTTGAAGACCCTCCAGTTGATCAATAGAAGGAATCTTTTTCTTGATATTTTTAGATTGAGTCTACACCCATTCCTTCCTTTGATTTTTAGATCCTCTTGTAATGGGAGAGTGCTCATGTAAGGTTTAAAGAGACCTTAGTTTCATATGTTTCATGATTCGTCGAAGGTGGATGTGGTCTAGGTTTGTTAGTGTGGATGAGTGTCTCAATGGTGTCTAAGAGGGAATTTGGGTTATTCAAAGTTTCTTTGAAGCATGAGTTCATGTTAAACCATCAGTGTGGGAAATATGGTCACGATAGGATATTGTGGCCACTTTCAAGAATTGTGTGTTTTTTGGGGATGTTGTATAAAGTCCCTCTCCATGCATTGTTTATATCAGTCGCAATGGTCATGTTTGGTGATGCCTTATGATGTCATATGCTCGATTGACCGTATAGGTGAAAGAAGTGAAATCCTATGAAAGTCCCTGTTATGTTGGGAGAATGTATCCCTTGGAAAAATTCAAAATCATCCATTTTAGAGGAATGTGAGTGTAGGTGTTCTTTACTTCTGCTGTTTCTCACCTGAAGAAAAAAGGTGTGATGTGTGTGCATCTTTTTAGCCCTTGTTTCAGTGAAATATCGGGATAGGGTAAAGTGAGTTTGGAATGTGTTATGTCTGGAAAACTTATCTGGGATTGCGGTGTAGTTTTTGGTGGCACCAGAAGATGAATTCTCTTTTAGTGGGTTTCCAAAGACTAACTGTGAGGCCGAATATTATTCAATCATTTGAGCTCCAGCCATAGGTCTCGGAGAGAAGCTGGCTCGTAGTCAAGAGAAATCACCGGGTCATTTAAACCCTTGTACAAATTCCTATACTAAATATGAATGATAGGAAGAGTTTAAACCTCTGGTATCATCATCATTCTTCTATTGTTCACGTTTGGTGGAAATAGGTGGAGGGCCTTGTACCCATGTCATTTCCCAATGTCATTCCCTCCCCCTTTGGTTTCCATTGAGTCTTTGGAGAATGGTTGTAAATTTGGATAGAAAGGCTGAGCACATGGTTTGTGAATGATTAAGAGTGAAAGTGTGCACGGAATCCATGTGGGAAGATTGATCATCACAGTTAGTTCACGGTTTCACAAACTGTGCGGACTAACCATGTGACCTTCCCAAACCATGAAATTTTTGGGTTTTTCTATCCCGACCCATGCTGGTCGGTTAAGATGGATGGTTCTTATGGTGGGGAGAACCACTATGATTCTTATGTATGTTACTTCAGAAATTTTTAATGGAATTCTACCCTATGTACTATGGAGTCCGTTCAGGCCTCCCCCTATTAGCGTCCTGATTCTGTCTCGGGAAAAAAAATTATTGGTTGTCTCTTATGGTGGGGAGCATATTAGTGTCCCCCCATACAAGTAACTTAGATTTATCCATGGTCTTGGCTTGATGTGGATAGTCTCGTTCGGATATATCTAGCTACCAACATCTTTCTTGAGTAAACACTGGGACTAGAGAGCGCCCAATGGTTTAGTTGAAGTAAGATAAGTGTAACCTTGTTCAAAGTTGTTGTTTGTTTGGGTGAATTGCTTGAGTCTTGTCCAGATAGTGCTTGAGGAATTTTCTTTTGGGATAAAGTATGAATGTGATTGATCCTTTCAGGAATGTGGTGTATGTTTTTGTTGTGAGAGTAATCATTCCTTAATTGATCACTGGAGGTGTTTTGGCCTTTGGGGGTGAAACCTGGCCAGGGAGTACCTATTGGTTTCTCAGTGGGGTTTGGTTGTTGATTTGACCTTGTTGTGACTTTCTGGGGCGGAAATTTTTCAAGGTGGGGAGAATTTTCACAGAAATAAATTATTTTAAAGTTATTTTTAATTTATTTTCCATTCATGCTTTATTTTGGGGGTTTCCAAAGGTTTTATGTAGAATAGGTGAGTTTTCATGAATTGGGCCAAACCGTGAGCCCAATTCCAGATTTAAAAATACATTTTGATTCTATTATAACCTTTTCATTTTTTAATATTCTTCACCTATTAAAACTCCTAAATGTCCTCCCCTGATATATTAACCCCACATATAAATTTGGTGCCTTTATAAATCCATAATCATGTGGGGTTTGGGTTTTTATTTGAGAATTGGGCCAACCCAAAATCCCATTTTCCTGTTTTAAATTTGTTTATAAATTTTTTAATATCCTATTAATTATAATTAATTTTTCGGTGATTCCCCCTCCCTCTCAACCCTAAGAAGCCCAGGCGTGATCCCATTGCCTTTACCCCCTCTTTGGAGCTCGTTTTCATCGCTATTGAGTACTAAAATTCTTAGGGTTTCTAAAATCGGGCGGATTTGAGGAGGTATGTTATTTCCATCATAACTCTCTTAATTCATACACTTTTCCCCCCATTCCATTTCCTACATGATCTCATAATACTTTTTAGAACATCTCTTGAATGGTTGGATTTTTTCAAATTCATATTCTGGTGGATTTTGGGTCGTTTTATTCAAGATTGTTTTGAGTAAGTGTTTCTCTCTTCAATTTCATCATTCTCATTAAGGTTTCCTCCCTCTTTCATTATGTTCTAAAATGTACATAAGTTAGGGTTTGATCATATGGTTTGATTTGGTATATTTTTTGTTAAATATTGTGGTCAAGGGCTGGATTTATCATCCTTGTGATGCGGCGGTGGTGCAGTTGATGTTTCGCACCATGTTTTAAGGGATTCGACACTTTCGGTAGGTGGTTCAATGTGTAAAAAATTATTATGAGTTAGCTTTCTATATTTAGTCATTTTTCATATTCTTAATATGTTGTGTGTGGCGATAAAATGGTTTATGATTGATTTGGTTAAGTGTTCAATTTTATATTTGCATTTTAACTTGAAATTGGGTGTTTTAATGTGTTACTCGTGGGGTATTATTTGGGTGTATTGTATAACATATGGAATTGGTTTAATAAATCTTGTTTAGACTTCAAATTCTGGTTTAGTAATGTATTAGTGTCATGTGGGCCTAAAAATAGGGTTTTTTAATAGGTTTTATGTGTAAAACATTGTTATACTTCTTGAGAGCATTTTATGAAAATGTGTGTTTTCATTTGAATCTTTTGTAGTATTATTAAAGGTGATTTTATTAAACTTGAAAGTGGTTTTAACAATGTCTCTAGGTATTTCAATTCTATTTTGGATAGGAATTGATTTGGTTTTTAGTCTTAAATGGTGGTTTTGAAATAGGTTTTGTGTGCAAGATATATTAACACCACATGTGTTCTTTTTATGAAAATTGAAAATGTTTTAGTTGGTCAAACAAAGTGGGAAAAGGGTGGATTTGTACTGTTTGGTATGTGTGTCCACCTATTAAGGGGTTTTGAATGGTGAAGTGAGGTTTTAATATGTAAAACATTTTTATAATGTTTTGTAAATTTCTGAAATATTTTAATAAATTGTGATGTTGGAGCGAAACTTGTTTGTGGGTTGTTTCGTGTAAGTTTGATGATAGAATGATTTTAAAGGTAAAAAGGGTATTATGTAAAAATTTATATGGTTTTTATGAGAGTTTTAATATATTGGAATGGTTTTATAAAATTGGTTAATGGATTTGTGGAAGTGTTAAAGAAATGTGAAAAGTGTTGTGGGCTATTTTGGTGTGAGTTGGAGTTCAAAATCAATCTGAATGAAAAGTGGAATTTTGTTACCTGTGTTGTATACATGTGGGATGTTTGGTGAATTTATGATATGGAAATGATATTTTCATGTGAAATGTATATTCATTGACTTGTTGAACTTGTTTCAGCACAAAGGGAATACTCGGGTATCCTGGTGGGTGGACATGTACTAGTATGCTAGTGAATCCGTGGGGTTTGGCCTCAGTTTCACTTAGCAAGATTGACGCTTACCACTCTAACTAAACTATGATGATGATTATTGGGGTCCACTAGGTTATGGGTATGTTCCCTAATAGTATATCGTGCACGAGAACATATATTTGTGATTGTTACTCTCACCGAGATATGAGGTACCTGTGACCCACAGCTAGCTAGTGCCCAGGGATTATTTCCCATTGCTTGTGATAACTGGATATTTTGTGCATACCGTCAGCATACGGTATTAGAGGATGAAAAATTAAGTATCTATGGTATTTATTTTTAAAAAAATTATTCTTTAAATTATCCCACCAAAACACTATTTTTATTTAATGTTGCATCTTTTAGAAATTTTAACTAGCATCTCATGTTTTTGAAAACTTGCATGTTGTTCATCATTAAATGTTTATCACATGGAATATATTAGTGGTGGTATACTATTGGGCTTTTTCTCACACCCTAATTACACCCTTGTGTGTAAGTAGACTTTGTTATTTTTGTTGTCGCAGGTTGGGTACAGTTTTTAGTTCCAGTGGTTCAGGTTTCTGGCAGGTCCTTGGTGGTGAAGTCTTGTGGAGATGGCTTGAGGGCGGTGCCCCATGCCATGAGGGTTCGTGGGATATATTTATTTGGTTTTTTACATTTGTAATTTTCTTTAAACATAGTTTTAAATTGGGTAATTCAGTTCTGAAATTTTTTAAAAGACAGTTTTAGTTGAAAAATCATGATTTGTTTTATTGAGTTTGTTTGTTGTTTAATATTTATAAAATCGGGTAAATCATTCCCAATTATCATTATATGATACCCATGCACTTTTTCCAGCCTGTGGGGATCAGGAACACCCTTAGAGCCTTGGAACAGGCCAGGTTTGGTGCCAGTTTGAGGGCGACCAGATCCGGTTCGTGACATCCCCATCATGTATTACATAGAGGTTATTTCATCCCTTATGTGACATTATTAAACTATATGTTCTAGCCGTCATATTGTGGCCTACTCTAGGTGGGACATGATGGTCACTCTCTATATTATATCATGACTGACCTTGGAGGTTACCTTTAGAGGTAGGGATTGTGAATGATAAACTCAACACCAATCCTACACTATCCCAAAAAAATGATTTCCCAAAAAAGGGTATCCCAATGATCAAAACACAATTTGGTACCTAAGTATAAGGGTTATCCATACTCGATATACCATATAAAAGATAATCCTCAAGTACCTATTTTTTTGGAAATCTACTCAGTTGAATGATAGAGGTCTTGACTGATGTTTGATTTGAAAGGAATTTAACTCTTTGAAATTTATAAATGTGATTTAATCTCACTATGTTATCTCTTATATTTACATTTAATGTAATTATGATTATATTGATTTAGTTTGTAATCATATACCATTAATAAAATTAATATATTCAAATAATAATAATGGGTAATACATTATATATCTCAATATTTTTTAATTACGAAATATTTAAATCCACATCTATTCATACATATCCAATTTCAACTCATGTATAATGTATAAAAAACGTAGTATCTTCAATTAATAGAGTTAAACGAAATAAATAATCCCTATTAAAATAAGATTCCTTCAATAGATATCTAACCTCAACATTTCTATACAATGAATAATCCTTTATGGAAGAGAACAGTACAACCTAAAGTTCATATTTCGAAAGATACTTTACAAGAGAAATATTTCAATATCATCAAAATTCTAAATATGAATTTTTTAAAGTTAAAATTAATTTTTTAAATCATTATTATAACACATTAAAATAAAATTCATGGTGGAAAAAGAACTAAACCATTATCATAAATAACATATATGTTTATTTATGAATTTATGAAAATTTATAGTTGTTTCTAGACACATAAAAAAGTATAACCATCATTATAATATGAAAATTATATCTATGAATAAAGTATTAAATATAATAAATGAATGAATAAATAATATATTTCTAAATAAGATAAATATTTTATTAATTATTACCCAACTCATTTATCTACATATTTATAGGATGTAATATGTAACAAATTAATATTTTTTTAAATGAATACTCTGTTCGATATTATATTCAACACGAAATAATGATTTTAAATGTAACAAGAGATATTGTCATATATATATGACCATTTTAAACTTTCAATTAAACAATGGGGTATAAATAAGATTAAACACATTAATATATATATATATATATATATATATGAATGGCATACTTGGTAATTTTTTTATTAAATCCATTTAAATATTCTACAATTTTTTTAATAAAAATATTTTACAATTCAAAATAAATTTTCTTCCTAAATGATATCATTAATTATTATATGAAAATAATATAAATATTTTATTATTATTTTATATTTTTTTAAAAAATATAAGTAATTTTTGAAATCATTATATAAAAATTAGCTTGTCCTTAAAATCCCTATTTTTATGAATAGATTTATTATTAATTGGATAGTGAGAAGTTGTTATTTTTCAAATACAATCATTTCATTTTATTAAATATAGAAATATATAATTTCGATTATATTTCTATTTTTTAAATTATGTGATATATGATTCATTTGATATAAAATAATTAATTTTAATGATTTTAATAATATTTAATTTTTAAGGTAAATTGAAATTCATTAAAAAATTATTTTCTTCTATATATTTGAATTACAATTAATTTCAACCACTTATTTAAAATGAATCATAATATTGGTTGCCATATTTAGAATCGAGAGGTTATAATATTGTATGGTTTTCCATTAAATTTTTATTCATTATTTATAGAATCATTAGTAATGTTTATGACAACGATAAAGGTAGAATTGTGTATTTAAGGATAAAAATAATGTGATCATGCATGAAAAAAAATTATTTTTATTTATTTTTTCAAGGAAATTTTCCATAAGGATCCAAAATTCAAATAAATTGTATTATTTATCAATTAAACTTTTTTAATTCCAGTAATATCGTTTTATTTTATAAGAAGTCCACAACAAAACTCCCTTAATTTTCCCTTATTTTATTTGGTAAAATATGTTTAAGAATATGTTATTAATGAATATAATTGTCCATTTCAAACACAATTAATTTATTTTTATCATGTTAATTTATTCTTAATTATTATTGATAAAATAATTTTTCTTCAATTATTTTTATTACCAACATTGTATTTATTCAATTAATATAAAATTTGATAAATGATTTCAAAAATATTAAAAGTAAAAAAATTTGGATGGATTATTGTGTCCCATGAAGTTAATGATGAATATAAAATATTCATGATGTTTGGAAGTAATTTATTATAATTGTATCATTTTCATGATTTCATAAATGTATATTTAAAGGAATATTTTAAAATATTACATTAATTATATTTAGTGAAGATAATATGTTTTTGTGTTGTTAAAAAATAATAAAAATAATAAACATGGACATGGGAAAAAAATATATTGTCTAAAATTTCATCCATTGGACATTTATATTCCAATTTCCCTTTTATGGAAACATTCTAGACCAATAATTTTTATAAAATATTTTTATGTGGTAATTTTCAAAAGGATTAACTAGGGGTTAAAACTAATACATAACCATGAAAGCCTAAACAAAACATATCCAAATTTGATTGGATTATATGATTAAGACATTTCCACATATTATATTTTAATTATATCAATTTAATTCATTTTTCCCTGATAATTAATTTATGTTAATGTAATAATGTATGAAATTTCAAGAATGTCCCTCCCCCAACTTATAAATGGGAACATTCATTCCACTTTTCTACACATGACAATAATATATCATTGGATAAATTAATCTGAAAATATATTCATAAGATGTCTTCCCAAAATTTATAGGTCTTATTTTGAGGTGAATATCAACCTTAGAGGGATTATGGATTAATGTAAATGATGTTTCTCATTGAAGTGGAATATAATTTTACCAAACATTTTTGATTTATTTATATGTATAACTCTATAAAACAATTATCAATTGTTGGTGAAATAAAAAAAATATCCATATTTAGATATTTTTTATGTAAATGTAATACCCATTATCCTTATCCCCTTCTAAAATAAATGAAAAACAAACTATGGTGCTTCTGTACGTTGCACTACCGGCTCACAAACTGATGTAATTGTTTTCCCTTAGTTAAATATCAAATATGAAAATAATTATGGATTTATTTTTAATATATGCTATTCATGGAATATTTATCATTATTAAATCATACATATCATATATTTATTTATTTTCTATCCATTAATTTATTATATTTATGTTTTTTATATATCTGTGGGCTACCACCTCGATGAAGTCGTGTGATTTTTTACACCACTTCATACCATGGAATATATATTTTAGTTTTTTTTAATAAACAATGTGGTATTTATGGTATAATTATCATTATGTAGTGTTTAAATAGTAAAAACATTATTTTCATCATGATCAATGGTAAATGGTAATATCAATCATGCGTATCTAGTTCATATTGTCTCCAATATTGTAATGTAGTAATTTTTTCATAACCATCATTAATTGATGGATATTAATATATAAATTATTTGTAAATTGATAATTAGTAGAAGTTTTTAATTTTTTATTGTTGTTAATAATTAATTATTAGACCATATTCATTATACTAAATTTGTATTGGACATATTATTTGAATACTATCAAAACAGGTGGGGTGAAATTAATTTATTTCGTAATTTAATTTAACATGTAATTAATTGAAATAAAAGGAATAAAAAATTAAAATGTTCCAAATAAAGTGAGTAATTATATTAACTATATTTTTCATCAAGAAAATTCATGTATGTAATGAGTCAGACATGTGGTGAGGGGTTTCTAAAATGATTTTACATTCATTGGGTTATACTTATAACTCATTGAAAATGTAATTCCCAGAAAATTTGTAAAATTACTTATGATTTTCTTATGTTTTATTTAAATATTTTAATATATTTAAATTTATTACAAAAAATAACATAATATACAAACTCTCATTTTAATGATATGATCTTTGTAATAAATTTCATATGAATTTCCCAACAATTGATTCATATTTGGTATTATTCACATAATTACATATTTTTTTGGGTATATTATATTGTTGATTTATTTACCATGAATAATCTTCTATTCATGTTTTTTGATATTTCAATTCAATATTAAATTTTAATGGAATTATAGTTTGAATATTATCAATGAAATAAGAAATTATTTTATAATGTAAATTTGGTGATTTATCTTATATTAATTAATGCAATATTTCAATCCATCTATTCTATTTTTATCAACATATAAAAGTAGTTTCCATGTTTTCTTTCAAATATTTATCTCTTTTGATATTATATCATGCAATTTCATATTTAAAAGAAATGAAAATGTTTTGTTTTTTTATCATGTTTATTTTTTTCAAAGTCCATAATTTAAAAAAATTGATTCAAATAACTCCCTATTTATTAGTAAAATTATTTTTATGGACATTTTATGTTATATTTGGCTATATAAGTAGTTTGGAAGGTTTTTTTTGAATTTTCTTCTATATGAGTTTTTTTGACATTATTTAAAAAAGATAGAAGTTATATTTTTCAAAACATATGACCTTAACATTTTTTTCTTTCATAAATGAATTAAACCTTATATATTATTATAAATGATTTAAAATATATTTCAAATAATATAAATTATTGAAAAATCATTTTAATAATTTTCTTCAATTTTCATCTATTTTGTAAAAGAAAATATTTTAATACAAAAACTATTTTTTTATTAAACGATTGCAATCATTTACCTCTTAACTATTTTTTGGTTGTTTACATTTTATTTAAATACTTACATTATTTTTATAACTATAAATTAGAAAATACATTTCCTCTAAGTATCCATATTATTTGAATCATTGATATGATTGTTCTCTAAATTGTATTCCATTTTAATATTGAATGTTTTATGATGAAAATTAATTGACAGATTGGAAAATTTTAATTTTACTTATTATTTACTCAATAAAGATATTTGATGATAAGTAACATTGATTTTTAAATAAAATGATCATTGAATATAGGTTAAAGGAATCAGACTTGTACAGACCGATGGGGCCACTTATTATATAACCCCTCGATGTAGCAACATGACTTATAATCAAAACATATTTTAAAACCTTATTAAATGGGTTTCAAGTGTATACACACTCACTATATTAAGGGTTCTTCATATAATGTCTTTAAGATAGAGATATAATGATGAATGATATCATGAAATCCAATATTTACGTATTTCCGTCATTGACAATTTAGTTGTTATTATCCATGATATTATTTCATTAGATTTTATCCATGGGTGAATTAAACTGTTAAAATATTTATTTAATTGAATTTGAATTGATTTACCGACCATTATATATGGATTATTATTTTATTTACTCATAATAGATATTATTTTACTTAGTTATTAATGAGAACTTGATCTCACCCTAAGATATTTTTTCTTGTCCCCATGATAAGAAGAAGAAATCATTGAATGAGTTTCATGGATTCTGATTTTTTTGTAACAACCCACTCCCTTTAAAATTCCACTCTTGAGTTAGTAATGATATAAGAGAGATAATGAACCATGATTCCCTCCTCATTTTATCCCTAGGGTGGTGACTACCACCAATGGTATATATATATTCCCACAATGATGGGAGGAATTTTCATTTTTATTTGAAAACAAGACTGGGAGAAAAGATGGTTCATCCCAAATCAACTCCAAGACACTCACACACACACACACAAACAAACACACATATAAGAAAACTATAATCAAGACCACATTCATGTATAAATAAAACGAATACAAACAAAAAATTCTCTAAGGAAAATACCAAAATTAAAAGCTATAAAGAAACACAAAACTGTCCAAAGTCTAATCTACTAATGCCCAACCCAGTCCCTGTAATACTCCTGGAAAAATGAAAATATTATTAAATACATAGGGTGAGAATAATAGTATACTCATTATAAAATACCAAGGACTCTCATGCACATGTGAGAGAAGAATACTAATGCTCCCATAAGAAAATTGCAGATCTAACAACACCTAACAATGTATACTAACCATCCCAATCTCCCCAAGGAAATCTCACCAAGTAAAGATGGTAAAATGTAGTAATATAGTAAGCGGATAGATGATAGGGTACCCCACACCAATTTCCCAATTATTATTAAATTTCACACTCTAACATAAGATGTCATAGTGTTGTAACCTCTTCCTAATATACAACATAAATCCCCCCCCCCCAACACACATGGGCCTCACAACATATCTGTCTCGCACACACATGGGCCTCACAACCACATCACATCCCTCCTGCACACACCTAGGCCACTAGAAAAACAATATTTGTTTTAGAAAAATAGTTGAAAAAAAATCACAGCTCATCTCAAAGACACTTGGGAAACTAACCACATCACACAACATCAGGATGACACTGGGAAAAAAAGCAATCGGACACACCAAGGACTCAAAACCATAACCTACCTAAAGAATCATGGGATAACATCTCCTGGAAAAGGTAGGAGGGAATAAAATGTATCCAACCATCCATCCTTCCACTCATATGTTTGGGAAATACACCCTCCCCCATGAAAATGGTGGTGTTCGACACATAATTCTCAACTATGGTGGGGTAAGTATAGAAATCAGAAATAAAATACAAGTTATATATATATATGATACCATGAACTTTAGACCAACAAATGGATTCAAAAAAGAAAGACAAACTCAAGAATAAAATTTCTACAACCTCTTAAATGTACAAAAACACAAAATTTGCTTTAGAATGTGAATAGCATAATTAAATAATGTCGGTTCATTCTTATTTATCATTTAAATAAATTCATGTTTTCATATTTATTATTTCCAATCTATTAGAAATACTTGCCCAAAAATTTCATAATCTATAAAAAAATGAATTTATTCATCCCCATTCCACCCAGGAAATTAACAATCACAGCACACAACAACCCACATAAAAAAATTCACACAAATGAAGAAGATCATTAGTAAGGTAACCCACATCACATTCCTATCCATTTAACACCAACTCCAACCACTTACATCATCATTATTCAAATCCATTATTCCCAATACATCCTCTAAATAGAGAAAAACACCAACTCATAATTTCACCTTTCCTTGGGGCATCGTTACACCACAAAAGTTCATACATTCCATCATCAATAAATCTATCCACCTTATATTCCATCACACCACCCAAACCATCCCACAATTAACTTCCATGATCACAATGACACTAAAAAACATTCCACAACAACGCCACACATGGAACACCACCACACCAACCAAGGAAAAACATATTTAGTTTTAACAAGGCATTCATAACAAAATTTCCCCTTGTAAATTCTTGGGTTATCACAGAAATAGTTTTCTCCAAGGGAATCCATTTATTAGGCATGTATACGTGGATATAAGATTTCATAATATCCATCAAACCTAAGAAAGTAGCGTTAATCGCATTTAGTGTGCAAACAAATACCACTAATGACCATGATTTTATGTAGGCCTATAGTTTATACAATTAAAAACATTGATCCAAACATCATAAAAATAGTAAGATCATAAACCACATTCCTCATCCCATATTTATTGATTAAAAATTATTCAATTATCTTTATTAAATTCTTATCCATCCATATTGAACGAAGATACATACATATACCCCTATCACATGATCTACAGCTAATAAAGACAAAAGAAAACCTACACCATGAATCGGATGATTTGCACCTCTTCCTTGTGCCAAACATCGGTTGTACAAGTAGTTGGAAGAAGACTCTAGGTAAATGTGATCCAAAAGGTACATCAAAATGTAACACTCCATGGGTTGGGGACTCCACTTCTTAAGAATAAAGAGAAAACTCACATGGGATAAAGGGTCTCAACTTCAGAGAGTCCAAATCCTATATCGATAGAACAAACAGGTTCAAAAGTCGTTAATGACATATCATGATCAAGACCACATGTATTTACTATATTAATGCCTCATGAGAGTTTGGAATTTAAGGATATAATTTATACACTTAAAGAAAAAATTATGATTTTCTTAAATATGGTTTTAAATTCATTTTACATCAAATGAAACATTAAAGGGGATAAACTTGAAAAACTGGAAATACTAGAAATTTGAGAAACTGTGGAAATGAATTACCATTTGGTGACTCACTGTTGCTTTTCACCATTAGGTGTGCCATCGATGGTTGATTCACCATTCAATGAGCTACTGGTGGACAAGTAACTATTGGGAAACTCACATTTGGATGAGTCACCATTGGCGATGTAGAGACACGAATCTTGATGTACATGGACATTACATTACTTTTTTGGAATACTTAATATATAACAAAAAACCAAAACTTATGGATCGTAATAGTTTAGGGTCTTTGGAAACTTGGAATATAAACTTCTAATCATGTTGAAAGATCTTCAACAACTCCCATAACGATCTTACCCTTTTTGTTTCCTTACCTAAAACCTTTCTTTATTTCATGGGGAAAATAAAACATAAAAAAGGTGAGCTCAAATGCTCAGTAAGGGAAAACATAGATAACATAAAACAATCCATAAACATTTGAAATCAAAAACTTGAACATGAAATCTAAACATCAAAATCTTGAGCAAAGACATAAATCGTGGAAGTATGTAAGGCATATACCATAATGGAACATCAACCATGATAAAATATAATGGGGATAAAACATGTAATTGTGGAAACCATTTATCAAATGTTATGATTTCCATAGTATCCAAGACATTGCTGCCAAGACCATCTTAGTGGACAAAGTCCCATTCTGAATTGAGTTCACTCCTCGTTTCAGTCCTGTAACACTGAACTGGATTAACATACCATTCCAGCCATGTCTATCACATGAGATATAAAATCTTTATCCAATGCATTGGAGGGAGATATAGGTCCCACCCATCTCATAATGAAATCATTCTTACTTGTGCCACAAAATAAACTTAAAACATTCATAATAACCCAAATAATAAAATGATTTTCATAAACATCATCCCATCATCTCATAATCCATATAAAAAAATGGACATTTAATCATAAGAAAAGTGAAACCATGTAAATAATAGTGTAATTAATCTTGAAAAATACACATATGAAATAATGTCATCTTATATGGAAAATGGTTTTGATAAAACATTTGCAATGAATTCTTGAGGAAAATATCCTTTCTTCTTCAAAATCATTTTATTTTCACAAATTCCATGAAATTTTAAAATAAAAGTATTTTTTTGAAAATAGTCACAAAATCTTGTAGATTAAGCTTCATAAAAATGAGGCGTTATGAAACCATAAAAACCCTTTCACACCGTATAAGTTAAAAATAACATTCTTCTCGTACTTTTGTCGGAAAAGTCAAAAAGTACCTCGTATGGTAAAAAAGATTCATTACATACCATGTAGTAAAAGTAAAAAATGGTTAAAAAGGACTCTAAACATACATGAAACCATTTTTTTGAAACATGTACATGGATGATAATAATAACCCCAGTAAATACTTACGAATAATCAATCTCGGATAAAAATGAGATTGGAAAGGTTATCTCTTACCTTAGGTATGATATGATTCGTATGGATCCGAAAATCCTGTATAACGATTTGAATAATGTCATTGAATTATTACATAATCATATTCATTGTTATGATATCATATATGTTTCACTTATGACTTTATATTACTCGTTCTTTTGAAAATTCCATGTTAAAGCAGCGTTTTGGGTAAAATCATTTCATTTATCGTATGTGTTTCGACTTGTCGTTCCAGATATTATTACTTATTTCCTGATTTACATAATTCCATAATGTAAAACATGATTTATATATAATATATATTGATCATATACTTATATATTATAGATTTATAAACGGAATGAAATACACCGTTCATGGGGACGGTAGGCTGTACGTACACATGAACGCTGTTTTCGTTTCCTTATTAAATTGAATGAAACTAAATAGATGAAATACATATATATATACATAAATCCAGTAGAATTATTATTTCATATATTTCATTATTATTCCTTATATAAACTTTATGATCATTCCTGTATGGTTAACATGGGGAATGAATCTCATCGCGTCGCGGAGACTGTAGTCCGTACGTATGCACGAGCGATGATATCATTCCCATAATAATTGAATAGAATTGGAGTGGATGGTATAATATATCAGAATCAGTATGATGTTATAATAACCATTTATATTTATTCTTTACACCATTATACCCATCCATGTAAGGTGTTGGTGGAAAAAAAGATTACACCACGGCGTGGAGACGATATTCTGTACGTACACATCCGCGGTGATTTTGTCTTCCGTAGGATGGATAGAAGGTTAAAGAGGGTTGTTTAATATTTATAATAACATATCAGTATATGAGGGATATTTATTTTATTACTTTGTAATTAAACAACTAAAGAAGAGAGAGTAGAAGAAGAATGGAACTTGAAGAAAACGGTAGAAGGTATTACCTCTTTCTCAAAGTGCCTCCTTTAAACTTTCCCTTTGGTCTTTTGAGAAGACCAGTTCCTCTAGTAGGTTTCTATGGAAGTGGTGAAGTGAAATTTCCGGGTTTTGGCTGAGCTTGAAGGCTCAAATTGGTGTGAGGAGGAGAGGGAGGAGGTTCCCTTTTATAAGGGAGGAGAGGGGCACCTTTGGAAATATAAGAAATATTCGTTTATATTAAATCCCAACCCCACTTAAAAACTTCCAAAATGACTCATATCAGAAGATTAGATGAGATAGGGTTGTAATATCATCAACCAATAAAATTTAGACAAGTTAGGAATTTATTTTAAACATTATCAACTTGATTTATCCTTATTTATCAATTTAATTTTATTTGTGGTAATAATATTCTAAATTTTAAATTGTTATAAATAATTACATATGTGTTGTTAATTTTACATAATTTGACAATTTAAGACATTTTAGACCATATAACTTTAAATTTATAATTTTTAAATATTTTTTGATTTTTAAACAATTTTATAATATGTTATTTTTATAAAATAACAATAGTGTCAATTTTGACATTATTAATTTATTTGAATTTAAATAAACAATATACAAGAGGTATGTTCAAAATAAAAGATTTAATAGATTCATAACATGTCATATTTATCTAGAAAATTAGTGGAACATATTAAATTGTTCATATGATATTTATTTTAATATTTTTAATACCATTTATTTGATATTTATCTTAATAAAATAATTTCAACATCACTATTATATCACCTTTAATGATAATTATTTAATCCTTAAAAATTATAAATAAATTCATATGATGTAGATAATTTTATTATATTTCTTGAGAATATTTATATACGATGTTTAATGAATTTTATCACTAAACTAAAATTATTATACTTATAATATTTAAGAAAGCGACATGTTATCACTTTCTTTGGTTTTAATAATAATTAAATTATTTTCATGGACAAAAGACCATTAAATGAATCTAATACGACCCTTAGGTGATATGGGTCTAATTTTAGTCATCAATTAGAATTTTTAAGGTGTTAGGGTAATTTTATAATCTTAAATTTACCCTTAATTACCCGATTTACCTTTAACTATGGTAAATAAAATTTACCGTAGTTACGATTCATAATGCCCAAAAATAAAAAGAAGCTTATTAACATAATTTTTACTCACTGATTCCAAATATGTAATCCATTTTTCCAAATTCAATACACAAAAGTTTCAAAAATTAAATTAAAATTAATCTCGTTGTCGAAAGAAAATGGCTTTTTAGTTTAAACATTGCAAAAGATTGAATTGATTTAACCTACGAATTCAAGGTAAAATCAATGATAATGACATAAAGTATAATAAATGGTAAAAATATATTATATTTATATATTAAAACCATTCAATATTATAATTTAACCATATAAATCATTACGATGAAAAAAGTTGATTTTAATTAAAATATAGCGTGTTTTTACTATTCATTAAAATATGAAAGTTATCAGAAAAATATCAAAACTTTATCCATTGTAAATTTTTATATCCTGATTCAAAAGAAGAAGTTTATTTTGTAAAATTGAACTTATAAACATGTCAAAACTAGATTTAATGTGGGTGCGCCATCAAAAGGCAACAAAACTGCATTTTTTTGAAAAATACTTATTTTACCCGAAAAATTTATTTTGTTCACATAAAATGTATTAGAAAATTTATAAGATGATTAATAATGTTATAAAATTAAAAATTTAGTAAATAATATTCATAATAGCTATTCCATAATAATATTATAACAATATATTGTCGTTTAGTGAAACCTGGTATTGCGTACAACACACGCTATCGAGGAAGGTCGTGATTGCATGTAATGCAAGCCAAGTCAGGGTTGCATGTTGTGCAAGACTCCTTTGTTGTTTCGTTATAACAGAATCCAACCATTTTTCATTTATACATTGAATATATATATATATATATACACTCAATGTTGCGTAGAATGACTATTATCAAACGAACTTGAAATTGTGTGTAACAGAATCTAAGAATAGTGTTGCCTATACTGCAAGCTAATACAGTGTTGCGTATAGCACAAGATAATCTTATTTTAGCATAAAAAACATGACAAAAAATAAATTAAAAAGAATACGTATCATAAAATATCAGGTTGTTACATTCTACCCCCCTTAAAATGAATTTCACCCTCGAAATTCGTCGGGGTTATACATGGTTTTCTACTTGAAAGTTTCTTTAATTGAAACTCACATCGTAAAATGAAATACCAAAACATAACTTTAAAAACTAAAGTATGAAATTTAATGGTTACCCAAATTAACTAATCACTGGGTTTCCACATAGGAGAACATAGGTGAAAATATGGATATGGAAGAAAATATAACCATCATGTTCTGATGGAGAGTGGTAGAGAGCATGACTATGAAAAAGCCAACAGTCACAAAACCATAGATTGGTGATGATCTAAGGTACCATCTAATTCATCGGATATAAAGGCACTAGGACAACATTTTTGGTTTTCAATATCATTTCCCTAAACTTGATGAATTAAAAAAAATACTTACATGATTTTGGTACAATCTCACTATTCTTTGTGAATTGAACAATTTCCACTTCATATCTTAAAGAAATGAAGTTGAATTTGTTATTCATGAACCGTTAGCAGATCATGTTATATAATGATGGGTCATTCCATCTGTTTTAAACAAAATGTTAGCAAATGTTATAAGTCCATATTAGGGTGAGATTAATCGTATATGGTTCCAAAAATAAACTTATACTTTATTTATCATACCGATTAATAAAATAAAACTACTTTCCACTAACCAGGGACTTCCTGTAGGCCAGTGGTAGGCGATCAAGGCTTGTCGCACTTCAGTTTTGGGTTCGATTTCAACAGCCTTGTCTGACGTAACGGGTTGTCACCCTTCATGCAGGTTTTCCCTTTTTCTAAAACTACATTATAATAACAATCCTGTAATAATATCGAAAAAAAGTCCTAGCCTTAAACAATACTATATGATGTTTGACATAACCCTTTAAAATCTTTAGACTTATCCAAAATACATCTATACAATCTCATAATGTACAGAAAATGATTACTGGAATGGTCACATAACAAGAACGTGAATAACATCATTTTATCATATGATATATCTTGTCGGTCGTATTCCAAACATGTGAATTCCATAATCAAGTGTTCTATTGAAACAGACATTACCATAGAACCATAGTGAAAACATGAATGTTGTCAAAAGGTAACTCTTTCCACATACCAAAATCCCAAAATTTATATATACTCAAACCATGATATAATTATTCCCATATATCAGTCATGAGCTCATGAATACTGTAAAAAATTTCATTTTCTACTTATCTCTTCATTATGCGCATATCATCTTCTTTCCAAAAATATCTCAATCACTTTCCATGGTTGTCGGTACCATAAAATTACTGAAAACCATAATAGACCAATACATAAATATTCCAATATTCTACGATACTATATAAAAAAACTATATACAACATTATTTTGGAATCCCATTACATAAACACTTAATCATTCAACCACATTGTTGTCATATTCAACATCGCCAATAGTGAGTGCATGTGACTTCCCTTTGTCCTTTGCCTTAAGTGGTTACTCATCTCAATCATCATTAACCCCTGTATTAGGGAATTGATTAGCATAATGCCCCATTTCATTTCACTAGAAGCATTAAAGTGTTGGTGGTGTGTTCTCTGCAGTCTTTTATTTATCATTAGTAACCCTTTTTCCATTACTTCGACACTCAGCTGCTCAATGAACTTCTTTTCCACACTTAAAACATTTTCTAATCCCTTTAAGAAAATCTCCACCAAGATTCTTTCCACACTTTGAGCATAAAGAAACATTCATCATGTTTTCACCATTGTTCTGAGATTTCTCTTTGAACTCCATCTTTCGTTTCTTGTCAAAACCATGAGATGGATATGTTACACCAACTTCCAGTTTCACATTGATAGCACAACACACAATTTCTTCATAGCTACTGAAGTCTCTTACAGCTAATTCCCTTCGAAGACTTGTTTTTAAGCCACTGAAAAATCGATCAACTTTACTTTCAGGTTGGATGATAAAGCCAGATGCATACCTTGCAAGTCTTGTAAAATTCACTTCGTATATACCAACAGATTCATCATCCTTCTTCTTAATCTCAAGAAACTACTTTTCCATCTTTTTTTGAAGAATACGAGGGAAGTACTTACTGAAAAAAAGTTCTTGAACTCATCCCATTCGATGGAATCAATTTCATCTCTTGGCCTCGTATTCTTAATAAGATCTGACCATTGATCTGCTTCACCTTCCAAACGATATACTTCTAAGATTACTTTATCATGTTTAGAACATTAACGAACTAAAAATATCTTTTCAGTGGTACTGATCCATTGTTCAGCAATAAGTGGATCAGAAGCCCACTGAAATAAGGTGGGCGTTTCCTCATGAAGGACTCAATAGAATATTGTTCCCTTTTCTGCTCATTTGGAAGTCCAGAATGATTCATAGCTTGTGTAAGTATAGTAATCAGATTTTGAACTCTATCTCCCATAACATGGGTTTTTTTAGGAGGACAATCATTTCATTTTACATTACATTGATCAACAGAGTTCCTCCGGGATCCAGCCATCACCTAAAACCCAAAAAGAATAGTGTGAGAGGCAAAAATCATGCTAGGGAAAACAACATAATAATTCGGGAGTACCTTTAATATCTAACATCTTAGTTTTAATTCTAAGATCGTTACCGCAACTCTAGGATTATAACCTATACTTAAACTTAACCTTAGGGAAATCCCTAGACATACCTTAGAAATATCTCTAGGGATCTCACTAAAGTTCTCACGTCCTAGTTTCCAAAGGTTGACTAAACCTTTCCTCTGATACCAACTGTAGAGACCCGAAGCATGACGTACATGGACATTACATTACTTTTTTGGAATACATAATACATAACAAAAAACCAAAACTCAAGGATCTTAATAGATTAGTGTCTTTGGAAACTTGGAATATAAACTTCTAATCATGTTGAAAGATCTTCAACAACTCCCATAACAATCTTCCCCTTTTTGTTTCCTTACCTAAAACCTTTTTTTATTTCCTGGGGAAAATAAAACATAAAAAGGGTGAGCTCAAATGCTCAGTAAGGGAAAACATAGAGAACATAAAACAATCCATAAACATTTGAAAGCAAAAACATGAACATGAAATTTAAACATCAAAATCTTGAGCAAAGACATAAATCGTGGAAGTACGTAAGGTATATATAATAATGGAACATCAACCATGATAAAATACAATAAGGATAAAACATGTAATTGTGGAAACCATTCATCACATGTTATGATTTCCATAGTATCCAAGACATTGCTGCCAAGACCATCTTAGTGGACAAAGTCCCTTTCTGAATCGAGTTCACTCCTCGTTTCAGTCCTTTAACATTGAACCAGATTAACTTACCGTTCCTGCCATGTCTATCTCATGAGATATAAAATATTTACCCAATGCATTGGAGGGAGATATAGGTCCCACACATATCATAATGAAATCATACTTATATGTGAAACAAAAGAAACTTAAAACATTCATCATAACCCAATGAATAAAATGAGTTTCATAAACACCATCCCATCATATCATAATCCATATAAAAAATGGGCATTTCATCATAAGAAAATTGAAACCATGTAAATAATAGAGACATTAATCTTGAAACAAACACATATGAAATAATGTCATCTTAGATGGAAAATGGTTTTGATAAAACATTTGAAATGAATTCTTGAGGAAAATATCCTTTCTTTTTTAAAATCATTTTGTTTTCACAAAATGCCATGCAATTTTAAAATAAACGTATTTTGTTGAAAATAGTCATAAAATATTGTAGAGTAAGCTTCATGAAAATGAGGCATTATGAAACCGTAAAAATCAGTTCACACTGTATAAGTTAAAAATAATATTCTTCTCGTACTTTTGTCGGAAAAGTCAAAAAGTACCTCGTATGGTAAAAAAATGATTCCTTACATACCATGTAGTAAAAGTAAAAAATGGTTAAAAAGGACTTTAAACATACATGAAACCATTTTTATGAAACATGGACATGGATGATAACAATAACCCCAGTAAATACTTATGAATAAATAATCTCAGATAAGAACGATATTGGAAAGGTTATCCCTTACTTTAGGTCCGATATGCTTTGTATGGATCCGAACCTCCTATATAATGATTTAAATAATGTCATTGACTCATTAAATAATCATATTCATTGTAATGATATCATATATGTTTCACTTATGACTTTATATTACCCGTTCTTTTTTGAATTCCATGTTAAAGCAGCGTTTTGGGTAAAATCATTTCATTTATCGTATGTGTTTCGACTTGTCGTTCTTGATATTATTACTTATATCCTGATTTACATAATTCCAGAATGTAAGACATGATTTATAGATAATATATATTCATCATATACATATATATTATAGATCTATAAAAGGAATGAAATACACCGTTCATGGAGACGGTAGGTCGTACGTACGCATGAACGCTGTTTTCGTTTCCTTATTGAATTGAATGAAACTAAATAGATGAAATACATATATATATACATAAATCCAGTATAATTATTATTTCATATATTTCATTATTATTCATTATATAATCTTTATGATCATTCATGTATGGTTAACATGAGGAATGAATCTCATCGCGTCGTGGAGACGGTAGTCCGTACGTACGCACGAGCGATGATATCATTCCTATAATTATTGAATAGAATTGGAGTGGATGGTATAATATATCAGAATCAGTATGATGTTATACTAACCATATATAGTTATTCTTTACACCATTATACCCATCCATGTAAGGTGTTGGTGGAAAACAGATTACACCACGGCGTGGAGACGGTATTCTGTATGTACGCACGCACGGTGATTTTGTATTCCGTAGGATGGATAGAAGGTGAAATATGGTTTTTTCATATTTATAAAAACATATCAGTATATGAGGGATATTGATGTTATTACTTTTTAATGAAACAACTAAAGAAGAGAGAGTAGAAGAAGAATGGAACTTGAAGAAAACGGTAGAAGGTATTACCTCTTTTTCGAAGTGCCTCCTTTAAACTTTCTCTTAGGGCACTAGAGTTGGTCTTTTGAGAAGACCAGTACCTCTAGTAGGTTTCTAAGGAAGCGAGGAAGTGAAATGGATAGGGGTTGGCCGATCATGAAGGCTCAAATTGGTGTGAGGAGGAGAGGGAGGAGGTGCCCTTTGATAAGGGAGGAGAGGGGCACCTTTGGAAATATAAGAAATATTAGTTTATATTAAATCCAAACCCCACTTAAAAACATGAAGAATGACTCATATCCGAATATTAGATGATATAGGGCTTTAATCTCATCAACCAATAAAATTTATACAAGTTAGGAAATTATTTTAAACATTATCAACTTGATTTATCCTTATTTATCAATTTAATTTTATTTGTGGTAATAATATTCCAAATTTTTAATTATTAAAAATAATTACATATGTGTTGTGAATTTTCCATAATTTGACACTTGATTACATTGTAGACCATAATAATCTAAATTTATAATTTTTAAATGTTTTGTGATTTTTAAACAATTTTATAATATGTTATTTTTATAAAATAACAATAGAGTCAATTTTGACAATATTCATTTATTTGAATTTAAATAAACAATATACAGAAGATATGTTCGAACTGAAAGATTTAATAGATTAATAACATGTCATATTTATCTAGAAAATTAGTGGTGAACATTAAATAGTTCATATAATATTTATTTTAATATTTTTAAAACCATTTATTTGATATTTCTCTTAATAAAATAATTTCAACATCACTATTATGTCACCTTTAACGATAATTATTTAATCCTTAAAAATTCTAAATAAATTAATATAATTTATATAATTTTATTATCTTTCTGTAGAATATTTATATCCTAAGTTTCATGAAGTTTATCACTAAACTAAAATTATTATACTTATATGATTTAAGAAAGTGACTTGTTGTCACTTTTTTTGGTTTTAATAATAATTAAATTATTTTCATTGACAAAAGTCCATTAAATGAATATAATACTACCCTTAGGTGATATGGGTCGACTTTTAGTCATCCAATATGATTTTTTCAAGTGTTAGGGTAATTTTATAATCTTATATTTACCCTTAATTACCCGATTAACTTTAACTATGGTAAATAAAATTTACCGTAGTTACTATTCATAATGCCCAAAAATAAAAAGTAGCTTATTAACATAATTTGGACCCACTGATTCAAAATATGAAATCCATTTTTCCAAATTCAATACACAAAAGTTTCAGAAATTAAATTAAAATTTATCCTGTTGTCGAAAGAAAATGGGGTTTTGGTTAAAACATTGCAAAAGATTGAATTGATTTAACCTACGAATTCAAGGAAAAATAGATGCTAATGACATACATTATATTAAATGGAAAAAATTTATTCTATTTATACATTAAAACCATTCAATATTATAATTTAACCATATAAATTATTATGATGAAAAAAGTTGTTTTTAATTAAAATATAGCGTGTATTTACTATTAATTAAAATATGAAAGTTATCAAAAAAATATCAAAACTTTATCCATTGTAAATTTTTATATCTTGATTCAAAATAAGAAGTTTATTTTGTAAAATTGAACTTATAAACATGTCAAAAACTATATTTAATGTGGGTGTGCCATCAAAAGGTGGAAAAACTGCATTTTTTGAAAAATACTTATTTTACCCAAAATTTTTATTTTGTTCACATAAAATGTTTTAGAAAATTTATAAGATGAATAATAACGATATAAAATTCAAATTGTAGTTAATACTATTCATAACATCTAGTCCATAATAATATTATAACAATGTAAAGTCGTTTAGTGAAACCTGGTTTTGCGTACAACACACCCTATCGAGGAAGGTCGCGATTGCGTGAAATGCAAGCAAAGTCAGGGTTGCGTGTTGTGCAAGAATCCTTTTTTGTTTCGTTATAACAGAATCCAACAATTTTTCATTTATACATTGAATATATATATATATATATATACTCAATGTTGCATATAATGACTATTATCAAACGAACTTGAAATTGTGTGGAACACAATCTAAGAATAGTGTTGCGTATACTGCAAGCTAATATGGTGTTGCTTATAGCACAAGATAATCCTGTTGTAGCATAAAACACATGACATCAAATAAATTAAAAAGAATACTTATCATAAAATATCAGGTTATTACAGGCGACCTACCATTAAAACACACCACTAAGATGCACCGGTGGATGAACAACATGTGGATGAGTAACCATTGGGTGAATCACTGTTGGAGACTTACCGTCACATCCCACCGTCAATGACTTCCCATTAAGAGTCACCAGTGCGAGTCACTATTCTGACTCACCTGTCCTATGTCACAAGTATGACCAACTATTTCCACCTACCGGTGCAGGACTCACCATCAGATGAGCTCCCATTTGAAAAAATGAATTTTGATAAACTCTTGAAATGAGTCACTTTTTCCTTCCAAAGAACCTCAAAAACTAGGTTTTCTTAAAAAAAATATACAAGAGAGGTCTGTTCTAATACATCCGATACCTATCAAACTATTCCAAAACTTGAAATTTCAACACCAAACCCATAAGAAAGAGGGGTCCAAACAACCAACCCATAAGATACCACTCAAGGGTCTTACAATACTTGAAACAAAATTATGATTTGGACTCCCCATGTCTAACAATAAACCAGCATGATTTTTTCAAAATCTTGAGTGATCCCTCAACATCCATGAACACCTCCTCAAACATTTATTACCCCAACTGACCACAAGACACACCCCACAGGCACCAAAATCCACACTATCCAGATATATAAATCATGGAATTCTTTCCTCCATGTCAGGATATTATCCACTCAGCGAACCACTGACTAGATCACATAGTTTTAATCGCATATAAATTAATTACTTTCAATTAGGAATCAATTACTCCCCTTTCTTCATGTAATGACATTATCATACATTCCACCACACACATCACAAAGTCAAAAAAGAAAAACTCGTCATATTAAACATGGTTCAATCCTATCAAAACAAGATGAAACAGGGAAAAATGAAACTCAAAAAACTCCATGTAATATGAAGACATATAAATCCCCATTTCCCACGTACTATCCTCTATGAAACCATGCCTCTACATTATATTCACCAAAGGAATTGTGTATCTATGAAACACATTATCCAGATGATTGTGGATATCTATTATCCCCAATATGAATGTAATAATGTCTTTGAAATCCAACTCCACCCAGTCAATTACATGGAAGTCATCGTGAATATTATGATGAAGCTGGGAGATGTGAAAGACATCAAGGGCCTTCTCCAACTATAGTGCCAGCACCAACTGGTATTCCACCTTTCCAACTCACCCCAAGACATCAGAGGGTATGAAAATCTTGGGAGAAAGCTTTCTCCCACAACCAAACCTATACTTCCCACGTTGAGTGTAAACCATCAAGAACACATCGTCCCTAAACATGAACTCCAAGAACCTCCTCCTACAATAGGAATATGACTTCATCTAGTTTTGATCATTTTCATCCTCTCATGAACAAGATGAACCTTCTCTGTCATGCTTTACACAACCTCAAGACCATGAAAAGATGCCTCACCATCCTCTGTCTATCACAAAGGTGAATGAAATTTTTTTATGTATATATCTTCAAATGGAGCAATTCCAATGGAATAGTGATAGATATTTTCATAAGAAAACTGACCCACCAAATATTTTACACCAATGATCCACCAATGTACATAAAGAAGTCATGTAAAATGTACTACAATGTCTGGATGATCCACTCAGTCTTCCCATATGTCTGATGGAGGAAATCAGTGTTGAGGCATAATTGAGTGCCATAATCATGACATGATCCTCTCTAGGATCATGAGATAAAATGTGTGTCCCTATTTGAAATAATGGACCTCAAAACTCCTTGCATACACATCACCTCATCCACTTACCTCTTTGATGAGGAATCCACTCATCTCGACTCTTTAATCACTACAATTTGAGATGATTTCATCAAACAATCAACTACTACCTAGATAACATCGTAGCCTCCCAGAGACATGTAAAATCTTATGATGAATTACATAGATATTTCTTCCCACTTCTACTCAAGGAAATCTAGTGGCTTCAACAAACCACCAAGAACATGGTTCTTCGCCTCCACCTGATGGCACATTAAGAACTTCTCCAAAAACTTTGATACTGCCTATTTCATCTCGAGAAACAAAAATGATCTCTCAATATATGTTACATATTGGAAAAGGATGGGTGTACCACAAATGAGAAGCTGTGAAACTCACCAAGAACTCCCTCATGCGTTTCCACTGGAACAAACAACCTGTCATAGAACAACATCTGATTGTATCCATCCTCTGACCATCCCTCTGGAGAATCACCATGGTAAACATGATCACTCATAACCTCCACCTCTGAGACACCCAACTATGTTTCATCCACCATCCTTATCATAGATGACTACACATTCATCTGAAATAGATAGCCTTTGCCACTATCCATTTCTATTCCTAGGTGTAAGGAGACCAACTCCTCCATTGCCTTCCATGCATCTGTAGATTCCCGAATAACCTCATTCTATGAATAATTTCTCATAGAACCAGCCACATCATTCCCATTTCCTGATGTGTAAGAGATATTGAAGTC
This sequence comes from Viscum album, assembly GCA_963277665.1. NCBI lineage: Eukaryota > Viridiplantae > Streptophyta > Magnoliopsida > Santalales > Viscaceae > Viscum > Viscum album. Next base: position 434,720,814 of record OY728127.1, on the reverse strand, counting down.
GCAGTACTAGATAAACTACATCAACCTCCACTGTCACATGTTCAGATCTCCCTGGGAATATATATACCTCAAGCTCTTGTGATCAATGAAGACCACAATGCTCTCCCAAATTAGGTGATTTCTCCAAAAAATCATCTCAAACATGACCTATACTAGCTCCCAATCATTGGTGTCATAGTTATATTCATGGGGAAATAACTCCCTAGACTTATAAGATATCACTGCACACTGTTGCATCAACACACATCAAAAAACATGAAGGGAAGCATCAAAAAACACCTCAAACATCACCTCTTACTCTAGCAACAAAAGCATTGGAGAGCTAACAAATTTCCTATCAAATAGTTGAATATTTATTAGCACTAATCACTCCACACAAAAGACTAGTCCTTTCTAGTCAGAGCTATCAATGGTGATGCAACTCGAGAGAAATCATGTATGAATATCTAGTAATATTTTCCCATACCGATAAAACTATAAACCCCTACAACATTATTGGGTGATTCCCAATAAATAACTGCATCAACCTATGAATGTTCCACTGATACACCCTCTAGTGACACCACACACCCATGTAAATTCACCTATCACATCCAAAAACGTACAGTTGGATAATATTTTGTAGAGCTAGATGCATTAAAGGGTCTGCAAGATAGTCCTCATATGCTCGGTATGCTCCTCCTATGACTTTGAGTAGACCAAGATTTCATCAATCCATACAACTATGAACCATTATATGAACTCACTAAATACGGTGTTTGTAATCCCCATGACCATGGATGGTGCGTTTGTAACACCAAACGACATGACTATGGACTTGAATTGCCCATACTACCATATAGAAGAAGTCTTTGTGATTTAGGATTCCTTCACCCTCAACTGGTGATATCCAAACCGCAGATTGATCATAGAAAACAATAATCATTCTCCTATCTAGTAGAAAAGTTGTTCAATCATTTAGAGGGGGTAAGGTTTGTTGACCTTCACCTGATTCAACCTCCAATGGTCTATTCACATCCATAGAACACCATCCACATTTTTCAAAAGAAAGACTAGAGCACCACATAGTGACACACAAGGACTAATAAAACTCTTATTTATTAGGTAATAAAACTAAATATTCATCCCCCGAAACATATAAGGTTCCATATGATAAGGCACCATCAAAATCTGGCAATCATCACCCTATAAGTCTATCCCGATGTATACATCGTGACTATGGTGTAGAGTCGCAACCTCCTCAGGGAAGAAATACAAGAACTCCCTAATAATTCTTTGATTCTCCTCCATCTCATTATATATATATATATTACAATTATAGCTCGACCAAATAAATATGAGGCTCCAGATGTCGACTGCCCATATGACAACTCTACATTCCAACAAAACCCTCACATTGGCCGTAGACATCAGATAAAAAGACTATTATATCGAATCAATTGATAATAATATGCACCGAATATAATGTTTCGATTCCAATGATGATATAGTATGTCTCCATGTGTAGATATAAAAGATACCCATGAGACTTATGTAACCCCATCATCAATCTATATCCCCGACATACATCAAACAAGCTTGTTTAACCTCCGATCGTAATACTCAACACCAGGGGAATGGTAAGCCTCCTTATGTCTTGTCCCAAAGAATGGGCTAGACTGAGTGAATTAAAGGAATGGGAAGCTCCTAAAGGACACAAATAAGAATAAAGGGAACACAACAAACTGATCATACCTCTAACAATCATTGGCCCTACTAGAACTACTGCCTATGTGGTGTGAAACTGGCCATGATCAGTTCCTATGTCTGTCTTCTAGTCACCACCTCCATGGCCACACCTAGGTCTTGGTCCTATTGAAAAATTATGAGGTTGGATCCTACCTTCTCTATCTCATACTGGTTAAGCAAGAGCCTACAATCTATGCTACTAAAACGGCCTAGCCAACAATATCTGCTGAGGATAGTGTTGAACCTACCCACCTATACCACACTGAGCTCAAATGGATGTCGAGCACTGACTATGAATATGACCATGGGCTCCATAGAAGAATCATATCAGACCCAATCCCATTTAAAAGGCATAGAGACCAAGAGTTTGAAATAGAAAATGCTGAGGTTGACTCCCTACTGATCGAATCCTTGAAGGCCAAGGTGCCTGATACCTACTGCTAATGGCATTTCCTTTCTAAGAACCCTACTCATCCTCTTATCATGGTATACCTCCTCACTAGTGTATCCACTCTCAAATTTTCCTTATTCTGAACCTCTATGTATATCTTCAACAAACAGGGAGTGACCACATACTGGATAGATGGATGAAGTGTCTCCTCTAGGCATCTCACATGAGACTTCTCATCCATAAAGAGATCTTGGGAAAAGAGAAGGAGATCCTTCAACATAATCCCCATCTCCCATAATAACATAATCCCATACTGGAGGGATAGTATCTCCTACCTCTATTCATCTTTCATGGTGGATTAGTGGAATTCTTCCCAGATACCATTCGCGTAGTCATCACACAAAACATCAACATCTTTCCTCTTTCCTAGGTACACTGTCCACCAATGAAGAGTAGCTCCCCACATCTAGCTCACAAATAGATAATCCCATTACTTTGTTGAAGTTCAAATCAAACTAAAGGCTATCTCAATATCCTCGATCCTTCTCTCCATATCTAGGTCCAAGACACTTCCCTCTTTATTTCCCAAAAAATATCGTAGGAAATCAAGTGATGTTCTCTTCCTCTATTCATCCTCCTCTACTAGATAATCTCTCTTGTGGTGAACTGGATCATCCTTCTAGGCCTCAACTACCCAAGCCACATGTGGATGATGAGTATGTTCCATATCTAAAAGGTAAAAAGGGAATTCATAATCCCGAGTAGTATGGACTTTTTATTATTATTCATTTTAACTGATTTTATTATTATTATTAATTTCAAATTTTCTGAAGAAACCCAATTCAAATATCATTTCATCACCATACATTCATGTCCTATTTGGTAGGCTCAGATTCCTTTAATCGGATCGTGGGGGCCCTAATATATCATGTCATAACCAGACTTTCATGTCTTATTCTGGCACCAAGATCACCTAACATTGTTTCCCAACCACCCCATGAAATCCTCACTATTCTTAAAAACAAACTCCATCCTATCAATAAACCATCACCTCTGATACCAATTGGTCATGAACCCCTCCCTTCAAAGATGCCCATCCTGAGCTAGAAATGAAGAAAGAGTGATAATTACTCCTGAGACCTCCCTCTATTTAGACATGGGGTGTTGAATAGCCCCATGTATATATATACATTCCCAAAATGATGGGAGTAATTTCTATTTTAATTTGGAAACAATATCAGAAGATAAGATGGTCCATCCCAAAATAACTCCAAGACCTAAACACACACAAACACACAAACACACACATAATAAAACCAAAATACAACCCACATGCATGCTTAAATAAAAATGGAATAAACACAAAAGTATCTAAGGTAAGTACCAAAAGTAAAATCTAAAAAGAAACACAAAAATTGTTCGATGTCTGACCTAATAATGCCCAGCTCAGACAACGTAATCCTCATTGAATGCTAAAAACAATTTTATATAAGTAGGGGGAGCATATGAGTTTACTCGATAAGAAAAACCAAGCTGTCTCATGAACATGTGTGAGAAAAAGGTTAATTCTCTCGTGATAAAATCGCAAAACCACCATCACCTAACAAGGTATACTAACCATTCCAACCTCACCAAGGAAAGATCACAAGGTATTGCATGTCATGTAATGTAATATAGAATGCACATCGATGATTGTGTACCCCGTACCACTTTACCACTGATTATCTGCTATCATACGCTTAGGAAAGATGTCCGGGTCCTCCTACCTCATCTGAACATAACACATCACAACCCACATGAACAAACATGGTCCTCAAAACACATACCTTCCACACACACCTGGGCCTCACAACGACATCACATTCCATCCACACACACTTGGGCCCCCAACCAAAGCAAATTACTAACTGAAAACACCCTGGAAACAAACCACATCAAATCTCATCCTAAAGAATCCTTGGAAAAAACCACATCACATCTCATCCCAAATACATCTAGGGAAGAAAAGATTCCCAAACACACTTGTGCCCCCACAACCACAACCCTCCCATTGAATATTGGGCTTAAACCTCCTAGAATAGGGATTATGGTGATGGTGTCAATCCATCCGTCCTCCCACCAGGATGTGTTGGAAATACACCCTCCCCCATGACAATATGGGTGTTTGGAACATAGTTCTTAACTAGGGTGGGGAGCATATAGAAATCACAAGGAATATAAAGGTTAAATATATACATGATATCAAGAACTCAATCCCAACTTATGGCATCTAAAAAAATACCAACTCATAGTGAACATTGAACTTACCTCTAAACTACACAACAATATAAAATCTACTTCAGAAGTTGAAGAAACTGATAAACTAATGTGGGTTCATGCTTATTTCACGTTTACACCCATTCATGTTGTCATATTTACTAATTTCATTCTGTTATCCAAATCTTCCCAGAAATTTTATACACTATTAAATAATTCATTTATTCATCCCATTGTCACCTAAGATACTAACAAGAACCCTATACAATAGGCCGCATAGAAAAATTCACATAGTGGAAGAAGAAACATGGTTAGTTAACCCAATCTGAATTCTTCTCCATTTAACACCCATGACAAACACTACCATCATCATTATTCAAATTAATTCCACCTAATCCATCCTCTCAAAAGATAAAAACCCTAACTCACAACTTCACCCAACCTTAGGGCTTCATTGCACCACACTAGTTCATCCATTCCACAATCAATCAATCTCTCAACTTGAGATTATGTGAAACCACCCAAACCATCCTACATCACACAATCGCACTCAAAAACACACTACATAAAAATCTAGAACAACCCCACACCAAACACACAACCACTCCAATCAAGGAGTGGAATATTTAGTTTTAACGAGGCATTCCTCACTAAATTTCCTCTTGTTAATTCAGGGGTTATTCATAAACTATTTTCTCCTAGGGGATCCATTTTTTAGTAGAGTATATGTGGTTATCATATTTCAAAACAACAATCCAATTTGAAAAAAATAAAAATTTATCCCATTTAGTGAGAACAAATACCACTAAAAACCTTGATTATTTGTGGGCCTATAGCCTATACAATTTACAACATTAATAAAAATATCAAAAAAATAGTACGATGATAACCCAATTTCCCCAGCCCCTATTTATTAATTCATAATGATTCAATTATCCTTATTAAATTTCTTCCCAAACATATTCACATAATTACATATGTACAACTCTCCCACATGATTCAAAATATATAATGTTGATGGAAAATCTACTTCGTGAATTAGATGATCATCACATCCTCCTATTTCCAAATAGGGGGTGCGTAAGCAGTAGGAAGAAGCCTCCAGAAAAACGAGATACAAAGGGTACACTGCAACATATGAATACTCATGGAAGAATGGTCTAGGTATTCTTGATATGAAGATTATGAAAAAAAACTCAAAAGGGTGAAAGGGTCTCGTCTTTAGAATGGCTAGATCTGATATCTAAAGAAGAATAGGTTTCAGAAGCCATTACAGATGGATCATGATTAAGACCACATATTTTGACTATCCAAAAGCCTCTCAAGCATTTTGAAATTTAAATAAATTTAGTATCCATTAAAAATTATTTAAATTTTACATAAATATTATTTTAAAGTCATTTTACATATAATAAAATGATAAAGGAGTGAAACTAGAAAAACTAAGAAAAACATGGAAATTTGATAATATATGGAAATAACTCTCCATTTGGTCAGTCACCTTTGCGAGTCACTTGTGGGTGAGCTACCAGTAGATGAGTCAGCATTTAGTGAGTCTACCAATGGATGAGTTACCATTTGGTGACTCACTGTTGGACAATTCACCATTGTGAGTCACTACATCGACTTGTTGTTGCAACCCACCACCACGAGTCACTAGTGGATGAGTTACTAGTGGATGAGTAACCATTGGGTGAATCAATGTTGGAGACTTACCATTGCGTCCCACTATTAGTGACTCACTATTATGAGTCAACGTTATGACTCACTGATCCCGACTCATAGATGCAACATATTGTCAACACCTACTGGTGGACAACTCACTGTTAGAAAAGAAACTGTTGGAAAAAATGTATTTTTGAAAACTATTGAATTGAGTCGATATTTCCTTACAGAGCACCTCAAACACTGGATTTCCACAAAGGAATGGACCAAAGAGGTCTAAGCCATTATATTAATCTTTTTTAGGTTTTTCATTCTATTTACAATTTAAAAAATTGGATTCCAATTTGTTTCTAGTTATTGAATACAAATAAAGTTACCTATCCTTTCAAATTATATCCATTGTATCATATGTCGAAGTAGTAAAGTAGACATTGATTTTGGGGAAATTAACTTTTTGATATTATTGTTGGTATTTTAGGTATATTTAGTAAATAAAATAAAGCATAGATTATGTAACACAACCCCATTAAATTCTTTGAGGTTATATATAATTATTTAATAATATCACAATGTCTTGCATATTGAATATATTATATATTTCTACTACAAAAAATCCTTATATGTATAGTACACATGGTTAGGGAATTATAATTTATTCATAAAGGGGTAACAAACCTTAAAATAGTTGGTTGAATATCTTTCAACCATCATTATGGAGCCTAGTGTGTGCACCATTACAGAAAACTAGGTTTGACACCTCTAAGGCATATTATTGGGTTAATTCATATTAAATTTATATACCATTTAGATGAATGAGAGAATATATCCTATAGAAACCTATGACATTATATAGTGAAATCATTTAAACCAAAAGATTACTAGTTTTAAAAGTCTAACGTTGAATAATATTTTAAAGTCATATGTACCCCATTTTAGTTTTCATGTGATGATTTTCTAATATGATAAATAGTTTTTGGGAGACATTTATAGTAAAATAACCTTTTTGATTAGTATTTGTTTTGGTGGAATTTTTATTTGAGGATAAATTCCATTAGATTTTATGGATATACGGTTAATGATACTAATGAAGCCCACGTTTTGATATATTTTATACTGTAAATCATTGTTTATAATCCCACCATAGTGTTATTGTACGGTTAATTGTCACTTTTTTATGATATTAGTGATATTTTGAGCTTAATAGTAAAAATGGACCTTTTTGAATTTTTAACAGTTTAATCTTATTTATGTTTTTTGAACATAACATTTTCTACACTAATCTATATTGAAAAATTATTTTCTTTTCCAGATTTTACACAGCCAGGGATTTATTTACTATTTTTGGACAAAAAGTTGAATCGGCCATATGGAAGCTCAAAAGAAGCTCACAAGTGGGAGAATGAAAACTGTTCATAGTTCTGCCGAGCTTTGGTGTTGGGTCCATAAATCATTCATAGTGGGACCAAATGTTGTGAAATTCGGTGGGGGGACGCGCAAGGTGTCTTGGAAAATCTTTCATTAAAGAAAGACCGTGTTTATTGGCTGTTTATGGGGTCATTAAAGCATCCTAATCCAGAGGTTTGTGATTTGGAGAGTCTGACAGGACATAATAAATGGTTAGAGTAAAACGGGCATAACTCTCAGAATACTTGACCAAATACGCTGAGCGTTTGAGGGGAAATGGCCAAGGCAATTATGAACAACATTTAAGAAGGGTCAAATGCGTGAAGTTGTCATTTAATAGGGCTACAATGTGTCATATTTTGGGAGACAAATTCAACCTATAAAAGGAGGCCCTCCCCTCCTTCCAAAATCATCCCATTATCCATCCATTCCTTCAAGACACCAAGGAGGAGATCTCTTCTGAGGGAGTTCAGCTACAAATCTTCAACATTTATTTTTAATTTATTTAATTTATTTATTTTTATTCTTATTTTCAATTTTAATTTAGATTTCAAATAAATTCACGCATTGTTTTTATTTTTGTTTCAACCCATCCATCCTCTTTTCTTCCTCTCATCTTACCATCATAAACTATAATACTCATGATCATGAGTAATTAATCTGAGGAATATCCCGATGGATTAATAAGGTTCTTAAACCCATGACCATGTTTTTAATATTCTTAAAGTTAATTCTAAGGATAATTTATAGTGGGTGTAATCCTCACTGTGGTTGTCTATGGATTAACTTATTAATCTACATCCATTATCCCTTGATTGAGGAGGTGGATGGAGGGTGTGCTTGGAAATCACGGAGTAAACTTTTCTTTCATAACCGGGGTAGAATCAGTTGTGCACACAGACGATGGAGTGTGTTCCCTAAGAATATTTGAAGCTGGCCATTGAAGGTGCTCCCTGAAATTTCTCTTGGGAGAACTTCCTTTCTTCTATAATTCCATTTTTTTAGAATTTCATATTAATTTGAATTGAATTTTGCAATTCATTTATTTTCATAAATTCCATTTATTTAATAAAATATAAAATAACAAAAAGAAGTAATTTAGGTTAATTAGATTAAGTGATTGAATAACTGAGAATGATCCTCAAGTGAGACGACCCTGGTCAGCCACTATGCTGCACTAGGAAAAATTAAATTGCTTTTTCCAAGCCCTACGATAGGCGTGCGTCAAAATTGGCGTCGTTTCCGGGGAGCTAATATGTTGTTTACTTTACCTTTTCTATTTTCAAATTTTAGATAGTTTTCATAATTTAAAATAAAAAACCAAAAAAAAATTATTTTCCCATGATGCATTAAAATTAAAATTATTATGAATGGAATAATTACACACAGGTGCAGGAAGAAGAAACCAACTAACTGAGGAGACCCTCCAATGAAGGGATGATGCTTAAATGATAAGGTTCAAACAGAAGGAAAGAGACTTGCAAACATGGATCTCACTTGAAGATTTGATATCCAGGGACGATGAACTCAAAACTGACATTGAAAGATTCAATGCTAAGAAGAAATTGCCACAGGTCCTCCCTAATTTCACTGAAGGAATCCATGAAGTTGAATCCAAACATGAGGTGGAGAAGCATGAATACCTAACTCCATCCAGTGATAATAAACTCCAAGAGGTGCTTTCAAATCAAGAAGATATTAAAGCTGAACCAACTCAGGGAGTAGAACCATTCATTTACTCTATCACTTCTGGTTTTATTGAATCTGAATTTTATGTCACTCCATCTTGTTTTACAGAATCAGATAGTCTTTTCTATGCCTTGGAGGAAGAAGAAGAAATTTCACCTGTTGAGAAACACCTGGAGCTTCGTGAAGATGTTCATCATCTACATGAGGAAGGCCATGAAGAGATACAAGTGGCTTTGCCTGAAGAAGCAAATCTACAAGCATCCTACAATAAAAGGGAAGATTTTGAATTTAATATTTCAAATTTTAATTTTTAATATCCATTTGACTATTATTTTCATGCCGCACATCTAGAGCAACCACTAGATTTTGAATAAGACGTTTCAGAGGTAGCAACTGAAGAGGAGGAGGTTCCGTACTTCATCCTACCTCCGCCATGTCAGAGGTATATAATTGTGAAGGGGGAGGATTTGGTGTACTCTATACATGTAATTCTCTTCACCACAAACAAAGAACTGCAATCTGGGAAGAACAACATGTGGTGGTTCATATCAAAGAAGCTTTATCCACCAACAGATTATGGATAACAGGTGGTACTACCATATGGAGTTAGTAAAATAAACCAAGGCCCACTTGGGGGATCATACCAAGATTTATCCTTACATTATTTCTAGAAATTTAGATTTGAATTTCATTTATTAAAAAATAGTTTATCATGTTGCCCCTCCCTATTTTTTTGATCTTTAATGACATGATCCTTGTGATTAATTGAATAATTTTTCTTTTGTAGGATCATGAAGGCAGAAGGAAGCCCCGAGAATTAGAGGAAGAGGGCCAAATATTTATTTCAAAAGGGAGATCACTTTTTATGATTATCATTTAAACTCCTTTAATTTTTTGGTCCAAACCATATTTTGATCTTTAATGAATATTCTAATCTCTTTTCACACATTAATATATTTTGAAAGAGTTGAAATGATTTTTTAAATAATGGATTTTAAATGATTGTTGATGTGAATTCTTTTCCATGGAAATGGATTTTCAAGCATTTTAATGAGTTTGACTGATATTTGAAATCCATTCCAATGAAACACTCACTCAAAATATTTTTCCAATCCTGTGAGGTATTCTAAACCACTTTTACATATTCATCATAGTACCCACACTTTCTTGAGGGAAACATGAATTTTGTGTGAGAGCCAGAATTTGTGAACAATTCTCTTTCGAAGAATTGGATTTCATGGAATGCATTTGAAATGATTGAGGCATCTCTTTTTTCTAGCCACAGTTTATCTTGAGACCCACCTTTACATTTATCCCTTGTAATCCCTTAGATTCCATGAATTGCCTTATAGGTTTACGCCACATTACAAGCCAATTTTCCCTTACCTACCCGCACTTTTAGTATTTTTTCATGGTTATTTCAAGTTTGAGTGTGGGGGAAGGTCTTTTCGTGTGCTTTAATTGGGATGTGTATCATTTATTGGTGATTCGAGGTGTGTTTCAATACATTGGGTAGTGGACGATAAAAGAATTGGGAATGTTTTGTCATTTCAAGGTGCATTATTTGTATCATCCATTTTTTCCTTAAAAAAAAATTAAAAAATGGATTTGATGTTGAATTCCTCATTGTACATTCTTTTATGACTCATGTGCATCTAAAAAATCAAGGGCACGAGTTTTCATTAATTCAATGTATTCAATTTTCAACTCATCCTCCACGAAAAAGGAAAAAAAATAATGTTGTGCCTTTCTAGAGAATTGAAAACAAAAGGGAGAACATAGATGATATCATTCATTATAATCACTTATTGGCTCATTTACCATGTCATAAAAGGGGGTGGTGAAGGTTTTTCACATTTTCAAGTGGTATTGATAGAAGAATTTCTGTGTTTTCCCTTGATTTAATTATGCATTGTACTTAAAAGTCCAACATCCTTTTTCTAGCTTGAAACATTTTCAATCATTTTCCCACCAACCCTAAGCCATATAATTATTTGAACAATTAATTAATGACCTCATGATTAAATTCATTTTCATGTTTCATTCTATGGAGAAATGAGAATTTTCACAAACCTATGGTGATACATGAGATTTTCACGTATGAGTATAACTCTAGATTCAATTTCTCTTGAGGGAAGAGTGACATAAAATTCAATGTGAGATAGGTTGCCATTGGTCCATGGATTGATTTATGAGTTTGAACAAATTTTAATGATTGAAATGAAAATGAGAGATAATTGTTTTTTATAGTTGATTAATGATGGAATTCTATTTTGGATAAAATCATTGATATTTTCTCATTTTTGATTGTTGTGTGGAAATTGATTTGGATGTAAGATGATTGCCCAGGAGTCCAATTTTTAAGTGTGGTTGAGTGATAAAGCTCACATTTTCATATATTTTATACTGTAAATCATTTTTCATAATCCCACCATAGTGTTATTGTATGGGTAATTGTCACATTTTTATGATATTAGTAATATTTTTTTCTTAATAGTAAAAATGGCCCATTTCGAATTTTTAACTGTTTTAACATATTTCCGTTGTTTGGCCATAACATTTTCTACACTAATCCAAATTTCCAAATTTTCTCCTTTAAAGATTCTACACAGCCAGTGCTTCATTTACTATTTTTGGACTAAAAGCTGAATCGGCCATATAAAAGCCCAAAAGAAGCTCACAATTGGGATAATGAAAGCTATTTATAGTTCTGCCGAGTTTTGGTGTGGGGTCCATAACTCATTCATGGTGTACCCAAATGTTGTGAAAATTCAGTGGGGGGGGGGTGACACGCAAATAGTTTTTTAAAATCTTTCATTAAGGAAAGACCACGTTTATTGGTGGTTTAAGGGGTCATTAATGCATCATAATCCAGAGGTTTTCGATTTGGCGAGTCTGACTGGACAGAATAAATGATCAGTGTAAAACGGGAATAACTCTCGGAATAACTGTCCAAATATGCTGAGATGTTGAGGGGAAATGCCCAAGACATTTATGAACAACATTGAAGAAGTGTAAAACGTGTGAAGATGTCATTTAATGGGGCTAAAATGCGTCAACTTTTGGGGGACAAATTCTGCCTATAAAAGGAGGCCCTCACCTCCTTCCCAATTCATCCCATTCTCCATCCATTCCTTCAAGGCACCAAGGATGAGATATCTTCCAAGGGAGGCTGTCTTCAAATCTTCCACATTTATTTTTTATTTAATTATTTTCTTTATTTTTTTTTTAATTTTCATTTTTAATTTATATTTCAAATAAATTCATGCATTGTTTTTATTTCTGTGTCCACCCATCCATCCTCTTTTCATCCTCTCATCTTACCATCATGAACTATAATACTCATGATCATGAGTAACTAATATGAGGAATATCATGAGGGAGTAATCAGGTTCTTGAACTCAAGACCATGTTTTTAATAATCTTTGATTTAATTCTAAGGATAATTTATAGTGGTTGTAATTCTTATTGTGGTTGTCTAAAGATTAACTTCTTAATCTACGACCATTTTACCTCTATTGAAGATGTGGATGGAGGGTGTGATTGGTGATCACTGATTAAAATTTTCTATCTTAACCAGGTTAGAATAAGGTGTGCACACATATGATAGAGTGTGTTCACTAAGAATATTTGAAGCTGGCCAATGAAGGTGCTTCCTGAAAGTTCTCTCGGGAGAACATCATTTCTTCCATAATTCCATTTTGTTTAGAAATTCATATTAATTTGAATTGAATTTTTTTATTTCATTTATTTTCATAATTTCCGTTTATTTAATAAAATATAAAAGAAGAAAAAGAAGTAATTTAGGTTAATTAGATTAAGTGATTGAATAACTGAGAAAACTCCTCAAGTGAGACGACCCTGGTAAGCCTCTATACTGCACTAGGAAAAGTTAAACTGCTTTTTCCATGCCCTACGACAGACGTGCGTCAGGTACATTTAATATTCAGTGTTTATCTTATATTCTAGTATGAGTTAATAACTAGTTATTAGAATTTGGTAACATATGATTCAACACATAGAAAACCAATATTTAAAAAGGGATATGATGAATATGAGGCTATTTTTCTTTTTGAATATGTTTAATTTTGTGGAAGAAATATATGATTAAGTTAAAAATATATACATGTTCCTAATATTATTTTTTATTTTAGGATACTTTTCTTATCTATTTGAAGAATACGTTTTTTTTGTAAAATTGTTTTTTGAAATTATATGAATATTTTTAAGATTATATGAGAACATGATATAAATTTTTGAAATGATACTTTAAGTGTGTTTTCTTTAATTAATGAATAATTATTATGATTATCATAAAGGAATATGGGACCAAATTATTCTATTCTAGGGGTTTCAATCATAGATATTAAAAATTTAAGGAATTTTTCGGATAGTTAATTATAGAATGATTTAGTTTTAGCCTTGGGGTTTTTATTAAATGTAAGATATTAATTTATTATTTCATCGTATAAATGTTTTTTCATTATTGGTATAAGAATAAATAGTGAAAAAATTATTGTTTTTGTTTCAATCTAATTATTTGAAATATGTATTTTCATCAATCGATGCACCTTTTGGTTAATCAGATCATAATTTTGGTTCTTACAGCTTGAAAATTTCAACATTAAAACTCATATTTTGGGGGAAAATATACAATTTTAGTAGAAATTTAGTGAATTATTAAATTAATATTATATATTAAATATAATTCCTTTTTTTATTAATTATGATAATTGAATTCCAAATCAATGGGAAAAGGATCTTAAAACAAAAATTATACCTATTACCTTTATTTCTGATGAATCAATGGAACTTTTCACACATCATTAATTTATGTTTTTTTAGTCATTGAGTTTATCCTGAAAATTTACTATCTTTTGAAGAATGTTCTCATTCACTATCCATCATTATTTAGATATTAGATTGTTCCTCCATGTCTATAATTTAAATTTACACAAATTTACAAATATTTGGATTCTTATAGATGGGTTATTTGACATAAACATCATATTTCCCTTTCCCACTTTTCAAGAGTATTGTTTATTAACCCTTTTATGGTAGTAGATATCAACAATTTAATATTAAAATTTAAGAAACATCATTTCCAAATCAATGTTTAAATTGTGATTAGTCAATTTCGAAAAGGGGGAGCAAATGTAACACACTAATATTTTTATAAAAACAAAAACAACTTAGATAGTGTATAAAAACACACTGTCACACCCACCATCTTTCAATTAATTATTTTATTAATTTTTTGGGAATCAGGTTGTTCGGGTTGAATCTTGGCTTAATATTTTTGAGTACTTGTCTAAAAACGTGTGTTTTGGCCTTGACTGAGTCCAGCACACCATGGTCGAAGACGCACGACCTTGACTAGGTCACCGTGGGACCTCTCCTTGTTTACCGCACACCCTTCCCAGGTTAGATTAAATTAATAAAATGAATTATTAATAAAGAAATAAAATGAAGTGTGATAAAAAAAGATAATGAATTAATTAAATGATAATAATAATAACATCATTTGAGGAATCTATAATTATTATTAATAGTATTATCATTATTATTATAATTGTTATAACTTTTTATTTTACTTTATTACCATCAATTTAGTTTTATTATTATTATCATTATTATTCTAATTTTTGTTTACTATTATTATTAATAATCATTATTATGATGATTGGAATTGTCTTTAATTTTTTTCCTTTATTATTATTTTTATTTTTATTTGATTTATGTTAGGGTTACCCCCCAATTTTCAGCCTTCACCTCCTCTTTCCCCTTGAGTCACATCATGCATCACTCCCATCCCCATGGCCACCAGACCTCCCCTCTCCCCTTGTCGCACCACCCAGCTCCTGGTTGTCCTCCATGCTCACGGTGCACCCTGGATTCCTAGCCAGATCGAAGCACCACCCCTTCTTCTTTGACCTCTTGCTACAATGGCCTGCACCGACTCTCCCTCATACCCCTTCTTCCCATCGTGTTGCTCACCACCCTCATGGCCAGCCACGTTAGCCGACCTTCCCTCTAGAAACTCGCGCCACACCACCCTCTTGACTGGTTACTCCTTGGTGTCGCGACATTCATCCACCCCTGTTGGACCATCCTCCCAACCATCTAATGCCCTGTCCCCCCCCACATTGACCACACACCTCCTGTTCGGACCAACACTCTCCACTTCGAGAAAATGCCACCCCATGCTCCCATCCACCACCTTCCTCACATGGATGACCCCTCCTCTCCCAATTTCGTGACCCTTCCCCTAGAGCCCCTCATGACCCACCTCTGCTTCTCCGTACTGGGTAAAACCTCATCCTCATATCTATGATTTTTATCCTTGTTTTTTTTGGGTTTTAGGTTTCCATCAATTAGGGTTTTAATATGGGTTTTTTTGGTCACAATTCTTGTTTTTTTCTTTAATTTAGAAATTATGTCGCGCGAATTGCACATGATTGGAGTTTCACACCGAATTTTTGAATTTTATACTTCGTGGTAGGTGGTTCCATACCTTTTAATCAATTGATTAATTTAATATGCTTATTTGGTTTTATAAATGTGATTTATGATCAAATTTTGTGGTGTGAAATATATTTTTGGAGCCTTTTCACATGCATTCATGTGGAAAATAATTATTTTGGTGTGTTCTCATTGTTTTACACCCTTGAAATTAATTTCTAATTGTTTTAATAATGGGAAACATGTTTTGATAAGGTTATCTTGTGCATTTGGTTTAAGAGTGACGTTTTATATGAAATAAATTGTGATTTTAATATAACCCCTTGGATGCTAATCTGATGTATTTTATAAACTATTTAACATGATTTATTTTATGAAATGTGATATACAAAATGGGTGTTTTGTTCGGTTAAACATGTGTTAAATTTTTAGTGTCATTATTGTGTGAAAATTTGAAGTCTTTCATGTTCATCCCCCGACATGACAATTAGAAATGGTTTTATTAGTTGTGTAAATATTTTATGATGTCAGGAATGTGATTCAAATTCAGGTTTGAAATGGTTCTTGGTGTAAATTTGGTTCAAAAGGGGGATTTTATGTATATTTTGGTCTGAAGACTTCTTGGTTTTTCATTAAATGATTTTAAAAAATAGTTTAATGATTTATTGAATTATTTAGATGGCACGAAAGTGGTATTTTGAAAGAGTTGAATATGCATTTGTTTTAAATTATTATTTTTATATAAAATAATACATGTTTTTTGTGTAAAACCTCTTTGCATCACTTGGTGGTGTTTTTTAAATGGTTAAAATAGTTCATTTAATTGTGCAAGTGGTGTGAACCTAGTTTTAAGGAGAATTTGTTATGTATGTGGTTTCAAATGACATTCCTAATTGGAATTGGGTATGTTTATGGTGTCAGACCTCGTTGTGTTATTTAAATAATGTTTTCTAAGTTATGAAAATTGAAAATGTTCTCCCTTGAGTATTTCCAAATTAGGATTTGTGAAATGATTATGTAATGACAAATGTATTTTAAAAATGTATTTTGGTGTGCGTGTGTTTTTTTTTGAAATTTTGTTTGGGTATGAAAGTGGTGACTTTTGTGTGTAAGGTCTTTTTTGGTTTGTGATATGTGAAGGTGATATACTTTTTGAATGTGGAACATTATTGAGGACAAGGGAAAACTCTGGGTACTTAGGTGGGCGTATTAGGACTAGTACACTTGACGACACGTAAGTGGTTCATCCCGGTTTCATCTAGTAGGATTGAAGTTACAACACTAATTAATCTTTTGTGATGATTGGAGACCACTGGTTAATACATGTTTTTCCCTTCTAGTGGATCGTGAACGAGAGTGTTTATTATTGTGGTTTATATGCCTCATTTACACTGAGGTATGATGTATCTAGCATCCCATGCATACTACCTACCATAGGGGTTTTACTCCCATTCCTCTACTATTCATGATGGGGTGTCTTCCATTAGAATACAGAGGAACACTTGATTATATGTGCATTTATTATGAATTTTATATTCCATTTTAAAGTAGTATTTGTGTTATGGTTTTCATTCCAGTGTCATTTTCTTTTTTTACTTTTAGCCTTTAAATGATTTCTTTAAAATCATTTTGAATGTATGGTTTTATTAAGCATGTTAAATTATATTTTTGATGTTGGGGCATAGAAACTTTTTTTTCGGTGGTATCCAACTGGGAATTTGGCTCACACCCTACACACACCTTTGGGTGTTTGTAGATCTTGTCCTTTTTGGATTCCAGGTTGGGGTATTGTGCTTAGTGAAAGTTGTTTGGGTTGTCAATGGAATTCCCATGCAGGTATGATGCTAGTAGTTTGAGGTGGTGACTCTTTATGTAGCATGAGGGTACAAATAGATGTGTTATTTTTATTTTCGTTGTGGTCATCTTAGAGTTTTGGGTTGAGTTGTAAATTTTGAGTTTGGTCCAATGTTAAGGGCTTGTTCGGGTTCTATTTTCAAGCTTCTGTTTATTTATCATGTCATTTGTTTTTATATCTCTTGTTTTTAGATAACTCATTCCCATGTATTATTTTTTTAAAACAAGGGAACTTGTACCAGCTTGTGGGGATCAGGAACACCCTTTAGGCCATGTTGTGGAGCGGTTCAGCGTCGGGTCAGATGGCGACCCAACCTGGTTTGTGAAAAAATGTTATTAGATGTGTTTTTATCTCTTGGGTCATGTTTCATTGATATAGAGTCAGGGTAGACCAAATTTATGGGTGTCATAACTCAACATTCTTGCTATGAGCTGGGTGCCAGGCCCGAACACCTCATGGAGGGACTCGACTTACCATGATAAGTTAAGGTTTTTCTGAGTTGTTGGTCCTTGTGGTTAACCTTGTATAGGGTAAATGAAAAGGGAGTGGGGTTAGTATTTCTAGTGAACTTGCAGGGCCTTTCAAGCCATGTGGAGCTAGGGACACTATTCTAGAATACTATCTGTGGTAGTGGCGTGATTGGCATTTGGCCGCCAACCAAATGTCCCAGTCACCTGCTAACACTAGCTTCCTCATGCATCATTTCTCGTCTCGTTGTTTTGGATTCATGGAAATATGGTTTTTAAGTAAAAATGATTTGGTCTTGGAAAATATTTTGAAATAAATCACTTTAAAAATAAAATGACGTGTAAGGATTGAAAAGTGTGGGTTGAATGTTTTGGTTTTAAAAAATTGAAAGGTTTGGTTTTGACCTTTGTTTTTCTCATGGGAAACCACATGAATGAGTATATATGGAAAGATAAATGGCTAATGGAATGATTATATGATTTCCTAGATGTACATGAGGTGGGTGACAGTGTGGAACATGATTATGCATGGGTACAACCCATGGGACACTATTGGTGTTTGTGCGACCCACCATCTTTGTTTATTTTAAAAATATATTTTTTAAAGGATAATTTTGTGTTTTAATAACCAGTGATTGTGTGATGTTTCATTGTGTTTTGTAAATGTTGGATGTGAGGCATTTCAAGCTAAGAATCATTTTTTAATTATTTGTGTTTTGTGTTTGAATTCTTATTGGTAAGTTGGTGTGAAGTGTGTGGTTAGTGATTCTTTTTAAAAGTGATTCGGAGAGCCCTTACAGTGGTTCCCCCTACACGTTTAGTGTTTTCTTGAAGTATTTCAGGACAATTGGACCAGTTTGATTGGGTCTATGGGTTTATTATTGACTAGTGTATGCCCCCAAAAATTGTTAACATGTGATTGAAGTGTGGCCATAGACAATTTGTCACTGGCTGGTCCTCCGGTTGATTAATGTAAGGACTCAACCTTTTTAGTGATCTTGCTAAGTCTATCCCTTTTACATTTCGGTTAAGAGGACCCTATCATAGAGGGATGACAGAAGGAAGAGGAGATGAAGGGAGTTTCGGTCTCATTTAGTTGTCTGAGTTTTCGGGTATGACAGTTTACACTGTTGCATCTGAAGGTCCCCCTGTAAACGGTGAAAGAAAATCCAGTGGGGAAGGGTGAAGGTTGTACAACATTATAATTGTATACTTGTGTCTTGAGTGGATTTTTAATAATTTTTTTTGCTGCAAGGGTCATGATTGGTGGTGTCTTGTAGTGTGGGTTCTCTTCGAAATAGAAATGTGGATTTCATAAAACCCTCTAAGAATCACTATTCTCATAGGAGTGTGTCCTCCTATTTTTTAATTCTTATGTTTATATTAAAAGTGTAGTGTTTTTCATGCATCTTTCCTTGTTATGTTTCTTAGTTAAGGTTGAATAGGTGATGCATACACATCATATAAACCCCTGTCCTGGTAGATGTGCTGCGAGGGAGTAGTTGGAGGTCAGAGTGTGTTGTGTCTGATGGTGTTGTCTCAATTGTTGTATGGTTTCTTGCAGAACCAGGAAAAGGAGAATCTTCATTCAGGAGTCATTGATGCTTGAATATGAGGCATGATATGATTAAAATACCCGGGCTCTAGCCATAGGCCTTGGAGTGAAGTTGGCGCATATTCAGGAACCTTGAGAGTGTATGAGACCCCAACCTTATTTCTATAATCGGTATTGAAGGTAAAGGAGAATTAAATTTTTTCTTGTGGATTCATACCAATGGACCTGTTTGGATGTGTGGGGTTTCTCGTGTCTATGAGGAGGCATGGTAATATCGTTATCTTAATGTTTTTATAACATGGTGTTGACCATGATAGATAAAAATAATTTGTATGATAGAGATATACTCTTGGTGATCACATTTTTTTTGAGGAAATCTAAATCAATGGTATATTATAACATGATAGATGGGGGATTAGTTAATATAATTACTATAAAACCATGGAAGGTAAGAAACACCTGTAGTTGTTAACATGGATGGAAAATAAAATATAATTGAAATCAATTTTGATGTTGGATCTGATTATTATAGTGGTGTAGGTTTAATGTAAAAGGAATGATGATACTCAAAATAGGTATAAAAGTTATCACAGTCTGATATAACTATATTTTTTTGTTATAGGAATCAAAATGGGAATGAAACATCTTATGTTGTCTACATGTATGATTTATTAGTATAGAAATGTAATGTTTCCTTTTGTGTGGTGGAAATCATGGAAATTTATCTAGATTTTTGGACTTCTTATTAAATCATGATTCATATTATGGTGTATACATTTTTTAATGTTTTTTATGAAAACGAAATACTATACGTACCTAAGTATTCAAATATGAGGTAAATATAAGACTATAATATTTTTAATTCTATAAATTATGATGGTTTTAGGATATAATATTATTTAAATACAAAAAAAATAAATATAATTGTTTAATAATATTTCAAATATTCCCTTATGAACATAGATATTCCATAGTGAAATGTTTTGTAATTAATATATAAATTTAATATTTCCTATCAATATAAATGTACTAAGTGATCTATTTTTTTTATTATATCACATTTAAAAGAGTTATATGGGAATATTTTACATTTATTTTTAAAAAATAGTGGTCCAAAATGATTGATATTTTGAGTTTTTATTTATGATCGTAGATATCAATATTTTTAAATTGAGTAATAATATTATTTTATTTAAGTGAAATAGATCATAATTATAAATTTGCGTGTTCTTGAATAAGGGGGGGGGGGTGTGGTATTATAATAGATAATTAATCGAAAAATCACATGGTATCATCATGTCAAAGATGTAAAAACATATTTCTATACAATAATAGGTGAAATTTTTATTCTTGTTTATTGGATGATCAAGCTATCATTTAAAAAGATCAGTTCATTATTTATCCATGGGCAGTGTTGTGATTTTTCAAAAATTATGATAGTGGTGAACCTAGATGGTCAATAAAAATAGTCTTAATTTTCAACAAACATGTAAAATTGTAATTTTATTTTGATGAACTAGTGATTTCTCATTTTCATTACCCTTTGATGGATCATATTGTTGGTGAACCATATAAAAATTAATTGGATATCTCCTTTATATTGAATGACTTCTATATTTTCACTATAATAGAGATAATATGGTTATAAGAAAATGTATTGCTAGATTATGGGGATGGGTTATTTAAAATAGAAATACCATGATTCATACTCTAATTATATCTTCCTGTTGAGATATCACAATGTGAAATTATATAATAACATTAAATATAAATGTATTTTCCCTTTTGGAATCCATTGAAATAGTTTTCAACAATAAATTCCATGACCCGTCCTAGTGGGGCCTGTGTCGTAACTCCCCAGACCCTCCTCCAATGAGCCAGGGGCTGGTGACTAGCACCGAGTATGTATATCACTAACATCGAAGGAATAAAGTATGCACCTATACTCACACACACATCTTGAATCTCCCAAAATGTTGTAATGTAAAATCTAGTAAGTAAAAAATTCATGCATACAGCTATATCACACGATAATTGTAGTACATGAAGTAATGTAATGAAAACAGGGAAAATTACAATCCCACCAGAAGAAGTCCTTAACATGAGTCCAAATAGTATGTAATAGGTACTGGGACTATTGTTTGAAAGCCACAGTAACACACCTTGGTCTATCTGGAATCACAAAGCACCATCTGGCTTGGTTCGCCTATGACTATATCATAAGGTCCATAATCAATAAAAGAAACAACACATGTGGGAAAAGACTATGAAGGGGTGAGTACAACAATACTCAATATAAAAAACTAAAACCAGAAGGAAATACAAAAATGTAAATTATTGTCATATCTATAATGAAATATGTCTACAAAACATATTACAAGAATATCTAGATATTCTAAATCCAAGACACAGAGTCATGATGTAAGACACAACAATAACATATCTGGACAAAGATTTACAACTCATATATTCCACAAATCACTCATCAGAGAAAACACACTCCTAAGTCTGATAGCACTGATGATGTCTATCCAATAGGTACTTCTTGTCGGGAAATTTCATGAGATAGATACATTGATTTATTTGAAGAGAATATGATACAACATATGACGATCATTACCAGTGCCATGAGGTGATACCAATAACACAATATAGATTAACCAATAAGTATAAGATAAAATCCTTATTAGTGATGGTCATGTTGATACCACGTACTCCACCTAAGTCATGAAGATGAATAGTGGATACTACTCTAGCATCTTGGAGGATCCAACAACTCTATCCAAGATGTCTTGCTGAAGGGTTCATAGTCCTAGGATTAGAAAATGATTCATAGAAACCATCAGGGGAAAAATAAAGAGAACAAACCCTAATGAATCATGTCCAATATATGGAGGAAAAGTAGCTCAATCCATGTAGATAAAAGTACATGTCATGTAGTAGGGTTACACAATGTCTCTCATGACCTTAAGTACTACTAGTGTACAATGACCCATGTCATTATGAAATGTGTCATTTAGAATTGGGGTATATGGTTTTTATATGAATCACAAGTCATGTCGTTTCATCCGAGTTCCTCTCGTGTACGTTGTCCATGTTCTAGTACACAACATCATTCTATGTCTACCTTCCTATGTACTAGTACATGGGGCATTTTGTGTATCTGGTTTAGGCCAAACGGTGTGGTAGAGTACACACTGTATAGAAAAATCATGTACTCCATCCTATTTTTGAGTACTTACTATGTACATACTAAGTGATCTGAAGGGTACTACAAGCCATGTAGTCAGAGACTACATGAAACATGTATCATGTTTTCCAGAATCTCATCTATTTCCTTCTGCTCATGCAGTCAATCTTCTAGATTCTGTGCGGGTTCTCGATTCTCTTTGAAACTCTAGATCCAAGATCAATGTTCCACTCTTACATGGAATATATAGTATTTAGGAATTTAATCATATAGGAAAATAAGATCATTTAAGTTCTTCATAATCATCGAAGAATGCATATTTGAAACCCATCATTGTTTGATCTGCCACCGCACCCACCATGACACCTCCATTGAGTCATCCCGAGGATGGATCTATGGTTTCAGTCATTATAATTGTAATTGAAGGACTAATGATATTTTTTCATAGGGGATTAAAATAAGGAGAAGAATGACAAATTTATAATGAAAAAACCATAATGGGGGAGAAAAGAACAATTAAATCAAGAGGGACAAACCTCAATCGATGTTCTGGTCGATATTGGTTCATCACTATTAAAATAGTAAACTAATCAATCAAAAGTTCAAATAAAAAGATTTAATCATCCCAATATACCGAAAAAACAATCAAATCCCACAAATATGAACAAACCATCGGATAATGAATTCATGTATTTGTCCGTGTTTATCATAGGAATCAAGAACATGAAGGAAACAATTTCTCATATGACCTCAATTCGGATTGCTCACTGATGAAGAATGGTCATCACGTCATCATCATTAGAATGATCTATCATTATTAGTATTTTTTAATCGATGATTTGAGGTTTCATCATCACATACTCGAGATAATTCCCCATATCCCTCTCTCAAATGTCTCCAGAATAATCTTTTCTTATGATGATAACCCTAAATCCTTGATATAAGAATACATTTAAATAGAAAATAAATATTTCTTTGCATAAAAAAATAAATTTTATAAATTTGTTTTAATCCATTAAGTGTTCATGATGACAGTCCACAACTAAACCTCATTGACCAATGTTTGGTTACAACTAGGGTGAAAATGATTTATTGAATGTAATGGTGCCCTCATATTTCTGATACGATATTCCTTTCAGACGTTATTCCAGTCATTTAGGAATCTCGCATGTTTATTCTACTTAAATTTTTTTTATTTTTCAATAATTTGTTCCTGGAACACTGGGACTTGAAAACACATGTCATCGCAATGCCTGATATTGAATTTAATCCATATAATAAATAAAAGTAATATACAGAAAATATGATTCATCACATTCTTCTCAAATTGAGGCTTTACGTTCCTAGAAATCCAAAACAAAGGCAACTCAAAAAGATGAGGGTACTGATCACGAAATCAGAGCATCCCCTGGCTAAGTGTTCTCTTAGAGATTCTTGTGCTACCATCAGACACATACCAAAGGAATTGATCACCCTCAAAGGATATACTATTATCAACCTCCACTGTGCACTCAACATATTTTTCACCATATTCAATGTCAAACATGCCCCTGTCGATGACGTACGATAGTTCATGTACATACCTCAACAACTGCGACATGTGTGTACCCTAACTAACTGAATGGGTAGAGCTAAGAGGCATTCCATCTCACCATATCTATGTTGTATTTGATAAGGGCCACTGATACTTGTATATAACTTGTCCCCCTAACCAAATCACTATAATACAAATCGATGTGAAACCCATATGAACTCATGATCTACCTCCTCAAACTCCAAAGGTCTCTGTCACCTATCAACATAAGGCATATGAAAGATTTTTGTTGTCTTCATCATGTCCTAGATGATTTTCACATTCTCTATAGTAACTTGTACTAACTCTAGGCCCATGATTTCTGACTCTCCCGGGTGATTCCAAAAGGTGGAAACCTCTAGGTTCTCCAGGATAATGTCTTGAATGATTCCATACCAATGGTAGAAGGGTAGCTATTTTTGTAAAAAGACTACACTAGTGGTATATGATCCTCCAAACTATTGAAAAAGTATAACATCAATTCTCATATAATGTATTCTATATCCTAAATGTTCTTCTTAGTCTTGAAGTCAATTTCTTTGTGAAATGATAGGTTTAATCATAACTCTGTCCCAAACAACTCCTTTAATCCCTTACATAATCGGTATGAAAAGAGATAATCCCAATCTAAAACATTTTTTATATAATTCCATAGTGTTGAATTATCTCATGTATGTAGAGGCCTCCCATGATCACTACTAAACTCTATTCTTGGATAGATAGGACGTGGGATGACTTCGAGAGTAGGTCAACGGTCACCTAGATGGCATCGTGTCTCCTAGATGTATCTATTAATCCCATCACGATGTCCATAGGCATCACATCAAACTTTGATTATTGAACCTCAAGGGGTTGAGAAAACCCCACTGGAACTTGGTGCTTATACTTTTTTATTGACAAGAAAGGCAATGGGAGACAAAATATGTTACACCATTCTTCACTCTTGGCCACCAAAATTGAGGTCGGGGGTCTTGATACATATTTTCCACAGCTAGATGTACCACCACAAGGTACATATTAAACTACCTAAAAATGTAATCCTGCAACGTCACTAGTACCATCTTGAATCCCTTAAAAAGAATAAAATGCTCCCCACGTTTTGAATATCCATCAGGAGCCTGCCCTATGGACATCTGAGCACAAAGGGTCCCACGTTTAGTATCTAAAAGTTGCGCCTCCCCAACTAATTTTAAGAGTTGAGGGGTGATAACCACCGAGTGGAGGTAATTTACTCCATCTCCTTCCAAAAAGAATAATTGCAATGAGTCCAATTGCTCTAATTTCTCATTCAGTAGGTTAAAACTTGATCTCCTTCTAGAAAAATCTACCACCATGTTCCCATCCTAGGTTTATATACAATCACAAAGACATATTCATGGAGGAACTATAACTATCATCTATATCTCATGTTGATATCCTTTTGGGAGAATATATACATGATACTTTTGTGATCAGTATAGATGATAAATCACTTTCCCATCAGGATGTTTCCCAACATCTTGAATGAAATGACTACTGCTACTAACATAAGAGCATTTATCATGTTGTTCTACTCATGTGTCCTCAAATTTCATGAAACATACGCAATCAATAATTTCCCATAAATCAAAAAATTAACAAGACCGGTTCTAGATGCATTTTAGAACAATACATACTCGACACCGACCTATAACAATTTCACGATCATAGGACTAGTCAAACATTGCCTCAACTACTGAAAACCTATTATAACTTATCTTTCTACAGAAAAGATTTCCAATTTCATCTAAATTATGTTAAAGGTGATGAAATACTAGAGAATTTGGGAATGAATATCTAATAGTATCCTTCTAGCTAAAGGAAGCTCCGAACCTCAATGACGCTTTTAGATGGATCCCATGATAACACTACCTCAACCACGACCGAGTCCACTACCACTCCATCCACAAATATATAGTGTCCTAAAAAGTGGACTACCTAATTCATGAACACAAACATTGAATGGTTTCTATGAATATGTTTCTCTCAAAGTACATCTAGAACTATCCGTATGTTTCTCATGAGCTCCTCCTTGGATGTTGAGTACACAATGATATTGTCTATGAAGGCTACCATGAACTATCTTAAGTATGATTGAATGATCTAGTTCATGAGTCCCATATACACTGATTTGGATTTTTTTCACTATAATAGTCTTTACCAAGTACACACAATAAACATAACGACATTTGATGGCTATATTAGGTATATCCTCATCCCATACACACAGCTAGTGATATCATAAAATGCATTCAACCTTAGAGAACAATAGAACCCATATCATCTAATAAAAGTTGTCATAAATACTCGGTAGTTGATACTTTTTCTTCACAGTCACCTTGTTTTGGAACTGGTAGTCCACATACAACATCAAGTTCCCGTCTTCCTTTTTGGAAAATAAAACTAGGGGTTCCCAGAGTGAAACATTGAGCCCCACAAATCCCTTCCTCTGTATGTTCTACAAATGTATCATCATCTCACAAATTCCTGTGGGAGCCTTCCGATATTCTAGTGTAGATATCAGTGTCATCATAGGATGTAGATAAATGTAGAAGTCGAACTCTCAGTGGAAATTTCAACCTAGAAAGACTTTAGGAATGATTCCCATGTACACTACCACCCCTATAGGAAAATGAGAAATCACAACATCCAATGCACCATTGGTAAGGATACCAAATTATGAGTAATTAGATACACCCTCCAATGCATGTTTCCATCCTGTGCTTCATGGGTTTCCTTTTCACTAAAAAAAATTTGTACCATCACTACGGACACACTGCACCATTCGCCTAAAATAGTCAATCTGGGAATGGAATATTGATAACCAAACCATGTAAAGAATGTCATCAAAAGGCATCAATGATTCTAAAAAGTGGATCCAACCAAAACTCTCACCTCCTAAGATAGGTCACACTATCAGAATAAGTGTGATATCACTAATTATTCCATCATATGTGTCTCAAAGTGTAAGGGCCATGTCAACAGTTCAAACAGTATCTCTAGGTCTTGTAAAAAATTTGTGGAAATAAATGAATGACTATAAAATATGTATATCAATACATTAGATAAAGTAGAAAAGAAATAGATCATACCTAGAATTATTCTAGGATTCCATAGGTCATAATAATAAAACATATGCAGAGATCCCTACCCCTGTCCTCCATATCCCTAATCCTGGAGTGGACCACCTGGGGGTGGTGGTTGTAACAAGTAAAAAAATCTACCACCTCCTACTTATCTCCTAGCTTCTCTTCCACATCTACCACCCTACAGATCTTCATGATCCTATTGTTGTCTCTACCTTGATGGTCCAACCGTAGTCTCCCTATCAAGAGTACAGTGGGTTTGAAAATTTCAAACGAGATGTCCCTTTCTATCACATGAATAATACCACACCTTTATAGGATGATTGGAACCAATTTATCAGCCATGAACTATAGATACTCTTTCCCAGTACCTCCATGTAAATTATATACCACATCCATGTCATTTATAATAATTTCAAATACATACTCTTAAGGTATCTTCTCATTCTTTCCCACTGATGAATGTCATCAGCTCTATTTTCTCGTCCAATAAGATTTAAAACACCAAATACCACCCAAGAACCCCAACATATGTAGGGATTAATAGTGGGATAAAACATTCTGAGATGCCTCCAAATAGAGGTTTCTCAATGTTCTGATCCATAATATACTGATCTCGAACTATATCCATCATATACCTGTGATGGTTAGTAAACATCAATGAATAATCAGATACAATCATGCTATCCTTATAGATCTACAGAAGCCTTGGAAAACACACATCCCTCAACATAACAAGAGATAAATCCTCTCTAAATAGGTTCTCAGACTCTGTCCACAAATTACTCACCTTTGCATGAATCTTGTTATCCAAACTCTTCCATCGTTCCGTTAATCCATGTAGAAGGATCACAATAAGGACCACCATCTAATCTAATGGTGTCCTTACTATATGGAAAAATATTATCACTACCTTAGGCTTCTCTTTATCCACCTTTAGGTTGAGCATTCCTCATAACCTGATGGGTCTTTGTAGCTAAAACATCTAAAGCACCCTCATCATGTTCCCTTCATCTTATGTTACTGTGGGTACCATGTGTTTCTCTACTTGTGTCAATACATCTGGTGCACCACATGGTGGTAACATTTGGGGAAATAGTCCTTGAATTGAAGGCTTCTCACTTAGGGGTTCATCCTCATGATCATTTATCTTAATTGAAGATGGTACATATCATCGAGGCATCTATAAAGAACAAGATATACCACATTCAATGAGTATATCTGGAGATCTTAGATAAGATGGACATGAAAACCAAAACCCATTCCTATATGATTCATGTACAATTATTTTCTCTATAAACAATGTTCTCATGTAATAAGTCAAAAAGATAGTGATCCGAGTCCTAGTGTATGGATACGTCAGCCGCTACACCAATACTAGAGTCCCTGTCCTGAAATCCAAACTCGAAATAATTAAATCTACTCCCCAAAACCAATCTCATAGACTCTTTTTATTATAGTATAACCAAACCCCAACGATACCACTATATCAGGACCCATCCATGTGGGGCCCATTCCACAACACACCGCACCAACCTCCAATAGGCCAGGGGTTGGTGACTAGCAAAGAGTAGGCATTTCTCTAACATTGGAGGTATTACCTTTGTACTTATACATAGACACACATCCCCACGTCTATATTATGTTGATATTTAAAAACCAATAAGTAAACAAATCATGCATACAACTATATCTTACACCACATTTTGATAAGAAGTAACAAAATGTATAATAGTACAAAATAAAAGCTCAAAACAAGATTTTTATAACATGAGTCAAATAATACTACTATCTGGAAGCCACAGGAACACACCTCCATCTATCCTATCATAGAAATACCTTTCTGGACTGGTCTTCATAGGACATTTTGAGAAGGTCAATTTTATACACAAGACATCAATTTTTTTAGAAAAGATCATTTTGGGGTGGGTATAAAAATATTCCTTAGGACACCCTGAAACCACAAAGCAATACAATGAAGGAATGTATAGTAATCTCTACATAGGTTTATATCTATGAAACATATAACAAGAATATCCATATATACAAAATCCAAGACACTCAGTATAGAGGTGACCCATAACCATAGTATACCAGCACTAGGAATTCTAGTTTGTAGATTCCACAATGAAAGTATCTGGGAGAACACAACCCTGATTCTGATAGCACTGAGGACATCAGATATGAGTTGGTCATCATGAACCATTATTGGAAACATACATTGATATATCTAAATAGAATATAATAAAACATTTGAGGATGGATGTCATGTTCATAGGGAAATACCAATAACAAAATAAGGATTAACCACTAAGTAGAGAATCGAAACCCACATAGTGTTGGTCACATCGATACCATGAAATCCACCCAAGGGATGAATATGAATAAGGGAACCTACTTCAAAACTCTCAAGGGATTCCAAAAACTATATCCAGTAAATCATTCTGATGGGATATTAGTCCTATGAGTAGTAAATTATTCGTATAAACCTTTAAGAAAAAATGGGGGAATGAACCTTAATGAAACATGTCCAAGACTCGGAGGTCAATTGGATTAATAAATATAGATAAGAGTACACGGTGTCTATTGGGGTCACACATCATGTCGCATGACCCCAGATAATACCCATGTACAATAGCCTGTTTCATTCCAAATATTTTCATGTAGAAGAGGGGTACAAAACGTATAGAGGAATCACATACCGTGTCATTTCATAGAGGTCCGCCCTTGAACTTGGTTCATGTGCCAATACAAGGGATCAACCCGTGTCTATGTAACCAGTTCAGGCTAAGCCGTGTGGTGGAGTACATGCTAGGTAGGCAACCTGTGTAATCCACCACATGTCCATGTACATCCAATGTGCCGATTCATATGAGGGGGACTGCATGCCATCTATTTAGATACTACATGTTGTGGGTATCATGAATTCAAAGAACCCATCCTCTTCCTCATGCTCACATAATAAATTTGCTAGATTCTGTTTGGGTACTCGATTCACAGAAAAAAATTAGATCTAAGATCGTTTGTCCACTCTGACACCAAATCGACTTGATTAGGGCCTTCAATCATCTTTGAAAATGCAATCCTAGGTGTTCTTCATAATCATCGATGAAGTAGATTTTGAACCCACTATCATTCGATCCACTGCTACACCCACTGTTTCACCTCAGAAGAGTCGTCCCAATGTTGGATCTAGGGTTTCGGTTCATTATGTCAAGAATCAAAGGTTCAATGATTGATAGTTCAGAAGGGTTTCAAATATGTGAAAACACAATGAATGTGTAATGAAGAATCCCGAAATCAATGGATAAACACACAATCAAATTGAGAGTGGTGAACCTCAATTGATTTTTATGTCGATCTTGGTTCTGCACCATTCAAATGGTAAAGGAATCAATCAATAGTTCAATCCATAAATATCTAATCATCCCAATAAACCCACAGAATAACCCCATTCAAAAAATTTGATCGAACCACATGAAAATTTATTCATGGATTAGACTATGTTCATCATAGGAATCAAGAATGTTAACTAAAATCAAATTAATGCATCCCACCCTAATTTGGATCCCTCGATGATTAATAATTGTCACTGCACCATCATTGCTGATGAGATGTATCAAGATTAGTGTTTGTCAACTGCTGAATCCATGATCCTTCATTTCCTACTCAAGAGAATTGTCTAGATCTTTCTCTCTAATGTCTCAAATAGATTATAGGGTTATGAGGCTAAACCTGTATCAATTAAATAGGAATAAATTTTAGGAGAAAATCACTTTTACCTTGCACAATCAAAATAACATTAATTTTCTTAATTTATTTTATTCATTTATGTATCTATGATGTCTTTCCCCAATTAACCCACACCGTCCAATTTTATGTCATTCCTAGGGAAAAACAACTATTTTAATGGAAATAATGATGTAAAATTTCGTATCTGGGAAACAGTTGAGAAATTATTCCACTTTTTTAGGAAATTCTCACAGAAATTCTATTTAATATTTTAATATTTTTCAAGAAATTTTTCTTGGGACACTAGATCTTAAAATCTCATTCCATATCAACTCTTGGTAATGAATATAATCCATTTAATATTTAAAAATAATACATGGAAAATTTGAGTCATTGAATGAATGATATTTCAATTGTTGATATATGTTTTTTAATAAAGATATAGTCGAATAATATTATACAAAAAATCATTAGGAATTGGTGGGTATTTGGATTACATTCATGGAATTATTTCCAATATTGTATTTTGTGTTTTATCAGAAAATTATCTAAAGGATTTTTATTGTGATTCCAAAGGAATAATTATATTATTTGGATAATTTTCCAATAACATCTACAAAAATTAGATATCATATAATCCATCACACTATTTGTTGGAAATTATTCTTAGTGTTTCTAAAGAATAATCAATGGTATATTATTTTAATTTATATCTTTGTATTAATTGTATGATCATTTAATGATGGTAATATATGATTAAATTGATTTAATATTTTATTAATTGAATGAGATTATGTAGTATATATCAAAAACAAGATAAAACCTTAATAAAATCAATATTGATATTTGTATAATGAGAAGGTTCTCACCTAAAGTAAACATGAAGGAGTTTGTGTTCAGGAAAAGGGATTCAATTTATTTTATATTTTATATAATTTATAAAATTCATTTTGAATTTGAGATAAGGACTAATAAGGATGCTCCATTGGAAAATGAGACGACTCAAGAAGTGGAATTCAGGGAAATAAAGAAGTTTTTGGTGGAGTATGATATTAAATAAAAGGAGGATTATGATGTTACTCTATTTCATTAATGAAACCTAATATTTGAAAGAATAATATTCGATTTAAATGTTTAACTCATATACTTTTTATGTGTAAATGTTAGGAACCTCATTATAATGTTTTTTTAAAATACTTGAGATTATAATGAAGAAAATGTTCCAAAGGGTAAATACATAAAATATATTAAAGGAGGGTGGATTTTATAAAAGGAATTCTAAAAAAATAATAACATTTTTTAACAATTTTATGTTAGTTTGGAATAAATTGAGATGGAATAGAATAAGGAAAAAAAGTCCGCAATGAGGAAGTTATAGGGAAATTCATAGACAATAAAAAATTACGGAAAAATGTGATGGTGAATGTATTGAATTTGAGGGAAGTCTATACCATAAAGTGTAGCTAGTAGAAACTATTTATGAGATATAAATTTTATGGGACAAAAAATTAAATAAAATGTAATAGTTGTTTATGCCAAAAAGTAAATATGAAAAGAAGAAGAGACGAATTATATTATATATTATAAGATAGAAAATCAAGAATAAATGATGAAAATAAACATATAGAAAAAAATTTAGACTAGTATCAATAATAAACATCTTACTAGATCAATATTGGTTTAATTTACACTATAATAGTAAAATTAATTTTATTTAAGAGCATAATAATGTAGAAATTATTAGTTTATAGTTAATGGTAATACAATAAGACTGACCAGTATATCCTGTAATGTTATCAAGAGGTTATATTATATTTGATATTATGAATTTGAACGTGATACATAGATATAAACTCATGATATTTATAGTATTATTTATAAAATATTTTTTAACAAATTAAAGAATTTCTGATTTTCAACTATAAAAAACACTAAAGATGACTATGCTTTATAATAATCCATGAGTTCACTTTTCTCAAGTAATGATTGATTTAGGATATAACATGATATAAATTGTTTAATAATAAAGCATATAGATGAATATATAGCACGTCATCTATTACTATTATAGAAATATAGGAAATAAAAAATAACAAGCATTGCATAGCTATTATATAAATTAATTATCATGTCAAACCAAAATAGTTGGGGAAAATCATATACGCCATATGTTTTTTTTATAGATAGTAATTTTGGTGTGATTGATAAAAATATAATTCTATATATTAATCATTGCTAATAAAAAGGATAATAACAATCGAGATTCAAATAAAAATTCAAAATAGATGAACGATTCATTAATCTTGTTGAAAAAGAAAAACAAATGAGAAACATTACTATGTGAGGTGACACATCATATAAATTAGAGAATAAATAATAGAATTCACCACTCTAAGTGATATAAATTGATTTATTGAAGTTGAAAATAGTCTAAATGGTGTTAGTTGTGGAAATATCATCAATATAAAACTATTTTATTAGAATATGGATTCTTAATAGTGGAAAACATCCAATAAGAAGAGATACTATGATCTTTTTTGGTGAATCAGTTATAACAAGGAAGTTATATTATTATTTGGAAATAATTTGGGCATGATGATAATTAGATATTTTCAATAAAAAATTAATGTAAAATATATGAGTTGAATTGATCTCATTGTAAATGAATCATTGGTTTAATATTTTCTAATTGTAATCTAATTGTGCCAGTTAGGGGAAGAAATAAAAAACCACAATAAGATTTCTACAATAAAAGAAAATAATGAAATAGTTATAATGTAGTAAAATATCACAATGTGTATTCTCTACAATATAAATAGAGAAACATTACTTATACTTTTATAAAATGATGGCAATGACCTGTTTTGGAATAAACTTCCTAGACAATTAAGAAAAAATAATTATTAGATGATTTTGAAAAAATAATATATATAGTTATATACCTGATCACATTTTTGAGGTGTATAATTGAATTATAAATTATTAATGTTTAATATAGAAGATACATGGGATCAAAATTCATTGTTTTTAGATTGATAATGGAATAAAGTTTTCCAAATCCCTAGAGGAATATTATTTTTAACACATAAATCACGGTACAAAGTCTTTATAGAGATAAATCATATAAAAGATCATGTATGAAAGGAGAAACATACTATGTAACTTCATGTCTTAAATTTTTCATATTATCAAATTTTGATCATATATGTTGTGGTGGAAATTATTCTTGACAACGATATATACCACATATAGAGACTTGTTTGATATGAATAATGAAATACTATATTTGGGATGTGGTATACAATAAATATTTCATTTGTGTACATTTGGGTATTTGGAATAATATTCCTTATTCTCCACTTATGGTTTTGGAAATCCGAATTGGAAATCTTTAAGAGATGAAGGAGTCATTTATAGATACTCAATAATAATACATACATTATAATGTTTCAAAAAAGTTCATTGGATAATGGTAGAATAACATGATATCACCTAAATAGAAAATTATATATATTTGAATTCAAATATTTATAAAATTTTAAAACAATTAGTTAATTATTTTTGATTCTTAGGGGAGAAAAATAAAGAAAATGATTATTTGAAAGATAATATCATTGGTTATTTCGTTGATGAATTTTTATCCATTTCAAGGATATTAAAAATTATAGAAAAATAATATGAATAAAATATTTTTATTGATATGAAAACATTATTTATTATGAGGATATTAAAGTATATAAAATTTTTTTATTCCTATATCAATTATAGTCTAATATGTTTAAAGAGGATGCAATGGATTACAATTAGGTGATGGATATTCATTAATACCATTGTAAAAATATGTATGAATCATACATGTGAAATTATTTTGAGGATAAAATACATGTATTTTATCAGAACCATATGGGATTGAAAACTATTCATGTGAACAAGTGATGTACATTCCGAAAAAGACATGATTTGTGTTTGAGATATACTTCTAGAATTAATGAAAAAACATGTATGAAATTTTTATGTTAATTAATATAATGGAAATGATTTTATTATTCTAATTAAATGAGGTGAAAAAAGGACAATTGATTATTATATAGATGTTAATTATCAACCCCTTTACATAATACAAATTGATGTAGTGAAAATAAAATATCCAGAAATTCTTTGAATTCATCATGATGAGAAAAATAATATTAGTCAAATATGTTTATTTTGATTAATAGAAGTTATGATTAAGATCATCGTAATTTAGGAATGATTAATATTAAATAAATAATGGGTTCCAACAAAGAGTATGTTATAATAATATTAATATATAAATGTATAATGATTAATAAATTATAAGGCTTTTTTATGTTGATAAGACAATATTTTTTATATTTTCTGAGGAATAATTCATGAAATCTATAAAGATATTGAGGTTTATATTTGAAATGCCAGTGATTGTTGAATGGAAATTGTTTTTTTAGTTTATAGATTACTTTTGGAAGGAATGAATCATTTCATTCCAAATTAAATTATTCAATAATTATGATATGAAAATTTAAAATAGAGGACTCATAGACTCAAATATAATCAATTTATTTGGAAATAATGTTTTCAAATGATTAAAACAACACAATTATTCATGTGATGTAGTATGGTAAAATCACATGCGGTCAAATATAAATAATATTGAAATGAAGAGACATTATGATATCTAATTTTAAGTAGAAATATACATGATAAATCCCTATGAAATCTATATTCTATTAGTGGAGACAATACTATGATATAAAAATTTCATGGATATTTCTTATATTTATACAATCCTATATCACAATAAGATTTATTAGGATATATGCATTTTGGATGTGTCATTTTGGTGGATATTTAATTTTTAAAATTAGAAAGTTAATTTTACCTTATTGATTTTTCTATTACATATCTTAATATTAAGTAATATCTCATCTCGCCGAATACTATTGAATATGAATACATAGTGGTCATTGAATATTGTATTCAATTTATATAGGGGATGAAATTGATTGATGATATTTTATCTATGTTCAATTCCCCCATTGTAATAATGTGTGATAACTCATGTGCAATTAATTGTAGAAAAATACTTTATATAATTGAAGGAAAATTCCTATCATAATAATATATCACTTAATTATTGACAAACTCAAGATATACACTAATTGAAATATAGGATTTATCATCAAAGTGATAACATCAGTTATCTATAACCCAATGGTTACCATTCTATAAGAAACTTATAACATCATTTTTCTTGGGAAACTAGCATGACATGTCCATGTGTAAAATTCTTAATTTCCATTAAAAAATAGAATATAAGGATCACTATAAGAAATATTATAGTTGGTTTTTTAAATAAATGATGATAAAAATATAAAAAAATCTCACACTGGATTTTTTAAAAATGAATGATGAAAGGGAACAAAAAAACAGTTTCTATATTTTTGATAAATAGTATACTAAATCAATGAAAAAAAATTCTATGCCTGAACCCTCATTTAATATTTTGAAAATGTCAATTTCATCCTTACCTTAAATGGTAGAAACAGGACAAAAAATTCTTCGATCTTAATTTTCTTCATTTTAATAATATTTAATCATATTTTTACTCTCATTGATCCTTAATATCTCCTACTATGGAATTTAATCACAATCCATAGAAATAATTTTTCTTGAATATTTATTTGACCAAAATACCCTTGACCAACTGAATATATTATAATAGATATTATTTCATTTTAATTATCGTTTAAAAATCATTAATCATCAATCATTCATCCTTCGTAGTTTTTTCATGAATAATGATGATATTTAGTTCATTCAAACCCTGATATTGTAAGAACTCGGGTTTTTAGAACGAGTCAAAATCCCGACCCTATTTGAATTTTTGACTTGTTTCAGAGGAAACTGGATAAAATGGTTACATTCTATAAATTTACAGACTACACGCCGTGTACTTTAAGTACACGCCGTGTATATGTTAAGCGAGTGATCGTCTGTGTGCTTGCTGAGTACATGCAATGTGATGACCGGTAGAAATCTCTTCCTACACGGCATGTTGTTTTTGCCACGCCATGTAAACATGATCGTGTGGAGGCCACACATTGAATTTAGGCTTGTTGGCCTGGTAGAATTTCTTTGTCCAAGTACACGTTGTGTCCTTTTTGGACACGTCATGTAGTCTGTCCGTGTATAAGGGATATACATGGCATGTAGGTCTGCTGGCAGGGTAGATTTGTTTAACCAAGTACACGCCATGTCCCTCCTGGACACGCCGTGTAGTATAGCTGTGTATGAGAGAAATACATGGCGCATGGGTAAGTCAGCGAGGAAGGGAATAAAAATGAAGTACATGCCGTGTACCTTAAAGTACATGCCATGTACCCATGTCGGCAGGTTCTGGAAAGTAAGTCAGTGGAATTCCAACCACTAAATGAACAGTTAAATGACATACATGACATTTAGTCCTAATGTACACACTGTGTAGTTTCTTTTTTTGGGTTAAAATGGGAAGTACCCTCGTTTGGAGGCAGAACACCAATTTTTGCCCCGGTTTTGTGAACCAAGCCGGTCATACCATGATTCCTCTCTCGGTTCTTCATCTAATTTTGGATTTTATCACGGTTGGATGCGTTGGAACCCCCTATATCTACAACGTTTTTGAATTAATTAGAGGCTGTTACTAGAGGAGTAGCATCGTACGAGTCTCAGGTTGGTGGTGCATACCTCTTCCTGTGTTTTCGTTGTCATTCGGGTGACGCAGCCTTCGATGCATTTTCAGGTATTTTGAGAAAGAGCCACTTTTATCTGATATTTCTTATTACATTGTTTTTAGACCTATGGCATGCCTTTGGGTATGAAATTTTAATAGTTTTCTTGAGCGGGGCCAGGCGAGGGGCTATTGCCCAATGGGGGCATTTTGGCCGGGGGATGCCAAAATGGTTATAATTGAATTATATTATTATAACCTGTTGAGTTTAATTAATTAAGCCTGATATAAATTGTTAAAGGCATTCAAGATCTCAGTGCTGCTAATTGTTAACCATTGGGTTAGTTAGAGGCATTCAAGACCTCAGTGCTTTTGATTATTAACTGTTGGGTCAGAGAAATTCATCTTTTTTACATAATTTTTCCTTTTTATGTTTCCTGTTTAAATACGTCATATATGCAATTTCAGAATTTCAAATGATGTACCCTTGGGGCGGTGTTGGGCATGGACCAGATATTCTTGAGTGATGCCGATCACATGTTAGGATTGGCCCGTGTTACTTTGGGTGGTTTTGACAATGGGATTGGGCGTCTTGGACATCATCTTGAGGTAGTACAACTGTCAGGTTGGGCATGGCCCGTGTAACATGGATGGAGAGGCTATCAGACTTAAACGACATGGTCTCAGGGACACGAGGTATCAGATTTGTGGTGTCTTAGGTACTATTTGGGTGATTACCGCTCACCTAGTCATTGAGTAGTGTGCACACAGAGATACCCTGCGATAAGGTGGTTTTGACCACTTATGTGGGTAGAGGCCCCCGTAGATACGGTTAAGGTACTTTGGTTGGAGGTGCTTGCCATAGAAAACCACATGGGAGGTAAGGAGCCTTTAGGGGATAGCATTGAGGCTATCGGGTTGGGGGAAGAGGCTCATTGTTATTTGAGGGCAGATATCATTGTCCTTCTAGATACTATATTTGATGGAATACATCAATGTCCCTATGGTTACTTGATTTGTGGGAAGACATCGCTGACCCTCCGACTATTTGTTTGAGGGAAGACATCGTTGTCCCTTTGGTTATATTATTTGAGGAATGGAATCACTGTTCCTCTGGCTTACTTCTTGGGAGTGCCTCCAGTATGTCAGTACTTGAGGCATGAGGTGTCAAGAGGCACATGGTTCTGGGTTACATGACAGAGATTCTGGCATTGGCCGAAGCAGGTGACACTCCATGGTAGCTATTGATCACCTGTGGAGTTTGTGTTTATTTGTGAATTGTTCTGTTACTACTTTTCTTATAAATATATGCCTTCTTAAACCCTCAAATTTGGTACACACCATTGGGTGGTATCCTATTGAGATTTGTCTCACACCTTGCATGGGCCCTTCGGGACGCATGCTGACTTTATGGATTTGTATGCAGGAAAGAGGCCAGCATCAGGAGATGGGTTACTTTAGTTTTTGCATGAAGATGCTATGGACCTTGATGTCTTACCTAGCTTGAGTTAATCTGTTTTGTTTTCATTCATTGTATCAGCATGCTTACCTGTTGTAGCTATAGTTGGTTAGCCATTGGCGCATTTTTTTATTCAGATATGTATGACTTGCTTTGGATGAATGTTTTATTGTTCAGTAGTAGTTACCTGTTATCAACATGCGGTTGTGTTTGTTTCCACTACTGTTGTTATATTTATTGCTTCCGCTGTTTATTGAGATTGGATGTGCTTCTGCTCTGCGGGTCTGGTTCGAGTCTGTTGAGTCATTTATTTCACTACATCCTTATTATTATACTTGGAAAAGTACCGTTATTATTATCATTTGAGATGGTATAGCCTCCCCACTATACCTATAACACCCTCACCGCTAGTCGGCATCCTTTGACGTTCGGGGAGGTGCACCTAAGGTAGTAGCGCCCTACCCGTTTAACACTATTTAGGTGGTTGTTCGGGACTCGGTCATTACAAAGTGGTATCATAGGAGTTCTTGATAGGGATTTAGTAGCATTATTTTATATCTACTAATGATATTGAGACTTCTCTTTTATTTTTGTTGGTTTTACTATTTGGGATATGGTAGACTAGAGATAGGTTGTTACTAGAACTGGGTTTCTAGCTTGTGCATGGGTGCCTGCAGCCCCAGGTAAGAGGGATTGACCAAGTTACCTTGAGTGGGAATTTCTGTTTACTTTTTTCTCAGATTATAGTTTATATGATTTCCATCTTGGTGGCTCACTTAGTGTGTGAGGTTATTGATTGTGATATGTAACCCTTGACCTTGTTTGGTAAGGGAGACTTGGACCTTTTCCTGGTATGGAAAGGCATGTTGCTTGGCAATTGAT
This sequence comes from Viscum album, assembly GCA_963277665.1. NCBI lineage: Eukaryota > Viridiplantae > Streptophyta > Magnoliopsida > Santalales > Viscaceae > Viscum > Viscum album. The sequence goes on along the minus strand of OY728127.1, from coordinate 434,680,678 downwards.
AGGCACATTTTTAGGGTATTTCAATTTCCTAACTGCACGTATTCTTTGTGAAATGATTATACCATGTGAATAAAATCAATTTCAATATGGGTATGATCTGAAATTTGAATTGGTGAAATTCCTGATAGAATTTCTTGTTGTTTCAATGTGTATGCCATGATTTATATTTTTGTATAATTGCATGTGGCAGGATATTTGGGTCTAGCTCTTGTACAAGCTGGCAGGTACTATTAGTTGAGGTGATTTTGATCACCAGGACTGGGTGACTCAGTTGTTAGTTTGAGGCAACGCTAGTTGTCCGGATGGGAATTGCCCGAGGTAATTTTGATACTTGGCCCTGATAGGGGAGGGTAAGGAGGCCATGAGGCCGGGATGCCGTGGGGCATGGGTTGTAGTGGGGGTGAGTAAGGGTAGTAGTTATGTACAAACTTTTAGTACTTTCTTTAACTGCGATGAATATATATTGTTATATATATATATATTGGTTGTCTGACCATTTATGGTATTCAGCAGGTTACTTTTTGGGCGACTCAAATGAAGCGTCTGACGGGATATGGTACAGTGCCGTAGGTGCAGGATTAGGATCAGGATCCGGTGCAGGAAGAGCAGGAGCCGTAGGTACAGGATTAGGGACATGATCATGTTCAAGATCTGGTGTAGGCAGGACAGTAGCCAGGTTTGGCATCATTCGGGCCATGGCTTGACGAGCTGCTCCGAGCTAGCCTTGTACGTGTCATGCAAGGGATTGACATATGCACACCGAGTATAGAGCCATCTATGGAATATCTGACATGGGAGTTCCAGTCATAGCACCCACCTCTTTTTCAGGGTGAGGGTGGTCCGCAGGTGGTTGAGAACTGGATCGAGAGCAGGCAGATGATCTTTGAGTAGCTCGAGAAGCCTCCATGGTAGAGGGTCATGCTGGCGACGTACATGCTGAGAGGGCTGGAAAATCTTTGGTGGGATGTGAAGGTTTAGGCTCATAGGTATGAGGGACTGGCATGGAAGGACTTCATGGACAGGTTATTTGAGAACATTTACCCAGTGAGACTGAGAGAAGAGAGAGCTCGGGAGTTCTTGAGTCTTCAGGAGGGAGACATGTCCGTCATGGACTATGCAGTTACATTCACAGAGTTGACTCGTTTTTCACCTGTTATGGTATGCGATGATGCGACTAGGGTGAGGCTATTCGAGGATGGCTTACGACATGTCATTCGGGTCCATGTGAATATCTTCAGGCTGGGTTCTTTCTTAGAGGTAGTGAACCAGACACTCATAGCGGAGGGAAACTAGTGGGATATGCCCTAGGTTGACCGGGGGACAACTTCATGTGAGGGTTCAGATAGCAGGAAGTGAGGATGGGATGAGTTCTAGTAGGGATGTCAGGCCAAGGACTCAGCTATACCACCTCGTAACAGTTCTACAGTGGTTTGCTTCCAGTGTGGACAACCAGTGCATTTTCAGACTCAGTGTGATAGGCCTCAAAAGGAGTGCCAGGCATGTGGACCGGTTAAGCACCATGAGAGGTTTTGCAGGCTTCCTTCTTAGACAACCGACATACAGGGACCAGGATAGATGGTGGCTTCTAGATTTTTTTCAGGTTTGGTACCATGAGTGGGTAGTCGAGTTTTAGCTACATATTGAGGATATGATTGAGACAGCAGGATCGAGTTGAGGGTTCAGTGGCCGATAGCTGAAGCAGCACCGTAGGGAGGTCAGGCATTAGGCAGCCATACGTCAGGCCAGTTGCACACTATGGAGATTCCAGAGGCTGAGCAGGCTAGTGAGCCAAAGACAGTTGAAGGTACACCACGGTTTTTCCATGATTCCCATGTTTCCTTCTTGAAATGACCTGTAGAGGCATGTCTGTTTTGAGTGCACGTGATGCACATGATCTATATAGACTGACTAGATGCTAGTCAGTAGGATTGGCACCATATCAGGTGCATGACATATATATATAAATATATATATATATATATATATATATATATGAGATGAGTATCATCATGGGCATCGAGGATGCGGGTAACTTGAGGTGTCGTGGGAATCCAGGCATCGAGGATGTGTGTTACTTGAGGTGTCGTGGGCATCTGGGCATCGAATATGTGAGTTACATGAGGTTATAGGCATAAGGACCTCGTGGAGGCAGACACCGATGCGGTGCATGATACGTTGGGTGTCGGGAACGACACAGGATCACCAATGAGGTGCAGGGGTGATGATACATCATGAAAGTACTATGCATCCTGAAAGAGGCCAACTACAGGAGTTGGGCTGCATTTGTTGTTGCACGGAGATGGTATGGACCTTGAGGTCTTACCTATTTGGAGTTACTCTATTTTGTTTTCTTTTCTTCTATCAGTATGCTTACCTATTGTAGCTATAGTTGGTTATACATTGGAACCTTTTTATATTCAGATATGTATGACCTGTTGTGGATGAATGTTTTATTGTTCAGTAGTAGTTACCTATTATCAGCATGATTTTGTGTTTATTTACACTGCTGTTGTTATATTTATTACTTCCACTATTTTTTGAGATTGGATGTGCTTCCGATCTGCGGGTCTGGTTCGAGTTTGTTGAGTCATTTATTCTGCTGCATCATTATGTTATACTAGGACCAATCTCGTTATTATTATACTCTAAGAGGGTATAGCCTCTCCACTATACATATAAGTCCCTCTCTAATAGTTAGAAGCCTTTGGAATTCGGGGAGGTGCACCTAATGTAGTAGCACCCGACCGGTTTAGCAATGTTCATGTGGCTTTTCAGGTCCGAGTCGTTACAGATATGGTCAATTTACATCTGTGGTTGAAGGATTTTGTTCCTTATTTTTTTTAATTAATTTTTGAAAATATATTTCATCAATATATGAGTTTTCATCCTATCCTTATCATTGAGGGAGTACATCGATATTCCGGATCAATTTCTTATAATCAAAATCAATTTTTTTTTATTAATTTTATTAAATTTTTATTGTATTTTGTTCGAATTAGATGTATTCTATTTTATTTTTTCTCTACATTTACCCCATATCACATATTTTTTCTAATTATTAATGATCTTGATTATATTATGACTATTATAATTCCCCTAAATTAAGGATAGTTCATTGATTAATATTTTATGTTGATCCTTTATTAATTTTCTTTGTGGGAATTGTGATTGATCTACATTACCATTGGTTTTCTTTTTAAAACAATAGATTCATATCTTAATCCTTCCTTACAAATTATGAGATTTTCACTATATTTTTCTTATATGTGGGTACTTTTACTATGATATTCTAAACATTATTTTTCAATCAGTGATACAATTATTTAATATCTAACAACATTGTCTTATTTTTAATTATTTAATATTCATTCATGATGTTAAATGATTTAAAATTATTTTGATATGATAATAGATTATAATATTAATAAAAATATTACTTTTACATTTTTTTTACTACCATAAAATGGATTTACTTTTTATGGTTATGCATGATTTGTGGAGTGGATACCTAATTAGAATTTTTTCACTTACCTATCATGTTACAGTTTTATCATAGGATCCTTTAAAAAAAGGTGAATATTACCATATGTTAATAGTTTTTGTCAATATATTTTATGGAAACAAAATGTTGGATAAACTTAATGGTTTAATATATTACAAAGGTCATTTTTTTCAAATTTATATAATATTATTCTATGATGAAAATGAATGTTTTATAAATTTCCCTTGCATATTACTATATTGTGTTTTTGGATTTCAATCAATTAGTTCTTTTGAATTTTTTCTTATTTAAGTAATTTCCTTAGTTGACCTATATTTTTTTAAATAGTTAAATTTTACATTATTGTTGATAATGAAAAGTTGGAATTTATTTTTATCATTTTTTATTCTAGTTTAAATAAATTGGAATATTTATAACCATATTCAACAATCACGGCATAATGGAAGTGGTGTTCTGGGATAGTTGTTTAAAAATAAAAAATCTGTACTTGAAATATGTAACCTTATTCCTTTACTAAGATCATCATACATTGTTAATAATTAATTATTTAAATACAATAAATTCCTATAGAAATTTATTTTTTATTTTATTCTAGTTATCATAGATATTTCATAAACTATCACAAAACATTTAGATTATATGTTTTTTATATAAACATTAGATTTATATATATATATATTTCAAAATGATTAAATGTTATAATATAAATTATTTTGTAAAATAATTTTAGATATTTAGTGGTTCAAAATTGGATATATTTATAATGCGCCATAGAAAAATATGAATAAAGAGGTGATTATTTCATGGAAATTTTTAAAATGAAATCATCTAAACATATATTTGATTTTATATAAATCTAAGAGGTGTTTAAATATGAGAAATAAAAAATATAGAGGAATCATGTATCATCATGTTTATTATGGTTTTATCGATAATTATATATTTTTTATGAGGAATTATAGAATAATTGAATATTCACCATCTAATGTTGAAACAAATATTCATAATGATATGTAGGATCATATTGATGAATTAAGTCATTATAAAGGAATTGAATTACTAAGAAAAAAAATAATATTTTTAATGGTGTTATAGAAATTATACGAAACCATTATACTCAAGATTCACTAAATATAAAATGTTATTAGCAGTATTTTAATAGTTTTACACGAATGAATGAAATGGGTGTGATGATATATGTTTCTATGAGATTTTTAATCTTTTAAAATAATTATTTCATAAAGGTAATGGTATTCAATATTTAAATTATGATGAGAATAAAATAAAATTATTAATGTGATTGTATTATAAAAATATTCATTCCTTCACCGATGCTTTATTGTTGTATAGAAATGAATATAATTTTTTGAAATGTCATAATATTAGACATCACATTATAGGATGGATTAAAACTTTAACACTAATTCATTCTCAGGTACATGAATACATATTCCTTCTAAATAAAATAGGCACCTACTAATAATACCTTCAAATAATTCCAATAAAAAAATTGATTCATTCTCATGTAGAGGAATATATCATCCAACTAAGGAAATTTGGTTCCTTCCAATAATTCCTTATATGAAGTATTTGTTCAGATGTTCAACTGTTAGAAAATGGTAATGATGGAATATAGAAGAGCACATCATTGACGGTAACATTTTTTACCATACTGATTTACCATTTTGGATGATATTTAATAAAAAATTTCCAAATTTCAAATGTGATGTTATAAATATCAGAATTGAATTATGGATAAATGGAATGAATCCATATGGGAGCTTAAGTATCCAACATAGTTCATGGGAATTTGATTGGTAGTATACAACTAGTCCCCACTGATATGTATAAAAAATCATGTTCTGATTATTTTGATGTTTTCTAGTGAAAAATGGTGTGAAATGATATGAATGTGTATCTTTCATGATTTCATGATTATTTGAATCATATTTTTGATATAGGAGTTACAATATATGATGCATACAACAAAGTGTATTTTGATTTTCATTCATTGAAAATGTTTATAATAGAGGACTTTCTTACATATGAAAACTTATCTTCATATAATGTTCTGGTATATAAATCATGTCCAAATTCTAAATAATTGACTTAATATTATCAATTTATGAATGGAGGAGAGCTAATTTACAAGGTATAATACATATATTTTTTTAATTGATCATTCTTATCATAGATTAATAAAAGAATTTAATAGTTTACATGAATAAAATATCCCCTCATATCCTTTTTTATTAGATGATTATTAAAATAGGGTAAAAATATTAAATTAACATTTGGAATGAATGGAAGCTGTATTCAATAAAAAATTATTGAACAAATAGTGTAGTTTTTTTGGGCTACCTTATTGGTGATTTTAATATACAAAACATTAAATTGATGTAATGTGGGTTAATGAAATCATATGTTACAATTTTTTGAATTTTTTTGATATGTAAGTAGAGTAAAAATATGGAAAACATGATATATTGGAATTGATATCAATGAATGTATATTAATATTTATCTCTCATTATGAAATGAAACATGACATATTTACCTCTATATTGACACAAATTATAAAAGAGTGAGTAGATGAATATGTATCATTTTCTGTATCATATTAATGTACCTAGTGTATATCATTCTATTTTGAAAAAAAATATCATTGATGTATTGAAATTTATATGTATAAAATTTCATGAATTTAATATATTGATACAATAAATATTATCAGTCTCATTTCATTTTATATTACCAACACCAATCAGAAATACAATCAACTGGATATGAAATTTCATTAAAACCATTTGTAGTAAAGCTATTGATCAAAATTTGATAGGTGTGTTTGAGAATGAAACTACTCTTATAGTATGTTAACTATAATTAAATTTCCCAAATACATTTTCTAACATGAGGATTCATCTGATGATTCATATAGCACATGAGATATGAATTAGATGGGTTTTTTATTTACATATGATGTATCTTTTCGATGAAACATGATAATATATAAGGGATATGATAAAAATACCTTAAAAATAAATGAGAAATGTTGTTCAAATATATGTATCAGTTGAGGTGATTGAATTTGGTATTTATTATTAGTATGATTTCTTTTCATATTGGTCTCCCAATATCTCTTAATATGAAACATGATTTATATTGTATAGGGATTAGAGGCTTAAAGGTAATGTTCATTCCAAATGATTTTTTGTTACAGGTAGATTTATACATTTTTATTAATATAGATGAGGTTCACTTATATATATAATCACATTTTTCTTTATTGATGATACAATATTAGAAATGAAATTAAAATTTGTTGATGGTTCATCATAAGAAGGCATTTCTATCATGGTTTATAGAGAAAGTCATCTTAGATACATCTGCATCAGAAACATTGAAATGTTCTTTAGAGGTCCCTTCTATAAAAGTGATGAAATGGAATGTTTTTTATATTAATTGGTAATTTTTTTAAAAAAATCAGGATGAAAAGAATAATGTTCAAAATAGTTAATTAATGGTCATTTAAAAAAAGATTGATTTTTCTAGTTGAAAATATATAATCCCAATTTCTATATAAACGAAATATTTTGGAGTTCCTATGGATATCAAGTAAACTGATTATAATTGTAAGAACCCAGACCTTCTTTTCCGGCATATTTTTTCCTTTTATGGTCGTTTTTGAGGAAAAAGGATATTTTCTAAATACACGCCATGTACTGCCTTTCCGTTGGAGGCCGTGTACTAGCCATGTAGTAACCACACACACGACCATGTGGGAGTGACATGGAGGTCACTTAAAGTAGAGTAAGGAAATGGAGAGTACACGCCATGTACTTTAAAATCACACACCGTGTACTTTTTTTTAATTAAATGCACTGGGGTCACATCTGACGGATAGAACGCCCTTCTTCTAGGTTTCATTCGTCCGAGAGAACCCATATGTATATGGATCTTCGACGAGCCCTCGAGCCTTCTTCCGTCCTCCGAATCGAACACCGTCAGCTGCGTTGGAATCTCATTGTCGAGATATATCTTCTTCTTGAGTCTCATTTCATGATTCCTCTTCTTTTCCAAATTTTCGTGGGTTGAACGTTTTATTTACTTTCATAGATCTATAAAATTTTAAGGTGATTTAAGCCTTGGGGTTCATGAATATTGACCTCCCAATTCCAAGGTAGGTGTTTTTTACCTTTCTGTTGAATGTATTTGAGTTTTATGTGATAATTTTCCAAATACCGATGAATGGGGTATTGCATGTTTACCGTTTTAGAACTATTGTTTCTCTGCTATGCTGATATGCTTGATTAGATGATAATTTATTGTGAAAAGGGTGAATTGATATGCTTTGGATGTGTTTCCCATGCATGTTTTTCCTGTTTTGACCTTTGGGTCTAGTTTTCCTATTAGGCTAATGTTTACTTTACCATGCCTAGTATTGTAGGATGATGTGACTATTGTTCTATTATGCTGTTATGCTATAGAATGATAGACAAGTAGTTCATGATGTCTACCATGGATGTTACTCTCCACTACACTATCATGACTTACAAAGGGCCATGAGAACCTGGTGTATAGACCATAGAGAGAATGGACATTGAGGGCTTCTCCATAGTGTCTGTTTTACATACGATGCGAGACCACAAGGGGAATTGATGTTGAGTGATTCCCCAAAGTGTCTAAAATTCCTCAATGTGGGCCACAGGGGGAATGGGACATTGAGTGCTTCCCTAGAGAGCATTCAGTAACGTTACAAGACTATAGGTGGAATTGACGGTGAGTGCTTACTCAGAGAGTCTATGTTTAAGCTGAACCAGAGGGGTTAAACTGAGTGTACTGCCCAAAAGGTTAATTGTACTTGTTAGGTAGGACTAGATGGGATAGGCTATGAGTACTTCCTAGAGGGTTAGCTTGTATTAGGTTCTTGCATGTGTTTCAAGGTAGTACCAGAGGTGATAGGATGTGGGTACTTCCCAGAGGGTGACCTGTTGCATTTATCCACTTTATTAATATGTTGCATGTTGTGTGGTGATTTTAATTCTTTGAAAATGTGGATTGTTTACTGTTGAGTATTTCTTTGTTTACAGCCTTTTACATTTTACCTGCCAAATATTCACTGACTGTTAGGAACAGATCTCGTGATGGTTGCCTATTGGGATTTAGTCTCACACCCTATCTAGGCCATGCTTTTGGGCCCAAATAGATTATATTGTTACAGGAATAGATAAGGGTAAGAGCCCTTTTAAATCAGGTACTTACCTTGCTGTGGAGATGGAGAGCATGGGACCAAGCTATGGATTGCGATGCTGAGGAGTTTATCTACTTTATTTTGCACTTTGGTTTAGCACTGTTGTATTCCAGAATTGTGACTTGTTTGGCTGTTTTTCTAGACACATGTTTCATGCATCATTTTATATATGTGTTCTCAAGTTTATTCTCATAGTTTTGTACTCTATGTCAGTATTAATGCTTCCTCTCTTGTATATATTTTTTTTACTTCCGTTGTGTACTCTGACAATGAGGGAATTGTTTCCCCACTATCACACCCAAGGCCCTCACTGCGAGTCGGCAACCTCTGGTGTTCGGGGAAATGCGCTTGAGGCCATGTGACCAACCAGGTACGGGGCACCATAGGGTGGATTCTGAAACTGGAACATTAAAATGTTGTATTAGAGGGATTATTTTCTCTTACTTTACTGTTTGGAGCCTATAGAAAAAGATAAGAAGGAATAGGTACTTGGTAATAAGCTGTTCCCAGAAGTAGCTAACCCGTGTATAGAGAAAATCCAATCTACCTCGTTAAATTTCAATTTTTCGAGTTTTGTAATTATTACAGTTGATCTGATTTCAACTTGACTAATTCACAGGATTTGTAATATTATTGTTGATGTTATTGTGGTTCTATTTCTATTGTATTTATCTTCTTGATTTTATGTTTCTTGTTGTGTGGTGTTTTGAATACTTTGAAACTATGGATGGTTTACTGCTTAATACTTCCTTGTTTATTGCCTTCCATATTTTACCTGCCATATATTCAATGACTATTAGCCATAGATCTCGCGGTGGTTGCCTACTGATATTTAGTCTCACACCCTGTTTGGGCCATGCTTTTGGGCCCAAACAGATTATATTTTTGTAGGTATAGATAATGGAAAGAACCCTTCTATATTTGGTACTTGATTTTCTATGGAGTTGGAGAGAATGAGACCAAGCAATGGCTTGTGATGCTGAGGATTTTATCTATTTTTCTTTTTCACATTGGTTTAGCATTGTTGTATTCCAGCATTGCGACTTGTTTGGATGTTTTCCTAAACATATGTATTATGCATCATTTTATATATGTTCTCCAGTATATACTTTTTGTTCTCTGTGGTATGTCATTATTACTTCTTCAGCTCTTGTATGTATTTTTTTACTTCCCCTGTGTACTCTAACAACAAGGGAATAGTTTCTCCACTATCACACCCAAGGACATCGTTGCTAGTCGGCAACCTCTGGCATTCGGGGAAATGCGCTTGAGGCCGTGTGACCAACCGGGTAAAGGGTGCCTCTAGGCGGCTTCTGGAACCAGGACGTTTTTCTAGTGGGAACACTCCATATACCAGTATAACATGCCGTGTAGTGTCTACCCTATAGAAAACCCCCAAGTACCGGGGTGCTTAATGAGACATGATACACTTAACACTTCATCATTACAAACAAAATATCATGTCTCATCACAACAGAGGATCGTGAGGTTCGGGATTCTGGGAAACCAGCTGTTTAGCTTCATTAATATCAACCGTACCTGAAAAAATTTTAAACAAAACGTAGGGTGAGCAAAAATGCCCAGTAAGGGGTTTAAAAAAAAACATTTTTAAGAAAATCCTTTCATACATAAATCCTTTGAAAAGAATACAAATACTTTTCTCAAACATTATCATTTATTAAAAACATGAAATCCCACTTTCTTTGAAAACCACTTGCACAAAGAGGCATGTACTTGCAATAAGCCTTAATGTAAACATGGTCAGAGTGCGCAAAATAAACAGAGTAGGCAATACATAAAGTTAAAACAAGGTTACTTTAATTCCAAGGGAATTACTATGGCTAGGTAGGAAAACATGCATATCATGGTTCGTGAGAAGAATGCAGTTCATTTAACAGTTCACCATAAGAAAACAGTCCTTGTCACGTTAAGTACGGTTTCATGATCAAGGGAGCCTTTCAAGGCAGACATTTTAGAAAGTGATAAAACATTACATTAAACAAGACAAGGACACGTAAAGTTCTTATGATACCAAACATATGTTTTTCAGTTCTTATCACATGTTTCCTTTCTCATAGTCTAAGGGAATTTACCCAGTTAGGGATGTCCTGTTAGTTGAACCATCCCCTGGTTCACCATTAATCTTCATATGTGGAGGGAAAGTATAATGCCGGACCTTGTCAAGACCTTGCGTCAAGACCATAAAAACATAACTTAATACGGGTCAAGGCTAACCGCCAATCCCGTTTCCATAGCAGCACAAGCCGAGGCTAACCGCCAAGACTGTAGCACATAACGTCTCATGAGACTCATCCTTTACCCAATGCATTGGAGCGCTGTATAATTCCGGGCGCACCCGTCCATAACATGTAAGTCCAATACTTCGCTCTCATATTTAGACATGGTCATACGTTCATTAGGTTTCATTCATATATTCATAGTCAAAGTCCCTCATACATATTCACCATTTGAAGCAGATCATGTCATGAGCATAAATAAAGAATTTGAAGCAGATTATGTCATGACCATAAATAAAGAATTTGAAGCAGATTATGTCATGAGCATAAATAACGAATCAGAAGCAGATTATGTCATGAGCATAGATAAAGAATCAGAACTGGAAACAACAAGCTTATTACACAAGAAATAATAACTTAAACACTCAATGTATTGGTTTGTCATGTAGAATTACATTATTTCTAAGGGCCACTTCCAGGCTTAAGGATATCTTTAAAACATCTCCTTTTGGAACCATAATGTTCTAGAAAATTAAAAACAAGGCAAGTGTCTTTTCTTGCAACTATTTGGAGTTCTAGAAATGGATAAGAATTAAAACAATCACCAAACAATGTTAACTTTCGTTTGCCAAAAATACTGTCAATCAGTCCACAGTTATGTATATATGTAACACACGAAGCCGTGTATTGTATATATGTGTCTCAGTGGTTTAGTTAATTAAATAATACTCAATTGATTCATTACATGATTCACATATTCTTAAGAACATAAATTTTCTAACAAAAGGGGTAGATAGGGTTTTATAAAAGCACATAAGGAAATCAACTTAACACTTATCAAGGGATTCAGTTTTATTCATACTTTGGATTCCCACAAATCTTGTCTTAATTTGATGTACACAAAAACAGTTCTGATTTGGAAGAGGTTTCATACAAAAGAAAAACATGTATATGTATATAAGTCGAATTGTAATAAAAAAACATAACTTAAATTTGATCTTCCTCGTTTATATTTCAAAACATAAAACATGTATATTTATATATATGAAAAATATAAAATAACATAAAACGAAAAACAAACATGAACCCAAACCGAGTTTCAAAATATCACCCTTACCAGTACGGAGAGGAGGATAGGAAGACAACGAAGCCAGCGGAATCAGGTGCATAGCCTCAGGACGTATGTATACATTACACACATAGTGCATACATGCAAATGGGTTTGTGTTTATATAAACATGTCTATACTTATTTATATTTCGAAGTAAAAGAAAACACAAAAGCACACTTGACCCCTTTCAAGTATTTGACACATTAAAACATGAGTTTTAGAACTAATAATCATATTTAGGGATCCCAAAAACAAAGGATTGAAAGTTATATCCAAATATATATATATATGTTTACATATATAAGCGTATAAAAAAAAAAGAAACACAAAACTCAACTATCCCTTACCAGCTCGACGAGAAGGAGGAGGAGGGTGCAGCCGATGCTGGATCAAAGGTCAGTGCAAGGAGGATCTCTTCGGTGCAGGACCACCCCTCTGCCTTGGTGCAAGGTCTCCTCAACCGGTGCAAGAACCATCCCCTTTGCCTGTGGTGCAACCAGGTCTTAAAGCCGGAGGGAAATTCATGCAAGGGAGGCGACGGGGATCCAAGGCCGGGGTCTGTGTCAAGCTGTGTGGAAAGAAGGCGTCGCTGGGTCTACACGGCGAAGAAGAAGAAAGAATAAAGGCAGCAGGCTACTGGTTCGGCGCGAGGGAGATGAGCGCGACGTGGAGAAGAAAAACGCGAAACGCGACGTGGAGGAAAAAAAAAAGAAAAACGACGGCCGAGATCAGATGCGGTGCGATCGACGGCTCAGGATGTAGCGCGATAAAAAGAAGAGGACGACCGTGATCCAGGGGAGAAAGGATCGGACGGCTGGAAACCCACCGCAGTATAAACACGGTTTTTATCATACAGGTTTTTCTAAAAAAAGAATCTCTTTATTAATAAAGTTATTATTAATTTATTAAACTCAATTATTCATTATTTTAATAATAATTCTATTGTCAAATAATTTAATCAAGACTAATTTATATTATTATTATTAAACCATTCTTATTTAAAATATATTATTGGTTAAAAAATATATATATATATTTTGATTTGATCAAAACGTTTTATTATATGTATATATATATATTTTTTGCAACATCAAAAAATTAATATTAGATTGACAATATTATTAATCCTTAATTATTAATTACATACTATTTCATTAAAACATAACACAAGTATATATATTTTAATTCCCCTTGCTAGTTAACTATCCTATTTTTCTTAATTAGAAGGTAACATTTAGTGCAACTATATTTTATCACACATACAAGTGTGTGTTGGTGAAAATATTAACACCACAAAACACACAAGTGAAAGAAACCATAATTTGACGTAGTTTCTAAAATAATTAATAAAAGGTTTAATCATACGAGAAATAAGGTATCTATTTTGATGCAAACTCATAAATGAAATTCAACAGGTTTGATATAACTAGAAAAACAATTGTTTAATTATTTAATTAAAAAGTATAGTGGAAGAGGACAATAATATTAATTCTTTCCTTTTAAAACATAAAATACAAATCTTATTTTTTGAAAACAAAGGATAATTAACATTGAGGTCATTTAAAACATTAAAGAAAACTACACATGTATCATTCAGATCATTTTATTTCCAAAGGTCAAAACGATCATTGGATTCTTTGGGAACCAACGGTCGGATTTATGGTCGTTTGGGGTCCAACGGTTAGATTTATGACTGTTTGTGGTCCAACGGTCATCTTTGGTGCTTATAAAAGAATTAGGTCTCGGGTGACCCTTACCCCAAGTGGCTGAAGGAGAAGCAAGGATGGTTCGTAAGATCCCCTTGGTGTTGAGCACGGTCGCGGTGGCGTCAGCCATTCTTACGTTCCTTATGATGGATGCTCGAAATCCTTACCGCATACTCGGGCTCCTAGTGGTTCTAAGCAGTCTTCCCGTCGTTGTAATCGGATTCTTGGTTGGAATCCTTGGTTAGTGATGTTTTGATTGTGGGAAGTTGTAAACGTCAAGTTTCTTAATAAAGGAGTGTTCCATTCATGCTCGTTGTTACGTTTTTCGTTTATTTTCATTTTCTTTTTAAAGCAAGATGGTCCAACTAAAAGGGGAAACATATCATTACACAAAACATGAATTCTCGGGTTGTTACATTATCTCCCCCTTAAAAGAATTGCGTCCTCGCAATTCTATTCATAAAAAGACAAGAGAAAGACTTCGGTCGCACAACATTACCAAAACTGAAGGCCTGGCTCAGTTAACGGTACCCCTAAACTGGTACACAGCTCCTCTGTTTCCCTGACCCAGATACACTTTGAGCAATAAGACTTGTACTCCTGCTCATGGGCACTACACACAGGCTTCCACAGGGAGGCTCGTGCAATAAACAGCTCTGAGACGTCCGAGCGGACGAATCCCCTAGTAACCCTTCGAACTTCATTACGCTCGAGGTAGTTGAGGGGTACAACGCGATTGAGAAGGCTGACGTTCAGGATCTGAAACATGTAGGCGGCTCTGAGGTTGCCGTCCTGAGCTGCTACGAGAAAGCAAGCTCTGGCGGAGAAGTGCCGTGTCATAGAGAAACACTGAAACAGCCCTTCCTGGTATCTCCCCCTTCGCCTATAGCAGGGGAGCTGGGTGGTGGCAAGGAGGTGGATCACATATTCATTCTCCTGACACGCGCGGAGAATTTCTGGACTGTTTGCTATGTCCAGAAGACGTTGACAGGACCCTCGTAGGTGGAGAAAGGAGGGAAAGTCCTCCATACAAGTTCTGATGAAGACAACCTCTATTAACTCGTCAGGCAGAGACGAGAGGTTCATCTGACTTGCCATCTGGAAGAAAAGGTAAACAAGAGAGGTCACTTAACAACACTAAGAGGAAAGAGATCATAAACTTTTTAATTAAGAAATTTTACACATTAAAGTCTGAGTTTTCCAGACAGACACTACAAAGAGAGGCGAAACTCTCTAACTCCACAAACCAAACACAGGAAGAACAAACAGGACTAAAGTCATGGGGACATTTATAGCGCCTCTTGAGTTTCGCGTGAGGGGTGTGGAGTTGGGAAACGTCAGTGTACACTTCTTGCCTAAGAGACACACGAGTGGACTCATTCTCCAACGCTTCGAAGTCCATTAACTGGCCCCAGAAGCCATAGTGCAGGACCTGACACAGATAAGCCGCTCGAAGATCTCCGGCAGCAGCAGCTTCTTGGAAAGGGTTATCTAGCATTGTGCCAAACTCCTCGCCCGCAGTAAACACTCGGAAGAGTCCTTCGTGATACCTTTCTCGACGTGCATACGAGGGAAACTGGGTCATCATCATTAGGAGATAATCCATCCCTATTCCCCGGTGGAGACTAAGCACCCTAGATGAGTTCGACACATCGTATAGGTGCTTACACGTCATGCGAATGTGAGCATAGTTCAAGAAGTTTTCACGGCTAACTAGAGATATAATGTTCTCTAGGGCCTCGGTGGGGAGTGACAAAAGGTCAGTAGGTACATCACCCATCTGAACATCATAACATTTTTACTTAATTAGTCTTAGCAATATATTTATATCACCTGGTTTTCCAGAGTTTCCTGAACCCATCCTCTGATACCAACTATAGCAACCCCCAAGTACCGGGGTGCTTAATGAGACATGATACACTTAACACTTCATCATTACAAACAAAATATCATGTCTCATCACAACAGAGGATCGTGAGGTTCGGGATTCTGGGAAACCAGCTGCTTTTGTTTAGCTTCATTAATATCAACCGTACCTGAAAAAATTTTAAACAAAACGTAGGGTGAGCAAAAATGCCCAGTAAGGGGTTTAAAATAAAACATTTTTAAGAAAATCCTTTCATACATAAATCCTTTGAAAAGAATACAAATACTTTTCTCAAACATTATCGTTTATTAAAAACATGAAATCCCACTTTCTTTGAAAACCACTTGCACAAAGAGGCATGTACTTGCAATAATCCTTAATGTAAACATGGTCAGAGTGCGCAAAATAAACAGAGTAGGCAATACATAAAGTTAAAACAAGGTTACTTTAATTCCAAGGGAATTACTATGGCTAGGTAGGAAAACATGCATATCATGGTTCGTGAGAAGAATGCAGTTCATTTAACAGTTCACCATAAGAAAACAGTCCTTGTCACGTTAAGTACGGTTTCATGATCAAGGGAGCCTTTCAAGGCAGACATTTTAGAAAGTGATAAAACATTACATTAAACAAGACAAGGACACGTAAAGTTCTTATGATACCAAACATATGTTTTTCAGTTCTTATCACATGTTTCCTTTCTCATAGTCTAAGGGAATTTACCCAGTTAGGGATGTCCTGTTAGTTGAACCATCCCCTGGTTCACCATTAATCTTCATATGTGGAGGGAAAGTATAATGCCGGACCTTGTCAAGACCTTGCGTCAAGACCATAAAAACATAACTTAATACGGGTCAAGGCTAACCGCCAATCCCGTTTCCATAGCAGCACAAGCCGAGGCTAACCGCCAAGACTGTAGCATATAACGTCTCATGAGACTCATCCTTTACCCAATGCATTGGAGCGCTGTATAATTCCGGGCGCACCCGTCCATAACATGTAAGTCCAATACTTCCCTCTCATATTTAGACATGGTCATACGTTCATTAGGTTTCATTCATATATTCATAGTCAAAGTCCCTCATACATATTCACCATTTGAAGCAGATCGTGTCATGAGCATAAATAAAGAATTTGAAGCAGATTATGTCATGAGCATAAATAAAGAATTTGAAGCAGATTATGTCATGAGCATAAATAACGAATCAGAAGCAGATTATGTCATGAGCATAGATAAAGAATCAGAACTGGAAACAACAAGCTTATTACACAAGAAATAATAACTTAAACACTCAATGTATTGGTTTGTCATGTAGAATTACATTATTTCTAAGGGCCACTTCCAGGCTTAAGGATATCTTTAAAACATCTCCTTTTGGAACCATAATGTGCTAGAAAATTAAAAACAAGGCAAGTGTCTTTTCTTGCAACAATTCGGAGTTCTAGAAATGGATAAGAATTAAAACAATCACCAAAAAATGTTAACTTTCGTTTGCCAAAAATACTGTCAATCAGTCCACAGTTATGTATATATGTAACACACGAAGCCGTGTATTGTATATATGTGTCTCAGTGGTTTAGTTAATTAAATAATACTCAATTGATTCATTACATGATTCACATATTCTTAAGAACATAAATTTTCTAACAAAAGGGGTAGATAGGGTTTTATAAAAGCACATAAGGAAATCAACTTAACACTTATCAAGGGATTCAGTTTTATTCATACTTTGGATTCCCACAAATCTTGTCTTAATTTGATGTACACAAAAACAGTTCTGATTTGGAAGAGGTTTCATACAAAAGAAAAACATGTATATGTATATAAGTCGAATTGTAATAAAAAAACATAACTTAAATTTTATCTTCCTCGTTTATATTTCAAAACATAAAACATGTATATTTATATATATGAAAAATATAAAATAACATAAAACGAAAAACAAACATGAACCCAAACCGAGTTTCAAAATATCACCCTTACCAGTACGGAGAGGAGGAGAGGAAGACAACGAAGCCAGCGGAATCAGGTGCATAGCCTCAGGACGTATGTATACATTACACACATAGTGCGTACATGCAAATGGGTTTGTGTTTATATAAACATGTCTATACTTATTTATATTTCGAAGTAAAAGAAAACACAAAAGCACACTTGACCCCTTTCAAGTATTTGACACATTAAAACATGAGTTTTAGAACTAATAATCATATTTAGGGAGCCCAAAAACAAAGGATTGAAAGTTATATCCAAATATATATATATATGTTTACATATATAAGCGTATAAAAAAAAAGAAACACAAAACTCAACTATCCCTTACCAGCTCGACGAGAAGGAGGAGGAGGGTGCAGCCGATGCTGGATCAAAGGTCAGTGCAAGGAGGATCTCTTCGGTGCAGGACCACCCCTCTGCCTTGGTGAAAGGTCTCCTCAACCGGTGAAAGAACCATCCCCCTTGCCTGCGGTGCAACCAGGTCTTAAAGCCAGAGGGAAATTCATGCAAGGGAGGCGACGGGGATCCAAGGCCGGGGTCTGTGTCAAGCTGTGTGGAAAGAAGGCGTCGCTGGGTCTACACGGCGAAGAAGAAGAAAGAATAAAGGCAGCAGGCTACTGGTTCGGCGCGAGGGAGATGAGCGCGACGTGGAGAAGAAAAACGCGAAACGCGACGTGGAGGAAAAAAAAAGAAAAACGACGACCGAGATCAGATGCGGTGCGATCGACAGCTCAGGATGTAGCGCGATAA
The DNA here is from genome assembly GCA_963277665.1 of Viscum album. Classification (NCBI taxonomy): domain Eukaryota; kingdom Viridiplantae; phylum Streptophyta; class Magnoliopsida; order Santalales; family Viscaceae; genus Viscum; species Viscum album. The sequence goes on along the minus strand of OY728127.1, from coordinate 434,662,259 downwards.
AAAGAAGCGGACGACCGTGATCCGGGGGAGAAAGGATCGGACGGCTGGAAACCCACCGCAGTATAAACACGGTTTTTATCATACAGGTTTTTCTAAAAAAAAGAATCTCTTTATTAATAAAGTTATTATTAATTTATTAAACTCAATTATTCATTATTTTAATAATAATTCTGTTGTCAAATAATTTAATCAAGACTAATTTATATTATTATTATTAAACCATTCTTATTTAAAATATATTATTGGTTAAAATATATATATATATATATTGATTTGATCAAAACGTTTTATTATATGTATATATATATATTTTTTGCAACATCAAAAAATTAATATTAGATTGACAATATTATTAATCCTTAATTATTAATTACATACTATTTCATTAAAACATAACACAAGTATATATATTTTAATTCCCCTTGCTAGTTAACTATCCTATTTTTCTTAATTAGAAGGTAACATTTAGTGCAACTATATTTTATCACACATACAAGTGTGTGTTGGTGAAAATATTAACACCACAAAACACACAAGTGAAAGAAAGCATAATTTGACGTAGTTTCTAAAATAATTAATAAAAGGTTTAATCATACGAGAAATAAGGTATCTATTTTGATGCAAACTCATAAATGAAATTCAACAGGTTTGATATAACTAGAAAAACAATTGTTTAATTATTTAATTAAAAAGTATAGTGGAAGAGGACAATAATATTAATTCTTTCCTTTTAAAACATAAAATACAAATCTTATTTTTTGAAAACAAAGGATAATTAACATTGAGGTCATTTAAAACATTAAAGAAAACTACACATGTATCATTCGGATCATTTTATTTCCAACGGTTAAAACGATCATTGGATTCTTTGGGAACCAACGGTCGGATTTATGGTCGTTTGGGGTCCAACGGTTAGATTTATGACCGTTTGTGGTCCAACAGTCATCTTTGGTGCTTATAAAAGAATTAGGTCTCGGGTGACCCTTACCCTAAGTGGCTGAAGGAGAAGCAAGGATGGTTCGTATGATCCCCTTGGTGTTGAGCACGGTCGCGGTGGCGTCAGCCATTCTTACGTTCCTTATGATGGATGCTCGAAATCCTTACCGCATACTCGGGCTCCTAGTGGTTCTAAGCAGTCTTCCCATAGTTGTAATCGGATTCTTTGTTGGAATCCTTGGTTAGTGATGTTTTGATTGTGGGAAGTTGTAAACGTCAAGTTTCTTAATAAAGGAGTGTTCCATTCATGCTCGTTGTTACGTTTTTCGTTTATTTTTATTTCCTTTTTAAAGCAAGATGGTCCAACTAAAAGGGGAAACATATCATTACACAAAACATGAATTCTCGGGTTGTTACATACCCTGTGTCAACCCATGTTACTAAAAACACATACAGATAAGAACATAAGCTATACACACCATGTCTGTGTTGAACACGCCGTGTAGTGTCGACCCTGTGTATGCTTGTGTTACTAACAACAAAAATGGATAAAATCAAGCTATACACACCGTGTCAGTGTTGAACACGCCATGTAGTCGGACCCAGGTACCCAGCTATGTCACGAACAACACAGGTTGGTGTCATCCGTTCACGTACATGCCATGTCTTCCTTGAACATGCCGTGTAGTCTAACCCAGGTACCTGGCTATGTAAAAAACAACCAGGTCAGTGTTATCCCTTATTATACACACTGTGTCCATCTGGAACACGTCATGTAGTGTGAGCCGTGTGTTAGGACATTTCACTAACAACATGGGCCATGTAAAGTTTGTCTAGTACCTGTCATTTATATCTTGAACACGCCGTGTAGTCTTGTCTTAGGAGAGCCGTGTCGTTTAACCATGTAGAAGGAATCGGGCAGGGGAATATGATTCATGTACACTCCATGTGTTAAAACAACACACCTTGTGTTTTATGTGTTACAAAACTAGTTTAGGCAAGAGTACACTCCCATGTAAATGACTTAAGGGAACATGCCGTGTAAGAAATGTACACGCCTTGTAGTCATGTTTTGTAAAACATGAGTGATTTCTTTCTCCTGTTCTCTTAATATACTTCTAGTATTCAGTCCTTGATAATCTTGATCTAAGGTGTGCGCTTGACCTTGAAGAGTCTTTCCACCGAGACATTCTACGGTTGTACGCTAGTTTCCAGGAGGGGATCAGACACTGGATATGGCTGTACAGGGAATTCCCATAGCATTATCTCTATTGCTATTGTGGAGAGCCTTGGGCTCTATATCTTTTCTTCTGCTGATATCTTGATTCTAGACACTCCGTTGGGGAATAGAACAGCTAGTGTATGTCAATGTAGAGATTACCCTCTATAGGTTGGTGGGTGTCACTTTTAATGGGACCTCTATATCCTAGAGATGATAGGCCATGATGTAATTCTTGGAAAGGACTGTCTAGTTCCCTTCCATGCAGTCGTCAACTGTTATCACCGCAGGGTGAGTTTAATATCACCAGAGGGTGGATCCTTTCTTGATAATGTTGAGTGGGATGTCAAGGAAAGAAGAGCGGGACCCGAGCAGCATGGGTTGGGAGGAGTTACAACCCAGATTGCTGGTCATTATCTGGATGACCCGGGGACTTCACAGTTATACATTCCTCCAGTGGTGGATCATTTCAGACATGTCTTTCCTGAGGAATTTTCGGGTTTTCCTATGGAGCATTAGGAAGAATTTTCTCTAGAGCCTATGCCAGGAGTCGCACCAGTGTCCATTCCTCCTTATAGGATGGCTACACCAGAGTTGCAGGAGCTCAATAAGAATTTAGAGGAGTTGCAGGCAAAGGGTTTCATTCGAACCAGGTAGATGACACCCTCAAGCATTGTGTGGATTATCGGAAGCTGAACCATGTGACGGTCAAGAACTGACATCCCATGCCAAGGATTGATAATCTCTTTGATCATCTTCGAGGAGCCCATGTGTTCTTGAAGATTGACCTGAGATCCAGTTACCATCAGTTGTGAGTTAGACCATCTGATATACCTCTCACAGCCTTCCAGAGAAGGTATGGTCTATACGAGTGTGTGGTTATGCCGTTTGGTCTTAAAACACACCAGAAATTTTCACGGAACTGATGAAATGAGTGTTTCATCCATACTTGGATTCTTTCATGGTGGTCATCTTGGATGATATCTTGGTGTACTCTCACACTCGACACGACCATGCTACCCATGTTGAGATCATTTTGAGTACACTGAGGGAGCATTAGTTATTTGATAATATCTCAATGTGCCACTTTTGGATGGATCATATTCACTTCTTGGGTCATATTAATTCAAAGGAAGGAGTATCAGTAGACCCATAGAAAGTGAGAGCAGTAGTTTATTAGGAGCAGCTGAAGAACGCCTTTGAGGTGCAGAGTTTTCTAGGTCTGGATGGATACTACAGACGTTTCATACATGAATTTTCACACATAGTAGCACCGTTGATAGGTCTGACCAAGAAGGGTGTGAAGTTCTTATGGTCAGATTATTGTGAGTCAGCCTTTTAAGAGTTGAAAGGGAGGTTGAATTCAGTACCGATACATGTCTTGCAGGAGCCTCACAAGAGATATACTGTTTACTAGGATACGTCAGGTATCAGGTTGGGAGCTATGCTTATGCAGGGATATGGAGTCATTGCGTACGAGTCTCGGCAGTTGAGGCCACATGAGAGGAATTAACCGACACACGATCTGGAGTTGACAACTGTTGTTCATGCCATATGCTGTTGGATACATTATTTTCTCAGAGAGAATTTTGTGGTTTTCACCAACCACAAGAGTATCAAGTATATCATCACTCAGCGTTATCTGAATTTGAGATAGCGCAGGTGGGTTGAGCACCTACAGTCCTTTAACATTGATCTTACCTGCACGCCTGAGAAAGGCAACCCGATGGCTGATGTGTTGAGCCAGAGGGCTCAGATACATGCATTTCAGGATGCCAGCAGTGAGTGGTAGCTTATGGTTATGTTATTTGAGATTCATTTTGAGGTGAATGATATACATGGGCCGACTTTTCTTTCTTCTGTAGATGTTACCTCTACTCGTATGGATCGATTTTGAATGAGGTATCTATCAGATTCTAAAGGCCTAGTCCTTAGGGAGAGTGTGTTAGGAGATGACCCTATTCCTGGATGGACCATAGGGGAGGATGAGATCTTGCATTTCCAGGGGCGCATATGGGTGCCAATAGACATACACGAGGAGATGATGCGGGACTTTCATTCCTCTAGTTGGACAGTTCATCCCGGCGTCACCAAGATGTATCGTGATATACACCATCAGTATTGGTGGCCAGGTATGAAGAGGGACATTGCTAGTATCATCATGAGATATTACACTTGTCAGAAGGTGGAGGTGGATCATCAACAACCAGTAGGGATTTTAGAGCAGTTACCCATTCCCGAGTGGAAGTGGAATGATTTCAAGACGGATTTCCTAATAGGTTTACCAAGGTCTCCTTGAGGGAATGACGTTCTTTGGGTTTTCATTGAAAGACTCATGAAATTTTCCCACTTCATACCGGTCAAGGAGACCTTCAGTGTTGATGAGCTGGGAAGATTGTACATCTGAGAGACTGTACGTCTTTATGGATTTCCACACTCTATTGTTTCATACAGGGATGCACGTTTTACTTATCGAGTCTGTTAGGGGATTCAGAAGGTTTTGGGTACACTGGTACTTTTGAGTACAACTTACCACCCTAGACAGATGGCCTATCTGAGCGTATAATTCAGGTGCTTGAGGACATGCTCCGAGAATGCATTCTGGATTTTGGAGGTTCTTAGTAGGAGCATAAACCTCTTGTAGAGTTTTCCTACAACAATAGTTATCAAGCCACTATTCAGATGGCACCTTATGAGGCTTTGTACGGTAGGTAATGCCGATCATCCTCATATTGGCTGGAGGCAGGAGAGGCAGCTTTGTTGGGACCTCATCTAGCTCAGGAGACCACTGAGTAGATAGAGTTGATTCAGAAAAGGATGGCTACTACACAGTCTCGACAGAAGTCTTATGCTAATCAGCGGAGACGACCTCTAGAGTTTGAGGTCGGGGATCAGGTTTTCCTATGTGTCACACCGAGGTTGGGACACAAGAGTATTAGGAGATAGAGTAAGCTTTCACCAAGGTACGTTGGGCCATTTGAGGTGTTGGAGAGAGTTGGGCTACTTGCCTACCAGTTTCAGTTACCTCAAAGGTACTGAGCTATGTACGATGTCTTCCACGTTTCTCAGCTTCAACATTACTTTTCAAACCCATCTCATGTCTTTCAACCTGAGGTGGTTGACCTCAAAATTGATGCATCATTTGAGGAGAATCCTATCTGGATTGTGGATCACAGTACAAAGGATCTCTAAGGCTGGTCTGTTCCTCTAGTATGAGTGTTATGGAATCACAGATGGGTGTAGGACGAGACTTAGGAGAGGGAGGCTGATGTACGAGCACAGTGGCCGGAAGTGTTCGTGGTTTCTTCTTCTACGCCATGCTAGGTAAATTTGGGGAAGAATTTATTTAATGGGGGATGTTTTTAAGAACCCCAACCTTACTTTAAGGTATTTTATTTCCTTTTTGGTCGTTTTTAGGAAAAAGGAAATTCTGGAAAATTTTCTATGTACGTTCTTTGTACTTTATGAGTACACACCATGTACTGCCTTTCCTCAGGAGGTTGTGTGCTGACCGTGTTGTAGAAACACATACGACTGTGTGGCAGTGACATAGAGGCCTCTTAAATAAGATTATAGAAATGGTGAGTACACGCCCTATACTTCAAAAGTACACACCATGTACTATCTTTGTTTTCATTAAATTCCCCTAGGTTGCGTCTGACAGACAGAACACCTTTTTACTAGGTTCCGTTCGTCCTAGAGAACCCGTACGACCGCAGATATTTGACGAGCCCCCGAGCCTCCATCTTTCCTCCAAATCGAACATCTTCAGTTGCGTTGTGATCACATCAATGAGTTCTCTCTTATGCTTGAGTCTCATGTCATGATTCCTCTTATTTTAAAAATTATCATGGGTTGAATGTTTTATACACTTTCTTAGATCTATGGAGTTCTAAGGCGATTCAAGCCTATAGGTTCAAGTATTCTGATCTCCCAACACCGAGGTAGGTGGTTTGTGCCTTTATGTTGAATGTCTTTGAGTTTTTTGTGAAAATTTTCCCAATAACCATGAACGGGGTATTGCGTGTTTACCGTTCTAGCCCTATTGTTTCTCTGCTATGCTGATATGATTGAGTAGATGATAATTGATTGTGAATAGGGTGAATTGCTGTGCTTTGGATGTTTTTCCCATTCATATTTTTCCTATTTTAACCTTTGGGTATAGATTGAATATTAGGTTGCTGTTTACTTTCCCATTCCCAGTATTGTAGGATGGTGTGACTGTTCTTATATTATGCTGTTGTGCTATAGAATGCTATCCAAGTAGTTCATGTGGTTCACCTTGGCCATTACACGCTGTTACGTTTTCTTGACATACAGAACGTCGTGAGGACCTGGTATATAGACCATAAATATAATGGACGTTGAGGGCTTCTCCAGAGTGTTTTTTACTTACGATGCAAGACTACAAGGGGAATTGACGTTCAGTGCTTCCCCAGAGTGTCTGTAATTCCTCGACATGGGCCACATGGGTAATGTGAAATTGAGTGCTTCCCCAAAGTGCCTTTATCACCATTACGATAATATAGGGGGAATTTACAGTGAGTTACTACTCAGAGAGTCTATGATGAAGCTGAACCAGAGGGGTTAGACGAAGTGTACTACCTATAGGGTTGCTTGTACTAGTTTGGTTGGACCAGAGGGGATAGGTTGTGAGTACTTCCCGGAGGGTTACCTTGTGTTAGCTGCTTGATTGTGTTTCTAGGTAGGACTAGAGGGGATAAGATGTGGGTACTTATCATAGGCTTAACTGTTGTGTTTATCATCTTTGTTTTTCTGTTTCATGTTGTGTGGTGATTTGAATTCTTTGAAATTGTTGATTATTTAATGGTGAGTACTTCTTTGTTTACTGCCTTCTGCATTTTACCTGGCACATATTCATTGACTGTTAGGCACCAATCTCTTGGTGGTTTTCTACTGGGATTTAATATCAAACCCTGTTTGGGCCATGATTTTGGGCCCAAACAGATTATATTATTGCATGTATAGGTAAGGGAAAGCATCCTTCAACTTTAGGTACTTGACATGCTGTGGAGTTGGAGAGCATGGGACCAAGCTATGGCTTGCGATGTGGAGGAGTTTATCTACTTTCTTTTTCACTTCAGTTTAACACTATTGTATTCCAGCATTGTGACTTATTTGGCTATTTTCATAGACACATGTATCATGCATCATTTTTATATGTGTTCTCCAGTTTATACTCTCATTTTTCTACTATATGTCATTATTACCGCTTCCTCTCTGGTATGTATTTGTTTACTTCCACTGTGTAATCTGCCAATGATGGAATAGTTTCCCCACTATCACACCCAAGGCCCTCGCGGCTAGTCGGAAACCTCTAGAGTTCGATGAAATGCTCTTGAGGCCATGTGGACAACTGGGTACGGGGCACCTCTGGGTGGCTTCCGGAACTGGGATGTTACAATAATATCTTTTTAGTGAATGTTTTTAATGTAACATGGTTGAAAGTTTTCGTGGTGATAAAAATTCTGATTATTTTTTTACACTTGTTGATTTGAAAGGATTATGTTATAAATACAATATGATTATCATGAAAACTCTTGGGAATAAAATATTTTATGTCTCAGACTCATCGAATGATGATTTGTACATCATTTTGTAGGGGAAATGAATTGATTTTTTTGATGGTTATATGTATGATATTGTTATTTTGTATTAGGATTTTTTATCTATTACTTGATATCCATATGACAAAAACGACTGTAATGATGATAGAGTATATATTGTAAAAAATTATCTTATTGAATATATATGGGAAAATGATAAATTATGATCCAAATTATCCATATATATTTATATTATATTTGTATTATTTTGAAATATACATGTGTAAAAAAATATACATTTATTAATTAATGGATGATTGGTTATGTTTATATTGATTATTTTATTGTTTTTTCTTAAGGATATATCTTAAAATTATTTCTAAAAAAATTGATTGACAAACCCAACGTAAATCATTATGTTTTAATTATATTTATTCACATAAAAACAGTTTTTTGGTACTATGATATTGAAATTTTTAAATTTTTATACAATTTTAGAATTTATGGTAATATTTAAAAGTTTTAGAAGAATATTTTATTATCATTAATAGCGAAATCAATTTTATAACTTACAAATGTGTGGCACAATTTTATTACATAAATATTTTCTTTATTAATTTTTTCTATTATTCAATTTTATAATAATATATATGTACATTTATTTTTAAAAATTTTTATACTTCAATGATAGAATCATATAGTGGAAGAAAATAGGCCGAGGTAAATGATTTTTTTTTTCATATTATCAATTCATCAGTCAAAATATTATTTAATGAAAGGATATGTTTAATTTAAAAATAATTAATTTGGTACCAGTCCTGAGCCACCCACATATTTTTCCTCCTCCTCCATAGTTAAATATGTTTCTTAAGTTGGTAAATGTGGTAATATTTGTTTATTAAAATTTTCAAAAGCTAACAGAATCAAGGAATTACATATTAATTTTGATGATAATAATAACCCAATTAGCCTAAAATGGAACATAAATTACTTATAATTTATACATGAAGGTTCGTTGTAGGATTTTTATTTTATATGTTAATTGGATGTATCTTGATAATATAGAGAAATTGAATATTTGGGAGTCCCTAATGGTAAAATTTCTCAATTGATTTTTTATCTCATTTTACGAGTAATATATATTTCGAATGAATAATATTTAATTTAATCAATTTTAGATGACATTAAGTTTTTAAAAAACAAATGACGTTATGAAATGATTTCTATATTGATCTCAATTATGATTGAAATATTTTAGAACAAAATTGACAAAAAATTATCTTGTTGGGAAGTTAAAAAATCATAACTCTATCTTCAAGTATATTTTTGTTTGAAGATATATATCACGAACCAAGATGGATCTCCATCCAAACTAGCACTCGACACGGTCCACAGTAAGTCCCGAAGAGAATTCCCAAACACCATAGGATGACACAAGTTACCTAGAATCTTAAATAATGGTTGGGAACATTTTATCCGAACTTATGAATGTAAAACAACCTACAATAGTAAATAAACGGAATCTGAAAATTTAAAAAAAAAAGTCATAACAAAATTTCATATTTGAATTACATGGTTTATACAAAAATCTGAAGACTACAATAAGGGAAAACCTCCTCGTGGAAAGGGGTTATTGCCCTCATTCCATCTCCAATACACCACACTAAGAAGGACCATTTGAACCTGAACCACCTCCTCTAAAATCATTTACCATTCCTGCAACAAACATTACCACGTCTACTTACACTGAAGGTTGTAATTTGGGTGTGATCCTAAGACCATTAGGATTCTACCCAAGATGTTTCTATGCTATAAACATTAAAAGGTATTTTTTTTCATGTTTTAATAAATAGGAAATGATCGAATTTTTTTAATGGATACAACTTTAAATGAAATATATTTTTAAGAAGGAACCTCCATATAATGAACAAAATTAATGAAAAAAACCCATGTTGCCGATATTACAAACCAAACACACCATATTACAACATAATGTATAATATAATCAATGAGCACTAGTCATATGAACACTCCTAAGAACAGGCTAGCTATGGGGCCTAGGTACATCATATCGTTTTGTAAAATTAACCATTACCAACAAACTTCTTGGGAACGATACACTGGGAAGAGAGACCCCCATGTCCTAGTGGTACCCAATAATCATAATAGTTTAGTCAGTGTTGTCATGTTAAATCTTTCTAAGTGAAAAAGGGAAGCGGAAACTACTATATCATTAGTATAATACTCTTAGTCCACCCTCCTAGATACCATGTCTTCCCTCATTATTCTTTATCATGTTTCACATGTTATAAAATTCTATTTTCACATTAAAATTTAATTTAAACGTCATATACACACCAACCTACCCACAAGCATGTTTCACATCTCATGGAAAATTCAATAAATCATTCAAACAATTTTATTAGACATTTCCAAAGAAGTACACATCACCAAAAACCCCTGCACTTCAAAAAGAACAATTAGAAAAACAAAAACCTACCAAAATATTTATCTATCATGTTTCCAGATCTTATATCCTTAAATAATACATTTTGAAAAATTAAAAAACAAACTCAATAAACTCTACATGGCCTTACACCAAAAACATTCCCAAATTCTTCATTTTTGAATTAAATATACACTAATACCACACCAAAATTGAATTTTCTGCATTTTCATCATTCAATAAAATAATTGCACTAGTTATATAAAACGACCATGTAAAAAGAAATGGTTTACATTAATAACACAACCATTCCACATAATCATGCCACATAAAAATCACAAACATGTTAATGTCTTTCAAAAACAACTTGAACACTAAATGTATAATATAAATAACATGATACACAAATTAAGCATGCAAATTAACTCATAAAATAATGTTTATAGATAGAAAAACATAACTTTGACGCCAAAAAGTTCCAAAATTGGTACAAAACATAAACCGCCCCTCAACTGCACCATAAGAAATCAATATTGATCCCTAATCTAAATTATTGAACCCAAACAATTAATAATAATTTTTAAGGATGAAACCTTGAAATTTTTTTTGTAAAACATGGCCCCTTGGGTAAAGGAAGAAGTGGAAAATGTAATGAAAGGAAAGGAGAAAGAGGAAGCCCAAACCACTCAATCTGGGTAAAAAATCACCATGAAATAAAATTGAATCTTACTTGGAGGGGCTTGTAGGTGTAAGAAACCACCATGTGTGGTGTTTTGGTCATAATTATTAAAAGATGGAGGCTAAAGAAAGGAACACAATTTAAAAAAGAGAAAATCAAAAAATACCCTTTCTTAAGCAGGTTGCATGGTTAGCACACACGGTTTGAAAACCACGTAAAAACCATGAAATCCTCTACTGTCTAGAGATATATGGGCTTCAAACATAAGTTGTATCGTTAGTTAAACCATGTGAAAACTATGCGACCCCCTACACACTTACTGTGAGGTTAAAACTACTGTGCTCCCTAACTATATTACCTGGAAAAAGTCCCCAAAAATCATCATTTTTACCCCAAAACTCATATAACTTGTAGGGATAAAAAACCCAATAAAAAACCCATATAAAATGCTTCGACTAAGAGTGTTACAAAATAATTTTATAAGCCATCCCCTTAACATACCTTTCTTGATAACCCAGGTTAGGTCTAAAAAATCCCAAAACCTAAAAAACATAAAATTTAATTCTGGAACACCCGAAACTCATAATAAAAACTATGATATAGAAGATAAGATGGTATAATGGAAAAAATAAAAAACATATGTTTGACAATGCTCCCCAACATTAACACTTTCCTCCCTTGGAAAGCCCTAACATTTTCTAGTTGATCAATAAAAAAAAATGAATTATCAAAACCACAATATATCCTTGATCTTAAAACATCCCAACAAAGCCATAAAAAACATATGCCTCTTTCCCTAGACAGACCAAGAAAATGGAACCACTTTCTGAGAGTAAATATGAAATTATATCCACAAACTTAAAAACTATTCACTGAACAGAATAATTTGGACACTCAAAAAAATCCAACGTTTATCTAACTAACAAGGAAACTAAGATATCAAAAGACATCAAATGCAATACTCTTCAACTGGACTAACTCTATAACTAAAATATATCTCTAACATGGGGAGTCCTGAATGGAATCCCCAAAATTTGAAGCATCCTCATTCTGATTTCATAGAAAATAACTTTCAATGAACCCCACATTGGGTCTCCCCACCATTAAGATCTATCAAGATTAAACAAACATGAAAACAACCTTGTACTAACCAAAAACCCCCACCATAATGGAAGGGTAGGGGAGTGGGGGGGGGGGGAGGTCCCCCCAATGATTGGAACACTGAAACCACAATTGAAAAATACACACGAATCATCAATTCTAGATGAAAACAACAAAATCCAAACTCGATTCACATATGTCTTCCATAAAAGAACCATTAATTGGAAGACCTCCATTAAGGTAAAATAAAAATCATTTCATGAGGGAAAATTCCACCTTACTCATTGAAATTAGAGGTAAATAATAATGACAAAGATACCATAATTGGAATACAAAAACAATCTCGCTAAATTGGTGGAAATGAGTTCAGATGAACTACCTACACCTCTGTAAATTTCATGACTACATGAAAAGCTTCACTCTGAGGCCTAAGGATAGAGCCCTAATGTATGAAGCATCTGATTCAGATTAGTCAGGAGCTAATGATCATAACCCCCATGAAACACACTATTACAAAAAACACACCTTTACCCAAACATTGACTTGAATGAGGAACACATCACTATTTCTCACTCTGAAAAGGAACATAAATAATAAGGAACATGAATAAATACACTAATCTCCATTGAGAATAAGTGCTAGAACAAATAAAAACACTACAATAGGAAGTAGCTTTAACTTGATCCCAAAAAATCACTCTACTACAACAAACAAGCTGGTATATACTTTGAAGAGGTTTATTTAACATTGAAAAATCAAGAATGAAATCCTTAGGTTGGTCAAATGGAATTATTTCTAACGGGGGACCACAAGTTGGAATTTTTTTTGTAAAAACAAGACCATTAGCTACATTAAACCATATCATGAACCAATACTCATTTAAAAAAAAGATTAACACAAAGGGAAACCATCATAATGATTCCCCAAACCCTTAAATAGACCCACTAAACCCTAATTCAAGATCAAACATACAATAAAATTTTAATATCAACACACAACATAAACAACACCTCCAAATCATGACAAATCACACCAAATAAACAACACATCCTAAGCTTAGAAAAAAAATCCATAAGACAATTGGCTTATAAAAACACCACAATTTCCACCATAAAAAACATTTTTTTAAAAACAAACAAAACTTGTTGGATTTTCATACTCACCAATGGTATTCCATAGAGTCTTACTCACATAAACATTCACTGGTCACCCCGGGCTCCCATAAACCATTCATCACTAAGAACTCATCCTCTGATAACATCTTCCATCCATATTCCACACATATCTATTCATGTGAGTACCAAAGTAATTACCAAAGGTTGAAACAAAACATTCCCAATTTCTAAAAAGAACAATCCACTGACATTTTCACAACCCAACCAAATTCACATCTCTTGATTTATAAAACATTTTAAAAAATTATTAATTATCAAGTAATTTACCATTTTAAAATTCCACATTTCATACCATTACATCACACTCAAAAGAAAAATGTTGTTAATTTTCTTATAGAAATATTTGTCATCTCATTTAAATTTTTTTTCTACAACTCATCAAATGCCATTTCATCAAAAATAATTTTACGAAATCCCACTCCATTTCATTTAAAACAAATACTAAAACCCATTCCAAAACAAGAATCCATGCTAAATTTTTTTTATATAAACACCATGTATTAAAATTTTAAAGACACATTAGCACTCTTCATGGTTAGGATACACGATTTACCAAACTCTGCGCCAATTGTGCACCCCTTATAGGAAAACCGTGACACCTACATGGTTTGGCCTTAATGTTTGGAAAACTATGGGCTAACCGTGAGATATATTTCTTCCATGAGTAAGTGTCTTACCAATTGCTTATAACACGATTTGACTAACCATGTGTTGGATGTGAACCCTTAACCAGAATAAAACCAAAGCTCCCATGGTTTCTTGGATCAAGATGCACGGTTTTCCAAAACCATGTGTTGACCGTGCGCCATGGGAGAACACCCAAAAACTCGAAATTTAAATCTGAATCACACCAATATCAAAATAAAAACTAATAATAAATGAATGAATGACCATAATACAAATCAATAATTTTCATAAAATTTCCAATAATTCCAAAAAATATCATTTAATCAAGAATAATTTTAATAAAAACCCATTTTCTATTGTTTAGAATAAATTATAATACTATATTATTATTTTTTATATTTTTACAAAAAATGATTTCAATAAAATCTATATTTATGATATATAAATCTAATCCAGTTAAATGATTTTTGTTTCACCCCAAATATAATTTTAAAAAATCCCACTTTTCAGACCATTTATTAAAGTATGTTATGAAAATCCAATTTCCACATTCCAAAACCAATTAGTAACCACTTTAAAATCATCTTTTCTTATTTCAAAAAATAATTTTTTTTGAATACAGGACAACCAAAAAAGCACACATGGGGAAACTATTATCAATGGGTAACTTGGACATATGGTTGGAGACCATATGCCAATAACATAACCGTAACGAGGAGTTCCTTGGGAATATTCCCCTAGATCCACATGGCTTTCCTGTAACTATGAGATCAGTAGGACTGTTGACTGAACTCCAATTTTATTTCCCAAATAATGAGAAGCCACATGTAAAAAAGGCTTAGATGGAACCATAATTCCTTCAGTAACTCATGTCCCACCATGAGGAGTGCAGGCCAGGTACCTTAGTCATAACTAGTAAATCGAGTTCCATAAATCGTAGTTCCAATCTACAAAAAATCTTTCATATATGAACATGAACAAAAATGAGAAAACCTCTTTCTTATAACTTTTTTTTCATGAACCAATCTATGTCCTCATTGTATCTAGAGCCTGACCCTGTCCTCAGAAAGACCAAAGTGCATTCCCAATCACCATTGGCTGGAACAAGTTCTCAAATATCATAAATAATGGTTGGAAATGGTTCACATGAACATATGAACCTAAAAAACCAATAATAATAAATAAACAGAATCTTAAAATTTAAAGGAAAAAATTATTAAAAAATGTCATAATTTAATTACATGGTTTATAAAAATGTCCAAAGACTACCACAAGGGGAAAAATCCAAATTGAACATTCCAAAGACTACCTCGGGGGGGGGGGGGGGGGGTGAATCACCCTCATGCCATCTCAAATACACCACACTAAGAAGGACCACTAGAACCCAAATCACAATCAATAAATGCTTTTCCCATACCTACGACAAATATTACCAAGTCTACATACACCCAAGGGTGTATGTAGGGTGTGAGAATAAGCATTGTAGGATTCCACCCAAGAAGGTTCCGTGCTATAAACATTGTAATATTTTTTTCCATGTTTTCATTAATAGGAAATGCTAGAGTCTTTTTTAAGGGTTGCTACATTAAATGAAAACAATTTTTAAAAAGGAATAATTAAAGAATGAACAAAATTATTGAAAACAAAATTTGTTCTAAAAAACAAACCAAACACATTATATTATAATAGTAAGTACAATATAATCAATCAGAACTATTTAAGGGAACACCCCTAGGTAATAACTAACTGTGGGGACCTTGGAACATCGTATCTCAGTCAGAAAGTAACAATAACCAATAAAATTATCAAGCACGAGCCACTAATAGGGGTGATCCCAATGGACTATTTTTCCCCAAACATAATCATAGGTCAGTTAATATAGTCATATTCAATCATTCTATGTGAAACTAGAATGAGGCCACTAACAGATCACAAACATTCTAGTACTAGTCCACTGACCTAGATTCCTGAGAATCCCACTTTTTTCTCAAACACGTTTTACATTTTTTAAAATACCATTTAAACATTAAAATTTCATTCATGCATCCTATAAACACCAAATAGCCAGGAAACATGTTTCATATCTCTTTCACAATTCAATAAATCATTCAAACAATTTAATAAGTCATTTTCAAAGTGACAAATATCACAAAAAACCCTTCCACTTCAAAAAGAACCATTTCAAAAACAAAAACCTACCAAAACAGTTTCCCAACATGTTATTCACCTCTTATTTAATAATCCATTTTGGAAACTTATATAACAACCCCAAGAAACACCACATGGTCTTACACCAAAACATTCCCAAATTCAACCTTTTGGATTAAGCACACCCTAATACCACACAAAAATAGAATTTTCTACCTTTTAATCATTTAATGAATCAATATCCCATGTTATAGAGAACCACTATATAATATGAAATGGTTTTACATAAAAAACACTCCCATTTCACAAAATCATTCCATATAAAAATCAAACACACATTAAACTCTTTAAAAACAGATTTTACACTCAATATCTAATTCAATGAACATGATAATGAAATTAATCAAGAAAATTAACTCATCAAATAACTTTTATAGATGGAAACACCTACCGTAGATGTCAAAAATCTAAAAAATTGGTGCAAAACTTCAACCAATCCTCAACCGCACCATAAGCAATCAAGATTGAACCCTAATAAAATAGATTGAACCTATAAAATCAATATTAAACCTTAGGGATGAAAACCTAGCCATGAGAATCACACAGCATGGCCCATAGGGTTATGAAAGAAGAGGAAAATGGAATTAATGAAAAGGAGAAGGAGGAGGAATCCCGAAACTTTTTATCCAATTGAATAATCACCAAGAAATCATCTTGAATCCAACTTAAAGGGGCTTAGAGGTGCCAAAAACCACCATGGGAGTCATTTTAGTCATACGGTTTGAATGTGGGTGGCTATGGGAAGAAAGCCTAACTAAAAATAATGAGAAAAGCCAACAATACCCATTCTTGAGTGGGTTGCACATTTAGACCACATGGTTTGAAAAATTATTCACAACCCATGATATACACCATTGTCTATAGTTTGATGTGCTGCACACATAGCCTACATGGTTTGTTAAATGATGTGACCCCATGTGCACTTACTGTAGGGTTAAAAAAACTATGTTCTCTAACACTGTGACCTAGAAAAAGTCCCCCAAAATTAACATTTTCACCCCAAAAATCATCTTACTCAAGGGAATAAATCACCCAACAAACATAACCCATAAAAAGGTTCCACTAGAAGTGTTAAAAACTAATTTTCCAAGATAAATCAACCTTATACCATTCATTATAACCAAGGATAAGTCTAAAAAAATATCCCAAAATCTCCAAAACATATAATTTAAATCTTGAACAATATGAAATCGGAAGAAAAACTAAGAGCCAAAATATAAGCTGGTACAAAGGACGAAAACCTAAATATGGTTGTGACAATATATGGATGAAATATTCATCCATCCAATAGGATAAAGAGTTTATGGAATGATATATATCTTTAATATTATAATAATTCAAAAATATTATATGATTAATTATTATTTTAATTTTATCCAATAAGAATCTGGGATATCTCATGAATATATCTAGTATGATAACATATTCCCACATACATAATCTCATGGTTTGTATCATTTATTGTATAATAAAATAATTTTACAAACATTTGATATATTAATAGCTCATTCTACTACTGGTTTAGAAAAGGTTCAGTTTTTTCCTTAATATCCACATCCTCTACATAAGAAAATTTAAAGAGTGACAAGAAAAATAATTTAAATGTAACTTACAAACCGATCTAAGTATGTAGATATAAAATTATTAGAAATAGATTTTTATTTCACAAGAATGTTTTTATTATTAAAAATTAACTCCAATATGATATTTTAATTTTTCATATGGGGATGAAAATTTAGGTGAATGGATTATAGGTAATTTATCCCTATTGATATGATAGAATTCAAAGCTACACCATTAAGAAATTTGGAGTACCTTAGCTATATAAGTTGATATGATGGAGTTGTTAGTGTTAGGAATGATTTTTGTCATAAAAGTAAGAATAATGATACCCATAAATAGATTCTTAAAATGTTAAAATAAAAGTATGAATATACTATATGGAAGATAAAATTCCAATAGTTGTGCAGGCAATGTTCAAAATATTGATATGAAAAATCCCAACATCCACAACATGTGTGGCCTACGTAGCATACTGATCCAACATATCTAGCCCCTAACCCCACCATTTCTAGCCTACTCAAGACCTCCAAAACCTCATTTAGACCTAACCATATATTGTGGGTTGCATGTTAGGGATCTCCATGTACATATTGTAGAGTATCGAGTCATACAATGTTTTTTGGGATTTTGAATATCATCAACTAATATATTTGGGTTACGTATGAATATTATTGCATGATAATTTTTATCTAACCAGTTTACTACAAATTTTTATGGGGAAGGATACCATAGATGGACATTGTGTGGATAATTTTTTTACATTAGCGGGATAGCTGTCATCTTTATCAAAAATATGAGTTATGGATTTAATTAAGATATTATTCTCATTAAATAATTAAATAATTATAATGTTTTTAACATTTAATTTATATAACCTTATTTAATATCCCTTGAATTGTTGAAATTGAAACAAATGTAAAAGAAATTAAAAATATCAGATACCTGTAATATTTTTAATAGGATAAAATTATTATCATAGGTTTATTATTCCATGGATAAAAAGTATGAGTTTTTATGTCATCTGATATATTTCAAAGAGAGAATATATTGAGAAAAATCAAAAATATTTATCAATTATCTGATTATTTTGGTTATGTTATACATGAATTTATTATAGTAGATTTTTATTTAGTTATTTTTATGATTCCATACACCCTTCATAAAATTAATATTAATCAATTTGACTTAATATAATACACATTTAATTAGGTATATATACAACATTTTTATTCAAAATGATACAACTAGTGTTTATAGTCTAATAGATCTTGAATTTATTTCAATGCAAGATAAATATATGAAAAATAACTCTATATTTTCATATATATCTTAGATATTACCAAATATGTATATTGGTTTATGGTTTTTACTATTCCTTAATGTGTACAAACAATGTGATTATTATTTGGATGATAGGATCATTCTTCCAAAATGAATGAAAATTATATTGGTTTTCTCTTTATCAGGGGTGTTTGTAAAAAATTTATCATCGTGCACAAATTTTTTTTATTATAATTTTTTAGTTTATTTTTAATTCTTATTTTGTTCTAAAAAGATTAATAGTTTATATATATGATAATTAAGGTCATGGATAATGTTTTAAAAATGTCACTTGTCGATAAAAAATAAAAATAAAATTTGTTTCATGTATGTAATCTTAAATATATTTATATTTGATAATATATATATATATATATGTTTTTGTGTGTGTCTATATTGATTATTTTATTCAATTAAATATTTTTTAACTAATGTTTCATTATCAAAATAGATATGGGGAATATATTTATTTTTTTTTTGAAATCATTTATGAGATGATCACAACAATGAAAATATATAAATTTGATAATGTTAGTAATGTTATTTATTTGAAGTTTTTTTCAAAACAATTCATTTTTTAAAATTATAACCTTTAATGTTATTGTATATCTTCAAAGATTCTGAGGCATAAAAAAATGACGAACATACCCATCTATGAAATCATTGGAGAACCCTTTCTTGTGTATGGTTTCGATTTATATTATCCGATATATCCCTTTTAATAAATGATAGAAAAATGAGTTCATATATAATAATTTTTTTCTTTATATTTTTATATTCTCATTATTTTTACTGGGTAGTTATTTGTTTTATAGAGGATTATGATTAGTAAACAATATCCACACAATAAATTCCCTTAAAATTTGAGATATGTGTATTTTAATTAAATTTTAAAAAATGATCAATTATACAATCATTATTTTCTTAAATATTTGATATTTTGTTTTTACTGGTTTCATATATTTCATATATGTCTCATTTAATTGAGGTTAATGAACTGAGTATCTATAAAAATTATTTTCAACAATTTTTTGTTATATTTTGTTTTATTTTATATGGGTTTTATTTTTCAAAAGTTAAAATTTTAGGTGGAGTACATACATCCTTTTTCATACTTTTAATTAATTAAATTTAAATAATTTTTAAATGTTATTTAATCTTAATTATTATTTTAATACATGTTTTTATAATTGATATATTAAAATAATGGTCATGAAAAATAATTAACGAATAGGAATTGTTGACAAATAAGAAAAATAAATTCAACAACATAAAATTAATGGAAAATATATTTTATATTATATAGTGTATTTCTTTATTGTATGTATTTATGTTTTTATATATTTTCATGTCAATATTTCATAACTTCATTTTCATTATATACTACCGATCAAAACTACTTAAATCACATTCAACTTTCATCATCTGTATAAATCAACGAATTTTCCTTCATGAAATCAATCAAAGGTTTTAGTCTAGGTCCTCTTCCATTTTTGAAATAATAATTTTTCCAACCACATTTAATTTAGACTCTATGTCCTACGGTTCCTCCACTTTTGTAACCCTAATATTGTGTTCATTGTTTTATTATTATACTATATCAGTTCTACTCTATGTGTGTTGCAATGTCTTTATCCCATGGATTTGAGGATGAAGAATCTCACAAAATATATAATTATTATTCCTTTTATTTCCATTTTTGTGTAATAAAAGTACATTTAACATGTTTTTTCGTTGGGATATTCTCTAAAAGATGTTTTTTAGTATTAATTTTTTTATTTCTCATAATAAGGACATGATTGGTTTTAAACATACTAATATCATCTATATTTACATAACATGGTAGGAAAAAATTTAATCATGTGAAATGTTTGTATATATGTGGTTTTATGATTTTATTTCTTATATATATTACCCATATTTTATAATAATATTATATTTATAATTTCATTCTTTTTTTCAATAATCAATGAACAACCATTCATTATTCTTTTCTACCCCACTAATTTATATCAAAATTTAATGTACCCTCCATGTGATAATATTATTCCAATATAATAACAATGACCGTCTCATCCTTCCCAAATGACCAATATAATTTTTTATATAAATCTTAAACCAGTTTAAGAATTCATGTGTATGTGTTAACATAAAAATTATGAAAATGAAATTTTATTCTATTATCTAATTATCAAACTATAAAATTATTCCACCTTTTTTTAGTACATGTTGTTAATTGAATAATTTCAAATAAATTATATTAAAAAAACATTCAAATACATGACCTGAAAACCAAATTCTTAAAAAATATATTCAAAAATGTAAATAAAAATAGATACATACAAATTAAAAATCATCATCCTATTGTTTTATTTACATTCAAATTTAAAACCATAATCCCATAATTGATCTTTTATAAAAGTTATCATTAGTTTTACTGATAAAGGTTGAGATATAGCCCTAATTATGAGGATAAATATATTATTTTTCTAAAATATGAATATATTTATTATAGACGTTTTCAGAAGTGTTTGATTTTTAAATTAAAATGGGGATATAAAAATTTTCATTGAAAATTTTTAGGGAAGTACTCTTGAATTTTTTAGAGGGTTCACTTAGGATTCCTTGTAATGTATAATATTTGGAACAATTGGTTACATGGAGGATTTTTTTCAACATTATCTATTAAAGGAACTGAAAATAGTGTAATAAATATGTTTTTTGTATCAATTATTAGTTTTTGAAATAATTGTGCCATTTTCAAAAATTTTATGTTACCAAGTGGTGCCTAGAGTGAAAAAATGATCAATTATGTTTTTCATGAGTAACTTCTCATTAAAATATTTATTCTAACTCAAATCCAAACATTTTGGACTTTAGTGTATAATAATTGGTTCATATGTTTCATTATTTTAATGATAATGTTATATATAGTAGATAATAATTTAAAATGATGTTATTGTATACTGTTTTGATGAAGTACACCCATTTAATACACAAAGGAGATATTATTAGAATGAAATATAATAGTTAATTTTCCATAGATATTCTAAGGTAAAACATGAAGGATATACTATAAAAGCCACATAATATTAATGTTTATTCACCACGTAATGTGTTGGGAGATTTTGTGGTTGTCTTGGAGTGAATATTTTTAATACATGGCTTGTATTACCCGCATATGCCATGGTTTTGAGGTTATTATATCATTATATTGACTACAATAATTAAAATATCTAGAATAATGGGATATTCTTTATGATACTCACATTTTTTTATAAAAAATATAAATACGAGGAATGTTATTCATTTTAGTATGTACATATAGTTTTAAATAGACCAATATTCCATTGTTAGGGCTAAATCACTTATATTTGTGATCATATAAGGCAATGAAAATAGAGAGGCAGAGTATTTTGATGATAGAGGTGAAAAATATGGAGGTAAAGGCCCATTGAAAATACTATATTGAGAAATTAAATGGAAATTAAAAAAATCTTAGTATTTTGAAGAAATATAATTATTAAATATGATGCCAAAGGGGTCCCTAACTTCACATGGTGTATTCACATATAATTAATTTATATTTTGAGTGTACATATATTTTTTTATCTTTGGGAGATTGTTAAATAACTTATTTTCATTTTAAAAATTTGAATCATTCCATCATTTGTATACTTCTATAAGGAAATTCTCATAAAATGGATTAAAATTATAGTCTATTTTTTCAATCTTATCGATTTGTTCTGGATGATTTTAAATATATTAATGGACCACCTTACTAGGGAAGGTGAGGTGAATGCTTATATTCCTACAGAAAAATATTCTTGTGAGGCTACACAATGTGATTTTTTTGGAGAAATATAATAAGGATCCTCAATTTATATGGAAGGAATTCATGAATCTAGGAGAATATAATATATCATAATGGACTCTATATGATGGATCTCTCATCAGTGATATAAAAAATACTTGTTATCATGTAGAGATATAGAACTATTTATCTCATTGAGAATCTATAATAAGTGTGGGAACGTTTCTATTAATGAATTAGTGAATGAAAACACTCTACTTTAGTCTTTTGGTAGTGGTCATGTTTCATTAAAGGATTATATTATACATAAAAAGAAAATATGATTTAAATTGAGGGTTATACACCTACTTCTATAAAAATAATGTCACATAAGGACTAATCAATCCTTCCACAGACTGTATCAACCATATCTTCCTTTAAGGTGATAAGAAGGGAAAATATATAGATCCTTAAGATCTTTAATCAATGTAATTCTTATCATGAGTGGGAAACTGATAATGATTATAATTAATTACATAAATGGATCCATAAGATCTGTTTGGATGATGAAAATTAACATTGATTGAACCTATTCACCTTCTTTTTTTTACATTTGAAATTTTATTTATTAAATAGTCAGAATTTTTATCTTGTGGAATTACCTTTCTAATAATTACATTAATGGATTTCTTTGGATATATTATAATATAAAGTATTATTTTTATAGAGTAATTGATTGACCAGGAAATGAATAAACCAATGAAATCTGAAATATATATATTGGAAAAATGAGGTAAAATTATTTTATTAATTTAAAATTTCTAAACATCTTGATGTTACTAAGAGATATGAGTTAGTTATATTTGAAAAAGATTTAGATAATATATATGTATGAATTATTACCTCATTATTTAATTAAATTTTATAATATATAGGAGATAGTCTAAATGATTCTATTTATGACGAGTGATTTTATTAATTATAATGAATGATTGTAAATAACAGATTTTGAGAGAAATATAGTGTAATTTTAGGCCCACATGTACAATGATTTTAAGAGAAAAATATCCATTCCATGAGATCTATAATAAGAAATTCATTGAGGTTCATCAAGGTGATGAAGGAAGAGTAAATTTATACATCATTATTAGTATAATTATTATTCATGGTTCATCGATTACCAATATTTAATTTGGAATAAGAGATCATCATTTTCAAGTGAAGATAGTGTTGAGTCCTCTAAAATTAAGGATGTTATAAAACAATAATATCTATTAGACTTGTTTCAATTTTTAATAAACAATAATAATGTTAATTTTATTTTGGAAGACTAGAACATCTCCAATTGTATGTTATTTAGTTATAACATAGTTTGATTGAACCGTGTTAAAATCATTATTTTTTATTATTCATGTGTATCATCTGCCATATTTTTAGTATAAGTGATAAAATAAATTTTTTCTTAATTATATGAAAATATTTTTGGGATGGGATATTTATAATTGATATAACCAGATCCACCCACTTTTTGGGTATCATCCATGTGTAAGATTAATAGAGTTCAAGGAGAACATTTAGTGTATTTTTGAGATTTAGAATTGGTTAAAGATCGATGATTATATAATCACTGAAATTACATTACAGTTTGATAATTAAAAAATATTTTTTTTGATTTTATGACATTATATTTAGTTTTTGGTTGGTGATTTTTCAAGTATTTCTAAATTATTACAATAAAATTGAAATTATTTTACTTTGAATAATTTTATAAATTATTTCAATTGAAAAATTATATCATATGATATAAAATATAGAAGGGTTATATATAACATTTGATAGAAAATAATTTAATATATTATGTCATATGTCTAGAAATGTATTATTGTAGTGGATATTTAGTAGAGTTGCATAAACAATATTATTTTGATTTGTGATGACAAAAAGGGAGGATGTCATGAAAATTTTATGAATCATATATGCAATGGATATTTAAATTGAATGAAATTAATTAATAGAAAAATAAATTAAATATTTTAATGTTGAAAAAGGAATATATCGAAATTGGAAAAGGATTTTGATGTGGTGGAGTTAATTAAATATTTTTTAAATTAAATCATATTTTTTATATGTTTAATATTTTTGTTCCATGGTACTTATGTAACATTGATGAAATATGTGAAGAGAATGAATGGGGTAGATGTTGATAGTCTGTGGAAAATAAGATATGATCTTTGGTCTACTATATATAATTTTATTTTTACTATTTCATCAATATATCATGTGGAGTTCATTATTTCAATTCACCGATATATAAAAAGGAAATGATTTCAACTGATAGATAAATTATTAAACACATAGAATTTATATGATGAATAAATTATGGTTAATATTATTTTGGGTGAAAAATATTTCTACCACTAATAATTGTAAAAAATGATTTATTATAGTTGATTTTAAATAAATATCATATAGTTTGGAATAATTTTTCATGTGATGGAATGTGAGACATATTTTTAGTGGAATTAATAATGTTATTTTGGATATGATTCGTTAGATAACCCAATAATAACATGGATATATTTTTACCACATTTATATAATACTAACATTAAATACCACAGTTAAACAAAAAATATGGGAATCCAGTTATTATAATCTCTGTACATTGGATAAATAAATGTTTTATCATAGATTATTTCATAATCCTATACAAAACAATTATCCTCATAGGATATCCTCTTAAATATATTTTTCTATATAATTCCATAGGAACATGAAAAATATAATAACTAGGGATATTGATGACATAGTAATAGAAAAAACATTCAGCGATACATAATGGGTTTGATCATAATTGTGCGATAAAACCTATACATGGGAAATCATATTATTAAAAATAACTTAGTATCTTATGAGTTTTCAATAAGAATTTTTATAAGGGTATGTAACCTCAAAAGTATCAAGATCCGGGAAACCCTGGAACCTAACATATGCATGTGGTGTTACATTGAAATGTTACACATAATAATAAGAAATCATAAATTTTGGAAAAATGATTATCTTAATTAGATCAAAGAATAATATCGTGAACATGAAATCATGTCTATTTATATAATTGTAAATATATCAATATGAATATAGTTTTATAAATAATTGTGAAAATGAAATATTTTCCACACTTATAACATTAATCACAATTAAATTCAATTAGGTTCCCTCATAATATCATTTTTATCTCATTCGATATGAATATTTATCAAATTCATTGGATGGTTATAAAATACCCACCCATCTAATAATGATAAATAATAAATATTTTTTTATAAAAATTCAATCATACAACACATGAAAATTCAAATGATGGAAAATCAATTTTATATCAATTTTTAATATTATCACATAAAATGACATCAAGAATGAGGTTAGTTGATACCAAAAATTTACAAGAAAAATTTATATACAATAATATAATCTATATATTGATCAGGACTATTGAACCATAATAGACAAAAAATTGTGTCAAAGAAGAAAAAATATTTGAATATAAATAAATAGTTCTCATTAAATATATTTAATATTTTCATATAAAAATAATTTCATGTCACTTTCAAGAAATATTTCTGGATGGTGATAATAATTCAGTATTTAAATAATATTTAAAAATAATACATATTAATGGATACATGAAATTAATTAAAGTATATGTAATGAAATTTGGATTAGAATATATATATATATATATATATTATGAATGTGAGAATACATACAATTCAATGCTTTTCTGAAAATTTTAGAGAACCCCATATCGAAGAAAATATATAAATTTTCCATCTGAAAATATGTATAAAGAAATACAAAGAGAATAAGAGATAATACATTCTTTGAATTTGGAATAAAAAACATTCTTTGTGATACAAAATATATACATACATGGAAAATAGATAATAGAGTGGATGAGATATTTTCATAACAATATCATGTTTTAGTGATGAAAAAATTCATTCAAAGAATATATTTATCTATTGAAAAATTATTTTCCTCGAAGAGATTTAAAATAAAATATTTAATATTTAAATTCTTAAATATAATATATTTTGGATAATAATTTCAATGAAGAACCATTATGGAAAATAAAGGAAATTTGTGTTAACAAAAATCCATATAAGTATGGAAGTGAATAAAGAAATTAAAAACTAAATAGAAAAATTATAATAGAATTTTTAATAAAAAAAACTATTAGATAATTGTGATAAAATTATTCAAACCGATATATTAAGAAAAATATAAATTAAAATATTAAAATATAATTAAACATCTACGAAATTAGGATAATTGAGGTTAAAAACAATACATTGGATTTCGGTATGGTCTTCCATGATCTATCCTTTAAAATGATCAATTTTTTTATATTAATTTATTGAATAAATATTTATATATTAATTTTACTTTAATATTTACATTTAGACTTTTTTTATTTCTTATTAATTAAAAATTCAATATTAAAATTAAAATTAAGGTGTTAATTCTATTTTTTGTTTTATTCTGGCACCGGTGTGGATATTCTAGTCTTTGATATATGGTTAGGTGTTATTAACATATAAAATTTAAATAGAGGATAAATATGTCTCTTCAATTTAATTTATAATTCCAATTTTCTTTTTATTCATTTTTTGTTTATGTGCCATTATAAATAGTTACAAAACATGTTTTTGTGAATTTATATTAAAGAAAAATTACTTAATTTATTAACTATTATTAATATATATATTCCAGTTTTGGAATTTTGAGAAAAAATTAAATTCATCATTTAATATTTTATATAATGAGTATTTTATTTCACTAACCATTCATGATATAAAATTTTCTAATTTTTTTTATGATGGTAGAATAACTGACACAAATAATAACTCATTGTAAATATGGAAAATTTAATAACATGTTATTTTTTATAAATAATATCACATTTATAAAATATTAATGATTTATATTTTTTAACTATATTTATAAATTATATTTCATAATTGATGGATGGGAATGAAAAATATACTGAATAGGGGGAGGATAACCCTTATGTTAAATAGTTGAGACTTCTCTTAAACATCCTTGTGAAAACGAGGGATTTGAGACTCTCTATTATATCTAAAGTTACCAATAATGATAAATAATTTTTAGGGAGTTTATTAGGGAATTAATTCAATAGGAAATCACATTTTATGTTTTTAAAGAATTGGAAAAAATCTGGGATCTTTTAAATGTGAATTTGAATGACATTTTTATAAATACTAATTCCTTATTGATAAATGATTGTAATTTTTCAGAAATTATGTATCCAAAGTTTAAAAAAATACATAAGATAATTGGAGGTCATTAATGGACTCATACACTCATTTAGAGGTAATATTTAATGGGTTTTAGGGATGTACCCATTAATAATATCTTTCCCCTCATTTAACCATTACCCGGATAACTCAATTTTTACCTTAGTAGCATATTTGAATGATCGCAAACTAATGTAAACTTATTATAAAAAATTTTAAAAATGATTCCAAATATGAAACTAATTTTAATTGTGTAAATTTATTATTATTTTTATTTAAGATTAAAAAATTAACACATAATACAAATAATTTCTTTTAAAAAAGGTATTTATTTTCATAAAAATGAATTTATTTCTACTTAATACCTTTTCAAAAATAATTTGATAGTTATAAAAATGTACAATTTATACAGAATCATATCATTAGAATAAAATAATTCATTAATTGAGAGTATTTAATTCAATAAATATATATTATACAATAAATTTTTAAAAAAATTATTGTAAAAAAAATTTCTTTTACCATTTAATTATTTTAACTTTATTAATAGATAATTTATAAAAAAATAATGATTTTTTTTATTTTTTTATATAAAAAATGTACATTTAAATAAACTCTATATCGATAATATGTGAAAATATACGTTTATATTGAAAGATTTTATGTAAAATAAAAACAATATTTTTTAAGACTTTTTAGCATGAATAATTGAAAATTTATTACTTATAGTTAACTAATTTTCTTCCTTTTTAAAGTATTTATTTCATTATTCATTGAACTATTTTTTTCAATACACATTATTTAGATCATCCTTTAAAAATAATAAACTGAACAGAAAATTTTAATTCATAAAAACACATTCTATAGAATATATGATATTTTACAATAGTAGTTCATATCATCATATTCAATTTAAAATAATTTATTACATTTAAAATTAATTATTTTTCATGAAAAAATATATTTTTTAACATCTGAAAAAACATCATATATGATAACTATATATCCATAATTCATCACTGGTAATATGTCTAGTGGTATTATTAGAAAATACTTTATACCCTTTTAATATGTTTATATAATCAATATATTTACCCCATAAAATCATCAATAATAATTTAATTCTAAATTTATAGAGGAAAATTCTAATTATAATAGTTTTCTTTTTTTATTTTATAATATGATTTATATTTTATGTTTTATTCTAATATTCAGTTTATTTTTAAAAATTTTGGCTCTCAAGTGTGAAGACTATCTCATATATTATGTATATTTGAAAATAAATTTCCAATAAATTTATTATCCCCATTTTATTCACGATCCATTAAATGATTTAATCATTCCTGGTATCTTAATGTTCATGGTATAAAATCATTGGCATCCTAGTCCTTTATTTCAATCGTACATTATGATTTAATAAATTTTTTTTTATTTGATTTATTTATTAAATAATCATAACCCTTATTATGTTCCAATTCATTTTAAATAATAAAACATGAAACATAGAGATATAAATGCATTAATAAATATATTTTTTACAATGCTATGTGACACAAATTTTCAAATCTATATCAAAAAGATTGTAAAATTTTTAATTAATTTGGAAGGATATAATTTATAGTGATTTTTTTAATATAAATAATATTTTAATGATAAATGAGTCTAAAATATAATAAATTTTATTTATGATGTATATGAAATTTTTCTCAAATAACCATATAAAATAAGTCATTCTGTAAAGAGTTTCAATCTTTAATATTTTCAATGTTAAAAAATAGATCTAATGATGATTTTTTTTGCAACTCAAATCATTTGGTCTCAAATAACCATTATATAAAAAGGTTTACATATAAGGATTTTTTCCCTACCCAATCTGATCACATTTCTCTTTTCATTCTCTGAATTAATTCGATGAAAAATACTTTTGTCATCTAGATATGGCATTTAGAATACATGTTTAATTATTTTTTATTCAATCTGGAGGTATTTTGTTTGAAAAATATTATTTTTTGTTGATTTTATTATTTGGGACGTTATTCATAATTTTTTTGTAGTTTATACCAAATTTTTAGTTTTATAAAAAATAATTTGTTATTTGTCCTATTTTTTATAATTTTAATGTCTTTTTAATTTAAGTATATATTTTAAAAACTTAATTATAATAAAATGGAAATCAGAAAAACTTTTTATAAATTTTTATTATATTGTTATTATAGATAAATTATAGTAATAATAATATTAAATAATAATTAATAATTAAAAATAGAAAAATTCATAAACCTGGTATTTTTATTATATATAAAATACAGTTATACAAATAACATTAGAAAAGTAATTAAAATTTGGGAAAACTTTTTACATAAAAAACTAATAATATAGTCATAAAAACTATTCAAAAAATTGTAAACAATTTATATATAAATAAGGAATAAAACATATTATAAAATTAATGAAATATTAACTAATATATGAAAATAAATATTTAGAATTATCAATAATAAATTAAAAACAAAACAAGTAATATAAATATTAATTATTCATTTAGTTAGAAAAAATAAATAGTTCTTGTGATGTCTGCACACCAACCCTTAGTGTTATCTAAAACCATAATTCCATTTATCATCGACACAACCGATGAAAACCATTGGCATTCCATAAACTACAAGGGTATATAATATTTTTTGGGAATAATTTAGTTTTTCCCAACAAGCTCAACTAGAGGAGAACCCCTGACCATTTATTAAAAAAAGAAAAAGGTACACTAAACAGAAAAGAAGACTGCAGGCGAACATCATTCCCACAACCAACCAGTTCCAACCAAAACAAGAAAGCAGCATGTCATAATAATCATACCCATCTCTATATCCATAATAAGGCACTTCCTCTGCAGTAGCTGATTCCCATTCTGAAGATGTTTCTTGTTTCTTCAGTATATTATCATACTTCTTTCTAATAATCAACATATCCAATGATGGATTCTCCTTATAGTATTGCATACACGACACTGGGGTGGCTTCCCTTTCCCTCTTAGATGAGGCCCTGGTGGCCACTGGATTGGGAAAATGAGAATAGTCCTTCCTGGGTTTTCTTCTAGGTGGAGCAGTCATAATGCCATCATTTTTAGAAACTTTCTATCATTAAATTTTATGTACAACATGAATTAACATAATGAATTATAAGATAATATATTGTTATGATGTATTATTAAACAATATGAAACTAAAACGCATAACATAATAACTAATTAATCATAGTCAAATAATATATATATATATATAAGAGTAAAATTCAATATACTAATGGTATAAATGAGTCTTAACCTATAGGGATCCCATGCTTTATATGAAAAGTACCTTTTTTCATCCAACTCTATAACCCGAGATCACCACATCAACAAGATTCACTAGAAATGTAATAGGTCTCCCCATACAAACATTGGTTTGGAAAACATATGTATATGAATTGAGGACAACATGAATGCTGATATTATATAAACAACATACATAATCCCCCTATGATATCACACATATACCACATAATAATAAAAATTGTACCTCACATATAATATAGTAATTAAATACATTGATAAAATATACAAATATATAATGAATTATATAAAAAACTCACTAAAACATTATTATTTTAAACCATTATTCCATGGGGTAACATTCACTATAATTGAAAAACCCATATCTTGTAAACACATAGTAATATAACACACCAACCCAACATATCTCCCTTTAATTAAAGACCAAATAATTATACATATTACATATTATAATCTTATTCCTCTATATATAAGTCATAAAATTGTGGTTCAAACAAGTATTTCTCAAATTCATCATAGAGGCTAAGTTCAAATCGATAAGAACCCTTCAATTTGTTCCATTTATTTCATTGTCACAAGCATGTCTGAATAAATGAAGCTCATACAAAGTTCATCCTAAACACAAATGTACTCTCACGAATTCAATATTAATTTTTTTCCCAAAACATAATCCCTTTAATAATAAAGGGGACCATATTCATGATTGTAATTCCATATCATAGTAGAACATAAGAACATACAATTTCACACTATTACCATAACTAGGAAATGTATATAACATTCAAAAATTTTAATATTGTGGAAAAATATTTTCATAATTGATTTATTTAAAATATTTTTTTTGTGTCATATAACCATTATTGAAAACCATTTTCATCATGTCGATATTCAATGATGTTTTTTAGAAAAAAATATCATTTTTAAAAAAATTATTTAACAATAAACAACAAGTTTTAATGTCCTTAATAGAAATCGAGTGAGAGATTATCCACTAACCATCAACATGCATTTGAAAATGAAATCACACCACACACTCATTGATTAAGAATTCAACAACAATATTATGAGGGTTTCAATATATGGAATTATCCAAAATAAAATTAAATAAAAAGAGAGAATGAGAATATACATGAGGAAATTATTTTACATATAATTCATTTAATACATGAGTCAAAGAGAACATGCTCTAAAATGAATAAGATTTCCAAAATTCCTAAAAGGAACCTATAGGTTTGCAAGTCCATTCTATTGGAGGAAAATTGTGTTTCTAAGGGATAAATCGGGTTTAAAATATAATTTTTGGAACAACTTTAATAATTCATAGTATGGAGACATGATTTCATAAACCATGAACCACCCAATTGGTCTCCAATATCTACTGATTTCCCAATGTTTCATGGTTACAAAATGAATTTTCCAATCAATTTATAAATTTTATACTTTACCTAAAACCAACATTTATTATAACAAAGTTTCT
This sequence comes from Viscum album, assembly GCA_963277665.1. NCBI lineage: Eukaryota > Viridiplantae > Streptophyta > Magnoliopsida > Santalales > Viscaceae > Viscum > Viscum album. The sequence goes on along the minus strand of OY728127.1, from coordinate 434,629,503 downwards.
TAGAAGTTAAAAATTGGTTACCATAATATTTAACTAATGGCTCACCCAAGAAAAACATTAAATAAACCATTCAGAACATCTAAAAATCATCTTAACCCATTATATAAGGAAAATCCTGATAAATAATGATATATCCTAAAATGGGAGTCCAATATTGTATCCACCAGTGGGAATTACATCCATTGTATGATTTAGGTTAGTGGTATTTATTTAAATATCATATGAAAGCTCCAACATAAATTTATTTCACTTATAGTATCAACACCACTATGGCATTACTATAATATCACAAATGAGTAATGTTTGTATCGAAGTCAGTGTATAATTTACTTATTAATAAAATATCTTAAACTTTATGAAATTCTAATAAAGATACATGTTTGAGAAAAATTTGATTCCAAAAAATCATGTGACTTGAGAAAACAAAACTATCTAGTACTAAGATGTATATAAATAAGGATACTATGTACATTTTTGAATAGTGAAGCTAATGATATACTTTATTAGAAATCATTTATATGTTCATAATTATCCTATTTTCCAACATAATGATTATATAAGTACCCTTGATTACATACATGAAAAATATCTACTCATGGCTAGACATTTAATAATCTGTTATTCCACACCACTAATGGAAATGTGAAACATTGAGATGGAAAATAAAAATTCTATAAACATGAATCCATAGACATTTTATTTCATGGATAAACATAAAATACTATAAATAAAACCATTTTATCAATCTATTGAAAAGACCATCATGAAAAATATAGTCTATGTTAGAGAAAATATAAATCTATAATCCATGCAACTAATACGCAACCCAACTAAGAACCAATTCCATTTTTCTAAATAACTAATCCCTAAAATTAAAATTATGTGAACAAACATATTGAGTTCAATAATACTATTCCAAAATACATCATGAATCCAATTCATGAATTGAATTTCTATTGAAAAACCATGTAAATTCTATCTTGTTGCACTATATGTCTAGGAAATAGTCTAAACATTACAAATTGATATTTTTTGTGTGGTATTCATTACATTTTATATATTTTAAACATCTAAATTTATAACCCAAATGGTTTATGATATATACAGACCAATTATTATATCCCAATTAGGGAACATAATATAGTCCCAATAATCCCATAGAAGACATTCAACCCTTCTTATTCCATAAATGACTCTCCACTCTTAGGTTTATATTGAAACTAAGAATATGATGTAGTATTTTATTAAAAGTGATTGATATGTGTAATGATTTTTGTAGGAACTTTATTAGAGATAATAAATTTTGATAAGCTAATGAATCGCCGACTATAATAGTTTGTAAAGTGAATGTTGTGTTTTTCTAGTTTACAACAATGATATCTATTATCGTTAATGTTGAATGATGCCTTAATTGAATGAAGAATAAGTTAATTCCATGAATATATAATCCATTTTTTAGGATTTTGTCACTATATGATGTGGTTTAGGATAATTTATTAATGTGATTAATATTTGAAGATTTTATTATTATAAAGCCTTGGGTGATCATAACCCTTTGAGTTGAGGTAAAAAAATGGATAAGGCATGATTATAAATGTTTTCCATTTAGAAATATGAATTTTACTTCTAGTGTTGAATATAAGACACAAAATATATTCATAATTTTAATTCAATATATAGATTTATCATAAGTATCAATGTTCTACCATAAAATTTAGTCACAGATCATAATGATCTAACACTTTCTAAATTTCAATTCCCATATTGGGTAAAAAATAATGTTTTGTATTTTATTTACCTGATGTAGAAATCAAAAAAATGATTCTTGTTTCCTTCTCATAAAACATATAAATTCATGATAAGTGAAATGATCATTATTCATGGTATGATAATTATATAATGTTCCAATGAGATAGGGAGATAATGATAATAAAGTTCCATGTCATTTTATACATTTGAGACATCATCATACCTATGTAGAAATATCAAATTTAATTGAAAGAATGTTTTTTTTGTGGGAATTTTAAATGAACATAGAGATAGTGATAATTTAATTTTCTCAAAAGGAATCAAATATACTTTTTAGATATCTTTACTATGTAAGGCTAAAGGAGTCACGTAGATCCATATATAATCATTGATACTTTAATAACTATTATAGAAACGATATACAAAAAATATTTATTGATTATAAATAATAATAAATAAAAGGAATATATTCGGAGAATTAGGATATGGTAAGACGATGCAATATTATCTCATGTTTGATATAGAAGAAACCCAATGAATAGATTTATGATCATTTTTTTCAAGAGAGAAGAAGAAAATAATAATCCAGATTCTATGTGGTGGATCATTCAATCAATACTAATCATTCATGAAAATGTTTTTTTGTTTGGAATTGTGGTATACTTAAAATAGATTGTTCTAGTAGTTTTATGATTTCAGGGTTATAACCATTCAGGACATAAAATTCATTACAATATGGTGAATTTTTTAGGGACAAAAAACACATATGACATGGGATATAGTCATTTTTCAAGCAATAAATACATGATTTACAATACATTGTGTCTTTTTTATTTTTTTATCAGTAATGTATTCTTGAAGAAATGTTCTAAAAAAGTAAAAAAAGTTATTTAATTCAACCTTTCATCACATATAAATTCGTCAACCCTAATTTTATGACACCCTTTATGTGATCTAAAAACTAGTATCATAGTATAATTATATACACTTTCAATTTAGGTTCATAATATGGTTCAATACAATTCTGTTAAAAGCAAAAGAATTATAATGTTTTCTGTTAATGGTTTTCACTCATTAATTGAGATAATGGTTTTTTACAATGATTTTTCGGGGATTAACATCCTTGATTCAATGAAATATATGATTACATAGAAGATAAACTATCCCTAACCTCACAATAATAGAATAAATATTGAAAATGATGGAAGAGACATAAATTCATTATTATGTTCATTATATAAAAATTACATGAAAAGGATAATGGGTTATAGACATAATAATTCTATTTTATAAATTATTTATATTAGTTATAATGAAAATAAAAAATAAAATTACTAAACTCTATATATCAGTAGACAATATTTTGGAAATGTCAGATTGTAGGATTATGAAACTATAGATAAATTCACTAGTAGTAAAAATTTGACTGCGAGAACTATTGGAGAATTTGGGGAAAGTTTTAATGGTTATACTATTGTAAAACGTTAATAATATTTCACCATGAAAAACTTTATCATACAATATCATTTCATGAATATTAGAATCCTAATCACTTTAATTTTTATGAGATTCACAACACTCTCGTTAATTTTGAACTGAGAAAGGGATATAATGTCAAGAGAAAATATAATGAATAAAATGATATTTTATTTAATGAAATCAAATTTATAATATATAATAATAAATAGTACTACATTAATTGAAATAAATTTGGAATAATTTTACGAAGCCATCCCAATCATGTAAAAAAAATTCACATAAGGTTGATTAAATTGAATCAATAATAACTGACATAGTTAAATTATACAAAATATTCAGTCAGATTAAGAAGGTTTAATTGATAGTAAAAAACTATTGATTGAGAGAAATCCAATAAATAAGACTATCAAAGTGTTATTATAGAACAAGATAAATAAGATTTAAACCCATTTTAGGACTAGTTTCAATAGGATAACAAGTTTTCTATATTGTCACGACCCATCCTCGGGACCCATTCCATGACTACCCCATGTCTGCCTTCCATATGACAGGGGCTGGAGACTAGCACCAAAGGTGTAAGTCCCAATAAAAAGGGAAGGCATTGCCTTTATAAAGTAAACAAACACCACAGAGTAAGCCAGCAGAAGTAAACACTAAGTAAAACTGGGTACAAAAGTAAGTGCAGAAATGTAAGTTGGCCAGAATACAAACCCAAACTGAAAGTAAAGTACAAATGGAAAGAAAGTACAACAACTAAAAAGTAAAGAAACAAAGTCGAGCCGTCCATCAGAAATCCCACCTGAAGGGTGGGTACAGATAGCCCTCTCATCTCCTCGGGTCCAGCCGTCCGCTCCGTGTATGTCCCGCCCAGTGGTCCACCTCCGGGTACCGACTTGATCCACAAGCCTCAACCACGATCAGCGTTGTCCGTCTTCTGCATCCAACACAACGTAGTGCGGGCATATCCCGTGTAGGGGTGAGTATAAGCTACTCAGTAGGGACCCCGAGACCCCCTAAGGTCTCCCCGAATCCAAAAAGGATAATCCACAAAGGAAAGTTACAACCACGAAGTAACAACCAACACTACTTAGGTATATGCCCATACATATACCTAATTCATCAATTCCAGTTCAGATCCAACATCCGAGCCCTAGTTTGATCATGTCCACATAGGGTAGTACAACCCAATCCACACAAGAAAGCACAACCCAATCCACATAGGAAAGCAAAACCCAATCCGCATAGGAAAGAAATTCAATCATATCGAAGATAATGATTGAAAGTCAAGACTCAGCTCACATAGGTATACATCATTTGTAAAGAAAAAGGGGATGATTAGATGTAGTTACTGATTCATCTAGCTGGGACCCACGTAGGATACTAGACCAGCTAAGCTGTCGGACCCATGTAGGATACTACAATAGAGGGAAATACTGTCGGACCCATGTAGGATACAAGTAATGTAGTCGTCACCACAAAACCCACAGAGGATTTCAGTACAGTTGTCGTCGTCGTCGAACCCACGGAGGATTCCAGTACAAAAGTCTTCACCATCGAACCCACAGAGGATTCCAGTACGGTTGTGGTCACTGCCGAACCCACCGAGGATTTCAGTGTCTTCGTCGTCATCGAACCCACGGAGGATTCCAGTACGAATGTATTCACCGTCGAACCCACAGAGGATTCTAGTACGGTTGTCGTCACTGCCGAACCCACGGAGGATTTCAGTGCAGTCGTCATCGTCAAAACCACGTAGGATTCTAGTACGAAAGTCTTCACCGTCGAACCCACATAGGATTCAAGTATAGTTTTCGTCACTGCCGAACCCACGGAGGATTTCAGTACAGTCGTCGTCATCGAACCCACGAAGGATTTCAGTGCAGTCATCGTCGCAATCGCAGCTAACTCTAGGGTTCCTGCACACAGCACGCTCGTTTCCGGGAGGGTCCGCTCCACGAGTCAAGGGGGACGATACATCAACTGACACGTAGTCCAGAGTTTATGTATCCCAATGTTCCGTCTCGTCGATAGGAACTCAACACGACAGACAGTGCGTCAATCAAACACCCAGTCTGAGGGTTATTGGCTTTTTCGTTCTAGGGTCCCGGTTGGTTTTTAAGTAAAAACCAACCCTACCGCACTCCAACTGCGTCCAAACCTCGAGCGGAGTAAGCCAAAAGGTCTTTATCACTAATAGGAATCCAACAAAGTCGACGGAACGTCAATCGGACGTCCGGAGCTCAAGTTATAAATGTTTCCGCTCCGAGGGCCTGGTTGGTTTCGTGTTCGAACCAACCCGGCCATAAACAACGTTCTCCGAAACCTTGAGTGTAATATACCAAAAATAACATCTCAATCCAAGGATCACATCGCAACTGAAGGTGCGTTGGTCGAAGTTCCATAGCCCATGATATGGGTAAATGACTGAAAACAGTCCGAAATGGGGGGGTCAGGGCCCGGCCCGACCCGATGTGGGAGGCATGGCCCGGTGCGGCCAGTCCAACCTACGCGGTCGGTCCGGGTCGGCACGGGCACCGCGTGAGCGCGGAAGGGGGGGAACCGCCACCCCCTTTGACAAAACGGTGGACCCGTGGGGGTCCGACCTACTGGGTTTGACCGAGGGGTTCAAACCCCTTGTTTTCCGGAATTTGGCCGGCCTTAACGGTCGGCCCGCTCACCCAGCGGGACCAGTTGGACTCGGCCTCCAGCGCACCGGCGGCTCCCTCCACCCTCCCTTGCTCCATCGCGGCGCGACAACGCCGCGCCCCTTTGTCATGGACCTGCTCCGGCTGTGGCCTCTTCGTGGTTCTCCGGCGCGGCGCGACGGCGCCGCGCCCCCTTCGCTGCAGCCCGACTCCAGAAGCATCTTCGTTTGGCCTCAATGGCGCGGTGCGACAGTGCCGCACTTCTTCGCCGTGTTTCTCCATGTTCCCGCGCGGTGTCGTTGCACTGCGCTGCCTTTGTTCGTGCCACAACAGGAACAACAACAAAGAGGGAGGAGGGCCGGTCGTGTTCGTGCGGTCCATCCTCCTCCCATCATAACGATAACAGGAGGCCCAAAAAAATAAAATAACTTCGACAAGCAAGCATAAATTTAATCCATTAAATTTGAAATAAAACCCCTACCTCGATGAAGTCGTCGATCGAGGTTCATCGCGGGAAAATGAAGTCGCGGAAGATGTCGTCGCGGAAGATGACGTCGCGGAAGACAACGTCCCGGAAGACGGCGTCGCGGAAGACAGCGTTGCGGAAGAGGGCGTCGCGGAAGACGACGTTGTATACGTTGTCAGTTCCCAATGAAGAATGCAGCCTCTCACTCCCTTCGACGCGGGAAGATGATGCAATGATGTGACAACTTTCTTCGTCGAAGCTTCAGTGTTCTTCGTGTTCTTCAAGAAGGAAGAAGAAAATCTTCAATAGTTCTCTCCTCCACATAGTGAATCACCCCACCATAAAATAAGGCGTTGTCTTATTTTATTTATACACACACTAGCCATCATAAATTTGAAATTCAAATATCTTATTCAATTAATTAAATTAATTGAAGAGTATTTAATAGTCCATTAAAATTGGGAGAGTTGACCTGTCATTAAAAGGGGGTGCGGGTGTGTTACACAATTAAAGGTGTGAGGGAGGTTTTAAGGATTTTGAAGGGGTGGGGCTCGTGTGGGCCCCACCTCACTAATATCCTACCTAGTGGAGTTAGTATGTAGTGGGTCCCACTCCAACCTCCATGCATAGGTTATAAACTACTTAAAATAGAAAATAAAAATTGTGGCACAAATTTTTATTTCATTATTTATTTACCCATTTATTTTTAATAACCACACTCGAGTAAACGCAACTCCAAAAAAGGTGCTCCTATGTAGTTACCGGTGCTGCGGTTTCATCGGTGCCTTCAGATTTCGATTCCGAGCACCTGTTCAAAAGTTAGAAAAACCCTCTCATTCGTTCACTGAACGTACCCGAGAAAAACTTCAGAAAATGATTCCAGGCACACCGGGCCTCAGAATCAGGTGCCGTCAGAAACTGCGTACTCGTAAAATACCAAAGAAAAAAGAAAAAAATTTCCATTGAAATTTACGGGGCTTTAAATTACTTCCACCTCAGGGATTTACATCCCTGTAAAGATAAATCACAAACTAGGGGAACAAATGAGGGTACTGAGCACACATCTGAGCCTTTCGCTCCCAATTCCTCTCCTGGAGTTTCCCGTGCTTCCACTTGATGCGTACTAGAGGAATCGACTGCCCACGTAGGACCCGCTCCGGTCGATCCTCGATCTCCACTGGGACCTCCACAAAAGTCACCCCATCGTCAAAGTCCAGCTCCCCATGGTCGATGATACACGTTGGGTCATGCACATATCTCCTCAGCTGAGATACGTGGAAGACGTCGTGCACCGGGTGTAACTAAGGTGGATGGGTCAAGTGGTAAACCACCTCGCCTGCCCTGTTGAGGACCAAGAAGGGTCCGATGAAGCACGGAGATAACTTTTCGCCCCGTCCAAAACTCCATAATCCATGCTGACGTGAGACCCGCAAGAAGACGTGGTCACCATCCTCGAACTCTAGTGGTCTCCGTATCCTGTCAGCATAAGACTTTTATCGGCTCTGAGCTGCCCTCATCCGCTCCTAGATGACCTGGACCTTCTCTTGTCCGATAGAGCTGCTAAGATTTCTTCTTCGCCGACAATAGAAATCTGGTCTCATCCCCTGGATGAACCACAATATTTGCCTAATACAGTCAATCCTGACATGGATGATACTAATCCATACCAAGGATGATGTCGTAAGGCCTCGACACTACTACTAAGAGATCCAACCGTTACTCTCGCCTCCAAGGGTTGAGTCACACTGTCAGAATCATTGTGTGGTCACTGGGTCTCCTCCAGTAGGTATCTCAAAGTGAGGGTCAAGTCAATAGTTTTAAACTGGATCCTCTTAGTATCAACTACATAAAAAGGACAGGGAACAAAACATCACAAGAAGAAGTGTCTTTTATTACTGCAGCTCAAGGTACAAAGACACAAAACATAAACAAAGCTAGAAGCAACATGAACAAAAGTCCCAATGTCTTGAGCTAGTCCCGCTCCTGTCCATCTGCTCCCAGAGCTTCATGGTCCTAATCCTTAGCTTCCTGTAGGTGAGCTCTCCCCTATCCAACCATTCCCTGCAGTGGGGGTTGTCTTCCTGGTGGTGGTGGTGGCAACACCTCGAAGCGTCGTTCACCTCCAGCTGCACGGCTAGCTCCTCTGCCTCATCTGCCTAGTCCCTGCGGACCGCCAAGATCGAACCTCTTCCTGGGAGGTCCCTCTACTGCCTAATTATCATCTTCAGGATGAGTCGGACAGTCTCAAGCCATGTTACCCTACCCGCCGCATGCGTAGCACTGCCTGATCCTTGTGTAGCTGGCTCTCCTTCGAGTGCCCCGCACTACCGAATCTGCATCCTGAGATTGCTCATCTGATGGTCTGGCCCGCTTGGACCTCTGTGTCATCTATCTACTGCAATCTGTAGAAGACATCGCTACGGGTCATCCTGCGGAGGGTCTTGCCGTTGGTGACTGCTCGGCGAGAAAACTCTCTACTAGAAGGGCTCTCTCCAACACTCCTGCCTGTGTCAGAATGTCGAGGGAGATCATCGAAGCCCTAATCTCATGCCTCTGTCCCTACTCGAAGGTCTGGTCCCAGAAGAACGAGTCCCATACCATATCTTTAGAGTAGCGTGAGGGATCACTAAACCTCACCGAGTACTGGGCCACGGTCATGCTGCCCTTCCACAACTGTAGTAACTCCTGAATGCGCACCGCACAGAGGGTGGCTGGGACGAACTCCAAGCGGAAGAGGCCCTCAAAGTCCATCCAAAAAAGTGATGTCTCGTCGTGCACCTGGTGCATCCAGCTCCACCATCTTCCTGCTGCCGCGTGCAGGAGACTCGCTACAAGGATCACCATGAGGTCAGCTAGTGTCCCCACTAACCTGAAAACTTGAAAAACAGCCTATAGCCAATCCTCGGCTGCCTGAGGGTCTGTCTCCCCGCATAACCTAGGCGGTCTCTGACGTTGGAACTCGTACAGTGCACTAAGGTGACGTGCACTCTCAGCGGCTGGTTCTGGTGGCATCGGTGGCTTGGCGGGTAAAGGTACCACTAGTTCCTCTGCTGAAAAAGTGCCTTGCACTGATGCCTCGTCTCTCGGTGGGCTGTCGTCTCGTACAAAGCTCTAAACCCTAGATGGCTAACATCGTGGGGCTATCCCAAAAGAAACAGGTGCGCCATGGTCAATATATTATACCTGGTGAGCTGACACAAAGTAATCACAAAGAAAACTTTTGAAACACACATGCAATCAGTGTTTTCGTGCACTGAGTTGGAAATCAGAAGTCAGGGTCCTGGTGTACGGATACGTCGACTGCCGCACCAACACTGGACTCCCTTAAATGATAACCACACTCAATACCCTTAACACTATTTATTCACATAGAAGAAAGATCAGAGTCATGAGTTCTATGGTAGAACTGAACTCTTCTGATACCAACTTGTCACGACCCGTCCTCGGGACCCGTGTCGTGACTACCCCAAGCCCGCCTTCCGTAGGAAAGGGGTTGGTGACTAGCACCAAAGGCGTAAATCCCGATAAAAAGGGAAGGAATTGCCTTTATAAAGTAAACAAACACCACGGAGTAAGCCAGCAGAAGTAAACACTAAGTAAAACTAGGTACAAAAGTAAGTGTGGAAAAGTAAGTGGGCCAGAATACAAACCCAAACTGAAAGTAAAGTACAACTAGAAAGAAAGTAAAACAACTGAAAAGTAAAGCATTAATGTCGATCCGTCCACCAGAAATACAACCTAAAGGGTGGGTACAGATAGCCTCCTCAGCTCCTCAGGTCCAGTCGTCCGCTCCGTGTACATCCCACCCAGTGGTCCGCCTCCGGGTACCGACTTGCTCTACAAGCCTCATCCACGATCAGCACTGTCTGTCCTCTGCATCCAACACAGTGTAGTGTGGGCATAGCCCATGCAGGGGTGAGTATACGCTACTCAATAGGGACCCCGAGACCCCCAAAGGTCCCCTCGAATCCAAAAAGGATAATCCACAAATGAAAGTTACAATCATGAAGTAACAACCAACACTAGTTAGGTATACATATACCTAAGTCATCAATTCCAGTTCGACTCCAACATCCAAGCCCAAGTTCGATCACGTCCACATAGGATAGTACAACCCAATCCACACAGGAAAGAACAACCCAATCCACACAGGAAAGCACAACCCAATGTGCATAGGATATCAGGTCAATCATATCGAAGATAGTGATTGAAATTCAAGAATCAGCTCACACAAGTTTACATCATTTTTAATGAAAAAGGGGATGATCATATGTAGTTACTGATTCATCTAGCCAGGACCCACGTAGAATACTAGACCAGCTAAGCTGTCGGACCCACGTAGGATACTACAACAGAGGTCAATACTATCGAACGCACGTAGGATACAAGTACTATAGTCATCACCGCTGAACCCACAGAGGATTTCAGTACGGTTGTCGTCGTCATCGAACCCATGGAGGATTCCAGTATGAAAGTCTTCACCGTCGAACCCACAGAGGATTCCAGTACGGTCGTCATCACTGCCGAACCCACGGAGGATTTCAGTGCAGTCATCATCGTCGAACCCACATAGGATTCCACTATGAATGTCTTCACCGTCAAACCCATAGAAAATTCCAGTACGGTTGTCATCACTGCCAAACCCACAGAGGATTTCAATGCAGCCGTCAGCGTCGAACCCACGGAGGATTCCAGTACGAAAGTCTTCACTGTCGAACCCACTGAGGATTCCAGTATGGTTTTCGTCACTACCGAACCCACAGAGGATTTCAGTGTAGTCGTCATCATCGAACCCACGGAGGATTTCAGTGCAGTCGTCGTCGTAGTCGCAGCCAGCTCTAGGGTTCCTGCACACAACACGCTCCTTTCCGGGAGGGTCCGCTCCACGATCGAAGGGGTTTGATACATCAAATGACTCGTAGTCCGGAGATGATGTATCCCAAAGTTCCATCTCATCGATATGAACTCAACACGACAGATTGCGCGTCAATTGGACGCCCGGTCTGAGAGTTATTGGCCTTTTCGTTCCTGGGGCCCGGTTGGTTATTAAGTCAAAACCAACCCACCGCACTCCAACTGAATCCAATCCTCGATCGGAGTAAACCAAAAGGTCCATTTAATTAAGTGGAATCCAACAAAGTCGACGACACGTCAATCGGACATCCGTATCTCAAGTTATAAGCGTTTCCGCTCAGAGGGTCCGGTTTGTTTTGTGTTCAAACTAACCCGGCCTTACAGAAAGTTCTCCGAAACCTTGAGTGAAATATACCGAAACGGCCGTATCAATCCAAGGATCGTATCAAATCTAACGGTGCGTCGATCGGAGGTACTTAGCCCAAGATATGGGCAAATGAGTGAAAACAGTCCGAAATGGGGGATCTAGGCCCGGCCCGGCCCGGCCCAACCCCCCCTGGGTCGGCCCGAACCGGGTCGACCCGACCTAGGTCCGGGTCCGGCCTGGTTGGGCACAGCTCGGCCTGGCTGGGCGCGGCCAGGCCTGGCCCGGTGCGGCCGGTCCAGCCGGCGTGGTCGGTCCAGGCCGGCACGGGCACCGCGCGGGCGCGGAAGGGAGGGAACTGCCACCCCCTTCGACGAAACGGCAGACCCATGGGGGTTCACCCTGCTGGGGTTGACCGGGGGTTCAAACCCCTGGTTTTCTAGAATTTTTCCGGCTGTAATGGCTATCTAGATCACCCCGCGGGACCGGTTGGTCCCACCCTCTAGTGCACCAGCGACCGGCAGCTCCGGCCACCCTGCCTTGCTCCGCCATAGCCAAAGGCAGCGGCCTTGGTCCGACCGGCGCGGTGCGATGGCTCCACGCCCCCAGCCGCATCCCCGCTCCGGTCACGGCTTCTTTCAACCTCAACGGCACGAAACGATGACGCCACGCTTTTTCTCCATGTTTCTCCTTCTTCCCACGTGGTGCCGTTGCACCGCGCTGCCTTTGTTCGTGCCGCAACATGAACAACAACAAAGAGGGAGGAGGGTCGGCCATGTTCGTGCGGTCCAACCTCCTCCTATTATAACGATAACAGGCGGCCCAAAAAAATAAAATAACTTCGACAAGAAAGCACAAATTTAATCCATTAAATTTGAACTGAAACCCCTACCTCGATGAAGTCTTCGATCGAGGTTCGTCGTGGGAAAAAGACGTCACGGAAGACGGCATCGCGGAAGACGGCGTTGCGGAAGATAGCGTCATGGAAGACGGCGTCGCAGAAGACGGTGTCGTGGATGAAGGCGTCGCGGAAGACGGTGTTCTATACATCGTCAGTTCCCAATGAATATTGTGGCGTCTTGCTTCCTTCGATGCGGGAAGAAGATGCAAAGACGAGATGGAGTTCTTCGTCGATGCTTCAGTGTTCTTTGCGTTCATCAAGAAGGAAGAAGAAAATTTTTAAGAGTTCTCTCCTCCACACAGTGAATCACCCCACCATAAAATAAGACGTTGCCTTATTTTATTTACACACACACAAGCCGTCGTAATTTTAAATTCAAAGATCTCATTCAATTAACTAAATTAATTTAAGAGTATTTAATAGTCTATTAAAATTGGGAGAGTTGCCCTGTCATTAAAAGGGGGTGCGGGTGTGTTACATAATTAAAGGCACGAGGGAGGTTTTAAGGAATTTGAAGGGCTGGGGCTCATGTGGGCCCCACCTCACTAATATCCTACCTAGTGGAGTTAGGATGTAGTGGGTCCCACTCCAACCTCCATGCATAGGTTATAAACAACTTAGAATAGAAAATAAAAATTGTGGCACAAATTTTTATTTCATTCTTTAGTTAACCAATTTATTTTTAATAACCACACCTGAGTAAATGCAACTCCAAAAAAGGTGTTCCTAAGAAACTACCGGCATTGCGGTTTCATCTGTGCCTTCAGATTTCGATTCCAGGCACCGATTCAAAAGATAGAAAAACTCACTCGTTCGTTCACTGAACGTACCCGTGAAAAACTTCGGAGAATGATTCCTGGTACACTGGTCCTCGGAATCAGGTGCCGTCAGAAACAACATACTCATAAAATACCAAAGAAAAAAGAAAAAAATTCCATTTGAAATTTAAAGGTCTTTACATATATAATTTATAGAAAAAATTAAATAAGATACCATGATACTTGATATCAAAACGTGTTTGACTAAAATAATAAATATGTGAGATTAAATAATAAACTAATATTTGGCATAGACATCTAGAAAAAACTAAAAAATTTAAATAAAAATCATTATAAATTTAATTGAAATATTGATGGTAGTTATTATACATATGGGGAAAATCGTTTATGATATATCTTCCAACAATATAACTTGGTATATATAAGGGGATACCGTAAGTAATAAATTACAAAATTCATGATATGGGAATAATAAACAAAATAAATATGGAAGAATCCAATTATAAAGGATAGGGAAATTTCTAAAGAACATGGTAAATGATTATTTTCTAAAAAAATTTAATCATGAAAATGGAAATTCCTAAAATGTTCTATTATAAAGAATGATCCTAAAAATGGAATCATCGTGTGACATGTTGGAATTTGGAACTACAAACTGATATATAGTGATGTTGATTTATTATAAAAATTATAATGAATAACATTCAATAAATATGTTATCAAGGAGAAAAAATTATAAAAAATGATTTCAATTGAAGTTCATTGTGGGGTATGCAAATTTTATGGATGAAAACCAATCTTGAAAACAATTATTTTTGTGGTATAAATTTTATCAAAAGAAAATGTTTTAAGGAAATAACTTATTTGTAATATGTATGTCTATAAGCCTTACAATTACTATTGTAATAGGTTATTATCATAATAAATGAGATATAATTAATCATGTTGTTGAATGTAACCACTGGTGAGATTCCAAATATGTAATTAATGGAAAAATGAAAAATAAAAGTTAAAAATACATTTTAAAGCCTATAATAAGTATATTTAAGATAAGATATGGAAGTAATCACTTCATGTATTACTCTTTCTATTATACTATTATTGATGTATATTTATTATAAACATGGAAATAGTAAGAACCAATTCTCTTTTGGGAAATAGAGGAATGATGTTGATGTTGTATTTAGAACCTGAAAAATCTAAATATCCTTTCATAATTAATACAAGTTTGTCATATCACATGATAGGATATTTTTACAGTCCAGAAATTTTTTATAAATTTAATTTATGATCTATGACATGTGTTAATGACCCTTTAATTAAATTAAAATATTAAAAAAAAAACTTGATAAAAATATATAATTCAAAATGGTGTCTTATTTTTTTTGATAGAATAATGAACAACCTATTTTGTGTATCAAAATGATGAGATTCTGGAAATGGGGTCTTCTTTCAAAAATGGATTCATATTAAAATGTATAAAATATGTAGTTATGGTTAAAAGGTCTATAATAACACTTGTAAATATGATAATAATTGGGAAATAAATGCATGATGTTACCTAAGAAAATTTGAATTTTTTTTATGGAACATAAGAGATTGTCAAAAAGAGAATAGAATATGAAGAAACATAATCCAACAAAAATTAATTTTAAATTTACCCTTACATAATGAATAATCCACCTCTTTCTTATTGTATACCGAAATAAAAATATATGTGAATAAATAAGGGGTTTGAAATTCAATCACAAATTCTTCTTGAGTTTATTCACAATGATGTATCTTGTGGAATGAATAGTAATTCAAAATATGATGAAATGAATATTATCAAAATCATATATGAAGTCAAAATGATGATATTAATATTTTTAAATCTAACAAATGATAGTAGTTGGACATAATCATGTGTTTAACAAGACGTACATAGAAGAAAACCTGAATCTACCTCAAAATATTGAGCTCAAATAATTTTATTTAGTATTCCAATTGATGGTTTCCAGAATAAAATAACTAACATATAAATATTCTTAAATAAAATTAACTATAAACACCTTTAAAACATTAAATTTATGAAATTATGATCAGTAATAAAGTTGATATTCCCGGATGTAAACTATAATAACATGACAACACCAGTTATTACTAGCTACATGATATCAAAACTACGTGAATTTAATTATAATTGATTTCTATTAAGAAAAAATGTATATATGACCCCCATTGAGGTATGGTTTAATAATAATCCAATTTTAATCATCAAAACAACTTTTTATTTACATTCTTGATCAATAATGAAGGAAAAGTGGTGGAATGTTTAAGGATAAGAATGATGACAGAATCATTCATGGGTATACATCGAATGGGAAATCCCATATATTTTACAATAAAAAATATGAAATAATTATTGACATTTATAATATCATGGTTTCTAAAATTTATAAGGTAGAAGGTAAACTATCATTATAGAAAATGTAGACATTGTTGGTATTTCAGAACATAGTAGTGAAAATTTATTAGACCATCAAATTAAAATTAAAGACATATATTATTCTCATGAAAGTATTGATGATAGAGAAATGAGGAATTTGAGATAAATAAAAGGCTATGATAATATGTTGACACTGATAACATTCAAAGGGTTTAATATTGTGGTGTATATAAAAGATAGAATGTTATATGATCTTTTCATATCAGATTATTTCTTATCAAGGAACCTTAAATAGTGGAGTATGGATTTGAAAAAAGTATTTAGTTCCAAATGTGAAAATATGGGTGGGAATGAACATGAATAATTAATCACGGGAACCTATTCCAGGATGAATTTAAAATATTTTTATCAATGAAAATTCTATTAAAAAAACAATTTTTAGAATAGAGATGTGATTATGAATAATGATTGGAAATAATACACGGGATAGTCCAAAATTAGATGGATTTAAATTAATGAAAATTTTCCCAATGGTCGAACATGAGTTGATCAAAATATTCTAATCTTGAACAATATAAAAACTAATTAAAATATTTCAAATGAATATTATATCATCCTTTAAGAATGGTGATATTGAAGAAGAACTTTACTTTGAATTCCCTGAATGAATTATCTATAATTGATATTACATCATTGTTTACCATTCAATGAATGTTATATATTGATCAAATCATTCTTCATAAGCTTGTTATTTTATATATAATGAGTTTTTAAAACATTTTTTTTTTAAAAATTTTTTGGAAAAAAATTTAAATGTGAAATGAACAACAACAAATCACTCTTAAAGATTATGTATATTGGTGATATAATCTATTACTATAAGGATGAAATCCTTTATGAGTTGTATTAATGGAATTGGAAAGAAATTTATAAGTTACAAATTCTATGAAAAATTATCATCTTTTTGTGATTATATAATTGCAAGTGGTAGGTAATATTTTAATTTAACAATAGAAATATACAGATGAGATTTTAAATATTTTTAAAATAAGTGATTCTATAAGAGTTTCAATGAAAATTAATATGTCAACAAATTTGAGAATGTATAGTGAGGGGAAATCTATTAATGAATAACATTTTAAAATATTTTTTGGAAGTCTCAGGTACTTTTCAGTTTCAATAACAAAAATTTTATAGGTTTTCACACTTTTTATTGTTTTCAATAAAATCTAAAGTTTTTGCATATCTTTTTTAATAAAATTTATTATAAGATATATCTAATAAAAATCAATTTGGGGTGGGTGTATAATAATTAATTTGAGTTAGAAAAAAAAAGGTTTTACTAATGTATTGTTGGTAGGAGAAGATGATAATACAGATTCTATAATTTCTTGACTATTTATCACAAGGAGAGGTTTTTTCCTTTTAATTCAATGAATTAGACATCAATAACACTAATCATTACTATGAATGAATATATGGTTTCATCATAATGAACTAAACAAATAAAATGGGTGATATCATAACGAAATTACGTGTGTGATGAAGAAACATATTATTTGGGTGAGGTATTTAAAAATGAGAATGACACAATCCTATATAAAAATGCACTACAATATTACAGTTATAAGAAAAAAATGTAAATTATAATTTTGATAAGGGTAATGATCAAAATGGTATTTCGAGGTATATGACTCTTCCTTATAATGAAATGATTGATTATATTCCTATGAAACCTCTCAAAACTCAAAAATATGAAAAGATAAGTTTTCATATGCGAGTACACAATACCTCCTATCAATAAGTTATTTAATTATTATATCTTCATCATGTAATTTTTCTTGTTTAATTTTATATGATGATTTTCTCTAAGGGGGTGAAATAGTATTTCACTATTTATGAACTTTTTTGATTTTTTCTGTACTATATAGTATATTAAATTATTTTATAAATTTTTTGTATATTCAAGTTGATTTGATCATAATTATAAAAAAATATAATTGATCTATCAAATCTTGTTTCCAATAAATATCTATCTCACATGGAATTATTTATAATTTATTTATGAATATCATTATTTTACTTGGTTTTATTGATCTCTTGATTCATAAACATTAGTTTTATTATCAATAATAGAGAGATATAGGTTGGAATTATTATTAACAAATAAAAAATGGGGATCATTCTTTAGAAACATTTATCTAATTGGATTCATGAATATTTGTTTCTAGTTGGATCAAGTATCTATTTCTGTTCGTAATCTTACACATTCTAGAATTACTTTTGATTATAAGAGGGGTTATATGCTCATCAGTTCGTAACTATCATTCACAAGTTTTCAAGTCATCAATTAGAAGGATAACCTAATTAATTAAAAAAAATTCATTTTTATTTATATATCAAAAAATAATCATTACAAAAAGGTTCTTCTAAAAATGAGAGTGAATTAATTTAAACACAATGACCACACTAATTCACACCTCTCAGTGTGTGTAGCCCTTCATGTGGTCAAGTATTTTTTTTCTATTGTTAAGGATATCAGATTTCAAATTAGTTTATGTATGGCGTGCTATGTCAAAAATGAGAGTTAACTGATGGAAAACCCTAACTTCATCTTATTCTTACCTACTCATTTGTAATTTAGTTATTTATCCTATGAATCATCAATGATCCCACACTACATTAACTTATTACAATGGAAAACATAAAAAAATTTATCCATCATAAAATTGACCATGAATTCTCAGACAATGTCAGAGAATTCCTTAGTGATACTATACATGGGTAAAATTGAAAATGTCACTAAACATTACAAACTAAACATAAAGGGTATGTTTCTTTGAGTTGAATGAAAATGATAAAATTCATTTCTAACGACCCTATATTTTATCAATATAATTCCATTCTTATAATTATTTAATATAGTATAATCATATAAAATCAAAACACAATTCCATATCATGAATAAATGTACTACTAAAATACATTTTTACCTTTAAATATAATTTTTCCACTTTTTTGATTTGGCACTCAAAAATAAGACATACACAGTTGTGATCAGTAAGATGTTTGGAGTCTAATAGGAAATACTTAATTTTTTGGTGAATAGTCACATATCCATATGAATATTAGTGTTACAATTATGAATTGTAATATGACCCTTATTAATAGTAAAATGGATATGTGAATAATAACCTTACTTATCAACATATAAATAAAATTTATCCATGTTATATGTGACAATATAATAGTGTTGGTATTTTTGGTAAGTCATAAATATTTAATTACAATTTTATGATTACATTAATAATATAAATGTAAATTTATTTTCACAAAATGAAATCATAAAATAATATTTTTATGTCTTATGGTAATATCATAATTTTATGAGACCTTAATTAATTTATCAATATATTTAAAATAGATGTTTTAATTTTGAAATTTGTATTTTTCTTATAATTTACGATTTTAATTAAAAACTAGGATTATAATATTTAGAAAATTATTTTCAGAAAATGGATTTAATTTTTATATTATACACATAAAAAATAGTTATGGTGTGTTTTGGGAATTTTAATGAAATACATGATTTTTTGGAGATTAGTGAAATTCGATAATTTACAATATATGCTAAATAAATAAATTTAGGCATCATCTTGAGTCTTGGATGATGTAAATGGACATAGGTTCGAACTCACAAGAACATGTCACTATTGTTTGTCATAGAAATCATCACTATTACTTGTCTTGAGAAAAATATTAAACTAATGAATTAAATATTGAGAAAACACCCCTTTTCTTCACCACCCCTCACCACCCCATCTCCTGACACCTCTCAAGCCATTTACTTGGTCAAATTATACTAAAATATATCCCTAACCATATCTTCCACTTCTAAGATATTTTATGCTTAAAAATATACCAAAATACAATCCTTTATAGAAACCCTCGAGATGATGGAATCAAGAGGTAAAACCTTCTTCCGTTTTCATTCAATTTCTTTTCATATACCTATGTATTTTTTCAATCCTCACCTCTCCTCATAAAATTTGTTTAATTACACAAGTAACAAAATTTTACTATAATTTTGTTATTATAATGTAATAAATCACCATAATTTCTTTTTTCCCCTGATTTTATACTAAAAAATTGAAACATAATCCGAGATGTGTTAATTTATCACATTCAAAGACGATGAGTAATCAATTTCTATTACCATATTCAATTATTGTAATAAAAATATTTTGATGGTTTAAATAGATTATTATTTATGAAATATATCCTATTTAGTGTTTTGAAATCATTTTGTTTAAATGGTATTAATTTATAAAACAAAATTATTTCGTTGTGAAACAAAACTGCCAATTAACCCAAACAGTAATCATTAAAGTTATATATAATTATTCATCGTCACTCTAAATAAAAAAATGAATTTTATATAACAATTAATATTTTGTATGTTAAATAATAAAATATAACATCAATTATAGGTAACCATTCTCATCTTTTATGTTTTCCACAAATTTATACAAATAAACCAATCATGATAACGAAGGGAAACAAACACACCAAAATAATGAAATTTAACATTTCCATGAATGACCATGATAATACTATACTAAATCAATATAATATATATTAGGTTATAGACTTATTAATAAACTAATATATGTTTGTTATACATGATATTAAGATCAATATAACAACACATTTTGACTTACGTTAATAGATTCTACACGAACCTCCATTATTTATTCAGGTTTCCCTATCTTTCTTTTTAACCAAATAAAGTTAACATTTATTTTTATGTACATGTTAGAAATTATGTTTAAATTTTAAAGTCATATATGAAGAACCATTCATAATTCTATTTCAGTGATATAAATATTTGTAAGTTGTTCAGTTTTTAATTCTTCCCGATAAGCAAGCCCAATTTACAGGAGCTTCTTAAACTCTTATCCAATTTCAAGTACGTTGTATAATCTAGATTAAGACTATATATTGTTTTTTTATCAAATAAAAATTTATTTACTAATGAATTCTTATTTCATTCTTGGTTTTATATGTATTATTATTTCTTTATATAATTTAAATTCTCATTAGTAATTTCCTTAAAACCACACTAAATTATTTTAATGTAAAATTTCTTAAAAACTATTCTCACATATTGAAAATTATGTTTGAAATCTCTTAACATGATATATAATTATTTTACCTTACTAATTTCCATTTATGTTTTAATTCATTTCATTCATATAAACTTGTATAATACACCCATTCATTATGCTTTATGAAATGATTATGATACACATTTCTTTCTATGGGTACCCTTATATTTATGTATGATTGATTATGTATGATTTTTTATATGGAAAAAATATTCATGAATATGTTTTGATGGGTGCTCCCAGATAGCGCTCTAATTCATGGGGTAATGTTTACTCACATGAGATGTTATGTTGAACAGTCTTTATAGTTAGCCTTGACTAGTGCCCCAATTGAAATTTCCTTGGTGGTTAGACTTGACTTGTGCTACTATATATGCAACAAACCTTGAATAGTTCTAATTTCATGTTTTATATTTCCTCCAAATTACTATTATTACTTTATTATATGATTACATGATCTAAATTTTGTGATTCCCAATGTTTAATCATTTTCATTACTTCTTTATATCATTATGTTATTCCTTCTAACTCATCTTCTAAGCTTTATTCATATTTTTTTTCCTTTCTAGAATTTTATCTCATCCCATTGTTGATGTTATCCCTAGGTTATATTATGAATATTTAATGTCTCCAAGGAAGTTAGGATCTCTATATGAATATTAATTAATGAAATGTTTTGTTTAGTCCCATGTTTTTAGCTCTATGTTCCTAGTATTCAAAGACACTAGAATTTATAATCCTTGTTTTGTAATTTGATGTTTATGTTTTCTTAAAATATGTTAATGATATGTATAAAATTATAGGGTCACTATAGTATGTATCTGATTATGGATAAGTTATTTTTTGAGATTATGATTATTGATATAGAGTAATAACCATTTGGATACAACTAAGTATAAGAAAATATCCCGCAATTTTTGTTAATATAGAGTAAGTGGTTTATCATGGAATTACATCCCTATATGGAACAACATGTGGATGTGGTTCTGGAATAGATTTACCTAGGATTAATATCTTTGACAAGGTGTTCCAGGACTAACTTAGGGTAACCCAGTACACGACAATGGGCCGTACTACACACCTGGTTTGACACTCTTATAGTATATGCTTTGTAAATTCACAATATCATTAAAAACCATTATTAAGGGAATAAATGAACCAATAATAATATATGTTAAGAAACATATCAAGAATAACCTAGATTTAGACATAGGGAATAACTTGTAAGGATATTCTTTTTCTTTACAAGTTGATTAGTTTATGTTTAAAGTTTCTTTTTTATGCTTATTATATAGGTATTCAAGCCTCCTAATTGATCATTATTTTTAATTATTAATGGAGGGAAATAGAATAACATGTGTCAATAATCCACACGATAAAGAATGGGATGATTTCCATAATTATATGCCAAATATGATTGGAATAGGTTATTAAGATATCATGACAGTATTTTACCACCTAGCTCAAGATATGAATAATAACATTAATAATATGTCATAACCTCCTCCTCTATGGAAAGAACAATTTTCCATTTAATGATTTTTATATAAAATTCCCCCTCTATTTTGTTGATCTTTTTATCCCCTATTCATAGAATATTGGATTAACTCCATTGAAAATTTATTATATGTATTCCGATGCTAAGAAGATGATAATGTTGTGTTGGTAGTCTATCATTTTGATAGGGATGCATATCATTGGTGGACAGTGATGAAAATTACAAAGTCAATGGAGGAAAGTGATTCCATGGATTCAGAGGAATTTAGAAAAACATTCATCAAAAAAATAATATACCCAAAACCTCCATCTCAAGATGGAAAGATAGTTCCTTAGACTTATGTATAAGGAAGATGACTCTATTATGGTATATGAAGAAAATAATATAAGGCATGTAAGATACGCTTCATGATTTATCATAAACCCCAAATGAATGGTGGATATTTTCTTTAGTAGACTAATGTCGGGTATATAAAAATCATTAGAGATTTGAGACGTTGACAGTTTTGAGTGGATTTTATGTTGTTCCCTCAAGGATGAATTATAGATCTTTGAATATCAATGGTCTAATGGGACAAGTGGAAAAAAGTGGAAAAGTGAGTCCATTGTTGGTGGATAATCAATTACACCGCTTGATGGAATTAATATCGAACATCCCACGTGAAATAAATGTAGGAAGATTGATCCTATGAACTATCTAAAGGGAATCATTAATTTCATCAAATGTATATTAATGAGACATTGGGATAAGAAATAATTGAGGGATATGAAAAATACCACTAATTTGTAAGAAGAAATGATGGTTCAAATCAACTCTCAACCTATAGTGTAGTGTTACAACTACAAGAAATATGGGAATTAAGTGAACAATTTCTATAACACAAGTGTTGTTAGACGAAATAAAGAACAACCTCCAATGCAACAAAAAATTTATTATTCTATCATTTCTGGTGAGGTGGACATAGACATTGATCTGGTGATATGTATGCTTTTTTATTCAGTGAATAATAGAGAATGTAGAATTTTATTCTAGTTCTATGCATTCTTTCATATCTTCCATGTTTACTAGAACTATTCATACACCACCTCAAAATTTGGAGATTATGTTATCCGGAAGAATAACTAATGGGGAAATTATTGAATACAAAGTATATAACTCCTCCCTGGATAAATGTTGTGGATTGAAACACTTAAACATCTTATCATACCCCTTCTTCTGGACATTGATGTTATATTGGGAATGTATTTTCTATCACTATACAAATCCAATATTGATTTTATGGAACATGGGATCCCTCTTAATATCCTTGATCATCCTTCAATCATGTACATGTGTAAAAAGTAAGATTAATCTCCTTTATAATAATTGTCTCAATTATGGATAATTCTTCCTTTTGAGCAAGAAAATTTTTCTCAATTGATTGAGAGAAATGAGAGAATCTTGCTTGATGACCTTCCCATTATGTGGGATTGCACTGATGTATATAAATAATAATTTCCTTCTATTACTCCTAAAAAATAGGATAAGTTAACTATTTAAATTATTCTTGGATCCCTACCTATATGAAAAACACCTTATAGGATTGACACAATTAAGTTGGAGGAGCTAAAGATGCAGTTATTGGAGAGTCTGGAGAATGGTTTTATATCTCATAGTGCTTAAGAATAGGGTAACCCTGTTCACTTTTTCCAGATGAAGGATGGATCAATGATCCTCAACATTGATTATTGTGATCTCAATAAAATCACGATAAAGAACAAGCATCCCCTGACTCGGATATATGACTTGTTTGATCAACTACTTTGGGATATTTATTTATCATTGATGGACCTTTAGTCTGGATATCACCAATTGATGGTGAGTAAGGAGGATATTACAAATAATACATTTGGAATGAGGTATGGAAACTTTGTGTTTATAGTGATTCCCATTAGACTCACTAATTCTTTGGAAATATTCATGGATATAATTAAAATATTCTTTATAGATTACATTGAAAAATGTATGGTAGTCCTTATGAATGATATTTTGATATACTCCAAGAGTAAGGAGGAATATGATGTGCCTTTGAATACATTTTTTAATAATTTTTGAGAGGATAAACATTATGAAATGTAAATTAAATTATTTTTATGGATGAAAGAAGTAACATTCACGGGGATGGTTATCACTGGAAAAGGAATATATGTGGATCCTTTTAAGGAAAAGGCAATCGATGAGTGGCCCATGTGATCATCTATAAAGACTATTTTTATCTTTCTGGGTGTATCTGGGTATTATTGATGATTTGTGAATAAAACATCATTTTTTTCAAACCCAATGACTATATTGAATTGAAAGGGAGTGAATTTATTCTAGACTTAATAATGTGAGGAAAGCATTAAGGATCTCAAAAGTATTCTTATCACTATGGTAGTACTCACACTTTAGATAAGTGGTGAACTCATTGTGGCATGTAGTTCTTGTTCAATTTAATACTTGGGTTGTGTGTTGATGAAAAATGATAAAGTGATAGTATACACCTAAAGGAACCATAAAATATACTATGAAAACTATCCCACAAATGATATGGAGTTCGTAGATTTGATATCTTCATTGAAAATTTGTAGGAAATATCTCTATGGGGAGAAGTGTGAGATATATAATGATCTCAAGAGTATAAAATATATATATATTCACACTAAAAGAGATTACTATTTTCTAGTGTAAATTTTTATATCTCATCAAGTATTATGATTGCTCAATCCACTTCCATCCCTATATGGAAATTATAGTGGAAGATGATCTAAGTAGAAAGGATCATTCATATTTTTCAATGATGAGAATTAAAATCAATTCAATATTGTTAAATTTAAAGTGGATTTACATGGGAATAATCATGTTAGGAACATCATAAATCCATTATTAAATTATTGATCACCCATACCTCATGGAAAATATAAAGGATGCTCAAATAAATGATGTGGACATTCAAAAAATGGTGGAATCTCTCAAAAACGAGAAATTGTCTTAGTTAAAGATTCACAAGGATGGATTCATAATATTTGGGTCATGATTATGTGTACAATCCAATCCAAATATAAAGAAGATGATTTTGAATGGCTTACATAGCTCAACCTTCTCTATTCACCCAGGGAGCACTAAGAATTATTGAGAAATCTAGAAGAATTATTGGTGGGAAAATATGAAAAAGGATATTTCTAGGTATAAATAAAAGTGACTGATATGTCAGAAAGAGAAGGGTGAAAGGAAAAAGTATAAGGGGGTTACACCACCACTACCAATACTAACAACAAAATGGGAGAACATTGCGTTGTACTTTTTCACTATACATACAAGTACATCTAGTTGAAAAAATGTTATATGGTTTATTGTAGATTAACTTATAAAGACAACTAAATTTATCATAATTTGAGAAGAATTCTCATTAAATCTTATTGAATGGATATATATAAAAGAGGTCGTCAGGCTGCAGGGATTACCACTACCAATTGTATCTGATAGAGATCTGATATTCACATCGATATTCCGAAAAAGTATCCAATATGCTCTTAGAACATAACTGAACTTTAGTATGGTCAATCATACTCAAACTAATGTCCAATCTAACTAAACTATTTAGAAATTGGAATACATGTTGAGATAATTCTCTATAGACTTCAAAGGAATATGGGACCATCATCTTCGACTGGTCAAATTCTCCTACAACAACAGTTTTCACTCCAACATCTATATAGCTCCATATGAAGCCCTTTGTTGGAAATAGTGCAGAACAATGGCATGTCAGGATGATGTCACTGAGCATAAGAACCTAGGACCCGAAATGGTCGATGAAATATAATAGATGGTGAAAACCATTCAACCTTATATCATGTAATACCAATGTTGACCAAAGTGTTATGTATAAAATCATCAACGATACCATGATTTTAATGATAGAGACATGGTATTCCTCTGCACATCTCAATGGAATAAGTTCACGAGATTTGGGGTGAAAGGAAAGCTAATTCCTAGGTATATTAGACCCTTTTAGATCCTTGATCATGTTGGAGTTGTGGCCTATCTACTAGAACTTCCACCTAAAAAGACTAAATTATATGATGTATTCCATGTTTCCATAGTATGGAAGTACATACCAAACCCCTCACATGTAGTATCTTTAGAGGTGGTATAGTTGGAGAATGATATTTCATATGAGTAGAATCCAGTAAAGATCATGGATCATAGAGATATAGAACAACATAACAAAATTACTCACCTGGTCAAAGTACTATGGCAGATCCAAAAGTACGAAGAGGCAACATGGGAGCTGCAGGAAGCAATGAAGGAAAAGTACCCACACTTATTTTCAATTTATAATGTTAAAAAAAATTCATGGAAGAAATTTTATAAGGGGGTAAGAATGTAATGACCCAATGTTTAATCAATGGAATTAACTTATTATAATTATGTCATACAGTATAATGAACTACTAAAATTTTATGTCATAAAATATTATTTCAATGAAATTACCTTATTATAAAATCACAACACAATGCCACATCATGCTTAAATGACCAACTAAAATACTATGTGACCTTTAAAAAATTTTACACTTCTATTATTTTAATTTCCAAAAATCTGACACACATGGTTGCGATCAGTAAGATGTTTGGAGTCTGATAGAGCAATCATAATGTTTTTGGGGAAAAGTAATTTACCCATATGAATAGGTATGTTTCCCTTATTAATAGTAATATAACCATTATGATTATAAAAATCTGCAATGTGAATAGAAACCTTACCAATAAAAGTATAAATAAAATTTACCAATCTTATAATTGACAATATAATAGTGTTGGTATTTTTGGTAAGTCATAAACATTTAATTACAATTTAATGATTAATTTAATAATTTAAATGAAAAATTATTTTCAGAGAATGTATTAATAACATAATATTTTTATGTATTATGTTTATAATATAATTTTATGAGACCTTAATTAATTTTTCAATGTGTATAAAAAGCAGATTTAATTTTTAATTTTGTAATATTCATGTAAATTATAATTATAATTAAAAATTAAAATTTTCATATTTTAATAAATATTCTCATAAAAAATAGTTAATTTTTGGATTTTAAATTTTTAAAAACGTTTATGTTGAGTTTTTAGTATTTTTTTAAAATAGTTGAATTTGTGGTGAATAGTGAAATTCTAAAATTTAAGAAATATGCTAAATAAATGAATTTCGGCTACATGATTGAGGAATGGATAACGTAAATGGCCATTGGTTAGAACTCATATTCTCTTATTAATTTTTTTCTCACAAATATATGCAATTTTTCTTGTCATGAGAAAAATATTAAACTAATGAATTAAATATTGAGAAACACCCTTCTCCACCAATATAAATACCACCCCTCACCGCCTCTTCTTCTCACACATATCAAGCCTTGTTCCTTGTCCAAATTATGACAAAATATCTCTCTAAACCTATATCCCACGTCCATGTGCTTTTTTTTCATCACAAAATACCATAAACCAATCCCATAAAGAGGCTCTCAAGTGGAAGGAATCAATAGGTAAAACCCTCTTCTATTTTCATTCAATTTCATTTCATATTATTTGTGTTTTTCACTATCCTCACAACTCCTCATAAATATAGTGTGATGACACTAGTAACATAAATATGTTTTAATTTTGTTATGATAATTTCATAACTCATCAACATCTATCCTTTCCCCTCCTTTTTTACTAAGAAATAGAAACACAATGAGAGATTTGTTAATTTATCACATTCAAGGAGGTCAAGAATTCTATTTATATTATCGTCTTAAATTATCACCATGAAAACATTTTTATGGTTGAAACAGATTATTATGTATATAATATATCATATTTAATTTTCTAGAATCATTTTTTACAAATGGTAATTATTTATAAATCAAAATGAGTTCATTGTGATAAAAAACATCTAATTAACCAAAACCGTTATAATTATAGTTTAATATCATGATTCATACTCAATATATGTAAAAAAAATTATTTTTACAAACATTTAATATTATCTATGTTAAATAATATCATATAAAATCAATTTTGGACAACTATTAACATCTTATAGTTTTATCCTTAGATGTATATATGTAAACTGATCATGAAAACCAAGGGAAATATACACTCCCAAACAGTGAAATTGAAACTTTTTACCCATCAAAAATTACATGAATGATCCTAATAAGGTAATAATAAATCAATATAAGGTATAATATGTTCTTGAATTATTAATTAATTAATACAATTTGATTATTCAGGATATTATTATCAAGATAAGAACACCTTCGGACTTAAGGTAAGGGATTCTACCCGAACCTCCATTATTCCATTAGGTTGCTCTATCTTTATTTTAACCTAACTGATTTTATATTTTATTTTTATTTACATATTTTAAATTGTATGTTTATGCCATTAAATCATTAATTAATATAAATTCATTATTCTCTTATGGGGATTTACAAATTTTAAGTGGTTCCCTTATTAATTCTTCCTGATAATTAAGCTCATTTTAAGGGAATTTTCCGAAATCTTATATAATTTAAAGTAAAATCTATAACTTATTTAATCCATTTTTTTTATAAAATATACATTTTTATAATGAAATATTTATTATTTCAGTTATTTTTTTATATAAAATATTATTTCTTTTTCTATTTTAAGTATTCTTTAGTATTTTCCATAAAACGACACTAAAATGTTTTAGTGTTAAAATTTCATAAATAATCATCTTAAATGTTATAACTTATATTTGACATCAATTTCCAAGATATATGCTTATTTCAACTTATGAATATATATTAATGTTTTAATTCCTTTCTTTCATGGACACTTGTATGATATTCCCATTAATTATGATTTCCGGAATGATTATGACACCCATTTCATTCCATGGGTACCCTTAAATTTATGTATTATTGATTATGTATGATTACTTATGTGGAAAACTTATTCATGAACATTTTAATATGGGTTCATCCAGATAGAGCTCTAATGCTTTGGGTAACGTTATGTCTCATAAGACGTTATGTGCAAAGATCTTGGAGGTTATCCTTTACTCCTCCTCTATATGCAACAGTCCTGGTGATAATACCTGGAACATGATACTCTATGTGTAGTGAGCCTTTACTCATGTTAAATTAATATTTTATGTTTCATCCACATTACTATGATTCCATGATTATATGATCCTAGGTATTAATTTTTTTATTCCTTAAGTTTAATAGTGTTCCATGCCTCTTCATATCATTATATTATGCCTTCAAACCTATGTGTTATGATTTATTCTTATTTTTTTCCCTTACTGGGCTTTTAACTCATACCTTTTTTCATTCCATCCCCTGGTTATCCTATAATGATGTGAGGGCTTAATGGATGATAAATTTTTTTTGTGAATATTAAATGATGAAATTTTTTATGTAGTTCTATATTTCTTGTTTTATGTTCTTAGGCCTCTAATAAACTATATATTATGATCTAAGGATTGTGATTTTATGTTCAAATATGTTTAAAATCATGAAATGACATGTGTAAAAGGTTATGGTCTTCATATCATTACAACGAAGAAATAAGTTGTAACACAGAAAAAACTAGGGGCAAGACCATATACCCTTCCCTGCCTGGGTGAATATTCATAGAGGGAACCTTCCCATAGTTACTATATGTTACATCCCATTTTTGATATATCATGAATATACATAACCACATCGTGCTTTCCCTTTTTCATTTTAATTATTGTCACGAGAAGGAATTTGGAGGACACCTAAAATGGTGAAGTCAAAGATTTGTTGTAATGTTAGATATGAAATTATTATTCTATATAATGAAGGAGGATTTCACGCCATGAAAATAGGATACACAACGTATAAGATTTTATAGATGAAATTCATTTAAGGATTTACATATTAAATTGTTATAACACATAAAGATATGTTTCACATCATAAATTTTTTAATTAATGGATTTTAATCATAGGTGATGGATTTTACATCATATGTTGGACAATTATGGTTACACGCCATTTAATGAGGTTTCACACCATGTAATGACCTGCATAATGTTTTTAAAATAGACATACATATGTTTTGTTTAATTTTATTATCTAGAATATCTTACTCTCAACCCATGGAAATTTCTTGGTGATTTTGGGAGACTCTACTCAATCAAGAATTATATGATCGACATTTGATCTTTATTATGGTTGTGGTTCATCTCTCCAGGTTGTTAATATTTCCAGTTCTTCATTATCTATGTTCATGGTAGCACCCATAGGTTGTGTTATCATATCATTTGGTCTAAGTTGCTATTTTATCTCATCTTAATTTAAGATCTATTTGTCATTTCATTCTAGAGATCATTATATTAATTGTTGTGGTGTGAAAAGTGTTTGTTCTTGAGGTATGCAGGTTTCCTCATTTCTGTTGGCACCTTGTTTTCTTAATTGGATCAATGTTGTGATTTGGATTTGATTCTAGGTTTTTTATATGTCATTGGGTTTTCATTGTTTTTGGATACTGCAGCGCTGGCGTTTGAGACCTAAGTTTCGATTTCAGTGGTTCCACCTCAAACCTATGTTGAGGAACCTTGTGGCTACTTCTTTATAACCTAATTTATACAATGAATTGGAATGATTGATTTTTGTGTGTTGAAAATATTTTTTAAAGAAAAATGGAATTTCCTGCTTTTAGAGATAAATAGAAAGGAAGGTGGGTGTTTCAAAGATTTTGAATGGAAATTTGAAATGTTTTTGATGTGTTTTTTGATACATATAGATTAGGTGAAAGAGATCCGATGGTTTCCTTGGGTAATAGGTGAATGGTTTAGCAAGATGCCATCATCTATTGTGGGGTATCACTTTAAAGGGTGTTCCTATAATTTTATATTGTATATTATTTAATATAGGTACATTTATGTTTTTGGGATTTTACAATCTGGGGTTTCTTCCTAGTCATAGAGTGTATATCATTGGCTTCAGGTAGTACAATGCACTGCTCATAAACTTTTTGTTTGAGTAGTATGCTACATGACCTTTTTTATTCCTTGGTATTGTTATTCTTGTTCTATTATTATGGTGTTTTTATTTCTTGTAATTTTACACTTTTATATATTATATTAATTTTGATACGTGTGAAATTTATTTAAAAAATTGTAATTGGAAATTAAAAAATGTGATTTTATTTTTTAGAACTATGATTACAGGTAAATGCATATAATGTTTTCTATAAAATCTACCCACTTCTTATATTTTCATGTTTAATTTAAAATGAGAATATATGAATGGTTATATGGAGAATTTCTATGGAACACCTTGGTGGGATCTAATTGATCGTATTAGATCACACCCTGCACACCTCTTATGTGATGCATAGTCCTTTGTATGTCTTCCAATGCAGTGAATAGAAATGTGTTTTAGTTATGAGGTAATAGTTCAACTCTGGTGAGTTGGATATGTGGTGGTGATATTGCGTGTGTTCATCCACACCATCACATGGAGTATCTATTTGATTTTTTTCCTTTTCATTTCAACTTGCCTCTTAGAGTTTTGTCCACTCTTTCAGTTGTTTTTTTCCAATGTATTTCATATAGTTATGGAATATAACTGTTGGAATTATATTGCTTTTTATTGATTTGTGTATATATATATTCCATGTCTATTTGTTCAGGTTGGGAAAAATCATTTCCTATAGTTTTTTATTTTAAGCCTGGGTGCTTGTCTCTATGCCATGAGGATTGGGAATGCCCTTCAAGTATGTGGTTTTTTGGGTCACAATACAAGTTTGAGGGTAACCTGGGTCTGTTCGTTATACCGTAGACCATAGAAAATTAACTATGACATTTAATATATCTATCTTCCTTTTTTGGGAGGTGTTTATCATTTCAAAATTCCTTGAACTAAACCTTATATTAACATTTCTTATTTGGTGGTTTAAATAATACGGTTGACAAAAAATTTTGTAATGATCATGATCCCACTAAATTCACATCCCATTCTCATTGAAAAGACGAAAACTCTAGCAGAAGTATTCAGAGTGAATCACCATGTGTAGAAATAAATAAAAAATTGAATAATATTAATAAATTAATTAGTAATATTATTATAAAGGAACGTTTATGATAGTGAATTACACCAAAATCATAGTAGAAATAAATTCATGTTATCTTGGTTTTCAATCTAAATTCAATAATATTTCATTAGTAATATGGTATTAGGATAATCATCCAATGAGAAATATTTTTTGAATGAATCCACTATATATCTTAAAATTTATCATGTATAACCTATACAATCATAACCAATAAAAAACTGTGTAAATCAACTATAATAACATGCGTAATAAAAAATGATCCATATCTAATAGAATAATTTTAAAAAATACCAAGTGACCCCATTCCCGACTATAGTAACTTAGTACTAAACCTTCCAGTAAGATAACATTATGTTTTCATCCACCAATAAACATGTAATAACATTCCAAAAATACCATAAATAATGTTCTATATTTCAAAAACAAATGTGGATTATGTTAAGCAATTTTCATTCCAAATAACTTATTCAAAGTAACTATTTAAAAACACCCTATAATTTGAATACATATAAAACCATTTACAAAATAAGCTTTATTAAATTATTATAAAATTCAACATTTAACAATATATCTTCTTTAATGTTGATAATAATTCTATATTTCATTTTTGATACATATTTCTCAACAAAAGAGGGTCATCTAAACTAGATCCACAAATCACCTAGTAACAAAACTAGAGAACACCATGAAAATATTTTAATTATATTCACAAATTCTTGATATGTACTTAATGGTTACAAAATTAATTTTTAACACAAGATCAATAAACAATTTTTAGAAAACAACCAATAAAAGCTTATTAAAAACATCTTAAAAATATTCTTTTATTTGAATATAAAAATAAAAAACTATAGGAAATGATTTTTCCCAACCTAAACAAACACACATGGAATATATATATACACAAATCAATAAGAATATTCCATGTGTGGTTTTCCATTAAACATTCAACAGTCTTACATTCTTTGCACCACACTATTTTATACATGTTTAACTAATTTCATACACAACATGAAACTAAAACAAAATTATATTCTTTATTAAATCAATATAACTATTTGAAAAAACAAGTTAATATTATACATGTGTATATCACTCTCGTTTAGAATATTCCATGTCTGGTTTTCCATTTAACATTCAATAGTCTTACATTATTTGCAACACACTATTTTATACATGTTTAACTAATTTCATACACAACATGAAACTACAAAAACATTCTATTCTTTATTATATCAATAAAACTAATTGAAAAAACAAGTCAATATTATAACATTTCGTTTTCATAATTAGTTTCATCAGGAAACATACATTAAAATTATGAAATTTAAATCAATAGATGTACATTCATTTTGGGTAATGATGAATCAAGTATCATTAAGTGAATTATTTTTAATCACAATCATTTCCTGTTTTAGTTCAAATTAAAAAATTATTCCTTATTTATTTAAACCATTGAAACAACATGGCTTAATAAACACAAATCAATTATATAAATAATAAACACAAAAAATTAATAAAAAAATATTTTACAATATTCATAATATCATTTTTACAAATTTTATTGATTTTTATAAGCATAATAACATATTAATGTATAAAATATTTTCATTTAAAATTTTTGAATAGTATTACCAATAAAATTTTATATGAATTATGAAACTGTAGTGCGGTGTATTTTTAAAAATTCATTATAATGAACTATAATTATAAACGTAATGTGATATCAAGAGATTTGAAGCATTTGATAGTGTTAGAGTTCATCCATAAAATTATGTTTTTATGGTATATTTTGTTTATTATATCAATATAGTGAAATTTATTCAAATGATATATCAATTTTTTGTTCTCAATCTCTCAAAAGTTTATAATTCAGAAAATGACTTTGTTTTTCAGTCTTTTACTGACCCAAAAAATTAAAATGATAAATCAAATTTTAAATAGAAACTTTCCACTTGTTATGAATTGTTGAAAAATACAATGGAGGAATTTTATTCTAAATCCTTGACAATAAAACAATTAAATGATATAAAATATATGTATATTATATTCATTTTTCATGTCTCAATATTTCATGACCCCTCCTCACAAGGTGTACCCCTATAGGGTCAGCAATGTGAGATGGGATATAGTGACCCCTAAGTCCCACATACAGTAGGCCCCAGGTTATAAACTAGCATCGGGGGTAGAGTAAAGACACAAAATGGGAGGCATTACCCTCTAAGAGAACACCTGAAAAAGAGATAGATAGGATAGAAAACAACCAACTCTAACTTCAATATAAATGAAGTCCCAAGTACACATATGTAATGTCATTGAAACACTACTACAACTGAAATGAAAAACTGAAAATACCAAAAGAAAATAAAAAATGCAGCGACCATGAAGCCCAAACAGCTCCTTCAACCCCAATCAGAAGTAACCAACCTGACCTCCAACCTAAACTAAGTTACCTGAAAATTAGTTTATATATACATAGGGTGAGTATAATAGTATAAATATAAGGATCATCCCCAGATCCTCTCTTGAAAAAGTAATGAATGCATGTTAAATCATTGTGAACAACAAGTGAAACTAACTCATCACCTAAACAATATACTAATTTCCCATACTCATCATGGATAATCTCACCATGTATTACATAAATGTGTATATAATATAATAAATAATGTGATGGGTATCCCACTACCTCTTCCCCACTGGTTTTCCTCTTTCCCCCAACATCACACGTCTTAAGAACCTCTCTCTAAAAAGGCTTCCCACATACACCTAGGATAAGAACCACAACATGCACCTCATGAAACACATCAGCTATGTCCATGTAAAAAAAGTAACCTAGTATTTTCCAAAAGCCACCAAAGCTCACATAACATGTATAATACTCCAAGAATTTTACCTCAATCTATTACAACCCATAAACAAAGTAAGGATCCTCAAGCCATCACAACCTACACACATTACACATATTGTTTTCCCTAGTAAAATATATCTAGAATATTTGTGTGTGAATTACCACAAGCCATTACATCCCTCTACACACATATATAGGAGAAAATAACCATTTTTAAACAGCACAAGTAACTACCATGGGATGAGAGCGAGGTCAAATAAGGTAGTCATCCATCCATCCTCCCACTGTAATGTTGGGGAATTCACCACATAGGTCTCAGAATCACTGGGGTGTTAGTTTCCCTAACTGATGATAGTGGATCAGTGTATATAAACATTAAAATTATAGAATATACTATATCTCACAACCACACTATGTATAAAACCTAGTCTTAGAGTCAACTGCACCTAATGTCTCTCAGACTCATGCCTTCCACTACTAAGACTAGGTATCCAATAAGCACACAACCATTTAAATAGCTATATTATATTATATTATTCCTTTTTTATTAGTTTCACTTTACAATAATTAATTCATCCAACATTAATTAACCATTATCAGTTACACATTATATTTCATTAGCATCGCCCTCAAAGTCCATTATTCCTTTAAATTATAACCTTTGCTTTGTGTCCCAGCATGCTCTAACCCTTAGCTTAAAATAATTTATTCAATCATTTATTATTATCATTATCACTTTTGAATATTCCAAAAAATTCTAGAAATAAATTCTAAGCTACCATACACAAGGGGCTCAACACGGTGACTAGATGGACTACACATCAGGTCATTTCGACCTATAGAAGGAGCGTAGACGAATCCTCCCCCAAGAATCCAAACACATAAAGCACGTGGCATACCCAAAGTGTCTTCAAACCTTTTTTAAGGATTGTAAGCAAGACTAGCTGCCTTGAGAAGTGGGATAAGTAAAAAATATAAACAAACAACAAGATTCAAAAAGCATCCAATCATTCACATCCAAGACATGTCATCATCTTTTGTGTCCTCCTTGACACCCACATGCATAAACAGATGAATCTCTCTACTATAGGCATCAACTGATACTACAAACAATGGGCCTCCCTGGCCCCACATATCACAACAACCATCCAGGATCACATCACCACATAAGTAGTAAGAAACATACATGACATCAATAGTTCTCTTTGCCTTCAAACAAGGTGTCCATCCTTCATACAAAATGAGCAATCATGGATCCAATGAATGCGACACTCGTCTTAACATGCAAGAGGGTAACTCAGAACCCAACAAGGAATTATATTTTATCAAAAGACTAGTTATTTAATTCATTTAGAATTAACTTATTTATTATTTTTAGGTTTTAACTACAAGAAACCTAAAAATAAATAAATCAAAAATTAAATAAATAGTTAATTTTCATGCTTTTAATTCATTATCAATATGCATCAACATGCCTCTAGCTCATCAATTAGTTCAATAAAACATGCTTACTTAAACAATAACCACATTCTTTTACATCCCTCTTTATCATGGAAAGAAATAATTTCAATTAATTCCAATTTTCATTCCTTAACCATTTTCATCAAGAACCACATGATAAAAAAGTAAAGCATAGATATCACACAATCAAGAAAAACAAAAGGCAATAACATAAGATCGATACCGAATTATTAATCTAGTTATAATATTTATTAAATCAATTCCATTGAGATCAAGAGGGCTAAAACATGGTAACACTATAGATGCACATAAAAGAATAGATAAGCAACAAATACACTACCTTAAAAGGTTCTTGAAATTCGTTACACGGTAATGATCCACACAATGGTTCAAGATCACTTCCCACGACGACAACTGCATCCACCCGAGGACACCATGGTATGAACGAACAAACAAAAACCCAAGAAAACTCCATTAGGAACATTTATATCACATTACATAACATGGAAAGGAGAAATGAGAGACGGATCATCGATGAATCACAAGAATAGACGTAGATCATACCTTATATTGATGATAGATCTACACTTGTTTCCTGCACCAAAATAGGGGGTACACATGCAGTAGGAAAAAACAACAAGGGTAAATTATCCTGGGATTAATGTTCCATCACACCAGTCTTATGGGAACAAGGAAATATTCAAGCATATCACACCAAGGAACAAGAAGGTAGAACAAGGGAGGAAGATATCTCATCCCTTTATAAGATTTAACAGAGCATCAGTTTTAAGATACACTAGATTTACCATTAAAATTGGATAACATTAAACCACATGATTTGACCAGGTAAATGAATCCCAAGTCTTAGGAAAATTAATATAAGATTTATGGGCTTTGAATCAACATAAAATCCCTAAAAATCCGATGAATAAGTTTTTCATCAGGGAAAATTTTAAAAGGCCTTATAGTAGGAAGCTAGAATCCCTATTCACCAACTGATTGCTGGAAACACTATACACCTACTGCTGGCCTGAAACACTATATAAATACAGAAACCGATTGTATAAATGAATACTCTACATCAACAATAAAAATGAATCACTAACAAAAATAGTATAAATTACTCACTAACACCGACAATAAAGATGACTCACTGACAACGACTGTAAAAATGACTCAATTACACCGATAGTACAAATGACTCACCAACAATGAATATAAAAATGACTCACCGATGACGACAATACAGATGAATCTCTAACAGCAGTAGTGAAAATTTATGACAGAGAATGATAGTACAAATGACTCCCCAACACTAATAGTAAAAATGAACCACTGACACCGATAGTAATAATGACCCCAGGCATTGACAATACAAGTGATTCTCTAATGAAACTGTTCACATCTGTGTCACTGATGACACAATTTACTTTTTTCACACTGATTGAACTATTCACATCTGTCTCACTGATGACACTATTTACAAAACTGGAAACATTGTTAAAAAAATGAAATTTGCAAAAAGGGTTGGGGAATAGTAACCTTGACCTCCCAGAACACCTCAGACACCATATTTTAGAAAAGGAATGGACTGGAGTGGGTTGGGCCATTACATCATATATCTCTTAAACATTCTCATCCTTGAGAATTCAAAACGAACCTAAAAGGAAACATAAATGGTGTCTGAACAACCACCCATCAAGATACCTCTCAAAAGAGAGAAAGCCAAAAAAGCCTCAAAAGGAATCCATTCCATAAAAATGAAAGGTCTACAATCACAAACAGACATCGTTACATGAAAATTGTTAAGCACCAAAAAACTAGGGGTACTAAGAATGTATATACAACTCACGTTCCAATGTACGCTCCTCTATGCCACTGTGACTCCACATGAAACGGAACAAGAGATAGAACGCCATTGAAACACCATATCTTTATGGTCCTAGATCACTATAGGATGCTCCTAAAAGGTCACATCATCATCAACATCAATCTCTACTTAGTCGATGATGTGAGTTTCATTATAAAGATAACAACAGATCTATGACATATGAAAAATATCAGGCATCTAGTTCATCTGTGGGGGAAGTTATACTTGATACTCTAGATATCTAAAATGAGGAAACACCTCGAAAGTCCCAATAACCCAGGGAGAAAGCTTACTCCCACATCTGATCCTTCAGTTCCCACAATAGGGAGTCACCATAAAAAACACTTGACCCCCAAAAACAAACACCAAATGTATCCTCCTTCGATCGGAATATGATTTCTGATGATCCTACACTACCTTCATCCTCTCATGAATCACCTAAACCATCTCTGTCATATTATATACTAGTTCTAGGCTGAGAAATGGTGAATCTATGAACCTCCTCCATATACAATGCAGAACAGAATGGTCAACCATGCAAGGATTCAAATGGTGTCATAATGATCATGTAGTGGAAACAATTGTTTTAAGAGAACTCTACCCAGGGTAAGTGCCTCATCCATGAACCTCCAAAATCCAAGATATAAGAGAGAAACATTCCTTCGAGATCCTAGATTGTCTGCTCTGTCTGACCGTCTTTTTGGGGATTAATTGTTGTGCTAAGGCATATTTGAGAATCAAAATCATGTTGGAGACCTCTCCACACCCTAGAGGAAAAACGATGGCCAAGATAAAAAATTATCCTCATAGAGACTCCATGGAGTCTCAACAACTCTTCCAAATACATCCTTGAAAAAACGTCCACTGATCTCGATTACTTGATTGTTATGAAGTGGGACGATTTCATAAAATGATCGGCTACCACCCATATAGCATCGTGGAATCCCTGAGCTCGAGGTAAACTAGTTAAAAATTCCACTGAGATGTCCTCCGACTTCCACTATGTAACACTTAACGGTTGGATCAAGCAACAGGGGACACGGTGCTCAGATGTCACCTTCTGGGGGACCATACACCGAGATTAAAACTATGCAACTTCACACTTCATCCCAGGCCAGCAAAAATGACTCCTCAAGGCTCGGAACATCATTGTCACACAAGGATTCAATACTAAAGGAAAACTATGGAAACCTATATAAACTATCTCACACATCTCAAAAGGAATGAAATCCTTCGGTGATACAACGCTATGTGTTGTTCATCCTCAGACCATCCATAAGGGGCCCCACCACAAACAACTCATTCTCTCCAGACATCCACCTCTAGATCCCCCAATTTTGACTCTACCACATACTAAACCAGAGATAACTACTACATCATCTAAAAAAAGATAACATCTATCCCCAACTTCACCCATATTGAGAAGTAATGATGAATGTAACTCCATTACTCTCTATGAATCACAAGGTTTGCATATTTCATCACTATGTGTCTTCCGGATCAGCACATCTGCTACACCATTACCTTTTATAGGTGTATACGAGATTATTATGGCATACTCCTATAAGAACTCCATCCACCAATGCTACCGCTAGTTCAATTCACACTGGGAGAATACATACCTCATGCTATTATGATCGGTGAAAACCACAAAGAACTCGCCAATGAGCTAATGTCTCCAAATATTCAGTGAAATCATTACTACCACTAACTCAATATCATTGGGTGTATAGTTATGTTCATGGGGGAAGAAATTTCCATGACCCGTAAGAAACAACTGATCTATTCTACACTAGAAGGCAACCTAAACCTAGATGCGAATCATCATAGAAGACATCAAACTGAATTCACTCTGTTGGAAAACAAAGAACCAGAGCACAAACCAACTTATTCTTTAGATACTCAAAATCATCCAAACACTGATCAGTCCACAAAAATGCCTGATCATTCTAGGTTAATTCTTTTAGAGGAGTCACAACCCGTGAGAAATCGGTTATGAACCTTCTCTTATATCCTTAAAGACAATGGAAACTTCACACATCTGCCAATGTCTTGGGGGATTCCCTATACAAAACTACTTATATTGTCGACAAATCCTCATCTACTCCCTAATGAGACACCACATGATCCTATAGATGATCTTCTTGTGCCCAAAACTCAAAATTCGACAACTTTTCAAATATATTTTTTT
Organism: Viscum album; assembly: GCA_963277665.1. Taxonomy (NCBI): domain Eukaryota; kingdom Viridiplantae; phylum Streptophyta; class Magnoliopsida; order Santalales; family Viscaceae; genus Viscum; species Viscum album. The sequence goes on along the minus strand of OY728127.1, from coordinate 434,588,679 downwards.
GAAGATGAACTCCCAAAATGGTGTGCAGATGCTCCGAATGCTCCTCCTCAGACACGGATTACACAATGATTTCATCGATTAAAACCACCATGAACCTATCAAGGAACTCACACAACATGGAGTTCATCAATCCCAAGAACACATCTAGATCATTTTTCACACCTAATAGAATTACAAAAAACTCGTAATGCCTAGGAAGACTCCAAAAAAATTATTTGGGATATCCTCATCATTCACATGCATATGATGATATCCATACCACAAGTCAATCACTGAGAACCAAATTTCCCCCTTCAGTTGATGGAATAAACCATCAATATGTGGAATAGGATAGCAATTATTGACTACCACTTTTTTAAGTGATCATAATTGATACAAAACTGCAAAATATTGTCATCCATCATCATGAACAAAACTAGTTTGCCCAACGGTGACACACAAGTCCAAACAAAACCACACTATAAAATGCCATCAATCAATATACATAGCTCTCATAACTCAAAAGTGGCCATCCTATATGGATACATTGATATAGAAGACGTACTCGACTATAGCTCATTCCCAAATTGGATCTCTTATTAAAGGGGTAATTCTATAACCTATTATGGAAAGAAATTAGAGGAATATTCTACCACAATGGGAAAATCCATCTTCTAAACCTCCGAAGAATTCAGAATTATCTCTACCATCAAGGCTGAAATTGGAAGAACACGCCTTTGAACCATATGAGGGATTTCTCGCGAACAAACATCACTGGCACACCATCAGCATCAATGAAAAACACCTACCTCTTGAAGAAATATATGATATCATACAATGAATTCAACCAATACATGACAAGGATGAAAATATATGGTTTCATCTTTAAATATTTGAAATCTCCCAAAGAGTGGTTTTTCCCCAACAATAGCTCATAGTCTCTACATACTCCAAACAAGTTAGCTCGACCTCAAACTGGCATAGTAAACTCCAAGGGAACTAGAATCCTATGTACCTAAAGTCCTAATGAATGGAATAGGGAAGGTGATATAAAAGAGAGTGTGTATCCTTAGTCAAACAAGGCATACAAACAAGTAGAAAACTAGCAAAGGGTACCTCGAACAACATATGGATCACCTGAAACTGGAAATACTAAAGCATGAAGCTGACCACAACCTCCTACACAACCTCTCTATCCCAGATAATGACCACCACCACGGCAGTGCTCTACTATATGAAGATGGGGAGGTTTACGAGGTTTTCCTCTACCTGCCACATCTACTCACTGATGATCCCAAGCTGGTACAAACTGCTGCTATTGCCTCGGCTAGAATTTCCTCAATGAAGGAACCTACAAAGGACCACCTGGTGCACGATGAACACTCTGAAAGGTCAAGCACTCCTGTAGCTTATGACCTCGGCCTCCAAAAGAAAAAAATCACATGATCCCTTGGTATAGGGATGAGATCCACCACCCCCTGAGAAATAACATAATGTGGGATGGGACCTACCCCCGGCCAAACATAATCTCTTCTTCCCGGAAATCCAGTAACCCTGGACTATAGGTTATCTTCATGATAAATAATAAAAACTCACCTATAGTGATGATCCGGTTATGGATAGCATCACATCGATGGCATATTCCCTCACTGGTACTGCGTGATATGGCTTCAGCAAAAATAGAGTGACCTAGAAATAGATCTCTGGATGTAGAGCCTCCTCTAAATACCTCTACCTAGCCTCCTAATATTGAAAAGGTCCAAAAAATGTCATAAAAGGTTCTTGAAATGGATTCAAATCACTCACAAATTAGATCTCCCCTATATAACGTTAAATAGATCCCATAGACTAGATTATATCACGGTCAATGAAATAAACCGAACCCTAAACTTGTCTAAAAAATCCTCCCAAATAATTTTCAACTCCTCACGATACCCTAGGAACAAGAACCAACACTTCCTTGATTCCCCATGAAGCATCGTCAGAACCAATGACTCCTAGTGCTTTGTCTAAGAATGGATAGAACTGAAGGCTATCTACACGTCCTCCAACCAGTCTTCCATGAATACATCATAAAGGGAGCCCTCTTACTTCTGCGGACTCTGACACTGAAACTCTGGGAGTGTCCTATAATATGATTCGTTGTCGTCAACCACTACACTATTGCGATCTACTGGTGTAGCCTACTGATCATATTTTGTGCGAACTTGACGAGGACATTGACATGGTGCCACACAAAAAAAAAGAGCTCCTAAACCTGTAATATGGAGGACTCAACATTAATTAATTAATTTTTTTCTTTTATTCATTTTAGGTTATCCCATCCAAAGGTCTACCCATCCAAACACAGTCATAATGAAGAATGATGTATAATCATTTCCAAGGTCTCTACCCTACAACTAGTATCACCTCATTTATTAGCCACTATAAACATAATGGTCTATTAATCAGATCAGAGGGGACCCTAAATTCCTATTTCTCAATAGGTCTCCATTGTTTACATCTCTTTGTAAACATAATAGACATGATTGCCTTACCAACCAATGAATCACCACCTATTCTTAATAGTAAACTACATCTTATTCATCAACCCCCCTATGATACCACATTTTCATGACCCCTTCCCACATGTTGTACCCCTCCTTGTCCGGAAACGTTATAAGGGAGATAATGACCACTGTTTCCCACTTCTAATAGGCCCTAGGTTGGTGACAAGCATTGAGGTTATATTAAACACACAAAATGAGAGGTATTGCCGTCTAAGAGAACACATGAAAAAGAGAGAGATAAGACATACACCAACCAACTCCAACATAGAATACAATATAAAATAAATCCCATGTAAACATAGGTAATGTTATGGAAAAACTACTAAAACTGAAATAGAGTACATAAATTATAGAAAGAAAATTAAAACGGAAGTGACCACAAAGCCTTAATATCTCCTGCAACCCCATGATAATAGTAACCGACATGATATCCAACCTTCTCTAAGTTACTTGAAAAATAGTTTATATATATACATAGGGTGACAATAACAATATACTCAGTAAGATCCTCCCTAAAGCCTCTCATGAAAAAGTAAAGAAATCATGTTAAAGAAAAGTGAACAACATGTGAAACTAACTCGTCTGATTAATATGTATACTAAGTTTCCAACCTCACCATGTCTACTCTCACCAAGTATCTAAAACAAGTGTATATAATATAATAATGAATATCATGGATACCCTGCTACCACTTTCCCACTATTTTATGCTTTTCCCCAATGTCGTATATCCTAAGTATCTCTCCCCAAAAATTATTTCTCATAGACACCTGGGAGAAGTACGATAACATGCACCTCGTGAAACACAGCCACCATATACACATAAATAAGTAACACGGTAATTAACAGGATCCACCAAAGCTCACATAATGTGTATAATAAATCTAGCATTATACCTCAACCCATTACAGCCCATACATCGAGTAAGGATCCTCAAGCCATCATAACATATACAAGTTACACATATCACAGTCCATAAGAAACTATATAAAAAATATATGTGTGTGAATAACCATAATCCATTCCATCCCTATACACACAAATATTGGGAAAACTAACCAATGTTCCTAAAATCACAAGTAACTCCCTAGAGAAGAGAGTGAGGCCAAAGGGAGTATTTGGCCATCCATCCTCTCACCATAATGTTGGGGAAAACACCCCTCAGGGTTCAGATTCCCCAGGGTGTTAGTTTACCTAACTGATGGGGGTAGAGTAGTGTATACAAACACAAATGTACATAATATACTCTATCACACATCCACACTAAGGAAATAACATTGTCTTAGACTCAAATACAACTAACTTTTCTTGGACTCCCAGTGGCCACTACTATGACTAGGTATCCTCTAAGAACACAACCACTTAAATAGCATTATTATATTACATTATCACCTTCTTTATTAGTATAACATTATGTTAAATAATTCTTTAAACACTAATTAACCATTATCAATTACACATTATATTTTATTATCATCACACCCAATGTCCACTATTCATTTAAATTGTAACCTCATCATTGAATCCTAGAAAGCTCTAACCCCATGGGTTGACATCATTTATTCAATCATTTATTAACAACAATATCACATTCTTATATTCCAAGGCATTCAAAATAAAAATCTAAGTTACCAAACACAAGGGGATCAAAACGGTGAGTTGATGGACTACCCGTTATGTATTTGTAACATATAGAAATATCTTAGACCCATCCTCCCTCGAGAAGCCTAAATATGAAAGAACATAGCATACCCCATGCATCAGTTCCTCTTTTGGAAGGAGGGTAAGAAAGAACAACTGCCTTGAGAAGTGGGGAAAGTAAATCAGATAAACAACCAACATGTTTTAGTAAGAATCCAATCATTCATATCCAATATATTTTAGTATCTCAGTAGTCCTCTACAACATCCAAATGTATTAACTAAGGCATCTTTGCACTATAGGGGTCAACATATACCACAACTAATGGGCCTCCATGCCCCCACTTATCACAATAGCCATCGAGGATCACATCACAACACAAGCAGTAGGAAAAAAAATTATATCAACTGGGTTCTTGGCCCTTAAACAAGGAATCTATCCTTTATAAAAAATGAGAACTCACGGATCCAAAGCACATGGTACTCGACATTATATGTAAGAGGGTAACTCAGAACCCTACTAGACATTATCTTTTATCAAAAAATCGGCTCTTTAATCCACAAGAAATTAATAGATTTATTATTTGTAGTTTCCAACTATATGAAACATAAATTGTAGTATTTCATAAATTAACTAAGCATTTAATTGACAAGATTTTAATTCATTAACAACAAGAATTGATATGCCTCTGGCTCATCAATTAGTTCAATCAAACATGGTTACTACAAAAAAAACCAAATTCATTTACATGCCTCTTTATCTTTGAAAAAAATAATTACAATTAATCCCAGTTTAATTTTTTTAACAATTTATTTATAGAAAAACATTTTAAAAAAGGAAAGAATATATATCACACTATCTAAAAAAACAAGAGGCAGTAAAGTACGATCGATAACAAATTATTAATCCATTTAAAATATTTAATATTTCAATTCAATTGTGATTGAGTGGGAAACATTATGCTAACTCTACAATTTCACATAAAATAATAGATAAGTAATGAATCCACCACTTAAAAAGTTTTTGATGTTATTTAAATGGTAAAAATCCACACAACAGATCATGATCACCTCCCACTATAAAAACTACATCCACTCAATGATGTCGCGACACAAATTCAGAATCCAACCCCTGGGAAAACTATATTAGGAACATGGAGATTGCATTCTATAACATGGTAAGGAGAAAATTGAGAAGAATGTTTGAAAACACACAAGAATGGTGGTAGATCATACATTCATTCGATGATGTATTGACACTTGATGATTGCACAAAAATAGTGGGTGCTCATGCAGTTGAAAGAAACATCAAGGGGAAACGATCCATGGATTATGGTTTGATCACACCAATCCAATGAGAATAAGGAAATGTTTTAGCATCATGCATTAGAGAACAAGGAGGTAGAACAAGGGAGGAATATATCTTGTAACTTTAGAAGATTTAACGGAGTAGTGATTTAAGATAAATTAGATTTTCAATTAAAATAATATTTTATTAAACCATGTGGTTTGATCAAGTAAAGGCATCATGAGCCTTAGGAAAAAGAATATAGAAATTATGGGATTTTAACTGGCCTTAAGTCCCTTAAAACAAGGCCTTGTATGCATTTTAAATCAAATGAAAACATTAAATGAAAAAACTATAGGAACTTGGTAACATTGTACGCCTACCTATGGTTGTAAACACTATATACCTATAGATATCTGAAAACAGTGTACACATACTGATATTGATAGTACAAATGACTCACTGATACCGACAGTACAAATGAATCACAGACGCTGACAGAAAAATGACTCACCGAAACTGAAAATACAAATGAATCACAAACAATGATAGTATAAATGAATCTACGATGTCGAGTATAAATATTAATTACCAACACTGATTGTACAAATAACCCACTGATATAGATAGTACAAATGACTCATCGATGCCAACAACACAAATGAATCACTGAAACTGACAATACAGATGAACCACTAATGCTGATAGTACAAACAACCCACCAACACCAAAAGTAAAAATTACACACTGATGAAACTATTTACATCTATCTCATTGATGAAACAGTTCACATCTATCTCACCAATGACACAGTTCACATATGTCTCACCAATGACATTGTTCAGAAAACTGGAGATAATGTTCACATAATTGGAAATTTGGAAAAGTGTCGGGAATAAGTCACCTTGACATCCCATAAAACCTCATAAACTAGATTTCAGAATAGTCATGGACCATAGAGGTCCGAGCCATTACAAAATAAGTCATTTTAATTGAGTAGTTTTTCTATAAAAAATATTTTTTCTAGAGAGAAATTTTCATCTTCAAAAATTATTTGAATAAAAAATTTGTCTGTAATTTGGTCTTATTTAATAAAAGTATCATGCATGATAAAATAATTTTATTTCATATTATAATGATTATCTTGTATTAGTTATATTTCCAATATGTGTAAATTTAAGGCATAAATAAATTCTATATTGACAATTGTTTTTACTTGTCGGTGAAACCGTAAATAGTTTTTATTTTTATCACTATTAATGGTACTTCATTGTATCAATTAAAATGTTATGTTGAATAAAATGATGCACGTTTTCCAAAATTTCATGGTAGAAAAATAATGGACATTTTGGAGCTCAACAAGTGTCTTATATTATTTTTAGATATAGTTATACATGAATATTTAAAATTACTTATTTTAACCACTAGAGGAGATTTAGCCCCATATATTGGATCTAAATAAATGAAAAAAGGTGTTTCTATGAGAAAAATTATGTTAAGATATCCTATATATAAATAAGAATATATTATATGTATAAAATAATGACGAATTATTTGTGTATTTAATTTAAATTATGACGAGTTTGGCTAAGAACTATTTGAGGGATGATTCTTCTGGTGAGTGAGTATAAGAACAAGGGTGTACATATAATAAAACATGGATAGAACCGGAGGTATGAGATGAAAATATGATTTTTCTCGTTTTTTCCTTTCAGAACATCTTATAATAAGAGTTAAATATAATAATATTTATATATAACTTGTTTCTATTTATAATTAAATTAGAATGTGGGTCACTGGATCACTAACAGTTCACACCATGGATTAACATCTAGATAACAAGGGTGAGTGGTCCTTTTAAAAATCATTTACTCATTTTTTTCATTCTCACTCACTTTTTCATTTTCAAATAATCGTCTTAAATGTATTTGTTTAATTTAATAAAAAAATAATGAAAAAATGGTGGGATGGTGTTTTTCAAACCACGAATTTGTACCCCTACAAATGATAACATACACTCTCACTTGTATATTACTTTATTTTTGAAATGTTATAGATCAAATATTTAATTTAATGTAATCTTAATTCATCCCTCTCATAGAAAATCCTAGAAACAATTTGATTCTTTCATTTCATATTTTTATTTAGTACCATATAATTTATGGTTAGGTATTTATTTATATGTTTTTATGTATTGATTCATATAGTAATTAATATTATTGATAGTTTTTTTCTAATTATATATAGCATACCTCATATATTAGTTATGTATTCATGTAAATATTCAATCTATGTAATTATTAGTATTAGAAAGAATAATAACATTATTTATTTGAAACCATTGTTTGTAATGTATAATTTATTATTCAATGAATATAAAACAATATATTATATAGTTTCATAATGAAATTATATAACAATAAAACTATTAATGTAGGTATTCATTAAATTCCTAGGGTTTATTTATATTATTTTTTATGAGAATATATTTTCTTAAATCCTTCCTATTTAATAATGGTGACCTTCAATAATTTATTCTAATCAATTGAAGAATATATTTTTTAATATCATTAATTATTTATTATGGATGACAAACACATTAAATAGAATAAAAATACTTTTTTTAATGTTATAATTGATTAAATAGAAACTCTAAGTGTTCATTTATGAATTCACATGTAAATATAATTTAATTATTAAAACCTATTTCATTTGTTCTAAAAATAAAAAATTACAATATTTTTTTATTTGGGAGAGTATATAGATAGTTAAATTAAATTATTTTCTAAGGATATTTTTTATTATAATTGTTTAATTTTTCCTAACATGATACATTTTTTTACTATTGAGAATTTTTATGTTAATGAAATATTTTTTACATTGTCGAAAATGTAAGGAGTGACTAATGATAATCTAAAATTATGAACAGATCAATCATAAATTTCAATGTGTCCTTAACATGATTTTTTTAAAAATGTATGATCAAAGACTTTAATAAATCCAAATGTATCTTATACAAAAACTAAAAATTAATTTATTATTCTATTAGCAAATTATATATTCATGATTAGTTAATTGATACGATTTTAATCTAAGATGTTGTGTCAGAAATGATCATAATAATGAGAAAAGAAGTATTTAATATCATTTAATTTTTAAAATAAAAAAAATATATCTCATTGTTGATTTTTCAATAACTAAAGTTTTTAGGTTTTAATGAAATATAAATAATCTCAATGGAATTTATTCTCCCATGTTATGGTATTTTTCATAAAGTATGATGTAGCATGATATTTTAGAATTTTTATGAACTGAAACGCCCTTAGTTTATAATATTAAGGGTTTTATATAATCTTATTATATTATTAAGTATTTTGTTTATACATATTAAAGGATAATTTTAGTTTTAGAATGTTTTATATGTGATTCTGAGTGTGAATGATATGGTAATTTTTAGGTGAAACAATGCAGTTTTCCCAGGTAATCATGTTTGTATGGAGGGGGTCTTATGTGTGGTAACACTATTATTTCTTAGATTTGGGAATATAATTAAATGGCCATGATAATCTAAAAATTTACTTGTAGTTAATATTCATATATATAGCCAAAAATATTCTGGGATTTGCACTGTAACCTTTTTATAGGATTTAATTAAGTCTAAAAATATTTTCTTTAACTAAAATATTCACTAAAAATATTATTATTTATCTTGTGGATTGTTCTCTAGAATTAGAGGGATCCTCTAGAAATTTTTATAAATAAATATACATTAGGTTCATAATATTTTGGAATCATTAATCTTGGTTCCTAGGAATCAATGATATTATTTAATTTCCTTCCACTCATTGATTAGGTCCGTGTTTTTACTTAGGAGAAACACTAAGTCAATGATTCCTTTTCTGGATATAGATTTTAGGATTTTCATGACTTGTTTTATGTGATGGATAATAAAATATGGGTTCATAGAAATTAGATCTAGTAATACAGGATGTGACATTATCCTAATCGTTTGATTAATGGTATGTTGATTTTCACATACTATTCTTATCCTGTAACATGCTGTCTTGGGATTTTATAATTTTTTTAAAGGCTGGGGCCAAAGCCTCATTTTATTATTAACGAAAAGAAAATACCTCTTTTAACTAGGTAGAGGGAGACCCATTACATAGCCTGAAGGCCTAGTGGGATTTTAGCCCATTACATAGCCCGTAGGCACAAATTTTTGACCCAATGCCCATTCTATGAATAGTAACCCACCTGCTATAGTACCTGCATAGTACTGCCGCCACTACAGTGCCTTACCACCACTACAGTACCCACCAATCTACAGTACCACTACTACTACAGTACTGCTACAGTACTGCTATAGTACCTGCACCAAATGGGTTTTGAACCCCCAATTTTCATACAGGATTACAGGGTGCTTATCACTAAGCCAAACACCAACTACAACTTGGGATATTATAAAAAATAAGTCATATTACATGATAAAAAACTTGTGATTATTAAAATTAATATATTTTATTTTGAACCATGAGTTACGTGTATCTCCGAAAATTGTTTCTTAAATACATTCATGATAATTTGATAAATTAAATAATTATTTTTGAGTATTATGAAAATGACATGGGTGTTAATTCTATAATTATTTTTGATGGGTATTATTTAATATTTAATTGGCCTCCATATGTTTTTATTCCCTATGGTTATTCATGTATTTTTTTAATTCCAATTTATTTATAGGTACTTTTGATATTATATATGGATGTTAGTGTTGAATAGAGAGCATGCAAAAAATATTATACAGCTATGCAATGAGATTAGAATATAGGTGCGAGTAATACTCTTGATAAACTATTATTCAATTACAATTATTTGATATGAGAAACTTTAATCGGTGTGATCATTGCATTGGTGTGTAAATTTCATTGGTTTGTGTGTTCATGGAATGTGTGTCTATAGTTTTGTCGAAAATGGTTCTCAAATAGTAAAATGGATTTTTCATTCAATTAAAGATGTTCTCTTATCTATAACGTGTGTTTCTTTATTCTAATCTAATATTTTACATAAAATATGATCTAAATTATTATTATTATATTCACATGTGTATTATTATTTTTTTATATTATTCAATGGATCTATGTAGTGACCTCCTTTATATTTATCATTGTATGTATGTAGTCATTATTCAATATGTTGATGATTAAGAAAGTTATCAAAAAATTTATGTAGATAATTAGAATACAATGGAAATTTGTGATGGATAAAATAACTTTATGGTTTCTATTATATAGAGGATTGTATATGATCAATGTTAGGCATATTACCTTTTGTTTTGGGTGTCTTTAATTGTAGTCATTTTATAAAATTTTATTCTGGTGAATCAATTATAGTTCATCATGTTTATATATATATTTATATTTTATATTAGAATCAAGATTAATTTTTTTTCTATTCATTATGGTTTTCTTTAAAGTAGATATACTAATTCAAAATTTTATAGTAAAATTTAATTAATCCATTGACATTTTTTATCCCTTTTATTCCATGGGGACATTAGCTAAGTATAGTTGAATTTCATTACATTTAAACCCAATGGGTTGTGTCATGATGTTAACAATCATATAAATTTAGTAATGTTTATCAATTTTGATGGTAAGGGTGGAGACATGATGTATTGAGACATGAAATTTAGTGCATACAATGGAAAAAATAACCTCTTTAGGATGAAATTTAAACTACCAATGTGGATTTATTAAAATTATTTTAGGTAATAACATCTAAGTTTATCATCACATCATATTCATGGTCTTAGATTATTGGTATAGTGTTCCTGAAATAGTGAAAAGTCATCCCAATTTTATAAAATCATTATTCAGATATTTTTTTGGTTGTGATTTGGTAGATGTAATAATAATAAATATGGTTCTTAAAGTGGGTTCTTTTGCTTATGGATAAAATTGAAATTTTTAATATTTTTATATAATGTAACATACTAATTTATGTTCAATTATATTAAAATTTTGGTTATAAGACATATAAATAAACATAGATGATGTTGTAATTTAATATTGTGACATTTGGAATTAAACTCAAAATATGCCATCAGAATATAGTATCATACTTATATGTTATTATTGTAAATAGTGAAGTATGTTTAGTAGAATCAATAGATAAAAAAATTAGAATGTTCAAAATCTATATTTTTAAAAATTTTGTAGGGTTATTCTTTTTGAGGATTATGATTATTGAATTATTGGTTATGATAAAAGTGTAAAAATATTACCATTTTTTATCATGTATCGTGAAGTTGTTAATAATTATGACTAATGAAATTAAAAAATAATTTTTGGTATGATAAGTATAAAAATGAGTAATGTTGTGATATATACATAGGGATATCATATTATAATGTATTAATTTTTTGTAAACCTTTTAAGAAATTCTATATTATTATTCAGTCATGTGAAATATATGTTAGACTAATATCTTCATGTTTACTTATATTGTTAATAGATATATCGTGATTATTATTAAACTCATCAAGAAAATATTATTATCCTTCAAACGTAATGACACAAAATCTATTTGAAGAGTGGTTATCAATGAATGATATGATTTTTATAAAACATTTCAAATGGATAAGATTTTGAAACATGAATTTATAGATATTTACCTCAATATTTTTATATTTATCACGAGTAAATAAAAACATTAATTACAATTTACTAAATAATAAATAATAATTTCTTATATTTTATTCAAATTTTTTTTACGGTTGCAATATTTGTTTATTTGTGTTTTTAAAATATAATTTAATATAGAATGTTTTTATGAAAAAAGGGTTTCCAATTATTGTATATTTTAATTATATTAATACCAATGTTTTAATTATATATTTAAACCATTTTTAAAATTTTTGATTTCTCATGCAATAATTTATTTTATTTCCTTTCCAAAAAAACCATGCTCAATAATAATATTGGATAAGATATATGAAGAAAGGAATCCTTCATCGGTTTAAAATTTATATTTTTATTTATTTTATAGAATTTTGTTTATATAATTAGAACAATATCATCATAACTTTCTAATACATCTTATAAAAAGGGTTTCTAAATGGTTTTAGTGCATAAAAATTTAAATGCATTCAAAGACATTTAATAAATTGGATTTTGAAATAAATATTTATTAAAAATATTTTCATTGATTTGAAAACATTAGAACTATTAAAATTTAATATCGGGTGAGATGATACATGTAGAATTTCCTGATAGAACCATCAATGGTATGATTAAATGTGATATAATGAGAAAATTTTAGTGAGAAATTTAATTTTGGATATATATTATTTGAAATAGAGGTGATTTATATTTATTTTGTCTATCTAATGAATATATACATGTTATACTTATTATCTTTTCCTAACTTCATACATTTATTGCATATCTTCTAATTGTGTTACTGTTTTGATGGCTATAATTTCATGTTATTATACTTTTTGTGAATGATATAATTATTTCATTATGATCTACATAATTTATAGAAGGGAAATTGTAATCTCAAAAAGAGTTGAGGTATTAGGTTATAAGAATCATGAAATCTCAAGGGTATTGAGATAATATAGGATTTATATTTTCCACCTTGATCAATAACTTTTTACATAAGTAATATTTAGTGGAATTCACTCTCTCAGAAGTATACTTACAATTTTCTTAGGAATATAATGCATTCTAATATAAATTTTATATAAATTTTTATGCCTAGGAAATCAAAAATAAATTATTCTGAATGCATTGAAAATCTTTTAATAATGGTTTGTACATGTTTTGATTTTTATTAGGGGATATTTGATAACATTATATTTCCTTTTTTCAATTGAAATATAGTGATAAATAAGTCTAGGTTTTTGGGTATTTGTTAATATGGTTGAACATCCCATTCAAAACCATATTTGGTTGAATTTCATAGTTATAAATCATTCATTAGGGTTAATATTTTTATGGGGAAAATCAAATGTAATTTCAGGGAGTGTGTAAGTAAATGATCTTGTATCTATATTTATAATATAGTTTCCTATTTTCATAAATGCCTTATAAAATCACAACCTATTTTAAAACTGGTTAATTTTAGATTTGTAATTTGTGGTTTATTTTGATCGTTCTCTCAAATGATTTCTCTATCTAGGTATATAATTACATGACAAATAGATTAGTGTTAATTTTATCCCACAATTATAAGGCTTCCAAATCATTAAAATGTTATATCATGACCGATTGAATGGATAAATCATGAACATCATAATAATTAATTTTAAAAAAACAATGTCGTAATTTTCTATTCATTTAAACTCATTCTATGCATGGGTTACCAAATCCAAAGAAGCACAGTTGCTTAATATATATCCAAATTCAACTAGGTATTCATAAATAGTTGGGAGTATCCAAAATATGAATAAATTTTATAATTGTATCCTCTATACTGGGATCTAATTAAAAATCATCCATGTATCAGGACAATCAAATAATGATTTTCAATTTTTTGGCAGGGGGTGGTACAAATGGTCATAATCATTGAAAATAAACTTGTTAGAGTGTTGTAACTATTAAATATACCATATCAGTAGTGTTGAAATATCTAGAGATTTTGTATCACATTGGATGAGCATCATCAAAAGAATTATTTTATCAATGTATGATATAACATAATCCTTATTTCAAGACTTCTCATCTAGGTTTGGGGAATTAAACTATAAAGATATTATCATAGGGTATTTCTCAAAACTGTTTCCCTTGCATCCTATTGTAATTAAATTTATACTTAACTAAAACCTAGGTACTATTTTTGGGGTTTGTTTAATGTATTTCACTTTTGGATCTAGGATATCTATGAGTTTTGGATACCAATTTATAATAATGTGGTAGGTGATGTGGTATCAAATCTATCAAAAAATTTGAAGAAAAGTTTTCTTTTATAAAAAACATTATTTTTTTCTTGGAGCATGTATACATTTTTGGTTATCCATATATGCTACATATGGACATATTTAGGGTATTATACATTGTGTTTTTTCAAAAATTTTCCCCAAATTGGTTGTTCACTGTAACATAGTGTTTTCATAGAATAATCATGTGCACAAAAAACAATTCATAGAGATAAAGTGTGTTTTATAAAAAAATTATGATAGTAATTTGGTGGGATGTTTTATTGAGAAAAAATACATTACAATTTCAATGAAACAAATATAGTTATATTTGTATAATTTTGTCTCATATAAGTTGGAATTGATTTATATATTTTCTATAATCATGTCGAGTAAAATCATATTGTTATATTATTATTGTTTATATAAATATATCATATCATTGGAGAATCATTATAGGATCATGATATTTTGATGAATAACATTTCCACATAAACTATGATAGAATGATGTAATGTATATGGAATTTTGGAGGTAAAATACTATTATGTTGGACCAAATGGTCGACTTCATGCCTCAACACTACTATCTTTTATGATTATGAGGAAGTAAATCATGATTCTAAGGATAATGTAATTGTATTCTTTTGGTATTATTGATTTTTTAATAAATTTTTAGGATATATAATGTTTAGGTTAGAGATAGGAAGTGTTATTCTATGGTTTTTATAGACCTAGATGTGTTTTTTAGTGTTTATAGTTTGATCATTTTTTGGGGGAACCATGAAAAAAATATTTAGTAACCATATGAGGGGGTAGTGGTTAATTTTTTGAAGTAGTATGGTTGGATCATGGTTTGGTAAAACACATTTTGAACATTAAACACTATATGTTTCATGGAATTAACTATTCTCCTCATTGGTGTATAATTTTCAAAACATTGCGACCAAAATATATGGTTGGACTTGATGAGTCCAATAATATTTTTTATATCAATATATCACTAAAACCCACACATTATTTATCTTGTTTCTAGGTCTACCGATAGGATGGTTCATCAGATTATTTTGTAAAATTCATTCGATACCGAAACAATATCTATTTGATATGATGAAAGTGGGATATAGGAATCAATTTTAGGATATTAATTTAATATTCTCTTTTAAAATATCATTGTTTTCATGGGAGAAACAGTATTTTAGTGATACCATGCATGAGTCGAATTATTAGTATATGCTCTGGATTGGTTATTTTGATGTATAATCAAAGGATGTTTTCTAGATCCAATATATCTTAATAGAAAAAGTTATTTCATAATAGTTATTTAATTCATGGTAGGTGGCTGTGAAAATTTAATAAATTTACAAAACATCGAGTTATATGAATTTCAAAGTACAATATGTATATTTTTTAATAAAAACACATGTTGCCTCTAATTATTTCTTTATATATAAATTCATCAATTATTGGTATATCTCATAATGTGTTTTATAAAATTCATAGAGGATAATTTAACTTGAAAATGATTATTTTCAAATGTTATGAACCTTCTATGGGTGTGAGTTCTTAAATGTATTTGGATAATTCATATTTGATATTGGTATAGTTTCTATTATGATGTGAGAGAAATCTTCTGTTTATGGGTTATTCTTAATTCCGGGTTAATTATACATTCCCTTGTTAAATTAAAAAATGGATGTTGATACTGAATATAAAATTAATAAAGAATCATTATAATTATTAATGATTTATTTGGTTGTGAGGGATGTGTACTGTTCATGATTATGGTATATTCAATGTGCCATCATTAAAAGGCGTAGCATGCATTGTTGTTTGTAGTGTATTGTTGTGAACATTTACTAATAGTATGATTCATGGAATGTTCATGGGAAATGTGTTACGGGAAATATATTTAAAAGGGTAACATGATTTTTGGTGTGTGTTACTAATATTTTCATCTATTTCTATTTTTTAAATTATGATTCTATCAAATATTATATAAAATGTGCGATAAATGATTCATGTACATATGGAGTGCATGGGATAATTTTTTTAGATTACCTTTTGGGTTTGTATAATCACACCCAATATATACAAATTGGTGCAATTTTATTCATTATTTATAATATTTTAGATTAAGCAAGATTTCTGAGTTTTTGAGAAGAGAATAATGATTATTTGGTCCCCACTGATAGTGATATGAGATCAGCAGTTGATGTTTTATAGAGTCTAGTTGTAGTTCCATATTAGGTTCTTTTTCCTTCAGATTGGGAGTGTAATCATATATTGTTCTGGTACACATTTCATCATTTGTGACTCATTTTTGTTGTTTTTGGTCATATATATTTTTATTAATATTTTTATCAGGAATAATAATGTGCCTCATTATAATGCACTATTATTAAGTCATATATTAAATTGAAATTCATAACCCGTCATTTAGTAATGACCATAACATTTATTTTCATTCTTTAGTTCCCTGTGTGTGGCACTTATTTTTATTCATTTATACTTCCCATTTTAATGGGTTAGAACTAGATTTTACATATAAATTTTTAAAAAAATATTTCTTCTATCCTTGTTTGATGGAATAAAAAAATTTATATATAAATGGAAATGCGAAGGAATAGTATAGTTCACTTATATACACCAACTTATACGAATTATAATGATATTCAATTAGAAGTACACGACAAATAATATATTGAGGGGTTATTTCATGATGGGTAGAAATATTTAGAAATATCAAATTTCATCTATTATTACTTCTAAATATATATTTTTTAAAAGATAGTAAAATGGGGTTCAATTAAGAATATTTTTTAAAAAAAATAAATGGAATTAAATATTTTTTATTTTATAATAATGCCTTTGGATTTGGTGGTGAATATGAATTATTGATGGAGGTTATATATTTTTCAATTTCTAATTGAATATCTAATATTTAGTCCCATGATTATATAATTTAAAGGGAAATTTTAATATATTATGATTATAGGAATAATATATATTTCATTTTGAAAATCTAATCATTATATAACATATTTTTATTTACATAAATTTTTATTTATTTGGAAAAAAATACATTTTTTATGATTTTTATATTTATGTGATTAGAAATTTAGATTATAATTAAAGGTTTGGTTCAATATTCCAATGCCTAAGTATACATAAACATAAATACTAATTTATTAATAGTAATTATTTAATAAAATAAGAGTCATTATAGAATTATTTATAGTCAGTTAGACACATACATGAGAATTTATAGAGGGGAAGAGTTTAAAAATGATTCATTAGGTGCCCCTAAAAAAGCATAAGTGTAATTGTTTTTACTCTGGACTAGAAATATATGAAAATTTTGCAAAAAATAATATTATATTTTTCCTTTTGACATACATAAATACCATTTAATTTTTCTTTGATAAATGAGTATCAAATTGTGAAAATAGAATATTTTCTCAGGGGAGTTTCCATCCATTTAATTATGTGAAAAATAAATGTTGACAACATGAATGATCAATCACAACATGAAGATTATTATGAATTCACTGGTTCCACAACCACTATGTATGTTTGATCAATGGATGATAATGATTTTTGAATATGGATTGTATCTAAAAATTATATATTCAATGTATTTACATTGTATAGATATGTTTTAATAAAGAATATATCTATTCCAATACATTTGGTCATTCAAAAGATTATATATATTATCTTGTAGTTTGATAAGGTTTTTAAAATTTCAACAAATCAAAACATAACATTCATACATGAATAATAAATATAATGAAAAAATATTAAATTTGATGAATTAAATATGATTTGAATAAATTTAAGATGACTAAAAACATTCTACTATCAAAATGAGTAATACTACTACATATCTGTTGGATGCAAGGATTATTCCCCACATATAAATTGAATCCCTTTGATTCAATATTAAAACCTCTACTATCATCCCATGTATATAATGGATCCTTTTTAGATTTATGTGAAACTATATAGTTCCAAATAATTATATAAATTATTTATCCTTCATTGTATTAGTGTATTTGATTTAGGTTGATAATAGATCTCTTACTAATAACATGTCCCATATCCTTGTAAAAAAAATGTTTTTTATATTATTATTATTCAAAATAATCATAATACCAACCATTATCACTCTCACTCTCCCTAATTATTTTCTATTTTGGTTTAACCTTATATGATTCTTCTCTTATAAAAACTAGAGTATAACAAAAAAATTATAACATTTTTTTCAATATTAAATTATATAAAATACAACCCGATAATATATATGTCTTTTCTCTTTGGGAAATTAGAAAAAAAACATCAAAATAAAAATAATATAAAGAAAAATGATTCAAAACACTATAATTACCTCTAAAATCCATTTAAAATCTATTTCTACATTGGATACCCTAGGGATAAAAAATGTAAAATTTTAGAGACAAATACCAATAAGGACACAAAAATGATAAATAAGTATAAAATAAGGGTTTAGTGGCAGAAAATTTATCATGAAATAGGAAAATAAAAAGGATTACTAGCTAAAATGAAGGAGATATTATAGAATCATGGAATTAGTAATTGGTGGTAACACCATAAAAAAGTGATCATAATAAAATGTCAAGACATAATGTTAGTAAAAAATATCATAGTTATCTAGGATCATTTACCATTCTTAATAAATTATATATCATGTGATTAAAAATTTAATCAGGGAATTAAGAATATATTCAATTTTTTCCACACCCATCACGTCAATATGAAAAAGGTATTTCAATTTCCGAAAATATATATCATTTCTAAGACATAAGAATAATAAAAAATATATGAAAAGGGAATGAGTTACAAAATGTTATCTCAAAATATAGCAATATGATATAACATAACGATTCCCAATAAAACATTAACTATTTTTTAAAATTATTATTATGATAACCAGTCATGATTCGTTATTAAGAAGTCCAAATGAGGTAAATTAATAAGAAATTAATCATAAGTAATTTTAAATTTGAACAACATATGTGATGTTTGATGGAAGGAGTATGGATACCCAAAAAATAGAGTTTATGTTGTATTATTAAATACATGTAATACTCATTAATTAGTATATATTTAATAATTAATATTTTGCGAAATTATTGTATGAAAAAATCATTAAAATATTGAAAAAGTAAATTTAATCATGTATAAGAATGTTCCCTTTAATTGTTTTTAATAATGATTGAGAATGGAACACTAAAAAACTATATAACACCTAAAAATTATTAATATAATAGATATATTTATAATTAACAATAAATAAATGATGATATTTTTTATAGAAAACAATGTATGGGTCGAATGAAAAATGTGAAGGAGAAGATGGTGGTTTAAATGTTTTATACCATACAATATGAATCGGTAGATAATTGTGTACAACCTCTAGGAAATCCAAAATATGGCCTTTAAATAATTTATTCAGAATATGTTAATTGTATATTTAATTTCTATTTCCTATTTATTACCTTTTTTTTGGGTTTTCCCTCATCTTCATTTTGGAGTTTATCAGCTGATATTTTGAAAACTATATCGGTATTTTGTATATGGTATATAGTTTTTTAAAACTATTGCATAATATTCATAATAATCAATGAACTATTATATAAACTCTATATATAGTTGTTAATTTCTTGTTTTAATCCATGGGCGTTTTGAATATATTTTTCGAAGAATAAATCCATAACATTGTTGTTTTAGTATTTTTAAATGAATAAATGGTTTTAAATTAAAAATGTCATTAATATTAAAATTACCTTTATATAATAAAAAAGATATCAATAGATTATTATAATATCTTACAGGAAATTATGTTTCAATATCAACCCATGAAAAATTTATAGCATCACTTGGGTGGGTGGTTAAATTGTCCCAAACATAAACATGTTAAAATAAATTAATGTGTATTAATACAACTTTTTATTAATATAATATCATCATTTCAAAAGAATCAAGGTATTAATTAAATATTATTAAGTATAAAATCAAGAACTAATATGATTTCGATGATAAAAATAAATGAAAAAATAATAAGGTGTAATTTACAAAGAAGAAGTCAGTTACCCATTTGAGAGCCTTCTTGGGTTTTGAGGAATAAAATATTTCACCAAATATGAGGTGATAAAAAATGTGGGAGTTCCTTATTATGGAATGAAATATACCATATTATATGGATAAAATATAATTTTAGTTATTTTTCATAAATTTTGGTGGCATGGTCAATTAATAAGTGAGTGGGGTTATATTTTCATAATTAATAATTTTTTAGTATAATTTGAATGTGATATTAAATGAATTCCTACCCAAAAAATAAAATTAGTGTCTATAGAAAAATTTAATTTCTAAAAATAATTTATCTCTCTATTTATATGTATTTTTTTATGATATTTTGTTACATTAACCCATGATTTAACACTATATCCTCATTAATTCCTTTACCATGGTGACTTACTATTACAATGATAACGTATTATTATTCCCTATATTTAAATTATCCATATAACATAACATTTAATATTATAATTTCAAATTATATATCATAATTTTGAACTCAAATATTAAATTTGGTAAAAATGAACTTCAATATATGTTTTCATAAGACAATAAAATCAAATTGTAGAAAAATTTATTTTTAAGCATAAACATTCCTATTTAGGGAAACATTCCTAATAAAATTTATACCGAAATCAATTATTGTTTTATAATTAAACAAATGATGTTTTATTTGACATTAAAACCAATTTAAAACCCAATTAATTATTATTAATATGTATATATGGAATGAATAATATTTTTTAATATTCTATTATTAAACATAGCATCATAAATGTAAAACATATGTTGCTAAATTAATTTTTTATTAAATTTATTTTAATACCTATGAAAAAAATATTTAATTTAGAAAATGTTTTCTTGAATTTTTATATCATTCATATATCCTAATGATGTCTTAAAACTAATTATTTTTTTATTTATTATTTTACCTATTTACTAAAAATCTATCATTTATTAAAGAATTACCAAAACCTCACCCAAATTTGACTTCCACTTTCTAATTTTAAAGACATTAAATTTTTTTAAATGTATTTTCTAAAATCTGAAAATATAATTTTCCATGAAAATATTTATTTAATTAAATAATAATAATTTTATGACAACATTAAATTTTATAAACCTAGAAAAATTAATTACAATTTCATAAAATTATTTTATCATTTATATTCAGATTGCACCTTTTTAATTTTAAAGTTTTATTAATATGATATATCTGTAATTTTTTTAGGTTTGGGATAAATATATTTTATTAAAAAATAAAATATATTTCCCTTAAAAAAAGTACAAGGATGGTTTTTTTGTGTTAAGCCTTTAATTTATGATATTTAGTAGAAATGTTTAATTTAATTGTGATTTAAATTTATCATATTTTATTAATTTAATTTAATATTAAAATTTAATATTATAATATAATATATTAATGCAATGTATATTAGGTGATTCATTTGTTTTATTTTATATTATAATATTAATATGACCTATGAATATTTAGGAGGATAATTTTGTATCTAAATGTCTGGGTTATTAAATTCTCCCTCCCTATACAATTTTAATTAATATAATTATATTCCACACACTAAGATGAATTTTTTTTGCTCTTATGTATTATAACATCCTTAGGTTCCCAATGCATACTTGTTGTACTTATGGATACAAAAAAATATTTTGACCAGTTGAGTTATAATATTATATAAAACACTATCTTTATGGTTTAAAATAATCCCCAAATATTTACTAAAAGATGGATCCTTCTACCAGTTTAAGACATCCTTTTTTTTCACATTTTATAAATCATATATGTACATTCTCAATAAGTGTGTATGGAACACATCATGCACTTGAGATAAATTTCATGTGTGTGCTAGTTTAGGACCTAAGAGAAATGTTCAGATCCATCTATAAACACATTAGGATCAGACGGAGGGAGTCCTTCGTGGACAATCGATACATATGGTTTGTGTTTTCTGGGTGTATTGGAACCTCCAATAGAGCACTTGTGAGAATGAGGCTTAGATTCATGCTCAGTACCCCCATTTGTTTTCTTGGACTATATTGTGGAATTCGGGGATGAAAAGACCTAACATGGGGCTAATGCAAAGACCAAGATGTTCCATATTTTTTTTAAAAAATTATATGAAATTCATACGAGTCTATGAAAATTGATGGCGTGTGATTCCGAGACTTGGTGTGCCCAAAATGAATTTCTGAATTTTTTTTAATGTACGTTTAGTAAACGCGCAAGATTTATTTTCACACATTTGAACCAGTGCTTAGATTAAAAAACATAGAGCACCTTTGAATCCGCAACATCAATATTCACTTAAAGGACGCTTCATTTTGACTAGAGTTGGTCTAAAAAAATAGTTAATTTTTGGGACTTTTTATAAGAATAAACAAAATAAATGTTTTATTTGGTTTCTTTTCATTGAACTCGAACGGACAAGAGGCAACGTGTGACCAACGACATGTCAAGACAATAAAGGGATTGAAATTTCAATCCTAAGTTACAAAAAAGTTGGGTAATTAGGATTTTTCATAATTTCAGTCCTCTTGTATCATTGTTTTATACTAATGTGTTTATAGATGGATCTGAACATTTAAACAATTTCCTCTAGAAGTTCAGGACCTAAGAGAAAATGTTCCCCATATTTATCCAGAAATGATAGATTTCATCATTTCATTCAATATATTGAGTTATAAGAATCCATTTAAAAGGTCAAGTGAATGGTATTATTGTATAAGAACAAAAATATAGGGATATATGGGTCCCAAAAACGTTTGCTATCCATAGTGGAATCCAATATCATACCCTAGAGTGACTAGATTTTCTATTTGTTTTTCCATCATTGTAAGGGTGATAGGTCTTAATAAAGATCAAATCTATTTTCAAGGCATGTTATTTGATTTTCTAAAAAAAATTTGTGATCCTAAGATCTTCATCATATACAATTAATAATGGTCTCTTAATTTACATACCCACCACTCTAACTTATAAATTTTAATGATTATTTTGAAATAAGTCTTCCGGAATAGTGATGAAGAGATCTCTCAATGAGAGATGATCCAATATAACTTATATGAAATTATTTACTTTGTACTTCCAAATATAAACTATGATAATATTTTAGTGACATTCTCGTACTTCCATATGGATATCGGTATTGATTTCATAAAACCCTTGGAACATGTCCATTCTAAATTTTTATGTTATAATACTAATCACATTAATGAATATTCAAAAATAAACTTCTTAATCTTTCCCCACAATAGTTTCCTCACAGATAAATATATATATCATTTTTTCTGGATTGAATTTTTTTCTATAATAATTATCTAATAGCTCTATGTTTTTATTTTGATTTGATGGTTTGAATAAAATTATTCCTAAATACTAAAAAACATTTCATTGTTAATTATCATTGAGGCAATCTCTTTTTTTATAATATCCATCTTCTTTGGTTTCTCCACATCGTCCCTTTTATATTTGCATATTCTCCATACAATAGACGGTGAGTAATAATTTGAATAAGGTAGGATGTTCTTACTCCCCTTATAATTCCCATGAATATCCATTTCATGTCTAATAAAACTTTATACAAATGAATTTTGATCATGGATAAGGCTATAATATTCATTATACATATAAAATCGTCCATACTATCCACCTTTTTGGGAATGTAATCGATTTAGAAACTCCATGACATTTTCTAACCATTATAACTTGTGTGTGGTGAGCACCTTATATTTAAATATATACTTAATGAAATTATGATCATCATATATGTCACATTTCATTAAATATTTGTAATTCCTATAATACATCAATTTTATGATTACAAAATCTAACACCATATCATGCGTTGGAAAATTATTCTCATGAATATTAAAATTTCATTAGATATAGAATGTCACTTTACTATTTTAACTGTGTGATCAATCTAGTCTCTTTTTTGATTCATTAATATATTTTGAATGTCATTTCATATGGTAAGGTAGAGTAAGAATAGGTATAGTGATTATAAGATTATTTAATTCATTATATATCAATTCACATTGATCATTCCTAAAAAAATTACTCTCTTATATATTTTATTTTTTATAGGATTATATAATAGATAATTGTTCTTAAAAAATCAACATTTTAATATAGTTAAAATATTGATACATTTAATCTTTAATATATATTTTCTATAGGAAAACTCTTCAATATTGTTTTTATTAAATGGATATAATTACATCCCCTTTCATATGGTAACATGCCCCACGAATGTTAATTTTTTAATAATAAACTCACATTTATTGTACATTTTCATATTACATATCCTATCACAATTTAATCATCCCAATACAAGAACTATTCATCATATTCCCCATTTTTTTGTTTATATAATAATATTATATATAAAGGGAACTATACATTTTTAAAACTTTTTAAAAACAATGTTCATCATTTCTATGAAAATTTATAGGGAATTTATGAGTCACAATGTAATCATTATGAACTCATAATGTCCAAAACATTTTTCATGACCCTTTACCATAGACGGTACCCCTCATTAGATTTTAATGAAGGAAGAGATAAAATGAACTCTATGTATCGCCTTCTTTAGGGTCTTGGTTGGTGAGAAGAACCGAGGGTATAAAAATATCACATAAGAATGAATTACCCACATAATTATATAGTATCAATAGATAGGATACAAAAACCATGAAAGTATATCACATAATAAAAATCAATTAGACCAAAACTATCACATTATTCATTAAAAACTAATCAAAAATAATGAATCCCCAAATAAATACCCAAAATAAAAATCCCAATTCAATGAAAAAACAAAAACACCAATGTCCAAGCTAGTGATACCCTACTCAGTCGATGATGTCCTCTTGGAAGATGAAAAAAATAATATATAAAATTGGAAATAATAACATGTATACATATTAGGATTAGACAAAATTTCTATTGTTCATGTTTTATAAGATCACAATAATTCCCCTGTGATACAACAAAAGAAAAAACAACACATAACCTAGTCAGTTAACTAATAGTAAACCAAATAAGGGGATTATTAAAAAATAACACAACCAAGTATAGTAAAAAAATAAGATTCATATTAATAAAATGGTATATTGAAGTGAATTCATATTTCTTTTATTCTTTCACACACTAGTATCGTAAATCTTGGTTCTCCCAAATATTTAATATAACCATCCCTAAAAAAACATGGTCGTTCAAATCATAGAAGACACCCAACATACCATTGGCCATAAAATCCATCCTAAAGACACATGTGCCACCACATCACTTATATGAAATTATCATGATATAATAATATTGTTTCAGGAACAAGATGGTCCTCACCCTTATTACCTCCTCCTACCTTGAATGAACCCCACTAAAACCCACTCTATTATTTCTTAGATAATCACCAATAATTATGATTTGACTTATTTTTATTACATCTCATGCATGTCAAAAGATATTAGGACGCGACAGTGGGGAATATATTATTATCATCCCTCTATACTCACCATCTAGATGTTGGAAGAATCACCAATCGCCCATACATTTTCCTTTTCCGACATGTTCATCAATGTTGGTGGGTTTATTTTAGAAATACCAATAAACATAAAATGTATATATAACAGTTAAAAAGACAATAAAATCATAAGGTATAACAAAATGATTATCATCCCAACTCACAATGTCACCATAAAACCTCACTACCTCTTTCACTTTAATATTTTCTTCTATGTACACAAAACAACACAAAAAAAACTCCACATTACACATTGCATCTTTCTTTTCAAGATAATATTATTTTACAATTTTTACATTACCAAAAATTATTTTTATCTATCCCATTCATTAAAAATTTGACAATAAATGATTTACCCAAACAAACCATTTTAATTAAATTGTTTTTAGTCAATCTACACCTTTACCAATTAAAAAATGTATTATTAATATTTATAATTATTAATTAATTCATCAATTTAGTAAAACTATATTAGAAATAAAAACATGGATTCTCATCCAAAGAATGAAAAAAAGTCCAAAAATCGCACCATTTCATACCACAACCATGTCCTCATCCGAACCACCACATCACAACGACTAGCCACTAAAACCACCACATATCACAACCACATAACATAACCAAATTTCATATATTACATCATCTCAAAATAAAAAAACATTATTCCCTCAAGATCACCTCATTATGTTATTATAATTATAAAAATTAAATATTTATTCTTCCCATACAATTAATTAGTTAGATATCAGTGATTATCAATTTATTTAGGGTGATATTAAAAAATAACAAAGTCATGGGGTATAAAAATATATCAATTAACACACAAATACATATCCAAATATCCCTAATTTTAAGTGATGTATCATTCATGTATAATAGAATAAAATAAAAAATGGTTAAAAATTAAATTTTTTTCCTAACCACTTTACATTAAATTGAACACCTTGTTGTATCTGTTTAGATAACGCATACCGACTTCCTAAAATAATTCTAGAGAATTTTCAGATGTTCAAATAATATAGGAATGAGAAATGATCCTGAAACTCAAATGAATATTTTAGAACCATATCATGATATTGGTGGAATAAGAGGTTGACTACCAACCCCCAAAATGATAGGAAAAACAATTATCAACTAGTCATGTAATATCACAGACTAAAATCTTACAGAAATATCATAAAATCCATTTGTTCACATAATTACTATATTCTATAGGTTAAGTGTAGAGAGAACACATTGAGAATAAAATAGTAGTGGATTTGAATAGAACCACCAATTATCAATCTAAAATTAAAGGGTTGTATTCAATTGTAACATATAATAAATGACATATTAGGGATACACATGGGTCACCTATGATCCCATTGAAAATTTATCTGAAGGTTGATTTCTCAGGGGCATTGGGTTTTTTAGGGAAATTGGATAACATAGCACCTTGTTAAAACAAAAATCAACATGATAAAGAAGTGCTGAAAAAGGGAAATTCCCTGACATAATGGATGGGACCATGAGATATTGGGGTTGTTCAGATCCATTACTAAACAAGATGGTGTCATCGACACCAAATATTTAAATAAAGCGTGAATATACATTGATGTAGGAGGAACTACTATTCCATAGTACTCATATTTCATGGAAAGGCCCAAAACATCAAATATTTATGTCCCAAATACTCTGAAAACAATATATCCAAAATATATACCCCTATGTGAATCCAATTTAAATCCAAGTAAGCACATCATAGTGAGACTAAAAATGAAAAAACCACCAAAATCCCCCATAAACTATAGACCACTACTTCTCCTCCACCTGTATGTGTGAATAAATGGTAGAAGCATGGAAAATAAACCCCAAGGATCTATAAGAAAATTAAACTTTCAATTATTAAATTATATTATCTATATCATAGAATCGTTATCATCAGAATTTTTAATCTACAACTCCACATTTTCCCTCAAACTCAACTGGAATATACCCTAGGCTCTTCTAACACCTGAATTAGAAGCAATTAATGGTTTATAAGGTCAATCCCATGATATCATATACCTTTAAAAAATTATCAACCCTGAGAATGAAAATGAATCCAAAGCATTGAATGTATTATAAGTGGTTGAACAACTATTCCATGAGATACAACTTAGGGTAATCATTACAACTAAAACAGTTCTAAAAAACACACCATACCAAACAAAAAATTTCCTTTTATATATGAAACAACCACATCACCATATTAGTTGTTTCATGTCACAAGAAATCTCTATTTTCACAAACTAATCCCACCATCATTCCATACTACAAATAAAATGATAATAAAAATACTATAACCATCACATATAAATTCTATGATAACCCAAATAATTATTTTCTCATTTCACGTCATGATATTATCCACTTTTTCTAACAGAAAATCACATGAATGGTATTA
Source organism: Viscum album (assembly GCA_963277665.1). NCBI lineage: Eukaryota > Viridiplantae > Streptophyta > Magnoliopsida > Santalales > Viscaceae > Viscum > Viscum album. The sequence continues at coordinate 434,560,229 of OY728127.1, read as the reverse complement.
ATAAATTTCATTAATATATATCCATTATTATTAAAGGGATTCCCCTTATTTATATTAATTATGAAATAATACACATCATATCAAGGAGATATTCACATTTCATAAATAAATAATATACAAACATCACATCATCAAGTGAAATAAAAGATAAAAAAACTCAAATAACTTATGGGTACATGGCTCGAATTAATGTACAAAGATTCCATTTACACTCATAAAAACCAATATTTCATTGGAGAGAAAAACCAAGATAATGTATCATTAACCTAACACCTTCTCCCTATGATTCTGGATCTCTATCGTCCTCTCCATGAATATTAGTTCATCCTTTATATCCAACACTCCCTAATCTATTACACATGATTCTTCATTAATAAAATAATGATACTAAGACACATGGATGTCATCATAGGTCATGTATAACCATAGTGTATTTTCCAACTGATTTGAGAGCACAAAAACACATTATTACACCCTAATTGGTCCCATGAACTGAGGAGAAATATTACTCTCCTTGGAAAACCACTACTTCCTTGAACAAGGAAAACCCATTAAAAACACATAGTCCCCAACATCAAATTCCAATAGCCTTGTCCAATGATAAATATAAGAATTATACCATTATAGATCAACCATTATCCACTCATGAACTACCTAAACATTCTCATTCATGCTATGAACCACACCAGGACTGCAAACTAGTGACACCCCAACCTCATCCTAACACAACTAATTTTGACACGAATGCCTTAAAAAATCATTAAACTTGTAATTTTAGATCAATGAGTGATATATGTTATTATATTTAAACTCATCAAAAGTAACTTTCTCATCCCAAGATCCAATGATGTCCAAGATAAAAACAAGTAATATATATTCTTGTTTCTTGATATTCCACTCTATATTTCTTTATTTTTGAGGTTGGAATGTAATGTTGGGATGTAAATGAGGGCCAAAAGAGAACATAAATCCTTTTTGGGAACATTTCAAAAAATTTAAACCTCAGTTTAATTCAATTAAGCTCTAATATTCATGAATGCTCACATCCTTATCCTTATACATCCATTTTAAAACATTGATGATGCATGACTCATTATTCACAATGATGTGAGATATATTCATCATCTCATGAAACATTACCAAGATAAAACCACAACAACTATGATCTTAGGATAATCCTATCATGAAATCAATGGGTTTTCACCCATTTCCACATAGGTTAGTATAATGGATGTTAAAAAATTCTAATAACATCGTGTTCCTTTTTTTCACATACTGAAAATCCAAACACTTCATCACAAATTATTCTACAACCTATTTCGATCGTGAATAAAAAAATTCATCCCTAAACCACTATAAATAATAGATACTCCTTATATCACTAATGTGGAATATGTAACTCGAAATGAACTTTCATTCACATAAATATTAAAACAAATAACCTCTCATGATACAATATTTGGTTCTGATCATTCTATGACTATACCTCTAGAGATTATCCATGATTAGAAAAGATACATGTCGCTGATACCTCCGATTCTACAAAATGATACTCCACTTATAAATTCAATAGGGTAGAAAAATATATATATAATATAATAACACTTTTTTTTATTATTCACCCTTTTTATATATTTTCATAGTTTTCTACCCCTCCATTACTCTCCTAGAATATATGAATGCCTAAACAACATCCCTTCATGGTATCCTTCTCAATACATTAGAAACAAAATACCAATTTCCCATGGTTTATAGAATATCAATGTAATGTTCTTGGAGAAACTCCATTAACCTCCAATATTTTTGGTTTAGGTGACACTTTGAAGATAAATTCCAATCTATACTATGATCTGTGAAGACCAAGATGCATTATTAAAAGATATAATTCCACAAACCCATTACTAGAAACACAAATTTATCATTCTCCACATCATGACTAGAATATATTACATCATAAGGATGTGACATCATAATATAATAAGAGAATAATTCCATCTTTTTCACCATGATAAATACCAATATAAGATAAAAAAATTAAACAAATAACAAACATCATCTATTAATATGTCATATTATGTGCATCAGATCTTCTCAATTTACCCTAGAGGTTTTTAGAATATTCTTGACGCTGAATAGTATAGCTAGAATCATGATATTTTCTGGTTGGAGATTTGAATAGTTTGTTAATCATTATGAAATTGAAAACGATCATTCTGTAATTGGACATCAATGAAAAGAAATTTAGAACCTCCCCCGTATTGTTTGATTCACCCAATGAAAAAAACCTTGATCATAGAAGGGCCCATGGTAATGCAATTCTAGGACACCATGTGCATGAGGATATGAAAATCCAAAATCCAAATAATACCCTTCCACAGATCTCCATATATCTATTGGTGTTCAAGTGAAATGATAGAAACTCTAATATGATAGTAATGATCCACCTATAACATTGATTTGATTAATATGTCATCGATAAACATTACAATGCACTAGTAAATGAAGTAATCAATAATCGTTTCATTAAACAATTGAAAACAGTTGTTGCATTCATTCCAACAATATACCTGACCATATACACAATGTTCCTATACCAACACCAGAAAGTAATCATATCAATTTCATTATCCTTCACAATGAATATTTGATATCCAAACTACAGATTGACCATAGAAGACCGTCATTATCATCCCAAATTCCCATAAAGATCATTGGCCCTCAAAATATAGTAATGATTCTTGATAATCATTTGATACATCCTATGGTTGTATATAAAAATCATCAAATTACCATCTTCCTTCAAAAAAAAATAACACTATACCACCCCCAATGAAAAACTAGGTAAGATGAAACCATTATATAAAAAATAATATAACTAAATCCTAAACACCCACTACTCTAATGATTAATCCAATAATGATCCATCTAAATAAAAGAATCATTTATCTATAGAACAATACCAAACATGATATCATGGAGATTGGGTACCATCATGAAATATTTTGATAAAACATTCCATTACCCCCTATGAACCTGGGAACCTCCACCATCCCAAATCTACTAATTCTAAAGGAAACACATCCATATAGAAATTTAGGAGGCTCTATATGTATACATCCCAACTAACATATTATTTAACATTAAAAAGCCAAATGTTGACCATCCACATATGATTACATTTCATTTCGTTATAATTAGTAAATAAAATAATGAATGAAATAAAACTAATCTATTCTAAGGATTTGCTCATACAAATTTATTTAAATTAAAAAGAGATCTCAAAAAAACTAATGTTTCTACATCAACAGTCTATAGAAAAATAAACATTAAATAAGTTGTTAACTCCTCCAACTTATGTAGTAAATCAAAGGGAATGGGAAACCTATCTACATCAAGATTCATTGAATGTAATACAGAAGGTGATGAAAAAGAGTGTAATGATTCGAAATATAACAATGGATAATAATGGGTAGATGAAAAAATAATTGTAACACTATTGATCTATATCTCCTCATTGTTAGAACCAATTGTTTATGAAATTTTATGTTTGCATCTCATTCCATACTACAGGAAAACACCTATACGACTATGCTCATGACGATGTGACTGAAGAAAAGTACAATCATATAATCATCCTCTTCCTTCCCTATCTCCTCTTGGTCGATCATACTCCCACTTACCATGCTATGGAAATGGAATCACTGGAATTTAATATTGGGAATGATACTAAACCAAATCAAATCCACTATGTTGAGGTCTAGATACTGTAGTGAAATGTTTCTTATTATGATAATTACCCACATAGATGAATCATTCATGACCAATACACCCATGAAATGCATGGAATCCACTATCCCCTAAACTTAGAAACAGAAGATGTATATGTAGAGTCACCTCTAGTAGAAATTTAGAAGTTCCCCTCCATATATATTTTCATCTAAAACATATTCTTTTTAAGGAACCTCATTGGTTCCCCTCTCATATTAATCCAGCTTAGGTATAATGACCCATACATTACATACATTGATATTAATTCAAAATTGAATAATATTCATTACAAAATATATCAATTCCACATCAGGTCTATATAGATATAGTGTCTTTAGAAACTAGGAAACATTTACAATTGGTTCATAAGACATCTTCTTTTTCAACTAATTATTTCCTCATAACTAGACCCCTTATTGAAATATCTTACATAATACCATTATTCATGACCTAGGAAAAAAACATATGAAAGGGTGAGATCAGATTCCTAGTAAGGGTAAACACAGGAGATATCAATAATATCCTAATTATATGAGAAAATGACATAACTTTTGAAAATAATATTCTGCCTATGAAATATTGTGATATCTTTCCATGGGATAAATCATGGATGTTTAGATTAATCAATGAACATAATCCCTAAATTCATAACATATGACATGAGATTTTGATTTCATACAAATAAGTATATAAAATCATTTAATATTTATTCAAGGTTCACTTCCAAGACCCTGACAGTAGACAAAGAAATTTACTGAAACAGACTAACTGGTCATTCCTGCCATATATTAGCAAACTGGATTGACAAGCCATTCCAGTCATATCTATATCAAGAGACACTAATATTTACCATTTTAATTGTAATTAGATATAGTTCCCACACATATCATAATGAAATAATTCTTACATGTTCTACAAAACATAAATTAGTCATCACAGATAACCCAAGGAATAAAATTGGTTTCTTAATCACCATTCCATCATAACATAATCCATGTAAAACAAATGGATTTTATAAAAATCATTTCATATTAAACATAAATAAATAATATAAATAATAGTGATATAAAAATAACCCTATTGATATAATGTCACATTATATGTAAAATAGTTTTGATATAACACATAAATTTAATTATTGTGGAAAATATCATTTCTTCTTCAAAAAAGTTTTATTTTCTCAAAATTACACATTATTTTAATAGAAAATAATTTCTTTGTAAATAACCTTGAAATATTTTAAGGGGATAATTATTGAAATACTTAACCATGAAACTATAAAAATCCATTCATTTCATATCTTTTATTATAACATTATTCTTGTACATATTTTGGAAAGGTCAAAAAGTAACTCATTTGAAAAATGAAAGAAATATTTCCTCGAAACAATGTAGTAAAATGTAAAAAATGGCTAAAAATGACTTTAAACCTATATAGTAGAATATTAAAATATTTTATGATATCATGTTTATGAATCATGGACATGGATGATAAATAAACCCTAGTAAATACTAATGTATAAAAAATCTCAAATAATAATAAAATTGTAAAATACTCCCATAACATAGATCTAATATCCTTTAATTTATCCAAAACTACTAAATATATATTTTAATAGTTCTATTGAATTATTCTAGAGTTATATCATATATTTTCATATTATTAATGTTTTAGTAACATTTCTTTTTAACTCATTATTAGGGAATTAACTGCTTTATGTTCTTTTGAATTTTTTGTCAAATAAGTTTCTATTACAATTCTTAGGTTATAGTTATATCATTTAAAGAGTTATATTATTATAATATTTATCATAATTATTCATTCCATTCATTTATATAATCATGGTTTAATGACGACCATGGAGAATGAATTGCATCCCATTATCGAGATGGTTGATCATACGCATGCACGAATGATGATATCATTCACATAATTGTAGAATGGTATTGACATGGATGGTGTAAAATATTTCAGATTCATTTTTATGTTATAATAAAAATATATAGTTATTATTTACATCGTTATACCCATCCACGTAAGGTGGTAGTGAAAAACATATTACACCCTGACATGGAGACGGTAGGCTGTACGTACACATGTGTGGTGATTTTGTTTTTCATAGTATGGATAGAAGGTGGAATATTGTTGTTTCACAATTATAACAGAATATCAGAATATTATTGACACTAATTTTATTACATTATAATAAAACAACTAATTAATAATAAGTAGAAGAAGAACTTTTTAATGAATCAGTATAAGAGTTTACCTCTTCCCTGTTGTGCTTCCTCTAATCTCTTCATAGAGAACTAGATATGGTCTTGGAAGAAGACCATAACCTCTAGAATTTAAATATGGAAGTTTATTAGGTTACATTTTATTGGTTGGATGATCTTGAAGGATCAAATTTAAGTGAAGAGGTGATGGAGGAGGTTCTCTTTAATAATTGAGGCGAGGGTCAACTATTGAAATTATTACAATATTAAATTAATAAAATCATTTTTTAATCCAAATTATTCCAAATTTAAATATGTAGAATTCTATATGATGAAATTTCAATATACTATCATCCAATAATTTTTAGACTTTTCATTGATTTTATTTTAAACCTTATCCTTTTAGTTTAACCGTAGTTATTCTATTTTAATTTTAATTGTGGTAGCAACATTTTAAGTATTTAGAGGATATAAATTTTACTTATATGGGTCCAATTTACCATAATTGTAAAGTTAATGAACATTTATACCTTATCATATTCACTTTGGGATTTTAAAATATTTTTAGGGTTTTAAATAATTCACTTTGGGATTTTAAAATATTTTTAGGGTTTTAATATCATTTATTTGATTCCTTCATTAATAAAGCGATCACTACATCATCATTATGTAATAATTAAATTTAATTATTTAATGTTTAAAATTATAAATAAAGTACCATGATGTAGTAAATATTTTTACCTTTTAATGTACTTTTTATAGTTGAATAGGTAACTTGTGTAACCCCATATTAATTTTTTTAGTAATAATTTACAACTTTGTAACATATTTTCCTTTACATTAAATTAAAAATTTTAAGTTTCATAATCACACCCATGTGGCATAAAAAGGCCAAATTTTTGTCCCAAGGGTTTTCTTAGTCATACATATCTCATAAAATACTATTAGGATAAGATTAATGGTTGTTTTATTATAGTATTATTACCATTAATTACCCATTTTACCTTCTTACCTTATTAATAAAAATCACCAAAGTTACAATTCATAAATTCCAAAAATAAAATAAACATATTAACTTAATTTCAACCTAATGATTCAAAATATGAATTCAATTTTTCACAATTCAAAACAAATATGTTTCAGTGATTAATTTTAAATTATTATTATTGTAGGAAAGAGAGAATGAGTTTTAAAATCATAAACATTGCAAAATATAGAAATGTTTTTATATATTAATTCAATGTAAAATTATTGATAATGAAATACATTATATTGAATGATAAAATTATATTATATTTATACTATAAAACCATTAAATTTTATAATTTAGCACTACTAATTATTCTAATGAAAAAATTTGTTTTCAATTAAAATTTAGTGCATTTAAATATACCTTAAAATTTGATAGTTATTTGAAAAATATTAAAATTTCATCAAAAGTAAATTTTTATATTCCACATCCATAGAAACTGTTTAGTTTTTCATATAAAAATTATTAATATTTCAAAATATTAATTTAAAATGTGTTCAACATTCATAGGTTTAAAATTTACCTTTTTAAAAATATAGGTTTCCATACATCGAATAGGGTTTATAAATAACCTAAGACAATAATATCTATTAGATGAATATCAAATATTTTATTAATAACAAACATATTTTCTTTATTTTCTTACTAAGAGTAATTCACTCAATTTATTAATATAAAAATAAAAATATATAATTTATTTATATATATTTATTAGAAAAAATTGGAGCGAATGACTTCACCATAAATTTTCATAACTTATTTATATTTGTTGCCTCCAAACTAACGAATAGGTTAAAATTTTCATTTTATACTTATATAATCTCTTGTTTTTTTAAACTCATTACATCATGCAATGGATTCTATTTCATAATTAAAATTATTCATGAAAATATTTCATAAGGCAACCAGATGTTACATTCTACGCACCTTATAATGAATTTCTCCATCAAAATATTCAATCAGATACATATATATGAGGATATATCTCTCTCATAATATCTCAAGTTCCCACTTTTCTTCCCAAAATCTGTGGTTTCACCACAAAACATTAAACAAGTGAGTGGTCTTGTTTCGTATAAGATTTTCACTACGATCCAGAATATTTATAGGTTGTTCTTCATAGAACGATCTTGCTCCATAGGCATTACTTAGGAGTAATGTACTTGTGAAGGATCCGGTATGTACATTCTCAGGAGATACACATGGAACACTCCATAAACTTGAGGGATATTTGGTTGAAGCTCCGATCGGTAAGCTACCTTCTCAATACGATCTAGAATTTCAAAGTGACAGATATACCTAGGGATTAGCAGTCCCTTTTTTTGAAATCTCATTACTCTCTTCCATTGAGATATTTGTAGAAACTCCTTATCAAACACTTCAAACCCATGGATTTTTTTTGGGTTGTGGGTATAACTTTTTTGGACTCTGAGATGATTTTATTTTTTGTTGGATAAATCTATGCTTCTATACAAATTGATCAACAAGGCTAGATCCTAATAGATTTTATTCCCCAATTGCATCCCATCATGTTAGAGTTGTGAACTTCTTGCAATACAGGACTTCGTAAGGATCTATATGAATAGTGGAGTGAAAGCTATTGCTGTATGAAAATTACAACAAAGGAATTTGTTGATCCCAACCCCCTTTGAAATAGATAGTGAAAGTTTCCAAACTGTCTTCCAAAGATTGGATTGTCCTATTAGACTGAACATTTTCTAAGGATGATAATCAGTGAAGAAACATAACTCCATATCTAGATCCTACTGAAGACTTCGATAGTAGATCAAGGTAAACCTTGGATCCCAATCAGATAGAATAGAAAGTGATTCTACATGCAATCTTACTACATCTTTTACATATATCCAGGAAAGCTAATCAAGGGAAAAGTCCTCTCTAATAGTAATTATGTGTGCTGAATTTGTAAGGGGGTCAACTCTAGCCTCTATATAATTGTTTCCTTTAGATGTTTTGGGATGTCTGAGGATAAAAATTGTCACGACCCATCCTCATGGCCCGTGCTGTGAACACCCCAAGCCTGCCTTCCCTAGGCCAGGGGCTGACGACTAGCACTAAAGGCATAAATCCCTAATCTAGGAAGAAAATTCTTTTATAAAAAGAAAACAAACACAATCAGAGTACACAACCAGAAGCAAAACACTCTGCAATACTGTATAAAGAAGAAGTGCTGGATAGTAAATGGGGCCGGAAATACGAGCCCAATAGTAAAGTACAGGTAAAAGTGGAACAAGTACAATTGAAAGCAAGTAAAGAAGCTATTGGGTCATCATCCGGGGTTCCTTACAAAAGGGTAGGTACAAATGGCCTCCTCAGCACTCCACATCCGTCCGTCCACTCCGTGCACCTTCACTCTGAGTGGTCCACCTCCGGGTACCATCCAGTCCTACCACTCTCTGCCTCAGTCAGCGTTGTCCATCATTTTCAACCAACACAATGCGGTGCGGGCATAACCCGTGCAGGGGTGAGTATAACGATAGGCAGTAGGGACCCCGAGACCCTCAAGGTCTCACAATATACAAAAAGGATAACCACAAGTAAAGAAACAACAGATAATACATACTTAGTTATATCCCCATACACATACCTATGTTGTCTAGTAACCCATATCAATCATGTGGTAAACACAAAAGTCTCTGACTCAGCTCAAAACCAGGATTTTATTCAATGGGTGGTAACATGTAACCCTCCCAGTCAAAATGTCAAAACCTCGGCTGGTAGTGTACTCTTCCTCTAAAGAGTACTTTGGGCATACTGCGTCACACAGAGGCACTTCCCACAATCCTGGACTATTGTTGTACTCCTCCTCTTGAGTACCGTGGGTCTGATGTGTCACACAGAGGCACTCCCCACTGTGGGTCTGTCATGTCACATAGAGATGATCCCCCTAGTAGCCTACTGAGGTACACCTCCTGTCGAGTATCATGGGGCTTTCGCATCACACTGAGGCCCTCCCCACTATGGGACAACCGCGTCACACAGAGGAGCTTCCCACTAGGCTAGTCTAAACACTCCGAGTCGAAAGGTCAGTAGTCGTCAGGTCTCAGCAAGCTACGAGGTCTACGTACTCCAATCACTCGTCTCCTGGAGGATCTACTCCACGTGCTACTGGTCGATACTCCAAATGTCATGAAATCTCATGTAAACGTATCTCAAAGATCTGCCTCGTCGTAGGGGTCTCAACGCAATAGACGACACGTCAATCGGACGCTCGGTCTGTGAGTCATTGGAATTTCCATTCCAGGGGCTCGGTTGGTTTTTAGGTTCAAACCAACCCGACCATAACCCAACTATGTCCAAACCTCAAGTGGGTTATTCCAAAAGAACCGCCTTGCTCCAAGATTTCCATCGCTGTAGGCAGTTCATCAATCGGACACCCGTAGCCCAAGATATGGGTGAAAAAGTGAAAATAGGCCAGAGCGGGTCCAAGTCCTGTCCGACCCAGTCGGACTGACCCGACCTGACCCGGGTCCGGTGCATAGTGCAACCCAGTCCACGGGACTGACTTGGTCTTAGGGCGGCCCAACCCGAGTGGGCAGCCCGACCCAATTGGTCCATCCCGAAGGGGAGGCTCGGCCCAAGGGGAGGGGGGGAGGCCCAGCCCGGTGGCCCGGCTGGCTGGAGACCTGCGTGGCCCACCTAGCTGGCAGCCCGCGTTGTTGGCTGGCTGGCAGCCCGCGTGGCGAGCTGGCTTGTAGCCCGTGTGACTGGCTTGCTGGCCCGTGAGGCCGGTTGGCTGGCCCACGTGGCCCGGCTGGCCACGCATGGGGGGTTACACCCCCCATCTTCCGCAACGGCTAGCGTGTGGTGCCAGCCCGGTCCCCGCGGGACACTTTGGGTCCTTCCTGTAGTGCGCACCGGTGGCTGGATCAGCAGGCCGCCCTCCTTTGTCCACCGCGGCCTATGGGCGCGGTTCTTCTCCAGCGTGGCATGACGGTGCCATGCCCAGCCCGTCCAACCACTGTGGCCTTCATGGTCGCGACACCTTCTTCCATCGTAGTGCAAGGGCATCGCACCCCTCCAGCACCACCTGGACATGACCCGGTTCTCTGCACAACGCGATGGCGGTGCGCCCCTCCGGTGACCAAACGACCTTCACGACGCCAGTTTACTTCATGGCCGGCCCAACACAGCCTAGTTTCCTTTGCAGTCTTCATGACGCTGACCGTCGTTGCTCTTCCTCCGTCGTCAACAAATGAGAACATCAAGGGGGAGGGTCGGGCCGTGTTTGAGCGGTCCGAGCCATCATCGTTATGGTGATATCAATCGGCAATTCTCAAACCATAAATTGAACAACGAATAACAGGAATAAATTCTACTCAAATCCCCTACCTTTTTTGTCAATGACCATTGACGAAGTCGCGGACGTCGATTCGTCAATGTCAGAAAAATAAGATGATATCCATCTTTGGCAGATGAGCGATCGGAGGTGACGATGTCAAAGATGGCGTTCTTCACTGTTGACTCCTTCTCTCTTGGCACAGTTGAAGATCGAAGAAAGGTGTTCGTCGTTCTTCGTTGGCGGAAGAGGTGTTCTTCACATTCTTCGTTGAGAGATAATTCTCCATGTTCTCTCTCAAATCTCCACCAAAAGAATGTGCCAACCAAAATAATGGGTTAAGCTAACCCATTATTTAATTGTTGTCAAAAAGAATTCAAATGATTTCAAATTAATTAAGTAAATAAATTCAATTATTTAATTGTGAGGGTTGGAAAATTTAATTGGTGGGGAAAGGTGGAGAGTTTTCATCCCACATAAATGGTGGTTAAAAGGGGTTTATAACCCATGTGGGCCCCACCAAGGATATCCTCCCAAGGGAGGTTATGTGAGGGTGGTCCCCACCACCATAACATCCCATGGGAGGTTGGGGTGTGGTTGCCCCAACCTCCAACCTCCCCTTGGAGATTTTAACCACCAAAATAAAAATAATCTACACTTATTTTTATTTAACTTTATTCTTAAAAACTCCAAAAAACTAACTTCCATTCTCGACCAACTGCCATCGAGGTGGAAGTCTTCTTAAGAGAATACCGATGCTGCAAGTTCATCGGTGACCTCAGATTTCAATTTCGAGGAACGGTTAAAAAGATATAAAATCCAGCTCATACGTTTACTGAATGTACCCCAACAAAACATCAGAAATTGATTCCGGGCAAATCAGGCCTCGGAATCATGAGCTGTTAATTTTCACAGACTTGTAATATTCCCCTGAATTTATGAATAAATTTTCCAAGGAATTTCCAGGTCATTACATTCTCCCCACCTCAGGGATTTACGTACCCATAAGCTACAACGCGTACTAAGGGAACAAATGGGGATACTAGGAACGCATCTGAGCCTCCCGCTCCCATGTTCTCTCCTGAAGGTTCCCATGCTGTCAGTAAACGTGCACCAGAGGTATAAACTGTCCACGTAGGACCCGCTCCTATCGATCCTCAATATCTACCAGAACCTCAGTGAAATTCCCCTCGTCATCGATGTCCAGATCTCCATGGTCGATGATGTGGGACGGGTCATGCACATATATCCTCTACTGAGATATGTGGAAGACGTCGTGCACCCATTGCAACTGAGGTAGAAGAGCTAAGCGGTAATCCACCTCGCCTACTCTGATAAGGACCTGGAATGGTCCAGTGAACTGTGGAGATAACTTACCGCCTCGACCAAATCTCCATAGACCTTGTCGAGGTGATACCTGTAGAATGATGTGGTCACCATCCTCGAACTCTATAGGTCACCGCCACCTATTAACATATTACTTATATCTTATCTGTGTACTCTTCATTCGCTCTTGGATGGACTGCACCTTCTCTGTGGTAGTGTGTACCATCTCTGGTCCCACTAGTATTGACACCCCTGGGTCTATCCTGCATAGTGGCGATCTTTAAGGTCGACCATACAAAGCCTCAAAAGGTGACACACCAATGGTGGAGTGATATATGTTGTTGTAGGCGAAATCCACAAAAGGAAAGGGATCCTCCCAGTTGCGACCAAAGTCGAGGACACATGCATGGAGCATGTCCTCGAGGGTTTGAATGCTCCACTCAGTCCCACCATCTTTCTGTGGATAGAAGGCAGTGCTCAACCAAAGATGTGTCCCAAAAGCATCATATAACACCTTCCATATCTAGGAAGTAAGCCATGTGTCACGGTCAGAGACAATAGAAGAAGGTACTCCATGAAAACGCACAATCTCTTACAAATAGAGGCGTCCCAAGATCTCTACTGAGCCTTACTCTCTGATCGGTAGGAAGTGGGACGACTTGGTGAGTCTGTCGACAATCACCCAAAGAGAATCATAACTCATGGACATACATGGAAAACCTATCACGAATTCCATGGATATCCCATCCCACTTCCACTCGAGACATCTAAGGGCTGAACCAAGCCTGCTGGCACCTAGTGCTTCACCTTCACTTGCTTACATTTGAGGCACCGAGAGACAAACTCAGCTACTTCTTTCTTCATACTTAGCCACCAATTCTATCATCAAAGGTCCTGGTACATCTTCACCACTCTTGGATGTACCACTAGAGGGGATGTGTGGAACTCCCTCAAAACTTCCTGCTGAAGTGCAACTGGTACCATGGTACGTTCTATAAAGGGGATGACGTGCTCCCCAACTTCAAAAAATCCATCAGGTGTCCGCCCTATGGATTTCTGAGCATGTCGCATCTCACAGTCAGAATCCCCATGATGCACCTCCCTGACTCACTGAAGAAGTGGAGGAGTGACCGTGAGATACTGAAGAAAGGATGCTCCATCTCTATCCACAAAGGATATCTATAAGGCACCCAACTGCTCTGTCGCCTCACCTAGCAGCTGTATACCAGATCTCTTAGTAAGAGCATCTGAAACAACGTTCCCCTTCCCAAGAGTATTAAATAGCTCGATGTTATAGTACTAGAGGAACTCAAGCCATTTCCACTGTCTTTGGTTCATGTCCTTTTGAGAGAAGATATACCTGAGACTCTTGTGATCAGAGTACATGGTAAAACGTTCACCCATCAGATATTGCCACCGCATATTCAAGGAGAATAAAACTACTGCTAACTCCAAGTCATGGGTAGCGTAGTTCTGCTCATGCTATCTCAACTGCCGAGAACCATAAGTGATCACAGTTCGCTCCAACATCAGGACACACCCAAGTATGGTCCCTGATGCGTCGCTGTACACTACGTACCCTACACCCTCCTATGAAATCCTCAAGATGGGGGCACTAGTCAACCCCTGACTTAGCTCTTGGAAGCTATGCTGCCATCTCTGTGACCACACGAAGGGTTTCCCCTTCTTCGTCAAGGCCGATAGTGGTGCTTTAGCTCTGGAGAAGTCTGGAACGAATCTCCGGTAGTATCTAGCCAAGCCCCGGAAACATTGTACCTCCGTTACAATCCAGGGTGGCTCACAAGAATGTATCGCCTCAATCTATGCTAGATCTACTTCAAATACTACCTCCGAGATGACGTTTCCCAAGAAGTGGACCTCCCGACTCTGAAAATGGTACATCGAGAGCTTACCATAATGCTGATTCTCTTGGAGTGTATCCAGTACTACATTCAAATGGTAGGCATGCTCTTCCTCTGTAGTCAAGTAGATCATAATGTCTTCAATGAAGACTACAACAAAGAGATTGATGTATGGATAAAGGATCTTGTTCATGAGATACATGAACAGTGCATGAGCATTGGTTATGCCGAAGGGCATAACCAAGAACTCATAGTGGTCATACGAACATCTGGAGGATGTCTTCTGCACATCTTCATTTCGAACACTGAGTTGGTGATAACATGATCGGAGGTCTATCTTCGAGAACAATCATGCTCCCTTGATCTGATCAAAGAGGTCTTCAATCCTCAGGAGTGGGTACTTGTTCTTCACAGTCACCTGGATCAGGCGATGGTAGTCAACACAAAGACGCGTGATGCCATCCACCTTCTTGGAAAATAGAATCGGGGCAGCCTAGGGAGAAACACTGGGCCAGATGAATCCCTTCCCCTCCAAGTCCTCAATTTGTACCCTCAGCTCATGAAGCTTAGCGGGATCCATCCGATATGATGTAGTAGATATCGGTCTCGTCCTGTGGTATAGGTCAATGTAGAAGTCCACCTCTCTCTGAGTAGGTAGTCTTGGGACATCGTCATGGAAAATATCTGCGTACTGGGACACCACTACAGGATAAGTCGGACTCTCCACATCAATTTCTCCAAGGGTAAGGAAAGCCAACTGGTAATTGATCGGATTCACCCTCCTCCGAGTAAGTCTTTCCTGTGCTGCAAAGGCTCCCTTCTCACCGGTGAAGGTGAACCTGGTCCCATCTGTGAGAACACAATGCACTTTGTTCCTAATACAATCAATCTGAGAATGGAATGTAGATAACCAGTCCATAAAAATGATGATGTCATAAGGCCTTGACGCCACCACGAGGAGATCCCAGCCGAAGCTCATGCCTCCAAGAGTATGCTCACACTGCCGACACCCATGTGTAATCATCGAGTCTACTCTAGTAGAAGTCTCTAACCGTAAGGATCAAGCCAACAGCTCTATCGGACGCTCCGAGATCCGAACGAGGGCAATGGCTATGAAAGAATTACTGGCACCTGTGTCTATAAAAACTACAGCTAAGGTGGAGTAGACACAGTTCGTATCTCAAATCATCTTCGGAGCTCCGTGGTCGTATTCCTCACCAGCCAGAAGCTAAGCTCTCCCCTATCCACCTGCTCCCTATAGTCAGGGTGGACCTCCTGGTGGTGGTCGTGGAAACACCATGAAATCTCGTCCACTGCTAGCTTCTCCACTAGCTCCTCTACTACGTCTGCCTGCACCCTCCGGACCACCTCGATTGAACCTCTGCATCTACATGGGAGGTCCCTCAACTGTCTGCTAATCATCTGAATGGCGAGTCAGACAGTCATGAACCATGTGACTCGGCCCACCACATGAGTAGCACTGTATGCTCTTGGCATATAAGTCACTGCCCCGGGTGCCCCGCACAATCGATCCTGAGTCCTACGGTTGCCCACACATGGGTCTATTCCTCTTGGACCATTGCATCATCTGTCTAATGCCAGATGCAGAAGACACCACTGCATATCGACTTGTAGTGGGTCTCCCTGATGGGGAATGCTCAGCAAGAAAACTCTCCACTAGGAGGGCTCTCTCTAACACCCCTCCATCGTCAAGATGCAAAGGGAGATTATAGATGCTCCAATATCTCACTTGATCCCCTACTCGAAGATTAGGGCCCTAAAGAATGGGTACCGTACCATATCTGTGGAGTAGCGTGAGAGGTCGGTGAGCCTCACTGAGTAATGTGCTACTGTCATGCTACCCTGATGTAGCTGAAGTAGCTCCTGTATCTATACATCTCATAGGGTTAAGGTAACAAACTCCATCGGAAATAGGCTCTCAAAGTCTCTCCAGAGTAGTGTCACCACATCGTGGACCTGGAGCTTCAGGATCCACCATCTACCATTTTCTTCCATAAAGAGTCTCTCAACAAGGATTACGATGAGCTCTGATGGTGTCCCTACCAGCCTGAAGACTCTCACCACAGCCTCTATCCGATCCTCAGCCATCTGTGGGACTGTCTCTCCTAGGAACCTGGGTGGCCTCTGGCGCTGGAAATCATGAAATGCGCTCAAGCGGTGTGCATCTTCTACTGCTAGGAATGGTGTAATCGGTGGCCCAACGGGGAGTGGTACCACTGGTAACTCTACTGGAAAGGGTCCCTACACCAAGGCCTTGTCACTCGGTGGGTTGTTAGTATGCACAACTCTCGGGGCTCTAACTGGTCATCCGTGGGGAGGCATCCTGAAAGAAATATATGCGAAACGGTCAAAATACTATACCTGGTGAGCTGACCTGGTTGAACTGACTTAAGAAAACCTTTAAAGACCCACACACAATCAGTGTTTTCGTGTACTATGTCGGAAATTAGTAGTCACGGTCCATGTGTATGGATAAGTCTTCCGTCCACACCAACACTAGAATCCCTAAACTAAAAACCACACATAGTACCCTTAACGCTATTGATCTACAGAAAAGAATGATCAAAGTCCTAAGTTCTACGGCAGAACCGACTCATTTGATACCAATTTTTCACGACCCGTCCTCGGGGCCTCTGATGTGACTACCCCAATCCAGCCTTCCATAGGCTAGGCGATAGCGACTAGCACCAAAGGCATAAATCCCTAAGCTGGGAAGACATTTCCCTTATAAAAAGAAAACACACACAATCAGAGTACACAACCGGAAGAAAAACAATAAGCAATAATGTATACAAAAGAAGTGCTGGAAAGTAAAAGGGGTCGGAAATACAAGGCCAACAGTAAATTATAGGTACAACAGAAACTAGTAAAACTAAAATCAATTAAAGTAGCTACTGGGTCATCCTCCGGGGTTCCTACCTGAAGGGTAGGTACAGATGGCCTCCTCATCACTCCACGCCCGACCGTCTGCTCTGTGCACCGTCACTCCGAGTGGTCCACCTCCGAGTCCCGTCGAGTCATGCTACTCTCTGCCTTAGTCAACGATTTCCATCATCTGCAACCAACATAACGAGATTCGGGCATAGCCCGTGCAGGGGTGAGTATAAGGATACTCAGCAGGGACCCCAAGACCCTCAAGTTCTCACAATATCCAACAAGGATAACCACAAGTAAAGAAAAAATGGATAATCCTTACCTAGGTATATGCCCATACATATAGATATGTTATCTAGTAACCCATCTCAATCATGAGGTAAACACAAATGTCACTGACTCAGCTCAAAATGAGGATTTTATTTCTAGGGGTGGTAACATGTAACACTCCTAGTGAAACTGTCGAATCCTCATCTTGTAGTGTACTCTTCCTCTAAAAAGTACTGTGGGTCTGCCGTGTCACAAAAAGGCACTTCCCACAATCCTGGACTGTTGTGGTACTCTTCCTGTCAAGTACCGTGGGTCTGCTGTGTCACACATAGGCACTCCCCACTGTGGGTCTGCCACGTCACACATAGGTGCTCCCCCTCATAGCCAGCTGAGGTACCTCTCCTATCGAGTATCGTGGGTCTGCTGTGTCTCACAAAGGTTCTCCCCACTGTGGGTCTTCCATGTCACATAGAGGTGCTTCCCACAAGGCTAGTCGAAACACTCCAAGTCGAATGGTTAGCAGTTGTCAGGTCTCATCCAGCTACTAGGTCTCCATACTCCGCACGCTCATCTTTAGGAGGATCCACTGCACGAGCTACTGGTAGATATTTCAACAATCAATAAGTATCAAGTAGAATTATCTCAATGATCTGCCTCATCGTAGAGGTCTCAACGCAACAGATGACATGTCAATCAGACGCTCGGTCTATGAGTTATTGGCATTTCCATTCGAGGGGACCAGTTGGTTTTTAGGATCAAACCAACCCAAAAGTAACCAAAAAGTGACCAAACCTCAAGTGGGGTATGCCAAAATAATTTTCTCTCTCTAATAATTCCATCTCCTCAGGCGGTGCTTCAATTGGACTACCATAGCCCAAGATATGGGCAAAAAGGTGAAAATAGGCCAGAGCGGGTCCGGGTCCGGTCCGGTGTCCGACCCGGTCCGCAGGTCCGACCTAATCTGAGGGAGACCCGACCCAAGTGGTTTGGCCCGTAGGGGCGGCCCGGCCTGGGGGGGTGGCCTGGCCCGACGGCCCGTGTGGCCTGGCTGGCTGGTGGCCCTCGTGGCCTAGCGGGCTAGCGGCCCGCGTGGCCGGCTGGCTGGCACCCCACTAGCTGGCGGCCTAGCGTGGCCGGTGGGCTGGCCTACGTGGTCGGTGGGCTGGCCCGCATTACCTGGCTGTCCACGCATGGGGGGGGGGGGGGGGGGTTACACCCCTTGTCTTCCGCAACGGTCGGCGCATGGCGCTGGCCCGGACAACGTGGGACCCTTTGTGTACCGCCTATATCGCCCAAGGGTGGTTGGCCTAGCCGGCCTCCCTCCTCTATCCGCAATGGCCTTTGGCTGTGGTTCTTCTTTGGAGAAGCGCGACGGCGCCACACCCAGCCCGTCCGACCGCCACGACCATCGTGGACGTGAGTCCTTCGTCTGGCGCGGTGCGAGGGCACCGTGCCCCTTCGACACAACTACGGCCCACCTGGACATGGCACGGTTCTCTCCGCGGCGTGCCAAAGTCACGCCCCTCCGGTGAACCAGCGGCCTTCGCACCACCAGTTTCCTTCGTGGCTGGCCCGGCGCTGGCCGGTTTCCTTTCTGGCTGGCCCGAAGCTGACCGTCGTTGCTCCGCCTCCATCATCAACAAACGAGAACAACAAGGGGGAGGTTCGGGCCATGTTTATGCGGTCCGAGCCCTGCTCGTTATGGTGATACCAATAGGATATTTTCAAACCATAAATTGAATGATGAATAATGGGAATAAATTCTACTCAAATCCCCTACCTCGTTGGTTGATGACCATTGACGAAGTCACATATGCCGATTCATCAATGTCAGAAAAAGAAGAGGATATCTGTCATTGGAGGATGAGCGAACAGTGGTGACGAATTTGAAGACATCATTCTTCGTTGTCGACTCCTTCTTTCTTGGCACGATTGAAGACCGAAGAAAGGTGTTCATCATTATTAGTTGGTGGAAGAGGTGTTCTTCGCATTCTTCATTGAGAGATAATTCTACATGTTCTCTCTCAAAGCTCCATCAAAAGAAAGTTCCAACCAAAATAATGGGTTAAGATAACCCATTATTTAATTGTAGGACAAAAGAATTCAAAAGATTTCAATTTAATTAAGTGGTTAAATTAAATTAATTAATTTTGATGTTTGTCAGATTTAATTGGTTGGGAAAGGTGGAGAGTTTTCACCCCACATAAATGGGGGGTTAATGGGGTTTAAAACCTGTGTGGGCCCCACCAAGGATATCCTCCCAAGGGAGGTTATGTGCAGGTGGGCCCCACCACCATAACCTCCCATGGGTGGTTCGGGTGCGGTGGCCCCCACCTCCAACCTCCCCTTGGAGATTTTAACCTCCAAAATAAAAATAAGCTACACTTATTTTTTTAACTTTATTCTTAAAAACTCCAAAAAACTAACTTCCATTCTCGACCAACTGTCGTCGAGGTGAAAGTCTTCTTAAGCGAATACTGATGCTATAAGTTCATCGGTGCCCTCCGATTTCAATTCTGATCACCGGTTCAATAGATATGAAATACCGCTCGTATGTTTACTAAACGTACCTGAACAAAACTTCAGAAATTGATTCCGGGCATAAAACAATTAATTAGTGGGGAAAGGTGGAGAGTTTTCATCCCACATAAATGGGGGGTTAAAGGGTTTAAAACCTGTGTGGGCCCCACCAAGGATATCCTCCCAAGGGAGGTTATGTGTGGGTGGGCCCCACCACCATAACATCCCATGGGAGGTTAGGGTGTGGTGGCCCCCACCTCTAACCTCCCCTTGGAGATTCTAACTGCCAAAATAAAAATAAGCTACACTTATTTTTATTTAACTTTATTCTTAAAAACTCCAAAAAAACTAAATTCCATTCTTAACCAACTACCATCGTGGTGGAAGTCTTCTTAAGTGAATACCAACGCTGCAAGTTCATCGGTGCCCTCAGATTTCAATTCTGATCACTGGTTTCAAAGATATAAAATCTCTCTTGTACGTTTACTGAACATACCCGAACAAAACATCAAAAATTGATTCCGGGCACAAAACAATTAATTAGTGGGGAAAGGTGGAGAGTTTTCATCCCACATAAATGAGGCGTTAAAGGTGTTTAAAACCTATGTGGGCCCCACCAAAGATATCCTCCCAAGGGAGGTTATGTGCTGGTGGGCCCCACCACCATAACCTCCCATGGGAGGTTCGGGTGTGGTGGACCCCACCTCCAACCTCCCCTTGGAGCTTTTAACCGAGAAAATAAAAATTATCTACACTTATTTTTATTTATGTTTACTCTTAAAAAATCAAAAAAACATACTTCCATTCTTGACCAACTGTCGTCAAGGTGGAAGTCTTCTTATGTGAATACCGGCCCTGCGAGTTAATCGGTGCATTCAGAATTCAATTCTGAGCACCGGTTCAAAAGATATAAAATCCCCCTCATACATTTACTGAACATACCTGAACAAAACATCAGAAAATGATTCTGGGCACACTGGGCCTCGGGATCAAGCACTGTAAATTTTAACGAACTCGTAAAATTCCCATGAGTTTAGGAAAAAAAATTCCATGGTATTTCTAGGTCTTTACAAATACCATAGTGATGCTTTCTCATTTCCATTCTGGTATGGGTAATGGTTGTAACATCCCCTTAGAATTATGTCTCTATCCTTAATTTTCTGACAAACCAAGCATTGAGAGACATATTTTTCCACATCATTGTTCATTCCATCCAATCCGAAATACACATTCAGGTCCCTTTACATCAATTTTCATCCAGGTTGAATAGAGAATGAAGAACTATAAGCCTCATCCATTATCTCCTTCTATAAATATGGTATGGGAGTAATAAAAATTTGATTCAAATCCATATTATTCTATTATAATAATGGGTGAATTTAGGATCATCTCTCAACTTCTATTGTAGATCTCTAACCCCTTTTGCACCTCCTTAATCATCACTTGTATTGATGGTTGATCTTTCATTTGAGAATGATAATATTTTCCCCCTACCATTAAAATATTATCATCCATCCTTTTCAAGTCCATAAATATTGGATGTTTTTTGTTCTTCATCATCAATATGTTAGCATTTTATTATAGACTCAATGCATCTTCCACCTTGTTTTATTTTCCAATGATGCATTTTATTGAGAAGTCTACATCTTTAATCAAATTCAACCATATTATTCAGATCATATTCATCTCCTTTTATGTAAAAATATACTTTAATATTTTATGATTAGTATAAATATAACACCATTCACCATAAAGATAATACCTCCATATTTTTAATGAAAAGATTACCAAAGCTAACTCCAAATCATGATTTGGGTAATTTTGATCATGGATTTTTAGATGCTGTGAAGAATAAGCTATCACAATATAAATTTCATGAGAATACATCACATAACCCTCTTTCATGTAGCACTATAGATCACAAACCTTTCTCCACTAAAAGGTAGTATGAACACATGTTCACTACATAACCTTATTTTTAGGTATTTATAATTCTCTTAACATTCCTTTATCCATATGAGCATAAATCCATTTCATGTCAACATAGTGAGTGTATTAGATAATCATGAAATATTATTCAAAAAATACCAATAACATCCTTCTAAACCAAGAAATAATCGGATCTCAGTTACTTTTTTTGGTCTCAGACAAATTTCCACAACGTCTCTTTTTTTGGATCCACATATATCCCCTATTTTGATATTATGATACCTAAAAATAAATATTTCTAAATCCAAATTTCACACTTGATAAATTTTGAATAAAGATTATACATTCTCAGGGTCTTCAGAAAAATTCTCATGTTGTCCACATGTTCTTCATTTCTCTTTTAATATATAAGAATATTTTCAATAATGACTACCAAGAACTAATCAGGAGAGTCTCTGAAGACTCTATATATTAGATACATGTAGATATTAGGGGCATCAGTAAGACCAAGATAGATCTGTGTAAACTCATAGTGTGTATACCTTGTATGGATTGTCATCATTGTTATATCTTCCTTATTACCCCTAATTGATGAAATCCTAAATGAAGATCAATCTTAGAAATGTATTGATCTGCATGTAGTTGGTCGAATAAGTCATAAATATGGGGAATATGCTATTTTTTTCTTTATAGTTAACATGTTAATTTCTTGATAATTAATGCGGGGTATCATTGAACCATCATTATTCTTAATGAACAGAACATGTGCTTCCTAAGGTGACACACTAGGGAATATGAATCCCTTATCAAGATTATACTAGAGTTTCTTATTCAATTCCTACAACTCAATTCGGTAAATTCTATAATGTGTATTTTAAATATTCCTTTAACTTGGTATGAGTTCTATTAAAAACTCAACTTCACTAATTAGTATAAGACATAGAAATTCTTTGGGAAATACATCACAAAACTATCATATACATGGGTTTATAATTAAATCAAGAGTTTATCCCCAACCATTTGATATAAATAACATTCATTTATAGGAATAAATCCCCATAATATGGAATAAATTTCTACTATAAGGTTATATTCATTCATGAATCGATAGATGATCATTGATAGATCTAAAATATGAAATGTGACTTCACTTCCTTATCAATTGGTATGAGATCCATATAGAGAAGTCCAATCTAGGCTAATAATTACAACAAATTACACTCTATAAAGGATCACAAAATTTATAGGAAACACTTTGTCAAAATAATTAATCTGAGAAGAATTATAAACATTTAATGAAACTGTTGTGCCATTAGGTGTTGTATCATCTAACAAAATATATAAATATTCAGTCAGTTTTGTGATACATATAGACAATTCTTTAGAAATAAATGATTGGATGGATCCAGAATCAAATAAAACGTTTTCTACTTTAGATTTGACGGTTAGAGTACCTTTAAACACGTCATTATCATAGACCACATCGTCGACAGTGATCACATGTGACTTGCCTTTATCATTGGCCTTATGAGTTTTTTGTCATCGATCCAAATCAATATGACTTATATTAGTACATTGATGGGAATAAGTTTCCATTTCATTGCACAAAAAAAGATGTAGATGAGGTGAATTTTGTTTAGCCTTTCACTATTCACATTAATAGACATATTTTTTCCATTACTTCAGAATTAAACATCCCAAAGACCTTATTTTCCACACATTAATAACTTACTATTTCATTTAATATATTTAATATTTTTTTCATTCCACGCTTCGTGAATAATGAAAAACACATATTATTTTCAATGTGGTCTTTATATTTTCCCTTGAGTTCCATTTTTCTATTTATATCAATCCCATATGAATGATAGGTTACTCCAACATCAATCTAAACATTGAGAGCACATAGAATGATTTCTTCATAGACATTGAATTCCCTTATGGGAAATTCCCTTTGGAGACATAGTTTTAAGCCACTAAATAATCAATGCATATTACTCTTAGGTTGGATAATAATTTCAGAAGCATACATTGCATGTCTGGTAAAATTTTCTCCATAGGTACCAACAAGTTAATTTCCCTTTTTCTAATGATCAAGGAACTACTTCTCTCTATATTCATTTTAAGCATACGAGGAACATACTTATTAAAATATAAGTTATTAAACTCATCCAATTAAATGTTGAGTCAATAAGGTTTTCCTTATGACTTTTCCATTCCTTCTTGTTTTGAAAATCACAAACACCTTATCTTTAAGGAAAAATGATTTCTTAAGGAAAATCGCTTTTATAAGGAAAAATGATTTGTTAAGGAAAATCGCTTTTATAAGGAAAATTGCTTTCTTATGGAAAATCTCTTTTATAAGAAAAGTTATCCTTATCATATTTTCATTCATATTTTTCTTAAGTATAAGTTTCGGATTCACTTTCTTGGAGTCATTAAAACTCTGATATAAAAGCATTCTGTTTTTGGATTCGGTTCTGGACAAGAACTATAAGGAAGTTTCATTCCGAATTCTGGATATGAACTCTGACTAAGTTCTATTCCAGATTCAGGATACGAATTCTGAAGAAGAATTCTCATTACGAATTCTAATGAGGAAATCCCATTCCGAATTCTCATTACGAATTCTGAAGAAGAATTCTCATTACGAATTCTAATGAAGAAATCCCATTCCGAATTCTCATTACGAATTCTGAAGAAGAATTCTCATTACGAATTCTGAAGAAGAATTCTCATTATGAATTCCAATGAAGAATTCTCATTACGAATTCCAATGAAGAATTCTCATTACGAATTCTAATGAAGAAATCTCATTCCGAATTCTCATTGCGAATTCTGATGACGAATTCTCATTACGATTTCTGATGACGAATTCCTATTCCGAATTCCTACTCCGAATTCTCATTCCGAATTCTCCTATTAAACAGAATCTGATTATCATTGTTTTATACACTCTGAATTTACTCACTCCGAATCTTCACTCTGAAGTTTCTATTCCGAACCTTTTTGTTAGAGTTTAAAACGATGTCGTACATTCTGTTACACTAACTTTGTTATAAAATGATGTCGTCCATTTTGTTATAAACTAACCGTTGTCTAAGTGACACATGTACAGGTCCCTCCGAACTTTAAGGAAAATATGACCGTTGGAGAAGGAGCCGACCTTTCCTATAAATAGGAGCTCATTTGAAAGAGCTCGGTGCTGTTGGAAAAACAACTGAGTTTTGTGCCTACATGCTGTTGAAGTGATTTCTAGAGAGAGAATCTCTTATTAACTCTCAAAGCTTCGTGCGACTCCGAATGTTGGTGATTACATTCGAGGGCTTCCGGTGATAGGAAGACAGAGGTGCCGACTACCTTAAAGATCGAGGGATTTCTTGCTGAGAAAGACAGAGGTGCCGACTACCTTAAAGATCGAGGGCTTTCTTGCTGAGAAAGACAGAGGTTGCCAACTACCTTGAAGTTGAGGGCTTGCGGGGATAGCAAGACAGAGACACCGATCTTCGTATCGAGGGCTTACCCTGGTGTGGGTAAGACATACTTGCTTGAAAGTATAAATCAAGGGACCTTTATCCAATGTTGTTGGATACCCTTCTCTTTGGGTTAAAAGACTATTATCTTGTTACTAGTAGTTTTACTACTTGTCTTTATTCCGCTGAAATTTGTATCTTAAGGAAAGTATAACTTTCTTATACCTCCTTAGTTACTCTGATTAGTTTAGATTCTATACGCTTTAAGGTAGAATCTTATATTGAAACTTTTGTTAAGTTTCAATCTCCGGAATCATATTTCCGGAACCTACTTTTGGAATCCCTTTCCAAGTTCAGTTCGGTGTTAGAGGTGTTGTGAATTTACATAGTTTAACTTTGTTAAACTTAGCTCTTTCCTTTTCTTAAGGAAACTCTAGTTATTCATAACTAACTTTAAAGGTTCCAAAGGAATTTTTAAAGTATACAATTCACCCCCCCTCTTGTATATTGAGCATCTCATATTATATTTCGATCCTACAATTGGTATCAGAGGTTGGAAACCT
Organism: Viscum album; assembly: GCA_963277665.1. Classification (NCBI taxonomy): domain Eukaryota; kingdom Viridiplantae; phylum Streptophyta; class Magnoliopsida; order Santalales; family Viscaceae; genus Viscum; species Viscum album. Next base: position 434,534,080 of record OY728127.1, on the reverse strand, counting down.
CTTACTCTATACCATTCTTACATTTGGTATCAGAGCCAAGGTTACTGAAATACTTGTACTTACATACAAGTTTTTCTTGCTCACTTTTCTATTCCGAACATTGTCATTCCGGATTATCCATTCCGAACTTTTCCCATTCCGAACTTTGTGATTTCGATTCTAAGCTACTAACAAGTTTGTGTGCAAAGTTTTTTTTAGTATGGTAGGAATTAATGTTGGTTCAATTGACAATCTGAATCCTACAAGGCCACCAATATTCGATGGTAATGATTATGAGTACTGGAGAGATCGTATGAAGACTTTTGTTATCAATACTGGAGTAGACAACTTTGTCATGCTTACTGGTGATTATAAAATTCCTAACAAGGAAGTCAGAACCTTTACTAACCAGGAAAAGCAAAAATATCAACTCAACTATAAGGTACGCAATTCTTTATTATGTTCAATGACTAGAAATATATATAGCCAAATTTCTTCTTGTGAAGCAGCTAATTGTATATGGAAGAAGTTAGAGGTTACACACTTTGGGACTTCAAAAGTGATTGAGACTAGGAGAGCTATGCTTAGAGATGAATATCATGGCTTCAATTTTTTTTATGGAGAACCTATCTGTAAAGATCACCAAAGATTCATGACAATTGTCAACAGTCTACAATCTATGGGAGAGAAAGGTTTAGATGATGAAGCTCTTGTGGACAAGATAATTGATATTATGCCCAATGAGTGGGAATCCAAGAGAACAGCTATAGATGAGAACATGAAGGTTACTCAAATTACTCTTGATGAATTATTTGGAACTCTTCTACAACATGAGACCAGAATGAAGAGAGATGCTGACAACATCAAGAAGAAGAATGGAAATGGTACTGTTGCTTTTACTACAACTTCGAATCAGATGAAAGCTAAGACTCCTGAGAGAGTAACCAGATCCAAGTCTAAGAAAGTTATTTTCCAATCCGAATCCAATGAAAGTGAAGTTTCAGAAAATGAATTAGCAAATCTTGCTCGAAGGATGAACAAGATAGCTGGACAGAGAAACTTTCAATCCAAGTATAAGAAGAAGGACATGAAAGATAGGAAAGATGGAGAAGTTACATGTTATGAATGTAAAAGAGCTGGACATATTAGACCAGATTGTCCTATGCTCAAAAAGATAGAAAGAAAGGAAAGGCATTCAGACAGAAACAGGAAGAAGTATTATAAAGCTAAAGCTAAGAAAGTTTTGAAAGCTAATGTCACCTGGAGTGCCAGTGGTGGTGACTCTTCAGATGAATCTTCTGAATATGAATCTTCAGGACAGAAGAATCTTGGTCTTATAGCCAGATTACCTATTGATAATCAATGTCTTATGGCTAAGGTACGAAATGATGAATCATTGACCAATGTTTCTTTAAATTCTAATGATAGTAAGTATTATAACTCTTCTGATGAAGAATCATCTTCTGATGAGGAAAATACTTTACCTACTTTTGAAGAAGTCTCTAGATTTGCTGAACTTCTTGAGATTGAGAATTCCAAACTCAACAAGAAACTTGATAAAGCAAATTCTAGGAATTCTATTCTTACTAAAGAGATATCAGATCTTTCTAAAGATCTTGATAAGAAAAATGCTGATTTTGAAAGTATTTCAAAAAATCTTGAGGAAGTAAGTTCTGAGAAGAATAAACTTTCTAAAGAGTTAGAAAAAGTAATTTCTAATAAAAATGTTTTCGAGCCTAACTCTAGTTCCAAAACTAATGATTTTGAGGATAAAAACTTGGTTGTAAAACTCAAGTCCGAAATTTTTTCCTTAAAGAAGTGTTTATCAAACTTTACCCATGGTAAGGAAAATTTTGATAAGATGTATTCTCAAATACGACCTTTAAGAAATAAATCCGGATTTGGTTATACCCATGCAAAACCAGTTTTTAGTAACAATTATTTTGTTCCTCAAAGTGCCCCATTTTGCACTAAATGTAAATGTGGTGGTCACTGGGCAAAAAATTGTTCCTTAAACAAAACCCAATCCTTAGGTTTTCATAAATCTTACTTTTCTAAGAAAATGTGGATACCTAAAATTTTATTGTCTGGAAATCTCGGATCCAAACAAGTTTGGATTCCGAAAATCTAACTTTGTTCTTAATTTCAGGAAAATAAAGAAAGTTCCAGCAACAATATTTGGTACATGGATAGTGGATGTTCCCGACACATGACTGGTAACAAAATCTTTTTTGAAAAGATTATCAAAACGAAAGGAGGAAAGGTAACTTTCGGAGACAATGCTAAGGGAGAGATTTTTGGTATTGGTAATATAGTTCTTTTGGGTAAAACTTTGATTTCAAATGTTCTTTTTGTTAAAGGTCTTAAGAACAACCTCATTAGCATAAGTCAGTTATGTGATGAAGGTTACCTTGTGAATTTTAGGAATGATAAATGCTTAGTTCACAATTCCAAGGAAGAATTTATTCTCTCAGCCAACAGGCAAGAGAATGTTTACACCTTAAACTTAGAAGACCTAAGAAGCCACGATTTACCTTGCCTAAGTGCAACGGAAGATCATTCTTGGTTATGGCATAGAAGATTAGGACACTGTAATCTTAGGAACCTATGTAAACTCTCTAAGAAGAAACTTGTTAAGGATCTACCGGAGCTTAGATTTGATTCTTCTAAAGTTTGTGATCCTTGTCAATATGGCAAGAAACATAAATCTAGTTTTAAGTCAATCGGTGAAGTCTCAACAACCCATGCATTACAGTTAGTGCACATGGATCTTTTTGGTCCAACACAAACTGGAAGCATTGGAGGCAAATACTATGTGTTTGTTCTAGTTGATGATTACACTAGATTTACTTGGGTCTATTTTCTAGCAAGGAAATCTGAAGCTTTTTCTTATTTCAAAAGTTTTAGAGATCAAGTTAAAAATGAGAAAAACCTTCCATTGAAAACTATTCATAGTGATCATGGAGGAGAATTTCAAAATTATGATTTTGAAACTTTTTGTAGTAAGAAAGGTATTACTCACAATTTTTCAGCACCTAGAACTCCTCAACAGAATGGTGTAGTTGAAAGAAGAAATAGAATTCTTCAAGAGATAACTAGAACCATGTTGAGTGAATATTCTATTGCTAGACATTTCTGGGCTGAAGCTGTAAGTACTGCTTGTTATACTATAAATCGAGTTTTGATTAGACCTTTTCTTAATAAAACTCCTTATGAGTTATGGAATGGTAGAAAACCAAGACTTTCCTACTTCAAGGTTTTTGGTTGCAAAGTATTCATTTTGAATACTAAAGATAACTTACATAAATTCGCACCAAAGTCTGATGAAGGGATTTTCTTAGGTTATTCCACAACCTCTAAGGCTTATAGAGTTTTTAATAAAAACACTTGTACTGTTGAGGAAATAGTACATGTAAAATTTGATGAGTCTGACCCTTTTGTTTTTAAAACCACCCAACCTACACCCTCAGATGTGTTTTCAAAAAATGATTATCAACCTTTGATAGAAGAACCTTCTGATAAGGAAATTGTTCTATAAGATACTTCTGAAACATTTACCCCAGAAGACTTTCTATCCTATGTTGATGAACAGGTTTTACAAAACCCAAATCAGGTGTATCTTAAGAATCATCCCAGTGATAGTATCATTGGTGATGTAAATCAACCTGTAAGGACTAGAAGTTCCTTAAGAAATGAAGTAGAACATCTAGCATTTCTTTCCCATTTAGAGCCTAAAAGCACTGATGAAGCATTAGGTGATGATGATTGGATCAAAGCAATGCAAGATGAACTAAATGAATTCGAAAGGAATAAAGTCTGGACCTTGGTTGAAAGACCTAAGGAAACTTCTGTTATTGGAGTAAAATGGGTTTTCAGAAATAAATGTGATGAAAATGGAGTCATTGTTAGAAATAAAGCTAGACTTGTTGCTAAAGGCTATAATCAGCAAGAAGGAATAGACTATGAAGAAACTTATGCTCCAGTAGCTAGACTTGAATCTATCCGCATTCTACTTGCCTTTGCAGCATTCTTTAATTTCAAACTTTTCCAAATGGATGTGAAATGTGCTTTTCTTAACGGTTATGTTCAAGAGGAAGTTTTTGTTGAACAACCTCCTGGATTTGAAGATACAAAACATCCTGATCATGTTTTTAGACTTACCAAAGCTTTGTATGGCCTTAAACAAGCCCCACGAGCATGGTATGATAGACTTACTGGATTTTTGCTTCAAAATAACTATGTTAAGGGAAATACAGATCCAACCCTTTTTATAAAGAAAGATAAGAAAAATGTTTTGATTGTTCAAATTTATGTTGATGACATTATATTTGGTTCAACTCAGCAATCTTTGACTGACTCTTTTGCTAGTCTAATGAAATCTGAGTTTGAAATGAGTATGATGGGTGAGTTAACATTTTTTCTTGGTTTTCAAATTTCTCAAAAACCATAAGGAACCTACATATCTCAACATAAGTATATTAAATATCTTCTTAAAAAGTATGGTTATGACAACACTAAGAGTATAAGTACTCCTATTGGTACCTCAAACTCTTTAGATCTTGATGAAGTTGGGAAACCAGTAGATCAAACATCTTTTAGAGGTATGATTGGAAGTCTACTTTACTTAACAGCTAGTCGACCAGACTTAATGTTTTCAGTATGCTTATGTGAAAGATATCAATCCAATCCTAAGGAATCTCACTTAAAGGAAGTAAAAAGAATTTTTCGCTACCTTAAGGGAACCATGGATATAGGATTATTTTATACTTCTGGAAATGATTTTTTTCTAAGAAGCTTTTCTGATGCTGACTTTGGTGGATGTAGAATGGATAGGAAAAGTACATCCGGAACTTGTCATTTCTTAGGAGATTCATTAGTTTCTTGGTCATGCAAGAAGCAACATTCTTTTGCACTCTCCACTGCTGAAGCTGAATATGTAGCAGCTGGATGTTGTTGTGCACAAGTGTTGTGGATGCAACACACACTCACAGACTATGGCTTGAGTTTTACTAAAACTCAAATTTTGTGTGATAACACAAGTTCCATTGCCCTAAGTAAAAACCCTGCACATCACTCCCATGCAAAACACATAGATATTAGGCATCACTTTCTTAGGGATCACACACTCAAAGGAGATATTATTCTTCAATTTATCGGAACGCAAGATCAACTTGCTGATATTTTCACAAAATCCTTTCCTTCTGATAGATTAGAATATATTAAAAAAAAGTTAGGAATTATAACCGTAAGGTAATCTTCCTTAATTAACTTTCTGTTGAAAAAATCTCCTTACAGTAATAAACTCCTTTTCATAGGGGGAGTACATTTGATTGTTTGTTTAACAAAGTTTTTCAAAAAAAAAATTTCAAACTTTTCGGAACGAAGATTTCCGGAATGAAAACTTCCGGAATGAAACTTTTCCAGAATGGATATTTTCATACAGAATACTTCTGGAATGAAAGTATTCGTATTGAAAATTTCCGGAATGGACAACTTTCGTACTGGTATTTTCATAATGGAACTTTCGTACTGAATCTTCCATATCAAGTTTTCGTATTGATTTTTCGTATTTACTTTTTCGTATTGAGTTTTTCGTATTAAGTTTTTCGTATTGAGTTTTTCGTAGTCGTCTTTATATTACCCATTACGAATAACTTTCCTAAGCTAATCCGAAAGGTATGATTTCCTTACTGAAGTTTTCGTAATCATATTTTACTTGCTGGCAATTTCTTATAGTTTGTTTTTGGTTTTTGGATTTCTTAATTCTTTACTTTAATAAAACCTCAAAAAGATCGGATTCAAGCTTTAAACCGTTAGATCTGATCTCAGATCGTTCTAAACCGTTAGATCAACCGAGGAAGTTGAACCGTCATCCCATTGCCTATATAAAGGGGACCCTATTTTCTCGTCCCACATCGATTTCAAGCTTTTGCGTGCTGAAGCTCTGACTCTCTGATTTAAGGCCGTTCCGAACCACAGTTTTCTCAGTTCCGAACTTTAGTCTTCTCTGTTCCGGATATCTCAGAGGACTTCTAATCCGAATGTCTGCAGAGTTAGCTTCTCATGAAATGTCTTCAACGAAGCCTATTTCTCAGTGGTTAGTCTACAGAGAGAGGTTAGTTCATCCAAATTTCTTCAGCAACTACGATTCTATTATTTCAAAGAATATCAAGCTGAATGGATGGGAAGGTGTTGAGGTATCAAAAACCGGCAACCAAGATGAAGTCTACTCTGACTTGCTTGTCGAGTTTTATGAGTCGGTTGCTTTCTTCAAGGAAGATAATAGAGAAAAATTTTCTTTCAAATCATATGGCAAGACATATAAGCTTTCTTACACCAAGGCTGCAAGCTTGGTAGGGCTAAGTTATGAAGGGGAAGCTGAGTTTATTTCACATGTATTGCCATACTCTTTGGGTAGTTTCAACAAGGAAAAGGCATTAGAAATTCTCGGATTGGATGATGACAAGGCTCCGAAAATAGCAAGTCTTTCTACAAACATCCGGATTCTGGAGTTATGGGTGCAAGGGCTTATCGTACCGAGAAAAGGAGATAAGGATAGTCTGAAGAAGAGTGAGATATATATCCTAGATTTCCTGATAAATCTAAGAAAGTTCAACTTGATGAAGCATATTCTTCTTAACATTGAAAATTTGAAGAAGGGGAATCTGAGAGCTCAGATCGTGATGTACCCGACAATTTTGTCAAAGCTCATAGTTCGGTGCCTTGAGTCCTTCAAGGTTTCTTGTAGTTCTAAGCCGAAAGTTTGCAAGATCATGCTGCTTAGTGATGCCACTCATAAGAGAATGAATATAGCTTTTAACAAGGAGTCAGGGAAGTTTATTGATCTACCTCCTCAAGCATAAGTGACTCTGAAAGTGGCTGATCCGGAATCATCCAAGCCGGTAAGGAAGAGGAAGCTGAAAGAAGTGGTTGTCGAAACTGAGGAACCCATGTCTAAGGAAGTCCACTCCGCACCTCCTAAGTCTAAGAAGAAGAAAACCTATACTGATGAGGTTGCAGCGAAGTGGAGAGATGACAAAGAGAAGAGGAAGGAAGGAGATCCGCAGTTCGGATTGGATCCTGTAGAGGCTAAAGCTCTGAAAGAAAAGGCCGCTGATCAGCTTGAGAAGCAAGCAAAGGAAAAGAAGCTTAAGAAGAAAATGTTTGAGGCTGAGGTAGCTCAGGCCTTGTTAAAGTTCAACGAAATGGTTTCAGCAACCATTCCCGTTCCGAGATCTTTCTCTCTGGAATCTCTACCTGAGACTCCAGGAAGAAATCTTGTTACTCCGGAAGAGGATGTTGCTACTGAGGAAGTAGAGCAAGTGGAAGAAGTTGAAGAAGCTGCTGAAGGAAGTGGTGAGACAGGAGATGTGCCCAAACAAGTAGATGAATATAAGGGAACTCCTTCGGAACACCTGTCGCTCCGAACATCTGAAGCTCAATCTTCAAAGATTGTTACTCCGACTATGGAAGAAGAGAAAGGCCAAGAAGAAGTTTCTTGTCTGAGAGAAGAAGAACAACTTTCACTTGATGCTGCTCAGAAGGAAAATGTAGAAGTTGCTGATGAGGAAGATTCGGTTGTTCAAGTCTCTGATAGCGAGAAGAAATCTCCGGAACAGGTTTCTATTCCGAAAAAAGATAAGGGGAAAAGAATTCTTGCTGATACCCCGAGTTCAGAAAAGAGTATGAGGAAGGAAGCTGGTAGTTCTTCTAAGAGGAAGTTGGAGCTTATTGAGGAAGAAAATTCTCCTAGCAAGATTTCAGATTCGGAGTCATCATCGTTGGGGCACGATTTTGTTGTTCAGTCCTTGAAGAAGTTGGTGGGAACCATTCCAACCTTCTCCAGTATTGACTCTAGATGCCAGATGCTTCAACATGCGCTGAATCAGAAAACCGACTCCGTATCCATGGTAATGGATAAGTGTGTTGAGATTGAAGCTCAGTTCAAAACTTTCTTCGTTGGTTACGAAGCACATAAAAGATCTTTCAAAGGGTGACAAGCTGGTCGAAGAAGAATGTGGAAGAGATGAGGTTGCTGGATGAGTTTCAGGAAAATGTTAAGGATGCTTTTCAAACCGAGGACAAGAAGTTTAATGAGATGACTGCATCATTCGAAGAGAAATTGACAGAGGAAAAGAACATTCGGATTCAGGAAGTGAGAGATCTGAATGGAAAGCTCAACTCCGTTAATCAGAGTTGGAAATTTGAAAGGGATCATCGGATTGATTTTCTAGAAAGAATGAAAGCTCAGGAAGAGAAGATGAAAACCCAGGAAGAAAAGTTGAAGGCTCAGGAAGAAGTAATTGAAGCTCAGTCAGCAAGAATAGTTGCCTTAGAAAAGCAAGCTGAAGAAGATCATAAGGACCTCAAGAAGATCAAGACGATTCTCAAGGGGCTAATATCGAAGGAGAAAGATCCTAAATGACCAATCCGATCTTTTTGTTGTAATCTGTTTTTGTTGCTGACATTTCAAATATAATGAGAATTGTGTTTGTTGTTTCGTTTGTACTAATTTTTCAGGTACCTTGTTAAGTTTTTCCATTCCCTCCAATTCTTTTTGAAAATCACAAAGGGGGAGAAGGAAAAGATCCTTAAGAAAAAGAGGAAATCTAATAAGTGCTTATCAAAGGGGTAGAAAGGAAAAATACCCAAGGAAAAAGAACTCTAATAAGAGTTTGTTTAAGGGGGAGTTTTTCTTAAAGAAACATTACTCCGGAAATATGAATACGATCCTTAGAGTTTCAAAGCCTAAGGGGGAGTTAGTCGTATTCATCCATATCCTTAAACCGAGGGAGATAAGCTTTAAATGTGTTTCTTTCTTCTTAGAATAGCTTTTTCGTAAGGATGTTTGTGCTTTCCAAAAAGGGGGAGATTGTTGAGTCAATAAGGTTTTCCTTATGAATTTTCCATTCCTTCTTGTTTTGAAAATCACAAACACCTTATCTTTAAGGAAAAATGATTTCTTAAGGAAAATCGCTTTTATAAGGAAAAATGATTTCTTAAGGAAAATCGCTTTTATAAGGAAAATTGCTTTCTTAAGGAAAATCGCTTTTATAAGAAAAATTATCCTTATCATATTTTCATTCATATTTTTCTTAAGTATAAGTTTCGGATTCACTTTCTCGGAGTCATTAAAACTTTGATATAAAAGCATTCTGTTTTTGGATTCGGTTCTGGACAAGAACTATAAGGAAGTTTCATTCCGAATTCCGGATATGAACTCTGACTAAGTTCGATTCCAGATTCAGGATACGAATTCTGAAGAAGAATTCTCATTACGAATTCTAATGAAGAAATCCCATTCCGAATTCTCATTACGAATTCTGAAGAAGAATTCTCATTACGAATTCTAATGAAGAAATCCCATTCCGAATTCTCATTACGAATTCTGAAGAAGAATTCTCATTACGAATTCTGAAGAAGAATTCTCATTACGAATTCCAATGAAGAATTCTCATTACGAATTCCAATGAAGAATTCTCATTACGAATTCTAATGAAGAAATCTCATTCCGAATTCTCATTGCGAATTCTGATGACGAATTCTCATTACGATTTCTGATGACGAATTCCTATTCCGAATTCCTACTCCGAATTCTCATTCCGAATTCTCCTATTAAACAGAATCTGATTATCATTGTTTTATACACTCTGAATTTACTCACTCCGAATCTTCACTCCGAAGTTTCTATTCCGAACCTTTTTGTTAGAGTTTAAAACGATGTCGTACATTCTGTTACACTTACTTTGTTATAAAACGATGTCGTCCATTTTGTTATAAACTAACCGTTGTCTAAGTGACACGTGTACAGGTCCCTCCGAACTTTAAGTAAAACATGACCGTTGGAGAAGGAGCCGACCTTACCTATAAATAGGAGCTCATTTGAAAGAGCTCGGTGCTGTTGGAAAAACAACTGAGTTTTGTGCCTACATGCTGTTGAAGTGATTTCTAGAGAGAGAGTCTCTTATTAACTCTCAAAGCTTCGTGCGACTCCGAATGTTGGTGATTACATTCGAGGGCTTCCGGGGATAGGAAGACAGAGGTGCCGACTACCTTAAAGATCGAGGGATTTCTTGCTGAGAAAGACAGAGGTGCCGACTACCTTAAAGATCGAGGGCTTTCTTGCTGAGAAAGATAGAGGTTTCCAACTACCTTGAAGTTGGGGGCTTACGGGGATAGCAAGACAGAGACACCGATCTTTGTATCGAGGGCTTACCCTGGTGTGGGTAAGACAGACTTGCTTGAAAGTATAAATCAAGGGACCTTTATCCAAGGTTGTTGGATACCCTTCTCTTTGGGTTAAAAGACTATTATCTTGTTACTAGTAGTTTTACTACTGGTCTTTATTCCGCTGAAATTTGTATCTTAAGGAAAGTATAACTTTCTTATACCTCCTTACTTACTCTGATTAGTTTAGATTCTATACGCTTTAAGGTAGAATCTTATATTGTAACTTTTGTTAAGTTTCAATCTCCGGAATCATATTTCCAGAACCTACTTTTGGAATCCCTTTCCAAGTTCAGTTCGGTGTTAGAGGTGTTGTGAATTTACTTAGTTTAACTTTGTTAAACTTAGCTCTTTCCTTTTCTTAAGGAAACTCTAGTTATTCATAACTAACTTTAAAGGTTCCAAAGGAATTTTTAAAGTATACAATTCACCCCCCCTCTTGTATATTGAGCATCTCATATTATATTTCGATCCTACATTAAATGGATTCAATTTCATATATTTCCCTTGTATTCTTGATATGAATCCACCATTGACCAGCATCACATACTATAAGATAGTCTGCTAAGATGAATTTTTCATGTTCTGAAAATGGTAGAAACAAATTATTTATTCATTGGTACTAATCTATTTTTCCACCACTAATTGACATGAAGACGTTCTGAAAGATGATTGATGCTACATAATGATATACTCAATAGATTGTTGTTACCTACTTTGCCTGTTTGGAAGCCCATCATGATTTATATCATAAGAAATATGTGTGAGTATAGCTATAAGATTCTGAATTTCAGCTCTAATAACATTTGGTTTCTCATGAAGAAAATCACTTCATTTCCCATAACAATCAGCATTAATGTGATTCAGTCATGTTCTAGAAATTGAATAAAACCAAGAACCGTTGTGTGAGCTACACTAATCGTAATGGGAAAACCACATAATCATGAATAAAATTTTAATTTAAACCACTTTAGTTTTAATCCTAGGTTATTCAAGATCATTTCTAAAACCCTAGTATTTTATCCTATACTTATACATGTCCTTAGGGATATTACTAAATATTTCTCATACTAGTGTCCAAATGCTAACTATACGTTTACATTGATACCAAATATAATGAGCCCTAAATTACATATAGTGATATTAAATTTAAATTGATGAATATTCAATACATCATATAACAAATCCATGTCAAGACCATATATGTATAGTGTCATTAGATAATGAGAAACATAAAAAAATAGTTTATAATAGATATTCATTATATCCCACTTATTTCATCATAACTAGACCCCTTTTGAAATATCTTACTTAATACCCTTCTTCATGAACTGGGGAAAATGAAAAAATGAAATGGTTAGATCAAATGCTCAATAAGGTTTTAAAAGGGAGATATAGATCATATCATAATCACAATGTAATGACCCAGGTATTTATAGAATAATAAATTTCCATTTAGATTAATATTTATGAAAAACATATTATTTTTACATTAGAGGGGATTATTTTCTTGATAGCGTACACCACACACAAAAAGGGTTTTTTTCGAAATCATATGTTGCACACAATATTGAGTTATACGGAAATATAAAACAATAATAATATTATTATTTAAAATGGTTGTTAATGCATAGTATTTGGAATGGAGGGAATGAATAGTATCAACTGAATTTTGAAATATGTTTTACACATTTTCAAATAATGATTCATTGGTTACCAAATTTATTAGAAATTGAAATAAAATCCAATTGAATATAAATGATGTGTTTTAATGAAAAGTTATTTACTGTAGAATAATTGTGGTTATAAAATCATATCACTATTAATGGAAAATATATTTTATATATTCAACGCAATGTTTAAAATTTATCTTATATGTTCTCTAGATATGATATAAGAATAAATTCAATTTTTTCGGATAAAAGATTTATTTTTCTAGAAATAATATTTTACCGCCTTTTGATGGAGAACCATTTTAAACCTAGTTTTGTCACATTTATATGTTCTATTTGACAAAATAATATTTTTATTAGAATCGGGACCTAAAAATTTACTTTGGATGAATTTTTTATATTTTTCTGATAGCTATCATGTTTTGATGACTTTTATTAATATACTAAATTGTAATTTCAAAAAACTTTTTCCATCGAGATAATTTATATGGTTAAATCATATTATTTAATGGTGTTACTATATAAATAGAATATATTTTTATCATTTAATTCAATTTTAGTCATTGGATGTAATTTCACATTGAATTTAGAAATAGAACCATGTTAATAATTTGGTAGTTATTACTTCTTAAAAACCCACTATTTGGGTTTGACAAAGGGAATTAATTTTAAATTAATTACTGAAACTTCTGTGTTTGGAATTTGGAATAATGGATTATATATTAGGAATCATATGGTCCAGATTGTGTTATGAGTACCATTTATTTCTTGACTTTATGAATAGTAACTTCATTAATTATTTTATTTACCACGATTAAAGCGTAAATTAGGTAAATAAGGGTAAAAAATAATATTATTATAAAATTAAACAACACTAAAACATGTCCTAATCCTATTTTATGAGTTATTTATAACCATAAGCATCCTTATATTTCTTTTAGGACCCCATGGATCCACTTGGGTGTGAAAATGACATTTTATAAGAATTAATTTAATATATGGTGAATTATAACATAAACATGTATCTTTTATTAAGAAATTTTTAAATGGGGCTATAAAATTGGTCTCTTTGACTATAAATATTCATTAATAATCTAAAACTATTTCATACTTCATTGTTTTTATTTTTCATTTTTAGAAATTTTATAAAGAAATATATTTATGACACAATGATGATGTATTGATTTATTCATTAGTAAAGGATTAAAATAAATGATATTATAAATATAAAAATAAATGCAATTTTAATATTTTGATGCCATAAAAAACTTTTTTAGATGAAATTGAAACATAATATTTGATTTAATTCATTTATTTAGAAAGAATAATTTTGTTATTAATTTGTAAAAACGTTAAGTATGAATAGTTTCCAAAACTGACATAATTTATATCTTAATACAAAAAATAGTTTATTAAATGAAATTAAATTAATAAAAATATATGATTCGTCCAAATGGTTTATAAGAGTCCATATATTTCATAAAAGGATTTTTTCTAGGTAATTTGACATGATTTGTTAATTACATGAACCCAAAATGTGTAAATAACATGATATCACTATAAGATTAAAAACGGCAAAAGAACTGTTAAACCAAAAGGATAAAGATAAAAAAATATATTAAAAACGTGTATAAAAATTAATGTATAATAGTTATTCAAACCAAAATTATCTTAACATCTAATTAAATTATATTTGGACAATTTTTAATCTTAATTAAATATTTATTAAATTAATATTTCATGACTTTCCAAAAGTTCCCATCCTCCCTCTTATAAAAGGCCATCACCACTAGCCATATACTCACACATCTCAATCCCCTTGTATCGACCAAATTCTTCCCAAGGAAGCATCAAACTGCCCTCCCTTACTCATAGAAACCAATCTCTGAGTATTAGGCAATTCAATAATGCATTTTGGCTCAAATCCAATGAAGTTACCCTATTTAGAAGTAACATCTTCCCTCAAGTTTCATTCCTTAATTTTCCTTCTCCACACCATTTTATCTTATTATAAATTGATTACATATTATAAATAGTATCCTAAATATGCTAGTATGTTTTTATGAGAATTATTTCAACTACACTCAAACACACGTCCATTTAATGAATATGAACATACTGTTTCTGTGTACGACAAACTACTGCCTCACGAAACGATGATTGTAAAATTTTCACCTACCGCCTATCATGGTGGCCAATAAAATAGAATTTTTTTATATATGATATATTTTATATTTATATTGTCACTATACTTATTTATTTTTTATTTAAATAATACCTTCATTCATTCCATAATTTTTAAATATGGTAATTTCAATTGAGGATGTACAGACTACTGCCCCACATAGTGTTATGACTCATTCATACCATATATGGAATGTATAAAGGATGTGGTTAATTAAATTTTGTAACATATTTAAAATATTAAATTATACTGGAATTATAATATATCTATTTATGATATAGTTTTCATTCCTTTAAATATGAAAAAGAAACGAATGTAGTGTTCATGCATTTGTATGGCTTACCATCTCCATGAATGGTGCATTTCCTTTCTCATATAAAAATGTTATGGAATATTGTAAATAAATATATAATGGATCTATATACATTTTTAATAAATATATATTTGATATTTAAATCATGAATAAAATTTTGGTGATGATGAACTTTGGACTACATGTACAATTAACATCAAAACAAGTTCATTTTCAACTCAAGTAACGAATATCAACAAAACGATCAATATGAACTCAAATAATAGGTAATTTTTTATAAAATGATTGATAATTAATGTAAATTGAATAATAAACTTGAAAATGTTCTTAAGAAAGTTCAAATTAACCTATGTTTATTATTCAGGAATATAAATAATGAAGGAAACTAGTCAGACTCAAGGTAAGGGACATCGTCTCAATTTCCATTCATTGTGGTATATTTTGGTTTATATGTGACTTTATTTAATAAGGTGTATAATTATACCATTTTTATTCTAATTTCATTGAATTATTTTTAAAAGGAATCCTTTTTTATGAATATTTTTCTAAACGACAATGAGATTGTTTCTTTTTAATGTACGCGGTGACAACAACCTTTCCGCCCCCACAAGCATTATTTGGTATTTGGATACCTTAACAAGATGTAATGATTTTGAAAGAATACTAAATAATATATACCCATTTTATGTAATTTGGTATTGAAAATGTTTTTGAGAAAGAAATGATTATTTCAATATCATGAAATAATATATTTTGATTGGAATGTGGAAATGAAATCTTTCCTTTATATTAGATTTATGTGTTATCATTATGTTATGGTTCTTGGGAATTGTTTACATATATTGGTGGTTCAATGATAATCAGAGGGAATGTGATCCCGAGATAGATATCCAACACATTTGGTAAAATGAAATGTGTAAACGTTAAGGTTTTTCCTATGGGATTTAGGCAATATACATTGATGGGTATTCCAGACATAACTCCATATGTAGGTATGAAATCTATAATGAAAGTATTTTATAGATGCCACAAGTTACCTTTATGATTTATTATTTCTATTTATTATTCATAAATCTTATTATTTCCTGAGTAATGTTAAAGAGATTCTGTTTTATTATTGTAAAGTATGATATCAGTTATTTTTATGTATTCAAGGACTAATGTTTTCGTTCTTTATTTTATGTACCTTATATATATTATTATGCTCATTCCACGTTTTCAAAATGTTTTTCATAGGGTATAAGTAAGGGTAAGAGAAAGGAAAAATTCAAGAATATTTTTCTTAAGAAAATCATTCTTGTTTTAATCAATGAGTATTATTATTGGGAAAAAATTGGATATACGTGTCTACTTTGTAATATTTTAGGTGTAATGTAATTTTTATGGACGAATTCTCTAAAACTCTTTGCTTTGAAAGATCCTCAATGTCAAATTGTTAACTTAACTAAAGATTATATAATGTTTAAGGATGGGGCCTTATAGTTGATATAAAATTAATGGTATAGAACACTTTAAAAATTAGGATATTTTCTTAAAGAATTAGGAATATGATTATTAGTTTATAATAATAAGGTAAATTATAAGTCAAATGATTTAGAAACCCCTTTTTAGAGTTAGGTAATTTCATGGTGATTAATTTTATTTTTGGAGACATTCACCTTTGAGAAAATTATGGGTTATTAGTCATTGGGATGTAAAATGTGAGGTATGAAATAATTTTGAGGATAAAACAAGTTATGGTTATTTTTGAGGATTTTTTTTCATTTTTTAACCTTATTAGAATTATATTGTTTTTAAAAAAGTACAACATAAAGACCATGTGACAACCAGTCGCGTCAAACAAAGCTGTGAGAATCGAAACCACAATCAAAGTGCAACTGGGATTTATTTCCTACCATTGGCCTACATGAAGTCTTTGGTTAACATGTCATATTATTTTAGTTAAATGATTATATGGATCAAGAATAAGTTTATTTTGGAATATTACTTTTTATCAAATGGTTTTATTTAGTGTAGGAAACTGCATTGGTGAATAATTGATACCTGTTATTTTGGAAGACGTTCGCTCTTTCGGTAACCTTATATACCAATGAAAAATATAATACTTTGGGATTTCCAATGAGGAGTAATGGTTGAATATTATTTTGGATGAATCTATGTTTTTATTGTGAAAATATGGAAATTTGTGTAATTTATGAGAATGATTAACCTATCATTGAGAAAATGTGACTAGGTTAATTACTTTTAAGTATGAGACATTAAGAGTAGTCGATGTTATTTGGAGATAAATGATATGATTTATAATTGAAGTCTATGTTATCAAATCCTTTTGAATACTGGTTTTCAATATTAGATTATACTTTTCTGAAGAATTTTAAGGAACATTGTTTGTTAAATGGCCTATGTTGGATTTTGGGTATTACTATTGAATCATTGAGATTAATGGTAGTCATTATTCTTATAAATGATAAATCTATTTGGGGTATTATTTGATCTTTTACTAACCATTTATGTTTTCATTAATGATTCAATACATGATGAAATGATGGTTTATCTTTTTTGGTTTAAGTGATTCTATAGAAGTTCAATCTACTGCTTTATGTGTAACCAATTAATATTAAATAGTCATCATTTAGAGAAAACATGATTTTGTGGTAGAAATTTATTTAAGGATGAAACCCTATTTGAAAAGTAAGTATATTTCATTCTGTTCTTAGTCTATCTCATAAATAAATTACTCAACATGATGAAAATGATATTAAAATAAAAAATTACTTCGTTTACTTTTTCTACTGGGAAATCAATTAATGCTTAACCCATCACAAGTTTTACATTTTCTTATGGTTAACATTATCTTGGTCATGTTTTCTATCACTGTCCATTAGAACAATATCATTTGTTTTTCTTCCACATACTTGTTTTTCCTACATGGAATCCTAGTATTTGTTATCTCAAGTGACATTTTTATATTTTCTTTCTTTCTTTTAAAGTGATATTTTTATTGACTCTTTTCCAATGAGGGATTTTCAATGACGTTTCTGAGCCCAATTTTAAAATTTCCCAGATGCAATTTCCAAAGGGGGAAAGATGTAATGACCCAGGTATTTATAGAATAATATATTTTCATTTCTATTAATATTTATGAATAAGATATTATTTTTACATTAATGGGAATGTTTTGTCTGATAGTGTACTTGACATGCAAAAACTGGTTTCTCAGAAATCATACGTTGCAAATAAAATTGATTTATTCATAAATATAATAGAAAAATGATATTATTATTTTAAATGGTATTTAATGCATAGCCTTTGGAGTGGCAAGAATGAATAGTATCAGATAAATTTTAAAATATAGTTTAAACATGTTTAAATAATGATTCATTCTTTAGAAAATTTATTAGAAATGTAAATAAAAACCAATTGAATATAAAGAATGAGTTTGTATGCAAAAAAATTTAAAATATAAAAAATATTTTTAAAAAATCATATCAATATATATGGAAAATATATTTTTTATATTAAATTAAATATTGTGAATTCATATTATATTTTTTCTATATATGATATTGGAATAAAATCATTTTTTTAGATAAAAGAAATACTTTTCTAAAAATGCAGTTTTACCTCCTTTTGATGGAGAACCCTTTTTAAATTTATTTTTTTTTCACTTTATATGTAATATTTGTAAAAATAAACTTTTTATTTAGAATCATGATATCAAAATTTAATTTGGATGATTTTTTGATATTTTTCTGATAGTTATCATGTATTTATGAATAATAAAAATAATCTACATTTTAATTGATAACAAGTTTTTTCATCGAGATAATTTATATGGTTAAACTATTTAATGGTTTTAATGTATAAATGGAATATATTTTAATCATTTAATCCAATTTTGGTCATTATAAGTAATTTCACATTGAAATTAGACACAAAAAATGGGTCAATCTTTCGATAGTTATTACTTCTTAAAAACCCGTGTTTTGGGTTTGACAATGGGAATTATTTTTAAATTAATTACCGCAACTTCTGTGTTATGAATTTGGAAAAATTGATTCCATATTTGGAATCTGATGTTTAAAATTGTGTGAATGGCTATCTTTTATTTTTGGACATTATGAATAGAAACATCAGTAATTATTTTACTTACCATGGTTAAAGGGTTAATCAGGTAAATAAGGGCTAAAAATAATATTATAATAATATAAAAAATACCCTAACACATGTCCTAATACTATTGGATGAGTTATGACCCACAATAATCAACCTTATATAGATTTTAGGACCCCGTGGATCCACATGGTGTGGAAATGACATTTTATAAGAATTAATGTAATGTAAGGAGAAATATAATACATAAACATGTATCTTTTATTAAAAAAATATATGGGGATAGATAATTGATTACATCGACCATAAATAGTAATTATAAATCTAAAACTATTTATAACTTTATGTTATTTATTTTATAATTTTTAAAAATTAAATAAAAAATATATTTCGGACATAATGATGATACAATGATTGCTTCATTAAATAATTATTGAAATAAATGATATTATAAATATTAAAATAAATTTATTTTTAATATTTTAATTCCATAAAAATATTTGATGGATAATATTAACATATTATCTTTGATTAAATGCATATTTTTTAAATTAATCATGTTGTAATTATTTTGTACAAGATCCAATTTTGAATAGTGTCCAAAATTGAAATAATTCATAACTTGAAGCATAAAATAGTTTATTAAATGAGTATAAATTCCTAAAAAACTAATATTAGGAAATATGGTTAAAAAAAGTCCAAATATTTCATCAATTAATTTTTTGTGGGCCATTTATCTTGATATGGTAATTACATTAACCCACAGTGTGTAAATAACATTATACCACAATAAGATAAAAAAGGGTAAAATAATTGTTGAACTAAAAAGATAAGGATAAAAAAATATTAAAACATGTCTAAAAATTGTTTTATAATAGTTATTCAAAATGAAATTATATTATATTATAATTAAATGAGTTTAGGACTATTTTAAATTGAAATTGAATTTATAATAAATAAATATTTCAAGACATTCCGAAAGTGCCCCTCCTCCCTCATAAAAGGCTACCACCTCTACCCACATACTCACACATCAAAACCATATGAATCGTCCAAATTCTACCCAAATGATCTTTCAACATCCCTAACTTCCTCCTATAATCTATACCATTAGCATAATGCATATCAAGAATTTCATTTCGCTCAAATGAAAAGAAGTTACCAGATTTAGAGGTAACGTCTTCTCTCAAATTTCATTCCTTAATTTTCCTTCTACACTCCCTATGATATTATTATAATTTAATTACATAAAACAAAAAGAATCATTAATATAATATTATGTTTTTATGATATTTATTTTAAAAACACTTACACAGACCTCCATCTAATGAATATGAACATAATGTTTCTGTGTATGCTGAACTACTGTCTCACGAAACGATGATTACTCAATTTTCTTGTACCACCTCTTGTGGAGGAAATTACAATGGAACTATATTTATATATGTTATATATTACATTTACATTGTCACTATTATGTTTTATTTTTTATTTTAACCACACCTTTATTCTTTCCATAATATGTATATACGATAATTTCATTTGAGGAAGTGCGGACTACGTCCCCTACAAAATGATATGACTCGTTCATACAATACATATTACATATAAAGTATGGTGTTATTGAAAATATGTAACATATATAAACTGTTATATTATACAGTAATTATTATATACCTATGTATCATTTTTTCATTCCTTTATATATGAAAAGGAAATGAAAGTAGTGTTCTTACGTACATACATCTTACCCTCTCCATGAATGGTGCATTTCATTTCTTATCTCCAAATGTTTTGGAATATTCTAAAAAAAAATTAATGGATCTAAATACATATATACTATATATATATGAGAGTTAAATCATGAATAATATTCCGGTGATGATGGAATTTTGACTACATGGACAATTGACATCAAAACAAGTTCATTTTCGACTGAAGTTCCAAATATCAACAAAATGACCCGTATGGACCTAAATAATTATTTAAATTTTATAACATGATAATAATTAATAAAAAATGAATAATAATAAGGAAAAAATTATCTGAAGATATTATAAATTTACATAAGATTATTATTTTGGCATATTAAGAACGAACGAGACAAGTCAGACTCATAGTAAGGGACTTTCTCTAAATCTCCCTTCATTGAGGCATATTTTGATTTATACATGACCATATTTTATATAGTGTATAATTATTCCCTTTTTATCATAATTTCATTCAATTGTTTCAAAATGGATTATTTTGTATATTGAATCATTTTACTAAACGATAAAGGGAATGTTTCTTTTTAACGTACTTATTGACAATGACCATTCCACTATCATGAGAATTATTTTATATCTGGCTTACATAACCAGTTGTAATTATTTTAACAGGAAAATAAATACCATATAACTTTTTTTTTATTTTGGTATTGAAAATGTCTTTGAGAAATCATTGATTATGTCAATATCTTGAAATGATATATTGTGATTTCAATGAGAAAATGTTATCTTTACTTCATGCTTGCTTTATGTTTTATGATTATGTTATGGTTATCGGGAATTTTTTACATATAAGGGTTGTTTCGTGGAAAACCGAGGACCAGTGATCTCAAGATAGCCCTCTAATTCATTTGGTAACATGTAGTGGTAAATGTTAATGTTTCTTAGGTGATTTAGAGAATATACTGTGATGGGTATTCCAGATGTAACTCCCTATGTAGTTGTGAAAGCTATAATGTTAGTATGTTATATATGCCACAAGTTACCTTTATGATTTATTATTTTTAAGTGTAATATATATATCTTTTTATTTCATGACGAATTATGAAAATCTTATGTTTTACGATTGAAAAGTATGATTTCTTTAATTTGTATGTATGAATAGAGTAAAGTTTTCTTTCATTATTTTATATCCTGTACTAATAAATTTTTGCTCATCCCATGTTTTTGAACTTTTTTTCATAGGTTATAAGGAAGGGTAAGAGAAAGGTATAATTAAACAATATTTTTATCAAAAAATAATTCTTGTTTTAATCATGGAGTTTAATTGCTGTGAAAAAATTTGATAGGGTAGAAGTCTTTACTTTGTAATATTTGTGGTGTAATTTAATGTTCATGGACTAATTATTGAAAACTCTAATATTGAAAAGATACTCAATGTATAATTCTTCACTTAAATCAAGATTATGTAATGTTTAAGGCTATGGCCTTATAGTTGGTATAAAAGGAAAGGTTTATAAAACTTTGGAGAATATGATATTTTATAAATCCTTAAGGATATGATTGTGGTTTTTTAACATTAAGGTATATCATAAGTTCAAGGAATTTGAAAATAATTTTGAGGTTTATGTAATATCAAGGTTATTAATGGAATTTTTGGAGGCATTCATCATTGAGGAAATTGTCGGTTATATGACATTGGGATAAAAAATGTGAGGTATGAAATAACCATTGATGATATAACATGTTTTGGTTATTTTGAGGATTTTATCTAATATTTTTAATCTTTTTAGAATTTTATAGTTTTTGAAAAAAGGAAACATCCAGACAGTGCGATAACCCATCACATCAGACATAGCTATGGGAATCAAACCCACAACCAAAGTACGACTGGGATTTATTGCCTACCAGTAGCCTACATGAAGTCCAAGGTTTATATGATTTATTTTTTTAATAAAATGATTTTTTTGATCATGAATATGTTTATTTTAAGAACATATGTTTTATTAAATGGATGTCTTTAGTATTGGAATATTCTTTGCTGAATAATTGATAAATGTTATTTTGGAATACGTTCACTCTTTTGGGAACAATATATGACTAAGGAAAATAAAATACTATGGGATTTACTTTGAGGAGTAATGGTTGATTATTATTTTTGGAGAATCTATGTTTTTATTATATACATATGGAATTTTTTGTTATTTATTGAAATGATTATCCTATCATTGAGATCATGTGACTAGGTTAATTACTTTTAAGTATGATACTTTAAGAGTAATCGATTATATTTTGAGATAAATGTTAAGATTTATTATTGAAGTCTATGTGATCAATTCTCATTGAATTTTGGGAATCAATTAGAGATTGGATTTTGTTTGAAGAATTGTAAGGGAAATTGTTTGTTAAATTATGTATGTTTCATTTTTGGTATTACTATTGAATATTGAAGATTAATGGTATTATTTATTATTATAAAGGATTATTCTATTTGCGAGATTATATAAAATTTTACTAACTGTTTTGGTTTTGGTTAATGTTTCAAAATACAAAAAATAGATAGATAATATTTTATGGTTTAAGTGATTCTCTAGAAGTTCATTCTATAGGTTCAGGTGTGACCAATTCATCTTGAATACTCATCATTTGGAGAAAATATTCATTTGTTGTAGAAATTTATTAAAGGATGAAACTCTACATGAAAAGTAAGTATACTTCCTTTTCTTATTAGTTAGTATCATAAATAAATTCCTCAATTATATGAAAATGAAAATAAAATAAAAACATTGTCTATTTTCTTTTCCCACTGGGAAATCAATGATTGCTTAACTCATCACAAGGTTGTGATTTTTTGGTGGTTAATTTTTTCCTGATCATGTTTTCTATCACTCTACATCAGAACAAGATCATTAGTTTTTCTTTTATATACATGTTTTCCTACATGTAATAATATTATTTTTTATTTCATGTGACCTTGGTACTTCTATTTCAATCTTTTAATGTAAAATTTTTATTGACTTTTTTTCCAATGTGGCAATTTCAATGAAATTTTCAAGCCCAATTTTAAAATTGCGAGGATGCAATTTCAAAAGGGGAGAAGGATGTAATGACACAAGTATTAATAGAATAATATTTTTAATTTATATTATTATTTATGACTAAGATATTATTTTTAAATTAAGTGGGATTCTTTTTCCGATAACATACTCGACATTCAACAATGGGTTTCTCTGAAATATTACATTGCACCCAATATTGAGTTATACTGAAATATAAGACAATAATAATAATAATATTTTAAATGTTAGTTAAAGCATATCCTTTGGATTGGAAGTAATTAATAGTATCAAATGATTTTTTAAATATAGTTTAAACATGTTTAAATAATGATTCATTTCTTAACCAGTTTATTAGAAATGGAAATAAAAACCAAATTAATATAAAAGATGTGTTTTTATGAAAGCCAATTTAAAAGAGAACAATTGTTTTTATAAAATAATATCACACATTATGGAAAATATATGTTATATATTAAATGAAACATTTTAAATTCATCTTATATTTTTTCTATATATTATATAAGAATAAATTCAATTTTT
This sequence comes from Viscum album, assembly GCA_963277665.1. NCBI lineage: Eukaryota > Viridiplantae > Streptophyta > Magnoliopsida > Santalales > Viscaceae > Viscum > Viscum album. The sequence continues at coordinate 434,510,282 of OY728127.1, read as the reverse complement.
CAGATAAACGATGTATTTTTCTAAAAATGTTCTTTTACAACTTTTTGGTGGAGAACCATTTTTAAATCTAGTTTCTGTAACTTTAAAATGTTCTATTTGAAAAAAATAAAATTTTAATTTAAAAACAAGACATAAAAATTTACGTTGGATGAATTTTTTATATTTTATTGATAGATATCAAGTTTTTTCGAATAGTAAAAAATACGCTTAATTTTAATTTAAAACAACATTTTCCATCGAGATGATTTACATGGATAAATAATATTATTTAATGGTTTTAAATTTTAAATGGAATATATTTTTATCATTTAATCCAATTTCGGTCATTGTATGTAATTTCACTTTGTAATGGGACATAGACATATGTCAATATTTTGATAGTTTTTACTTCTTAAAACCTAATGTTTTTGTTTTAACAATGAGAATTATTTTTAAATTAATTAATGAAACTTCTGGGTTTTGAATTTGGAAAAATGGATTTCATATTTGGAATCATAATTTCAAAATTATGTGAATTAGAACCTTTTCTTTTTTTGGAGATTATGAATAGTAACTTCAATAATTATTTTATTTTCCATAGTTAAAGGGTAAATCAGGTAAATAGGGGTTAAAATAATATTAAAATACCCTAACACATGACATAATCCTATTGGATGAGTTATGTACCATCATGAGAATCCTTATTTAGATTTTAGGACCACATGGATCCAATTGGTGCGAAAATGACATTTTATAAGAATTAATGTCATGATAGGAGAAATGTAACCGAAACATGTATCTTTTAATAAAAGAATTTTTATATGGGGATATATAATTGATCACATAGACTATAAATAGTAATTATAAATAAAAAAATATTAACTACATCATGGTATTTAATTTAATTTTTTTGGAAATTAAATAAATAAATATATTTATGACACAATAATGATGAAGTTATTTCTTCATAAATAAAGGATTCAAATAAATGATATAATAAATATTTTAATAACTGGAATTTTCATATTTTGATTCCATGAAAATTGTAACGCCCCGACCCCAGTTACCCATAGTTGGTGTATTATTACATATCATTGGATTGATACAAGAAATCATGTCCTGAAAGACTGATTAGTTTAGTATCCTTGGATGTAAATCATACATTCATTAGTTTTACATTACATCATGAAATAAAAAAAACAATAACAATTTTTCCCCATTAACCACACTTATATCTTTATCCTATCCCTGCAGTTCAACCATAAAATATTTCTTCACATCCTGGAAAAAATAAAACATAGAAAGGGGAGAGCTAAGATGCTCAGATAGGATAACAATATTGCAAAAAACTTTCATAAATAAGCATAAATATTTAAGGCAATGTATAATACTAAAACAAAATCCTTTTAAACATAAAATTCAACATAATTTGGAAATGATAAAATAAAATAATTCCATGTACATATTCACATGGATATTCTTTTAGTTCAATAATCACATGAAATATAAATAACCACTTTCAAAATGATGGAATGCATAATACCAGACATTATAACCACATAGTTAAGGCCCTATTCCATGACTACAAATAAGATATTTTCAAGGCCTTATGCCACGACACTAGTTTGTCTCATGAGACCTACAGATGCCTCATGGAGCTATAGGGAGCTCCACCCCTCACTCATTAAATACAATGCATTCCTCATATTAAAGGGTTTAAAAATAACATAAACATTCGTATTAAAACTAACATACTAAATATAAATACATTATCCATAAACCATGAATGGTGTTAAAATAACACATCCATAGTCAAACATATCAAAAAACATTCAATAAAATATGAAAGATTTCTATCATAATAAATAAACTTCAAACATGTTTAAAATCCATTAAAGGATGTTGAAATAGATGAAATGAATACAATTTTAAATAAATACCTCTTTCTATTTTGAAATATTTTAATAGTAAAATAATTATAAAAGAAAACATTTTTTTGAAAATATTCTTATAAGATTTTATGGGAAGCTTTGATTATGATATAATGGTGGAAAATATCTACACCCTCCGTATAAGTTAAAGAAGACATTCTTACCATATCTTTGTCGAAAAGGTCATAAAGTAGCTTGTTTTGAAAACGACGGAAAGATTCCTTTCAAAACATTTTATAAACAGAAAAAAATGTGTATAAATGAATATAACCCATATTAAAGTAAATATAAAAAAAATGAAATACATTTTTAGGAAACATGGATGTGGTTGATAAAGAGGTACTAGTAGATACTTACTTAAAAACAACCTCGGATAATAAAGAGATTGTGAAATTAACTCTTACCATGTAATTTTAATTAGTATATGGTATTTTAAACTCCTGTATAATAGTGAAGAAATTTTTATTGAATTATAAAATAATCATATACATAAACATGATATCATATATGTTCTTATAATATTTCTTTGTTAATAATATTTAAGTAGTATCGTCGTTTCAGGTGTTAACTGATTCATTTTCCGTTATATTCTTGGTTACTTAAGACATTTTTTTCTGTATATTTTGTATTTGATTCATATAAATAATTATATTATGTTTATAAACCTTATTTTTAATCATTACATGAAAATTATTCTTGAATGATTATGATGGGGAATGAATCTCATCGCGTTCGTGGAGACGGTAATCGGTACGTACTCACGAGCAACAAAATCATTATATTGATGGTGAAATATTATGTAATAGGATGGTATATCATATATAAAGAATAATTAACATGTTATATTTATTATTTACATTAATTATTCTCATTATTATACCCATCCATAAAATGATGTGTTTGAATAACAAACTACACCACGAAGTGGAGACAGTTAGCTATACGTATGCAAATATAGTGACTTAGTCTTCATAAGATGGATTGAATAAGGAATATGGTTGAACCATTTATATAATAAAAACAATGTATATAGAATATTATAGATTTATTATTTTATAATTGAACCATCAAATAAAAAGGAAGTGTAAGAAGAAAAGAATAAGAAATAGGTGATGAAATATTTACCTCTTCTTCGGCTTCTTCCTTTTGATTGGATCAAAAGGGAACCATAGGATGGAATTATTACCAAAGTAAGGCCTCTAGGATTAAGGTAGGAATTCTGGGAGGATATTTAGGTAGTTTTGGGCTGAGGAAAATGGATTTAGAGGTGTGAAATTAAGATAAGGGGAAGTAACCTTTTATAAGAGAGGTGAGGGTCACTTTAGGAAAATAATGAAATATTATTTTTTAATAAATTCATTTTCAGTTTCTAATGGATCAAAAATGATTTATTTCTAGTCTAAGGTGGGGGTAGATAGAAAACACCTCAATCAATTGGTTTTGGACAGGTTTAGCTCACCATATTATCCTTATCTTTTAGATTTAACTCTTAGTTAAATAGTTTGACATTTACCATGTTTCTTTGTAATATTATATTATATGGTGAATAATATTAATATAACAATCCAATATAACCCATTGTGGTTCATTATTAATATATATAACCTTATATATGTCTTTTGGCCGAAGATTAGATTTTTAAGAATTTTATATCAATTAATAATATAATATTTGTTTTAAAAACTCAATTATGTCAATTTTGACACTATTTATTATTTGATTTTTTTGAAAACCATAAAAACAGTATCACTTCGAATAATATTTATTTAATCAACCCTAACATGTCATATTAAACTATATAATTATTTAAATTTATCATATGACTGAATTTACATTTATTTGGATATTTATAATATCAATTATTTTAATATTTCATTATTAAGGTAATTACTGCATCATCATTTTGCCATAAATAAATTAAATTATTTAATGTATAAAAATTATAAATAAAACATAATTTTGTAGGAAATTTTTTTAGATTTCTAATGAATATTTATAGTCGAATTTATATTATGTGTAAGCCAATATTAATAATGGTTTAGTTATTAAACTTTGAGTTTAACTCTTTTAACTCTCCTTTAAATAATATAATTATAAATTTCCTAAACTAATCCAAGTTGAACAAAAGGAAAATATTTTACTCCTAAGTTTGTTTTTGGTCGAATTAATGTTATCTAATAGTATTAGGACATGTGTTATGGTAATTATAATACCATTTTACCCTTAATTACCCAATTTATTTTTAACCGCGGTAAATAAAAATCAAAAGTTACAATTCAAAAAAAAATTATTTTCAACTTATTGAAACAAATTATACTTATTGATTTCAACCATGTCTTTTGGATTTTTTAAATTCAACTCACAGAAGTGGTAAAATTAAGTTTTATTAAATTTTGTAAATGCTCTTATAAGGTGGGTAAAAGACGGTAAAAATTTCAATAAAATTTTATATATCTAAACCTATTATAAAATGACTCCAATGAATTTAATTGAACATATATACTTATTATGTATATATTTTGACCTAAAATAAATTTAAATACCAATTATTTAAATAAAAAGTTGGTTATTAACAATAACATTGTGTTTTTTTACTATTCATCAAAAATTGAAAGTTTTCAGAAAAATATCAAAAATTCACCCTAAGGTAATTTCAATATTCAAAATTCAAAAATTAAGTCAATTTTGAAAAATAAAATGTATAAAATTTCAAAAAGTGGGTATTACTATTCATAATGGTTAGTTTGATTGGTGGGAGTGTGTTAAAACTCCAAGTTGCGTACATTGTAAGCTATTGCATTATTCAAAGGGAAACATATCGTGGAAGATTGGGGTGTTACATATTCCACTCCTTAAAATAATATCATCCTTGAAATTACTAAAATATCACTACATAAAAAGATTCGGTTGGTTCTTCATTATAAGTTCTTCGGGTTCCCACATTGCCTCTTCCATATTATGGTTTCTCCGTAGAACTATTACCAGATGAGTTGTCCGATTTCTCAGCACTTGTTCCCTAGTATCAAGAATCTTGATAGGATCTTCATAATAAGACAATTTAGGTTTAATTACATATTCATTATAGGTGAGTACATTTGTTGGGTCAGGCATGTATTTTCTCAAGAGTGATACATGGAACGCATCATGAACCTTGGATAGACTTGGCGGATTTTCCAAACAGTAATCTACAAACCCAATTCGTTCTAGAATTTCGAAAGTTTTGATGTACCTGGGGCTCAATTTACCCTTCTTACCAAATTGTATAACAGTCTTCCATAGAGATACCTTCAAGAAAACATGATCTTATACATGAAATTCCAAATCTTTCCTCCGATTTTCATCATATCCCTTTTGCCTACTTTGAGCTGCATTGATGCGGCATTGGATAACCTTCACCTTTTCCATTGATTCCTCAACAAGTTATGGGCCTACAAGTTTTATTTCACCAACATCATCCCAACAAGATGGTTGGAGACATCTCTTTCCATATAACGCTTTATATGGTGCCATTTGAATACATCAATGGAAGCTATTGTTATAGGAAAATTTTACCATTGTTAATTATTGATCCCACATACCTTGAAAGTCAAGTGAGAAATATCTCAACATGTCTTCTCAGGTTTGAATTGTTCGTTCTGATTGTCCATCGGTGTGAGGGTGGTATGCAGTGCTCAAACTAAGTTTAGTATCCATGGCCTTCTGAAGACTTTTCCAAAATCTTTATGTAAAACGTGTATCACGATTAGAAACAATCGATAGGGGTATACCATGGAGTCTTACAACTTCATTAATATATAGTCTTTATAGACATTCAAGTGGTAAATATTATCTAATAGAAAGAAAATGTGTAGACATGGTTAGACGATCTACAATGACCCATACTGCATCATTCCTTCTAGGAGTCTTTGGTAGCCCCATGAAAAATACCATTGTAATATTATCACATTTACAATCAGGTATAGGAAGAGGTTTCATGACTCCTCTAGGCTGTTGCCTTCTATCTTTCACTTGTAGACAAACCATATATCTTGCACAAAATCAGCAATCTCCCTCTTCATGTTGTCCCACCAAAATTTTTCCTTCAAATCTATATAATTTTGGTGCTCCCATGGTGTATAGAGAAATTGGATCTATGAGCATCACCAAAAATTCCCATTTTAGATCTGGTATGTTAGGAACACAATGTCTCTTCCTAAATTTCAAAAATCCATCTTCATATAAAAAGTCACTCAATCTCCCATCATTCACAACATTAATATTCTTTTGAATCTCCTCATCATCAGTTTGTGAAATATTAATCATTTCTAGTAAAGATGGTTTAGAAACCATTTGAAAAAGTATTGATGTTTCACCTTCCATGGTTATTCCCATATCCGTATTTACTATATCCATGAAAATAGAATCCCTTTCAACTATCATTTTGTTCAAAAATCCATGATTTTTTCTGATCAAAGCATCTTACTCCATGTTTTCCTTACACGGGTGCTAGTGTATTGTGCAATCATAATCCTTGAGTAGTTCAATCCATCTCATTTTCCTCATGTTGAGTTATTTTTATGTGAAAATATACTTCAAACGCTTTAGATCAATATAAATTTCAAAATTTTCACCATAGTGACAGTGTCTCTATATCTTCGGAGCAAATATTACAGCTGATAAATCAAGATCATTAGTGGGATAGTTTTAATCATGATTTTTTTGATGTTGTGATGCATAGACAACAACTCTATCATTATGCATAAGGATACAACTGAGTCCTTTCATAGAATCATAACTATAAATAACAAACCCGTTGTTCCCTAATGGTAGAGTCAAGATAAGAGTGTTGACTAATATTCTCTTCATTTAATCAAAAAAATTCTTCACACTATTTTGTCGAAACAAATTTAACCCCTTTACGTGTAAACATAGTTAATGGGTTAGCCAAACTGGAAAAATTCTAGATTAAACATTGATAATAACCTGGTAAACCAATAAAACTGCATACCTCATTTATACACGTCGGTGATGGCCATTCATGGAATGCCTTGGTCTTTGAAGGATCAATAGAGACTCCATCCTTAGAGACAATATGGCCATGAAAAGAAATCTCTTGAAGTTAGAATTCACACTTTCAAAACTTCCCATATAATCCATTTCATCTGACGGTTTTCAGAACAGTGCACAAGTAATTTTCATGATCATTTTATCTTTTTGAGTATACCAAGTCATCAATATATTCCTTGAAAACTCTATTCATTAGATCCATAAAGAAAAGGGTTAATTAGTCAATCAAAAAGGCATTACTGTAAAATCGTAATGCCTATACCTGGTTTGAAATGATGTCTTTGGAATGTCTTCATTCTTCACACACAACTGATGATATCCTGATCGAATGTCAATCATTGAAAATTATTGAGCTCCATGAAGTTGGTATAATAAATCATCAATGTGAGGTAGGGGATACTTTTTCTGTTTTGTTACATCATTGATCTCCCTGTAATCAATGCACAACCTCATTGATCATTCTCTCTTCTTAACAAAAAGGACATGAGCTCCCCATGGAGAAAAACTTGGGTGAATAAATCCTTAATTACTTATTTCCTCTAGTTGTTTCTTTAGTTCCACCAATTCCACAAAGGCCATTATATAAGGCATCTTCAATATGGGCCTTCAACCAGGAATTAAATCAATAGAAAACTCAATTTCTCATTCTGGAGGATGTCTACGTAAATCCTATGGAAACACATCAATATATTCTTGAGCAATAAGTAAATCCTCTATTCGAACATTATTTTCCTCACCCGTAATTATTTAATTCTCTTCCTCCCCAAAAATTGAATTTAGTAGAGCTAGTGGGGGTGGCTCTAGATAAGAATTAGGTGGTGATGTTTCTACTCTAATGGTAAGATACTCTTTATCATCATAGAAAATTGTAACCTCCTTCTTCTTACAATAAATTTTTTCATCATGGTCCAAAAGCCATTCCATTCCAAGGATTATATCAAATTCAATCATTGGTATGATGATGAGATCAGCAGATAATGAACATTTATATCCCTTAATGGGAACTGATTGACAATATTTTGTTGTGATGATACTTCCATTAGGAGTTTTTACTGACAACTCCCTTATCAAGTCAAATTGAAAAAATCTAATTTTCTTAACAAACTGGGAAGATATGAAACAATGTGATGATACAGAATCAAATAAAGCATCGGCAAAACTTGAGGAAACCAATAAATTACCTGCCACCACGTCTTTTGGAGATTCAAACTCAGCAATAGTGATCACATTATCAAGTCCTTGCTCCCTTGGTTTTTTCTAGGTTAAGTTCCCTTATAGCTTAGGACATTCATTTTCATAATGCCCCTTTACTAAAAATTTTAGCATTTAACATTGAAAACCTCTTTCCTTCCCTTGGAATCACGATCTTGGTGGCCTTTTTCACCTCACCTATAATAGACTCCCACTAGTGCAGCAATCGTTTTTTACGTCACCATTTTTTACGTCGGTTATATATAACCGACGTAACAATGCGGAGAGTAGATTTTTCACGTCAGTTATTTTAATAACCGACGTTAAAAATCGCTCATGTTGGGTTTTTACGTCAGTTATCAAATAACCGACGTAAAAAACCAATGCGCGGGGGGTTTATTACGTCGGTTATTTTGTAACCGACGTAAAAAACACGATATCGACGCGTTTTTTACGTCTTTTATCAAATAACCATTGTAAAAAACCAAACTGCGGTGTGTTTTACGTTGGTTATTTTATAACCGACGTAAAAAACCCCCGGGTGATTTGGTTTTTTTACATCAGTTAATTGATAACCGACGTAAAAAACGCGTAGATATCGGGTTTTTTACGTCGGTTATTTGGAAACCGACGTAAAAGAACCCGATATCTACGCGTTTTTTTACGTCCGTTATAAAATAACCGACGTAAAAAACCAAAGAGAGGGAGCCTTTTTATGTCGGTTTTAAGATAACTGATGTAAAAAAGCTAAAAAATAGTTTATAACGTCGGTTATATAATAACCAACGTTATAAAGCATTTAAAAAAATTAAAGCCCGTGTTCTGTCATTTACGATTTTTTCGATTGACAGTCGCCGGCTCGTCTCTCTCTCGCACGGTAAACCCTAATCGGCTCGTCGATCGCCTGCATTACACTCATTTTGGCTTCATTGTTTATCTTCTTCACTGCTCTCGGATCTATCATCTCAACTCGCGACATTCAAGTAAGCCTTCCACGAATTTATTTCGTTCGTTTTTGTTTCGATTCTTGATGTGCTTTTCGTTCGTTTTTGAATCTCGTGGAATTGTTTTATTGAAAATGGTTATTATGTTCATTCAACTCGCAACATTCAACTCACAAATGATTATTAAAACATTGTGGATTAGCTTCATCAAAATCTGAAAAATAATGGGTGGTACTGTAACGTTCCATTCTTCCAGCAACATTATTATTTCCTACTTAGCTGGAATGTGTCTTTCTGGATGAAGATTGGTAGTACTTATTTTCTTAAAATCATATTTTCAATATGATTGTCCAGAAAATTATTTTCATGAATGAAATTGGACCAGGTACAATCGGTAATACCTATCCTTAAAATTTCATTCAACATTCTTACATCATAATATTTTTTAAAAAAATTATGATTTTTAGAACTCCTAGATCAGAAAACTATCATCTGTTTTCATCTGCATTCATAAAAATATCAATTCATACCTATTACAATCAAATATTTCATTCTGGACTCATGGTGAGTCTGATAATACATTTCTTCTTTCAGTGATCTCATAAAAATGATGGACCTTTTCATGCAAAGGGTATCTGATTTCTTGAATACGATGGTATGTCCGATTTTCAACAAAACCAAGTGAGGTGATTTCTTTTATTATTAATAATTCATAGAAAAATTATAATACCTAAATATTATTATCATCCTTTTCATATTTTTCATTATAAAAAAGGTAAAGGGTACTTTCTTTTCATTCTCAAGTTAAATTATATTTTTTATAAAGGTATTTTCTATCTAGGTAGAAATAATTTAATGATAATTAGATTGAATTAGGTATATTATCTTATCTTACCATCCAAACACATTTTTATGTATTAATAATTATTATGTTTTGTAAAAGCAATTATGACCCCCATTTCATTTTTTTTAGTTAATTGATCTACGAAAGTGTTATAAATGATTTGATGATCACGATTCACCCATATATATGGTTAGTCATTATGTGACATTTGGGCCCATAATATCCTTCTAATGCATTCGACAATGCATTATATATCATAGATCAATATGGGATATAGATGGTTATACCATGTCCAATGTGTTATGTGATGTGCCTGGTAAGAAATATTATAATAAATTATAGGAAAGCTAATTAACATATCCCAATATGAGGTGAATGAAACTATGTTTTCCCTTGACATATGTTATGACTTATATGATTATGTTTGTGCCACACTCTTATGTTATTCCACATACCAATGTTGTGATCTTGTGAATAAGGTTTTTTAAATCATGTTCCCACTATCATATAAATCATGTCTTATGTTATGCTAAAATTGTTATACTTGGACTCAGGTTTTATGATCTATGATTATATAGAACTGTTTCACTTATCTTTTTGATCATGTGCTTTGTGTATGCTCTTATACCCCCATGGATATCTTTTTATGAGATTAGATATTATATTTATATATATCATGTTTACCCATAATGAGTATCATAAATCAAAACTTTTATTATTTTCATTCACTAAGTTATAAAAATAAGTATTATGTAGGATGATTCAAAAATTTAATCTGTGAGATGAGTTGATTTATGTTTGAAACCTAGGCCAAACACATATGTATTTTTTTATTGGTATTACATATATATAGTTCGACATATACTTTTTTTTACATTACCATGATATTAACATTACTTTTTCTAAAGAAATATTAATGTCCTTAGATTATATATCGGATCAAAAGGATATAGTAATTCTAATATATAATCAGAATGATCAAATAATATGACAATATTATTAAACATAAAACAAATGGTCTATATTCATATTTTTAACATGACACTTACGATGTATAGCTATTTGGTGTTGGGTACTTATGAAAACAACTACTACTTTCAAGATTTGTTTTATATTTTAAATTGTTTTATATTCAAATTATGATTTTTTTCATATAAACATGTTTTTTCTTATCTTAAAAAAATATATTTTTTGTTGATATTTGTTATAGGTAATAATGAGTCGATGTTGGATTACGACACATCGAATGAGCAATGAATTTGAGGAAGGTGTTGATGCCTTTTTGGAATTTGCAAAACGAAATGTTCCAAGTAGTGACATTTTTTTTCTGTCCATGCCTGAAATGTTTGAATATGAAGATGTTGAAAAGTAGAGAGATAAAAGATCATCTGATATGTCATGGTTTTAATCCGAGTTACAGCCCTTGGATTTGGCATGGTGAAACTGGACGGAATGTCACTGATGATGATGATTCGCAAGATGGTAACTCCGATGGAATTGAAGAAATGATTCGCGATATTGTAGCAGAACAAATTGAGATAGAACCGACAGTTTCACGTCTATATGGTGATGCTGAAAAACCATTATATCCCGGTTGTACAGATTTTACGGTTCTGTCGGCGGTGTTAAGATTGATTAACCTAAAGGCGAAGCATGGATGGAGTGACAGAAGTTTTACAGAGCTGCTACAATTAATGAAAGAAATTCTTCCAAAAGATAACAATCTTCAAGATTCACATTACAAAGACAAGAAAATATTATGCCCGATGGGATTGGGATACAAGAAAATAAATGCCTGTCCGAATGACTGCATTATATATAGGAAGGAATATGAATTTCTGTCAGAGTGTCCAAAATGTGGGACATCACAACATAAGGTGAAAGAAAAATCACAGGGTTATGTAGAGATTACAAAGCTCCCTTCAAAGTTATTTTGGTATCTTCCTATAATTAATCATTTCAAAAATTTATTTACTAATTCACATGATGCAAAAAGGTTAAGATGGCATGCTGAAGAGCAGGTATGTGATGGAAAAATACGTCATCCAGCTGATTGTCCATAATGGAAGAAAATTGATGCGTAGTATTCTACATTTGGAAATGAAATAAGAAATCTCATACTAGGTTTGTGCACAGATGGAATGAATCCATATCGAAAACTCAGTAGCACACATAGTTCATGGCCTGTTTTATTGGTAATTTACAACCTCTCTCCGGAAGTTTGTATGAAGCGCAAATATGTCATGTTGATTACAATGATCTTTGGTCCAAAGCAACCCGGTAATGATATTGATGTTTACTTGTCACCGTTGATTGATGATTTGAAACTGTTATGGGCTGATGGTATTAGGGTGTATGATTCTTATAAAATGGAATATTTTCAACTGCATGCAGTGCTTTTGTTCACTATAAATGACTTCCCAGCGTATGGAAATTTTTCTGGATACAGTGTTAAAGGGCATAAAGCATGTCCAATTTGCAAACAATAGACGTCCTATTGTCAATTGCATCATGGGAGGAAAACAATGTACATGGGTCATCAAAAGTTTTTGCCTATGGAACACCCTTATATAAGACTAAAAAAGGCATTTAATGGCTCACAAGAATTTGATACTTCTCCAAAACCATTATCCCATGATCTATATTTTGAGAGGGTGAAAAACCTTGACATAACATTGGGAAAGACACAGAAATCTGGTAATGATAGACATATTTGGAAGAAAAGGTCAATATTTTTTGAGCTACCATATTGGAGGTATCATGAAGTTAAACATAATATTGATGTCATGCACGTGGAGAAGAATATCTGTGATTCTTTGATTGGAACATTGTTAGACATTAAAGGAAAGACTAAAGATGGGTTGAATGCAAGATTAGACTTACTATCAATGGGAATACGTTTGGAGTTAGCTCCCACTCCTAAAGGAAGACGAACATTTCTTCCCCCGGCTTGTCATACATTATCGAAGAGGGAGAAAATTATCTTCTGTCAGTGTCTTCATGATACCAAAGTGCCTCAAGGTTATTCTTCTAATGTAAAAATTTTTGTCTCAATGAAGGACTTGAAGTTGATAGGTATGAAATCACATGATTGTCACGTCATGATGCAACAAATTCTACCAGTTGCATTGCGTGGAATATTGCCCATTCGTGTCAGAAAGACTATAATGAAGTTGTGTTATTTTTTCAATTCAATTTGTAACAAGGAGATTGATGTGAATGCTTTGAACATTTTGGAAAAGGAGGCAATTTTAATACTTTTTCAATTGGAAATGTATTTTCCTCCAACTTTTTTTGATATAATGGTGCATTTAATGATTCATCTGGTTCGAGAAATAATGCTTTGTGGACCTGTATATCTTCGTTGGATGTATCCTTTTGAAAGGTATATGAAAATATTAAAGGGGTATGTTAAAAATCTATATCGACCTGAAGCCTCCATTATTGAAAAGTATATTTCTAAGGAGTTAGCAGAGTTTTGTACGAGCTACTTGGATGTAGCGCAACACATAGGTTTGCCTCCATCTCTCCATGAACGAGTTAATAATGAGGGAAAGGGGATTCGCGGCTTGAAAGTAAAATCATTGTCAGCTGAACAGATGAAGAAGTTAGAATCATACATCTTGAAGAACATAGCTGATGCTCAACCATATATCACATTGCACATTAATGAGTTGAAACAATGTCATCCAAAGAAGAAAGAAATGTGGATTTTGAATGAGCACAACAAATTTTTTTTGTCATGTATTAAAAAAACGTTTCTTGGTATATCAGATGTATCAGAGACATTAAAATGGATAGTGGGTGGTCCATGTTTAAATGTGATAACATGGTCTGGTTATCACATTAATGGTTATATATTTCATACAAAAGCTCAGGACAACAGAAGTGCAGTTCAGAATAGTGGTGTATTGGTGTTTGTAGAAGCAATGCATTTTTCGAGTGCTAAGGACAAAATCCCAATTTCTGCATCAAATGCATATTATGGAGTGATTGAAGACATATGGGAGGTTGATTACTTTAAAATTAAAGTTCCCGTTTTTAACTGTAAATGGTTTAACGGTAACAACAGTGTCAGACACGATGAATTTGGAATGACACTTGTTAATCTGAATATATTGGAAGACACAACTGATTCTTTTATAATGGCAACACATGAAAAACAGATTTTTTGTGTAGTAGATCAATCAGATATGCAGTGGGCTGTTGTTTTACAAGGGAAAAAACAATATGTTGGTGAGGATGAACATGATGAATATGCTGATTTATGTGAGATCCCTACTTCAATGGAAATATTAACAGAACATAATGACAATCATGTTGAAGACATAGTTTGTGCCATAAGGAATGATCACGACGAAGGAATTTGGGGAAAAAATCCATATGTACATTCCTAAAATTACAGGTAACATATGTTTATTTCTTGTTTACATTTATTTTTTCCAAAAATTTTAGATATTGTAAGTTTTTTTATTTATTAAAACATGTTTTATTTTTTTCCATAAATGTTAGATATTGTAGGCTTGCCCACTGTCTGGTGACACCGGCCAACCGGTGGATGACCACCGGCCAGCCGGTGGTCTCTGGCAGAAGCATTTCTTTCTGCCAGAGCCACCGGTCAGCCGGTGTTAGTGTACCGGCCAGCCGGTATGGGCACCGGCCAACCGGTTCTTGCCCACCGGCCAGCCGGAGGACCCAGGGAGTAGGCTTGCCCACTTCCTGGTGACACCGGCCAGCCGGTGGATGACCACCGGCCCGCCGGTGGTCTCTGGCAGAAGCATTTCTTCTGACAGAGACACCGGTCAGCCGGTGTTAGTGCACCGGCCAGCCGGTATGGGCATCGACCAACCGGTTCTTGCCCACCGGCCAGCCGGAGGACCCAGGTTTACCATTTTTTCCATTTTTTACCATCTTGACCATCTTGACCATCTTGACCATCTTTTCCATCTTTACCATTGTTTAACATGCTTACCATATTACAAATGTTTACTATTATGTAACCTAGTACACTTTTCTATTTTCTGATTATAGTAGTATTAAAATATTTGAATTTGTATATTTGTGAACTGACGTTTGTTTTTTTGATTTGAAGGATAATGACAGATCATTCAGATGATCAACCACATGATTCTGGGGAGGAGCATATTGCTGGTCATACCTCTGGGGATGAACATTCACATGCTCCTATTACGATAAAGAGTTCAAAGGTTGGTAAACGTGGTTGCACACGTTTACCAAAATTATCACTTGCCCGTACGCAGGATCAGAGGATAGTAGTTGAGTTTGATGATGATGATATTCCTAGAGGTCCGAATGCCAAAGATTTTAAGAGTTTTGTTGCAACTCAGGCTAAGACCAAAGTAAGCATTCTGTATGATGATTGGAGAGGTGTGGATAAAGCGATTATCTCTCAGTTGTGGGAGACGATTTTGGTAAGATCTTTTGTCATTGTTTGACCATTCTTTTAATGTTTCTGGTATATATAATATGTTTAACCTCTTCTTTATCATACGACATTTGATATTCCTGACACTGGAGGAGTCATGAAGAAATGCTTATCATTGGCTGCCAGGAGATGGAGGGATTTCAAATCAACCCTCACATATGATTTCATTTATGGTCATAGGAGTCATGACAATCCATGTCGTATATATCCTTTTATAGATGAAGACACAAGGAGACAGTTTTTTGAAAGTAGAAAAAAAGAGTCACTTCGGGTAAGGGCAATGTAAACTTTTATATACTTTCTTATATAAATGATTTTATTAATGTTTTGTTAATGATCTCTTATTCTTAAATTACAGCATACAAGGAAAGCTCATCAAAAGATCCAATCTAAAAATGTATACCATCATAGTTTATCTCGGGGAGGGTATACATTATTGGAAGAAAAAATGATAGCGGAAAAATTTAAACAACTAAGAGATGAGTCTTCAAGCTCTGGAGAGGTGGCCCCTCCATCCCCTCCATCTAGACATGAAAAATGGAAGAGAGCTCGGAAGGGAAAAAAAGGGCAATATCTTTCGGAAGAATCGAGAATCATAGCTGAGAGGATTGTAAGATATCTATTTAATTTATTTAAGTTATGTTTTTTCTTCATATAAGTTTCAATCATTACAGAAATGTTCAATTAATTAATACAGGACTCTCTTGAAGAGCAAAGTTCAGAGGGGACATTTACAACTACAGGGAGGGAAGATATTTTATTTTCAGCATTAGGAAGGCCCAAACATCCTGGTCGTGTAAGAGGATATCTGACAGGTGTATCGGTAAGAAAAGTGTTTCCATGTTCTTCAACTTCTAACATTGAGGGGGTTTATAAAAAAAATAGAATCCTTGGAGGCTGGAGTTCAAAATATTAATGCGAAGATGGAAGGCAAGATTAGAGATTCAGTGCAGTCTATGTTTGCAGAAATGCAAAGACAATTTCAGACTGCATCTCACACTCCTCCACCTCCTCCTGCAGACCCCATTATTTATCCTCCACCTCCGCCAGTAGCTCCCACTCCCCCACCTCAGCCTGCGGACCCCATTTTTTATCCTACGCCTCCGCTGCAGCTTCCTATATATTGCGAGTTGTATGTTGATGATTCTCAACATCATATAGTAGCATACGAGTTGGTATATTGTATAGGAGATACAGTTCATCATCAACAATTAGAGGTAGAGAATCAGAGGGTTACTGTACAGGATATTATAGATAGATCAGCTAGGGTACCAATACCTACAGATGAGGTGGCGACAGTTGGACAGAGTATCAGCCATTTTTTAGTTTGGCCATCCAGACTTCTTCGACTCATTACCATAGAGGTATGAATGTTATATCTTTTATTTTATTTTTTTATTAAAGTTGTTTTATCATTTGAAAACTACTATAATTCTCAATTTTTTTTACAGGAATACTTCAAAGGTAAAGAAATACTGTATAGACAACAACAAAGACAACAGGCTATGACATCAGATACAGATTCCATTGGTCTTGACAGATTGTCAAGATATTCACATTTGTTATTGGGTTTTTATGAGTTTCCAATGGAATCTCATGTTTGTGGACGTGAAATAACTGTGTGGATTACAAAATCTGATATCATGGAGCTTGTTACTGGAGATAAGTTGGGCATCAACGTGGTGCAAATTTTTTCCATGTAAGTCTTAACACCTTTTCCCTACGTTATATTTATTAAAAATGTATACTTATATATGTTTTGTATTAGGTATGTTTATAAAATTTGTGAGAGGAATGAACTGACAGAAGTATATGGAATCATGGACCCGTAATTGATTTCCTCTGAAGCATGTGCATTGACTGAGGAACAAAGAATGGTTTATATTGCTGAAAGATTTGAAAAGAATATAATCCAACAATGTTGGATGATGCCTTTTTGTGAGAGGTATGAAACACATTTCTCTCAAATAGTTAATTATCTTTTAACATAAAAAACCACTAACATTAAATTTCCTTTTATCAGTAATCATTGGATGTTAGGGATTTTTTGCCCAAGGGAGAAAGCTCTTTATTGGATATGCTCTGTTCATGGTGATGTGCGGGCAAGTTTGAAGAATATATTGGAAAAGTAAGTTTCAATTTCTCAATAGTTTTATATATTATAATAAATTTTAAATTTACCCCATTCTTATTATTTTCTAACAGTGCATGGGCCTAGTTTCGAAAAAAAACATAGAAAAGAAATGCAAAGATCAAATATGTAAAGGCGAAGGTAAATTTCCATTTATAATTTGTACTTTTTGATTTATTACATAAAAATAATATATTGAATTTACACTCATTCAAAACAGAATTGTCATGAACAACAAGGCCTCATCGAATGCGGATATTATATGTTAAGATTTATGTATGAAATAATAACAACTGGGACAGTTGTGAATTTTGACCTAGTACGATTTCCTCTTAAACTTTGCCATCATATTTCAATTTGATTTATTCATTATACATGTAAACTATCTTCTTTTTCATTTGTAGCTTTTTGATGACCCTCAACCCTATACTGCTGAAGACATCAAACACGTACAAGTGGAGTGGTAAAATTATTTTACAGGTTTGATTGAATATTAGTTGTTTGTAATGTAAAATGTAATTTTGAATATTGTCGTTTTAATTGTCTATTTGGTAGTTTTTTAGGTTTGATTTAGTTTTTTTTTGAAGTTGACAGTGTAAGTTTTGAATGTTATATAAGTGAATGTTTAATTTTTCTCTACTTCTTATTTTGGTCTACTTTTGATGGTTCTTCTGGTATGGATTTGGGTCTGTGGGGGAGGGGTTCCCAGGGTGTGGGGTTGTGTTCAGTGGGGTTGGGGGTGTCCAGCGGTCTGGGAGGGCTATCCGGTGGGGTGGGGGGACAATCTTGGGGGGTGGCAGGGATGTCCAGGGGTGTGGGAAGCCGGTCCAGGGGTGTGGGAGTGCTGTCCAGGGGTGGGGGGGTTGTCCAGGGGTGTGGTGGGGGCTGTAAAGTGGGGTGAGGGGGTGAGGAGGTGCTGTTCAGGCGGGTGGGGGGTTGTCGAGGGGTGTTTTGGGGTGTCCGGGGGTCGGGGGGCAGTCCAGGAGTGTGGTGGGGGCTCCAATGGGGTGGGGGAGGGTTGTCCAAGGGGTATACATGAGGGTGGGAGCTCCAATGGGGTGGGGGAGGGCTTTCCAGGGGGTATACATGAGCGTGAGGGCTCCAACGGGGTGGGGGAGGGCTGTCCAGGGGGTATACATGAGGGTGAGGGCTTCAACGGGGCGGGGGAGGGCTGTCCATGGGGTATAAATGAGGGTGGATGCTGTCTAGTGGGTAAGTTTTATATGTTATCTATTTACATGATTATTTTTGATGTACTTCTGTTTTTGTGGAATGATTTCTTGATTTATTTTCTGGTTGATTCTGGTGGAGAGAAGATCACTGCATTCTGTTTAAAAAAAAATTGGGTTTATCACGTCGGTTATTTAATAACCGACGTGATAAAATGCCTGTAAAATAGTTTATCACGTCGGTTATTTAATAACCGACGTTATAAAAGGCCTGTAAAATAGTTTATCATGTCAGTTATTAAATAACCGACGTGATAAAAGGCCTGGAAAATGGTTTATCACGTCGATTATTTAATAACCGACGCGATAAAAGGTCTGGAGAATGGTTTATCATGTCGGTTATTTAATAACCGACGTGATAAAGGGCCTGGAGAATGGTTTAGCACGTCAGTTATTGAATAACGGACGTTCCAAACGGCCTGGACAAGGGTTTATCACGTCGGTTAATGACTAACCGACGTGATAAACCCCCTCCCACCGGTTTATCAAGTCGGTTAGTCAATAACCGACTTGATAAACCCCCCTCACCCGGTTTTTCACGTCAGTTTTATATGAACCGACGTGATAAACCATGCTCAGCCTGGTTTATCACGTCGGTTCTTATAGAACGGACGTGATAAACCACCCTCATTCTAGTTTATCACGTCAGTTATTCGATAACCGACGTGATAAACCTTTCACCAGGCCTTTCATCACGTCGGTTCTAAAATAACCAACGTGATAAACCATTCTCCAGGCCCTTTATCACGTCGGTTCTAAATTAACCGATGTGATAAACATCGCGATTTTATGCTTTTTGACACCGGTTTTTAAATAACCGACGTCAAAAACCTTATTTATAACGTCGCATGTATTAACGTCGGCTAGAAACCGACGTAAAAAATTAAAAATAACGGACGTAAAAAACGTATTCTGCACTAGTGTCCCATTCCTCTCAGGCAAGTACCAGGGTGTTTCTTCCCACAATTACCACATGATAGATATTAAAAATTTCCCTTCTTCACCTTATTTCCATTTCCAGAGTAATCAATAAATATATTCTTCTCATTCTTTTCTTTGAAGTCATAAGACATAGAGAATTCCATTCCCGACTTGATAGTGCATGAGACAGTATCTTCGTACAATGATAAGGATTGTGAGACAAATGATTGAAGGAGAAATGGTTTTAACCCATAAATGAATAGACAAATCTTACTCCTCGGGTTACCTATATAATCTTCTTCATGCCTTACTAAACTTGTAAATTTAGCAGCATACTTTGCGACATTCTCATCCTCCTTTTGCCTTATTCTTAGAAATTTTCTTTCCATATTTGGTCGATGGTCACGAGGAAAGTATTTTTATAAGAAAATATCATTAAACTCCCTCTATTTCATGTTCAATACATATTTATCTTCCTTTTTGTTTTGTATTAATGACCAAAATTGATTTCCATCTCCTGTGAGGTGATAAACTGCCCTGAAAACCTTTTCCCTTTCACTAATCCCCAAAGCATGAAATATTTTCTATAAGGAATTTATCCACATCTCAGCTACAAATGGATTTATACAACCATTGAATGTTTGGTGGTTATTTCCTCATGGAGCGGTCTAGCATTGATCCTCTGCATTTTGGATCAGGGTTCTCCATATGTGTATGTTTATTATTCCTAACCTGAGTGAGTTATCCCAGTATGGTGATAAGCTGATCAGCACCAGTTTCATCCACAGCTCCACTAAAATTATCTTTAGTAGTAGGTAAATCCCTACATAGATTACGTGTATTGTAACCTTTTCCATTATATCTATAAGGTTCCATTTCAAAAGAATGGCATACACTAGAATAGTTTATGAATCACAATACACAATTCCAAACTTATAAAATACTTAACATAAATTGAAAATTTATGGATATAATACATAATGGTAAAAAGAAATTTCAATGAGGAGGTATATACTCATAAATCCTTCATAATTGTATGTAAGGAAAATGTGAATTATCATAACCATATCCCTAGGGGAGTGTCAAAAGAAAAGGTGCATCAGTGCCCGTTGTCATGTACCAGGATAACCTTGGTCAATCTTGAAACTCCTTGTCTGAGTTTTCACTCCTAGGTACATCTGTGCCTGATTCGCCTCTACCTGTTCGTATCCCGACAAGGATTTATTTCTATGAAAATTCAAAAAACCTCTATATTACCCATATTCTAGGATGTTCATCAATTCCAATACTCAAAGTCTATCTTAGGGTAATGGGCTCTAATCAGAGTTTATCTAAATCTAGTTTCTAAGGATTCTACTAAACTTCCTCTAATTCCAATAGTAACTCCCCGACCCCAGTTAATCAGAGTTAGTTCATTATAACATAACAATGGCATGATACAAATAATCATTTCTTAAAAGACCGATCAGTTTAGTATCCTTGGAAGTACTAGATACATTCATATGTTTTACATTACATCACGAAATAAAAACATCAATTTTTACCCCATTGACTAAACTTATATCCTTAGCCTATCCCTACAGGTCAACCATAAAATATTTCTTCACATAAAAGGAAAAATAAAACATAGAAAGGGGTGAGCTCAGATGCTCAGTAAGGATAAAAATATAGTGGAAACTTTCATAAATAAGAATAACCATTTATATCAATGTATAAGACTAAAAAATCCTTTTAAACATATACTTCAGCATAATACAAAAAAGATAAAATCAAATAACTCCATTTAATTATTCACATGGATATTCTACTGGTCGAATAATCACATGAAATATCAATATCCACTTTTATAATGATGGAATGCGTAATTCTAGACTTTATAACCACATAGTCAAGGCCTTGTGCTAAGACTACAAATAAGATTTTTCCAAGGCTTTGTGCCAAGAAACTAGTTTGTCTCATGAGACCTACCGATGCATCGAGGAGCCATAGAGAGATCCAACCATCACTTACTTAGTCCAATGCATTCCTCATATTAAAAAGATTTAAACATAACATAAAAATTAGTATTAAAAATAGCATATGAAATATCAATACTTTATTTATAAACAATGAATGGTGTTAAAATAACACATCCATAGTCAAAAATATCCCAAAAACTTCTATACAATATGGAAGATTTGAATCAAATAAATCAACTTCAAACATGTTTAAAATACATCAAAGGATGTTGACATAGAAGATATGAAAACTATTTGAAATAAATACCTCTTTATATTTTGAAATCATTTACAAGTCACATAATTATAATAGAAATCAGTTATTTTGATAAGATTTTTATAATCTTGAATGGGAAGCTTCAATGATGATATAATGGTGGAAAATAGCCACACCCTCTGAATAAGTTAAAAAAAGACATTATTACCTTAATTTTTTCGAAAAGGCCATAAATTACCTTGTTTGGAAAAGGACGAAATGGTTTCTTTCAAAAAAATTTAAAAAATTTCAAACAAGGGTATAAATTAATTTAACTCATAGTATAATAAAAAGTAAATATGTTTTGATATAAATTTTTTAGAGACATGGATATGGATAATAAAGAAGTCCCAATAGATTCTTACGTAAAAACAACCTCTGATAATAAAGAGATTGTGAAATTAACCCTAACCTTATACTTTTCCTTAGTCGATAGTATTTTAACTTCCTGTATAATAATTAAAAAATTATTATTAAATTATAAAATATTCATATACATAAATATGATATCATATATGATATTATAATATTTAGTTGTTATTAATATTTTAGTAGTATCAATGTTTCAGGTGTTAAATGATTCGTTTTCCTTTATATGATTGGTTACATAAGTCATGTTTTTTATGGATATGATATATTTAATTCATATAAAAATTATATTATGTTCATAAAAATTATATTTAATCATAAAATGAAAATTATTCGTGAATTATTACTACGGGGAATGAATCTCATCGTGTTCATGGAGAAGGCAATTCGTACGTACAGACGAGCGACAATATTATAATATTAATGCTGAAATCATTTGTAATTGGATGGTATATCATATATACATAATCATTAACATGTTATATTTCTTATTTACATTAGTTATACTCATTATTATTCCCATAAAAATAATGAAGTGTTTGAATAAGAAACTACACCACGACGTGGAGACGGTTAGCCGTACGTACACACATATGGTGACTTTGTCATTCCTATGATGGATAGATGAATGAATATGGTTGCACCAATTTTAATATAACATAAAATTATATAGATGATACTGGATTTATTATTTTATAATGGAAAAAAAGATATAGGATGCAGAAGAAGAAAAGAACTTGAAAGATGTGATGAAATATTACCTCTTAATAAAATGATTTTTTGTTTCTAATGGCTCCAAAATGATTTATTTTGAGGATAAGGTGGGAATGGGTCGAAAAAATTTCATCCAATAGGTTTTTAACTGGTTTAGGTCACCATATGAACCTTATCTTTTAGATTTAACACTTAGTTAAATAGTTTGACATTTACTATGTCTCTTTGTAGTTTTATATTATATGGTTATTAACCTTACTATAACAAGCCAAGAGAAGAAAATGTGGTACATTATTAATATATATATCCTTATATAAGTCCTTTGGCTGAATCATATATTTTTAGTAATATTATATCAATTAATAATATAGTATTTGTTTTAAAAACTCAATTATGTCAATTTTGACAGTATTTAATATTTTATTTTTTAGAAATCCATAAAAACTTTATCACTTCGAATTAAATTTATTTAATCAACCCTGACATGTCATATTAACCTAGAAAATTAGTGTAATTTATCATAATTCTCAATTTACATTTATTTTGATATTTATAATATCAATTAAATTATTATTTCGTTATTAAGGTAATTACTACATCATCATTGTTTCATTAATAAATTAAATTATTTAATGTCTAAAAATTATAAATAAAATATCATTATGTAAGAAATCCTTTTATATTTCTAATTAATATTTATAGTCAAATTTCTATTGTGTGTAACCATATATTAAAAATGGTTTAGTTAATAAACATTGAATTTAACTCTCTTAACTCTTATTTAAATAAAATAATAATAAATGTCCTAATCTAATACAAGTGGACCAAAAGAATAAACTTTTATTCCTAAGGTTGTTTTTGGTCGAAATACATTTATCCACTTGAATTTGGACATGTGTTAGGGTAATTATAATATCATTTTTACCCTTAATTACCCAATTTACTTTTAACCGTGGTAAATAAGTCAAAATTTACTATTCACCAAAAATTATTTTAATCTTATTGAACCAAATTTTAATTAATTATATCAATAGTGTCTCTCGGATTTTAAAATTCAACTCACAGAAGCTGTAAAATTATGTTTTATGCAAATTTGTAAATGCTTCTAGAAGGTGGGTAAAAGGTGGTAAATAGTTCAATAAAATTTTATATTTCTAAAATTATTATAAAATGAATCAAATGAATTAAATTGAATATATATAGTAATTATGTATCTATTTTTACCTAAATTAATTTCAAATTATATAACTAATTATTTAATTAAAAAATCGGTTTTAAATAATAACACAGTGTTTTTCACTATTTATCAAAATATGAATTTTTTCAGAAAATACCAATAATTCACCATAATCTAATTTTGATAATTTTAATTCTAAAATAAAGTCCATTTTGAAAAATAAAATTTATCAAATTTCAAAAAGTGGTTATTACAATTCATAACAGCTAGTTTGATTGGTCGTGGGGTGTTAAAACTCCAAGTTGTTTACAATGCAAGCTACTACATTATTCAAAGGGAAATGTACCGTGGAAGATTAGGGTGTTACAAACATATTTTCTAGATGATATTGATATATTATCATTATATTAATTTCTTTTTTTAGAAATAATGAGGTTGTTATTAATTTGTAAAATAAGCCATTTATGAATGGAGTCTAAAACCGATATAATTCATATCTTAAAGAAAAAATTGTTTATTAAATGATATTAAATTCCTAAAAATCTAATATTAGGAAAAATGATTAATAAAATTCCAAATATTTGATTAATGACTTGTTTTTGGGCCGTTTAACATGATATTGTAATTACATTAACCTACAGTGTGTAAATAACATTATATAACTATAAGATTAAAAAAGGGTAAAATAACAGATAAAACAAAATGATAACGATAGAAAAATTCAAAACATGTCAAATAATTATTGGACGAAGGGTATTCGAACTTAAATTATATTATCTTAGAGTTAAATGATTTTTGGAGACATTTTATGCTATATTCTATTTATTATAAATTAACATTTCTAGACTTTCCTAAAGTGCCCTCCTCCCTCTAAAAAATGGGCAGAACCTCTACCCACATACTCACACATCCCAAACCCCTTGAATCGTCCAAATTCTTCCCAAATATGCTTCAGAAATCCCTCCCTTCTTCCTTTATGCCATTCCTTGGGCATAAGAAAATTCAATAATTCCTTTTGTCTCAAATCAAAAGAATTTTCCCTATTTCGTGGTAACATATTCTCTCAAGTTTGGTAAATGAATTTCCCTTCACCACTCCCTATGATCTTCTTATACTTTGATTACATAATAAAAATAGTTTCCACAGTATTCTATGATGTCTTTATGAAAAGGATTTTAACTACAATGACACACACCACCATCTAATGGATACGAACATATTATTTCTATGTACGGATAACTATTTCCTCATGAGACGATGATTGTTGAATGTTCTACAAAAACCTCTCATGGTGGACATTATGATGGAACTGTATGTATATATGATATATATTTTCTTTAGATTTCCACTATTCTTAATTAATTTTCATTTAAATCATGCCATTATGCTTTCCATATTGTGTAAATACGATAATTTCATTTGAATAATTGCGGACTACTACCACCTCAAAGTGATATAACTCGTTCATTCCATGCATAGAATATATAAAGAATGGAATTAATGAAATTATGTAATGTATATAAAATATTATATTATAATGGATTTATAATATACCTATGTATCATTTAGTTTTTATTTCTTTAAATATCAAAATGATATTAAAGTAGTGTTCATGTGTACGCACGACTTATTGTCTCCATAAATGGTTCATATCATTTATTATCTACAAATGTTATGGAATATTTTAATATATATATATAAAATGGATATAAATACATATATACTTGATATATATGAGACTTAAATCACGAATAATATTCTGGTGATGATGGAATTTTTACTACCCAGATAATAGTCATCAAAACAATTTCATTTTTGAATCAAGCACCAAATATCGACAAAACGACCAATATAAAAATCAATAATTATGTAATTTTCATAACATGATGATAAGTAATATAAAATTAATAATAAAAATGAAATTTTTCTGATGAAATTATATATTAACCTAATTTAATTATTCAAGAATATAATGAAAGAACAATACTAGTCAAATTCTAGTTAGGGGACTTCATATCAATCTCCATTGATTGATAAATATTTTGGTTTAAACACAAATGTGTTTTATATGGGGTATAACTATACTCTTCCTATTTTAATTTCATTCAATGTTTTCAAAAGGAATCATTTGTTTTATGAATCAATTTTCTAAATGTCAAATGGAATGTTTCTTTTTAACGTATGCAGTGAAAACAAACATTCCACCGCCATGAGCATTATTTTATATTTGGATTCCTTAACAATCCATAATTATTTTAAAAGAAAAATAAATACCATATACCATTTTTCATATTTTGTTTCTAATTTTTTTTGAGAAATCATTGATTATGTCAATATCTTGAAAAGATATACTACGAATGCAATTTGGTAATGATATCTTGCATTTATGCTTGCTTTATGTGTTATGATTATGTTATAGTTCTTGTTAATTGTTTATGTATATAGTTGGTTCTATGATAAACTGAGGGCGAGTGATCCCAAGAATGCTCTCCAATCCATTTGGTAACAAGATGTAGGTAAATGCAAATTTTTTTCATAAGAGATTTAGGTAATATACTGCGATGGGTATTCCAGATGTAACTCCCTATGTGGCGATGATAGCTAAAATGTAAGTATGTTATAGATGTTTCATGTTACCTTTATGATTTATGATTTCTATGTGTTATTCATAAATCTTTTGATTTCCTGAGGAATATTAAATAGCTTATGTTTTACGATTGAAATGTGTGATTTCTTTAAATTTATGTATTCATTGAGTAATGTTTTATTTTATTATTATTTGTCCCTTACTGATCTTTTTATGCTCATACCATGTTTTAGAACTGTTTTTTATAGGTTATAAGAATTGGAATGAGAAAGGAATAATTCAAGAATTATTTTATCAAGAAAATCATTCTTGTTTTAATCAAGGATTTTTATTACTTTGAAAAAATAGGATATAGTATAAGTGTCATCTTTTTATAATTTCAGTAGTAATGTAATGGTTATGGACTAATTATCTAAAACTCTAAAATTGAAATGATCCTCAATGTAGAATTATTGACTTAACCTAATATTATGCAATGTTTAAGGCTGCAGAATTATAGTTTGTATCAAAGGAAAGGTTTAGAAAACTTTGGAGATTTGGATATTTTTAAAGGTTTAGAGATATGATTATGGGTTTATAATTTTAAAGTAAATTATTAGTTCAATGATTTAGGAACTCATTTGAAGGCTTATGAAATTTCAACGCGATTAATGGTATTTTTTGGAGATATTAACCTTTGATGAAATTATTAGTTATTAGTGTTTGGGATGAAAAATGTGAGGAATGAAATAACCTTTAAGATAAAACATGTTATGGTTATTTTTTATTATTTTATCTCATTATGATAATATTATTAGAAATATATAATTTTTTAAAAAGGACATCATGTAGACTATGTGACAACCCATCGCGTCAAAAAAAGCTATAGGAATCTAACCCACAACTAATGTGCAACTGGGATTTATAGCCCAACTGTGGCCTACCAGAAGTCCCTGGTTAGCATGACTTATTATTTTTAGTTAAATGATTTTATTGATCCAAAATAAGTTGATTTTGGAACTTCTGTTTTATCAAATGGATATCCTTATTATAGTAAAATTATTTGGTGAATAGTTGATACACATTATTATGGAATACATTCTCTCTTTTGGGAATAGTATGTGCCTTATAAAAATAGAATACTATGGGATTTCCCATGAGGAGTAATGGTTGAATATTATTTTGGAAGAATCTATATATTTATTGTGGATATATGGATAATTTTTTTATTAATGGAAATAATTAACCTATAATTGAAAACATATGACTAGGTTAATTACTTTTAAGTATGAGACTTTATGAATAGTATATGTAATATATTGATAAATGTTAAAATTTTTCGTTGAAGATTGTGTTATCAAATCCTTTTGAATTTTGTGTTTCAATCATAGATTGGATTTTTTTGGAGAATTTTAAGGAAAATTGTTTGTTAAATGGTCTATGTTGGATTCTGGGTATTACTATTGAGTCATGGAAATTAATGGTAGTCTTTATTCTTATAAATGATAATTAAATTTCATAGATTATCTGATCTTTTACTGACCATTTTGGTTTTGTATAATATTTTCAGATTGGATGAATAGATAGTTAAACTATTTTTGTTTATTTGATTATCTATTAGATTCTTTTAGTGATTCAGGTGTGACCAATTAATTTTTAATATTCATCATATTGTGAAAATATTAGTTTTTTTGTAGAAATTTATATATAGATGAAACTGTACATGAAAATTTAGTATAATTATTTATCTTCTTATTCAAGAACATATATAAATTACTCAACTATAAGAAAATTATATTAAAATATAAACATTTTCAATTTACTTTTACTACTGGGAAATCAATAATTTCTTAACCCATCACAAGTTTGTGGTTTTCTAATGGTTAACTTTCTCCTAATCATGTGTTTTATCACTCTCTATCAGAACAAGATCGTTAGTTTTTCTTCCATATCCATGTTTTCCTAAATGGAAGCCTATTTTTTATCTTATGTGACCTTTGTAATTATTTTTATTTCTTTCAAATTGGTATTTTTATATCCATTTTCTAATTTGGTATTTTCAATGATGCTTCTAAGCCCAATTTTAAAATTGTGAGGATGTAATTTCTGAAAGGGTGAAAGATGTAATGAACTTGGTATTTATAGAATAATAAATTTTCATTTATACTATTATTAATGAATAAGATATTATTTTTACATTAAAGGAGATTCTTTTTTCGATAGCATACTCGACACGCAACAACCAGTTCCTCTGAAATCTTACGTTGCACCCTATATTGTGTTATATCAAAATATAATAAAATAATATTATTATTATTTTAAATGGTATTTAAGGAATATCCATTGGAGTGAATGAAATTAACAGTGTCAAAAGAATTTTGAAATATGATTTAAACATGTTTAAATAATTATTCATTGGTTACCAAATATTTTAGAAATAGAAATAAAACACAATTGAATATAACAGATGTGTTTTTGTGAAAACCTATTTAAAAGAGAATAATTTTGTTTATAAAATTATATCACTATTTATGGAAAATAAATTTTATATATAAAATTAAATATTTTAAATTATTCATATATGTTTTCTGGAAATGATATATGAAAATATTCCATTTTTTCTGATAAAAGAAGTATTATTCTAAAAACGAAGTTTTACCTCCTTTAGATGGAGAATCCATTTAAAATATAGTTTTTTTCTCTTTTATATGTTATATTGGACAAAACGAAACCTTTTATTTAGAATAGGGACCTCAAATTTTACTTTGGATGAATTGTTTATATTTTTCTAATAGATAGCAGGTTTTAATGAATAGTAAAAATTCGCTAAATTTTAATTGAAAACATCTTTTTCAATCGATATAATTTATATGGTTAAATCAAATTATTTAATGGTTTTAATGTATAAATGAAATATATTTTTATCATTTAATCAAATTTTGGTCATTGGATGTAATTTTACATTGAAATTGGATGAAAACCCACATTAATATTTTGATAGTAAATACTTCTTAAAAACCTACGTTTTAGTTTTGAAAATAATAATAATTTTTAAATTACTTATTGAAAATTATTTTCTTTGAATTCAGAAAAAATGGATTCCATATTAGGAATCATAATTTCCTAATTTTTTGAATGGGTATCTTTAATTTTTGGACATTATGAATAGTAACTCCAGCAATTATTTTATTTACAACGGTTAAAGGATAAATCTGGTAAATAAAGGTAAATAGTAATATTGAAATATCATAAAACATTTCCAAATCCTATTGGATGAGTTATTTATAACCATTTGAAGCATTACGTATATTTTATGACCCCATGGATCCCCTAGGTGGGAGAATGGCATTTTATAATAATTAATGTTATGTAAAGAGAAGTATAACATAAACATGTATATTTTATTACAAAAATTATACGGGGATAAATAATTGATCAATTAGACTATAAATAGTAATTATAAATCTAAAAATATTTTCTACATAATGGTATATAATTTATAATTTTTATACATTAAATAAATAAATACATTTTTGACACAATGATGATGCAGTGATTGATTCATTAATAAAGGATTCAAATAAATGATATTATACATATTAAAATAAATTGAAATATAATATTTTTACGCCATAAGCATATTTTTTGGATGATATTAAAATATTATATTGGAGTTAATTTCATTGGTTAAAAGTAATCAGGTTGTTATTAATTTCTAAAATTGTAAAGTATGAATATTGTCCACAATTCTCAAAATTCATAACTGAATGCATAAAATAATTTATTAAATGAAATTACAATTTTAATAATATATAATTATTCCAAATGGTTAATAAAAGTACAAATATTTCATAAATTTTTTTTTGGTCATTTACTAAGATATAGTAATTACATTTACCCACAGTGTGTAAATAACATGATATCACATTAAGATTAAAAAGGGTAAAAAACAATTAATCCAAAAATATAAGGATAAACAAATATTCAAAACTTGTTTAAAAATTATTTCTTGATTCTTATTAAAACTATATTTATCTTATCTTATAATTAAATGAGTTTTGGACCAATTTTAATCTAAATTTAATTTATAATAAATTAATATATTTAGACTTTTTTAAAGGGCCGCTCCTCCCTCTTATAAAAGGACACCACCTATACCCACATACTAACACCTATAAAGACCCTTGGATCACCCAAATCATTCCCAAATAAGATACCAACATCCCTCCTTTAATACTGGTAACCTTACTCTTTGAATATGGCAATTCATGAAATCCTTTTGGCTCAAATCAAAAGAATTTACACGATTTAGAGGTAATGTCTTCTCTCACGTTCCGTTCCATTATTTTTCATCTCCACTCCCTATGCTCTTATAATACATTAATTACATAAAAAACCAGTATCCTAAATATAATATGGTGTTTTTATTAGAATTATTTTACCTACACATACACACACGTTCACTTAATGGATATGAACATACTATTTTTGTGTACGGTGAACATCTGCCTCATGAAACGATGAATGTTGAATTTTATCCTACCACCTATCATGGTGGACATTATGATGGAATTTGATTTATATAGGATATATATTATATTTATATTGTTTCTTTTCTTCTTTATTTTTCATTTACATCATAATTTTATGCATTCCATAATGTGTAAATGTGATAATTTCATTTGAGGAAGTGCGGACTACTGCCCCCTCAAAGAGAGATGATTCGTTCCTTCCATACATGGAAGGTTTAAATAATGGAGTTAATGAACTTATTTAATGCATATAAAATGTTTTATTATATTGGAATTACAATATACCTCTGTATAATTTAGTTTTCATTCAATTAAATATGAAAAATAAATAAAAGTAGTGTTCATGTGTACGTAAAGATTACTGTCTCCATGAACGGTGCATTTCATTTATTATCTCAAAATGTTATAGAAAATTATAAATAAATATATATTGTATCTGAATAAATACATACTATATATATATTATAATTAAATCATTAATAATATTTTAGTGATGATGGACTTTTGACTACACGAATAATTTACATAAAAAAGTACATTTTTCAACTCAATTACTGAATATTGAAAAAATAACCATTATGAACATAAATAATTTTTTAATTTTTATAAAAAGATGACAAGTAATATAAAAGTAATAATAAACATGAAAAAGTTTTTTAAGAAAGTTTAAATTAGCCTAATTTTATTATTTTGGAATATAAAGAAGGAATGAGACAATTTAGACTCCAGGTAATGAACTTCATCTCAATCGACTTTCATTGAGGAATGTTTTGGATTATACATGACATCATTTTAATTGGTGTATTATTATACCCCATTTTTTAATTTTATTCAATGGTTTTCAAAATGATTCTTCTTTTAACGATGTGTTTTACTAAATGAAAATGTCAATGTTTCTTTTTAGCG
The DNA here is from genome assembly GCA_963277665.1 of Viscum album. Lineage (NCBI taxonomy): Eukaryota > Viridiplantae > Streptophyta > Magnoliopsida > Santalales > Viscaceae > Viscum > Viscum album. Next base: position 434,478,103 of record OY728127.1, on the reverse strand, counting down.
TACACGTTGACAACGACCTTTTCATCACCACAAGAATTATTTGATATTTGGATATAGTAACAAGACATAATGTTTTTAAACAGAATATAAATACAATATATCCTATATACATATTTTGGTATTGAAATGGTTTTTAGAAATCATTGATTATGTCAATATCTTGAAATGATATTTTTTGATTGCAATGTGGAAATGTTATCTTTGCTTTATGATTGTTTTATATGTTATCATTATGTTATGGTTCTTTGGAGTTGTTTTTGTATATGGTTGGTTCCGTGATATAATGAGGGCCGGTGATCCCGATATAGATCTCTTTTGTATTGGGTAACTTAATGGAGGTAAAAATTAATGTTTTTCCTAAGATATTTAAGAAATATATAGTTATGGGTATTCCAGACATAGCTCCGTATGTTGTTGTGAAAACTAAAATGTAACTATGTTATGGATGACAGAAGTGACCTTTATGATTTATGATTTTTATGTGTTATTAATAAATCTTTTGATTTCAGAAGAAATGTTAATGATATTGTGTTTTACGATTGAAAAATATGATTTCTTTGATTTGCATGTATTCATAGACTAATGATTTTTTTCCATATTTTATGTACCTTACAGAGTTTTTTATTCTCATCCCATTTTTTTGAAATGTTTTTCAAAGTTTATAAGGAATGTTATGTGATAGGAAGAATTAAAGAATATTTTTATCAAGAAAAGAAATCTTGTTTTAATCAAGGAGTTATATTAATGTGAAAAAATTACACAGATTTGAAGTGTCTTCATTGTAATATTTGAGGTGTAATATAATGGTTTTAGACTAATTATCTACAACTCTAGACCATAAAATATCCTTAATGTCGAATTCTTGACTTAGCACACTGTTGTGCAATGTTTAAGGATGGGGCCTTATAGTTGGTATAAAAGGAAAGGTTTATAAAACCTTGGAGATTATGTTATTTTATAAATGGTTAGAGATGTTATTATGAGTTTATAATTTTATCTTATATTAAATGTTCAATGATTTAGAAAACCATTTTTAGGATTATTTAATTTCATGGTGATTAATGGTGTTTTTGGAGGCATTCACCATTGTGGAAATTATGGGTTATTAGTCATTGGGATGAAAAATGTGGTGTATGAAATAACATTTGAAAATAAAACATGTTATGGTTATTTTTGATGATTTTATATCATTTTTTAATCTTAGAATAATTATATAGTTTTTTAAAAAGGATAACATGTAGATTGTGTGACAACCCATCACATCAGACAAAGCTGTAGGAATCGAACCCACAACCAATGTGCGACTGGTATTTATTACCTAACATTGGACGAATGAAGTCCCTGGTTAGTAAGAATTATTATTTTAAGTTAAATGATTTTATGGATTAAGAATAATTTGTTTTTGGAAACTTATGTTTTATTAAATGGATATCCATTGTATAGGGAAATGCTTTGGGGAATAATTGATACATGTTATTTTGGAAGAAGTTTTCTCTTTTGGGAACAGAATATTTCTAAGGAAAATATTATACTATGGGATTCCCTCTACAGAGTAATGGTTGAATATTATTTTGGATGAATCTATGTTTTTATTGGGGACATATTTATATTTTTTTTATTTATGGAAATGATTAAACTTATATTAAGAACATGTGACTAGGTTAATTACTTTTAAGTATGAGACTTTAAGAGTAGTAAATGTTATTTGGAGATAAATGTTAAGATTTATCGTTGAATATTATGAGATCAAATAATTTTGAATTTTGGGATTCAAACATAGATAGGATTTTTTTGAAGAATTTTAAGGACAATTTTTCGTTGAATGGTCTATGTTGGATTTTTGACATTACTATTCAATGTTGGAGATTAATGGTAGTCATTATTCTTATAAAGAATTATTCTATTTGGCGAGTAATCTAATATTTTACTAACCGTTTTGGTTTTGGTTAATGTTTTAAGATAGGATGAATAAATAGATAATATTTTATGGTTTAAGTGATTATATAGATGTATATTCTAGAAATTTAGGTGTGACCAATTTCTTTTGAATAATCATCATTTGGAGAAAAGATGAGTTTGAGGTAGAAATTTGTTTAAGGAAGAAACAGAACCTGAAAATTAAGTATATATCTTTATGTTCTTAGTAAATCTCATAAATAAATTCCTCAAACTTATGAGAAGGATATTAAAATAAAAAATTATTTGTTTACATTTCTTACTGGGAAATCAATGATTGCTCAACCATAACAAGTTTGTGGTTTTCTCGTCGTTAACATTCTTCTAATCATGATTTCTATCACTCTCCATGAGAACAAGATTGTTATTTTATCTTTTATATCCACGTGTTACTATATGTAAGCCTAGTTTTTTTATCTCAGGTGACCTTTGTACTTATCTTTCTTTCTTTTTATGTGATATTTTTATTGACCCTTTTTCGAATGTGGGATTTTCAATGAAGTTTCCATGCCCAATTTTAACATGGCGAGGATGTAATTTCTAAAAGGGTGGAGGGATGTAATGACCCAAATATTTATAGGATAATATATTTTAATTTATATTATTATTTAAGAATAATATATTATTAGTACATTAAATAGGATTCTTTGTCTGATAGCGTACTCTACATGCAAAATTGTGTTTCCTCGAAATATTACGTCTCACACAACTTATAGTTTTACCAAAATATAATAAAATAATAATATAACTATTTTAAATGGTAGTTAATTCATATCCATTAGAGTTTCAAGAATGTATAGTATCAAATGAATTTTTAAATATGGATTACACCTATTTAAATGATTGTTCATTGGTTACCAAATTTATTATAAATTAAAAGATAAACCAATTGAATATAAAGGATGTGTTTTTATGAAATCCTATTTAAAAGAGAATAATTTTGTATATAAAATCATATCACTATTTAGGGAAACTATATGTTATATATTAAATGAAATATTTTAAATTCATATTATATTTTTTCGAGACATGATATAAGAATAAATTCAATTTTTTAGATAAATGATGTATTTTTCTAAAAATATTATTTTACAACATTTTGATGGAAAACCATTTTTAAATATAGTTTTTATCACTTGTATATGTTCTATTTGAAAAAATAGTATTTTTATTTAGAAGAGGGAAATAAAAATTTTCTTTAGATGAATTTTGTATATTTTTTTGATAGCTATCATTTTTTGATTATAGTAAAAATATAGTAAATATAAATTGAAAACAACTTTTTACGTCAATATAATTTATATGGTTAAATTATATTATTTAATGGGATTAAATTATAAATGGAATATATTAATATCATTCAATCTAATTTTTTTCATTAGAAGTAATTTTACTTTGAAATTGGACACACACAAATGTCAATCCTTTGATAGTTATTACTTTTAAAAACCAGCATTTTTTGTATTGACTATGAGAATTATTTTTAAATTAATTACTGCAAATTCATTATTTTGAATTTGGAAAAATGGATTCCATATTTGGAATCAGAATTTTCAAATTTCCTGAATTGGTATCATTAATTTTTGGGCATTAGGAATAGTAACATTAGTAATTATTTTATTTAACATGGTTATAAGGTAAATCTGGTAAATAAGGGTAAAAATTAATATTATAATAATACTAAAATATTCTAAAACATGTCCTAATCTTATTGGATGAGTTATTTTTGACCTAGGGCATCCTTAATTAGATTTAGGACCACATTGATCCACTTGGTGTGAAAATGATATTTTATAAGAATTAATGTAATGTAAGGGGAAATATAACACAAACATGTTTCTTTTACTAAAGAAATTTTTATATGGGGATATATAATTTATTACATCGACTAAAAATGTTAATTATAAATATATAAATATTTCATAAATCATGTTATTTAATTTATAATTTTTATACCTCAAATAAATATATATATTTATGACACAATGATAAAGTAGTGATTGCTTCATTAATGAAGGATTCAAATAAATGATATTATAAATATTAAAATAATTGTAATTTTAATATTTTGATGCCATAACTATATTTTCATGATTATATTGACATATTATATTTCAGATAATTTCTTTCTTAGATGCAATCAACTTATTATTAATTTGTAAAAAAGTCAGGTATGAATAGTGTCCAAAATTTACATAATTAATAACTTAAAGCATAACATAGTTTATTAAATGATATTAAATTCAAAAAAATATAATATTAGGAAACATGGTTAATAAAAGTCCAAATATTCCATAAATGTCTATTTTTTGTTGGTTGTTTAACATGATATGATAATTAAATTAACCCACAGTGTGTAAAAAAATGATATCACAGTAAGATTGAAAAGGGTAAAATAATGTTAAAATGAAAATGATAAGGATAAAAAAATATTCCAAATATTTATAAAAAATATCGGATAATTTTTATTAGAACTAAAATTATTTTACCTTAGAAATAAATCAGTTTTGGATTATTTTTAATCAAAATATAATTTATAATAAATTAATATATTTAGATTTTCATAAAGGGTCCCTCCTCCCCACATAAAAGTACACCATCTCTACCCACATAATCACAGCTCTAAAGAACATTGGATAGTCCAAATTATTCCCAAATAAGATAAAAAAATCCCAAATTTCCTCTTATAAGCCTTACCCTAGGCATAAGGAAATTAAAGAAAGCCTTTTCGCTCAAATCAAAATAAGTGACATGATTTAGAGGAAATGCCTTCTCTCAAAGTCTATTATGTTATTTTCATTCTCCACTACCTATACTGTTATAATACATTGATTAAATAAAATACTAGAAAAATAAATATACTAAGATGTTTTTATGAGAAGTATTGTAACAACACTTACACAAACCTTCATCTAATGGATATGAATATATTGTTTCTATGAACGGAAAACTACTGCCTCGCGAACTGATGATTGTTCAATTATCTCATACCACCTATAATGGTGTCCATTAGGATGGAACTGTATTTATTTATGATATATATTATATTTATATTGTCTCTATGCTTCTTAATTTTTCATTTATACCATACAATTATGTTTTTTATAATGTTTAAATATTTTAATTAAATATGAGGAAGTGCGGACTACCACCCCTCAAAGTGATATGACTTGTTCATTCCATACATGGACGGTATAAAGGATGGAATTAATGGAATTATTTAATCTATATAAAATATTATATTATATTGGAATTATGATATACCTATGTATAATTTAGTTTTCATTCTATTAAATATGAAAAGGAAATGAAAGTATTGTTCATGTGTACATACAACTTACCATCTCCATAAACGTTTCATTTCATTTCTTATCTTAAAATGTTATGGAATATTTTAAATACATATATATTGGATCTGAATACATATATATAGAATATATATGAGACTTAAATATCGATAAATATTCTGGTGATGATGGACTTTTGACAAGATGGACAATCTACATCAAAATAAGATAACTTTCGACTTAAGTACCGAATATCAACAAAACGACCGATATGAACTTAAATAATATTTTAATTTTTATAACACGATGAAAAGTAATATAAATTTAATAATAAACTTGAAAAAAGGTTTTATTAAATTATAAATTATCCTAATTTTATTATTCATTAATATAAAGAAGGAATATGACAAGTCGGACTCAAGGTATGGGACTTCTTATCAATATTCTTTCATTGAGGCATATTTTGGTTCATAAATGACCTTATATAATATAATGTATAATTATGCACTTTTTATTTTAATTTCATTCAATGGTTTTCAAAAAAATATTTTGTTTTATGATGTGTTTTACTAAACTTCTAAAGGAATTTTTCTTTTCAACATACACGGTGACAACGATCTTTCCATTGCCAAAAGCATTATTTGAAATTTGTAATTAATACAAGACATAATTTTTTTAAAAGGAAAATAAATACCATATACCCTTTTTATATATTTTGGTATTGAAAATAGTTTTCAGAAAGAATTTATTATATCAATATCTTAAAATGATATTTTGTAATTGAAATGTGGAAATGTTATCTTTTTATGCTTGTTTTAAGTGTTTTGATTATGTTATGGTTCTTGGGAATTGTTTTTGTATATGGGTGGTTCTGTGATAAACTAATGGCATGTAATCCTGATATAGATCTCAAATTTATTGGGTAATGTGACAGAGGTAAATGTTAATGTTTGTCCTAAGAGATTTAGGGAATATTCTATGATGGGTATTCTAAATATAACTCCCTATATAGATGTGAAAGCTAAAATGAAAGTACATTATGGATTCCAAAAGTCACCATTATGATTTATTATTTCTATGTGTAATTTATAAATATTATTATATCATTAGGTATGTTAAATATCTAATGTTTTATGATTGAAAATTATGATTTCTTTGAATTCAATGTATTAATGGACTAATGTTTTCATTCCTTATTTTATATCCCTTACTGAGCTTCTTATGCTTATCCCATGATTTTGAAATGTTTTTCATCGCATATAAGGAAGCGTTAGAGAAAGGAATAATTTAAGAAGATTTTTATAAAGAAATTAAATCTTTTTTTAATCATGGAGTTTTATTATTTGAAAAAATTTGAAATAGTTTAAGGGTCTACTTTGTAATATTCGAGGTGTAAGGTAATGTTTATGGAAAAATTCTCTAAAACATTAAAATTAAATATCATCAATGTCAAATTATTTACGTTACCTAAGATTATGTAATGATTAAGGATGTTTCCTTATACGTAATACAAAATAAGATATCATTTGAAAATATTACCTTACATATGAATGATTGTGATATCATGCAATGGGATAAATCCTGATATTTCATAAGAATCAATGAAAATAATACCAAAATTAATAACCCAAGACATGATATTTTATAACATAAACATAAGAATACTAAATAATTTCATATTTAGTAAAGGGCCATTTCCCAGACCATAATAGTGGTAGAATTCCATTACTGCACAGAGATTAATTTCCCTTCAAGCCCTCAATTACTGAACTAGGTATACTTTTCATTCCAATATTTTCTATCTAATGAGATATAAATATTTAGCCAATGCACTGAAGGGAGATATAGGTACCTCACATATCATAATTAAATTATTCTTACATGATCCACACAACATAAATCATTCTTCGTAGTATAACCCATGAAATAAAATGTGTTTATTTAACATCATTCTTTCATAAATTAATTCATGAAAATCAAATGTATTTCCAAAATATCATTCCATAATAAAATAAATAAAATAAAATTAATAATAGGGATATAATAACATATTTAATGAATATCATATTATATGGAAAATAGTTTTTATATAACACATGAAATTAATTCTTGAGGAAAATATCTTTTCTTCTTCAAAATTGTTTTCATTTCTCAAAATTCCATGCAATTTTAAAAGAAAACAATTTAATTGAAAATAACCTTGAAAACACGTGATGTATGATTCATGGAAATAAGGCCTCATGAATTTATAAAAATCCATTCATGCCATATAAGATAAAAAAATTATCGTACATTTTTCTAGAAAAGACAAGAAATACATCGTATAGAAAAAAAAGGAAGATTCCTTCCAACCTGTGCAGTAAAAAGTCAAAAATGGGTAAACATGACTTTAAACATCTACAAAAGAGTAGTAAAATATTTTAATAAATCATTTTTATGAATCATGGACATGCATGATAAACACATCTTTGTAAATACTTATATATAAACAATCTTGAATAATAATTAGATTGTTAAATTACCCGTTATCGTAGATCATATATCCTTTATATATATATATGATCCTCCTATATAAATTTATAAATAATGTTATTGATTTATTCTAGAATGATATCTTATATGATCATATTCCAATCCACTTTTAGTAACATTTCGTTGTAAATTTTATTCGGGTATGAACTGCTTTATGGTCTCATGCATGAGTTATCGAATAAGTCCATGTTCTAGTTCATAGGTGATGGGAAAAATCCCTCAAGTTAACATTGAAATTTTTTTAGTTGATTGTGTTTGTAACAAAGTGGTTTTCCTTGGTTATTTATGATGTTCCTAATTTATTTTTCATGACCTATGTTGACAAAGAACCATGAAAAAAGAATTCATTATCAAGAGGCATTACAAATAGAATAGATACAAGGTGGTGAAATTTTCCAATGTTTTCCAAATTTTTGGGCCTAAAATTTATTTTTGGATAAATGTGTTTTTGGAAAAGAAATTTCAAAACAATATTGAAGATGGTATGGAAATATGTTTTCACGGAATGTTTCAGTATCATAATATCAAAATATTGAAAAGGAAAGAAGTATATGAATTATTTTTAAATGTGTGATAAAGATGATGTTACAGGAAATAAACATGTACGCCCAATGAAATGTAAAATGGAGTGTTGTGCACTCAATGAGGATATGCGCAACACGTTTAATTTTTCACACATGGGTTGAAGATTCCAATAAATATGATTTGACCCCTCATTTTAAGTATCTCAACACTTTCAGATAATTAGTGGTTTGGACCGCATAAGATTTTAAGTAAATGGAGTTGTGAGAAAGAGTTGATGTTGCAGGCTAGTTAAGAAAGTTGTGCATAGAATTTGATCTGTACGTACGATTGAAGTTATTTACAAGAGGTGTTTTTTGAGAAAACTAGAATATTGAATAGATGGAATTAATGTTCCGTTCAAGATAGAGTAAGGGTTGCATAAATGATTTGGAGTTTCAAAGTACATCTGAGGTAAAATAGAATTCATCAATGGATTAAAGAGGGAAATAAATAAGGAATCTATATACAGTGGAGGATGCAGTCATTATAGATAATTAAATGATGTACATGTCTATAAAATGTCAGTAGATCTTTTAAAGAATTAGTCATCACACTTTAGTTGAGAGAGAAGTGAGGTTTAAAACTTTTATTGGTTGTAAACTAGGAAGGAAAGTGATTCCACTCAAAACGTTGTAAACAAAAGTTCACTTCTAATCAAATTGGTATATCGTCACATTGTCATTTTATACTACTTGGATGTATGCTGGTGAGGGTGAAAAAAGTAAAAAAATTTGTGTATCGTGGATGCATTAATTTTAGTTGATACTTTAATATGGTAAAGTGGAAGAAGAGAGTTTTGTTTAAAAATGAAAAAAAATTAAAATGGGAGGTTGTTTTATTTTGGCATACCCTAATTCACCCCCTTGTCAGGGTATTTTACCTAGTGAAACTATCAAAGGTAGCAAAAAGTTGTGGTAAATAACAGTGTTTCTCCCTCAATGGGGGCCATCAATCATAAATGGATTTTGATAATCGATGGGAATGATTTTTAGTTATGGTTGAATCAAATGAAAAACTAATTCTGGTCCTTATGAATTGATGTCTTCATAATAGTGATTCATGTTATTTTATCTGATATCAACAGTGGAGCATTATTAGACGGTGAAAAAAGAGAATTGGATGCAGATGCCAAATGATTAAATGATTTAGTTAGAGCCATATCTAATGAAATATATAATAAGGTGATGTCTTCAAAAACATCACATTCTATGTGAGAAAAGCTATTGATTTTTTATAAAGTTGTTCCATAGGTCGGATAGGTAAAGTTGTATGTTCTATGAAACAACCAAGAAGATATGAGAAAGAACCTAGATGAGTATGTTGTTTTATTCTTTTATAGGGTAAATGTTGTAGTGGAATAAATGTAATGTATTGGAGAAGTCATTAGAGATATAAATATTGTGAATTATTTCGTGAGGAAACTTCCACCTTGGTTCAATCTTAAAGTTTCAGTATTGGAAGATAAATATACGAAAGATCTATCATTATATAACAGGTATAGTACCATTGTGACATATAAAATGAGAAATTATGATTATAATGCTATCGAAAAAGGGAAATTTAACGAGGTGGAATTTAAGGCCATTAGGAAGCACAACATTGAAGATTATCAGAAATAAGAATTGGTAAATAAGGTGATTAATTTCCATTATATAAATCTAAAAAGAGGAAAATGAATGTTCAAGTAGAATCTTCCTCATGATTTATAAAAATGTGAACAGTTTGTTCATCATGTATAAAGGTGTCCCAAAAAGTTCCAAGAAGGTTAGGAGTACAATGTTGAAATCCCAATGAATAATCCTTCATCCTACGTGAAAGGAATGAAAAATTTTAGGAGAAATTTATTCAAGAACAAAAAATCTTCATAAATAGTAATTTGACTGTTTAGATGAATCAAAGGTTAAAAATGATGAAAAGAGAGGGAATTGTAAATATGGTGGTGAGAAACCTATGGTGGCGGTTGTCAGTAGTAATCACGAAAAAGAATAAAATGATCTTGATGAAGAACATAATGTAAGAGATGATATTAAGGTTGAATTAAATAAATTTCTTGAGGAGATATTTATTTGGAGATCCAAAATGAAAAAATCCATTATATTGGTTTTATGAAGCGAAAATCTACATGGAGTATCAAGATGAAGAGATGTTTGAGTTAAAGGAAGAAATTGATAATCTCATGTATTCATTACCAGTGGACTCTGAAATAGTTAGTGAGCATAGAATTAGGGTTGAAGAATTGGGAAGGGGGATTGATGGTTTGAATAACACAATGAAAGATAAAATCAAATGCATTGAATAACATGAAGAATAAGTCACTGGTCTGTGATGAAATGTTAAGGATCTAGAAAAAATCTTGACCCCCAATGTGACATCGAGAAATCATGTCGTTGAAAAGATGGAAAATATGGATGTGGAACATAGAGGTCTAGCTGAATGAATACAACAGTAAAATATAATTGATAAGGATGTTATAGAGCTTGATCAAAAATAGAAATTTATCCTTGTTAATGTTAGATCACATGAACCCACTCTGATACTGAAAGTTAATTTGGGTACCAAGAATAATTTAATGATTAAGATATCCCAAGGGATAAATAAAAGTGTAGAAGTAACATACCAGAATTCACATTACATCAGGTGTTATTTCTGTGAAATGATGGGACATTCAAAAAGAGTGTGTTCCATAGTTAGGATATCGAAGGGCACAACAAAAATATTTTGAGCCAAACAAGGATCAATACTGCAGAATATCCTTCGATGGACAATGTTATTGATTTATAGGATTTTGGAACATGGAATGATATTACGATTCAACCATTTAGAGTAATGTGCCAAAGAAGAATCAAAGTAGTTTCAAGAAGCAAATCATTTAATCAACGGTTGAGATGAAAACAAAATATAGATTTGAAACATTACAGGACAAAGTGGGTCCAACATATTCTAAAGAAGATCAAGGTTTCCAATCTATACAATTTATGAATTGAAATACTTGGACAAAGAATAAGAGAGATGATAATGTTGTAGTTGCTGAAACTGCCCTTAAAGCATCATATTATTCTGGTGTATGGACCCTTGATAGCGGTTTCATATCCCATATGTCTAGGAATAAGGATATTGTTAAAACCCTAATTTATTAAAGAGAATGAATATTAAATTTTGGAAATGATGAAGACCTGAAGAAAATTGTTTTGGGGAAGGGAAGGATTGTGAGAAAATAAATGAGATGTAATTATGTATTGGTAGTAGAAGGTCTTGGCCATAACTTTATTAATGTCAGTCAACTATGTGACTCAAGGCATTCTATGAGATTTACCAAGAATATATGTATCATTAATAGAAGATATGGTATCATTGTTCTATAGGGAAAAAGGACAAAGGTAAATTAATACCTTGTATGTGGTGAAGATATGTGCTTTTTATCCAGATAGCCAGAAAACATGTTATCAAATAAATGACATGGTCATCTATGTCAATCATCCTTAGAAGATTTGCTAAAGTGTGTTGTAGCTACAGACCTCCCTAATCTATCATGTGATCATACTCATATGTACAATGCATGTCAACAAGGTAAAATAATTAGAAATATTTTCAAGGAAAACGAACAATATTCAACTAGAGTGCTCGAATTAGTGCATGATGATGTATGTGGACCTATATCACCAAGAGAAATTGATGGTAAGGGATATTACGTTTTATTCATTGATGATTATATCAGAATAGAATGTGTATTTTTCATTTATTGTAAGAATGGTGTGTTTATATTTATAAAATAGTATCAGAGGGAATCATAAATGATTCTTGGAGAAAAAATTATGATGTTTTGTACAGATAATGGTATGGAATTCACAGACAGTTAAGTGAAAGACTATCTCAAAAAACACAGGATAAGGCATAATGTTTCTTCAGTGAGAACTCCTCAGCAAAATGAATTGGTTTAGAGAATAAATTAGATCATCAAATCATGGATATAACAATTATTATTGATAATGTCCAACCAGAGAAATTTTGGAAGGAAGTAGTCCAAACATTGGTCTACATTTCTAATAGGGCTCTATTGTGTCCAAATAAAAGAAAGAGTCTATATGAGATGTGGTTACAAAAAAATAAAATGATAAAATACTTAAAAATATTTGAAAGTATGTGATTTAAACACAAAAAATAAATCCAGATGAAATTTCTGTCATGTGGAGATGAAGGTATTTTCATCGGCTACTCAAGAAAAATAAATGATTAAATATTATTTAATAAGATGTTAAGAAAATTAGTTTAAATTAATTATGAAACCGTTGTGGTAAATGATGAGAATATTCAATAGCACAATCAATAGTTTCCTGATGAAATTGATGAAGAAGAAAGAATCACAGGGGAGCAGAAGTGGCAGATGTTAATTCAGAAGAAGAAGATGATGATGAATAAGAGGAAGTGAAGTCTATATCTATATAGAATGAAAAGATTCAAGTTAAAATTGATAGTCATTGTATCATTAGTGATCAGATATAACTAATTCTTGTAATAATAATGATGTAACTATAGTATAAATCATTCCTATCTCAGGTAGAGCATAAATTTTTTTCGGATGCAGCATGAGTTGAAAACTAGGTTCAGGTAATGCCTGATAAGATATACAAGATTGATAAGAACCTGATTTTGTAGATTGTATCGTGGCCAAAAAATAATAATGTCATCAATAATAAACGGGTCTTTCACATCCATATTAATGATGATGGTACAGTGATTCGAAACGAAACTTGACTGGTGTGGAATGGGTATGACTAGATATTGGGAATTTATGTTGATATGACATTTTCACCTATTCCATGGATGGACACAATCAGATTATTCTTGGAAATAATAGTGAAACAAAATTTCAATGTTTTCTAGATGGATGTGAAGTCATCATTTCTAAATGGGGTTCTAGAAGAAGTAGTTTATATGGAGAATCCATACGGTTTTCTCATTCATGAAGATGAGAACAATTTTATTGGCTGAAGAAGGCGTTATATGGGTTGAATTAAACACCAAGAGCATTGTAATCAAGACTTGATCAGTATTTGATGAAGCTAAGTTTTCAGTGATATGAATTTGATTACAAAATTAATATCAACAATGATAGTAATCAAAGGATGATGACGCTGGTTTATGTCAATGACATAATCTTCGGAGTTCCAGATGAAGCACTGTGCATATATTCTTCAAAATTCATGAAATGTGAGTTCAAAATGTCAATGATTGGAGAGATAATGTTTTTCTATGGTTTACAGTTTACACAAGACTTGAATGGCACATCCATTTATCAATATAAATATTCCAAGGAGGGTTTGAGAAGGTTTTGAATTGACAATTCCAAGAAGATGATGAGTCTGGTTGCTACTCGAATGAGACGATCAGAGGATGATGATGGAAAGGTAGTTAATATCACAGAATAAAGGAAAATCATTTGAAGCTTACTGTACATGATAGTGAAAACACTAGATATTGTTTTCCCCACATCCAAAGAAGCGAGATCTCAATGCAATCCCAAGGAATTCTATATTCATGCAGTGAAATGAATACATAGATATACCAAGGGAACTGTGGATTTTGGTTTGATGTATAAATCTCAGAAAAAGTTATTGGGATATACCAATAGATCATGAAATGATAGAAATTCAATGTCAGGTGGTGCATTCTATCTTGGTGGACTGTTTATTTCCTTGAAAAGCAAGAAACATGATTGAATTTCATTGATCATTGCATAAGATAAATATATGAGGACTTCTCAAACATGCACATAACTATTGTGGATGAAGCAATAGCTTGATGAAATGTTAGTTGAAGTGATGTCTTTGATCAAAATCAATTTCGATAATTCATGTAATATCAATATTAACAAAATGAATAAGAATATTGAAATCAAATAACACTTCATTAGGAGAACATAGATAAAGGGTGTGTGATGTTGGAGTATGTACCTACAAAACAATAGGTTGTAGATATTATCACAAAGACCATAAAAAAATAGGTGTTTGAGAGGCATCAACAAGCTCTATGAGTTCAGTGGACTCCCCGTACTTGAGAAATTGTGGATGTAAGACCCCCTCTCCTATTGAAAAGTTTTTCCTAATGGACTAATCTATGTTCCTTACTCTATAGTAGACCATAGTGGAGTATCCATTGGGTTCATTAACAAAGAGATAGATCTTGTAGCTATAAAAGGAATAAGATTTCATTATAAAGGTCACATGGTGAATCTAATAGGTGGATAAATGAGATAGGATGAGTTAATCAAGAAAGGTGGTGAAGCTGTTAGGGGGAGTGACCTAAAGAGACTTCCTCTGTGTTATGAGCAAATAGTCAGAGACTAGCTTGGACAATTTTAAGAATTCCAAAACACAAGATCCCAATCAACGAGATATTATGATTATTTAATGTGATGATGTTTGAAATGACCTATCAATGAAGATATTTCATGACAGATGAGGATCTTGATGAAATTAGTTGATTGGTTTCACGAATTGGTGTTAGGAATTAAGTGGTTTAATGATGAACTATTCATTATACTCTTTTTTCTCATGCCAAGAATTTTTCATGTCGGCTTATAGAACATGTAGTGTAAATATTTGATCACATTCTGAATCAATTGATGTGAATGGTGGTAGAAGATGGATGAATCTACAAAGAAATATCATTTTATGAATGAGTATTCAATGAACCGGAAGGGGCAGATTGATGGGAAAAAATCCCCCAAGGTGAAATTGAATCTTTTTTGGTTTGATTGTGTTTTTTGAGAAAAACAGGGTTTCCATTGTCAGATATGGTGTTACAGAGATAGTTTTGACTACCTATGTTGAAAAATAACCATGAAAAAGGAAGGAAAGTTATGGAGATTTAAAATAATGAATGGATACAAGGTGGATACATTTTCTAGTGTCATCCAAATTCTTGGTCCTAAAAATCAAAAAATGAATAATTGTGTTTTTGGAAAAGGATGTTGCAGGAAATATTATGGAAACATGAAAAAATGAATGTTTTAGGATCATAATTTTAAAATATGGAAAAGGCATGATGTTGATAGACTATTTAGAAATGTTCGCAAAATATGGGGTTGCACAAAAGAAACTTGGGTTCCCAATGCGATATCAAATGGGGACTTGTACACTCAACGAGTATATTGAATGACACATAGAATCTTTTCTGTAGGGGTTAGCAATGCCTATAAATAAGTGGTGACCCCCTTATATGAAGGAGCTCAAAACATAGAGCTTTGGATCACATATGATTTTACGTAAAGGGAGTTGTGTGAAGGAATTGATGTAGTGTGCACACTACGAATGTTTCATGTCGGATTTGTGTTGTATGCAAGTTGAGTTTCATGAAAAAATTGGAATATTTCACACAAGGAATTAAGGTTATGTGAAAGACATTGTAAGGGATTCACGAATGATTGGATATACCAATTACATCCGAGGACAAGAGGAATTCATTAGTAACATCAATAGAGCATCTCAATACAGGGGATGTTGAATTCATTAGAGACAATGAAAGGACTAACAAGTACATAATATAATAGTGAATCATTTTAATAATCAGCGAGTACACTTCTGATTATAAAGTTGTGAGGATTAAAATTATGATTGGTTGTAAACCAGAAGGGACGGTGTGCCATCTCCAAACATTTTATATAGCAGTTCACTTATAGTAGATTAGGCACATCATCACAATATCATTATATGCTTATTTTTCATAGACTATTATTGGAGAACCAAGTGAAAATTTAAGTGTCTCATGCATGATTTGGTTTCTGTTTATACATATCTATGGTACCGAGAGATAAGAGAGTTTTTTTAACAATGAAACATGATTAAAATGTGGAGTTGATTTAATCGCTTATAACATGATTCACCATCCATGGTATTTTACATAGTTTACCTACAATTAGGTTATAGATATATCATTTACAGAATTATATTTTTTACATTATATATCATATTTACTCATTCCATTCATTTATATAATTGTGTGTTAATTAATAACATGTTGAATGAATCACATCGCATCGTGGAGAGGGAAGGTCATACTAACTCATGAGAGAAAATATCATTTCCATAAATATTGAATGGTATTGAAGTGGATGGTGTATAATATTTTAGAATAATTATAATTTTATAATAATTTTATGTAGTTATTATTTCCCTAATTATATCCATCCATGTAGGTTGTAGTGGAAAACTGATTGGACCACAATGTGGAGACAGTAATCTATACTTATTCACATGTGGTGATTTTATTTTTTCATGGGATGGATAGATGGTGCAATATATTTCTTTCATTATTATAAAAATATATCAACAAATGATTTATTCTAATGTTTTTAGTTTATAAGGAAACAACTAAGGGAGAGGAAGTATAAGAATAAAGACGTTTGAAAGAATCGGTTGAAGACATCACCTCTTCCTAGACATACACCCTCTAAATATAACATTAGAGCACTAGAGTTAGTCTTTGAAAGATAAAATAACATCAAGAGTGTAAATAGTGAAGTTTATAAGGGAATATTTTAGGGGATGTATGAGCTTGAAGGCTCAAATTGAAGTGAATATGTGTGGGAGGAGGTTCCCTTTTATAATTGAGATGTGGGGCACCCTTGGAAATTCATAAAATATGAAATTAAAATAAATTAATTTTTTTATCCACATGATTCAAAATTAAAATATCTCAAATACAATATGAGGAATGTTTGCAATCCACTCATCCAATATTTTTTTGGACATTTATTGATTTTATTTTAATCCTCAACTATTTGGTTTACCCTTAATTATTCTCTTTTAATTTTAATTGTTGTAATATTTTATGAATTAAGACAATATACATTTTACTTATTTTGGGTAAATTTACAATAATTGGAAAATTAATGCAATTTTAGACCTTATCATAGTCACTTATGGATTTTAAATATTTTTAGGGATTTTAATAATTTAGTATTTTTATAAATCATTTACAATTTCCATTTTTACAGTATTCATTTAATTGAATTTAAATAAAATATAAACATAAAATAACATCAAAAAACAATTTAATTGTCTTAAAACATGTCATATTCAGATATAAAAATCTCAGATGACATAAATTATATCATATAATATTTATTTTAATATTTATAATATCTTTTATTTGGTTCCTTCATTAATAAAGTAATCACTGCATTATCTTCATGTCATTGTTACATTTAATTATTTATTATTAAAAATTATAAATATAGTAACATGATGTATGAAATATATTTACCTTTCTAAATACTATTTATAGTCTAAGGTATCACTTATATAACTCCATATTAGAATTTTTATATTATGAATTTATATGTTTAAAACATATTTTCCTTTACTTTAGATTAAAATTTATAAGTGTCATAATCACACCCAAGTGGCTTCAAAAGCCCAAATTGTCATCCCAAGGGTTGTCCTGGTTGTTCATATTTCATCCAATTTGAACAGGACCTGTTTTAGGGTAGTTTAATAATAGTATTATTACCCATAACCACTTTTTTTACCCTTTTACTTTATTATTAAAAAATACTAAAGTTACAATACATAATACAGAAAAATAAAATAAAACTATTGACATAATTTGGACCTATTGATTTCAAATATGGAGTCAATTTTTGAAAATTCAAAACAAAGATTTTTCAGTAATTAATTTAAAATTAATCCCATGGTTGGAAAAAGAGAACGAGTATTAAAAGATAAAACATTATATAATATTGAAATGTTTTTACATCTGAAATGATTGTAATATTACTAAAAATGACGTAAAATATATTTAATGATAATAATATATTCTAATTATTATATAAAAAAATTAAATATTATAATTTTACCATATAAATTATTTGGATGAAAAAATGTTTTTTCAATTAAAATTTAGTTTATTTTTACTATTCATGAAAATTTGAATGTTATAAAAAAAATATTAAAATTTACTCCAAAGTATATTTTTATATTTATATTACAAAGAAAATATTTATTTTGTCATATTATATTTATTAAATTGTCAAAATAATAATTTAATAGTGATTCTCCATTCATTGGCGTAAAACTACACTTTTGGAAAATATATATATTTTTACATCAAATTTGGTTTTTTTATACCCTATGAAAAACATATCCATTAGAAGAATATAAAATATATTTTATTAATAACATAAATATTTTATTAATTTCATTTACTAACTTAAATTCACACAATTTTTTAATAAAAAATAAATATATATATATGATTTACAGATTTTTTTCATAAATAATATTTATCAAATGACTTCACTATACATTTTCATGAGTTAGTTAAATTTATTTTTGATAACCTAAATGATAGGTTAAAATTGACATTATATACTAAGGGAATATCATGGTTTTTTTAAACCCATGATTATTTGAATACATGTTATCAAGGAATTAATATTATCTTCAGAAAACATTTCATAGAACAGTTGGATTATATGTTGGCGGTGTATATTCTCAATAAATATAAATATCCATAGTACAGAAAAAAATATTTAAAACATTAATGGAGTAATGGTAAAATTAATATTAGATATGAATGCCTTCATAAGACATCATCCATGAGAATGTTCATTTGAAAAAATGATGGCCTAAAAACAGAAAAATCCTTGAAAATTATCCCATTCAATCTCAAAAATGTGATCCTCTATTAAAGAGAGAGAAACTAATTTTAGTTCCATTCAATCATGGACAATTATAGGAACAATACTCAGATATCCATTGATAATTTAATCCTTGATACCTACATCTCCATCATTTCAACTAGGTAAATAATTCACTATTAATGAGATACAACCCTCATCTAACTAAAAACCATCAGAACCCAGTACACCACCTAGGGAAAAATGAAACACAATGTGATCTGGAGATCCTCAAACTATAACCTTATCTCTAGGTCTAATACAGTCCTCTAATAATTTACCATGTATTTATGTTTAATGAAAGGAAATTTCAACTTCCACTAATCATCCACCTTTATTCGGTCAACACTTTCATTGTAGAACATATAATCCACCAAAATGGATCATACTAAACAAAGTGAAGATGATTTCAAGGATCAAAAAAAAAGATAAAAAAATTATTTCCTATGTTTGATTGTATGAAATTTTATTAAAACCATTTTTATTAATCTTAACTGTTTATAACAACTAAATTATGATAAGAACACACACACATACACTCATGTTTTATGTATCACCTCTATGTCTTTTCACAACATGTTTTTTCAACTTATATGGTTTTCAGGTAGGCTTAGTGTCCTTTCATAAGATTATGGGGGGAACTATAAACCCATCTCCCAGAGGTTCCTCTAAGAACATTGACACCCACCATGGTCAATGTCATCATTTATCTACAAACCCATGCAATTTTGAATATTTATCACTTGAAAAAATATATTATTTCTTAAAAAATCTCTTTGATATAACTATATAAAGACCCCCTCCCTCAAAAAGAACAACTCATGGGATAATAAGTAATGTAAAAAAGTTAATTTCCATTGATACTACCATTTGGATGTAACCATTTCTAAGAAAGGAAATGAGTGTTTAAACATCTCTCATATGAAAGGATTTACAGAAATTAATTATATATTATTTTGATATAGGATAATCAAATATAAAACAAAATTACCACATAATATAAATTAATAAAACCATAACCATACTAAATTTCATTTGAAAAGTAATGAAATACAATGAGTCCCCAAATATACCCAACACAAGTCACATGTGAGACGAGTATCCAAATATATCCATTAATAGATATTAGATCCAAAATCACATATTTAGGTAAAATAGCCAATCATATCTGTAGAGACCCTAAGCCTGACTTACATGGACATTACATTACTTTTTCGGAATACTTAGTACATTACAAAAACACACACACAAGGACCATAATAGTTTAGTGTCTTTGGAAATTCGGAATATAATCTTCTAATCGTGGTGAAAGATCTTCAACATCTCCCATAAAGATCTTATTTTTTTTCTTTTTTTTACCTAAAATCGTTATTTATATCATGGGGAAAATAAAACATAAAAGGGTGAGCTCAAATGCTCAGTAAGGGTAAACGAAAGAAATATCAATCACATCATATCCATAAGAACATAAGTTTTGGAAATATTAACCTGCAAAAGAGATCACAATTTCATAACATGGGATAAATCATAATAGTGAAATATAATCCCAATACTCATAACAAAAAACATGAAACTTTGTGGAATACACACATAATCATAAAGAATCATTTATTATTAGTCAAGACTCATTTCCAAGACTATCTTAGTGGACAAAGTCCATTTCTGAACCGAGTTCACTCCTCCTTTCAGTCCTGTTTCACTAAACCGGTATAACCTGCCGTTCTAGCCATGTCTATCTCATGAGATATAATATTTTTACCCAATTAATTGGAGGGAGATATAGGTCCCACCCATCTCATAATGATACCATTCTTATGTGTGCCACAAAATCATAAACCATACATCATAGCATAACCCATGTAATAAAAATGGGAATCTTAAACATCGTGACATCATAAAAAAACTCATATAAGATAAAGGAATTCATAAAACTAATTCCATCACAACATTATAAAATAAATGTAATAATAGGGATAGAAATAGAAACCTATATTATCTTAGATGGAAAATTATTTTCATAAAACGCTTGAACTCCATTCTTGAGGAAAATATCCTTTCTACTTCAAAAACATTTTCCATTCTTAACATGTCATACAATTTTAAAATAAAAGAAGTTGATTAAAAATAAACTTGAAAACTTTTAACGGAAGCTTCTTGGAAATAATGTTTTAAAAATCCATTCATTCCGTATAAGTTAAAAAAACATTCTTCTCGTACTTTTTTCAGAAAATTCAAAAAGTACCTTGTACGGAAAATGACAAAAGATTCATTTCATATCTTTTATTAAAAACTCACCGAAGGGTAAAATTGGATTTAAACAATTGTAGGTGGATGGAAATAATATTACATATTTAGGAAACATGGATGTGGATGATAAAATACACCCCAGTAAATACCAAAGTATAAACAATCTCGAATAAAAATGAGATTTTGATATTTTCCCTTACCTTATGTCTGATTTGCTTCGTGTGTGTCTGAACCTCCTCTTCTTTAAAGCGCCTCTTTGAGATCTCCTTTTAGAGCACTAAAATTGGTCTTTGAGGAAGACCAGAACCTCTAGGATGTTTCTAGGGAAGTGGATAAGAGAATTTGGCAGGGGTTGGCCGAGCTTGAAGGCTCAAAGTGATGTGAGGAAGAGAGGGAGGGGGTGCCCTTTTATAAGGGAGGAGAGGGGCACCTTTGGAATAACTAAAAATATTATTTTATTATAAATCCAAATTCGGTTTTAAATAGCTCCAAATTGATTTATTTCAAAGCTAATGTGGGTATGGGTCGAAATACTCTCATCCAATAGAATTTATACAAGTTTAGGTTCCTATTTTAACCTTATCATTTATATTTAACTTTAAGTTAGATAATTTTAATTTTATCGTTTCTTCTTGTTTTCTTACACTATAAGGTTAATAAACATACTATATCAAGTCAAACAAACCCCAAGTTGTTTATTATTACTATATATAACCTTATCTAACTCATTTGGCCGAACCATAAATTTTTAGGAATAAAATAACAATTAATAATATAATATCTGTTTTAAAAACTATTTTATGTCAATTTTGACACTATTTAGTAATTGATTTTTGTGAAAACTCATAATAGAAATATTAGTTCGAAAAAGTTAATTAAATAAATAATAACATGTCATATTAACCAAGAAAATTAGTGGAATTCATAAAAAGTCTAAAATTACATTTATTTGGGTATTTATAACATCAATATGTCAATATTTCATTAATAAGATAATTACTGCATCATATTTCTGTCATAAATATATTAAATTATATAACATCTAAAAATTACAAATAAAATATCATTCTGTAGGAAATCTTTTTAGCTTTCTAATGAATATTTATAGTCGATTTTATCTTATGTATAACCCTATATTAAAAATAATTTTCTTATTAAACTTTGATTTTAACTATTTTAACCCTTCTTTAAATAAATTAACAATAAATGACCTAATCTAATCCAAGTGGGCCTAAATTGTCATATTTTATTCCTAAGGTTGTTTTTGGTCGAATTAAACTTGTCCAAAAGAATTAGGACATGTGTTAGGGTAATAATAATATCATTTTACCCTTAATTACCCTATTTACTTTTAACTGTGGTAAAAAAAAGTAAAAAGATACTATTCACCAAAAAATATTTTCATCTCATTGAACCACATTTTACTTACTAACATCAACCGTGTCTCTCGGATTTTTGAAATTCCACTCACAGAAATGGTAAAACTATGTTTTATGAAAAATTCATTTTTTTAACTACCACTTAGTGGTTCCACTATTCATCAAAAAATGAAAGTTTCCAGAAAAATACCAAAAAATTTGGCCTAAGCTATATTTGATATTATGAACTCAAAAATGATGTCTATTATACCAAATTCAAAATATATCAGTTTCATTAATTGATTTAAAAATTAATTCCCGTCGTCAAAACAAATACCGTGTTCTTACGAGATAATAACTATCAAAAGATTGACACTTGTTTATGTCTGGTTTAAATGTAGAATTACATCCAATGACCAACATTGTATTAAATTGTAAAAATATATTCTAAATATACTTTAAAACCACACAAATTAATAATTTATCACTATTAATTATTTCTATTAAAAAGGTTGTTTTTAATTAAAATTTAGTAATTTTCACTATTCACCGGAAATTGAAAGTTTTACGAAAAGTACCCAAATTTCACCCTAAGCTAATTTCGATATTCCGAATCCAAAAATGAAGTCCATTTTGAAAAATAAAATTTAAAAAATTTTAAAAAGTGGTTATTACTATTCATAACGGCTAGTTTTAATAATATTTTAATAGCATATCGTTGTTTAGTGAAACTCGATATTGCGTACTACACACGCTATCGAGTAAGGTCACAATTGCGTTTAATGCAAGGCAAGCCAATGATGCGTTTTTTGAAAGCTCCCCTTGGTGTAGCGTACAAACACAATACATTAATGAAATTAAAAAGAATATTTTTCATAAAATCTAGGGGCGTTACATTCTACCCCCCTTAAAATGAATTTCTCCCTCGAAATTAATCGGGGTTATAAATGGTTTACTATTATAAAGTTTCTTTGATAGAAACCCACATAGTAAAAAGGAAAAGCAAAACCAATCTTTAAAAGCAAAAGTATGAAACGTAATGGTTACCCAAATAAACTAATCACTGGGTTTCCACATAGGTGAAAATATGGGTATGGAAGAGAAATCTAACCATCATGTTCTGATGGAGAGTGGTAGAGAACATGGCTATGGAAAAGCCAGCAATCACAAAGCCATAAATTTGTGATAATCTAGGGTACTATCTGATTCATCAGATATAAGGGCACTAGGACAACATTTTTTTTTTCAATATCATTTCCCTAAAGTTGAAAATTTTGAATTAGAAGAAATACTTTCTTGATTTTGGTACAATCTCACTGTTGTTTGTGAATTGAACAATTTCCACTTCATCCCTTAAATAAATGAAGTTGAATTTGTTATTCATGATGTCTTAGCAGATCTTGTGATAGAATGATGGGTTATTCAATCTCTTTCAAAAAAAAGGTTAGGAAAAGTTATAAGTCCATCTTATGGTTAGATTAATCGTATATAGTTCCAAAAATGAACATATACTTCATATATCACACCACTTAATAAAATAAAACTAGTTTCTACTAACCAGGGACTTCCTGTAGGCCAGTGGTAGGCGATAAAGGCCAGACGCACTTCGGTTGTGGGTTCGATTCCCACAGCCTTGTCCGACGCGATGGGCTGTCGCCCATCCTGCAAGTTGTCCTTTTTCTAAAACTATATTACTATAACATCCCATCAATAATATCGAAAAAACTTCTATCCTTAAACAATACTAACTTATGTCCATCATAATCAATTCTAATCTTTAGGCTTATCCATAATACTACAGTCCACTCTCATAATATAGTGAAAATGATTACCAGAGATTTAATACCATTATTGATCCCCATATATCATAAGATATGTCTTGTTGGTCACATTCCAAACATTCAAAGGCCTTAATCATGGATTCTCTTGAATACCCATCGAACCTTAGTGAAAACATGAATGCAGTTAAAAGTTAACACTTTCCACATACCAAAATCCTCAAAATTCTATATACTCAAACCATGATATCACTTAGTCCTTATATCAATCATGAGCTCATTAATACTGTCAAATATTTTATTTTCTTGTTTTCCCTTCATTATGCGCATATCATCTTTTTTCCAAAAATATCTCAATCACTTTCCATGGTTACCGGTACCATAAAATTATTGAAAACCACAATAGACCAATACATAAATATTCCAATATTCCATGATACTATATACAACATTATTTTGGAATCCCCTTACATAAACACATAATCATTCCACCACATCGTTATCATATTCAACATCGCCAATGGTGATCGCATGTGACTTCCCTCTATCTTTTTCCTTATGTGGTTTCTCATGTCGATCATCACTAACCCATGGATTAGGGCATTTATTAGCATAATGCCCCATTTCCTTGCACTTGAAGCATTGAAGTGTAGTAGGTTCATTCTGTGTATCCCTTCCTTTGTTTGTATCATTAGACATCTTCTTCCCATCATTGCGGCATTCAAATGCCTCATGACCTTCCTTTCCACATTTGAAAAATTTACATGTCCCTTTAAGACAATCTCCACCATGCTTCTTTCCACACTTTGAGAATAAGGAAACATTCATCTTCTTTTCACCATTATTCTGAGATTTCTCTTTGAACTCCATCTTTCATTTCTTGTCAAAACTAGGAGATAGATAAGTAACCCCAACTTCCATTTCTACCTTGATAGCACAATGCACAATTTCTTCATAGCTACTGAAGTCTCTTATAGCTAATTCCCTTCGAAGATTTGGTTTTAAGCCACTGAAGAATCGATCAACTTTACTTTCAGGTTGGATGATAAATCCAGATGCATACCTTGCAAGCCTTGTAAAATTCGCTTCGTATATACCAACAGATTCATCATCTTTTTTCTTTAGTTCAAGAAACTCGTTATCTATGTTTGTTTGAAGAATACGAGGGATGTACATATTGAAAAATAAGTTATTGAACTCGTCCCATTCCATGGACTCAATTTCATCTCTTTGCCTCGTATTCTTGATAAGATTTAACCATTTATCAGCTTCACCTTCCAAACGATATACTGCTAAGATGACTTTATCATGTTCAGAACATTGAAGAACTGAAAATATCTTTTCAATGGTAATGATCCATTTTTCAGAAACAAGTGCATTAGAAGACCCACTGAAAGAAGGTGGACGTTGCCTCATGAAGGACTCAATAGAATATTGTTCCCTTCTCTGCTCATTTGGAAGTCCAGAATGATTCATAGCTTGTGTAAGTATAGCAATAATATTTTTCACTCCATCTCCCATAACATTTGTTTGTTTAGGAGGAAAATCATTTCATTGTCCATTGCATTGATCAACACAGTTCCTTCGGGTTCCAGCCATCGTCTAAAACCCAAAAATAATAGTGTGAGAGGAAAAAATCATGCTAGGGAAAACAACATAATAAAGGGGGAGTACCTTAAATATATAACATCTTAGGTTTAATTCTTAGATCGTTAGAGCAATTCTAGGACTATAACCTATACTTATACTTATCCTTAGGGAAATCCCTAAACATACCTTAGAAATATCTCTAGGGATCTCACTAAAGTTCTCGTATCCTAGTTTCCAAAGGTTGACTAAACCTTTCATCTGATACCAACTGTAGAGACCCTAAGCCTGACGTACATGGACATTACATTACTTTTTCGGAATACTTTGTACATTACAAAAACACACACACAAGGACCGTAATAGTTTAGTGTCTTTGGAAACTCGAAATATAATCTTCTAATAGTGGTGAAAGATCTTCAACATCTCCCATAAAGATCATCATTTTTTTTCTTTTTTTTACCTAAAACCTTTATTTATATCCTGGAGAAAATAAAACATAAAAGGTTCAGCTCAAATGCTCATTAAGGGTAAACAAAAGAAATATCAATCACATCATATTCATAAGAACATAACTTTTGGAAATCTTAACCTGCAAAAGAGATCATAATTTCATAACATGGGATAAATCATAGTAGTGAAATGTAATCCCAATACTCATAACTTAAAACATGAAACTTTGTGGAATACACACATAATCATAGAGAATCATTTCTTATTATTCAAGACTCATTGCCAAGACTATCTTAGTGGACAAAGTCCATTTCTGAACCGAGTTCACTCCTCGTTTCTGTCCTGTTTCACTGAATCGGTATAACCTGCCGTTCCAGCCATGTCTATCTCATGAGATATAAAATTTTTAGCCAATTCATTGGAGGGAGATATAGGTCCCAACAATCTCATAATGATAACATTCTTATGTGTGCCACAAAATCATGAACCATACATCATAGCATAACCCATGTAATAAAAAATGGGAATCTTAAACATCGTGACATCATAAAACAACTCATATAAGATAAAGGAATTCATAAAAATAATTCCATCACAACATAATAAAATAAATGTAATAATAGGGATAGAAATAGAACCCTATATTATCTCAGATGGAAAATAATTTTGATAAAACTCTTGAACTCCATTCTTGAGGAAAATATCCTTTCTACTTCAAAAACATTTTCCTTTATTAACATGTCATACCTTTTTAAAATAAATGAAGTTGATCAAAAATAAACTTGAAAACTTGTAAAGGAAGCTTCTTGGAAATAATGTTTTAAAAATACATTCATTATGTATAAGTTAAAAAAACATTCTTCTCATACTTTTGTCGGAAAAGTTAAAAAGTACCTCGTACGGAAAACGACAAAAGATTCCTTTCATATCTTTTACTAAAAACTCACCGAAGGGTAAAATTGGATTTAAACAATTGTAGGTGGATGGAAATAATATTACATATTGAGGAAACATGGATGTGGATGATAAAATAAACCCCAGTAAATACCAAAGTATAAACAATCTCGGATAAAAATGAGATTGTGATATTTTCCCTTACCTTATGTCCAATTTGCTTCGTAAGTGTCCGAACCTCCTCTTCTTTGAAGCGCCTCTTTGAGATCTCCGTTTAGTGCACTAAAATTGGTCTTTGAGGAAGACCAGAACCTCTAGGATGTTTCTAGGGAAGTGGAGAAGAGAATTTTCCAGGTTTTGGTCGAGCTTGAAGGCTCAAAGTGGTGTGAGGAAGAGAGGGAGGGGGTGCCCTTTTATAAGGGAGGAGAGGGGCACGTTTGGAATAACTAAAAATATTATTTTATTATAAAGCCAAATTCGGTTTTAAATAGCTCCAAATTGATTTATTTAGAAGCTAAGGTTGGGATGGGTAGAAATCCTCTCATCCAATATAATTTAGACAAGTTTAGCTTCATATTTTAACCTTATCATTTATATTTAACTTTAAGTTAGATAATTTTACTTTTACTGTGTCTTCTTGTTTTCTTACACTATAATGTTAATAAACTTACTATATAAAGCCAAAAAAACACAAAGTTGTTTATTATTAATATATATAACCTTATCTAAGTCATTTTTCCGAACCTTATATTTTTAGTAATAAAATAACAATTAATAATATAATATTTGTTTTAAAAACTATTTTATGTCAATTTTGACACTATTTAGTAATTGATTTTTGTGAAAATCATAACAGATTGATTAGTTCGAAAAAATTTTATTAAATAAATACTAACATGTCATATTTAACTATAAAATTAGTGTAATTCATAAAAAGTCTCAAATTACATTTATTTGGGTATTTATAACATCAATTATGTCAATATTTCATTAATAAGATAATTACTGCATCATAATTGTGTCATAAATAAATTAAATTATATAATGTCTAAAAATTAAAAATAAAAGATCATTATGTAGGAAATCATTTTATCTTTCTAATGAATATTTATATTAGATTTTATCTTATGTATAATCCTATATTAAAAATGATTTTCTTATTAAACTTTGATTTTAACTATTTTAACCCTTCTTTAAATAAATTAATAATAAATGTCCTAATCTAATCCAAGTGGGACTAAATGGTCATATTTTATTCCCAAGGTTGTTTTTGGTCGAATTAAACTTGTTTAATAGAATTAGGACATGTGTTAGGTTAATAATAATATCATTTTAACCCTTAATTACCCTATTTACTTTTAACCATTGTAAAAAAAAGTAAAAAGTTACTATTCACCAAAAAAATTATTTTCATCTCATTGAACCACATTTTACTTACTAACATCAATCATGTCTCTAGTATTTTTGATATTCCACTCACAGAAGCGGTAAAATTAAACATTATGAAAAATTCATTTTTTTTAACTACCACTTAGTGGTTTCACTATTCATCAAAAAATGAAAGTTTCCAGAAAAATACCAAAAATTAGGCCTAAGATATATTTGATATTATGAACTCAAAAATGATGTCTATTTTACCAAATTCAAAACATATCAGTTTCGTTAATTAATTTAAAAATTAATTCCCGTCGTCAAAACAAATAGCGTGTTCTTAAGAGATAATAACTGTCAAAAGATTGACACCTGTTTATGTCTGGTTTAAATGTAGAATTACATCCAATGACCAACATTGTATTAAATTGTAAAAATATATTCTAAATATACTTTAAAACCACTCAAATTAATAATTTATCACTATTAATTATATCTATTAAAAATGATGTTTTTAATTAAAATTTAGTAATTTTCACTATTCATCAGAAAATGAAAGTTATCCAAAAAGTACCAAAATTTCACCCTAAGCTAATTTCAATATTCTGAATCCAAAAATGAAGTCCATTTTGAGAAATAAAATTTAAAAAATTTCAAAAAGTGGTTATTACTATTCATAATGGCTAGTTTTAATAATATCATAATAGCATATCGTTGTTTAGTGAAACTCGGTATTGCGTACTACACATGCTATCGAGGAAGGTCGCGATTGCGTTTAATGCAAGGGAAGTCAAGGATGCATGATGTGCAAGCTCCCTTTGGTGTAGCGTACAACACATGACATTAATGAAATTAAAAAGAATATTTTTCATAAAATCTCGGGGCGTTACATTATCCTCCATAATACCAGATCACTGAATAATGAGTCCTTTAGTGGTAACATTATAATTTGTATATTGATAAAATGTAATTAACCACCACTTTTGCACAAATTTTCTACCCTCAATTGAAAATTCCATACATCAATTAAATCTTATATCTTTCATATAACCCAACATAAAAACTCATATAAATAAATATAATTCATAGCACTATACATGAAGCTATCCATCACAGTACAGCTAAGGACGCCTACGCTATCACATAACATCTATTCCACATACATAACAATAATACTAGGGTGTCACAAGCATAATGAACATAATCCTCAATACATTTTCCTACCATGAGAAACTCCCTATATTAACTACCTAATTAACTCATCAAACATTACTACTAGTATATCTTTGACATTTTTAATCATTGCTTTTGAATATAAAACTCACATACAAGAGATAATTATAAACAGGGTGTATCCATATATCAATCCATACCATCTTCATAATAGAAAAAATGTACAAAAAACATTTTTCTACAGATATATGGTGTTTCTAACTAGTCGGATGTGTATTTAATTCTTAATTAATATAAAATTTAGATATAATAGAAACAGATACAAACAAAATATATAGGTGAAAATCAATACTACCATCACATTTCACAATATTCCCACAAATCCTCATATCCTCATCTAGATTTAATACCTCCACTAAATTCACATAACCACATAAGAAAGACACAACATTATCCACATTTCACCTTTAATTTCTTTTTAATAAAATTTTAAAAAAAATCTATTAAAATCTAATTTCATTTGTCACCCCATTTATGTCAATTTAATGCAAACATACTTTAACCTGACATCCAATTTTAGTTCATGTGTTCAATTTCTATTCCAACCCATAATCCATTAAATACCATTTGACGTTACATTTTAACCATATTAATTAATATTGATAATATTGGTAAAATTGAAAAACAAATATCAAAATAATAATCTATCATACTCTTGAACCCCCCATATTACTACCATTTCACATCATAACCCCTTCCACATCATGAACACCACACCAGAATAACATCCCATTACAGACACCACATATAATAACCACAAAACACAACCACATTTTGAATATTATTTGGGTTCAACATAAAAAAATGTACTTCATAACATTTTATATATATAATTCTAGGAAATTCTCACCAAAAATATTGTTGTATATGGTAAATAATTCCATTTTCC
The DNA here is from genome assembly GCA_963277665.1 of Viscum album. Classification (NCBI taxonomy): domain Eukaryota; kingdom Viridiplantae; phylum Streptophyta; class Magnoliopsida; order Santalales; family Viscaceae; genus Viscum; species Viscum album. The sequence goes on along the minus strand of OY728127.1, from coordinate 434,447,276 downwards.
AATATAAGTCATTATCTATTTATTTAGTGTGATATCACACTGCCACATAAAAAATAATTCCAAAAATAAAATCATTTAATACAACTAAAGGTTTCCAGAATAATTAATTTTCAGATATGAATCAAGCATATATAATGTTAAAAACAACAAAAGTTGTAAAAATGTGTTTACATTCACTTAAAAATAAATTTTAATTTCAATTTCAATTTTATTTAATTTCTTAATGTATAAAATATTCCCCGTAGAAATAAAAATAATGTCTATTCCTTGTGTACAAACAACAATATAATGATGAATGATGACCAACTATAAATGATTATTTAAAAACTACAATATATTACAAGATCCAAATGAAGTCGGACTCTAAGAACCACAATGAATAGGTAAACTATGGTTGATTTAATTCAAAACAACCCATGTTATCATATTATTAAAACATCCATAAAACTAATTTATCACATTAAAATGGAATTATTTAGATAATGAATTTAGAGAAAATTGGAATAATAAATGAGTTTGTAATTTATATAAACCCCCCTAGGATTTATATCTGAAGGAATATGAATAATGACATCTTAAATTGGACGAAATACCTTCTAGTTAAACAATTTTGTTTCCCAGAAACCAATAGAAAATATAGGAGGAGGTTTTTGACTATGTTTGTGATTTAATTATTGGAATTGAAAACATAATAAAATGTTTCATAAAAAATTACAATGAAGGAGAATTCCTAAAATAGAAAAATTCCATCCAATAATGTAAGAGACAAAGAAAATTTTTGTATCATCAAATTTTTTATCAAGAAGCATGTTGTGGTCCATGTCATCAACATAAAAATATAATAAAAATACCAAATCATAGAAGGAACCACTAATACCTGGGACTCAACATCCATTGAAAGGGCCACACTATAATGATTTTTTCACAAAGCATCTTACACCAAAAACAATAGTTCCAAAAAACTCCCCCTTAAATTTCATAATATAACCATGAAAATACACCATAAGTATTACAAAAAATTAAATATCCATCAAAATTAGTCCTTATAGAATCCACTCTATAGCCTTCATATATTCCACAAATATGAAAAAATGGAAGAACCAATGAATATCCACCTTAAGGATCCACCATTTAGTTATCCTATCTACACCGCATCTAGACTATTCACAAAAAATAATTATCTCTTTATATTTTAATCTACATCTCTATAATTTTTCATCTAACTTCCAATGAACATCCTCCAGTATCCCCCATCACTAGAAATGTCTCAATGAAACTTTTCTTAATGGTCAGATTGTTACACATTAAATGGAAGGAATTCCTGAGAATATTATCATCCTTAAACATTAATTAATGGTATCCTGATTTAATGTCCCTTGTATAGGAGTATAGGGTCCATGGTATTTGATCAATGATGTCATCGATCTATTATAGGTGTACTATTTATAATTTAATTATTATTTCATATATAATCAATTTAACGGCACACTACCCTATCCATTTTTTAAAAAAGTGAACCATTTAGCCCCATGTTGAAGAACATGGGGGAATATGTGACCCATTTCATGATTATCTTACATTTAGATAAGTAATTATTATTTTTCAATGGGGAATATTCAATATGTATATTGGGATATGGATGGAGCTACATGTATATTTAAAATTTGTTACAGTACATATCTATGTGATGGGAAACCGTGCATCTCATTACGAAATACACACACACACACACACATATATATATATATATATATATATATTCCTTAATAATGGGCATTTCTTTAAGAGTTATCATCTCCTTATCTAAATATATAGAGTTATATATACTTTATATTGATGAAACTATATCCATGTTTAGTATTATTTCCCAAAAAATATTAATCAGATTCATTTTACATATATACAATTATAGGATTGTTAGGGATAGGGAAAGTGATTACCTTTTTCTATCAATTGATGTTGGCTCTGTACTGATATATCCAATCCAATCCATGAATAAAATAAAATTATACAATATGTAGTATAAAAGTATTACTATTATATTCATCATGTAAATATTAATAGTGGAAGAGTTATATGAATAATATTGATTTATTTAAAGAATTCGGTGTTTTTACTGATAACTCAACCACTATGTATTGAGTTGGGGTTTGAATATTTTTTCAATACATATATTATATGAAAAAATTTATAGAACCATAACCAATAGAATATTTAATATTATTGAATAAATAATTGGAAAAAATATCACCATTTAATTATCATGATCTACTATAGAAGTAGTAAAATAATAGGCACATCAATTCAATCTAGTTCATGAATGTTTTTTAATATCTTATCCTTGAAATACTTGTCTTAGTACAATAAATATCAATGTTTCTTGTTTTTAATAATTTTTACATTAGACTATAATTAAAATATTGATTGGATCTGTCCTTTATAATGTCTTAATAGTTCTATTATTCAACTCCCATTGACATTAATTATCATGATTCCAATACATTCAACATATATAAAATCTCATGGTTCCCTTGATGTTGTTTCCAATATTATTGATCCCACATATATGATTTATAAGAAGTTTTATTTTATCCCCACAATGGGAATTTTATTTTAATTAGAAAAAAATAATTCAATAATTTCCTATCTACAACAAAATTAGTCCATTTTTAATAAATAATATATATATCAACACTTTTGGAACATTTGGATATTTTCAAATTGATATAATGTTCCCAAATATCTAATTCATTTTAATGAATGATCTATAATTATCTAAATAAAATTTTAACCTTACTTTCAGGTTAAATGACAATTATTGACGTGTAACTTCCATTAATTATGGTGTTTTCCTCATATGACCCAATTTATTTATCCTCCTTATGCTAATGTCCATAAAACTACAAATCCATTTTTTTATTATGGGAAGAAGTAAAATATTTATTGATTAATAATTTATTTAAATATTACCAGATTAATTATTCAACATTTACCATAGGATTTTAATATATTTTAATTTGTAAAGATCATTTTCTTATTCCTATAAATAAAAAAATACCTATTTAAATTTATATTACACATATAACTACAATGTAAAAATAAATTCTTTGTATAAAAAATAATTTAGTATGTATTCATGAGATAAAAAGTTCCACCAAAATTTGGAGGAATTTCATGAGTATATGACTCGACCACACCACATTATATCTTAAGAGAAGGAGTAACTCAACAAAATTCTTATTATTAATCACAAATTTTTTATTTTGTTCATGTACCATTTAGAGATTCACTACTCCCACTGCAATCATATTAATAATCTCTATAAAAACCATAATTTTAAGAAAGAAACACTATGTTCAATAGTGTACAAGATATGCCACATCAATCTTAAACACACAACTAAATATTATTATTTAAATATTATCATTATAACCTAGCAGTGGGAATGGAATGAATGAAAAATATTAACTGAATTATAAACATATGGTTTACACATGTTTATATAAGGATTTATTGGTCACCAAATGTATTAGATATAATAATAAAAGTCAATTGAACCTAAAAGATTTATTTTTACAAAAATATAATTAATTAAGAATTATTTTGTTTATAAAATAATATCAATATTTTAGGATTATTTTAATTAAATATAAATTAAATGTGATAATTAAAATTCGTATTATCTATTTTATAGACAATATATAAGAAAAAAATCATTTTTAATCATAAAAGATGTATGTTTCAAAAAAGGAATTTTTACATCCTTTTGAAGAAGAACCCATTTTGAATATACATAGGACACTTTTATAAGTTCTATTTTACAAAATAAACTATTTATTTGGAATAAGAACATGAAAATTTAATTTGGTTATTTTTTTTGTATTTTTTTGACATAATTAATTTTTTAATGAATAGTGAAAAATAACACAATTTAATTCAAAACTACCTTTCAATCCAATTTATTATTATAGTTAGGTTATACTTTTAATTTTTTCTAAATAGAAATTTAATTGTGTTTTTATAATTTAATTTAATGTTGGTCACTATAAGTAGTTTCACATTCAAATCAGATACAAACGCATGTCAATCTTTTAATGGTTTTTTACTTTTAACAACTCATTTTATCATTTTGATAGCAGGGATTAATTTTAAATTAATTATTGTATATTTTGTCTTTTGAATTTTGAAAAAATAATTTCATACCTGAATCAAAAAATATAATTTATAAAAAAATCCCCCTTTTATTTTTGGTCATTATGAATAGTAAATTCCATAATTATTTTTATTTATGACAATTAAAGGGTAAATTAGGTAAATAAGGGTAAAAATAATATAATAATAATATAAAAATACCCAAAATGTGTTATAATCCTATTTAATGAAATATGGCAGAAACAAGAGATCCCTTGTGATTAAAATTTTGAATTTTCAATCCACATGGGTGCGATTATGACACTTATAACTTTTAATTTAATTTAAATGAAATTATGTTATAAACATGAATCTTATTAATAAAAAAAGTTAAATATGGGATTATATAAATGATCTATTTGACTATAAATATTAATTATAAAGAAAAAAATATTTTCTATATCATGGTATTATATTTATATGTTTTTGGAAATTAAACAAATAAATTTAATTATGACGCAATGGTGATGAATTGATTACCCCATTAATAAACTAATAAAATAAATGAAATTATAAATGTCAAAAATAAAAATTATTTGAAATATTTTATTCCATAAACGAATTTTTTGGATTACTATTACATGTTAGGATTGTGTTAATGTATATTTTTCTATGTAAGGATGTTTTAATGATTTTTTTAAAGAAAAGAATGAATAGTTGCAAATTTAACATAATTCATAACTTAAAATATAAATGAGTTATTAAATTACATAAAAATCTTAAAAATACAATATTATACCAAATGGTTTTGTTAGGTATTAATATTTCATAAATGACACTAGTGTTGGTCTTTTTACATGTTATGGTAATAAAATTAACACACAATTTTAAAATAAGAAGTTAGCATGAGAAGATTAAAAATGAAAAATAAGGGTTAAAAAAAGTGGGGGAATAAAAATATTAATAAATTTTATAATTTTAATTTGATAATTAGGATATGAACCAATAATAACTTATGATTTAAATAATTGAGTTAGGGATCACTATAATAAGAAAATAAATTAATAATAAATTAATATATCAAAACTTTTCTACGGTGCCCCTCACCTCTCCTATAAAAATAAAATTATATTTCACATTTATTCAAACATAAAAATCCTTTTGGTACATAAAATATTTGTACCAAAATCTTCCTAGAATCCCTATCCACATTCTTAAATAATAATTTTAGGCACCAAACCCTTATTAGAGGTGTTAAGGTGTTATTCCAAGGTGATCAACCGAAGAAGAGGTATCATTTTCTTTAAGTGTTTATATTTTATTTATTCATCCACTTAAATTAAATATTATTCATCACCAATGAAATAATAACTAAAGAATCCAAAATATACTGAGATTTTATTATTTTAATATCATACACGTAACCCATATATACATCAATCCAATGGTAAAAGAATTAATCATTCGTGCATACATGTGAATTATTACCTCCAATAACCAACTTTTTTATTTTTCAATTACCCATGATCATGATTGGTTATAAAGATGGAATTAATGTTAATACTTGATATTCATAAATTATTTATTATTTTTAAATAATAACATTTCAATTATGTTCTTACCTTCTATATTCATAAAATGATAACATAGTTTGTGCGTACAAGTGAACTATCACCTCCACAAAGCGGTGTGACTAATTTTGATTAATTATATAACTTGTATGATATATATATATATATATATATATTTATATTTAAATGATTATTATGATGTTAATAATATAATGATAATTATGAAAATATAAAATGATAATTACTATTTTTCAATAATGAAACATGAAAAATGGAAACTTTACTCATGTATACGTATGCCCTACCGTCTCCATGATTATAACCATGTTAATTTTTCATAACCATATGAATGGTTTCATTTAAAAAATAATATTAATATACAAATTTTATGATTATTTCATTAATAATATTATTGAGTTGATGGTGTTATGACCACATGGACTAGTTACATCCAAACCTTGTTCATTTTCGACTCATGTACAGAATATCAACAAAATATCAAATATGAACTGAAATAATTATTTAAATTTTAACTTGGTAATAAGTTACAAGAAAGGAATAATTACCATGAAAAAGGTTCTAAAGAAAATATAAATTAACCTAATATTATTATTCAGTAGGGTAAAGAATGAATGAGACACGTTAGACTCACGATAAGGGAAATCATAACACAATTTCCATTCATTGAGTTAAATATCCATGTCATGGGTTTAGTTTTTCCAAGAGTATGTGAGGATGAACTCTGATTGTTTTAACATAATATAAAATTATATTGGTTGTGTTTATATTTTTGACACATAATTATTTCATTGATTTATCCTTAATCTAATGATATGATCGTTGTATGAGACTTCCTCTCAATATCCTTTCATTGAGGCATATTTTTGTTTATAAACAGCAGTCATTTGAAAGGTGTAATGTAAACCCATTGGAATTTTCATTTCATTAAAAGGATTTTTATAGGAATATTTTCTATAAATCCCTTTACTAAACAAAAACCAAGATTTTTTTTGATGATGTGGCGACAATGACCTCTAAGATTTCATTACCATTATATAGTATTTGGATTCCTCTATAAGTCATAATGTTTTAAAAAAAGTAAATACCATATTTTATATAGGTATTTCAGTATTAAAAATGGTTTTAAAAATGTATTGATTATATTGATATCTTCAAATGATGTCCTATTTTATCAATTTGTAAATGTTATTTTTCCATTATTCTTTTTCATGTGTTTTGATTATGTTATGGTTATTGGGAATTGCTTATGTATACGGGTGGTTCCCTAATAAACTAAGGGAATGTGAGCCCATGATATCTCTCCAATGCATTGGGTAACATGATAGAGGTAAACATTAATGTTTTTCCTAAGAAGTTTACAGAATATACTATGATGGATATTCTAAACATAACCATCAAGGTTACTCCCTATGTATCTATTAAAGCTACAATAAAAGTATGATATGGATTCCAAAGGATACCTTTATGATTTATGATTTTCCTAAGCTTTCAGGAATCCTATGATTTCTTGATGTATGTTTAAGAGCTTATATTTTATGAGTGAAATATATGATTTCATTGATTTTAATGTATTTTTGGACTGAGGTTTTATTTATTTATTTTATATCCCTTATTCATATTTTTATGATCATCCCCTATTTTTGAAATGTTTTCACCCAGTATAAGGATGGGTAATAGGAACGAAGAAATCAAGATATATATTGTGTGGATTTTTATCATGAAAAACAACTATTTTTTTATTTTAAAATTGATTTAGATTATGAAAACAAAATGATAGTGTGAAGACTTGTCTACTTTTTAATATTTTAGATGTTATGTAATAGTTATGGACTAATTTTTTAAAACTATAAAACTGAAAATATACTCAATGTGAATTCTTGATTAAAACTCAAGATTATGTAATGTTTAAGGTTGGGGTCTTATAGTTGGTTTCTTCTGATGGTTTAGAAAACTTTGTAGGTTAGGATATATTCTTATGAGATATGGAGATCATAATGGGTTTATAATATTATTTTTGATACTATGTTTAATTTCGTAGAATCCATTATGTGGATTATGTTAAGAAATTTCAAGATGATTGAGGGTATTGTTAGAGACATTTATTTTTGAGGTAGTAATGGGTTAGTACATTTGGTACTGAAAAAGGAAACATATAGAATAACCTTTTAGGATAAAACATGTTATGGATATTTTAGATGATTTTATCTCATTTTTTAATGTTATAATAATTATATATTTTTAGAAGAAGGACAACATGCAGACCATGTGACAACCTATCATGTCGGACAAGGCTGCATGAATCGAACCCACTACCAGAGTGTGACATTCCTTTATTTCCTACCACCGGTATAAGGACCCTCCCTTAACCCTTACAAAATCTTGAGTTAAGTCAATAAATTCACATTGAGGATATTTTCATGTTTAGAGTTTTATAGAATTAGGCCATAACTATTACAAAAAAATACTAAATTTACAATGTAGACTATTCAACTCACTAAAATTGTTCTTCATAAAATAAAACTTTTTTATTATACCGTGATTTATTTTGTTGATAAAAATCATCTAGAATTATCCTCTTCTCTTACCAATCCATACACCATATGAAAAAATAGAAAAAACATGGGATTATCATAAGAATCTATGTAATGGAAAACAAAGTAAATAGTTTACATTTTATATTGAGAGATATAAATAATAACCTGAGGTCATTTATAAAGGCACGATAAATAGGAATATCATAACAATAAGAACATGGATCATGAAGTGAAAATGGGGCTACAACATTTAATTTAGACAATCAGAAGCATATCACCACGGTCCATCCCCATGGTGTCATATATCAAAGGTCCCTACCCAAGGTGTCATAAAAAATAAAATGGTTATTCACTAAGGTATCATAAAAATTACCAAGGTTATTCAATAAGGTATTGTAAAAATGACCAAGGATATTCACCAATGTATCGTAAAACATTTCATCTCTAGAGATTAAATTATTTAGACAATTCACTGGAGTTCTAACAGGACACACACTTAATATTTCTATATTTTCATGTGATCTATATAGATCACAATAAATCATTTCATAAATAACCGAAAGAGAATAAAAGAAATTGGTTTCATATCTAACTATTTACGTTTTAAAAAGTGATGAAATACATGAAACTTAAGTCACATATAACATATGAAAAGAAAAAAAGGATTTATGTATATTTATTCCAGAATAATTTTTTTTTGTATTTATGAATTTTCCTAGAAATGAAATAAGTTTGGATAATCAGATGAGAAAAAATAAAATTTTTTCTTGAGAAAAAGAGAGATATATTGAGACGAAAATTCAATAGCATAATAGCTTTCATAAAAGGTTTTATAAAACATTATAAATAGAGGGGAAATGGGTATCCCATCAATAATTGACTCATAATATAGTATAGAGGCAGAATAAAATTTAAAAAGGAATATGGTATATAAATTTGAAATATATACCACATAAAAGTGAACTTGAATGGAAGTAGAAGATGAGAATTTCCTTACCATATAACAAACACTTGAATACATATCATAATGGAATGAAATTATAAAAATCATTAAATAAAATGATAATATACAAATTCATGATATAATGGGTTAAAGGGTTGTATATATGCCTTATAGGAAAATAAAGGGGAATAACATCATGATAGGCCCCAATGAAAAATGATTGTGACGATGTCCCTTACCTTGAATCTGACTTTTCCCGTTCGTCATTTAATTTACCGAATAATATATTTGGATAATTAATACATTATTTAGATCCTTTTAAAAGTTTATTATTCATTTTAGGCCACTTATTACCATGTTATTGAAATTAGTTATTTATTTGAGTTCATATTAGACTTTTTTTCGATGTTATGTACTTGAGTAAAAAAAGAACATGTTTTGATGTAAATTACCAATATAGTCATATATCCATAATATCCAATATTATATTCATGATTAAAATATCACATATATCCATTATATATTTATTTTTAATGTTCCATAAAATTTCGAGATATTAAATAAAAATCACCATTCATGGAGACGATAGGACGTACATATGTATGAACCCTACTTTCATTTCATTGTCATATTAATGGAATGAAAAATAATAATACATAGGTATATTATAGTTTAATTATAATATATATGTTATATATATTACATAAGTTATTTAATTTCATTCTATATACATTCCATGTATGGAATGAATGATTCACATCACTTGGACAGTGTGGTAGTCCACACTTTCTCAGATGAAAATATCGTATTTACACATTATTGAATGCATGAAGTTCTGTTGAAAATAAAAATTACAGAATAACATAGAAAATATTAATAATATTTATATATAAATATATATATAAATAAATTTCCAACATGATGCCCCCCAACAAAGGTGGTTGGAGAAAATTGAACAATCAATGATTAATGAGGTAGTGCTTCGCCATCCACAGAAGCAGTATGTTCCATATCATTTGTATGGAGGTGTGTGTGAATTTAGGTAGAACCATTATCATAACAACATACTAGTATATTTAATATATAGGTTTTTCTATAAAATAATTGAAAAATAGGGGTTATGTTGTTGGAGAATGAAAATAATGGAAATGAACATTAGAGAAGACATTGCCTCTAAAACGGTTTACTCCTTTTGATTTGAGAAAAAAGGTGTTATTTAATTGCCTTAATCACATGTTAAGTATTATAGAAGGAATGTAGGGATGTTTAGAGATTATTTGAACATAATTCTGTTGATCTAAGGGGCTTGAGAAATGTGAGTATGTGGGTAGAGGTCGTGTCCTTTTATAAGAGGGAGCAAATGATCTTTTGGAATGTCTTCAAATATTATTTTATTATAAATTGATTTTTGGTTTCTAAAGGTACCAATCTCGTTTATTTAAAATATAAGATGATTTTTTGTTGTATCCCCATAATCCAAATAAATATATACATGTTTTTAATATTTTTTAAACCTTATAATTTTTGTTTAACCAATATATTACCTATTTTAATCTTTCCATCATATTTTTAATTTACCCTTTTAGGGTTAATTGAATTACAATAACTTGTCAAAAGACCCAACAAGTTTTATTTTTGGAGAAACTTGTTGTATTCATGCTGGGTACACTATCATACATAGTGTACCCTTTAAACTAAAATAAATATTAAATTAAAAAATATTAATAGATATGAAAATGTATTATTCTATAAATACTTGTGATGTTACATCATTCCCCCCTTTTGGAAATTGCATCCTCACAATTATAAAATTAGGCTCAGAAAAATCATTAAGAATCCCACATTAGAGAAAGAGGCAATAATACTACCACTTGAAAAGAATGAAAAATAATTACAATGGTTACTTGAGATAACACGTACTAAATTCCATGAAGGAAAACATGCATATGGAAGAAAAAATAATCATCTTGTTCTAATGGAGAGTTATAGAAAACCTGATCATGATAATGTTAACAATCAAATAACCACAAACATATGATGTGTTAAATGCTCTTTAATTTCCCAATAGTAAAATTAAATAGACAAAGTTTTTGTTTTAAGGTCCCTTTAATAATGTGGATTAATTTATTTATAATAATTTCTAAGAACATAAGGAAATATAGATACTTATCAAGTTTAGTTTCATCCTTTAATAAAATTCAACAACAAAATCATCTTTTCTCCAAACAAATAGTATTCAAGATGTCTTGGTCACACCTGAAGCACTAGAATCAAAATCTAGAGAATCACATAATCTACAAAAGATTAACTATATATTCATCCAGTATTGAATCATTACAGAGAACCAAAACAGTTCATAAAAGAGCAGATAAACCCCAAAAATAATTATCCTTTATAAAAAGGAATAATACTCTTAATCTACAAAATTCAAAAAAAACCCAAACATTAACAAAGACCATTCTATAAACAATTGTACATAAAAATATTAAAAATAATCCAAAATAAGATTGAAACCCAAAATTTAGGAGGATTTGATCACATTGTCTTCCATGATACATCTTAACATTTATCTCCAAATAACATCAATTACTCTTAAAGTATCATACATAAATGTAATTAACCAAATCACATATTCTCCAAAAATAGTATAGTCACTTCCATAAATAAACCATATCTACATAATACCATAATAAAAATATAAATTCTTCCCTAATAAAATTCAACCATTACTCCACAAAAAAATCCCACAGTATTCTATTTTATGAAGGCATATAGTGTTCCAAAAATAGTGAATGTCTTCCAAAATAACTATAACATCCCAGGTAAATAAAAAATAAATCATTTTTATATTAATAAATATTTGTGAATTAAATATTATTTTAGTTTAAAGGGGATTCTATGTTCGATGGCGTACCTGATATGCAACAACAGGTTTCTTTTAAATCATATGTTGCACACAATGCTTTTCTATACTGATAAATAATAATACAATATTATTTTAAAAAGGTAATTATCACCTAGCCATTGTATTGGCGGGAATTAATAGAACTAACTACAATACGATTATAAATGTTTGGTAAATGTTTTTAAATTTTAAAAATAAAATTTATAGGCTTAAAATAATAAATAACCTGATTTTAAAAATAAGTAGTCTAATATTCATTAAAATGTCAATTTAATGCCTTTTGATGGAGTACCCTCATTAAATCTAGTTTTGGTCACTTTTATATGATCTATTTGAAGAAATAAAATTATTATTTAGAATATGGAAATAAAAAATTTCTTTGGGTACTTTTTTGGTATTTTTCTAATAAATTTAATTTTTTAATGAATAGTTAAAAATACTATATTTTAATTCAAAACTTCCTATTAATATAAATTTTTTATATGGGTAGATTATCTTTTATATTAATTTAAAGTAAATACAAAAATGTAATAAACATATATCTTTTAGAAAATTAATTTTTACATGGGGTTATATAATTTATCTATTCGACTATAAATATTCATTGTGAAGATAAAAATATTTTCTACATCATGGTACTTTTTATATAATGTTTAGACATCAAATAAATAAAATTATTTATGATAAAATAACTATGCAATGTTTACCAAATTACTGATATATTTAAATAAATAAGATTATAAAGATTAAAAAAATATTAAAAACCTATCCAATTCTAATAGGTTTATTTTATTTCGAACATGAGTCATCTTATCTTCCACTTTAATGAATTTTGGACCTTTAAAACTCGAAAATAATTATATAATAAAATAATATTTTTAAAATTTCATAAAGAGCCCCTCGCCCCTTATAAGACTCCCTCACCTATAACTCATTACTGACACCTCTCAATCCACTTGCCTCATCAAAAATATCCATAATTATTCTCACTACATCCCTATATTACACTTAGAAGCCTTAAATTATGCATTGTCACGACCCGTCCTCGGGGCCCGTGCCGTGACTACCCCAAGCCCGCCTTCCATAGGCCAGGGGTTAGCGACTAGTACCAAAGGCGTAAAATCCCGATAACTGGGAAGGCATTGCCTTTATAAAGAAAACAAGCACCACAGAGTACAAGCGGAAGTAAAACACTAAGTACAAAAAGAAGAGCTGAAAAGTAAAAGGGGCCGGAAATACAAGCCCAACTGTAAAGTACAACTCGAAAGGGAAAACAGCGACTGAAAAGTAAAGCTGCTACGCTGAGATGTCCACTGGAAATCCCACCTGAAGGGTGGGTACAGATAGCTCTTCTGCTCCTCGGGTCCCACCGTCTGCTCCAAGTATGACCCGCCCAGTGGTCTGCCTCTGGGTACCGCCTCGTCGTATAGTCCACCTCCAGGTACCGTCCAGTCCTCGAACACTCGGCCTCTGTCAGTACTGGCCGTCGTCTGCAACCAACACAACGTGGTGCGGGCATAGCCCGTGCAGGGGTGAGTATAACGATACTCAGTAGGGACCCTGAGACCCTCAAGGTCTCACAAAAAACAACAAGGATAAACACAAGAAGATCTCAACAGATAAACTCTACTTAGGTATATGCCCATACATATACCTAAGTTATCAAGTAACCCATCTCAATCATGAGGAAACACAAGAATTGTGAAATCGACGGATAACCACTACCCGGGTATATGCCCATACATATACCAAAGTTAGCAAGTGACCCATCTCAATCATAAAGTAACACAGGGTCAAAAGTCTCAGCTCAAACCAGGATTTTCATTATCGAAACCGTAACTGCTGAAGAGCTCCGTCTCTGGAGTGTGCAGTGGTCCTGTCACGACTCCGAGGTACTGCTCACTAACCTAAGACGGAGCTCTTCAGCATTTACGGTTTCGATAATGAAAATCCTGGTTTGAGCTGAGACTTTTGACCCTGTGTTACTTTATGATTGAGATGGGTCACTTGCTAACTTTGGTATATGTATGGGCATATACCCGGGTAGTGGTTATCCGTCGATTTCACAATTCTTGTGTTTCCTCATGATTGAGATGGGTTACTTGATAAATTAGGTATATGTATGGGCATATACCTAAGTAGAGTTTATCTGTTGAGATCTTCTTGTGTTTATCCTTGTTGGTTTTTGTGAGACCTTGAGGGTCTCGGGGTCCCTACTGAGTATCGTTATACTCACCCCTGCACGGGCTATGCCCGCACCTCGTTGTGTTGGTTGCAGACGACGGCCAGTACTGACAGAGGCCGAGTGTTCGAGGACTGGACGGTACCTGGAGGTGGACTATACGACGAGGCGGTACCCAGAGGCAGACCACTGGGCGGGTCATACTTGGAGCAGACGGTGGGACCCGAGGAGCAGAAGAGCTATCTGTACCCACCCTTCAGGTGGGATTTCCAGTGGACATCTCAGCGTAGCAGCTTTACTTTTCAGTCGCTGTTTTCCCTTTCGAGTTGTACTTTACAGTTGGGCTTGTATTTCCGGCCCCTTTTACTTTTCAGCTCTTCTTTTTGTACTTAGTGTTTTACTTCCGCTTGTACTCTGTGGTGCTTGTTTTCTTTATAAAGGCAATTCCTTCCCAGTTATCGGGATTTTACGCCTTTGGTGCTAGTCGCCAACCCCTGGCCTATGGAAGGCGGGCTTGGGGTAGTCACGGCACGGGCCCCGAGGACGGGTCGTGACAAATTGGTATCAAAGGAGTTCGGTTCTACCGCAGAACTTATAACTCTGATGTTTCTTTCTGTGAAGCAATAGTGTTGAGAGTACCGAGTGTGGTTTTCAGTTCAGGGAGTCCAGTGTTGGTGCGGGCGGCCGACGTATCCATACACCAGGACCCTGACAACTGATTTCCGACTTTGTGCACGAAAACACTGATTGCGTGTGTGTTTTCAAAGGTTTTTTCCCTTAAAACAGCTCAACCAGGTCAGCTCACCAGGTATAATCGTTTGATCGTGTTACGTTGTTTCTTCCAGGATGGCCCCACGACGGCAGCCAGCTAGGGTTCCGAGAATCGAACGTGACGACAGCCCACCGAGCGACGAGGCCTCGGTGCAGGGCCCTTTGTTAGCAGTGGCACCGGCGGTAGCTCTACCCGCCGAGCCCCCGATGCTTCCAGCAGCAGCCGCTGACGATGCACGTCGCCTCAGCGCACTGCATGAGTTTCAGCGCCAGCGACCGCCCAGGTTTCGCGGGGAGACGGATCCCCAGGCAGCAGAGGACTGGCTAGAGGCAGTGGTACGAGTGTTTAGGCTAGTGAGGACACCAGCAGACCTCATGTTGATCCTCGCTACGAGCCTACTATACGCAGCAGCAGGTAGGTGGTGGAGCCACTTGTTTCAGTTTTGCGATGAGATGAACTTCACATGGGAAGACTTCGAGACCTTCTTCAGGGTGGAGTTTGTGCCAGTATCTCTACACCCCAAGCGTGTACAGGAGATTCTGCCTTTACCGCGTGATTTTCGATCAGAAGCCGAGTCATCTGTGGGCAGTAGACAGAAGATGCAGAGGTCCAGGAGGACCAGACCAGCAGTTGGGCGAACTCGGGTTTTAGGACCGGTGGTGCAGGGCACCCGGAGTGGGAACAGAGCTAGCCGTGCAAGGAGCAGGTTGTGTTACTCATGCCGAGGAAAGGGACATCTGGCACGTGACTGTCCGACTCCCGATCCGCAGGCTTTGGGAGAGCCACTGAGATAGAGGCAACGACAAATGCTTGAGCAACAGTAAAGCAGGTGGACAGGGGAGGAACTAGTGGATACGTCTTTTGTACTTCTAGTTCCATGTTGATGTTGTTTTTGTGTAGCGTCTTGTATTATGAGCTGCAATAATAAAAGACGCATCCTTTGTGATGTTTTCATTCCTGTCCTCTTTTGTGATGTTACTAAGAGGTTCCAGTTGACTGTTGACTTGACCCTCACTTGTGAGACATCTACTGGAGGAGACCCAGTTACCACACACTGATGCTGACAGTGTGACTCAACCCTTGGAGGCGAGAGTAACGGTTGGATCTCTTAGTAGTAGCGTCGAGGCCTTACGACGTCATCCTTGGTATGGATTAGTATCATCCATGTCAGGATTGACTGTTTTAGGCAAAGAATGTGGTTCATCCAGGGGATGAGACCAGGTTTCTCTTATCGGCAAAGAAGAAATCTTGCAGCTCATGTGGGACCAGAGATGGTCCGGGCCACGTCAGAGGAGGTCCATGTCATCCAGGAGCGGGTCCTACATGGGCGATCGATTCCTCTTGTGCACAACAGATGGCGGCACGGGAATCTCCAGGAGAGCACATGGGAGCGGGAGGCTCAGATGCGTGCTCAGTACTCTCTTTTGTTTCCCTAGTTTTTGATGTAGCTTTACGGGGATGTAAAGCCCTGAGGTGGGAGTAATGTAAAGACCCGTAAAATTCAAGGAAAATTTTTTCTTAATTTTCTTTAGAATTTTACAAGAGCGCGGTTTCAGACGGCACCTGATTCCGAGGCCCGGAGTGCCCGGAATTAATTTCCGAAGTTTGGCTCGGGTACGATCAGTGAACGAACGAGCGGGAATTCCTAACTTTTGATCCGTTGCTCGGAATTGAAATCCGAGGGCACCGATGAACTCGCAACGCCGTTTTTCGCTTAAAGAGACCTTTTCGGGAGTTGCGTTTATTGCGGGTTGAAAGTTAATTTTTGAGGGTTTAGGTTGAGTTAAATAAAATTTGTGTAGAACAAATTTTATTTTAACTTCTTAAAACCTCTCAAAGGAGGTTGGAAGTGGGACCCACACCCACTTAACCTCCCTTGGGAGGATTAAGTGTGGTGGGGCCCACACAAACCCCCACCTTTTCAACTCCCCACTCTCCCTCTTAATGGCTTGACAAGTTAACTTATATTTAATTATACAATTCATGTATATTAAATAAGTGAGTTAATTTTGGAGTTAACCATTTTGAATTTCAAACCTTTGAAATTCTTGTGGTTAAGTTATGAAATAATATAAGTTAAAGCTTATATTATTCTTTGAGTTTCTTTTACCCTTGGGAGGATTTCTTGAGAGCTTTGGAAGCTTTTCTTCTTCTTCTTCTTCAACTCAACGAAGAACGCGAAGAACGACGTTCTTCAACGAAGAACTTCTCCGCCGAAGAACACGATCCATCCGCGACGCCGTATCCGCGACGCGACGTACTTCTTCCGCGTCTTCCCTTCCGCGACGGTTTTCCGCGACGAACGCCTTCGATAACGACTCTTCCTCCGACGTCAAAGGAATCGACACCGATATTCCACGACTCCGTCACCGTGCGACTATCGAGGTAGAGATTCTTGAGTTTGTTGTTCTCTTTATTATTTGACTTTCCTCAAGACTTGACGAGGAACGCTCTTTTTCCGACGAAGAACGCCACTCCGCTCTTCTTCGTCTTCGGTGTCAACGAGAGAGAACACCGCACCTTCCTCGGAAAAACCTTCGTCGGCGTACAAGGATTCGCCAACGACGTGCTTCTTCGGACGCGCCTCTTCGTCAACGGATTTGACGAACGACGACCGCGACGCCCGACTTCCGCGACGCCGTCTTCCGCGGACATAGTCGAATCCTCGATCTTGTACCCAAGGTAGGGGTTGTCGAATTTCTTTTGGATTCCTCATTTTATTCTTGATCGTGCTTTTAGCAAGATTAACGTGTGACATGTTTTTCTTTAAGTTACGTTATTATTATTAACGCGAGGGGGGCCGGACCGCACGAACACGGCCGAACCCCCCTCCAACGTTCTTGTTTAATTCTTGCGATGGAAGCAAAGTGGCGTGGTGCCGTCGCACCACGCGGTTTACCGTGCGTTTAATTTACGCAACGCCGTCGCGCTACGCCGAGGAGAATCTTCAAGAACGCGACGCCGTCGCGCCGCGTTGAAAAGAATCGAAGCACGGAGAAGGGGCGCGGTGCCGACGCACCGCGCCGGATGACGAACGCCGCGGCCGGTTTCGGGCCGCGGCGGGACGAGAAGACCGCGGCCGGTTCCGGGCCGCGGCGGGACGAGGAGACCGCGGCAGGTTCCGGGCCGCGGCGGAAGAGCAGACTGGCGGCCGGGCCGCCGGCGTCGGAAGCCGAAGAGGGGACCGGATTTTCCGGTCCCGTTGGAGAAGACCGGCCAGCCAGCTGGCCGGCCGGATGCCATAAAAACGGGGGAATTTAATTCCCCGGCCGGTATAATAAAACCCCCCTCTTTTAAAGAGGGGGCGGTTCTTTGAAGGGAGGGGGCAACCGGCCCCCTCGGCTCGTTTCCAGCAGGCCCCCCACGTGGAGGGGGGGCTTCTTTAAAAACAAAAGGGGCACGGCCCCCTTTGTGCCGCGCAGCGCACAAAAGCCGCGGGGCTGAGCCCCCGCGTGCGCCGCCGCCGCCGCCAACGCGGCCCGCCGCCGCCGCCACCGCGGCCCGCCGCCGCCGCCACCGCGGCCCGCCGCGCCGCCGCCCGCCGCCGCCGCGCGCCGCCGCCGCCCGCCGCCGCCGCGCGCCGCCGCCGTCCGCCGCCGCCGCCCGGGGGGGGGGGGGGGGGGGGTCGGGCCGGGTCGGCCCGGACCCGGACCCCCCCGTTTCGAACCTGTTTTGGTTTTTGGCTCATAACTTGAGCCTCGGACCTCCGAATGACGAACCGTCTGCGGCAACGCGATCCTTGGATCGAGACGGTCGTTTCGGTATATTGCACTCAAGGTTTCGGTTAACTTTGAGTCTGGCCGGGTTGGTTCGTTCACGAAACCAACCGGGCCTTCGGAGCGGAAACGCTCTTAACTTGAACTACGGACGTCCGATTGACGTGCCGTCAGTCGCGTTGTGTTTCTTTTAGTGAGACGGATCTTTTGGCATATTCCGCCCGAGGTTCGGACGCAGGTGGAGTACGGTCGGGTTGGTTTTTCCTTAAAAACCAACCGGGCCCCGGAGACGAAAATGCCAATAACTCACAGACCGGGCGTCCGATTGACGCGCCGTCTGTTTCGTTGGCTTCCTCTTGATGAGACGGAACTTTTGATATACTCCGCCCGAGTTTTGGATACAGTCGGAGTATGGCCGGGTTGGATTGTACCCGAAATCCAACCGGGCCCCTGGAACGGGAATGCTGATATCTTACAGACAGGACGTCCGCTTGACGAGCCGTCAGCGGCGTTGGTGGTTACGTTGAGTATCGGTCCCTTTGGGTTTACCCTATGGGAGTTCGGGGTGCAGTTGAGATACGGCCGGGATTGGTTTCGCTCTCGAAACCAACCGGGCCCCTGGGACGAAAAGGCTAATAACTCACAGACCGGGCGTCCGATCGACGCGCCGTCTGTTGCGTTGAGACCCCTGTGACGAGACGGACTTTTGAGACACTTCTTCGTGGGACTTTGAGATACTTAGAGTATCGACCAGTAGCTCGTGGAGCGGATCCTCCCGGAGACGAGCGTGCAGAGTACGGAGACCGTGTAGCCGGCTGAGACCTGACGACTGCTTGACCGACTCGACTTGGAGTGAGTCGACTAGCCCAGTGGACGGAGCGCCCAGTAGTTGGTAGCAGACCCACGGCGGACGGAGCGCCAGGTAGTTGGCCGCAAACCCGCGGTACTCGACAGGAGGAGTACCTCAGTAGGCTATCTGGGTAGCGCCCAGTATTTGGCGACAGACCCTCAGCGGACGGAGCGCCAGGTAGTTGGCCGCAAACCCGCAGTACTCGACAGGAGGAGTACTTCAGCAGTCTTAGGTTAGTGAGCAGTACCTCGGAGTCGTGACAGGACCACTGCACACTCCAGAGACGGAGCTCTTCAGCAGTTACGGTTTCGATAATGAAAATCCTGGTTTGAGCTGAGACTTTTGACCCTGTGTTACTTTATGATTGAGATGGGTCACTTGCTAACTTTGGTATATGTATGGGCATATACCCGGGTAGTGGTTATCCGTCGATTTCACAATTCTTGTGTTTCCTCATGATTGAGATGGGTTACTTGATAACTTAGGTATATGTATGGGCATATACCTAAGTAGAGTTTATCTGTTGAGATCTTCTTGTGTTTATCCTTGTTGGTTTTTGTGAGACCTTGAGGGTCTCGGGGTCCCTACTGAGTATCGTTATACTCACCCCTGCACGGGCTATGCCCGCACCTCGTTGTGTTGGTTGCAGACGACGGCCAGTACTGACAGAGGCCGAGTGTTCGAGGACTGGACGGTACCTGGAGGTGGACTATACGACGAGGCGGTACCCAGAGGCAGACCACTGGGCGGGTCATACTTGGAGCAGACGGTGGGACCCGAGGAGCAGAAGAGCTATCTGTACCCACCCTTCAGGTGGGATTTCCAGTGGACATCTCAGCGTAGCAGCTTTACTTTTCAGTCGCTGTTTTCCCTTTCGAGTTGTACTTTACAGTTGGGCTTGTATTTCCGGCCCCTTTTACTTTTCAGCTCTTCTTTTTGTACTTAGTGTTTTACTTCCGCTTGTACTCTGTGGTGCTTGTTTTCTTTATAAAGGCAATGCCTTCCCAGTTATCGGGATTTTACGCCTTTGGTGCTAGTCGCCAACCCCTGGCCTATGGAAGGCGGGCTTGGGGTAGTCACGGCACGGGCCCCGAGGACGGGTCGTGACATGCATAAGGATCATCAAGAAATCATTTTGGTTCAAACCAAAGGGAGTTACCCGATTTAAAGGTAACATCTTTTCTTTAGTTCTTTTGTTTTATTTTCCTTCTCCAACCCCCTAGACTCTTTTTATTTCTTAATTTTATAGATACAAAAGTATCCTAAATATTCTAGGTTTTTGTTATGAGAAGGATTAGAACTACACTTACACACACCTCCATCTAATTGGTAAAGAACAAACTGTTTATTTGCACGACGAACTGCTGCCCCACAAAATGACGATGGTTCAATATTCCTCTACCACCTCTTCTGGTGGCCATTATGATGCCAATATATTTATATGTGATATATATTATATTTATATTTTTTATATTATTTGGTATTAGTAATTTATAGAATACCTTTATGGTTTCAATAGTGGGTAAACATGATAATTTCAGTTGAGGATGTGAGGACTACCGCCCCTTCCAAGTGATATGACTCATTCAGGCCATACCTGGGATATATAAAGGATAGAGTTAATGAAATTTTATATGATATTATTCTGGAATTATAATATATCTATGAATACTTATGTTTTAATTTTGTTAAATTACAAAATTGAAATGAAAGTAGAGTTCATGTGTACGTACGACTTACCACCTCCATGAAGGATGCCTTTTATTTCATATATCCAAATGTTATGTACTATTAAAAATACATATATATACTGGATATATATGATATATATTATATCTAAATCAGGAATATCATTATGGAGATAATGGAATTTTGACCACAAGGAAAATTTATAATTATAATAAGTTCAATTTTTACTCACGTTCCGAACATCGACAAAATGTCCGATATGAACTCAAATAATTAACTAATTGTTGAAAACATGGTAATAAGCGATATAAATGGAATAATTGACTCTAGAGCTAATGTGGTTTCTTTTTAGAAAGATATTCAGTTTGTGTACAAGAATGAACACTTTCTTTTGATAACAAATTAGGAAGCTGAGAAACCATTAAAATATGTAAATGAATGTTACCATGCACATATTGTTGAAAATAAAGGAACAATTCAGATTAGTGATGTTCCAGTGGTAAATGAGTACATTTTTGTTTTTCCTGATGAGTTTCCCAAAATTATACCTAATTAGGAAGTTAAATTTACTGTTGAATTAGTTCCTGATGTTAAGCCAATTTCAAATCCCCCTTATTGAATGCTTCAAATTGAACTTTTATAGTTAAAGAAGCAATTTCAGGAGTTATTAGATAAAGGTTTCATTCAACCTAGAACATCACCATTTGGTGCTCCAATATTTTTTATTAAAAATAAAT
Source organism: Viscum album (assembly GCA_963277665.1). NCBI lineage: Eukaryota > Viridiplantae > Streptophyta > Magnoliopsida > Santalales > Viscaceae > Viscum > Viscum album. The sequence goes on along the minus strand of OY728127.1, from coordinate 434,425,225 downwards.
ATGTTTCAATCAGACTTTACATTAATTATAGACCATTTAATAACGTCACTATTAAGAACAAGTATCATTTACTTAATATTGATGATTTGTTTGATCATCTCTAGGGAGATTAGTATTTTTTGAAGATTTACTTGAGGTTGGGGTACCATTAGTTAAATGTAAAGGAAGTAGGCATTCTGAAGAATGCATTTCGTACGAGATATTACCATTATGAATTTTTAGTTTTGCCTTTTGGGTTAACCAATGCACTTTTTTAATTCATGGATATTATGAATTGAATTTTCCATGAGTTAATGGATAAGTTTGTGGTTGTGTTCATTGATGATATTTTGGTTTTCTCAAAAAGTAAATAAGAACATGAAAGTTATTTAAGGGTTGTCTTGCAAACCATAAATGAAAAGAAACTATTTGGGATATTTAGAAAGTGCGACTTTTGGTTATAAAAAATTTCATTCCTTGATCACATTGTTTCAAAAAATGGAATAACTATAGATCCTACTAAAACAAATATTGTTTTTGAATGGAAAAGACCCACAAATATAACTGAGATCCGTCGTTTTCTTCGGTTAACAGGTTATTACCAGAGGATTGTTGAATTTTTTCATGGTCATCTCGCCCAATGACTATGTTAACTCAAAAATGTGTTAAGTTCATTTGGACAAAAGAATGAGATGATTGTATTCAGGAATTGAAAAAAAAATCGGTGAATGCTCTAGTTTTTTACTTTATTCCAAAAATGGTGATTCTATTATCTATAGTGATACTTAGTTGAAAGGACATGAAATTGTCTTTATGAAGAATGATCAGGTAATTGGTTATTCTTCACATTTTTAGAAACCTCATGAGTAAAATTACCGTACACATGATTTGGAATTAGCTGATGTGGTTTGTGTGTTAAAATTTTGGAAGCATCATCTGTATGGAGTAAAATGTGAAATATATACTGACCAAAAAAGTTTCAAGTATATATTCACCTATAATAAACTAAACATGAGTCTAAGTATATTGTTTGAATTAATCAAGGATTATGATTTCACGATCAATTAACATCCGAGAAAATAAAATGATGTGGCTAATGCTTTGAGTTGAAAAAGTAATACTCCATTAACCTTTTTATGTTTGGAAGAAGATCATTTGAGTAATGAATTGATGAACTTTGGAATAGAAGTTATTGGTGTAGGAAATTTGTTTGTTTTGTTTCAGATGTCCGTGAAATCATCTCTATCAGAAAGAATTAAGCAAGCGCATAAGGAAGACAATGCGTTTCAAAAAAAGGTAGAGTTTGTTAAGAAGGGAAAATTTCCTGAATTTTACATTGATAAAGATTATGTTTTGAGGTTTGGAAAGAGATTATGCGTGCCTTATGATTCACATTTTAAGAAAGAATTATTATGTGAACCTCATAGTACTTTATTTTTAGTTCATCCTGTCATTACTAAAATGTACGGAGATATTTGGGAGTATTACTGGTGGGATGGAATGAAAAGAGATATTGCAGATTTTACTATGTAGTGTTTGACTTGTAAACATGTTAAAGAAGGGAAGATGTTACCAAAATGGATGCTTCAGTCTTTACTAGTGCCATAGTGGAAATGGGAAAAATATATCCATGGACTTCATTATAGGATTACCAAATACATCATGAGGTAATAATGAAATCTTTGTTATTATTGATCGATTGACTGAATTTTCTCATTTCCATCCTATTCGAGATACCTTGTCTCTAGATCAAATGTCTCAATTGTATGTTAAATAGATAATTAGGTTACATGGAGTTCCGGTCTATATTGTATTTTATCGTCATCCCATGTACACTTATAACTTTTAGAAAGGCCATCAGAAGTCATTGGGCACTGAATTAAATTTTAGTACAGCATTTCATCCTCAATCTGATGGGTAGTCAGGACAAAAAATTCAGACCTTGGAAGATATGTTACGTGCTTTATCAATGGATTACCTGGGATGTTGGGACCAACATCTATTTTGGTTGAGTTTTTTTAGAATAACATTTTTCATTACAGTTTACAGATAGATCTATTTGAGGCATTATATGGGAAGCAGTGTCAAACTCTTGCATTTCTAGATGAAGTATGTTAAAGGAAACTGATGGGAATATAATTGGTAGAAGATATGGAAGAAAAAGTTCAGTTGATTCAGAATCACCTAAGAACATCCTAGAGTATGGAGAAAAGTTATACGGATTACTAGAGGAAGAATATTTTTTTGAGGTAGACAATGTTTTTCATGTTTCAATGTTAAGGAAGTATATGCTGGATCAATCTCATGTTTTGATCCTAGAGGTAGTTCAGTTGGAAGAGAATATCTCTTATGAGGAAAAACTAGTCCAGATTCTTGACCGAATTGGGAAAGTGTTGTGGAATAAGGTAATTAACCAGGTAACGGTTTTGAGGAAAACCCATATGTTTAAAGAGATAATATGGGAATCTGAAAGTTATATGAGGGAAAAATATCACCGCTTATTTAATAAGTAAATAAAAATTGCAAAAATGCAATTTACAAAAGAGGGAAATGATGTAACATCCCAGGTAAATAAACAATAATACATTTTCATATTTATTAATATTTGTGAATAAAATATTTATTTTACTTTAAATGGGATGCTATGTTCGATGGCGTACCCGATATGCAATAACGAGATTCTTTGAAATCTTATTTTGCACATAATGAAAATTCAGACTAAAAAATAATATATATTATTATTTTAAAAAGGTAGTTAATGCCTAGTCTTTGTATTGGAAAGGAAGAATAGAACTAACGACAATATTATTATACATGTTTCATCAATGTTTTTACATTTATCCAATAAAATTTTGATGATTTAAATAAGAAATAATCATATTTTAATAATAAATACTCTAATATAAATTAAAAGGTCTATTTATTTCCTTTTGATGGTGAACCCTCTTTAAATAAATTTTTGGTTAATTTTATATGTTCTATTGGACGAAATAAAATTCTTCTTTATAATCGGGACAACAAAATTTATTTTTGGAAAATTTTAAGTATTTTTCTGAAATAACTTCATTTTTAATGAATAATAAAAAATACTGTATTTTAATTCAAAACTGCATTTTAATATAATTTTTTATATGGTAATATTATCTTTTTAATTAATTAAATGCAAAGACAAAAATGACATAAACATATATCTTTTAGTAAATCAATTTTTACATGGAGTTATATAAGATCTATCTTCGAATATAAATATTCATTTGAAAGATAAAAAGATTTCATTCACAATCTTATTTTTTTATAATTTTTAGAAATCAAATATATAAAATTATTAATGACACAATAATGATGCAGTGTTTACCTAATTAATGAATTATTTAAATAAATAATATTATAATGATTAAAACAATATCTAAAACATGTCCAATTCTTATTGGATGATTTTATTTCGAACATCAGTAATCTTCTCTTTGACTTTAATGAGCCTTGGACCTTTAGAAACCAATAATCGTTATATAATTAAATAGTATTTTAAACATTCCTATAGAGCCCCTCCTCCACCTAATAAAATTCCTTCACATCTAACTCATTACTCACACCTTTAAAGCACATTGTCTCATCCAAAATTTACCCAATTAAGATCCCCACATCCCTCTCTTACACATAGAAGCCTTACCTTTGGCATAATTCACTTCAAGAAATCCTTTTGGTTCAAACCAAAGGGAGTTACCTGATTTAAAGGAAATGCCTTCTCTTAAGTTGTTTTGTTTTATTTTCCTTCTCCAAAACCCAAAAAACTTTTTATTCCTTTATTTTATAGCATCACCTGTATCATCAATATAATAGGTTGTTTTTATGATATGTATTCTAACTAAACATACACACACATCCATCTAATGGGTAAGGAACATACTATTTATGTGGACGGTGAACCACTGCCTCACGAAACGATGATTGTTCAATATTCTCCTACCACCTATTACAGTGGAAATTAGAATTGAACTATATTTATATGTTATATATATATAATATTATATTATTTTGTATTTTTGATTTATATAACACCTTTTTGGTTTCCATAGTGGGTAAATACGATAATTTCATTTGAGGAAGTGCTGACAACCACCCCCTCAATGTGATATGACTTGTTCATGACATACGTGGGATCTATAAAGGATGGAGTTAATGAAATTATATATGATATTAAACTGTAATTATAATATATATATGTATAATTAAGTTTTCATTCCTTTAAAACACTAAATAAAAATAAAAGTAGCGTTCATGCGTACGTACAACTTACTGTCTCCGTGAACGGTGATTTTCATTTATTAAAACCAAATGTTATGTACTATTATAAAAACATATATATACTGGATATATATGATATATATTATATCTAAATTATGAATAACATTATGGATATAATGGAATTTTTACATCATGGACAATATATAATTATAACCAATTCTTTTTTAACTCATGTTCTGGACATCGACAAAATGTCCGATGTGTACTCAAATAATTAACTAATTGTTTATAACTAGTTAATAATTGATATAAAATGAACAATTAACTTTAAAAATGATCTTTATCAAGTTGAAATTATCTTTAGTTTATTATTGTGAAGATTAATGAACGAACGAGTCAAGTCAGACACAAGGCAAGGGACTTCTTCTCAATCTACATTCATTGGGGAATACTTTGATTTATACCTAACATTATTTTATATGGTATATAATAAAACCCTATGAATTTTAATTTCATTAAAACATAATATTTTTTCTATGAAGCATTTCACTAAATGGACAAAGGAATGTTTTTAACATTTCCAGCAACAATGACCTCTCGGCTGTCGAAATCGCTAGTTGGCCTCCTCTACAAGACTTAATATTTTTAAAATGAAACGAAAACCATTATTTTTTTTGGTGTTTTGGTATTCAAAATTGTTTTTTAAATTGTTTTATTATTTCAATATGTTGATAAGATTTTTTGTGATTGCAAATGAAATGTTATTAGTGAAATGTTTATATTTGAAATATTTTATGTGTTATGATTTCATAATGGTACTTGGACATTTTATTGGTGGTTAAATAATAAACAAAATGATAGGTTGGGATCTGATAATCTAGGAAGGGTGGTTAAAATATAACCTCCAATGTGTTGCGTATCGATGTCGGCCATATGACTATTACATTTAGTGATATGTGTGGAAGTCAACCGTATGGTTAATCCATTTATGTACGTTATGTCCCAAAATACCTTTATATGTTATGTGTTCTTTCTATGAGTTTTATGATAATATTTTTGTTACAAAAGGTTAAGAAATGATATTTTATTTAGTGAAGAATATTTACTACATCATGAAGGTAAAAAGTATTACTTATGATTAAGTATTCATGGTTAACTTTTTATTTTAAAAAACTAACATTTTTCCTTATTTGTGTATCCCTTATTGAGATTTTTATGATCATCAAAAGTTTAATTTTTTAAAATTTCTTTCATAGTTCGTAAAGATGAATAGGGTAAAGTATGGAATCATGTAAAAGTGATTCTGTCTAAAATATGGAACTAGACATGACTATTTATTTAGAGTTTTTATTTAATGAATTAAATGTAAACTCAGTAGAAATGTCTACTTTGTAATTTTTGAGATGTAATGTAATAGTTATGGCCCAATTCTCTACAAATATAAATCTAAGAATATCCTAAATGTGAATTATTAATTTAATTCAGAATAATGTAATGTTTTAATGATGGGTCCTTATAATAACAAGTATCACTTAATCAGCAAATCATTTTCCTATACTAAGGATATCCATTTGATAAAACATAAACATCCAGTATCAATTTATTCATGATATATAAAATAATTTAACTAAAAAATAATAAGCCATAATAACCTAGTACTTCACGTAGTCTATTGGTATGTGGTAAATCCTAGGGGCACTTCAGTTGCTGGTTTGATTCCCACATCACTATCTGATGCGATAGGTTGTCACACGATATGTGTTTTTGTGTTTTTATAAAACTATATAACATTATAAAATTAACTAAAATGAGATAAAATCCTCAAAAATAACCATAAACTATATTAACCTCAATGGTTACATTGTACTTGAGATTTTTCTTCCCAAAAGTTAATAACCCATATTTTCATCAAAGGTAAATGTCTTTAAAAATACCATTAATTGCCTTGAAATTTCATTACATAATCCTAAAAAGGGGTTCTATGGTATTGAACATATGATTAACCTGGAAATTATAAACCCACGATGATATCCCTAATCCTTATGAAATCATTCTAATCTAAAAATTTGTCTAAACCATCCTCAGATACCAAATATAATGCCCCATCCTTAAACATTACATAATCTTGAGTTATGTTAAGAAATTCACATTGAGGATATTATTAGTTATATATTTTTAGACAATTATTCCATAAATATAAAAATCTCAAAATTTAACAATTATACTCTTCTACTCACTATAATCATTTTTCACAAATTAAAACTCCTTTAATATAACATTATTTTGTTTTCTTTATAAAAATCTTCTAGAATTATTCCTTTCTCTTACCGATTATTATACCCTGTGAAAAAAAATTCAAAATCATGGGATGATCATAAAAAGATCAGTAAGGGAAAATAGGGGAAACAATTTACATGTGATCTTGAGAGATATAAATAATAACACGAGGACATTAATAAATGCATTAGAAAGAGGAATATCATAACATTAACAACATGGATCATAACTTGAAAATGTGGCTATGTCATTTAATTTTGACATTCATTATTATATAACCAAGGTCCATCCCCAAGGTGTCATATCACCACTATCCATCCCTAGAGTTTTATAAAAATTTCCAAGGTTACACACCAAGTTATCATGAAAATTTACCAAAGTTATTCACCAAGGTATCATAAACATTACCAAGGTTATTCACCAAGGGATCTTAAAACATGAAATCTCTAGAGATTAAATTAATTAACCAATGTATTGGAGCACTATCAGGAAAAAACCTTAATATTACATTATTTTCATGTGATCCACATAGATCAAAATCAATAAATTCATAAATAACAGAATAATAATAAAATAAATGGGTTTCATATCATAATCATGATTTTTAGAAAATTTCTAAAAATATGATAATTATGTCATTTATATCCCAAAAAAATAAATAAGGGTTTTATGTATATCGATTATAGAATAAAATAATTATTTTTTAAGTATTTTTAAATATCTATTTAAATGAAATATGTTTGGATAATCATGTATACAAAAAATAAAATAAGTTTTTGAGAAAAGGATAGATATTTTGAGATGAAAATTCAATAGCATAATAGTTATGAAACAAGGATTTAGAAAAAATTAAAACTTGATGGGAAAAGAGTCTCACATCCATAAATGACACATAATATATTATAGTGATATAATAAAATTAAAATAAGAACATGTTATGGAAATTTGAATGATATACCACATAAAAAACATATAAGGAAAGAGAATTTGAGATTTCCCTTACCACCTAAGAAACAATTGAATTCACATCATTTTTTAATTACATTATAATAAACATTAAACATCATTAGAATATAATAATTCATAATATAATGAGTAAAAGGGTTTTATATACACCTTCTAGGTAAATAAATGTGCATAACATCAAGATACTCCCCAAAGTAATGAGATTGAGACGATGTCCCTTTCCATTAATCCGACTTGTCCCGTTCAATATTTAATTTCATGAATAATGAATTTTATTCATTATTATATGTTTTAGAACCTTTTAAAATTTTTATTAATCATTTTATGTCACTTATTACCATGTTATAACAATTAGTTAATTATTTGAGTTCATATGCTATGTTTTGTCGATGTTCGGTACTTAAGTCAAAAATGAAATTGTTTTGATGTAAATTGTCCATATAGTCATGATTCCATAATCTAAAGAATGATATTAATGATTAAACTATCATATATATCATTTAGATATATATTTATAATATTCCATAACATTTGGTGATAAAAAATAAAATGCATTGTTCATGGAGATGGTAGGATGTACGTACGCATGAGCATTACTTTTATTTCTTTGTCATATTAATGGAATAAAAACTAAATGATATATAACTATATTATAATTAAATTATAATATATATTTTATATAGGTCACATATGTTCATTAACTCAATCCATTATACATTCCACTTATGGAATGGATGATTCATATTACTTTGAAGGGGCGATAGTCCACATTTCCTCAAATGAAATTATCTTATATACACATTATAGAAATCATAATTTAATGATTTAAATAAAAATTATTTAATAATAGACAAAATATAAATATAATAAATATATATTTTGTATACAAATACAATCCCATCATAATGGAATCCATGATAGGTAGTAGGAGAAAATTGAACAATCATCATTTCGTGAGGCACTAGTTCACCGTACACAGAAACAATATGTTCTATATCCACTGATTGATTTTTGTGTTAGAGTTGGAAGAACCCTTAGAATAAAAACATCATAGTATATTTATTAAACTTGTTCTATTATAAAATAATGGAAAAAGAGAGGATAGGAGTTTAGAGAAGGAAAATAATGGAAATGAACTTTAGATAATACACTACCACTAAAACGGGTACCTCCTTTTGATTTGAGCCAAAAGGATTTCATAAATTTACTTATACCCATGTTAAGGATTCTAAGATGATGTTTTGGATTTTGGAGGATTATTTAATCAGTATTTGGATAATACAAGGGTCTTGAAAGGTGTGAGAATGTGGGTAGAGTTCGTGGCCTTTTATAAGTGGGAGGAGGGGCACATTTGGAAAGACATTACATTTTATTTTATTTTAAATTGATTTTCGGTTTTTAAATTTACCACACTAATTTAATTAAATTATAATATTATATTGGGTATCCCCATCATCCAATTAAACATATACAAGTTTTTAATATATTTTTTCCCTTATATTTTTGGTTTAACCATTATTTTACCCATTTTAATCATTCCATGAAATTGTGTTACACTCAATTTGTTGGTTAATTTATTTACCATAACATTTCAAAAGACAAAAAATATTTCCATTTATGATGCACTTTGACATATAATAACCATTTGGAAGAATATTTTATTTATAGTAATTTTAAAACATTTATAAACTATTTTATATTTCATGTAACGAATTATGTCAATTTTGATAGTATTTATACTCGACTTTTTCAAAAAAAATTCATAAAAACGTTATAACATATAAAAAATAAATTAAATAAATACTATCATTTCATTTTCATATATAAAATTAGATGATGACTTAAATTATGTAATAATATTTATTTTAATATTTATAATATCATATATTTGATATTTCTTGTAATAAAATAATTACAATATCACAGTTGTGTCAATGTTTATGGTAATTATGTAATCTCAAAAAATTAAAAATAAATTAATATTATGTAGATAATTTTATTAGATTTATTTAGGCTATCTATTTTATATATTTCATCAATTTTATTACTATATTAAATTTATTTTGATTATAAGAGATAAGAGAGTGACATGTTGACACTTTCTGTTGTTTTAATAATAATTGCATAACTTTCATCATCAAAAGTACATTAAATTAATCAATTAATACCCTTAAGTAAATTGGGTAGATTTTTAGTCATCGAATAGAAATTTTTTAGGTGTTAGAATAATTTTATTGTCTTTATCATATTGATTGTTACCCTAATTTAGCTGATTTACCTTTAACTGTGGTAAATAAAATTTATCAAAGTTACTATTCATAATGTCCAAAAATAGAACGTAACTATAAAAACAATTTTTACTTTATGATTCCAAATATAGAATTCATATTTAAAAATTAAAAACACAAAATTTTCAGAAATAAATTTAAAATTAATTCCCATTTTCAAAACCAAAAGTTGGGGTTTTAAGAAGTAAAAAACCATCAAATAATTGGCTTGTGATTATGTCCAATTTACAAGTGAAATTACTTAAAACGGCCTAAATTTTATTAAATGATAAAAACATAATCTAATTACACCTTGAAAAAAATTAAAAGGTCAATATAATTATATAAATTAATTAGATGAAGAGGCAGCTTTGAATTAAAATGCAATATTTTTTTACTATCCACTAAAAATGACTTTATTTAGAAAATTACCAAAAAATTAACCAACATAAATTTTGATGCCCCTGTTATATAAAAGACGTTTTTTCATTCAAATAGAACATATAAAAGTGATAAAAGCTATATTTAATAACTGTTACCCATTAAAAGGTGGTAAACATTCCTTTTAAAAATATTAGAGTATTTTATGATTAAAATAGATTCCTTCTCATTTTAAGCCTCTAAAATTCATTGGATAATTGTAAAAACATTTAAAAAATATGTAAAATAATAATATAGATAATTCTTCTCATTCCCTCCAATACAATGGTTAGGTGTTAACTACCATTTAAAATAATAATAATATTAATGTATTATTTTTTAGTATAAATTAGTGTTGTGTTCAACGTAAAATATCAGAGAAACCCATTATTGCGTTTCAGGTATGCTACAATAAATAGTTTCCATTTTAAACTAAAATTAATATTAAATTCAAAATTATTAATAGATATGAAAATATATTATTCTCTAAATATCTGGGATGTTATAATTGGCCTACGTGAAGCCCATGGTTAGTAGGACTTTTTCTTTATAGTTAAATGATTTTATGACATGTGAATAAGATGATTTTGGGAACATAAGATTTATCAAAGGGATATAATTATTGTAGGAAATTTTTTTGGGGATTTTGTGAAAAAGATAAGTTTGGAAGACATTCACTATTTTGGAAACCCTATATACCTAAGGAAAATTTAATACTATGGTATTTTTTTGAGGAGTAATGGATGAATTTTATTATGGAATGATCTATGTTTTTAATGTTTTTCATGGAAAACTAAGAGATTTCCCATAAAAACAAGAAACCTTTATTATATTAAGAAAACCTTTAAAATGTCTGAAAATGGGAGATTTAAATTGATCCCTCTTGTGAAAGGAAAGAAGATCATCCAGAACTAGATCAACCCATTGAAAGATAGTACCATTGATTCCTTGGTTTGAAAGACCATCTACAACTGCATTAGCCTCTCGATATATATGGGTAACAATATGATCCATAGAGTAATGAAATTCCAAACATCAAATCCATCTGTTGGTGAGATTCCATTAAAGATGAATATAACCTAAACTAATGGAATGAACGGTAGTGGTAGAGTCACATTCAAGTTAAATATTCTTTAACAGCATTGTTCAGCCCACTCAACAATAATAATCACACTATGCATTTTCGCTTCAAGAGCGGAGGTATACCCACAAGATCCATGAAAACGGTCAGGAAAACTTCCATGATGATCCCTTTAAACAAAAAAAAATCAAAAGGTCACAGATTACCTCCAGAGGAACCATAATAATGGATTTTAATCCAACCAGAGAATGGTGCTACCAAATAACTTCAATCATGACATATGGCAGTTAGATTTTTCCATTGACCCCAATCTGAGTTAAAACTTGGAGGTCATGAATGGAGTTTGAAAAACTAATCTTTTTGGAACAAAAGTATTACTAACAACAGATAATATATCATCTATCACGACACTAACCTCAAAGAAGTACTAGTCATTAATTGTCTTGTTCAAAGAGCTACAAATGCAATGAATTATGTCTTCTGCAACGACCAGGAAAAAACATGGAAGATGGGATGATAAGGAAATATTTCTATATCCCATTAGAAAATCTATACTTGTTGTGACCCGAGGCAAAGACACTCCAAAAAGATCACCCATATCCTTCCACATTGTCGAAGCAGCTGCACAACTAAGGAATATATGATCAACATATTCCTTATGATGATGACACAAAAAAAGTAGAACAAAGAGATATTCGTAATTTTTGTAAGAAATCATCACTTGGAATATTTTTATGAGAAACTCTCCAGTCCCATGTTGACTGAGAAGGAATCAAGAAATTTACCTTCAAATTACCCATCCAATTGAACTCATTATTGTTGTATATGACATAATCATAGAACACATTAAAAGAGAGGATTCCATTAGCAGTAGTTTCCAAAGCTAAAAATTCCCCATAGGAGAGAAGAAATGTCCATAAACTGTGGAAATAAATGAGATGATAGATTTTCCATGCTCTGAAGTTGATCTTTAATAGATATTCCAATATCCAGATTTGATTCTCCATCTAGAATGAAATCAACCAAAGGAACCCCAGTCCCGTTGCACTTCCAAAAAGATAAATACGAATCCTTAGAAACAATCCATCTCTAATCATTATCAATAATGGAATAAAATAGACTTAAAAGTAGTACATACTGGAGAGCTATGATTGTTAAAATTTCCATCCTTGATTATATTAATGAATCTAACCCGAATATAGATAAGATCTTATAAGTGAACATTTATAATCCTCCACATAAACCTAAATTGAAAGGACTCATTAAAACATTCAAGATTATTAATACCAAAACCACATGTATCATAAGGCTTGCAAACATTTTTCCATGAAACTGTGGAAAGCCTTATTTCCACAACGGAACCACTTCAAATAAAATTTTTAATCAAAACACCAATGCTTGTGATTAGAGATACCAGACATTTATACACCATAATAAAATACACAAATTTAGAGATGATAAGGGACTTCACTAAACAGACTTGAACAGCCATGGATAAGGACATACTATTCCATACTGAAATCTATATTCTCATATTTCAAACAATAATAGATAAATAACAAGCCTTCGGCCTCCCCCAGAACCTAGGGACCCCCAAATAAATAAACGGTATGGTACCTTCTCTAATTCCAATCTCACTATTAATGGTATTTTTCCTATAGGGTTAAAATTCCTCTCAAATTACACAAAGGAATTGTTCCAACTAATCTCCAGACCAGTAACCACCTCATAATTTAAAAGAGACATATTTTTGTTCTTTATATTTCTCTTGTGTCCTTGGGTGAAAAGGATGACATAATCTGTATAAGGAAGAAGAAAATGAGAAACAAGTCCCCTAACTGCATGAACATAGGTCATCTTCCCATGACTAGACATAATGGAAAGAAATATGCTTAAATAATCTCCAGTAATAAAAAAAAGTCTTATCAAAAAAAGGATAACATTTTCTGATGCCTCTCAAGCAATCAAATAATCCTTTAGAATATCCATTAACTTGAAATGAAATATGAGCAGAGCCCAGAATAATCTTGACCAAATTAATTAAGGTGTTATCAAAACCAAACATGATGAAAATATTGAAAATGAAACCCAAATTCATATTATCAAAATCCTTCCTCAGATCAATCTTCAAAGCAATGTTACCTCCCATGAACAGACTTTTGATAAGATTCACACATTCTGATGTAGTAATAATACAATCATTAATTGAACTTCCCTAAATAAAAAAACTGATTAGTAGATAAAGTCTTACATGTAACATAAGAATGAATTTTATCAAGGATCATTCAAATATTATTTTATGTGTTGAAAACCAATGAAACATGCCTACAAAGATGGGTTTTATTGGCATTTTCAACTTTAGGGACAAGAGCCAGAAACTAAGCATTCAACCCATGAGGAAAAAAACCATCCCTGAAAAAGTGAGTGGCCAACCTGCAAACATCCACGTGGATAATATCCCAGAAATATTGAAAGATGAAGTTACCAAAAAAATATAGTCCCTGAGAGATTTTAGATTTGAGACTAAAAACTTCCTCCTTTATCTCTCAAGACAATGGGATGAAAATAAGGCTCGAGTTGTCCTCCTATGTCACAAGTCATGGAATATCCCCTTCCACAGGATGCATGGAGGTAGATGAACCATTGAATAAATCCTTGAAATAGGATATAAAATGCTTAATAAATCCTTGTTGTTTTTAATGAGATCATCACAATTATAAATCAAAGAAAGAGTCTTGGAAACATTTTTGATTTTCTAAATAGAATTAATAAATTATATGTTTTGGTCACTATCATTTAACCAATTTTCATTAATGGAATCCCTTTGTGAATCATACATTAGGTTAAGAATTGGTTGAGCTTGCCAGAAAACTCAGTTTCTAGAAAAATAACATCATAAAATTTAGGAAGGGTATTGAGCTCCTGCACATTTCGAAGAGAATCATCAAGGGAAACAATATCATATTCATGTCAGATGAATGAATCTTTACTCCAACGCATCGAACTCATATTTAGAATTTTTAGTTTGGTTATACAGGAAAAATCATCACTTCTACAATTTACTGAGTTCCAAGTGTTCTGAATAATACCATTGCATTCAGTCTGAGTTACCTGGGACTTTTTAAATAGGAATGAGAATGATTTCTTGGGATCATTTTCTATAAGATCAACCAGAATCAAATGATGATACAAATTATGTCCTGATAGGGTAGTGCATGAACTGCATCCCCAATAATTCATATAATCCTTATTTACAAAAATCCTTGTTCAATTTTTCTGGCCACAAAACCATTAAAATGCTTCATGTACCAATTGTACATAGAAACAACTAGATTAACCACAAACAACTCATTTTGATCTACGAATGACTGTAATTTCATAGAGGAAGTAGAATTTTTAGACTCACCCATTTTCTTATCCAGATTCAAAAATTGAATTTAAATCCCCCATAATAATCTAAGGATTTCTAATGGAGGATTTTATTTACAAACATCCATCCAAATATTTATGCGATCTTGAGACATGTTATGATCATAAATAATAGAATAGGAAAACTGGAGACCAAGGTAATTGAAAGAACAAGTCACATGCTGATCGGTTGAGATAATAATTGAAGGACTATTTAGTGAAGCATGATCCAGAACTTAAAGAATCTTTAAATTAGATGAGCATTTGTTGGTTTCAATAAGATAGAATCCAAGATTATCCATGTTAGCAATGCTAGAAGTGAATTTGTTTTGTGTTCTGATAGGATAATAAGAACTGGTTCATGTTATTTTATAAAGAACCTAATAGACTTAGAGGATTCCACGTTAGCTAGTCCCTAGAAATTACAAAAGAGGATTTTCATTAAAATCTGAATCTAGGGTTAGAACCCCTCTGGATTTTACCAACATACTTCTTTTGTGGTCTCCCTACATTTCTTTTGGGATTGGGAGTGAACTAAAATAAGTCATTAATCTCAGATGTACTAGGCAGTGAAATTTTGGAATCACTATCTAGAACAGATCCATCCATGTTTTATAGAGTTTTTTTACTATTCAAATTAAGAACATTGGATTCAATCACACTGTTAGAATGATTTGAGCTTTTGACATGTGAATCAATAGCTAAATTGTGTGTCAGATAAATGGGAGAATAAAACATATTAGCATTCTGAACCTACTACGATACAAGATGTCTTGTGTTTGATGTCACTGATAAATCTGTGACACATTAAGGTTTTTTTCCGGCAGATCTGAGAAAATTTTTAGAGGAATGCATTTCTGAGAGTTTTGAAGTCCTAATATGTGTTACATGCAGTCCAGAACTCAGGACTACACACATAGACTATATGGAAACATGCTTCCCAGATCTCAAAGCTATTGATAAATCATTATTGTAGTAATGATTTTGACCTGCAAATCCAGACATATTTATAGATGTCATCTTCCTTTGAGGTCTAGAAGTCTTAATATCTGAACAAATCACTTGGAAGGGATACTCAGTAGGGAAAAAAGTGCTAATAATAGGTATTGAAGTAGCAGGACCTGCCAGTATGGGAGAAACCTCAGAAGTAGTTGGATCTACTCCTTCTTTCAGGGCCATCACAAAGTCAATAATTTCCTTAGATAATTCTAGATATAATGATATATCTTCCTCATCTTTTTGAAGGGTTTATACTAGGGAGTAAATTCCATTTATTATTTCAATGAACATGGGATGAGCTTCCTTGAAATCACATTCTATACAATGAATCATCACCGAACCCATCCTTTAGGGTGGTCATGCCATAATTGCATTCTCTATGTCCTTTGCCTCAACAATATCAGCCAAAGATTGTTTCAAGGTAGAGGCTGGAGAAGACGACTTCATGGACGGATACTTAATCAGGGGGATGTCAGTCTGAATATTCATATATTGGGAGGGAGCAGCTTGAGTATTGGCATCACCCTTCTTCTCAAAGAAAACAACATTGTTTTTCCATCCCTTGTTAAGATCAACCCACATCAGAGCTTTAGGAGTAATAGTAACCTTCTTTTGATATACCCTGAATTTAAAAACTAAATGGACCATGATCTTACAAACATCAAAAAAATGACGCACAATATCATACTCCACTTTTACATTAGACTATATTCAATTAGCATGGAATGATATACATGTAGGATGCTTGATTTCCATGTTTACATCAACCATAATCTGAGAAAATAATCCCAACTCACCTTCCATGGTCCATTGATCCATTCTTATGGGGGTGTTGAGATAAGAAGATGTGTCATTTATATCCTTTGGGTTTTAATACACGCATTCCAATCCATGAAACCTTACCCATATTTGAGCATTGGGTTTCTCAAGATTGAAGGGATTAAAATTGACATCAATTTCTGATAATATGATGATTCTACGTTTCATTTTCAAATATCCATAGCTCTATGACATGTTAAGAATGTCATTGGATTGTAATATTATATGAATGTACCCTCTCTCAATAGGAATAAGCCTCCAATCTCGACTTCCCCAACAATGAGAAACCCTATCATTGAGATCGGAATAAGGAAAAGGCTTGACCCCCCTTGAGTAAATCACGCTTTCTAGGATAGATAATTTTTATTGGTTAATCCTTTGTTGGAAATCCTATGAATCCACTACCACCACAAATATACAATTTTCATGCCTTGTATTATTATGGGAGTGAGACGAATCCACTTTTACTAGAACTAATGAACCTAAGAGAACCTCTGTGAATGTTAAAACTTTTTTTATTGAGAAAGATGTTTTCTATGAGTCTCGTGAATTGATCAGATCCCCCAGTGGGGGATGATAATCAATAAAGGCCAACTCCCACCCAGGGTTGAAGAATCCACTGATAAAACGAGAGAGGAGAATTGAAAATCACGATTTTTTTCTATTGTCATATTGAGAATCGCAAAGTCCCACTCTCGCAATCAAATTAAATAATATGCTCAATCTATATTTTTAATGTGGTGGTATAGTTATTTATGTAATTTATGGAAATTGTTAACCAATCTTGGAGACCATGTGATTAGGGTGATTAGTATTTGGTATGATACTTTAAGAGTACATGATGTTATTTGGAATAATTTTAAAAATTTATCATTAAAGATTATATAATACAATTTGTCTAAATTTGTTGATTCAGTGTTCATTTGTATTGTTTTGAATAATTTCATGGATAATTATTTTTTTAAGGGGTTATGTTAAACATTTTTTATAAATTATGAATTTTTGAAAATAATGAATATATTTATCATATAATGGTTTATTCTACTAAGGGAATTATATTATTTTTTCCTAACCATTTTTTGTGAATATTTCAAGATAAGAAGAATAGATATTTAATATTTTGTAGATTTTGTGATTCTATAAAAGATGATTCTAGTGCATCAGGTGTAACATAGTCATCCTAAATTCTCATCTCTTGGATAAAAGATGATCTTGTGGTAGAAATTTATTAAAGGATGGATCTCTTCTTGACAAGTAAGTATTTTTCTTTATATTAATATTCAATCTCATTAAAAAATTCCTCATTCTTATTAAAAGGATCATAAAACAAAATCATTTTTCGTTTACATTACCTACTACGAAATAATAGATCATTTATCCCATCAAAATTTTGTGGTTTTATGATTGTTAACATTCTATTGGTCATTATTCTATCACTATCCATTAGAAAAATATTGTTAGTTTTTTCATCCATATCCAGTTTTCCTACACCTAATCCCTGTACATGTTATCTCAGGTGATCTTTTTACTTCTATTCAATTCTTTTACAATGGTTGTTTTATTAAGACTTTCTGGAGTGGGTTTCCAATAAAGGTGTTTTGAATTTCAAACCCTAGTTACCAACAAAAAATTTATATTGTGAGGATTATATTTATTAAATGGGGTAGGATGTAACATCTCGAGTATTAATAAAGTCACTCTATGTTCAATAGCGTAAATGAAACCCTACATCGAGCATAAAAAAACAACTAAATAATATTATTTAAATGTTACCACTAAAATATAGTCATTAGAATAAAGGGAATTAAACAATTATATAAATTATGAAAATATGGGTTGCAAATGTTTATAAAAAATATCAATGGTTACCAAATTTTTTAGGAATACAAATAAAAACCAATTGAATATAAATGATATGTTTTTATGAAAACCTATTTAAATAAGAATAATTGAGTTTGTAAACTAATATCCGCATTTTTGAATAATATTAATGAAATATAAAATCAATGTGTTATTTCAAATTATATGACATTTTTTCTAGACAATATATAAGAACAAAATCAATTTTAAGAATAAAAGAACTATTTTTTAAAAAATAATTTTTACCGCATTTTGATGGTAAACCCATTTTAAATATAGTTTCTGAGAAATTTTTAAGCTCTATATTGAAAAATAAACATATTATTTAGAATAGGGAAATCAAAATTTAAATTGGATAATTTTATTATTTGTCTAATAAAATTCAATTTTTAATGAATAATGAAAAATACCATATTTTAATTCCAAATGGTATTTTCTTCCTTTTTATTTATATAATTAGGTTTTAAATTTAATTGGTATTAAAGTCTAATTGAATTTAGTATATATAATGTAATCCAATTTTGGTAATTTTATGTAATTTCACATTGAATTTATATATAAACACATGCCAATCATTTGATGGTTTTTAACTTTTATAAACTTGTTTCTTGTCTTAACAATGGGGATTAATTTTAAATTAATAACCCTCCATTATGTGATTTAAATTTATAAAAAAATAGATTTAATATATGGAATTAAATGTTAATATTATGAAAATAGATCTATTTTCTTTTTGTACATTATGGAATGTAACATCAGAAATTATTTCTTTTTACCATGGTTAAAGGTTAAATCGGGTAAATAATGGTAAAAATAATAATATACACATATGAAACTAACCAAATAGATGAAATAATGCTACTGGATGACAAATATATGACCATGAAAACCCAATGGATGAATATTTTATATTTGGAATCCACATGGGTGTGATTAAGACACTTATAACCTTTAATTTAACGTAATGAATAATATGTTATAAACATGAATCTTCATACTTAAACAATTTTATTATGGGTTAATATACCTGATATCTTAGAATATAAATAGTAATTATAAATATTGAATTATTTCATACATTATGGTATTATTTTTATAATTTTTATACATTAAATATATATATTTAAGTATGATACAATTATGATGCAGTGATAAGTTAATTAATAAAAGTTTAAAATAAATTATATTATAAATGTTAAAATAAATATTAATTAATATATTTTATTCTATTGACGATTTTTATGGATTAATATGAAATGTTAGGATATATTTATTGTTTTTTTCAAGTAATAATATTTTTATGAATTTTGTAAAATGTTAAGTGTGATTAGTGTCAAAGTTGACATAATTGACAACTTAAAATATAAAATAGTTAATTAAATGTTATAATTTTTCTAAAATACTAATATTTGACCAAATAGTTAGGATAGGTCTTTATATATCATTAATGACACTTTTTTTCCTTTTTAAATGTTATGTTAATTACATTAACACATAAAATAAAAATAACAAGTTATCATGGAAAGATTTAAAAAGGTAAAATTAGTGTTAATTAAAAACGATAAGGATTAAAAAATATTCTAAACATGTCTAAATTTTATGGGATAATATATATAAGACCCAAAGTCATCTTATATTTTAAATAAATGAGTTTGGGACAATTGGATACCAAAAATCAATTTATAATAAATTAATATTTCCAGACTTTCAGTAAAGTGCCCCTTGTCCCTCGTATAAAAGGGAACATATTCTTCCATCTTATTTAAACCTTAAAAGACTTTTTTCTTGGAAAATATATGTAAAAAAATCTTCCTATGATTTATCCTCATATTATTTAATCATAACTTTAGGTAGAAACCACTTCTTATAGGTGTTAAGGTGTTTTACAAAGGCGATCACCCGAAAAATGGATATCTTTTTCGTAAAGTGATTCTATTTTATTTATTCTTCCACTTCCATTAAATATTATTCACCCAAGACGATATAATAACTCCATTTCTTTAATATAATATAATTTTATTATGTTAATACTATTCCATAAATCCTTCTCAACTTTAATCAAATAGGAAAGGAACTAATAGTTCGTGTGTATGTGTGAATTATCACCTTCGCACAACGATTTAATTCATTTTCCAATACTGTCTACCAAAGTTTTTATAATGATGGAATTAATTTTCATATGTGATATTCAAGACATATTTATAATTTTATAAGAATAACATTTCATGTATTTTATTACCTTCCATGTGCATAAAAATGATAATGGCATTCATTCGTACATCTGAACTATCACCTCCACGAAGTGGTGTGACTCAGTTTGATTGATTTTATTACATGTATGATATATATAAATATATGTAAATTATTAATAAGATGTTAATAATATCATTATAATTATGAAATTATAAAACTATAATTACCTTATTTCCATAATTATCAATTAAAAAATGGAAATGTTACTCATGCGTACATACGGACTACCGTCTTCATGATTATAACATTTTTCATTTTTCATAACAATAATAAATGGTTTAATTAAAAAAATATTGTTAATATATCAAATTGATTATTATTTCATGAATAATATTCTGGAGATGATGGGATTATGACCACATGGACAGGTGACATCAAAACCATGTTCATTTTTAACTCAAGTACTGAATATCGACAAAACCTCTGATATACACATAAATATTTATTTAATTTTTATAATAGTAATAAGTGATAAAAAATATAATAAACATGAAAAATATTCTCAAGAAAATAGAAATTAAAAATTTTTATTATTCAAGAATATAATGAACAAAAGAGACAAGTCCGACTCAAGGTAATTGAAATCATAACTCAATTTCCATTCATTGAGTTAAATATCCATGTCATTAGTTTTTTTCATGAATATGTGTGAATGACATCTGATTAATTTACACTTAATATCCAATTATATTGGGTGTATTTATATTTTCCACACATAAATATTTCACTGATTTATCCTTAATCTAATGATACAATCTTGGTAAGGGACTTCGTCTCAATCTCCTTTCAATGAGAAATATTTTGATTTCTACATGACGTTCTTTTATAGTGTGTATAATTAAACACTTTTAAATTTAATTTCCTTCAATGGTTTCCAAAAGGAATAATTTTCTTTGAAGTGTTTTACTAAATAGATTATGCTTTATGAGTGAAATGTTTTATTTCATTGGATTTTATGTCATTAATGACTAATGTTTTCTTTACTTCTTTGATATCTATTACTATGATTTTTATGATCATCTCAAGTTTTATTAATATTATTCATATAGTATAAGGATGTGTAAATGTAAGAAGTAATTCAATATGAATATTATGAATATTTTCATCAAGAAAAGGAATCCATGTTTTCTTTTAAAATATGTTAAATTATGAAAAAATGGATTGCGTGTAGACCTGTATAAATTTTAATATTTGAGATGTTATGTAATATTTATGGACTAATTCTATAAAAAAATATACCTGAAAACATCCAAAATGTTCATTCATTATTAAAACTCAGTATAATTCAATGTTTAATGATTTTGATTTATAGATAGTATCAGTGGATGGTTTAGAATACATTGGAGTTTAGGATGTCTTCTTATGAGATATGTATATCATCATGGGTTTATAAGTTTAAGGTTGATCCTATGTTTAATTTCATAGAAACCCATTTTGGTATTATGTTATGAAATTTCATGGCGATAAATGGTATTTTTTGAGACATTTATTTTTGAGGTAGTTATGGGTTAGTACTTTTTGGGGAAAAATGAAAGGTATAGAATAATGTTTGAGGTTAAAACAATTTATTGTTTTTTTGGGATTTTAACTCTATTTGGTAATGGTATAAGAATTATACAATTTTATAAAAAGGACAACAAATAGACTGTGTGAGGACCCCTCACATTGGACAAGGCTACATGAATCAAACCCACAACCCCACTGAGACATGAATTTATCACCTACCATTGGACTATGTGAAGTCTATGGTTAGTATGAATTATTATTTTTAGATAAATGATTTTATGTAATAATAATAAGTAGATTTTTGGACCTTAAATTTTATCAAATAGATATCATTATTATAGGAAAATGATTTTGGCGAATAATTTATAGATGTTATTTTTGAGGATGTTCACTATTTTTGGAAACCTATATGTTTAAGGGAAATAGAGTAATATGGGATTTTATTTGAGAAGAAATGGATGAATTTTATTTTGGAAGAATCTATGGATTCATTATGGAGTAATGGTGATCAAGGTTATTTATGGAAATTATTAACATAACTTATAGAATATGTTATTAGAGTAATTACATTTTTGTATGAGATTTTTCAAGAGTACTTGGTGCTATTAAGTGATAAATGTTACAATTTATCATTAAATATTAGGTAATAAATTTCATCAGAATTTTGTATTTCATTCTTTAGTTGGATTGTTTTGAATAATTTCAAGGACATTTATTTGTTAAATGATCAATGTTAAACATTGGGTATAAATGATGAATTTTTTAATATAATGTAGGTATTCATCATATAATTGTTTTTTATTTTACGGGAATTATCTGATTTTAAAAAAAATATTTTTATTTTGGATAGTATTCCAAGACTATAAGAATAGATAGTTCATATTTAGTTGAGTATGTGACTATCAATAATTTGATTCTAGTGCTTCAGGTGTGAGAAAGTTATCTTGAATACTAATGGTATGGGGAAATGATTATTTTGTGGTATAAATTTATTAAAGGATGAAACTGTACTAGAAAATTAAATATTTTTCTTTATGTTCATAGTCATGTTCAAAAATAAATTTCTCAACCTTATTAAAAGGATCATAAAACAAAAACAAAAACATTTCCATTTACATTTTCTACTATGAAATCAATGATCGTTTAACCCATTACATGTTTTTGGTTTTATGATTTTTATCATTATCCTGATCATGTTTTATATCACTAGCAATCATAACAATATGGTTAATTTTTCATACATATCTAGGTTTTCCTGCATGTTATCATTGTATGTGTTTTCTCGGATGATATTTATACTTCCATTTCATTCTTCTACAATCTTAGTTTTATTAACCCTTTTTCTGTTGTGGGTTTCCAATAAAGGTATATTTAAAATTCATACCCTAATGACTGACCCCAAATTAGAAATGCGAGGATATAATTTATAAAAGTGGGGAAGAAGTAACATCCCATGTTTTAAAAAATAAAAACTACATTCAATAGCATACATGATACACTTCATCGAGATTAAAAAAACAACTAAATTGTATTATTTAAATGTTAAAATTATTATCTAGTCATTGGAATTGCTGGAATGAACAACAATAAATAAGTTATGAAAATATGGTTTACACAGGTTTATTTAATGATTCATTGGTTATCAAATTTATTATAAATAGAAACAAAATCCAATTCAATATAAAAAATGTGTTTTTATGAAAGCCTTTTTAAATAATAATAATTGTATTTATAAACTTATATCACTATTTTTTGTTAATATTAATGAAAAATAAACTCAATTTGATTTTTAAAATTCATATTAAATGTTTTTAGACACTAGATAAGAACAAAATCAATTTTTACCAAAAAAGATGTATTTTTCAAAAAATGCATTTTTACCTCCTTTTGATGGAGAACACATATTAAATATAGATTTTGAAAATTTTATAAGTTATATTGAAAAAAATAATCTTCTTCCTTGAAATAGGGACAAAAAAATTTACATTGGTTAATTTTCCTTATATTTCTGATAAAATTTATTTTTTAATGAATAGTGAAAAATGCTGCATTTTAATTCAAAACTGCATTTTCATCCAATTTATTTATAAATATAGTTTATAAATTTAATTTTTTCAATGAATAATTTAATTAATTTTTTATTATTAAATCTATTGTTGGCCATTTTATGTTATTTCAAATTGAAATTATTTTTAAACGCACGTCAATCTTTTGATGGTTTATATTTTTAAAACATGTCTTCTCATTTTGATAATGGGGATTAATTTAAAATTAATTACTAGAAAATATGTGTTTTGAATTTGGAAAATTGGATTTTATGTTTTTAATCATATGTTTCAAATTACAAAAATAAGTCCCTTTTATTTTTTAACGTTATGAACAGTAACATCAGTAATTATTTTTATTTACCTCAGTTAGAGGGTAAATCTGGTATATAAGGGTAAAAATAAAATTGTAATAATATAAAACTACCCTAACACTTGTCATAATCATATTTTATGACATATATCTGACCAATAAAACCCTTGGGATTAAAATTTGGCACTCGGAATCCACTTGGGAGTGATTATGACACTTATAACATTTAATTTAATGTAAAGGAAAATATGTTACCAACCTAAATCTTCTTAGTAAAATAATTTTAATATGGGTTTATTTTAATGATATATTTAATCTGAGTTTATATAAATGACTTATTCAACTATAAATAGTCATTATAAAGACATAATTAATTCCAACATCATGTTATATTATATATAATTTTTAGACATTAGATTAATAAATTTTATTACGACATAATGGTGATGTAGTGATTACTTTATTAATAAAAGATTCTAATAAATGATATTATAATTGTTAAAATAAATATTATATAAAATATTATATTCCATTTAAGAATTTTATATATTACCATGACATGCGTGTATTGAGATTATGTATTTTTTCTAAGGAATCAATTTTTCGGAATTTTTCAATACGTTATATATGAATAATGTCAAAATTGAAATAATTAAAAATATATAAAATAGTTCATTAAATGATATAAATTTTCTAAAAGTCTAATATTTGACCAAATTTTTATAATGGGTCTTAATATTTCAAAAATTACACTTCTTTTTGGTCTTTTGACATGGTATGGTAATTACGTTAACACTCACTGTGTAAATAACAAGTTATCATGTTAAGATTAAAAAAGGTGAAATAAGGGATAATCCAAAACGTTAAGGATTAAAAATTATTTAACACTGGTCTAATTATAATTGGATAATGGTTATATGTCCCAAAATCTTCTTATCATTGATATAAATTATCTTGAGACAATTATAAACTGAAAATCAATTTATAATAAAATAATATTTCGATACTTTTCTAAAGTTCCCCTCATCATTCTTATAAGAGGGAACTAATCCTTCACATATAATCACACTTCAAAAAACTTGTTTTTCTGTCAAAATATGTACATTACTCATCTTATAATCCCTCCCCACATTATTAATTTCTTATTTTAGGCAGAACACCCTTATTAGAGGTGTAATAGTGTTCTTCAAAGGCGATCAACCGAAGAAGAGCTATATTTTTATTTAAGTGTTTCTATTTTATTTCATATTCCAATTAAATTAATATTTTTCTTCCAAAATTAAATAATAAATCCAATATCCACAATATAATGATATGTTAATATGTTAATATCATCTTCTAAATCCTTTTCTACTTCCATAAAATTGGAATGAAATTAATCATTCGTGCGTACGAGTGAATTAACACCTCCATGAACCGATTTAGTTTGATTTCCATTAATGTATATATTGATTGGATATAATGATGGAATTAATGATCATATGTTATATTCATGAAATATTTAACATATTAATAGAATAATTTTTCAACTATGTTCTTACCTTTGATTTTCATAAAACTGATAACATTGTTCGTGCATACAGGTGAATTATAGCCTCTAGAAGTGGTGTGACTCATTTTAAATCTTTATATAACTTGTATGATATATATTAGTATATTCAAATCATTTTTATTATGTTAATAATATCATTATCAATATGGAAATATTAAATTAAAATTATTTTATTTCTATAATGATCAATAAAAGTGGAAATGTTACTCAGGCGTCTGTGCGTCCTGTCGTCTCCTTGATAATAACGTTGTTCATTTTGCATAACCATAATTAGTGGTTTGATTTGAAAAGTATTATTAATTTATAAAATCCAAGATCATTCCATGATTAATATTCTAGAGATGATGGACTTATGACCACATGGAGTTGTGACATCAAAACCTTGTTCATCTTTGACTCAAGTATTGAATATCAACAAGATGTTCAAGAGAAGCATAAATAATTATGTTATCTGCAGAATGGTAATTATTGATATAAAAGAAATAATAAAACTGAAAATGTTTCTCATAAAAATATTAATTAATATAAATTTAATATTCAATAAGATAAATAATGAACAAGACATGATAGACTCAAGGTAAGGGAAATTATTACTCAATTTCCACTCATTGAGTCACATATCTATATAAATGGTTTTTTCCATGAATATGTGTGAATAAACTCTATTAGTTTTACACTTAATATTAATTTATATTTGTTGTTTTTTATTTTTCTCAGAGATAATTATGTCATTTATTAGCGCTTAATCTAATGACATGATCATTGTTAGTGACTTCATCTCCATCTCTATTCATTGAGGCATATTTTTATTTATACATGACCTACTTTTATACGGTGTATAATTAACCCCTTTAAATTTTAATTTAATTCAACAGTATTCAAAAACAATATTTTTCTATGAATAATTTTACTAAATGAAAAAAGGAATGTTTTTTAGTGTATGCTGTGAAAACGACATTTCCACTGCTAGGACAATTATCTGTTATTTTGATTCCACTACAAGACATAATGTTTTTAAAAGGTAAATTAAATTATATATTCCCTTTTTTGGTATTCTGGTATTGAAAATTGATTTAATAATGGATTTATTATATCTATATCTTGAAATTATATCTTCTGCTTGCAATGTGGAAATGTTGTGATTCCTTCATGATTATTCATGTGTTTTAATTAAGTTATGGTTCTTAGGGATTGATAATGTATAAAGGTTGTTCCCTAATAAATTGAGGTAGGTTGGGCCCATGATTTCTCTCTGATGAATTTGTTAACATGAAAAAAGTAATCTTTATAGTTTCTCAAAAGAGATTTAGGGAATATATTGTGACAGGTATTCTGAACATAACCATGAATGTTACTCAAAAATTATATATGAAAGATACAATATAAGTAAGATATATATGCAACAAGATAGTTGTATTGCTGATGATTTCAATGAGTTTGAAGAATACTATGATTTCATGAACTATGATAAAGTGCTTATGTTTTATGATTGAAATGTACGATTTCATTAGTTGTATGTATTCATTGTATAACATTTTATTTATATATATTATAACATTTAACTATATTTTTATTCTAATATAATGTTCATTAAATGTTTTTGATAGTGTACAAGGATGGGTAATAGGATGGAAGAAATAATGATGAATATTTTGATGATTTTTATCATAAAAATAATTTATGTTTTATTTTAAAATATTTTCTATTTTTAAAAACTGGAAACCATATAGAATTATCTACATTGTAATATATGAGATTTTATGTAATAGTTATAGCATAATTATCCAAAACTCTAAACCTAGAAGAGGTCCTCAATGTGAATTCATTATTAAAACTCAATATTATGTAATGTTTAAGGATATGGCTAAATACTCTCAGTGGGGAAATAATTATATTTTCCATCAAATTTTTTGTTAGAATAGTTTTTACTATTTTTGTAGATTTACTAAAACAAATAAAGATATCTATTGGAATAATTTTTTTAATAATAATAAAAATGATACACTATAAACACGAAAATTAATATCATATAAATTTAATTTAAATCCTATCTTAAAAATTTCAACGTTTTAATCAAGGATATTACAAGACAATTTTTAATAATGTTTTAAAAACTAATCATAGAAAATAAATAGGATATTCATTGATATGAAGTAAAAAATTTTGTGTGTGGTACTCACATTAGTAATTTAATATTAATATAAAATATAATTAAATAGAAGCCATTAATATATTGTTTTACTATCTTTGGGACATTCGATACATAGCACATATTATATAAACATAAACTATAATATAAATTCATCCTACATAATATTCTTATAATTTAAATTAAAATTATCCTATTTATCTGGATTCCAAGGGTAAATATTATATATAATGATATGTATAACATCTATAACTGAAAAAAACATGATAATGAAATATAACATAATAGTCAAGAGATGTAATTTTATATCACAAAAGAGGATAATAACGTGTAGGAAATAAATCTAGATGTGTATTTTAATGGATCATGAAATAATTAATATTTTTAAAAACATAAAACAATATACGATCATCCAATGTTATGTTTCACTTCAAAGGAAATGTAAAATATTTTTCTAGGATTATTGTACATGTTCCATACACTATATCCCTTTAGTTGAAATATATAGAATTTAATTTGATGGAATTTTTAATTCCATTCCTGAAAATAAAATCCTAATTTGTATTTGAATTTATTCAATAGAAATGAAAATATTATTAATGGGGAACGAGGTACAAAATATTTTTTCAAAAATTAATCAAAGGATATATTATATTGATTAATAGTAGAAGAAATAATCATATAATTTATTAAGATAATATTTGACTAAAAATGACATAAATAATTAGTCCAAATGATGAAATGTAATATTAATGTAGTAGAGAATCATTTATAAAATTGAAACAAAAAAGTGGTGTTGTAAGGAATAACTAATGAAAAATTTGAAACTGAAATATTATATTTTTTCCCAAAATTAAAAAATAATCATTTTATATATAATATTTTATATATTTGGGAAATATTTAATGGAATAAAAATTAAAATATTAACATGTCAAATGGAATAATAATTTAGAATGTTCCCTTTAAACATGTTATTTTTAACAAAAGATCAACCTGGAATCACAAAAATCAGGTATATATATATCAATGAAATTGTAAATAAACTATATATTATTTTAATAAACTTATATAATTAATAAAAAATAACTATATATGATGATATTTTACAAAATTTGAATTAGTGAGAGAATGTATAATCGAAAAGAGAAGTTCTTTATTAAGATCTTCTCTTACACCAGGTCCCATCTATCTTATCACACAAGTCTAAACACCTAAATGACAAACATTTTATTATTAAATTATTTATTTTAGTTATTTATAAATTTATAATTTATTTTTTGAAGTCCATTTTTTAAATATATTTTATTAATTTTTTAATAGATACTTTTATAAACATCCCCTTAAAGAAGTTCGATATCCTTTTTTAAATATTCTTTAATATATTGAACATTATAAATGGTGTTATAAAATAGTTAGATAATATTAATAATATTAAAGGTATTGGTATAACATATTAATTATGAGGTATAAATCTCAATGATCATTCCAGAGAATTTTCAAATACAATTTTTCATATTTAAATCCATAAAATCATTGTTTAAAGGAAAATAATGAATGAAGGTGTTATATTTATATTTTATTAAATATTATTATTTCCATTAATAAAAAAAAAATATTCTTATTAATATCATTTCACAAAATTAATTAATTTTCCATAATGAACAATGAAAAAAATTTATGACTTTGTCTTTTTAGGTGGTTATACCAACCAGAATATAAACACGATAAAATCAATGGACGAGTTGTATTATAATGTTATTCTCATACAATATCATCATTATAGAATTTAAAACAAATTTTTTTAATGTTCATACATGATAATTAAAATTACATGGATGATGAATATAAATTAAAATTATTGTTAAGAATTAATCAGTTATAAATTAGTAATATTATCTCATCTTGGAAGGCTTCTTGTTTTTTTGGAGGAAATGAATATATATATTTTGACTGGTAGTTCCCCTAAAAGGAAAGTATTATTTTGTATATAAATATGGATCAGTTATATTCTATATGACATTATTGGTTTATGTCTTTATATTATTTGGAAAAGCTTCTAAAAATAATTCCCATCAATGTGGACTCATTAGAAACTATTTCATAAATTTGATCATAACCTATCATTATACCAAGGTTTTCTTATATAAAATTTGGGTTTCAACATCATAATTTTGAAATAATTTATAGAAATAAATGATTAAACATCATTATTTAAAACATTGGGATAAGGAAGCATAAGTAGGGTGAGATCATATTTTATTAAAGGTAATCATAATTACTGAAAAATAAATTTCATTAGTTATTATAAGTGTACATAAGGGTTTGATGAGAAAATCAATGTGCATGTGAAAATTATAAAGGTTCTCATTCCAATAAAAAATTATATTCTAAAAATATGGTAACATGGTAAATAAAATAGACATTATAATCAATAATAATTATAAATTTGATATCAATATCAATAATTAGAAACATTATAATACCATAATAATAATATGGAAACACATAATGTTATCTTCATACATTATTATAATTTTCATTCATATAAATGGATGAACTGTGCGGTCAACTTTCATACATGTCACTATTATGAATAAGAAATTCATACATATATATTCCATAACAAATTAATTGGAGGGATATCATGGACCCACCAATACTTTGGTTATCATGTAATCACCAATCATTTGTTAATCATTAAACCACTCATAATTTTTCTATCCTACAAGCACTCATAATTGATATTTCACATAAACACTCATACAATGTCCAATTAACATTATATAATCATAAATTATTAATGATATAAGTTTATCATAAACTCATAGGAACCATCATTATATATTTTATAATTAGATCAACCGATAGAAAATAATTGGATTTCATATCAAATTCTTTGAAACATAATTAACACGTGGAAAAAAATGGGTTCCATAACAATATCATTGAAACATGATTAACCCATTGAAATGAAATGGGTTCAATAAAAATCTATTTAAATATATTATGAAACAAAAGAATAGAAATTGTTACAATAAATATATTTTCAAAAACAGATTAACTCCTAAAAAGGGGTTTAATAAAAATCACTTCACTAAATGATTAACGCTTTTAAAATAAATGGGTTATATAAAAATATGATTAGAAAATGATTAAACAATGGAAAATAAATTGGTTTCAAAATAATTTCATTGATACATTATTATCCCATAGAAATTTAAAGTGTTCGATAACATTCTATTTGAAACATGACTATCCAACAAAAAAATAAATTGGTTCTATAAAAATATCAAAGAAAATTTTTAATCCATCCATATAATAATGATAATGGTATTAGTAAAAAATATATCCAATAAAGAATAAGTAAAAATCGTGATTTTTTAACATTTATGAATGGAAATACAATCAAAATATAATTAACAATTTATTCTAGAAAATAATCATGAATTATTACAAGGTGTCCCACAGCACCATGAAACATTTGAAACATGAACCCGAAAAATGAATAAAGTTAAATGAATAATATATTATCATGATAATAAGGATATTCGTTATATATAATGTATTACTACATGTATATAAACATCATAAAATAAAATATATGTATAACATAACTTATATCAAGAGGGTGAAAAATTGTGTTGAAAATCCATTACCACTTTTGTAAGATTGAAACTATAAACCCCATGAAATAGATATTACAAAATTGATATGTAAATATATATAAATTAAAATATAATAACAATATAAAAATTTAGTGTTAGAATAAATAAAACAAAAATAAGTTTTTATTTTAGAATATGTATAGAAAAAATAAAACTAAGAATAGAAATCATATTAGTACTATCGTAACATATGAATTCGAATCACCAAAAGGATTAAACATAAAATAAACAATTAACATTCCTTTAAAATAAAATAATTAAATATATATGTTATCAAAAGGGTAATTATAAACACCACAAAAAATAAATAAGTGGGTAGTATGGTTTATGCCTCACATATCTCGAAGTGAGACAAAAATTCGTTAACCTGAGTCCAATTTTTCATGCATGTCCCCTATCTTCATGAATAATAAATGTAAGTTATTATTAATTTTACATAGAAAAATGTTCATGATTATTATTAATTTTATTTCACTAATAAAAATATATTATATATTTTATAATTAATAATTTTTATGTCGAATGATTTGACCATATTCAGAATGTGTTAAAATAGAATTTTATAGGTCAAATATATATATTTTGGTCATTATTTAAATATATACATAATAATAAACATGAATTAATTATAAAATTTTTACAAAATTTATAAATTTTAAATTCATTCATGAAATACGGTAATGATTATATAACCAACATAACAATGATGGAGATGATAGGTCAAACTTAATTTTGAATAAAATCTCCATTTTTCACTGATCCTTATAGAAAAAGGTAGATAATATTTATATTTATAGAATTAAAATTTTATCATAAATAATATATTATTTAATTATATATAATTATATATATATATATATGTATCATTATTGTGATTATTTTATGAATAATTTCGGATCACATCATTTTGAGGAGACAATAGACCACACATCCATGAATGAAGTTCTTATGATTTTAGCGTATCAAATTGAAAAAATAAGATGATATGTTATATGTTTATATATTCCATTATTTTATGAATATCATAAATATTTAAATTATTTAAAATTTTAAACCACCCTTTATACATTCAATGTGATGGGTAAAGACATCACGTCACTTTGAGAAGTTCATGGTCCATATGTCCAAAAACAATGTGATCGTATTCATACAATATGTAAATCAAGAGGGTATGCGTTATATAATAATGAAAAAGTATGAAAAAAATATAAATATACTATATATCATATAAAAATCTTATTAACCTCATAACATGCAACCAAAAGGGGTGGTAAAATAAAAACAAACCACATCATTTCAGGAGGTGATAGTTCACTATAAAGAAAAACATTGATTTAATTACACATTGGATGGATGTGTGTTCAGGTTAAGTATTAAAAATTTAAAAATATTAGAATATTAATAATACTATCATTTTATCATGGTCATGAAATAATAAAAATTTAAGAGGTGGATAAATAAATAAAACAAAAGTTATTGTTGATGAATATTATCTCTTTTATGGGTAACTATTTTTCATTTACACCAATTGACTTATTTAAAATTTTTATCCCAAAATTGAAGATTATATGATTGTGTCACGACCCGTCCTCTGGACCTGTGCTGTGACTACCCCAATCCCGCCTTCGATAGGACAGGGGCCGACGACTAGTAGTAAAGGTGTATATCCCTATGCTGGGAAGGCATTGCCTTTATAAAAAGAAAACACCCACAAACATAGTACACAACTAGAAGAATAAAACACTAAGTAAAACTAAATAAAAAGGTAGTGCTGAAAGTAAAAGGGCCAGTATACAAACCCAACTGCACAACAAGAACAAATACAAGTAAAAATGGAAAACATCTCCTTGATCGTCCACTGGGAAATCCTACCTAAAGGGTTGGTACTGAACTCAAACAACCCGTCCCTGAGGTACATCCCATGTAGTCCAGCTCCGAGCAGCCTCCCTTCTATCACCCTCAGCCTTGATCACTACATACCATCGTCTACACAAAACACAACAAGGTGCGGGCGAAGCCCGTGCAGGGGTGAGTATAACAATACTCAGTAGTGGACCCCGAGACCACCAAAGGACTCCTAGAATAAACAAAAGATAAACCACATTAGAAATATACAATAATGAAGTATCAAAAACCTTACTTAGGTATATTCCCATACATACACCTTATTTACCAAACACAGTCCGGCTCAAACTCTCGAGCTTAAGCACAACCCATTCCACAATGTAAGTAAAGTCAATCACCTCACAGACGCATGGTGGTTTTAACCACCTCTAATAAAATAATGTGAATACATTATTTTATTCATCTTAATTTAGAACCTCCAAAAAGAATATCTTCAACTCAAAACAAAATAAAACTACGGTAAAGGTCTCATTAAGAGAATATCGGCACTCAAGTTCAATGGTGTTGTCAGATTTCAATTCCTAGAACATGTTCAAATGTTATAAAACACCGCTCGCACGTTTACTGAACGTACCTGAAAAAAAGTTTGGAAAATTATTATCAGCCACCCTCTACCCATTGTATTTGATCTTCGCCTCTGTTTAGATGAAATATGCCCCAATTAACCCAACTGTAACATCAGATTTCCAATTTGAGTCACCCTTTAGATGTTATAAATTTTACAATAAAATAAATGTCACTTAATTATTTTATCTACGGCCAAAAACTAATTTTCTATGGGGGCCCTCGTTGACCCAAGTTAGTATTTTCATAAAGGAAGCCTACCCTCAAGATTTCAGCGATGGTCACATATTTTTAATCTGAGTTACCCTTTGTGAGTTATAGCATTTAAAAAATAAAATAACATTATTTAATTATTTTATTTACGGTTATGCCGTTTTCTAGTTTTCTTACCGGAGACCCGTGCCGACTAAACTTAAGTCACGCCTAGGGTAAACCCACCATCCTAACCACAACAATGGACTCAGAACTCTGATCTCAGTAATTTTTTAAGAGTTGTTAATAATTTTTAGGAAAACTACAAACACGCATTAATTTAAGCTCAAAAAAACATCGACAGATAATTCCGGGCACTCCGGGCCTTGGAATCGTGCACCGTCAGAAACTGAGAACTCGTAAAATTCCCATGTATTTATGAAAAAAATTCCCATGGAAATTCTGGGTCATTACAGATTGGATGATGGACTTTTATAGATTAATGGGTATGGTTTTGAATAATCTAATTGGATTTAGAGATGTGACGAGAGGTCGAGGGTTGTAGGCCTTTTATAACTGGAGGGAGATGACACATTTGGCATATCTAAAAAGAAAAATGTTATCTGAACGTTTTTATCTATCAATGGGATTCCAAATCCCACAAAAGATGATATATTAGGTTTTTTGGTCAATATATAGAAATAAAATTGCGTTTGGACAAGTATTGCTCCATTTTTATTGCTTAATAATGATGATTAACCATTAATTATTCTTGTTTTTATCATAATCACTATAATTAATTTTAGTCACCTTCAAAAACTTTTTTCATCAAAAACTAATGTTTTATAAAATATACATTATTATTATTATTATGTAATATATTTTTCCAAGTTATTATAATATATTTGGTTGAAATTAATTTAAAATTAATCCTCCAATTGTGAGGTCAATCCAATTTTTAATGTAAATATTTTAAAAAGTATTTATATTTTCTATATTTAATATCAATTGTAAAATAATCCCAAAGACATAAATTCAATTAATATATGTAAAAAACTACTCATTAAAATATAAAATAAATAAAAAACATAATTTATCTATAAAAAAATAAACTAGAATGAATTTTAAATTAAAAATCATCGGTTTCCCTATTCATC
Source organism: Viscum album (assembly GCA_963277665.1). NCBI lineage: Eukaryota > Viridiplantae > Streptophyta > Magnoliopsida > Santalales > Viscaceae > Viscum > Viscum album. The sequence goes on along the minus strand of OY728127.1, from coordinate 434,389,601 downwards.
CAAATATGAAACATCTTAAAAAAGTACAAATAATTAACCCAAAGATAATTTTGATATAAAAAATTAAAAAATAAAGTATATTTAAAACTATAAATTATAAAATCTTCAAAATTTATTTTCAAAATAAACATTCTATTCAATGGCTGTAAAACAACCTTTTGAAAAATATACAACATTTTATTCATAAAATAAGATTTTTTTTATATTAATCATATAATAAATTTTCAACGAATATAAAGAAATTTTAAATATATATCCAAAACATTAATTAATATATTTCAGTAATACTGATGTATTTTTTAGATAAAACTAATATTATGGCTAGAAAAACAATTTCGAAAAAAACACATCCTATATCTTTAATTGGCCTTTATTTTTATTTATAATTAATTTTTATATAATTCATTAATTTTAATAATGTGTGTTAGGACCAATAGGGGCCTATATACCCTATGAGGGAGGTGATTTAGAGTATGGATATTCTTTTTCAAAATTCTTCCTGCCCCACTGGATCATGACCTCTTTATTATAAGGGTCACTTTGTTTGCACTTGTGTGTCTGTTATGACCAATTATTTTCTTCTTTATCTGAAGATGATTCTTTAAAATGCAATGAAGGGAAGTAAGCAAGCAGAAACATATATTTTTACATGGTTCACCCTCACTAGGCTACATCCAAGGAGCATACAATGGCGATGTGCCCCTGTACCAAATCCACTAAAGCACAATTCTTTTTAAAAGGTTCGGGATATTTCACTTTTATTCCTAGGCTCACTACCTTTACAATATTTAGGGTCAGCTCACTGCTTTCCTTAGGGTGACTCCCTGTTTCTCTCTATCTGGATCACTGCCGGTGGAGAGGATCATCTTCTTCATCTTCCTTTCCTCACTGCTCTGGAAAGGATCCACTCACAGTTTATAGACCTGTAGGACTCTTCATTATCACTAATGAATACATCCTATGTTGTATGTAGATGCTCTGTTGAAGTCCAACTTTCACCTGTAGATGAATCTCACTTTTCACCGAAGGTATTAGGCAATCTTCCAGCTTTCACACATCCCTAAATCACTATCGTGCTTCAACTATATCTGGCTCCCTTCTCCAAGCCATCACACAATTCTCGGCATGAAAGTTAAAATTGGCGCACATTTTCTCCTCAACCACTTGCGTGACACTAGCTTCTGCAACTCCAAACTTGCGCGACTCACACCCATTTACGCCCAAACAAATTTTAGCATGAAACCATCAATTTTCAAGCTTCTTCAAAACCTGGTATGCATGTGTCACCAAACCCCTTGCGCGACACCCCCTTCTCCAAATAAAAAATTGGGTGACTCCCTTCCATTCTCACCCAAACCACTCTGGATTCTCAATAATCAACTGGCGCACAACTTCTACTTGCGCGACCACACCACCACTTGCATGACCACCACTCCTGTATGACGGGAGCTCTGAAATTATATATGTGTTGAACTCACCCAAAATGAGGAGGGGATAACCTCTATTTATAGGAATTTAAACACCCTACGTGATGGCACACAGGTCTCCTCTCAGCACGCAATTCTCTTCCACGCAAGTCACTTGCGTGACCAACCCTAAAACATGGGCTCCCCTTTATCATTTTCCATATTTTTATGTTCTGGTCTTGAAAAACATATGGTGTTAAAGGTTCATCTCTTTCAAGACAATGGCCCGCATGTCCCTTTTCCAAAACCACTTTTCTCCATTTGTTGATTTTCAGGCGCCAAAAATTTGGCAAATAGTTGAAAACGATGCTACCTTGTATCTGCTCATTTTATACCGCCTCAAGATCAACAATTCCTTTGCCAACGTTCTTGAATCAAACATGTATCGTTAACCACATCCCTTGAACCCGACATGCCACCATGAAATCCCCTATTTCAAAAATTTGTATTTCATGGTTTGCTTTGTCAACAATCCCAACACAGATGTACACTTTTTAAACAAACCCAATCACCTCAAAAATGCTTCAATGATACCTTGAGGGATTTTCACCCAACAATATGTTTATAATATTATATCATAGTTTAATTAATAATATTAAATCATTCCCTTCCAAGGTATATGAGTGAACAATTATGATAAATAAATTAAATAAATAGTACATTCTCAACCCATTAGACATGGGGTTATGTATAACATAAGTCACCAAAGGGACATGATGTTGCATGAAGATCAAGATTAACATGAAGTTTCAAGTGAGGCTAGATAAGATCTATATTAAATTAAATTTAATATGTTTTATAATTTAAATTAATTTTTAAAAAATATTTCATAAAATGTTAGGATGTTACATCTTACGAAAGATAATGTTATTTGTTTCCTAGAAATTCACCTTGGTCATCATATGATTAAATTTGATAGAATAAATTTATTTAAACATACATCATAGAAAGAGTTAATAAAAAATCATATTACATTGGGATAGTGGAAAATATATAGTTCATCAAAAGATTCAAATTTCTAGGATTCCACAGAGGTAGAACATATTCGTGAATGAAGGAAAATCAAAATTAATTATAGATACTGATTATAGTCATTGTTTATAAATAATTGTATTATAAACAGAATGTTAAGGGACTCAAAATCATAAGTTTTTGATGATCTAAAATACCATAAATACATTATAATTGAACGTATTAGGAGAATGGTGTTTTGTGTCATGATGATTTCCTGGGAGTTAATAAATTATCTTATTATGTAGAAAAATTTAATAAAAATATACATACATCATGAGTAGAATTTCACCCTTTAGTATATTGACACAAAAATATCATCCATTTCTCTGAACGATGAGCATTGATGATGAATTATTCACTCTTGTAGTAATGAAATAATATTATAAAGAGAACATTTCTAAAAAACGATAGTCACGATATTACACTTTTTATTATACATTAACCAACTAAAATTGTAAGTAAATAAAAATATAATTCTAAAAATAAGTGAATTATTTAATGACATACAAATCATTAAAATTAAAAAGTAATTCCTAATTTTAAAACAATATTATTCCATAAGTAAATATCCTGAATATTTTTCAAACATTTAAAAACTAAGACTGAAACCCAATGGTTATATGGATTCGATCATATATTCTTCCAAGATAAGTAAATAATTTTTTATAAAATAAAATACATTGGGTTTATAATGTAATATTAACATGTAAAAAAATTCATTCTATCTATGACATCATGTATGATACGGGTAGCACATGAAACCATTATCATTTTTTATTCATGGGATTAATTCCCATAGCCTTGTCTGATTCAACAAGTTGTCACTAAGAATACTTTTTGTTCATTTTTACCTTCAAAAATGAAAAATATATTCCTCCCTAAAACACTTAATTTTGATTATATGAGTTTGTAATACCTCATCCCCAAAAAAATAAAAACATCATTTTAAGATCCCATCACTTAAATCCACAATAGAGAGTCTAAAAAATTGATCATAATATCATCCTCTTTATTATAAATGGATGATGGTATCCATAACACTTAATATTACATCACATGAGAACATCCTAATCTAAAAAGTTATCTATGCCATCATTTGATACCAACTATAACAACCTTAGACCGAAACTCCTAAATCATGTGTTGAAATACATACCTTTACATTTATGACTATGATGATGATTATTGTGACCCAATTTTTTCCATCAAATATTATTACATAAAATGGAAAAATTGTGATAATTCCCATAAGGACGACCTTTTAGGATAATATTTTCAGAGAATTATAAAAAACTCATTCACAAACAATTCACATATTCTTGGATTCATAAAGAACATGTTCCTAATATTTGAATATCATCTCCCATTATACCCATATTTTCCTATTTTAAATTAGTGTATCAAGATCATCATTTTTAAATTAATTATAGACATAAATAATTAAAATTAATTCTGTAAAACATGTTTAAAATGAAAAATAAGTAGGGGGATTTCAGATGCTCTACATGGGGGAAGATACATTTTAAAATTTTAATGACATCAATGAGAATAATTTTCTATAAGGGTATCGTGAAAAAATTAAAATGCATGAGCAAATCATAAAGGAACTCATACCCATCAAAACATGCATTGTAAAATATGATGTCATAAAAATGGTTCAAGTCATGACAATTAATAATCATGATCCATGTGTTATTAATATTGATCATCATGAAAAATTATAAATCCATAGAATGTGTAAGGAAACACATAATGGTATCTTGGGACATTATTATAATATTCATTTTTATAAGGGGAATAACCATGTGGTAATCTCCTATATATGTCACTACTAAAAATAGAATGTAAATAAAGGATACATACATACACAATTTACTGGAGGGATATCACTAATGCACCAATAATTATTTTATCACATACTTACACACCATTGGTTTATCATAAAACCATACATCATTGGTTTATCATTGAACCACCCATCATTGGTTTATCACAAAGCCACTTGTCAAATAACCATGTACCTTTACAAAATAAATAATATAAAATTATTTTATTATATTATAAACACGTTAGAACCACAATTATCCCATTTATAACATGACAAAACCATGAAAATTAAATGGGTTTCATGTGAAACTACATGAAACCTAACTAACACAAATAATACAAATGGGTTCCATATCCATCTCTATGAAACTTAATTAACCAGTGGAATGGAAATAGGTTCCATAAAAATATATTTGAAATGTGATTAACCCATGGAAAGTAAATGGGTTAAATAAAAATATCATAGAAACATGATTAATGAATGGAAGAGAAATGGTTTCAATAACAGTATATTGATATAGTTAGTGGACAATGTAAATTAAATGGGTATAATAAATATCTCTTAAAAATTGATCAACCCATAAAAAGGAATGGGTTCCATAATAAATATCATTATAAATTAATTGATCTATTGAGAAGAAATGGGTTCAGTCACACTATATTTAAAATATTATTAACCCATGTAAATGAAATGGGTTCCATAGAAATCTATTTGAAAAATGATTATCCAACATCAAATAAATGGACCTCATAACATTCTCTTCAAAAAAATATTTATAAATGCATAAAATTAAGTGTATGGAATCAATAAAAATTATCCCAACTATATGGGAAGAAAAAATATATATTTTTACATTGATAAATGGTAATACATTAAAATATAATTATATAATTATTGAGAATATGATCTTTAAACTCCCTAATGTGTCCCATACCATCCTGAAAGATTTGAAAAATAAACACCATGAATGAATTATATTAAATTAATAATATAATATAATGAGAATAATGATATTTATGATATATCATGTATGTGGAAAATTATATCCACCTCATTATGGAAAATAGTTTTATAACAAAACAAATGTCATAAGGTAGGAACATTGTGATAAAAATCCATTACGTCATTGGTAACATAGAATCCTTAAACACCATTATAGTGATATTATAAAATGGATATATAAATCTAAATATTTTTGCGAATATTAATAATAAAATACATTCATAATCATTATATTCACCGAACACCAAAAATAAACTGTGAATATGGAATTTGTCTCATGGAAGTAAATGTGATACTATAATTTCTCTTACAACAGTGGTAACATCTGAATGGGAAACCGAAAAATTAATAATCATAAAATGAACCATTTAAATAGAACAAAGATAAAATAATTGATGATATAATATATCAAAATGGGTAGTATATACAATACAGAAAATAAATAGTTGATGAAAACAGTGTATACCTCACAGATGTAAAAGGTTGAGATGAATCCCTTAACTTGAGTTCGATTTTTCATGGTTGTCATATTACATAAAGATTAATAAAATTATTGTAATTATTTAATTAATTAATAAATATTTAGAGGATTATTATTATATTATTTTATATTTTATACATTTTATATTAAATTACATAATGAATAATTATTATGTTGGATGTTTTGACCATATTCAGTTAATGTGCCAAAAATAGGTAAACTATGTCCAATGAGGTCATAATATAAATATATACATAATAATAACAATGAAATAAGTACCATAGTTTTACTTAAATTATACTTTATAATCAAAAATAAATTATGGTTATGAAAATTGATCTAATTTTAGGATACATGAGAGAGTAGGTCCTATCTACGCATGAGTAAGGTTCCCATTTATCAATGAGCATTATGGAATGAAGGTATACAATTTTTATCATCCTTGATTGACAATTATATCATAAATGACATATTATTTTTTATCTATACATACATATATATATATATATATGTATCATTCTGGATATGTGGTGATGAAAAAGAAACAATCACCTCACTACGCGGAGACTGTAGTCCACACATCCATGAAAGACACAATAACTTTTTCAGTGTGTGAAATGGAAAGAAGAAAATTACATGTTATATTTAATGATATATAATTATTTCACTAATATAGAAAATATTTCATATTTACAACATATTTTTATTTAAAATATCTTTAATACAATCATTATAAAGGTTTAACTTATCACTACGCATTGATTAGGCGATAGTCCACACGTCCAAAAATGATGTTATCATATTCCACAAAATGTATTGAATGGATTTAAATATTATATAATAATAAAATAAGTATGGATATGTTATAAATATCACACATATCATATAAATAAATTTATTTACACAGAAATTACAAACCATACAAGGAGTTAAAGGTAAAATGAAAGACATTATTTGACGTGGCAGTAAATGAAAAAAGAATGACATCGTTTCATGAGGTGGTATATCCGTGTACACACGAAAAATGATTTCATAAAAAATTTCATGTATGTGTGTGTTGGAGTAGGTCGAACCCTTAACACTCTAAAATTAAAATATTTTTTAGATGCTATTTTTTTATATAATCATGGAATATGAATAGTTTAAGGGGTGTAGAATGAAATTAAAAAAATTGATCATTGTAGAATGTTACCTCTTTTTCAGGTATCTCCTTTTGGACTACAAAAAATGACATACTTGGATTGATATATTCCAAAATATAGTATTATAGGATTTTATTAGGAATCATAGTTACTTATTTTGAAAGGGGATAGATGAGAAAAATTTATTGAGGGTTTTATGAGAGAAGTATTGGATGACTTTTATGAGTAGAGGGAGAAGAAAAACATGGAATTTTTTTAATGAATTTTTCTCCCACATGTTGTTACCAACATAGTGGATTCCAAAATATAAAAGAGTAATTAAATTAAATTATGGAGTCTAAATATAGACAAATAATGGTTTAAGTACTTTTGAAAAGAAATTATTATATTTATGTTTAATGTTTTACCACTATGCAATATTTTTTTATTTTAATCACGATAATTAATTTTCATAAAACTCAATAATTTTTTTTTTGTAAATTACCAATATTAACATATCATGAAATATAAGAATAATATTATTCTAAATCTAGAGTTCATCTTTCCAAATTCACTTCATATAAGTGGTAGAAATTTAATTAAAATGATTCTTGTAGATTGGAAGACAAGGTTGTGTTTTAATTTAAATCTTTTCAAAAGATTGATTTGTTTTTACATGAAATATCTATGAAAAAATTATCCCAATGAACCAATTTGGATTAATTGATGTGATATTATAATAATTATTATATAAATCCAATTTAAAACAAAATTTAACTATAATATTAATTATACGGAAATATAGTTTTCAATTAAAAATTGTTTTTTTCATTATTACTCAAAATATTAATCATATTATAAAACCAACAAAAATTCAAACAAATTTATATTGATATTACTCCTTAAAAAGCAAATTATAATTTTGTTCTAAATTTTCAAATGTTTTAAAAAATAATATTTTTAAAAAGGAATTCATTAAAATATTGTAAAAATTCCATTTTAAAAATATAAATAATTTTATGATTAAATTGGATTTATTCTTATATTGATAATATAAAACATATTTGATTATTTTTCATGAAAAATATAATAATATATAACATATAAATTCATTTATATGTTTCTTTTATAGTGATTAATTTCAATTTTTCTGAAAAAAATTCCTTTTCTTCAAAATAAATAGATTTTCAAAAAAAATCCTTTATATTCAATTGGAGAGTATATTCAATTCTAATTAATGGGTAACCAATAAATTTAATTTTTAAACACAATTAATCTATGATATTATAATTTTGGTAATCATATTAATTCTGACAATTCCAATATATAAGTGATAACTATTATATATAATAAATAATATAAATAGTATTTTTTATAAGATAGAGGCTTCTGTGTAACAGAAGTCACCAAATGGACTCATTATTTTAGATAACATATAATTATCTCAGGGTTGCCCTGGATGGAAAATGAACTATATATTTAAATAAATTAAATCTATTAATGAATATAATTTAATTTGATAGAATTGTTTCAATAAATTTTGGGATTTGATATATAATGTTAGAGATCATACATGCTTGAAATTTTTTGAGGAATGGAGTAGTGGATTTTATAATTTCTTTTTCCTTCAATGATTATATTTATCTAATTATAGGCTATCATTAGTGACTAATGATAATTAATATGTGGTTTTATTTCATTAAATAATTCTATTTTTTATAGTGTTCAAACATATTCCATCTCTTAAAAATTTATACCCTTCAAATGGATGATTTAAGCTTAGATGGCATTGATAAATTAATAAGACTCATAAAAAAAATTTGTTAGTGAATTATAATTCTTATAGAGTTATTGACATGGGATAATAATCTTTCAAAACGTATTGTTTGTAGGGATAGGTTAGATATATAAATTGAATAAAATGTTTAGAATAAAATTTTAATTAATAATTTGTAGAATTAATATGAACTCATACGATAAGAAACTTCATTCATTGAATATTATAATTAACATCATTTTTTGGTTGTAAAAAAACAGAATATTTACATCTTCGATAGTGTATACATCCCAGAATAGAAAACATGAATGGACCAAGATATATATTACCATTATAACCTAACCTTTCATGACCCGTCCACCAGGGGTCATGCCATGACTACCCAATGCTCGCCTCCCAAAGGCCAGGGGATGATGATTAGAGATGAAGGCATCAACCTCCATGCGGGAGGAATTTTTCTGTTCTCCAATACAAACACACACACACACTCACATCCAACCGAATCCCAAAAATTGAAATGGGGGAAAGTATACAGAAAAATGTGATGATTACATGTATAACTGAAAACATGTGGGCCAGAATACAAACCCTATAAAACCCTGATTGAAAAAATGGATAGTATAAAAGAAACCCTGAATCATCATCCACTAAAAACCCCTCCTGATGGTATGAGAAGCGTTGCTAATTGAAGCTGTAAGAGTATTCCATGCATACCTGATCTCACTAGGCCCAACCAATTCATAGGCCCCAAGTCCTCCATCAAAAAGCCGATAGTATGCACCAAACACAACACGTGTGGGTGAAGCCTGTGGAGGCGTGGTTAACAAAATACTCAGCAGGGGACCCCAAACCAAAAAGGAAATACAACAAAGAAATCCTCAATGAAAATCATGTTTGCTATGCATGAAGCAAGAGCACGGAGGAAAAACACGAATCACATGAATGAAGCATATATATGAATCACAATGAAGCTCCCACAAGGTATACATCTAGGGTTGTTATAGTAGAATCATTAGCCACATAATCGAACACCTCAGCAACTGGATAACTCCCCCACTATATGCAATGTGGGCCTATCGGGTTACATGGAAACTGCTTCCCACTAACCATGGACTGCTAAGGTACACCTCCCCATCACTTAATGTGGGTCTGTCGAGTCACACAACCTATCTACAAATATGGGTCTGCAAAGTAACATAGAGTTTCATCCCACCTTATACAATTGAGGTACTCAACCCCATCATGTATTGTGGGTCTTCCGAGTCACATAGTCTTGCTCCCACCATTGGCCTATAAATTCACATATAGGGTTTTTCCCACTAGGCCATAGTCGAGTCACACAAAGTCTCTTTTCTTTAGTATTCAGGTCTGAGCCAACCGTAGGGTTCTGCAGGAAGGGCACTTGGGAGAACTTCTCCTCAAGCCATACATTGCATCTCAACTTCCATTAAACTCTCCGTAGAGCATACCAAAACATCCGACTCATTGAGTGGGTTCCAAAGCTACAAATGGATTGTCAATCGGACGATGGAATTTCATTTTAATAGTTATTTGGTAAACATGGGCTGGTTGCATCTAGTCTCGGTCCGACTCAGTCGGACTGACCCACCAACCTAGGATGAGCGGTCCCACATACCCTGGTTTAATTATACTGACTCGACCTAACCTGGTTTGGGTCTGGGTCGGTCATTTATAAACTTGTGAGTGGGCCAGGCCAAATGGGCCTTGTTGGGCCCGACCAGTTTGTTCAGGGGTTCAGACTGTAGGGTCGCCTGGAGACCTGGCCACATCCAGCCCAGCCTGAAGGGCATAGGTCCTGAATACCAGTGCTGCTCCGACCCACAAGGCATGGGTCCGTCCTTCTGGCTGATGATGCAGCCCACATGTTGAGGCCCGGTCTGCCAGGGGACGACTGCTGGTGTGCTTCCGGGTTGTAGTAGCAGCCGCCATGTCCCCTCCATGCCCCACAGTTTGTCCGGGCGCCTATTTCTTATGTATTCAAGAGACTGTGGGCCACTGCCTTCACGCAGTATAAGGCTTTCTTTTCCTCTATCTCGACCGCCTCTACCGCGGTCGATGGGCTGCAGCCTCCTCCACCATGGTGCGCACGGGCCCGCCGCCTCCTCCTGCATGACCAGTGATGGTTAGCTATCTCATCTATCATGCAACACCCAGGGTGGATCCACCTCATCCTTGTGGCCGGTGTGGTCAAGATAATGTTTCTAGTCATTGGTGCCGCAACAACATGGGTTACACACCGGCAACACCTTCCGTGGGCCACCGGGTCTTCTATGGTGTTCCGATCTCTGATCCATCTTCGCCTTCATTCCCCTTGGTTTTCTACCATAGATTCCTTGGCCCCATATTCAACATTCCATGTATTTGAGGATGCGTCCACTAATAATGCACAAGGAGGAGGTTCTATGGCCTTTTTTGGGTCATCTCAAACCCTCCACATTAGTGGTTTAATGTAGGGGAAGGTTTGGGTATTTTAGTTCAATCAAACATCTTATAGTTAAATTCCAGATTAAAAAATTATAAAAAGACACCCTCCCTCAAGAACACATGATTCATGGATCAAACTGTTTGTGGGTTGATCTACATTTGTTGTTGAATTTATGAAATGGGAAAAATAATTTTATGCACAACCCCTACTGTAACGCCCCGACCCCAGTTACCAAGAGTCGGTGATTCATTACTGAACACTGTCATGATTACAGGGAATCATGTCCTGAAAGATCAATCAGTTTAGCTGTCTTGGAAAATATATTACAAACATGAATGTTCCATTTCCATCGCAAAAATAAAACAGAACATAAATGATCCTTTGAGAACACCATTAATACCATAGCTTAACCATTCTTATCAGTCATAATACACTTCTTGGAATCCTGGGAAATTAAAACATAAGATATGGGTGAGCTCAGATGCTCAATAAGGATTACAATATAGCAGAAACATTCATAAATAAGCATAAACATTTAAGGTAATGTATAAGACTAAAACATAATCCTCTAAAACATAAACTTTTGCATAATATCACCAACATAAATCAAATAATTCCATTTAATTATTCACAGGGATATTCTACTAGTCGAATAATAACATTCAATATCAATAGCCAATTTCATAATGATCGAATGCATACTTCCAGACTTCATAACCACATATTCAAGGCCTTGTGCCAAGACTACAAATAAAATTTTGTCAAGGCCTTGTGCTAAGACACTAGTTTGTCTCATTAGACCTACCAATGCATCGAGGAGCTATAGTGGGCTCCACCCTTCACTTACTAAGTCCAATTCATTACTCATATTAAAAGGTTTAACCATAACATAAACATTCATATTAAAACTATAATAGGAAATGTCAATACATTATCCATAAACTATGAATGGTATAAAAATAACACATCCACAGTCAAACATATCACAAAACCTTCAATACAATATTGATTACTTGTATAATAAATCATCCTTGATCAAGAATAACATTCCATAAAGGATGTTGACATAGTTCAAAATGATATGTAAAAATCAATGAGATAAATATCCCTTTTTCATGAAATCATTTAAAGTCGAATAATTTTTAAAGGAAGTCATTTAAAAGATAGTTCTGAATCAATGTTTCCCATACCACTTTGAATATTTTGAAAATAATTAACATTTTAAAACATTCATGTCCATATTAATAAATCCTTTAAATAATTTTGAAAACATGGACATTAATGAGAAAGGTCTATAAGAATAAATCTTTAATACATTTAAAATAATGTTTTAGTATAAATTTCCTTAAAAAGAATCCATTTTAAAAGTATTTTATGAAACATGTACATGGATAATAAATATTTCCCAGTAAAAACTTAACCATAAACAATCTCGAATAATAATGAGATTAAGGAATTAACCCTTACCATGGACTCTCCTTTGGTCGACGGTACGTTATCCTCCTCTAAAATAACCATAGTATGTTATTAAATTATACCCAAACTATATTAATATTTATGATATCATACATGATTAATTTATTACTTTATACTACCCATTTAATTATTATTTTCATTCTAAATTAACATTTTGGGTAATAATCGCTTTCCTTATCCTATGTGTTTTAACTTGTTATTCTTGATCGTATCATTTAGATCATGATTTAAGTACATAAAGAATATAAAAAATGATTTATATATCAAATATATTTAGAATATAAATATTTATAATATATAGATATATGAAATGGAATCCACCATTTATGGAGACAGTAGGCCGTACGTATGCATAAATGTTGTTTTTGTTGTAATATCGTATTGAACGGATTTAAGTGAATATGAAATATGAAAGAACATACATACATACATATATATATATATCTAGTAGCATTATTATGCCATATATTAAATTATTATTAATAATATATATTATTATAATCATCGTTGAATGGTGAACATGGGATTGAATCACATTGCGTTGTGGAAACGGTAATCTATACGTACGCACGAGCGACAATATCATTATATTGATGGTGAAATCGTATGTAATCGGATGTTATATCATATATAGAGAATCATTAACATGTTATATTTATTATTTACATAAATTATACTCATTATTATACCCATATAAATAAGTAAGTGTTTGGATAACAAACTATACCACGATGTGGAGATGATAAGCCGTATGTATGCACGTATGGTGACATTGTCATTTATAGGATGGATAGAATAACGAATATGGTTGTTTCATATTTATAGTAACATCACGATATATAGGAGGTACTGATGTTATTATTTTTTATGGAAATGTCACGACCCCCTCCCCACAATGTTTACCCCTACTGGGCAGGCAATGTGAGAAGGGAGATAATGACCCCCTAGTCCCGCCTCCAGTAGGCCTCGGGTTGGAGACTAGCACTGAGGTTATAGTAAACACACAGATGAAAGGAATTACCCTCTAAGAGAATATATGAAGATGAGAGAGATATGATAGACACCAACCAACACCATCTCCGACTGAAATATAAAAGAAAACCCAAGTGCACAGATGTAATTTCATGCAAATCTACTACTACTGGAAGGGGAAAACTGCAAGTACCCAAAAGAAAGTAAGAAAATTAGCAACCAAAACCCCAAGCTAGTAGAAACCAGCATGATCTCCAGCCTTCTCCATGTGACCGGAAAAAGTGTTTATATAAACATAGGGTGAGTATTATAGTATACTCAGTAGGATCCTCCCTAAAGCCTCTCGTGAAAAAGTAAAAAAAGCATGTTAAAGCACAGTGAACAACAAGTGAAAATAAATAATAACCTAAATAGGTATACTATGTTACCAACCTCAACATGGATACTCTCACCATGTAATGCATACAAGTGTATATAATATAATAATGAATATCAAGGGTACCCAACTACTACTTCCCCACTGGTTTGCCGCTTTTCCACATTGTCGCACATCCTAAGCATCTCTCTCCAAAAAGGCAAGCCTAAAGACACCTGGGTGAAGCACCACAACATGAACCTCATGCAAACAAACCACCAAGTCCACACAAGAATGTAACCATGTATTTTCTGGGAGCCACCACAAATCGAATAACATGTATCATATGTCGGGTATTATACCACAAGCCATTACAACCCATACACAGAGTAACGATCCTCAAGACATCACATCCAATAATTGTTTCACCTATAGTATTCCATAGGATACTGTATCCAGAATATATATGGTTGTGAATTACCAAAAACCATTATAGCCCTCTACACACAAATATGGTGGAATCTAACCATTGTGCATACTAGCACAAGTAACTACTAGGAGAAGAGAGTGGGGCCAATGTGGGTATTTAGCCATCCATCCTCCCACCAGAATGTTGAAGAAAACATCCTCCCAGGGCTTAGAATCCCTAGAGTGTCAGTTTCCCTAACTGACGGGGTGGATTAGCATATAGAAACAAAAAAATTACAGAATATACTATATCTCACCACCACACTATGGGCATAACCTAGAATTAGACTCAACTACAGCTAACGTCTCTCGGACTCCCAGATACCACTTCTAAGACTAGGTATCCTATAAGCACACAACCATTTAATAGATTAATTGCATTGCTTCATTCTCTTTTTGTATGTTCCACTTAATGTTAATTAATTATTTAAACATTAATTAACCATTAACAATTTCACATTATATTTCATTATCATAACACCCAAAGTCTACTGTCCCTTTAAAATTGTAACCGCAACATTTCCTTCCAGTAAGCCTTAACCCAATCGGTGAACAACATTTATTAAATTATTTATTTACAACAGTACTTTACTATATTCTGAGGCAATCTAGAAAAAAACATTCTATGATGATAAACACAAGGGTTCTCAAAATGATGATTATATGAACTACCTTTCGAGTCTTTTCCTCTTATTGCAAGAGTGTAGACCCATCTTCCCTTGAGAATTTAGACACAAAAAACACATGGAATACATCATGCGTCTTTTCCCCTTTCAGAAGAAGGGTAAGAAAGACCATCTACCTTGAGTAGTGGGGAGGAAAAATAGATAACCAATCAAAGAAACATCAAGCATCAAAAAATTCGCATCCAACCTGTTCCACCATCCATGGTGTCCTTTCCGACACCCATATTCCTATCCCGATGAAACTCGCCACTCTAGGAATCATCTGATCGCACAACTAATTGGCCTCCCTACCCCCACATATCACAATAGCCTTCCGGGCTCACATCACCACACAACCAGTTGGAAAACAACCATCATATCAATTGCACTCTTGGACCTTAAAAAAGCAAGAGGGTAACTCGGAACCCTACAAAGAATTATCATTTATCTAAAAACCAATTCTTAAATCCAACTTGGATTAACCAATCAATTTTTTATAGTTTCCAAATATGGAAAACCTAATCAGTAAGTTATCACAAATAATTAAACATTCTTACTGCACCAATTTGATTAACATCAAAATACAACAAGATGAACCAAATTTATTTACATGCATCTTTATCTTTATCAAAACCATTATCAATTAATTCCGGATTTATGTTCTTTACCAATTTCCATCGATAACAAAAAAACAAAGCAAGCAAGCATAGATATCACACTATCAAGAAAAACAAGAAGCAATAACATACGATCGATCTCAATTTGTTTATCCTATTCATATATTTATTATGGAAATTTGTTTATGATCCAGTGGGATAAAACATGCTAACTATACAGTTTCACGTAATAGGAAAGAGTTGTAATGAATCCCCTACCTCAAAGAGTTCATGACATTTTTATATGAGAATAAGCCACACAACGGGATATGGTCTCCTCCCCCAACCCGTGACAACTATATACACCCGAGGATACATAGACACCACCACACTGGTCAAAACCCAAGAAATGTCCATTAGGAACATGGATATAACATTCCATAAAAGGGAGATGGGAAATAGGAATAGATGAACCAAAAAGATTTACGATTGAATATACCTTATGTTAAAGACTGATCGATATTGCTTTGTTGCTTCAAAACAAAGTGGACCAAATCCTAGGAGGAATTTTTGATTACACAACTCTTATAGAAAAAAATTGGATGATCAAGCCTATCTGTAACGCCCCGACCCCAGCTACCCAGAGTCGGTGCATTATTACATAACATTGGCATGATCACAAGAAAGATCAAATCTCGAAAGACCGATTGGTTTAGTAGCCTTGGAAACACTAGATATATTCATAGGTTTTACATTACATCATAAAATGAAAAACTACTACAACAACATAAAGTCTCCATAATCCACACTCATATCCCCACATAATATCCCTGCAGGTCATTCATAATTTACTTCTTCACTTCCTGGGAAAAATAAAACATATAAAAGGGGTGAGCTCAAATGCCCAGTAAGGATAACAAAATAGCGGAAACTTTCATAAATAAGAATAAACTTTTAAGGCAATGTATAACTAAAACAAAAGCCTTTCAAACATGAACTTTCAACATGGTATGGCATAAATAAAATGAAATAATGCCATTTACTTATTCACATGGATATTCTACTAATCGAATAATCACATGAAAAAATCAATAACCACTTTCATAATGTTGGAATGCATAATGCCAGACTATCATAACCACATAGCCAAGGCCTCGTGCCAAGACTACAAATAAGATTTTGTCAAGGCCTTGTGCCAAGACACTAGTTTTTCTCATGAGACCTACCGATGCATCGAGGAGATATAGCGGGCTCCACCCGTCACTTATTAAGTCCAATGCATTCCCATATGAAAAGGTTTAAACATAACATAAACATTCGTATTAAAACTAGCATACGAAATGTCAATAATTTCACCATAAACTATGAATGGTATAAAAATAGCACATCCATAGTCAAACATATCACAAAACCTTCAATACAATATAGAAGTTTTGTATCATAATAAATCAACTTCAAATAATCTTAAAATCCATCAAAGGATGTTGACGTAGATGAAATCAAAATTCTTTTTAAAGAAATATCTACTTTTATTTTGAAATCATTTAAGATCCATATAAAATAAAACATTTTCTTTGAAAATATTCTTATAAGATTGTAAGGAAAGCTTTGAAGATTTTATAATGGCGTAAAATAACCGCACCCGCCGTATAAGTTAAAAAAAACATTCTTACCTCAATTCTGTCGAAAAGGTTAAAAAGGACCTTGTTTTGAAAACGACAGAAAGATTCCTTTATAAACCTCTTATAAAAAGTAAAACAAGGGTATAAATGAATTTAACCCATATTCTTGTAAATAGTAAAAATGTTTTGAAATAAATTTTTAAGAAACATGGATGTGGATGATAAAGATATCCCAGTAGATTATTACGTATAAACAACCTCGGATAATGAAGAGATTGTGAAATAACCCTTACCTTGTACTTTTCCTTTGTTGGGGTCGGTTAACCTCCTGTATAATGGTGAAATAATTGTTATTAAATTATACAAGAATCATATACATTAATATGATATCATATATGATCTTTTAACATTGCTTTATTAATAACATCTTAGTATTATCGTCGTTTCAGGTGATAATCGATTCGTTCTTCTTAAATGTTTGGTTACGTAAGACATGTTTGTAATGGATAGATTAAATCTTATTCATAATCATAGTGATATTAACATTATTTTTAACCCTAATATGAGTATAAGACTTGAATGGATACGATGGAGGATGGATCTCACCGCGTTCGTGGAGACGGTAGTCCGTACGTACGCACGAACGCTACTTCCATTTAATTTTTATTTTAAAAGAATTGAATCCAAATGATACATAGGTATATTACTATTCCAGTATAACATAATATTTTATATATGTTACTTAAGTTCATTAACACCTTCCTTTATACGTTCCATGTGTGGTATGAACGAGTCATATCATTTTAAGGGGGCGGTAGTCCGCACTTCCTCAAATGAAATTATCGTATGTATATACAACATGAAACAAATAATGGTATGAAATAAAATGGAATTACAGAAGCTTATATATAAAATATATATCATTAATATCATATTTAATTACAGTGCCATCATAATGTCCACCATGAGAGGCGGTAAGATGTATTTGAACAATCATCGTTTCGTGAGGCGTTAGTTTGCCATCCACAGAAACATTATGTTCATCATCCATTAGATGGAGTTGTGTGTATGTGTAGTATGAATCCTTCTTATAACAACATACTAGTATATTTAGGATACTGGTGTTGTTACAAAAGAAAGGAAATAAAAAGAGTTTGGGGGTTGGAGAAGCAAAATAAAGGAAAATAATTTAAGAGAAATCGTTACCTTTAATTTAGGTAACTCACTTTGGTTGGAACCAAAGGACTTCTTGAAATGATTTCTGCCTAAGGGGAAGCTTCAAGGAGGAGGAGAGGGATGTGGGGAGCTTAGTTGGGCAGAGTTTGGACGAGCCAAGTGGCTTGAGAGGTGTGAGGAATGAGTAGAAGTGGTCTCCTTTTATAAGGGAGAAGAGGGGCTCTTTAGGAAAGAGTGAAAGTATTACTTTATAATATAATTATATTCGGTTTATAATGGTCCAAAAATCATTGAGGTCGAAGATAAGATGACTAATATTCTAAATAACATCAACCAATAAGAATTGGACAGGTTTTAGATAATATTTTAATCATTATAATCTTATTTATTTAAATGATTTATTAATGAGGTAAACATTGCATCATTATTGTGTCATTAATAATTTAAATTATCTGATGTCTAAAAATTATAAATAAAATATCATTATGTAGGAAATCTTTTTATCTTTCTAATGAATATTTATAATCTAAAATCCAACATGTATAACCCTATGTAAAAATTGTTCTTCTAAACGATTTAAGCTTATGCCATTTTTATTTTTATTTTAACTTTATTAATATAAAGTGTCCCTACCACATACAAGTGGCTCCAAGGGGTCCCCAAATTGACCCAAGGATGCTCATGGTCGGGTATGTGTCCACCAATAAGGTTAGGACACGTTTTAGGTTAATTTTGTATTATTATAATATTATTTTTTAACCCTTATTTACCGAATTTACCCTTAACCATGGTAAATAAAATATTTACCACAGTAATTATTCAAAATGTCTAAAAATAAAAGTTACCTATTTACACAATTTGGACATCCTGATTCCAAATATGGAATCCATTTTTCTAAATTCAAAACACAGAAGTGGCAGAAATTAATTTAAAATTAATTCCCGTTGTTAAAATAAAAAGCGTGTTTTTAAGAGATAATAACTATCAAAAGATTGACACTTGTTTATGTCTGATTTAATTGTGAAATTATGTCCAATGACAAACATTAAATTAAATGGTAAAAATATATTCTAAATATACTTTAAAACCACTCAAATTCACAATTTATCACTATTAATTATTTTGATTAAAAAAGTAGTTTTTAATTAAAATTTAGTAATTTTCACTATTCATCAAAATATTAAAGTTATCTGAAAAGTACCAAAATTTCACCCTAGGCTAATTTCAATATTCCGAATCCAAAAATGAAGTCCATTTTGAAATATAAAATATATATGATTTCAAAATTTAGGTATTACTATCCATAACGGCTAGTTTGATCGGTTGTGGTGTGTGTTAAAACTCGAAGTTGCGTACAACACACGCTACTGTTTTATTCAAAGGAAAGCGTACCGTGTAAGCTTGTGATGTTTCATTTTAATTTTTTTGATGTCCCCATTTAGTCAAAAAGTTTAAAATATTGTATTTAAAAAGGTTTCACTATTAAAAGTTGATA
Organism: Viscum album; assembly: GCA_963277665.1. NCBI lineage: Eukaryota > Viridiplantae > Streptophyta > Magnoliopsida > Santalales > Viscaceae > Viscum > Viscum album. The sequence continues at coordinate 434,369,641 of OY728127.1, read as the reverse complement.
AAAGTGCAATACTGAAAATGAATCTGTTCTTGCATTATGACTAAGAAACTCATAATATGGATTCTAAAATTATAAGGATTATATAAAGTTTAAAATGTAGTTAATGCTATTCAGGACCTCTTTTAATGGCCATTTTTTTTGTAAGTCATGGTGTGATTGAACTCGGTGTTGCGTGTAGTGCAAGTTATTGAATTATTTTGAAGAAATAACACACTATGAAATCTTGGGGTGTTACATTCTCCCCTTCTTCAATAAATTGCGTCCTCGCAATTTGAAATTTTTCTTCGAAAATAAAAGGTTGAAAATAGAAAATATATTTGTGGGAAAACCCACATCAGAAATTGGGTTACTAAAATTTAGTCTTAATATGAGGAAAAGATAAATGAAAGGGTCACCACCAAATTATGATATCGATTAGGAGAACATTGGTGGAAATTAGAGACATATAATTGGAGGAAAAATGTAAATATTTATAGGTAGTGATTGAGGTCATCAATCACAAACAAGTATAAAATTGAGGTCCTTAAACTCATCAATCTATGATGATTTGAAATACCATCGATTCAACAAAACATAGGGTATTGGGATAACACATTTTTGACGTTTCAAAATATCTTAGTTGAAATCCCACATCGAAAAATGAATTAATGAGGCCTCTATTTAAAATAAAGAGTGGAAAGTATGAAGATTACCGAAAATAACGCATACTAGGGTTCCATGTAGGAAAATATGGATATGGAGGAGAAATCTAACCATCAATTATCTGATGGAGAGTGGTAGAGAACATGGCTATGAAAAGGACAACAATCCCAAAGCCATAAATTAGTGATGATTTAAGGTACCATCTAGGACAAAATTTTTGTTCTAAGTTCCTTTTATTAATGTTGAGGAATTTATTTATGAGATTGGCTAAGATTATAAGGAGATATACTTACATTATAATTAGAGTTTTATCCATTAATAAATTTCTACCACAAACTCATCTTTCACTCTAAAAGATAATAGAACGTAAAAAAAATTCTATTTATACTATTCGTACAGGGTTCCAAAATAAATGAATTTATAATTCATCTACCAAATCTTTTAAAAAAAACTACATTATTTAATCCAGGACATCTCATGGGCCAGTGGTAGGTGATACACCCTTTTCGCCCTTCGGTTGAGAGTTCAAGTCTCGTAGCCTTGCCGAACGCGACGGGTTGCCGCCCGACCTCCGGGTTGTCCTTTTATGCAATCCAAAATAATCCAAACTAGAACTATCCAAAATACTTCTGTCCAAACTCACAGTCCAACATTTATAATGAAGGTAAACATAATGTAGATCCTTTTTACCCCGTAATAGAAAATGAATACCTTCATCATGTATTCTTTTAATATACTGAAACATCCTGAATTACCATATTCCTTATTGATTACATTCATGCTCCCTTATTCCATATAGAATGCTGGATATTAATCCAAAAATGTTTTAAACCCCATCAATGATGGAATATACAAATCATTAATCAGTTCCAAGGTAGTCAAGAATATCCAATTTAATTTATCCAAAACAATCATGTATTATTCCAAAATCACTACCTCAGTATCAGAACTATATTATGATTTATCTTTCTCTCAACCATATATTTTCCAAAAATTTATCCTGCTATTGAGTCACTTTTCTTTGTTCCGCACAATCTAAAGTCCTTAATGAAATAGTACTCCAGTACAATCCTTATATACTCCATAATTATTATAACAAGTACATTGTTGATACAAAACTCAATTGACATAATCAACATAAGAACTCTAATCATTCCTCTTCATCTGTGGTAGTATCATAACTTGATTATTATCCAATAACATCATTTTCGGCATAGTCTGATGACTGGGACATAGGTTCGCGTAGTGTCCAAACTCCTTGCAAATGAAGCATTGTACATTTAAAACCATTTTCTTACCCTTGCAGTCACGTACTTTGTGCCCTTTTCCTCCACACTTATAACAAACTCCCATTCCTTTTAGGCAAGTTCCAGGGTGTTTCTTTCCACAGTTACCACTTATGGGAAAATTCTTCTTTTCCCTTTTCCCTTTATCCATCTTTCTCTCTTCCATCCTTTTCTTCTCTTGATTCCCTTCAAAGCCATAGGACTCAGTAAAATCTTTACTTATCTTATCAACACATGATATTATTTCTTCATATGATGATAATACATGGGAGACTATTTCTCTTATAAATTCTAGCTTAAGACCATGAAAGATATGATCCTTCCTTCTCTTTGAATCATGTGTATTTCTGGAGTTCTCATTCCTTCTACTGGGCGCCATTTCTATACAATGGCATAAACTAGATCAGTTTATGAATCAAAATACATAATCCCATACTTATAAAACACTTAACATAAATTGAACTATTTATGGATATAATCCATAATCATAAAAATGTTTTCTTTGAGGAAGTATATACTCATAAACCATTCATAATGATTTGTAAAGAAAATGAGAGTTATCCTAAGCATATCCCCCGGGAGTGTCGTAACCAAGAGTGCAGCAAGGCCCGTTGTCGTGCACCAGTTCCCGTTCAAGTCTAGCTCAAAGCGGTGTTTTCGGGTTTTACCCCTAGGTACATCTGTACCAGAGCCGCCTCTACCTGTTCGTATCCAGACAGGGATGTATTTCTCAGAAAACTCACAAAATCTCTACAATACCAAAATTCTAGGAAGTTCTTCTATACTAATCCTCAAAGTTCTTCTTAGGTCTACGTGCTCTAATCAGAGTTTATCTAAATCTAGCTTCCAAGGTTTGTACTAAACTTCCTCTGATACCAACTGTAACGCCCCGACCCCAGCTACCCAGAGTCGGTGCATTATTACATAACATTGGCATGATCACAAGAAAGATCAAATCTCTAAAGACCGATTGGTTTAGTAGCCTTGGAAACACTAGATATATTCATAGGTTTTACATTACATCATAAAATGAAAAACTACTACAACAACATAAAGTCTCCATAATCCACACTCATATCCCCACATAATATCCCTGCAGGTCATTCATAATTTACTTCTTCACTTCCTGGGAAAAATAAAACATATAAAAGGGGTGAGCTCAAATGCCCAGTAAGGATAACAAAATAGCGGAAACTTTCATAAATAAGAATAAACTTTTAAGGCAATGTATAACTAAAACAAAAGCCTTTCAAACATGAACTTTCAACATGGTATGGCATAAATAAAATGAAATAATTCCATTTACTTATTCACATGGATATTCTACTAATCGAATAATCACATGCAAAAATCAATAACCACTTTCATAATGTTGGAATGCATAATGCCAGACTATCATAACCACATAGCCAAGGCCTCGTGCCAAGACTACAAATAAGATTTTGTCAAGGCCTTGTGCCAAGACACTAGTTTGTCTCATGAGACCTACCGATGCATCGAGGAGCTATAGCGGGCTCCACCCGTCACTTATTAAGTCCAATGCATTCCCATATGAAAAGGTTTAAACATAACATAAACATTCGTATTAAAACTAGCATACGAAATGTCAATAATTTCACCATAAACTATGAATGGTATAAAAATAGCACATCCATAGTCAAACATATCACAAAACCTTCAATACAATATAGAAGTTTTGTATCATAATAAATCAACTTCAAATAATCTTAAAATCCATCAAAGGATGTTGACGTAGATGAAATCAAAATTCTTTTTAAAGAAATATCTCCTTTTATTTTGAAATCATTTAAGATCCATATAAAATAAAACATTTTCTTTGAAAATATTCTTATAAGCTTGTAAGGAAAGCTTTTAAGATTTTATAACGGCGTAAAATAACCGCACCCGCCGTATAAGTTAAAAAAACATTCTTACCTCAATTCTGTCGAAAAGGTTAAAAAGGACCTTGTTTTGAAAACGACAGAAAGATTCCTTTATAAACCTCTTATAAAAAGTAAAACAAGGGTATAAATGAATTTAACCCATATTCTTGTAAATAGTAAAAATGTTTTGAAATACATTTTTAAGAAACATGGATGTGGATGATAAAGATATCCCAATAGATTATTACGTATAAACAACCTCGGATAATGAAGAGATTGTGAAATAACCCTTACCTTGTACTTTTCCTTTGTTGGGGTCGGTTAACCTCCTGTATAATGGTGAAATAATTGTTATTAAATTATAAAAGAATCATATACATTAATATGATATCATATATGATCTTTTAACATTGCTTTATTAATAACATCTTAGTATTATCGTCGTTTCAGGTGATAATCGATTCGTTCTTCTTAAATGTTTGGTTACGTAAGACATGTTTGTAATGGATAGATTAAATCTTATTCATAATCATAATGATATTAACATTATTTTTAACCCTAATATGAGAATAAGACTTGAATGGATACGATGGAGGATGGATCTCACCGCGTTCGTGGAGACGGTAGTCCATACGTACGCACGAACGCTACTTCCATTTAATTTTTATTTTAAAAGAATTGAATCCAAATGATACATAGGTATATTACTATTCCAGTATAACATAATATTTTATATATTTTACTTAAGTTCATTAACACCATCCTTTATATGTTCCATGTGTGGTATGAACGAGTCATATCATTTTAAGGGGGCGGTAGTCCGCACTTCCTCAAATGAAATTATCGTATGTATATACAACATGAAACGAATAATGGTATGAAATAAAATGGAATTACAGAAGCTTATATATAAAATATATATCATTAATATCATATTTAATTACAGTTCCATCATAATGGCCACCATGAGAGGCGGTAAGATGTATTTGAACAATCATCGTTTCGTGAGGCGTTAGTTTGCCATCCATAGAAACATTATGTTCATCATCCATTAGATGGAGTTGTGTGTATGTGTAGTTTTAATCCTTCTTATAACAACATACTAGTATATTTAGGATACTGGTGTTGTTACAAAAGAAAGGAAATAAAAAGAGTTTGGGGGTTGGAGAAGCAAAATAAAGGAAAATAATTTAAGAGAAATCGTTACCTTTAATTTAGGTTACTCACTTTGGTTGGAACCAAAGGACTTCTTGAAATGATTTCTGCCTAAGGGGAAGCTTCAAGGAGGGGGAGAGGGATGTGGGGAGCTTAGTTGGGCAGAGTTTGGACGAGCCAAGTGGCTTGAGAGGTGTGAGGAATGAGTAGAAGTGGTCTCCTTTTATAAGGGAGAAGAGGGGCTCTTTAGGAAAGAGTGAACGTATTACGTTATAATATAATTATATTCGGTTTATAATGGTCCAAAAATCATTGAGGTTGAAGATAAGATGACTAATATTCTAAATAACATCAACCAATAAGAATTGGACAGGTTTTAGATAATATTTTAATCATTATAATCTTATTTATTTAAATGATTTATTAATGAGGTAAACATTTCATCATTACTGTGTCATTAATAATTTAAATTATTTGATGTCTAAAAATTATAAATAAAATATCATTATGTAGGAAATCTTTTTATCTTTCTAATGAATATTTATAATCGAAAATCCAACATGTATAACCCTATGTAAAAATTGTTCTTCTAAAAGATGTAAGCTTATGCCATTTTTATTTTTATTTTAACTTTATTAATATAAAGTGTCCCTACCACATACAAGTGGCTCCAAGGGGTCCCCAAATTGACCCAAGGATGCTCATGGTCGGGTATGTGTCCACCAATAAGGTTAGGACACGTTTTAGGTTAATTTTGTACTATTATAATATTATTTTTTAACCCTTATTTACCGGATTTACCCTTAACCATGGTAAATAAAATATTTACCACAGTAATTATTCAAAATGTCTAAAAATAAAAGTTACCTATTTACACAATTTGGACATCCTGATTCCAAATATGGAATCCATTTTTCTAAATTCAAAACACAGAAGTGGCAGAAATTAATTTAAAATTAATTCCCGTTGTTAAAATAAAAAGCGTGTTTTTAAGAGATAATAACTATCAAAAGATTGACACTTGTTTATGTCTGATTTAATTGTGAAATTATGTCCAATGACAAACATTAAATTAAATGGTAAAAATATATTCTAAATATACTTTAAAACCACTCAAATTCACAATTTATCACTATTAATTATTTTGATTAAAAAAGTTGTTTTTAATTAAAATTTAGTAATTTTCACTATTCATCAAAATATTAAAGTTATCTGAAAAGTACCAAAATTTCACCCTATGATAATTTCAATATTCCGAATCCAAAAATGAAGTCCATTTTGAAATATAAAATATATATGATTTCAAAATTTAGGTATTACTATCCATAACGGCTAGTTTGATCGGTTGTGGTGTGTGTTAAAACTCGAAGTTGCGTACAACACACGCTACTGTTTTATTCAAAGGAAAGCGTACCGTGTAAGCTTGTGATGTTTCATTTTAATTTTTTTGATGTCCCCATTTAGTCAAAAAGTTTAAAATATTGTATTTAAAAAGGTTTCAATATTAAAAGTTGATAAAAGTGCAATACTGAAAATGAATCTGTTCTTGCATTATGACTAAGAAACTCATAATATGGATTCTAAAATTATAAGGATTATATAAAGTTTAAAATGTAGTTAATGCTATTCATGACCTCTTTTAATGGCCATTTTTTTTGTAAGTCATGGTGTGATTGAACTCGGTGTTGCGTGTAGTGCAAGTTATTGAATTATTTTGAAGAAATAACACACTATGAAATCTTGGGGTGTTACACTATCACACCCAATAAGATTGCGGAAGAACTATAAAGGAAGTTATATCATCCCTTTAGAAGATTTAACATAGTAGTGGTTTAAGATACCCTGGATTTTATATTCTAAGCATATTGCATTAAACCACGCGGTTTGACCATGTAGAATAAAACATCCCAAGCCTTAGGAGAAATTAATATAGGAGTTATGACCTTTGAATCAACCTTAGAGTACTTAAAATGAGGCTTGAATGCATTTTACATCAATGGGGAGAAACTACAAGAAGCTGGAAACACTGTTCCTGAACTCGAAATTTGGAAAAGGTAATAGAGGTTAGCGATGGATACTCACCATTATGGTAACACTATTCATGAACTCCAAATTTGGAAAAGGAAATAGTGGTTACCGATGGAACCTCACCGTTCTAGAAACACAGTTCATTGAATCAAAATTTGGTAACGAAAATAGAGGTTACCGATGGAACCTCACCATTCTGGAAACACTGTTCATGAACTCCAAATTTGGAAAAGGAAATAGAGGTTTCCGACAGAACCTCACTGTTTTGGCAACACTGGTCATGAACTCAACATTTGGAAAAGGAAATAGAGGTCATTGAAGGAACCTCACCGTTGTACTATTCACATAAAGTTACCGATGACTCTATTTATAGAAGGTCACTGATGACGCTGTTTACATAAGGTCATAATTGCACTGTTGACATAAGCTTACCGATGACACTATTCACAAAAGGTCACCGATTACACTGTTCACATAAGGTCACTGATGTCACTGTTCACAAAAGGTCACAGTTACACTGCTCACATAAGGTTACTGATGACACTATTCATAGAAGGTCACCAAAGACACTGTTCACATAAGGTCACCGATTTCACTATTCACATAAGGTCACCGTTGCACAGTTCAAATAAGGTTACCAATGACACTGTTCACAGAAGGGCACTGATGACACTGTTCACATACGGTCCCTGATGTCACTGTTCACAAAAGGTCGCCATTTCACTGTTCACATAAGGTTACCTATGACTCTATTCACAAAAGGTCACCGATGAAATTGTTCAGAGAAGGTTACCGATGCATTGTTCACAATGATCTACCATTGGAACTCTTCACCAATGGAACTATTCACAGAAGTGGAAATTTGGAAAATTGTTGGGGATATGTCACCTTGACCTCCCAAAACACCTCATGCACCCGAATTTCACAAAGGAAAGGATTAGAGAGGTTTGATCCATTACATTAGATACCTCTCAAAACATTTACATCCACGAGAATTCAAAACCCACTTAATGGGAAAAAATAAACTGGGTCTGAACAACCACCCATCGAGATACCTCTCAAAAGAGAGAAAACCACAAGAAGAAACAAAATAAATACATATTATAAACATGAAAGGTCTAAAACCACAAATACTACATCGATACATGAAATGAGTTAAACAACAAACAACTCTAGGTACTGAGCACATATCTGTGACCCACGTTCCAAGGTACTCTACTCCATGTCTCCATGTTTCCACAAGACACGAATCAGGGGGATAGAATTCATGCCCAACACCTTCTCTTTGGAGTCATGTATCTCCATAGGTCTCTCCTCAAAGGTCTCATCATCAACAACATCGATCTCTCACAAATCAATGATGTGAGAGTTATCATGATGATAACGATGGATATATGGTACATGGAAAACATCATTTATCCGACTCATCTGCGGTGGATGTGCTACTCGATACGCCACAACACCAACATGACCTAACACCTAGAAAGGCCCAACAAACTAGGGAGAAATATTACTCGCACGACCAAACCTTCGCTGCCCACGATGGGGAGTCACCTTTAGAAACACGTGATACCCAACATCACACTATAAGTGTCTCTTCCTTTGATCATAATATGATTTATGAGGATCGTGTTCTGTCTTCATCCTCTCAAAAATCACGTGGACCATCTCTATTGTATTCTGCACTAGTTCTGGTCTGATAATTTCTACCTCTCCAACCCCAGTCCAGCATAATGGAAAATGGCAAGGTCGACCATAAAGGGAATTAAATGGCCCCATACCAATGGTGGAGTGAAAACTATTGTTTTAAGTAAACATCGCCAAGGGTAAGTGCCTCATCCACGAACCTCCAAAATCCAAAAAACAAGAGCATTACATGTCTTCAAGAGTCTTTATGGTTCACTCTGTCAGACCGTCCGTTTGAGGATGAAAAGAAGTGATAAGGAATAGTTGAGAACAAAATGCATGCTAGATAAATCTCCACACCCTAGATGTTAAAATAGGATCAAGATCATAAAATATCGTCCATGGTACTCCAAGAAGTCTCACCACCTCGTCCAGATTCTGCCTCGACAAAAATTTTACTGATCTTGACTACTTGATTACATTGAAGTGGGCTAATTTTGTTAAATGTTCCACTACCACCCAAATAGCATCATGTCCTCCCTATGCACAAGGTAAACTAGTGACAAAGTCCATTGGGATGTCCTCCCACTTTCACTGAGGAACATCTAACGTATGGAGCAGACCACCAGGAAGATGGTGTTCAACCTTCACCTTCAGATAAACCAAACATCGAGTCACAAACTCTACAACTACACGATTCATCCCCGGACACCAAAAATGGCTCCTCAAGGATATATAAATTTTTTTCATGCCAGGATGCACTGCTAAAAGAGAACTATGGAACTATCTGATAACCATCTCACATATCATCAAAGGTAGAAATATCCATCAATAACACAACACTCATTGTTGTTCATCCTCAGACCAACAATCAGGGTCCTCACCACAAACAACTCGGTCTCCCCAGACCTCCACCTATAGATTCCCCAACTGAGACTCTTCCTCCTTCTGAAACAGATACAACTGCACCATCATCTAGAAAAGACAACCTCTACCCCCACATTCTCCCACATCAAGATGTAATTCTGAATGTTCTTCCATAACTATACAAGAGTCACCAGATTCACGCACTGCATCACTACGTGACTTCCGATTCAGCGAATCTACTACATCATTCCACTTTATTGGTGTATATCATATTTTGAAATCGTATTCCTGTAAGAACTCCATCCAACGATGCTGTCATAAATTCAAGTCATGCTGGGAGAAAACATACCTTAGGCTATTATGATCGGTGAAAACCACAAAGAACTCAACAATGAGGTAATGTCTCTACAACATCATAGAAAACACTACAGATTCCAACTCAAGATTATGGGTGGAATAGTTACATTCCTAGGGATGTAACTTCTGATACACATATGAAACAACTAATCTCTGATGCATCGTCAACCAACCTAACCTCAGATGTGAAGCATCACAAAAAACATCAAACTGAACACCATCAGCTGGAAGAAAATGAAATAGAGTACATAATAACTTCTCCTTTAGATAATCGAAAGCTTCCTGACACCGATTAGTCCATATGAATGCTGGATGCTTCCTTTTCAAATTTGTTAGGGAGTCCCAACTCAAGGGAAATTGGCTACGAACCTCCTTTAGTAGCCTGCAAGACCTAGGAAACTTCACACCTCTGACATAGTCTTGGGGGAATCCCAAGACACAACTGCTTCTATCATCGATTGATCCACATGTACTCCCCATTGGGAGACAAAATACCCCAAGAAACGAACTTCTTGAGCCAAAAAATCACACTTTGACAGCTTCCCAAACAACTGATGTTGACGAAGAAATCCCCAAATAGTATGTAGATTCCCTTCATGATCTTCTTCAGACATGGAGTAAACATGGATGTCGTCGATGAAAACCACAAATAACTTGTCCAGGAACTCATGGAACACAACGTTCATCAATCCCATGAACACAGTTGGAGCATTTTTCACGCTGAACTCCATTACAATGAACTCATAGTGCCCAAGACGAAAATGGAAACAATCTTTGGGATATCCTCATCCTTCACACACATATGATGATATCCTGACCACAAGTCAATCTTTGATAACCAACTTGAACCCTTCAGTGGATCGAATAAATCATCAATCCATGGAATAGGATAGTGATTCTTTATGGTCACATTGTTCATGTGACGATAATCGACACACAACTGAAAACTATCGTCAGCCTTCTTCACGAAAAAAATAGGTGCAACCCTCGGTGACACAATCAGCCGAACAAAAACACACTGTAAAAGACCATCAAGCTATATACGTAGCTATTGTAACTCAGAAGGGGCCATCCTATATGAAGACATAGAGATAAAATATTCTATTGGTTGTAGCTCGATCCCAAACTCAATCTCTTGTCGTGGGGGTAATGCTACAACCTCTTCGGGAAAGACATCAAGGTATTATTCTACGACCCTAAGAAATTTTCAGCTGATGAACCCCTTAAGAACTCAAAATTATATCAACCATCAAGGATGATAATGACAGATCATGCCTATGACCAATCTGAGGATCTCGCTCTCCAACAAACACCACTGTCTCTCCATCCACATCGAAGAAAATGACTTTCTTCCTAAAGCAATCCACGATAGCCTGTACTGAATACAACCAATCCATGCGTAAGACGACATCATATGGTATTATTCATAAACATAGGAAATCAACCCCAAGAGTGGTGCTTCCCCAGCAGTAGATCATAGTCTCTACATACTTCAAACAAGTCTGCTCGACCACCAACTAGCATAGTCAACACCAAGGGCACTGGAATCCCCTCTACCTCAAGTCTAAAAGCATGGAAAAGGGTAGAAGATATAAAGGTGTGTGTCTCTCTTGAATCAAAAAATGCATACACCAAGGTAAAAAACAAGCAAAGGGTACCTCAAAAGACGTCTGGATCGCGAGGTGTTGGAAACACTAAAGCATGAAGCTGACCACAACCTCCTCCATGACCTCTCTAACCCTGATGACGACCATCACCATGACTAGAATCTGCTCTTTAAGGATAGGGAGCATCACAGGGCAGTCCTCTGCCTTCCCTATCTACCATCTATTGATCATATATTGGTGCAACCTGCTACTGATGCCTCTGCTGGAGTTGCCTCAACGGAGGAAGTTGGAGCAGAACACCTGGTGCATGATGACTTATCTAAAAGGTCGGGCACTCTCATTGCTGATGTCCTCAACCAAAATAAGAAAAAAAGCACCCGATCACTTGGAATATGCTTGAGATCCACTCCAAATAAATGAAATGTGGAGGTCTGGGACCTACCGCCGACTGAACAGAAACTCTTCTGTCCTGAAAACCAGGATCCATAGACCATAGCTCTGCTTCATATGGAATAATGGAGACTCCCCTCTCATGATGATATGGTTCTGGAAAATTTCATATCGATGACCTATGTCTCTTCCAACACCTCACGAAATTTCTTTATCATAAATGGGGTGACCTGGTGCTGTATCTATGGATACAAAGCCTCCTCGAAATTCCTCATGCTGGCCTCCTCATCTGGGAAAACGTCCAAAGAATATCGTAAAAGGTTCCTAAAATGGATTCCAAACTCTCGTGCACTGGAGCTCTCTTATCGAAGTGAAAGATTCCCCTGGAGACTGGATGCCTTCCCGGTCGAAGAAAGAAACTTGAATCTAAGCTTATCTCGATACTCCTTCCATGAGATCTCTAAATCCTCATGATAGCATAGGAAAAAGAATCACCACTGCATCACTGCTCCACATATCATCATCACAACAAAAAACACCTAGTACTCTTTACAAGATTGGATCAAACTGAATTATATCTCAACCTCCCCCAAAAAGTTTTCCGTGACTGCATCTGAAATGTATCCCTCATACATCTGCAAACTTTGGCGCTGAAACTCTTGGAGTGTCATCCTCCAAGTGTCATCGTCAACAACCTCTACCTGGACGCAATCTGCTGGCACAACCTATTGGACGTCTTCTATGCGATCCTGACGTGGACGTCGACCTGGAGCCATACCTTCAAAATATCAAATAGTTAGATCTCTTAAACCTGGAATATGGAAGACCCGTCATTATTTAATTAATTGTTTTCTTTCATTAATTTTTGGTTAACCTATCCCATGGTATACCCCTTCAAACATAGGAACAATTAATAATGATGCATGATCCTTTCCTATGTCTCTACATGTCAACTAGTATCACCTCGTTTAGTAGCCATTGTAAACATACAGGTTCGTACATCAGATCATAGGGGTCCCTAAACACCTATGTCTCAGCTGGTCTCTAGTGTTTACATCACATGATAAACTTGACTGACATTGTAGCCCTACCATCCCATGCAACCTCACCTGTGCCTAACTCCAAACTCCATCCTATCCCTCAACCATCCTCTAATACCACTCTTTCATGACCCCATCCCCACAACGTGTACCCTTCCTGGGCCAGAAATGTTAGAAGGGTGATAATGACCCCTGAGTCCCGCCTCCAGGTGGCCCCGGGTTGGCCACTAGCACCAAGGGTATAGTAAACACACAGATTAGTGGAATTACCCTCTAAGAGAACACATGCGGATGAGAGAGATAAGATAGAAACCAACCAACTCTAACTCATTCTGAAATATAAAATAAAACCAAAGTTCACATAAGTATTATCATGAAAAACAACTACAACTAGAAGGGGAAAACTACAAGTACCCAAAAAAGTAAAAAAGCAGCAACCACAAGCCCAAACAGCTCTTGCTACCCCAAGCTAGTAGAAACCAACTTGATCTCCAACCTACTCCAAGGGACCTGAAAAACAGTTTATATATAAATAGGGTGAGTATAACAGTATACAATGTAAGATCCTCCTTGAAGCCTATCGCGCAAAAGTAAAGAATTAATGCTAATGCACAGTGGACAACAAGTGAAACTAACTCATCACCTAAACATGCATACTAATATCACAACCTCACCATGGCTACTATCAACAAGTAACATATACAAGAGTATATAATATAATAATGAATATCAAGGGTACCCCGATACTAATTCCCCAATGGTTTTCCACTTTTCCCCAACATCATACATCCTAAGCATCTCTCTCCAAAAAGGCTTTCCTGCAGACCCCTGGGTGTAGCACCATAACATGCACCTCGTGCAACCATACTACCTCATCCACACAAGAATGTAACCGGGTAGTTTTTGGGATCCACCATATCTCACATAATGTGCATCATACATCGGGTATTATACCTCAATACCTTATATCCCATACACCGAGTAAGGATCCTCTAGACATCACTGCCTATACACGTTACATTTATATTAGTCCATAAGATACTATATCCAGAATATATATGTGTGTGAATAACCACAAGCCGTTACATCCCTCTATACACATATATGGGGAAAACTAACCAATGTTCCTACCAGCACATGTAACTACCAAAAGAATCGAGCGGGGCCAAAGGCGGTAGTCATCTATCCATCATCTCACTAGAATGTTGGAGAAAACAACCCCACATGGCTCAGAATCTCCAAGGTGTAAATTTCCCTAACTGAAGGGGTGGAGTAGCATATAGAAACACAAAAGTACAAAATATACTATATCTCACAACCACAATATGGGAATAAACTTGTCTTATAATCAACTGCTGCTAACATCTCTCGAAGTCCTGGATACCACTTCTAAGACTAGGTATCCTATAAGAACACAACCATTTATAGAGATTAATTGATTAAATATTTCCCTTTTTGTCAGCTACACATTATGTGAATTAATTCTTTAAACATTAATTAACCATTAACAATTTCACATTATATTTCATTATCATAACACCCAAAGTCCATTATCCCTTTAAAATTGTAACCTCAACATTTTATTCTACAAATCTCCAACCCCATTGGTTAATATCTTAATTCAATTATTCATTTATATCATTACATTCCCATATTTCTAGACATTCTAGAAAAAAACCTTCTATGATGATAAACATAATGGGGCTCGACATGGTGAGTAGATGAACTACCTATCGATTCTTTTCCACCGATAACAAGAGTTTAGACTCATCCTCCTATGAGAAACTAGACACGGAAAGCATGTGGCATACCCCACACGTCTTCCCCATTTTTAGAAGAAGGGTAAGAAATACCATCTTCCTTGAGCAGTGGGGAAAGTAAAGCAGATAACCAATAAAAGAAAAATCAAGCATCCAAACATTCACATCCAACCCATTCTACCATCCCTGGTGGCCTCTTCATCACCCACATGCATAAACTGATGCATCTCACCACTATAGGTGTCATCTGCTCCCACAAACAATCGGCCTCCCTACCCCCACATATCATAACAGCCTTCCAAGCTTGCATCACAACACAAGCTGCAGGAAAAAAACCATAATATCAGTTGGGATCTTGGCCCCTAAAAAAGCAAGATGGTAACTCATAAGCCTACAACGAATTATATTTTATCAAACAACCAATTCTTTAATCCATCTTGGATTAACCGATCTGTTTTTCATAGGTTCCAAATTCGGGAAACGTAATCAGTAAGCTATCACAAAAAATTAAACATTCTTACAACACCAATTTAATTAACATCATATTACAACAATAGGAACCAAATTCATTTACATTCCTCTTTATCATTATCCAAACAATTATCAATTAATTCCATCTTTGTGTTCATTACCAATTTCCATCAAGAACAAAAAAAAACTAAGCAACCAAGCCTAGATATCACACTATCATTAAAAAAAGAGGCAATAACATACAATCGATCTCAATTTATTTATCCAGTTCAAATATTAATTATGCCAATTTCATTGTGATCTAGTGGGGAAAACATGCTAACTCAATATTTGCTTGTAATAGAAAAGAGATGAAATAAATCCCCTGACTCAAACTGTTCATGAAATTCTTTATACGAGAATGATTCACACAACGGGTTACGATATCCTCCCCCTGTGACAACTATATCCACCCGAGGATGCATAGACACCACCACACCGGTCAAAACCCTAGAAATGTTCATTAGGAATAATGAGATAACATTCTATAAATGGTTGAGGGGAAATAGGAAGAGATGAACCCAAAAAATGATGATTGAACTTACTTTATTTCGAAGACTGATCGATATTTCTTGGTTGCATCAAAATAGAGCTGAACAAATCCTAGGGGGAATGTTTGATTGCACAACTCCTACAGAAAGGAATGGTATGTTCGAGCCTCTCACACAAATGAATAAAGAGGAAGAACTAGGGAGAAAGATATATCATCCCTTTATAAGGTTTACTAGAGTAGTGGTTTAAGATATGATTGATTTCCATTAAAAGCGGAACACATTAAACCATGCGATTTAACTGTGTTGAAAAAAACATCCCGAGTATTAGGAGAAATTAATATATGAGTTATGAACTTTGAATTAGCATTAGAGTCCTTAAAATGAGTCTTAAATGCATTTTATGTCAAAGGAAACATGAAAGGGTTGATACTGTAGGAAGCTAGAAACACTGTTCCGTAACTCAAAATTTGTAAAAGGAAATAAAGGTTATCGATGGACCTCACTATTCTGGAAACAATGTTCATGAACTCAATATTTGGAAAGGGAAATAGAGGTTACCAATAGAACCTCACCATTTTGGAAACACTGTTCATGAAATCAGAATTTGGCAAAAGAAAATAGTGGTTACTGATGGAACCTCACCATTCTGGAAAAACTATTCATGAACTCAAAATTTGGAAAACTAAATAGAGGTTACCAATGGAACCTCACCATTCTGGAAACAATGTTCATGAACTCAAAATTTGCCAAAGGAAATAGAGGTTACAAATGGAACCTCACTATTCTGGAAAAACTATTCATGAACTGAATATTTGGTAAAGGAAATAGAGGTCACCGATGGAACCTCACCGTTGGAACCTCACCGTTGCACTGTTCACATAAGGTTACCGATGACACTGTTCACAGAAGGTCACTGATGACACTATTCACATAAGGTTACCGATGTCATTGTTCACATAAGGTCACCATTACACTTTTCAAATAAGGTTATCAATGAAACAATTCGCAGAAGGTCAATGATGACACTCTTCACATAAGGTCACTTATGTCACTGTTCAAATTCGGTCACCATTTCACAGTTCACATAAGGTTACCAATGACACTTTTCCCAGAAGGCCACTGATGACACTATATAGATAAGGTCACCGATGTCACTATTCAAATAACGTTACTGTTGCACTATTCAAATAAGGTTACCAATGATGCCATTCATAGAAGGTCACTGATGACCCTGTTCATAGAAGGATACCAAATGAACTGTTGACAACGGTCTACCATTGGAACTGTTCACCGATGGAATTGTTCACAGAAATGGAAATTTTGAAAAGTGTTGGGGATATGTCACCTTGACCTCCCAAAAAACCTCATACACCTGATTTTCACAATGTAATGGACGAAACACGTCTGGGCCATTACAAAAAACATCAAATAATGAAGATGTGGAAGAAGAAAAGAACTTGAATATGGTAATTAAATATTTACCTCTTATTCGGGTTCTTCCTTTTTATTTGATCAAAAGGGATCCTTAGGTTGGATTTTGGACCAATTAATGGCCTCTAGGATGAATGGAGGAAAGTTGGGAGGATATTTGGGTAGGTTTTGGACGAACCTAAAGGATTTGGTGATGTTAAATTAAGAGAAAGGGATGTACCCTTTAATATGAGTGGTGAGGGTAACTTTAGGAAAAGCATGAAATATTCTTTTATAATAAAATAAATTGCGGTTTATAATGGAAACAAAATGATTTTTTAGAGGATAAGTTATGAATGGGTCGAGAAAATTTCAACCAATAGGTTTTATACTAGTTTAGTTCACCATATTAACCTTATCATTTAGATTTAACTCTTAGATAAATAGTTTAACATTTACCATGTCTCTTTGTATTTTTATATTATATTGTCAATAACCTTTATATTTCAAGACAAGAGAACCCCATGTGGTTCATTATTAATATACCTATCATTATATAAGTTCTTTTTTATAAACATAGATTTTTAAGACTATTATATAATTTAATAATATAATATTTCTTTTAAAAACTCCATTATGTCAATTTTGAAACTATTTAGTATTTTGTTTTTTTGAAAGGCATCACAACTTGTTTAAATAAAAAAAATACATTGAATCAATAATAACATGTCATATTCACCATGAAAATTTCTGGATGAAATCAAAACTTACAAATTAAATTTATATTAATATTTACAATACCATTTATATGATTCATTGATTAATAGAGTAATTAATATATCATCATTGTGTCATAAATAAACTTAATTATTTAATGTATAAAATTTATAAACAAAATATCATTACGTAGGAAAAAAATTTATATTTCTAATGATTAATTATAGTCAAAATGATAACTTATATTACCCCATGTAAAAATTGTTTTACTAAATGATATATGTTTATGTAATTTTTTTCTATACTTTAAATTAATTAATATAAAGTGTCATTATCACTCTCAAATGGCTCAATGGGGTCCCAAAATCGACCCATAGATCCCAATGTTCAGAAAAGAATCAACCAATTGGAATATGACACATTTTTGTTCATTTAATATTATTATAAGATAATTTTATACGCTAATTTACTAGATTTAACCTTTAACTATGGTAAATAAAATATTTACTGATATAAATATTCATAATGTCTAAAAATAAAATTTACCTATTTACACAATTTGTAACTCCTAATTCAAAATATTGAATCCATTTTTCCAAATTCAAAACACAGAAGTGGTAGAAATTAATTTAAAATTAATTCCTGTTGTTAAAACCAAAAGCGTGTTTTTAAGAAAAAATAACTATCAAAAGATTGGCACTTGTTCATGTCCAGTTTAAATGTTAAATTACATCCAATGAACTAAATTATATTAAATTATAAATACAATGTATATTGATACTTTAAAACAACTCAAATGTATAATTTAACACTATTAATTATTTCAATTAATTTTTTTAATTAAAATTTAGTATCTCTTCACTATTCATCAAAATATCAAAGTTATCAGAAAAGTACCAAAAATTTATCCAAACTAAATTTTAATTTCCCTATTCTAAAGAAGAATTTAATTTCTCTAAATGGAATATTTAAAAGTGTCAAATATTGGATTTAAAAAGGATTTTCCCTTAAAAGGCGGAAAAACTGATTTTTTTTTAAAAATACCTCTTTTATCTTAAAAATTGTAATTTTCTTATATTATGTATAAGAAAAAAAATGTGAATGTTAAACTTATATAGGATATATATAATTTAAATTGTGGTTAATACTATTCATAACCTCTTTTTTGAACGGCTTGTTTGCTATGTTGTGGTGCGCTTGAACTAGGTGTTGAGTGTAGAACATGTTATTAAAATACTTTGAAGAGATAACATACTATAAAATCATGGTGTGTTACACCTACATGGATTGAGTATATTTCAATAACTAGGGGTGGTGCTCTGAGTTTTCAAATATCCTCGATCTATTATCATTCATCACCATTCGTCAATGGAATTCTTTTTCATTCACCGATGGCATTCGTCATTATTCGTTGGAGAGGAAACCCACTGGTGGTTCATTTGAAAATTACTAAGGTTTAATTCTAGTTCCCCTAACATTCCAAACATATAAAAAGAAAACGTGTCACAATAATTTAGTTATGCTGTGATGCCACATCGTTACACAGTTTCATTTATCAAAAAAATTAGTTGGTATCTGTTATTTAATGTTTCATTACGGTGAGGGTTTATGAGCCATTAATGAGTTCCATTAATGCACCTCGTCATCTTCGCATCCCCGCATCAAGTGTCACCTTCTGGCCTCTCAATGGTAGATGAAAATAAATTAAATATCTTTTTAATGTCATTTTATTTTAATCCCAAAGGTCTAAAAATCATCTTTTCCTTCTGAACCTTTTTAGTCAATGATAAGTCCTTTCTTGGAGAATCCCAACATTCCGAGTTCAACAGTGCCCTCATATTTTCGATCCGAGCACTAGTTAAAATGTCTTAAAATATAGTCAAAATTTTATTTATGTGAACCAAAGTTCAAAATACTAATCTAGGATCACTAGGCCTCAGAATCACGTCCCGTCAGACTATTTAGTCTCGAAATAATTCCATACAATATTTAAAACAATTACACGGAAAATTAAGAGACATTAAATTCTCCCCACCATAGAGATTTATGTCCATGAAATCTAAAACAAAATATAATCAATAAAATGGGGGTACTGAGTACAAATATGAGCCTCATGCTCCCATGTACTCTCCTAGAGATTCATGTGCCGCCACCGAACAGAAACTATAAGAATCTACCACCCATACAGGACCCGTTCTTGTCGATCCTTTTTCTCTACTAGGTACTCCACCAACGTCTCCCCATCATCAATGTCCAACTCTTCCCAATTAATGACATATGATGGATCATGCTAATATCGCCTCAGGTGCGACACATGGAAAACATCATGCACCCAGTGCATCTATGGGGGAAGAGATAAGAATTACGCCCCTTTACAACATTATTAGGATCTAAAAAAAATCCAATGATCCTCAGAGATAGCTTTATTCCCAGGCTAAATCTTTTTAATCCTCATCGGGGTGAGACCCGAGGGAACACATGGTCACACTCCTCAAACTCCAAGGGTCTACATATCCTATCATTATAAGACATATTCATGATCTATATAGTCCAAATATTCTCTTAGATGATCTACACATTCTCAGTGGTAGCTCGTTCCAACTATGGACCCATTAGTGCTGACAGTCCTAGGTCTATCTAGCATAAATGTGATCTATAAGGCTTCTTGTAAAAGGCCCCAAACAGTTCCATTCCAATGGTTTTGTGATAGATGTTGTTGTATGAAAACTTCACCTATGGAAGGTGGTGCTCCAAACTATTACCAAAATCAAGGATATAAGCACGAAGCATGTCCTCTATGGTTTGTATGGTCTACTTTGTCTGACTATTCTTATGGGGATGAAAGCTTGTGCTCAAGTGCATTTTTATCCTGAATGCCTCCTTCAATCCCTTCCACAATGGGGATGTAAAGCATACATCGTGGTATGTGACGATCATAGAAGGCACCCTATGAGGCCACACTATCTCTTGGATGTATAGGTGTCCCAAGTCTTCTACCAATCCCTGCTCCTAGATGAGTTTGAAGTGAGGTGACTTCATGAGTTTGTCTATGATCACCCAGATAGAATCATTGCCTTTGGATATACATGGTATCCCCATCACTATGTCCATTAAGATACCATATCATTTCCACTCAAGTACCTCATGTGGCTGATCCAAGACTTATAGAACCTAATGCTTGGCCTTCAGTAGCTGAGAAGTGGGGCATACTGAGATAAAATCAGCCACTGATTTCTTAATTTCTGTCCACCAGTACTGACGTCGGAGGTCCTGGTACATCTTCACCACTCTAGGTTGTACCTCCAATGGTGATGTATGGAACTACCTAAAAACCTCCTCCCACAGCACTACTAGTACAATGGATCACCTTCTTAAAAGGATGACGTACTCCCCACCTATCAAAAATATATTAGGAGAAAGCCATGAGGTTAACTAAGCGCATCAGGCATCACAGGAAACAACCACTATTTGTATATCCCTAACTCACTGTAAAATTGGGGGAGGAACAATCATCAGCATTAGGTGAGATTCTCTGAAATCATCCACGAAGGATATATTCATCATGGCTAACTGATTTGTCACCTCACTCATCAGCTGCAAATCGATCCTCCTACTGAGTGCTTCTGCCACCACGTTTCCCTTCTTAGAAGTATAGACTATCTTGAAGTCATAGTATGGGAGGAACTCTAGCCATCACCGTCGTTTCAAGTTTAGGTCCTTCTAGTAGTAGATATATGTGAGACTATTATGCTCATATAAAATTGTAATCCACTTACCAATCAAGTAGTGTCACCACATCATCAAGGAGAATACCACTACGACTAACTCCAGGTCATGGGTCTCATAGTTCTGCTCATGATACCTCAACTTTCATGAGCTGTAGGTGATCACTGCTCACTACTGCATCAAGAAACCACATATTCTTCCCCCTGATGTGTTTCTGAAGAATTCGTACTCAATTCCCTCCTATGGTAGTCTGAAGATATGGGAAATAGTTAGTCTCTACCATAACACCTGAAAAATCTACTGGAATTTCTCCATCTATATGAAGGGTTGTCCCTTCCATGTCAATGCCTATAAAGGTGTTTCCAATCTGGGAAATTTGGGCATGAACCTTAGATAGTAACCATCCAAACCTAATAATCAATGCACCTTAGTCAAGATCATGGGTGGATCCCATGTTACCATTTCCTATATCTTCGACGCATCCACTGCAACTCCACCCATCGAGATGACATGTCCCCGAAAGTGGACCTCCGATATCCAAAAATGGCACTTCGAGAGCCTACCATATAGACAGTGGTCCCATTGTGTATCATGGACTATTTTTTTTGTGTATCATTCTCTTCCTCCAATTCACAGTACACCAATATGTCTACAATGAACACCATGAAAAATTAGTCAAGGTAAGGCTAGAAAATGTTGTTCATAATCCCCATTAACACTGATAGGGCATTGGTCACTCCAAAATTTATCACTAATAACTCATAGTGGCCATACCGGTACCTGAAGGCCATCTTTAGTACGTCATCATCCTGTACCTGAAGCTTGTGATAGCATTATCTGAGGTCTATCTTGGAGAATATCCTCGCTCCATTAAAATAATCGAATAATTCATAAGATCGTGGTAGTGGATACTTGTTCTTCACGGTCACCTAGCCCAGGCATCGATAGTCCACGCACAACATCAAACTCTATCCCTCCTTCTTGAAAAAAGTACCATGTATTCCCACGGTGAAACATTGGGCCATATGAACCAAATCTCATTAAAGTCCTCTAGTTTTACCCTCAGATTGTGAAGCACCATTGGAGCCATCTAATATACTGGTATAGATATCAGTGGCATCTTGTGGTAGAGGTTGATGAAAAATTATACCTCTCTTTGAGGAGATAGTCCTGGAACATTCTCATAAAAGACATCCTTATACACGTCCACCACTATAGGAATGCTTGGAATCCTCTCATCCAGTGAACCAAGGGTGAGGCTATCTAACTGGTGAGTGATCAGCTCCGCCGTCCTCCGAGAAAGTTTTTCTTGTGCTGCAAGGGTTTCCTTCTTGCTGGGGAAGAAGAACCTTTTCCAATATCAACAGACACACTGAACTGCATGCCGAAATTAGTTGATCTGAGCATGGACTGTGGATAACCATTCCATACCCATGACGACATCGTATGTCCTCGATGCCACAACTAGGAGATCGTAGCCAAAACTCTCTCCTCCTTGAGTAAGCTTAGACTTTTGGTACCAGTGTGTAATCATCTAATCCAATCCCATAGGAGTACCTGTCCATATAGATCATGCCAACAGCTCCACCAGAATCTCTGTACTCTGAATGAGAGCCGTGGTAGGGAAATATTAACTAGAACCTGTGCCAATAATAACTACAGATTGGCTGAAGAAGACACAAATCATACCTAAAATCATCTCCGGAGCACCGTGGTCATAAGCCTCCACTGCCTTATGTTGATATTGCTTGTATCTACCTACTCCTTAAGGCCAGGGCGGACCACCTGGGGTGGTGGCAGTAGTTCCTCAAACTGTCACCAACCACCTACTACTCAGTCTACTCCCCTGCCACATCTACCGCCCTGTGGACCAACTCGCTCAAACCTCTGCCTCTGATTCGGCAGTCCCCCAAACATCTAATGGTCATCTATTTGGCGGTTCGGGAAGTCACGTTCAATGTGTCCCTTCCCTCCATACATAATAAAAATCCATGCTCTCGGCTGACTCCCTCAAGTCTAGGATCCCCACACTACCAAACCTGAGTCCTGGTATCAGCCGCTGAATGACCTTGGCCACATGGTACTTCATTTCTTCTGTTTATCACCTACTAAAGAATTCGCCTAATGGAGTCGGCTGGTAGCCCTAGTTGTTGGTTCGTGCTCTCCCATGAAGCTTTCCACAAGAAGGGCTCAGTCTAGCAACCCAGCCGAGGTCGGGATGCTAAGAGACACCATTGATTCTCTGATCTCCTGCACAAGTCCCTGATCAATGTCTTGAGTCCTAAAGAAACTTTGTCAAACCCTGTAGGTGGAGTAGTAATAATAGTTCTTGAAACTTGTGGAGTACTCAACCATAGTCATGCTGTCCTACTGAAGGTGAAGCAACTCTTGTATGCTCACAGATCACAAGGCCACTAGGAAAACTTCCCCAAGAAAAGCTGCTCGAAGTCTGTCTATGTGAGGGTTACCTCTTCGTAAGCCTGAATTGTCTGGTTCTACCTTCCCCCAGCTGATCTCTAAATAAGGCTCACAACTAAGATCTTTATTTGGTCAATAATTTTCCTCACCAAGAGAAAGATCCATGTCACTACCGTTAGACAGTCCTCTATAACCTGAGTATCTATCTCTCTAATGAAAATGAGAGCTCTATATCTCTGGAACTCGGGCAAGGCACTGATCCTGCTTGCATCCTCTACCAGTATAGTTGGTAGTTACTACAGATCAACGGGTGGTGGAAAAACCAGTGCACCACCCGTTGGGGCCTTTCATTGCACGAGTCCCTGAACTGACGCCTAATCACATGGTGTGTTGTCCACACAGTCATGTATCTAGAAATTGGTTGGTCATCCACAAGGAGGCATCCTGAGAAAGATCAATATATAGCATGGTCAGTAGGTTATAACTGGTGATATAACTCTTATTCAATATGAACTTAATGATACACTTATGAAACTAGTTTTTTATGCATAGATCAAAAAAAAAAACAGACATTAGGGGCCTGGCGTATGGACATGTCAGCCGTCACACCAACACTGGACTCCACGAATCTAAAAGTTGAACTATAATCATTTACCAATATTCACCAAATACAAAACAATTTACTCCTTGTCTCTGATTTAGAATTGACCACCACTAATACCACTTTTATCATGACCAGTTCCCCAAGACCTGTGCCGTGACTACCCCGTGTCAGCCTTCTAAAGGATAGGGGCTGGTGACTAGTGTTGATGGTGTCAACATACAAGAGTAAGGCATTTTCTTGATTACTTGTACAACCACACACACCCTACCACAACCCACAGACTGAAATGGGGAAACAAGTATTGTAAAATAAACGTTGAGTACATGTAAAATTAAAAACATGTGGTCCAGAATACAAACCAAAAAAAATTCTGATTGAAAAACAGGACAGAAAAAAAATAACCATTGGATCATCATCCGCTGAAAACCCCACATGATTGTAAGAGTAGCATAGCTACCAGATGACATAGGAGTATCCCATTCCAGCATGATCTCACTAGGCCCCACCTCATCCTATGCCACTAATTCCTCCGTCTAATTGTAAATCATCTGCACTAGACACAACATGTGCAGGTAATGACCGTGCAAGGATGAGTAACAAAATACTCATTAGGGGACCCCAAAAACAAAATGGAAAGACCGTAATGAAATCTTAAAAGAAAATAACAAAGCATACGAATGATTCAAGATCATGAAGCAGAAGCATGATGCTCAAGTACGAAGAACATGCATGAAGCACAAGGTAGCTCACAACACATATACATCTATGGTATTGATAGTAGACTCATCATCCACCATATCGAACAGCTAGGCTACTGGAAAACTCCTCCACTTTGAGTATTGTTGGCCTATCAGGTCACCCAAAAGCCACATCCCACAAACCGTGGACTACTGAGGTACACCACCCCATTGCTTACTGTGGGTCTATAGAGTCACACAGTCTCTCTCCAACCATGGGCCTACAAAGTATCACATAGGCGCTTCCCACATTGTCTAACTAAGGTCCTACTCCCCATTGCGTACCATGGGTCTGCCGAGTCACACATTCTCACTCCAACCTTGGGGTTGGAATGTCACATAGAGGTGCTTCCCACTAGGCCATAATCGAGTCACATAGAGTCATTTTTCAGTAGTCTTCAGGCCTCCTCCAACCATTGGGTTCCGTACATAGTGTACATGAGATAAACACTCTTCAAGCTATTCGTCACTTCTCAAAATCCATGAAAGTATATTTAGAGCATATCAAAAGATCATCCTTGTTGAGAGGGTCCCAATGCCGCAAATGGATCATCAATCAGACGACCACTTTGATTGTTTTTAGCATTTTAGTAAAAAGAAGTTGGTTACGTCTGTTTTTGGTCCGATGTTGTCAGAACAACTAGACCGACCCAGCCGAGGGGGGCGGTCTCACATACCCCGTTTTAATTCGTAGAACTTGACCTAACCCGGTTTGAGCCTGGTTTGGTCTTTTTCGGTCTGGCCTTGCCGATGGGCTAGGCCTAATGGGCCTTGCTAGGCCCGACCTTGTTTGGTCGAGGGTTCAGTACAAGTCATGTGGCAAGCCAATCTCATCTGGCCCGACCAGAATGGTGAAGGTTCAGTCTGCCAGTGTGGGTATGCCCCCCGACGTGGGTCCGGTCCGTGGGTCCAGCTCGGCCTGCTGACTGTGGGTGCGACTAAATTATTGGGGGCCCATCTGCCAGGGGTGGATTAGTGGTGTACGCCTGGGATTTGGTAGCCACAACTGCCTCCCCCTACCCCATAGATCATCGATGGAGACTTAGTCTACTGTGGTAGAGCGACCGCGACTCGCTAGGGTGGCCCGGACAAGGGCCGCTTCCTCCACGTGACGCCAGGCTGGTGCCTTCTATTCCATAGTTGACGAGCCGCAACCTCCTCCACTAAGGCACACATGAGTGTGCCGCCTACTCCAGCCTAGCCAATGAGGTCCGGCCACTGCCATTGGTGCATTCCATCAGTCATCGGGTCCACTTCGGTGGTACGATCTCTGATTCTTCTATGCCTTCCGACACCTCGGGTTGCCGCCATCCCGAACTTGTCCCTAAATTCATATTGCCACCAATTTCAGGATGTGTCCACAATTAAATCACACAGAATAGGTTCTCAGGTCTTGTTAGAGTTCGCTCGTGCCCTCCGCATTTGAGGTTTAATGAAAATGAAGGCCTGTAGATTTCATTTCAGAAAAACAAGTTATAGAATAATCACAGATAAAAAAATCTGAAAAATCCACCCTCCCACAAAAAATGCACAATTTTTGGATCAACCAGTATGTGGTTTGATCTATGTTAACTTATGGATTTAAGAATGGGGGAAAACCAACATAAAAAATACACCTACCTGGATTGAGGATATGTCACTTTTGAGGGGCGGAGCTCCAAGCTGTCATTGATCCTTGATTCATTGGCGTTCTTCATCGTTTGTCGATGGTGCTTGTCATCCTTTGTTAATGGAATTCATTGTTCTTTGTTGAGGAGTAAGCCTAATGGTATATTTTCATAGAATATTTATGGTTTAATTCCCATTCCTCTAACATTACAATCACATAAAAATAAAATGCATCGAATAATTTTAGTTTTTCTGCGACACCACATCGTTACGATGTTTTATTTTTAAAACAACGTAGCTATTACACTCCATTTAATTCATTATTACACTATGGGTATATGAGCCATTAATGAGTTCCATTAATGCAACTCATCGTTGCCTCGTCGTCACATCGCAGTGTCTTCGTGTCGCCGCACGTCGGCAGAGTAAAATAAATAAATCATCTTTTGGAATTTGTTTTTTCTGAGTAGTCTCAAAATTAACTTCTTTATCTGACCCTTGACGGTAAAAGTTAAGTACTTTCCAGGTGAATCCCAGCGTTATGAGTTTAATAATTCCCACATATTTTGGATCCGATCACTAGTTAAAAAGTTAGAAAAATATGATCGCCTGTTTAGTTAAGTAAACATTATAGAATAAAAAATATCATACCAGACTCATTTGGCCTCACAATCACGTGATTTCAGAGCATGTAGTCTCTAAATAATTACATATAATTTTAAAAAAATTACACAGAAATTCTGAGACATTACATAACAAATAATTTTCATGGAGTGAATAATAATTAATACTTATGAAATATAAATTCAAATATATATATATATTTCTTATTTTTTTACATAATATAGATAATTAATATTTTTTTAGTAAATAATCAATCAATTTTTAGTAAAGTGAGTATATTCCTCAAAAACATGTTTTCATTAGAAAGTATTTATTTTAATTTTCATTAAAAATGATTATAATAGTTTTTTTGAATAATTATAAAATATATATGATAAAATTATATTCATTTTTTAAATCATGATATCAATATTTTTATTGTTTGAAATACTGGGACTTTTTATGAAGATATAAAATTTTCAACGAATAGTGAAAATATAGATTTTTTTGAAAATGAAATTTTTAATAAAGAAATTAATTTAAAAGAGTTAATATGTTTTTAATATTATTTATTTTGAAAATTTTTTATTTATTTTTATTTTATTAATATAATTTCATTTTTCTGAACTTTCTATTGGTTATTATTATATGTCAGTTTTGGGTTTGTAAATGGTGTTCTCAAAAAGTCATTTTAATTTGTATAACGTTCCTCCATTTTTATTAATATAAATAACACATAGTTGATATTTTCTGTGTATAATTTATAGATTATGTTACAATAAATATTTATTTTGATTCAAAAAATTATTATTTTATTCCTAATTTTAATGTAGAATCCACTTTTTCAATAAAAAAAACACTTCATAAAAACATGGTGTCTCGAAAAATCTACAGGATACATGTTAAATATAGACATTCCAATTTATTGAATTGATTTTGGAAAAATTGGATACATATTTGAAAAATAAATAAATGAGAATTTATAATAAATCTAACATATTTTTTTGAAAAAAATTTATAGTGAATGTAGTAAATTTTAATTACCGCAGTTAATGTAAATAATGATTTTAAGGCTGGTTAAACAAAAATGATAAGGTTGAAAAAAATATTATATTATTTTTATTTAATGAGTTTTAACATACATGAATCTAAAATTAACTTAAATATGGAATGTAGTACCCATTATACTTTGAATACAGCCAATATAATAAGTTGAATAAGGAAAATGACAAAAAATATACTTTACCTCTTTTTTATAAGAACAAATCTACATGATATAAAAAAATAAATTAGTTTTTATATAAATATTATTTTGAACGCTAAATGTGTTTTTATTATCATAAAAACAATATTTAAGATTTGGAGTTGAAATTGCCACTGAAGATTCTCAAAAAATGCCTATGTAGTAAGTATTTTTTAAATAATATAATTAAAACAACACCTACTAAAAATATTAAAATTAATATAAATTGAATGAATTTTTATGTTTCATTTTTTAGGTGAATATATATTCATAAAATTCTATGATAAAACTATATTTTAATTACACAAATGAATATGTAATTTTTAGATATATTTTAATGAATACTGTAAAAATTGACATTAATGATATTTTATGATAAATTAAAATATATTAAAAGTTATAAATTACTAGAAAAAATATATTCATCTAATTTATTTAATATTAAAAAATTATAAAATATTTTCCATTAATGAAAAAATATTTCTTTTATAATGAATATAATTCCCCCTAAATAATAAATGTTTTGATTGGGTGGTTAAGGTTCAAACAATGTTTCTTTAATGATCATGTACTTCTGTTAAAATAAATTTCAAACAAACATAGGGTTTTTATTTATGAATTTGGATTATATATATATAATAAAAAAATTTAAATTATCTTATATTTCTCACTTTAATTTGGAATTAGTGGATAAATAACATCAGTTTGAAAACTACTTACCGTAATGAAAACCCATCATGTAAAAAATAATGAAACATAGGGGTTTAGGAAAAAAATGTTAAAAAAAGTTTTTTTATATAGTGGAGGTGTGTATTGACCATATAATAAATATATAGCTTATATTATCATTATTATATCCACCTGACATATGATTGAACTTCAAAAAGTTATTTTTTGGGAGTTACAAAAATATCACCCCTCCTCTACTACAATAGGGAACACACGTCCTTCACACATTCAAAATTATAAATCCATTTGGCTTATCCAAAACTGACCAAAATCACATAAAACCAATATTAAATAATAATACAATTCATATTTTTTTTATCATAAATCCATTAATTTAGGGATTTAGTGCGAGCCATAGGAGGATACCCAAAGACGAGGCAATATTAATCATCTATTGACATAATTTTACTTCGTTGTCCACATCTAGAAAATATTCAGATATCCTGAATGTGTAGTATACATACTAAATTACATATAACATTATTTTATTATGTTATGGTAATGTTATAAAACTATAAATACATCTATTTATTAGTTATGAAATCATTACTCATGTGTATGGTGGAATAATGCTTCATGAAATGATGTCATTAATTTTCTGATTTCCACCTACCATGCCTGGGTACTATGATAGTTATTTATTTTATATATTAAATTTATAACATAGTAATACCTCTTTATTAATATTATAGTATATACCTTTTTTTCATTACATTTCCTTGTCATTATAAAAACATAACTCTTGTGTGAGGTGGAATATCGCCTCATGAAGCGATACGAATAATTTTTCAATAATTCTTTACATAGAATGTACAATGGTTAATTTTAATTAATATATGTGATATAAATGATATATTTATTCTATTCATGATATATTTTTCATTATTTAAATATTATATATATCATATTATTTTTGACTTTTTATTCACTAAAATTCGATAACATCATTCCTAGATATGTGGTTCTTTAGGTGATGTGATTATTTTTTCATCACCACATCACCAAAATAATTTACATAAGTATGTAAAGTTGAATAATATGGTATTTATTATATTAATATAATTTATTAAAAGATAAATTTTTTTTACGTTATTTCCACAATTACCATTGAAATATAGAAATGTTACTAATGCATACATACTTCGAACCATCTCCATGATCATAAAATTAGTTCATTTTTCAAAAATATAATTCAAAATTGGTTTTGAAATAATAATTTATTGGAAATTAAGATAATAATTTCATAAATTTAATTATTTATATATTAAGATAATAACATCTTCGACCATATTTATCCTATAAAATTCACTTATGACACATAATATTAATATGGTTAGAACATTCTACTTAATATTAATGGAATAAATAATTGAATATAATTTGATAAGAAGTTGTGTAAAAGAAATAATTAACATTAAAAATGTGTTGAATCTTGAAATTAATTTACAAATGTTTATTATTCATGAAATAAAGACACAAATGACATATCAAACTGAAGGTAAGGGTTTTTATCATCTCACTTTTATTTTTGGTGAGATATATTCCATATTTACGACAAATATTATTAGGTGGTGTACATAATTAATATAATTATATTGTATGATTATTTTAAATAAATATATGTGGATTTATGTATCCATTTTAGGTCTCTCTTTTATTGTGTTTATAGTTTCAATGTTACCTTAATAGTTAGGGTTTTTTGTCTCAATTTTATTTCCCTGATAAATATGTTATTTATATTGATATCACCTTTTATATGATTTATATAATGATAATATTACATTTATATGAAGAATATCCACATTCATAGGTTATTTTATGTTTAATTTAATTTTATTCATTAATGAGGATAATGATTAATTATTTCCAAAGAAATAAGTGTCTTTTTATACAACCATATAATTTATCAGCATTTTTTCAGTTTATGCTTCCAATAATGTGAACTTATTATCCATATCTTATCAAACTAATGAATTTTAATTTTACATAGTTATTCATGATAATTACAAGTAATTTTAAAATTTCAACAGTCATGGATAGTTTAATTAAATATATTTGTTTTGAAAAATATCGTAAATTATTTCTACCTTTTATCAATAACCTATTTTCTTCTTGAAAGATATATGAAAAAAACAAATTAACAAATTATTATATCCTTTTAAAAAATAATTTCTAAAAGAAATATTTTTTTATATTTTCATTTTATATTTTTTTGAAATAAATATTCTTGTCGATTACCCAGTAGGGAATATATTATAACCTTTCTACCATGAATGTGGAAAGTCCATTACAACATATATCAAATTATTCACTGACAAGAAAATCATTTCATTAATGCTTCCGTTGAAAAATTTATAAGTTATTTGTAACGATAAAATATTATTATTATTATAATAATTCTTTTTTTCATAAGATTATTTTAAATGAAAATGTTTTTAAAAATTATTTTTATATTTTATTTTTAAAATGAAAATTATTTTTTCCTATAAATTTTTAATGAAATATTAAGGTTATTTCCAATGATCAATGTCAAAAACCCTTTGGTTTCATTATAACGGTTAAATATTGTACTCATAATATCCTTATTATTTATTTTAATAGATTAATATTGTTTTAATTATGTTGTTCAGAAATATGTTCCTTTTTTAAATAAGATAGTCATATTTAAAAGTGGTTGTTATGGAAAGAATTTATTTCTAACTGGTTAATAATTATTGAAATAGATTGTTATGGAACCTATTTCATTTTCATGGGTTAATCATGTTACATAAATGTAGACATGACACCCATTTAGTTTCCATGGGTTAATCAGTTATTGAATGAATAATTATTTTCTCCATGAGTTCTATGATAAAATTAATTATTTTCTCTATTATTTATATAGTGATTATTTGACATTATATAGTATGTGTAGGCCAATGATATCATAAGGTGAGCCTGATATATCTTATATGAAGGGTTTCCCTATATATAAATCTAATTAATTGTGTAATTATTTTATTATACATATAATTGGTTTATAACTTAGATTTATAGATATTTCAATTTGAATGTGTTCTGTAAGGGTTCTATAGGGGTTCTATAAGTTGATTTTCCAAGATACTAATATGATTTATCAATTCTTGGTGTGGGTCTATAATGATTCTTATGATAATTATTGACATCACATTGATAATTATTGTTGATTCTAATGAGTCTTTCCACTTCCATTTTTTGGAATTTATGATCTAGTTTTTGATTGGTGTGTGTACTTTTATGATTCATTCAGGAACTTAGATAATTTCATCATAACATTATTAACTAATTATTATCATTAATATAATTTAATTGAAATATATTGTATTTACCCTTACTGATAATCTGATATCATAATTCTTATGTATCCATTTCTCCATGTTATAATGAATTCAGTTGGAAAAATATCCCTAGAAGGGATTTGTTATAAATTATAATGATGATGGTGTTACATGAAAAATTATAAGTTTAGGTAAGTAAGAAAAATGAACATTTGATGACATGGGTGTGGATTAGGTATGTTTTTGTCCTCATTTTCTCAAAATCAAACATAAAATGTTCTCGATTATACATGTGTTCCAGTTTTTCAATTGTATGTTGTAAGGTTATGTAGAAGATAATGGGTCACAATTATCCGCATCAAAGATGGAAATGTAAATTTAAAATTTTATGTACTAGATCTAGGATTGTATGTTTTTTTCAACTATAGTTGGTATTTTAGTTCAGTTTTGATAACATTAGGTTTTAGGATATTTTTTTTGAGTTTATCTTAAGTGTAAAGGAAACCATATTAAGTCTATATTACAAACTTTGGTCAAACATACAATGTCTTAGACTAATTATTTGAGTGTTTTATGTAGTAAAAATCTTTTGGTCATAAAAGAAATTTTTTGAGATATTTTTTTGGGTTGAGGTATTGGTAGCCTCTAGGATCAAAATAATGTGATTTTATGGGAGGAATTATTTCTCTGGTTATTTTTTATAAAAATGGAAAATATATATTTTTTCTGTCAACCAATCACATCCAATAAGGTGGTGGGGCATGAACCTGTAACCCAAGGACTATAATGGATTTGGGCCTATAACATTTCTATATGATTCCAGGGTTAGTATAAAATTTGTTAACATGAAAATATAAATATTATTTGAAAATTATATGATATTTTATTTGAGGCATATCAATTGATTTATAATAGACAAATTTAGGATAAAATCATTATAATTAAAGGATTTTTAATTTTACATTGATATGATATGATAATTTTATGGCAATTAATTTATGAAATTATTTGGTTTTATAATTTTGTATTTCAATTCTGAGATTAATGTATAAAGTCATATTTTGTAAATTATCTTAACGTGTACTAATATTTTATAATTTATTTATTGTCTAATTGTAAGAGGATGATAGTTTTATGAATTTTATGATTTTCTTGTCTATTAAATGTTTATGACAATACGTTATCCTATAAAAATTAATCTTAATTACACATAATTGGGAGAAAAATTACTTATTGTGGTAGAAATATATTAAATGATGAAATTATACTCATCAAGAAATAATATATATATATATTCTTTATATAGATTATATGAAAATTCATTTACTATGATAAAATGATAATCAAACACCAATTTTATCATAGTACCTTCAATCCTATTGAACGGATGACATTTTCAATCATAAAAAATATATGGATTTGAGGCCATTAACATTATTTTCATCAATCACATTCTTATGATCAATGAAATCAACTAATATCTATAATTATTTTTACATTTATCCATTCCCACCTATGTTCTAATTTTTTTAATAGAATTTTTTGTTATTCCATATGAAATTTTTAGATACCTTTCTATCCTATTAAAATGATTTTTTATTAAACCCCTTTTCAAATGTGTGTTTACATGAAAAGTATTTTCAATGTCCAACCATTGAATTCTGAGATAATTATAAAATATAAAAGATGAAATTTTTTAATTTGGGTTTGGGAGATGTAACACCTCATGATTTTTATGTTTTATAGAATATTCAATTTGCAACACCAAACCTAAATGACCTCGGATATATATTGCCACTATATCCAAACCATTACATTAGTGGGTATGAATAATATTATCTACATTACAATATATATAAATATATATATTAATTTTATTGCTCAATATAATTTATTGATAAATGTTTCATAAATAATCAATTAATTTATAGTAATGTGATATTATTTTACTAAAATATTTTTTCTTCAAAAATTATTTTTATTTATTGTAATAAATAAGTTAATAATAAATTTTTGGAATATTTTGAAAATTATTTGATAAAATAAGAATCTTTTTTCAAATTTGGTTACCAAAATCTAATTTGCGTAAAATTTTTGTACTTTTCATTAAAAAATTAATTTTCCAGTGAATAGTGACAATACTGATTTTTTAGAAAGTCATTTCATTTCTATAAATTATTTAATTTAATAGTATCAATATGTTTTGAACATATTTTTGTGTAACAAAAGTATTATTATTATTCAATTAATTTATTTAATTACTTTATAATCAACTCAATATATTTTTATTTGCTTTTTTGTTTGGAAAATGTTTTTTATAAAACTATTTTTAATTGAATAATATTTATTTCATATTAATTAATTAATAAAAGAAGATACCTTTTTTAAATGGAACATATATATTGTATACCAATAAATATTTTTTTAATTTATTATAGATGTTTTTATTATTTATAGTGATAAAATATAATAAAATTTTTCTAAAAAATACTCATCATAAAAAAAAATTCTCACAGTTTCTACATGATTTATATTAAATTTAATTTTTTTTCACATGTTTTAATTGAATTTGGAAAAATTATTTCCATATTTTATAGTAAAAAATTATTATATCTAGTATGGTCATTTATATTTTTATTGAAAATGAATAGTGAATGTTTTAGAAATTATTTACCACAGTTAATGTAAAATATTGATTAATTGGGGGTTAAACTAGAATGATATGTTGGAAAATGACATAAAATTTTATATTATTATTTTTTAATTATTTTATTTCAACCTTCTCAAAATAAAATTATGAAATACATAAATTAATGTCGACATTCCTTTGAATATGACCAATATAATAAGTAAAGTTATAAAAAGGTGAAAAATTATACATTTCTTCCATTTAATATGTTAAATGTGTTGGGATAGGGAAAAAAATTGATTCAATTAAAAGTATTATTTTTTAATAAAAATGTATTTTATTATCATCATAATTTATCCTTAACTTTTATAAATTAATTATTTACATATGATTCTTCTGAAATACCATCAAAAGAATAATTTAGTGAATAAAAATATAAATAACTAATACTACAAATAATCAATGAGATGTAAACTGAATGAATTATTGTGCCCCATTATTTTTTATATAAATATATAATTTTAAATAGTTTTTGAGAAAAAATATATTAATTATTTAAATGTATATATATTTTTAATTTTCTATTTAAATGAATAAGGTGAAAATTAGTATTAATGATGTTTTATGATAAATTATAATATATTAAATTATTTATAATTAAAAAATTTCATATATTTTTCCAAGTTATTTTTAGAAAAAAAATAAATAAATATATTCCATTCAGGGAAAAATTGTTCTTTTATAATTATTACAACTACTCTTAAACAATAACAAACTTTGTTAGGTTATTTATAGTTAAACAAGTATGTTTGTGAGGTCATTCATTTCTTTAAAATAAATTATAACAATTGAGAGGATTTTTATTTGATAAATTGGATTTCACATTTATTATATGTGGGTATAAATTACCTAATAAGTGATAATTTAATTTTGTTTCTTAATTTATGAAAAAAAATAAGTTAGAAAACTATATAACATAATGAAAATAAACAAAAAAAGGAAACATAAGATTTAATAAAAAAAATGTTTAAAAATTTTTTATGGTATGTTGGATGTTTTTATTGAACATATAATACCTAAAAACATTAACTAACAATCTTGGATCCATATGAAGTATTATTTTCCTACCACTAGTGAGTAGTTATTGTTATTCAGAAAAATTACCATCCTCCTCAACTATAAAAGCACACTGACAGTCCTTACATAATAACATATATAAGTCCATTTTTCTAATCCAAAGCCTTCCCAAATAAATTAAAAACGTCCATTACCACATCCTAGTATCATTTTTTAGAATTAATTACATATTTCAAGGATTTAATGAAAATTGAAGGAGGATACTAGAAGAATAGGTAATATTCTTTAATGAGTCTTTTAATTTTTCATCATTTCCACCTCATCAAATATTTCATATACCATAATTATATAATAATAATAGTATATTCTATATATTATGATATTCTCTATGTCATGGTTATTACATGAAACAACTAGAACTTCCATCAAATAGGTTACTAAATCACCATTTTTGCGTACAGTAGGCTACCACCTTAAGAAAATATATTATTCATTCAATCACTAACATGAATCGTTGTTGGTTAT
The DNA here is from genome assembly GCA_963277665.1 of Viscum album. Classification (NCBI taxonomy): domain Eukaryota; kingdom Viridiplantae; phylum Streptophyta; class Magnoliopsida; order Santalales; family Viscaceae; genus Viscum; species Viscum album. The sequence continues at coordinate 434,332,674 of OY728127.1, read as the reverse complement.
GATATTATAAATAATTTATATATGTGATATTTATAATATAATTATAACATTATATTATTTTTTTCATATGTTACTAATAACGACCCTGGTTTTTATTATATTAATAATACATCATTTTAATGATAAACAATATAAAATCATTACATGGATACGATCCAAATGTTTTTTGTCATGGGAAAATTAGAAACATACACAACATTTACAAAATAAAACCTAAAAAATTATTTAATCCATTATTCTCATTCTTCTTCTTCTCCCTTTAATTCTCCATAGAACATGTTATCACCTGAGTATATACATTAATAAAGGGGTAAGATAAAAGCCCAGTAATAATATAGATAATAAAATGAGTATATATTACATGGGGTTAGAATAATAAATATCATAATATCATACTAATATGATCATAATCATGATAGAAAGAATTTTGAAAATTATTGTAATGTTGAAATTCATAAATATGAAACATCATGTCATAGTGGTCCACTACCACACAATGTTTTGAACAAATCTAACATTATGTTCACACATATTTTAATTTATATCATAATATTCATCATGTTACCCAATTAATTGGGGCTCTATATAATTCCAAGTGAACCCATCACATCATTATATAAATATTATTCTATATAATATCTGGGGAACTTTTCAAGTTATAGAATTAACATTATCATGCATGCCACATAGAATATATATCAATATTGGACATAAAATACCCCATGTAAAGTAATGGGTTTATATTAATAAAGGAAACATTAATAAACTATGGGATCCCAAATTAAATAGGTAATAACATACTTGATATAACAATCATCATCCTTGGGTGAAGAAGAAACAATCTTGATATGTAAGTGGTGTGCTTTTTAAAGAATAGTTATTTTGGAAAAACTTTTGTTTGACATAAACTCAATTTGAAAACATGTATATCCCATATAAGGTCATATATTGAAGAATATATGATATTTATGGAATTTCATACTAAAAAATGGGGTGAAATAGGGGAAACCCAAGAAATGGAGTTGGGTTCGAGAATTCCTCTTACCTTATGTACGTATGATTTCTTCACATCAATATCACGTATTGTCACATTAGATTAATTCATTATAAAAAAATGAAACTTTCAGTCACTAATTATTTATATTATGGTTTTACTATATTCATTTATTTTCTTTTTAATGAGTTATATATTTTAATTTCATCGATCTGGAGTGTTCGTTTTCTTAGTTTCTACATTCAGTTCACTTGTATACATGAATGGACGTTCATGTAAAAAATAGGATAAATATCCTGAATTTTTATCATATGTTATTAATGATCATCCGTAATTTTACATGATATTATAAATATTTATTTTTATTTTAGGATTTTGAATCATTATAGGAAAATTAATGATGATTGGTTTGTGTTAATTTTTGTGGTTTTTCGATCACAAGGATGTCGTTTTGTTTTATAATTTACTGTTATGTATATAAGTTACATAAAAAAATAAATATGTCTATAAAATACACTATGAAATCTATTTTGATCCATTTATTGGTTTTATTATCATGCATAAATTATTTAATGTAAATTTAAAGTGCATCGCCCATGATGTCAGTAAATTTACACATCACGGGAGGTGATTTCATTTTTAAAATAAAATAGAAAGGGAATCAGTTTAATGAGGGATAAAAAATTAACATGTTTTCATACCAGCATATCTATAATAAGGGAGTTATATTTCTAGTCGGATAAGATATTCTAAGGTTAATAGAATAATGTAAATGTAATTGAAATGAATCTAAAAGAAAAAGGAATAGTATTTTACCTCATAGATTTATCCTCCTAGAGAACCTCCATAGTGAAATCTTTTAGTCTTTTGATGAGACCAAGAGATCCTAGATATTGGATAGGGTCTGGGGAAGAGGTTTGGGAAGAAGTTGGATAAGGCTCTATGAATAAGAGGTATGTAGGGAATAAGCATTGAGGAGTTGTATTTATAGTATATGAGAAGTGTGATTTTTTATTATTATATTCATTAGTTTAGTATTTTTCCTCAAGAATGTAAATAGATTTATAATTATCTCTAAATATTTTAATATATTATTTGAATTTTGAAATTATTGTTCTTACATCTGTGGCGACTCTATGAAATGTTTATTTAACATATAATATATATATATACTATGAATTACAGAATTTTAATATTCACAAAAAATTCAAGTATTTTAAATACTTCCAAAAAATTAACCCTAAGAATTTTTCGATGTGTAGAATTAAAAATAATCCATTTTATTAAAATAATTTTCTAAATAATAGAAATTTAATATTTAATTAAGAAAATAATTTACATCCAGAATAAATATTTTAATGTTATAACTTATTTTATAACAGATTGACTAATTATATAAGGTCTTATTAAAGAATCTTAAAATAATAAGACCTGAAAATATTAATTTATAAATATATTTTACATAAATAAATTATATATAAAATTATTAAATTAATAATAAAATTGTATTTAAATATTTATAAATTGAAATAATGCAAACACTTATTTAATAATTTTAAAAACATTAATTTACATAGACTATGATAAAATTATACAATTACTTTATTTATATTATTCCTGAATTTTATTTATAATTCTATTTTTTAGGATACTATTTGTTTTTCGGGTTCCCATTCAAAAGGTTCATATTAGTATTCCTGAGTTCTAATTAATATTATATTGGTATTGATTCCTTAACTTGTGTAAATACTACTTATTTAATTAATTCATCCTTTATAATTCTTTTTTATGATCTGCAAGTGATTTTATGTGATTCATACTATATAAAATTATTAAATAATGAGATAAATTTCAGTAGTAAAATTTTGGGTCATAACATTCTTCCCCACATTTCAAATTTCTCCCTCAAAAATCCGTTTCACATAAACTTGTGAGGGTATTTAACCTTCATCACCTCCTTCGGTTCCCATGTTTATTCATCATACTTGTTGTTCCTCCACAACACAATTATAAGGTGGGATTTCTATTTGCATAGAAACTTATCTATCATGTCTAGAATCCTTACCAGATTCTCCACATTAGAGATACCATATTACATCTACAAAACATATGAGCTTAGTACATGTGGTGGATCTGTTATGTACTTCCATAGGAGTGATACGTAGAGAACATCCTGAACTTGAGCCATATTCAATGTATGTTCAATCCAAAAACACACAAATCCTATGAGATAATTGATCTCAAATGGGATAATGTAAAATTATTGTAACATCTCTTTCCTTCCAAACTAAATGACCCACTTCCATAGTGATATTAGAAGGAAGACATTATCTCCCAAATGGAACACCAAGTCCCTTTGATGGTTTTAGGCATAATTATTTTTCCTGAATTTGAGTTGCCATGATATATTGATTTATGGGTTTAACCTTCTTTTCTAAATATTGAACAAAATCAAGACCATGTATCATTCGTTTTCTAACTTCATCCCAACAGGTTTTAGTTCTATTTCAATTTTCATACAGAGATGTATATGGAGCCATCTGAATAATCAAGTGAACACTACTATTGTTTGAGATCTCAAAAAATGGGAGATGATGATCCCATCCAACGTGAAATTCTAAAGAAATCAATGTTATCATATTTTTAAGAGTATAATTGTTCTTTAATTTTTTCCATCATTTTAGGGGTGATAGGCCTGGATGAAATTTAAATCAATTCTCAATTCAAGTTGGAAACTAATCCAAAAGTTAGATGTGAACCTAGGATAAAGATTAGAGACAATAAATATTAGAACCTAATGATGTCTCGCTACTTCCTTTATGTAAATCATAAAAATTTGTTCACGTCTAAGATCTTCCCGAATAGAGATAAAGTGGGAAGTCCTGGTGAGTTGGTCCACTACAAACCATATCACATTATTTTTTTGGAAGTCTTTGAGAGACCAGTGATGACATCCATATTTACATTTTATTTTTACAAGTCATATGAAATGGTTTCATAATCCCTTTTTACTTTTTTAATAGTAATTTAACATTCTATCATATAAAGTACAATGATATATACTCAAAAATACCATTCTTCACGTAGTCCCATAGGAAGAGTTCATAGAGATTACATTACATCTTGGTACACCTAAGATGGATAGAGAAATTTGAGTTAAGTTCCTTTTCCAATAGCTCATTTATTAACCCTGGTGACCAAGGAACACCAAGATTCATTCCTAACTAAATTACTCCATAATAATCAAAATGAAACTCTTGAAGTTTCCCTTTCAGCTCATTATGTAACTATGGAGCATCACTTTATCCCTCCATAATATTATATTGGAAAGATAGTTGTGAAATCATTTGGGAAAGGTAAGACGTATTCTTTTACATTTTGATTTCCAATTTCATCTATTCCATTTCAATGATGATAGGTTCTTTTTCAATCATCAACATTGATTATGTATGAGGTTCATTTTGGCTAAGAGGATCAGTAAACTTCTTCGCCATGTTTGGATTATAGTAAATAGACCAATTGTTTTATTCGATTTGATCTAACAATATCTTATAACACATTTTGATCTCCTTTCATGTGAATATATATTTTATGTTTTTGTGATTAGTATTTAGGTCACACTTATCACTATATAGGTAGTGCCACTAGATTTTCAAAAAAAATTGAAGCTCATATATCTAGATCTTGTGTAGGGTTGTTATGCTTATGTATCATCATCTTCCATGAAGAGTAGGATATCACATTATCATTTTTCATGATCACCAAAAAATAAAGTTTCTTTGAAGCATCAATTTATTTAAAAAACCTTTCCCCACTTCTCGGTAATGTGAGTAAAAGTGTAGTGACAAACTATCTATTTATCTCATTAAATCATTCCTCATATTCTTCCATCCAGACAAACTTAGCCCCTTTCTCGGTTAACATAGGTATGAGGATTCAAAATCTAGATAAATTTCTCACAAAATGTTTTTATTAACCATATAATTGGAGAAATCTATGTATTTCTTTGATAATAAATGTCCTGATCCAATCCTTAATTTCCATTATTTCTTATGGGTCCATAAAAATTTCTTCACTTGTGATCACATATCCCATCAATGTGACAATATTTATTCAAAAACCACATTTTCTAAACATGGTGTACAAATTATTATTCATTAATATCAGCAACATAGGAATTAGATTTTCTTCATGTTCATCCAGTATAATCAAGTGTAGCAGAATAAAATTAAAAAACAGTAGCACAATTTTGTTTAGGTAATGTAAAAATAATCTATTCATCAAATCCATGTATATTTTAAGGGAATTAGTAAGAATAAATGTAATAATTAAAAACACATAGTGACCATACCTTGTATGGAATTCATTCTTCTAAATATAATCATTATTCACCTTTAGGTGATGATATCTATAATAGAAATCCTCCTTTGGATGTACTATGCTCCTTGCAATAGGTCAAACAATCATATGTACTTGGAAGATGATAGTTTTTCTTCATTGAGATCTTGTTGAGTTTTCTATAATCAATACAGTACCACATTGATCAATCCTACTTCATGAAATAACGCACTAGCACACCTCATGGTGATTCAATAGGGTGTATGAACCCTTTTTTAAAATTCTCTTTCAAAATCTTCTTTAGCTTGTCAAATTAGATTAGATTCATCCTATAAGGACATGTTGAGATAGTAGTAGCTCCGGGTGTGAGTTATACTATGAAATGTACCTCAAGATTCGTCGAAATTCTATGTAACTCATTGAGGAATAAATTAGTGTATTCCTCCATAATTGATATTTCCCCTAGGTTAATACTTTCATTTGAATCAATCATTTGTGTGACATATGCTCCTTCATTTGGAATCAACACTTAAACCATTGAAGGGTTTTCCATAGGCGATTCATGATATCCATTTCATTTGTATATGATCAAGTTATTCTTTAGAATATAAAAAGATATTTCTTTTTCTTAACTGTTTTATGTGCTATATATAATGAGATAAATCCATTCCAACTAATATATTAAATTACACAAATGGAAGTATCACAAGAATGTCTGGGAGAATCTTCCAATATATTCCAATATGAGATGATTTCATCAAATGGGTTGCAATTATTGCTCCTCCAGATATTTTTTTAGATATCTCCACATCATGGATCCAAGAAATCGTTTAAAAAGTTCTAGAAAACATGTAAGATATAAATTAATGCGTAGAACAAGAATAAAATAAAAAATTTTCCATTCTATTCTGACTTGAGAGTGTACCTTTTATGACTTCATTTTATCACTCATCTTCTACAGTAGTAATGGAGTAATATTTTCCTCACTGTTTTGGATTTGGTGGCTACTGACTATGATTTCTATTGAGGACTCGAGGTTTAGTCAATTGGATTTCATAGTTCCCCTTCTACCTATAGCTGTATCATTGTACCATGGGGGGTTCTATCATTTCCTCCACCACATTTTCCTTCTTACTCAGGTATTTGCGACATTCATGAGATTAATGTTTTTCTCTCCCAAAAATGAAGCACTTCCTTATCCTCTTGAGGCATCTCCCATGATGCTTCATCCCAGATTTTTGACATTTGGGTAGGCGAGATTTCGTTCCACCTTTTCCATGAGATCCTCAAACAGGAAACATCATCATTATTTTCTTATGACTTGGACATGAAACCATTATATAGATTCCATCTACACTTTGAAATAATATATAATAACTTCTTCATAACTCCCAATGTCTCAAAATTAAAGATCCATTAAATGGTGGGTAATTAATCAAATAAATAATCTATCATTTTTTCTATCATTTGTTAATAGAAAACATAATTCGTACATTGATTGACTTGTGAAATTTACATCATAAGCTATTACATATTATAATTTAATTTTCTTCAGCACTATTAATTCTTTCTCCAGCATCAATTGAAGTGTTTGAGGGATATATATGTTAATAAATATTATCATAAATTATTCTCACTCCATAATTCATCTTTCTACATGGTGTTCTTAATCAAAGTTCACTATTTATCAAACTATCCTTCAAAATAGTAAATGTTGAGAGTCACCTTCTCCATATCATAATAGTGAAATACCAAAGCAGTCTTCTACATTTAATTGAAATAATGTTATAAAACTAGTACATTAAATTATCCACTAAACATAAGTGGTATTTTCCACATAAAACACTTGATATCCAGTTTCTCTATCATAGGTCGAGGATGAAGTTCCACAGTATTCAGGTTTTCTCTCCAAACATGAGACAAATGAGTATGTATCACTATGAAATTTTGAACTCCACCTCCAAAATCATTGGGAATTTTCATCAGGAAATTAGTTAATTATCCCCTTTATGGGTTGTTAGCACTTTTCATCTAGGTTCCCAACATTTTATATAATCCAAACGGTTTAAACAAAACAGATGTCAAAAAAACATTAATATGTAATTTATTCAATTGTGAAATTAATTATAATTGGATTTATTATAGGATCGATATGATTACTGGTTCTTTTTGTGTGATTACATATACATTGTCCCATACTAAGGGTTTTCACAAAGGTTATCTTATCAAATTCTCAAATTAACTTAACCATAATTTGATACCAACTATATAGACCCTTATTTTTATTAATGGAATATTATATCATTTCATTGATAAAAAACATAAAATCCTTAAATAAATTATATCCAAAGTTTTAGTGTCAATGGTAAATTTTGAAAGTATATAAAATATAAAAAATAAAACATAAACATTTATTTATATCCCTCTTCTCTAGCTTCTTATTGTCACTCAAATTCTCCTCAGTACATGTAATCACCAGATGATATACATAGAGAATGGGGTGAGATAAAATCATAGAAAGTGTATAGATGAAATCATCAATCAATATAACATGGGGTGATCTTAATAAATATCATCATAACATTGGAATAATTTCATAATCAATATAGGAAAATTTAGAAAATGCTTGGAATGTGGTGATAGAAAAAAATGAAACATCATGTCTTAGTGCTGAACATCAACACATAGTAATAAAAAAATATAGCATTATATTCACACATTCTTCCATTTATCTAATGAGATTCATCACCCTACCCAATTAATTCGAGTGAAACATAATTCCAATTGCACCCTTCACATCATTACATTTACATTGCGCAATATATTTTCAGTCACACCCATCACATCATGACATTTACATTATCACCCAAACCACATAGATTGCATATCAATTTTTAAATAAAAAACCTTTTAATGTAATATATTTAATTTCATAAATAAAAAATTCATAAGATACAACTTCCCCAATGAAATATGGAATACAATACATGATTTTAAAATCATCAACCATTAGTGAAGAGGAAACTATCTCAAGATGTAAAAGGCGTGTTTAGTGAAAAATTATTTTTTTAAAAAACGTTGTGTTTATCATAAAATCATATAGAAAACGTGTATACACCGTAAAAAATAATATAAGGGTGATGATATTATATTTATGTAATATCCGCATTGAAAATACTGTGAAATAGAGAATAACCAATGAATGAGTGTTGAGTTTGATAATTCCCCTTAATTTATCTCTAAATGATTTCTTCGCAATAATATCTTGTATAATAAAATTATATGCATTGAATAATAAATAAATAAACTTTTATAAATTAATTTAAATTATTATTAGGTTTTATTTATATTTATAGACTTCTTTATGACTTATATAGTATAATTTCATTGTTCGAGAGTGTTTGTTTTCTTAGTTTTCACGATGAGTTCACTTGTATGCATTAATGGCAGTTCGTGTAAAATGAGGATAAATATCCATAATTTTTATCATATGTTATTAATTATCATACATAATTTTAACTAATATTATATAGAATTTGGTTATATGGTAAGGATGAATCATTAGATAAAAGATAATGACGATCATTTTGGGTTACTTTTGGCATTTTTTCGATCACAACAAATTTATTTTGTTTTATCATTTCGTATTGGGAATATATTTTTGTACCAAATCATAATGACGTTTTAGTATACACTATAAGATCATTTTTCATCCATTTTATGGTTTTATGAGCATAATTTATGGCATTAAATGAAAATCAAATTGCCTCGCCCACTATGATATTAAATTTATACATCATGGGGATGGTTTCATTTTAAAAAAAATAGAGATGAGGAGGTGTTTAATGATGGATCTTATATTAACATGAAAGAATAAAATTATATCAAAAATATTTTTGTTATCATTCTATTGGTATAAGTGAAGTCTAGAATTATAGAAGAAATTAAATGAAATAGAAATTAAAATGAAAAAGAAGAATATTTTAAATCTTGGATTTAACCACATTGAGATTCCATTGGGAAAGGTTTTGTTTTTTTTATTAGAACAAGAGATCTGGGACATGGTATATGGGATTGGGGATAGGTTTTGTCATAATTTTTACAAGACATAATCTTTGAGATTTGTGAGGAGAATATGTTGTGAGAGTGGTATATATAGTGGAGGAGAGGGGTGTTTTCTCATTATTATATTCATTAGTTTTTTATTTTTGCTAAAGACTATGAATATATTGAGAATTTTATCTAAATATATTAATATAATGAATCAATGTTCTATATTATGGTTCTTACATCTGTGTTGACTCCGTGAATATTGTATTTAACTTATAATGTTTATATACTGTAAATTACCATATTTTACTATTCAACAAAAAAATCATGTATTTAAGAAGAATTTAAAAAACCCACAAAACAATTTTAAAATGTGTAGAATTCAAAAATAAATTCTATTTTATAAAAATAATTTTATAAATATTAAAAATATAACTTTAAATAAAATAATAATTTTCTTGGAAAATACATATTTTATAATTATAACTAATTTTATAACTCTTTGAAAAAATTACTTAAGGTCTCATTAAATAATCACAAAATCATAGGACATTAATATATTAATTTATGAATACATTTTAGGAAAATAGACATTTATTTAAATTATTAAATTAATCATATAATTATAATTAAATATATAGGACTTTCAAAAATGAAAACACTTAATTAATAAATTTTAAATAATTTATTTACATTGACAATTATTCAATTATTCAATTATTATTTTTATAATATTCATAAATTTTAATTATAATTTCCTATTTTATGTTAATATTAATGTCGATAGATTATAATTCATAACGGTCTTAATACTATTCCTTTGATCAAGTTAATATTTCATCAGTATTGGTAACTTAACTTCTAGAAAAAAATTTATTTCATTAATTGATCATTTATAACACATCAGTTATGGTATCTTAGTAATTTTATGTAATTTTTACTATATGAAATTACAATATGAAAGGATAAATTTATTTGATTAAATTTTGGGTCGTTACATTCTTCCCCCCTTTTGAAGTTTCTCCCTTGAAATTTCATTTTACATAAATATTTGTGGGTAATTATGCTTCATCACTTCCTCTAGTTCCTAGGTTGATTCATCACACTAATGGTTTCTCCATAATACATTAAAAATGTTGGTTTTTTTCATGTAAAATGTTATATGTCTAATCATTAATCTTTACTGGATGCTTCATATAAGAGAGAACATCTTCCCATTGTACCACCTCTGAGTTCAGTACAGGTGAGGAATCTGGTTTGTACTTATTCAAGAGTGATATGTGAGACACATCAGGAACTTGATCCATATTTAGAGCTAGTGAAAACTAATAGTCCATGTATCGTATTCAATCCAGGGTCTCAAAGGTACCAATGTACATTGGGCTTAACTTATCTTTCATTCCAAACCACATGGCTCTTTTCTATGGTGATATTTGAAGGAATAATTTTCTCCAACAAAAACTCAATATTCCTTCGATAGTTGATATAATAGATTTTATTTCAGAAATTGAGATAAATTAACATATATCTAGATGGATGGAACCATATATTTCATATCATGGACAATATAAGGTCCAAGTAGTATTGTTTTAGCCATCATCATCCCAACAGGTTGGTGTTCTACATCGATTTTCGTACAAAGGTTCATATGGAGCCATATGAATACTCAAGTGGAAGTTATTGTAGTATGAAAAATCAACCAATGGGAGAAGCTGATACCATCCACATTGGAATTATAAGGAGTGTGATCTTATAATATCATTGAACTTATGAATATTCCTTTACAATTTTCCTTCAGTTTGGGGGTGATAGGGCATGATAAAATTCAATTCAGTAGTGAATGAATGTTGAATATATGACAAACATGATTTTTTCATACATAATTAAACATAATTTATTACATAATAATCACCAGATACAACATATTAGTTCGATAGACCTATTGTATTTCGGGATTAGGATCATTACATGATAAAATAAAACATGAAATAAAACATCTTAATTGAAAACATCTGTTACATGACCACTATATTCCCTCATACTTAGCATTTCATGGGATAACGTGAGAACATGCATAAGAAAAAGGTGATCTATAAAGCCTAGTAAGGGAATAATCATGTAATTAAATGAGGAATATAGAACATGTTAGACAATAGGAATATCAATTGGGATCAAGAGAAGCATAAACATAAAGGCAAGATAAAGCATGATAATCATATCATGGAAATGTGGCAACAACACTTAACATAGAATTTAGCATTAGCCAAGGCTCATTGCACATAGAGCATGAGAAAACCCTCATTGCACATGAAGCATGAGTAAACCCTAATTTCACATGATTTATAAGGAGTAAACACCCATTTCACATGACTTATCATGATACTATACTTTACCCAATGCATTGGAGAGCAATAAGGACGCACCCTTCTTAAACATTTCATTTCATGCATAAGTGTGACACATGAATCATAAAACATTGAATCATTCAACTTAATCATTTTTTACACAATAATATAATGTGTAATAAATACATGAAACTCTTTAAAAAATATATAAATTTTCATAATGGTGAATACACATGATAGGGAAATGGTCATGGTATTCACTACAAATGACCTTGGCTTGGAAAAGAGCGGTGCAATTTTGGAAGTATAACGACATGACATAAGAACACATAAAAATGGTTGATGAGAGAGAAAAGGGTGTATCATCATATTTACATGAAATGGACAGTAATGGGTCATATATATACTTTTCCCAACAAATTTAATGAAATTTAGATTCATGATACAAAAGAATTTCTTGAATGTAAATGAGGAGAGAGAAATTTCTTTCAGAATTTCGGCATAGTAACGGGTGTACATGGGAGGCATTTAATGAGATTTAAAAGGTTCTCCGATCATTAAAATATAAATATGGAAGTATGGGGGAGGTTTGAAATGATACCCCAACATTTATAAATGAAATTAATAGGGAATGATAATTTAAATGATATTGGACAAAAATGAGAAAGGAAGAGAAAACCCTTACTTGGTAGCGTGCTTCCAAAGGCATGAGAAAAGGCTTGAGAGAGGATTCTTGGGATCTTGGGGAACCTTCGGAGGATTTTAGGGAGAGGAGGGAAGATGATGGACGAACTCCAAAGACTTTGAGTTTGGAGGAAGTGGGAGCTTGGGTGGGATTATATAGGAAATGTGAGGGAATTCTTTATTATTTAGGTTTGGGATGCCTCATATTAAAATAATCCGAACCAAAAATCAGCCACTGGTTTTAGACCATGGTTTTTTGAAAAGGGAAGTGGAAAAAAATATTTTATAATGCCAAATTCCGAAATTCATAAAATAATGGGGTTGTTTATGTGGAGGTGAGTCACACTACCAATAAAAACAATTTAAAAAGACAAGATGTATAATAAGTCTTGAAAGGTCAATTAATGTTTTGTAACATTTGTCAAAGAAACCTATAATCACATTATTTTAATGGTAAAACATATATTGTCCGAACATAAATCATATAGTATTTTATTACATCACTATTGGGTCACTATGATGTCATAAAAAACATTATATATTTAAATGGTATTTAATTTTTACCCAAAAATTTTACTGTCTTAGAAAATTTTGAAAAATTCACCGTTGGATAATTTCAACATCCCCATTCTAGAAATAATATTTATTTTATATAAAAAATTTTATAAATATTTTAATTTGCACTTTTAAAATAAAAACTAACATTTATCGAAAATTCATGGGTTTTGAAGAAAATGGCTTTCAAACCATAATAAAAATTACAATAGAATTTCATAAAATTATAAGATCATTTATATTTAATAAAAATTAATTTAATAATAATAATAATATTTTCTTAAAATATTAATTAATTAATAAATACATTAATTCATCAAAATAGATTTCTTAGTTGAATATGAACTAAAAATACTATTTGTGCTTCAAAAACTACTTACAAGGTAACAATAATAAAATGAACGTATATTAATTATTATATAAAAAATAATGTACATAACCATAGTAATAGGGATTTTTTACATAACCCCTTAAAAGAGATGCATAATAACTAAGGGTAAGGTGCACGATGGTGATCAACTCTTGGGGTGGCTCGAACAACGTTGTACGCATGGTGATCTCTATCAAATTCCACTTATCCCATAGAAGGTTCTGTTCGATCTTGACATGATGAAGTGTGGCTTGGGATTGTTCAAGAGTGAAGCCCAAAGATTCCACCTCTTTTCTGAGCTCCGACAAATGGGCTTCATATGGAGGAATTCTACTGAATGAGTCCATAGCTTCCTTTTTCTAAGTAAATTGGATTCGTTAAAGCCCTATATTTATACAAATCATGTGAGCACTGTTCAATGTCTATATTAGAAATGGTCACAATTCTTAATGATATTTTATAATCCAAACACATAAAAATTAAATAGGTTCATATGTTGTATAACCATTTCACATATTTTGACATTTATTTAGATCAAGAGGTATTTTAATTAACGAAATTTTGGGTCATTACAATCTTCCCCCTTAATAAATTTCACCCTCGAAATTTCTTTTTCCCACACTAAAATAGATGTGGGTAACTTTGCTTCATTAATTCCTCTGATTCCCACGTCGCTTCTTCAAACTTGTTGCATCGACACAACACCATGATGAGAGGCATTGTCTTATTTCGTAGAACTTTTTCTCTATGATCTAATATCTTAACTGATTGCTCCTCATTAGAAGATCATCCACTAACTGTACCACCTCTAAAGAGAGTACATGTGAAGGGTCCAGTAAGTACTTCCAGAAGAGGGATACATAAAAGACATCATGTACCTTTTCCATGATAGGTGGAAGTGCTAGTTGATAGGCCACACCCCCAGCACGATCAAGAATCTCACAGGGGCTGATGTACCTTGGACTTAACTTCCCTTTCATTCAAAACCTCATTAACTTCTTCCACAGAGATATGCATAGAAATACAATGACTCTAACTTTAATCTCAAGGTCTCATTGACGGTTATCTGCATAACTATTCTGTCGACTCCAGGATACATTGATATGTTGCTGAATGGTTTTCACCTTATCCACCATTTCTTCGACCATTTCTGGTCCATGCAACTTATGCTAACTGACATCATCCCAACATGCCGGTATTATGCACCTTTTCCCATAAAGGGCATCATATGGTGCCATTTGGATGCTCGAGTGGAAACTATTATTATAAAAGATATCAACCAGAGGAAGATGTCGATCCCATCCTCATTTAAAGTCCATTGAGCACACTCTCAACATGTCCTCATGTGTTTGGATAGTCCACTCGGATTGGCTATCAGTTTGAGGATGATATGCCTCACTGAAGATTAGTTCATTATTCAGAGCATGTTGAAGACTCTTCCAAAACATAGAGGTGAATCATGGATCTTGATCGGACATAGTACATAATGGTACCCCATGTAGCCTTACCAATTCCCTGATATATATCCATGCCAGTTGATCCAATGAGATATCCTCCTGAATAGGAATGAAGTGTGCAGCCTTTGTATGACGATCCACAACAACACAGATTGCATTGCTGCCTTTGGATGTCTTCGGAAGTCTGGTGATGATGTCCATTGTGATGTTCTTCCATTTCTAGTCTGGTATGGGAATTTTTTGCATCATCCCCTTAGACTTCTGCCTCTCTACCGTCACTTGCTGACACACCAGGAACATTGATGTATATTCAACGATCCCTTTCTTCATATTATCCCACAAATAATGCTCTCGAAGATCTTGATACATCATTGTGATCCCAGAGTGGATAGAGAAGGTCGAGCTATATGCATCATTCAATAACTCCTTATTTATCTCGGGATCAGATGGTACACATAATCGCATCCCAAATCTTACAACTCCATCATCATCAACTTTGAAATTAGTGGATTTCCCATTTCTAACAGCTTCTACCCTTTTTTTGAATTTCCACATCTTTTCTTTGAGCATCTTTTATTCTCTCCAAGGTGGATGGTTGAGTAATAATTTGAGAAAGGATTTATAATGTTCCTCCCTTAATGATTCCCATGACTATCCTTTTCAAATCTAATAAGATCGGATCCTTTTAAATTCTCATCATTGATAAAGATGCAGGATTATTTCTACTTAGAGAATCTTCCACCTTGTTTGCCTTACCAAGATGGTAGTGGATTGAACAGTCATAATCCTTGATGGCCTCTATCCATCTTCACTGGAGAATATTATTCTCATTTTGTGTCAATATATATTTGAGACTCTTGTGGTCAGTATATATGTAACATTTCTCCCAATAGAGATAATTCCACCAAATTTTGAAAGAGAAGATCACTACAGCCAACTCAAGGTCTTGTGTTGGATATTTCTATTCATCAACATTCAATTTCCTTGAATCATAGGCTATGACTTTGTCATTTTTCATCAGCACACATCACATGACCATCTTTGAAGCATCACTGAATTCCACAAAAGTTCACCACTTGGGTGTAATGTGTGCATGGGAACAATAATAAGCCTCCTTTCCAACTCCTTAAACCTTTCTTCCCATTCATCCCTCCATGAAAACATTACTCTCTTCCATGTTAGCTGGGTAAGAGGGTTTGAAAAACGTGAGAAATTTATCACAAATTTTCGATAATATCCAGCTTACCCCATGAAGCAACGGATATCCGTTACCGATGTTGGCCTTATCCGTCCCTCAATTGCATCTATTTTGGAGGGATCCAAAGATATCCCATTACTTGTGATGTTACGGCCCCTGAATGAGACCTAATTCAGCCAAAAATCACCCTTACTGTACTTTTAATATATCTTCTCCTTCCACAAGGTCCCTATTATAGTTCTTAAAGGATCCTCATGATCCTCCTAGGTTTTGGAGTATATTAGAATATCATTGATAAAGACTACCACAAATTTGTCTAGGTAATCTATAAAGACTCTATTCATCAACTCCATGAATATTTCTAGGGCATTGGTGAGTCCTAAAGGCATTACTATGAATTAATAGTGCCTGTATATTTAATGAAAAGCAGTCTTGGGGATATCTTCCTTCTTCACCTTTACTTGATAATATTCCAACTGCAAATCCACCTTGGAGATGTGTTGTGCTCCATGCAGATAATCGAACAAGTCATCAATTAATGGGAGAGGATACTTGTTCTTTATAATGATTTATTTGAGCTCCCGATAATCGATGCAAAGGTGCATTGACCCATCCTTCTTCTAGAAGAAGAGGACTGGTGCCCCCCATGGTGAAGCACTTGGGTGTATAAACCATTTATCCATATTATCTTATAGTTGTTTCTTCAGATCCTCAAGCTCCAAAATATCCATTCTATACGGAGTCTTGGATACTGGAAATTCCCCATGTATAATATCAATTGATAATTCAACCTCTCTTCTAGGAGGAAGACCAGGCAATTCCTCAGGAATCACTTCAGTGAATTCCCTCACAATAAAAAAGTTTTCTAGGATGGTTTCCTCCTTAGACACAATCATCAGATCCAGATACGTGGGATCATAGGGCATTAATATCCACACATGAGATGATGGAGCTGAAGAAGATTCTTCTTCTTCCTAACACTTGTAATGAATCGGGGGTCGATTCTCCATATGGAGAGTGATTTCCCACTCACGACAATTTATGTTGGCTCTATATAAGGAAAGCCAATACATTCCATGAACTGCATCAAATTATACCATAGGGAGTTTGATGAGGTTCTTCGGGATGTTTAATCCACAAATTATGAGAAGGGATGAATTATATTCATGGGATGTAATGATTGCCCCATTTTCCATACTCACCAATATCTTCACATTCATGATTTGTGGTGGCGCTGGGATTGTTCTACTAAACTTTCGTGATATAAAATAATGCGTAGAACCTAAATCAAAAAGTATGTTTTCCATAGTTGAATGAATAACTAGAGTACCTATCACCACTTAATTTTCAGTGTTCACTTTGGAAGTAATGATGGAAAAATCTCACCCTTGCTGCCTTGGAGGTTGTTGGTTGCCTAAAAAAACCCTTGGCTTACGGAACTGATTTACAAGATGCCCTGGTTCTTTGTAGTTATATAAATGAACCACACGTTGAGGTTCGAACAAAGCGTTCCCCCCTTTTCACATTTGTGGGTCTTTCTTTCCAACAGTTAACAGCTAGGTTCCCTTCCCTTCCACAACTAAATCATTTCCTCACCCCCTTCAGGAAATTACCAGGGTGCTTGTTTCTGCACCTTTGGTATGTGGGGTGATAGATCATCTTAGCACCGTTGGATTTATCCATCGGACCACCAGCATTGAATTCCACCTTAAACTTATTATCAGTATGATACCCCAGAGATTATCCGATCTCCATTTCAACTTTCATGGAACATCAGATAATTTCATCATAGCTGTTGAAGTCACGGATCGCCAGCACTTTTCGCAGGCTAGGTTTCAACCCACCAAAGAAGCATTCAACCAAGAATTCGGGGGTAACAACAAAGACGTAAGTTTATCATGTAAGCCTTGTGATGTTTTTCTCGTACACTCCAACAGATTAATCACCTTTTTTCTTGAGGGAATGTAAGACTCTTTACATCTTAAGTCGGTTGGTGCGTGAAAAATATTTATCAAAAAACATCTTCTAGAAATCCTTTCATTCCAATGCCTCGATCTCCTCCTCAGGCATCGTATTTTTGATCAATGTCCATCATTGACCAGCTTCACCAAGAATACGATAAGCAGCCCGGAGAACCATCTCTTGTTCAAAACATTGAAGGATGGAGAAGATCTTTTCAATGGAGTTGATCCATTGTTCAGCGATTCAGGGATTAGGTGATCCATTAAAAGTAGGCGACCTTTGTCTCATGATTCTCTTGATAGAGACTTTTTATTTATTAGGGGGAGGGGGTTTAACATCCCCCTTGACCTATGTTTCTTTTCAAATCATGATTTATCAAATAGAGAAGCATGAAAAAGTTTTCAATTCCCACTCTAATCAGATTGGGCCACTCATTAGTACAATTGTCACATTGATCTTCACATAGGTTGTTAGCCCCAGTCCACTTATTACCGTCCATTAACTGGAATAAAAGGAGAGTTAGGGGTAACACATAAATTTAAATCCAAAGACAAAAGTTGATAACTTATAAATAACTTTTATTTCTTTAACTTATTAATCTATAGGCTTCAATATATGTTATCCATGATCTAATTTCTAACATATAATCTTAGGGGAAATTTTTCTCAATTCCCTTAATAATGGTTCATACTAAGCCTATGAATTTACCAAAGCATATCCAGTGGGAGTGTCCTAACCAAGAGTGCGGCAAGGCCCATAGTCGCGTACTAGGATACCCAAGGTCAAGCCTGAAACTCATTGTCAAAGTTTACACCCATATGTACTTCTATTCCAGAGCCGCCTCTACCTGATCGTATCCAGATAGTGATGTATTTTCTTGATAAAACACTTACTAAATACTCACTAAAACATAGGGATGTTTTTATTATACTAAATCTTGTATCTAAGGCTTTATTAGGGTTTTATAATCCTAATCCCAAAAATAACTCAACATATCCTCTTATACCTACTATGACAACCCTTCTTTTTATTACACAATTAAGCATAATTTATTAGACATACATCACTAGATAAAATAAAGAATATTGAGAGGTCTAGTGTTTTTTTGGCTTCAAATCATTACATAATAACTTAAAACATGAAATACAACATCTTTATTGAAACATTCCTTTACATGACCACTACATTCCCTCGTACTTAGCATTGCATGGGATAACCTGAGGACCTCCACAAGAAAAGGGTGAGCTATAAATCCCGGTAAGGGAATAATCATGGAATAAAATGAGGAATGATATACATGTTATACAATAGGCATATCAATAGAGCACAAGATTAGAATAAACATAAAGGAATGATAAATCATGATAATCATAACATGGAAAAGTGGCAACAACACTTAACGTGGAATTTAGAATGAGCTAAGGCTAAATGTACATAGAGCATGAGTAAAACCTCGTTGCACATGAAGAATGAGTAAAAACTCATTTCACTTGAATTATCATGATTAATATCCCTTTTCATATGAAGTACCAGGATACAATACTTTACCCAATGCATTGGAGAGCTATAAGGGCGCAACCTTTTTAAACATATCCTTTCATGGATAAGTGTTCCAGACGGATCATAAAACATTGAATCATTCAGCATAATAATTTATTCCATGATAAACAAATGTGGAATACATACATGAAAATATTTAAAAAATATGTAAATGTTCATAAAGGTGAATACCCTTGATAGATAAATGGGCATGGTATTCACTACACAATGACTTTGGCTTGGAAAAGCGCGGTGCTATCTCTGTAGCATAACGACGTGACATAAGAACTCATAAAAATGGTTGATGAATGAGAAAAGGGTGTCTTATTATATTTACATGATATGGATAGTAAGGTGGTCATATATATACATTTCCAAACAAGTTTAATGGAATTTAGATTCATTATACAAAATAATTGCTTGAATGTAAATGAGGAGAGAGAAATTACTTTCGGAATTTTGTTATAGTTATGGGTGTACATGGGAGTCATTTAATTAGACAAAAGGGGGCCACACATCATTCAAACATAAAGTGGATAGTATGGGGGAGGTGAGAAACCATACCCCAATATTTATAATTGTAATAAAACGGGCATTAATTTTAGAAGAATATAGGATAAAAATGAGAAAGGAAGAAAAAACCCTTACTTGGAAGTGTGCTTCCAAATGATTGAAAGAGGCTTGAGAGAGGCTTCTTGGGAGCTTGGGGCACCTTGGAAGGATTATAGAGAGATAAGGGCAGCAGTTGGACAAACTCCAAAAGCTTTGAGTGAGGAGTAAGTAGGAGCTTTGGTGGGTTTATAAAGGAAAGGTGAGGGAATTCTTTATTATTTAGGTTTGGGACACCTCACATTAAACTATTCAAAACCACAATCTAGCCCATGGTTTTCCCATGGTTTTTGGAAAAGGGAAGTTGAAAACAATATTTTATGAGGTCAAAGTCCAAACTTCTTAAAATAACGGGGATGCTTATGTGGCGGTGAGTCACACTCCCAAGGAAAACAATTTAAAAAGACAAGATGTTTAATAAGTTTTGAAGGGTCCATTAAAGCTTTGTAAAATTTGTTAAACAAACCCAAAATCATATTATTTTAATGGTAAAACATATATTGGCCGATCATAATGCTTATAGTATTTTATTACATAACTATTGGGTCATTATGATTTCATAAAACATGTTATATATTTAAACGATTTTTAATTTTTACCGAAAAATTTGACGCTCAGAAAATTATGAAAAATTCACTTTTGGATAATTTCGACGACATGATTTCAAAAATAATATTTATTTTATATAAATAATTGTCTAAATATTTTAATTTTCCCTTTTAAAATAAAAACCAACATTTATCGAAAATTCACGAGTTTTGACGAAAATGGATTTCAAACTACAATAAAAATTACAATTGAATTTCATAAAATTATACGATCATTTATATTTAATAATAATTAATTTATTAATAATAATATTTTTTTAAGGATTTTTTAATTTAAAAATCCATTAATTCATCAAAATATATTTCTTTGATGAATATTAACTATAAACATTATTTGTGCATTATAAACTATTTACAAGGTAACAATAATAAAATGAATGTATATTCATTATTATATAAAAAACAATGTACATAGACATACTACTAAGGATTTTTTCTTAACCCCTTATAACAGCCGCATAAGACCTAAGGTTAAGGTGTCCGATGGTGACAGACTCTTGGGGTGGCTCAGATAACATTGCACGTGTGGTGATCTCTATCAACTTCCACTTCTCCCATAGGTGGTTCTGTTCGAGCTTGACATGTTAATGCTCGGCTTGGGATTGGTCAAGAGAGAAGCCCAAAGATGCCACCTCT
Source organism: Viscum album (assembly GCA_963277665.1). Taxonomy (NCBI): domain Eukaryota; kingdom Viridiplantae; phylum Streptophyta; class Magnoliopsida; order Santalales; family Viscaceae; genus Viscum; species Viscum album. Next base: position 434,311,329 of record OY728127.1, on the reverse strand, counting down.
TTTCTGAGCTCCAACCAATGGGCTTCGTATGGAGAAATTCTACGGAATGAGGCCATCACTTCCTTTGTCTAAGTAAATTGGATTCGTTAAAGCCCTATATTTATACTAAATATGTGATCACTGTTCAACGACTATATTAGAAATGGTCAAAATTCTTAATGGTATTTTAAAATCAAATAATATATAACAAAATAATTTCTTATGTTGTATAACCATTTCACATATTAAAACATTTAATTAGATCCAGAGGTATTTGCATTAAAAAAATTTAGGTTGTTACAGAATACTCCTCCCGAATTTTGATGTGGAATTCGATATATGATCTAAGATAATCTAGAGTGTAACCCCATGATGTTTCACTACTTCTTTCAAATATATCTTCACATGGTTTTCTGGTGAGATATCATCCTGAATTGTGATAAAGTGGGCAGTGTAGGTGATTTAGTCTAGAACAACCCATATCGCATTGTTTCCATTTGATGTCTTTGGGAGACTAGCGAAGGTGTCAATAGTGAGATTCTACCATTTCAAAAAAGGTATAGTAAATGGTTGCATCATCACATTTTACTTATGTTACACTAGTTTACCATGCTGATATATCAATAACCTTGAGATATACTCAAAAATATCATTCATCATGTTGTCCCATTAAGAGTGTTCTTCGAGATCAGGATACATCTTGGTAATCCCAATATGTATAAGGAATAATGATCAATGGGAATTGTCCACTATATTATTATTTAACCCATGTTATTTTAGAGAATAGTTCCACATTCTAAACCTAATCACACCATCATCATTGATATGGAACTCTTGATGTTTCCCATCCATTAATACATTCACTTTCATTTGTAACTCTAGAGCATCCCTTTTCCCCACTTTAATCATCATATGGATAAATGGTTGGTAAATAATTAATGAATGTTCATATTTACATCATTCAAATATTATTTTCCAATCCATACATTTCTTTTCCATGAAGATGAGGTTATTCTAGATTAGTAGTTACTTTTTAGTTATGAGAAACAACTACCTGGTTTTCCATGTTAGTGTGATATTTAATAGAGAAATCTTAGTCTTTTATTAGCTATAACTCTAACTGTAGAAACATTTTGACTCCCTTTTAGGTGAATATATACTTTATACTCATATTATTGGTATATATGTCACACTTGTCATGGTAGAGGCATTTCAGTCAAAATGTCAATGAAAAAATCATAGCTACTAACTCCATATCACATGTCAGGTAGTTCGGATGAAGGATCATCAATTTTCATATATTTTAGGCTATGATAGTATTATTTTACATGAGTAAAAAACTCTATAATTTCTTTGAATCATCACTGTATATCAGAAAACATTCTCCACTTCACTGAAATGTGAGTACCAGTGCCATGATCTGCCTTCTCTTTAGAACCATTAATCATTCATCACTATCTTCTATCTATAAATTTTTTATCATTTTCCTTTTTAACATAGTTAGTGGTCTGGAAAATTGTGATAACTATCTCCAAAAATGTTTTTAGTACCTACCTAATCAATGAAAACTACATATTTCGGAGACACTAAAGGTTCTTTTCCATTCCTCAATTTCTTTTATTTTTTTCTGGTCTATAGAAATTAACTCACTTATGATCAAAAGTCCCTATAATGATAATTTATGTATCAAAAAGTAACACTTTATAAACATGGAATTCAAAATTTTCTTCCTTAATGTTGCTAAATTGGGACTTATATGTTCGTCATGTTTATCCTTTATCTAGGAGTACATGATAATATCATAAATAAATACTTCCAAAAAACATGTTGATGTAATATATAATGAATATATTAATCAAATCCAATAATATTGTAGGTGAAGTATTACGTCTTATGGTAATCACCAATAACTTGTAGTTACCATACAATGTACAATAGGTTGTCTTCTGAAAATATTCATTCTTCACCTTTGGATGATGATATCATGAATTAAGATCATCCTTTGATAATTAATGAGAACCACACAATGGATCAAAAAAGTAATCAATTCTTGGATAATGGTACTTGTTATTTACGGTGATCTTTTTGAAAACCTGATAATCGATACACAACTGCATTATTCAATCCTTCATGTTGACAATGAGCACTGGCATAGATCAAAGTGACACACTAGGGGATATGAACACTTTTTTTAAATTCTCTTGTAAATTCTCGTTTAATTCCTCCAGTTGAATAGGATATATCCTATTGGGTTACTATGAGATAGAAGTAGCTCCAGTTATTTGTTATATGGAAAAATCTACCTCACTATTTGGGTGAATTCTTGGTAACTCTATGGGAAATACATCACTATAATCCCTCACCAATGATATTTCCCCTAGGTTGATACCTTCATTCTACTCAACAATTTGAATGAGGTATACTTTTTCATAGGTAATCAACACCAATAATATTTAAGGATTTTATGATGAACATTAATAACCTTCCCTTAATTTGTAGACGAGCATGGGATTTTTTTGAAAATGAAAAAATATTTCCTTTTTCCTACAGTTTATATGTGCTCTATATAATGAGAGAAAATCCATTCCCATTATATTGTCAACATCAAACAAGGTAATTACCACATAATTCATTAAATGATTCATTCCACATATGAAAACATGAGAATATTTTAACACTTGGGTTGAAATGATTGAAACAATTAGTGTTTTTACATATATAACTACATTAAGGATTCAAGGAATTGAGTTTTTAGTTCTATAAAACATGTAAGATATATAAAGGAATGAATAGAACTATAATTATATACAACTTTTAAGATTATTAGGTGAATAGGAATTGTACCTTGTACTACTTCATTTTGTTAATCCACTTCACCAGTTTTGATGGCAGAAGACTTTCTTTTTTGCTTTTTATTTGGTGGAAACTACTGCTCGTTATGTTCATGGACTTGAGGTTTCGTGCACTGGATTTCATAGTCATCTTTCTCCCAATATTTAAAGACCTAGGTCATGGGTTGTGATATCCTCTATTCCACATCATTTTACTTATTCCTCAGGTATTTTTGACGTTCATGAGCTTAGTGGCCTACTATCCCACACATGAATAATGTCCCTGTCCCATTAAGGTAGTTCCATATATGCTTATTCCCACATTTTTGACATATGGGTGGGTTAGTTTTCTTTCCACATTTTCATGACATCATGTAGCTTGAAAATCCATATTTCTTTTCATATCACCATTTCCATGGGAGCATTATCCAAACTCCATATACACTTTGAAATCACATCGATAAGGTTAATCATATCTCTAAAAGTCTATAATTTATAGTTCCTTTCATGGTTATTTTTTAATATAATTATGAATTTATAAATTTTTATATCATTTTTAATAAAAAAACATGAATCATAACTACATTCATTGTGATATTTTCTTCATATACCATGATAGATTCTCCTTCCTTTTTCCTAAGATCTATGAATTATCTCTCCATATTCATTCCAATAGATTGAGGGAAATACTTGTTAAAAATCATTATCTTAAAGTCTTCCCACTCAATCTCATAAATTTATTCATTTGTCTTGGTTTTCTTAATCAAGGTCCACAATAGATCGACGTCGACGTATAAAAAATAAACTTGAAGAGTTGCCTTCTCCATATTTGAGCATTGAAGCATAGAAAAGGCTATCTCAATTGAGTTGACCTATTGTTCTTCCACTAGTGGATCTGGAGATCCACTAAATTCTTGTGGTTGTTGCTTCATAAATCAATTAATATCCAATATCTCCATCTTATGTTAAGTTGAATGTTTTATATTATTAATGTTGTTTTTCACAACCTAAGATAGTTTGGTAATTATCCACATGAAATTCCAAACTCCACCTCCCTATCAGTAAGTATTTCATTCAGGTAATCCGGACACTGTCACTGGCATAGGTTGTTGCTCTATTTTCTCCTAGTTCATAACATTTTCTAAATTTGGAATTATTATAACCAAACATAAGTCAAGAAGTCATCAATAAATAATTGATTCCATTTTTAAATAACTATAAAGGTATGTATGTTGGGATGAATATGTTTGTAAATTCTTCTTGTATGATTACATATAATTAGTCCCATACTAAGATTTTTCACAGTGGTTATCTAATCATAATAATAAAACCATCTAAACAATGATTATATACAAACAGTAGAAAACATTATTTTTCTTACATTAATTTTACATAATTTTAAATCATAAAAAATTTTAAAAAATTAAAAAACCAGGATCCAAAGGTTTAGTGTCTAGGTAAAATTACTACCATATATAACATTTATGAAATAATACACAAAGATTTATTTAATTCATTCTTCTTTATATTTGATATTGACCTACAATTCTCTTTTGTACAAGTCATCACCTGAGGATATACATCAAGAAATGTGTGAGATAAAGGCCTAGTTAGAGGATAAATAAGAACATTAATCAATATAACATGGGGTGAGAATAATCTATATCATAATAACATAGGAATAATATTATAGTCTTTAGAAGAAATTTTTAGAAAAGGATTGGAATGTGTTAACATATAAAAATGAAACATTATGTCTTAGTGGTAAACTACAACACATAATTGTGAGAAAATATAGAATCATGTTAAAACATATCTCACTTTATATCATGAGAGTCAGAATAGTAAAAAATTCATTGGAGCACTAAATAATTACTAGATAAACCATCACATCATTACATTTACATTTTGTAATATAATTTCAGGTGCACCAATCACATAATTAAATTTACATTATCATGCGTGCAACATAAAATGTATATCAATCATGGAAATAAAATAACCCATGGAATGGAATGGTTAATTTTTTATTAAGATTAATTTCATAATCTCTAGGTTCCTAAATGAAAGAGGTAATAACTTACATTATATATGAATCATCAACCTTGAGTGGAAAAGAAGTAATGTCGAGAAGAAAATAATGTGTTTTTGGAAATAATAGTTCTTTTTGGAAAACATTGTGTCTATAATGAATACAATTAAAAAATAGGTATCTCACATAATATGTAGTATAATGATGAATGATTTTTTTTAATATCCACACTGAACATGGAGTGAACCATAGAAAACCCAATGAAAGAGAGTTGACATTGATAATTCCTCTTTCCTTATTAATGAACTCTATTTTCATTTTAATATATGATATTGTCACATTAGATTCATTAATTAACTTATAAATAAAGTTATATACATGAATTAGATTAATTATGGTTTTATTATGTTGATTCATAGTCTTTTATATGACTTATATTGTTTAATTTAATCATTCTGGAGTGATTGGTTTCTTAGTTTTCATGGTCATTTAACTTGTATACTCGAATAGAAGTTCATGTAAAATAATGATAAATATCCAAAATTTTCATCATATGTAATTAAAGATAATATATAAGTTTAAATTATCTTATAAGGAATTTTATTAGATGGTATGAGGAAAATCATTAGACAAAAGTTAATAATGGTTATTTTTGGTTAATTTCAGAGGTTTTTCAATCACAATGAATTCATTTTGGTTTATCATGTACTATTATGTATATATGGTAGTTCTAGAAAATAAATAACTTTAAAAACAAAATTTTGAATCTATTTTCAACCATATAATGTTTTTATTAAAATCTGTGATAGTTCTAAAGGAAAATGATAGTGCATCGCTCATGTTGTTGGTAAATTTAAAAATCACATGAGACGATATTATTTATGAAAAAAAGTGAAAGCATGGGAAGTATCATTATGGACCATCCATTGAAATTATTAAATGCTAGTATGTAAAACATAATGTATTTATAATACCATTTGGATTATAGAAGGGGAGGATAAATTATGAGATGAAATAAAATTGAAAATAATATAAAAAAAAGGAAGAGTATTTTACCTCTTAGATTTATCCTAATTGAGAAGCTCATTATGGATATTTTTTCATTTGATGAGACCCAAAACTGCTTGACATGAGGAAAGAATTGGTGAGAGGTTTTTGAAGAATATGAAAAAGTATAAAAGCTTGATAGCTGGGAGTAGAAGAGGTGGTGTGAGGTTGTATTTATAGTGGTCGTGGGGGTGTTTTATGATTATTATATTAATCCATTTATTATTTTCAGTAATGAAAATGAAAAATCTGATAATTATATATAAACATATTAAAATAATTAATGTAGTATATATATTATGGCTCTTAAATTAGTGGTGAATCAGGGAATAATTTATTTAACTTATAATGTTTATATACTATAAATTACCGAAATTTACTAATCACCAAATATTCAAGTATTTCAGAAAAAATCCCAAAAATTCAATATAACTATTTTTCAATATAAAAAATAATAAAATTATCTCCATTTTTTTAAAAAGGTTTCTAAATATTAGTAATTTAAATTTTAATTAAAATAACTATATAAATAGAAAAATCATATTTGATGATTATAATTGATTTTATAACACTTTGAAAAAATACATAATGTCTCCTAAAATTATATTAAAATCATAAGACATCCAAATATTAATTATTTAAAATGTTTTTGAAAATAAATTTAATTATAAATTATTAAATTAAATATAAAATTTTAATTAAATATTTATGACTGACAAAAATGTCAACATTTATTTAATACTTTTTTAAAAAATTATTTACTTATAAAATTTAATAATTATACCCCTGTTTTATTTATATTTTGCCAAAATTTAATTTATAATTTCATAGGTGAAGTTACTATTAAAATTTTCAGGTCTACTATTCATAAGGGTCATATTAATATTCCTAAGGTCAAGTTACTATTTCATTATTACTGGTTAATTATCTTCTAGAAATAAATCTTATTTGATTAAATATTTATTTAAAAAGATTTAATTATGGTCTCTATGTGATTTTCTGTAACTTATTCTATATGAAATTACTATATGGGAAAACATTCTTTGATAGATTTTTGGGTTGTTAACTCTATAATCGATACAAGAACAATGCCCCTGTGTACGACAAACTACCACCTCGTGAAGTGATGCGAATCATTTTTTACAAATGTGTTACTTGTAATGTAATAAGATTAATGATAATAAATATATGTGATATAAATGATTAATTTATTATAGTAATGAAATTTTTTTATTATGTAAATATATTAGATATCATTTTATTTTGACCTTTTCAGTCAATGATAAAATGATCACATCCTTCATGGGTGTGTGGACTACAACCTCCTCAAACCAACTCGATAACTTTTTTCATGACCACATCACATGAATTATATATATAAGAATATATAATTAAATAATATTTTATTTATTAAATTCTGAAAATTATGGAATGATTAATTTTACTAACCGTCTTTCTGTAATGATCATTGAAAAATAGAAATGTTACTCAGGTGTTGGTATGACATACCCTCTCTATGATCATAATGTTGGTTTCATTTGTCATAAAAAAATTTTATTATTAGATTTAATAATTAATGTATAACTATTGTAAATATTTCAAGATTATTATTATGGAGATGTTTATATAATTAAATATTTTACTGTAGTCATCCTACCAAAATCAATTTTAACACGTATAATGAATATGGTCATTATCACGACCCATCCCCTGGGGCCTGTGTCGTAACTAACCCAAGCCTGCCTTCCATAGGCCAGTGGCTGGCGATTAGCACCAATAGCGTATATCCCTAATATGGGAAGGCATTGCCATTATAAACTGAAAACAAACACAACAGAGTACGCAACCGGAAGTAAACACTAAGTAAAACTGAATACAAAAGAGAGTGTTGGAAGTAAAGGGGCAGGAAATAAAAGCCCAATAGTAAAGTTCATGTACAACTGAAAGCAAGTACATCAGAAGATAAGCAAAGCAGCTATTGGGTCGTCCTTCGGGTTCCTACCTGAAGGGTAGGTACAGATGGCCTCCTCATCACTCAACGTCCGTACGTCCACTCCGTGAACCGTCATACCGAGTGGTCCACCTCTGAGTACCATCAAATCCTGCTACTGTCTGCATCAGTCAGAGCAATCCACCATCTGCTATCAACACAATGAGGTGCGGGCATAGCCCGTGCAGGGGTGAGTATAACGATACTCAGTAGGGACCCCGAGACCCTCAAGGTCTCACTAAATCAAACAAGGGTAAACCACAAATCCTGAAATCAGTGGATAACCATTATGTAGGTATATGCCCATACATATACCTATGTTATCTTGTAACCCATATCAATCATCAAGAAAACACTAATGTCATTGACTCGGCTCAAAACTAGGATTTTATTCTAGGAGGTGGTAACAAGTAACACTCACAGTCAAACTATCAAACCCTCAGCTGCTGGTGTACTCCTCCTCTACAGTGTATTGTGGGCCTACCGCATCACACCGAGTTGCTTCCCACTATCCTAGACTACTGTGGTACTCCTCCTATCGAGTACCGTGAGTCTGTTGCATCACATAGAGGCGCTCCCCATTGTGGGTCTGCCGCATCACACAGAGGCACTCCCCCTCATATCCTTCTAAGGTACTCCTCATTTCGATTAATATGGGTCTGCCGGATCGTAGAGAACCACTCCCCACTGTGGGTCTGCGGCGTCACACAGTGGTGCTTCTCACTAGGCTAGTCGAAACACTCCGAGTTAAAAGGTCAGCAATCGTCAGGTCTGAGCAAGCTACTAGGTCTCCATACTCGGCTCGCTCATCACTAGGAAGATCCACTCCACGAGCTACTGGTTGATACTCCAAATATTACAAAGTCCCATTTCGAACTATCCTAAAGGTCTGCCTCGTCATAGGGGTCTCAACGCAATAGACGATGCAACAAACGGATGCCCGGTCTGTGAGTTATTGGCATTTCCGTTCTAGGGGCCCGGTTGATTTTTATATTCAAACCAACCCAACCGTATCCCAAATGTGTCCAATACTCAAGTGGAGTATGAAAAAATAATTTTCTTGCTCCAATCTTTCTGTCGCCATAGACGGATCGTTGATCAGACACATGTAGACCATGTTATGGGTGAAAAGGTGTGTTTGGGTAAAATAGTTTCGAACTGGGGTCCGACCTGGTCCATGAGTCCAACCCGGCCCGAGTGAGTGGCCTGGCCCAATGGTAGTCCGGCCTGAGGGGGCGGCCTGAACTGAGGGCGGCCCAGGCCGATGGGGCGGCCCGCGTGGCAAGCGGGCGGCCTGCGTGGCCAGGGGGCGGCCTGTGTGGCAAGATGTGGCCCGCGTGGCCCGCCTGGATGGCAGCATGCGTAGCCCGGATGGCCACGCGTGGGGTGGGGGGTGGGGTGTCACGTCCCTGTGCGTTCCAATGTGAACCGGCACTAGGTGTCGGTTCAGTAACCTGTAGGGCCCGGGGGGTCCTACCTTGTCTGGCTGGCCGAGCGGCCATCCGGTTTCGCACCTCCGGCGGCCAGCCCGATGTCGTCCGCCCCTTCTCCACTACCGTGAAAAGCCTTGGCCGTGACTCACCTACACTGCACGGCACGCCTGTGCCTCACCACCTCCACTGAGGCCTGGCATGGCCATGACCCCCTGCTCCTCCGCGCGGCGCGACAACATCACGCTGCCTCCACCGTGGCCCTGCCTAGCCGCGTCCCACTTCTCATCCATGCAGAATGGAGGTGGCGCACCCTTCCGGTGACCTGGAGTCCTTACGCTGCCAGTTTCCTTCTCATTCAGCCCGACATTGGCCGCCACTACTCCACACCACAGTCATCCACAAACGAGGAGGAATAAAGGGGGGAGAATCAGGTTGTGTTCGTGCTACCCGGGCATTCCACGTTATGGAGATAACAATTTGAAAAAAACATTCCATGATTTTTTCATTGAGGACGGAAACAATTTCAAACATAAAATCCCCATCCTTGTATTTTATGATCATTGATGAAGTCGCGGAAAGGCGGGTGTCGATTCTTCAATGTCGTAAGAGGAAGAGGATATATGTCATTGGCGGATAAGCATTTGGAGGTGACGAAGTCGACGACGGTATTCCTCACGGTCGACCCCTTCTCTTTTGGCAGGGTTGAAGATCAAGGAAGATTTCCATCGTTCTTCATTAGCAGAAGAGGTGTTCTTCATGTTCTTCCATGTTTTTCCATCCCCTCTCTCAAGCTCCACCAAATGAATTGTCATACAAAAATAATGGGTTAAGCCAACCCACTATTTAATTTGTTGGTCAAAAAATTCAAAAGAATTAAAAAGGTGTCAATTAATTAAGTGAAAGAGTTCAATTAATTAATTTTCAGGGTTGGAACATTTAATTAGTGGGGTAATTTTAAGGGTTTCTCCAATTAATTGGGGGTTCCAAGGGGTTACAACGCTCGGGTGGTCCCCACCAAAGTTATCCTCCCATGGGAGGTTATGTGAGGGTGTGCCCCACCACCATAACCTCTCATGGGAGGTCATGGTGTGGTGTCCCCCACCTCTAACCTCCCCTTGTATATTTTAACCACGAAAATAAAAATAAGCTACACTTATTTTTATTTAACTTCATTCATAAAAACTCTAAAAAACAACTTCCATTCTCGACCAAGTGTCGTCGAGGTGAAAGTCCTCTTAAAAGAATAATGGCACTTCGAGTTCAACGGTTCCCTCAGATTTCAATTCCGATCACTGGTTCAAAAGATATAAAATCCCACTTGTACATTTACTGAATGTACCCGAACAAAACTTCATAAATTTATCCCGAGCACACAGGGCTTCGGAATCAAGCACCGTAAATTTGCACGGACTCGTAAAAATCCCATGTATTTAAGAAAATATTTTCCATGGAATTTCCACATCTTTTGTAACGCCCTGACCCCGGTTACCCAGAGTCGGTGAATTTTTGCGTATCATTGACATGATCACAAAAGATCATGTCTTGAATGACAGATTATTTTAGTAGCCTTGGAAACACTAGATATATTCATAAGTCTTACATTACATCATAAAGTAAAACAAAACTACATCAACATATTGACTTCATATCCCCTCATACTGTCCCTGCAGGTCATTCATAATATACTTCTTCACATCCTGGAAAAATTAAAACATTGGAAGGGGTGAGCTCAGATGCTCAGTAAGGATAACAATATAGGAGAAGCTTTCATAAATAAACATTAACATTTAAACCAATTTATAACTAAAACAAAAGCCTTTTAAACTTGAACTTCAACATAATATGGAAAAAATAAAATGAAATAATTCCATTTACTTATTCACATTGATATTCTACTAGTTTAATAATCACATTCAATATCAATAACCACTTTCATAATGATGGAATTCATAATGCCAGACTATTATAACCACGTAGCCAAGGCCTCGTGCCAAGACTAGAAATAAGAGTTTGTGAAAGCCTCGTGCCAAGACACTAGTTGGTCTCACGAAACCTGCTGATGCATCAAGGAGCTATAGCGGGCTCCACCCGTCACATGTTAAGACCAATGCATTCCTCATATGAATAGGTTTAAACATATCATAATCAATAACATAATCGTATCACATAAAACATTCATAAAGGAAACATAACATTTTCCCATTTCAATCAGAAGATATCAATACAACACATTGATATAAAAAACACTTTCAAAACCATTTTCAATACCAAAATAAAATAAAATTAATACTTTGTAATTATTTTTCATTTTTAAAAAACGTTATGGCTTATAGAGGAAGCCGAAACTCAGATAATGGTCACAGCGACGAAGAATTCTTTGTCGCCGCATACGTATGAGAAGAAAAAAATTCCTTCTTTTCATTTAGTAAAACACATCATATAAAAAGATTCCTTTTGAATAAATTTAAAATTCAAAGGGGTTTATACACCCTATAGACGAAATTTGTATATAAAACAAAATATGCCTCAATGAATGGAGATTGAGATGAAGTCCCTTACAAAGATAATTTAGTAAATAAAAAAGATCGCTCATGTTTAATTACTATAAGCTCACATAAAGAAAGTATAAATACATGATAAGATATAAAAATTCATTTTTCACATAATCGAAGATCCACATAAATAAGAAAGATAAGTTCAACCCAAAGAATGAGAATTGGGTTAAGAAGTTCCCTTACAAAGATCATTTTTTTTAAAATAAAATAAATATATTATGTGTATCACTATATGTACACATAAAGAAATTACAAATACAAGATAGGAAATAATAATATCATGACATTATTTGAATGTAGGAGATTAACCCAAAGAATAAAAATTGGGTTAAGAAGTTCCCTTACCATGTGACTGACTTCACCCGACCATACTTTAATCTCTTGAATAATAAACTATAGTTAATCTATACTGTTTAAGAACTGTTTTCAAGTTCACTATACCTTTTATATCACTTATTACAATGTTACGAAAATTATGTATTCATTTAAGTTAAAACGGTCGTTTTGTCAATCTTTGGTACTTGAGTCAACAATACACTTCTTATAATTACAAGTTTCCTATGTGGTAGAATATCCATTATCTACAGAATTATATTCATGATGTAGATATCATATATATCATATATATACATTATATACATTCATTCATAATATTACCTAACAGTTAAAGGTAAGAAATGAAATGCACTGTTCATGGAGACGGTAAGCCGTACGTACGCATAAACGCTAATTTCATTTATATTTTGTATTTAATGGAATTAAATCATAATTATATAAAGGTATACTATAAATCAAATATAATATAATGTATAATACCATTTACTCCATCCTTTATAAATCATACATATGACATCAACGATTCAAATCACTTCGAGGGGGCGGTAGTCCGCACTTCCAAAAATGAAATTATCGCATTTACCCATAATGGAAATCATAAAGGTATGCCACAAATGAAAAATGAAGAATCATAAGGAAATAAAAAACATAATATATATCATATATAAAAAAAGTGTCATCATAATGGCTTCCATGAGAGGTGTTAAAAGAAGATTGAACAATCATCGTTTCGTGAGGTAGTAATTCTCCACCCACAGAAACAGTATAGTCTTTAACCATTAGTTGAAGGTGTGTGTAAGTGTAAATAAAATCCTTCTCATAAAAACATAAATGTACATTGAGGATACTTTTTTTACAAAAGAAAATAATAAAAGGAGTTTAGGGGGATGGAGAATCAAAATAAAACAAAATAACATAAGAGAAGACATTACCTTAAAATCGGGTTACTCTTTTTGATTTGAGCCAAAGGGTTCCTTGGGAAGAATTATGCCCAAAGTGAGGCTTCTATGAGTAAGAGAGGTAAGTTTAGTGAGTATTTGGGAAGAGGTTGGCCGAGAAAAATGGCTTGGAAGGTGTGAATAAGGTGGTAGTGGTGGGGTCCCTTTATAAGAGGAGAGGAGGGGCACTCTTGGAATGTCATGAAATATTACATTATTATGAAGTGCTTTTAGGATATCAAAGGTCCCAAAATTATATATTTCGAGGATAGGGTGATAAGGGTTCCCAATATATCCATACCATAGGTTTTTGACAAGTTTAAGTCTCAGATTTTACATTATCTATTCATTTTATTTAAATTGTTAATTAATGAGGTAATCGATGTATCATCATGGTGTCATTAAAAATTTAATTTATTTAATGTCTAAAAATTATAAAAAAATTACCATGATGTAGGAAATATTTTTATCTTTCCAATTAATATTTATAGTTGAAATGTTAAATTAAATAAGCCCATGTAATAATTGTTTTAGTAAAACAACACATGTTTGTGACAATTTTATTTTTACTTTAAATAAAAATTTATTAGTGTCATTTTCTTAACCAAGTGGCTCCATGGGGTCCCCAAGATGACCAATGGATTGTCTTGGTCTGCCGTGAATCATCCAATAAGGGTAGGACAAGTGTAAAGGTATTTTCATATTTTTATAATACTATTTTCACCTTAAATTTCACTAATTACCTTTAATCGTGATTAATTAAACATAAAAGTTACTATTCACCAAAAAATCATTTTAATCACATTGAACCAAATTTTACATCCTAATAACAACCATTCATGTCATATTTTGGAAAATCAAATCACAGTAGTGGTAATTTTCCATTTAAACGAAATATCAGTTTTTAACTATCACTTAGGGGTTTCACTATTCATCAAAAATTGAAGTTTTTCAAAACAATGCCAAAATTTCACCCTAAGATATAATTGATATTCTGAATTCAAAACTGATTTCTATTTTAAAAAATTCCAAACATATAAGTTTCATTAATTAATTTTATAATTAATTCTTGCTGTCACAACAAATAGCGTGTTTTTAAGAAACAATATATATCAAACGATTGACAATTGTTTATGTCAAATTTCAAAGTTAAATTAATTAAAATGACCACCATTGGATAAAATGGTAAAAAATATATTCTAATTATACTTTAAAACAACTCAATATTATAATTTATCACTGTAAATTATTTTGATTAGAAAAGTTGTTTTTAAGTATTTTTCACTATTCATAAAAAAATGGATGTTCTCAGAAAAATACCAAAAATAATACATAGGCTAATTTCGATATTACAAATCCAAAAATGAAGTCCATTTTGAAATATAAAATATATATAATTTCAAAAAGTGGGTATTACTATTCATAATGGCTATTTTTATTGGTCGCGGTGTGTTAGAATATCGAACTTGCGTACAATGCAAGCTATTGCATTATTGAAAGAGAAGCGTATCGTGGAAGCTCGGGGTGTTACATTATCCCCACCTTCAATAAACTGCGTCCTCACAATTTGGAATTTTTATTTGAAAATCAATGTTATGAAATAGAAAATACCTTAGTGGAAAACCCACATCGGAAATAAGTTTAAAAAAATATAACATTAAAAGAATGGAAGAGAAGTACAAAGGTCACCCGAGATAGCCCATACAAGGATTCTATGAAAATATGGATATGGAGGAAAAATAAACCATCACGGTCTGATGGAGAGTTGTAGAAAATAGGGTTAGGAGATTGTTAACTACAATAAAATCACAAGCTTGTGATTGGTTAAACGATCATTGATTCCCCAGTTGGAAAATTTAACCGAAAACATTTTTGTTTTAAGTTACCTTTCATAATGTTGAGGAATTTATTTAGGAGATTTACTAAGAACGTATGGAAATATACTTACAAGTCATGTAGACTTTCATTCTTTAATAAAGTTTTACCACAAACCCATCTTTCACTCCAAATGGTAACAGAACTCACAAATATTCTCTTTATCCGAATTGTATAAGGTTCCAAATATTACCACATACCATTTAGATTAGAAAAACTATTTTTTAATAACCAAGGACTTCCTGTAGGCTAGTGGTAGGTAATAAAGGCTTGTCGCACTATGGTTGTGGGTTCGATTCCTGAATCTTTGTCCTAAGTGACGGGTTGTCCCCCGACCGGCAGGTTGTCCTTTTCCTAAAACTATAGTATTATAGTATTCCAAAAATAATCTTCAGAAATGTTTTAACCTTAAAAAATACTATCAAATGTTAAACTTAATCCATTCCAACCTTTATAGTTATCCAAAATACCTCTGTCCAGACTTTCTCTAAAAGGTCTCAAAATTCCAAAATCAATTGTAACATCAGATTCCCCAATCAATGTAAAGATTCTCTTATTGTCACATACTAAAAATATGATTACCATCATCATATTAAAACCATAATGAAAAAAAAACAAGTTCTGCAGTACAATCCTTATATATATCACATTATTCTTATAACCAGAATATAATCCTTGAGTCCAAAAGCACCATTACATTAATTATTCCACTTCAATTGTAGTAACAACATAAGACTGTCCTTTCTTCCTTGTCCTTTTCTGAGATAAGTTTCCTTGGTGCTTAGGGCATTCATTTTCATAATGCCCCATTTCCCTACAATTGTAGCATTCAACATTGATATCCTCTTTTTTTCCCTTGCAATCACAAGCCTGGTGACCTTTTCCCCCACATTTATAAAAAACTCCCATTCCTTTTAGGCAAGTACTGGGTTAATTCATCCCAAAATTATCACATAATATAAAATCCTTCTTTCCCTTTCTCCCTTTATCTATCTCATGTTCCACCGTTCTCTTCTTCTCTTGCTTTACTTTGTTGTCATAAGACATAGAGAATTCCTTTTCATTCTTGATTGCACACGGGACTATATCTTTGTATGTTGAGAAATATTGTGATACTAATGATTGACATAGAAATGGTTTTAACCCATCATAGAAATAATAAATCTTACTTCTTGGGTTACGTATATAATCTACAGCATGCCTCGCTAGCCTTGTAAAGTTAGCCTAAGACTTTGCGACATTCTCATCCTCCTTTTGTATCAGACTCATAAAGTGTCTTTCCATATCTGCTCGAGGGTCACGTGGAATGTATTTTTCTAAGAAAAGATCTTTGAACTCTCTCCATTCCATACATGATACTTCTTCATCTTCCTTTGTATTGTGAACCAATGATCACCATTGATCATCATCTCCAGTGAGGCGGTAAACTACCATGATAACCTTCTCTCTTTCGCTACTCCCCATGGAGTGGAATATTTTCTCTAAGGAGTTTACCGATTTCTCAGATACTAATGGATTTGTACCCCCATTAAATGTTGGCGGTTTTTGCCTAATGAAGCATTCTAACATTGATCCTCCACGTTGCGGATCAGGGTGCTCCATACGAGTAAAGTTATTATTCATAACCTGAGTGAGTTGTCCCAGTATGGTGATAAGATGATCAGCACCAGTTGTATCACCAACTCCACTATAATTATTTTTAGCAGGAGGGAACTCCCTACATGGAGTGTGTGCATTAATACGGGTTTAATTCCTCCCACTAGGTGCCATTTCTAAACAATGGCATAAACTAGATTAGTTTATGAATCAAAATACATAATTACAAACATGAAAAACACTTTACATAAATTGAAATATTTATGGATATAATCCATAACCATAAAAATGTTTTCTTTGAGGAAGTATATACTCATAACCCTTCATAGTGGTTTGTAATGAAAATGAGAATTATCCTAAGCATATCCCCTGGGAGTGTCGTAACTAAGAGTGAAGCAAGGCCCATTGTCATGCACCAGTTCCTATTCGAGTCTAGCTCAAAGTGGTGTTTTCGGGTTTTACCCCTAGGTACATCTCTGCTAGAGCCGCTTCTGCCTACTCATATCAAGACAGGGATGTATTTCTTGGAAAACTGACAAAATCTCTATAATACCAAAATTCAAGGAAGTTCTTCTATACTAATCCTCAAAGTCTATCTTTGAGCTATGTACTCTAATCAGATTTTATCTAAATCTAACTTCTAAGGTTAGTACTAAACTGCCTTTGATACCAATTGTAATGCCCCGACCCCAGTTACCCAGAGTCGGTGCATTATTGCGTAACATTGGCATGATCACAAAAGATCAAGTCTCGAAAGACCGATTAGTTTAGTAGCCTTGCAAACAGTAGATACATTCATAAGTATTACATAACATCATAAAGTAAAATAAATTACATCAACATCTTGTCTTCATATCCCCTCACACTATCCCCGCAGGTCATTCATAATATACTTCTTCATATCCTGGAAAAGTTAAAACATTGGAATGGGTGAGCTCAGATGATCAGTAAGGATAAAAATATAGCGGAAGATTTCATAAATAAACATTAACATTTAAGTCAATGTATAACTAAAAAATCCTTTTAAACTTGAACTTCAACATAATATGGAAAAAATAAAATGAAATAATTCCATTTACTTATTCACATGGATATTCTACTAGTCGAATAATCACATACAATATCAAAAACCACTTTCATAATGATGGAATGCATAATTCCAGACTATCATAACCACGTAGCCAAGGCCTTGTGCGAAGACTACAAAGACGATTTTGTCAAGGCCTCGTGCCAAGACACTAGTTCGTCTCATGAGACCAGCTGATGCATCGAGGAGCTATAGCGGGCTCCACCGGTCACTTAATAAGTCCAATGAATTCCTCATATGAATTGGTTTAAACATATCATAATCCATAACATAATCGTATCACATAAAACATGCATAAAGGAAACATAAAATTTCCACATTTCAATCACAAGATATCAATACAACACATTTATATAAAAAAAACACTTTCAAAACCATTTTCAATACCAAAATAAATGAAAATTAAAACATTGTAATTATTTTTCATTTAAAAAAAGTTATGGCTTGTAGAGGAAGCCAAAACTCAAATAATAGTCACAGTAGCAGAGAAGTCGTTGTCTCCGCATACGTATGACAAGAAAAACATTAATTTGTTTCATTTAGTAAAACACATCATATAAAAATATTCCTTTTGAATAAATGTAAATGTAAAAGGGGTTTATACACCGTATAGATGAAATTTGTGTATAAAACAAAATATCCCTCAATGAATGGAGATTGAGACGAAGTCACATACAAAGATAATTTTTTAAATAAAATAGATCGCTCATGTTTATTCACTATAAGATCACATAAAGATAGTATAAATACATGATAAGATATAAAAATTTATTTCTCACATAATCAAAGAACAACATAAATAAGAAAGATAAGTTCAACCCAAATAATGTGAATTGGGTTAAGAAGTTCCCTTACCAAGATCATTTTGTTAAAATAAAATAAAAATATTATGTGTATTCACTATATTTACACATAATGAAAGTAAAAAATATAAGATATTACCTAATAATATCATGACATAATTTGAAAGTAGAAGATTAACCCAAAGAATAGAAATTGGGTTAAGAAGTTCCCTTACCTCATGTCTGACTTCACTCGACCGTTATTTAATCTCCTAAATAATAAACTAGAGTTAATCTATACTTGCTCAAGAACCTTTTTCAAGTTCATTATACCTTTTATATCACTTATTACAATGTTACTAAAATTATGTATTCATTTAAGTTAATAACGGTCGTTTTGTCGATCTTTGGTACTTGAGTCAACAATACACTTCTTATAATTACAAGTTGCTTATGTGGTAGAATATACATTATCTACAGAATTATATTCATGATGTAGATATCATATATATCATATATATACAGTATATACATTCATTCATAATATTACGTGACATTCAGAGGTAAGAAATGAAATGCACCGTTCATGGAGACGGTAAGTCGTACGTACGCATGAACACTACTTTCATTTATATTTCGTATTTAATGGAATGAAATCATAATTATATAAAGGTATACTATAATTAAATTATAATATAATGTATAATACCATTTACTCCATCCTTTATACATCCCACATATGGCATTAACGATTCAAATCACTTTGAGGGGGCGGTAGTCCGCACTTCCTAAAATGAAATTATCGCGTTTACCCATAATGGAAATCATAAAGGTATGCCATAAAGGAAAAATACAGAATCATAAGGAAAACAAAAACATAATATATATAATATATAAAAATAGTGTCATCATAATGTCCACCATGAGAGGTGTTAAAAGAAGATTGAACAATCATCGTTTCGTGAGGCAGTAATTTGCCACCCATAGAAACAATATGTTCTTTAACTATTTGACGAAGGATTGTGCAAGTGTAAATAAATACCATCTCATTAAAACATCATAGTGTATTGAGGATACTTTTTTTACAAAAGAAAAGAATAAAAAGAGTTTAGGGGGTTGGAGAATCAAAATAAAACAAAATTACATAAGAGAAGACATTACCTTAAAATCGGGTAACTCTTTTTGATTTGAGCCAAAGGCTTCCTTGGGAAGACCTATGCCCAAAGTAAGGATTCTAGGAGTAATTGAGGGAAGTTATGAGATTATTTGGGCAGAGGTTGGCCGATCAAAATGTCTTGGAAGGTGTGAATAAGTTGGTAGTGTTGGGGGCCTTTTATAAGAGGAGAGGAGGGGCACTCTTGGAATGTCATGCAATGTTACATTATTATGAAGTGCTTTTCGGATTTCAAAGGTCCCAAAATTATAAATTTCAAGGATAAGGCAATAAGGGTTATAAATATACCCATCCAATATGTTTTTTACAATTGTATGTTTTAGAGTTTAAATTAACTTTTCATTTTATTTAAATCATTAATTAATGAGGTAATTGCTACATCATCATGGTGTCATTAAAAATTTAATTTATTTAACATATAAAATTATAAAAAAATTACCATGAAGTAAGAAATATATTTATCTTTCAAATGAATATTTATAGTCTAAATGATATCTTAAATAACCCCGTGTAATAATTGTTTTAGTAAAACAACACATGTTAGTGACAATTTTATTTTTACTTTAAATAAAAAGTTAGTAATGTCATTTTCTTACCCATGTGGCTCCTTGGGGTCCCCAAGTTGACCCATGGATTTTATTGGTCTTCCATGACTCATACAATAAGGTTAGGACAAGTGTAAAGGTATTTTCATATTTTTATAATATCCTTTCTACCTTAAATTTCACCAATTACCTTTAATCGTGATTAATTAGACATAAAAGTTACTATTCACCAAAAAATCATTTTAATTCCATTGAACAACATTTTACTTCCTAATGAAAACCATGTATGTCGGATATTTTAAAATCAAATCACAGAAGTGGTATTGTTTCATTTAAACGAAAAATCAGTTTTTAACTATCACTTAGTGGTTTCACTATTCATCAAAAATTGATGTTTTTCATAACAATGCCAAAATTTCACCCTAAGATATAATTGATATTCCGAATTCAAAACTGGTGTCTATTTTACAAAATTAAAAACATATAAGTTGAATTAATTAATTTTATAATTAATTCCTGCTATCACAACAAATAGCATGTTTTTAAGAAACAATATATATCAAAAGATTGACAATTGTTTATGTCCAATTTCAAAGTGAAATTAATTCTAATGACCACCATTGGATAAAATGGTAAAAATATATTCTAATTATACTTTAAATCAACTCAATATTATAATTTATCACTGTAAATTATTTTGATTAAAAAAGTTGTTTTTATGTATTTTTCACTATTTATAAAAAATTGGAAGTTCTCAGAAAAATACCGAAAATTAAACATAGGCTAATTTCGATATTCTGAATCCAAAAATGAAGTCCATTTTGAAATATATAATATTTATAATTTCAAAAAGTGGTTATTACTATTCATAATGGCTATTTTTATTGGTGGTGGTGTGTTAGAATTTCGAACTTGCATACAATGAAAGATGTTGCATTATTGAAAAAGAAGCATATCGTAGAAGCTCAGGGTGTTACATCTTTACATTCTCACCAACTTCTGGATTTACATCCCGATAAGCTACAAATAGAACTATGGGAACAAATGGAAGTACTGAGCATGCATCTGAGCCTCCCGCTCCCATGTGTTCTCCTTAAGGTTCCCATGCTACCAGTGAATGCACACCAGAGGTATCTACTGTCCACATAGGACCTGCGCATGTCGATCCTCAATCTCCACTAGAACCTCCATGAAATTCACCATGTCATCGATGTTGAGATCCTCATGGTTGATGATTTGGCAAGGGTCATGCACGTCTCTCCTTGGCTGAGATATGTAGAAGACGTCATGAACCCAGTGCAACTGATTTGGAAGATCTAGGAGGTAAGCCACATCGCCTACTCTAATGAGGATCTAGAATGTTCCGATGATCCTCAGAGATAACTTTCCACCTTAGAAAAATCTCCATAGTCCTCATCGAGGTGAGACACATAAGAAGACGTGGTCTCCATCCTCAAACTCTAGAGGTCTTTGTCTCCTGTCTGCATACGTCTTATGCCTGCTCTGTGTAGTCTTCATCCACTCCTGGATGATCTGCACCTTCTCTATGGTAGCCCTTATCATCTTTGGTCCCACTAGTGCTGACTCCCCTGGGTCTGTCCAACATAGGGGTGATCTGCAATATCGACCATAGAGGGCCTCAAAAAGTGCCATACCGATGGTGGATTGATAGCTATTGTTGTAGGAAAACTCCACCAAAGGTAAGTGATCCTCCCAGCTACAACCAAATCTGAGGACACAAGCATGATGCATATCCTCGATGGTTTGAATGGTCCACTAAGTCTGACCATCTGTCTGAGGTTGGAAGGCAGTGCTGAAGAAATGATATGTCCCGAAAGCCTCTTGAAACCCCTTCCATAGCTTGGAAGTTAACCGTGTGTCGCAGTCAGAGAAAATAGAAGAAGGTACTCCATGTAAATGCACAATCTCCAACACATAGAGGCATCCCAAGCATTCTACTGAGCCCTGCTCTCTGATCGGTAGGAAGTGGGCCGACATGGTGAGTCAGTCAATGATCACCCATATCGAATCATGACTCCTAGATGTTTGTAGAATACCCGTCATGAAGTCCATAGATTTCACATCCCACTTCCACTATGGAACCTCTATGGGAAGTACCAAGCCTGCTAGTCCCTGGTGATCCGCCTTCACTTTCTGATGAGTAAGGCATCGAGAGAGAAACTCATCCACTTCCTTCTTCATACCTGGCCAATAGTACTATAATATGTGTTCTGGATACATCTTCACCGCTCATGGATGTACCGCTAAATGGGAAGTGTGCAACTCCATCAAAACATCTTCCTGAAGTGAAACTAGTACCAAGGTATGTCCTCTAATGAGAAGGAAATGCTCCACACCTTCAGAAAATCCATAAGGTGCCATCCATATGGATATCTGTGCACGTCATGTCTTGCAGTCATCATCCCCATGCTGCACTTCCCTGACTCGTTTAAGAAGTGGAGTATTTACTATAAGAGACTGTAGATAGGCTGCTCTATCCCTATCCACAAAGGATATCTGTAAGAAATCTTGCTGCTCTGTCACCTCTTCTAGTAGCTGAATACTATATCTCCTACTGAGAGCCTCTACAACAACGTTCCCCTTCCCAAGAGTATAGAATATCTCGAAGTCATAGTCCTGGAGGAACTCAAGCCATCGTCGTTGCCTTAGGTTCAGGTCCTTCTTAGAGATGATATACCTGAGACTATTTTCATTATAGTACACAGTAAAAAGTTCTCCCATCAGATAGTGCCACCACATCTTCAAGATAAAGACCACAGCTTCTTACTCCAAGTCATGGGTACCGTAGTTCTGCTCAAGATGCCTCAGCTGCCGAGAACCATATGTGATGACAGCTCGCTCCTGCATTAGGAAACACCCAAGTCCGGTCGTTGATGAATCGCAGTAAACTGAGTACCCTACGACCACCTCTGGAAGCCTCATGATTGGGGCACTAGTCAGCCTCTTCCTCAACTCATAAAATCTCTTTTGGCATCTCTCCGACAACACAAAGGGTTGCCTTTTCTTTTTCAAGGCTGATAGTGGTGATGCAACTCTAGAGAAGTCTGGAATGAATCTCCGGTAGTACCCATCCAAGCCCAGGAAACTCCGTACATCCGTCACACTCCTGGGTGGCTCCCATGAATGTACCGCATCAATATTCTCTAGAGCTACTACAACTCCAGCCTCCGAGATGACATGTCCCAAGAATTGAACCTCTTGAATCCAAAACTAGAACTTCGAGATCTTACCATAAAGCTGGTGCTCTCGGAGTGTGTCTAGTACTACCTATGAATGGTAGTCATGCCCCCCAGGTAGTTGAGAAGATCAGAATGTCGCCGATGAAGACTATGACAAAGAGATTGAGGTAAGGATGGAAAATCTTATTCATGGGACATAAGAACACTGCTAAAGCATTTTTTACGACGTAGGGCATAACCATGAACTCTTAGTGGCCATACAGACACTTGAAGGTCGTCTTCTGCACATCCTCATCTCGCACATTGAGCTGGTGATAGCCTGATCAGAGGACTATCTTTGAGAACCATCATTCTCAATTGAGCTGATCAAAGAGGTCATAAATCCTTAACAGAGGGTACTTGTTCTTCACGGTCACCTGGTTCAGGCGATGGTTGCCGACACATAGCCTTAACCACCCATCCACCTTCATAGAGAATATAATCAGGGCTGCCGAGGGAGAAACACTGGTCCAGGTGAATCCCTTCCCCTGAAATTCCTCTAGTTGTACCTGAAGCTCACGATGCTTAGCAGGAGCCATCCAATATGCTTGAGTAGATATCAGTGTCATCCTGGGGTACATCTCAATGTAGAAGTCCACCTCTCTACAAGGAGGTAATCCTTGAAAATTTTTAGAAAAAAAATCCGCGTACTGGTCCACCACTACAGGATAAGTCAGACTCTCCATATCAATTTCTCGGAGGGTAAGCCAAGCCAGGTGATGAGTAATTGGCTACACCCTCATCTGAGTAAGTCTATCATGTGCTGCAAAGGTTCCCTTATTGCCGGTGAAGGTAATCCTAGTCCCATCCATGTGGACACACTGCACATTTCACCGAATACATTCATTATGAGCATGGACTATAAATAACCCGTCCATCCCCAAGATGACTTCGTAAGGCCTAGACGCTGCTACTAGGAGATCCCAGCTGAAGGTCTCACCTCCTAGAGTAAGCTTGCACTGCCGACACCAGTGTGTAATCATCGAATCAACTCACATAGAAGTATCTAACTGTAAGGATTGAACTAATAGATCCTTCGGAAGCTTCGAGCTCTGAACGAGGGGAGTGACAATGAATGAGTGACTAGCACCTGTGTCTATAAGAACTGTAGATAAGGTGGAGTAGACATAGATGGTACCTCAAATCATATTTGGACCGTCGTGGTCATATTCCTCCATTGCCTGAAGCTGAGTTCTCCCATGTCCACCTATTCCCTGTGGTTGGGGTGGACATCCTGGTGGTGGTGGTGGTAACATCTCGTAACGTCGTCCACTAGAAGCTGCTCGACCAGCTCCTCTGCCACGTCCGCCTACGTCCTTCGGACCGCCTCGATCGAACCTCTGCCTCTTCCTGTGAGGTCCCTCAACTATCTGTTGATCATCTGAATGCTGGGTCAGATAGTCACAAGCCATGTGACCCTACCCACCGCATGAATAACACCACCTTCTCCTGGAATATATGTCACTGCCCATGGTGCCCCGCACAACAGATCCTGATTCAAGAGGTCGACCACCTATGGGTGTGGTCCTATTGGACCTCTGTGTCATCTATTTACTGCCAGCTGTAGAAGGCTCTACTGCATGTTGACTAGTAGTGGGTCTGAACGCCAGAGACTGCTCAGCAAGGAAACTCTCAACTACGAGGGCTCTCTCTAACACCCCTTCCTGCATCGGGATACTGAAGGAGAACATCGAGGCTCTGATCTCTCACTTAAGCCCATTCTTGAAGGTTCGAGCCCTGATGGATGGGTCTCGTACAAAATTTATTGAGTAGCGTGAGAGGTCGGTGAACCTCGCTGAATGTTGTGCTACTGTCATGTTGCTCTGTTGTATAAGAAGTAACTCCTGTATCCGCACCGCACAAAGGGTGGCTGGGAAAAACTACGCCCAGAATAGGCTCTCAATGTCTATCCAGAGTAGTGTCACCTAGTCGTGGACCTGGAGCATCAGGCTCCACCATCTGCCTGCTGCTGCTTGAAGGAGACTCGTAGTAAGCATCACCATGAGGTCTGCTGGTGTCCCTACCAGCCTGAAGACTCTCACCATAGCCTCCAACCAATTCTCAATTGCCAATGGGTTCGTATCTCCCCAGAACCTGGGTGGCCCTTGGCATTGGAACTCATTCAGCGCACTCAAGCGGTGTGCATCATCTTCTGCTAGGGTTAGTGGAATTGGTGGCCCAACAGAATGTGGTATCGCAAGTGACTCAACTGGAAAAGGGCCCTATAGCGAGGTCTCATCGCTCGGTGGGCTGTCAGAGCGTACGACTCTCGGGGCACTGCAGGGAGGCATCCTGAAAGAAACAGATGCGATACTGTCAAAATATTATACCTAGTGAGCTGACTTGTTTGAGATGACTTAAGAAAACATTTGATAATCACACACACAATCAGTATTTTCGTGCACTAAGTAGTAAATTAGATGTCACGGTCCTTGTGTATGTATACTATGGTCGTCGCACCAACACTGGACTCCATGAACTCAAAACCACACTCGGTACGCATAACACTCTTTCTTCAAAGAAAAGAATGATCAGAGTCCTATGTTCTGCAGTAGAAACGACTCCTCTGAAACTATTTTTTCATGACCCGTCCCCCAGGGCCCGTGTCGTAACTACCCCAAGACTACCTTTCATAGGCTAGGGGATCGTGACTAGAACCAAAGGCGTATATCCCTAAACTGGGAAGGGATTTCCTATATAAACTGAAAACAAACACAACAGAGTACTCAACTAGAAGTAAACACTAAGAAAAACTGAATACAAAAGAGAGTGTTGAATGTAAAGGGGTAGAAAATAGAAGCCCAATAGGAATGTACAGGTACAACTGAAATCATGTACAATAGAAGAAAAGTAAATAAGATATCTGGTCATCCTCCGGGGTTCCTACCTAAAGGGTAGGTACAAATGGCCTCTTTAGCACTCTGTGTATGTTCGTCCACTCCGTGTACAGTCACGACGAGTGGTCCAGCTCCGGGTACCGTCCAGTCCTGCTACTCTCTTCCTCAGTTAGTGCAATCCATTATCTACAAACAACACAACGAGGTGCGCGCATAGCACGTGTTGGGGTGAGTATAACAATACTCAGTAGGGACCCCGAGACCCTCAAGGTCTCAATAAATCAAACAAGGATAAACCAAAATGCATGATATCAGTGGATAAAAATTACTTAGGTATATTCCCATACATATACCTGAGTAATCTAGTATCCCATCTCAATCATGAAGAATTTACTAAAGTCATTGACTCAGGTCAAAACCCAGATTTTATTCTAGGGTGTGGTAACATGTTACACTCCCATTCAAACTGTCAAACCCTCAGCTGGTGGTGTACTCCTCCTCTATAGTGTATTGTGGGACTGCCACATCACACAGAGGTGCTTCCGACTATCCTGGACTACTGTAGTACACCTCCAGTCGATTATTGTGGGTCTGCTGCATCACACAGATGCGCTCCCTATTGTGGGTATACTGCGTCACACAGAGGCACTGCCCCACGTAGCCTGCTGAGGTACTCCTCATATCGAGTATCAGGGGTCTGCCATGTCACACAGAGGTGCTCCACACTGTGGGTCTGCTGCATCACGCAGAGGCTCTTCCCACTGGGCTAGTCGAAACCCTTAGAGTTGAAAGGTCATCAGTCGTCAGGTCTCTGCCAGCAACTAGGTCTCCATACTCCACTCGCTCATCACCGAGAGGATCCAATCCATGAGCTACAAGTAGATACTCTGAATGTCACGAAGTACCATTTAAAGTATCTCAAGGTTTCGCCTCATCATAGGGGTATCGACGCAATAGACAGTACGTCAAACGGACGCTCGGTCTGTAAGTTATTGACATTTCCGTTCCAGGGGCCTAGTTGGGTTCTAGGTTCAAACCAACCTGACTGTATCCCAACAATGTCCAAACCTCATGTGTGGGATTCCAAAAGAACCATATCGCCCCAAACTCTCTGTCACCATAGAATGTTCATTGATCAAACACTCATAGCCCATGTTATGGGTGAAAAGGTATGTTCGGGTCAGACGGTTTTGGAATGGGGTCTGACCCGGTCTGCGGGTCCGACCCGGTCTGAGGGAGCGGCTCGGCCTGAAGGCGGTCCAGCCTGAGGGGGAGGCCCGACCCGAGGGTGGCTCGACCCTAGGGGGTGGCCCGACACTGGCCAACCCTTCACCCATGCCGTGGCCCACCCTGGCCGCTGCTCACCTCCAACGCGAGGCGCGACGACACCGCACCCACTCCGTCGTGGCCCAGCCTGGCCGCGGCCCCCTACTCCTCCACGCGACACGACGGGGTGGCGCCCTTCCGGTGACCCAGCAGCCTTGCGCCACCGTTTTCCTTCACAGCCGGACCGATGCTAGTCGCCGCTGCTCCGCACCGCGTCGTTAACAAGCAATAAGGAACAAAGGGGAGATGGTCAGGCCGTGTTCGTGCGGCCAGAGCCTTCCACGTTATGGTGATAGGAAAAGGAAAATCATATTCCATGATTTGTGTGTTGAAGGACAGAAACAATTTCAATCCTAAAATCCCCTACCTCGTATTTGTTGATCGTTGATGAAGTCACGGAATGGTGGGTGTCGATTCTTCAATGTCGGAAGAGGAAGAGGATATCCGTCATTGGCTGATAAGCATTCGGTGGTGATGAAGTCGAAGATGGCATTCCTCACGGTCGACCCCTTCACTTTTGGCATGATTGGAGATCGAGGAAGATGTTTGTCGTTCTTCGATGGCAGAAGAGGCATTCTTCATGTTCTTCCATGTTCTTCCAACCCCTCTCTCAAGCACCACCAAAAGAATTTCCAACCTAAAATAATTGGTTAAGAAAACCCATTATTTAATTTTTTGGCCATAAAATTCAATAGAATTCAAAAGTTATAAATTAATTAAGTGAAAGAGTTTAATTAATTAATTGTGAGGGTTGACACATTTAATTAGTGGGGGATGTTCAAGGGTTTCTCCACTTAATTGGGGGTTCCAAGGGGTTACAACCCCCGGGTGGTTCCCACCAAATATATCCTCCCAAGGGAGTTTATGTGCGGGTGGGCCCCACCACCATAAACTCTCATGGGAGGATATGGTGTGGTGGCCCCCACCTATAATCTCCCCTTAATGATTTTAACCGCCAAAATAAAAATAAGCTACATTTATTTTTATTTAACTGTATTCTTCGAAACTCCAAAAACTAACTTTCATTCTTGAGCAACTGTCGTCGAGGTGAAAGTCTTATCAAGAGAATACCGGCGTTGCATGTTCAATGGTTCCCTCAGATTTCAATTCTTAGCACTGGTTAAAAAGTTATAAAATCATGCTTGTAAGTTTACTGAACGTACCCGAAAAAAACATCATAAATTTATTCCGGGCACACCAGTCCTCTGAATCTAGCGCCATAAATTTCCGCGGACTCATAAAAATCCCATGTTTTTATGAAAAAAACTTCCACGAATTTTTTGTGTCTTTACAGTCATGACATCCAAATGAAACATAATTTATTAAATAATTTAATATATAGAAGATACATATTAAAAAACTGTTAATAAAAATGAAATATTATATCATTAAATTAAAGAACTAAAATACATTTACTATTGAGGAATAAAAAGTGATACACGATAATTCTGACACAAAGTAAGGATTCTTATTGTTAAACATGTATTTTTGTGAGATATACTCAATAGTAAACAATTATATGGACAAGTGGTGTATATAAATCACATAGATGATTTTTTGGGTTCATATAAAAAAATTTATGAGGATTTAAATATCCAAATAATTTTACTCTTTCACGGGGTTTACTATTTCATTGTTAGCAACAAGATAGTGGATTTTTGTCTTAATTTGTCTTATTTGAGGCATGTTTTTTTACACACCTATCTTGTTTTATGAAGTGTATATAATTCTGCATTGACAAGTTATATTATTAATCTAAATATTTTTTTGATATAATTAGTTTTATAAAATGATATTGTCTCTGGTGGATAATGTTTCAATGTTACCAAATTGTTTATCAAATTTTTTCTACAATATCATCAGTTATTGTGATTTTTAATGATTATTCTTAAAATAAGAATAACTTATTTTCCATATCATAGTAAAATCAAGAATTTATATATCCCATGGTTATTCATTTTATTTACATGTAATGGTATAATTTTCAACTCTTTGGTACATAAATTTTTAGAGTGATTTTTTCTTCAACAATATGAATTCATTTCTCTCTTTGGTCGGAAATTAATTTACATCTAGAAACATGTATTATTAAAAGAATTAATTTTGTTTAACTTTTTTTAAATGATTTTTAAAATAAATTTTTACACTTTTTTTCTTTTTACAAAAATAATCATAGTAATATTCTTATATTTTTTTTGAACTGGGAACTTTTCAAACAATTTTATCATGTAAAAGGTATGTTTTTAGGGAATATATGAAATTATTCTAAAAAATAACTATAATTTCATTGAATAAACCCTTTAATGTTTACCATTTTATATTTATTGAATTTTTTTCCCTAATATTCAATAATGTTATGGTCATTAAAAATTATTTTCAAAAAACTTATTTTGAAAATGTTTTATATTATAAATGGAGATATTCAATTTGAAAAAAATATTATCATAAAGAGTTTTGGTAATGATATTTTTAGGGTATATTCATTAATTAATGTAAAATACCATTTATTTATAATCCCATAGTAATATGTTTTATTGTTTCCATCCTTCTAATTTTTATAGATGGATCAAGATTGTTCTCTGAGAGAGTGTTATGGAACACATTCCATTTTCCATGGGTGAATAATATTTCGAACATATTTCTATGGAACATGTTTCATTTCCATGGTTTAATCCCAATTCAAATAGATTTCTATGGAAACCATTTCTTTTCAACTATTTTTTATGTTTCAAATAGATTTACATGAAACTAATTTCATTTCCACGTGTTAAATAGGTTACTAAATAATAATAATTGTTTTAGGAGTTTTATGATGAAAGGAGAACACTATAAACACTATTAATATAGTGGTTCATGGAAACTATATATGATGGGTATTCACATATATCTTCCTGAAAGACCTGTATAACTTATATGATGGGTTCACAAAGAAAGAACTATAATTAATTTGGTAATGAATTTTTCATCTGGAGAATTGTGATCAATGTGGCCATTTGGTTATTCGAATTTAAAGGGTTTTGTAAGGGTAATGTAAGGGTTATATGATACTATGTTCCGAGATTCAAATATTTTTTATCTATTAGATCTATAGGGTTGTAATGTTTTAGTTTACCAATATTGATATCACATGGATCCTTATTATTTATTCTAATGAATCTATAAATTTATATTATTTCATATATGATGATCTAGGTTTCGATGGATATGATTTGTTATATTATATTCTCTTGCACTAAGATTATTCCACCATACTATTATAAACTTCTTATGTTCATCATGTACATTCAATTTCAAATTCATATATATACCCTTTATATCCATTTGATCTCATCAATACTATTTATCCTTTTCCCCTTGTAAAAAATAATGAGGTTTAACAAATTATTTATATAAGTGATTTCATTGGAATAATGATGATGACATAATGTGAAATATAAAAATTTTGGTTGTGTAGGAGAAACAATCATTTTATGATATATGAATTTTTTTGTATGATTTTGTTGTAATTCATTGAAAATATAATCCTAAATGGTCTTAGAGAATGTATTTTGTCCATGTTTCCAAATAGATATTGAATGGGATATAAGAGAAAAAATGTGTCCAAATTATTATTATTAAATCAAGAAATGTAATTTTTATGATTTCAACACTATATATGGGAGTACATGTTTTGGGATATTATATTTTGTCTTCGTTTTAATTAATAAATTTAAATATACTAAATGATTTTTATAAAACCAATTATTTATTATTGTTGATTTGTGATAGAATATTTTTTAGAACAATGATAATAGAGAAATTGCTTATATAACTGGCCACTAGTATAGATTTAACCATGGTCTTACACTTTTCAACATTTTTAGATAAAATGAATATTTTTATTTGATATTTATTAAAAATCCCCAATATAAATATGGAAACATTTATTGGTAGTACAATATATTTAAGAAAACAATTTTCACATGATCATAAAATGATAAGAAATTATAAAAATAAATAAATTGAATTTTATATAACATCATCTATTTATTAGTTCAATGATATAATTTCATCGTAATTATAACTTTTAAAACCCTACTCAATATTTGGATGACTTCAAAAAGAAGAAATAATTGAATAATTATGTGTAAAAAAAATTATGAATACTGGATAAAGTGGGGGAAGTATTTATTCTTACAATTTCTAGAAATATGAATAAATTTATTTTGGAATAAAAAATTTAAATGATTATAATAAATTATTTCCATAATTATATCTGAATGTTACGTGCCCAAGGAGGACCTGAGGGAACCAATTAATTAAAAAATAGGAATCTTCTCTCAACCATTACATATATTTATTCATTATGGAAACACTCCAACATGAGCACATGTTGAAAATAAAAATTATTTGGTTGAATATTATTCTTCATTTTTTAGTTTTGAAATACCATGTCATTATCGAATATATTATAATAAACAATCATAAAATTTCTAATTTTTATTATCATTTGAAAAATACAAAAATGATATGGGCTTTTTATAGAAATTTTATTGGATATTTACTACCTTCAACCAACTCCAATAACGCACATCTATGATATGATATGAAAATAATAAATTCAATTTGAGACTATACAATGAAATAATGTTTTATTATACTCATATTAAACTAATTTAACTACAATAATATTTATATTTATTTCAATCTATTATTTTTAGATTCGGGTTACACATGGGGTTCATTTGAGGGTGATGATGTATAAGAAGATACACCTATTTTGACTAATCCCCAGTAACCATTTATAATGAAGTCATATTACAGGATGAAATACATTAAGAGGATGAATTTTATATTAATTCAAATTATTTTTATTTCCTAAAAATTAATAATTTTATAGACATTGACCCGATAAAAATTATTAATAAAATATAAAACTAAAAGTCCAATATGTTTGAAGAAGAAAATAAAATTTATGGGTTAAAGACTTTTAGGTTCCATATTTTTTTCCTTCCACATCAATATATTATATTCTGAATTTCATCTAGGATTGAACATACTAAATCATATAAGATGAGTTCCCAAAAAAATTACAATTTTAAAATAAATGAAAAGAAAATAATATGCTACTTCCTAAGTAATAAACCTCATCCCAAGTCATTCTATGGATAAAATTATAAAACTATGTAATTGTAGATAATTTAATATCACATTACCTATTTGGTATTAAAAATAATATTTTTATAATTTTCATTATTTTTTTAATATTTATTCTATAATTTCTCATTTTTTACATTTATATTAGATACAACTATAAAACAGCAAGGAGAATAAATCAATGTGGGAAATTTGATATAAACTATGGTTATGTGCCAATTATTTTAAATTATACATAGTATAAAATAAATGGTCAAAATTTATTATGTGGGGGGTCGAGACTTATATTGGTAATCTTTGTGTGGTTCTTATTACATTTTCATGTTTATAAATTTATATATGATGTAATTATTTTATTCAAGTATATTCCTAATTATTCAGGGTACGATATCATTATCATTAAGCTTAATAAATATCCTTGGGAAATATAATGAATGTGGTTTTTCTATTCAATTAAATATTATAATTTCAATTGTTTTTGGGATTGAAAATATTGGTTTTTTTCATGATTTATAAACTTATTATTAAATTATATTTAATTGAATGTGAAACTATGGTGTACTCATACTATCCAAAATGACAAATCATTCAAAATGTGAGAAGTATATAAAGTTTTTTTATTTATTTTTTATATTTATCATTTTCTTGATATCCTAGTGGCTTGATATATTTAACATTAAATTAATTTCTATTTTCTTATGGAGTGATGAAGTAGATATTGGGAAATATTTGATATCTACAAGACAACAACTATTGAAAGTAAATTCAACGTGCGAAAAAATTTCATAATTATAGGAAATCATACAATTTCTTAAATAGATATTCACAATCATGTTCATGAATGATCTTGTGATCATATATACAAACAACCACAAAAATGAATAAAATTAGTTAGAAAGGCATTAAAAATACATCCATGCATAATCGTGTGACCATGGAACATTTCAGTGATGTTTTTTCCTTTAATTGATAAAACATTTGAACAACATTAATAATAAAAAACCCCACAAATTATTCTTGAGTATTAAATAAAACACATGACATATTGAAAAAATAAAAGATATTAGAATATTAAGGAAAATAAAAATAAAAAAACCTCAAAACTCTAAGGTTACCTCTTCCTGCTACACCCAATCCATTCAAAGATCCATATCAACTTTCCATTCCCAGGGTATAATGAAGCATCTCTAACTATAAAATATTCCATGAATTTCAATGGTTTTAGATAGATTCCAACTAGAAACACAAAGTAGTTCCCATGTAGGAGTTGATTCTCTACTATGTAGGATTTCCCTAATGAAATACCAACTCAGGACACTAATATAGAACATTTTATTCCATTTTATAAAGTTGTTTTTAGTATTACATAAGTTCATATCAAATCCATACGTTTTTATCCAAGGGAGGAATCAAAAAATACATTAAACTATCTCTGATTTTATTTTCTGTATTCTTTTACATTTCCAAACCCAAACACTCACATACCATTGGTTTGATGAGAACATCATGTCCATACAACGTCTCATTTGATGGTTTCACTTCATGATAATTATCCAACCCATTAATCTCATGACAAAAAGTTTACAAAAACATCATTCCATGTACATTAAAATAAAATATTTCTTTATTTTGTTATTTTAAATAAATAAATTACATTATCAAAAACATTTTTTTTAAATAATCATTTTAATACTACAAAAATGTTGTTTCCAAAAACCAATAACTTTTGAAAATTTACAAGAAATTACCAAATAATGGATTTTAAAATATGAATTATAATAGGATATCACACACATTCCGTGGAAAAAAATTATTTCAAACTAATCATTGTTGTCTAAATCATGTCAAGTCAAGAGAGAATCCACCTACTTCATAGACAATTGTGAAAATGTAAATTGCACCAAAAAACTATATGTTCTAGTAAAAAATCACATTACATTCACTAGACCCAACATTATTTCAACATAATATATTTAATGACAAGTATATCTATCCAAAAAGACTATATCTTATGTCTCAATAGAGGGAGAACAATTGATTTAAGAAGAATGTGTATGAATGAGGGCTTACGGATGAATCTGGACCTCAAACACAATTTAATTTTCTTAATGATCACTCCAGAATAAAATGGAATTATATATCATCCTAGGGATGAAAATAGATTTTGAGTTATGTTTGGATCAGGTAAAAATGAGGAATTAAGTTGTTGATTCATATTAGAATCACTTTTTATGGATATATAACTATATGCCGCATGGTTAGGAAACACAGTTTGTAAAATTTTGAAGCAACTATGAATTTTTACTATGATATGTCCAAAATATGCACAGTTGGCTCACCTGGTTAGATAAACCATGTTCCAAATATGCATCTATGTCAACATTATAATAAATAGATTCTCATGGTAATTTATTATTTTTGGAAAAACCATGCCCTAATAATGAACCTTCTCTTTGACTGTAGTCCCACCATATATGGTTTAATAGAGATTCTACATGGTTTCTACATACCGTGCACAAATTATGCACCCCAAAAAAGTCTCAAATATTATTTAAACTAGTTTGAACCTACATAAACTTATCAAAAACGTTTTACAGACACAATAATGATTAATGTTTCATGTACCCAAATCCAGTGGTGCTATATTCTCTCTATCATTGGATTTATTATCCCAATATTTTAGAAAAAACTCATTGCCCTAGAAATGTATAGGCCATTTCTCCATCATTTAATTCTCACTCTCCCACATTTCTTCCAAAATACAACCCTTATTCCATAAAAATGACACTAGACAAATTATTTTACAAGTATATATATTCTATTAACTTTCCACAATGCATAGAAGTAGTTGAATCAATAAGGAATAAAGCCATTGGTCACCGTTATCCCATTAAATCACATGGTCAGGATAATGATTGTACTTATTTAACTATGATACATGAATCACATTGGGTTTTAGGCCAAACCTCAGTGGAAAATCCAATTTATATATATCATAATCAAATCATTCACATTTGTTAAGTGGACCTATCTTCTCAGGAGATAACATTCCATACATTCCCAAATGATGATGGACATGCTGTGAAGAGATTCTCAAGAATACAAGATCGATAACCTTAAATTATAATAGTAATCATCGATGATCTAAAATATATTTATGTTCACTGTATAACATTTCCATTCACATTCTAATCAATTTATTCTTCTATATTATATATTAAATTAGTATGGGTCCAATTAGTTAATACTCACCATCTTCCAAAAAAAAGTGAATAACAACAAGGAATACCATAAAATACATTAAAATAATTTATTCAAATCATGGAAAAGTAAACATTATTATATGAGAACTCCACAAATGTTAAATTCCATTACCTCAATCCACTAAAACCATTACACCATCCCTAAGCATGTCCTAAATGTTTTGGATTTGTTGTTCAAAATATCCATCCATTTGGGAATGATATGTCATAAACATACTCCATAGTGTTACAAGGGATTTGTAAAAGGATTTAAGAATATGAGTCATAAATATGAGGTCTCTATCAGATTTAATTGAGAGTATAACACCGCGCAACATTACAATTTATTGAATGTTAAATTTGTATTGGTCTTCAACCAAAATAGTTTCATGAATCATGATGAAGGGAACATAATATATGGTCTTATCCATTATCACCTATATAGAATCATGATTCTTAATATTCATTGGCATACTTATTATAAAATCCTTGGATATTTTGTTCCATTTCTATGTACTAATTGGTAATGACTTCCAAATACATGATGGTTATCGATACTCTGTCTTAACTTGCTAAATGTTGAGGTATTTTGATATATGTTATAATGTATCCATTTTAATTATAACACAAAAAACATTCTTTTTAATTAATTATCCATTTTCAAAATTCCTGGCTGAATATCCCATCTCTAATGAAGGTATAAACAATTTTTTTCCCATACAAGACAAAGGTAAAACAATCTAATCTCAAAAAAAAATATTAAACTCCAATCCATATTCAATATCTAAATAGTCTCCCCTAAATTGAGACTTGACCTAATGATAAAATAATTAGGATAAATTATTTGAGCTATAATAATATTTTTAACAAAATGAGTAATGAATCAAAACATTCATGAAAAGTATAACATTACATTCATTTATACAATCTAGAGGCATATTATCTATGACATACATTGTTTACAGTAGTATGGTAATAGTTTTTCAATCTGATATTATTACATCCTTATACTTCCATCGACTAAAAATGTCCCATCAATCAGTTTAAAAATAATGATGAAATCAATCATTATCGGATACTACTTCTGTTAGCACTACTTTTAGTTAAAATCCATTTATGAGAAAATTTGTTTCTAACACTTATGATTTGTAAACAACATTAATTTCTCACCAAATAGGTAAGGATTCCATTATTTTAAATCATAGGCAAAAATTTTTTACTTATTTGTTGTGTTGGGTTTTCATTATCAGGGAATAGATACGTCAATGGTACATAAGAAACAACAGTATCTGCCTACATGATAAAAAATCGCAACCCATATCTTTATGTATCCCAATAGACTAAATAGACTTATATAAACTATGGAATACAATAGATAGGTTCTAATGTAACTCAAACATTAGGTTCCTAAACATATGTCTTTATGTTTTTGTTTTATTTGAATGGAACAACATTAATAGTATGAGGTGTTATCAGTGATTCCAAATGTGAAGAATCAGGAAAAAACCTTTAGTAGTATCCCACTAATCCCAGGAAAATACATATCTCAATGGAATTGTTTAGTGGTTTCCAATATATAATATGTTATATCACTTCATGGTCTATACAAACAGATTTTTTATTTGGAATGATCATGCAAATATAACTCTTACATCATGAAATATCAATAATATAACTCATAATTTAGATAATGAACCCATATGATATGTAACACTACCATGAGGTATTTTTAATGATAATATTTATACTTAGAATACACCAATATATCATCATCATACTTCCACATAATTAAATTTAGATTAATCTTAAAGAATCAATTCATTACTTCTGTAAAGATGGTTGCTGCATTAATTTTACCAGCTAAAATACTAAAACATAAACATATTAAAAAAACTCAAAACATCCAATTGTATTCAACAAGAAACCCCAATCATATTCCATGTACTAACTCTTCATTCTACGTCTATAGTAACAAGTATAATCACTTATGAGATGAGATATATTTACATTACCTATATCTCTAATGATGACATCTGAAAATGTACAAGAGTTACCAAATGTGGGGAATTAATAATCAGTTGTATTTACCGAAGAACATTCAAACATGTACCCCTTAGATAAAAATTCAAAAAAAAATTTAAAAAACAGTTCAGAGTAACAAATATGGTTTATACCAAAGACATGTTTTTTTAAATGAATGAATAAAAAAATTAATTAAACCATTTCTCTATTGATTTGGTATATTTTTTTCCACGTCCAAACACACAACCTCACCCATAAGAATATATACAATAAATCTAGTTGTCACCATTTATAATGGTACATCATGTCTATTGTTTTTCCCCTTTGACAGTGGTATATCAAAACTATTATCCATAACTTTCAATACATTTCAATTGGTTTTCTCAAAAAAACATACCAAGTTATTTTAATCAATAAATATATTTATTTTTAATGAATTTCTTCAAAAAAATTACATAAATCAAAAAATCATGAATCATAAAATCATAATTCTAAAATTATAAATAATAAGGTTTCCAGAAACTGATCACATTAAATAATTTACATGGAAAACCCATAAAGGGGTCTTCCCACAAGAATCACTCAATCACAACAATCTCAAGAAAAAATTTATTTCAAATTTTTTAGTCAATCCTAAATCATTTTATTTTGATAATGAAGAAAAATACCTCACAAATGTTATTGAGAACAAAAAAACACATAACAGAACATCAAGACCTTATCACAAATCTTATACCCTTCATTATATCACACTGTATTGAATTACAAAATAATTCCTATCACATATATCTATCACTGAAAGACTATATATATTTCTTTATGAAATATAATAACCTTGGATATATAATG
Source organism: Viscum album (assembly GCA_963277665.1). Lineage (NCBI taxonomy): Eukaryota > Viridiplantae > Streptophyta > Magnoliopsida > Santalales > Viscaceae > Viscum > Viscum album. The sequence goes on along the minus strand of OY728127.1, from coordinate 434,272,478 downwards.
AAAAAAATTCATTAGGAACTTATCGATTAATATAAGCTAGCAATTATCTTTTATTATCCAAAGGATCACTACTGAATTGATGATAATAATTTCTCACCCCATGGGAGAAATATAAACTAATGTAATGGGAGTATTATCATAAAAAATAGTTATGTAGGTGTTAATTTATATTAGATCCCATTTTCAATGAGGTCCAAATGTATTCCGCACAGTTAGGCCACATTGTTTGGAAAACAGTTCTCCAACTCCGCAATGATACTTTCATAAGACGACACTTCAAATTTTATTACATGGTATGAAAAACCATGATCAATTTAGGAATTTACCACTTTTTCCAGATGCATAGTTTCACAAATGAAATCAATGAATTTTTAGAATATTTATTCTAATGGTGTGCCTTCCCAATGACCATTGTCTTTCTTTCTATGGTATCCTAGATATTCTATATTTTTTCTATTATACGTTCAAAAATAGGGAACCAACAAAAAGTATTTAAAATGATAAAAAATTACTTAAACATCCATAAATATATCCATAGCGTTCTATAGAATAAAGAATTATGAATAAAAAGAAACATACCTGAAACATGATATACTAAATTATATGATCCAAAATATTCATTTTTTCTTATTAAAAGAACATTTAGTTAATTAAATATATATTTTCAAACTGAGGAACTACTTTGAGAGAATATTTGTAAATAATTGTTATATTGTCATGTCAATACGTTATTACATTATTAATACCTTTGTGGATATAAAATATTGTATTATACAACCATATTACAAGATTATAATCCCTTCAAAATATTATTTGAATGTTAATACCTTATTATTATTAAACTCATGTTTTGGGGATGTAGAAAATATATTCTGTGCTATATTGAGATCATCCAACCGTAATATATTAAAATTTTATATCACTTTACATGAATATTAATTATATAATATATTATATCATTCATTATACAATATATATTTAATTTAATTAATAAACCTCTACATAATCAATAAATTTTAAAAATATTGTTCAAAATCACACAATTTCATTGAAGCATCTACATATATACCTTCACAAGAATTTACTTTGTAACATCCCAGATAAATATGGAATAAGACAGTTTTTATATTTATTAATATTTTTGAATTAAATATTAATTTTACATTAAAGGGGAAGCTATGTTCGATGGCGTACCCGATACACAACAATGAGTTTCTCTAAAATCATACATTGCACACTAATAACATAATATTATTATTATAAATGGTAGGTAATTCCTAGTCGTTCTATTGGTGGGAATGAATAGAGATAACTAAAAAATGATTATATATGTTTCTTTAATGTTTTTATAATTATCCAATAAAAGTTAAGGGCTTAAAATATGAATGAATCTAATTTTAAGAATGAATAATCTAATATTCATTAAAAGGTCGATTTACTGCCTTTTGATGGAGAACCCTATTTAAATCTAGTTTTGGTAATTTTTATATACTCTATTTGAAAAAATAAAATTATCCTTTATATTTGGGACATCAATATTTACATTGGGTAAATTGTTTTTTATTTTTATGATAAAGTTCATTTTTTTAATGAATAGAGAAAAATAATGTATTTTAATTCAGAAGTCCCTTTTAATATAATTTATTTATATTGATAGATTTTATTTTTAATTAATTATATAGTGTCTGTATAATATATTTTTACCATTTAATATAATATTGGTCATTCGAAATAATATCATTTCGAAATTGGACATAAAAAAGTGTCAATATTATGAAAGTTAATATAAAAAAACGTTATCTGTTTTGACAGCGAAAATTAATTTTAAATTAATTAATGCAAAATCTTTGTTTTGAATTTTTTAAAATAGACATAATTATTTAATTCTTAATATCAAATATATATTAGGCTTATTTTTTGGTATTTTTATGAAAAACATCAATTTTTGATGAATAGTGAAACCACATAGTAGTAGTTAAAAATAACTGAATTTTTCATTTAAATGAAAATTTACCACTTCTATGAATTGAATTCTGAATATCAGACTTACATGGTTGTAATTAGTAAGTTAAATTTGATTCAATAAGATGAAAATAATTTTTGGTGAATAGTAACTTTTGACATTTATTTATCGCAGTTAAAGGTAAATAAGGTAATTCAAGGTAAAATTAATATCATAATAATACTAAATTACCTTAACACTTGTACTAAACATATTTTATAAGTCATGTACGACCATGGGAATATTTGAGTCTATTTTGGGACCCCATGGAACCACTTAAGAGTGATAATGACACTTTAGAATAAATAATTTAATGTAAAGAAAAAAATGACAGAAACAAATATCTTTTAGTAAATTAAATTTTATATAGGTTTATATAAGTTTTCTTTTCGACTATGAATATTAATTGGAAAGGTAAAACTATTTACTACATCATGGAATTTTTTTTATAATTTTTAAACAACAAATAAATTAATTAATTTATGACAGAATAATGATGCAGTATATACCTCAATAATAAATGATATAAATAATTAAGATTATAAATATGGAAATAACATCCAAAACCTATCAAATTCTTATTGTATAGTTTTATTTCTACCATTAGTCGTATTATCTTCGACTTTATTTAGTTTTGGACCTTTATAAACCGAATATCATTATATAATAAAATAATATTTTCACACATTCCTAAGGAGCCCCTCCTCCCCCTTATAAAAGGACACCATTTATATCCAATTCCTCACACCTCTCAAGCATTTTGGCTCGTCCAAAGTGTGTCCGATTACGCTTCATACATACCTCTCCTCCTCATAGAAGCCTTACTTTAGGCAGAAGGCACTTCAAGAATTCCTTTTGATTCAAACCAAAGAAAGTTACCCGAAATTAAAGGTAACAGTTCTTCTTAATTTCTTTTCTTTATTTTACTTCTCCAACCGCTAAACTCTTTTTATTCATTTATTTTATAATAACAAAAGTATCTTCAATATAATATGATTTTGTTATTATAGGTATTTTAACTAAACTTACACACACATCCATCTAATATGTGAAGAACATACTGTTTCTGTGGAAGGCAAACAAACACCTCACGAAACGATGATTGTTCGATATCTTCTACCACCTCTCATGGTGGACATTAAGATGAAACATTATTTATATATGATATATATTGTGTTTATATTTTCTTTATTCTTCTATTTTTTACATTTATATCCTAACTTTATGGTTTCCATAATGGGTAAACAAGATAATTTCATTTTAGGATGTGCAGACTACCGCCCCCTCAAAGTGATATGGATCATTAATGACATATGTGGGCTGTATAATTGATAGATTTAATGATATTATATATGATATTATACTGTAATTATAATATAACTATGTATCATTATGTTTTAATTCCATTAAAATATGAAATATAAATGAAAGTAGCGTTCATGCATACGTACAGCTTACTATCTCCATTAACGGTGCATTTCATTTCTTATCTCGAAAATGTTATGTACTATTATAAATACATATATATACTGGATATATATGATTTCTAGGATATCTAAATCAGTAATATCATTATGGATATAATCTAATATTGACCACATGGACAACTTGTAATTATAAGGTGTTCAATTTTGACTCAAGTACCAAATATCATCCAAACGACAAATATTATCATAAAAGATTTCATAATGTTTATAACAGGATAATAATTTATATAAAAAGTTTAATAAAGGATATATTTAATGATATTATATATTATATTATACTGTAATTATAATATTCATATGTATCATTATTTCCTTAATTCCATTAAAATATGAAATAGAAATGAATGTAGCGTTCATGCGTACGCACGACTTACCGTCTCCATGAACATGGCATTTCATTTCTTATCTACAAAACATTATTTACTATTATAAATACATATATATACTGAATATATATGATTTAAATTATATCTCAATGATGAATATCATTCTGGAGATAATGGACTATTGACCACATGGACAACTTGTAGTTATAAGGTGTTCATTTTTGACTCAAGTACCAAATATCAACTAAAAGACCATTGTTAACTAAAATGATTTCATAATGTTTATAACATGGTAATAGGTGATATAAAAATGATAATAAACTTTAAAAAGGTTATTATGAAAATATAAATTAACTTTAGTTTATTATTCAAGAAGAACAAGGAGCAAATGAGTCAGGTCAGACATGAGGTAAGGGGATTTCTTATCTAACTTTAATTCTGTGATATTTCCATTGTTCTCCACTTGTTTATTGCATGTGTTATACTTACATTGATATATAATATCATGGTTATATTTATATTCATTGTATTTTTTGATCCATTTTGTGGTTATTATCTTTTGGTCATATTACTCGATTGATTACAACGAGGTAAGAGAGTTTTATCTCACTTTTTATTCCCGTGAGATTCATGCTATATTTTTCATTATATACTTTGAGTGATGTAAGTAATTCCCATGATTCTACTCTTTGTGTAATATAATTTCATTTATTGGTATTTAAATCTACATTTTATTATCCTTCTTTCATGTGTCGTATGTTTTGTAAGTTACCAAATCTGTAAGGGAACCTTTCACCCTCCACTTTTTAAAAGACTTCTTTTTGTTATGTCTTTTAATTTACATCTTATAATGTTGGGATATGTTCTTCTATATCCTTATTGATTTAAATTTTATGTCCAAGTGATGATATATCCTTTTTATCTCATTAACTCATTTTCTGAATTTTAAATTGAAGACGTTTGGCTATTGAATTTTTGCAAGGGAACTTCTTGACCCAATTTTATATCATTGGGTTAAACATGTACTTTTTGAATATGTAGTCCTATGAATATGTGTGAATGAACTATAATTGTTTTACACGTAGTATCCACTTATATTGGGTGTATTTATATTTTTCACTCATAATTATTTGATTGATTTATCCTTAATTTAATGATATCATCTTTATAAGAGATTTCATCTCAATTTAAATTTCCACTGAGACTTCATTGTTGTTTTGTACCAATTCACTCTTATATGGTGTATATAATGTCCTTTGTCATAATATATCTTGTATCCCTTTATTCTCATGTTATTATAAATTTCATATTAAATGTTATTCCTCAATTATTTTTTTCAATAGTCTCTCATTTTGTTAGAAACTCTTCAACTAAAATATCATTTCAAAAGTTTTTAAGATTTATTGTTCAAAATCATTATATTTAATGTACATGTTTTAAAAATGGATTTGAGTATTTATTTACATGTAAATTAATATTTTAAAATTATAATTCTATTAAAATCTTTAATGTGGTATGGGATACTTTGATTAAAAAATCTCTTTTTAAATCGTTTATGAAAATGGAATGATTATTTCAATATCATGAAATTAATTCTTGTGATTTAAAATGAAATGTTTTTAGTGAAATGATTTTATTTGCAATATTTTATGTGTTATAATGTTACTTGGACATTTTACGGGTGGTTACGTGATAAACCATATGACGGGTGGTGCTGTGATAAACAAAGACGTGTGTTAATGTTATAATCTCCAATGCACTGGTTATGGAAGTCGGCCGTATGGCTATTCCATTTAGTGATGTCTGTGGAAGTCGACCGTATGGTTATTCCACTTAAGAGTTTTTACATCACAAGTTACATTTATATGTTATGTGTTCTTTATATGTGTTTTATGGTAATATTTTGGTTACAAAAGGGTAATAAATTATCTTTTATTCAGTGAAGAGTATTTACTACTTCATAATGGAGAAATATATTACTTACGATAAAGTATTGACTTGTTGCTTTTCAAATATAACATTTTTCCTTTTTTGTGTATCCCTTATTGAGATTTTTATTATTATCAAAGGTTTTTGAAATTTTTTCACAGGAAATAAAGTAGAATAGGTTCAAGGATGGGATCAAGAAAAATTCATTTTTTAAAAAACAGGGAACTAGAGATGTCTCTTATATTCAAGAGTTTTAATTTTATGAAAAAAATGGAAATTGATTTGAAGTGTCTCCTTTGAAATTTTTGAGATTTAATGTTATTGTTATGCCTAATTCTATAATAATCTAAACTTTAATAGATCCTCAATGTGAATTATTAATTGAATTCAAAATTATGTAATGTTTAGGGTAGGGTCAATATATACTTTTCCTATGAATGATACATTTTATATCTTTAATTCAAACATTCTAAAATTTTAATACAATTTTTGTGTTCTAATTGTCTTAAATACATTCCTCAAATGGTCATCATCCTCTTGGTTTCTCAAGGAATATATGATAATAACATCTCTATGTATAAAAAAATATGAAGAAATCTAAAAGTATTTATTCAAAAAACAAAATTTATACATAATGGTCATTTGAATGCCTAAATAAAATTATTATAAATTCATATTATTTAAATATTTTATTGATGGAAATATTGGGTATAATCATTATTTTCACAATTAATTATTGATATCTAGTTCAAAGATAAATTTTATATAATTATTGATCCACAAAAAATTGATTAAATATGTTATCAATATGGGATAAATAATTCTTAATCTTGATTTCATTCATCTTTAGTTTATGATAGTCACTGAAGTGACGTAAAAATCCTTATTTCTTATTATTAATCTATATTATTTATCATAGTGTTGTAGATCATTTATATATTTCTCCCTTATCAATATTATCCTCATGTTTCTTCTTCTATTCCATTAAATAAAATTATGTCATTATATAGGGAGTCTTAGATATAGGAATATCATAATTTATGAGTTCCAGTAAATAAAAATCATCAATTTTTTTAATACATTAAAAATGTTTCTTAAAAATGTTGAAATACTATTTTATAGATTTTTTCTTCAATATCATGTTTACACAAATCTATTTTAGCTAAATAAATATCATGATTTGGTATTAATTCCCATTTAATAGTAGTAATTTCTATTGGAAATTCATAGTTAGGTTTCTACAGATAGAAAATCATAGATTGATTTTGAATAATAATTTTTCTCCATATTATGAAAATTGATGTAAATTATTTCTAAAGGGATAGAATACCTGATCAAAATCACACAAAATTTTACTGATTGAATATAGGAGGATTTTATGATGGAAAATAAAATAAATTATATGTAGAAAATATTTGTAGACATGGGGTGAAGTAGTCCAAATTCTATAAGTTTTCACAAATAATTCAATATCTATATGTTGGGGTAGTGATATAATAATCATATATTACATTCTAAATATGATGTAAATATATGAACCTAAATGGAATGAATAATACTAAGTGGATTATAAGTGTACCTTTCACCACAATATTTTAATGACCCAATTATGATGTTATAAATGTTTAATATTTCCATTTATTTTTTGGATTTAGAGGTTATTGAAGTTTTTTACTTTTTTTGATCCTACATTTGGTTTACATGTTTGTGTAATGTCATAACTCCTTAAAATTGAATCATTTTATTGTGGTTGGTTCATTTGGTTGATATTTATTTCAACCTACATTATTATTTAGAATCGTTATAACTCTGTGGTATTCATATTCTCAATATATTTATCTTCTATAATTGAATTATTTAAATATTCTATTGGGGAAATTGTCCTAATTAATCATCCTAATTTTTGTGTGGTAGAAAGATAAATCTTATCACCTTTTTAGATTTGGTCAGTTTATTTTCTATTAAAATATTATTTTCCAATATTTTTCCTAGAATAATGAGAATAATGGGATACTGTAGTTTTTATTTTATCATTGGGAGCACATAAATGGATTTCATTATAGATACCAAATTCCTTTACAGATATATCATTTCATATACATGATTTCGTTTAACTAAAAAAATTTACTAATAATTTAATGAAATTAACGAACTATAATCATAATATGAAATTCATGATTTCTATTCTTTATAACCAACTTTGGATTATACCTTCTATTACTTTAGTTATATTAATTCTATCTCCTTTTTAGAACAAATATATCAATTAAAATTATACTTTAAAAATATTTTTTTTAAACTCATCCCATTCTATAGAGTAAATTTATTCCACATAGATTATGTTCTCAAATATGGTTCACGAATTATATTCCTCCTATTAAAAATGATTAAAAAAAAATTCATTACCAAAAAAATGGGTAATGGAAATTATATTTTTTATTATTTTAATTTCTCAATCATAGTTTTTTGGAATCGTGAAACCAACAAATGGAGAGTCTTATTTTATATATAAAGGACCCAATTGACAGTTATTCCATCGACATTGTGTCTAGTATTTCAGAGTAGTTCTAATTATAGTTCATATAATGAGTAATTTTGATGATTATGTCCACAATAATTTTCACAGAAATACCAATTATATTTGGTTTATCTTTATAATAATAATTATATCATCTATTTCTCTCATTTTATCATTATTAATCACTGGATAATTAATTTAAATATTATAATGTTAATTTTATTATTAATCAAAACTATTTTTATTAAAAAGCCATGTGATATGAAAAATGAATCAAATTATTCCCTAAATTATGTCACATTTTTTAAATCTATGTAATTTTAGTCTCATTCGACGTCACACTTTGATCAAAATTTTTTCTTATTTAAGCCAATAATATATTTTTCCTAATATCCTAAAATTAATAAACCATAATGTGATATAAATATAATCAAACCAACCTTAACAAATACATATATTACCTCAATTTTCATGAATATTCCTCACATATCAACATAAATAACACCTAAAACCCTAATACATTAATATAATTATATATACGATACAAAATGATCCTAATTTAAAAAAAGTTTTCAATATATAATAAAAATAATATAAATACATGATATGCTTCTAGTCATATTATAAAAAAATTCCTCTACTATACATTAGTAATAGAAGAATATGATTATGTGATTTAATGTGGTTAGTAAGGGTTTTACGTAATTTATATCAATATAATATCATAATTATGAATAAAATAAATATATAATAATTAGAACATAATCAATATACATGAAAATAACATAAGGATATCATACTCAATGAATTATATATTCTAAAATATTATTCATGACTTGAATATTTTAGAATAATATAATAAATCATTCACAATAGTGTAAAAATGAGTCAAGGAACACAAGTCAAAAGAACATAATATAGGTAAGATGAATAATATTATAGTATGGACTCAATATAAGAATATAAATTGAAAAACACTATAAGGATAACCCACATGATGTTAATCTCATAAATTTATTAACTATCCACAAGCATAGAATATAGAGAACATAGGCTAACCACCCATGTCACATAATATTTTGGATTTATATTAATAAATGATGTCTCATCTTGATTTAATTACAAATCAAACATCACAAAATGTTTTAGAAGGATATAATGAATCCAACTATCATATAATGCTAAACCATATATATGTGTGAAACATTAACATGAAAATATTTATAATTTCATATTGAGTTTAATTGTCCAATAAGAAATAAAATGGTTTAATAAAGACTTCAACAAAATTAATTTTAATATTTATAAAGAAATATGTAGTACTTATCCATTAATTTATATCCCTTTTTAATAATAATAAAATTTAATGAATTTTTACCAAATTTTAAAAATAAAATTAATAGAAAAAAAATAATAAATTTTAAAACAATATGTAATATTAATTAAATTATAATTTAAAATTTATTTTAAAGGAAATTATTTTTAAAATAAAAGTAATTGAAATTACATTTTAAAATAATGAATATGTATATTTTATTTTATAATGTGAACTGATGATGATTATTGGAAAATTCATTCATGTTGAAATCATGAATATAATTTTATGTAAACATTATTCAGAAATTCAATTGAAAATTCATTAGAAGAAGACATTATAAATATACCCCTTTAACATATTTTAAAATACAGTTATAATTAACTGAAATTTACCTAACTAAATCATATATGTTTAGAAAAGTACATCCATAAAATATTTTGATAAATATGAAAATGGATGGGAACGATATACAACCTAAAAGATGTGATAACTTTTTCTCCAATTACACAAAGCCTTTTGAAAGAGTTATGATCCAGGAAAAGGTGCAATAGTATGAAATAATGTAAAACCATGAAATAAGTAGAACATTAAAAAAATTAATTTCTCCTGGAAAAATAAAATAAAATAATTTTATTTTTAAATTTATATTTGAAAATAAAAATTTCAATGTGATATTTGAAAAAATACATTCCACATTATTAGCTTTTGAATCTTAACCCCTTTAAATATTAAACCATTTATAGATATGTAAATTCCATTAATTGAATGAAATTTACATTGAAATACTTTCATGTTTAATATATTAACATTAAAATTGTAAAAATGGGTCAATTTGAAGAATATCAAAATGTATTGAAATTTAAATGAGAATGAGTTCTGGCATAATTCTTATAAGACAACATTCTATAACACCTCATATAATAAAATGAGGATTTTTATTCACAAATAAAATAACCGTATTAGTAATTATTTTTATTGCTTCCTTTTATTAATAATTTATCATTACTTATTTATTGGTCATTATTATTTAGAAATAATATTTCAATTATAATTTTCCCATTTTTATTAGCTATAGTATGATATTTCAAATACATTGTCTTTAATCATTTGTTATGTAACACCATGGACCTGATCATTGATTTTACCAAATGATTCTTTTGACATAAGTTAGGTTTCATAGTATGTTAGAGGCATCTGAGAACTAGTGATGGACTAAATCAAACATTGGGGAAACTATTACCAATAATTAAAGTTGAAAAAATACATAAATAACAAAAAAATACAATGAAAATATAACATAAAACAATTAACATATATAATGAAAGTTTATTAAATAAAAAATAAAACAATAAAGGGAATAAATGATACAATCATGGAACACCCAACAACCATAATTAACATAAAATCAATTAACATGAATATATATATTTTATAAAAATTAACATTGATAACATTATAATATTTAAATCACATTGATTATAAATTATAATTATGCCATAAATAATTATGAATAATATAAAGATTATGTACTAATATCACCTCACTTGAGTTCATAAAAACACCCTCAATCCCCACTATTATACTCCAGGAAAATAAAATAATATAGTAGGGCTTATTTAATAAATATATATACATATATGGACCATAGGATTACATGATTTACCATGTATAGGGTGAGAAATACATTTCAATAGGGACTAAAAACTATCCATTAATATACACCATTTTATGATTGAATTCACGAGGATGAAATATATTGAAAATAAATATGCATAATGTGTTTTCTTATGAATACTAGAATTATATAATATCTAAGAATATATATTTCTACCATTGCCAAAAATAGATCTCATCCCACAAACACATGTAGAAATTCAATGTCATTGTGCACTAACCATGACATTATGACACACGGTCATACCTACATCAACTATTAATAGAATATGGTCATATCATGACACATGTTCTAAACCATACCCAATGAATTATGGTAGGTCACTAAAAAATTACCACTTTTAATACATTCATTGATAGATACACGAAATGTGTCTCATCCCAATAACTTATCCCTGAGTAGTATATTGAAAATTACCTAAAATGATTCCCCACAAGGAATATTGTAATAAATATATTCCAATACACACAATCCTCTTTATAGGGAACACATAATTTACTATCCCATGCTCCTCTTCTAGTATTGGGTATATTGATTAGATTTGAACCTCCCCCATTCATGTAAATTGGAACACTCATGGTACTTTACCCATTCCTAATAGGTAATGGAATACTTTTCTAATCCCAACCTAATTCCCCTCACAAATGGGTGAACTATAAAATGAATCATGTCACCTATTCCATAATAGACTCTATCAAGAAACACTTGAAATAAAACAACTATCTATATGCATGAAAAAATAATTATGTGATAAAAACTATTACACCTTCATTTTTCCTTGTCCCATAATTATAGTCACTTTAAACCTATCCCTACTTCCAAGATTTCACAACAAAATTAAATTTAACTAAAATAATAACCTTCCCAATACCATTATGGTCACTCAAACACACACACCATTCCAAACCCATTCAAATTCTAATACCACCTATAATGGAATTCATTGGGTTCCTCAAGCCTCACTCGGTATTAACTTAGTAACACCAATCCATATGAACACCCTTTGTTGTTAATATACCCTATTTCCTTGACCCACCCTAAGAATAAAGATGTATCTCCATAATCATAATATTTATAGGTTATAAGAAAGTCTTCCTATGTAATCCCAAGCAAAATCATACTCTCTCTGAAGAAACTATATGTCTTGTTTAAAGTCATCAACAATGACCCATCCCTCAATATGGTCCTATAATAAATATAACTAAGATATAACTCTATCCATTAAATTCTAGGAATCCTCAATATTATAACTCATATAGACTTTTCTAACATATCCATACAATAGTTCACTCCCAGCCACAACTCTATAAAAAAGAAGGTTATCCTCATCAGACATGTTAAGAAAACCATATCACCTATCACACCAAGGCCTATGCCTCTCATTCCAACACAACTAGACTTGTAAATCCCATATAACCTTCTATAACTCTATATGTTTCCAAATACCTACACAAGTCCTCTTATTAACTCATCTTATATATTTTTCCATTGGAAATAATGGCCATTCCCTATCTAAACTTTCATATGGTTCTATTGGAACATGTTCCATATTTTGGGGATTTGTTACTTCCTATTACATTTTCAAGGGTGGTCTCATTCCAAAAACATTAACTAGTCCAATGTGATCATGCATTAATTTTCACATAAAAATGTATGTGGATTCTAACTAAAGGCACAACCTACTGGAAAATATAATCTATCATCCTTTCCATGGTCTGCACCACCTAGTCCTTGTTTGAACATTCCTCACCCAAGTTGACATATGCTTTAGTGATCCTCTATTATTAAATCATATAAAAATAAAAAATTCTATGCATTTATAAATAAATATAAAATTTAATCCAAATTTTCATAATCACAAAAAAACTCACTAAGTGTCACTCTATCAATAAAATCACAAAGGACCTCAATTTTTCCTTCCATGACATCATATATACATGTCAAGAAAAATATACATCAAAACATGATAATTACAGTATTCAATATTTTAATAAAAATTGAATTAGAAGACATGATCATAAAAAATTATTTCGTTATAGGGGAAACCAAAAGATGTGGACAACATCTAGAGACCCATACAAAAAACATTTTTTACTTCCTCAAAATTTACCCCAATTAAGTGAGATAAATCTAGTAGAATATTAGGGAATATGATGGAAAAATATAAATCCTATAATTGTTTCTAAAAAAATATATTTTAAATGGGATAACATGAAAATTATTGGTCTAAATATTTTAACTAAATACGGAAACGGGAAGATCATGACATGAACCCTCTGGTTACTAACATATCCATCCCTAGGAAACTGGATTATCACCCTTTCCTATGACTATTATTGTGCAACCTTCCATAGTCACAACAAGGTAATTCCAAGAAGATAACATAATGCTCTAACCACCAACAACACAAAATGACCCCTATCAGTCATTGCATGATTTCCCCTTATAGGAAATTAATAATTGACCATCTCATAATATCCCCAATCATGACATGTTTTCCCATGATTTATGATATGATTCTCTTTAATTTAGGCCTTTAGAACACCACTAGTGGGTATCAATAACTGGTATCCCAAAAAACAAATGTTGTGTCCACTATGACCCCACATAAACTCCAACATATTTTCTGGTACCTTTTTCATGAACCTAAATCTACATTAATAAAATTTACAAGTTACATTAAAATAATTGAAAAACTTATTTGAGTCCCAATTCATAAAGTGCATATTGTTCTAGAAAAAAATATAAAATTCCTCTAATTCTTAAAACCTAATAAGATGAAGTTTATTAAATTATTCACACAATTTTACTTCTCCTCTGAGGTAAACCACTATATTTTTCCATAAATTTTTCCCAACCTATATTATTTTTCAATTTATCAAATTCTCACAGTTTTCCATCACGGAGCAAAGACAAAAATTTTCTCATTTCCAAACAACAAGCCCTATAGTAAATAAAATCAAAAGTTACATAGATCCCAAAATTTCAAAAACAATTATGATAATTAGATATATTATCCTGTAATTAGACTGTAACGCTCCGACCCCATAATCCCAGATTCGGTGCATCATTGCGTATCATTGGTATGATCACAAAAGATCACGTCTCGAAATACCGATTAGTTAACTAGCCTTGGAATCACTAGATACATTCATATTGTTTACATTATATCATAATGTAAAAAACTACAACAAAATATCCTCTCCATAGACCACACTCATATCCTCATACTATCCTTGCAGGTAATTTATAAAATACTTCTTCACATCTTTGGAAAAATAAAACATATAAAGGGGTGAGATCAAATGCTCAGTAATGATAAAAATATAGCGGAAACTTTCATAAATAAGTATAATCATTTAAGGCAATGTATAACAAAAACAATAGCCTTTTAAACTTGAACTTCAGAATAATATGGAAAAGATAAAATGAAATAATTCCATTTACTTATTCACATGGATATTCTACCAGTCGAAAAATCACATGCAATATCAATAATCAAATTCATAATAATGGAATGCATAATTCTAGACTATCATAACCACATAGTCAAGGCCTTGTGACAAGACTACAAATACGTTTTTGTCAAGGCCTTGTTCCAAGACAATATCTTGTCTCATGAGACATACCGATGCATCAAGGAGCTATAGTGGGCTCCACCCATCACATACTAAGTCCAATGGATTCCTCATATGAAAAGTTTGAAACATAACATAAACATTTGTACTAAAACTAGCATACGAAATGTCAATAATTTATCCACAAACCATGAATGGTATAAAAATAGCACATCCACAGTCAAACCTAACTCATTCGATACAATATGGAAGATTTCATTGTATAAAATTTACCTCATTCGAGAATAATGAGGGATATTGACATAGATGAAAATAATCATGAAAACTATTAGAGATAAATATCCCCCCTTTTCTTGAAATCATTTAAAAGTCACACTATTTATCAAGAAGTCTTTTAAATAAAGATATTTGAATCAATGTGTCTCATACCTCTTTGAAACTTTTAAAAGTAATTTTAATTTTAAACAATTAATGTCCATATAAATAAATCCTTAAAACCATTTTTAAAACATGGACATTAATGAGAAAGATTTAGAAGAATAAATCATTAAAACATTTAAAAATGATATTTTAGTTAGAGTTTCTAACCAAAAGAGAGACACTTGAATACAAATAATTGAGGTAATCAAAACATTGTAATATCATGAGAATAAAGGGATTCAAGATATACTATGTCAAAGTACATTATATACACCATATAAAATTGATTTGGTTTATAACAAAAAAGAAGTATCAATGGGATGTAAATTGAGATTAAGCCTCTTATAAAGACCGTATCATTATGTTAAGGATATATCAACAACATAATTATGTGGGAAAAATATAAATACACTCAATATGATTGGATGTTCAGTGTAAATCAATCATAGGACATTCACACATATTCTGGTAAAAACAACACCAATGAATTGGATGTTTAACTCCATAAATGGAGATTGATTTAAAATTACTCTTATCAAGATCATATCGACGAATTGAGAATTTTTAAATGGAATGATTATTTGTATCAAAAGTATATCCACAGAATGGGGAGTGGAAATAATGACATAAGAAAATGAATAGCGATTCCACACATAATCTTGGAGTAAAATAATCAATGAAGTATGTGTAAAGTTGAATGAGTGGAAATTGAAATTTTAAATTCCATTATCGATTTGGTAACTTATGAAACATAAACCCATGAAATAAGGATCATAAAATGATTATTTAAATATCAATAAATTAAAGTATATTACACGATGAATACAATCTTGGGCAGTACACACACCACATGGAATAAATAAGTTGTGAAGAATGGAATTCTCACAGAATTAAAAGTGTGATAAGAAACCCCTTACATTGTACATTTTCCTTGGTCGAGGGTAGGTTAACCTCATTTATAATGGTTAATTAATATTTATTTAATTATAAAATAATAATATACATTAATATGATATAATATATGATCTTTTAACATTGATTTGTTGATAATATCTATGTAGTATCATCGTTTCAGGTGTTAACGGATTCATTTTCATTTATATACATTTTTATGTGAGCCATATTTATTATGTATGCGATGTATCTTATTCATATCCAGAATGATATCATGTATCTAAACATTATTTTTAATCATCATAGTAAATTTTGTCTTGAATGGATATAATGGGAATGAATCTCATCACGTTCGTGGAGATGGTAATCTGTACGTACTCATGAGCGACAATATCATTATTTTGATATTAAAATAACATATAATTTTATGGTGTATAATATATAAAGAATAATTATCATGTTATATTTATTATATACATCAATTACACATAATTATTATACCCATCCAAATAATAATATATTGAATAGCATTTTCACCATGACGTGGAGACTGTAGGCCGTACATACACGCGTATGGTGACATGTCATTCAATGGATGGATAGAATACTGAATATGGTTGTACCATATTTATAATAACATCACAGTATATAGAAGTTACTAGAGATATTATTTTATAATGGAAATAACAATGAAATAAGATCTGGAAGTAGAAAGGAACTTGAAAGAGGGTGGTGAAATCATTACATCTTCTTCGGGTTCTTCCTTTTGATTTGATCAAAAGGGCTCCTTAAGTTATATTTTTGGCCAAATTATGGCCTCTAGGATGTATTGAGGGAAGTTGACAGGATATTTGGGTAGGATTTGGCCGAGCCAAAAGTATTTGATGGTGTTAATTAGACAGAAGGTGGAGTGCCCTTTTATAAGAGGGGTGAAGGGCACCTTAGAAAAAACACAAAATATTATTTTATAATAAATTCATATTCGGTTTATAATGGTTCCAAAGTGACTTATTTATAGTATAAGGTGGTGATGGGTCTAAATCATTTCAACCAATATATTTTAGACAGGTTTGCGTCACAATATCAACCTTATCATTTATATTTAACTCTTAGTTGAATAGTTTGACATTTGTCATGTCTCTTTGTATTTTTATATTATATGGTTAATAAACATACTATAACAAGACACGAGAACCCAATGTGGTTAAAAATTAATATATATAACCTTATATATGTAATTTGGCCAATCCTTATATTTTTAGGAATAGAATATCAATTAATAATATAATATTTGTTTTACATTCTCGTTTATGTCAATTTTGACACTATTTAATAATTGATTTTTGTTAAAGTTCTAAATTTTTTATTAATTCGATCTAAATTCATTTAATCATTAATAACATGACATATTAACCTATAAAATTATTGTAATTCATAAAAAGTCTCAAATTACATTTATTTGGATATTTATAATATCAATTATTTTAATATTTCATTAATTAGGAAATTACTCCATCACTATTCTGTCATAAATAAATTAACTTATTTAATTTCTAAAAATTATAAATAAAATACAATTATTTAGGAAATAGTTTTAGCTTTCTAATGAATGTTTATAATCATATTTATCTTATGTATAACCCTATATTAAAAAATGTTTTAGTTATTAAAATCTGATATTAACTCTTTTAACTCTTCTTTGAATTAAATAATAATAAATGTCCTAATCTAATCCAAGTGGACCAAAGAGGTTCATATTTTATTCTTAAGGTTTTTTGGTCGAATTATACTTAGACAATAGAATTAGGACATGTGTTAGGGTAATAATAATATCATTTTTACCCTTAATTACACTAATTACTTTTAACCCAGGTAAATAAAAGTAAAAAGGTATTATTCACCAAAAATTATTTTTATCTTATTGAACAACATTTTACTCCTTGATATTAACCGTGTCTCTCGGATTTTTGAAATTACACTAATAGAAGTGGTAAAAATAATTTATGTGAATTTCCAAATTCTCATAGGAGGTGGGTAAAAGACAGTGAAAAGTTCTATAAAATTATTATAAATTGAATCCAATGAATTATATTGAACTTATAAAAGTATTATGTGTCTATTTTTACCTAAAATAAATTGGAATAAAATAAATAAATAATTAAATAAAAATTCAGTTTTAAACTATTACTCATTGTTTTTTCATTATTCATCAAAAATTGAATGTTTTCAGAAAAATACCAAAAATTCAGCCTATGTTAATTTTGATATTCCCAATCCAAAAATTAAGTCCATTTTCGAAGATAATATTTATATAATTTAAAAAATTGGGTATTAATATTCATAATGGCTAGTTTGATTGGTTGTGGTGTGTATAAGAACTCGATGTTGCGTACAACACACGCTACTGTATTATTCAAAGAGAAGCGTACCATGGAAGCTTGGGGTGTTACATTCTTCCCTCCTTCAAGAAATTGCGTCCTCGCAATTTATGTTCAGTATTAGAAACATGGTGTTGAAATTTCCAAATATCATAGTTGAAATCCCGCATCGAAAAATGGATTAATGAGGCCTCTATTTAAAATAAAGAGTAGTAAGTATCAAGGTTACTGAAAATAAAAGATACTGGGGTTCTATATAGGAAAACATAGATATGGTAGAGAAATATAACGATCAATATCCGATGGAGAGTGGTAGATAACATGGCTATAAAATGGCCAAAAATCACAAAGCCATAAATTTGTGATGATCTAAGGTACCATCTAGGACAACGTTTTTGTTCTAAGTTCCTTTTCATAATGTTGATGAATTTATTTTTAAGATTTTATAAGATCATAAGATGATATACTTACTTTTTATGTAGGTTTTCATCCTTTAATAAATTTATAATACAAATAATTTTTTTAAACGATGAGTATTCAAGAAGATTTGGTCACACTGGAAGAGCTAGAATAAAATTCTATAGAATCACATAATCCACTATGGATAAACTATATATTTATCTTGTCTTTAGAGATTAATCAAAACCAAAATGGTTAGTATAAGGTCGGATGATCCCCCAAAAGGATATTCCATTAGAGAAATAAACATTTATCTTAATTTCTCAATTGAAAACAAAAATACCCCAATGGTAAATAAATAGCATTCAATAAACAATTGTCCTTTAAATCCTTCAATATAATCCAAACTAATATTGAAACCCAAAACGTAGAAGAATTTGGTTATGTAGTCTTCCACGTTAAATTGTATCTCCAAATGACATCAACTACTATTAAGGTCACATTCATAAAAGTAATTAACCTACTCACATATTAACTATTATAGGTTAATAATTTCCACAAATAACCCAAATCACTATAAATCCACAATCAATACATAGATAAAAATTCACCATTACTCCTCAAATTAAATCTTATAGTATTCTATTTTCCTTGGGAATATAGTGCTCCCAACAGAGTGAACATCTTCCAAAATAACATTTATCACTTAATCACCAAATCATTTTCCTATACTAAGGGTATTCATTTGATAAGACATAAGATACCAAATCAATTTATTATTGATCAATAAAATCATTTAACTAAAAATAATTAGTCACACTAACCTGGGACATCACATAGCCTAGTGGTCGGCGATAAATCTCAATCACACATTGTTTGTGGGTTTGATTCCCACAGATTTGTCCAATGTGATGGGCTGTCACACGGTTTCCGTGTTGTCCTTTTTCAAGAACTATATTTTATAACATTACAAAAATGAGATAAATTCCTCAAAATAACCATAACTTAATTTAACAACAACTTTTATCTCATACCTTGCATTTTCGTCCAAAAATATAAAAATTTGTAATTTCCTCAAACCCAATGATCATATAAAACCAAATGGTTATTTATTACTATATCCATAAGAGAAAATATAATTCTTCCTGAAATATCATTCTCACATGGAAAACTACAGGGTTACAAATACAAGAGAATATTATTCCAATGTAATACCATCAACAAGGAGAACTAATACTTTTAAACATTTCTCCAACCATTTATTTCCACATAGCTTCTTGTTTGACAAAGAATATATTCTATTTAATAGGTTATTCACTCATGTAATGGACATGTCCCATACATTTATGGCAACTGACTATAAATGGAATCTTGGGACCATTTTTTATTTTCTTCTATAGTAGTCTTCATTTTTCATCAGCAATTCTTAACATTCTGTCTTTCTATCCCATAAGTAAATCATTTCTTAGTTCCATTGAGACACTTTACTGGGTGTCTCCTTCCATATTTTTTGCATGATGGAAATTGAGGATTATTTTCTCCATGGTCTCCACTGCTGGAGCTCTTATATTTCATCACCATTCTATTCTTTGTTGAGTCCATGAGTAGGTTAAAATATATCTTGTTAATCATATTTTTTTAAAATTGATTTGGCATGAACACGATATCTTTTACGCCTATGTACATTACATTTTGTTGCTCATTTCCACCACTGTTCCTACCTTGTACATCATTCTCAAAGTTACTATGACTTCCTTGGAATCCATCCGTTGACTAAAACCAGAAATCATTGTGTGAGTAACAGTAGTCATAAAATCATTTATAGAATATCATGACAGCATATTCATTATTTGAAACTCCTTAGGATTAACCAAGGTCATTTATTCTCATCTTATATTAAAATACATCAAAACGGTTTGTACAGAAAATTTAAATTTTCCTATTAATATCCCCCAGGTGTGTCATAACCAAGAGTGCAGAAAGGCCCGTTTTTGTGCACCAGTTCCCGTTCGAGTGTAGCTCAAAGTGGTGTTTTCAGGTTTTACTCCTAGGTACATATGTGCCAGGCCACCTCCACCTGCTCGTATCCAGACATGGATGTATTGCTAGGAAAACTCAAAAAAACTTTACAATACTAAAATTCTAGGATGTTCTTATATACTAATACTCAATGTCTATCTTAGGGCTATGGGATCTAATAAGTGTTTATCTAAATATAGTTTCCACGGTTTGTACTAAACTTACTCTGATACCAACTGTAACACCCCGACTCCAAAAGCCCAGGGTCGGTGCATTATTATGTATCATTGGCAGGATCACAAAAGATCAAGTCTCGAAAGACCGATTTGTTTAGTATCCTTGGAATCACTAGATACATTCATAAAGATTACATTACATCATAAAGTGAAAAACTACAAAACAATATTTTCTCCATAAACCACACTCATATTCTCATAATATCCCTGCAGGTCATTCATAAAATACTTCTTCACATCCTGGGAAAAATAAAACATAGAAAGGGGTGAGCTCAGATGCTCATTAAGGATTACAATATAGCAGAAACTTTCATAAATAAACCTAAAAATTTAAATATCCTTTTAAACTTGATCTTCGGCATAATATGGAAATGATAAAATGAAATAATGCCATTCACTTATGCACGTTGATATTTTACTAGTCTAATAATCAAATGCAATATCAATTACCTCTTTCATAATAATGAAATTCATAATGTCAGACTATCATAACCACATAGTCAAGGCCTTCTGCCAAAACTACAAATAAGATTTTGTGAAGGCCTTGTTCCAAGACATAAGTTTGTCTCATGATACCTACCAATGCATAAAAGAGCTATATTAGGCTCCACCCGTCACTTACTAAGTCTAATACATTCCTCATATGAAAATTTTGAAACATAACATAAACATTCATATTAAAACTAGCATACGAAATGTAAATACATTACCCACAAACCATGAATGGTATAAAAATAGCTCATCCATAGTAAAACATAACTCATTCGATATAATATGGAAGATTTTATTGTATCATATTAACCTCAATCAAGAATAATGGGGGATATTGACATAGATGAAAATGATCATCAAAACTATTAGAGAGAAATGTCCCCGTTTTTCATGAAATCATTTAAAAGTCACACTATTTTTCAAGAAGCCATTTAAAAATAGATTTTTGAATCAAAGAGTCCCATACTAAATTGAAAATTTTAAAAGTAATTATATTTTTAAATCTTTAATATAAAAAAAATCCTTAAATCCATTTTTAAATCACAGATATTAATGAGAAAGATTCAGAAGAATAAATCATTAAAACATTTAAAAATGATATTTAGTTAGAGTTTCTATCCAAAAGAGAGACACATGAATAAAAATAATTGAGGTAATAAAAACATTTTAATATCATTAGAGGAAATTGATTAAGGATAGACTATGTCAAAGTACATTATATACACGATATAAAAGTGATTTGGTGTATAACAACAAAGAAGTCACAATGGGATGTAAATTGAGATTAAGTCACTTATAATGACCGTATCCTTAGGTTAAGGATAAATCAACAACATAATTATGTGTGAAAAATATAAATACACTCAATATTATTGGTTGTTCAGTGTAAATCAATCAGAGGACATTCACACATATTCTTGTAAAAACAACACCAATGAATTGGATGTTTACCTCAATAAATGGATATTGAGTAAAAATTACTCTTATCAAGTTCATATAGATGACTTGAGAATTTATCAATGGAGTGATTATGTGTATCAAAAGTATATCCATAGAAAGGGGAGTGGAAATTATGACATAAGAAAATGAATAGTGATTCCACAAATAATCTTGGAGTAAAATAATCAATGAAGTATTCGTAAAGCCGAATGAATGGAAATTGAAATTTCAAATTCCATTTTTGCTTTGGTAAATTATGAAACATACACCCATGATATAAGAAAAATAAAATGATGATGTAAATATCCATAAATTAATGTATATTACACAATTAATTCAATCATGGGCAGTACACACACCACATGCAATAAATAGGTGGTGAACAATGGAACTCTCATGGAATTAAAAGAGAGATAAGAAACCCCATACTTTGTACTTTTTCCTTGGTAGAGGGTGGTTTAACCTCTCTTATAATGGTGAAATAATATTTATTTAATTATACCTGAATAATATACATTAATATGATATCATATATGATCTTTTAACATTTATTCGCTGATAATATCTAAGTATTATCGTCGTTTCGGGTGTTAACAGATTCATTTTCCTTTATATTATTTGTTATGTGAGCCCTATTTGTAATGTATGGGATGTACCTTATTCATATCCAGAATTATATCTTGTATCTAAAAATTATTTTTAATCATTAAATGAAATTTATTCTTGAATGGATATGATGGGGAATGAATCTCATCACGTTCGTGGAGACGGTAATCCTTACATACTCACGAGCGACAATATCATTATTTTGATATTAAAATAACATATAATTTTATGGTATATCATATATAACGAATCATTATTATGTTATATTTATTATCTAAGTGAATTACACATCATTATTTTACCCATCCAAATAATAAGATATTGAATAACAATTTCACCACGACGTGGAGACGGTAGGCCGTACATACGCACGTATGGTGACATGTGATTCAAAGGATGGATAGAATACTTATATGGTTGTACCATATTTATAAAAATATCAAAGTATATAGAATATACAGGAGTTATTATTTTAGAATGGAAATAAAAAAGAATGAATAAGTGGATGAAGAAAGAAACTTGAAAGAGGGTGGTGAAATCATTACCTCTTCTTCGGGTACTTTCTTTTGATTTGATCGAAAGGGCACCTTAAGTTATCTTTATGACCAAATTAAGGCCTCTAGGATGAATTTAGGAAAGTTTAGAGAATATTTGGGTAGGGGTTTCCTGATAAAAAAGGCTTTGAAGGTGTTAAATATAGAGAAGGGGGGGTGCCCTTTTAAAAGAGGGGTTATGGGAATCTTAGAAAAAACATAAAATATTATTTTATAATAAATTCATATTCGGTTTATAATGGTTAAAAAGTGACTTATTTCAATGATAACGTGGGTATGGGTCTAAATCCTTTCAACATATTGTTTTTAGACAGGTTTGGGTCACTATATCAACCTTATCATTTATATTTAAATCTTAGTTGAATAGTTTGACATTTGTCATGTCTCTTTGTATTTTTAAATTATATGGTTAATAAACTTACTATAAAAAGACAAGAGAACCCCAAGTGGTTAATTATTAATATATATAACCTTATCTAAGTCATTTTTCCAAAACCTAGATTTTTAGGAATAGAATATAAATTAATAATCTAATATTTGTTTTTTAATAATCCTTTATGTCAATTTTGACACTATTTAATAATTGATTTTTCTTAAAGTTATAACAACTTTATTAATTATAAATAAATTCATTTAATCAATACTAACATGTCATATTAACCTAGAAAATTAGTTTAATTCATAAAAAGTCTCAAATCACATTTAATTGGATATTTATAATATCAATTATTTTAATATTTCCTTAATTAGTTAATTACTACATCGCCATTGTGTCATAAATAAATTAAATTATTTAATGTCCGAAAATTATTAATAAAATATCATAATGAATGAAATATTTTTATATTTCTAGTGAATATTTATAATCAAATTTATCTTATGTATAACCCTATATTAAATTTGTTTTTGTTATTAAACATTGATTTAAACTCTTTTAACTCTTCTTTGAATTAAATAATAATAAATGTCCAAATCTAATCCAAGTGGACCAAGAGGTTCATATTTTATTCCTAAGGTTGTTTTTGGTCGAATTATACTTATCCAATAGAATTAGGACATGTGATAGGGTAATAATAATATCATTTTTACCCTTAATTGCCCTATTTACTTTTAACTCTGGTAAATAAAAGTAAAAAGTTAATATTAACGAATTTTTTTATATTATTGAACCAAATTTTACTCCTTTATATTAACCCTGTCTCATTGATTTTTGAAATTCCACTCAAAAAAGCAGTAAAATTATGTTTTATGTGAATTTTCAAATTCTCCTAGGAGATGGGTAAAAGACAGTGAAGAGTTCTAAATTTTTTTATATATCTACATTTTTTATAAATTGACTCCAACGAATTACATTGAACTTATATAAGTATTATGTGTCTATTTTGACCTAAATTAAATTGGAATAAAATAATTAAATAATTAAATTAAAATTCGGTTTTAAACTATAACTCAGTGTTTTTTCTCTATTCCTAAAAAATTTAATGTTTTTAGAAAAATACCAAAAATTCATCCTAGGATAATTTCAATATTCCAAATCTAAAAATGAAGTCCATTTTTAAAGATAATATCTATATAATTTCAAAAAGTGGGTATTACTATTCATAATGGCTAGTTTGATTAGTTGTGGTGTGTATTAGAACTCGAAGTTGTATACAACACATGCTACAGTATTATTCAAAGAGAAGCGTACTGGGGAAGCATGGGGTGTTACATAGACACAATTTAATCTTCAAATTATTATCCACTAAGATTAAAATGACCCCCCCTAAAATTATTTCATTTGAAAATGTATACTCTGAACCATGATTTTATACCCCATTGTAATTTCATAATATAAATTCACTCCTAGTGCTACGTAGACACTATTTATAATATTTCCACCTCACTGTATCCAATATCATGAAAAAATCTATCCAATATTCCTCCTTCAAAAATCTACCCTAAATTTATAGTCGCAAATCCAATAGATAATCACATCTCAGAATACCAATGCATAAAATTTTAGAGGTATCTAATGATCATCCAAACAATAACACCAATGTATTAATTAGAAACATGACATAATTACATTATCAGATCACCTAACAACCCCTAAGACGTCCTAATATCTCCATCATAACATTCACATCATCAATGTTAATCACACTGAAATCATGTTAAATTTCATCATATACCTACTTCCTACACCTATACTAACTCTGAAACTATATATGGATCTAATAACCTATATTCACAATAAAACTAGACCGAGTTATATCCAAATAGAAAGCAGAGACAATTTTTTGTCTTTACCATTCCATAATAGGTATTAATGTATACATGTCCTAACCCTCATGTTTTTATTCAACTAGGTTAGATATGAAATTTCCTATCACAACAGTATCATAATAATAAATATACTGAATAAAAAACATAATCTCCACATCCAAATATCCAACCATCAATGCATGTAATGTCTAATAATTTCCACAAATACATTGTCATATTTCTTCAAAATTCAACCATCTATATAGATTCCTGGATAACCAGGAAACTAATACCCTATATATGAAAAAAAATAATCAATAAAAAGTGACACACCCCCCATCCTCTAATGATTTTTTTCTCCACCATATTCTTTCCTGAACCATGGTCCTTAAGAACAACACATGACTATTACCAATATCACAAATGTATTCCCTCTATCGACCCACACATTCCCATATACTAAACCTATGAGACCATAAATCGATGATATCAGAATCTACTAAAAATTAATTTTCACAATTATATCCCAAAACATCAATCTTCCACATCTTCATCCATCACAACATCCTGGTATTGTATGAACAAATGGAAATGTGTATAAATACGACATGAATTCCTTAAAACATCAATACATTTCATTGAAAATTCAATCCTACCACACAATCCTTATACAAAGATTGTATAAAATATTAAATAACCATCTCATGGGTTCTTAACCACTATCAAAATCAATCACATAAAAACATAATTGGTACATACTCCAGTAAACCAGGACTGAATAACCAAAATCATGGATCTTTTGTTCATATCTCATAGAACCTAGGCCCAAAAATTGAAACCACATAAGATGTTCCTATCATAGGTTAACCTTATCTGACCAAATGAACCACTAATCCATTCCTTACAAAACACATGAGGGATTGTACACATTTCACTGAAAGTCACATAATCAATCACAACCTAGATGTTATTCCATAATCATTATGTAATCATACAAACTTCCAGTACTCCACTAATAATTCTTCCTACAATAAAGAGTTATATGAATTTATCTTTTAATACACTCTCAAAATTATGTGATACCCATACCACATGAATTTCCATTAGTATAAAAACTAAAGGTAACTATACATTTCTTTCATTAAACCTATTATTGGTATCATTATCATCTTGGAAACCAATTCCTATATATAGATCACATCGCCCTATTGTTTTATCCTAATAGAGTCATCACCAAGAATCCAATGCTTTTACTGGGCCACCATGAGTTGATTACATCCCTTATATAAATTTATTATATATATCTATTTTGGGATATTATTAAAAAAGTCAACAATACCATCAACTGAAAATTTAATAGTGATCGAAATATAACGTTTATATCCATATGATTCTATTATAAATTTATACATGAAAAATAGTAAATTTTATTATTTACAAATTAAATATATGAACATATGTTTTAATAATATTCAAATCACACACATGTTCCTGAATTTAATTTATAACCTACATGAAAAAACTGATGAACGCTGATTGTCCTATTTCAAATGGGGTAAGGGCTGAAACCATAAATCAAAATCACTATAAGTTCAACATATTTGAATAAACATATCAAATATAATGGAAACAACCAAAAGAATATTATAACTAATGTAAATATGACATCCCACATGATATTTTTATCATAACAAAATACCTCAAGATTCATCTCAAGATCTAACATCCCCACAAACTTTATCTAACATATCCCAAATAAAAAGTTAGTATAAATATAAACATCAACACAACTTATAAAACCAAGATATAGATTACATGTTTAATCTAGAGATACATATTTCTTCAAGTGCAACTCACTAAATTTTAGAGGCTATAGACTAGAATATATGGACTAAATTATAGAGTACTTTGATTATACCCTTTTGTTATACTATAAAACAAGAAGAAATAACCAAATAATATCCAATGAAAACACCAATTTAAAATTCATATAATAAATATGAAGCTTTAATAAACCTTAAACATAATGAATTTATAAAACATTCGACCACATTGTTACTTACTTTTCCAATTAAATAATAAAAAAATTATATTGTCTTCATGAACCCTCAAATTATCTCATCACTTCAAATCTCTATCATGATACTCTAATCAGGTCTAAATAAAAAATTTTAATATTGAATATAAATTATATAAATTTTTTAATGCACACCATATCTCAAATTAATGTTATGATAAATACATATCATTAGGGTCTCACCATCTTCCCCTAATATAAAAATCATATTATTGTACTAATATTGTGAAATCATTAGTATTTGTAGAATATTTTATATAATTTATTTTAATGAAAATATATGTCCAGTTTGAAACCATTATCATATTATTCCATGCATGAAAAATATAGTTTTCATTTATGTTTTTGAAAATGAATTTTTAAAATAGATAAATGTATCGTGGAGGATTGTTATGTATTTATTGTTCTAGACAATACTTCTTTCCATTGAAGAAATTTTTTATTTTTATAGAAATTTTTTTAGAAACATGTTTTAGTAATGGTTGTAAGAATATTCATAACATTTTTAGAAATAGTATCTGGAAAATGATATAATATTATATATTATTCCAGAAATGATTCATTTGAGGAAGTCCTAGAGTAGTGTATGAGTACTCTGAGGGTTTTTCAAATGAATATAATTTTATAATTTTAAAATATATTTCAATCCATCTGCTAGTTTTAGGAGTAAATCACTTTCAATTTGAGGATTTGAACTTCCTAAACAATAATTATTTTCTAAAGACCAATAAGGATAGGAATGAGTGAAGATAACATGGTAGTTCTTGGGTGGAATTATGTTGTTATGTTGCACTGATTGTGTTCCTGTGGTACGGGGTTACCCAAGGCCATATAATGACACTGTGTGGAGAGCCCATGTATTTAAAGACAACTAATATGATAGTAGATTTTGATGTTGGATAATGAAAATCATATTCACATGTCACATATTAATAAATATAAAAAATAAAAATGACTGAAAATTTTCATCATATATTAAACATCCAGCTATATCTTTCATGCATGAGTTGAACATTCTAGTTAATCTAATTACTCCTAGATATTTCCATGATCACATACTTATTCCATATGAATGAGGTATCAGAATGTATAATAGTTGGATTAAATGATATGGTGCATGATGATATTCCAACTATGAAATTGTTTTTCCTAAATAATTCATGATGCTGTGTAAGAAATAGTTGTGGATGAAGAATTTAAAAAATATGTAAAAATGATGACTAATTATTATCATTATAATAAACAAACAATCCTCATAGGAGTGAATTATGATCATCATAAGGTTTATAATTTTTAAAATGTTCATCATAGAACACTATAAATTTCATGGATTTTTATAATAAAATATATGAATAAACTATTTAATCTATGTTTGAATTAGAATTATATTTGAATATGTATTTTTAAATAAGGAAATATTTTTTAATATATCCAGAAAAATTAAATAACTATATTATCTAATTTATTCCTAAATTTTTTCTTAAAATTTTAGATGATGGATACACTAGTCCATAGTGACTCAAATATCATATTTCTTGGAATTTAAATATGTGATTCAAATTGAGGATAATTGGAGATGTTCAACTTCTTCTTTTGTATTAATAAAATATTGGATTGAATATGTGTATTATTTATGGATAGATTCAATATATTTGGTATAAAATATCAGAATATACATAGTTCTATGATGAAATCGCAATTTGTTAAAATAAGGGGAAAATATTTTTTGGAGGGTGTGTTAAGAAGTTATTTTGTTCATAAATGCTAGAGTGGGGAGATACATTCAAAGGTAATATTCCATGAAGAATATGAATCCATGTGAAAATAAAAAGAAATATGAGAATAAATGGTTTTAATTCTTTGCCTAATACAACTAGTTCTATTAGGTTTGATTTGAGATTTTATATGTGACATAATTATATGAATATAGTGTTAGAAGTTGACTAAAAGTGGGGTATGGGACATTGGGAGATCATGATATGTAACAAGTGATATTAGGATAATTTCTTTTTTTAAAGAAATTTCAAGATAAGAGTTTAAAATTACACTAAATGTTGGGGAGGTTCTAAAAATTTAAAGTATCATAGTATACATACTGTATATTTATCGATTTATACTCAGTTCATTTGTATAATCACTTGAAGGATACAAAATAGTAAAACGTTTTTATCATGAGGCATTTCTTCTAATTTGTGTCAAATTAAAATATAATAATTCTTCAATATTAAGGATATTTATGTTCATAGGGAGGTAATGTGAAATTCAGGAGGGCCATCAAGTCATAAATGCATGAAAAAATGGCTTGTTAAGAAAATATTTAACTGATGATATTTTTATATCACTATTTTATAATTAACATGTTGAATTCATTCAAAACATTCATATCCAAATGGTTGTATATATCACACATGCATGATATAAATATTAAAAATTAATTGTTTTTGTGAGTATGTGATATGGTTAAAAAGTTATTCTTTTATATAAAAATTAGAAGTATTAAAGATGAATATTTTTAAATAATAATCATTTAGTTGTATTGAAAATAAAATGACATTGATAAAAAACAATTATTTATTATATTCAACCTTGAATGAATTGGATTAGTGTATTTTTTATTACTGAAATGTGTATGGTAAATTTACCAACCATAATTATACGAATAATTAAAAATTGATTTTTGAGTGAAATTAAAATGAGAATAAGGGGTGTTTTTCAGTTAGAAGGTACCACTAGAATTTGATTCAATAGGAAAAAATTAATTATAGTCAGTAAACAAATATCAATACAAATTATTAATTGATAATGATGGAAAAATATTTCATGTAATTAATATCATATGGAGAGTTAATAATATAATTTTTTTCAATGAAATATAGAAATTAATTTCTAGTGGATATTTTTATTGGAACCCTCTAAATTCTATTGATAAATGGGGGGAAATATTGGTATATTTTCATGATGTTTTCTATAGATATCTAGTATTCACGTACATGGATATTACATCATTTTAGTATAATATAATGGACATTGTAAAATTATATGCTTGAGGGCATAAATAGATTACTTTTTTGGAATCATGGAAGATAGTAATAAAATATTGGTGAATGATCTACAATGCTTTCCCCATTGATTTTCTATTTTGTAATCATACTGAATACCTTAATTCATAAGCTTGGGTATAAATACAGATTAAATTAGTGCAATAGGATTCTTAGAATGTGTAAATAAGTGAAATATTTTAGCATGACATGAAAAAATGTGGTTGTGAACATGATTTTACTTTTATTAGACATTACCCTATACATAAAATATCATAAAATAGAATCATGGAATAATTATTAGCAGTTCATAAGCCATGATTCATATGTAAATAAATGAACATGAGTTGTGATAGTATAAAACTTGAATAAGATATAGACTTGTGTAGTACATGCCAACTTATAACATTGTGAACATGTTTAAATAGTAACAGGTTCAATAATTTGGTCTTAGACCTAAAATTAGGCCCTCACATAAATGTATAATAATAAAAATGGGTGCATTAATAACATTTTGAACAAAAAATCAGGTTGACACATAACATTGTGATCATTTATTCATGTTCATGAATAATAATATAAGCATGTAATCAACATCACGAATAACATTTTGAACAAGTAATCAGGTTCATGGAGAATCATATAGAAATGAAACTATGTCCATTAATAACATTGTGAACATTTAATCTGGATAATTCATGACATTATGAAAAAGTAATATGGTATACCCACAACATTTTTACCTTGTAATTTGGGTCATGAATTTGTGTATATACCCTTAGGACATGACACTCCACAATCCCAAGTGGAATCCCATTCATCTTAGTTGATATGGTCATAACATATTCCTATCATGGATCAACCACATATACTTGTTTCCATCATTATATCATGAGATTTACTTTTTACCCAATTCATTTTAGGTTGATATAGGTCCCACCCACCACATAATTAAATAATACATATCTGTTCAATAAGGTAATAAAATTTATCATATCATTACCCATAAAGATAGATGGGATTTATAAACATCATATCATAAACCATGATACGAAATGGGTATAATAAAAATTTCATCAAATAAAATCTAATGAATATTTGATAGGTTTCATAATCATATCATCGTAGAATAAACCATTAAAAGAAGAAGGTTTCATAGGAATACATCATGGAATAACCCATGGAAGATAAACATGATTCATAAACTATGTGACATCATAATCTTAACACATTAATAAAATGAATGAGAATAGTGTCCTATATATTATATATTGTAAATTATTAACTATATCAAATAATGTCATTTTAGGAGGAAAATGATTTTTAAATATCACTTGGATTATTTCGTAATAAAAATAACCTTTATTTGAAAATCATTTTTAAAAAATGAACTATTTTCAAAATAATTTTTTTTAAAATACATATAAAATATATAAATAAATATATAAATTTCATTTAAATCATTTATTTAGGAAAATAACCTTTCCATTTTGAAAACAATTTTTATAAAATAAAATATTTTTTAAAATCATTTTCTTTGAAAATAGACTTTGTTGTAAATAAAGAAATATTTGAAAACCATTTTAAACACAATTTTAAATCATAAAACAGTCTTAAAATCCATTTCCATGAAATTTTTCATATAATATATATTAATAAATATTTATAGAAAATTATTTTTTGATTAAAAAAAATTTCGACTGAATTGAATTAGTGTATGATTTTATTAAAAAAATTATTAATTATCTCAAAACAAAAAAGTGAAAAAACTAAACCAATGCATAAATATATCATGAAACCCAAAATGTGAGGAAACAAATGATGATTTGTGATATATAGATAATAATATTTTATCAAGGGTAGCATAACCATAAAAATTTCTAATAAATGATGAGATGGAAGCAATAAACCCTTATTACCATGGAAATGTTGATTCCTAATTCCCATGAATGAATAAAAATGCATAAAGGTGAAGATATCATTAAATGAATCATATTACTAATATAACATTTAAAATTTCTGTATTTAAACTTTTTAAAAGAAAATTGGTGCCTAAAAAACAAGTGTCTCAAAGAATAAAAATTGGATCAAAATTTCCATACTGATTTGGTTACATGTCATGGGACAGTATATACACAACACAATAATATTTAGTGGTGAATATATAACATATCTTATAGAAATTAATGTGAGATGGGAAAACCATTTCCTTATGTCATGAGTTTCTTTTTACACATTCAAACAACCATTATTATAAATCTATTTTGGTTTTATATATACCTCATCAACATATTATAATATATCCTACCATTTATTATTTACTTATGACTTTATATTAACAATTTATTAACAATTCTATGTTAATGTAACATTTTGTGTAATACCACTTTGATTTTTTGTTTATGTTTTGACTTTTTTTATTTATCCTCTTACATAGGCCATAATATACTTATTTCAAGAATTTTAAACAATATTTATATATCAAATATATTCATTATATAATTATTTATAATATAATATAAAAGTTACAAATTCGAAATAGAATACATCATTCATTATGATAGTAACCTATCCATATGCATAAATGATGTTTCTGTTTTCATATCGTACTAAAGGAAAGAAAAAAAGACATAATTTTTTTAATAAATATATATATATATATATTAATTTAAATATTATTTTTATTATATATATATATATATTACATTTATGATTACTAAACACATCTTTAATACATTCTAATTATAGTTCGAATGAATCTCATCTCTTTGAAGAGGAGTTATTAAATATGTCCAAACATAATGTTATCGTATTTGCATAATGTGAAAACAGTAAATTTATGTGTTACATAATTATTAAAGAATCATAAATACATATTAAATTTCATATATAATATATAATAATATAAATTCTGTCAATATTTCCATCTTTTAGTGGTGCTATTGGAAGACTGAACAATATCAGTTCATGAGGCTGTAGTCTTCTATAAACATGAATGATGATTGGGAATCCAATTTGATGAAATTGTGAGTTAGTGTATGTATTAATGTTAAAATTAATAAAAAATTATGTTATGTATAATTTTTTATATAATAATTTATTAATATTTATTTAGGTGGTGAAAAGAGATATAAATGACTGATCATATTGAATAATGTTACATCTTCAATGGATAATTTGTGACGTTTCGGTTCCGGGTGCTCCACATAGGGGACCCATACCTTGTTGGTCAAATGGCGTCATACACATTTCCCCCAACACTAGAGGCTATCAACTAGTAGTGCGGGCCTTGGATTTCTTAATGGGGTAATTATGCCCTCAATGGAAGAGAAACACAGTGGAAGTAAAACAGTTAGAAATAGAGGAAGAAGTAACAATATCGTATTACAATAACCAACAGATGACTGGAAGTAATAACTACATAGAACATATACATATGATGCATGATACATATCTCTTGGAAAGCATCCAATCAAATGATGATGCTGGAATATAGTACTAAAGAAATCTACAAAAGAAAATTATGTAAACATATCCACAACATCACAAGCCTCAGCTTGGTCTCATGCTCCCCATCTCCATAACAATCATGTACCTAAATTAGAAGGGAACTTTCCCTTATCTATAACTGCATCAATATAATCTTTTTGGGCCCAAAATCATAACCCACACAGTGTGTAAGACTAATCCTTGTTGGAAACCACCCCATGAACTGTTCCTAAAAGACAGTGAATATATATGGCAGGAAATAAACAAAATGAAGTAGTAAACAAGGATGTACATGTAGTAACAGTCCTACAATATCCATAACATTCATTTTCATACATCATGTAAGAAGACAATCAAAAGAAGGTAATCCTCTGGAATGTACTCACAACTAAACCCATCTAGTTCAACCAAAACAATCACAAAAAACCATCTAGGAAGAACTCACAGCCTACCCCTTTTTATTTAACCAAAACAGACACACGCAACCCTCTAGGAAGCACTCACAGTCTAACCCCTCTGGTTCAGCTTTATCAAAGACACTCTGAGGAAGCACTCACTGTCAATTCCCCCTGTGGTCTCGTATTGGTAACTAATAAGCACTCTGAGATAGAACTAAATGTCCAATTCCCCCAATGGACCATATTAAGGAAACTAGAGACACTATGATGGATCAATTATGTCTATCCCCCTTATGGTCTCGCAATGTAAATGTAAACAGACACTCTAGAGAATCCCTCAACGCCCATCCTCCATATGGTCTAATACACCAGGTTCCAATAGCATTGTGTAAGTGAAATGCTCAAACGATAAATGGAAGCCAAATTAAACCTCACGAACAACATGGAAAAATATTCAATAGCATATCATAACATGTTAGATAATAATCACTCCATCCTCACAATACTAGGCATAGAAAGCAAAGCAGCATCCTAAAATGAAAAGCTAGACCAAATGGTAAAAAAAAAGAAAACATGGGAAAAACATCCATATATTGGAAAAGATAACTCTATTATCAAACAATTAAAGTATATCCTATCAAACAAGGCATCAAAGGCAATAACATGGTGAAAAACATAAACACGCAATACCACATTTTAGAGTATTGGGATCTTTTTCACATAAAATTCAAGGACTAACTATGGAAATGCACAAACCACCTACCTCAGTGTTGTATGGATGATATACATGAACCATAGGCCTTGAATTTCCCTTGAAAACGTAGATCTATAAAACCGTTTAAAACATTCAACCAAGGATATCTCGCGAATGACGAGAAATTAAGAGATGTTGTTCAAGTGGAAAAGAGAACCCACTGATGTGATTCCAACACAATCGATGAAGTTGAAATCGGAAAATGGAAGACGAGTTGTGGGATCAGAGAGGATCTATGGTTGTATGGACACTCCTGGATGAGACATACAAAGATGAAGTGAGTTCTGTCAATTATATGTTACCCGGTCCATTTTATGAAATAAATATAAAGTACACGGCGTATATTTTAATAGTAAATTCCATGTACCTGACTTTTCTAGCCTCTTATTTAGGAGCTCCCAAGGTCACCACACATGACCATGTGCCCGGCCGTTACATAGCCCATACACGGTCACTCGTATAAACTAGAAAAAAACCATGTACTTAAAGTACATGGCGTGTAATCCTGAAATTTCCACAAAATACCCCTCTTTACAAAAATATACAAAAAGTAAAACATACCAGAAAAGAATATCTGGGTTCTTACAAACTTCCCCCCTTAAAAAAATATAACCCAGAATTTCCCAAGCACATCTTCATAGAAGAAAAATCCTTGAGAAGCTCTGGCCACTAAAATCATACATCATTATCTCTCTCCCAAGTCCCATCTTGTACTCGCCCGTACTACCATAGCACACGAACCAGAGGAACTGACCAGAAATGAAGAACCATATAGCTTTCATCAACATTCCATATTGGATGCTCGATGAATGAGGTGTCCACCACTAACTGAACAAATTCAGGTTGAAAAACAAGAGATGGGTCTGTGAAGTAATGTAGGAGCTGAGAAACGTGGTAGACATCATGCATATCCATGCACCTATGATGTAACTATAATCGATAGGCAATCGGCCTGACTCTCCACAAAACCTCAAACTTCCCAACGTACCATGGACAAGTCATATAATGTCTCTTAATCCTCCTGTTTCCCAACGTCGGTGTGACACGCTGGAATACCCGATCTCTAACCTCAAACTCCATAGGTCATATCTGTGGATCAATATAAGACTTCTATCAGGACTATGCAGTAACCATCCTCCTCATAATCAAATCTATCTATTTTGTGGTCTCTTGGAAAAGACAAGGTCCCGAAATAGCTTCCTCTTCTGCATTCATCCACCATAAGGTTGATTGGAATGGCCTACCATACAAGGCCTCATAAGGTTCCATTTGAATAGTGTATTTAAAACAATTATTGTAGGAAAACTAAATAAGAGGTATGTGCTTCTCCCATGAACCTCAAAAATGTAGGATGCATTCTTGAAGCATGTTTTCACGAACCTGAATCGTATTCTCAGACTGGACATCTATTTGGGTATGGTAAGCTATACTCAGAAGTACACGTGTGCCCAACACCCTCTGATGTCCCTACCATACCCGAGAAGTAAAACATGAATCCCTATTTGAAACAATGGAGTGATTAACTCCATGTAAAAGTACAATCTATCTGATGTACAACCTTCCCAGCTCATCAACACAAAAGGTCTCCTTGATCGGTAGGAAGTGATCATCCATCGTGATTCTGTCAGTGACAACCCAGAAAACATCAATCCCTTTAGCCATCCTCGTAAAACTTGTTACAAAATCCATTTTGACATCAGTTCACATTCACATGGGAATGAGTAACTGCTGAAAAATCCTTAATGGTCGATGATTCTCCACCTTCACCTGTTGATTCGTAAAACACCTCATCACATAAACAACAATATCTCTCTTCATACCTGGAAACCAATACGGATAGTGTAGATCGAGATACATATTGGTGACACTAGGATGAACTGCCCAAACTGTGGAATGAATGTCCCACATTAGTTCCTCGCGTAAGTCTGATAGAACCCACACGTGCCCATGAAAAAACAAGATCTCATCCTCTCCTACTTTCCATCCAGGAATATGGTCCTCTCATGAAACACTCTCTTGTTGAACTAGGACTTCTGAATCTGATAGAAACCTCATTCGCACTTGATCATGTAGAGTTGAGGTAACAGCTACACAAGAAATAAACGTCTCCCCCTGTATGTCATGCACCACCAAATGAATCTCATAGAACAAAGACATAAGCTTCCACTCACTACTTGCCTCCGGAACTACCTTTATCTGAGTCCTCCTCCTCAACGCATCAGCCATTATGTTTCCCTTCCCAGACGGGTAGGCATGTTCAAAGTCAATGTACTGAAAGTACTCAACCCACCTTCAATGTCTCAAATTCAAATTGTGCTGAGTTATGGTATACATGAGACTTTTGTGGTTGGTGAGAACCAATTTTTTTTTCCCTTAGTAGGTAATGTCTCCAACATCATAAAGCATGAACAACTACAGCCATATCGAGATTGTGTGTCAAGTAATTTATCTCATGTGGCCTCAAATGATAAGACTAATACGCAATGACTCCTTCTTTCTACATAAGCACAACTCCAAACCGGATACCTGAAGCATCCATTTTAATAGTATATATATTTTCCCCACTCTGGAATAACATGTATAGGCACTGAAGTCAACCACCTTTTCTTCTCATGAAAGGCTGCCTCACAAGTGTAACGCCCCGACCCCAGCTACCCAGAGTCGGTGCATTATTGCGTAACATTGGCATGATCATAAAAGATCAAGTCTCGAAAGACCGATTAGTTTAGTAGCCTTGGAATCACTAGATACATTCATAAATGTTACATTACATCATAAAGTGAAAAACTACAATAACAAAGTCTCCATAGTCCACAATTTTATCCTCTTCGGACTATCCCTATAGGTCATTCATAAAATACTTCTTCACATCCTGAAAATATTAAAACATTGAAAGGGGTGATCTCAGATGCTCAGTAAGGATAACAATATAGCGGAAGATTTCGTAAATAAACATTAACATTTAAGGCAATGTATAACTAAAAAAAGCCTTTTTAAACTTCAACATCAACATAATATGGCAAAAGTAAAATGAGATAATGCCATTTACTTATTCACATGGATATTCTACTGTTCGAATAATCACATGCAATATCAATAACCACTTTCATAATGATGGAATGAATAATCCCAGACTATCATAACCATGTAGCCAAGGCCTCGTGCCAAGACCACAAATAAGATTTTGTCAAGGCCTCGTGGCAAGACACTAGTTTGTCTCATGAGACCTGTCGATGTATCGAGGAGCTATAGCGGGCTCCACCAGTCACTTATTAAGTCCAATTTATTCCTCATATGAATAGGTTTGAACATATCATAAACCATAACATAATCGTATCACATAAACCATGCATAAAGAAAACATAAAATTTCCACATTTCAATCACAAGATATCAATACAACACATTGGTATAATAAAAACACTTTCAAAACCATTTTCAATACCAAAATAAAAGAAAAGTAAAACATGGTATTTATTTTTCTTTTAAAAAAAAGGTATGGCTTGTAGAGGAATCTGAAACTCAAATAATGGTCACGGCGGTGGAGAAGTCGTTGTCGCCGCATACGTACGACAAAAACCTTCCCTTTTGTCGTTTAGTAAATTTTTCGAATAAAAAATATTCCTTTTGAATAAACGTAAAAGTCAAAGGGTTTTATACACCGTATAAAATAAAGTTGTGTATAAAACGAAATATGCCTCAATGAAAGGATATTGAGACGAAGTCCCATACAAAGGTAATTTTTTTAAATAAAATAGATCTATTATGTGTATTCACTATAATTACACATAGAGAAAGTACAAATACAAGATAGGAAATAATAATATCATGACTTAATTTGAAATAAGGAGATTAACCCAAAGAATGGAAATTGGGTTAAGAAGTTCCCTTACCTTGTGTCCAACTTGATTCGACCATTATTTAACCTACTGAATAATAAACTAGAGTTAATATCTTCCATTTTCAATTTCATTACCCTTTTTATATCACTTATTACAATTTTATGAACGTTATGAAATTATTTAAGTTAATAACGGTCGTTTTGTCGATCTTTGGTACTTGAGTCAACAACAAACTTCTTATAATTACAAGTTGTTTATGTGGAAGAATATACATTATCTCCAGAATTATATTCAAGATTTAGATGTCATATATATCATATATATCCAGTATATACCTTCATTCACAATATTACGTAACATTTAGAGGTAAGAAATGAAATGCACCATTCATGGAGACGGTAAGCCGTACGTATGCATGAACGCTACTTTCATTTCTATTTCGTATTTAATGGAATGAAATCATAATTATATAAAGGTATAATATAGTTCCAGTATAATATCATATATAATATCATTTACTCCATCCTTTATACATCCCACATATGGCATTAACGATTCACATCACTTTGAGGGGGCGATAGTCCGCACTTCCTAAAATGAAATATCGCGTTTACCCATAATGGAAATCATAAAGTATGCCATAAATGAGAAATACAGAAGAATAAGGAAAACATAAACATATTATATATCATATATAAATATATTTACCTCTTAATGGCCACCTTTGAAGGTGTTATATGAGTGTTGAACAATCATCATTTCGTGAGGCAGAAATTCGACATCCATAGAAACAGTATGTTCTTTAACCATTAGATGTAGGTGTGTGTAAGTTTATCTCGAATCATTCTTATAAAAACATCCTAGTATATTGATTATACTGGTTTTGTTACAAAATAAATGAATAAAAAGAGTATATGGGGTTGGAGAAGCAAAATAAAACAAAATAACATAAGAGAAGACATTACCTTAAAATCGGGTAACTCTTTTGATTTGAGCCAAAGGCTTCCTTGGGAAGAATTATTCCCAAAGTGAGGCTTATAGGAGTAAGGGAGGGAATTTGGGAGAGTATTTGGGCAGAGGTTGTCCGAGCCAAAAGGCATTGAAAGTGTGAGTAAGGTGGTAGAGGTGGGGGCCTTTTATAAGTGGAGAGGAGGGGCACTCATGGAATGTAAAGAAAAGTCACTTTATTTTAAAATGGTATTCAGATTTAAGAGGTCCCACATTGATATAATTCGAGGATAAGGTGATAGGGGTTCGAAATCCACCCACCCAATAGGTTTTGGACATGTGTAGGTTTTAGATATTACATTATCTTTCCATTTTATTTAAATCGTTAAATAATGAGGTCATCGCTGCATCATCATGATGTCATAAATAATTTAATTTATTTAATGTATAAAAGTTATAAAAAAATACTATGACGTAGGAAATTTTTTAGCTTTCCAATTACTATTTATAGTAAAAAATATGACTTTTATAACCCCATGTAAAAATTGTTTTAGTAAAACATTTCATGTTTGTGTCATTTTTTACTTTAACATTAAATAAAAGGTATTTATGTAATTTTCCAACTAAAGTGGCTCCATGGGGTCCCCAAGTTGACCAATGGATTTTCTTGGTCGGCCATGGCACATCCATTGAGGGTAGGACATGTTTCAAGCTCATCTCATATTATTAAAACATTATTTTTACCTTAAACTACACTAATTACCTCTAATCGTGATTAAGAACTTAAAAGTTACTATTCACCAAAAATTATTTTAATCTCATTGAACCACATTTTACTTCTTAATGACAACCATGTATGTCGGATTTTTGAAATTCAAAACACAGAAGTGTTAAAATTTCATTTAAACAATAAATCAGTTTTTATAAGTACCACTTAGTGGTTTCACTATTCATCAAAAATTGAAGTTTTTCAGAAAAATCCCAAAAATTCACCCTAAGGTATATTTGATATTCCGATTTCAAAAATGATTTCTATTTTACAAAATTCCAAACATATAAGTTTCATTAATTAATTTTATAATCAATTCCCGTTGTCACAACAAATACCTTGTTTTTAAGAAACAATTTATATCAAAAGATTGACAATTGTTGATGCCCAATTTCAATGTTAAATTAATTCTAATGACCACCATTGGATAAAATGGTAAAAATATATTCTAATTATACATTAAAACCACTAAATAGTATAATTTATCACAATAAATTATTTTTATTAAAAAAGTTGTTTTATGTTTTTTTCACTATTCATAAAAAATTGGAAGTTCTCAGAAAGATACAAAAAATTCAACTTAGGATAATTTTGATATTACGAATACAAAAACGAAGTCCATTTGGAAAAATTAAATTTATAAAATTTAAAAAATTAGGTATTACTATTCATAACGGCTACTTTGATTGGTTGTGGTGTGTGTTAGAACTCGAAGTTGCGTACA
Organism: Viscum album; assembly: GCA_963277665.1. Classification (NCBI taxonomy): domain Eukaryota; kingdom Viridiplantae; phylum Streptophyta; class Magnoliopsida; order Santalales; family Viscaceae; genus Viscum; species Viscum album. Next base: position 434,230,423 of record OY728127.1, on the reverse strand, counting down.
ACACACGTTATTGTATTATTCAAAGAGAAGAGTACCGAGAAAGCTTGGGGTGTTACATTCTCCCCTCCTTCAAATAATTTCGTCCTCGAAATTTCATATAATATCCCTGTATAAAAAGACTCGGGTGATTCTTCATCATAAGTTCCTCTGGTTCCCACGTTGCCTCCTCTATCTTATGGTTTCTCCATAGAACTTTTACCAGACGAGTTTTCCGGTTTCTCAGCACTTGTTCTCTTCTATCAAGAATCCTGAAGGGCTCTTCACAATAAGACAGATCGGGTTCCAGTTCTAATTCCTCATAGGTGAGTACATCCGTTGGGTCAGGCATGTATTTTCTCAACAGTGATACGTGGAATACATCAGGAACTTTGGAGAGACTTGGCGGCATTTCCAAACGGTAAGCTACAGCCCCAATTCGTTCTAGAATTTTGAAGGGTCCGATGTACCTGGGACACAATTTACCCTTCTTACCGAAACGTATAACTCCCATCCATGGAGATACCTTCATGAAAACATGATCTCCTACCAGAAATTCCAAATCCTTCCTTCGGTTGTTGGAATAGCTCTTCTGCCTCCTTTGAGCTGCTTTGATATGGTTTTGGATTACTTTCACCTTTTCCATCATTTCCTCCACCAGTTCTGGGCCTACAAGTTTTCTTTCACTAACATCAAACCAACAGGTTGATGTGTGACATCTCTCTCCATATAACGCTTCATATGGTGCCATCTGAATACTTGAATGGATGCAATTGTTATAAGAAAATTCTACCAGATGTAAATATTGATCCCACATTCCTTGAAAGTCAAGTGAGCATGATCTCAACATGTCTTCTATGGTTTGAATAGTTCTTTCTGATTGTCCATCTGTTTGAGGGTGGTAAGCAGTGCTCAAATGAAGTTCAGTATCCAAGGCCATTTGAAGAATTTTCCAGAATCTTGATGTAAAATGGGGATCACGATCCGAGACAATTGACAGGGGTACTCCATGAATTCTCACAACTTCATTAATATACAGTCTTTCTAGACGTTCAAGTGGTAGATCTTCCCTTATAGCAAGAAAATGTGCTGACTTCGTGAGACGATCAACAATGACCCATATTTTGTTATTTCTTCTAGGAGTCTATAGTAGTCCCATGACAAAATCCATTGTAATATTATCCCATTTCCACTCAGGTATGGGAAGTGGTTGCAATACTCCACCAGGTCGTTGCCTTCCAGCTTTCACTTGTTGTCAAACCATACATCTTGACACAAAATCAGCAATCTCCCTTTTCATGTTGTCCCACCAAAAAATTTCCCTTAAATCTCTATACATTTTAGTGCTCCCATGGTGTATAGAGAAATTGGAACTGTGAGAATCATCCAACAATTCCCTCTTTAAGTCAGGTATATCGGGAACACAAAGTCTCCTCCCAAATTTCAAAATTCCATCTTGATAAACAAAGTCACTCAACCGCCCATCATTCATAGCTTTAATCTTCTTTTTCAACACTTCATCATCGGCCTGAGAAAAAATTATCCTTTCTAGTAAAGATGGTTTGGAAACTATTTGAAATTTTTTTGATGTTTCATTCACCATGGTGATTCCCATATCCATCTTTACTAGATCCATGAAAATAGGATCCCTTTCCACTCTCATCATGTTCCAAACTCCATGATCTTTTCGACTCAAAGCATCTGTAACCTTATTTTCCTTCCCTGGGTGGTAGTGTATCATGTAATCATAATCCTTGAGTAGCTCTAGCCATCACCTTTGCCTCATATTGAGTTCTTTTTGTGAGAAAATATATTTCAAATTCTTGTGATCGGTATATATCTCACATTTTTCACCATAGAGATAATGTCTCCATATCTTCATGAAAAAGATTACAGCAGCTAACTCAAGATCATGAGTAGGATCGTTCTGCTCATGAATTTTCAGCTGTCGTGATGCATAGGCAATAACCCTATCATTCTGCATAAGGACACAACCAAGTCCTTTCATTGATGCATCACCATAAATAACGAACCCATCATTCCCTAATGGTAGGGTCAATATAGGAGCATTGACTAATCTTCTCTTCAGTTATTAAAAAAATTCTTCACACTCTTTTGTCCAGAAAAATTTAACCCCTTTACGTGTGAGCTTCGTCAATGGGTTAGCCAATCGGGAAAAATTCTTGACAAAACGTCGATAATAACCTGCCAAACCAATAAAGCTGCGTACCTCAATTATACTCGTTGGTGCTGGCCATTATTGGATTGCCTTGGTCTTAGAAGGATCAACGAAAATTCCATCCTTAGAGACAATGTGGCCAAGAAAAGAAATCTCCTGAAGCCAGAATTCACATTTGCTAAACTTCCCATATAATTCATGCCTCCTAAGAGTCTTCAAAATAATGCCAAAATGATTTTCATGATCTTCGTAGCTTTTGGAGTACACCAAGATGTAATCAATAAATACCACCACACAATCATCTAGATATTCCTTTAAAACTCTATTCATTAGATCCATGAATACAGAGGGTGCATTAGTCAATCCAAAAGGCATTACTGTAAACGTGTAATACCCGTACCTTGTTCGAAATGCTGTCTTCAGAATATCTTCCTTCTTCATGCACAACTGATGGTATCCCGATCGAAGTTCAATCTTTGAAAAGTATTGAGCTCCATGAAATTGGTCAAATAAATCATCAATGCGAGGTAGGGGATACTTGTTCTTTATTGTTATATCATTGATCTCCCTGTAGTCAATGCACATCCTCATAGATCCATATTTCTTCTTAACAAAAAGGACAGGGGCTCCCCATAGAGAAACACTAGGGAAAATAAATCCTTTATTACTCAATTCCTCTAGTTGTTTCTTTAGTTCAACTAATTCCACAGTGGCCATCCTATAAGGGGTCTTCGATATGGGCCTCGATCCAGGAATTAAATCAATTGAAAACTCAACTTCTCGTTCTGGAGGATGTCCAGGTAAATCGTCCGGAAACACATCTACATATTCTTTCACAATAGGTACATCCTCTATTTGAACATTCTTTTCCTCGCTATTAGTCATTTCATTCTCTTCCTCCCCAATAATTGAACTTAGTTGAGCCACTGGCGGTGGATCTAAACAAGAATTAGGTGGTGACGATTCTTCTCTAAAAATAAGGTGTTCCTTATCATCATCATCAAAAATCGTAACCTCCTTCATCTTACAATAAATCTTTGCCTCATAGTCCGAAAGCCAATCCATACCGAGGATTATATCAAACTCAATCATAGGTATGAAAATGAGATCAGCGGACAAAGAACAGTTATGTGCTCTACTGGGGACTGATTCACAAAACTTTGTTGCAATAATACTTCCCTTCGGAGTTTTGACTGACAATTCTCTTGTTAAATTAAAATGGAAATATCTAATTTTCTTAGTAAACTAGGAAGATATGAAACAATGCAATGATCCAGAATCAAATAATGCATTTTCTAAACTTGAGGAAACCATTAAATTACCTACCACCACGTCTTTTGGAGCTTCAACCTCAGTAGTAGTGATAACATAAGCTTAACTTTGATCCCTTGGCCTCTTCTGAGGTAAGTTCCCCTGATGCTTAGGACATTCATTTGCATAATGTCCCATCTTTCTACAATTATAGAATTCCACATTCACATCAACTTTCTTTCCCTTGCAATCATGAGCTTGGTGGCCTTTTTCACCACACTTGTAACAGACTCCCATTCCCATCAAGAAAGTACCAGGGTGTTTCTTCCCACATTTACTGCAGGACTGATATTCAACTCTTCCCTTCTTACCCTTATTTCCATTTTCAGATTGATCAGAAGATCTCTTCTTCTCTTGCTTTTCTTTAAAGTCATAAGACTTAGAGAATTCCTTTTCCGTCTTGATAGCACATGAGACAATATCTTCGTATGTTGAGAAAGATTGTGATACTAAATCTCGATAGAGAAATGGATTTATCCCATCAAAGAAATGATCCATCTTACTTCTTGGGTTACGTATATAATCTGCAGCATGCCTCTCTAACCTTGTAAAGTTAGCCTCATACTTTGCGACATTCTCATCCTCCTTCTGCCTCAGACTCAGAAATTGCCTTTCCATATCTGCTTGATGGTCACGAGGAAAGTATTTTTCTAATAAAAGCTCTTTGAACTCCCTCCATTCCATATTCGATAGGTCATCATCTTCCTTTGTGTTTTGAATCAGCGACCACCACTGATCGGCATCTCCAGTGAGGCGGTAAACTGCCATGACAACCTTCTCCCTTTATCTACTCTCCACGACATGGAATATTTTCTCTAATGATTTTATCCATTGCTCAGCTACTAATGGATTTGTACCCCCATTAAATGTTGGCGGTTGTTGCCTCATGAAGCGGTCTAACATTGATCATCCACGTTGTGGATCAGGGTGATCCATACGTGTAAGGTTATTATTCAAAACATGAGTGAGTTGTCCCAGTATGGTAATAAGTTGATCAGCACCAGTTGTATCTCCAGATCTATAATAATTATCTTGAGCAGGAGGGAAATCCCTACACGGAGTGCGTGCATTGATACAGTTTCCATTCCTTCCACTAGGTGCCATTTCTATACAATGGCATAAACTAGATTAGTTTAGGAATCAAAATACATAATTCCATACTTATAAAATACTTAACATAAATTGAACTATTTATGGATATAATCCATAAAAATGTTTTCTTTGAGGAAGTATATACTCATAACCCTTCATAGTGGTTTGTAAAGAAAATGAGAATTATCCTAAGCATATCCCCCGGGAGTGTCGTAACCAAGAGTGCAGCAAGGCCCGTTATCGTGCACCAGTTCCCGTTCGAGTCTAGCTCAAAGAGGTGTTTTCAGGTTTTACCCCTAGGTACATCTGTGCCATATCCACCTCTACCTGCTCGTATCCAGACAGGGATGTATTTATCGGAAAACTCACAAAATCTCTATAATAGCAAAATTCTAGGAAGTTGTTCTATACTAATCCTCAAAGTCTATATTTGGGTTATGTGCTCTAATCAGAGTTTATCAAAATATAGCTTCCAAGGTTAGTAATAAACTGCCTCTGATACCTTCTATAATGCCCTGTCCCCAGTTACCCAGAGTTGGTGCATTATTGCGTAACATTGGCATGATCATAAAAGATCACGTCTCGAAAGACTGATTAGTTTAGTAGCCTTGGAATCACTAGATACATTCATAAAGGATACATTACATCATAAAGTGAAAAACTACAATAACAAAGTCTCCATAGTCCACAATTCTATCCTCTTCGGACTATCCCTGCAGGTCATTCATAAAATACTTCTTCACATCCTGGAAAATATTAAAACATTGAAAGGGGTGAGCTCCGATGCTCAGTGAGGATAACAATATAGCGGAAGCTTTCGTAAATAAACATAACATTTAAGGCAATGTATAACTAAAAAAAGCCTTTTTAAACATGAACTTCAACATAATATGGAAAAAGTAAAATGAGATAATTCCGTTTACTTATTCACATGGATATTCTATTGGTCGAATAATCACATACAATATCAATAACCAGTTTCATAATGATGGAATCCATAATGCCAGACTATCATAACCACGTAGCCAAGGCCTCATGCCAAGACCACAAATAAGATTTTGTCAAGGCCTCGTACCAAGACACTAGTTTGTCTCATGAGACCTGCCGATGCATCGAGGAGCTATAGCGGGCTCCACCCGTCACTTATTAAGTCCAATGCATTCCTATATGAACAGGTTTAAACATATCATAAACCATAACATAATCGTATCACATAAAACATGCATAAAGGAAACATAAAATTTCCACATTTCAATCACAAGATATCAATACAACACATTGATATAATAAAAACACTTTCAAAACCATTTTCAATACCAAAATAAAAGAAAAGTAAAACATGGTATTTATTTTTCTTTTAAAAAAAGGTATGGCTTATAGAGGAAGACGAAACTCAAATAATGTTCACGGAGGCAGAGAAGTCGTTGTTGCCACATACATATGACAAAAACATTCCCTTTTTTCGTTTAGTAAACGCTTCGTATAAAAAAGATTCCTTTTGAATAGACATAACATTCAAAGGGGTTTATACAACGTATAAAAGAAAGTTGTGTATAAAATGAAATATGCCTCAATGAAAGGAGATTAAGACGAAGTCCCATACAAAGGTCATTTTTTTAAATAAAATAGATCTATTATGTGTATTCATTATAATTACACATATAGAAAGTAAAAATAAAAGATAGGACATAATAATATCATGACTTAATTTGAATGTAGGAGATTAACCCAAAGAATGGAAATTGGGTTAAGAAGTTCCCTTACCTTGTGTCCGACTTGATTCGACCGTTCCTTAACCTCCTAAATTATAAACTAGAGTTAATATCTACCATTTTCAATTTCATTATCCTTTCTATATCACTTATTACAATGTTATGAACATTATGTAATTATTTAAGTTAATAACGGTCGTTTTGTCGATCTTTGGTACTTGAGTCAACAATAAACTTCTTATAATTACAAGTTGTTTATGTGGTAGAATATCCATTATCTCCAGAATTATATTCCTGATTTATATGTCATATATATCATATATATCCAGTATATACATTCATTCATAATATTACATAACATTTAGAGGTATGAAATGAAATGCACCGTTCATGGAGACGGTAAGCCGTACGTACCCATGAACGCTACTTTCATTTCTATTTCGTATTTAATGGAATTAAATCATAATTATATAAAGGTATAATATAGTTCCAGTATAATATCATATATAATATCATTTACTCCATCCTTTATACATCCCACATATGGCATTAACGATTCACATCACTTTGAGGGGGCGGTAGTCCGCACTTCCTAAAATGAAATTATCGTGTTTACCCATAATGGAAATCATAAAGTATGAAATAAATGAGAAATACATAAGAATAAGGAAAACATAAACATATTATATATCATATATAAATATAGTGACATCTTAACGGCCACCTTTGAAGGTGTTATATGAGTGTTGAACAATCATCGTTTCGTGAGGCAGAAATTTGCCATCCACAGAAACAGTATGTTCTTTAACCATTATATGTAGGTGTGTGTAAGTGTATCTCGAATACCACTTATAAAAACATCCTAGTATATATTAAGGATACTGGTGATGTTACAAATGAAATGAATAAAAAGAGTTTATGGGGTTGGAGCAGCAAAATAAAACAAAATAACATAAGAGAAGACATTACCTTAAAATCGGGTAACTCTTTTGATTTGAGCCAAATGATTCTTTGGGAAGCATTCTGCACAAAGTGAGGCTTCTAGGAGTAAGGGAGGGAATTTGGGAGAGTATTTGGGTAGAGTTTGGCCGAGCCAAAAGGATTTGAAAGTGTGAGTAAGGTGGTAGATGTGGGGGCCTTTTATAAGTGGAGAGGAGGGGCACTCTTGGAATGTAATGAAAAGTAACTTTATTTTAAAATGGTATTCGGATTTAAGTGGTCCCAAATTGATATAATTCGAGGGTAAGGTGATAAGGGTTATAAATACACCCACCCAATAGGTTTTGGACATGTTTAGGTCTTAGATATTACATTATCTTTCCATTTTATTTAAATCTTTAAATACTGAGGTCATCACTGCATCATCATGATGTCATAAATAATTTAATTTATTTAATGTCTAAAAATTATAAAAAACTACTATGATGTAGGAAATCATCTTATATTTCCAATGAATATTTATAGTCAAAAATATGAATTGTATAACCCCATGTAAAAATTGTTCTATTAAAACATTTCATGTTTGTGTCATTTTTACTTTAACATTAAATAAAAGGTATTTGTGTCATTTTCCAAATAAAGTGGCTGCATGGGGTCCCCAAGTTCACCCATGGATTTTCTTGGTTGGACATGGCACATCCAATGAGGGTAGGACATGTGTCAAGCTCATCTCATATTATTAAAACATTATTTTTACCTTAAACTACACTAATTACCTCTAATCGCGATTAAGAACTTAAAAGTTACTATTCACCAAAAATTATTTTAATCTCATTGAACCACATTTTACATCTTAATGAAAACCATGTATGTCGGATTTTTGAAATTCAAAACACAGAATTGGTAAAATTTTATTTAAAAGAAAAATCAGTTTTTATAAGTACCACTTAGTGGTTTCACTATTCATCAAAAATTGATGTTTTTCAGAAAAATCCCAAAAATTCACCCTAAGCTATATTTGATATTCCAATTTCAAAAATGATGTCTATTTTAAAAAATTCCAAACATATAAGTTGCATTAATTAATTTTATAATCAATTCACGTTGTCACAACAAATAGCGTGTTTTTAAGAAACAATTTATATCAAAAGATTAATAATTGTTCATGCCCAATTTCAATGTTAAATTAATTCTATTGACCACCATTGGTTAAAATGGTAAAAATATATTCTAATTATACTTTAAAACCACTAAATAGTATAATTTATCACAATAAATTATTTTGATTAAAAATGTTGTTTTAAGTATTTTTCACTATTCATAAAAAATTGGAAGTTCTCAGAAAGTTACAAAAAATTCAACTTAGGATAATTTTGATATTACGAATACAAAAACGAAGTCCATTTGGAAAAATAAAATTTATAAAATTTCAAAAATTTTGTATTACTATTCATAAGGGATACTTTGATTGGTTGTGGTGTGTGTTAGAACACGAAGTTGCGTACAACACATGCTACTGTATTATTCAAAGAGAAGAGTACCGAGGAAGCTTGGGGTGTTACAAAAAGATTCTGACCACATGTACTTCACACCCTTATTCATCAGCCCCGTTAGTGGTGCTGTTAAAGGGGAAATGTCTGGTATGGAATTTCTTTAGTAACCATCTAGCCCTAGATAACTTGGCACCTCAAATATGTTCTTTGGATGCTCCCAGGAAACAACTAATCTCACATTCTCAGGGTCTACTGACACTCTTGTGTTTGAGATAACATGGCCAAAGATGTGAATTTGGTCCATCCAAAAGTGGCATTTTGAGAGATTAGAATATATCTTCATCTCTCTCAGTGTACTCAAAATAATCTCAAGATGTGTGGAATGGTCTTGTCGAGTGTGAGAGTACCCCAAGATATCATCCACAATGACTAACATGAAAGAATACATGTATGGATAGAACACTCGGTTCATCAGTGCCATGAAGGCAGTATGCTCAATAGTGAGACCAATCAACATAACCAAAAAATCATATGGACCATACCTACTTTGAAAGGATGTAAGAGGTATATCAGATGGTATAACGCACAACTGATGATTTACGATCCTCATGTAAATCATCGAGAACACCCGAGCTCCTCGAATTAGATCAAAGAGATCATCAATACTTGACAAGGGATATCGATTGTTGATCGTAAAATGGTTCAACATCTGATAATCCCCGCAATGTATGAGGGTATCGCCCGCCTTCTTCACAAACAAGACATGGGAACCCCAAGGAGAAGTACTTGGTCAGATGAAACCATATGCCTACAACTCATCCAACTACTTCTTGAGCTCATGTAACTATGGTATATCCATCCTATAAGGATGAATGGTCACCGGCGCTGCTCCTAGAACAAGCTCAATAGAAAATTATAATCCTCTCTATAGAAGAAAACAGGAAAATTTAACTGAAATGACATCCCTGAAAAGATCTACCACTTTAGGAATGTCCATATGTGATGTACCCTAGTCATCGAGATATAGACTAGCAATCAGAGCTATAACTCCTCAAAACTAATGATGGTTAGGTCCCACTCTTCTCAGCTGGACATCCCATTCTCCATTTTGATGAAACAATATGCCCTTTGGTGATGTGAATATGAACCTACGATTATAGTAGTCGACAATAGCCTAAAAGGGAACAAACCAGTCCATTATGAGAATGACATCATATCCTATCATCTATAAGACATAGATTCCCATAAGAAGTGACACCCACCATCCTCTAGAGAACACTCCTTGAACTGACAAACACTTGTCATTCTTGTCCCCAATGGAGTGTCTAACATCAATACATCAATAGAAAATAAGATACAGGTCTCAAGGCTCTCCACATCCAAAAATGATATAAAGATATGGAAGCCCCTGAATTGAAAAGAGAATAAGTTAAAACTGAGACAATTATGATCGTACCTCGAACTGTAGAGGGTTTGGGATCCTGCTCCTACCGGGTCTCCTCCACGGCAAAAGTCTGACCTACAACACATCCATGTCACCATGCCTGACCACCATGAGCTGATCCATAATGCAATTGTTGAATGCCTGGAAACTGACTGCCATGACCACGACCTCCACCTCATCCTGAAAGGTCAGACGAATTCCATTTCCTAGACTAATATGAAACTGGGGGTGTTGTTCCTGAATGAGGTGTCATATAAGAACACCTTTCACAAGAAGTTGGTGAGAAAAACTGACTGAAACGCTGAAGGTGACCCATCTTGCTGGAAGATTGGAACTCCACTAGGTCTCTCGGGAAATGTGGCGTCATATTACCACTCTTCCCACACATGTAGAACACTACCTCACTACTAGAATAAGTCTCTCATCTCCCCAGATCTCCACGAGTAGACTCCTTGTGGTGCTTCCTGATATCAGTATGAGAGATACCAACTATGGATGTTGAGTATCCCTAGCTCAAAACACTAGAATCTCATGCATTACACTCTCTGATCAGCGTTTGGTTGAGTTTAGAATTGATGGTAGTCAACCGTAATATTTCCACCCGAGATTAGATGTCGTGCCTGAGACCATCCTCATACTCCCTCTCCAAAAATAACTCACCACCTCCTGGAATAGGCGTGATATATTGAAGATCTCTGAAGATAGAAGAATAATACATAAAAGAAAGAGTACCCTGGTCCTGACTCATGAACACTTGGGCTCGATCGACCCTTAATGTCTCAGGATATAAGTAATCATAGAAGGTACACTGAAACTCACCCAACAACAGAACCTGCTGGCATCCCACCTATGAGATAACATCCCACCATCACTTGGATGAATCTTGAAGAAAATAAGTAGCAAGATTAACCCTTCTCTCTAGAAGAGTCTCCAGATGCTTGATGATAGATACCAGGGCTTCTAACCATGACTCTACATATTGACTTCCTCCTTCCCCTACGAAGGTAGGAGGATGCTACTGCTAGAAATCCCACGTCAACTCTGCCATAGAAGGGGAAGGATGTGGTACTACCGGGAAGGTCTACAAGAACCTCATAAAGCCCACTCTAAACTATGCCTCGAAACTATATCTGTGGATAAAGGCTAGTGCTAATATGGTCATGACTTGAGGATATTCTGTTGGTCCCTAATATGCCATATCCAATGTCTCATCACTACCCTATAACTGGTGGAAAACCAGGGGACGTCTTGGTGGCATGACTCTATAAGTTCAAGCACACACCGTAGATCAAGATTAACAGGGATTTCAAACTAGATGTGTAATAAGGGAACAAGATAAGAAAGCATTCGTGTTTTACAACAAATGGATACATAGTGTGTATAAAAACTACACGAAGTGTTTCCTTAAGCCATAACAAAGGAGTATACACCTACCACCCAGGTCATGTAACAACCCTTACACACAACATGTTGTCCTAACACACATAGTGTACTTGAATCCTCTTTCCCTACCAGAGTTCATCAACATGACTAAGAAACACAATTCTCCAAGAACAAGAATACACAACGTGTTAGTTCCAGACACAATGTGTACTAGACGAATTCCACTGACCCATGTTAATAGTTACACAGTCGTTTACACGGTTGACTCTACATGGAATGTTTATTCCATAATCAGCGTGTACAAGATGGATTTCCCCCGACCCGTTTTTTTCGCTACACGACCGGGTATATGGGTCACACTACACAAAATGTTCAAGCTTGACACGATGTTTATAACTTATGTTCTATCCATCCATGTCGTTAATCACACAGGCAGACACACGGTCTATAGAACACGATGTGCACATCTGGTACACATAGTGTGGTACAAATGATTTCCCAAACCCTATGTCTTTTCCCCACATAGTCAGTGTCATGGATAGATACTACACAGCATGTACATATAGTACATGGCATGTAATTAAGAAAAACAGTTCCCTCCTAAACATAAGGACACATGGTGTGAATTCATCATTACAGACCGTGTAATCTAGGATTTTCTGGAGTGTAATCCTCATAAAATGCTTCGGAAGCTAGAAAAACACTGAAATGAAAATTAATGTTCCAAATTATGATCTGTAAGGGACCATACACCCCTCGAATAAAATCTTGGAATACTATACATGTTATATATAAACATAATAGAGCAATGATCTACCAAATTACGATCAATGAGGGACCATTACTCCTCAAGAACCAAATATTGTTGTACATTCAAACAAAACATTACATAGTTCAATAACCTACCAAAATAAGGTATTATATCAATTCATCTATCACAACAACAATCATATCTATTGCAACATCTATCATAACAACATGCAGTCGCTAATGCACCCTAAATAGCATGGCAGGAATGCATGACATGCGATTTATAACAAGTTACTATATGATGCATGAGAAGAAATACACTCATCATATCTATTTTCGAAAGAAATATAACCTCAATATTACCAATGATAACATCAAAAAAGATTTGAATCACCCATAGGTGAAATCAAATCAACCGTAAAAACTGAAAAACTAGAAAAATTTCAATAACAAGGTAGATTGGATTTTCCATGTACACAGGTTAGCTACTATTGGGAACAACATATTACCAAGTACTTATTCGTTCTTATCCCTGGCTATAGGCTTGAAATAGTATGTCAAGAATAAAAGAATCACCTTTGATACAACTTTGTAACGTCTTAGTTTTAGGGGCTGTCCTGTGTTTCCCCTTACCTGGTTGGCGACATGGCCTCATATGCATTTCCTTGAATGCTAGAGGCTTCCAAAAAACTGCGAGGGACATGGGAGTGATAGTGAGGAAACTATGCCTTTATTCTCAGAGTAACCCAATAAAAGAAAAATAGATAACAATAGCTGAAGAAGTAATAATACAATACAGTAGTAAATATTGGAAGACTTAAGTAATAACAACTGAGAAAATATACCGATGGTCAAAAATACATATGTGTAAGAAAGTAGCCAAACAAATCACAATGCTGGAATATAGTACAAAACCAAAGTACAAATGAAAATCAAGTAAACAACTCCACAACATCACAAGACTCATCTTAGTCCCATGATCCCAGCTCCACAGTAATAAAGAACCATAAGTAGAAGGGAAATTTCCCTTATCTATACCTGTAACAATATAATCTGTTTGGGCCCAAAAGCATGACCAAAATAGGGTGTGAGACAAATCCCAGTAAGAAACCACCCAAAGATCTGTCCCTAATAGTCAGTGAATATCTATGGAAAGGAAATAACAAAACGATGTAGTAAACATGTAAGTACATGTAGTAATAATTATAAAAATTCAATTGCATTAATTTTCATATATCATGTAAGTAGAAAATCAAAACCATGAAACCCTCTAGGATGTACTAAAAGCCTAACCCCTCTAGTTCAAAAAAAACAAACACAAAGAAACTCTCTGTGAAGCACTCACAACCTAACCCCTCTAGTTCAACCAAAAAAACACAAGCAACCCTCTGGGAAGCACTCACAGTATAACTCCTCTGGTCTATATTTAGCAAAGACACTCTAAAGAAGAACTCGCCATTAATTCCCCATGTGGTCTCGTATCAGTAACTACAAGGCACTCTAAGGATTCCCTCAATGTAAAATTCCCCATGTGGCCCATATCGAGGAAACTTCAGACACTCTAAGGGAGCACTTATGTCCATCCCACCTGTGGTATCACAACGTAAAACAAAACTGACACTCTAGAGAGCCCTCAATGTCCATTTTCCCTATGGTATACTACACCAGGTTCCCACAATCCTGTGAAAGTAAAATGCACAAAATATACATAGTAGCCATATTAAACCACTTGAACTACTTGGATAAACATTCTATAAAATATCATAGCATGTCAGATAATAATAACTCCATCATAAAAATAATATTAATGGACTGAAAAGAAATGGCCTAATAGGAAAACCTATATCAAACAGTCAAAAACTAACAAACATGGGAAAAACATCCATATCAGGGAAAAGATCTCCATATTCTCTAATAATTAACCTCTATCCAATCTAATAAGGAATATCACGTAATAATTAGAATTAGAACCATAAACACGCAATAATCCATTAATGGGTATTGGGCACTATTGCAAATAAAATTTAATGAATATCTATGGAATGGTCCAAACCACGCACCTAGGCATTATACTGATGATATACGTGAAACTGAAGCCTTGAATTGACCTAAAACGCTGTCGATCTACACAAATGTTAAAAACATTCAACAGAGGATATCTCATGAAAGATGAGAAATAATGAGATTATGTTCATGAAGAAGGGAGAACTTGCTGATGTGATTCTAACGAAATCAAAGGAGATCAAATCGGAGAACATACGGCGAGTTGTGGGCTTGGAGAAGATCTGCAGCCATACGAATGCTCCTAGATGAGATGAATGAATAAGAAATGTGTTCTGTCAATTAGATGTGACCCCAGTCAGTTTAATGAAATAAAAAGAAATTACACTGATGTATTTTAAAAGTACATGATGTGTACTTTCCTTTTCTGACCTCTGCTTTAGGTCGTCGCCAGGTCACCATAGACTGCCATATGCTCGGTCGTTACACGACCCATACACGATCACCCACGGAAACCAGGTACATGGCGTATACTTAAATCATACAACGTGTTCTCCTAGAATTCCCAGAAACTCCACTTTTTCTCAAAAACAGCCTGAAAAATAACAAACCTGAAAAGAAGACCTGGGTTTTTACATAATTCATTTTGGTTTTCACAAATGTAGTATGTTGACAATATTTTGGCCTAAATTGGGGCATATAAGTTAAATATATTGAATTTTATTATTTTTTTGGTAGTTTTATTATGATAATTAGTTCTTGATAGTAATTATCAGGTGAGAAGGGGAGTAGGCCTTTTATAAGTCTGGAAAAGGACAAATTGGGTGTTATTGAAAATATTTGAGTGATCCCAACATTCTAATTTGTCCTACAATTGTTATAAATATACCATTATATATAATTAGATAATTAAGGGTAAAAATACATATATAAAATATTATATATACATTTTTGGGTCATTTTTACACCATATATCTTGTATTTTTTCATTAATTAAGTGTTATTTTACCTTAATAACTATGAATAATTTTAATTAAATTCAATAATATTTTTGGTAAAAATATAATTTGAATAATTTAAACCTTATAAATTAAGATTATTAAAAATAAGAAATACCTTTTTCCAAATTATAGTAATATATGTGAATGAAATTCTCACATAATGGATGAGATGAGGGGGTTTTTAAGTTAAAATTTTGAAAAGATCCAATTTTTTTATATCTAATTTCAATTTGAAATTTCATTCAAATGACTCAAATTTTAATAATTGGTTTATAACTTATATAAATATAATTTCAAACCAATTTAATATATAAATTAACTATATATATATATTATATTAAAAGTATTTTTTTAAATTAAATTACATATTTTTTACTATTCATCAAGACATGAAACATCATAGAAAAATACAAAAAAACTCACATTTAAAATTTTTATATTACTCTATTAGAATGATAGTATATTTTTTATATTAAACATATTAATGTGTCATAAACTATATTTAAAATGGTTTCACAATTAAAAGGTAGTAAATTTACCCTTTTGAAAAAGACATTCCTTTATTCATAATGTTGGAGATATTCATATCTTATGATGATCAAATCTATTGGGTGAGTGTCAATTTTTTTTGAATATTGAATATATAATATTATCAGTAAAATTCATCGAATGTGATTCATTAAAATATATTTAGATATAATGGTGTTTTTACATAGAGAAATAGTTTCCTAGAAAATTAATTTCATTATTTTTAAATATTTCTTACATAATTTATAACTAATTGATAACCAAATGAATCATTTTATGTACATGTGTAAATAATATTTTCCCATATTATTTAATCTTATTCATATCATCCATTCTATTAGTTAGGTGGTACATATGATAATATATTTATAACAGTATTAATAATATACTGTATTCCAAGAAAACATGGCCTTACATCTAACACACGATATTTAAGGAACTCAACATTGGTTGTGAAACCAGCCAATCATATTTTTAAATGAACCACATGCTAATATATTGTCTTCCTTTAGTGCATCATTAAATGGTGTTGTGTGCAACACAAGCGAAATGTTGATCTTTCATATAACACAAGCTATAATTAGTGTAGTGTGAAATAAAAAATATCGATAAGATTAGTTTAATTCAATAAAATAATTGAAAAAAAACTGTGTTGTTATATTTTACCACCCTTAAAATGAATATATCTATAGAAATTCGTCTTGAATATAAATTCAATAATATATTATTTTTATATTTATTGGTACCCTTATAGTAAAAATGAATACTAAATCATATTGAAAATGATAAAGAAATAAAAATTAACCAAAGTAAATCATAACTACTTTTCTTGATAGGAGAACATATGTGCGAAGTGAAAAATTGGACATGTAAGAGAAATAAAACTATATATTTCTAATGGAGAGTGATAGAGAATATGGTTAGGATAAATTTAAGGATCACAATGACCTAAATTTTCAACAATCTAAAGGACCAATTGATTCATCAGAAATGAAATAATATACTATGATAACATTTTAAATTTCATTATCATTTTACTAAAGTTGATTATCATTGATATTAAAATAAAATTACATTATTTCATCATAATTTATTCATTTGGTACTGCCTTTAACAATTTCATCTTCATTAATTTTTCAAAAAATTAATGTACTTTTTTTATTCATAAATCAGTGATAGATAATGATATCCATAATTTATGATAAGTCATTTCATCATTATTTAGATATTATATTTAAAAAATTATTAGAAAAGGTTATCTAATTTCCATAAATCATAATATGGTGAGATAATACATTAGCCTCACAAACATCTGCTGAAGTTTAAATTAATCATTCAACAAATGGTTAACCCTATAATCATTCTAAAAGTTTTATGTTCAAATAAATAAATTGTGGGTCACTAAATTAATTAAATCGTTCTTAGCATTGATCACTCATATATCTAGAATTTGTTATTATTGTTCACATACCAAAAATTTTAATACCTTCATCATGTTTTTTATAGAAACATTGTAGTAAGATTAATTACCACAAAACTGTATTAACAATAATAATTTTTTCTTATTGAAAATATTATTTTATATATTACATATATTAAAAAATGTTTTAAAAATAATTCCTGATAACATAGATTATTTTTCAATACATACATTATCTTTTATAAGTTCTTTAGTACTATCCAATATACATTATCCATATCTTCATATCCTTACATATATTAAATAAAATTATCTTATCCTTGTGAACAAATTCAGTGTTATCTTCCCTTAACAAAAATATAAATATTTCATTAAATATCTTTTATTAGTCTTCCAAACCATTCAATATATCTAGTTCAATACAATAATAATCTATGAATCATCATGTGATTCCTTAATATTAGTTTTATAAAATATAAAATAAGTATAATTTCATAAGGATACATAACCTAAATTTAATCTAGATTCTTACATTTAATGTGAAAATTAATTTTAGAACATCCCATATCATTCACATGTCATTTTCCACCTATTTTTCATTAACATTATAACCAATACTGATATCATCTTCTTAATTTTATATTCGCGATATGTCTATTTAGGAAAACTTTTTTCATAATACACATACATTTGACATCTATAACATTATATGTTTACTAGTACACTTTTAGTCACCACTATTGACTAAAACTAGAAATCATAATGTTACATACACTTGTAATAATGGAAAACCACATATAATAATGGAAAACCACATAATCATTAATAATAACTTATATGATGCCTAAATTATGACACTTATATTTTTATCTAGGACACCATAAATTTATCTTTGGTTAATCAGTATCATTTTATATATAAATCCTTCATGATGGTTCATAAAGAGTTTCCCAATTTCAATATAATATCCCATGAGAGTGCCAAACTAGATATGAAAAAGTCCTTTCTTTTTGCACCAAATCCCAATAGAGAGTAGCTCAATATAATGTCTTCATGATGTTACCCCTATTCATATATATTATTGAGTCACTTATATCTGTAGTATTTGGAAAAGTATTTAATTTACAGGAACCCACTATCTTAAAACATTACAACAATTATATGTCATTTTTCTATACTTTGAGACATCCAAAAACTAATCCTTAAAGAAATCTGTAGATATAAACATAGAAATATCACTAGGTATCTCACTAAATTTTTATCATCGTACATTCTAATGTTTTACTCAATAATTAATTTTATTCCATCTATAGAGAAATATTCATAACATAAATTCTCATTACATGATTTGGATAAATATTTTTCACATTACAAAATTTTATCCCTAAGGACTATAATAGTTTAGTGTCTTTGGAAACATTGAACATAATATTGTAATCTTCTTTAAAAATATAAATTTTTTTCCACAATGATTATCCAATTTTGTAATCCTACTTAAAACCATTTTTTATAACCTAGGTAAATTAATCATAATAATAGGGTTAGTGGAGAAGCTCATTATGGTTAAGAACATGATATGTGTTTGATTGAAATGATAATAAGGGTACAAGAACTAGATTGAATCCTTATAATATCACACCAAGCATGTTAATGATCATAAACTGGAATCCTGGAATAAATTTCGGTAGTTAATAAAAATAAAATGATAAGGAAATAAATGAAAAGTAGTCATGAAAGCATAAAAGTTGATTAAGATATAGTATTGTGGCATACAAATAAAATTATAAATTTTTGAACACATGTATATAGAATCATGATCAATGATTATATTTAAGAAATGGAATCATGCCATGAAATTAACTTATAGACATACAACTAGATCCACTCATAACATTGTGACCATGTAATTATGTTCGTACATGACATTGTGATCATGTAATCAGGTTTATGTATAATATTTTTAACATGTAATTAGGTTTACAGAAAACATTTTGATCATTTAATTAGGTTCGTGAATAAAAATATAGTCATGAAACTAGTTCCTTACATAACATTGTGAGCATATAATTCGGTTGCACATAACATTGTCAACATGGAATAAGGTTCACTCATAACATCTTTTACAAGTGACCAGGTTCACACATAACTGGATATTCCACCTAGGCTAGACACGACACCATCACTAGTGGAATACCATTCTTTATAGGGGATCAATTTAAACCTTATTACAATATTGGATCAAGCCTATCGACATTATCCCATAATTGTCTCATAAGATATAAATCACTTCCCAAAGCATTATAGGGATATATATGTCACACACTTCACTTAATTAAATCATACATACATATTACATGATATAATAAAAAAATAATCATATAATGACCCAAAAAAAGACATGGGTTTCATAAAATTCATATCACAACTCATGTAATTAAATGGTTATCATAAACATTTCATCATAACATATCCATTAGAAAATAGATTGGATTCATCGTTATTTAAACATAGAATAACCCATGAAATGAAGAGGGTTTCATAAATATTTGTCATGTCATAACCTATGGAAGAGAAATTGGTTACATAAACGACATTAAATATTAAATATGAACCATTAATATAAAAACAGATAATTTTTTTCTAGATCATATCTTCAGTAAATCATAAAGTATATCACATAACATCATCATAGCTTAATATGGATTTTTAAATTTTACATGGATCATTTCATAAGGAAAATAACCATTATATGAAACTATCATTTAAAAATAGAAAAAAAAGATATACATTTCTATGAAAACCATATTAAAAATAGATAATTTTTAATTAAAAATAATTAAAAATAATTATTAGGGAAAATATAATTTTTTCTATGAAAAAAAATTTAAAAACATAAAAAATTTTAAAAACCATTTTTCATGAAAATTTCAATGTAAACATAGAAATGAATATTTAAATTTTTATTTCATATTTGTTAAAAAAATTAAAAAATTAAAAAATAATTTTTCTGGAAAATAATATTACAATATCATTTATTTTTTTGAATACCACGTTTTTTGAATTAAACAAATTACCATGTGAAGGTAAATAATGTTGGATTTTAAAAGAAGACATTATTAATTATCTTAAGTACTATAGAGTGGGAGAATGGTTATAATAGGTGATAATAAAATGAAAAAAACATGAGAATAAAAATCATGAGAAATAATGAGAGATTGACTATAAAATTTCATCAATGGGAGAATAATAGAAATTAATTACAATAAATAATGAGATTGTAGCAATAAACTATTAATAATTATGAGACTTTAAATCCTAATCCATAAGTAATGAAAATAAAACATAATGCATTAAATAAATATAAAGAAAGTATAATAATGATTTAAAAATTAAAATTTCACTATATAGACATTGTAAAATAAAATAGGTGCATAATAAAACATGTGACTCAAACAACGTAAATTGACACAATATTTCCTTACTAATATTTTGACATTTGAAAAATAAAACACAAAGATATAGTGTTCATAAAATATATTTTAATAACCATAAATTTAATTATAGTAATCATAAAATACATTCATGTGTATTATATACACCACAAAAAAGAGATAATGGGGAATAAGGCATAAGTCTCACAGAAATAAATGTGAGACTATTAATCCCATTATAAAATGAGTAAATTTTGAATCATGATATATGTTAAAAAATAACATCAATTAAAAAATTTAATATCTTTAATTAAATAATATTCATGATATAACATCTAATATTATAGTATATGCACCACTCAAACTGTTTTTTTACTGAATATATCATATATCCAACAGAAATGATTGTGATATGGGAGTGCCCTTACCTTAAGTATTTAATTTTTCATACATGATCATACATCAAATATAGTTATTATGAGTTTATTATAATGTAAAATATAAAATCATATTCATATATTTTATACCATATATTGGTTTCTTATGACTTGATGTTACCCTTTTTTACAATTCTATGTTAATGTAATATTTTGGGTAATAACCACTTTCTATTTCATAGATGATTTTTTTATTATTATTAATCCTATTACATATATCATTATTCACATATTTCCAGAATGTAAAAAGAATTTATAGGTAAAATTTATTTTTTAATAGATATTTATAATAATTTATAATTAATATAAATAAGAAATTGAATACAATGTTCATGGAGATTGTCGATCGTATGTACTCCTTAAAATTATTCCCATTTTCGTGTCGCAGTGAAAGAAAGAATGTAAATAAAATATATGCATGTATATTATCATTACAGTAGAATTATTATTTCAAAAATATCACATAACATTACTAAACCCATCATTACTACATTCCATTTAATCGGTAAATGAATCACATCGCATTGAGGAGGCAAAAGTCCACACATCCACAAACAATGTTATCATATCCCCAAAAAATAGAAAAAATGAAGTTATTATTTACATAATCATTAATAATGCTTAGATATTTAATAAATATAATATATATAATATAAAAATAGATATTTAGTCATTATTTATAACCATGAGAGATGGTAATGGACGAGTGAAAAACATCGGTAAGAAAGGCAGTTGTCCGTCATACACATCTACAATTAATGTGCATCTCATTTTATAGAACTATTTTTGATTTTTTGATGTTTCCAGTAATATTAAAACATATAAATATATTTACGATACAAATGTTTTTATATTATCATAGATTAATAATAATTGAGTGGCTGTAGAAAGAATTCAAAAGAAAGTTCTTGTTGAGAGATATGACATCTTCTTTTAGTAATTCATATTGATTTGCACCAAAGGGATAGAAAGATTTTATTTAATCAAAAATTGAGTCTTATAAGATTATTATAGTGATGTATTGAGATTATTTTTGAATGATTTTGGATTGTAAAAAGGTATTTAGTGGGGTGAATAATTTATGAGGAGAGGAGGAATTTTATGAGTTCGGGGAAGGACACATTGGGTATTCTCGAAAACATTTGAGTGCCCCCAATGCTTTACATGTCCCCCAATGGGTCGAAATATGAAACTATAGGTAATTATAATTTTAATGATAGATATATGGACATAATATAATTTTTGAAAGCGTGTAGGGACATTATTACACATTATATTCTATGTTTAGTAATTAAATAGGATCGTTTTACCCTAATTAATTTAATTAAATTTAATCACATTCACTAATACTTTTGATCAAAAAATATTTTGAAAATATTATAGATTTTAATTTATGTTGATTCGTAATATTGAATCATCTTTAATAATTTATAATCATAAAATTGGAAAAAATGAATTTACCATTAATCCCATATATGGGATGAGATGAATATTGTTTAATGTGAAAAAGATCAAATGTTGGAATTGTGTATATATCTAATTTCAATGTAAAATTGATTCTAATTAAAAAATTGAATTGATATATGTATAATATATCTATATATAATTAAAACCAAAATTAAAATATAAATTAACAATTTAAATGTATTAGATGAGAAAAGTCGTTTTCAATTAAAATTCGCTATTTTTCATTATTCATCAATACATTATACTTATCCAAAAAATACCAAAAATGAATCCAAAGTATATTTTTATATTATGATCTCAAAAACGAATATTATTTTTTCAATTTTAAATTATTAATTCCTTATTAATTATATTCAAAATAATTATCCTTTAAATGGTTGCAAAAGTACACTTTTGAGAAATGTATCTTTTTATTCCAAAAATTGTATTTATTATCAAGTAATTCCTATAAAATAAATTTAATAAGTGTCAAAAAATTGATTGATTTTTAAAATATTTTGTTTAATAAAATAATTCATCATATCTGGGGGTTTAAATTATTGATCTAAAATTTTGTTTTCATATAGAGAAATTTTTATCTTAGAATATGAATTTATATATTTTCAACTAGTTCTTACATTCATTTTAAACTAGTTGATATACAAAGGATTTATCTTATAAAAATGAATAAATAATATTTTAACTCATTATTTAATCATATTCATTACATCTATTCCAACATATAGGTTGTAAGTATGATTATAGTTTTATAACAATATTAAATGTTTTTAGGTCCACAAGGCTGAATACCCTGAGAGGGGGGGGGGGTGAATCAGGGTATGACTAATTTAAAATTAACGCCCGTTATGATCTTGTTTCTCTGTTAAGAAAAACACTCTTCTCCCTATTTCCTATTGCAAAAAGTAAACAGAAAGTAAAGCATGCACATGACACACAAATTTTACATGGTTCACCGCAAAGGGCTACGTACAAGGAGCATACGCCGAAAAGTTTCCGGTCGTACCAATTCCACTAAAATTCACTAGCTGTGGATTAAAATGTTCGGGATATATCACTTAGATGCCCGGGCTCACTTCCTTTACAAATTTTAGGGTCAGCTCACTACTTTCCAAAGGGTCACTCCATGTTTCTCTCTCTCTAGATCACTGCCGGTGGAGAGGATCACCTTCTTCCTCTTCCTAAGCTCACTGCTCTGTGAAGGGATTCACTCACAGTTTATAGACTTGTATATCTCTTCATTTGCATGAAATAATGCATCTTCAACTGTTGATAAATGCTCTATTGAAGTCCAACATTCATCCACTGATTAATACCTCTTTGACTCTGAACACTGGTCTATTCCTTTTGTAAACACCTTCGCAAAGCACCCTACTTTGAGAAGCTCCCAATTTCGCAAAGCTCAAACAAGCCTTCACGAAGCTCCTTCCATTTCAAGAAGCACTTTCACGAAGCATATTCGTGAAGTTCAAGCCATCGCAAAGCAACGTCCCTCGCGAATCTTACTAAGCCAACGCGGAGCTCGCAGGTTTCGTGGAACTACAATAGTCGCCGCGAAGCTCCCCTCTTTCGCGAAGCACACTGGCTCCACGAACCACCTTAGCAAATCGAGATAAAATGATATTCTATGAAAATTATCTCTCTCTCGAGGGGGTCAGCCTCTATTTATAGACAATTCCACCGACCCTCGAACTTTCCATGCGAAGTCAACGCCACGTCATTTCAAATCATGAAGCTCCGAAGTTTCCACCGGAATTCTGTCCAAATCGCGATGCACCACGGTAATTTTCTGTTCGCGGAGCTCATCGTAATCGCGGAGCATCCCATCAACTCTTTCGCGCCTTCGCCGCGAAGCTCCCTCGCAATTCCCTTCATCGCCGTGAAGCTCCCTTGCAAAGCCCTTCACTTCCACGATGTACTTCAGCCTTTGCCGTTTGTGAAGATTTTCGTAATCATGAAGACTCACCACCTCCATTATTCTGGTCTTCACGATTTCTAAACCATGCATCCTATCTTCGTGAAATTCATGCCATTGCCATATTAAATTAGGATCTTCATGGAAATCCACTTTTCATGATGCTCACCAAACTTCCAGATTTTGGACCCCAAAAATTTGGCACACACTGGGAAATAGTTCCACCTTGAACTGCTCTTTTGTATCGCCTCCAGATCGTCCTTTCCTTTGTAATCGTTATTTATCAACATGTATTGTCAACAACTTCTTTGGAACTAGAAAATTCTCCATGGAAACCTACATTTTCAACAAACACAATCGACCCAAAAATACTGCAATGTTACCTTGAGGAATTGTTTCCCAACAATCTCCACCTTTGGTTTTGTTGACAATTTTTCATATCTCTTATCAGACTGATTTTCTGCACATTGATACCTCACTGAGTCTTCTTCCAACTGCTACCACCATTCACCTCTTGTGATTCTGATAGCGTTCAAGGATTCACTTAACACGTACTCTAAGCCCACATGAGAAATTCTCGGCGTGAGAAACAAGAGTAGTATGAAAAGTTCATAAATGAATCACTTCATGTCAAACACCAATTGTCGATTCCAACCGGATACCAATTCATAAATTGATACCAATTGTTGAACCACACTGATCCCAATTGGTGATAGCTGGACACCTTTTCACACCATTCCAACATCACTCTTCTGTTTTTATCGCGTTATCACAGTCCTCAGCCGTCGTGATATCTATGATTTGATCGACCACTTCTAGCATCGTCAGATTTAATACTCTCCCCCTTTCTCATTTCTCCCCCTATCTGGATGCTCCACTGGTCAGCTTCTCCCCATATCTGTCATGATTTCTCGTATAGCCACACTGTCTCCCCCTTGAACAATCACTATTTTCTCCCCCTTTGTCAACAAACCCAATGGTCACTCATTTGTAGTCTGTAACATAGTAGAGAACACATATCAACACATTAGGGAAAAACGCATCATACCACAGGGAGAGGGGGGTGTCCATATCCACACTATTTCAAGTGCGGGGAGTCGACTAAACTCCCAGAGCCAGTCAATGTCTCTCAAATGATTCCTTGTGTAAGGCCTTTGTCAGGATGTCTGCAACCTGTAGTTCTATAGGCATATACCCCAACTTCACGATCCCCTGCTCAACATTCTCCTTGATAAAATGATACTTTATCTCAATGTTCTTTGTCCTAGAGTGAAGGACGGGATTTTTGCTGAGATTTATAGAACTTGAGTTATCTCACTGGATTCTGATCGGAGACTTCACATCATCTCCCATATCTTCAAGCTAGTGTTTCATCCATAATAATTGTGTGCATGCTTGAGTGGACACAATATACCCAGCTTCCACGATGCTCAATGAAATGAAATCTTTCTTCTCGCTTAGCCATGAAATACACAATCCATCAAGATAGAAAGCACCACCTGACGTTGATTTCCTATCATCCGTTGAACCGACCCAGTCTGCATCAGTATTTCCCAATAACTCTGTCTGAGATTTATCAGTATTTTTCAAGCCTAAATCAACTATTCCCTAGATATACCGAAGTATTATTTTCACTGAAATCATGTGGTATTTCTTGGGATTGCTATGATATCTCACTGCTTGGCATGTGCACAAACAATATCAGGCCTTTTTGCAGTCATGTATAACAAACTTCCAATAATTTTCCTGTATTCTATGTATTAACTACCTTTCCATCTTCAGCTTTTTATAATTTCATCCAGGTGGCAACCGGAGTCTTCATCTCCTTTGAATTATCCATTACAAACCTTCTTAGAACCTCCTTGGCATATTTGGATTGAGAAATAAAAGTTCCATTCTTTCCTTGTGTCACATGTAGACCAAGGAAAAACGTTAGCTCTCCAATAATTGTCATTTCAAAGTCATTTTTCATGAATTCAAAAAACTGTCTGCCCTGAGCTTCATCTGATCCGCCAAAAATTATGTCATCGACAAACACTAGCACTATCATCCTTTGATTACTGTCAATTATGAAATAAAGATTGTAATCAACTCCTCCACGTTGGAAACCAAGTTTCTTCAAATACTGATCCAGCCTTGAGTACCATGCCCTTGGTGCTTGTTTCAGCCCATACAACACATTCTTCAGCCTGAAAACTTTTTTCTCATCCTCGTGAGTGAGAAAACCATCTGGATTCTCAATATACACCTCCTCATCCAGAACTCCATTTAAGAAGGTAGATTTGACATCCATCTGGGAAACATTGAACTTTTTTTGCACTGTAATGGCCAAAAATAGTCTGATCGTTTCCAGCATTGCAACCGGTGCAAATGTCTCATCAACCTCTATTCCCTCTATCTGGGAGTATCCCTTGCACACTAGTCGTGCTTTGTTCCAAATCACTGTGCCATCTTCATTCATCTTGTTGCGATAAACCCATTTAGTCTCGATGACATTCTTGTCTGCTGGCCTCGAAACAATCTCCCATGTCTGGTTCTTCTCAATCTGATCAAGCTCTTCATTCATAGCCTGAACCCAGTTTTCATCTTCAGCTGCATCGGAAAAACATTTCAGCTCCACCTGATATAAAAATGATGTTTTCTGTAATGACTTCATTCTTCGAGTCTGAACTAGAGCTGTCTGATCACCAATGATATTCTGCCTATCAATTTCAGCTCGAATCTTTGGCTTCCTTGCAGACACAGACTTGACACTTTCTTGTTCATCATCAGTATCTTCTTCTGAGTCATCCTTTGCCACTTCTTCTCCCCCTGTGTTGCTTACCTCATCATCACTTTCATCCAGGAACTGTTCACTTTGTTGTTGAGTATTCTGTACAGTTTCGACTATAGTGACATCATTGCTCTCAACAATTTTTCCCAGCCTCTTGTTGAAGCATTTATACACTTTTCATTTCCCTGAGTACCCATGGAATATCCCCTCATCTCCGCGTGCCTCAAACTTCCAATGATTTTCTTTGTTGAGAATGAAACACTTACTTCCAAAGATTAGAAAGTATTTCAACGTTGGATTCTTTCCGTACCACAGTTCATACGGAGTCTTCCCTTGCATCGAACACAACAGAGACCTGTTTGAAACATAGACTGATGTCAACACTGCTTCCTTCCAAATTTTCTCTGGTAGTTCTTTGTCAATAAGCATCATTCTGGTCATGTTTTTGATGATATGATTTCTTCTTTCAACCACAACATTCTTTTGGGGAGTTCTTAATGATGAAACTTGATGCATTATCCTGTGTTTCTCGAGGTACTCTGCCACCTGACTGTTTGTGAATTCTGTACCGTTATCTGTACGGAACATCAAAATTTTCTGCCCAAGCATCCTTTCTGATTCCCTCCTGTACTGTTTTATGCAACTAAACAACTCTTTCTTATGGGTAATGACAAATACCCAGGCCATTCTGCTGTAATCATCAATGAAAAGAACATAATACCTTTTCCCATTTATAGCTCGTGGTGAGATATGTCCACATACATCAGCATGAACTAGTTCGAGCACTCAAGTTGATTTATGTTCCCTTGGCATGTATGTCATTATGATGATCTTCCCTTTTTTGCAAACATCACATATATGAGTGCGATCACGTGATAGTTTTGGAAGGTCTCTAGCAGCATCAAACTTTACGAGATCCTCCATATATGGTTGGCATAGATGACCAAATCTCTTATGCCACAGCTGGTTTTCTTCCTCTATTGATAAAAGACATGTATCTTTTTCCCCACCTACAAGGTAGAGATTTCCCTTTGACCTTTTTCCCTGCAGAACATCTGCTCCATCTTTTCCTTTCACAACACACATCTTCTTGGTAAATCGGATAGAGTGCCCAGAGTCACATAGTTGACTAACACTAAGTAAGTTATGACTGAGACCCTCTACTACCAAGACATCGGCATGTCTCATCTCTTTTCCCCCAAAGTTGTCTTTCCCTGAGCCAACAATCTTCAGGCCATCATCATTTCAAAATTTGACAACTCCTTCTTTGTCATATTTGATGCATGTAACAAGATCATTATTACCCGTTATGTGGGATGTGCAACCACTATCAAGGATCCAAAAACCAGATCAATCTGATTCTTTAAGGGAAATCTCCTCCACCACGGCCTTCTCATTTTTCTTCTTCTTGGTCCATACTTTTTCTTTCACACTCGGAATGGATTGAGACTCCTGTTCTTTCTCAGAGTATGATGGACCAGCCTCATATTGCAATGTCGTAAATCTATTCTGCATTTTTAACTCACCTGTCGGTTTACTAACCTGCTGCTTGCGAACGTTTTGATTCTACTTTGGAACATTTCTATGAATGGTCGAAGTACAATACCTAGACATATGCCCAAATCCTCCGAACCAAAAATAGTGTTCTTCGAAATATGTTCTGGAAAACTGTTCTGTGTTTGGATGCCATCTCTATTCTGGTTCCCTTCGATATATTTTTGCTATTGAACATACATACTGTGAATTTCCCATCTTTCCACAACAATAACACCTGATATAAGGTGAATTCCTTCATGTTACTTCAACACTACGAGTTTCCCCTTGAGATCTCTGAATATTCTGATTCTGCTTTGTGCCCAAATCCACCTTCAATCTCGGGACGGGTGCTTGCGGTCTGACTTCAACTGCCACAAATTTTTGTTTCTGATTAAGCCATGAATCATCCTTAACTTCTGAGATCAATTGCTACTTCTTTCCTGCTAAACTACTAGGATCTTCTTTCTTCTTTTCAGTCTTCGTGACGACATTCTTTCCCAAGAATGTGTTGGGATTCAAAGGTTTTTCCTGGTCTTCAACATTTCTCCGCATACCGACAACTTCCTCTTCAAGCTCTTCAATACGCTTGATGTGATCTTTCACTTTTCTATTCAATCAATCAATCTCCCATTGCTATTCTTCAATCTTGAGCTTATGCTCATCAACCTTTTCTGTGCGCTCTGGCCTGGAAGACATAGGATCTTTAATTTCGTTCACTAGATCATACTTCTCTTCTTCTTGCTGTTGCATGTAGAGTTTGGAATCATGTACCACCTTGTTGGCTTTCATTGTTTTTTCTCTACAAACATCTATCTCTTCAAGAGCTTCATCTAATTCAGCTTCCATGTCAACTCTCCCTTCAATTTCTTCTTCTTCCTCAGTGTCAGCTTCTTCCTTTTTCTGAGAACTACCAACAATCGCCACCAAGGCATTTACCCCATGATATCTGCAATTTTATATTTCCTCAACAACTTTATCCTCAGATTCATCTGAACATTAAAATTATTGTGAAAGAAGATTCTTTTTCATGAAAAAATTTCCCTTAAATTGCTTCTTCACTTTCACAAACGCTAAAGTCTTCTTCATTGGAATTTCAACTTCATCATCATCATCATCATTATCTTGAAATTTATTGGGGCATCTTACCACAAGATGACCAACCTTTCCACATTGAAAGCATTCTAGAGGAAGTTTGCCTTTAAACATTCCTCTTCCTCTTTCCAGATTTGAAGAAAGGAATGACATCACCTCATCTGTCTCTTCTTCTTCATTAGAATCTTCAATGGTGAGTTTCTTCATGGCCTTGAATTCCACCTCTTTGGATTTCCCCTTTTCCATAGTCTCGTTATCATCGTTTCTCATTTCATATGCAACAAGAGTGTTGTGCAGGTTATCCAATGTCAGTTCGTTGGGGTCATTATCTTCCAAAACAGAAACATTCGGATTGAAATGAGGTGGAAGTTTTCTCAATATGCGCTTCACAATTTTTATATCTTCGATAATTTCTACAAGACCCCGCATGTATTCTACCACAGCATTTACCCTGTCAACGAATGCCTCAACAGAATCATTCGGGTTCATTCTCATATCTTCAAACTTGTTCCACAACACTTGCAGCTTTGCCTCTCTGACTTTTGTACCCCCTTCATAAATATTCAAAAGCTTTTAGCACATGGCATGTGACGTTTTTCATGACATCACCTTTGTATATATGGGATTGGAAAGGCCTCCCCCTAAGGCTTTGATTTCTTTGTAATCAGAATCCAACTCTTTTGCTCAGCTTTTGATAATGCACCACTAGTAATATCAGCTGTGATACCATGCAGAGCTAATGAAAACACATCCATTCCCAATGATCAGAAATAGTGTTGCATTCGATTCTTCCATATCTGAAAATTACATCTGTCAAAGATCGGAATCCCTCTATGATCAGTGACCTCCATTTGAGAGAAGAACAACTATCAACCTTGCTCTGATACCAATTGTTAGGTCCACAAGGCTAAATACCCTGAGAGGGGGGTGATTCAGGGTATGACTAATTTAAAATTAACGCCTGTTCTGATATTGTTTCTCCATTAAGAAAAACACTCTTCTCTCTCTTTCATGTTTCATAAAGTAAACAGAAAGTAAAGCATGCACATGACACACCAATTTTACTTGGTTCACCGCAAAGGGCTATGTCCAAGGAGCATACACTGACAAGTTGCTGGTCGTACCAATTCCACTAAACTGCACTAGCTGTGGATTACAATGTTCGGGCTAGATCACTTCTATGCCCAGGCTCACTGCCTTTACAATGTTTAGGGTCAGCTCACTTCTTTCCCAAGGGTCAGTCTATGTTTCTCTCTCTCTGGCTCACTGCCAGTGGAGTGGATCACCTTCTTCATCTTCCTAAGCTCACTGATCAGTGAAGGGATTCACTCATAGTTTATAGACCTGTAGGTCTCTTCATTTGAATGAAATAATGCATCTTCAACTGTTGATATATTCTCTATTGAAGTCCAACTCTCATCCATTGATGAATACCTCTTTGCCTCTGAACACTGGGCAATTCCTTTTGGAAACAACTTCGCAAATCACCCTACTTTGCGAAGCTCCCAATTTCGCGAAGCTGAAACAAGCCTTCACGAAGCTCCTACCTTTTCGCGAAGAACTTTCGCGAAGCTCAAGCCGTCACAATGCATCATCCCTCGCAAAGCTTACTAATCCAACGTGGATCTTGCAGGTTTCACGGAGCTACAATAGCCACCGTGAAGCTCCTCTTTCGCGAAGCACACTGGCTCCGCGAACCACCTTCGCAAATCGAGAGTAAATGATCTTCTCTAAAAATTCTCTCTCTCGAGGCGTTCAGCCTCTACTTATAGGCGATTCCACCGACCCTTTAACTTTCCGCGTGAAGTCAACGCCGCGTCATCTCAAATCGCGAAGCTCCGATGTTTCCGCTGGAATTCTGTCCTAATCGCGAAGCACCACAACAATTTTCCATTCGTGGAGATCGTCGTAATTGCAGAGCATCCCGTCAACTCCTTCGCACCTTCTCCACGAAGCTCCCTCGCAATGACCTTCATCGCCGCGATGCTCCCTTGAAAATCTCTTCACCACTGCGGTGCGCTTCAGCCTCTGCCATTCGCGAAGCTTGTCGTAATCGCGAAGACTCACCGCCTCCATTCTTCTGGTCTTCACGATTTCCAAACCATGCATCATATCTTCACGAAATTCATTCCATTTCCATATTAAATTATGATCTTCATGGAAATACACTTTTCACGATGCTCACCAAACTTCCAGATTTTGGACCCCAAAAATTTGGCAAACACTGGGAAATAGTGACTCCTTGTACTGCTCTTTTGTACTGCCTCCAGATCGTCCTTTCTTTTGTCACCGTTCTTTGTCAACATGGATTTTAATATACTTATTTGGAACTTGACAATTCTCCATAGAAACCTACATTGTCAACAAACACAATCAACCGAAAAATACTTCAATGTTACCTTGAGGGATTTTTTCCCAACCAATGTATATTATTGTCCTGTAAAAATCGGCCTTGTGTGTATATGAAGATAATGAAGGAACTCTAAATTTTGGATAACAAAAGAAACCCATATTTCATTATGTTCCACATGCTAATAAATGTTCTGAATGTATTTCAAGATTAATTTTATATTACATGTAATTAAATAAAAACACTTTTCATTCAAATAACACAAGTTATATTCATTGTTTCACGAAATGAAAAATATAAAAATGTTTAAATTGATTCAATAAAAATAATTCACTAAATCCCAGGGAGTTACATGTAATATTTTATATACTTTTTTATAAATAATATTTGAAATTCCATATTAAATAAATATTTATTTTTAAATATTTATTGGATTTGATGATGTTTTATTTATGGATAAATTTTCAACAAATTATATTGGTTGATATTATTGGAACGATAATGGTTTATGTTATATTTGTGGAAAATATATTTTCATAATAATATATGGTATCTTTTATAAGGATATCATTGGATTTAATTATTTATAATAATCCAATTAAAAAATTATCAGATAATGATATTGTGAAAGAATGTAGTGAGTCTAGAAGGATTATTTTTTATTAATATTTTTTAACAGGAATATTACCAATGGAAAAATGGTTTGAATATTATTAAATATATTAATTGGAATCTATTTTCAAAAAATATAGATTATTTATGGGTCATATTTTCTGAATTAATCTCTTTTTGGAAATTATGGGATATTATAGTTTCTTCCATAATGGTTTTATACATGTTATTCAATTAATAATATATAATTCATATGATAATTTTTCTAAGGAATGTTATAATTTAGTAATGATAAATATTCATATCCGTTAGCCATATATAGGATGTTTAAATATCAGAAATGATCTAGTATCTTGCCTCAATCTCTGTTGTCAAATAATGGAAGAGAAGATGTTTCTCATATTTAAAGAGAATATAGTTGTTCAATGGCGTATCTCATATGTTGGGAGGAACAAAAAATTGAGATACTGTATGGGGTAAACAATAGTAATTAAATATTAATGGACATTGTTCCAACATATAAAAATAAATCATATTTCAATGTTGATTCAAAAGAAAAAATACAATGGAAGGACATTATTCATCTCATTATCCACATTTATCTATATCGACTATGATTACATCAAATATCCTAGTGAGTTCATTTCAAAATTGAAATTCATATGATCAAATGCTAATCCCATTCATATTTTGGATGAGTGATTATAATGGTTGGTTAAAATGAGATTATTATTCAATATTTTCCACAATAGATACGGTCATACCACAACAGTTTTTTAATATATCTAAGAAATTATAGATTATGATAAACATAACAAAGGATAGAAAATTCTTATTCATAATGATCAATCTATTCTATATAATCCATGTTTCACAATAATAGATAATTAATATCATAAGTACATTCAAATGATATGTGTAAGGTATATCATTGATAATAATAATGTTTAGTAGATGTTCAAAAAATATTAGAAGTATATGTAATTTTAGATTGAAATGGAATTATTTTAGAATAAATATAAGTTATTCATGGAAAACATTTAGGTATATTAAGATAAATTCAATTGTTATATTATTTATCAAAATTTTGAATGTTTTCTATTTAATTCTATCAATTCTTTTAATGATAATTATAAATTACAATATCATGATGCATGGAGTTAAAATATATGATTATATTAAATAATAAAGGGAGATTAAATAAATGTTATTTAAAGGTATTAATTAATGATAAAGTATATCACACCATAAAGGATGATAATATTGTATGACATAACCACATATATTGAAATAATGAATAACATGATTAAAAAAATACAGAGGTAGGGATATTTTTTAATAATGTGACATTAATAGAGATCATGGATGTTATGGGAGCTAATTAATTATAATTACTTAGTGTTAAAAAAATATATAATCAATATGTCACATATGTATTGTTGCATTATAATAATTATTTGGGAGAGAATAAATGGGAGTGATAATGACACCTTTGGTAATTATGATATATCATCTCATTTAATAGAAGAAAGAAATTATACTGTCTTGATGATATATTTCTTTGAATATTGTTATGTAAATATATATGTGATATTTTAATGGACTTTGTCTTCACATACATAATAGGTAATTTAAATAATAAGAATAAATTATCATTCATATATTTTATTTTCACTATGAAAATATTATGTAGATTTTACTATAGGGTTTGAAGGAATTATGTTAGACCACAGGTGAATAGGTAGTTACCATATAAATTTTATGTATTAAATTTTTTTGAATAAGTTTATAAATCAAACAGAAATTCCCAAAAGAATTTATAAAGAGTTATTCATAAGTTGTTGATTATAGAGAAGTATTTTTATATATAAAAGTTTGGTGTTCTTCTCCAAAATAGTGTAAAAATTACGATTAATGGCGGTGAGCCTTAATAAGAATAAATCAAGTATTAAAATGGTATATAAGTTTGAAAACATTTAAATTATGTGGACAATATCAAATTGCATTCAAATATATAATAAAATACTGAATTTTGGGGCATCATTTCACTCCAGATATCAATATACATTGAGTATCCTAACGTAGTGAAATAAATAAAAAACACATATTTCATAAAATATATTCCATTCCTATATTTTTTTTATATAGTTTTTGGATGATGAGTATTTGTATTATTATGAATAAATTTTAAGAAATTTCATTTATATGTGGGTGCATGATCTAAAGTGATAAATACGTTTCTAGGGATAATGATTAAATATTCATACATTCTAGATCAACCTCTATAAAGGTGTGTTGGGGATTAAAAATTAATTATTAAGATAAATAATGAAGAAAATATGTATTTCATGTTTTTATGTGATAATAAAATCACCATGACACCTGACTATACATGTTTTATCTCACACCAGAAATCTTATTCATGAAACCACATACACACACACACATGATAATTCATATTGTTTAAATGGTAAACAATGAAAATTAATAAAACTACATTATTAAATTATAGAATCATATCATCTATTTACATAAGTCTCAATCCATGTCCACAATTTTTTTATCTTCACTTAACATTTACCTACATTAATCATCAGATGGATGGAAAATTAATATAGGACCTAACCCAATTTCATTACCCTATAAAGGAACCCTAAAATATATCTAAAGCCCCTCCAAATACGGAAAATTTTGAAGAATATATCCCATTAAAATAAAAAATATTCATATGATTGAGTAAAATTATCTTACACAACTCCTCTTTTATTAGGGTCTTAATTGAATAAATTATAGCCCACTTCCTATCACAAGTGTGTGTGCACTAAAATTAAAAAACCATTCACAATAAGAAATGGGATCATAGATATTTGACAAACCCAATAATAATATGTAATGGGAAATCAATAAAATATTATATATACCGTTTTCAATAATTTTATCCTTACATTAGCTTATGATATCACACACACTTCTATATGCATGGAATAATATGTAGGTATCACATTTAAACCCAAAATATTTCGGAATCTCATATTGGGTTGTCATTTCTAACCCAACCAACATCCCATATCTCAACATAATGTCTATTTTCCCTTATAATATCATTTATTAAAGGATATTTTTATCTAAGAATAACATTATTCCATACCCACTGACATTTCCATTTCACCCTTAAGGAATTCCACTAGCTCTTTCATACCCTAAGATGTCTATACTCATAGGACCAATGAATTATATAACATAAAATTATTCTCATCAACCTCATTGTATATTCCCAACACTAAAAAAATGGGGATCATCCCACAATATTATGATTCTCATATCAGAAACCGGTATAACTACCCAAATACCACCTAGAATCAAACTCACAGAAAACCTATTCGGAACCTCTAGATATGTCTTAAACAATTCATAGAAACACTCTAGGTATCATCTCACATATCCCTTAGATATATCTCAATCTCACCGTCTATTGGAATCATCCTATTAATTATTATATAGTGCTATATTTTATTTCCTTCACATAGATCACACCACGACACAATTCCACCATCATTACAGTTCTCTTAACTAGGTGCGTGATAACGGTCCTTCTCGAAAATTGAATCTAGGATTAGAACAGTCATTTCATACCTTGATTCTGTATGAAACCCACATATGTTAACCACTACATATCCTATATACTGAGACCAACATAATTAATCTCAAACACTCTTATGAACCTTTACTCCTTAAATAAATAATCATTTTCAAATCTCAATTTACCCAATGTATTAATAAAACATTATATATCACTATGACATTAAATTAAATATTATCTATTAATCTATGAAAATAATACCCTATAACCATTACTTAGTCATATAAAACCATGAATGAATTCTCTCTCATTTATAGATAATACTAATATTTTTTTATTAAAGGTATTATATAACATTAAATTGGATTTTCCACCCACACCATTCTTCGAACCTCCTCATTTAATCATGTTTATTAATCATCCATGATAACATCATTTTTCATTCACTTATAACATAACAAAAATTCAAAAAAAAATCATTCAATTATTTTATAATAAATTATATAATTTATGAAAAACATGAATAAAACTGAAAAACCCACTGTGCCTCACCACATCAAAAAATATATGTAACATGAATCATTAACCTTTTATTGATTCTCTCTAGACACACTACATGAATTACCAATCAAAATGGGACGAATCTATTTTGATCTAATGCAATCATTCACGAATAACAAGCCTAATGTTATCTAAATTAGAGGGATACAAAAAGTAACTAAAATATATGGAGAAAAGTGAGAGGCAAACC
The DNA here is from genome assembly GCA_963277665.1 of Viscum album. Lineage (NCBI taxonomy): Eukaryota > Viridiplantae > Streptophyta > Magnoliopsida > Santalales > Viscaceae > Viscum > Viscum album. The sequence continues at coordinate 434,193,253 of OY728127.1, read as the reverse complement.
AAAAATATAATTTACAAATAACCAAAAAATAATTAATCAAGGATACTCAAGTGAGAGTAAGAGAGGTTAATTTGGTTATATGGACCTCCCTTAAGTGCTTATCACAGCCTAAATAATGAATGAAAGTTTGATAAAGAACTGGAATAACCATGGGAAAATATAGAAAATAGAATGACACAACATGATCCATGTTGGTCTTAGTGTGACCATACCATGGTAATTGGCCAGATTCTTTTTCATATGTATGTCAAGGCACTACCTCCTATGGTTTTGGTGAGACTACCAAAGGAAGAAGGCCTGTAATATAGTAAAGCACAACAATAATTTTCTACATATGGGTAGTAGTGAAATTGTCTTTTTTATGTGACACCAAAGACATCAAGGTTGAGCCTCCAATCTCACAATAATACACCCCTCAAAGCATGTTGTGGAACTAATCAGGGTAGGTTATTATGTAGTTCTGGAATGGTTATAGCTCAATAGACTAGTTGTAGAAAAATTCATAAAATGTGGGCACAATGTTACATATGTAATATTGTCTCATGAACACTCATACCACCTCTAGTTATTCACTCTATATAAATAAAAACAACTCATATACATTTTTTACCCAAAAATTCTAAATTCGAGTACTAATTCCCAATGCGACCCAAACTTCAAATGAAAAAGATAACATTCATTTTAATTTAACAACCCTAATGACTAGGTTAAGTAGCCTATACTCAAATAAAAAAATTCCACAATGTTTTAATTTATGAATTTTATATATTTATATATTTCTCATTACATTTTACAAAATTTATATTGATGGTTCTCATGGAACACTTTAAATATCTTTTTTAATATTGATTCAAAAAAATTTATTTTATTAATAATTAAATTAATATATATTACCAAAATATAATTATAGGAAGAAGTAAAATTAATCATTATTATATAAGATTAAATATATTTAAATTTTTTAGTTATTCACTCTATAAATGTTATAGCATTATTCATATAAGGGTTAAAATTGACCCAAAAGAAGAAATTTATATATCATCATAATTAGCAATAAAATTTTATTTTAAATCAACAATATCACATTTATAAAACAATAATAATTTTAAAAATATGTTATTAATGTGTTAAACAATATTCAACATTATTTTTATTATAAAGATAAAGAGAAATTATTTTGATTTTGATAATAGTTTTGATGAAGACACGTATCTTCTAAGTGGGAGCCTCTATGAAATGAGTAGTTTGGGACTCCATATTACCCAATGTTTAAAAAAAGGATATGATTGTTAGGGAGATAAATTTGGAGTTTATTTTAAAGAAATACAAAATAATAGAATTTTAACATATGTGTATATAGGGGGACATCATAGAGGATGGATTTAGTGGAAATTAAACAAATACCCATTATTTAATGAGTTTTAAATTTAATTGATCATGGAAAGTGGATCCAAATTGGGTAAATAATTGACATAACATATGGAAAATTCTATAATTAAATCATAAAATATTTTATTTAAATTATTTTGAATATTTTAGTTTTATACTTCTTGTTTAATCCTTTATACTACATTTCACATTTAAAAAGGCCACTCAATTATTTCCATGGTGAATTATATATATGAATAAAAATGAAATTTATATTCTTAACTAATTTTGATACAATTTTTCAAAAATTTACATCCATTTAATTTGGATCAAATTTCAAATGGGATAGTAATTATTTTTATAGTAATTTATAAATAACTCATAATAACAATTTTATGAAAAATAGAGTTTTAAGACCCAATATATATTTTATTCTTCTTTCATATAAAATAACAACCAATATAATATTTTTAATTAATTTCATAATTTTAAAAGAATAATAATTTTTATTAGAACAATTCGTAAATAGGATCAATTTCATTTAAAAAAATACCCAAAATAATGATTTTTTAGATTATCCATTTTAAATGATTTTTTATCAGATCCAATTTTTTAACTCCTAGAATTTTTAAAAAATTATACACTATTACTTTCATTCATTGAATTCTATAAAAAGAATAAATAATTATATAATTATAATAAATTTTAAAGAATACATATTTCTATAATAAATTATTCTAATGAATTATAATATTTTTATTTCAATATATTATTATTTATTATGTGTGAATGAAAGATATTTTATTTTACAAAAAAATAATAAAAAAAATATTGATATTTGTTACAATTATATAATTTAGACTTATTTCTAATGAATAAATGTGTGGGAGAATTTTTCAATACACTATATGTATTATGACTATATTTTATTCCTATATACACCCTTGCATATATTTATAATACAATTTATCCAATAAATATAAATAATTCAAAAAATATTATTTTTTTAATTCTTTACATTTTTCTATATTAATAAATAGAGTTATGATCTTCATGGAAAATATTGATGTTACATATTTTGTGTTCATGGTCATTCTTAACCTTTTGTTTTATTTCTCATATAGTTTTCATAATGAAGTTTAATATTTAATCATAGTAATATATTGATGTTTATTTCAAATATAATATTTTGTGTCATGAAAATAAATCATGATCCATTTTACTTCATGGATACATGTGTTTCATCATATAAAATGAATAGTACTCGTTTTTAAGAGAAATACTTATAAAAATTATGACTTCATACATATATCATCTGGAAGAAACAATTTAGGAGATGATTCAATAAGTTCTGAAATTTTTTTTGTTTTATTATGGATTTAAAATATGAGAACATATATATTGGTAAAACTACAATTTAATGATTGGATGTGGTTTCATAGTACTTTCTAAACACTAAATTTTCCATCTTTTAAATCCAAAATGAAATTATAAGTTAAATGTTTCTGATATACCATGATTAAAATAGTGACGCTTCATTGGATTTAGAAAAAAGAACATAAAAAATTTATTTTTCCTTTAGAAGTAATTATGTATGTAAATATTGAAAAAATAGCGGGTGTTTATAGGTGGATCATTTAATGAGAAGATTGAGGATAAAAAATATTGAGGAAAAATTCAATCATGTATATTACTTCTCATTAGATTGAAACCTACCTCATTACATTGATGATAATTTATCGATTTTAATCCATCCATCCATTATCCAAAAAATAACTCTTTATGACACCTCATGATTAACAAAATTAAAAATCTAATCTGACAATATACAATTAAATATGAAATTATTTTGATAAATTAATATGGATTAGGGTGTTAAATGATCTTTTTTATACATTTAATGAGAGTGAAATATATTTCTAAGGTGTTAGGTATGATATTCTAAAGCTAAATATCATAAAATATGCTGAACATTATTTGAAATTTTTTCTAGTTGTTATAACACCCTAATATTTTTTTAAATTTCCCAATAAATAAATATTACGTCGAATTTTTTATTACGCCCACAAAACAATTAAAAATTAAATTATGATATATTCTATTGTAGAAAAATATTATAATGAAATATAAATATTAAATCATTATTATAAAAAAATATGATTCATCATTAAGAAATTTATAAGTGGGATAAATATACAAGTAATTAAAAACAATCCAAACATGTAATCCTTAAATTTATGTTTTCCCATGAATATCATCACCCAGATAGAAGCAATAGAAATACGGAAAATAATTACAAATTTTATTAACATTTTGATAAAGAAATAAATATGATTATTTTTTTTATATTTGAAAGGAATTATTTGGGAATGAAATAAGACTATTATGTATATGTCCATTGGATTATGCCTATTAAAAATATGTTCATTGGAAATATGCTCGTAAGTGATATCGTAATTGGGTAATTATATATCTAATAGGATCCAATAGGGTAGTTTAACATGTCTAATTATTATTAAAAACATAATATAATATAATTCAAAAGTGATAAAGAATGAAAAATAATATAAAAGTTAGTTAGACTAATTTATGATAAAATAATTTATTTTTGTGTTACATATTATTATTATAACTACTATTATTGAAAATTAGTGACTTCAATAGATTGGATTATCAAAATTGAATTATTTTAGATGTAAATTCATATCATTAAAGAATCAACTATGGAAATATGACTACATTAATTTTATTTTTCATGTCCAATTAAATTTTTTTATTTGAAATTATTGTTTGTTTTATCTTATAAGTTTTAATATGAAATCCAATGTTTTTCATTTTTGTATAAATTTAATCGAATTAGCTATATATATATATATTAAATTAAAAGTAATTTTTTCATTTTCAACTTCTTAGAAATAATTATAAAATATTTTAATTTTTAAAAAGTGATATTTTTAATAGGCTGATTTTCAATGTGTTGTGTATTTTTTATTATTAAATGAAACTGGAAAATCATAATGGTTTATAAATATAAAATAACTTTATATAGAAATAAATACAATAAAACATATGTAATTTTTAATTTACATTATATTGTATTTAAACCAAATAAATTTAATAAATATTTTTTCATTAAAAAAGAATAATAAATATTATATTTTTAAATTAAAAGATAAATTTCCAATATTCTAAAGTTGAATTTTTTAAAATGGAGTATAATTTTTTAATAAAAGTTATTAAATTCTTTATGGAGGCTAATTTCATCTTTGGGTGTGAAAATAATTTTTCAAGGAAAAAAATATAATTACCATGGTAAATGTAAATAATGAAAAATGGGGATAAACTATGTGGTAGACCCATAAATTATCCAAAAATAGTACCTATATATGTATTTAATAGATAACTCAATACATAACCTCACTCATTTTTTAATATTCATCCTATTAAATTTAATAGTAAATGTCATTCGCATTACAAAATGAGTAATTACAAAATGGTCTCCCCACCTTACTTTTACTATACTCTACATATAATCCTTTCAGACCAGTCAAACCAATACAAGGCACCTTGAATATATAATGATTTAACCACTTAAAAATAATTTATGGATTATTTAGTTATCATTTAAATGATGGGGTCTTATTTAATTCATTAATAATGGGCAATATGAGAATGAGAGAATTCATCAAGATGTCAAAACACTTTAATGGATTTCAATATTTCAAATATAGGTTTTTTCATGTCAATCTTTTTTCGTTGAGATATTTTGTATATTCAACAACATATATATATATATTATATACTTCAATATAATTATTATGTTCCACATTTTTAATATAATTCATTAGATTTATAAATCTATATCATTAACTTTCTTTTAAGGTCTTTTTTCGATGATTTTCAAAAGTAGTAAGGATTTATATTCAGATTCAACCCAAATATTATTATGTCATTTATCAAAACTAATTTTTTGCGTGAATGTATTATTTATACCTTAATCCATATATTTTTTATTCTAATATATATATTTAATGGGTTTATCTTTATTGTTTATATTTTATCTCCCATTATCTAATAATTTTACCAAAATAATATTTTTCAGAGGATCAAATAATATATGTTCATTTTAAGAGTGAATATTTCTCCTCATAAATGATAATTACTATATTCTTTTTATATATTTATATATCTCTACAATTATTAGTTCATAATTTTTTTCTAATTGTAATTTTAGTAATTACAAATGGAATCATTATAGATTGTTTTTAGTATGATACATTTCATTCAATATCATTTATTGTTGTAGTTTAAATTAAAATTACTCGTTTAATCACTTAAACATGAAATATTTTCTCCCTTTTATAATTTATTTTCATTATAAATCATTCTCTTCAATTATTAATATTTTAATAAAGTAATATAAACAAAATATTTCTTCGATTTTTGGAAAAAAATGTTGTCAAATAGAATGTATATTCATCTTAATTTCAATGAAATTTTATAATGCTCTTGTAAAAAAGGATATCATATATATTAAAATATAATACTTTTTAACATGTTTAACTAATGATATGATCTAATTATTAAATACACAATCATTCTCTATATGAATTATTACCATTTTATTATAATTTTTACATGATACCTGTTTCCATTCAATGGACTATTTAGAAATTGATGAGATTATGATATTTTTGTTTCCACATCATACAAATATGTATGAATTTTCAATATATAATGTGTTAGGACATTATATCCTCCAAACCATTGAGTATTATTTGAAACATATCTATACAAAAAGGGTATAAAAATTTTTAGACATAGACTAACAATGTATGGGATGTCATCTAATTCCCAACTATATGTGGGTAGTTTAGCCCTTCCCAAGGGTAAATAGTTATTTTTCTTAATCCCATGTGTAAATGAGTGGTAATACCAGGGAAATACTGAAAATGAGGGGTTAACTCTATCCGAAAAAATTATTAATTTCTAGATAGAGTTATCATTAATTGGATGAATGTCTTTATTTTTTACCCTGATAAATGTTTTTTGATACATGTTAAATTTCATGGCATATTCCTATGTTACACATTATTCTTATTTTATAATCACATATTATGGACTCATAAGTAATGTTTCATGTTATTACCAAATACCAATATTAATAACCATGAATTATGATCCAACTTTTACTTGATAGGATTTCCCTTAAATATTGTTCATATACATAGATTGGGTTCTATTTTATGAACACTTTTCATTGATCATATATGATATTTATTTTAAAACACTATAGTTTATCATTATTTAATATTTGAGCTCATCACTTTTTGGATTTCAAGTCTATAGGTAATAAGAAAATTTCATTATGTTTCATATATTTAAAAGGATAACATATGTGAATTGTATTTGTGTGAAATGTTTAATAGTATTTTTTAAAATGAGTTCGATATTTATATAGTCCCCAAATTCACTGAAATAATAGGTTATTATGTGTGAAGTATTTTTATATGTATCAAATATTAATTTAAAATTATTAAATATGTATCAATGTTATGATCATGTCACCTAAAGTGTTACCAAAGAATATATTATAAGTGTATTTATAGAAAATATATCATACAATATGTTTTTGGGGAACATTAATTTCTATATGAATATAGTTTAGATATTTTAGAGATTAAGTTAAAAATGGTATTAGGATAAAAACATAAATTATCCCAGGTTGAACAATATGTGAAGTAGCATGAAATTAATTTGAAATAGGTTGAAATTAAAGTGTCGTTATTTTGGAAATATAAGTATTTTATTCCTTATCAAATGATTTATATACCCATATAAATATTTTAATTTTTTCAATGGTTATAACTATAATTAATTGGTTTAACAATGTTGGTATTGGAAAATGAAGATCTTTTAATAGTGATAAACTAAATGGGATTGGAAAAAGAGTTGAAATATCTCATGAAATGTTATACCATGTTATAAGAAATGTCTTAAACTAAGTATATCTAATGAATGAAGCAAATAATGACTATCAAATTATTAATCATTTTATACATTAACAATCTTATGAAATTATTTTATTATCTAATCCTGTAATTTGTAAAAAAAAATTTAACATGTTAGAAAATATATTTATAATTCTTCAATAGTCATTATCGGGAAAATTAAATTTCATTTTTTATCTCTTGCATAGTGAATCATAATAATTGTGTAAATTGATAAAGAACATGGAAATAAATGAAAAATTCAACTCTATTCTATTTTAAGTGATTAAATAAGTAGACTTCAATAAAAATCTATGATATATTCACACTAAAATAGAAATTTAATTACATTAATTAATGAGAATGAAATATAAATTAATTGGTACATATTATGATAATCTCTGTAGATTTTCATGGAGTTATTTAAGTTTCAAAATTGAAAAAAAGGGAAAATGGTCATTTATTTTTTTCCTAAAATAATTTCTTAGAAATAATTAGATATCGGAATCATTGGTAGTTATAAATAAATTTTTCAATTTTCATATATGGTGGAAATAAAAACTCGATGATCTTAATATTATCATTTAACTGGTTATAAGAATGTGAAAATAGTGTTTCTTGGAAACTTTAATGATGAAACCAATGGAGGAAAAAAATTATCATCCAATATTCCAAAAATATTGGAAAAATCATTGTTGAAATTTCCATAAATGGATATGTACAATAATCATTTGTGGGAGAGATCTCTTTAAATAAAATGAATGATAAATAAATATGAAGAGACCAATTTATGAATTCTATTAATGGAAATATAATCCAAAATCACCACACACACTATAATGGTTCAGTTTCAATGATTATTAACATTATGATGACATGCACACTAGCGTATGGGTAGATGATGATAATTAGTGTAAAAAAATAACATGATCTTCGAAAAGTGAAATACTTTTATAACACAACTTCATCATTGTATTTAAAAAATATGTGTTGTTTAATATGATCATTTTACAATATAAAACGTCAAATTTAATAATTTAATGGGGATCTAACCACAACTTCATATCGACGATGTCTTCTAAAATAATTAAATTACAACCATAATGATTTAGTGTTGAACAATTTAATAATACTAAAAATGTTGTGGTGATTTCATCCCAAGTCCATGATTATTCTCTAATTGACATTCTTGGTAATTTTATTCTAATAAATATTTATAATTCTACTTTTTTTATAATTTAATATAATTGTGGGAATGGGTTAAATAATTAGATATATATATACATATAAATTGATGAAATAACTGAATAAAAATTCTATCCCAAGTCAACACATGATTATCTCTTGGTGAAAATATTTTCAAGAATTCCAAATAAAAAATACAACCATTTGATTTTCCATAATATCATTTCAGGAATTATATTAATATTATTTAATTAGAGATAAAATAAATTTAGGGGATATTCATTTTATAAGTCAAATTTTGAGTTTCCACGATTTTTAATTGATATTGATATTTATATATAATTATAAATTATTTCACCATAATTTCATATTTGAGGATACAATAACATATATTCATCAGTGAGGGATTAGTGAAATTTTGAGTATTAAATTTATTTAATGGGGAAGAATATAACACCATAATATAGTTTTTATGAATGTTCAAAAAAAATGTTTCAAATAACACGGTTCTCATGATAAATGAAACTAAAATGGACCATGGTACATTTTATTGAGTGAAAACATCAAAAAATTATAAAAGAACAACAGGAAACATCATTATAAAAATTATTAATTGAATAATACTTATGTAAATATAAATAACATTAACATGTAATATTTATCATAATTCACTTCCAGTGAGGTCAAGACTCATGTTATAAAAAATGGAAACATAGAAAATAATTAAAAATATAATATTAATGTTGACTAGGAATTAAAAATGAAGAATGATTTATGGATTTTTTATGGTTATATATAAAAATGAATTGTGATTAATATAAATATATGGTCATTGGAAATATTTCTCTTATATAAATGGGGTATGAAAATATTTTGGTTCGGTATAAGATCAATGGGTTTGAATATATCATATATATATATAGATATATATATTGTAGAGGTATAATTATTATTAGAAAATTAAAAATCTTATAATTTAGTGGTTATAAATAAATAAAAGAAAAGAAAAAAACAATAAATTTTATATTTTTAATATAAAATTATATATTTAAGTCTTACATATTATTATTATTAACGATTTATTTTAATAAAATGTAAGCATAATAATTATTTAATTTTAATGTAAATAAGTAACTCCCATTATACTATTATGGAACTATTTATAATACTCAATTAATTATTCATGTTAAATTAAGTTGTATTTATTAAAAATCATTATTATATTATATATAATATATTTGTATTTAAAAGGTAAATTTATCTTCTATAAATAATTTTCAAAATAATGTTTTAAATTATTTTTTAATGAATTAACATTGGTTGAACTATATTTAATTCATCAGAAATAATAATTAAATCATTTAGTATTAATAAATTATATTTTTAAATGATCATTTTTTTTAATTATTTTGTATTTTATAATTATAAATGTAATTTTTCATGACCAGTCCTCGGGGCCCGTGCCGTGACTACCCCAAGCCCGCCTTCCATAGGCCAGGTGCTAGCGACAACACCAAAGGCGTAAATCCCAATAACTAGGATGACATTGCCTTTATAAAAGTAAACAAAATACCATAGAGTACAAGCGGAAGTAAAACACTAAGTATAAAAGAAGTGCTGAAAATTAAATGGGCCAGAATACAAACCTAACAGAAAATACAGCTACAACTGAACGAAAGTACAACAGAAAAAGACAACAGCTAGAAGAACGGGAGAATCTCTTAGGTCATCCTCCTCGGATCCTACCTGAAGGGTAGGTACAGATAGCGCAGTTCCTGGATCGTCCACCATGGATCCTTCCTGAAGGGTAGCTATAGATAGCACAGCTCCTGGATCGTCCATCACAGATCCTACTTGAAGGGTAGGTACAGATAGCCTTCAAAACACTCTTTCCCTTCAACCTCCTCCGAGTGTCGTCTCATTGTGAAGTCCACCTCCGGATACTGACTCGTCGTGTGGTCCACCTCTGGGTACCATCCAGTCCTTGAACACACGGCCTCCATCAGCACTGCCCGTCGTCTGCAACCAACACAACGAGTTGCGGGCATAGCCCGTGCAGGGGTGAGTATAACGATACTCAGTAGGGACCCCGAGACCGTCAAGGTCTCTCTAAATACAACAAGGATAACCACAAAGTAGAATCACAACAGACAATCCTTACTTAGGTATAAGCCCATACTTATACCTAAGTAATCAAGTAACCCATCTCAATCATGAGGAAACACAAAGGTTATGAAATCAACGGATAACCACTACTTAGATATATGCCCATGCATATACCTATGTTATCAAGTGACCCATATCAATCATGAGGTAACACAAAGGTCATAGACTCAGCTCAAACCAGGATTTTCATTATCAAAACTGTAACTACTGTAGTGCCCCGTCTCTGGAGTGTACAGTGATCCTGTCACGACTCCGAGGTACTGCTCACTAACCTAAGTCTGATGAGGTACTCCTCCTGTCGAGTACCGCGTGTCAGCCACCCAAACACAGTGGTGCTTCCTGCCGGGGTATGCCACCCAAACACAGCAGTGCACACCCCCTAATAGCCTGCAGAGGTACTCTCCAGACGAGTACCGCAGGTCTGCAACCAAACACTGTAGTGCTCCGTCCGCCATGGGTCTGCACCCAAACAATGTAGTGCTCCATCCACTGGGCTTGTCGAGTAACTCCAAGTCGAGTCGGTCAAGTAGTCGTCCGGTCTTAGCCGGCTGCACGGTCTCCGTACTCCGTATGCCCGTCTCCGGGAGGGTCCGCTCCACAAGCTATAGGTAGATACTCCAAATATCACAAATTCCCATTAAGAAGTATCTCAAAGGACTGCCTCATCATAGGGGTCTCAATGCAATAGACGGCGCGTCAATCAGATGCCCGGTCTGTGATTTATTAGCCTTTTCGTCCCAAGGGCCCGGTTGGTTTCGTGTGCGAACCAACCCAGCCGTATCTCAACAGTACCCAGAACTCTCATAGGGTATTCTCATAGATACCGTTTCGCAACGTGGCCACCAACGCCGCTGACGGTTCGTCAAATAGACGTCTGGTCTGAAAGTTATCATCTTTTCCGTTCTAGGGGCCCTGTTGGATTTCGGGTACAATCCAACCCGACCACTATCCAACTGCAACCAAAACATAGGAGAAGTATGCCAAAAGTTTTTTCTCATCCAGAGTAATCCAACAAAGTCGACGGTACGTCAATCGGACATCCGGAGCTCAAGATATAAGCGTTTCCGCTCCGAGGGCCCGGTTGGTTTTGTATCCGAACCAACCCGACCATACGCAAAGTTCTCCGAAACCTTGAGTGTAATTTACCGAAATGACCGCCTCGATCCAAGGATCGCATAGCAGCTTACGGTGCATCGATCGGAGGGCCGTAGACCAAGATATGGGAAAATGACCATAAGATGTCCGGAAGTGGGGGTTTGGGGCCCGAGACCGACCCGGCCCGAGACCCGTGGGGTCGGCCCGAACCGGGTCGACCCGACCTAGGTCAGTGTCCAGCCCGGTGCGCTGGCGGTCCGCTGGCCAGCACGGTTGCACTGAGCTGGGTGGTCAAAAGGGGGGGCACGCCGCACCCCTGTCTCATTAAATAAGGCCCCCACATGGGGGCCGCTGCTGTCTGGCCAGCTGGGGGTTACGACCCCCGGCTTCTCCCCAGACCGGCCGGCCAACTCCGGCCGGCCGACTGCTGCAACACGAGACTGGCGCGGGCCGGTCCCCCCGCTCCGACGCCGGCGGCTGGAAGCCGGCCGCCTCTCTCTGCTCTGCCGCAGCCCAAGGCTGTGACCTTGGTCCATCCGGCGCGGGGCGATGGCGCCGCGCCCCTCAGCCACGGCCCCGCTCCGGCAGCGGTCTCGTCCAGATTTCCCGGTGTGGCACGACGGCACCGCGCTTCTTCGCCCAAACGCATAGCTTCCTTGCAGGGCAACAGCACCACGCCGCCTTACACGTGCCCCACCAAAATCAACAACCAAGGGGGGAGGAGGGTCGGCTGTGTTCGTGCGGTCTGACCTCCTCCCGTTATTGTGATATCAGGCGGCTCAAATAAGAACGATAAACAGTGATGGATGTAATCAGGAACAAAAGAAATAATCTCCCTATGGTTTTTCCGCAATCAAAATGAAATTCCAAACCTGCAAACAGAAACTTTTTCGGATCAACTTAATAATGAATTCATCCGCATTCTAGTTTTAGAAGGGAAACAATCATGGGATTATTAATATTCTCAAATTAAACCCCTAACTCGAGTGTAGTCATCGAATGAGGTTTGTCGCGGAAAGGGATGTCGCAGAATTGTTTGTCACGGAAAGAGGCGGATCGTCGCGTCGCAGAGGAACGGTGTCTCCCTTCCTTTGACACGGAAAGAAGGAACAAGGAGATAAGAGTCGGGTCGTTGATCTCCGAGGAAGGTGTCTCTCACCATCGTCCGTCGTTGGAGGTCAGTGTTCTTCATTGGCGGCGATGTGTTCTTCGCTTTCTTTGACGAAGAATGAAGAACTTCAAGACTCCCCTTTTCTCCCAAAAACTCAACACAATAAGCCCAACAATAATAAAATAAGACTTGTCTTATTTTATTAACACACAAGCCAACGTCTTTGAAATTTAAAAAATTTAATCAACCAATTAATTGAATTTAATTGCAACGTTTAAATTGCCCAATTAAAAAAGGAATTTAATATTTCAATAAACACAGGAGTTTACATTCATTAATTGGGGGGGTGCGTTACTGAAATTAAGGAGGGTTTGAGGAAGTTGAAAGGGTGGGGCTCCTATGGGTCCCACCCCCAAATATCCTACCTAGTGGATTAGTTAAGATATGGGTCCCACTCAACCACTTAGCATAGGTTAACACTTCTTTAAATAAAATAAAATTGGTTTCACCACTTTTATTTTATTCCTTTACTTAACCCAAAAAAATTAATAACCACACCCGAGAAAACGCAACTCCAGAAAAGGTGTTTCTAAGCAATTACCAGCGCTGTGATTCCATCAGTGCCCTCAGATTTCGATTCCGAGCATCGGTTCAAAAGTTAGGAAAGCCCGCACGTTCGTTCACTAAACGTACCCGAGCTAAACTTCGGAAAATAATTCTGGGCACACTGGGCCTCAGAATCAGGTGCCGTTAGAAACTGCATTCTTGTAAAATTCCAAAGAAATTATGAAAAAAATTCCTTGAAATTTCCGGGTCTTTACATTACTCCCACCTCAGGTATTTACGTCCTCGTAAAGCTTTAACACAAACTAGGGTTACAAAAACGGTACTGAGCACGCATCTGAGCCTTCCACTCCCATGTGCTCACCTGGAGGTTCCCGTACTTCCAGTGAAAGCGCACTCGAGGAATCGACTGTCCTCATAGGATCCGATCCTATCGATCCTCGATCCCCACTGGAACCTCCGTGAAAGTCACCTCATCGCCAACGTCCAGCTCCTCATGGTCGATGATATGCGAAGGGTCGAGCACATATTCCTCAGTTGAGATACGTGGAAGTCGTCATGCACCTACTTCAACTGAGGTAGATGGGTCAAGCGGTAAACCACCTCACCTACCCTACTGAGGACTGAGAAAGGTCTGCTGAACCTCGTAGATAACTTGTCACCTCAGCCACATCTCTGTAAACCTCGTCGAGGTCAGACCCGTATAAGGATGTGATCATCATCCTTGAACTCTAGAGGTTTCGAATTTCTATTAGAACTGAAACTCAAAACGACTGCTACCACGAGGGTAAGGTTGAACGACTCAAGAGTGATCGGTCGCACCCTCCTTTGCATGAGGTGATCCTGTGCTGCCTGGGGTTTCCTTTTTTCAACCAAAGAAAACACATCCCGACGTCGTAGTTAAACCACAACCTTTTTTCCTAATACCGTCAATTTGTATATGAACTGTGATTGCCCGGTCCATACTCAAACCAACGTAGTAAGGCCTCGATGCCGCCACCAAGAGATTCCAATAGAAACTCTCACCTCGAGGGTCTGACCACACCATCGGCGTAAGTGTGATTATCGAGTATCCTCCCAAGGTATCTTCAAACGTGAGGGTCAAGTCCACGGCTTACAGTAAACTCTAGGTCTGGGAAAAGATTCGTATAGGGAAGGAATGATTCCAATCATTGGCTGTTACTACGAAAGCTAGTAGTGGACACAGACTGTCCCTTGAATCATTTTTAGAGCCACTAGGTCACACTCCTTGACCGCATGCAGCCGCACTCTTCCTCCGCCCTCCAGCTCCCTGAGCCTGGCAAGCACGACTAGGGTGGGTGGTTGTAGCATGTTAAAATGTACACCACCTCATGCTGCTCTCCTAGATCTGCCTCCACGTCTGCTACATCGCAGACTCATATCTCGATAAAGCTCCCTCTTCTTGAAATAGTTAACACACATGAGTCTCTAATACTGGTGCCAGTTTCCTGTTTCATACTGCACTGTGCAGTCTTCATCCACTCCTGGATGATCTGTACCATCTTTTCCTACGATCTGTATGAGCTGCTAAGATTTCTCCTTTGCCGAAAATAGAAACTCGGTCTCATCCCTTAGATGAACCATTCCCATTGCCTAATACAGTAAATATTGACCTGAATGATGTATTTATGCCATGGATAACATCGTAAGGCCTCGAAGTTACTACCAAGAGAACCAACTGTCACTCTCGCCTCCAAGGGTCGAGTCACACTGTTGACATCAGTGTGAGGTCACTGTGTCTCCTCTAGTATAAATCTCGAAAGTGAGGGTCCAGTCAACAGTTTTAACCGGGACCACTCAGTATCAACCAAACAAATGGACAGGAAAGAAAACATCACAAAGATAATTGTCTTTTTATTATTGCAGCTCATAGTACAAAGACACGAATACAACAACAACATGGAACTAGAAGTACAAGGGATGTATCAACTAGTTCCGCTCCTGTCCACCTGCTCCCAGAGCTCTACTGCGTTTTCCACTACTCGGCTGTTGCTCAAGCACTTGTCGCTGCTTCTGACTCGGTGGCTCCTCCAAAGCCTGCGGATCAACTGTGCGGGGGGTCGGACAGTCACGTGCCAGGTGACCCTTCCTGCCGCATTCATAACACATCCTGCTCCTCGTATGGCTGGCTCTGGTCCACTTGGACCTCTGCATCATCTTTCTACTGCCTACCGATGACTCATCTACTGATCGGAAATCATGCGGAAAAGGCAGCAAATCCTATACACTCACTTGGTGCAGAGCTACCGGTACAAACTCCACCCTGAAAAAGGTCTCGAAGTCTCCCCATGTGAAGGTCATCCCGTCGCAAAACTGGAAGAAGT
Organism: Viscum album; assembly: GCA_963277665.1. Taxonomy (NCBI): domain Eukaryota; kingdom Viridiplantae; phylum Streptophyta; class Magnoliopsida; order Santalales; family Viscaceae; genus Viscum; species Viscum album. The sequence goes on along the minus strand of OY728127.1, from coordinate 434,177,429 downwards.
GGCTCCACCATCTCTCAGCTGTTTCCTGAAGGAGGCTGGAAGCAAAGATCACCATGAAGTCTGCTCGCATCCCCAGTAGTCTGAAGACTCTCAGTATAGCCTCCAACCAATCCTCTACCGCCTGTGTGTCCGTCTCTCCCCGGAACCTGGGTGGCCTCTGGCGCTGGACCTCATGTAGTGCGCTCAAGAGGCGTGCATCACCTACTGCTGGGGCTGGTGGCATCGGTGGCCCAATGTATGGTAGTACCGCTGGTGCCTCCTCTAGTTCCTCAACTACAAGAGGCCCATGTACTGAAGCTGCATCATTTTAAAGGTTGTTAGTACGCACATACCTCTGGGCTCTAGCGGGTCGTCCATGGAAAGGCATCCTGAAAGAAACAACGTGACATGATCAAACGTTTATACCGGGTGAGCTGACCTGGTTTAAGCTGACTTTTTTTAAAACTTCTGGAAACAAACACTCAATCAGTGTTTTCGTGCCCAAAGTCAGAGATCAGTTGTCAAGGTCCTGGTGTATGGATACGTCGGCCGCCCGCACCAACACTGGACTCCCTAAACTGAAAACCACACTCGGTACCCTTAACACTATTTGCTCATAGAATGAAAATATGAGAGTTATAAGTTTTGCAGTTGAACCAACTCATCTGATACCAATTTGTCATGACCCGTCCTCAGGGCCCATACCGTGACTACCCCAAGCCCGCCTTCCATAGGCCACGGGCTGGCGACTAGGACCAAAGGCGTAAATCCGAATAACTGGGAAGGAATTTCCTTTATAAAAGTAAACAAAACACCACAGAGTACAAGCGGAAGTAAAACACTAAGTATAAAAGAAGTGATGAAAAGTTAATGGGCCAGAATAGAAACCCAATAGAATGTACAGCTACAACTGAACGAAAGTACAACAGAAAAAGACAACAGCAGGAAGAGCGGAAGCAGCTCCTGGGTCGTCCTCCTCGGATCCTACATGAAGGGTGGGTACAGATAGCGCAGCTCCTGGATCATCCACTAGGGATCCTAACTGAAGGGTATGTATAGATAGTGCGGCTCCTGGATCATCCACCACGGATCCTACCTGAAGGGTAGGTACAGATAGCTTCCACAACGTTCTTTCCCATCAACCTCCTCCGAGTGTCGTCTCATCGTGAAGTCCACCTCCAGATACTGACTTATTATATGGTCCACCTCGGGGTAACGTCCAGTCCTCGAACACTCGGCCTCCGTCAGCACTGCCCGTTATCTGCAACCAACACAACGAGGTGCGGGCATAGCCCGTGTAGGGGTGAGTATAACGATACTCAGTAGGGAACTCGAGACCCTCAAGGTCTCTCTAAATCTAACAAGTATAACCACAAAGTAGAATCACAACAGATAACCCTTACTTAGGTATAAGCCCATACTTATCCCTATGTTATCAAGTAACCCATCTCAATCATGAGGAAACACAAAGGTTATGAAATCAATGGATAACCACTACTTAGATATATGCACATACATATACCTAAGTTATCAAGTGACCCATCTCAATCATGAGGTATCACAAAGGTCATAGACTCAGCTCAAACGAGGATTTTCATTATCGAAACCATAACAGCTGAAGAGCCCCATCTCTAGAGTGTACAGTGATCCTGTCATGACACCGAGGTACTGCTCACTAACCTAAGACTGCTGAGGTACTCCTCATGTCGAGTACCGCGGGTCAGCCACCCAAACACGGTAGTGCTTCCCGCCGGGGTATGCCACCCAAACACAGTAGTGCACACCCCATAATAGCCTGCAGAGGTACTCTCCGGATGAGTACTGCGGGTCTGCACGCAAACACTATATTTCTCCATCTGCCATGTGTCTGCACCCAAACAAAGTAGTGCTCCGTCCACTGGTCTAGTCGACTCACTCCATGTCGAGTCGGTCAAGCAGTCGTTAGGTTTCAGCTGGCTACACGGTCTCCGTACTCCGTACGCTCATCTCCGGGAGGGTCCTCTCCACGAACTACAGGTAGATACTCCATGTATCAAAAAGTCCCACAAAGAAGTATCTCAAAGGACCGCCTCATCATAGGGGTCTCAACGCACAGACGACGCGTCAATCGGATGCCCGGTCTGTGATTTGTTAGACATTTCATCCCAGGGGCCCGGTTGGTTTCGTGTGCGAACCAACCCAACCATATCTCAACTGTACCCCGAACACTCATAGGGTATGCTCATAGGGACCGTTCCGCTGACGGTTCGTCAAATTGATGTACGGTCTGAAAGTTATCAGCTTTTCCGTTCCAGGGGCCCGGTTGGATTTTGGGTACAATCCAACCCGGACACTATCCAACTTCAAACAAAACTCAGGAAAAGTCTTCCAAATGTTTCTTCTCATCAAGATGAATCCAAAAAAGTCGACGACACATCAATCGGACGTCCGGAGCTCAAGATATAAGCGTTTCCGCTCCGAGGGCCCGGTTGGTTTCGTATCCGAACCAACCCGGCCATACTCAAAGTTCTTCGAAACCTTGAGTGTAATATACCGAAACGACTGTCTCGATCCAAGGATCACATCGCAGCTGACGGTGCGTCGATCGGAGGTCTGTATCCCATGATATGGGAAAAAGACCGTAAGAGGTACGGAAGTTGGGGTTTTGGGCCCAGACTGACCCGGCACGTGACCCCCTAGGTCGGCCCGAACCTGGTCGACCCGGCTAGGGTCCGGGTCCGGTCGGCTTCGGCGCGGCCCGACCTGGGTGTGGCCCGGCCTGGCGCGCTGGCAGTCCGCTGGCCAGCTCGGTTACACCGAGCTGGGCGGTCAAAAAGGGGGGGGGGGGCGCTGCCCCCCTGTCTCATTAAACGCGGCCCCTACGTGGGGGCCGCCGCTGTCCGGCCAGCCGGGGGTTACGACCCCCGACTTCTCCCCTGACCGGCTGGCCCGCTCTGGCCGGCCGGTTACTGCACCACGGGACTGGCGCGGGCTGGTCCCTCTGCTCCGATGTCGGCGGCCAGAAGTCGGTCACCGCTCCCTGCTTCGTCGTGGCCCAAGGCCGCGGCCTTAGTCCATCCGACACGGTGCGACGTCACCGCGCCCCTCCGTTGTGACCCTGCTCCGGCCGTGGTCTCTTCCAAGTTCCCCGGCGCGGTGCGACGGCGCCGTGCTTCTTCACCCAAACTCATAGCTTCCGCGCAGTGAAATGGTACCGCGCCGCCTTACACGTGCCGCAACAAAATCAACAACCAAGGGGGGAGGAGGGTCGACCGTGTTCATGCGGTCCGACCTCCTACCGTTATTGTGATATCAGATGGCTCAAATAAGGACAATAAACAGCGATGTATGTAATCAGGAACAAAAGAAAATATCTCCCTATGGTTTTTCTGCAATCAAAAGGAAATTCAATACCCGCAAACAAAAACTTTTCCAGATCAACTTAATAATGAGTTGATCTGCATTTTTTTAGAAGGAAAACAATCATGAGATTATTAATATTCTCAAATTAAACCCCTACTTCGAGTGTAGTCGTCGAACGAGGTTTGTCGCGGAAGGGGACGTCGCAGAATTGTTCCTCGCGGAAAGAGACGGATCGTCGCGTCGCGGAGGAACGGTGTCTCCCTTCCTTTGACGTGGAAAGAAGGAACGAGGAGATGCATGTCGGGTCGTCGATCTCCAAGGAAGGCGTCTCTCACCGTCATCGATCATTGGAGGTCGGCGTTCTTCATCGGCGGTAGTGCGTTCTTCGCGTTCTTCAATGAAGAACGAAGAACTTCAAGACTCCCCTTTTTCTCCCAAAAACTCAACACAACAAGCCCAACAATAATAAAATAAGACTTGTATTATTTTATTAACACACAAACCAACGTCTTTGAAATTCAAAAAAATTTAATCAACCAATTAATTGAATTTAATTGCAACATTTAAACTACCCAATTAATAAAGGCATTTAATATTTAAATAAACGCACGAGTTGACTTTCATTAATTGGGGGGGTGCGGGTGCGATACTAAAATTAAGGAGGGGTTGACGAAGTTGAAAGGGTGGGGCTCGTGTAGGCCCCACCCCCTAATATCCTACCTAGTGGATTAGTTAGGATGTGGGTCCCACTCAACCACTTAGCTTAGGTTAACACTTCTTTAAATAAAATAACATTGGTTGCACCACTTTTATTTTATTCCTTTACTTAACCCAAAAAAAATTAATAACCACACCCAAGAAAATGAAACTCCATAAAAGGTGTTTCTAAGCAATTACCAATGTTGTGATTCCATCGGTGCCCTCGCATTTCGATTCTGAGCACTGTTTCAAAAGTTAGGAAACCCGCTCGTTCGTTCACTAAACGTACCCGAGCTCAAATTCGGAAAATGAATCTGGGAACACCGGGCCTCGGAATCAGGTACCGTCAGTAACTGCATTCTTGTAAAATTACAAAGAAATTATGAATAATATTTCCTTGAAATTTATGGGTATTTACATAATTGGTAACTTTTAATGGATTTTTAAATTAAAATATTTTAATGAATAAACATAAATAATAAAAATTATTTAATTAGTAACATATTCAAAATATTTTTGAATAAATAGAAATTTATAATGATTATTTTTTCATAAAATAGTAGTTTTCAAAATATTTATTGTCATATTGTAAAAAAAATTTATTTGTATAAATTGAGTTACATTAGATAGAGTAAGATAAAATTATTCATCACATTTAAATTTATTAATGATGTAATTTTATTTTTCAAGAATAAAAATAGGGCACTAAGGTAAAAAATAAGTTCCTTTGGTAAATGTAAGTTAATTTAAAAAGGTGTTAATCTATGTAGTAAATATATATAATGTTTATAATTATTATATCCTACTATGTTCCTGATATAATTTATGTATTAACCTCATACATTTTGAATTGTTGTTCTAATTTAATTCTAAATTGGAATACATTCACATTACGAAATTATTTATTAAAAAATTCCAGCCATCATCACTTATAAAAGAACACATCCATTATTCCATTGAAACTACATTAAAAATTGTGTTATATATTGAATTTATGTCCATTTCCCCTATACCAGATCCTTATTTGTGGTCTTCAGCATCTTTTTCAAATAATGATTCCAAAATACATCAATTTAAAGGAACATGTTTTGAGAAAAAGTTTATTCCTCTAAAGGATAAAGTGAAATCATGATTTTGGGGAGTAAGGGTTTGAGTTTTCCCATCTAAATTTTATCTCAATGAAATATGTTCTATATTAACCACATTAATATTTATATATTTTATATACTACCCTATGTGTTTTTGGTACCATAACATTGTTATAATTCATGGGATGTACCTTTCTATATCATTTTCTTTATTATAAGTAATTTTAATTCAATGTTTACTAAATCAACAAGGGATTATTTTCCAATCTCACAATTATATAATGATTTTATATGTTAACTCTCTTATATAGTGAAAATATAGTTCTCATTCATATAAAATCCATGGATTTTATTATCCTATAATTATTTTTTGAGATTATTGTTTTTGTAATTATTTTATATCCCTTAGTATTATTAGTTGACTAAACGATGTTCGTAAGTTGATCAAAACATATATATATTTTCTGGGTTGAATTTCCCTACTCCATACACACATTATAAATATATATATATAATTAAATAAGTCATTATATATTCTAATATTAATTTATATGTTTTTTTTCAATAGAGATTATTTTTATTATAGAAGGAATATTTTTCAATGGATTAAACATGATTATTTTTTTACCATATTTGGTTGTCTTAATAAAAACATGAAACAAATAATCCATTGTAATTCATTCAAAATTAACAAAATTTACAACATTAAAAAAATTCAATTTCATCCTTCCTCGTTATGTTTATATATTTTTCCAAAAGTAATAAAAATTTCATTTTTTTGTGAATTTCATGTTTTTGAATAAATTTTTTTAATTAGAAATATTATTTCATTTATTTTTCATTGAAATCATCTAAAATTAAAATTTTATTATTTTTCATTCCTATGGATTCCCTATAATATTTCTTATTCTTCACTATATAAATGATTCAATAATAAAATCTAATTTATTTATTTGGATACCTTAGGATGAGGCTATATTAAATATTTCATGATACCCATTTACTTTTCATTGGTTGATTATGTTATGATTAAATTATGAATTCTATCATGATCATATGATGGAATTATATATGGTTTTTAATTCTTATTATAGGTTTTCTATTATATATTTAATCCTTAAGTTGATATTTCATATATCATGAGATCAAAAAGGGTTCAATTGTCATCAACACAAGGCCATGGGTACAATGTTAGTCATAAAATTACAAATCCCGAATGATGATTCATCTAATGTGTATATGGTTAGTCTTCCTATGATGTAGGGTAAAAAATTAGCTAGACCAAGCTAGATGTTAAATTGATGGTGAACCCAAGCCCAATAAGTTGCATGGGTGGTTATCCTAATACTATTATTTTTGGAAAAATTTGGACGACCGATTTCTTTAAGGTATTAATTTCATTATATTTTTACATGAATGATTATCTATCCTCCATGATAATATTTTTGACATATAATTTCATTATCATTTTCTTATGTCATTATCACATATTATCATTTCTTAACTCATGTTTTTGTTTTTCCCAATGCCCTTAAACATGATTCAATATCTATGAACCACTAATAATTTGGTATGATATCCCTTATAAAATGGTCATTAAATTATTTAGGTTCTCATAACTACATGCTTTTCTTATTCACTTTTGTTAACTTAATTTAATGATACTCATGTTTATCTTTACTGTGATTCTGAACTCACAACTTCTTATGTTCCCATTCTAGTTGTTAGGAATGAAATTATTTTGTCAAATGTTTTTTGATGTGTACAATACATGATGTTCTATTCCAAGAGATGTTGATGAGTTTTTTAATGTTAATAAGATATATATATTTAATCAATGGAAAAATCCTACAGGTTTTATGGTCTTACATATTGTAATATGTAATTAATATTCATTTATAAATGATACAATATGTATATATGTTCTACCTAGGACCTCTCAGTGTGTATCAAATCATGTTTTTTTTATTTCCAATATAATATCCTAGAGTGTCCATTATGTGATTTATAATTAGGGATTTAGGATTCATAATTGTGGAAATATTATTCTTTTCATAAGATTATGTAATTGGGATTTGATGTTTAATATGTATATATTTTAACCTTTCTATATGTTATTTCATGATAGTTTTATTTATATATTGTTGGGTTTTATAATGTAAATTTCTCCACTAATTTTCATTGAATTATAATTGTTTAAAATAATCATATAATCATTTTATGTATAATTTTTAAATTTCTAGGCTTTTAGAAAAACTTGTAATTAATTTGGAAAATGGAAGAATTTATCTTTATTAAAAATTTATTGATTTTTTGAATACTGTAGCAACTATATAAATATTTATTGCCTTATATTTTTATTGGTTTTTGTAAATTTATCTATGTTTTTGTGTGTAGGATAAATTTTTATAGAACATTAAAATATGAGACTATGAATAATGAATTCCATAAGATCCATTTTGTGGTCCAATAAGATTCATTATTGAATTTTAAAATTCATTTTTAATCATACATGTGAAATTGGAATATGGATGAAAAGAATAAAATAGTCATCCTTAGACTCCTTGAGAAATGATAACACCAATATAACTCTACACTCAAAATTTTAAAAAATATTTAGGGAGGTAAGTTTAAATTAAAAGAACTTCCCACCGTAAGGGGAATTTACATTGTGATTAAAATATATACCCAATATTTAATATATAATTACTACATTACAGAGGTTCCAACTATTTGGGTTTTGAATGAACAAAAATAAATTCCTCGAATATCCATTTTCAACATGATGGATTGATAGTTTTAATATAATTTTGTAATATGATGGATTTTCAACACAGAAAAATAATTAAATAGAGTATTAGATTTCATATATTTAATACGACAAAATACAATTATCATAATACATTTTGAAATTTTATGAATACTAATATTATCAATAAATGTGAAATTATTTTTTGATATTTTGTTAATTAATTACCTTTAAATTGAAGAGAAAAATGAAATCAAATGATGTAAGATCATTTGAGATTGATTAATGATTTAGGTAAAAAAATTTGCTAAATAAAAAACCTGATGATGACTGTTGGTGAAATACTATTAATGATCTCATGCTTGATGGGGGTATTCCCTTTGTAACATATAAATCCCTCTATTTCCACACAAATATTACTATTTTCATTTCATTCATACAATGAAACTTTTTACCATTCATATAAAACCATATTAAAACTAGTTACCTATTTATAATATTTCCACATCACTAAATGGGTGGATAAATTCTTTTTTTGTCCGATATTTATATCATAACATGACCATATTCCATGAGATAGAATGTGAGCTTCCATTAATAATATTAATCATTAAAAAAATTATGTTACTCTTACTCTTTGACTATTATTATTTTCTCATATGGTTTCCAAAACTATGATATTCGTCTGTATAATGATGATAAATAAACAACTTCATTTCTTTTTTAAGGCTAGATAAGAGGATTCATTGATTAATTTTCACATTAATATGTATCATTATTTTTTAAAAAAATTTATATATTAATGAAATATATTTATTCAATAAATTACATTTTCTCCTCCTACTAAATACTTATTTTTTATTTTTTATCAATATATTTTTTCTTCTATATTTATATTAGATAATTAGTAGATGTTCTCTTTTATAATACTAATCATAAAAATTAATACTTAATTTTGGACATGTATAATCCTACATTCAATGTTTTTTATATTGAGTCAAAATAATTTCAAATGTAGTGTGTAATGTGATATTTCATGATATATTCATATGATATAATATTGATAATTGTATTTCAAATATAAATTGGTTATATAAAGGTGAAAACCTATGAAAAGTAGATAATTTATTATATTTTATTTTTAACTAAATCAAGATATATTTTTCCCATTTGTATTGAAATATAAAAATATATATTTTTCATTTCATAAAATCATCTAAAAAAGTATTATTTCAATTTAGAAGTTTATGTTTTTATCAAGTAGTGATAATAGAGAAATATATTGTGTGAGTTCGCTCACCAGAATATTTATCAAATGTCTTGCACTATACTTTAGGATTAGATAAAGAATATTTTCATGTGTTATTATTGAAAAACCCCATCATAGAAAATATTGACTTAAGATGATGAAGAACATAGAACTCAAACAGATATTCTATTAAATTATAAATAAATGTTTTGATTCTAACAATAATTGATTCTTTTACTTATTTTTTTATTTTTGTTACTATAAAGTATATTTTAATTATTTTATATACTATATATAAATACCATTTTAAAAATTAATAAAAAAACTATATTCTCTAAAAGAATAACATCGATGTAATTTTGTGATATGATTTTAAATAATTTCATGAGAATATTTTTTTGTATAAAAAATATGAATATATTTTTTAATTAATGGTTTAATATATCATTAATACAAATTTTTGTATTATATTATGGAATATGAATTGAGAAACCCTTTTTCACTTTGTATTTGAAGCACCCTATATCTATACTCCTTCATCTAGTGCTAAAAACATACATTAAACATATTATTTCAAACCCTGTCAGATTACTAAAGCTACATGTATCTTCATTTTCTATCATTTTGTTATGTTACACAATAAAATGCATTATAATCACATTATCCCATGAATAAAAGGTTTTGTTTCATTTATGATCTGTTATATAAGGAAATTATTTTGTAATAGTTGGTAATAATTTTAAATAATCCAAACATAGTATAACCCCTTATTGGGTCGTTAGATTTTATACGCACCTATTCATATTTATATTTGAATATCAATATTAGGGTTAGATAAAATTATTAGTATGATAATAATTATCTAAATGTTAAAAAGGGATAGATGAGATGAATGTTAGAAAAAATATAGTGGCAGAAATATCTTATCAAAAAGAACATGGATGAACATTTTTTTTCGATAAATAATGATTCCTGGTCATTAAATATTAAATTAAAAAATTTTACAATATCATATATGTTTGAGACAATTTACATGTGTGAAGAATCATAATTATAGGAATATAATATAGAAATTTATGAAAAAAATAAAAACTAAAATCATTAAATGGTTGATTAGGAATAAAATTATATTTCATTTAGTAGATAAATATTCAAATCCAATTATTTATAATATATTATGGATCACAACATGTTTCCCATATTGTATTAAGAATCATAACCTATTTTTCATAGAGGATCAAGCCGCACAATTTTTTTCTCCTAGTTGATTTGTCACGACCCTTCCCCTGGGGCTCGTATCATGACTACCCCAAGACCGCCTTCCATAGGCCAGGGGCTGGAGACTAGCATCAAAGACGTAAATCCCTAAAAAGGAGAAGGTATTTCCTTTATAAGTGTAAAAAACACAACCAGAATACATGTGGAAGCAAACACTAAGTAAAAACTGTATGAAAAGTATGCTGAAAGTAAAGGGGCCAAAAATACAAGCCCAACAGTAAAGTACAAGGAAAGGAAGAACATGTACAACTAAAAAGACAAACAGCTGGAAGGTGTCTAGAAGCTCCTGGAACATCCACCACAGGTCCTACTTAAAGGGTAGGTATAGATAGCCTCCATAGTTGTCCACATCTGTCCATCTCCACCGGGTACCGAATCGTCGTGAGGTCCCCCTCCAGGTACCATCCAGTCCTCGTACAGTCCGCCTCGGTCAGCGTTGTCCATCATCTGCATCCAACACAACGAGGTGCGGGCATAGCCCATGTAGGGGTGAGTATAATGATACTCTATAGGGACCCCCAGACCCTCATGGTCTCAAAAAATCTAACAAGGATAAACCACAAAGTATAAAATCTACAGATAACCATTACTTAGGTAATGCCTGTACATATACCTAAGTTATCAAGTAACCCATCTGAATCCTGAGGAAAACACAATGTTCTTTGACTCAGATGAAACAAGGATTTTCATTATCAAAACCACGGCTACAGGACAACTCCTCCTCTGTTAGGTACAGTGGGCCTGTCATGACACCGAGGCCCTTCTCACCATCCTTGTACTGGTGAGATACTCCTCTTGTCGAGTACCGCGGGTCTACTGCCAACTATCAGGCGCTCCGTCCGCTATGGGTCTACCACAAAATACCAGGTGCTCCCCCTAATTGCCTACAGAGGTACTCTTCCTATCAGGTACCATGGTTTTCCCAACAACTACCAGGCACTTTGTCCACCATGGGTGTACCGCCAAATACTAGACACTCCACACTGGGCTAATTGAATCACTCCGAGTCGAATCGGCCAAGCATTCGTCAGGTCTGTCAGCTAATAGGTCTCCACACTCAGTCTTCTCGTCTCCAGAAGGATCTGCTCCACGATCTATTAATCAATACACCATTTTTCATTAAGTCTCACATAAAATTATCTCATAGGACCGTCGTGTCATAGTGGTCTCAAGGAAATAGACGACGCCTCAATCAGATTCCTGGTTTGTGAGTTATTGGCATTTACGTCCCAAGGGCCCTATTGGTTTTTAGGTTCAAACGAACCCGACCGTACTCCAAGTGTGTCCAAAACACAAGTGGGATATTCCAAAGGAAACTTATAGCTATAATATTTCCATATCCATAGATCGTTCGTTCACCATACACTCATGGCCCATGATATGGGCGAAAAGGTGTAATCGGGCCAGAGTGGGTCCGGGTCCGGTCCGACCCAGTCAGACTGACCCGGCCCAACCCGGTCCGAACCGGGGTCTGAACCAGTCCACGGACTGACTCGGTCAAAGGGGGCGGCCAGAACATTGGGGGAGTCCTGGCCCGAGGGCACAGTCTGGCCCGAGGGTGGCCCGAACCGTGGTGGCCTGGCCTGAGGCGGCCCGACCAGAAGGTGGCCCGGCGGCCCGCTTGGCCTTGACGGCCCGATGGGCCTCGTGACCTGGCATCCCGGCGGGGGTCTGCCTTATCCTCGGTCATAGGGGAACCGTGCACCCCTGGCACCCGAACAACTTACCCATTAGGGTAGAACAGAACTAGCACAGGGTGGCGCCGGTGCAGCTCACGTGGGACCCGACAGGGTCCCGCACCTCCCAGCTGGCCTGAGCGGCCAGCCGCTCCACACCACGGCGTGGTGCGACGGTGCCCCACTCCTCCTTCGACCATAGAGGCCCTTCATTTCGGGGCGGTGCAACGACACTGCGCCCCTCCAGCACCTTTGCGGCCTGCCAGGCCGCGACATGGTTCATTGCATGGCACGACGATGTCGCGGTGTTTTGGCGACCCGGTGGCCTTGCACTACCAACTTCTTCATGGCCGGATCATTTCCAGTCACCTTGTGAACCACCTCCATCATCAACGAACAACAACAAACCAAAGGGGAGGGTCGGGCCATGTTTGTGCGGTACGCCCCCTCCTCGTTACATTGATATCATTCGGTTCTAGTATCCGAACTTTTTACGATGAAGAACATGTACAAAACAATTCAAACTCCCTACCTTGCATGAAGATTGTTCATTGACGAAGTCTCGGGAAAAGGCGGCGTCATTTTGTTGACATGGGAAAAGAAGAATCCGAGGATGGTGTCGACATTCTTCCTTGGAGGTGGTGTTTCTTCAACATGCTCCGGTTGAAGAGGGAGATGACGGTGCTCGTCATTATTCGGTGGAAGGATCTTTCTTCACATTCTTAGTTGAGAGAATGAAGTTCACTCAATTCTTCAAACCCTCTCTCACGCTCCACCCAAAGAATATGCCAACACCAAAAATAATAGAGATGATATTAATCTAATGGTTGGAAATAATTCAAAATAATTCAAAAAGAAGATAATTAATTAATCGCAAGGGTTTAATTAATTCATTGTGAGAGAGTTGGCACATTAAATTATTGGTGGAAGGTGGAGAGTTTAACACACAGAAATGGGGGGTTAGAGGTGTTACAAAATTAATAGGGAGTTAGAAGAGTTAAGAAACTCTTGTGGGCCCTACTAAATAAAATCCTCCCAAGGGAGGTTATGTGTGGGTGGCCCCCACCACTATCCTCCACTTGGAGGCTTTATCCTCCATAAAATAAAAATAAGTTTAGTCTTATTTTTATTTAAATTTTATTTAAAAACCCAAAAAACTAACTTCCATTCTCATTAGAACGCAACTACGGTGAAGGTCTTACTATGAAATCACCAATGCTGTGAGTTCAATGGTGCCCTCGGAATTCGATTCTGAGCATCGGTTCGAAACATATAATATTCCTCTTGCATGATTACTGAACATACCTGAGAAAAACTTCAGAAATTGATTATGGGCACAGCAGGACTCCGAATCTGGCGCCATCAGAAACCGTGGAATCGTAAAATTCCCTTGGATTTTAAAAAAAAAGCCATGGGAAATTAGGGTATTTACATTCTCCCCACCTCATGGATTTACGTCCCCGTAATCTACAACTCGAACTATGGAAACAAAAGGGGGTACTGAGCACACATTTGAGCCTCCCGCTCTCATGTACTCTCTTGGAGGTTCCCATGCTGCCAACGAACACGCACTAGAGGTATCGACAATCCACATAGGACCCACTCCTACCGATCCTCAATCTCCATTGGGACCTCCATGAATGTCACCCCCATCATGGATGTCCAGCTCCCCATGGTTGATGATGTGGGATGGATCGTGCAAATATCTCCTCTGTTGAGATACGTAGAAGACATCATGCACCAGGTGCAACAGTGGTGGAAGAGCTAATCGTTATTCCACCTATCCTACTCTGATGAGGACTTGTAATGGTCCGATGAATCACAGAGATAACTTTCCGCCTTTTCCAAATCTCCATAGACCTCGTCGAGGTGAGACCCGAAGGAAGATGTTGTCATCATCATCGAACTCCAGAGGTCTCTGTCTCTTGTCAGCATATGACTTCTGCCTGCTCTGTGTAGTCTTCATCTGCTTCTGGATGATCTGCACCTTCTCCGTGGTATCCCATACCATCTCTAGTCCCACTAGTGCTAACTCACTTGGGTCTGTCCAACATGGTGGGAATCCGCAAGGTCTTCCATACAACGCCTCGAAATGTTGCATACCGATTGTGGAGTGATAGCTGTTGTTGTAGTCAAAATCCACCAAAGGCAAGAGATCCTCCCAACTATGACTGAAGTCAAGGATGCATGCACCTAGCATTTCCAGGAGGGTCTGGATGGTCCTCTCAGTCTAACCATCAGTCTAAGGATGGAAGGCGGTGCTCAAGCGAAGATATTTCCCGAATTCTTCTTGCAACCCCTTCCATAGTCGGGAAGTAAATCGTGCATCACGGTCAGAGACAACAGAAGATGGTACTCCATGTAATCTCACAAACTCCTGCACATAGAGGCTTCCCAAGCTCTCTTCTGATCCCTGCTCTCTGATTGGTAGGTAGTGGGATGACTTGGTGAGTTGATCGACGATAACCCAAATCAAGTCATGAATCCTAGATGTACTTGTAAGACCCGTCACGAAGACCATGGATACCCCATCCCACATCCACTCCGGGACTTCTTAAGGCTGAACCAAGCCAGTGGGTACTTGGTGCTCCACCTTCACTTGATGACAAGTGAGGAATCGAGAGACAAATTCTACTACCGCCTTCTTTATAACTGGCCACCAATGCTGTCGTCGAAGGTCCTGGTACATCTTGGCCACTCCTGCATATACCACTAGAGGGGAAGTGTGGAACTCCCTCAAAACTTCCTCTCGAAGTGAAACTAGTACCAGGGTACATCCTCTTAAGAGGATGACGTGCTCCCCACCATCAAAAAATCCATCAGGTGCCTGCCCTGTGGATATTTGAGCTCATCACGTCTCGCAGTCAGCGTCCCCATGCTGCACCTCCCTGACTCGCTGAAGAATTGGAAGAGTGACTTTAAGAGACAGTAGATAGGCTGCTCCATATCTATACAAAAAGGATATCTGTAAGGCATTTAGCTTCTATGATTCGTCTCCTATCAGCTGTATACAAGTCCTCATGCTGACCGCATCCGCAACAATGTTCCATTTCCAATGATTATAGACTATCTTGAAGTCATAGTCCTGGAGGAACTCAGGCCTTCACCATTGTCTCAGGTTCATGTCCTTCTAAGAGAAGATATACCTAATACTCTTGTGGTCAGAGTACACGGTAAAACATTTTCCCATCAGATAGTGCTGCCACATCTTCAAGGCTAAGACCACTACTTATAACTCTGGGTCATGGGTATAATAATTCTAATCATGTTATCTCAACTGCCTCAAACCATACATGATCACATCCCTCTAAAGCATCGAGACCAACCCATTTCTGTTCCCTGATGTTCTGCAGTAAACTACGTACCCTACACCCTCCTCTGGGAGCCTCAAAATGGGGGAAATAGTTAGCCTCTCCCTCAGCTCTAGAAAGCTCTACTAGCATATCTCCGACCCCACGAAGGGTTTCCCCTTCTTCAACAAGGCTGAAAGTGGTGCTGCAACTCTGGGGAAGTCTGAGACGAATCTCAGTTAGTAACCAGCCAAACCCAAGAAACTCTGAACCTCTGTCAAACTCCTGGGTGGCTCCTAAGCAAGCAATGCCTCAATCTTCACTGGATCCACTGCTACTCCAGCCTCTGAGATGAAAAGTCCCAAGAAGTGAACCTCTCGAATACAGAACTGGCACTTTGTGATCTTACCATAAATATGGTTCCCTCGGAGTGTCTCCAGTACTACTTGCTAATGATAGGCTTTCTCCTCCTTAGTAGCCGAGTAGATCAAAATTTCGTCAATTAAGACCACAGAAAAGTGATCGAGGTAAGGCTAGAAGATCCTGTTCATGAGACTCATGAACACTTCTGGAGTGTTGGTTAGAACGAAGGGCATAACCAAGAACTCGTAGTGTCTATAATGACACTTGAAGGTCCTCTTCTCCACATCCTTGTCTTGAACACTGAGCTGGTGATATCCTGATTTGAGGTCTATCTTTGAGACACATTGTGATCCATTGAGCTAATCAAAGAGGTCTTCAATCCTCGAGAGTGGGTAATTATTCTTTAAGATCACCTGGTTCAGGTGATAGTAGTTGAAATATAGCCTTAAGCTCTCATCTGACTTCTTGGAGAACAGAATCAGGGCTGCCCAGGGAGAAGCACCGGGACCGATGGATTCCTTCACCTACAAGTCCTCTAGATTTACCCTCAGCTCGCAAATCTCAACGGGATCCATCCGATATGCTGGTGTAGATATCAGAGCCATCTCGGGGTACAGGTCAATGTAGAAATCCACATATCTGGAAGAATGTATTCCTAGAACATCCTTAGGTAAAATATCGGTGCACTGGTCTACCACTATAGGATAAGTCAGACTCTCCACATCAACTGCTCCGAGGGTAAGGCAAGCCAACTAGTGAGTGATCGGCAGCACCCTCCTCCGAGTAAGTTTGTCCAGCACTGCAAAGGTTCCCTTCTTGTTGGTGATGGTGAACCTAGTCCCATCAGTGCAGACACACCGCACTTTGCACCTAATACATTTGATCTGAGCATGGACTGTAAATAACCAGTACATACCCAAGATGACGTCCTAAGGCCTCAATGCCGATACGAGGAGATCCCAGCCGAAGCTCTCACCTCCTAGAGTAAGCTCACACTTCCTAATCATCGAGTCTGCTCTTATACGAATCTATAGCCATAAGGATCAATCCAACAGCTCCGTCAGAATCCCCGAGCTCTGAACGAGGGCAATGGCTATGAAAGAGTGACTGGCACCCATGTCTATATAAACAGCAGCTATGGTGGAAGAGACTTAGATCGTACCTTGAATAATCTTTGAAGTGCCGTGATTGTAGGCCTCATCTACCTGAAGCAGTGCTCTGCCCTGTCCACCTACTCCCTGTGGTCAGGAGGACCTCATGGGGGTGGTGGCGGTAGCACTTTGTAACACCGTCCACCGCTAACTGCACGACCAGTTCCTATGCCACGTCAGCCTGGACCCTGCGGACAGCCTCGATTGAACCTATGCCTCTACCTGGGAGGTTCCTCAACTGACTGTTTATTGTCAGAATGGCGGGTCGGACAGTCACGAACTATGTGACCTAGCCCGCCGTATGAGTAACAATGCCCGCTACTAGCATGTCTTCCTCTGTATCCACTCTGGGTGCCCCGCATAACCGATCCTGAGTCGTGCAGTCGACCACCTGTGGGTCTGGTCCTCTTGGACCTCTGCGTCGACTTGCTACTGCCAGTTGTAGAAGACTCTGCTGCAAGTCTACTAGGAGTGGGTCTCGCTGCTGGAAACTACTCAGTAAGGAAACATTCTACTAGGAGGGATCGCTCCAACACCCCTGTCTGCATTGGGATGCTGTGGGAGATAAATAAAGCTCTGATCTCTCACCTGAGTCCCTGATCAAAGGTTCGGTCCATAAAGAATGGGTCTTATACCATATTAGTGGAGTAGCGTGAGAGCTCGTTAAACCTCACTGAGTATTTCGCTTCTTTCATGATGCCCTACTGGTGATGACATAGCTCGTGTATCAACACCGGTCGAAGGGTGGCTGGAACAATCTCTTCCCGGAACAGAATCTAGAAGTCTATCTAGAGTAAAGTAGCCTCGTCATGCATCTGTAGCATCAGGCTCCACCATCTACCTACTACTGCCTGAGGGAGGGTGGCACCAAGGATCACCATGAAGTCGGATACTGTCCCTACCAGTCTGAAGACTCTTACCACTGCCTCGATCCAATCATCAGCCGCATAACGGTCCGTTTGTCCCCTAAACCTGGGTGGCCTCAGGCGCTAGAACTCATGCATCCCGATAAAGTGGTGTGCACTCTCTACTGCTAGGGCTGGTGGCATTGGTGGCCCAATGGGGAGTAGTACCGCTGGTGCCTCCACTGGTGCCTCAATTGGAAGAGGGCCCCATACTGAGGCCTCGTCGCTCAGTGGGCTGTCAGTACGTACACCTTTTGGGGCTCTAACTGGTCATCCGTGGGGAGGCATCCTGAATGGAACAGATGTGACACGGTCAAAATACTATTCTGGATGAGCTGACCTCATTTGAGTTAACAAAATGAGAACTTTTGAAAACACACACTCAATTATTGTTTCCGTGCACTACTTTGGAAATTAGTAGTCAGGTTCCTGGTGTATGGATACGTCGGCCACTGAACCAACACAGGACTCCATGAACTAAAGACCACACTCAGTACCGTTAACACTATTTCATCACAGAGAAGAAATATCAGAGTCCTAAGTTATGTGGTAGAACCGAATCCTCTGATACCAAATATTTCACGACCCATCCACCAGGGCACGTATCGTGACTACCCCAAGCCTGCCTTCCATAGGCCAGGGGCAGGCAACTAGCACCAAAGGAGTAAAACCCTAACATTGGGAAGGAATTGCCTTTATAACTGTAAGCAAACACAATCACAGTACAAGCAGAAGCAAACAAAAAGTAAAAAATGTATAACAAGTATGATGAATGTAAAGGGGCTGTAAATACAAGACCAATAGTAAAGTACAAGGAAATGTTAAACATGTACAACTAAAAATACTAACAGCTGCAAGGTGTCTAGAAGCTTCTAGATTGTCCACCATGGATCCTACCTGAAGGGCAGGTATAGATAGCCTCCCCATTTCTCCATGTCCATCTATCTCCTCTGGGTACCGACTCGTCATGAGGTCCACCTCCAGGTATCGTCCAGTCCTCGTACACTCCACCTCAACCAGCACTGTCCGTCGTCTGCATCCAACACAATGAGGTGTGGGCATTTCCCGTGCAGGGGAGAGTATAACGATAATCCATAGGGACCCCGAGACCCTCAAGGTCTCACAAAACCCTTCAAGGATAAACCAAAAAGTATGAAATCAATGGATAACCATTACTTAGGTATAAGCCCAAACATATACCTATGTTATCAAGTAACCCATCTCAATCATGAGGAAAACACAAAGGTCATTGACTCAGCTCAGACCATGATTTTCATTATCGAAACCATGGCTGCTGGAGAACTCCTCCTCTGTCGGGTACAGTGGGCCTGTCGTGACACTGAGGTGTTTCTCACTAACTATGGACTACTGAGGTACTTCTTCTATTGAGTACCGCTGGTCTGGTGCCAACTACCAGGCACTCCGTCCGCTGTGGCTCTGCCTCCAAATATAGGGCACTCCCCCTAATAGCCTACATGGGTACTCTTCCTATCGAGTACCATGGGTGTGCTGCCAACTACTAGAAACTCCTTCCGCCATGGTTCTACCTACAAATATCGGTCACTACCCACTGGTATAATCGAATCACTCTTATTCGAATCGGTCTAGCAGTCTCCAGGTATGTCAGCTACTAGGTCTCCGCACTATGTCTGCTCAT
This sequence comes from Viscum album, assembly GCA_963277665.1. Taxonomy (NCBI): domain Eukaryota; kingdom Viridiplantae; phylum Streptophyta; class Magnoliopsida; order Santalales; family Viscaceae; genus Viscum; species Viscum album. Next base: position 434,158,003 of record OY728127.1, on the reverse strand, counting down.
CTCTGAGAGGATCTGCTCCATGAGCTTATAGTCGATACTCCAAGTGTCATGAAGTCTCATGTGGATGTATCTATAAGTACTGCAATGTCATAGGGTTCTCAATGCAATAGACGGTTCGTTAATTGGATGCCAGGTCTGTGAGTTATTGGCATTTCTGTCCCAAGGGCCTGGTTGTTTTTTAGGTTCAAACCAACCCGACCGTACTCCAACTATTTCCAAAACTCATGTGGGATATTTCAACAGAACTATCTCCCTCTATGATTTTCGTCACCATAGACAGTCCTTTCATCGGACACTAGTGTCCCATGATACTCATAAAAAGGTGTAATCATGCCATAGAGGGCCTGGGTCCGGTCCGTCCCAGTCTGCCCGACCCAGTACGAACCGGGGTCAGACCCAGTCCACGGGTCTCACCCGGTCTAAGGGGGCAGCCCGAACCATGTGGGCAGCCCGGTCTGATGGTGCGGCCCAGCTCGAGGGCAACCCTACTCGAGGCGGCCTGGCCTGTGGCATCCCTGCATGAAAGCGGCCCGACAGCCCGTTTGGCTCGGCGGCCTGGTCGGCCTGGCGACCCGACAGCCAGGCAGGGGTCCGCCTTAGCTGCGGCCAGGGGGGAATCGCATACCCCCTAGCACCTGAATGGCTTAGTAGTTTGTGTAGAACCGAACGGGCACCGAGTGGCACCGGTCCTACTCACGCGGGACCCAAAGGGGTCCCCGCACCTCCCGGCTGGCCAGAGCGGCCCGCCGCTCCACACCATGGTGCGGCTCGACAACGCTGTGGCCCAGCATGGCTGTGGCCTCCTGCTGGTCTCCGCGCTGCACGACGGCACCACACTCCTCGTTCGGCCACCACGACCCTCCTGTCCGCGGCCCATCCTTTCGGAGCAGTGCAACGAAACCATGCCCCTCCGGCACCGCCACGACCTACCTACCCGTGGCTCGGTTCATTGCGCAGTACGGAAGTTCCACACTGTTGTGGCTACCCGGCGGTATAGTTCCACTGAATTCTTCATGGTCGGCTAGTTTCCAGTCGCCATGTGTACTACCTCCATCTTCAACGAAAAAGAACAAACCAATGGGGAGGGTCAGGCCATGTTCGTGCGGTCCGAACCCTCCTCGTTATGGTGATATCATTCGGTTCTCGTATCAGAAATTTGTATGACAAAGAACAAGTACAAAACAATTCAAACCCCATACCCTTCTTGACGATTGTCGATTGATGATGTGGCGGGAAAAGGCGGCGTAGTTTCATTGACTTCTGAAAAGAATAAGTCGAGGATGGTGTCGGCGTTCTTCGTGGGAGGTAGTGTTTCCTCATCTTGCTCCTATTGAAGAGGGAGAAGGCGGTGCTCATTTTTCTCCAGTGGAAGGAGCATTCTTTTCATTCTTTATTGAGTGGATGAAGTCTTCTCAATTCTCCAAAACCTCTCTCATGCTCCACCCAAAGAATATGCCAACACTAAAAATAATTGACATTCTAATATTTTTATGGTTGGAAAGAATTTAAAAGAATTAAAAAAGTAGATAATTAATTAAATTCAAGGGTTTAATTAATTAATTGTGATAGAGTTGTCACATTAATGTATTGGGGGAATGTGGAGTGTTTAACCCACATAAATTGGGGGTTAGAGATGTTCCAAAATTAATGGGGAGTTAGAAGAGTTAAAAAACTTATGTGGGCCCCACTAAATAAAATCCTCCCTAGTGAGGTTATGTGCGGGTGGCCCCCACCACAAACCTCCACATGGAGGATTTAACCACCATAATATAAAATTAAGTTAAGCATTATTTTTATTTGAAATTTATTTAAAAACCCCAAAAACTAACATCCATTATCGTTATAATGCAACTGCAGTGAAGGTCTTACTATGTAATCACTGATGATATGAGTTCAATGGTGCCATAGAAATTCGATTCTGAGCACCGATTCAAAAGTTATAAAATCCCGCTCATGCGTTTACTGAAAGTACCCGAGAAAAACATCAGAAATTGATTTTGGGCACACCTGGCCTTGGAATCAAGCGCCGTCAGAAACTGCAGATTCATAAAATTCCAATGTGTTTTAAAAAAAATTCCATGGGAAATCTGGTTCTTTACATGATTAACCATCATTTCAGATTTACCATTATTATATCATGTGATATAAATATTACCCAATGCATTTTAGGTTTTTAAGGTTATACACATCACATAATTATCATCTACAAATATATGTTCCAAAACAATATGATAATATTAGAACCTAAAAATTAACTTATTCAACACTTGGAAAAGATATATCTTTCATGAACAATATTTTTATAACATTCCTTATGTTATATTAAATAATAAGATAGGTCCGAGAAAACATAAATATTCTCATTTTAATATAACTAAAACCAAAATATGGTTTCATAGATGAAAAAATTTAATATTATTTGTTAAATCTCTATGAAAAATAGGAAAAACATTATCTGATGTTATTAAAAAATCCTTAAAATATTTTCATTACAATAAATTATATTTAGGTTGATAAAACATTTAATTATTATCCAATACAAGATTTTTTGATGAAAATCATATTAAGTGAAATATTCATTTATAAAAAAACATTAGTTTGGATGGAATAAAAAAACTAAATATTTTTTTCTTATGAAAACAATACTTTTTTAGACAAATTAAAATTTATATTTCCTTTTTAAAACAAAACATTTACATTTGAGAAATTTAAAAACCAATAAATTTATTTTGAATATATTTATAAATAAGAACCATTTATAAAATTATTATAAAACATATAATGTATGATTTATATAGAAGAATAATCATAATGATGAAATAAAGTATAAAATATTTTTTTTAAAAATTATTTCACTCTAGTCATAATATGTATGTATGATAAATTTTTTAAATGTTAATTTTAAATGTGTGAAATTTTTTTGATATTATTTATTTTTAAAATTGACCATTAATAATGGTTCACTAGAAATATATAATTATTTTTTGTGGAAATATGGACTGAATGATGAAACATATGTTGATGAAAATATTTTTTTATTAATATTTTTAGAAACATTTATTTGAAAACCAAATTCAGAAAATAGTTAATAGAATATCAATCTGACAAGAGGAAAATATAAACATTATGTACACATGATATAACGCATATTGGTATTTCCAAATATAAAATATAATATTAATTGTAAGATAATTTATGGTTATGGAAGATAAATAGTTCTTAAAAATAATGACAATAATTGTTTAAAATGTCATACATTTATGGGGAATGAATTTAATAAGGATGAATATTTGTGTATTAAATTACATTTTACCTCTTTTGGAAAATAAATTTAAAAATAAACCATTCGAATGGAAAAATCCAATCATAAATTTAATAAGTCCATAATGAAATATTATAACATAAGAAAGGGTGTTTGAGTTAAAAAAATCATTTATAACTTTACAATATTCCCATTTGAAATCCTAGGGAAGGCAGAACATGAGATGTATTTATAAATCAAATTAATTTCATGATGAATATAATAATAATACATCACTGGGAAGGTTATATAACACACAAAACCCAATAAGTGGTTAAATTTTAATATGTATAAAAGAATGTTGATTGAGATGAGAATCCCAAATGACATAAATAATGTGTGGATACATATCCAATAAAATAGGGAGAATTATATTTATCTTAATATAAATATATCCAAAAAATATTAATGATATTATATAAAAAATAGGTAGATAAAATATAACTTAAATGAAATAAAATAGGAGTCAATGTAAGGAAATTAATATTAAACATACTTACATTTTATTCCTGATTAGTCAATTGAAATATATCATTTAGTATACAAAAAATTAACCACTTACTAACCTAATTAATAAAAAAAATATTTGTAACCTTTTATAATATATATATTTTTTTCTCATTTAGTATTTATTTCATTTAATTTTTCATCATCAAATGTTTTTATTATAGATTATTTCACATGGTTTTTATAATGGAGAAATAGAACCCAATAAGTGAAACCAATTTCACCATTACAAAATTATTAATTAACCAAATGATCATTTTATTTCAATTACTTATACATTTGCATATAATTTTATGGAGACTATTGGTATGTTTCATGATAACAATGTCCAAAATGATAGGATTTTGATAATTTTTTTGGAAAAAACATGTGAATATCAATAATAATAAAAAACAAAATATATCTATTATTGAAGAATAAAAATTTATTATATTATCATTATTGATTAAAAATAAATATATTTAGGTTTCTATAGTCATAAATGATAACAATTTTTAGAATTTTTTATATTGATTATTAAACCGAACAAAATTAGAACATGTTAAAATGGATGAGTGACAATCATTATGATATTGATAACATTTGAATATAAATTTTTTTATTGAATAATACTTACATTATTAATAAATTTTTATGTAATTTAATTACATTTTATGATTTTTTAATAGTCAACAAATTTATAATGGAAAATTAAGATTATTGTTTTGTAAATATACCAGTCTACATATATATACATGAAACATATTCTATTTTCATAATTTGTAGATAAACAAGGATTTGGTTTATATATTTAGAATCATAAAAATTTTAAATTTATAAAAATAATTAATTAAATAAATACTTTTAATCTTCCAATTGTGGTGGTTATTAAAATTCAATCACATTTCATTTTGTTAGAATAGTCTATATGTAACTCAAGTTACGTTTCCATTTTTGAAATCATTAAATTGATGTTAGAGTATGGAAATTCATTAGTCATAATAACAATTTGAAATAATCAAGATAAAAATGTTATTATTTTTGTTCATATAGTTGTTATTCAGATGTTTTCAAATAATATACTGAGGAAACTAAATTAAAACCAATTTATTCAGAACTTGACCATACTGAATTGAATACCTATTTTGCATATTTGAATTTAGATTTTTTGTGGGGGTATTTTTAGGATTGACAAAACCTCTTGGAATTTTGTAATATTTTCATGGAATGAATTTTTCATTTTTTCTCATATATATGATTTTTTAGGAGTGAGGAGATGTTGGGAAATGAAGGATCATTTTACAAGGGTGTTGATTGATAATATTTTTCAATATAATAGTTAAAGTCACTATTCAAATATCATGTGGATCCACAAATGGTGAATATTGGATTTGGGTAAGTGGTTAGGTCTATAAAGTCTAAAACATAAATGTATAGACATTTTTAACACATTTTAATATATCTTAGTCTATAAATTATCACTTTTACCATTCTTAGACATTATTTTGAAAAATAATTTTTTCATTAGTGATTATCATTTATGAAATTTTAAAATTTTCTCTATTAAATAATTTGTACCAAATTATTCAAAATATCAAATCCATTTTTCGAATAATATTTCAATTTGGGAAAAAAAATTTAATATTAGGGAAAAATAACATAAAAACACATTAAGAAGAAGAGTATTATTGTGATATTTTTATTATGATAAAATAACCTATGATTTCAATTGAAATTAAATTAATTCTTTTATTATTTCTAACATAATTTTTTGTGCCATGAATATTTAGGGGAAACAAATTTCCCACAAATAGAATATTTCATATCTTTCCATATAGATAAACATAGGTTTCAGAAATTCAAAATTTTATACTAAATTACGTAATTTCCATTATAAATTTATTTATTTTATATTTTTAAATGGTTTCACCAACATTATAATTCTACTTTCCTTATGAAAATAATATTAAAATAAATGTATTTGTAAATTTTTTTAATTTTCAGTAATGTCCAAAAATTCATCCTTTTCATAAAAATATAAAAAAACCATCCAAATTTTTTTTTTATAATTCTAAATATGATGTGAGTTTTGTGAAACAAAATATCTGTAATCAATATTTATTTTAATTGAAAATAAACAAATTAATATAGAAATTATTTTTTAGGTATTCTTATTGTTATCTCAAATCAATTTTCTATTTAAATAATGTTAACAAATAATCTAATATACAAAATATATTTAATGTGATTAATTAAATTTATTATGATATAGTATGCAATAATAAAAAAAATAATTTTATGGTGAGTATACCTTGACTATATTAAAAAATATTAAATAATTATACTATAAATTAAAACCATTTTATTTGATTAAGATATTTTTATTTTCTATAGGTCTTATTAATCTTATAAATTTGAAATAATATCAAAAATATATGATTTCACTCATTTAAGTTTTATATTTCATCCTAGAATGTTACTGAAAATATTAGATTAATTTAATGAAATTTTATATTGCATAACATTTAGGTGTTCTGTTCTCCCCCATTTAATAAACTACATCCTTGAAATTTTAATAACATTTCACTAATTAGTAGATAAGGATTTATATAAGATAGAAAACACATGATATTTTATTTTAAATGTGATATAAACATTAATTTATTTGGTTAGATTTGGAGAATATTTGTGAAATTTATTCTTATTTATGAGTTTATAGAGTCTAATCGTTAACAACATCATTTTCATGGCCCAATTCCAAACGAAATTATAAATTTAAATTTGTTATGAAACAATGTAATACATTGACCTTAATCATTAAATATTATAGTGTTTTTAACAATAATTCAAAGTCAATGATATTTTTGGATTATATTTTTAGATAGGTTGGAAAACAATGACAATGTAATGTGATATAATACATGTTAACATTTATAATCAGTATCCATTTATTCCACTATAGTAAACCCTTTAAAAATACAACATGATTTCTTTTCATGAAAAAATATTCAATACTTTCTTCAAGACATTTTATTTTTTTGTACCAATATTAAGAATTTTGAAAAACATTTTAAGATATGGGATGAGCCAGAAATCATAGTAAGGGATATAAATATATAAAATAGTTTGTCATGTGAAAACATAAAAACCCATTGAAATTTTAGTCATAAAAAACCACATTATATAGAATTGAAAATTTTTATAGGTTCTTTACGACATCATTATAATATCACCCTTACATTAAAACTTAAAAATTGAATAACCATATGATTTAATTCCATTTATGTAAGACCCAATGCATTGGAGACCTATAATCGGTCTCATCCTTCATATAAGATATATCAGGCTCAACCATCTTCCATGAGAAATAATGGGTCTCAACCATTTGTATAAGTTATATGTGGGTCAACTATGATATATAATGTCGATCAACAATTCGTATAATTTATATAGGTCTCACATATAAAATTACTAAGTACGAACACATAATATCGTTCAATTTTCCAAATTTAACTCATATAATTACATTTTCAATCATTAGAAAACATTTCATGTTATATAAATAACAAATCCATTTTCAAAACCCATTTAAAACATTTGAAAATTGATTTCTGAATCTATGTGTCCACTAAAACTTTGAAGCATTTTAGTTTTGTTATAAAATTAATATTTTACTACAATCATGTCCATATAAATACATCTATAATTTCTTTATAAAAAATATACCAAAAAGAAATATATTTAAAAGAATAAATATTTAAAACACATAAAAAAATGTTTTATTGAAAGAGTCCCATACCATGAGTCTGAATTATCACGTATAGTTTTTATATTTTTGAATAATAGACATAGGATAATTATTTTCGTGATTTAGAACCCTTTTCATATTTATTATTCATTTTTTATCAATTATTAACATGTTATAAAAAATACATAATTGATTGAGTTCACATTATATGTTTTGATGATATTCAGTACTTGAGTTTATAATGAATATGGTATGATGTAAATAGTTAAAGTGTTCATAAGTAAATAATAAAAAAAATAATATTAATAACATAATAATAACATTTTTACCTCATTTATACTTTTAAATACATCCATTAAATATTTTTATGAAATATAAACTATGTTACAGTCATGGAGAAGGTAGGTCGTACATACGCATGAGTAACATTTTAGATTTTCAATGATATGTATTGAAGGAAGGTAAGTATTATTTTCTAGTTCCAAAATTATAATAATATCATTAATATAATATTAATAAATTATTCATACTTATATATATTATATGTATGATGTGTTGATAAAAAAGATATTATATTTCTCGGTGGAGGTAATAGCTCACAAGTATGCATGAATGACATTATCATGTTCATTTTCATGGAATGTAATAATACAGTTGATATATTATACTCTTAAAATGAAAAAATGTTATTAATATTTTATGTAAACATTAAATCTATCAGTATGACTAGTATTGGGAGACAGTTATGGAAAAAAAATTATATCGGTTTGGGGAGGTAATAGTTCACAAAAACCCACAAACTATTAATTAATTTCACATTTGATGGATGTGGATATAGAAATTTTTATTATTCTCAAATAATTAGATCTTATAATATTTTTTAATCATTATTTATTATTTAATTATGGTTGATGTATATTTTGAGGACGTTGAAGAAGTAATAATATATAAAAATATAAAAAAATGATACCTTTTTTAATGGGATCTCCTTTGCTTTCCATCGCAACACATATAAGAGGGTGTTATAAATAAAATAATGCCTCTATAATGTGGGGAGGGAAAATATGAATGTATTATTGTGTATATTTTCTAATATAACTAGTATTTTATTTGTGAATAAATGATAAGAATGTGTTCCCATTTATATGGGAGGAGAGAGGGACTCTTGGAAGTTTTCAAAATATTAAATTAATTGAAATTATTTTCTAACCTAACTACCTCCAAACTGATTTATTTCTTATATATGATGATTTTGGGTCACATTAAAATCATCAAATTTAAATTGGATAAGTTTTTATTTTTTTAATCATGTTCCTTTTTTATTGACCCTTATTTAACCTTTTTAATTCTTATTATTATATGAGGTAATTTTAATTTTCAGTGTTAATATAACTACTATAACATGCCAACAACAAAATAAATAAATCATTGGTGAAATTATAAGACTTATACCATCCATTTTTCAGAATATTATATATTTATAGATTTTATATAATTTAATAAAATATTTTATATCTTAAAATTTCATTACTATCAATATTAACAATATTCATTTGACGACATTTAAAAAAAACATAGTAAATTCGAAACAATTTTTTAAAATATCAGTAACATGAAAAGTTGATCCACAAAATTTATTTATGAAATTAATTGTATAATATTATGTTTATTTTACTATTTTTATTATCATTCATTTAATTCTCCTGTTAATTAAACAATTATTGCATCATCATTTTGTAAGCATTTATGGAAAGTATATTATCACTAAAAATTATAAATAAATTATCAACATGTAAAAAAACGTTTTTTATTTCTACATTACTTTTATAGTTGAAAATATCAGTTATATTACACCATTCCAATAAAATTTCACTTGTAAAAAACAAAATTGTGATAAAATTGACATTCCATTAAATGAAATAGTATAAATATGAGTCTCTCAAAAAAGTGTCATACATGGGATATAATTCAAACCAAGGAAACATTTATGTAGGAAAATAGTCATCCAATGAAATTAAGATAAGTATTATGGTAATTTTATAATAATTATAATATTTTTCTACCCTTTATTACCCAATTTACCCTTAGTTGTGGTAATAAAAATAATTAACTAAGTCACTAATAATATTTTCCAAAAACATAGTTGATCGTATATAAAAACCCAGAAATTCCGTGGAATTTTTTGTAATACATGGGAGTTTTACTAGTTCTCAAAAATTTTCGGCGCATGATTCTGAGGCCTGGTAAGCCCGGAATCAATTTTTGATGTTTTGTTCGGGTATGTTCAGCAAACATACGAGCTATTTTTTTATCTTTTGAACCGGTGCTCAGAATTGACATCTGAGGGCACCGTTGAACTCGCAACACATGTATTTTCTTATGGAGACTTTTAATTCAACGGTAGTGGGTTGAGTTTAAAAGATAGTAATTTGGATTTTAAGAGATTGAATTAAATAAAAATAAAATGTGTGACTTTTTTTTATTAGACGGTTAAAATCTCCTCATGGAAGTTGGAGGTGGGACTACTACAGCTTAGCCTCTCATGAAAAGGTATAGTGGTGGGGCCCACCAGAACCTATCCTCCCATGATGGGTTATGACGTGCGGACCACATGGGGAAAACCCCCCTATTGATAGAGGAGTGTAAAACCTCTCAACAATCCCTCATTTATGAGGGAGACCCTCTTGACCTCCCCTTGAATTAATTGGTGCCAACTCCCCTTATTAATTTGTGCCAACACTCATGAATTAATTAGGGGAGATATGTTATTAATTCACCAATTTTATTTTTTGTGTCAGCTACTAAATAATATACAGACTCAATCTATTATTATTTTTCTTGGAATTTCTCATTGGGTGGAGATTGGGAAGAGGAGAACTTGGGAGAAAAGTTCTTCTAAGGAAGAACGCTCCACCGACGAAGAACTCTCCCAACGAAGAATGAAGAACCCCGACCTTCTTCGACTTCGTGCCTCATATCCTACCGATGTGGGGCATATTCAACCGACCTACCCTCCACAATGTCGTCCACGATCCGACACATCTCGCGATTGGGAGTGCATGGTTGACATGATGAACGACAAACTCCTTCGTCTTCTTCCCGTGACTTCAATGTCAACAACCGACAATCAAAGGTAGAGGGTTCATTTTGTGTAACTTTCCTTTTCTTTTTATATTCGTCGGATTAAAAAGGAATCATTGCATGGTTGTAAAAAAAATTTGGTTCATCTTTCTTACTCTTTGATGAGCCAAGTTTTACCACCCTAAATAAAGATAGTGTGGGCCAAACCAACTTGGCACGACCCCTCCTCTGTTGTTGGTTTTTTTGTTTCTCGGAATGGAGATGAGGTGGTGTTGAAGGTGATGAAGGCACATGCAAAGGCCGCGCTTCCCGCGGCCTCTACAAAACACGCCGCCCCCATGGTGTTTTGGTGCCCCGACCGAGCCGGCTCTGTAGGTCGATCCACTACCGGCCTCCCGCGCATTCGGTCACACCGCCACTAGCCTCTTACATGCCCCGGCAGAACTCTGCAGGCCCGCGTGGGCCTGAGCTGCGCAGAACCAAGATGTCCTAGCCTCCCGGACTCCTAGCCGCCTACTAACTAGGATGCGCCCTTCCTGGCCGCCCGCCAGCTCACCTGGCGCCCTGCTCTGCCGTGTGCCCGCCTAGCTGCTCCCTTCCTGGCTGCCTCCCGGTCACCCGACCTGCGCCCCCCCACGCGGCGCACTGGCCGAACCGGCCCCGAGCCCGGGCGGAACCGCCCTCATAGCCTTCTAAACTTGGCCCAATGGGTTGGGCCAATCCTGATAGGCTGGTCCGCCCAATGGGTCAGGCCAGACCCAACAATTCCTACCAGGTCGACCCAGACCGGGTCGGCCCAGACTGGGTTGGGCCAAGTCGGTCAGACCAGGTCGGACTGGCCTAGGGCCCACTATAGACCCTTTACTTTCGTTGGCCATATATTTGGCACCAGACGATTGTTTGAGGAACTGTCAACGGTGCTGGTTTTCTACAAATGTGATGGTCCCATTGATTATACCGCACTTGAGTTTGGGGTAATGTTGAGATACGGTCAGGTTGGATCGTGCACGAATCCTACCAGGGTCCCGGGACTAAAAGGCAAATAACTCACAGACCGGGCATCCGATTGACACACTGTCTATTGCGTTGAGACCCATATTATGAGGAGGACCTTTAAGATACTACTATATGGGAATTCGTGATAGTTGGAGTATCGACCTGTAGATCATGGAGAGGATCCTCCCAAAGATGAGCGAGCATAATGCGGATTCTAGTAGCTAGATGAGACCTAACGACTGCTGACTGATTAAACTCGGAGTGATTCGACTAGCCCAGTGGGGAACACCTTGGTGTCGTGATAGACCTAGTTTGGGAGTGCCTCTATGTGAGCACGACAGACCCACGATACTCGACATGAGGAGTAACTCATTAGGCTACTAGGGGGAGCACCTTAGTGTGACATGATAGACCCACCGTGGGGAGCACCTCTGTGTGAGCACGGTAGACCCACGGTACTTGATAGGAGGAGTACCTCAGTAGTTGAAGGTCAGTGGGATGTGCCTCTATGTGATGCAACATTCCCACTATACTCGATAGGGGAGGGGTTCCCCAGTAGCCGAGGTGTTCAATGTTGTGCTTGGAAATGTTACTTGACACTACCCCTTGAATAAATCCTGGTTGAGTTGAGTCAGTAACTTTTTTTGTATTTTCTTCATGATTGAGATGGATTACTTGATAACATAGGTATATGTATGGACATATACCTATGTGGGGTTATCTATTGATTTCATACTTTTTGGAATATCCGTGTTGGATTTTCTGAGACCTTGAGGGTCTCGGGGTCCCTACTGAGTATCATTATACTCACCCCTGCATGTGCTGTGCCCGCACCTCGTTGTGTTGGTTGCAGATGACATATAGCGCTGATTGAGGCTGAGAGTACCAGCACTGGATGGTACCCGAATGTGCACCATATGATGTGTCGGTACATGTAGGAGACCGAAAGACATGAAGTGATGAATAGGCTATATATACTTACACTTTAGGTAGGATCCGTGGTGGACGATCCAGGAGTTTCTCTTCACCTTTCATCTGTTTTGTCCTTTTTAGTTGTAATTATTGTCATTTGTACTTTTATTTTCCTGTTGTTATTGTATTCCGGCTCGTATACTTTCAGAACTATTTGAATACATTTTACTTATGTTTTTGATTCCATCTCATACTTTGTTGTGTGTGTTTTCATGTTGTAAAGGAAATGCATTCCTAGTTTAGGGATTTACGCCTTTGGTGCTAGTCGGAAACCCCTAGCCAATGGAAGGTAGGCTCGAGGTAGTCATGGCATGGGCCCTTGGGGATGGGTCATGACAAATTGGTATCGGAGGAGTCGGTTCTACTGCAGAACTTTGGACTCTGATATTTCTTTTCTATGAAGCAATAATGTTAAGGGTAATGAGTGTAAAACCCCAGGTAAATAAAGAATATGACATTTTCATATTTATCCATATTTTTGAATAAAATATTAATATGACTTTAAAGGGGACGCTATGCTCGATTGCGTACCCAACACGCAACAACGAGTTTCTTGGGAATCTTACATTGCACTCTAATAATAAAATAATATTATTTTAAATGGTAGTTAACATGTAGCCATTGTATTGGAGGGAATGGATATAAATAACTAAAATATGATTATATATTTTTTTAAATGTTTTTACATTTATCCAATAAAAGATAAAGGCATAAAATACGGAAAGAATTCAATTTTAGGCGTATATGCCCTAGTTTTCACTAAAGGTTCACATATCGCCTTTTGATGGAGAAACGTCATTAAATATAGTTTTGTTCACTCTTATAAATCCTTTTGGACCAAATAAAACTCTTCTTAAGAGTTGGGACACCAAAATTTACTTTGTGTAAATTTTTGGTATCTTTTTGATAAAGTTCATTTTTTTAATGAATAGTGTAAAATGTTGTATTTTAATTCAAAACCTCTTTTTAATCTAATTTATTTATAGGATTATATTATCTTTTGAATTTGTTTTAAAGTGAAATTAGAATATATTTTTACCATTAAATCCAATAGTGGTCGTTGGAATTAATTTACATTTTGAAATCAGACATAAACTATTGTCAATCTTTTGATACTTATTGTTTCATAAAAACTTGCTATTTGCTCTGACAACGGGAATTAATTATTAAATTAATTAATGTGACTTATATGATTTGAATTTTGTAAAATAGACTTCATTTTTGAATTCGGAATATCAAATATAGCTTCGGGTGAATTTTTGGGATTTTTCTGAAAAACTTCAATTTTTGATAAATAGTGAAACAACTAAGTGGTACTTATAAAAACTGATTTTTCCGTTTAAATTAAATTTTGCCATCTTTGAGTTTTGAATTTAAAAAATAAAACATAAATGGTTGTCATTATGAAGTAAAATGTGGTTCAATGGGAGAAAAATTATTTTTTGGTGAATAGTAACTTATTAAGTTTTTAATCGTCATTAGAGGTAATTAGTGTAGTTTAAGGTAAAAATAATGTTTTAATAATATGAAATGAACATGACACATGTCCTAACCTCATTATATGTGTCATGGCCGACCAAGAAAATCCATGGGTCGACTTGGGAACCCCATGAAGCCACTTTGGTTGGAAAATGACATTAATATCTTTTTATTTAAAGTTAAAGTAAAAATGAGACAAACATGAAATGTTTTACTAAAACAATTTTTAAATGGGGTTATAAAAATAATATTTTTTAATATAAATATTCATTGGAAAGTTAAAATGATTTCCTACATTTTAGTATTTTTTTATAATTTTTAGACATTAAATAAATTAAATTATTTATGACATCATGATGATGCAGCGATGACCTCATTATTTAACGATTTAAATAAAATGGAAAGATAATGTAATATATAAGACCTACACATGTCCAAAACATATTGTATGAGTGGATTTAGAACCCTTATCACCTTATCCTCGAAACACATCAATGTGGTACCTCTTAAATCCGAATACCATTTTAAAATAAAGTGACTTTTCTTTACCATCCAAGAGTGCCCCTCCTCTCCTCTTATAAAAGGCCCCCACCTCTACTTCCTTACCCACACTCCCAAAGCATTTGGCTCGGCCAAAATCTTCCCATTTTGTCTCTCCACTTCCCTCTATTACTCATTGAAGCATAACTTTGGGCAGAAGTCTTCCCAAGGAAGCCTTTGAGCTCAAACCAAAGGGAGTTACCCGATTTTAAGGTAATGTCTTCACTTGAGTCCTTTTGTTTTATTTTTCTTCTCCAACCCCCTAAAATCTTTTTATTAATTTATTTTGTAACAAATACAGTATCATAATTATACTAGGATTTTGTTATAAGAATTATTAGAGCTACACTTTCACACACCTACATCTAATGGTTAAAGAACATACGGTTTCTGGGGATGGCGAATTTCTGCCTCCCGAAATGATGATTGTTCAACATTCTTCTAACACCTTCTATGGTGGCCATTAAGATGACACTATATTTATATATGATATATAATATGTTTATGTTTTCCTTAAGCTTCTGTATTTTACATTTTGGGTATACCTTTATGGTTTCCATTGTGGGTAAATGCGATATCTTCATTTAAGGAAGTGCGGACTACCGCCCCCTCAAAGTGATATGATTCGTTAATACCATATGTGGTATGTATAAAGGATATATTTAATGATATTATATATGATACCATACTGTAATTACAATACTATTATGTATCATTATGTTTTAATTCCATTAAATATTAAACAGAAATGGAAGTAGCGTTCATGCGTACGTACGGCTTACCGTCTCCATGAACGGTACATTTCATTTCTTATCACAAAATGTTATGTAATGTTATAAGTACATATATATAATCGATATATATGTAATATATTACATCTAAATTATGGATATAATTCTGTAATTATAACATATATTTATATCTCTCTCATTTTGTTTTAATTCCATTAATATGACAAAAAATGAAAGTAGTGTTCATGCGTACGTACGGCCTACTGTCCCCATGAACGGTGCTTTTCGTTTTTATCTCCAAATGATATGTAATAGTATAAAATGAATATTTACTTTATATATATGATATTTTAATCATTAATACTATTCTGGAAATTATTTACTTATAACTACATGGGCAATATTTTTTCAAACAAGTTCATTTTTGACTAATGTAACAAACATCGGCAAAAACGTCTGATATGAACTAACATTATTAAATAATTATTATAACATTATAATACGTGATATGAACTGAATAATAATATCTAAATGAGGTAATTAGGAAATTATTAATTTACCAAAGTTTATTATTCAGGAATATAAAGAAACGAACAAGACAAGTTGGACTTGAGGTAAGGGATCCTACTCCTCTCTTTCTTTTTAAGTACACTCTTTTATGTAATTCCTTTTAAGCTCATCTTTCTTATGATTGGGATGATATTTTATATTAATACTACTGTAATTATTATGTTCATATGATGAGAGACCCTATTTCCTCTCATCAATACATTTTGGATGTTTTGAGTGGCGCCGTTAGGCTGCCGAAGTTTCATAAGGGATTTTTCATCTCACTTTTATTCCCGTGAGATTTATGCTACATTTTCCACAATTTCCTCTGAGTGGTGTATGTACTTCCCATTATTTTACTCATTGTGTAATATACTTTCTTTTATGAGTATTTACATCAATGTTATATTGTTCTTCTTTCACGAGGTGTATGTTTCGAAAGATACCCATGACGGTAAGGGAACCTTTCACCCTCCTCTTTTTTAAAAGACTTATTTTGTTGGGTCTTTTAATTTACATATTGTTATGTTGGGATATGTTCTCATATATCCTTATTGATGTAAATTTTATGTCCAAGTGATGAGATACACTTTTTATCTCTCATCAACTCATTTTGATGTGATGCCGTTAGGCTGTCAAGGGAACTTCTTAACCCAATTTCGATTTCTTTGGCTTCAACATGTAGTTATTGAATATGTCATCCTTTGAATATGTGTGAATGACCTTTGATTATTTTAAACTTAATATCCACTTATATTTGGTGTATTCTTTTGTCGCAAATAATTATGTAATTGATTTATCATTAAACCAAGGATATCGTCTTTGTATGGGACTTCGTCTCAATCTCCTTTCATTGAGGCATATTTTATTTTATACACAACTTTATTTTATACAGTGTATAAACCCCTTTGAATTTTATGTTTATCCAAAAGGAATATTTTTTATACGAAGCGTGTTACAAAATGAAAAAAGGAAATGTTTTTGTCGTACGTATGCGGCGACAACGACTTCTCCGCCACCGTGACCATTATTTGGGTTTCGGCTTCCTCTACAAGCCATACCTTCTTTTTAAGAGAAAAATAAATATGATGTTTTACTTTTCTTTTATTTTGGTATTGAAAATGGTTTTCATAATGTTTTTATATAAATATGTTGTATTGATATCTTGTGATTGAAAGGTGTAAATGTTATGTTTCCTTTATGCATGTTTTATGTGATACGATTATGTTGAGGTTCTTGGGCATTATTATGAAGACGGGTGGTTCCGTGATAAACTAAGGGCGAGTGAGCCCGATATAGCTCTCCAATGCATTGGGTAACGTGAAGGAGTGAAACGTTAAGGTTTATCTGAAGAGATTTAGGGAATATACTGTGATGGGTATTCCAAACGTAACCAAGAGGGTTACTCCCTACGTAAGAATGTTATGAATGCCTCAAGTTACCTTTTATGTCTTATGATTTCTATGATTTATTCATGATTTGATGAAGTATGTTAAAGTGCCTATGTTTTATGGGTAATGTATGATTTCATTCTCATGTATATATGAACTCATGTTTCCTTTCCATATTTTTGTAACCCTTACTGAGCTTTTTATGCTCATCCCAAGTTTTTGAAATGTTTTTCACAGGTCAGGGGAAAGGTACAAGATGTGATGATAGTGTCAAGGATGTGTCAAGAAATAATCAATGTTTTATTTTCAATATGTTTCCGTTTATGGGAAGAATGAATACGGTCTTTTATGTAACCACTTTGTTTAAATGTGGAATGTAATGCAAGTTTCATGATCTAATTCTCTAAAACTCTAAACCTGAAAAGATCCTCAATGTTTAATCTTGTAATAACTCAAGATTAAGTAATTTTTAAGGCTGGGGCCTTATAGTTGGTATCAAAGGTCGGTTTAGATAACTTTAAGGGTTAGAGTATTCTTTAAGCATAAGTAACATTACCATAATGGTTAGGATTTCAGAAAGAGTCCTAGTTTTAGATAAAGTGAATGAGTAAGTATATCTTAGGGTTTAACTTCCCCATTAGTACATGATGGTTTTTTTATATACTCACACTAACCTTTTTTGTTATAGTAAATGGCTGGATCTAGTAGGCACCAATGTAACTGTGGATGTGAAGGAAACTGTGACAGTTTTTTGAGCAAGCAACTGAATGATATGGGAGCTGCAATGAGAACTCTTGTGATTAGCCTCAACCAACTATTTGGAGTCATGATTGACCACATAAACCTTGGTGATTTCTCTAAGGCATCATATATGCGAGAAACAAATCCCTACAGAAGTACAGGTAATAATCATAAAGGTAAGTGTGTTCAAAAACCTATGTGTCAAAGATGTGGAAAGAAACACCTAGGAAAATGTTTCAAAGGGACATGAATATGCTATAAATGTGGAAATGAAGGTCATAAAGAAAGAACCTTCCATGGAAAAAGGAAGCATCCAGTTGACTCGAGGAAAGGGAAAGAATTTCTTTCTGAGGGATCAATTGAATGTTTTAAATGTGGTGTGCATGGTCATTATGCAAACACATTTCCTATGAAGAAGTTTCATGAATGGGGTCACCAACAGCATAAAAATGTTTGTTTACCAATACCTAATGCCATTCCGATTGAGGATGAAGAAACTGACAATGACCAATCAAAGGTATGTATTATTTCATGACTATTGTTTTCCTATTTTGGAATCTTAGAATATGATTCATGATTTTGTTTGTAGGAAAGAGGTATTTCGGAATAAGTTGGAAAGGAATGATTAATGGATCATGCAGAATGTTCAATGAGTAAGATGTCAACATATAAGGGCTTCAAGAGTTATGGTGAAACTCTTAAGAGTATTAAGTCTCTTTTGATGATGGGGTTACATTAGAAGACTGTTTATATTATGTGTAACCCTGATGTTTAATATAAGCAAATTTTATTCAAGGAATAGTTATCTTTTCTTTTGTGGACATAGTTATAAATAACTATTTGGGTTTATTTGTTCTTTACTTTTTAGGTAATTATGGGTTACTATATGTTATGATTGAAGTGAAAGGCATGAGATAAAATTGAGGTTAAATTATGTTATGCTTATTTTTGATGATTTTATCCCTTTTTGGGGAATTATTTGAGAATTATATAGTTTTGGTAAAAGGACAACATGCAGACCATGTGACAACCTGTCGCGTCGGACAAAGCTACGGGAATCGAACCCACAACCAAAGTGCGACTGGTATTTATCGCCTACCACTAGACTACGTGAATTCCCTGGTTATTTTGACTGATTCTTGTTAGTTATATGATTTTATGGATTAAGAGTAAGTTGATTTTGGGTTATCTATGGAAATTTATTAACCTATCATGGAGGATAGGTGATTAGGTTAATTACTTTTCAATATGTGACTTTAAGAGCAACTGATGTTGTTTGGATATAAATGTTGCGATTTAACTTGAAAGACTATGTGACTAATACTTTCAAATATTTGGATTTCAATATTATTTTGGTTTACTTTGAAGTATTTTATGGACAAATTGTTTATCTAATGGTCCTCGTTGAACTTTGGGTTTGTTGGACAAATTTTGGAGGTTAAGAATAGATTCTATTTTTATAAAGGGTTATCCTTTTCTGGATTTTCTAATCTTGTACTAACCTTTTTTGGTTTTGGTTTTGGTTAAAGTCTAAAGACATGGGAAGTATATAGTTCTCTTTTGTGGATTAGGTGATTCTCTAGAAGTTGATTATAGTACTCTTAATGCGAACAAGTCTCCCTAAATACTCATCTTTTGGAAAAAAATATGAGTTTGATTATGGAATCTAGTAAAAGTTGAAAGTCAACATGATAAGTGATTATGTTTCCTTATGAATAAATTCTTCAATAAAAAGTAACTTAAAAAAAAAATTTTGTCTATTAACTTTTCCTACTGGGGAATCGAATACCGTTTAACCCATCACAAGTTTGTGATTTTCTTATGGTTAACTTTCTCCTAGACATGTTTACTATCACTCTCCATCAGAACATGACTCTTTGTTTTCTCCTCCATATCCATATTTTCATACTTGGAATCCTAGTATGGGTTAACTCGGGTGACATCTGTACTTATATCCCATTATTTTAAAGTGATTGTTTTACCGACTCTTGTTCCGATGTGGGACTTTCAAGGATGTTTCTAAGCTCAATTTTAAAAATTGCGAGGACGCAATTCCCAAAAGGGGGAAGGATGTAACACCCCAGGTAAATAACGAATATGAAATTTTCATATTTATCCATATTTGTGAATAAAATATTAATTTTACTTTAAAAGGGACACTATGCTCGATGGCGTACCCAACACGCAACAACGAGTTTCTTGGGAATCTTACGTTGCACACTAATAATAAAATAATATTATTTTAAATTGTAGTTAACATGTAGCCATTGTATTGGCGGGAATGTATAGAAATAACTAAAATAATATTACATATGTTTTTAAATGTTTTTACATTTATCCAATAAAAGATAAAGGCATAAAATACGGAAAGAAGTCAATTTTAGGCGTATATGCCCTAGTTTTCACTAAAGGTTCACTTATCGTCTTTTGATGGAGAATCGCCATTAAATATAGTTTTTTTCACTCTTATACATCCTTTTGGACCAAATAAAACTCTTCTTAATAGTTGGGACATCAAAATTTACTTTGTGTAATTTTTTGGTATCTTTCTGATAAAGTTCATTTTTTAAGGAATAGTGTAAAATGTTGAATTTTAATTCAAAACCACTTTTTAATCTAATTTATATATATGATTAGATTATCTTATGAATTGGTTTTAAAGAGAAATTAGAATATATTTTTACCATTAAATCCAATAGTGGTCATTGGAATTAATTTTACTTTGAAATCAGACTTAAACTACTGTCAATCTTTTGATACTTATTGTTTCATAAAAACACGCTATTTGCTCTGACAGCGGGAATTAATTATTAAATTAATTAATGTGACTTATATGATATGAATTTTTTTAAAATAGAATTCATTTTTGAATTCGGAATATCAAATAGAGCTTAGGGTGAATTTTAGGGATTTTTCTGAAAAACTTAAATTTTTGATGAATAGTGAAACCACTAAGTGGTACTTATAAAAACTGATTTTTCCGTTTAAATGATATTTTGCCATATTTGTGTTTTGAATTTAAAAAACCCAACATACATGGTTGTCATTAAGAAGTAAAATGTGGTTCAATGGGATAAAAATAATTTTTTGGTGAATAGTAACTTATTATGTTTTTAATCGCGATTAGAGGTAATTAGTGTAGTTTAAGGTAAAAATCATGTTTTAATAATATGAAATGAACTTTACACATGTTATAACCTCATTGGATGTGTCATGGACGACCATGAAAACCCATGGGTCATCTTGGGGACCCCATTAAGCCACTTTGGTTGGAAAATGAGATTAATATCTTTTTATTTAAAGTTAAAGTAAAAAATGAGACAAACATGAAATGTTTTACTAAAACAATTTTTACATGGGGTTATAAAAATCATATTTTTGACTATAAATATTCATTGGAAAGATAAAAATATTTCCTACATTATAGTATATTTTTTATAATTTTTAGACATTAAATAAATTAAATTAGTTATGACATCATTATGATGCAGCGATGACCTCATTATTTAACGATTTAAATAAAATGGAAATATAATTTAATATCTATGACCTAAAAATGTCCAAAACCTATTGGATGAGTGGATATAGAACCCTTATCACCTTATCCTCGAAACAAATCAATGTGGGACCTCTTAAGTCCGAATACCATTTTAAAATAAAGTGACTTTTCTTTACCTTCAAAGAGTGCCCCTCCTCTCCTCTTATAAAAGGCCCCAACCTCTACCTCCTTACCCACACTCCCAAAGCCTTTGGATCGGATAACATCTGCCAATTTTGTCTCTCAACTTCCCTCTTTTACTCATTGAAGCATCACTTTGGGAAGAAGTCTTCCCAAGGAATCCGTTGAGCTCAAACCAAAGGGAGTTACCCGATTTTAAGGTAATGTCTTCACTTGAGTCCTTTTGTTTTATTTTGCTTTCACAACCCCCTAAACTCTTTTTATTCATTTATTTTGTAACAACTCCAGTATCATCAATATAATAGTATGTTGTTATAAGAAGTATTCGAGCTACACTTTCACACACCTACATCTAATGGTTAAAGAACATACTGTTTCTATGGATGGCGAATTTCTACCTCCAGAAACGATGATTGTTCAACATTCTTCTAACACCTTCAAAGGTGGCCATTAAGATGACACTATATTTATATATGATATATAATATGTTTATATTTTCCTTAAGCTTCTGTATTTTACATTTTGGGCATACCTTTATGGTTTCAATTATGGGTAAACGCGATATCTTCATTTAAGGAAGTGCAGAGTATCGCCCCCTCAAAGTGATTTGATTCGTTAATACCATATGTGGTACGTATAAAGGATATATTTAATGATATTATATATGATACCATACTGGAATTACAATACTATTATGTATCATTATGTTTTAATTCCATTAAATATGAAATAGAAATGGAAGTAGCGTTCATGCGTACGTACGGCTTACTGTCTCCATGAATGGTACATTTCATTTCTTATCTCAAAATGTTATGTAATGTTATAAGTAAATATATATAATGGATATATATGTAATATATTACATCTAAATTATGGATATAATTTTGGAATTATAACATATATATATATCTCTCTCATTGTGTTTTAATTCCATTAATATGACAAAAAATGAAAGTAGCGTTCATGCGTACGTACGACCTAGCGTCTCCATGAACGGTGCTTTTAGTTTTTATCTCCAAATGATATGGAATAATATAAAAGAATATTTAGTGGATATATATGATATTGTAATCATTAATACTATTCTGGAAATTATTTACTTATAACTACATGGGCAATCTTTTTTCAAACAAGTTCATTTTTGACTCATGTACCAAACATCGACAAAAACGTCTGATATGAACTATCATTATTAAACAATTATTATAACATTATAATATGTGATATGAACTGAATAATAATCTATAAAGGAGGTACTTATGAAATTATTAATTGACCAATGTTTATTATTCCGGAATATAAAGAAACGAACAAGACAAGTTGGACTTGAGGTAAGGGATCCTACTCCTCTCTTTCTTTTTAAGTACACTATTTTATGTCATTCATTTTAAGCTAATATTTCTTATGATTGGGATGCTCTTTTATATTACTCCTACTATAATTATTATGTTCATATTATGAGAGACCCTATTTCCTCTCATCAATCCAATTTGGAAGTTTTGAGTGGCGTCGTTAGGCTGCCGAATTTTCATAAGGGATTTTTCATCTCACTTTTATTCCCGTGACATTTATGCTACATTTTCCACAATTTCCTTTGAGTGGTGTATGAACTACCCATTATTTTACTCATTGTGTAATATAATTTCTTTTATGAGTATTTACATCAATGTTGTATTGTCCTTCTTTCATGAGGTGTATGTTTCGAAAGATAACCATGTCGGTAAGGGAACCTTTCACCCTCCTATTTTTTAAAAGACTTCTTTTGTTGGGTCTTTTAATTTACATATTTTTATGTTGGGATATGTTCTCATATGTCCTTATTAATGTGAATTTTTTGTCCAAGTGATGAGATACACTTTTTATCTCTCATCAACTCATTTTGATGTGACGTTGTTAGGCTGTCAAGGGAACTTCTTAACCCAATTTTGATTTCTTTGGGTTCAACATGTAGTTATTGAATATGTCATCCTTTGAATATGTGTGAATGACCTTTGATTATTTTACACTTAATATCCACTTATATTTGGTGTATTCGTTTGTCACACATAATTATGTAATTGATTTATCCATAAACCAAGGATACCGTCTTTGTATGGGACTTCGTCTCAATCTCCTTTCATTGAGGCATATTTTACTTTATACACAACGTTCTTTTATACGGTGTATAAACCCCTTTGACTTTTACGTTTATCCAAAAGGAATCTGTTTTATACGAATTGTTTTACAAAACGACAAAAGGGAATGTTTTTTTCGTACGTATGTGGCGACAACGACATCTCTGCCGCCGTGACCGTTATTTGGGTTTCGGCTTCCTCTACAAGCCATACCTTATTTTTAAAAGAAAAATAAATATCATGTTTTAATTTTCTTTTATTTTGGTATTGAAAATGGTTTTCATAATGTTTTTATATCAATATGTTGTATTTCTATCTTGTGATTGAAAGGTGGAAATGTTATGTTTCCTTTATGCATGTTTTATGTGATACGATTATGTTGAGGTTCTTGGGAATTATTATGAAGACGGGTGGTTCCGTGATAAACTAAGGGCGGGTGAGCCCCATATATCTCTCCAATGCATTGGGTAATGCGAAGGAGTGAAACGTTAAGGTTTCTCCAAATAGATTTAGGGAATATAATGTGATGGGTATTCCAAACGTAACCAAGAGGGTTACTCCCTACATAAGAATGTTATGAATGCCTCAAGTTACCTTTTATGTCTTATGATTTCTATGATTTATTCGTGATTTGATGAGGTATGTTAAAGTGCCTATGTTTTATGGGTAAAGTATGATTTCATTCTTATGTATATATGAACTCATGTTTCTTTTCCATATTTTTATAACCCTTACTGAGCTTTTTATGCTCATCCCATGTTTTTGAAATGTTTTTCACAGGTCAAGGGAAAGGTACAAGATGTGATGATACTGTCAAGGATGTGTCAAGAAAGAATCCATGTTTTATTTTCAATATGTTTCCGTTGATGGGAAGAATGAATACTGTCTTTTATGTAACCACTTTGTATAAATGTGGAATGTAATGCAAGTTTCATGATCTAATTCTCTAAAACTATAAACCTGAAAAGATCCTCAATGTGTAATATTGTAATAACTCAAGATTATGTAAGGTTTAAGGCTGGGGCCTTATACTGAGTGTGGTTCTCAGTTCAGGGAGTCCGGTGTTGGTGCGGCGGCTGATGTATCCATACACCAGGACCCTGACTTGTGATTTCTGACTCAGTGCACGAAAGCATTGATTGGTGTGTATTTTCCAAAGATTCATTTTAGTCATCTCATCCAACTCAACTCACCAAGTATACTCTTTCACTATGTCGCATCTATTTCTTTCAGGATGCCTCACCATGGATGACTAGCTAGAGCCCCTCTAGTTGTATGCGCGGATAGCCCACCGAGTGACGAGGCCTCAGTACAAGGCCCTTTTCTAGTTGAGGCACTAGTGGTACCACACCCCGTTGGGCCATCGATGCTGCCAGCCTCAGCAGCAGACGATGCACACCACTTGAGCGTGTTTCACGAGTTCTAGTGCCCGAGGCCTCCCTTGTTCAGCGGAGAGATGGACTCACAAGAAGCTGAGGATTTTCTGGATGCTATGGTGAGAGTCTTCAGACTGGTAGGGACACCAGCTGGATTCATGGGGATTCTTGCTACCAGCCTTCTACAGGTAGAAGTGGGTTGATGGTGGAGCTTGATGCTCCAGGTTCACGACGAGATGACACTAATCTAGGTAGACTTCGAGAGCCTTCTTTGGGGGGTGTTTTTTCCAGTGACCCTTCGTGCAGTGCGCATACAGGACCTACATCATATGCAGCAGGGAAACATGATAGTAGAATAGTACTCTGTGAGGTTTATAGACCTCTCATGCTACTCCATAGATGTGGTGTGGGACCCATTATTTAGGGCATGAACCTTTGAGCAGGGGTTCAGGTGAGAGATCAGGGAATCAATGATCTCCCTCAGAATCCCGACGCTGGAAGTGGTAATGGAGAGAGACCTCTTAGTAGAGAGTTTCTTTACAGAGCAGTCTCCAGTCGTGAGACCCACCACTAGTCAACATGTAGCAGATTCTTCTATAGCTGGAAGTAGACAGATTTCGTAGAGGTCCAAGAGGACCAGACCCATGGGTGGACGACCGCATGACTCAGGATTGGTTGTATGGGGCACCCGGGGCCGAGACACACATTCCAGGAGTGGGTAGTGTTACTTAAGTGGTGGGAATGGTCACATGGCTCGTGACTATCTAACCCTCCATTTAGATGATCAGTAGACGTTCGAAGTACTACCCCGGAAGAGACATAGATTCGACTGAGGCGGTATGCAAGGCGCATGCGATGTGGCAGAGGAGATGGTCGAGCAGCTGGCTGTGGGAGACATTTTGAGGTGTTATCGCCACCACCATCAGGAGGTCCACCCCGACCACTGGGAGTAGGTGTACATGCAAGAGCTCAGCTCCAGGAATCTGAGGCTTATGATCATGGCGATCCGGAGATGATTCGAGGTATGATATGGGTCTACTCCACCTTAGCTGCAGTACTTATAGACATAGGTTCCAGTCACTCTTTCATTTCCACTTCCCTCGTTCGGAGCTCAGAGATTTTGACGGATCTGTTGGCTTGATCCTTACAGCTAGAGACTCCAATGGGAGCATACTCGATGATTAAGCACTGGTACCAGCAGTGCGAGCTTACTCTAGGAGGCGAGAGCTTCGGCTTGGATCTCCGCATAGCGGCGTCGAGGCCTTACGACATCATATTGGGTATGGACTGGTTATCTACATTACATTATCAGATAGATTGAATTAGGTGAAAATTGTGGTGTGCCCACACTTATGGGACCAGGTTTACCTTCACCGGTAAGAAGGGAGTCTTTGTAGCATAGGATATACTTACTAGGAGGAGGGTGCAGCCGATCACTCATCAGTTGGCCTACTTTACCCTCGGAGTAGTTGATGTTGATATTCCATGTCGTCCTATAGTGCTGTAACAGTACACGGATGTTTTCCTTGATGATGATTCAAGATTACATCCTTGCAGAGAGGTGGAATTGTACATTGAAATGTACCCCATAACGACATATATATCTACACCAGTGAATCGGATGGCTCCAATGGAGCTACGCGATCTGCGGGTACATCTAGAGGACCTGCAGGAGAAGGGATTCATCTGGACTATTGTTTCTCTCTGGGAAGCCCCGATTATGTTTTCCAAGAGGGATAATGGAAGCTTTAGGCTTTTTTTCGACTACCATCACCTGAACCAGGTGACTGGGAAGAGCAAGTACCCACTCCCAAGGATTGACGACCTCTTTGATCAGCTGAAGGGAGCACATTGTTTCTTGAAGATATACCTCAAATCAGGCTATCACCAACACATAGTTAGCGATGAGGATGTGCAGAATATGGCCTTCTGATGTCGGTACGACCACTGCGATTTATTAGTTATGCATTTCGGCATAACCAACGCCACATTAGTGGTCATGGGACTCGTGAAAAGGATCTTCCAGCCAAACCTCCATCTCTTTGTCATTGTCTTCATCGACGACATTATGATTTACTCTACTACTAAAGAGGAGCATGCCTACTATTTTCAAGTAGTACTGGACACAATACGAGAGTACCGGCTTTATGGTAATCTCTCGATGTGCAAGTTTTGGATCCGAGAGGTTCACTTTTTTGGACATGTCATTTTGTAGGCCGGAGTTATGGTAGATCCAACGAATATTGAAGCAGTACTTGCTTGGGATCCATCCAGGTGTGTGACGGAGGTACGGAGTTTCCTGTGCTTGGCTGGTTACTACTGGAGGATTGTTCCAGACTTTTCCAGAGTTGCAGCACCACTATCAGCCTTGACGAAGAAGGGGAAACCCTTCGTATGATCGGAGAGATTCCAGAAGATATTTCTGGAGCTGAGGCAGAGGCTGACTAGTGCCCCCATCTTGAGGCTTCCAGAGGAAGGCGTGGGGTACGTAGTCTACTCTGACACATCAGGGACCAAACTCAGGTGTGTCCTGATGCAGGAGCGAGCTATGATCATGTATAGTTCTCGATAGTTGATACAACACGAGAATAACTACACTAACCATGAACTTGAGTTATCTGTAGTGGTCTTCACCTTGGATATGTGGAGACACTATCTGATGGGCTGTCATGTTACCATGTACTCTGATCACAAGAGTCTCCATTATATCCTTTCTCAGAAGGACATAAATATGAGACAACGACAATGGATTGAGTTCCTCCAGGACTATGAAGTCGAGAGAGTCTATAATCCTAGAAAGGGGAACATTGTAGTAGATGCACTAAGCAGTACATCTAGTTTATAGCTGCTAGGGGAGGTGACAGAGCAGCTGGATGCATTACAGATATCCTTTGTGGATAGAGACAGAGTAGCTTTGCTTCAATCCCATACAGTCACTCTCCCACTTCTTCAGCGAGTCAGGGAGGCATAGCATGGGGATGATGACTGCGAGACACGATGTGCTCAGATATCCACAGGGTAGGCTCCTGATGGATTTTCTGAAGTTGGGGATCACGTCATCCTGTTCAGAGGACGTACTATGGTACCGGTGTCACTTTAGGAGGAAGTGTTGAGGGAGTTCCACACATCCACTTTAGTGGTACATCCAGGAGTGGTGAAGATATACCAGGACCTTCGACGATAACAATGGTTGCCAGGTATGAAGAAGGCAGTAGAAGATTTTGTCTCTTGATGCCTCACTTGTCAGCAAGTGAAGTCAGAGCACCACATACCAGCAGGCTTGGTTCATCCTTTGTGGGTCCTCGAGTGGATTTGGGATTGGATATCCATGGAATTCATGATAGGACTTCCACGTAAATCTATGGGTCACGACTAGATTTGGGTGATCGTTGACCGACTCACCAAGTCATCCCACTTCATACCAATCAGAGAGCAGGGATCAGTAGAGAGCATGGGATGCCTCTATGTTCAAGCGATTGTGTGGCTACATGGAGTACCTTCTTCTATTATCTCTAATCATGACACACAGTTTACTTCCCAGGTATTGAAGGGGTTGCACGAGGCTTTCGGGATGCAACGTAATCTAAGCACCACCTTCCATCCTCAGACGAAAGGCCAGACTGTGTAGACCATTCAGACTCTCAAGGACATGCTCCGTGCATGTGTCCTCAACTTTGGTCATAGATGGGAGGACCAATTGACATTGGTGGAGATTTTATACAACAACAACTATCACTCCACCATTTGGACGGAACCTTTCGAGGAATTATACGGGTGAACTTACAGATCCCCCTTGTGCTGGACGGACCCTGGGGAGTCAGCAGTAGTGGGACCCGAGATGGTACGAGCTACCACAGAGAAGGTCCAAATCATCTAGGAATAGATAAAGACTACACAAAGTAGGTAGATGTCGTATTCTAACAGGATTCGAAGACCTCTAGAGTTCGAGGATAGTGACCAAGTCTTCCTACAGGTATCATCTCAACGAGGACTACCGAGATTTGGCCGAGGAGGCAAATTATATCTGAGATTCATTGGGCCTTTCCAGGTCCTCATCAGAGTAGACGAGGTGGCTTAACACCTGGCTCATCCACCATAGTTTCACTGGGTGCACGACTTCTTCCACTTATCTCAGTTGAGGTGATACGTGCACGACCCATCCTACATCATTGACCATAAAGAGTTAGACGTCGATAATGGGGTGACTTTCACGGAGGTCCCATTAGAGATTGAGTATCGACAGGACCGAGTCCTATGTGGACGGTCGATACCTATGGTGAATGTTTGCGGGAATCATGGGAACCTCCCAGAGAGTACATTGGGACGAGAGGCTCAGATGCGTGATCGGTACCTCCACTTGTTCCTTTAGATTGAGTTGTAGCTTATGGGGACGTCATGCCCTGAGGTGGGGAGAATGTAATGACCCATAAATTCCCATGAATTTTTTTTCTTAAATACATGGGAAATTTACGATTATGCAAAAAATGACGGTGCATAATTCTGAGGCCCAGTGTGCCTGGAATAAATTTCAGACATTTTGTTCAGGTACTTTCAGAAAACATACGAGCGAGTTTTTATAAAATTTGAAGAGGTTGTCGGAATTGAAATCTGAGGGCACCGTTGAACTCGTAGCACCGATATTCTCTCAAAGTGACTTTTACTTCGACAAAAGTGGGTCATTTTTAAAAGATAGTTTTTGAGGTTTTTAGAATTTGAATTAAATAAAAATTAATTGTGTGGTTTATTTTTACTTGACTGTTAAAATCTCTTCATGGATGTTGGAGGTGGAACCACCAAACCTTAACCTCCCCTGAATGGTTATGGTGGTGGGGCCCACCTAAAACTAACCTCCCACAAGAGGTTATGACGTGGCGACCACACAGGGCTAATCCCCCTTTTGATGGTGGAGAGTAATACCTCTCAACTCTCCCTCATTAATGAGGGAGAGCCTCTTGACCTTCCCTATAATTAATTGGTTCCAACTCCCCTAATTAATTTATGCCAACAGTCATGAATTAATTACGGGAGCGAAGTTATTAATTCACCAATTTGATTTTTGTGTCAACAACTAAATAATAGAAAACTCAATCTATTATTATTTTTCATGACATTTCTCATTTCGTGGAGCTTGGGAAGAGAAGAGCTTGGGAGAAAAGTTCTTACAACAAGGAATGTTCCACTGACAAAGATCTCACCCAATGAAGAATGAAGAACACCGACCTTCTTTGACTTCCTCCCTCAGATCCTACTGACATGGGGCATCTTCAATAGATCTACCATCCGCATAGTCGTCAACGAGCCGACACAACTTGGGATTGGGAGTGTGTGGCGTACTTGACAAATGATGAACTCCTTCATCTTCTTCCCGAGACTTCAACGTCGATGACCGACAATCAAAGGTAGGGGGTTTATTTTGTGTAACATTACATTTATTTTTCTCTTCTTCAGATTTGAAATGACTCATTTCATGGTTGTAAATCAATTGGTGTTCATCTTTCTTACTCTTTGATGAGCCAAGTATTACCACCCTAAATGCGGAGGGTGCGGGCCAAACCAACATGGCCTGACCCCTTGCCATTCTAGTTTGTGTTGTTTCTCGGTATGGCGACTAGGCGGCGTTGAAGGAGACCAAGTCACATTCAAAGGTTGTACTTCTCGTGGCCTCCACAAACTGTGCCTCCCCCGCAGTGTTCTGGTGCACCGACCAAGCCATCTCCACGGGCCGAACCTCCACCGGCCTCCCGCTCGCCAGGCCGCACCGATGCTGGCCTCCTGCACGCCCCATCCGAACCCTACCGTCCCGTGCAATCCCGTGATATGCGGAACTCCATCAGCCCAAACCACGCCATCCTGGCCTCCTGGCCTCCCGACTGCCGGCCGGCTAAGCTGCGCCCTGCACGGCAACCCGCCAGCCCGCCTGGCGCCCTGCCCTGCCGCGTGCCTGCCATTTCGCGCCCTACCCAGCCGCCCAACCTATAGAACCAGCCCGCAGCCCCCCTGACGGTGCCCTAGCCAATCCTTCTCGGCCGCACCCTCTGGGCCGAGCCATGCTGGGCCGTGCCCCTGTGACGCTCTTGGCCGAACCGGCCTCGAACCTAGGTCGAACTGCTATCGCGGCCCTATGGGCGGGGCCCAGCGGGCCGGGCCGAACCTGACAGGCTGGCCTGCCCAATGGGCCGGGCCCAAACCAACAGGTCTGACTGGGTCATCCCAGATCGGGTTGGATCATACTGGGTTGGGCCGAGTCGGTCTGACCAGGTCGGACCGGACCCAGGTCCAATACCGAGCCTTTACTTTCTTTAGCCATATCTTTGGCACCAGACGACTGTTTTATGAACCGTCAGGAGCGTTGGTTTTATAATAATTCTAAATCCCCTTTGAGTATACCCCACTAGAGTTCGGGGTAAATTCGAGGTACGGTCAGGTTGGATCGTGCATTAATCCAACCGGGCCCCTAGGACTAGAAGGCTAATAACTCACAGACCAGGCGTCTGATTCACGCGTCGTCTATTGCGTTGAGAACCCTATGATGAGGAGGACCATTGAGATACATTTATGTGTGAATTCATGATAGTTGGAGTATCAACCTTTAGATCATGGAGTGGATCCTCCCGGAGACAAGTGAGCATTGTGCGGAGACCTAGTAGTTGGTTGAGACATGACGACTGGTGACCGATTCGACTCAGAGTGATTCGACTAGCCTAGTGGGGAGTGTCATGGTGTCACGGCAGACCCACGGTGGGGAGCGCGTATGTGGGAGTACAATAGACCCACGATACTAGATAGAAGGAGTACCTCAGTAGGATACAAGGGGGATCACCTCTGTGTGACGCAGCAGACCCACGACGGGGAGCGCCTCTGTGTGAGCGCGACAGACCCACGGTACTCGACAGGAGGAGTACCTCAGCAGTCCATGGTTAGTGGGAACCACCTATATGTGACATGACAGGCCCACTATACTCGATAGAGGAGGATTTATCCAGCAGCCGAGGTGTTCGACATTGTGCTTGGAAATGAAACTTGAAACTACCCCTAGAATAAATCCTGGTTGAGCTGAGTCATAATATTTTTTTTGTATTTACCTCATGATTGATATGGATAGATTGATAACTTAGGTAAATGTATAAGCATATACATAAGTGGGGTTTTCTGTTGATTTCATACTTTGTGTATTATCTTTTTTTGATTTTGTGAGACCATGAGGGTCTCAGGGTCCCTAATGAGTATTTTTATACTCACCACTACATGGGCTATGCCCACACCTCGTTGTGTTGGTTGCTGACGAAGGACATCGCTGACCGAGGATAACAGTACTAGGACTGGACAGTACCCTTAGGTGGACCATAAGACATGTCAGCACATGGAGGAGACTGACATACGTGGAGTGCAGTGGAAGATATCCATACATACCCTTCAGGTTGGATCTGTGGTGGATGATCCAGGAGCTACTCTTCAACTTTCATCTATTTTGTCCTTTTCTATTGTACTTGTTTTCAGTCGTACTTATATTTTCTTGTTGGGCCTATATTCTAGCCCCTCTACTCTCAAAACTCTTTGTATATAGTTTTACTTAGTGTTTTGCTTCCAACTCGTACTCTGTTGATTGAGTTTTCAAGTTTTAAAGGCAATGCATTCCCACTTTAGAGATGTAGGCCTTTGGTGCTAGTCGCCAGCCCCTGGCCTATGGAAGGCGGGTTTGGGATAGTCACGGTACGTGTAACACCCCAAGATGTCATAGTACATTAGTTCTTCAAAGTGATTCAATAACTTTCACTAAACGCAACATCGAGTTCAAGTGCACCACGACTTACCAAACTAGCTGTTCAAAAGACGTTATGAATAGTATTAATTTTTTTTGAACTTTATATAACCCTTATAATTTTAGAATCCATATAATGAGTTTCTTATAAATAATGTAAGGACAAATTCATTTTTTCAGATATAAGAATTCTTTTTCAGAAAATGCAATTTTACCACCTTTTAATTGCGAACCTTTTTTTAATACAATATTTGAAACTTTTATATATTCAATTTGACAAAATAAACTTTTTCATTGGGATCGGGACATAAGAATTTAGTTTCAATAAATTTTTGGTGTTTTTCTGATAACATTCATATTTAGGTGAATAGTGAAAAATAATATATTTTAACTTCAAAGAGCCTTTTAATCAAAATAATATATAGTGTTAAATATACATATGAATGGTTTGGATGTATAATTAGATTATATTTTTACCATTTAATCCAATGTTGGTCATTGGAAGTAACTTCAATTTGAAATTGGACATAAACAAATGGAAATCTTTTGGTAGTTTTTATTTCATAAAAATACGATTTTTGGTTTTGATAACGGGAATTAATTTTAAACAAAAAAATGAAATTTATATGTTATGAATTTGGTAAAATAGACTTTATTTTTGAATTTAGAATATAAAAATTACCTTAGGATGAATTTTTGGTATGTTTCTCCAAACTCTTAATTTTTGATGAGTACTGAAAAACACTAAGTTATAGTTTAAAACCATGTTTTTTTATTTAAATAATTATTTATTTTATTTAAATTTATTCTAGGTAAAAATAGATACATAATTCCTATATATGTTCAATGTAATTCATTGGAGTCTGTTTATAATAATATTAGATATATAAAAATTTTATTTAACTGTTCACCGTCTTTTACCCACCTCCTAGGAGTAATTGAAAATTTACATAAAACATAAATTTACCACTTCTGTGAGTTGAATTTCAAAAATCTGAGGGCCATGGTTAATATCAAGTAGTAAAATGTGGTACAATAATATAAAAATAATTTTCGGTGAATAGTAACTATTAACTTTTATTTACCACGGCTAAAACTAAATAGGGTAATTAAAGGTAAAATGGCATTATTATTACCCTAACACATGTCCTAATTCTATTGGATAAGTATGAATTGACCAAAAACAACCTTAAGAATAAAATTTTATCCTCTTTGGTCCAATTGGATTAGATTAGGACATTTATTTTTATTTAATTCAAAGAATAGTTAAAAGAGTTAAAATCAATGTTTAATAACTAAAACATTTTTAATATAGAGTTACACCTAAGATAAATAGGAATATAAATATTCAATATAAAGATAAATATATTTCCTACATAATGGTAGTTTATTTATATTATTGAGACATTAAATAATTTAATTTATTAATGACACAATGATGATACAATAATTACATAATCAATGAAATATTAAACTAATTGATACTATAAATATACAAATAAATGTAATTTGAGTATTTTTATGAATTCAACTAATTTTCTATGTTAATATGTCATATTAGGGTTGGTTAGATGAATTTAGTTTGAAGTAATATTGCTGTTATAACTTTAGAAATAAAAAAATACAAAATACTGCCAAACTGACATAAAAGATTTTTTAATAAAAATATTATATTATTAATTGATATTTTATCCCTAAAAATCAACAGTTCGGCCAAATGACTTATATAATGATATTTGTATCATTAATGAACAACTTGTGGTTCTATTGGAGGAATATAGTATGTTTATTAACCATATAATATAAAAATATAAAGAGACATGGTAAATGTCACAATATTTAACTAATATTTAAACCAAAATGATAAAGTTAATATAGTGACACAAACCTGTTAAAACCTATTGGTTGAGTTTTTTTCGACCCGTACCGACCTTAGACTTTAAATAATACATTTTTGAGCCATTAGAAACCGAATTTTATTTTATTATAAAATAATATTTCTAGTTTTTCATAAGGTGCCCCCACCCCTCTTATAAAATGGCACTCCCCCTTCCCTCAAATTCACACCTTCAAAGCCTTTTGGAACGGCCAAACTCTGCCCAAATACCCTCTCAACTATCCTAAATTCATACTATAGGCCCTACTTTAGTCATAAAACAAACTTATGGAGCCCTTTTTATCAAATCAAAAGTAAGAACTCGAAGAAGAGGAAAATATCTCATCACCTCTTTCAAGTACCTTTCTTCTTCCACTTCCTCTTTCATTGTTGTTTCCATTATAAATTAATACCTCTATTATCTTCTATATAATGTGATGTTATTATGAATATGGTACCTCTATATTTATTATTCTATCAATCCTTTCAATGACATGTCACCATATGTTCATACGTACGGCTTACCGTCTCCACGTCATGGTGTAATTGTTATTCAATACATTATTATATGGATGTGTATAATAAAGATGTGTAATCGATGTAAATAATAAATATAACATGATAATGATTCTGAATATATGATATACCATCCAATTATATATTATTTTAATATCAAAAGAATTATATTGTCGCTCGTCCGTACATACGGATTACCGTCTCCACGAACGCAATGAGATTCATTCCCCATCGTATCCATTCAACACTAATTTTCATTTTATGATTAAAAAAAATGTTTAGAGACATGATATAATTCTGTATATGAACAATATACATCCCATCCATAACAAATATTACTCACATAACAATGAATATAATGGAAAACGAATTTGTAAACACCTGAAAAGAAGATAATACTAAGATATTATTAAGAAAGCAATGTTAAAAGATCATATATGATAACATATTAATGTATATGATTATAGTATAATTTAATAAAAATTATTTCACCATTATACAGGAGGTTAACCTACCCTCGACCAAGTAAAATGTACAATGTAAGGGGTTACATATCCCACTTCTAATTCCGTTTGATTTCCATTGTTCACCACTTATTTATTGCATATGGTGTGTGTACTGCCCATGAATATATTAATTGAGTAATATAAATTAATTTATGGATACATCCATCATCATTGTATGATCCTTCTTCCATGGTTCTATGTTTCTTAAGTTACCAAATTGGTAAGGGAATTTGAAATGTCAATTTCCACTCATTCGGCTTTATGCATACATCATTGATTATTTTACTCCAATATTATGTGTGGAATCACTATTCATTTTCTTATGCTTTAATTTCCACTCCCCTTTCAGTGGGTAAACGTTTGATACACATAATCAATCCTTTGATAAATTCTCAAGTCATCGATGTGAACTTGATAAGAGTAATTTTAACTCAATCTCCACTTGTTGAGTTAAATATCCAATTCATTGCTGTTGGTTTTACAAGAATATGTGTAATTGTAATCTGATTGATTTACACTGAATATCCTATAATATTTAGTGTATTTATATTTGTCACAAAAAATCATTTCATTGATTTATCCTTAACCTAATGATATAGACTTTATAAAGGAATTCATCCCATCTTACATTCCATTGAGACTTCATTGTTGTTATGCGCCAATCCACATTTATTTGGTGTATATACAGTAATTTGACATAGTATATCATGAATACCTTTATTCTCATGATATTATTATGTTTTTATTACCTCAATTATTTTTATTCAAGCAAGTATCATTTGGTTATGAACTCAAACTAAAGTATCATTTTACATGTTTTAAAATTTTATTCTTCTAAAAATTTCTCATTAATGTCCATGTTTTAAAAAATTGGTTTTAAGGTTTAATTTATTTGGAAATTAATGTTTTAAAATTAAAATTACTTTTAAAAGTTTCAATGTGGTATGGGACACTTTCATTCAAAAATTTATTTTAAACAGCTTCTTGATAAATATTGAGACTTTTAAATGTTTTAAAGAAAAAGGGGGATATTTCTTTCAAATAGTTTTGATGATTAACACCATCTATGTCAATATCCTTCATTATTCTCGATTGAGATTGAATTATTATAATACAATCTTATATATTGGATTGAATGAGTTATTTTTGATTGTGAATGTGTTATTTTTATACCTTTCATGATTTATGGATAAAGTATTGTCATTTTGTATGCTAGTTTTAATACGAATGTTTATGTTATGTTTAAACCTTTTCATTTAAGGAATACATTGGACTTATTAAGTGACGGGTGGAGCCCTCTATAGCTCCTCAATGAATCAGTAGGTCTCATGTGACAAAATAGTGTTTTGTCAGAAGTCCTTGACAATATATTATTTGTAGTCTTGGCACATGGGCTTGACTATGTGGTTCTGAAAGTTTGGCATTATGCATTCCATCATTATGAAATGGCTATTGATATTTCATGTGGTTATTATACTAGTAGAATATCCTTGTGACTAAGTAAATGGAATTATTTGATTTTATCTTTCCCATATTATGCTAAAGATTAGGTTTAAAAGGCTTTTGGTTTAGTCTCGTACACTACCTTAAAAGTTAATGCTTATTTATGAATGATCCCGCTATAATGTTATCCTTACTGAGCATCTGAGCCCACCCCTTTCTATGTTTTATTTTTACTAGGATGCAAAGAGGTATATTTTGACTGACCTGCAGGGATAATCTATGGGATCTCAGGGTTTTCTATGGAACAATGTTGCTGTAGTTTTCCATTTTATGATGTTATGTAAACCTTATGAATGTATCTAGTACTTCCAAGGCTACTAAACTAATCGATCATTCGAGACTTGTTCTTTTATGATCATGATAATGATACGTAATAATGCACCGACTCTCGGCTTCTGGGGTCAGGGCGTTACAGTTGGTATCAGTGAATGTTTAGTACAAAACATGGATACTAGATTTAGATAAACTCTAATTAGAGAACATAGCCCTAAGATGGAAATTGACGATTAGTATATAGGAACGTCCTAAAATTTTATTATTGTATTAATTTTGTGTGTTTTCCATGAAATACATCCCTTTCAGGATACGAGAAGGTAGAGGCGACCCTGGCACAGATGTACCTAGGGGTAAAACCTGAAAACCCTGCTTTGAGCTAGACTCGAACAAGAAATGGTGCACGATAACGGGCCTTGCATCTCTATTGGTTACGACACTCCCGAGGGATATACTTAGTATAATTTATAATTTCATTACAAAATGATTTGAAGTATTTAAATATAATATGAGAATAAATGACCTTGGTTAATCCTAAGGTGTTTCAAATTGAAAATATGGTGTCATGATATTCTCAAAATGATTTTATGACTACTATTACGCACACAATGCTTTCTGGTTTTAGTCAACAGATGGATTCCAAGGAATTCATATTAAATTTGATAATGATGTACAAGGTGGGAATAGTTGTGGAAATGGGTAACAAAATGTAATTTTGATATACATAAAAGATATCATGTTCATTCCAAATCAGTTTTCCAAAAATATGATCAACAACATATATATTAACCAACTCCTTGACTCAAAAAAGAAGAGAAAGGTGATGAATGATAAGAGCTCCAGCAGTGTAGAACATTGAGAAAATAATACTCAATTTCCATAATGCATGAAATGTGGAAGGAGATACTCAAGAAATAGTCTCAA
The DNA here is from genome assembly GCA_963277665.1 of Viscum album. Lineage (NCBI taxonomy): Eukaryota > Viridiplantae > Streptophyta > Magnoliopsida > Santalales > Viscaceae > Viscum > Viscum album. Next base: position 434,119,462 of record OY728127.1, on the reverse strand, counting down.
TGGAATAAATAAATGCTTTACATGTGGGAAAGAAGGACATAAAGTGAAGAATTTCTGTGAAAAAATGAAGTGTACTATGGAAGAAAATAGAAATGGTCCCAAGAATCCATTTACAGTCATTTGCTGTAAATGAAGAGGATATGGCCATTACCCGAGTGAATGCTTTATTCTATAAGATATTTTCTTGGTCAATGAAGAATCTATGTGTAAATAAATGGTTGGAGAAATGTTTAAAAGTATTAGTGCTCCTCATTGATGGGATTACTTTGGAATAATTTTCTCTTGTATTTGTAACCCTGTAGTTTTTCATGTTAAAATGATATTTGAGGAAGACTTATATTTTCTATTGTGGATATAGTTATAAATAACCATTTGGTTTTATATTATCATTGGGTTTGAGGCAATTACAATTTATTTTATTTTGGGATGAAAAGGCAAGGTATGCGATATCATTTGTGGTAAAATTATGTTATGGTCATTTTGAGCAATTAATCTCATTTTGTTAATGTTATAAAATATAGTTTTTGAAAAAGGATAACACACAGAACGTATGACAACCTGTCGTGCCGGACAAAGCTATGGAAATCGAACAAACAACAAGAGTGCCATTGGGATTTATCTACTACCACTAGACCACGTGAAGTCCCTGGTTATTGTGAGTTATTATTATTAGTTAAATGATTTTATTGATCAATAATAAGGTGATTTGGGATCTTATGTATTATCAAATGAATACCCTTAGTATTGGAAAATCATTTGGTGATTTAGTGATAAATGTTTTTTTGGAAGAGGTTCTCTTTGTTGCGAACACTATATTCCCAAGGAAAAGTCAATACTATGGGATTTCATTTGAGGAGTAATGGTGGATTTTTATCTATGTAATTATTGTGGATTTATAGTGATTTGAGTTATTTATGGAAGTGATTATCCTATAATAGAGAATATGTGATTAGGTCAATTACTTTTAAGTATGTGACTTTAAGAGTAGTTGATGTCATTTAGAGATACAATTTATCATGGAAGGCTACATAACCAAATTCTTCTATGTTTTGGGTTTCAATATTAGTTTGGATTATATTGATGGATTTTAAGGACAATTGTTTGTTGAATGGTATTTATTTAAAATTGGGATATGGTTGGTATAATTTTATAAATTACGATTAGTGTTTCTTTCCTTAAAGGAATATCATTTTGGGAGATCATCATATCTTGTAAAAAACTTTTTGGATTTGATTAATCTCTAAAGACAAGGTAAATATATATTTTATCCTTTTTAGATCATGTGATTCTCTATAAGTTTATTCTAGCTCTTCCGGAGTGACCAAGTCTTCTTGAATACTCATCGTTTAAACAAATTATTTAGTGGTAGAAATTTATTAAAGAATGAAACTATACATAAAATGTAAGTATATCTCTGTATGTTCTTTTTCAATCATATAAATAAATTTATCTTCTATATGAAATGTAACTTAAAACAAACAAAAAATGTTGTCTGTTTACTTTTCCTACTAGTAAACTAATGACCGTTTGTCCCATCACAAGTTTGTGGTTTTCTTGTTGTTATGTTTCTGTTGATCATGGTTTATACCCATCTCCATCAACAGATAACACTTAGTTTATCTTCCATATCCATGTTTTCCTACATGGAATCCTAGTCCGAGTTATCTTGGGTGACCTTTGTTCTTCTCTTTCATTATTTTAAAGTGATAGTTTTATTGACTCGTTTTCTAAAGTGGGACTTTAAATTATATTACCAAGCCCAATTTTTAAAATTTTGAGGACATAATTTATTGAATGAGGGAATAATGTAACACCCCAAGATTTCACAGTACATTAGTTCTTCAATGTGATTCAATAACTTACACTACACACAACATCGAGTTCAAGCACACCACGACTTACCAAACTAGCCGTTCAAAAGCGGTTATGAATAGTATTAACAAAATATTAAACATTATATAACCCTTATAATTTTAGAATCCATATTATGAGTTTATTAGACATAATGTAAGGAAAAAATCATTTTTTTAGATAAAAGAATAATTTTTCAAAAAATACAATTTTAACGCCTTTTAATGGATAACTATTTTTAAATCCAATATTTGAAACATTTATATATTAAATTTGAGAAAATAAATTTCTTCTTTGGGATTGGGACATAATAATTTAGTTTCAATAAATTTTTGGGGTTTTTCGGATAAATTTCATATTTGGGTGAATAGTGAAAAATAATATATTTTAACTAAAAACAACCTTTTTAATTAATATAATATATATTGTTCAAATATATATATGAATGGTTTGGATGTATAATTAGATTATATTTTTACCATTTAATCCAATGTTGGTCATTGAAAGTAATTTCTCATTGAAATTGGACATAAACACATGTCAATCTTTTGGTAGTTATTATTTCATAAAAATACGCTTTTTAGTTTTGACAATGGGAATTAATTTTAAACTAATAAATGAAATTTCATTGTTTTGAATTTTGTAAAATAGACTTCATTTTTTAATTCATAATATCAAAATTAGCTTAGGGTGAACATTTGGTTTGTTTCTGAAAACTTTTAATTTTTGATGAAAAGTGAAAAACACTAGGTTATAGGTTAAAACTGAATTTTTTATTTAAATAATTTTTTATTTTATTTAAATTTATTTTAGGTCAAAATAGATACATAAAACATAAATAAGTTAAATTTAATTCATTGAAGTACATTTATAATAATTTTTTATATATAAAAATTTTATTGAACTTTTCACTGTCTTTTACCCACCTCATAGGAGCATTTGCAAATTTCATAAAGCATAATTTTACAGCTTCTGTGAGTTGAATTTAGAAAATTCAAGAGACCCGGTTAATATAAATGAGTAAAATGTGGTTCAATAATATAAAAATAATTTTTGGTGAATAGTAAATTTTACGTTTTGTTTACCACACTGAAAAGTAAATACGGTAATTAAAGGTAAAAATGATATTATTATTACCCTAACAAATGTCCTAATTCTATTTGATAAGTATAATTCGAAAAAAAAACCTTAAAAATAAAATATGAACCTCTTTGGTCCACTAGGATTAGATTATGACATTTATTATTATTTAATTCAAATAAGAGTTAATAGAGTTAAACTCAAAGTTTAATAACTAAAACATTTATAATATAGGGTAAATCATAAGATAAATTAGATTATAAATATTAATTAGAAATATAAAAATATTTCCAACATAATGGAATTTTATTAATATTTTTTAGTCATTAAATAATTTAATTTATTAATGACACAATGATGATGAAGTAATTACATAAATTAATGAAATATTAAACTAATAGATACTATAAATATCCAAATAAATGTAATTTGATACTTTTTAAGAATTACACTAATTTTGTATGTTAATATGACTTATTAGGGTTGGTTAGATGATTTTTTTTTGCGAATTAATATTGCTGTCATGAATTTAGAAAAAACAAAATACCAAATAGTGTCAAAATTGACATAAAATAGTTTTTATTACAAATATTATATTATTAATTGATTTTATATCCCTAAAAAACTAAGGTTCACCCGAAAGACTTATATAATGATAGGTGTATCATTAATGAACCACTTGGGGTTTTATTGGAGGTATATCATATGTTTATTAACCATATAATATAAAAATATAAAGAGACATGGTAAATGTCAAAATATTTAACTAGGAGTTAAACATAAAAGATAAATTAATATAGTGACACAGACCTGTCTAAAACCTATTGCATCAATGGTTTTTGACCCATAACCACCTTATACTTTACATAGTCCATTTTAGAACCATTAGAGACCGAAATTTATTTTATTATAAAATAATAATTCTAGTTTTTCCTAAGGTGCCCTCACCCCTCTTATAAAAGGGAACTCACCATTCCCTCAAATTTACACCTTCAAAGCCTTTTGGTCGGCCAAACTCTACCCAAATACCCTCTAAAATGTCCTCCACTCATCCTATAGTCCCTCATTTAGTAATAAATCAAACCTATGGAGCCCTTTTGAACAAATCAAAAAGAATAACCCGAAGATGATGTAATTTTCTCATCACCTCATTCAAGTTAACTTCTTCTTCCACTTCCTCTTTCCTTGTTGTTTCCATTCTAAAATAATAAATCCAGTATCTTCTATATACTGTTTTATTTTTATGAATATGGTACATCAATATTCATTATTCTATCCATTCTTTGAATGACATGTCACCATACGTGCGTACGTATGGCTTACCGTCTCCACGTCATGGTGTAATTATTATTCAATACATTTTTATTTTGATGGGTATAATAATGATGTGTAATTTATGTAAATAAAAAATATAACATCATAATAATTCTGTATATATGATATAACATCTAATTATATATTATTTTAATATAAAAATAATGATATTGTCACTCGTGCGTACGTACGGATTACCGTCTCCACGAACGCGATGTGATTCATTACCCATCACATCCATTCAAGACAAATTGTCATTAGATGATTAAAGATAATTTTTAGAGACGTGATATCATTCTTGATATGAATAAGATAAATTCCATCCATAACAAATATGACTCACATAACTAATAAAATAAAGGAAAACGAATCAGTTAACACCCAAAATGATGATAATACTAAGATATTATTATCAAACCAATGTTAAAAGATCATATATGATATCATATTAATGTATATAATTCTTTTATAATTTAATAACAATAATTCCACCATTATAAAAGAGGTTAACCTACCCTCGACCAAGGAAAAAGAAAAAGTAGGGGGTTTCTTATCTCACTTTTAATTCCAAGTGATTTCCATTTTTCACCACTTATTTATTGCATGTGGTGTGTGTACTTCCCATGATTGAATTCATTGTATAATATATTTTAATTTATCTATATTTACATCATCATTTTATGATCCTTCATTCATGGTTGTATGTTTTATATGTTTCCAAATTGGTAAGGGAATTTGAAATTTCAATTTCCACTCATTTTCCATTACGCATACGTCATTGATTATTTTACTCCATGATTATGTGTGGAATCACTATTCATTTGCTTATGTCATAATTTCCACTCCCCTTTCTATGGATATACATTTTATACACATAATCACTCTATTTATAAATTCTCATGTCCACGATATGAACTTTATAAGAGTAATTTTAACTCAATCTCCACTTGTTGAGTTAAATATCCAATTCATTGGGGTTGTTTTTACAAGAATATGTGGGAATGTCCTCTGATTGATTTACACTGAATATCAAATCATGTTGATTGTATTTATATTTTCCACACATAATTATTTCATTCATTTATGCTTAACCTAAGGATACACACTTTATAACAGAATTCATCCCATCTTATATTCCATTGAGTCTTCGTTGTTCTTATGCGCCAATCCACTTTTATTTGGTGTATATAATGTAATTTGACAAAGTATATCATGAATCCATTTATTATCATGATATTATAAAGTGTTTATTACCTTATTTATTTGTATTTAGGCTTCTCTAATTTTGTTAAGAACTCTAACTAAAATATAATTTTAAATTTTTTAAAAATTTATTCATCTAAATCATTCTCATTAATGTCCATATTTTTAAAAAATAGTTTTTAGGTTATATTTATATGGACATTAATGTTTTAAAATTAAAATTTCTTTTAAAAGTTTCAAAGTGGTATGAGACACATTAATTTAAAAATTTATTTTAGATAGCTTCTTGATAAATAGTGATACATTTAAATGTTTTAATGAAAAAGGGGGATATTTCTCTAAAATTGTTTTGATGAATAACTTCATCTATGTCAATATCCTTCATTATTCTCAATTGAGATTGATTTTTTTATAATACAATCTTCCATATTTTATTGAATGTGTTATTTTTGACTATGGATGTGTTATTTTTATATCATTCATAGTTTGTGGATAAATTATTGACATTTCTTATGCTAGTTTTAATACAAATGTATATGTTATGATTAATCCTTTTAATTTGTGGAATGCATTAGACTTAGTAAGTGACGGGTGGAGACCGTTATATCTCATAAATTCCTCGGTAGGTCTCATGATACAAACTAGTGTCTGGGAATAAGGCCTTGAAAAAATCTTATTTGTAGTATTGGCACAAGTCCTTGACTATGTGTTTATGAAAGTCTGACATTATGCATTCCATCATTATGAAAGTGGCAATTGATATTTCATGTGATTATTCGACTAGTAGAATATCCGTGTGAATAAGTATATGGCATTATTTGATTTTATCTTTTCCATATTATGCTAAAGTTCAAGTTTAAAAGGCTTTTGTTTCAGTCTTATACACAGCTTTAAAAATTTATGCTTATTTATGAATGTTTTCTCTATAATGTTATCTTTACTGACCATGTGAGCTCACCCATTTCTATGTTTTATTTTTCTCAGGATGCAATGAGGTATATTTTGACTGACCTGCAGAGATAATATATGGGATCTCAGTGTTGTCTATGGAACAATGTTGTTGTAGTTTTCCATTTTATGATATAATGAAAACCTTATTAATGTATCTATTACTTCCAAGGATACTAAACTAATCAGTCTTTCGAGACATTATCGTTTATTATCATGCCAATGATACCTAAAAATGCTCTGACTCTGGGCTTCTGGGGTCGCAGCGTTACAGCACGGGCCCCTGGGGATTGATCGTGACATCATATTATATAATTTATTTACAATACATATCACAATCATGTATTTCGGTTTTTCAAAATTCAATTTATAGAAGTGGAAAAATTATGTTGACCTCTAATCCATTAGACGTGGAGAGAATACAGGTTAACGTAAAAATGTTCAAATGATCAATAATTTTTTATCTTAAATTTCAATGTAAAATTGATTTCAATGACCTTAATTTTATCAAAATTTAAAAAATTGATCTATTAATATTATAAAACAATTCAGATAAATAATTCAACATTGTAAATAAATTTTATTGAAAAGAATTTTTCAATTAAAATACATTAATTTTTCACTATTCATCCAAACTATTAACTTATCTAAAAAATTAAAAAAAATCACCCAAAGAATATTATTATACTGATATTTAAATGAATGATTTTATTATTTAGAAAATATATTATAAAAGGTAAAAAGTTACTTAAATCATGTATTCCATCAAAGGGTGACAACATTTCCTTTTTAGAAAAATACTTCTTTTATTCATAAAAATGGGTTTATTCTTATTTCATTTATAGAAAAAACATTTGATGAATGTTAAAAATTAAATAAAATATATTATACATCTATATATGTTAAATATCGTTATTATAATCTAAAAATAGTGATTTATTAATTTATTTTTATAAAACACACCTTTTCTCATTTAAATAGTTGTTCAAAAAAGCATATTATTTAATTTTAAATAGGGTATTATATTAATTCGTAATTAATAAATCACAAATTAATTAGTTATAATTATATTTAAATCCCTATATTCATAATTTTGTTAATACTATTAATTCTTACCATTCTAAAGATTATGTTATAAGGGAAATGTTAAAAAAATAATATTTAATTTCCCATTTAACCATGATGTGGTGTATCATGAACACTATCGAACATAGTATTCCCTTTTTTAAAACATAGGATGTTACAATAACTCTCACTTATAAATTTTATCATCACAATTTGAACACGAGGTCGAAACTAAGGGGTTTGAATTTTCATAATACCATTGTTTAAATCCCACATCAGAAAAAGGATTAAAGAGAATTCAACTTTTAGAAAATGAAAGGAAATTACCTATATCACATGAGAATAAAAATATTAGGGTTTCATATTATAAATCATATATATGGAATAATAAACTAGATATTATATTTTAATGTATTGTGAATGAGAACATGGTCATGAAAATGATATCAAACAAAAAATCATTAGTCAGGGATAAGATAAAAGGTTCATGCTTTAATTGTAATGAAAGTAATCATATAATGTTTTTCAAGATCATTTTAATAGTGTAGAGGAATTATTTCACTACATGTAAAATGAACATAAGTAAATCTACGTACATGACATGTAGAGATTCATTAGTTAATCAAATTATTTCAAATACTCATCTTTTTATCCAAACGATGATCATTTAATATGAATTTTCATACCCCTTTCATTCGAATCAGATTCTAATGATCAAAAAATAATCAAAAGGATGAAAATATAATGTTCTTGTCTTTAGAGATTACCCAAAACCAAAATTTTTTTTACAATATAATAAAATTCCCAAAAAATAATAATAAACCATATATTAGAAAAAAGTATTTTTAACTCCATAATTCACCAATGAAACCAAAAGTTCATATTTTACCATTGAATAAATAATAGTACATAAAATTTCTCAAAATATTACAATCTATGATTTAATTCAAAAATACATAATGACAAGATAATATATTATTCCAAGATAAATTTTACCATTTATCTCTAAATAACATTAATCACTCTAAATTCCTTATATGAAAATGTAATTTTCATAATCAAATATTGTCTAATATAGATTAATAACTTCCATAAATTACCTAAATCATCATAATTACACAATAAAATAATATCTCATTCCAAAATATAGTTAAACTATTATTCATCACATAATATTCCATAGTATTCTATTTCATATATTCATTATGTTTCAAAAAAATGAATATCTTCAGAAATAACCATAATAAAATAATCACCAAATCATATTCCAATATCATGGTGATAGATTTGATAATATATACATTCCCAAAATTATATTATTCATTAATTTAAAAATCAAAAAACTAAAAATAAAAATTCATAATAAACAGGACATCATGTTGGCTAGTGGTAGGAGACACACCCTTTTCAACCTTCAGTTGTGGGTATGATTCTCACAGCCCTGCCAAAAAATAGACTATCACCCATTATATGGGTTTTCATTTTTCTAAAAATATATAATTATTATAAATTTCAAAAAATATGTTTATGTGATAGAAATTAACATGTTTTAACCTCAAAATTTATCTTATACCTTAAATTATGCATCTCAAAATGTAATAACCCATAATTTCCACAAAAATTAAAGCATCCGAAAATATAGTTATTCACCATAATTTTTCATAACATAAAGCCAAAAAAGGGTTTATATGATAATGATCTAAGGATAAACCTAAAAAATATAATCCAATTATGATATGCCTAACACTTATTAAGACATACTTATTTCCTATGTTGTCTAAACCATCATTTGATACCATGTATGAGCCCCTATACTTAATCATTACATATTACTATGTTTTTTTTACTAGATTTCACATTCAGGTATATTTTTACATTCGTGTTTTATAGAATTTTGAAAAACCCATAAAATGTAAACTGATACATTATAACTACACACTTATACATAGTATCAGTTTTTTCTACCAAAGGAAACCCTTGTAAAATAAAACATGTTTCATTTTCAAGACTTGTATTAAATTCTTTCATCATAAAAATTTATTTTTCCATAAAAATCATATGATATGTTAATTAAATTTTAAACATTGGGATTATAAAAAATTATCAGTAAGGTTTATTATGAAATAAAATTTTTATTCTAGTGACAACATAATAATCCATCCAAAACCATTTCATAAAAAAATTCATCATAAAGTATAGCAAAATATTTTTGGTTCCTTGAAGCATGATTTCCATATCACTCTTAAATTCACCCTTACAAATGGATAAAACCTATGTTCTACTATCATAACTGGATTAGCCAGTGCATTGGAGTGCTAAAATGGTTCTCACCCTTCATATATTTTATATCGGGCTCCCCAATTTTTAACGAGCTATAAAGGGGATCAAAACATTATATAAGTTATATGAGTCTCACTAGTTAGATATATTTTTGATCAACCCTTTGTATAAGCTATATTAGTATCACCCATAAAACATATAAGTACCAACAAATAAAATCTTGAAAATTTTAAAATTTTACTCATATTATTTAATTTTCACCCCTTATAAAATATTTCAAGTTATTGAAATAACCAATAAATTTTCAATAACAATTTAAAACAATTTTGAAAATATTTTTTAATCAAAGTTTCAAATACCACATTTAATTATTTTATAGAAAATAGTAAAATTACTTTTCAGAATAATCATGTCTATATAAATACATCCATAAAAATAATTTTGAAAATCTGGACATGAAATTTAAGTATTTTGAAGAAAAAATCATGAATAAAATTATAAATATTTTGTAGTTAAATAGTCACTTACCATGATTTTGAATCATCACGTACAATATTTATAATTATTAATAATTTTACATAGGATTATTATATACATGATTTATAACCTTTTTCATGTACCATTTTAATTTTATATCACTTGTTAACATGTTTTATCAATTAAATAATATTTTTTGATCACATCATATGTTTTTATGTTATATAATAATTGAGTCCAAAATGAATTTTATTTGTAGTTAATAGTCAAATTGGTCAATAATCAATAATATCCAGAATAATATTAATTAAAGAATAATTAATCTTATAAATAATTTACAATTTTAAATTCGTCCACTAAATATTGATATTAAAAATGTGCTACATTACAAACCTAGAGATGGTAGACTATACGTACGAATAAGTAAAATTTCATTATTGGAAGATTGTTATGGAAATAAGGTGATTATTATATTATCTTTATATAATGATAATAATATAATTAATATCATATTAAAAATTTAAATATATTTAAATATATTTTCATCGTGTTGTGATGATTAAAAATGAATCACATCTCTTTGTGGCGATGATAAATCAGACATACAAAAAAAAGACATCATCAAATTTATATGCATGTAAAGTAAGAAAATAATTGATATATTATTCACATAAAATGGTTAATATGTTATTAATATCATATAAAAATATTAATTATACCATTATAACCTCTATTGAGAGAGAATGAGGGAAAATGAATTATATCAGTTCGTGGTGGTGATAGTTCACCAATACAAACAAATGATTAATTTGTTTCCCTTAATGAATAATAGATTGAATATGGAGATGATATTAACAAAATAAAATATCATAATTATTAGGATAATGTATTTATTATTTCATCTTTTTTGATGAATATTTGAAGGAATATGATCATGTAATAAAATAAGAACACTAAAATTACCAAAATACCTATTCATTGGGAGTTCTCCATTCATTAACACCATAACACCTCAAAGGAGGATTTTATGCCTAAATTAGCCCATGTAGAATGTCTTTTAGGATGATAGTAAGGTATTTGGCATATATTTTCAGAATAAAATTGTTTTTAGGAATAAATAAATGAGAATAATGGTTTCCCATTATTGGAGAGAAAAGGGGCACTCTTAGATTTCATCAAAGTATATAATTAATTTAAATTATTTTTTAATCACATTTCCTCTAAACTAATTTATTTAAATGATTTTATTTTATTTGGAAAATAAAAATTAATTCAATAAATATTATAAGTATTTTAACACTTATTTATTTGGTTTAACCTTTATTTATCGTTTTTAATGCTCACCGTGATGCAATCTAATTATTCTTTGATGGTTAAAATAATTAGAATAACATTCCAACAGACTAATAATTAAAAAAATTACGAAATTCTATGACTAATCCCATATTTTTGTCTGAATTTATAATTTTAATATATTATATATCATTAAATATTTTAAAATATCAATATTGTCAATTTTAAAGATATTCAATTTATTATTTTTAAAAAAATTCATAAAAACATGATAAATTCAAACCAATTATTATAAAACATCAAAAACCTATTAAATTTATATATTATTTTCATTTATGTCATTAATTGTATCTTATTAGAACCATTTTCATTTTTTTTGAAAATCGTTTATCTCATTCTTCTATTAATCAAACTACTACTGCATCATAATTATGAAACCCTTTTAGGTAATTATTTTATCAATAAAAATTGAAAATGAATTATAATAATTTAGGAAAAAAATTTATTATTCAAAATACTATTTACAGTATGAAAATTACACTTTTTTAAGAACTTATTTAAAATGATTCACTTGTGAAAAATAAAAGAATGAAACAAATGAATTTTTATGGAATAAAATATATTAAATTTAATAATCTCACCCAAGATACTTCCAATGGTTATTTTTAGTGAAAATTATTTTTTAGGTCGAAACACAGTCGTACAATGATATTAGGATAACTGTAAGGATAATATTATAAAATTTATAATATTATTTTTACCATTAATTACCCGATTTATCCATAACACTCTTAAGAAAAATAGTTACTAAAGTTAATATTCATATTTTTCAACAAAAAATTAATGTTATTAGATTATAAAGATTATACTAATTACAACTTTTAATATGTATATTTCCAAATTCAATTCTCAAAAATGGGTACATTTAGTTTAACTCTAATGATAAAGACGTGGAGAGAATGGTGGTTAAAGTATTAATATTCAAGAGTAATATAATTTTTTATATCTAATTTCAAATATATATTAATTTTAATGGACTAAAATGGATTAAATTTTAAATAAAATTATATATTTATTCTTTAAAATCATTAATATATGTAAAAAAAATAAATATTTTTTATGAAAATTTATTTTTCAAATAAAATTCATTATTTTTTCACTATGAATAACAAAATGAATATTATCAAAATAAAATGATAGGAATTAAATTTTGATACTCCAAATTCAAAGATGAAGTTATTTTTTTCAATTAAATCTTATATAAGTGTAAAAACTAGATTTCAAATAAATGTTCCATTAAAAGGTAGCAATACTCACTTTTTAGAGAAAAACATATTTTATTCGTAGAAATGGATTTGTTCATATATAACCTCTAGAGAACACTTAATATTAATTTAATAAAATATAATAAATATATTTTAAACATTATTTAATATAACTCTATAAGGGTTATTGTATTAATTTATTGGTGTAAAACACACTATTCCCATTTAAATGGTTTTTGAGAAATTTATTTCCTTTTATTTTAAAAAAGGGTTTATAATCATTTATAATTATTTACCATCCAAATATATAATTATATATACATATATAAACCATATTTTCATAATTTATTTAATATAATTCATTTCTTCCATTCATTAAATTTTTTTATAATTGTAACATTAATTAATAAAATTTAATTTTCCATTTAAATATAATGTTGAATATCATGTATTTTATTGAACACATTATATCACTTTTTAAACCATGGGATGTTACATGCCATCCAATAAAATCATAATAATTGTTCTTACCAATTTCAATACTCAATCCTCGTAAGAATTCTCTTATTACAATTTCATTTCATTTAAGGAAACTTTCATTTAAATAATGAAATAAATTGATCATACTATTACTCAATTATTATAACCTTGGATTTACATTTTCATTTTCCAATCAGGATTTAGAACATAAAAAGTATTCTATCACATCATTATATTCCATTTATAACATTCATAATTTATCATATAGACTATATGAACTAACTAAAACATATCCCCCAAGAGTATCAATATTATGGTGAAATTAGGAATCATTTTATGATAATAAATATTTATTTGGTTAATACCCAACACACACCATTGTTGATTTATACCCCCATCCAAATTATTGTTAGATCCATCATTGATTTTTATTATCTAAATAATGGTTTAATTGTTATAAAAATCATTCCCATTTTCCAAAATATTATGTTTTAATGATATACCTAGAGTTAGAATTATTAAATTCAACTACATTACCTAAAAATAATTCAATAATAATAGTTAAATGATCTAAAAAATAACTAAACCCGGCTCAAATACCAACCATAGTTCCCCAAACCCACACTATTTAGTTTGGTTCTAAAGAGACATACATTACATATATTCTTCGATACCATGTAATATGACCCAAGATATTTATAATTAATTTAAATTATTTCTATAATTTAAAAATTATTTTTTGAATAGTCACATAATATAATGAATGTAAGGATTAGTGTCTTAGAGGATTTGTTACATATGAAAAAATTACAATACTTTTAAATAATTCCCTATAACTTAAGTACAATTGATTTCCTTGTAGACTGTACATTGGTTATTTATACTCATATTCATGACCATTGGATTGGAAATAGAATAATGGATGGGGAAAATTATCTTCAATAAAAAATATCAATATTTCATATTGTGTTATATTATATGAATTTGATAAATTGTTACCATGAGAGAAATATCTTAATAAATTGGGGTGGGACAATAAGAGTTTTACATACATCATGGAAGATGGACTTGTACTCTCGAAAAAAATGTACCATAGTATAACTGTGTGAGATAATAAATATGTGTCGTATAGCATAATGATATTTTTTTTAAATAGAAATAGGTTAGATAAAATAATATAAATCATAAAATAATGGTTTAGGTATCAGAACAGTTTTCCCCTAAAGAATCATGTATTACTAAATTTTTTCTATAATAGATCATGTTTATTTAATAATTTTATGTTATAATCTCACGTGAAGTGAATAATTACCCAATGAATTATAGAGTAATATAATATCCATCCATCACATAAAAATAATCCATACGTATATTTGACATTTGAAATCGCAAATATTTATACATTAAATATCCCTTACATATGACATAGAAAAGTGAAATCTTACATGAACAACATTCCAGGAACATTGAAGAAGTAATTTAAAGATGGAAGACCTACGGTGGAATAAAAAAATGTCCCCCATGAATCATATATAAGTTAATTAAATGTTTAAATAGATTAAAATCACACTTTTCAAACTAATGGATAAATGATAATAAATTATTGGATAAAATATCCGTTATTATAATTTTCAAAAACAAATTAAAATAATCTTTATAAAATGAAATACATTAATCCTAATAAATAATTTAAAATATTAAATTTTTATTCCAAGAAAACCTTCCAAAAAATAAGAGATCAAGAAGATGTGTATAAAAACATTATATGATAACATATATAAACATAGAATAATTAATTCATGTAGTTGGGGTTTAGCTTAGTGGTAAGCACCCCATAATACTAAAAGGATAATGGGGGTTCAAAACCCATGGGGTGCAGGTACTGTCGCAGTACTGTAGCAGTACTGTAGTAGCGGCTGCACTATTCATCAGCGGGTACTGTAGCAGCGGCAGGGCACTATAGCAGCGGCAGGGCACTATAGCGGTGGCAGGGCACTGTAGCGGTGGCGATACTGTGCGGTACTATAGCAGCAGGTTACTATTCATAGAATGTGAATTGGACTTCGAATTTGGGCCTACGGGCTATGTTATGGGCTACAAGCCCACTGGGCCTTCGGGCTATTTAATGGGTTTCCATCTACCCAGTTAAAAGAGGACATTGCTTTGATTTAATAATAAAAATGAGGCTTCGACCCCAACCTTTTAAAAAAATATTATAATTAATTCATAAAAAAATAATCATTGAATATCTATTTTAATTTTTAGAATTTCTTTTTTCCAATAAATTTATATATTTTGAAAAATATACGCATATTTATCTTTAAATGTATAATCGTTAATAATAAATATTTTCTAAATACTCTTTCAAACTAGTAACAGAATCATTTTAATGTAGAATTATCCTAATGGTTATGAAAACCATAAAATATTTATCTTAGAAAATGATTTTAGGGTAGTCAAAAAAAAAGAAGTTAGATCAAACATTAAAAATTTCTTTTTAATGAATATAATGTGAAAAATGATGATACAATTTTCATTTAAAATAGATATTTAAGAATTTGAATTTGTAAATGTAATAGTTTTTCTTAGATAAAGTCTGATTTAGAAGATAAAGCTTATGATCATGAAGGGAAAATACTTTTATTACTTTTATATGACAAAGTTAAATAAAAACATCACCATACAGAGTTAATAAAAAATTCATCTTGAATATCGGAAATTGGAAATATAATGATAACATGTGTTAACACATAATTCATAGTCAATATATAATGTTGTACAGTAAAAGGAAGAGAAAATATTGACAATGGACAATAATATTAAATATAATGTTAATTATTTTAAAAAATGAAAAACATAAATAGGGAAAATTATGATGGAAAATATTTTAATATAAATTGAAATTTTACATATATATGAAAACAAATCATTATAAAATAATTGTGGTGATGAAATAATTAATTAAAGTAAGATATTCATGATGAAATATTATAAATCTACTAAATTGGGGTTCATTTGACCAAATCACATCGAATATCAATGTATTGGGAATTGAAATCCCATAGAAGTATGAATAAGAGATGAATTTTTATAAACCATTTTTTAATGGTGAATTTGATAATAAAACATCCATTGGAGGAATATACATCACCGAAAATAAATTATGTGGTAAATTTGTCCTAACTCTTTGTGAATGAAAATTGATATAATTATCTCATACTAATTAGTAAAATTAATAGAAACCCCATGAAAGTAATATAATGAAATTGAAAATCAAATCAAATGACTAGTTGAAAATTGATGAAAAGATATATCAAATTAGTTGTAAAAATAATTTTATATGATAATAGGTTAATTAAACAGAACATGACTAAAATAAAAGAAATTGAGAAAAAAACAATACCTACTATTCTCTCTATTTCAAAAGAACACTAAATTTTTACATAAAAATTAACTCCATCTATGAGTTCTTAATAATCCACATTAAAATCTATTAACTTAATTATTTATTATATATATTTATATATCACACATTTATGAGTTATTTATTTTATATTTCAATTAATATTTGATTAAAAATTTGATTTTTTGAAATTTTTTTGTTAATGGTGACATAGAAATCCATTCCATGATACCATGTCCTTAATTAACTAATTAGAATATATATTAGAATCTTTTAATTTCAGTAATTAATTCATCAACAGGTTCTTTTTTTGTATACTATGTACAAGGTTAATGTGAGCAGAATCCATAACAGTATTATTTTAGGTAATATTAAATAAAGGATGTTTTATTAATATTATATTAAATAATAATATAATCTTTCCAATACCATATAAAATATTTATTCATAAAAAAATCCAATAATACCCGCTATCCATTTTATATTTTCAGTGATAATATAAATATATATTGGGGTTTATGGTGGTTGATAAATTCACCAAAATTAAACATGTTATAATTGATGAATCATTATCATTAAGGAAGTGATTCCTATTACATAATATGCATGGTAAAAAAAGTATAATGGTATTATTTAGATGATTTATATAATGTGAATTAGGTTTTAACTGAGTCTAGTTATAGAAACCACAGTGAATCCTGCCTTATTTTACATATTTGACATGATTAATACATTACGTTCTATATATATTTATATCTTAAAAATTGATAGGATAAGTGCCTTTGTAATCAAGCTGTTGAATAAGTATTATTATGAATCATTCATTCAGTTATCCTTAAATTAAAAATACTGTAACATATTATAGAAATATCACTATTAAGATACAACAATAAAACCATGTGAATAATAGTATATGAAAGGTGTGTTACTAAATTCTTCGAAAGGTATGAATAATAAATTCATCAATGATTATTTCATAAGAATAGCTAAAAAAATTATCATACATTAAATATCATAGCATCCTGAGTGGTAATCGTAAGACATATTTTAAATATGATATAACCATATGTAATGGAACAACATTAATTAGTACACGTTCAGGTGGTGTTTAAACATGAGTTCACTTCATTAAAATTATCAGGATGTTTTTAGTTTTTAGTTTTTTAGAATTAGGAAATAATATTAAAACATGAACCCATATATTAAAAATGGTAAAATATAATGTTTATGTTACACCTCGAGTTGTAATAATATAACACTCTCTTTGATGACATATGTGATACAATGCACCGAACCTAAATAAATAATGATTATTTAAATTTTACCTTTTTAAAGATTATATTTATTAACTAGTTATGATTAATATTATATAATTTATTATATATATATATATATATTTTTCTTAAAAATATTTCCATATTATTAACAAAAAATCTATCATTTTTTGTAATGTTAATGAACTCTTCAAAAATAAGTTTTTAATTAAAATGATTAATTAAATATTTTTGAGAAAATATATAATAATTAATTACTAAAATCTATTGAAAATTTATCTGATAAATTTAATACATTTTTTGATATCATCATATTGAAACTAATATAGGGTGAAATTTTGAGACTTCTTAGAAAATGTATTTTTTTAAATGAAATGTTAAAATTATGGGTTTCATTGTAAAATCGCTTCTCCGTTTGAAAATTTTTAAAAAATAAAAAACTCAATATTATTTTAATTTGATATCAATTTAAAATTATTATTATTGTTTATTTATACTTAATTAATTTAATTACATTTAAATATCCATTCTACTAGAATTTATTTTAACAATTGTTCTTTGAAAAAAAAAACATTTTTATTGAAAAAATTTAAAATGAATAATAAAATCCATTATAATAAATTAAAAAAAATATTGATAAATCATATTTATTAAATTATATTTTATATATCTATATTTATGTATTTTAATCCACATAATTAATTTTACATATTATTTTGTTTAAAATAAAAAAAATATTTTCCATAAAAATGTATGTTTTGGAGTACCACTTTCCATCATACTTGTAAGAATTATACTATATTAAATTATTCCTAATAGGTAAATTTATTTTGATAAAATGGATCCCATATTTTTAAATATCTTAATTGACATTATATAATATGGTCAACATAATTTTTAAACAATATAAATACTAACTGTAATAAATATTTATTACCATAATAAAAGGAAAATATGTTAATTAATTGTATAAATAATATAACTGTGACTAAATACAATTTTACCGTAATTGTCTGAATATTTGTATTATATTTCTATTGAAATTATGAATATATTTATTCTTTATTGTTTTTAATTTACAATTGATTATGTAATTAGTTTGATATGAATTATTTTTTATATAATGCAACACAAATTTTAATTTAATTAATATCAAATATCAATTAAGACATTAACATTGACTAATAATTGAATTATATAAATAAATAAAATTTTGATAAATTACTATTCAAAAATATAAATTATCAGATAATATTTATGAAGTCAAATTTTGTTTTTATATGGTTTTGATAGATGTAATTGTCATAAAGCCAAAATATCTAAATAAATTGTGATTCATTTTTTAATTTTAAAACTATTATATTTAATAAATTATTTTTATAAAATGAATATAATTATTAGAATCATAATTTCATATTTATCCTTTAGTTAATTTTTCATAATTATTATGTATAATTGGAATATCAGGTAAAACTTAAACACTGAATAATTATATGGTGTGTATTATGACAACATAATAGCCTAAAAATATGTCATAAATACTATAAATAGTATACATGACCAAATCTATTTTTCCAATTTAATATACTTTTATTTTAAATTTCTTTTTTTAAATTTTATAAATCCTTTATAAATCCTCCAAAACCTACAATATATGTTTTGGTTTTAAAATCATTTATTTAAGGACAAGACTCACTTCAACTTTAGTAAGTTTATTATTTTAATAATTTCATCCCTTTTCCAAATAACATAATGAAAACGACTCCCGTTGTCAATAATCCTAAGGATATAAATGAGTGAAGGTTTGTGGTTTCAATTTTATTATCATATATAGTCAAAACCCAATGTTTCAGAAAAAAGAAAGTATTCTCCTCCATTTTCCAAGATAAAACCACTCATTCACCCATTCATCATCACTCAAAACTCATTTATCACGTCCTTGTACTTCCCTCTCATCATAATAATCATCCCATGGTTCCCTAAATATCTAATTAAGCACTTCCCATGCTTTTGGTTTCACCATCTCAAAGTAAGGGCCCTTCCTCACCTCCTTTAAATAAAATCACCGTCTTTTAAATTTTTCTTTTTAATTTTTATTCGATATATTTTAATTAATTCCTAAACATTAATATAACATCCAATTGATTTTATTTGAATGATATATAATTTTTAATCTATTATTTTTACTATAAAATAATCTGTCATTATGTTTAAATTCCATGAGATATCCCGCACACTATATTTTATTCAAGAACCGTTTCTATATTATGACTATTAATTTTCCTTTTTTCATGTTAGGATATGTTATTATAGATCCCCATTACTGTAAAAATGATTTATAAATGATTATATACACAATTTAATAACATTAATACATCCACTTTACATTTATATGAACCCATTAACATATCAAAATTTAGTAAGGGATCCAATCCTTCTCCACTTTAATTCAACATTCATATTTATATTATGTCTTTTATCATCGTTTAATAATGTTTTTATATGTTCTTAAAAATACCATTTAAATTTAATATTATTTATTAATGATCCTATACACATATCAGTCCCATCAATCCCTCCCATGAAAATTCATATTCCCCCATTATGCTTCCAAATGTTTACTAAGATTTTCCATGATAAAAAGTGTAGTGAAAACTCATACACATATCATATGATAGGTCTTAACCAGTAGGAACAAATACTTATTTATATGGGACATAAATGTATGTATTACATATAAATTTTTTTGTCGAAAAAAATTAATATTATACTAAAACTTATTTATGTTTTATATAGCACACATAAGAAAGATAATGAATTAAAAGTGACGGGTGCTAGTAGAATTATATAGAGCTCCAAGGCATTGCTTAGATTTCTTAGTTTCAAGGGACATCAGGAAATGTATTTTAGAGCAAACCTAATATTTTATGAGTATTATATCAATCATTATTTATTGCCAATTATGCTTGAAAAATGGTTTTGTTGTAGTGTTGTATGTGTTTCAAACATTTCCCAAGATTCCTTTATGTCATCCTGATATATCATGACTTATTATTCATGTTTATGATTAGAACCCATTTTATTCCCAGATGAAATTCCTATTTTCAAACATGTCTTACATTTTTCAGGTTATTCCATGTTTATTCACATAATAAGAGTTATAGATCACACCTTCATATGTATGTTCCAATGTTATTCCATTCTGTTTTTTTGTTCGATGGGATATTATGATAATGAAAATGATTTTTTGAATAATATAGATATAACGATATTTTATTTTGAAAATTAATGTATGTAATTACCAAATACCATAGTATTTTCAAATTTTTGGGATGTATAATTTTTTATATTATGCATTAAATCAAGAAATGATGTATAATAAATAGCTGAGTTTTCATAGTTAATATCAACGGAAAGATTATTTATTTTTTGTGAAAAGGATTAGAGAAATCCACGGAAGGCTATAGAGATAATATTAAAAATAGGAATAAATCCTTAATTTTTTAACAATATATATTATGAATATTCTAATAAAATACATCCATGGAGGTGTACTACAACTTTATGTTTCTATATCTCCTATTAACATATGGTAAAACATGAAAACACCCCATTGATAAAACCTCAAAAATGATTTGGTGCACAAAAACCACATTTTATGAACACTTGGGACATATTCATTGGCAAATTCACAAGATAATTAATAACCCTTTTAATGGTACAAGAATTACCTTAAGATAATATGTTATGAAATATGTATTGCATAACTTATATTGAATCATATAAGTTATTAATTTTAGAAAATTCATGTCATTTCTATGATATCCCATTAATGTTATTGGGTCCCTGTTTATTTGTATAATATTTTAAATTTATTCTTCCAAAATTTTTTACTTATGATAGCTTATAGTTGGAAATAGGGAGGAAAAAAACAACAAAAAACATGATGGGAAATATAATGACTTCCCAAATGTGATTCCTAATATGAAATGATATCATGTAAGAAACATTGTGATTAACCTATACCATCTATCAAAAATCATAGTTAATAACTAAAACATAATTTAACATCCAAAGACATCAGTGATGAGGTTGAGGACCTCTGATGAAAGTTCATCTGATAAAGGAAACAAAGGAAAGAAGATTTAGTTTCTCATGTGTCAATAATGTGGGAAACAACACCAAGGAAAATTCTTTAATGGAACCTGATTGCATTCCATGTGTTGATAAAATTGGCCACAAAGTAGTTAGTTACCTTAAAATTATAATAATGAGTGTGAGGAAAGGGAAAAATATCATCCTATAGAACCCTTTATTGATCAATTACTTATGTGGGAAAAAATGGGGATTATCTATATTAATTACATAATAAATGGGTTACATCCTATACTATGAAAAAATTCTATGTAAATCATTCAAGAGAAAGGATTCAATTTCATCTACTAATTTATTTGTATACATTTCATTTATCCGAGCCATGTTTTATCAATCTATAATTTTCCTTTTGTGTCATTTTTCTATTATATGACTATGTTTTCGCTTCCCACTAGGGTTCATTGATATGAAAACCTAGTTATGTGATGACCTTTGTACTTATCTTACTCTCATTTTCTTTAAATTTCTTTTCAAACCATTATGTGATGTGGGTGTTCAAATAATGGTATTTTCATGTATTAAAATATTAACCACCAATTTTTGGATTAAATTTTGATAAAACCATTTATTAAAATTCTGAAAAATTTAATTCCCCGATGTTATAAAACATATTATTATGTTCGATAACATATGTGATAGGTTACTACAAACCGAAAAATGATTATTTAAATAAGACGATTTTAACCCTAAAATTAAATTATCATATATGATTGAGATTAAATAAATTTTTGAATTATATATATATATATATATATCTGTATTTAATATATCGATATGTTTTTATTAAATAGTCAATTAATTTTGGTAATTTAAATTTATTATTCAAAAATATGTTTTCATTAAAAATGAAAATTTATTTTTTGTAAAATATATTATAATTAATATCTATAACATTTTAAAAAATTATATTATAAAATTAAATCCATTTTTTGATATCATAATATCAAAATTAACATATGTTGAAATTTTAGTATTTCATAGAAAATATTGATTTTTCACTAAATTGTCAAAAAAAATATAAAATAGATTTTTTTTATAAATTATTTGAAAAAATGAATATTATTTAAATTTTATTTCTAGTCAGAATAATTATTAAAAAGTTATATTTAATTAAAATTATTAAATTTAAATTACATTTATACCAAATTTTAGTTTACGCTAATTTTATTATTAACAATGCATTTTCTAAAAATAGTTTTAAAGATCATAATGTTATCTATTATGATTATTTAAAATAATCCTTATTTAGAAATGATCTAAATTAAAATTTTAGATTATATATCTATATTTATGAATTTAAATTCATATTTAAAAATAAAATAATAATTGAGTTAAAATAAAATCATACTATTCATAATTTTTTTTTTTTTGGAAAACCACATTCCATCATGTTTGAAAGTAATATATTATGAATTTCATCACCTATAAAATTTTCCATAATAACAGCCATGATGCCCTTATTTGTATGAAATTATTTCCTAATCATGAAAAAATATTGATGTTTCTTTTTCAAATTCCCCTACTAATGGTATGAATTAGATGTCATCTCGTATATTGCCTAATTATATTCCCGACTCGTAGGATAATGATTCATTACATCTGAATGGTTTTCCGGTTCTAAAGATTCTCTAAAATGGTGACCATGTTATTCAATAATGAGGCCAAATTAATTGGATAAAGAACCATTGGAGTGTGTAGTGTCCTTTAATGATGATTCTGTTAGATCTGATAAATATCATCTGGATTCAACTCATCCACTAGAATGACAGCCTATTAGTAAAGAATATCAATTTTCCAAAAATGGGATTTATCTTGATAGTCCTCCAATTTATGGTTATTGGAATCCATAATCGGATACGTTTGTCTCATATAGGTACTTTATCAGAAATCATGTCCCTTAATCTTAGATCTAAAGCAAGGGTAATCAAATAGAGGATCCAAGGCATTCACCTGATCATACCATCAACCAAAATGCTACTCGACAAAATTCTACTTGTCAGTACGAGATGTAAAAAAATTTCAATTCTTTAGGAATCATTTATAAGTTTTGGAATGATTCTGATTCTGAAATAGCAAAGTATTGAACTCCCCATAAATCATCAAGCAATGGTCATTAATCATTTAAGAATGCTATCAGAAATTGAATAAAAATGGGAATAAATATTTGGGGTCTCACTTCTACTCTTATGAAGTGAAATTCATCGAAGAACTACTCTATACTATAAAGGACCAATTTTACCAAATCATTCACTAGGAATCCATGATGGACAAATTTATAGATCCTTATGAACATCAACTAAGGAAGTTCTCAATCTGAGTGGTAAACTACTCATGAATATGATTTTGAAAATGATATTCCATATTAGGATATTTAAATCTTATGATTTATAAATGATGGAAATTCTATTTTTTACCTCATCCTCTCCCATGCATACTTATTATTTTAATTTTATTAAATGATCAACATGTTTTTCTTCTAGATAGAATTGTTTTGTATTAACGTGATAAATGAAAAATAGGATAATTAAGTGTTAAATTAATGTTACAAAAAATATAAACAAAGTAACCCAAATAGTATGAATATTTATATTTAATATTCTTTAATATATTGATTATATTTATACATTATTGTTTTTATTTTATAAATTATTAAGTAATTTGTTTCGTAAAAATTATATTTTTAAAAGATAAAAAAACAAATTGTAGTTATATGTCATCTGGAATTTTATAAAAGAAAATAATTTGGATAAAAAATTGGATTATTGAAATAAATAATATTTTTTTAATATATTATTATTAAATGCAAATGATTATATACAATTTAGGATGATAAATGAAACTTTTTTATGGGATCAAAAATAGTTTATATCAAAATTACAACATTCCCCAACATATTTGGTGTCTATTTGAAAAGTGAAATACATATATGTTGAATATTAGTTTGATAAAATGAATATTATTTTTGATATCAAAATGTTGAAATTATCCGATGATTAGGTTTTAATAATTCTCAATGATCATTGAATTCTCAAGTCAAAATTAAATACATTATAAACAGACTGTGTATAACATGACATCATAATTACCCAAAAATTGTTGTCATAAATACAATAATGGGTATCCATGTGGAAATATATTTTCCCATTTAATATAATGTTATTTTAATTTATATTAATTAACTTTATAAATCCTTTATATATCCTCCATAATATATTATATATTTTAATGTTTTAATATCATTTCATTATGGACACAACATACATCAACCTCTGAAACGATATTATTTTGATATTTCTGTCCCAGAAACAAAAAAAAACCACTCCAACTAGGTAAAACCCATTATAGAAATCCATGGTGTGGTGTGTGTTTTTGATTATATTATCATATAGATTCCAAAAAATATGTTTGAAAAATAAAACAGTATTCCCGAACCATTTCATTTATAAACCAATCCATTCTGAAATTCCTAGTAACTAAATACCATGGATAACATCCTTACACATTTTCCCCCAATATAGATTATGCACAATCTTCCCCCATGTTGTCAAGAAGCACTGCACAAGCTGTTGGAATCACCCTTTCAATGTAAGGTTCTTCCTCTCCTCTTTTCAATTGAATCTCCTTCACTGAAATTAATGCCTTAAATTTCAATTGGTAACATTATAATTCATTTATAAATTTTACATTACAACCCAATTGATGTTATTTGAGTGATATCTCATGTTTTGTATTTCTTTTTGACATTTACCTAAGCTGTTACTATGCCAAAATTCTTTAAGGAATCCACCACTCTTCTATTTATTCAAGAACCTCTTTTTTGTTATGCCCATTAATTTGGATTTTTTTCATGAATGGATATGTTCTACTATATCACCCATACATTAAATTTTATTTCAAAATGATTATGTACCCATTTCACTCCCAGTTATCCCTCTCATGATCTATTATGTACACCAACCACTACACCAAAATTTAGTAAGTGATCCTGTCTTCCCATCTGTAATACATGTATCTTATTTATCTCATGCATTTTTTATTAATTTTCAATTATTGGTATTTTTATTCCATATCACCGTTATATTAAATTTTATATAAATTATGAGATAACCCATTCTCTATTATCAATCCCTTAGATGAATTTTCATACACCCTCATTATTCTTCCAAAATATCACCACAATTCTCCAAGCCAACAAATTGTGTAATAAATAAACTTACCCATTTCCTATCAAGGATGTTCAACTTTATGCGCATATACATATTAAAGGGGAACTTAAATATATTTTTTACAAACTCATTGATCATGGAATAAAATATTATAATGAATCTATCAATGTTGTATAATATATGAGGAACATATGAGAACAAGAATTAAATTAACGTGATGTGCATGTCTGGAGTTATATAGTGATCCAATGAATTGGTTAGTGTTTCTATATCATGAGACATATTAAAGAGGTTATAAGGTTATCCTAATTCAACAAAATAGTTTTTCAGTCATGATGTATTGGTAGTTAGTCTTTAACTATGTTTACGATGATGTTTTTTAAGTTTTCCACACATTTCCCTTGTTGAATTGTTGTTTTCATATTATATCATGCCTTATTATTCTTTTTTAAGGTTCTAACCCCCTTTATTCCCATTTATATTACTATTGTAAAAAATGTATTAATTTATTCATGTTATTC
The DNA here is from genome assembly GCA_963277665.1 of Viscum album. Lineage (NCBI taxonomy): Eukaryota > Viridiplantae > Streptophyta > Magnoliopsida > Santalales > Viscaceae > Viscum > Viscum album. The sequence continues at coordinate 434,092,687 of OY728127.1, read as the reverse complement.
CACGTTTAATTCCATACACGGATTTCTATCTCACTAATTTTTATATGTATTCCCCTTGGTAGTCCAATATAGTTTTATGTTCAATGGAATATTATGATCATAGAAAATAATTTTTCTTTAATGTAGATGTACCTCCAATTTTAAGTTGTTATGTAATGATCCAAATTCCCAATGAAACATGAAATATAGAAATTTTATGTTTTATTATGTGTAATCTTATGTAATAAATCATAAATTAATGTAATATAAAGGGATGAGTTTTCATTGTGTATCAATTTTTCCCACCAGATAAATATCTTTAAAATTTTATTTTTTTCTTCACAACATAAATCATCAGAATTTTTATCTTAAACTCATCATTTCCCTACCATTCTACAAAACCTATGAAAATTAATATAAAACATGGTATGTAAAAAACATTATAGTGAGTGACATAAAAATAAAGAATGAAATCATTAATCCATAAAAATATATAAAAAATTTCCATTTTCAAAATAATCATGACGATAAAAACAAATCGTTTTTACCCAATAAATAAAATTTTAAATCATAGGGATTCAATAACAAAATTCATAATAAATATTTAACATGAAATAAAATCCATATATTTTCTTTGATATCACGATAAACTCATGAAAACTTCTTCATGAAGAGAAGTAACATAAACATTCCTTCAAACATAAACTCAATAACATAACTCTGGTAAAGATGATATTTCTACAAAAACATAAAAATTTTATTAAAATATATAGGTATCATGGGGAATCATTTTCCCATCATACATACATATGATGACACCCTCATGACTAACATATGATGTATCCAACACAAATTCTTTAAAATAAAACATAATTTGTTTACATAAAATTATCCCCACTATTATAATTGGTGTTACCATTGCAGTTACTCATGGAATAAACTTACTATCAACACCCAATAGACTATGTGATTTGGAGTTTATAACATAACCATGCATCCATGGTTTATCACGGAACCAATTTTCATTGGATAATAATGTTACCACCAATCCTTTAATTATCATGGAACCACGCATCATTAGTTAATATTGTTAGCACCAATCCATGGATTATCAAGAAATCCTATATAATTGTTAAATAACTTAACCACTGATCCTTATTTATCTAGGGAACAACCTGTTATTTCTTAATAATTTTACAACACATCCTTCTATTATTGTAGAACCAGCATTTATTGGTTAGAAACAAAACCACTCATCCCTAGTTTATTATGGAACCACCACTAACTAGTTTATAATGTTAAATCACATTATTATAAAAAATTATCCTAAACCATATAACTCTCATTGAACAGGAAAACCGTCATTTGAACAATATTATTAAGTAAAATAACAAATTCATTTTTAAATCACACATATTTAGATAAGTTTATCACCTAAAAAGAAAACATTTCATTTGAAATAACAAATTAATATTTGTAACATACCAAAAATTCCGTATAATTTTTTTTATATAAAATTATTTTGAGACCGTGAAATATAATGGAACATGATTCCAAGGCCCGGAGTGCCTGGAATGATCTGTCGAAGTTTTTTTAGGCATTAATTAGTGAGTGTAAGCAGTTTTCCTGAAAAAGTGGAATAACACCTAAACGGTTACTTGGATAATAAATTCCAGGGCACCATTGTGATCAGGATGGAAGTTTTACCCTACGCGTGACTTATGTTTATTCGGCGCTGGCCTCCTATGAGAAAACCCAGAAATTGAATAACTATAAATGAAATAACTAAATAAATTATTTTATTATTCAAATGCTTATAACTCACAAACGGTAGCTCGAATTAAAAATCTGAGACCAGCACTGAACTCACGAGTGAATGCTTTATTTAAGTAGATACTAATTTTGGCTGGCGCGAGCCACGAGTGAAATTTAGTTTTTGGTGATACATTAAAGCATTCCATCACGAGTTCAGCGTTGGTCTCAGATTTTTAATCCGACCTACCATTTGTGAGTTATAAACATTTGAAAAATAAAATAATTTATTTCATTATTTTAATTACAGTTATTCCATTTTTGGGTTTTCTCACTGGAGGCATGTGCCGACTACACATAAGTCTTGCGTAGGGTAAACCAACCATCCTAAGCGCAATAGTGCCCTTAGATTTCTGATCTGAGTTACTGTTTAAGATTTATTCCTCATTTTTAGTAAAACTGCTTATGCGGGATAACTAAAGCGTAAAAAAACTTCGACGGATCATTCCGGGAACTCCGGGCCTCAGAATCCTATTCTGTCAGATTTCACGATCTCCAAATAATTTCAAATAAAAAAATTAAACATAATTTTCTAGACATTAAATTATAATAAAAATCATAAATAAAATAATTTATTTGTAGTATATATGATTAGTTATAATTACTGAATCATATTATTCCGTTAAGAGGATATGCTTTTAACCTGTACAAAATCTCTAGGAGATGACCCACACAGGATCGATAGAGTTGAGTCAGTACCTCTGTGACATCCTCATGATTGGGATTCGTTACTTGAAAACTCATTTATATATATGGTAATATACCTATGTAGGTTTATCTGTTGATTTCATAATTTGTGGTTTATACATGGTGGATTGTGTGACACCTTGAGGGTCTCGGGGTCCCTAATAAGTATCGTTATACTCACCCCTACACGGGCTATGACCAAACCTTGTTGTGACGGATGAAGACGACAGACATCGCTGACTAAGGATGAGGGTACCTAGACTAGATTTATCTCGAAGGTGGACGTAGACGAGGTGTACTGCAGAGACAACCGATCGAGAGTTGTACCTACCCCTTTGGTAGGAACCTTGGCGGGTGATCACATGAGCTGTTTTTCACGACCCCCTCCCACCAAAGATGACCCTCCAAAGCTGGAAATGGTGAAAGAGAGATAATGACCCTCGAGTCCCGCCTCCAGTAGGCCCTGGAGTGGCGACTAGCACCAAGGGTATGAGTTTTCACAAATATTGGAGGTATTACCCTATTTATTATTTAAGATCTAGAAATAGGATGAGTCAAACACCAAAAGAAAAAGTAACTAGTAAATGAAAATAAACCCAAAACCAAACCCATATGCATTTTTTATACAATATTGAACAAAGGTACAAGTACATGAAACGATCCAAAGTACGATACAAAAAAGAAAGAAAAAACTACAACCAACAAAACTCCAACGCCTGACTAGAAAGGTCCCACACGGTACCTAAATTCCTTCTGAAAACCTGAATGTAAATGTAGGGTGAGCATGCAAGTATACTCATTAGGAAAACCTAATGCTCTCGTGAATAGGTGGGGAGACATCATAACACCCTGTGATAAAACAGAAGGAACCAAATCCTACCAAGGAATCTATGCACCCAACCTTACAAGCCACACTCACCAAATATCACAAGTCAATAGAGTAGTATAGTAATATCATAAAAGTATGGGTACCCCACACCACGTTCCCACTGAATAATGCTCAATCCCTCACTCCTAACGCTATGATGCTTCCCCCTATTCCTGATCTAGTGCCACAACTTGGCCATACAAAGCTCAATCTAGAGCCGCAACCTGGCCATACAAAGCTTATAGTATCTCGCCAGCACTCAATCATCAGCAATAACCACATCTCATCCCGAAGACAGTTGGGAACCACATCACATATCATCCTGAAGACACTTGGGAACACATCACATCCTCATCCTGAAGACGCTTGGGAATCATCTCTCGTAACCTGCCCAAAGTATCTTGGTCTATAGAACCTGGAAGAGGGAGCACATGGAAGAATAGTAACCATCCATCCATTAGATGTTTGAGAATCTCACCCTCTTGTCCCACAAGTGTTCAGCACATAATTCTCAACATAGGTGGGGTGCATAAAGAAACACAAAATATACATATTTATATAATTATATCAACCACTCATCCCATCCAAAGGCTACTACACAAAAGATTGAGCACATGCCTCGACACTACTACCTCGAATGTATGCACACAATAAACATCCTGAAACCCCATTAATCATTTCATGTGTCAATTGTTTTAGTTTATCAGATCCTTAAATACCGAGAAAGTAACAACAACCAAACCAAATCAATTGTTCATAAAACATATCTCTACCAACCACAAATAATGTTAGGGAAAACACAAGCAACACAATACCATTTTCTATTATCAGCCAATAAATTCCATTGATTTCCGTATTTAATTAACTTCCGTGACCCACAATTAATTAGTTAACTCTTCCACTTTTATTCATATGCACAACCCATCCCTGTAGCCCTGCTGCCAACCACCATAACCACAAACAGATCGGAAACAAAACCCATACCACATCATCATTTCTTTGATACCAATTTCCACTGCTCCACTTCCCATCACAACCATATCATACAAACCAACCCGGAACCCAGCCCACCGCAGCCTCGCTTCACACCCATTCCACAACAACCCACAAAACTCCCCTTCACATAATTAAGTCCCAACCAACACTCATAAATTCATTCTTTCATTTAGATTAACTAGGGTGATCATACAAGGGTTCTAGGTATTTATTTAATCATCCCACTTTACATGATTAACCAATTTCCACATTCTATGAAATTCCATCCACAAAACAATCCAGAAAAATAGGGAAACATTTAATTGTGCATGAAAAGGCCCCCAACGACCGTGATTTTTAGAAGACATAATCCTTTTCAGTTTAAGACATAATCAAAGGATAAGCATTGATGGAAATAAAACAATGATATCAAAAAACAATCCCCAAACCCATACATTAACCAATTATTATCATTATTTACTAGTTCAACCATATCTCAAGAAAACAAGAGGATACCCACACCACATGATGCACAAAAAGAGAGAGAGAGATGAAGGTAAGATCCCTACTTGAAATGGTTTTAAGGTCCTTCTGTGAGAACAACAACCACGAGGATTTCGATCACTCCTCCCGAGAACAACGTCCTCCCGTGGACATTGCAGCACAACCACACATTAGGATGATGTTCGTCGAAGAGCACTGTTCCGGTAAAATATCAGCAATCTCCTCGGTAGGAAACTGTGAAGAGGAAGTCGAAGAAGACGGAATGGAACAAGGTGCATGATGTTCCCCTCTTCGACACGATCCTGCAGCCACCGACAGATCGATGATCGGAGTCCAGATAAAGAAGATAGGAGGAAGGCTTCTGGGCCATTCGGGAGCATTGTCGTTCGGAGAAGAAGAGTGGTCCATAAATAACACCTGACCCACTCTTATATAGGAAACAAAAAGGTAAAATGGTGTGCATCGTGTATTAATGAATACACGACGTGACCGTAACACTATTACGCAGTTTGACTAGTCAACGCACGACACGTCATGAGGTTTCCATGCATTTAATGATAATAATAACATCAATTAATAATATTTTCTTTATTGACCCGAGACATGAGTCATAAAACGGTATTCATCATTGGTCATAAAATGACCGTCATAATTTCAGGTTTCCAACGTCACAGACGGTTTGCCATTCCAACACTGTATAAGGGAGATACGTTGGATACAAGATCCCGTAATAATAAAAATATTATTGGTATTGGGTGTTTCATGGACCCGATAAATGAACCATAATTTAATATCCAACCTTAGACTTGAATCGATCATATTAATGACAGGATCACATCTCCACTGACGACAAGTCAATCAGACGTCGCATGCAGGAGTTATGGCAGGTCGAAGACTTGGTAATAATATTAAATCAATTAATTCACGAGTGTTTTGGGTACCCAATCTGAAACCCCAAAAAGTAAATCCAATATTGGACTCATAATTTCCATCTTGAAGTCAGGGTCACAATACCGCTGAAGGTTCATAAAATCGAGCTCGCACGAAGGAGTTATAGTGAAAAAAGTGTTTTATCAACCAAATTAATAATAACAATATTATATTATTATTATTATTATTAATTGTTTTTTTTCATATCTCTAATCTCATTCCACACATGAAACATTTCATTTCTTATTTATTTATCTATTTTTATTATTATCATATAATACCTCCCTCTCTCCAATCTCATTCCTCCCCAATATTCATGCCCTCTATTCTCCCTTTATTTATTTAATTTTTAATTCCTCTTATCATCCTATTCTCTCTCAAATATCCAATCTTCTACCCCAATATTCATCACACCCCCAACAAAGTGGCGCCTCCTCATTCTCCAGGCAGGTCACGCCTCCCTTGATTTCCCACAATTAATTCCATTCTTTTTATCATTATTATTTTCAATAATAATGATTAAATCTCCCTAACAAACATGCAAGATCTCCTCACATTACACACATAATTTATTATTTATTAAAATTTATATAAATTCAAAAAAACATGCACCTCCCCTCATTGAATTAAGTATATTCAATTATATTTGTTTTATTTCACAATGATTAAATTAAAACCATTTAATCAAATTAACACAAAATATTTTCACGCCACCATAATAAATTGTTATTATCAAAAATTATTATTATAACATGTGTCGTGTTTGACCACATCAAATTTTTACAATGTCATGGACCTGAGAGGTCCGGGCCATTACATCAGATACCTCTCAAAAAATTCTTGTCCTCGAGAATTAAAAACAAACCCATAAAAGGGGGAAAGGTCCGAAAAACCACACTGTAAGATGCCTCTCAGGGATCTCGTCATAACATGAATCCAACCACTATCCTAATTATATGAGTCATGGAATTCCTTCCCCCGATGTCACGATATTATCCACTTTAGGAGGCACTAACTCGCCTACACGGGTTTAATCACATCCACATTAATGTGTCTCGATTCGGGATTAGGACCTCCCACCCCTATAATTTAGGATTTATCATACACACACTGCCCCCAACACCACAAAAAACAAGATACATGCTGCCCCAACACATGGATTGGGAAATTACTTCTCCCATGTCAAGATACTATCCTCTTTGGTCGGCACTGACTCGCCTGCATGGGCTTAATCGCATCAACATTAATGCGTCTTGATTAGGGATCAGGTCCTCCTCTCCCCAAATGTTAGGACTCTTCACACACATTTAAAGGAAAGAGGGAAACAACATAGAATTATAGACTCATGAAAAACAATGTCCAGGACCAAAGGATGGGCGAGAATGAGTTTCAACAAAGGAGTGTGATGCTCCAAAACATAAATGAGATCATTTATGTAAAAGCGAAAACATCTCTCTCAATCTCCGACCTTGCTAGGGTTGCCTCTTCTGTTGCGTTCAACTATCAACGTCCCACTCCTCTGCCTCTCTGTTGACGTCCACCTCCTTGACCATGTCCTGGTTGGGGTCCTTGAAGAACTCCTTGTGGATGGCCACCACTTGCTCCAGCTCCCCTTGGAGGGACTAGAGCATGTTGCTGCTAGAAAGGTCGGGCTGGGAACTGCTGCTGGGGCTGGGGCTGAACCTTGCCAGTCCCTCCATTGTGAGTCTGAAAAGTGAAATGTCTACGTAGATTCCCATGATTCCCACATACAAAGCACCTCGTTCCCTGGACTATAGAAAATAGGTAGAAATTTTGATATTGGTATGGGACCTGCATAATTCTGCTCCATGTCAGTCAAAACATAGAAGGTCCTATTGCTGGGGATCTACTGATGACCGCCTCCTTCATGGAAGAACATGGGTGACTCCTCTAAATGTAGGGCTCTGGAATCCTCATCTGGAAGAGATTCGGTGAAAAATGGAGGAGATCCTTGAACGTGGCCCCTAGTTCCTGCACTGACCTACTTCCTTGTAGGAGAGAAAAAACTCCTGCCTCTTCTCGGCCTTCCTCGTCGAGGAAAGAAATTCCTCATGGAACTCCATCATGACGTTGGCCCATAGAACTTCTTTCTCCTTACCCTCCCCAAGGTAAATCATCCACCACTGACGCACCGCTCCTTGAAGCTGGATTACTGATAGTGGAACCCAGTACTCTGATGGAGCCCTGATCAGCCCAAAGGTGATCTCGAGTTCCTCTAACCAGCTCTCTGATTCCATATCCAAACATCTGCCTTCATACTTCTTCATGATCTATCGCTGGAAAGCACAAAACATTCGCTGCCACAATTCGTCTTCCTCCTCTTGGTCAATCCTCAGCTGATCGACCGTCTGAATCTGCTGGGCCTCGAATTCCTGAGTCACCCGGGAACGACGTCCAGGTGCCATAGCTGTATGGTAAACAATGAAAAGCTAAGCCCAAGTAGCAATGAAATTTTCTCAAGGATTCATTATATCATTTTATTTCAATTTCTTTCCCAAAACACCCAAATCAAGTAAAACACCAATCATGATGATGCATGTACCCATCCTAGGGTCTCTACCCTGCAATCAATGTAGACTTACTTGGTTGTTCGGTAACCTTAGAGTCCTTGCATCAGATCACGGGGTCCCCTAAAATCCCGTGTCCAAGCCAGTCTTCCCTGGACTATGTCATGCAATAGGATCAGCCAACATTGTTGACCTACCATATCATGCAATCCTCACTATTCCTAACTCCAGACATTATCCAATCTCTCTACCAACAGCTCGGATACCATAATGTCATGACCCCCTCCCACCAAATATTCCCCTCCTGAGCTTTTAATAGTGAAAGGGAGATAATGACCCCCAAGTCCCGCATCAAGTAGGCCCCAGAGTGGCGACTATCACCAAGGGTATTAGTTTTCACAAATATTGGAGGCATTACCCTTTTTGTTATTTAAGATCGGGAAATATGACGAGTCAAACAACAAAAGACAGAGGAACAAGTAAATGAAAATAAACCCAAAACCAAACCCATATTCATGTTTCATACAATACTGAACAAAGGTAAAAGTTCATGAAAATATCCAAAGTACGATAAAAAAAGAAAGTAAAAACTGCAACGAGCAAAACTCCAACGCCCGACTCACAAGGTCCCGCACCATCCCTGAAGTCCTCCTGAAAACCTGAAAGTAAACGTAGGGTGACCGTACAAGTATACTCAGTAGGAAAACATAAAGCTCTCGTGCATAGGTGGGGAGACATCCTAATGCCCCGTGAGAAAATAGAAGGAACCAATCCTATCAAGGAATCTATCCACCCAACCTCACAAGCCACACTCCCCAAATATCACACATCAATAGAGTAGTATAGTAATATTATCAATGTATGGGTACACCACACCACCTTTCCAGTGAGTACTGCTCAAGCCCTCATTCCTAACGCTCTGATGCTTCCCCCTCTTCCTGAGCTAGTGCCGCAACGTTTCCATACGAAGCTCGAGCTACTGCCACAACATGTCCATACGAAGCTCAAAGTATCCCACCGGCACACAATACTCATCCATAACCACATCTCATCCCAACGACACTTGGGAAACACATCATATATCATACTGAAGACACCTGGGAACATATCAAATCCTCATCCCGAAGACACTTGGGAAACATCTCTCATAACCTGTCTGAAGGATCATGTGCTATAGAACAAGGAAGAGGGTGCACAGGGAAGAACATTAACCAGCCATCCTTTAGATATTTGATAATCTCCCCCTCTCGTTTCACAGGTGTTCAGCACGTAGTGATCAAAATGGGTGGGGTGCGTAAAGAAACATAAAATATACAGATTTATACAATTATATCAACCACTGAGCCCATCCTAAGGCTTCTAAAGAAAAGATCTGAGCACATTCCTTGGCACTACTACCTCGAAAGTATGAACACAATAAACATCCCCAAACCCCATTATGCTTTTCATGTTTCAATGGTTTTAGTTTATTAGTTCCTTAACTACCGTGCAACTAACAACAACCAAACCAGATCAATCGTTCGTAAAACATATCCCTGCCAATCACAAATAATGTTAGGGATAACATAAGCAACACAATACCATTTTCTTTTATAGGCCAATCAATTCCATTGATTTTCTGTATTTAATCAACTACCATGCCCCAAAATTAATTATTTAACTCTTAAACTTTTATTCATATGCACAACCCATCCCTGTAGAGCTACTGCCAACCACCATAACCACAAACACATCGGAAAAAAACCCGTACCACATCATCATTCCGTTGATACCAATTTCCGAAGCTCTACTGCCCATTACAACCATATCATACACTCCAACCCGCATCCCATCCAACCATAGCCCTGCTTCTCACCCGTTCCACAACAACCCTCGAAACACCCCTTCACATAATTAAACCCCAACCAGCACCCAAAAAATTCATTCTTTCATTAATTTTAACGGGTGTGATCATACAAGGGTTCCGAGTATTAATTTAATCCGGAAACTTTATATGATTAACCAATTTCCACATTCTATGAAATTTCATCCAAAAAACAATCCAGAATAAGAGGGAAACATTTAATTACGCAAGAAAAGGCCCCCAATGACCATGATTTTCAGTAGGCATAAGCCTTTTCAGTTCACAACATAATCAAAAGATAAGAATTTATGGAAATAAAACAACAATATCAACAAAAAATTCCCCAAATCCATTCTTTAACCAATTATTATCTTTATTTACTGGTTCAACCGTATCTCATGAAAACAAGAGGATACCAACCCCGTATGATGCACAAAAGAGAGATAGACGAAGGTATGATCCCTACCTGAAAAGGTTTTGATTTCCTTCTATGGTAACAACCACCACGAGGATTTTGAACACTCCTCCCAACGACTACGTCCTCCCATGGACGCAGCGGCACAACCGCACATTAAGATGAAGTTAGTCAAATAGAATTGTTCCCGTCAAATATCAGCAATCTCCTCGGTATGAAACTACAATGAGGAATTCAAAGAAGAGGGAGAGGAACGAGGTTCACGATGTTCGCCTCTTCGACACGATCTTGCTCCCACCGAAAGATCGATGATCCGAGTCCCGATAAAGAATATAGGAGGAACGCTTCTGGGTTATCCGGGAGCATCTTCGTGCAGAGAAGAAGAGGGGTCTATAAATAACATGTGACCCACTCTTATATAGGCAACAAAAAGGTAAAATGGTATGCATCATGTATTAATGAATACACGACATGACCGTACATCTGCTACGTTGTTTGACTGGTCAACACACGACACGTCTTGCAGTTTCCATGCATTTAATGATAATATTTACTTCAATTAATAATAGGTGTAATATTGACCTGAGACAGGAGTCATAAAAAGGTATTCATCATTGGTCTTAAAATGACCATCATAATATCAGGGTTGCAACGTCATAGATGGTCCGCCATTCCAACACCGTATGAGGGAGATACGTTGGATACAAGATCCTGTAATAAAAATATTAATAATATTATTGGGTGTTACATGGACCCGATCCACAAACCATAATTTAATATCCAACCTTAGACTCGAATTGATCGTCTTAGTGACAGGATCACATCGGCACTGACGACAAATCAATCGGGCGTCTCCCGTGGGAGTTATGGCGGGTCGAAAACATAATAATAATATTAAATCAATTAATTCACGAGCATTTCAGGTACCCAATACAAAAACCCAAAAAATATATCCAATATTGAACTCATAATTTCCGTCTTGAAGTCAGGGTCACACTTCCACTGACGGTTCGTAAAACCGAGCTCGCACGAAGGAGTTATAGTGAAAATAGTATTTTATCTACCAAATTAATAATAACAATATTATATTATTATTATTATTAATTGTTTATTTATTTCAAATCTCTAATCTCATTCCACGCATGAATCATTGACATTGATATTTATTTATCTATTTTCATTATTAACATATAATACCTCCCTCTATCCAATTTCATTCCTCCCCAATATTCATGCCCTCTATTCTCCCTTTATTTATTTAAGTTTTAATTCCTATTATCTTCCCATTCTCTCTTCAATATCCAATCTTCTACCCCAATATTCATCACATCCCCAGCAAAGTCGCGCCTCCTCATTCTCCAGGATGGTCCTACCTCCCTTGATTTTCCACCATTAATTCCATTATTTTTATCATTATTATTTTAAATTATAATGATTAAATCTCCCTTACAAACATTCAATATCTCCTCCCATTACACACATAATTTATTATTAATAAAAATTTAAATAAATCAAAAATAAACCATGCACCCCCCTCATTGAATTAAGTACATTCAATTTTATTTATTTTATTTCACAATGATTAAATTAAATCTATTTAATCTAATAAACACCAAATATTTTCACGCCACCATTATCAATTATTATTATAAAAAATTATTATTATAACACGTGTCGTGTTTTACCACATCAAATTTTTACAATGTAATGGACCGAATAGGTCTGGGCCATTACACTATTTGAGTTACTTTTACTTTCAACAGTCTTGTACTTTCCAGGTTTTCTTGTACATTCCAGTTGAGCTTGTATTTTGGCCCATTTTTACATACTGTACTCACTCTGTTTACTATTCAGTTTATTTGAGTTGGTTGTGTGTGTTACATGTTATAATGGAAATGTCTTCCCAGTTTTAGGAGATATGCCTTCGATGCTAGTCTCCAGCCCCTAGCCTATGGAAGACAGGCTTGAGGTAGTCATGACACGGGCCCCGGGGGATGGGTTTTGACAATATTGTAATGTAACTATCAAATAATTATTTCATATTGATGAAGGGAGAAGCCTCTCATGCCCTATATGTCGAAAAAAACATTTTTTTTAATTTTATTGTTTGAAATGAAACAATGTACCATGATTTCAAATAAAAATATTAATTTCATCCAAACAATTTTTAAATAGTAAATTTTTTAAAAAATGAATTTTAATAAAACATAAAATAAAATGAAAAATAAATAAATGAAAACGTCTTTTAAGAATATTTACATGTAAGAAAATTTATGTTTAAAAGGAAACATAAAAAATAACTTTTAAAAAATGTCTTTAAATTAATCCTTAAAATTATTTATATTTTGAAATCAATTAAAAAAATAAGAAAGTCCCATTTAAAAATATTCATACCCCATTCATTAGATTAAAAAATCATGTTTATGAAAATGTATATGAAAAACAATTATTTTGACAAAATCGTTAAAATTTAAAATGATAGCTACCAGTTAAAAATCTCGTACATTGAATCTAACTCATAATATATTCTATTTATCATCATTGATAATAAACATAGGATAACTATTTTGTTTATTAAAAACCATTTATATGTTTATTATTATTTATTGAATTAACGAATTTAATTTTTATCAAATTTATTTATTTATTAAAGCTTGCACTAGTCACATTGATGACATTCAATTATATAGTCTTGACTGGCTGTGGTATGATGACTATGATCAATGTGGTAATCCTTAAATCAGTTTGATAATAATATTAAAAACATATATATCATAATATTTTGTAAAATTTAATTATATATATCATCCATTTGTTTTAGGAGGGGAAAATGATCATATGGTGTTGTGGAGGCTATAGTCCAAACATACACACAAATGATGCAATCATTTTTTAGTTATTGGAAATGTAGGAAAGGGAAGGATATATATGGTTTTTAATATGATTAAAATGTAAATAATATAATTAAAATTTCCTGTATAACTCATATATTCACAATCACTATCCTTATTACATTCAATGTGTAACTTTTGAGAAAAACGAATCACATCGCATCATGAGGCAGTTTTCCTCTATACACATATGTGGTGTTATCGTATACCATACATAATGAAACGTAAGAAGGTATATGCTATATAAGAACAATATATATATATATATATGTAACAAATATCACAAATAATATTTAAATAAATCATCATATCAACCAATTATAGGTGATAATGAGGAATGCATGACATCAGTTTGTGAGGAGGAAGTCAACTGTGCACACATATAATTATTTTTTATCTCGTTTGATGGTAGAGGAGGTGGATTAAGGTTATTCTATTAACTAAATAACATCCTAAATAATGTAAGATAAATTATTTATTACTCTATAAATGGTATAACATATTAATAAGATGTATAAGAATACTTAAAATTGAAGGAATCGGTAATGATGAATACCTTTTCATAGAGAATCTTCATTTGGATCTTCTTTTAGGGACACTGGGGTTATTGATTTTTGATGTCTTGGAAATCCAAAACATTTCTAATGATTTTTTAAATATAATGGGGTATGGTATTTTTGGAGTAGTTTTTTCCCTAAATCCAACTATATAATACGTTTCAATTACCATTTCATATGTGAAATTAGATATACATGATGTATACATACCATAAAAATGATGATATGTCTACATACACATTTTAATGGTAATGTTGATAGATTAATTTTCATATTTAATGAGTTTATTTAATAAAAAATGCAACGATAACATCATGATACTAAGTCATTAATCATAAAATCATTTTTTAAGGTTTAGATACATCATTATCACTAGACATAGTTGATTTTTGACCATTAGGTTTTGGGGGATCTTAACCATTGAGACTTCTTCTTATGAATTTCACACATACAGATCTCTAGTAGTTGAGATCATGGGGAAAATCACTCCAATTTAACACCAAATGTGTCATTTTTTATTGTTTGTTCCTATGTATGGTCATGTGAATTGATCATCAAATTGGATATCATTACCAATGTGTTTCATTTTATTGTTTACTTTGATTAATGAAAAAACCCATGATAATAAAATTATGTCGAAGTGTGTTGTTTCGGTTCTGTCATTGGTCATTATAAATTAGTTTAATGGTCATAAATTATTTATCACTCCCTGACTAAGGAAGTAATTTGTCTCCAGACTGGTTGATCATGACGGTTGTACCATCATAAGACCATGGACATTGAAGTAGAGGAAAAATAAGTCTGGTTTGATTAAAAATAAATAAACCAAGACAATGGAAATGACACGATTTTGCAACATTCATTATGTGGTATTTTAATACAATTATATTATATTACCTTGGGAGTGTTTGTTGGTTGGATGTCATTTCTATGACTATCCTTATCACTTTAGGGGCCTTTATGGGTTTCTAAATCGCACAATTGGTATGTGAATAGTATTCTCTACTATGAGAAAATGTCATAGAGAGTCACACACAAGTCCTTATCCAAGAATCATATATATTATGTTTAATAATAAAATAGGACCTGATGACACCTACCACTATGGATCAAGTTGTCTCCAATGATATATGGTAAGAAAAGTAATAAATATATTCATATAATTTACATTTCGAATAATTGCCATTAAATTAACTTGTTAAATTTATTTACAAATATTATAGTAAATACATGAAAATTATTGTTTGAGAAAATATTAGTTTATAATATTCATAGTTCATTTAAAATTTTCAATAACTATAATTCTTGTAAATAACTTGAGAATTATCATGTAATGTATTTATTATATTAAAAGAAGGTGATAATAATATAAATGATTTTTTGACTCTGTATAGAATACATAATTTCATTTATATAGTGCGTCAGTTATTCATTGTATGTGGATGGAATTATTGGTAATTCATTAACCCAATATAAGGAGAGGGTAAGAGGATCTTACCAAATAACTATTCATGAAGAGCTCCTGAGAGGTTCCCTATTCTATCTAACTTTCTAAAGATTGTATATTTATATATAGTAATTTATTTTGAGATATTCATTCTACATCACGTGAATGTTGATTAGGTTATCATTGGAGCGTCAAATATGTTGTTCGGTATCCATACTAGGACCCAAAATTTGATGATCAACAATCCCAATGATTTATGATGTGTGTGAGAATGATGTAGATGAATTCAACATTATACTTATATAGTAGGGATCACTGAAAATGAATTTTTAATGAACATATGGATTAAGATCAAATCATTTATTTTTGGTTTATTATTTTGGCGTAAAATTTCTCATGTGAGATCCATGGGAGGAAATTGAGAAATTCTTCACCGATGATGATGAAGTCATGTCGATCTTTAATTTGAAAATTTTTAAATCCCACATTTTTGGGATTCCACTATGAACCTTATACATTAAATTGGTATCGAAGATATGTGAAAAGATTAAATTCTAATAAAAAATAACATTTTACTAAATTTTAATAGAGGGAACCGTTCCGGTCCCAAAAAACATAAAACTTTTGATTCATACCATGGATAACTAGTCAAGTATCTTTTGAGGTTTTAATTAGGTTTGAAACCCAAAATTTTAACAAGTATTAAAATTCGATATATATATAAATAATATTAATTATAAACCTAAAAACATTGGTGTAGTTCTTCACCATTGAACCCAATCACTAGTGAAATTACAGACTTCAGAATATTGAAATCAGACTAGTGAATATTTAACACTTGTATGTATTTTATTAATAAAAAATCATTACCAAGATAATAGGGTTCTGAAAATGTTATATAAAAACATACATTGAAAAAATGGGTGAAGAGAATTTTTTAATAATCTTTTTCATGGGTCATAGAATCTTTAGACAATAAAAGGATGGTAGAATTTCAACCTTGGCTAGACCCACCATTGAACCCTCTTCCATAGGTAGCCATGCTTCTGTCCCCCTCCTGGATCATTGCATTCCACTACAAGAATAACTTCCCCCCAATTGCTCATGAATTCTCATCAAACTGAATTCGTCCACATCCCACGAGCAACGCCCCCAATGGGTAGCCTCTCAATTTGAAGATAGAACCTCTCTATCGGCTATACATATAACGTGTTCTTTATCATTGTGTCCCCTACCAACAGTGTGTTCCACCCACTCATGCCGCTGAGAGATCACAGTCAGATGTCAGTGCGAGCCCCCCTCCAGAAAACCCTTCAGCCTCTGTCTGACTGGACCTGCTGTTGAAGATAGCCATTGAGGATAAAGAAGATGTCCACTATGAGCTGGTCACCTACATTATCGATTCATTCTACTCACATACCATACTGATCGTCAATTCCAGATCAGGACATATCCAGATGAACCATCTTAGAATCTTCAACACAATCCCATGTCATCAACCATCTTTCTAGACAGAAGACATCAACCAACCACCTACGACACAAACCCTTTATTAGGTATCTGACCCCACCCAAATGTCTGTGGGTTTAATTCCATGTAATTTGTTCACTGGTGGATCTTTGTGGATGGGCCCATCCCAGAGTGCACTTGGCATGACTTACATGGCCCAATATGCCCCAACATGGGGTTTTCACAACCTATACTAGGTTAGCATGGGTTCTTCCTGACCTATAGAGGCATGACCTGAGTTTTATATGCATGGATAATTTTATCTAATAAAAAACAATAAATTTAATTAACTCAATTTTGTTTTTACATTAAATTAATAAAAATTTAATTTTTGGATTAAAATTAATTTTATTATGTTGGGTTAAATTAGCTTAACGTAGTTGAAAATTTAATGTTAATAATTTATGTAGTTTTGGTATTAGAATTAAATTATTGAATGTCGTCTAATGAAGTAATTTTTGAATAAAAAATAAGGGGGAAATTTAAATTAAATATTATTCATTTATAAAAAAAATTATGCATGTTTTTTTTTATTTAGGTATTTAATTTATATTCATGGTTTTAATATGTATTGACTGGTCATGAGTCTTGGATCATCCAATAGATGAAGAGTTATTTTTTGATTATTTAATTTAATAATGCAATGGGGTCTTGTAATAATGTTTTTAATTAAAAGACAATCTGAATGTCATCTATGTGTCATTATATATATTAGAGAACATGGGACCAATTATTAGTTTTATTTTTTACTCCCCAGAAACCATAAACTACATGGAAGTATTTTTTTATTTGGATAAAGATGAGAAGTGATGTACTTCAGGAACTATAACAGAGACACACTAGATAGGAGTGCGACGAATCGGATTGAAAATCTCTACAACTCGAGTCGCATGCAATGCAGCTCAGGGTATTACCACTCAGGTCTAGGTTAAGCCATTATTCGCTCAATGACATAACCATTAGTATTAAACCAAGACCACATCATCCTTTTAATTTAACTTGGACTATTATTTTTATATATGTTTATCTTACATTCAATTATTTATAATAGTAAACAAGCATGCATAGATAAAATGAATATGTGAGGCGATGAATATTTTTCTATTTCTTTCATATTCAGTTATTAGTGTGATCACATAGTACATGATTATCTGGTATAGAATTATTTCATTTCATCATTTGAAATATAAAACCCTCAATGAAATATTATTTTGTAATCACCTTCGAACATTTAAATTTGAACAAAACTAGGTGTTTGATGTTTTCACTCGGCTATAACTAATTGTCCCTATTACTACTAGGGAGTTCGTATAAGAACAATGAGTTGAATTTACAAAAGTGTTAGTAAGGATTATCCTTATATTAATTGAAAAAAATTCAACCCAAGTTTTATATAAATAATGGATATAATTTTAGAAGATGAGACTTCACTCGAAAGATCATGGAACTACTAATGAATGTTACTTTACAATCAAATGTCTACCATGAACTCTCAGAGTAGTAGAATATCCATACCATGTATACAATGTGGTTGTGTTTAAGGATCCATTCCACCATAATAATAATCTGATAGAGTATTCAATTTCTAGTAATGAGTGTTCCTATAGTTTGATATGATATTGGGAAACATTTAATTATTTAATTGATATATCAAAATTTCTAATGTGATAATCATGATGAAAACGAATTTTTTATAATTTTTTATGGAAAATGAAATTTAATACAATATAAAATCTATGTTAAATAATGGAAAATTTAAATTCCATTACTAGTATGAATTTCCAAATATAGTATAGGCTTTTGTGCACAATACTATGTTATAGAAAATTCCACATGTTGGTCTCCCTATAACATTTAAGAAACCTACGAATGTTATGGTGTGTAAAATTCCTCATTGTTGAATTACGTATAGAGTATATGGTGGTTATTTCATTTTGATATCATCAAAATCCAATGTTAACTATTGTCACTACATCTGTAAGTTATTGATATAACAAGTAGTCTCATCTTCAAGAAGGATGTGAAGAGAAAGTGAAGAATGATATGAATATGGTGTTGATTAAAGTAGACATTTTTAAATTGAATTGTTGTTCATGATCTTTCAATAGATCCCTTAATTAAATAATTTTCAGCCATTTACTCTAGTTTTTTTTATGTAAAAATAGTAATACTGTTGAGTAATCACTACATTACACATTTAAGTAAGGTTCACCAAGTAAATAAGAAAATAAAAAAATAAGAATATTTATTTAATATGGTGAAAACATTGAACGACATATAAGAAAGGATAATGGAATGAAAACCCAAAGGATCATTCACCAAATCCTTCAATGTAATGTGTTTATGTCACAAACTAACCCAGGTCAACCCTGAATCGGTCATCTGAGCCGTTCTGCAAAAGAACCCAAGGCGCGTTCTCGATCCCCACGGGCTGGAAACCACTACGGGGCATCAAAATTTAATCGATCAGAATGATTTGACCCATAATAGATAAAAAAGTAAACACGAATAAATAGAATAATAAAGCTAAACTCTAGTAGCGAAAAATGAAAATAATCCAAACAAATCAACATACCTCCATGTGACCTACTAGGTCACCACCCAACCAAAGTCCAACCTTTCTCCAATGATGAGAAACTCAACCAAGAGAACCAGAGAAAAGGAAACCTTCAACTGAAATGATAAAATATGCATGCGAATTAAAAATGATTAGTAGGGTTTCCAAGATAAACATTTGGATCCAACATCTTTTTTTCCAAAATAATACACCACCACATGTTTGAAATTCAAATATAAAAGTAGGGTTATAATTTTTTTAAACAGGAAACATGTTTTTGTCATTTAAAAATCCAACACACAATACAAACCATTTAAAAAATCATTTTTCTTTTTATAAACTAAACTCAAAACAAAATATACCAAATGTGGGATAATGTAGAACATGTATACAATGAATGCTGGAAATAAACCAGTATAACAGAAAGTGAATAAGCAATGAAAATAATCCAATAACCATGGGTGATCATAAAAATCCTTAAAATACCCCTAGAAATACTTAGTTTGGAACCACCTTCTAGTGTATGCTAAATATCCATGTCTATAACAAACTGGCCACCCTTGAAAAAAAAGAAACTAGTGGTACCCCCCATCTGGCCTCTATACGTACCAGTGGGTACCAACCCGTCTAACCGGGGATTATCACGACTTGTCCCCTGGGTCCCATACCATTAGTACCCCAAGCCCACCTTCCATAGGCCAGGGGATGGTGACTAGAACCTGATGGGAGTATCCCTAAAATAGGAAGGTATTTCCTTTTAAACTGTATATAAACATAGTCTAAGAACACAACAAGAAGAAACCAAGAAGAAAACTGTTGTAGTAAAAGTGTGCTAAAAGTAATGGGGACGGAATACAAGACCAACTGAATAGTACAAGTACAACTGAATAGTAAAAACCCAAAAAAAAGTGAAAAACAGCTACTACATCATCCATAAAGGATCCTACCCGAAGGGTAGGTAAAGATCACGATCAGTAGTCCCAGAGTCACATCATTACAAATAGTAAACCTCCCAGTACCATCCTGTCTTAGATCCCTCATCCCCGATCAGTGTTGTTCGTCGTTTGCCCAAGATACCACAATGGGCAGGCATAGAACAGGCTGGGGTGAGTATAACGATACCCAGTAGGGACTCCGAGACCCATGTAGGTCTCCCAGATATCCATAATGGAAATACCACAATGGAAGACCTCAATCGTAAATCACGAAGAAAAAGACACCCACTATACTTATGTATATGCCCATATATATACCTAAGTTATCAAGATGTAATCATCCCATACATGAGGTAATAATTCCACAAACGTAACACCACGAAGATAGAAGTACCATATAAGTTACACTACGAATATAGAAGTACCACACAGGAAACACCACGAAGACAACTGTCACGATCCGTCCTCAGGGCCCGTGTCGTGACTACCCCATGCCCGCCTTCCATAGGCAAGGGGCTGGCGACTAGCACCAAGGAGTAAATTCCGGTAAAAAGGAAAGGCATTGCCTTTGTAAAGTAAACAAACACCTCAGAGCAAGAAAGATGTAGAAGTAAACAATAAGTAAAAATAGAGTACAACAGTAAGTGCTGAAAAGTAAGTGGGCCAGTATATAAACCCAAACGGAAAGTAAAGTACAACCGGAAAGAGAAAAACAACAACTGAAAAGTAAAGCCGCAACGTCGAGCTGTCCACAGAAAATCCCACCTGAAGGCTGGGTACAGATAGCCTCCACTGCTCCTCAGGTCCAGCCGACTGCTCCGAGTACGTCCTGCCCAGTGGTCCACCTCCAGGTACCATCCTGATGCGCAAGCCTCAACCATGATCGGCGCTGTCCTTCATCTGCAACCAACACAACGTAGTGCGGGCATAGCCCGTACAGGGGTGAGTATAAGCTACTCAGCAGGGACCCCGAGACCCCCGAAGGTCTCCCAGAATCCACAAAGGAAAGATACAATCACGAAGTAACATCCGACACTGCTTATGTATATTCCCATACATATACCTAAGTCACCAATTCTCGTTTGGCTCTAACATCCGAGCCCAAATACAACCCAGTCGACACAGGAAAGAAAAACCTAAATCCACATAGGATAACACAACACAATTCACAAAGGAAAGTAAAACAGGATTAATCCCACAAAGGTATACATCTTCGTAAGACAATAGAGATGATCACTGATCCATCTAAGTCATCGTACCCACAAAGGATCGATAGAAAACTAACCCCCACAATGACCCACACTGGATCAGACCCACACAGGATCTGTAGGCGCTAGCTCACACAGAACCGCTGAGCACTGACCCACATAGGATCGGACCCACACATGATCAGTAGCACTGATCCACATAGGATCGCTATGTGCTGTAGTCGTCGCCGTCAAATCCATTGAGGATTTCTGTATAGTCGTCATCATCACAGTAGCATAGGAAGCCAGCTCTAGGGTTCCCGCACACAACAAGCTCGCTCAGGAGGGTCCGCTCCACAAGCCGAGAGGCTGATACATCAAATGACACATAGTCCAGATTTGATGTATCCAAAAGTTCTGTATCGGCAATAGGAACTCAACGTTGCAGACGGCGCGTCGATCGGGTTCCCGGTCTGAGTGTTACTGGCTTTTTCGTCCTAGGGCTCGGTTGGTTTTTAAGGAAAATCCAACCCGACCGTACTCCACCTACATCCAAACCTCGGGCAGAGTAAGCCAAAAGATCCGTCTCACTAAGAGGAATCCAACAAATTCAACGACACATCATTCGGACGTCCAGAGCTTAAGATATGAGCGTTTCCGTTCCGAGGGCCTGGTTGGTTTCGTGTACGAACCAACCCTGCCGAACTGAAAGTATTCCGAAACCTTGAGTGTGATATACCGAAACGACCGCCTCGATCCAAGGATCTAATCTCCGCTGACAGCACGTCGTTCGGAGGCCCGTAGATCATGTTATGAGCAAAAGAATGAAGACGGTCCGAAAACGGGGGTTTCGGGCCCGGACCAACCCGGCCCGATACCCCCCGGTCAGCCCGAACCGGGTCGGCCCGGATAGCGCTGCCCGGCCTGGCTGGACGTGGACCGGCCTGGCCTCGGCGCGGCCTGGCCCGGCCTGGGCGCGGCTCGGCCCGGCCCTACCTGGGCGCGGCTCGGCCCGACCCGGCCTGGGCGCGGCCTGGCCTGGCGGACCGGCCGGGTGGCCGGCTCGGCCTGGGCACAGCGCGCTGGCCAGGCACTCGGCCAACGACCGAGCCGTTTTGGCGAGGGGGGGGGTCCCATCCCCCCTGGTTGTAACTGCGGCCCCCTTTAATGGGGGTTGTTTTGTTGGTCGGACAGGGGTTTGAACCCTCGGTTGTCTTCCTGTCCGGCCGGCCCGTCCCGGCCGGCCGGTTTTTGGCACGATGGGACTGGCGACGGCCGGTCCCCTCCCTGCTCTGACACCAGCGGCCTGGAACCGGCCGCCAGTCACCCTGCTCCACCGTGGCCCGGAATCGTCCGCGGCTTGGTTTGTCCGGCACGGCGAGACGGCGCCGCGCTCCTCCGCCGCGGCCCGACTCCGGCCGCGGTGTCTTCGGTTCTCTTCGACGCAGCGGGACAGCGTCGCGTCCTTGTTCAACTTCACGGCGCGGCGCGAAGGCGCCTTGCATTACTTGTCGTACGATCCCGTACGGTGCGACGACACCAGGCCATTCCATTCCAACCATAATAGAAACAACATCAATAATAAGGGAGGAGGGTCGGCCGTGTTTGTGCGGTCCGTCCCCCTCTCGTTAATTGAAATCATTTAGTCGTATATCCACAAAGAACGAACAACTAGAATTCACGAAAAAAAATAATAAATAAACCCCTACCTTGAGCGTAGCTAGAACGGGGGTTCACCGCGGAAAATGACGTCACGAGGTGAAGCTCCGTAAGTTGACAGAAAACGCTTGAGGAGGAAGTGGTGTCTCCTTTTCATTGACACGGGATGAAGATCGAAATAGGTTGCGTCGTCGATCTTCGGAAACACACCGGCTGCGAAGAGGAGAAGAGACAGCACATCGATCTCTTCTTACGGTTACAACATTCTTCATCGAAGGGTTTCGTTCATCGAGGGAGGATGATGTTCTTCAAAGAGAGAATAGAGCCCTCTTCCAATGTCTTCACACAACAAAGCTAACCCCAAAATAAAATAAGTCTCGCCTTATTTTATTAATCCATGCCATGCATTTAAATTTTAAAATTCAAACACATAACTCTCTTAATTGATTAAGTGTGTTGGCATGATTTAATGTGGGTAAGGTGTGGAGAGGGGAAGTCACCCACTTAATTACAAGGGGGTTTAACAAGTTTAAAGGGGGAGAGTTATGGGGATAGGGAATGTGAAGGGTTGGGGCTCATGCGGGCCCCACCCCACATTCATCCTCACATGGGTAGTTAGGATGTTAGTGGGTCTCATCCTAACTTACCCATGTAGGTTAAAACCACCTTAGAAAAATAAATAAAATTCTAACACAAATTTATTTTACTTTTCATTTAATCCACATTTTTTTAACAACTCATAACGATAAAACGCAACTCCAGGATAGGCGTTCTTAAGAAAATACAGTCACTGCGGTTCCATCGGTGCCCTTGGAATTCGATTCCGAGCACCAGTTCAAAAGATAGGAATTCCCGTTCGTTCGTTCACTAAACGTACCCGAGCTAAACTTTGGATAGAAATTCCGGGCACACCGGGCCTCGGAATCAAGTGCCGTTTGAAACTGTGTTCTTGTAAAATCCCAATGAAAATTAAGAAAGAAATTTCCCTTGAATTTTATGGGTCTTTACATTACTCCCACCTCAGGGCTTTACGTCCTCGTAAAGGTACATTGAAAACTAGGGAAAAAAATTGGTACTGAGCACACCTCTAAGCCTACCGCTCCCAAGTGCTCTCCTGGAGGTTCCTGTGCTGCCATCTGATGCGAACTAGAGGAATCTACCATCCACATAGGACCCACTCCTGTCGATCCTCGATCTCCACTGGGACCTCCGCAAAAGTCACCCCATCATCAATGTCAAGCTCCCCATGGTCAATGATACGCGTTAGGTCGTGCACGTATCTCCTCAGCTGAGATACGTGGAAGACGTCGTGCACCCGGTGCAACTGAGGTGGTAGATACAGGCGATAAGACACCTCTCCAATCCTACTGAGGACCTGGAATGGTCCGATGAAGCGTGGAGGCAACTTGCTGCCTCAACCAAATCTCCGTAATCCACGTCGAGGTGAGACACGCAAGAAGACGTGGTCGCCATCCTCGAACTCTAGTGGCCTCCGCCTCCTGTCAGAATAAGACTTCTGCCAGCTCTGAGATGTCCTCATCCTCTCCTGGATGACCTGGACCTTCTCTGTCATAGCCTGGACCATATCCGGTCCCACAAGTGCTGACTCCCCAGGGTCTGTCCAGCACAAAGTAGATCTACAAGGTCGGTCGTACAACACCTCGTATGGTGCCATCCCGATGGTGGAGTGGTAGCTATTGTTGTACGCGAACTCCACCAAGGGTAGGTGGTCCTCCCAGATGCGACCAATGTCGAGGATACATGCACGGAGCATGTCCTCGAGAGTCTGAATGGTCCTCTCCATCTGACCATCCGTCTGAGGGTGAAAGGTTGTGCTCAGACGTAGCTGTGTCCTGAACGCCTCTTGCAACCCCTTCAAAATCCGGGAAGTAAAGTGAGCATCTCGATCGGAGATGATAGATAAAGGCACACCATGAAGCCACACAATCTCTTGAACGTAAAGACGTCCCAAGCTCTCCACTGAGCCCTACTCTCTTATGGGTAAGATGTGAGCCGACTTAGTGAGTCGGTCGACAATCACCCAAATGGAGTCGTGACCTCTGGAAGTGCGTGGAAGTCTAGTCACGAAGTCCATAGATATTCCATCCCACTTACACTCTGGGACCTCTAAGGGATATACCAAGCCTAATGGTACCTGTTGCTCAGCCTTCACCTGCTGGTAGGTGAGGCATCGAGAAACGAACTGTGCCACAACCTTCTTCATGCCCGGCCACCAGTGATGTCGTCTGAGATCCTGGTACATCTTCGCCACTCCCGGATGTATCACCAAAGGAGAAGTGTGAAACTCTCTCAACACATCCTCCCGTAAAGCAACTGGTACCAAGGTACGTCATCTAAAAAGGTTGTTGTTCTCTGTTCCAAAGGAGAAACCATCAGGTTCCTGTCCTGAGGATATCTGCGCACGCCGCGTCTCACAGTCAGCATCCCCATGCTGTGCCTCTCTGACCCGCTGTAGTAGTGGAGGGGTGACTGTGAGAGACTAATGGAAGGTTTCTCCATCTTTATCCATGAAGGATATCTACAAAGAGGCTAGCAGCTCTGTCGCCTCCTCAAGTAGCTGAATTCCCTTCCTCCTGCTGAGAGCATCGGCTACCATGTTTCCCTTCCCAGGAGTATAGACTATCTCAAATTCATAGTCATGGAGAAACTCGAGCCATCACCGCTGTCTCAGATTCAGGTCCTTCTGAGAGAATATGTATCTGAGACTATGATGGTTAGAAAAGACTATAAAGCACTCTCCCATTTGGTAGTGTCTCTATGTCTTCAGAGCGAAGACCACTGCTGCTAGCTCCAAGTCATGGGTAGCGTAGTTCTACTCATGCGGACTCAACTGACGTGATCCGTAGGCGATCACGGCCCGCTCCTGCATCTGGACACATCCAAGTCTGCTCCCTGATGCATCGCATTAGACTACGTACCAAACTCCTTCCTTAGGTAACCTCAAGATAGGTGCGCTAGTCAATCTCTGTCTTAGCTCCTGGAAGCTCTGCTGACATCTATCTGACCGCATGAAGGGTTTCCCCTTCTTCTTCAAAGCTGAGAGTGGTGCCACAACTCTGGAGAAGTCTGGCATGAATCTCCGGTAGTATCCAGCTAGTCCTATGAAACTACGCACCTCTGTCACGCTCCTGGGTGGCTCCCAAGCTAGCACTGCCTCGATCTTCGCAGGATCCACCGCAACTACCGCCTCAGAGATGACGTGTCCCAAGAAGTGGACCTCACGTATCGAGAACTAACACTTCGAGAGATTACCGTAAAGCTGATGCTCTCGGAGTGTTTCTAGTACAACCCTCAAGTGGTAGGCGTGCTCCTCCTCAGTCGTCGAGTAAATCAAAATGTCGTCGATGAAGACTACGACAAATCGATCAAGGTATGGTAGAAAGATCCTGTTCATGAGGGCCATGAACACTACTGGATCATTTTTTACGCCGAATTGAATAACCAAGAACTCATTGTGGCCATAACGACATCTTAAGTCCGTCTTCTACATGTCCTCGTCTCGAACTCTGAGCTGATGATAGCCTGACCTGAGGTCTATCTTTGAGAACCACCGTGCTCCTGTGAGCTGATCAAAGAGGTCATCAATCCTCAGTAGCGGATACTTGTTCCTCACTGTCACCTGGTTCAGGCGACGATAGTTGACACAAAGTCGCAAGCTCCCGTCTGCCTTCTTGGAGAACAAAATCGGGGAAGCGCTGGGTGAAACACTGGGTCGGATGAATCCTTTTCCCTGCAAGTCCTCCAACTCTACTCGTAGCTCTTGAAGCTCAGCGGGGGCCATATGATATGCTGGAGTCGATATCGGGGCTGTCTTGAGGTACATGTCAATATAAAAGTCTACCTCTCTGTGAAGAGGTAGCCCTGGAACATCGTTGGGAAAAACATCTTCATACTGATCCACTACTGTAGGAAAACCAGGACTCTTCACGTCAACTGCTCCTAGGATGAGGCTAGCCAAGTGATGAGTGATGGGATGTCCTCTCCTCTGTGAGAGTCCAACGTGTGATGCAAAGGCTCCCTTCTCGCCGGTGAAGGTGAGCCTTCTCCCGTCAGTGCGTACACATCGCACCTTGCGCCTAATACAGTAAATCTGTGCATGGAATGTAGACAACCAATCCATGCCCAAGATGATGTCGTAAGGCCTCGACGCCGCTACAAGAAGATCCCAGCCGAAGCTTTCGCCTCCTAGAGTAAGCTCACACTGTCGGCACCAGTGCATAATCGTCGAGTCTTCTCCCGTATGAGTCTCTAGCCGTAAAGATCGAGCCAACGGCTCTGTCGGAATCTCCGAGCTCCGAACAAGGGCAGTGGATATGAAAGAATGACTCGCTCCTGTGTCTATAAGTACTGCAGCAAGGGTGGAATAGACACAGATAGTACCTCAAATCATCTCGGGCGCGCCGTGGTCGTAGGCCTCTGCGGCCTGGAGCTGTACCTGTCTCTGCCCGCCAGCTCCCTATGGTCGGGGTGGACCTCCTGGTGGTGGTGGTGGTAAAGCCTCAAAGCTTCGCCCACAACCTGTTGCTCATCCAGATCCTCAACCTCATCCGCCTGCTCCCTGTGGACTGCCACGGTCGACCCTTTGCCTCTGCCTCGGTGGTCGCTCAACTGTCTGCTGCTCCTCGGCACAGCGGGTCGGGCAATCACGAGCCATGTGGCCCTGCCCACCGCATGAGTAGCACTACCTGCCTCTCGAAAGACTGGCTCTGCACTGTGTGCCCCGCACTGCTGAGCCAGTGTCTTGAGGTCGTCTGCCTGAGGGTATAGTCTGCCTCGACCCATGAGTCATCCATCGACTGCCTGCTGCAGAAGACTCTGCTACGTGACGCCCTACGGTGGGTCTCAGCACTGGTGTAGACTCAGAAAGGAAGCTATCGATCAAAAGGGCTCGCTCCAGTACTCCTGTATGAGTCGGAATACTGAGGGAGATCAGCGATACCCTTATCTCATGTCTCAATCCTTGCTCAAAGGTCCGGGCCTGGAATAATGGGTCCCGTACCATGTCTGTAGAGTAGCGAGAGAGATCGGTAAATCTCGCCGAGTACTGGGCGACCGTCATGCTGCCCGGCCGCAGCTGAAGAAGCTCCTGGATGCGCACCGCATGGAGGGTGGCTGGGACAAAATCTGAGCAGAAGAGGCTCTCAATGTCTGTCCAGAGAAAAGATGCCTCATCGTGCACCTGGGGGATCAAGCTCCACCATCTGCCTGCTGCTGCGTGCAGTAGGATCGCTGCGAGGAGCACCATGAGGTCTGCTGGTGTCCTCACTAACCGAAAAACGCATACCACATCCTCTAGCGAGTCCTCAGCTGCCTGGGGGGCCGTCTCCCTGTAGAAACTGGGCGGTCGCTGGTGCTGGAACTCATGCAGTACACTAAGGCGATGTGCATCATCAGTGGCTGGGGCTGGAAGCATCGGTGGCTCGGCGGGTAGAGCTACCGCCGGTGCCACTGCTGACAAAGGGCCATGCACCGAGGCCTCATCGCTCGGTGGGCTATCATCATGCTCAACTCTCGGAACCCTAGCTGGCTGCTGTTGTGGGGCCATCCTGAAAAGAAAACAGGTGCGCCACGGTCAGAACAGTATACATGGTGAGCTGATACAATGTAATCACAATGAAAACTTGACACACACATGCAATCAATGTTTTCATGCATTAAGTCGGAAATCAGAAGTCAGGGTCTTGGTGTACGGATACGTCGGCCGCCGCACCAACACTGGACTCCCTGGACAGATAACCACACCCAATACGCTTAACACTATTGCATCACATAGAAAAAGATCAGATTATGCGGTAGAACTGAACTCCTCTGATACCAATTTGTCACGACCCGTCCTCGGTGCCCGTGCCATGACTACCCCAAGACTGCCTTCCAAAGGCCAGGGGCTGGTGAATAGCACCAAGGCATAAATCCAGGTAAAAAGGGAAGGCATTGCTTTTGTAAAGTAAAACAACACCACAGAGCAAGCAAGCAGTAGAAGTAAACACTATGTAAAAAATAGAGTACAACAGTATGTTCGGAAAAGTAAGTGGGCTAGTATACAAACCCAAACTGAATGTAAAGTACAACTGGAAAGAGAAAAACAGCAACTGAAAAGTAAAGCCGCAACATCGAGCTGTCCACGGAAAATCCCACCTGAAGGGTGGGTACAGATAGCCTCCACTTCTCCTCAGGTCCAGCCGACCGCTTCGAGTACGTCCCACCCAGTGGTCCACCTACAGGTACCGTCCAGCTCCGCATGCCTAAACCACGATCAGCGCTGTCCTTCGTCTGCAACCTACACAACATAGTGCGGGCATAGCCCGTGCAGGGGTGAGTATAAGCTACTCAGTAGGGACCCAGATACCCCCGATCGTCTCCTAGAATCCACAAAGGATAATCCACAAAGGAAAGATACAATCACGAAGCAACATCCTACACTGCTTAGGTATATGCCCATACATATACATAAGTCACCAATTCTTGTTCGGCTCCAACATCCGAGCCCAAATACAACCCAGTCCACACAGGAAAGAAAAACGTAAATCCACACAGGATAGCACAACAAAATCCACAAAGGAAAGTAAAACAGGATTCATCTCACACAGGTATACATCTTCGTAAGACGATAGAGATGATCACTGATCCATCTAAGTCATCGGACCCACAAACGATCGATAGGAAACTAACCCCCGCAATGACCCACACAGGATCGGACCCACACAGGATCTGTAGGCACTAGCTCACACAGAACTGCTGAGCGCTGACCCACACAGGATCAGACCCACACAGGATCAGTAGCACTGATCCACATAGGATCTCTGAGTGCTGTAGTCATCGCCGTCGAATCCACTAAGGATTTCTGTACAGTCTTCGTCGTCACAGTAGCAAACGTAGCCAGCTATAGGGTTCCCGCACACAGCAAGCTCGCTCAGGAGGGTCCGCTCCACGAGACGAGAGGCTGATATATCAAATGACACATAGTCCAGAGATGATGTATCAAAAAGTTCCGTATCGACAACGGGAACTCAATGTCGCAGACGGCGTGTCGATCGGGCGCTCGGTCTGAGAGTTATTGGCCTTTTCATCCGAGGGGCCCAGTTGGTTTTTAAGGAAAAACCAACCCGACCGTACTCCACCTGAGTCCAACCCTTGGGCGGAGTAAGCCAAAAGATCTGTCTCACTAAGAGGAATCCAACAATGTCAACGACACGTCATTCGGACATACGGAGCTTAAGATATGAGTGTTTCCGTTCCGAGGGCCCTATTGGTTTCGTGTACGAACCAACCCGGCTGAACCCAAAGTATTCCGAAAGCTTGAGTGCGATATACCGAAACGGTCGTCTCGATCCAGGGATCACATCGCCGCTGACGGCGCGTCGTTCGAAGGCCCGTTGCTCATGTTATGAGAAAAATACAGAAGACGGTCCGAAAACGGGGGTTTCTGGCCCGTACCGACCCGGCCCGAGACCCCCCGGTCAGCCCGAACCGGGTCAGCCCGGCCCGACCTGGGCGTGGCCCAACCTGGGCACAGCGCGCCCAGCGCGCGGCCCCACGCTCGGCCAATGGCTGGGCTGATTTGGCGAGGGGGGGGGGGGGGGGCGCCTGCCCCCTGGTTGTAACTGCGGCCCCCCTTTAATGGGGGGTCATTTTGTTGGCCGGGCGGGGGTTTGAACCACCGGATATCTTCATTTCAGGATGGCCCGTCCCGGCCGTCCAGTTTCTGGCACCACGGGACCGGCGACGGCTGGGCCCCTCCTTGCTCCGACACCGGCGGCCCGGAACCGGCCGCCGGTCACCCTGCTCCGCCGCGGCCCGGAAACGGCCGCGACTTGGTTTTTCCGGTGCGGCGTGACGGTGTCGCGCTCCTCCGCTGCAGCCCTTCTTTGGCCACGGTGTCTTCGGTTCTCTTCTACGCGGCGCGACGGCATCGCGTCCTTGTTCAACTTCACGGCGCAGCGCGACGACGCCGCACATTACTTGTCGTACGATCCCGCGTGGTGCGATGAAACCACGCCATTCCGTTCCAACCATAATAGAAACAACATCAATAATAATGGAGGAGGGTCGGCCGTGTTTGTACGGTCTGACCCCCTCTCATTAATTGAAAGAATTTAGTCATATATCCACAAAGAATGACAAACTAGAATTCACGAACGAAAATAATTAAATAAAACCCTACCTTGAGTGTAGCTAGAACGAGGGTTCGCCACGGAAAATGACATCGCGAAGTGAAGCTCCGTAAGTTGATGGAGAACGCTCGAGGAGGAAGTGTCATCTCCATTTCGTTGACACGGGAAGAATATCGAAAGAGGGTGCATCGTCGATCTTCAGAAACACACCGGCTACGAAGAGGAGAACAGACGACACGTCGATCTCTTCTTACGGTGACGATGTTCTTCATCGAAGGGTGTCGTTCTTCGCGGGAGGATGATGTTCTTCCAAGAGAGAATAGAGCTCTCTTCTAAAGTATTCACACAACAAATCTAACCCCAAAATAAAATAAGTATTGCCTTATTTTATTAATCCATGCCATGCATTTAAATTTTAAAATTCAAACACATAACTCTCTTAATTGATTAAGTGTGTTGGTATGATTTAATTTGGGGAAGGTGGGGAGAGGAGAAGTAACCGAATTAATTACAAGGGGGTTTAACAAGTTTAAAGGGGGAGAGTTAAGGGGTTAGGGAATGTGAAGGGTTGAGGATCATGCAGGCCCCACCCCACATTTATCCTAACATGGGTAGTTAGGATGTTAGTGGGTCTCATCCTAACTTACCCATGTAGGTTAAAACCACCTTAGAAAAATAAATAAAATTGTAACAAAATTTTATTTTACTTTTCATTTAATCCACATTTTTTTAACTCATAACGAGCAAACACAACTCCAGGATAGGTGTTCCTAAGAAAATACCGGCGCTGCGGTTCCATCGGTGCCCTCCGAATTCGATTCCGAGCACCGGTTAAAAAGATAGGAATTCCCGTTCGTTCGTTCACTGAACGTACCTGAGCTAAATTTTGGATAGAAATTCCGGGCACACCGGGCCTCAGAATCAAGTGCCGTCTGAAACTGTGTTCTTGTAAAATCCCAAAAAAATTAAGAAAAAAATTTCCCTTGAATTTTATGGGTCTTTACAACAACACCATGATGGAATAAGTACCACATAGTTAACACCATGAAGACAACGCCACGAAGGTAGAAGTACCACACTGGTAACACAATGAATATTACACTACGAATATAAAAGACACAACTCAAAATCAGCTATAACCTAAGTACAGAAGTACCTAGGATTTTTTAGAAGCTAGACTATCTTATTTTGTTAAGAAGCACTTTTACTGACCCACACATGATCATTAGGTAATAACCCCCTAGACCCACACAAAATCTGACCCACACAGGATCATTTTCAGTTGGTGGACATAAGATCGTTGAGAACCGACCCACAAAAGATCTGATAGATGCTGAGAAACCCAGGAATGATAAATGCTTACCATCAAAGGATCAATGTTCTTTCATCACGTTACAGCCGACCACATGATTTCTCGCACTCAGTGCGCTCGGGTTCCATAGAATATTCCATATGAGATATTATTCGTACCACAAAAAAATACTATGATCAAAAAATAAATAACCCAATGGACCAAAATTTCTTAATCGTTCCAACATGATAGACGGTGCGTCAATCGGAAGCCTGATCTGTGAGTTATAAGCGTTTTAGTTCTAAGGGCCTAGTTGGATTCAAGTTCAATCCAACACGGCCGTACTCCAAATGTCCCCAAAACTCACGTGGAGTATACCAAAAGGACTGTCTCACTCCACGGGTCTCATCACTGTAGAAGGTTCGTCAAACCGATGCCCAGTTCTCATGTTAGGGACCATTAAGAGGAACTAGGCCTGTTTGGGTCCTGGTCATGTCCGACCTTGTTGGACCAACCCATCCTGACCCATTCGGGGCCGACCCGACCCGATATGGGCCGACTCGACCTAGTCGGGGCCAACCCAAACCGGTCTAGGATGACCTGACCTTGTCCGGGTCTGACCCAGCATGGCTGGGCCATGGTCCGACCTAGATGACAAGGGTTGGTCCAGCCCACAGGGGGGCATCCTGGGCCGCAAAGGGGAGGCCCAAACAGAAAGGGGGAATGACATGCTGACTTCTTCTATGGTGGGGTATGCCTTAGCTAATGCATGGTGGTTAGACACCCAGTCACCCGAAAGGCCCAGAGTCTATTCAACTTGTTAAGCGAAGGAACCACGTGGGCACCATCCGGTCATCGCAGAACCCGCTGGAGGCATGGGTTCCTCATTCTCCGTAGCCCCCTGCTCATCAGAGGCACCCTGGTCACGCCACCCTCCTCTTAAATGGCTAGCCGATGTGCCAACCGCCTCCTACTCCCACCGCGGCATCATTCGTGACCCCTTGCTCAACGACAACACACGACGACACCTCCTCCGCAGCCGGCCAATGCCGGACGTCCAGTAGACCACCACATCTTAGTTTCGTGGCCTCATCTTGTGGTGAGACACCTCCATCGTAGCCAATTAGTGACGCCGCACTGGGAGTCTTTCATGGAGACCGCAATGGTAGAAAGGTATCATATTGTCCTGGATGGGTTCATTAGCCCCATGGCCTCCACATTTTCTTATAATCATGAGGGATGATTAAAGGATTCAATAATCACTTGAATTAAACAATAAACAAATTCCTACCTCAAAAACGATGGAGAATTCCCATGATCGAGGAAGTGTCGGCGTTTTTCTTTCCCGCAACAAGCTTCTAATGACGCCGCTAGTATGTTGTCCTTCGGTGCATGGTTCAGTGTCTCTCATCACCTCCCACTAGAACCAGCTCCATCTTCCAATGGTTATGGTATCTCATTATGTTGTCAGCACTATATTGCTTGGTGAAGAAGTGTCGATACCTCCCCCCAAACTCCATATAAATAGGAGAGGGGGAGGGTGTCTAATGCTTGTTGGATTTATGAGGGCTCATTAATTTAGAACATTCCTCATTCAAAATAATTTTTTTACCTAGGATTGAAAGGTCAAGCATTTTAATGGAATGACACATCGATTGTCCAACGTTTATGCCTGTTTGATGGAGGAAATGAATGAAATAAATTAAATAACATTGTTTTTTTATTCTTTTAAAATGTCCCAAAATCAATTTTTTTCTCCAGAACTAGTGCGGACTATGTGAAGCCTCCCTTAAAAGAATCCCATCACTGTGGATTCAACAGATCCCTTGGATTTTTAATCTGAGTATCGGTTTAATATTTATAAAATGTCGCTCTCACATTTTGTAACATACCAAGTAAGTAATGAATAATAGATATTTTTATCTATGTCTACTAATGAATTATATTGTGTTTTAGAGGCTTAAAGTGATAATAAATGCAATCTTAAGCATGGAATAAACTAATATTTTTAAAATATTATTTTACTGCCTTTTGATGGAAAACCAGTTCTTAAAATCAAACATTTGAAAATTTAATAATCTCTATTTGTCAAAATAAACTTATTATTTATGATTGGGACATTGTAATTTACATTCGATATTTTTTGGTATTTTTCCGATAAAGTTAATTTTTTAATGAATAGTGAAAAATACTGCATTTTACATCAAAACTGCTTTTTCATCTAATTTGGTTATATGGATAGATTATCTTTTTAATTGGTTTTAAAGTATAAATAGAATATATTTTTACCATTTAATCCAATAGTGGTCATTGAAATTAATTTCACTTTGAAATTGGACTTAAACTACTGTTAATCTTTTGATAATTATTGTTTCATAAAAAAACGCTATTTGCTCAGACAGTGAGAATTAATTATTAAATTAATTAATGTAACTTATATGTCTTGAATTTTTTAAAATAGAAATAATTTTTGAATTCAGAATATCAAATATACCTTAGGGTGAAGTTTTGGTATTTTTCTGAAAAAGTTTAATTTTTTATGAATAGTGAAACCACTAAGTGGTACTTAAAAAACTGATTTTTCGTTTAAATGATATTTTACCACCTCTGGGTTTTGAATTTCAAAAATCCGACATACATGGTTGTCATTAAGAAGTAAAATGTGGTTTAATGGGATTAAAATAATTTTTTGGTGAATAGTAAATTTTAAGTTTTTAATCGCAATTAGAGGTAATTAGTGTAATTTAAGTTAAGAATAATGTTTTAATAACATGAAATGAACTTGACACATGTCCTACCCTTATTGGATGTGTCATTTCCGACCAAGAAAACCCATGGGTAGATTTTTGGGACACCATGGAGCCCCTTGGGTATCATAAAGACATTAATGCCTTTTATTTAATGTAAAAATGAAAAGGACACAAACATGAGTTGTTTTACTAAAAAAATTTTTAAATGGGGATATACAAGTCCAATTTTTGACTATAAATAGATATTGGAAAGATAAAAAGATTTACTACATAATAGTAAAAAAATTTAGAATTTTTAGACATTAAATAAATTAAATTATTTATGACATCATGATGATGCAGCGATTACCTCATTATTTAAGGATTTAAATAAAATGAAAAGATAATGGAAAATCTAAGACCTACACTTGTAAAAATCCTATTTGATGGGTATATTTCGAACCCTTATCACCTTATACTAGAATTATATCAATGTGGGACCTTTTAAATCCGAAAGCCATTTTAAAATAAAGTAACATTTCCATACTTTCCAAGATTGCCCCTCCTCTCCTCTTATAAAAGGCCCCCACCTCTACCACCTTACCCACACTTCCAAAGCCTTTGGATCGGCCATCCCCTGACAATTTTGTCTTTCCATATACCTCTCTAACTTCTATAAGCCTCACTTTGGGCATAATTCTTCCCAAGGAAGCCTTTGAGCTCAAATAAAAAAGAGTTACCCGATTTAAAGGTAGTGTCTTCTATTGTGTTCTTATGTTTTTTTTTCTTCTCCAACCCCCTAAACTCTTTTTATTCATTTCTTTTGTAACATCTAGATTATATTAAATATACTAGGATGTTTTTATAATAATTATTCGAGCTACACATAAACACACCTACATCTAATGGTTAAAGAACATACTGTTTCTGTGGACGGCGAATTTCTGCCTCACGAAACGTTGATTGTTCAACACTCATATAACACCTTCAAAGGTGGCCATTAAGATGTCAATATATTTATATATTATATATAATATTTTTATGTTTTACTTAAGCTTCTGTATTTTTCATTTATGACATACCTTTATGGTTTCCATTTTGGGTAAACACGATATCTTCATTTTAGGATGTTCGGACTACCGCCCCCTCAAAGTGATTTGATTCGTTAATTCCATATGTGGGACGTATAAAGAATGTAAGTAATGATATTATATATGATATTATGATGGAATTATAATATATCTTTATATCATTATTATTCCATTCCATAAAATACGAAATAGAAATGAATGTAGAGTTCATGCGTACGTACGGCTTACCTTCTCCATGAACGGTGCATTTCATTTCTTACCTCTAAACATTATATTATAAATGCATGTATATAATGGATATATATGATATATATATGATATCTAAATCATGAGTATAACTCTGGACATAATGGATACATGAACAACTTGTAATTATAAAGAGTTTATTTTTGACTCAAGTACCAATGATCGATAAACTTACCGTTATTAACTTAAATAATTACATAGTGTTCATGACATGGTAATAAGTGATATAAAAGGAATAATGAACTTGAAAAAGGTTCTTAAGAAAGTAGAAATTAAATCAAGTTCATTATTTAGGAGGCTAAAGAATGACCGAGTCAAGTCGGCCCCGAGGTATGGGACTTCGTCTCAATCTCCTTTCATTGAGGCATATTTTTTTTTATACACAACCTTCTTTTATAGGGTGTATAAACCCCTTTTACTTTTATAGTTATCCAAAAGGAATATTTTTTTATAAGAAGCGTTTTACTAAATGACAAAAGGGAATGTTTTTGTCATACGTATGCGGTGACAACGACTTCTCCGCCGCCGTGACCATTATTTGAGTTTCGACTTCCTCTACAAGCCATACATTTTTTAAAAAGAAAAATAAATACACTGTTTTACTTTTCTATTATTTTGGTATTGAAAATGGTTTTCATAATGTTTTTATATCAATGTGTTGTATTGATATCGTGTGATTGAAAAGTGGAAATGTTATGTTTCCTTTATGCATGTTTTATGTGATATGATTATGTTACGGTTCTTGGGCATTATTATGAAGACGGGTGGTTCCATGATAAACTAAGGGCGGGTGAGCCCGATATAGCTCTCCAATGCATTCGGTAACGTGAAGGAGTTAAACGTTAAGGTTTATTCGAAGTGATTTAGGGAATATATTGTGATGGGTATTCCAAACGTAACCAAGAGGGTTACTCCATACGTAAGAATGTTATGAATGCCTCAAGTTACCTTTATGTCTTATGATTTCTATGATTTATTAATGATTTGATGAGGTATGTTATAGTGCTTATGTTTAATGAGTAGAGTATTATTTCATTGATTCTTCTGTATACATGTACTCATGTTTCCTTTCCATATTTTTATATCCCTTACTGAGCTTTTTATGGCCATCCCTATTTTTTTGAAATGTTTTTCACAGGTCAAGGGAAGGGTACATGATATGATGACAGTGTCAAGGATGTGCCAAGGAAGAATCTATGTTTTGTTTTAAATATTTTTCCATTGATGGGAAAAAAATGAATACAATATTTTATTGTAACCACTTTGTTTAAATGTGGGTTGTAATTAATGTTTTATGATCTAATTCTCTAAAACTCTAAACCTAAAAAGATCCTCAATGTGTAATCTTGTAATAACTCGAGATTAAGTAAGGATTAAGGCTGGGGCCTTATAGTTGGTATCAGAGGTCGATTTAGATAACTTTAGGAGTTAGAATTATATAAAATGGTTATCCAAAAATATTTTTTGAAATGATATAGCATTTGAAGATTACCATGTTGCTTCATCTAATACATTTTTTTTTCAGAATGGTATTTCATAGAGGAAACAGAACATATTTTCTGGGAAGGCATACATTGGGAAATGACCTTTCAAATCAGTATCTTGAGATGGTCAGAATCAAAACTAAACAATTTTTTATAGTGATGGCTCATTTTACTCAGGTGAAAAATGTTGTTTGTCTTTATTGATGATATTTTGGTGTTTTCTAAAAGTAAAGAGGAGCATGAAATACATTTAAGGGTTATTTTGCAAACCTTGAAAGAAAATAAATTGTGTGGGAAATTCAGAAAATGTGAGTTTTGGTTGCAACAAATTTCTTTCCTTGGCCACATTGTTTCTAAATATGGGATAACTGTTGATCCTGCAAAAACAAAGGTTGTTGAAGAATGGCCAAGAGCCTCAAATGTTACTAAGATTCGTAGTTTCTGTGGTTTGGAAGGCTATTACCGAAAGTTTGATATAAATTTTTCACCGTTATCTAGTCCAATGACTAAGCTAACTCGGAAGGGTGTTAAGTTTATCTGGACAAAATAATGTGATGATTGTTTTCAGGAACTGAAAAGAAGATTGGTGAATGCTCCGGTTTTGGCACTACCTTCCAAAAATAGGGAGTCTGTTATCTATAGTGACTCTTCATTGAAAGGGCTTGGTTGTGTCCTAATGCAGAATGATCATGTAATTTCTTATGCTTCACGTTGGTTGAAAACTCATGAGGTAAATTATCATACAAATGATTTTGAATTAGCTGCTGTTGTTTTTGCTTTAAAAAATTGGACGCATCATTTGTATGGAGTAATGTGTGAAATATATACTGATCACAAAAGTTTAAAGTATATAGTCACTCAGAAATAATTGAACATGAGACAGAGGAGATGGATAGAATTAATCAAGGATTACAATTGTACAATTCATTACCATCCTGGAAAAGCAAATAAAGTGGCTGATGCTTTGAGTCGAAAAAGTAATGCATCATTAATAATGTTGTGTTTGGAAAGCGATCCTTTGGTTAATTATTTGATGAACATTGGCATAGAAGTTTTTGGTGCAGGATGTACTTATGTTTTGTTTCAGGTATCAGTGAAATCTTCTCTATCAGACAGAATCAAGCAAGCACAAAAGCAAGATAGTGAGTTGCAGAAAAAGGTAGAGTTGGTTCAGAAAGGTAAGTTGCCTAAATTCATCATTGATAATGATTGTGTTTTGAGATTTGGGAAGAGATTGAGTGTGAATTTTGATTTACAGTTGAAGAGAGAGTTTTTATATGAAGCTCATAGTTCTACATTTTCAGTTCATCCTGGCAGTACTACGATGTACAGAG
The DNA here is from genome assembly GCA_963277665.1 of Viscum album. Lineage (NCBI taxonomy): Eukaryota > Viridiplantae > Streptophyta > Magnoliopsida > Santalales > Viscaceae > Viscum > Viscum album. Next base: position 434,053,097 of record OY728127.1, on the reverse strand, counting down.
ATCTGCAGGAGTATTACTGCTGGGATGGAATGAAAATAGATATTGCTGATTTTACTGTGAAGTGTTTGACCTGTCAACAGGTTAAAGTAGAGCGGTAGTTAATAAAAGGGTTGCTTCAGCCTTTACCTATTCCAGAGTGGAAATGGGAGAATATATCCATGGACTTCATTGTGGGATTGACGAAGACACCTCGAGGTAATAATGAAATCTGGGTTATTGTTGATCGCTTGAGTAAATCTGCTCATTTCCTTGCTATACGAGATACTCTTTTCCTAGATCAACTTTCCCGTTTGTATCTTAAAGAGATAGTCAGGTTACATAGAGTTCCTCTCTCCATTGTATCTAATTGTGATCCCATGATCACTTCTATCTTTTGGAAAGGCCTTCAGAAGTCGTTGGGTACTGAATTAAATTTTAGTACAGCTTTTCATCCTCAGTCAGATGGGCAGTCAGAATGAACAATTCAGACATTGGAAGATATGCTACATGCTTGTTCGATGGATTATCAGGGAAGTTGGGACCAACATCTTTCCTTGGTTGAATTTTCATATAATAATAGTTTTCATTCTAGTATACAGATGGCACCATTTGAGGCGTTATATGGGAAGCGGTGTCGAACACCAGCTTTCTTGGATGAAGTAGGGGAAAGGAAGCTGATGGGACTAGAATTGGTAGAAGAGTTGGCAGAAAAAGTTCAGCTGATACAGAAACACATGAGAACAGCTCAGGGCAGGAAGAAGAGTTAATGCGACAATAGGATGAAGGATCTCTCTTTTGAGGTAGGTGATCATGTTTTTCTCAAAGTATCACCATGGAAAAGTGTGATACGATTTGGTATGAAAAGAAAGCTGAGTCCAAGGTCCATTGGACCATATGAAATTCTGGAGAGAGTTGGATCAGTTTCTTACCGAGTGACTTTGCCTCTGAGTTTATCTCAGGTACACAATGTTTTTCATGTTTCAATGTTAAGAAAGTATATGCCAGATCCATCTCATGTTTTGAGTCCAGAGGTAGTTCAGCTGGAAGAGAAACTATCTTATGAGGAACAACCGGTACAGATTTTTGACCACAGGGAGAAAGTGTTATGGAATAAGGTGATTCAATAGGTAAAGGTTTTGTGGAAAAACCACATGGTTGAAGAGGCAACATGGGAATCTGAAAATGCAATGAAGGCTAAATACCCGCACTTATTCGATAAGTAAATAAATTGCAGGGATGAATTTTTATAAAGGGGGGAAGGATGTAACATCCCATGTAAGTAATGAATAATAGATATTTTTATCTATGTCTACTAATGAATTATATAGTATTTTAGAGGCTTAAAATGAGAATAAATCCAATCTTAAGCATGGAATACACTAATATTTTTCAAAGATTATTTTACTGTCTTTTGATGGAAAACCATTCTTTTAAATAAAACTTTTGACAAATTTATAAGCTCTATTTGTGAAAATAGTCTTATTATTTATTATTGGGACAATGATATTTACATTGGATATTTTTTTGGTATTTTTCCGATAAAGTTCATTTTTTAATGAATAGTGAAAAATACTGCATTTTACATCAAAAATGCTTTTTCATCTAATTTAGTTATATGGGTAGATTATCTTTTTAATTATTTTTAAAGTTTAAATAGTATATATTTTTACCATTTAATCCAATAGTGGTTGTTTGAATTAATTTGACTTTGAAATTGGACTTAAACTAGTGTCAATCTTTTGATACTTATTGTTTCATAAAAACACGCTATTTGCTCAGACAGCGGGAATTAATTATTAAATTAATTAATGTATCTTATATGTTTTTAATTTTTTAAAATAGACATCATTTTGGAATTCGTAATATGAAATATAGATTAGGGTTAAGTTTTGGTATTTTTCTGAAAAACTTCAATTTTTTATGAATAGTGAAACCCCTAAGTGGTACTTAAAAAACTGATTTTTCGTTTAAATGAAATTTTACCACCTCTGTGTTTTGAATTTCAAAAATCAGACATACATGTTTGTCATTAATAAGTAAAATGTGGTTCAAGGGGATTAAAATAATTTTTTGGAGAATAGTAACTTTTAAGTTTTTAATCGCGATTAGAGGTAATTAGTGTAATTTAAGGTAAGAATAATGTTTTAATAATATGAAATGAACTTGACACATGTCCTACCCTTATTGGATATGTCATGGCCGACCAAGACAACCCATGGGTCGATTTTTGGGACCCCATGGAGCCAATTGTGTATGATAAAGACATTAATTCCTTTTATTTAAAGTAAAAATGAAAATGACACAAACATGAGTTGTTTTACTAAAAAATTTTATAAATGTGGTTATACAAGTATGATTTTTGAATATAAATAGTCATTGGAACGATAAAACGGTTTCCTACATCATAGTAATTTTTTTATAATTTTTAGAGATTAAATAAATTAAATTATTTATGACATCATGATGATGCAGCGATTACATCATTTTTTAACGATTTAAATAAAATGAAAAGATAATGTAAAATCTATGACCTAAACTTTTCAAAACCCTATTGGATGGGTATATTTCGACCCCTTATCACCTTATCCTCGAATTATATCAATGTGGGACCTTTTAAATCCGAAACTCATTTTAAAATAAAGTAACATTTCTTTACATTCCAAGAGTGCCCCTCGTCTCCTCTTATAAAAGGCCCCCACCTCTACCACCTAACCCACACATCCAAAGCCATTTGATCGGCCAAAACCTGCCCATTTTGTCTCTCCACATCCCTCTCTAACTTCTATAAGCCTCACTTTGGGGAGAAGCCTTCCCTATTAATCCTTTGAGTTCAAATCAAAAAGAGTTACCCGATTTAAAGGTAGTGTCTTCTATTGTGTTCATATGTTTTATTTTTCTTCTCCATCCCCATAAACCCTTTTTATTCATTTATATTGTAACAAATACAGTATCTTAAATAAACTAGGATGTTTTTATAAGAATTATTCGATCTACACTTACAGACACCTACATCCAATGGTTAAAGAACATACTGTTTCTGTGGACGACGAATTTCTGCCTCACGAAACGATGATTGTTCAACACTCATATAACTCCTTCAAAGGTGGACATTTAGATGTCAATATATTTATATATTATATATAATATGTTCATGTTTTACTTAAGCTTCTGTATTTGTCATTTATGGAATAACTTTATGGTTTCCATTATGGGTAAACACGATATCTTCATTTTACGAAGTGCGGACTACCGCCCCCTCAAAGTGATTTGATTCGTTAATGACATATGTGGGACGTATAAAGGATGTAAGTAATGATATTATATATGATATTATAATGTAATTACAATATATCTTTATATAATTATGATTTCATTCCATAAAATACGAAATAGAAATGAAAGTAGCGTTCATGTGTACGTACGGCTTACCGTCTCCATGAACGGTGCATTTCATTTCTTACCTCTAAACATTATATTATAAATGCATGTATATACTGGATATATATGATATATATGATATATACATCATGAGTATAACACTGGATATAATGGATACATGAACAACTTGTAATTATAAAGAGTTTATTTTTGACTCAAGTACCAATGATCGATAAAATGACCGCTAATAACTTAAATAATTACATAGTGTTCATGACATGGTAATAAGTGATATAAAAGGAATAATGAAATTGAAAAAGGTTCTTAAGCAAGTAGAAATTAACTCAAGTTTATTATTCAGGAGGTTAAAGAATGATCGAGTCAAGTCGGACCCGATGTATGGGACTTCGTCTCAATATCCTTTCATTGAGGCATATTTTGTTTTATACACAACCTTATTTTATACAGTTTATAAACCCCTTTAACATTTACATTTATCCAAAAGGAATCTTTTTTTATACGAACCGTTTTACTAAATGACAAAAGGGAATGTTTTTTTCGTACGTATGTGGCAACAACGACTTCTCCGCCGCCATGACCATTATTTGAGTTTCAGCTTCCTGTACAAGCCATACATTATTTTAAAAAGGAAAATAAATACCCTGTTTTACTTTTCTATTATTTTGGTATTGAAAATGGTTTTCATAATGTTTTTATATCAATTTTTTGTATTGATATCTTGTGATTGAAAAGTGGAAATGTTATGTTTCCTTTATGCATGTTTTATGTGATATGATTATGTTATGGTTCATGGGAATTGTTATGAATACGGGTGGTTCCGTGATAAACTAAGGGCGGGTGAGCCCGATATAGCTCTCCAATGCATTGGGTAACGTGAAGGAGTTAAACATTAAGGTTTCTCTCAAGAGATTTTGGGAATATACTGTGATGGGTATTCCAAATATAACCAAGAGGGTTACTCCCTATGTAAGAATGTTATAAATGCCTCAAGTTACCATTATGTCTTATGATTTCTATGATTTATTCATGATTTAATGAGGTATGTTATAGTCCGTATGTTTTATGAGTAGAGTATGATTTCATTGATTCTTGTGTGTACATGTACTCATGTTTCCTTTCCATATTTTTATATCCCTTACTGAGCTTTTTATGCTCATCCCAAGTTTTTTGAAATGTTTTTTCATAGGTCAAGGGAAGCGTACATGATATGATGATAGTGTCAAGGATGTGTCAAGAATGAACCCATGTTTTGTTTTAAATATGTTTCTATTTATGGGAAAAAATGAATAATATCTTTTATTGTAACCACTTTGTTTAAATGTGGGATGTAATGCCTGTTTTATGATCGAATTCTCTAAAACTCTAAACCTAAAAAGATCCTCAATGTGTAATCTTGTAATAACGTGAGATTAAGTAATGTTTAAGGCTAGGGCCTTATACGTTTACTGAATATACCACAAATAAAGTTTAGAAATCCATTCTGGGAACACTAGGCCTTAGAATCATGTGTCATCAATTTTCTTTGACTCGCAATAATCCCATATAATTAAAAACATTACATTGAAACCCCAGGTCTTTACATTATCCCCACCTTAGGTATTTTCATCTTCGAAGGCCACAACATAGACTAAGAAAACAAATGGGGGCACTGAACATGAATCAGAGCATCCCTCTCCCATGTGATCTCCTGAATGTTCCCATTCTACCAGCGAATGTGCACCAGAGGTATCGACCATCCATGATGGAATTGCTCTTGTTGATCCTCAATCTCTAATGAATCCTTCATAATCATCTCCCAATCATCAAAGTCTTGCTCATTGGGGTTGATGATGTGAGATGGGTCATTCATGTATCTCCACAGTTGTGATATGTGGATGACGTCATGCACCATCTCAAGCTATAGTGGAAGTTCCAAGTAGTATGCCAACATGAATATCCTCCGAAGTATCATAAATAGTTTGATAAACCTAGGTGATAACTTTCCGCCTCAGCCAAATCTCCATAATCCTCATTGACATGATACCCCTAGGAAGACATGGTCTCCCTCATCGAACTCAAAGGATCTCCAACTCTTGTCAACATAGGTCTTCGTTATACTCCGGGTAGTATTCTTCTTCTCCAGGATGATCAGCACCTTCTCAGGGGTATCTTGTACCGACTCTAGACCCATAAGTGCTAAATCCCATGGGACTATCCAACAATGAGGTGATCTGCATGGTTGACCGTACAAGTCCTCAAATGGTGTTATACTAATGGAGGAGTGGTAAATTTTATTGTATTCAAATACCAAAATTGGAATGTGATCCTCCCAAATGTAGGAAAAATCATGGATCAATGAAGAAATCATGTCTTTCAGCGTCTGAATGGTCGGTTTCGTCTGACCATCCTTCTGAGGAGAAAGGTGGTGCTCAAACTTAGCTGATTCCCGAACACCTCCTGTAACCCCTTCGAAAATTGGGATGTAAAACGTGTGTCAAAGTCACAGATGATCAGTGATGGAATCCCATTAATTCATACAATCCTTTGTACGTGGAGGCGTCCCATGTCCCCTACTCATCCCTTATCTTTGATAGGTAGGAATTGGGACGACATGGTGAGTTGGTCAACGATCACCCCGATGGAATAACGTCTCATGGAAGTATGTAGAAGCCCTGTCACAATGTCCATGGAGATACCATCCCACTTCCACTCTGGAACCTCTAGTGGCAACGCTATGCCTACTGGAACCTGATGATCACCCTTCACTTGCTAAAAATTGAGGCATCATGAAACAAACTCAGCCACTACTTTCTTCATCTATAGCCACTAGTCCTGACACTGGTGGTCCAGGAACATCTCTACCACACCAGGATGCACTGCCAGAGGGGATATATGGAACTCCCTCATTACCTCCTCCCATAGTGCCACCAGTACCATGGTACATCCTCAGAAAAGGATTGCATGCTACCCACTTTCATAAAAAACATCAGTTTCCTATCTTGTGGATATCAATGCACATCGAGCCTCACAGTAAATGCCACCATGTTATACCTCCCTATCTCACTGAAGGAGTGGGGGAGTGACTGTCCTAGACTGGAGGTATGTTCCTCCATCTCTAGCAATGAAAAATATTTTTAGCGCAACTAGCTGATTTGTTTCCTCATTCAAGCACAACATACCAAACCTCCTACTGAGTGAATCATCTACCACATTCCCCTTCATAAGATTATAGAATATCCCAAAGTCATAGTCCTGGAGAAACTCCATCCATCGCTCTTGTCTCAGGTTATTGTCCTTCTGTGAAACATATACTTGAGATTCTTATGATCAGATTAGACTGTAAAATGTTCACCAATCATGTAATGTTTCCACATCTTCAAGGAAAAGACCAATACTTCAAAATCCATGTCAAGGGTAGCGTTGTTCTGCTCATGCTGTCTTAGCCATGACGAACCATAAGTGATCACTACTCACTCCTATATCTGTACACATCCATGTCTGGTCCCTGATGCATCGCAGTAGACTATGTACCCAACACCCTCTTATGCAATCCTAAAGATGAAGGAACTCATTAGTCTCTGAATCAGCTTCTAAAAACTCTGATGGAATATCTCCATCCAAACGAATGGTATTTCGTTTTTAATGCTGATTAGAGTTCTACATCTCGGGAAATGTCAGGCATGAATCTTCGGTAGTATCCAGCCAATCCCAGGAAACTCTACATATCAGTCACACTCCAGGGTGGCTCTAAAGAAAGTAAACCCTCTATAATCACTGGATCTACTACAACTCTAGTCCCAAAGATAATGGGTCCCATAAAGTGGACCTCTTGTATGTAGAACTGGAACTTCAAGAGCTTAACATAATGATGGTTCCCTTGAAGTGTATCTAGAATTATTTTAAGATGACTGGATTTCTCATCGTCCGTTGATGAGTATATCAATATTTCATCAATGAAGACCACAACAAAATGATCGAGGTATGGTTGGAAGATTCTGTTCCTGAGTCCCATGAACACTGCTAGGGCATTGGTCACGCTGAATGGTATAAAAAAGAACTCATAGTGGCTGTATGAAATCTATTGGTCGTCATATTCACATATGCATCTCATACCCTGAGCTGATGATAGCTTGATCTGAGGTATTTATTTGATAACCAATGAGCTCCCCTCAGCTGATCGAAAAGATCATCAATCCTCATAAGTGGATACCTTTTCTTCATGAACACCAGGTTCAGGTGCCGCTATTCCAAAAAAAGTCTCTAACTCCGATATGCCTACTTGGTGAACAAAGTCGTGGCTGCCCATTGAGAAACACTAGTCCTTATGAACCCCATTCTCTGAAATTCCTCCATCTATACTCGTAACTCACAAAATTTTGTGGGAGACATCTGATATGCTGGGGTAGATATTGGTATAATCACATGGTACAAGATGCTGTAAAATTATACCTCTATATGTGGAGGTAGTCCCAGAACATCATTAGGAAAGACATCAACTATCTATTCCACCACTATAGGTTAGCTTGGACTCTCAACATCAACTGCTCCACGGGTAAGGCTAGCCAACTTGTGTGTGATCGGCTACACCCTCCTCCGAGAAAGTGAATCTAGTGCTGAAAAGTTTCCCTTCTTTCCGGTGAAGGAAAACATTGTCCCATCCTCATAAACAAACCTCACTTTGTTCTTAATATAGTCATTTTGGGCATTGAATATAGATAACGAGTCCATACCCATGATGAAGTTGTAAGGCCTCGATATCGCTACTAGAAGATCCTAGTCGAATCTCTCGCCTCCTAGAGTAAGATCACACATCCAGCACCAGTGTGTAACTGTCAAATCCTCTCCCATATGAGTATATTGCTTTTAGGATTCAGCCAACATCTCCACCAGAGTATATGAGCTCCAAACTAGGGTTGTGGAAATAATATATTGGCTAGAACCTATATCTATAAGTACAGTAACTAAGGTGTAGTAGACACAGATCATACCCTTAATCATCTCTGGAGCACCGTGGTCATAGGCCTCATCTTCCTATTGCTGAGCTCGTACCTGTCCACCTGCTCTATGTGATTGGGGTGGACCTCCTAGAGGTGGTGGTGGTAGAACCTCAAATCGTCGCCCACCGCCTGCTACACGACCAGCTCCTCTTCCACGTCCACATACTGCCTGCGTACCTCCCTGATCGAATATCTACCTCTACATCGGCGGTCCCTCACTATCCGCTGGTCGTCCGTATGGTGGGTCGGGTAGTCGCGAGCCATGTGAGTATGCCCACCGCATGAGTAGCACTGACTACTACTAATCTTACCTCCTCTGTCCCATGAACCCTGAACCACCAAACCTGTTTCTTGATGTCGTTCACCAGAAGGTATGGCCCGCTTAGGCCCCTACATCATCTGCCTATTACCTGATGCAGATGACTCTACTACTTGAAATTTGTTGGTGGCTCTCACTATCAGTGCCTACTAAGCTTGGAAGCACTCCACCAAAAGTGCTCTCTCTAGAACCCCAACATGGGTTGGAATGCAGAGTGATATCATCAATGCTATGATCTCATTTCAGAGACTCTTCTCAAAGGCTCGAGCTATAAATAAAGGGTCACAGACCATGTCAGTGGAGTAGCGGGAGAGATTAGTGAACCTCACTGAGTAATGGGCCACATTCATGCTTCCCTTCTGAAATTGAAAGATCTCCTATATACGCACTCAACGTAGAGTCCATGGGAAGAACATTTTGCTGAAAAGGATCTCAAAGTCCGCCCATATGAGGGTCACCTCATCATGTATCTAGAGGATATATCTAAACCATATCCCCGATGCTTCCAAAAATTGACTACCTGCTCGGATCAGAATAATGTCAGTTGGTGTCCCAACTAGGAAGAAATATCTAGCTACAGCCCCCAGCCAGCCGTCAGCCGCCTGTGGGTCTCTCTCACCTCAGAAACTCAGAGGCGTTGGCTGCTGAAACATGTCCAGCACAATCGGTCAGCATGCATCCTCTGTTGGACGGGATGGTGTTAACGACTATCCAATGCGTAGTTGTGCTGCTGGTACACCACCCAAAGGTGATAACACCATAAGAGGGCCCTACACAGTGGCCTCATCACTCGGTGGGCCATCTTCGTGTACTCTCCCAGGAATCCTTGATGTCTGTCTACATGGAGGGATCCTGAAATAAAATAGGATTGGCATGGTTAAGATGTTATACCTGGTGAGATGACTCAATGATATTAGAAGATAAAATTTTAAAAAACACACGCAATCAGTGTTTCTGTGTACTGAGTCAAAAATCAGAATTCAGGGTCTTGGAGTACGGATACATCGACCACCGCACCAACACTAGATTCCCCAAACTAAAAACCATACTCATATCACTTAACACTATCACCACATCAAAATTATCAGAGTTCTGTTCTTGGGTAGAATCGACCCCTTTGATACCACATTGTCATGAACCGACCCCCGGGGCCCACATCGTTCCTACCCCAAGTCGGCCTCCCATACGCCAGTGGCTGGAAACTAGCACTGGAAAGGAATATCCCTAAAATTAGAATGCATTTCCATTTAACCTGTATAAAAAAACAGTCCAACAACACAACAAAGAAGCGACCACGAAGTAAACTACTGTATTAAAAGTGTGTTAAATGTAATGAAGCCAGAATATAGGCCCAACCAAAAAGTGAAAGTACAACTGAATAGTACAAGCACAACAGAAATGTGAAAAACAACACTTGGATCGTCCACCATGGATACTACCTGAATGGTACGTACAACTCACAATCAATAATCCCTCTATCACATCATGCCTAATAGTCCACCTCTATGTACCATCTAGTCTTGGCTCCCCCATCCTCGATCAATGTTGTCTATTGTCTGTACAAGACACAATAAGGTGTTGGCATAGCCTGTGTAGTAGGGAGTACAACAATACTAAGTAGGTATCCCGTGACCCCCATAGGCATCACAGAGTTCTACAAAGTTAATACCACAAAGAAATTCCTCAATCTCAAAGCAATATGAAATAGACATAAACTTTACATAGGTATATTCTCATATATATACCTATGCTATCAAGACATATTCATCTCATACATGAGTGAAGAATACCAAAAAGGTTACACCATGAAGAATGAAGTAACACAAAGGTAACACGACGATGATAGAAGTACAATACATGTAACTCCACGAAGACAACACCACGAAGGTAGAAGTACCCCAAATATAACACCATGAAGGCAACCCAACGAAGTTAGAACTACCACATAAGTAACACCATGGAGAAAACACAATGAAGGTACAAGAAATATCTCACAATTATGTATAAATTATCTAAAAAAAGTAAATAACATTAGTCGTAATCTACATCATCTTTTTCTGTTAATAAGAACTGTTCCTAACCCACACAAGATCGTTAGGTAATAACCCCCACTGACCCACACAAGATCTGACCCACATAGGATATGTATGCGGTGACCCACCCATGATCATTGAGTGATGACCCACACCTGATATGAGATATGATGACCCACACAGGATTAATAAATGCTGACCCACATAGGATCGATTTTCATTATTCACATTACCTCCAGCAACATGATTCCTCACATTTGGTGTGCTCGAGTTTTGTAGAATCCACCCATCAAAATATCATCAATAACATGACCGCCAATAATCTCCAATAAGGAATAACCCAATGGACCTCCATTTCATAAGGGTTCCAACATGATAGATGGTGCGTCAATCGGACGCCTAGTTTGTGAGTTATAAGCATTTTAGTTCCGAGCGCCCAACTGGATTCGAGTTCGATCCAACTCTTCCGTATTCCAACCATCTCCAAAACTGATGTAGATTACACCAAATGGGCCATCACACTCCAAGGGTCATAGTGTCGTAGACAGTTTGTCAAACAGATGCCTGATTCTCATGTTATTTCCCTTTAAGAGGAACATGGCCTGGTTGGGTCTCGGTCCGGTCTGACCTGACCCTACTGGGCCGGGCCGGCCTGCAAAGGGGTGTCGCCCGACCCCCAAGGGGTGGACTCGCCCTAAAGGGGAAACCCAACCCACAAATGGGAAGACCGAACTGCAAGGGTGCGCGAACTGCCCGTTGGGTCTATGGTGGGGTCTGCATGAGCCGACGAGGGGGGGGAGGGGCGAGCCACCTGCTCTCCCGAACAGCCTGGAGGCCGTTCGGCTTGTGAAGAGGTGATGCAATGGGGGTGCCACCCGGTCACCGTAGAACCTACCAGAGGCACAAGATCTTCTTCTACCGTGGCATAGTCCGCATCCCTTTACTCATAGGCGGCCCGCTGGTCGCACTGCCCACTTCTTCCACAGCCCGCCGATGTGTCGGCCGCCTCCTACGCCTGCCACGACTTCGACTATTTCCCCTTGCTCACTAGCGGCGCGCACCGGTGCGCCGCCCCTCCTCTGCAGCTGCCCGGTGTAGGCCTCCCCACTGACCACCGCGGCTTAGTGTCTCATCCTCCACATGAGGCGTGCGACCTCCATCGTAGTCGATTTTTGTCGCCATGCTAGTGGTCTTCCACAGAGAACGCAAGGGTAGAAATGTAGCGGAGGGTCCGGGATGGGTTCCTTAATCCCGTGCCCTCCGTTTAAGCTTGTAATCATGATATATGATAAAATAATTCAATAATCACTTAAATTAAAAAAATTCAGTACCTCAAGTAAGATGGAGAACTCCCGTGATCAAGGAAGTTTCAGCGTTCGCCTTTCCCAAAACATGCTTCCAAAGACGCTGCTCATACATCGTACTTATGTTCAAGGATCTGTGTCTCCTGTAACCTCCCACTAGAATTGGTTCCATCCTCTAATGGTTTGGAATCTCAGTACTTTGTTAGCACATTGTTTCTTGGTGAAGCAGTGCCAGTACCTCCTCCCCAAAAACAATATAAATAGGAGAGATGGAGGGTTTCTAACGTTTTTTTATTTATGAGGGTTCATTAATTAGGAACCTTCCTCATTTCCAATGATGTTGTTACTCAGGATTGAAGTGTCAATCCATTTAATGGCTTGGCACATCACTGGTCCCATGTTGCCGCATGTCCATTGGAGGAAAAAAAGAAATAAATTAAATAACATAGTTATTTTATTTATTCTCTTAAAAAGTCCCAAAATATATATTTTTCTCCGGACCCAATTCTATAAAAATTAATCCACCCTTAATTGAATATCGGCGATTGGTATTCTACAGTGCAATCAGATTTTTAATCCAATCATTAGTTCAAATGTAAGAAAATGAAAATCCAGTGATTGCAGAATGTGCCTTAAAAAAGTTTTGAACTTAATTCTAGGCACACCAGGCCTCAGAATCACACACCATCAATTTTTGTAGACTTTTAATAATATTATATAATTATAACAAATTACATGGAAAACAAGGTTCTTTACCAGGAAGATAAATATCAAACACTTGATCAACTAAAAGATGCCCAGGATCCCATTGTTGTTATAATAATACTATGTATGTAGGAGGCCCTCACATGCGTGACTCATCTCACTTTACTTTCCTACCCCAATCACAGATGCTCCTTATGAATTCACACAAAATGGGTTACCCTAGACATGAGTTCCCCCAAAATAAAAATTCAATCATTTCACATTAAACAAAGTGGAAACCAGGTCATCACATCACATCCATGTCAAAACCATTTTTTCTAAAAACATTTAAACTCTAGCTAGGCACAAAAAATTTCCAAACACAAACCATTTTACAAGTTAAAACAACTTCACCCATGGTTTGGAAGATCCAATCAGGCCTTTACCATTTTTCAACCCACACCAAAATTTGTTTAAACCAAATGGACAAACCATAATGGACCCATTAAAAAACATATTTTCAAAAAAAACATGAAGCAACACTTTATAAAACCTCATTTTAAACCCTCTTTAGAAACCACATAAAGAACCCAACGTAATTTAGAAATAAAGAATCATTTTTAGAAGGCCACCATTACCATTAAAACCAAATCAAAAATCACACCAAAAAATATTCATCACGACTTTTAATAATCTAAATTGATGGAAACATTATAAAACAAACCAAACAATTTCTTAGCTATAATACAAACAAGAAAAAAATTATAAATGATTTTAAGAACAATTCAAACAGGATATAAATTTTTTTTATAAATAGATGAAATAATTTATAATAAATTTGACAAAATATACCAAATAATTTTTAAAAAATTTATAATGAACACAACTATTAATTAATTTTTTTTTAAAAAATAGATGGAACAATTTGAAAACAATTTAATAAACATACCAAATAATATTTTAACAACTAAATCAAACTGAAATCAATTTTACAACCTATTGATGAGAATATCAAATGTTTATGTCATTATTAAAACATTATGAAAACAACATTTGACATCAAACAAACACATATTTCTTAAGCACAAGTAAGATTTACTAGAGAAGGTACTTAAAAATTTTGTTTTTCAAAACCAAGTAATTTGAAAACACTATATAATATTAACTAAATGTATTGAGAACATGTGAACTATGTCATAAATTAAATTAGAAATAGTCATGTATTAAGTGGACTTAATCAGAACGGAAAACACGGGTTCGCCTACATTAAACCAAGATCTGAATCATTGAAAACCTTAATGGATGAGCTAACAATATCCCACGGTCCAAATGAACACCCAAGACTACTTCAAAAATTCACAAAACAACAACCATGATGTTTGTATTTGGCCACATAAATAATAACACTGAAAATGGAATGAACAATAGCAAAGGGAGGGTTGTTAGAGGGGCAAAGTAGCGGTCGTCGGGGTCGGGTTTGCTGGAGAAGAAGATGGTCGGCCAGAGAAGGAGTGGGTGGCTTCAGGTGGCCATTCCGGAGGTTGGGGAAAAATATAGAGCGTGGACTGGCCAAAGCATGGGAGGCTAGAGCATGACATGGATTTCAGTGGAGGGAGAGGGCCTAGGAGGGTGAAAGAGTGTGGAGCTGTCAGTGTTGGGGGTTGAGGGTGAGGGGCAACCTAGCGAGGGGGAGCATGGAGGGCCGAGAGTTAAATGATGGGGGCATGTTGGTCGGGAGAACCATGCAAGGGGGGGGGGGTGAGGCTTGGGAGAGTGAGGTGTGAAGCTATGAAGAGAGGGGACGCGTGAGGCCGTATGAGTGCAGCAGTTGAAGGATAGTGAGGGGGAGGGCTGCATTAGAGGAGAAGCTGGATGGGGAGGCACAGTGATAGGCTGGCAGAGGGGTGAGAGTGGATAGGGGGCTAGTGGTTGCTGGAACTCAGTGCACCAAACAGTGAAAAAAACGAGGAGGAAGGCGGTCACATGGGTAGACTTATGTTTATCCTATTTTTATTACAATAATATTAATAATAATAACAATACTAATGATAAAAGTAATAACAATAAAAATAATAATACAATAATAACAATAATTAGACCATTAATATAATAATAAAAAATTTAATAATTAATTTTTATAAACATAGTAATAAAAATAATAATAATATCGTAATTCATATTAATGTTCTTAACAATAATCATAATAATAATAAAAAAACAACATAATAATAATATTATTATCTAAAATTCTTTCTAAATTTTAAATCCACTTATTTATCTTATTATGAAAACAGATAACTGTGCGCTCCTGGCACATCTTAATAAATTGCACAGAAGTTGCGCGCCTCAACCCAAACCACTTGGTCTTCAGAACAAGAACCTTGGGTGACCGCAGAGTTACCTCTAACCTTATGGTGCCCATACAATGGTCTGAATCCCACCAAAAAAATTCATCATCAACAAAATTTAAACTGAGACCAATAAAAAACGATGGCATGAGAACCCATAGGTAAGAAATAATAAAATTTAATTTAATTTTAAAATTTGTTTGTGACAATTATCCTCATCAAAGACACTTTCTTCCCTTAGAAATTCACCCATCCGAAAATAAGCAAAAGAAGAATCCATGCCCGACTGAAACTGAAAAAAACCACAATACAAGGGAATGAGAGAACATGTGAGGGTTCTTCCAAGCACAAGAACTCAACTACTGCTGAAATTTAACACCCATACATATCACCCCGAGAAGGGGGGGGGATGCCAGAACATCCAAACAAATCATACTAACTTCTATAGAACAAGCTAAATAACACCTCCACTAAAACATGGAATTATCAACCAATACCAAAAACCTCTAATACTAGAGAAAATACATCGAGCAGAACATAGCCCAAGCAGTGAAACTGGGAATAACTACAATCATCGATTCATCCAAATGAATTTAATTCTTTAAACAAATGTAGTTAAAACAATATCAACCCTTACAAGGGCCAAAACCCCTTTCAGGAAAAGCACATGATTTAGAAAACCACATCCACACAATAGAGACTGCTTGTATTATAATAGGATGAGTCCATCATAACATCATGAAAAAATAGTGAAATTACAACAACATAAAAACATTGAGAGGCATAAAAACAAGAAAATAAATACTTCAAATGACCCACTACCAACACAGAACACAAAACCCAGAATAAGGCTTCATACCTCTGGCCACACCTAACTACGTGCGAGCTTCATCCCATGACCTGTGGCTGGGGCACTGAAAGATGAAGAATCTCCTGCCTCATAGCCATGTACAGGAATCCTCCAGTCATAATTTATTCTTTAGGTGAAACTTCTTGAATAACATCTAAATATGACCAAAGAACCTACAATGATGAAACATCATCAAAGGGAAGCGAAATGATGTTTTCGTGTTCCCTAGATGCCCACACTGATTGCACACTATTGAATGGTCTGATGAACTTGAATCCAAAAACACTATAGAGAAATATTTAGAAACAGGTCCCTTTGGCACACCCTTCTCGCCAGATGTGAAACCTTCACAAGCAACTGGATACACTGGATTTCCAACCACCTGCGTTCTAGAGACCAACTCAGCTTGGAACTCCTCATCCACGAGCTTCTCCAAATGATGTTCTTTATAAGTGAGGACATGCTACTTGATCACTTAATGATGACCCTGAGGAAGAGGGAAGTCTTTATCAAATCCTGTGAAACTACCTCTTGAGAAAAGGAAACCAATTCCTTGAAATGATCAACATATTCTTTCACCATTCGTTGGTCTTGTTGAATAAACATGATCTCTTCCCTTTTCATTGTCTTCTCCTCTTTAGGTATGAACCATCAGACAAAGACATATTTAAAGAAATTTCACATCATTGAAACATTCAATGATGGTTGGGAAAACAACATCCATTCATTTAGTGATGAAACCTCTAATAGACCCAAAATGGCATGCAGTCTGATAGCTTCGGGAGTCCCCAATACCCTAAAGTTGTGCTTCACTTCTTCATGCCACTCTACTACCTATAACAGACCCCGAACACCATAAAGGATATGAAATTCTTGAGAAAGAAAAAAAAATGGGAATGACTTATCAGAAACCATGGGAAACTTTCTAGGCACCATTTTCCGAACAAAATATAAAACACAAAGCCTAAACCGATATCAAATTAAATTATAATTAAATCTAATATCAGTATCAAAAAAGACCATCTCAAAAAAAAATCAAATACAAAACCAACCAAAAATTTCAATTTAATTTTAGATTTCAATCCCGCCTTATTTCAAAGGACACTTTCCAAATA
The DNA here is from genome assembly GCA_963277665.1 of Viscum album. NCBI lineage: Eukaryota > Viridiplantae > Streptophyta > Magnoliopsida > Santalales > Viscaceae > Viscum > Viscum album. Next base: position 434,036,090 of record OY728127.1, on the reverse strand, counting down.
CCAAACCCACATTTCAAACCAAATTCAATTTCCAAAATCATTTCCCTATTGTAAATCACTTTATAAAAACAATTTCAAGCCTTTTATTTGAATTACACACCCCAGTAATCCAATGAAATGTTGCACATGTATTCATTTTCTTTCATCCACACACACCGACACACACTTTCCATGCATCACCCCGCATGTGAAAACGTTCATGAATAGTACCCAAGGTTACATACAAACCATTTCTATAATAGTTCTGAGAAAAAAAATATTTCTAGACCAAGAGAATTATTTTTTAAACCCATTTTACGAATTTAAATCTATTTAAAATAAATCATTTTCAATTAAAAAACCATTTTCATTTTTTAATGCACACATAAAGAATCTAGAACCATGACGACACATAAATTGCATCAAATTACGAGAGTGGGGGACTTGTAGTCATGCTTAACCTTGAAACATAGGAGTGGAAGAGTCCCCATGTAAACGTAAACAATAAGAATAAAGTAAAACTATGTACATAGAATCCACATGGGTCACTACTCATTGAAAAATCATGACGTAACATCAGCCTACTTTCGCTGTCATCCCTAAATCTAACACAAACATGAACGAGACAAGGACTCAATTCCCCTACTACACCTGGTGACTTAAGGTTCATAATAGGTGAGGGTTCATGATGTCATTACTGTACCTACCTCTTGATTCTTGATAGTCCTTATCTCCATCTATCAGATACACCAAATAACAACCTCCTCCTCTGACACCATTTTGTGACGAACTATCCCAGGTCGACCCTTAAAATGTCATTTGAGCTGGTCTGTGGGAAAACCCAAGGGGTATTCCTAATCCCCACGGGCTAGAAACTAGTGTCGGGAATCAAAATTTAATCTTTGGGAATGATTTGGACCATAAAAATAAGTAAATAAACAAGAATAAACAAAAACATTATAACTGAACTCTACTATTAGAAAAAGGAAATAAATATTACAAGTCAACATTCCTTGATGTGACCTACTAGGTCACCACCCAACCAAAGTCCAAACATTCTCCAATGTTTGGAAAATTATCCATGAGTACCTGAGAAAAGGAAACCCACAACTAAAATGATAAAATAGTTGTGAGAATTAAAAATTCTCAGTAGTGTTTCCAAGATAAACCACTGTATTCAACGTATTCTTTCCTAAAAAAATACACTAACATATGTTTGAAGTATAAATATAAATGTATGCTTTTCACATTTTAAAAAAAGCAACATGATTTTCTCATTTAAAATCCAACAAACACTACATACCATTTCCAAAATCATTTCTCTTTTTATAAACTAAATTAAAAACACAATATAACAAAGGTATTCTAAAGTAGAACAGGAAAACAATGCATGATAGAAATAAACTATTATAACAAAAAGTGAATAAGAAATTAAAATAATCTAGAATCCATGGTTTATCCAAAACATCGATAGAAGACCCCTATACATACTCTATTCAGAACCACAGCCAGATTATAGTGAAGCTCCAATGTCTATAATCAACTGGATTCCCTCAACCCAACATAAACCAGCGTCACACCCCATCTGGCCTCTATACCTACCAGTGGGAACCAACCAATCTAGTCCAGGCTGATAAGAAACCTTCACTCGATCAACTGAAAGACACCCAAGAACCCATGTTGGTTATAATAATACTGTTTAAGTAGGAGGCGGTCGCATGTGTGACTCATCTCAGTGCACTAGCTTACCCAATACCTGAACGCTTCTTATGAATTCACCCATAATGGGTTACCCTATATAAGAGTGACCCCAAATAAACATTCAATCATTTCACAATAAACAAAGTGCAAAATGGGTCTTCATGACACATCTATATAGAATCCAATTTTCTAATAACATTAAAACTTCTACCATGAACACAATATTTCAAAAAAAACCATTCTACATGTTATCACTACATTACCCATGAGTCAGAAGATCCAAATGGTCCTTTAATCTATTTCAAACTACACCAAAATGTGTATCAAACCATATGGTTAGACCATACAAGACCCATTGAAAACCACGTTTTCAAAAACACTTGATACAACACTTTATAAAACCAGATTTAAAACCCTCATTAGAAACCAAACAAAGAACCCAACGCCATTTAGAATGAAAGAATCATTTTCACAAGATCAACATTACCTTTCAATCCAAACCCAAATTCACACCAAAATATATTCATCACGTCATTCTAATACTCTAATGTTATTGAAACTATATAAAACAACCCTAAATATTTATTCTTTATTATACTAACATTCCAAACAAATTATAAATGAGTTTAAGAAAAAGTAAAATATTTTATGAAAAATTTTATAAATAGATGAAGAATTTTATAAATAATTTTATAAACATTTCAAAGAATTTTAAAAAAACTCTATAATGAACCCAATAAATAAAATAAAAATATTTATGAGTATAGAGAAATATTTATAAACAAATTAATAAACATAACGAATATTTTTTTGATCAATTAATTCAAAACAAAAACACATTCACAATCGATTCCAGAGTATATCAAAAGTGTGTGTCATACATAAAACATTATCTAAACAATATTTGACATCCTGAGAACCCATTTTCCATAAGCACATATAAACATGAATATATGAGGTACTTTAAAACTATTTTTATCAAAAAAAATAGTATTAAAAAACTATAGAAGGTTATCTAAGTGCATTGTGGAGGTGAAAACTATGTAAAAAAATTTAATTAGAAACACTCATTTATTAAGTGGACTTAATCAGTAAGGAAAACAAGGGTTCTCCTATATTTAACCAAGATCTGAAGCATTGAAACCCTTAATGGATGGGCTAACAACATCCCGCGATCCAAATGAACACCCAAGACAACATCAAAATCCCACCAAAAAATAACCGAGATGTAAGGATTTGAACACATAAATAAAAATGCTTAAAATGGAATGATAAATAGTAAAGGGAGGGTTGTTAGAGGGGTCAAGTAGGGGGTTTCAGGGTCGGGTTCACTGGATAAGATCATGGCTAGCCGGAGAAGGAGTGGGTGGCTTGAGGCGGCCTTGCTAGAGGTTGGGGAAAAAACCAGAGCGTGGGCTGGCCATAGCATGGGAGGATAGAGCATGACCTAGATTTCAGTGGAGGGAGAGGGCCTTGGTGGGTGACAGAGTGTGGAGATATCCGTGTTGGGGGTTTAGGGTGATGGGAGAACTAGCGGGGGGGAGTGCGGAGGTCCAAGAGTCGACTGCTGGGGACATGTAGGTTGGGAGAACCATGTGAAGTGGGGGGGGGGTGAGGCTCGGGAGAGTGAGGTGAGAAGCTAGGAAGAGAGGGGTGGTGTGAGGCCGAATGAGTGTAGAAGTTGAAGGATGGTGAGGGGGTGGGATGAATGAGATGAGAAGCCGGGAAGGGAGGCACATGGATTGGCTGGCGGAGGGGCGAGAGTGGATGGGGGGCAAGCAGCTGTTGGAACTCAGTGCACCAAATAGTGAATAAAATGAGGGGGAAGGGGGTGACGTGGGTACATTTAGGTTTAGCCAGTTATTTTACCATAATAATAATAATAACAACAATAATAATGATAAAATTAATAACAATAATAACAATAATACAATAATATCAATAATTAAACAAATAATTTAATAATAAAAATGTAAAAATTATTTTTCATAATGACAGTAATAATAATAATAATAATATCATAATTCATATTAACGTTCTTAATAATAATCCTCATAATAATAAAAAACAACATATTATTATTATTATTATCAAACATTATTTTTAAATTTTAATTCCACTTATTTATCTTATTAGGAAAACTGGTAACTGTGCTCTCATGGAAAAACATAATAAGTTGTGCAGAAGTTGCACGCCTTAACCCAAACCACGTGGTCTTAAAAACAAGCACCTTTGGTGACTGCATAGTTACCACTACAATTGTGGTTCCCATGAATCGGTCTGAAACCATCCAAAAACATTAATCATTAACAAAATTTAAACTGAGTACAACAAAAAACGATGGCACGAGAACCCAGAGGTAAGAAATAATAAAATAAAAATTAATTTAAAAAGTCATGTGTGACAATTATCCCCACCAAAGAAACTTTCTTCCCCTATAAATTCACCCATCCGAACAATAAGACAAAGTTGAATCCAAGCCTGACTGAAACCAAACAAAACCACAATACAAGGGAATGATAGAACACAAGAGGGATCTTCCCAGCACAAGAACTCAACTAGTGCTGAAATTTAACACCCAAACATATCAACCTGTGAAAGTGGGGGGAGAGAAAACTCCCAACCAAATAAAACTTACTTCAATAGCATGAGAGAAATAACACCTCCACTAAAACATGATACTCTCAACCAATACCGAAAACCTCTACCACTAGAGAAAAGTCATAGAGCAGAAATTACCCCAAGAAGTGAAACTGGGAATAACTACAAACATTGATTCATCCAAATGAACATAAATCTTTAAACAAATACAGTTAAACCAAGATCAACCCATACAAGGGAAAACACCCTTTTATGAAAATCACATGATTCACAAAACCACATCCACACAATAAGGGCTGCTTGTATTATAATAGGATGATCCCATCATAACATCACAAAAAAACAATGAACTTACAATAACATCAATAATTTTACAGGAATAAAAACAATAACTAAAAGACTTTAAATGTCCCACTGCCAACATGAAACACAAAAATCAGAATAAGGCTTCATACCTATATCCACTCCTAACTACGTACGAGCTTCATCCCATGTCCTTTGACTGGGGCACTGATGGATGAAGAATCACTTGCCTCACAGTCTGTCACTGGAATCCTCCTATCACAATGTCTTCATTAGGTGATGCTTCATGAAAAACATCTAAAGATGACCCAGACACCTACAATGATGGCACATATTCGGAGGGAAGCGAAATAATGGCATTGTGTGCCCTAGATGCCCACACTGATTACAAACTACTGAATGGTCTAATGATCTTGAATAAAAAACAACTATATAGAAATATTTAGAAACAGGTCTCTCTGGAACACCATACTCTCTAGATGGGAAACTTCACAAGAAACCAGATACAATGGATTTCCATCCATCTGTGTTCCAGAGACCAACTCAGCTAGGAATGCCTCATCTAAGAGCTTCTCCAAATGAGGGTCTTTATAAGTGAGTACATGCTCCTTGATCACTGAACGAAGACCCTTGATGAAGATGGAAGTCTTCATCATATCATGTGAAGCTACCACCAGAGAAAAGGAAACTAGTTCCTTGAAATGATCAACATATGCTTTCACCGTTCGTTGGCCTTGTTGAATACACCTGATCTCTTCCTTTTTCTTTGTCTTCTCCTCTTCAGGTATGAAACATCAGAAAAAGATAGATTTAATGAAACCCAACATCATTCAAACATTCAATAATGGTTTGGCGATCAACAACCATTCATTTTGTGATGGACCCTCTAATAGACCCAAAACGGAACACAATCTGACAGCATTATGAGTTCCCAATTCCGTGAAGATGCTCTTGGCATCTTCAATCCACTCTACTTCCTATAATAGAGTCTGAACACCATGAAGGATAGGCAATGTTTGAGAAAGACAAAAAATTGGGAATGAATTAACACATCCCTTGGGCATGTTTCTAGGCTGCATTTTATGAACAAAATATAAAACACAAAGCCTAAACCAATATCAAGTCAAATTATAATTAAATTTAATATCGGTATCAAAAAAGACCATCTCAAAAACCAAACAAATACAATCCCAACCCAAAATTCCTATTTCATTTCAGATTTCAAACCTGCCTTCTTTCAAGGACACTTTCCAAATACCAAACCCACTTTTCAAACCAAATTCTATTTCCAAAATCATTTCCCTATTTTAAATAACTTTATGAAAACAAGGTCAAGACTTTTATTCAATGTACACATCCCAGTAATCCAATGAACTGTTTCACATGTAATCATTTTCATTCATCCACATGCACCAACACGCATTTTCCATGAATCCCCTCACATGTGAAAACATTCAAAAATAGTTCCCAAGGTTGCACTCAATCCATTTATCTAATATTTCCTAGCAAAACAAATATTTTTAGACCATGACAATTATGTTTTTCAACCCGTGTTACGAATTTAAATCCATTTAAAATAAATCATTTTCAATTAAAAACTGATTTTTTATTTTTTTAATGCACCCACACACCAACTAGAACCACAACGACACTCAACTTGCATCAAAATATCAGAGAGAGGGACTAGTAGTCATACTTAACCTGGAATCATAGTAGTGGATGAGTCCCCATGTAAACTTCAACAACAAAGAGAAACGTAAACTATGTACTCAGACTTCACATGGGTCACTACTCAATGAAAATTCATGACGTAACATCAGCCTATATTCACTGTCATCCCTAAATCTAACACAAACCTAAACGAGACAAGGAATCAATTCACATACTTCCCCTGATGACTTAAGTTTCAGAATAGGCGAGGGTTCATGATGTCATTCCCATACCTACCTATTGAGTCCTGATAGTTCTATTCTCCATCTACCAGATACCAAAAATAACAACAGCCTCCTATTATACCATTTTGTTATGAACCAACCTGGGTCGAACCTTAAAATGTCATCTGATCCGGTTTGTTGAAAAACCCAAGGCGTCTTCCCGATCCCCACGGGCTGGATACTAGTTTCGGGCATCGAAATTTAATCATTGGGAATGATTTGGACCAAAAAAATAAATAAATAAACAATAATAAACAAAACTTTAAAATTGAACTCTAGCATTGGAAAAAGGAAATAAATAGAACAACTCAACATAACTCAGTGTGACCTACTAGGTCGCCATCCAACGAAATTCCAACCTTTCTACAAGGATGAGAAACTCATCCTGGAAAACTAGAGAAAGGGAAACCTTCAACTAAAATGATTAAATATGTTTGAGAATTAAAAATCCTCAGTCATTTTTCCATGATAAACCACTGTATCCAGTGTGTTATTTCACGAAATCATACACTAACACATGATTGAAATACAAATATAAATGTATGGTTTTCACATTTTAAAAAAAGCAACATGATTTTCTCATTTAAAAATCCAACACATAGTACATACCATTTCCAAAATCAGTGGTCTTTTTATAAACTAAAATAAAAACAAAATATACCAAAGGTATCCCTAAATTAGAACAGGAAAACAATGCATGATGGAAATAAACTAGTATAACAAAAATTGAAAAAGAAATTAATATAATCCATGAACCATGGGTTATACGAAAAATCCATAAAGGACCCCTAGACATACTCTATTTGGAACCACCAACCAGATTATGGTGAAGCTCCAATGTCTATAATCAACTGGATACCCTCAAGCCCACATAAACCAGCATCACACCCCATCTGGACTATATACCAACTAGTGGGTACAAACCTATCTCATCGGGGCTGATAAGAATCCATCACTCAATCAACTGAAAGGCACCCAAGAACCCATGTTGGTTATAATAATACTATGTAAGTAGGAGGCACTCGCACGCATGACTCTTCTCATCGCACTTGCTTACCCAAAACCTAAACATTTCTTATGAATTCACCCACAAAGGGTTACCCTATATAAGAGTGACCCCAAATAAACATTCAAACATTTCATATTAAATAATGTGCCTACTTGTTCTTCATGTCACATCCATATAGAATCCATTTTTCTAAAAACATTAAAACATTTACAATGCACACAAAATTAAAAATTAACCATTCTACATTTTATCACTACATCACCAACGAGTTGGAATATCCAAATGGCCCTTTACTCTCTTTCAACCAAAACCAAAATGTACATCAAACAAAATGGCTAGACCTTAAAAGACCAATTAAAACCCACATTTTCCAAAACACTTGAAACAACACATTATAAAACCTCATTTAAAACCCACATTAGAAACCACACAAAGAACCTAACTCCATTTAGAAAGAAAGAATAATTTTCAAAAGGTCAACATTACCTTTCAAACCAATCCCAAATTCACACCAAAATATATTCATCACGTCTTCAAAAACTCTAATGTGGTTGAAACTTTATAAAACGAACCTAAATATTTATTAGGTATTATACTAAAATTCCAATCAAATTATAAATGATTTTAAGAACAAGTCAATATGTTTATAAAAAAATTAATAAATAGATGAAGAAGATTATAAATAATTTAATAAACATTCCAAAGAATTTTTAAACAATTTTATAATGATCCCAATAATTAAACAAAAATATTTATAAACAGACAGAAAAATTTATAAAAAAATTAATAAATATACCGAATAAATTTTTGATCAATTCATTTAAAACAGAATCACATTCAAAATCAATTTAGAGTATATCAAAAGTGTGTTTCATAGCTAAAAAATTATCAAAACAACATTTTACATTCATAGAACACATTATCTAGAAGAACATGTAAACATGACTATATCATGTACTTAAAAACTATTTTTATCAAAAAAAACTAATATGAAAAAACTATAGAAGTTTATCTAAGTGCATTGGGAATGTGAGAACTATGTAAAAATTTAATTAGAAACAATCATTTATTACGTGGACATAATTAGAAAGGAAAACAAGGGTTCACCTACATTAAACAAAGATTCGATGAATTGAAACCCTTAATGGATGAGCTAATTAAACAAGGGTTTGAGCGTATCAATATCCTCTACATCTCTAACAGGGAATCATGCTAGAACCATTGTATTCATCATGGGTCACCAACATATTATGGTGTATTACGGATATGGTTTTTTACCAGTTCATTTGGGATAGACCATCAATAAAGGTTTCAGTGGATATATCCTGGATAGTGTTATCATTCTATGTTTTCCAACATTTGTTGGGGTTCTAGACCGATATTTTTTGGTTGATAGTTTATTATATGATAGGATACAAATAGTGGTTACTGATAGTGTTCATACAGGAGTAGAGACCTCTGAAATAGGGATTTGATGTTATTCTTATGGTCCTGGACATGTGAAGAATATCAAGAGGAGGCATCAGGATAGAGGGTCTACAGTTCATGGCTCAAAGGGTTGGTATAGTCATCCTAGGGAGGGTTGGTGCTACTCATGTGAGGGGAGTATTCATATTTCATGATATTGTATAACCACCTTAATACTGACGTAGATAACATCGATTGGTTATCAGGGTAGAGACTATAGTAGAAACATAATGGTTCACAAGGTGGAAGACGCGGTAGAGAAGATGGGAGATAATTATGAGGTGGTAGGCACTATTAATTTTTACCACTACTAGACATAGGTGGAACATGCTAGACATAGGGAGTTGTAGGAACGGGTGGGGATAACGGCATATAATAGAAGAATATGACCTAAGGGCTCCATGAATGATTCAATATATAATCATTGTATATTGACACATTTCAATAGTACTGGTAGACATAGGTTATAGACATTATATTATTTCCACATACCATGAATGGTATTTATATTTTTTGGTTGATCCCTTACATTGACCCTTATGTTGGAGACACCTAATGGAGTAGGCACAATGATCACACACATGTGTCGATTGTGTGAATAGAATCTTAGAGGGGAGAGTTTCTATTGGACAGTCTTTTTGACAGCAATGAGACCTTACAACATCATCTTAGTGATGGACTCATTATACATGGTTCATGCCTAGAATGGTTGTTTTAGGTGGAGAATTATGTCTGACCATAATGAAAAATGTAGTTTCTCCTTTTTCAGTGAAATGGAATACCCAAAAATTTAGGATGGGCCCATAAATAAGAGTGTGTGGCCTATTAATCATCATTTGTATAGCTTTACCATTGGTGTAGTGAATGTTATGAGCTTCTATCTTCCTAATATTTTTAGAGCTTGAGGGTGTATTCCCTCAAGATGTTCCATGTCTACTTCCCTACTATGAGATTGTTTTTTTTTTCATTTTCTATACAACTAGATAGAACCAATATCTATCCCTTCATATCAGATGGAACTTGAATATCATAGAGAGATAATGGTGCAATTTGAGGACATGTGAAAGAAGGGATATGTTAAACCACATGTATAGCCCATGGAAGACCATGTTTTTTCTCCAATAATATGGAAGAGTGATTGAATATATATATCAACAACAGTTTCCTGAACCGGGTGGACATGAAGAAAATGAATCAACTTCTGACGATCAATGTACTCTATGATAAGTGGTGTGGGGAATGATGTTTCTCAATGTTCAAACTCATGTTAGGCTATCCACAAATATGAGGGCATGATGATGATATATCAGAGAATAAATTTATATGATTCTTCAATCAATATGATTACTTGGTGATTCACTTTGTCATGGAGAAAACCCCATATGTCTTCATGGGACTCATGAACTAGATATTTCAAACATTATTAACCAGATTTTTGGTAGTCTTAATTGGCTATATCCATGTGTACTCAGTGTATGATGAGGAGCATGCAAGATACACGCGGTTAGATTCAAGAAAACTTCAAGACAACTAAAATTAATAAAATATCTCAAAGTTACTTTTCTAGATTCAACATTTCCATTTTCTGTGACATGTTACATAAATTTTTGGGGTTGTAGTACACCTGAATATGGTTAATGTAGTGTTATCATGGGATCCCCTAAAGACCATGAAGGTGGCATGGAGATTCCTTGGGATGGATGTATATTACTAGAGATTCATCCTTGATTTCCCTTGAATGTCAGCACATCTGATAGATTGGATAGATAAATGGAAGCCATTAGTATGGAAAAAAATGTTCCATAGATATATTCAGTAGATGGGGAAGAGTTTGACGTGCCCTCTAATCATGATATTTACAAAGGATTTTGTCATTTACATAGTATTCTATGCTTCATCATGAACCATGTTTGGTTGTGTTATGATGATTCAGAATGTCATTTTTTCATATGGTTAACGTTAGTTGAGACAACACAAGATGAAACTACATGACCCGTGATCTTAAGTTAGTATAATTGGTCTTCAGAATAAATATGTGGTGAAAGTACTTGATAAGAGAGAAATTTATCATATTTCTATCATATGATCCTCACGTACATCCTCTCTTAAAAGGATATTATCTTGAGACTAAGGATAAATGTATAGTTTCTCAATTAATATGACATAAATATTATATATCATCCTGGGATGTAGAATTTAGAAGTATATTATGTCACTGGGATATGTTGTTCGGAGTTACTGAGAAAGGTATCAGAGCAGTTGTACTTATTGCAGTTATCATTTGTTGATAGAGATGGTGCATACAAACTAATGTTGATTATTTTCACCCATACCCTTTTACTGAATGTTAATGAGATATAGCTTGGAGATACTGAATATGAGACACTACATACTCATATATGTAGTGGATACTCCACTGATGAATTTTTTAAAGGTGGGGAGAATGTCATTCTTTTCAACATATGGGTGATTGTACCAGTGATGTTGTAGGAGGAGGTCCTATGATATTTTCATATATCTCTATTGGAAGTATATCCTGTTGTGGAAATGTTATACTAGCACCTCTAACATCAGTTTTGGTGTCCATGTATAAATAATGGAGTTGTATAGTTTGTCTCTAAAATCCTTACATGTTATGAAGTGAAGCTTGAGAAAAATATACCAATGGTTATGGCCCCACACCATGAGTTTCTAGAGTTAATGTGGAATGGGTTAAACATGGAATTCGTGAATGGATTTACTTGTATATCTAGGGGACATGATGTCATTTATTTGATCATAGAACAAATCACCATGTCATCCCACTCTAAATATATCATGGAGTAGTGTTTAGTAGAGATCTCAAGACCCCTTTAAATATATGAAATATTCTATCTCCATGGAGTTCAATCGATAATCATTTATGACCTTGATGCTCACTTCACATCCCAATCATGGAAGTGTTTCTGGTAGAATTTAGGACTCAATTACACTTTAGCACAATGTTTCACCCCCAAACTAATTTATAGACTATGGGGACCATTCATGTTCTAGAGGACATGAAGTGAACTTTCATGTTTACCATTGGCCATATTTGGGAGGATCACCTACCACCAGTGGATTTTGTGTAGAATAACAACAAACATTCCACTAGCTGTATGGAACCACTCAATGATTTGTATTAGTAACCCCTCAACACACCATATTGTTGGAGGTTCAAGAAGAAAATGAGAAATTTCAATTCAACAAGGTGTCGATGCAGTCTTTATAGATATATTAGAAGTATCATGCTGGTAAATGATGGATACCATTGGAGTTTGAGGAAGGATAACATGTGTACCTATGGATTTTACCTCTATGTGGCCTATAGATATTTCATCGAGGTTAAAATATATATAATAGGTTGATTTTCCATTTCCAAATACTATGTATAGTTGCATAGGTGTTGTACCACATATCTCTACCTCCAGAGTTATACTGGATACACGATGTCTTCCATGTGTCCTAGATGAGGAAGTTTATACAAGACCCATTGAACATTATTTTCTGGGTAGAGCTAGACATCGAGGATGAAGTTACCATTACTTAATACCCTAAATAGATTGGTAACTGGAAGGAGAGGATTCATTATGGGTGAGTGATTCCATTAGTGTGTTTCCAGGGGCTACAAAATAATCATTAGAAGTGTACACGGGAGGGGGAGTCTCAGAAACGTTCTATGTACCCACATCACTTTATGATTCCTTTTGTTTTATTTTTTGGGATATAAATCTATAAAGTAGAGAGAGATTAATTTCACATATTTTCAATATATTATTTATTGATTTTGTATGGACTATTTTTTAGACCATTAATAGAGACAACGTGTTGTTTTGAGTCCCAGTTTTCAAGGAATAAATTATATGGATTCACATATCATAAATTCAAGGTATAATTGATTTTAGAACAATATTTTTACACTAGGCATGACCTAACATTGGTCGAAACAAGGAATTTGGAAAAAAGACATCACAGTTGTGGAAATGAGTATAGTAATTAAATAAATTATTTTAATTGCATTAGTTTGGTGTAGTGATTGAAGAACCTTTATATAGACTATTATTTTGAAATTATATGGTTATCTGTATAGCCCCTGAACTATAGGGGAGCCACCCGATTGAGTGTGGGATAATATCTCATTGAAGAATGGAAATCATATCGTAGATAAAGGTGAAACAGAATCAATGGATCTCACCAATGTATACATAAACACATACTTATTCAATAGTGACAGATCCAGATTGAGGTGTGATGTTGTATTTGATTGGATTATTTCTATGTTCATAATTCAGACAACTAACATGAATAAATCAACAAACATATTGATTTACGAATTGATTTTATAGTAGGATGGGTTTGATTGTGGGATTATTCATGGAGAATTTAATTGTGATTGATATTCATTTACATTAAAATGGAGATAGATCTAGGATAGAAAAAACATTTTACAAGGTATATTCCCCATTATTGGTTTTATGATTTTCTCTCCCTGATTCATTGTTCATCATGATTTTTCTTCATATGGTATTTAGTTTGAAACATACCAATGAATCAATTGTTTCACTCACATTTCTTAGTAAAATGATTTGAAATCATATATCACGGATTGAAAAAATATGATGGTGATGTGACGATGGGAGAATTGATGGATCAGATAGTTTTGATTACATGTATTCATGTTCTTCATTACAAAGTGAAGAATGTTAAATGAGGACAAATTACAAATTAATCAAAGGTCCAAATAATGATGTTCAGAGAAGGAATGGTTCTTCAGGCCTTAAATCAATATTTTAATAAAATGCGATCCCCATATCATTAATCAGAAAAAATTTCATATTAAAACAAGATCTATGAATCTAGAAATGACTTTGATACATGTTGTGTAACATGGAGCCACATGCCTTGTGTACACCCTTTGTGTACCATAGGGGTTCAGATAATGTTAAGTATCACACGGTCTGTAACCCCACACACACGGCATGCTGTATCTCTATGAAAACACGACATAAACCATAGATTGTACAGGAACACAGAACGGGGTATATGGTTGGGAGAAACCCATGTACTCCCCTACACAGACACCACCTAGAAAAGTGTATGGATAAGGCCCTATACTGGTACACACATATAGTAAAAGGGTATCCAACACTCTGTGTAATTAAAAATTTACAAATAAATGGTCTTGAGACATGTTTCATTTATATAGGTAGGACTTTGGGTCACGTGACATGAGTGAAGACCCTTATATATATAGTGTACATTATTAAACAAGGATTCGAGGAATTTTTCTATGTATGTTGGAGAAGTTTCATTTGGTTTTTATTCCCAATATCTTTTTTTCTATGGTTAAGTATTGAATATACCCATACTTCTAGGACCATGACCATTTCTATTAAATTTTTTTGACAGGTTTATTAGAATTCCTCTTTGAGGCTGGGGGTGAGATCATATATTCATCTTTATGAACAAGATGGTTTTCATTGTATGATCATGAATAACACTATTCTAGCACAAATACTTTACTTACCAGGTTAATAAAGATTGTGATTTTATTATGACCCCATGTTCTTGTCTGGGAACCTAATATATATATCATATATATATTCCATCAAAATTTACTTCCTTAGAAGAGACCCAACTAGCACTACATCATGGATATATATCATCAGTGCTATCAGACCCAAGATATTGTTCTCATTGATTAGTTCTTCATTGAATATTCTAGCTGGAATCCTAGAATGGAATAATACAGTTGTGAATTACCTTTAGAAAATGTGTATTTGTTTTGTATATCTAGATATTAATGTTATATTATTTGTAAACATATAAATGTGTAGGAATGACTATGTTTCATTTATTGTATGCTTTTTGGTTTTGGGGTGTCATATTTCGTATTATTAAACTCACAAATACAAGGGATATTTGAGAACATGTCATGTCTTTTTTGGATTACCATTCTTTTAATAGAGTTCTAGATCGTCTAAGACTAAATGGTTTTTTGTGTGAATAGAAATACTATGGTGTATTCCAATAGTATCTTTATAGTAGTCCAAATTTTATATTTAGGTTGGACATGTGTTCAGACACTTTAGGGCGAGCTTGTAATTTTCCCTATTTACAGTATATTACATATTGTTGTATATTTATTTTCAGATTTAGGTTTATTCACGCATTGGTTTTCAGTGTTTTTTACATTTCATTATTTTATATTCATGGATAAGTTCATATGTGTTCATTTAAATTATCTAAGGCCACCCATTCCAGTGATATGCCTACCTGATGCAAGTTTCTAGCCCCTGGCCTATTTCCTTATGTCTTGTGGAGTCACAACGTGGGTCCTAATAGGATAGGTTTCAATTTCCCTAAACAATTAGAATGAATTTTTCATTCATAATGAAATAGTGAGAACTTATAATGAATCATTAAATATAAAAATATAAATTATGTTTTTCATAAGAAATTATAGACTAAAAAATCATAAATGGTTAATAGATGATACGAAAATTATATAAAAAATAATAACCCTTTATATGATGAAAAAATTCTCTAATATAAAAATTTCAACAGTAATTCCCAAATTTGAAAATAGTTTATTCAAAAAATATAAAACATCAAAATTCAAAAATTTCAATTTCTTACTAAGATTGAAACCCATTGCCAACGAGCGACTACCCAAGTGGTAAAGGCTCCTAATTGGAATCCAAAAGACTTGGGATCAAATTCAGGTAGGGATGAATTTATAGGATACTGTAGAAGTAGCAGAACTGCAGTAGTGGTGTTACTGTAGGGGTAGAGGCACTTTAGCAGCAACTTTAGTGGTAACGGTACTTTAGTAGGTAATGTAGAAGCCTAGGTACTATACCTGTACTATTCAGCGAAGGGCTCTTTAGGCCAAAAAATGGGCTTTTGTGCCTTTTATTCAGACCACTTGGTCTTGGACCTTCAGGATATGTAAGGTTTCACCCTCTACCCAATTAGAAAGAGGTATTTACTTTAAATAATAAATGATGCTTCGACCCCAACCATTAAAAAACACTATGTTTAAAACTCACAATTGAGAAGGATTTGATCATATAGACTTCAAAGATAAATTTAATATTTATCTATAACATATATCAATCACTCTTAATGTGTCATAAATACAACTTAATTTCCAATAGAACATAATCTAGGATATAAGATAACCATTTACATAAAATAACTTGAGAATCCATAAATAAAAATTAAAATCCAAAATGATCCCAAAATATAATTCATTCATTATTTCTAAAATAAAATTTCATAGTACTCTATTTAAACAAATAATATATGTTTCCTTAAATAGTGAAAACCTTCTAAGATAACATTGATCACATAATCAGAAAATAAATTTCCTAATCCCATAGTTAAAATATATTTTCCCAAAATGATCATAAAATTTATCGATCAGATTGTTTAACTAAAATAAAAAATTTCACACTAACCATGACATCACATGGACTAGTGGTATGGAGTACAACCTTGTATCCTTTATGTGGTGGGTTCAATCCCCACTAACATTCCAGATGTGCTGGGTTACCATAAGGTCTATAGGAAATCCTTTTTTAAAATTATATATTTTTTATAACATTCTCAAATCCTTGAAAAAATCATCAAAAAAATTAATATATTAAGCATAAAAAAATTTAAATCTGAAATTTCATCTCAATTAATTGATTTTTTATCCCAATTTAAAATACCCTACAATTACATGAAAAATAAATTTCTCTAAAAAGAATTCTTTTGGCATAAAATGTCCTGTTTTATTTCTTCAAAAGGGGATTCATGAATATTGAACATATGATCAACTATAAAATTATATACTTATGATGATATCAAACATTATTAAGTCGACCTCTCCTGAAAACATCCCATTCTCTAAAGTTATAGAAATCATCATATGAATCTAAATATAATGACTCGACATTATATATTTCATATTGAATATTTTTTTGAACTAGAATTTACATCCAAAAATTTTAAAGGATCATTTTGGTTCATTGGGTTATATAATTATGAAAAACACTTAAAATAAAAAATATATACAGAATGTTGACACATACATTGAGTATCCATTTTTTTCAACAAAATTAAAATCACAAAAACAAAAAATCGATTCTTCTCAAGATATATATTTATAACTTTCATAGTAAGATCATATTTTCCTCTACTAATCCTTAAACCCAATTAAAATCATTTGAAAAAATGTGGTGTGGAAAAAATATTAATAAGGTATATAAATAACGTGGAAAGAGATCCTTAGTTTTTAAAATAATATTATAATTATCCATCATGAAAATATAAATTAGGATCAAAATAAACATTTTCTTAACCCAGAAGTCTTCTTTTCTCCCCAAATTATTCCATATAAATATCATAATAACACTTATTGGAAAAAATAAAATCTATTTTGTTTTATTGAAAATCATGATAAACTCAAGAAAACTTTTTCACAATGACATGTAATATATAAATTCCAATGAACATAAACTGAATTACATATCTTGTTAAAACATGGTATTTCTTTAAATTATTATAATTCATAATAAAACATATCGATAATTGGGGAATAAATTTTTTATCATTCTTACATACGATGTAACCCTCACCTCTACCATATGATGTAATCATCACATATACCATAAAATAACAATCACTATAATAACTGACAAGTCCCTCTAGCTATACATGTATTAACCATCATTTTTACACATGATAAAACCAAACGGAGAACATTCGCCATACCCAATAGAGTGTAGTTTCTAACTTATCCACTAATCCTTAGATTATCACAAAACCACCCATAATTTGTTAATAATGTAACCATCCATCCTTAGATTCACATGACACCACCCATCATTGGTTAATAACGTAACCACCTATCCTTTGTTTATCATGGTACCACTTTTCATTTGTTAATAATGAAAACACATGCATTTTTATATTTTGGAACCACCTATCATGGGAAAATAAAGAAACCACCTCCTCTTGTATTATCAAAAAAACATTGGTCATTGGTAAATATAGTATCTGACTATCTGTTGTATATTATGGAAACACTCATAATGGGTTATTAATGTATCCACCCATTATCATAATAAATTCCCAAGAAACATATAATAATAATTAAACATGAATACGTTCATTTAAAAAATAATCTTTATTAAAATATCCTTTTAATTTTTAAATCACATATTTTTTGAAAAGCTAAGTACATCCAAAAGAAAATATGTTATTTGAAATTAAAATTGGAATATTGTATAAAAACATTAAATAATTAACCCTTATTGATTATGGGATATTTGGTTCATTCCTTATAAGATAAAAACATCCCTTACATATTTTTTTATAAATCTCACAATGTACCCTGCATCGAAAACAAAAAAAAACATTCTTTGGAATCCATTTTCTAAATAGAAAATTGTGGGTAAAAATGAATATAAATATTCATATAATATGAATAAAAAGTTATTTAAAAATATTTCTTGAAAATAATTTAAGGTATTAAAAATTTAATTTTATGAGGAAATGTAAATAATGATTTTTTAAATAATACCTATTTTATAAAACAATAAAAAGATTAATATTGGGAAAATATATTAGATAAATTAAAATTTTCAATTTCAAAAAAAAATTATATCCATATCCATAACTTTATAAAAATAATATTAATCATTTTCACATAAAATGGAATTATTATGAAAATAAATTGCTATAATTATTAGAATGGGGTTTTTAATTTTAGAAGTACCTTAACATGAATTTTACTCATTATGTATTTTATTTATCTTCCTAAATACTAAATTTTGGTTAATTGATTACTTTATTTAGAATTTTTTTGTATTTATAAATACATTTTAATTTACCTTATTCTAATTTTACTATAATTACTTTATTATTTCTCTGTACACCAATCAATTTGATGATATTTTGTTCATACAACCAGAATGAATTTAGTATGATGACTATGGTTAATATAGTAATCATTCCATAATCTTTATAATAATAATAATGAAATATATAACATATTTTCTTAATAAAGACATATATATAATCTATGTGTTGTTTGGATATAAAAATAATCGCATCGCTTCATAGAGGTGGTAGCCCAAACAAACCCACGAGTGATGTTGTCATTATTTAGTGAGTGGAATGGTATGAATGAAATTAAAATACATTCACTTATATATGATAAATATTTTATGAAAATAAAAAAATGTTACTTGCCTCAAATATATTCAAAAATATTATTCCTATAACCTTCTTTGTAACAAATTAATGAAAAATGAATCAAATCACATCGCGAGGCATTAGTATGCTATACACATGAGTGACATTATCATACCTCAAACAGAATGAACAATTAGAAGGTATATGTGAAATCGTGACTCTAAAATTACAACTACATTACAAATATTAGATATATAATTTAACAACATCATTATATCAATACACGAGATTAAATAATAGAAAACAAAGGGCATTAGTTCGCAAGGTGCTAGTCTTCCGTACACATAATTTGGGATTTTATATCCCATTTTATGGAATATTATATGGATTTAGCTGATTATAATAAAATAATATAATGTCATTATATTTTTTACAATATAGTCAAAACATTATAATTTATCTAATACATTATGAGGATGTTGAATAATAAATAAAATATTAGGTCTCTCTAAAGACTATAAACACCTCTTAATGAATCCTCCTTGGGATATCCTATTAGGGACACTGGGTTCGGTATTTTGGAAATATTGTAAACTAGATTAAATAGAAAAGTTTTTTGTGATGATAAATGGTATGTTATTGTTCAATATAAAATGTGTGGATAAGTGAGAATGGAATGTGAGTCTTAATATTCCAGGAGGAGTGGTTTAATATGATCAAATAATTATAATTTTGAATTTAAATCTAATCAATTCTGGGTGGAATTAATTATTAGAAATTTGGCTGATCATTAATGATATTAATACTGGTTAGGGTCTTGAAACTAATAAAAATATAATTTAATGATATTGTTTTTTTGGTATTTTAAGCATTATACTTTTAACTGTAACTGACTACATTATTTTTCTTATTGTGTCATAAATAATTTTTTCCCATGGTAAATTTATTTATTCATCAAAAATAAAAATTAACTTATTTCTTAATTATAAAATTATAATTCCAAATATTGAATAGCTTTTTCAAATTTTAAAATATAGAAGCAATATAATTTAAATTTAAATTAATTGAGGAAAACACAGTGAATTACAATTTTTAAGGAAAATATAATTTTAAATTAGAATATCATAATATATTAAATTCATTTATATTATCCATTTCAAGAAAACATTAATTGGATTATTTAAAAATTTATCTATTTAATATTTTAAAAATTAATATCCTAATTTGAACATGTAAATAAAATTTTATTTTAAATAAAAAGTTGTTTTTTCACTATTCATTTGAAAATATCATTTTTTTAAAACTATCATCATATACCCATAGGATAATTTTTAAATAAATATTAAAAGAATGATTTTATCTTTATTAAAAACATTTTATTAAATTTTCATAAATTGATTATATTATTTATACATGAGAAGTAAATAAAATCATATTTGATGAAAATAGGTTTTTTCTAATAAAATTTAAAAATATAAATTATAATTGATTAACTAAAAATATAATACATATTTAAAGAAAACTAATCAATAAATTATAAATTTTTATTACCATTATATATTTCATAATGACCTTAATATTATTCATTCCCACATATTTAATATATATGTTATGAAGGTAACATTTAAATAAAATGATTTTTATGTTTGATTAAATTCTACATATGTCTATCGTATAAAATCAATCATAGATTTTAATTTTATAATCATATCATGTGTCATTATCCTACAATTTTATATATTTTACACTCCCAATTTGATGTCCTAATTGAAAAGTAGGGGTTTCAGATTTCAAAGGAATATTATCGAAATCTTATATCACAAACAGGATCAATAAAATATCCACATGAAATGTGAGAAAATAAAATCATGATGCTCACAACGGATAACATATACAAGGTATACTTTTATGAGAACATGATAATTAAAGATAATATATATTAACCATTTGATTATAGAGAGTAATAGATAACATGTTCATGAAAATATTTTCCACCACCAAATCAAAAATCCATAACTGGTTAAGGGATCACTGATCTCTTTGAAATAAAATATACATGATAACATTTTTCTTTAAAAATAAATTAACTATAGTCTATTAATTACTATAATATAAATACTAAAACACTATGTAAATATATATAATGGGAGATAAATATTTTATCCTATAATCCACTTATAAAAAAATATTATCATTATCTCCAAATGATTAGTATGAATTTTTCAATCCTATTGCACTGGAATAAACTTATAATGAATCAAAAAATCCATAAAAGTTTAATTATGTATACATATTGTCTTTATAAATTAACCATAAACAAATATTTATAAAAAGGAATGACAATTTACGATAATGTATAAAATATGAAATTATGAAAAACCATTTTAATATTCAAATTTAAACACTATTATCCAAAGATCCACATAGATAATTAAACTTATGAATAATCTCAAAATTCAATAAAAAAATTATATAATTTAATTGAAAACAAAAAATTAGACATATATTGTTGCATAGTATGGACATATAAATTTAATACATATCTCCAAAAAAGATCAATCACTATTATTATATGATAACTAGAATTTAATTTCCTATATCACATAATATTGATGATATAAAATTCATTTACAAAAATAACCATAATACACATAAATACACAATAAACATATATATTCACCAATATTATAATTCAATATATATTTCTCAAATAAAATATCACAGTACTCTATTTGTCTTTGTCATATATGTTTCCCCAAATATTGACCGTCTCCTGAAATAACAGTCATCGCAAAATCATCAAATTTGTTTTCTAATCCACTAGATAAAATATATGCCCCCAGAATTAACATAACTTTTATTCTTATGGTAATTTAAATTAAATGATCAATTTCATAGTATTTTGTATTTAATGTTTCATAGTGGTATACAATTCAACCATGTCACCCATCAATTCTGGGTTCAATCAACATGGGATTTTTAGGCATGACATGTTTTCATATGGTAAGCTGAGTTTCCATTTATAAAACTATATAATTGTTACGAAATTCCAAAAAATATGACAAAATACTTGAAATAACCCTAATATATTAAGAATTTAATTATTTTCTAAACCACATATTTTTCCTCATACACTTCATTTTCTATCCCAACATGTCATAACCCCAAATTACCTCCAAAATATTTGTATCCCACAATATAATTACTCACCATAAAAAGTCACAACATAATGAATAAATAGTTTTTTCTATGATAGATAACCATTGATCAATCTTAAAATTATAAACATATGATGTCATCCATCATTCATAAGATAACCTCCACACAAAAAATCTAATTAACTAATGTTATCTAAACCATCCTATGATATAGACTATAATTACATCTCTATAAGAACTACATATTTTGTTCCAAATTAAAATTAAAATAATTAAAATTCATAAGACCTCTTTGGTTTATATTTTATGATTACTAAGTCATACTCTTAATAATTTACCCTTAGCTTAAAACTGGATACATACAATGACTTCAATTTTTCCCACCACATAAAACACATTCAAATAAAAAAATGTTTCTGTTCATGATAATTTTCCATATTTTTCATCTTAATCACATATATATCTCTTATATTCCATAAATTATTTGAATTTTTTTGGTGTGGCCACAAAAATCCTAGTGAGGTATATTAAAAGGGATGAAATAAACCATTAGTCCATATAAAATTATAAAACCTGTCGTTTTCATAAAAAAATTTGATCAGAAATATACTTTCATATACAATGAATAACCTTTGATTCCTAAATCCCATTATAAAAAATTTCATAATAAATAATAAAGGAAGAAAATAAAATTTAAATAGGATTATTTGAAAATATTTAAATTTCATTAAATAATTTTTATAAAGAGATTTAACATATTTATTCCATTGAAAAAAAACTCAAAAATACACATTGTAAAAACATTATTTTTATGTAAAAATATAAAAGAATTATAGAGAATATCAATAGATTGGGAGGTTAATTTATTATTATAAAAACTAATGATGTAACCATCATGACTACAGTTTTTTGTAACCCACCCTCACATATTCCATAATATAACTAACATGGTTATACATGAGATAACATTGATTGTTGTTCTGGAG
Organism: Viscum album; assembly: GCA_963277665.1. Lineage (NCBI taxonomy): Eukaryota > Viridiplantae > Streptophyta > Magnoliopsida > Santalales > Viscaceae > Viscum > Viscum album. Next base: position 434,012,746 of record OY728127.1, on the reverse strand, counting down.
TAACCATCATATTTACACTTGGAATAAAAATACATTCAACAACAAACATACATATCTCATTGGAGGTAATAAGCTCACCAACCATTATATTTTTGTCATGGAACCACCTATAATGGTTAAATAACATACTCACCGAACTCTTTATCAACCAACTAGTGGTCATTGGATAATAACCCAACCTCTTATCCAAGGATTATCACAGGAAAACCGTTCATTGTTTAATAACATAACCAGCCATATATGATTTATCATGAAACCACCTTTCATTAGTTTTTATAATTACTACCCATCCTCAGTTTAACATAGAACCACCTATCATTGGTCAATAATGTAACAACCCATTCATGTTTTATCATGGTACCAAATATCATTGGTTTATAACTTCAGAACCCAGAATCATAAAAAAAATTCATGGAACTATCTGATAATCATAACATATATACACATTCATTATAAAAAAACTCATAACGAGGATAACATTTTAATTTTAAAATTTTGATATATTTAGAAATTTTATTCAAATACAATTGGAAAAATATTATTCAAAAATAACAATGTCTATATGTATATTAATATTTAAATAATTAATGTATCTTGATAGTGGAAAATTCCTCTAAATCCATAAATGAAGAAAAACCATTCCTTTATTATTTTTCTGAAAAGACAAAGAGGACATTGATAGTATATTGAAAAAAACTCTTTTCAAAGTTTTTTTTAATGAGTAATACATTGGTATAAATGACATTATATAATAATTGATTACTAATAAAAATTACATTATTTACAAACATATTAATAATATTATTATATGGAATACATATATTTTTTATATGAATCATTAAAATATGAATTTAAAATAATATACTTTACATAAAAACAAAAATATGATTTCATTTTTGAAAAAATTTCAATATAATTTAGATATTTATTTTCTAAAAAATTAATTTCAATATAAATAAATTAAAAAAAAAAATTTAAAAATTGTACATGAAAGATAATTATTTAGTAATAAAAATTTAAAACATTTAAAATGATTTTTTTAGTTAATTATCATATTACCTTAATTAATACAAATTAAAAAAATTATTTATTATCTAAATAATAAAATTTGGTATATTATTTACATGGTTGAATTTTTTTTGCTTTGAAAATATTTGATTTATAGGTCCAAAAAATTATGTATGATGACTATAAAGAAAATGGGCCACATTTTTAAAATTTAAAGAACAATAATCAGAACATATATATCATATTATTTTATTGAACACAAAAATATATATTATCCACATGTTTGTGGGATGGTAAAAGAATCACTTCTCTTCAGGGTGGTGGTAGTCCACACATAATCATGAAAAATGTTTTGTTTTTACTGAGTCGGAATGTAAAAAATAAAATGATATATTTTATATTCAAAATGATAAATAAGTAATTAATGAAACAAATTAATTAATATTAAATATGTTCTTAAATATTACCATTATATATTCCTTGTAAATTTTTTGTGGAAAATAAATGACATCACTTTGGAATGTGGTAGTCTTACATACACACGAGTAACATTATTGTATGCCCCACAGAATAGAATGTAATACTTTATATATGATATCATGACCAAAAATGAGTAAATATATTAAAAATAACACATATATAATTTATATTTGTTGTTATATAAATCCATGAGATGTGATAAATGGAAAAAAAGGACATCAGTTGGCGAGGTGGTCGTTAGTCAAACACACAAATGTTGATTTTTTATCCAGTTGATGGATGTTGATATGAATTTAGGTGATTCAATTATAATAATAACATCTCAATATTTGGAGTATTATTTATTTATTAATTTATAATTTTTAGAACACGTTATGTGTTTGTTGAGGAACCAAAATAATTTAACGACTCAAAAAAGATGATTACCTTCTCCAAAATAATCCAACGTTGGTTATCCTTTTAGGGACCCAAGGGTACATATTTTTAGAAGAATAGTTCCTCTAAAAAATATATAATGTTTTTGGGAAGGGAAATGTTCTTGTATTGATTGATCTAGATATTGGGGGAATGTGAGGAGGGAATGTGGTTATTTACACTTGAAGTGGGGTGGGTTTAAGTGATTAAATAATGAATATTTTATATTTAAGGCAAACTAAATTTGGGTGGAACTACTTCCAAACAATTTTATTAATAATTAATGTTATAAAGAATTGTTAGGGATGTGAAAACCATAAAAAAAAATAAATGTTTCATTTATTTTTTACTGGTTTTACCATTTATCTTTACCCCATTACATTAATTTACCTATACATCGGTGAATCCTTTTTACCAAGATAACTATTTTTTCACAAAAATTTAAAATAAATTTATTAATTAATTTCGAACTTCAAATTTAACACCCAAATATTTTATAATATTTATATTCTTAAAAAATAAATCTCATCGATATATTGTGATGCACACAAAACTGATCTTCAACGAACACCAACATATTATTAAAAGTTATTATTTTAAAAGGATCATATTAATCTAGCCATTAAATTTTATATATTTTATTTACTAAATATTAAAATATATTGGATTTTTTAATTCAAATAAAATTTATATATTCCTCCATATAAAATAAAAAACAATTCTTATTAAGGAAAATTTATTCCTCAAATATAATTTTTAATCAACTGTGTTTTAAATTGACTTTTATTAGAAATTAATATAACTATTTTTAAAAAAAAATTATAAATTTATTTTATAAAATTAAACTCATTTTTTATTAATTATTTAAGTATTATATCATGATATGTTTTTTATAATCTCTTATAAATATTCTTTTTCATTTAAATAGTGATATTTAATTAATTTGGAGAAAAATGTTATTTCTTTTAAAAAAAAATAAGAAATCAGGTTGTAACTTTATATATTGTATATTTTTTCATGTAAAATAAGTATTTTTTAGTAATTTTTCATCACTAAATATTATTTTAAATAGAAATTGTGTTGTGTATTAGAAAAATAATATTTTTTGATAAGAAAGAAATTTTTCTCATAATATTTCTAAGGTGCATAAGGTTTCTCTATTTTAAGAAATCAAAATATATCATAATGGGTATTGTTCTATATTAAAATTATATATTATATATCATTAAATATTAATATATTTTCATAAATTTATAACTAATTCTCATATAGTTAATTTAAAATCATAATTTTCTAGGAAAAAATATTCATGAAAACCCTCTTTTTCATTGAATTAGTGGGATTTGTTTTAAATATAATATTTTCAACCCATTGAATGAAATTTGTTAAAATGTATTCCAAATACGTAATAACGTTCCCCAAATTATTTTTTAGGGTAATTTAGGTTTTAAAAAATAAACACATATAGTGATAATAAAATATTTTCTGTAGTATAGGTAAAATAATGAAGCAAGTTGAAGTGAAAAGTTAAAATCATAAAATAAAAAATAATAAATAAATATAGGAATGGAATTTTATGCATTATTTAACCATAAAAATACTTAAAATAAATAAATATCTATATAATTACATGGAATTAATTCTACCCATATGTGGGTGAATTTTAATTTATAATAATAGTTATTTAAAAACATAAAAACCAACCCTCATCAAGTATAAATTCAAATCCTAACCAAACCTTTTATCCTCACAAGATATAAATATCATTCACTATATGCCAAATCCTATCATCCGAATTCCCCAACCATTCATTTTATATTATTATAACCAAATTAACATTTACTTAGTGAGAACAATCTTCTTTTTGGAGGTGATATTCTAGAGGTAATTTTCTCTAACCACTTATCTTATTTTCATTTATTCTTTTACCAAATCATTAAATCCATAATCCATTATGAAATATTCACTATAGAATCATGTATATTCTTTAAATTTATTATTTTAATGGAATATATTATATCCATCCATTTTATTGCCTCCAATTTTTCAATGAAATGAAACCATTGTCTGGATTATGGTGGTTAACCATCTACTGGGAAAATAATATCTCGTTTTCAGATACTATGTTGAAAATTTTACATAGATGTGTTATTATGGTTAAATTAGATTTTAAATTGTATAATATATACTATTTAATGTTATCAAACTAATACATATAAAAAATATTAAATATAAATCAACTAGTTCATGATGATCTAAAAAACTGTAAAATAATATAAACATATATCATTAACGTTATATAAAATGAATAATCCTCATGCCTATAAATAAATGATATAAAGAACATTTAAAATTATGTAAATTCATTAAAATCATTTAATTAACTTATTTAGTTTTTTTTATTTTAATTTAAAATCCATAAATATCCACAAATGAATCGATCATGAAATCATTAAACAAACACACACACAAATGAAAATAATGAAATAATGTAAGTGAATAGATTGTAATATTTTTTTTAAAATTATCATAAATGGTTTTATAAATATGAATATATATATAGAATAAATTAATAATATTATTTAAACCATTATACATTAGGCTAGGGTATGCACCAAAAAAGTGAAGCGTGAGTTTAAGAATTTCTTAACTTAATTTGAAATCATTTGTTGAACCATCGACATAAATGATTATAAGATGTTATGATTTTGTTTGAAATGATATTTGATAATATTATGTGGTATTTAAAATTTTTTATGAGGATTTATAGTGGATACACAAAATTTATTCATTTTATTAAATATTACATAACTTATATGTTCTTTGTAAGAGGCATTGTCTTAATTTTACAACACTATGTTATATTTTTATACTATGTACCTAATTTATTGTCTATGGTGTGTGCATTGCCCCTTTGTTTTAATAAAGATCATAATTCATTGAAAATTTAATTTCAATTAAAATTTCAATTTCGTTTTATATTAATATCTTTATTTAGTAATATATATACAATTGTTATGTACAATGTTTACATTGATTGTGATTTGATTAATAGGTGAAATAATGATAAATACACATCATTTACTCAATAAATATATTTATTGATAAAAACTGTTTATTCATTAATCCGATATAATAATATATATATATATATAATTAATTACATGGATATTTAAAAATTAATGGGGACCGTAAAAGAAAACACCCTTGATGCATTGGTATTCTCATTAAACAAATAAGTTTTCCAGAAAATTTATTTACCCATAAATATTAAATTATATTCTGAATGTTTCTGATGTTAATGGTTTCGTGTAATGTGGAAACATGATAATAAATAATCAATCATTTCCTATAATAATAATTTTGTTATATTAATCCTTTATATTTTCACATTCATATTATTCATGTATTTGGATAGTGAAAATGTTATTGATTAAATAGAATGCATGTTAAATTATTCTACCATTTTATATTGATTATTCATTATATATTCAAGATAGAATGCATTGTATGAAACTCTTAATAAGAATATGTTCGCACCTTTTAATTTTTTCTATTTTCCCTAGATTTTGATGAATAAATGATTGAATGAGTTTAAGTATGAAAATTAATTTCCATTTTAAAAACTAATTTTTAATTACCAACGTAAAAATGGTACCACTTATGTATATAGTTATTCCACAGTACTAAATGGATAGGTCCATTAGGGTATGATTCATTTAACCTATATAAAATTTAATAATCTAACATAGACTATGCGTTATAAGTGTTGTCATATTTTTAGTTTGTATCAGAGCATGTTTAGTAAAAACCATGGGAAATATATTTTAAAACTAAAAAATCAAACATTGGAATAATATTATTTTTTTATTTTAAAAAATTTATCATTAGTGAAATTTCATGGTCAATACTCATGATTACTATGGGATAACATAGAGTGTTACATTATTTAGTGATGGTTTCAAATTAAAGGATGGGAATCATTACCCGTTGTAAATATATGGATTGACCAACTATGTAAGACAACATAGTTGGAATTAGAGATGAGAATACTAGTAGTATATTAGGACCCTTTGCTCACGAATTAATTAATATCCTTTAAATAATTGATAATATTGATTCTTTGTGACATTAAAAAACTATATTAGACCATTTTATGCAGTTGAAGACCCCATATTTTAGTATGACTACTCATCAATTTTTCGGTGAGAAATAGTTGAAGTCTCGTTGAAATATAATTCATGAATTGGGATGCAATGAAAAATAAAATGTTTTACATGAAATATATCATGAAAAATGAGATTTTGTTCAATGTTTGTTGTCAATAAATATTAATAGGGAGGAAGATAATGTATAACTCATTGAATGTAGAGATTATAATAAATAATTATAAGTCAAATATTTCCTTTATCATCAACAAATTTAAATGTGGAGAAAAATCATTGCCTTAAGGAATAAAATAATAAGAAACTATTTTGTATTATGATTCTACCTTTAGAAGTCTATCCTTATTTTCATTATATTAATTTTTTATTTCTAAAATAACTTTGTATATTTTCTTTCAAAGTATTAGGAAATTATTTTAAGGGAATTTGATGCTCTAAAATTGTCCTTATATGATGAAACATGGTAATCTATCATAAAAAATAAGTGGGAATTATTTTGATCGAACATCGTAAATGAAAAGCATGAGAATAAGAGGATGGTTGAAAACCCTTAGAAATATAAAATACCAAAGAATTATATGGGTATAAAATAATTTAAATATTGTGAAATTGTTGGAAAAAATCTAATGAAATAACTAACGGGAACAAAAGTGTGTTATGAGTGTGGAAATAAGGGTATTATGTGTGATTAATTAATGGGGAAAAAATTAATGAAATTTAATTTATCAACAACATGAAAATTTGTAATTATCCAAATCAATTTCATAAGCATGAGGGGAATTTACTACATAAGAGGATAATTGGATATGGCCTTGCTTATGTGATCACAACAGTTGTGGTAGACGTACCTCATGATGTGGTGTAGTGTAAAATAATCCAATTTTAAAATTTATATAATTCATTATATGATTCTATATAATCATAATATTTTATATCTCAACATTTCTTTTAGAAAATTTGACATTCCATTTTTTTAATCTATGTATTTGTTAGTCAATAAAATGAGAGCGATGAATCATTGAAACAAATATGCATCAGTCAGTCGCATTTTTAAATCATAAATGAGATTTATATTACAACATCATTATCATTCTTGTTGTTTTGATTGTTATAATCCTTTGTATGTACTAGATTTCAAAATATTATTCTAAAATTAGTTGCACAAATAATGAAATTGATATTTGATAGGATTATGTACATTTCCATATAATTAGAGTAGAAACTTCATTCTCCATTTCTTATATAGATCCACCCTGACTATCTCTTAGTAATGAAATTAGTGGGGATAAATATAACAAATCATCAAATTTTTAATAATGTTTGATTCATATTATGTATGTAATTATTGTTCATTAATATATTTAATCATTTCTTTAATAATTATATAGACACCCCCATAGTATGATCTTATGTTTTTCCATAATTTAATATTGGTTGAAATAAAAATATCAATGAATCCATAAAAAATATAAACTAGGGAATTTGTGTATTTGATGAAATAATATGCGAATTTGGGTATTACGGTATTTATTCACCTCACTTTTTCCCCATGGGGAGCCACTATTCTCATTTGTTTGACGAATGATGGATCCATGAGGTTATCCATTGATTATTGTGAAATAAATGAAACTATGATAAATAATATATATCCTATACATCGAATTAAGGATTTAGTTGACCAATTATGTGAATCTAAATATTCTTGTAAGATATTCCATAATTTATAAAATCATCAATTGGATATAGTGAAGGAATAAATTTTGACCACATCTTTTCTGATGAGGTATGTACATTTCAAGTTTAATGCAATTCCATTTGGGATGGCTAATTTACCCTCAAATTTTATGGATATAATTAATATAGTATATAATATATGTCATTATGATTTTCTTGGAATTAATTGATTATATTGAAGTGTATTATAAAATATGTAAATACCATGATTATCACTTGCATATAATTATTGAGACTCCCATAGATAATTATTTTTTAGAAAATTTTGAATTGGTGAAATTGGGATTGAGGAAATTTTATTTCCTTTATATATTTTCACTAATGTTGGAATAGTTTTTTCTAAAGTGAAAACAATGATGTAAAATAATGATCTATTCCAATAAAAATAACTAAGGTACCTAGTATATTTGTTTAACATGTTACTATCATCGTTCGGTTCATAAATTTTCCCGATTGGTTAACCGGTTAACCAAGATCACACATAATGGTGTTATGATCATATAGAAAAAAGTTTTTGAATAATGGTTCGATGAATTGAATATAAAATCGATCATTGATCTAGTATTTTCTATTCCATATAGATATGATGAGTATTTTTATATATAGTGATGCATAAAATAAAGGACTATGTTATATACTTATGATAAATGATGTTGTTGTTTCATATGCCTCATGGTAGTTGACGTTTAATGAAAAAATATATTCAAATCGGGATATTGAGTTAGAATTAATAATCTCTTCTTTGATGATATGGAGAAACTATCTCAATGGAAAAATTTATGAGATATATATCGATAAAATGTGTTTGGAATACATCATTACACACATAAACACAATATGAGTATAATATGATGTATCCAGAAAATAAAATATTATTATTTCAAAATACACTACCTCCCAGAAAAATAAAATAATGTTTAAGACATATTCATTAAGAATGATCAGGGAATTCTAACCAAAATGAAGAGTGAGATATATTCAATGTTCCTTAGTTTAATAGTGATTAGTATTCTAATTATTTTGCAATGGTATACAAGAATTTTTTTAAAAGGATTAAGAAATGATATTTATTAGGAAAATTAAAAAATCATTCAATTTAATGATGGGGATTTTCATAATAAAATTAATTTTTGAATGATTGTAAATTATTAGGATTTGTTTGAGAAGATTGTTTTCTAATATTTAGAATGAGTATTTCTGTTCCATCAGTACTTGAGATAAAAAGGGGACAATTCGACGATACTCATTGATGAAATTTTTTATACACCATGTGACGACTAAGATGTATATGGATAGGAGGATTTTTTTTAGTGGGATAAAATTATGTAAGAACATATTGATTGTTTCATGATTCGTAGTTCGTAAATAAGTGGTTGATGAGAAATACAATATTATATGTTTCATGAATCATCTATATTTTCTTATGTGTATGTAGAATGAAATTACTAGGTACTTCATCACTGGATAAAGAATGAACGCCATAAGGAATGATTATATATGGGTTGTTATTAACAACCATACCAAATAACACATTTTCTATATAAAATAAATGTTTTACCTCTTCGGCACCAGGTAATACTCCATGTTAATGATGTTTTAAGGATTCATGGTGAACCTCTATCGATTGTGTCTAATCGTGATCTTTGTTTTACATCATATTTTTGGATGATTCATTAGAAGGATCTAGATACTAAGATTCATTTGCATACTGCCTACCATCCTCAAACATATGGACATTCTAAAGTGACTGATCGAACATTAAAATAAATATTGAGATCATGATCACATGATTTTTGGGTAAGTGGATTCATATATAATATTGGTTGATTTTACTTAATTAAACAGTTTCCCGTAAACTATTTTAATATTTCCATATTATGAATTATATGTAATGATATATCATATTCCAACTTTTACAGATGAATTTGGTTAATGGAACCATATAATCCTAGAATATATAAAAGAGACAACATAAAATATAAGGACTATTTAGGCTAATATTAATGTATATAAAAGTAGGATAATGGGTTATTATAAAAACTAGAAATAATATTTTAAATTTATAGTAGGAAATAAATTACTTCTAAATGTATCTTCTTAGAATACTATATTTTATCTCATTATGAAGGGAAAACTATCCCCTTGGTACACCAGAATATTTAATGTTATAAAATTAATTAGACATATATCTTACTAATTTGAAATATCACCATGTATATTAAATGATAATCAAGTGTTCTACATATCATTGTTGTGGAAATACATTCTAGTCTCTACACATGTACTCTCATATGAAGAAATTATATGGAAACCATATATGTTCTATTGTGAAGAGCCTATCAACATTCATGGAACATGAGATATGTTTTTGATAATTAGATGAATCAACTAGTAATGGCTATTTGGAGAAACTATAAATGAGAATGAGCTACGTGGGAACTTGAGGATATTATGAAGAAGAACCACAATTAACAATTTAGACTGTAATATTAATGAAAATTTTGATGGAAAAATTTTATCAATGGATCATATTATAGAATATATCTTCATAAATAAATTCAATTTATTAGATAAATGATGTTTTATGCAACACCAATAATAATGGACTCATGAAATACTATTATAAATTATTATTTTAACATGACCATTATAGATTAGTCGCCAAATTGACTGGTGTGAATTTTATTAATAATATTATAAAATTTATGGGAATATTATATCAAATTAAAAATTATTTATTTTTACTTAGGAAATAAAAAAATTTAGTAATTAAATTATATTTATAAAATATATGTAGGTAAATAGATTGATTTTTATTTTTTTATATTTTATAATTAATATAACACCCTAAAATGATAATGTATGAACACTATATTCTATAGTTTGTATGACACACAACACCAAGAGTATAAGGGAATATAATATCATGATACATTAAAATACATTTAATATTTTATATAAAATATATCTATGATATTTCTTAAAATGAACAGGATTTTGAGTTATCATTTTTCACATGCATCAACGAGTTTCATCAATGGATTGCGTTGCATGCAATAAAAAGTTATATAGAAAAACAATGTATTATTAAAATATTTCTTTTTAATAAAATAAGATATAATATAGATGTTAAACTTGAGTTTATGAATATTATTGAATAAATTATTAGAATATGTATTTTAAAATATAAATTTTCATCAAAACTCATTCAATATATTTAACAGTCATAAGATAAGAGAATACCCAATACTCTGCATAAAAACATATATTTTCTTAAAGTTAATTATTAAATCTTATAATGGTGAACATATTTTAAATATAATTATTTTACAATATAATATTTTTAAAATTTCATAACAAACATCATTTTTTATATATTAATATAAAAATAATTTTTATGGGTTATTTTTTTTGTTTTTCTAAAAGGTTTAATTTTTTGTTCAATAGTGAAAAATATTGAGTTTTAATTGAAAAATTATTTTATGTGAAATATATTGGTAATGATAATATATATTATAATTTTTTTTAAATGTGAAATTATATTAATGAAAAAAAATTAACCAGATTTAGATCATTAGAATCAATTTTTCTTGGAAATTTTTTTTAAACACTTCTCAAAATTTTAAACATTTCCACATTAAAAACCACCTCCATCATCTCGTCTACATGATTATATTTAAATTATAATATTACACTAATGTGAATAGAATTTTTTAATGTCGATTTAATGTTATTAATGATTATAATTTATAATTTATAAAATATTTAATTTAGTTCTAACAAAAAATATTTATGAAACTGATTAAAAATAATTATAGTGATTAAGAGAGTAATTAGCTTAACAATGTTCAGAAAAATAATCTGAAGTCCCAAAATTAACAATAAACGTGTCCAGATGACATTTTCTATAAATAATAATAACATATCATCCCTTTTCTCAAATATGGTCACTTAATGGAGGAACATGATTTTATGGATACCACTCAATAATGTTTATATGTTTATATTCACATGAATTCCACTACCCATCCACTATAAAAATGAAAATAACTCCTCCCAATTAATAACAACAATCAAAACATATTTATTTCCAAACATAATTTAAAAATATCTCCCAAAATACATCATATCATCCGAGAAGCCTCAAATTTTCTATAAATCCATCCAAGTAATCCCTTGGGTTAAAAACAAATGGACTACCCATAGAAGGCGTATAATCATTACTCAAGCTATTATGTTTAATTTTCACCACAAAACCTCACAAATATTATTATTAAATTGATATATAATAAACTAAGTATCCCAAAATATTCGTATAAGGACACGGCCTGAAACATTACTTATTATTGAATTAAATGAATAATTCATATTCAGGATATTTTCAGGTTTAGAGTTTTAGAGAATTAGGAAATAACTATTACATCTCAATGATTACAAAGTAGACACATCTACTCAGCTTCCATTTTTTTCACAAAAATAAAATCTCTGGAAAAAAAGAGTCATGTCTAGTTCCTTGTTTTAGACAACCTGACATTTCCTTGATCCCATCCTTGACCCTATTCAACATTATGTCCTGTGAAAATCATTTTCAAAATAAACGTGGGATGAGCATAAAAAGAACATTAAGGGTTATAACAATATGGAAATAAAACATTAGTCCATTTATACATAAGAATCAATGAAATCAAACATTACTCATAAAACATAAGCAATTTAACATACCTCATTAAATTATAAGATTTACGAATAACTCATAGAAATCATAAGTCATAAAGGTAACATGATGCATTCATAACATTCTTATGTAGGGAGTAACCCTCATGGTAACGTTTGGAATACCCATCACAGTATATTCCCTAAATCTCTTCAAAGAAACCTTAACGTTTAACCCCTTCGCGTTACCCAATGTATTGGAGAGCTATATTGGGCTCTCCTGCCCTTAGTTTATCATGGAACCACCTGTCTTCATAAACAATTCCCAAGAACCATAACATAATCATAGCACATAACTTAAGCATAAAGGAAATATAACATTCCCATATTGCAATAACATTATAACATTTTATGTTAATGAATCCATTCTCAAAACCATTTTCAAAACCTTTTAAAACATTTAATAAAGAGATTTTTGAATGAAAGTGTCCCATACCACTTTGAAGATTTTAAAATTTTAAACCATTAATATACATATAATTAAATCATTAAAACCATTTTGAAACATGTATATTAATGATAAATATTTATAAGAATAAATCATCAAAACATTTAAAATGATATTTTTGTTAAAGGTTTTTTAACAAAATGAGAGACACTTGAATACAATAATTGAGGAATAACATTTAATCAGATCTTTATAATATCATTAGAATAATGGGATTCTTGATATAATATGCCAAAGGACAGTATATACACCATATAGGAGTGAATTGGTGCATAACAACAGTGAAGTCTCAATAGAAATGTAAAATGAGATGAAATCCCTGATAAAGAAGGTATCCTTAAAATTAAGGATAAATTATTCTCATAATTATGTGTGACAGATATAAATACACCAAAAATAAGTGGATATTATGCATAAAACAATCAAAGGTCATTCACACATATTCAAAGGATGACATATTCAATAACTATATGTTGAACCCAATAAAATCACAATTGGGTTAAGAAGTTCCCTTGGTAAAATTTGACAGCCTAATGACGTCACTTTAAAATTCATAAAATTAGTTGATGAGAGAGAAAATGGAATCTCATAAATTGGATATAAAATTTACATCAATAAGGATATATAAGAACACATCAAAACATAAAAAGATGTAAATTAAAAGACATAACAAAATAAGCCTTTTTAAAGGAGGAGTGTGAAAGGTTCCCTTACCAATTTGGGAAACTTTCGAAACATACACACCATGAAAGAAGGGCCATACAATGAAGATGTAACTAACCATAAATGAGATTATATTATACAAATATTAAAATAATGGGCAGTACATACACCACACAAAAGGAAATAGTGGCCAATGTAGCATGAATCTCACGGGAATAAAAAGTGAGATGAAAATTCCCTTATAAAAATTCGGCAGCCTAACAACGCCACATAAAACTTCCAAAAATGGATTGATGAGATAAAATAGGGCCTCTCATAATAATAACATAAAATTTACAGCAATATGAATATAAAATAAAACCCTCCAACATAATAAATATGAGCTTAAAGTAAGTTACATAAAAAGAGTACTTAAAAATAAAGAGAGAGGTAGGATCTCTGACCTCAAGTCCGACTTGTCTTATTCGTTTCATTATATTCCTGAATAATAAACTTTGTTAAATTTATAATTGGTTATGCTTCTCCTTTAAATATTATTATTCAGTTCATATCACATATTATAATGTTATAATAATTGGTTAATAATGTGATTTCATATCAGACGCTTTTGTCGATGTTTGGTACATGAGTCAAAAATGAACTTGTTTGAAAATGATTGTCCATGTAGTTATAAGTAAATCATCTCCAGAATAGTATTAATGATTTAAATATCTTATATATCCATTAAATATTCATTTTATACTATTCCATAACATTTGTAGATAAAAATAAATGAAATGCACCGTTCATGGAGATGGTAGGCCGTACGTACGCATGAACGCTACTTTCATTTCATTGACATATTAATGGAATTAAAAATATTTGATAGATATATATATTATAATTACAGTCTAATATATAGGTTTTATAGGTCACATAAGTTCATTAATTTCATTCTTTATACATTCCATGTATTGAATGAACGAGTCACATCATTTGAGGGGGCGGTAGTCCACACTTCCTCGTATGAAATTATCGCATTTGCACAACATGAAAAGCATAATGGTATGTTTTAAATATAAAATACAGAAGCATATGGAAAACATAAATTCAATATATATCATATATAAAATATAGTGACATCATAATGGCCCCCATGAAAGGTGTTAAGAGAAGATTGATCAATCATCTTTCCATGAGGTAGTAATTCACCATCCATAGAAACAATATGTTCATTAACCATTAGACGGTGGTGTGTGTGAGTGTAGCTCAAATCCATCAAATAACATCATCCTGGTCTATTGAAGATACTGGTTTTGTTACAAAATAAAAAAATAAAATGATTTTAGGGGTTTGGAGAAGAAAAATAAAACAAAAGAACACAAGTGAAGACATTGCCTTTAAATCAGGTAACTCCTCTTGGTTTGAAACAAAAGGATTTCTTGAAGAGAATTATGCTAAAGGTGAGGATTCAATGATGAATATGGGGACGTGCAGAGATGAAATGGGCAGGTTTTGGCCTATCCAAAGGCTTGAGATGTGTCATTTAGGCGGTAGATGTGGGGGCGTTTTATAAGAGAAGAGGAGGGGTACTCTTGAAAAGTTAAAATATATTACTTTATTATAAAATGATTTTAAATTTTAAAGGTCCCAAAAGGATATATTTCTAGCTTAAGGTGATAAGGTTCCAAAATCCACCCATTAAATAGGTTTGTGACAAGTGTAAGACTTAGATTTTCCCTTTCTTCTCATTTTATTTAAATCATTAATTTATGAGGTTATCACTGCATCATCACGGTGTCATAAATAAAATAATTTATTTAATGTCTAAAAATTATAAAAAAAATATCATGATATAGGAAATCTATTTATATTTATAATGAATATTTATAGTAAAAAATATGACTTGTATAACCCCACGTAAAAATGGTTTTAGTAAAAAAATACATGTTTGTGACATTTTAATTTTAACTTTAAATAAAAAGTTATTAATGTCATTTTCCAACCAAAGTGGCTCCATAGGGTCCCCAAGTTGACCCATGGATTGTTTTGGTCTGACATGACTCATCCAATAATGGTAGGGCATTTTTCAAGGTCATTTAATATTATTATATCATTATCTTTACCTTAAATTAAACTAATTACCTCAAATCGTCATTGATAAAACATAAAAGTTACTATTCACCAAAAAAATATTTTAATCTCATTGAACAAAATATTACTTGATAATTACAACCATGTATGTAGAATTTTGAAAATAAAATCACAGAAGTGGTAAAGTTTCATTTGAATGAAAAATCAGTTTCATTAACTACCACTCAGTGGTTTCCCTATTCATCAAAAATTGATGTTTTCCAGAAAAATACCAAATATTCAACCTAAGCTATATTTGATATTCGGAATTCAAAAATTATTTCTATTTTACAAAATTAAAAATATATAAGATGCATTAATTAATTTAATAATTCATTCCCGCTGTCAAAACAAATAGCGTGTTTTTATGAAACAATATCTATTACAAGATTGGCACTAGTTTAAGTCCAATTTCAAAGTGAAATTAATTCTAATGAACACCATTGGATTAAATGGTAAAAATATATTCTAAATACACTATAATCTCAATTAAAAAGATAATATATCCATATAAATAAATCAGATTAAAAGGAGGTTTTGAATTAAAATGCAACATTTTCACTAAAAATGATCTTTATCGGAAAAATAACAAAAATTTACACAAAGTAAATTTTGATGTCCAGATTCTAAAGATGGATTTTATTTTGTCAAATAAAACATATAAACTTTTCAAAAGTATATTTAAACAGGGTTATCCATTAAAAGGTGGTTAATCAACCTTTTAAATAATATTAGAATATCTTTGATTAAAATTGGATTCATTTTCATTTTAAGCCTCTAACATTTATTGAATAAATGTAAAAATATTTAACAAACATATTTAATAATTTTGTAGTTATTTCTGTACAATTACCACCATTACAAAGGCTAGGCGTTAACAATTATAATATTATTATATTATTAGTGCGCAATGTAAGATTTCAAAGAAACTCGTAGTTGCGTATTGGGTACGCCATCAAGAATAGCATTCCCTTGAATGTAGTATTAACATTTTATTCACAAATATTGATAAACATTAGAATGTAATATTATTTATTTACCTGGGATGTTACATCCTTCCCCCCTTTTGGGAATTTCATCCTTGAAACTTCAAAATTGGGCTTGGAAACTTCATTGAAAGTCCCACATCGGAACAAGAGTCAGTAAAAAAATCACTTTCAAAGAAAGGGAGAGAAGTACAAAGGTCGCCTGAGTTAACCCATACTAGGATTCCAAGTATGAAAACATGGATATGGAGTAGAAAATAAAGGTTCATGTTCTGATGGAGAGTGATAGTAAATATATATAGGAGAAAGTTACCCACAAGAAAATCACAAACTTGTGATGGGTTAAACGATATTCGATTCCCCAGTATGAAAAGTTAATAGACAACATTTTTGTTTAATGTTACTCTTCATTGAGGAATTTATTTTTGATCTTAACTAAATCATAATGAAACATACTTATTTTCACGTAGACTTCCATCTTTTAAAAGATTCCTTAATCAAACTCATATTTTCTCCAAAAAGACGAGTATTTAGGAATACTTGTTCGCATTAAGATTACTATAATCAACTTCATGAGAATAACCTAATCCACAAAAAATAATTATATACATCCCATGTCTTTAGACCTTAACCAAAACCAAAACCAAAAAGTTTAGTATGAGATCAAATAATACCCAAAATGGATAATCTTTTATAAAAAAAAGCTATTCTTAATCTCCAAAATTTGTCAAACAATTCCCAATGTTCAACAAAGGCCATTTAACAAACATCTATCCAAAAAATTCTTCAAAGTAATCAAAACTAAGACTGAAACCCAAATTTCTGAAGGATTTAATCACATAGTCTTCCAAGATAAACCTTAACATTTATCTCCAAATAACATCAGTTACTCTTAAAGTCTCATACTGAAAAGTAATTAACCTAATCACATATCCTCCATGATAGGTTAATAATTTCCATAGATAACCCAAAATCAACTTACTCATGATTCATAAAATCATATAACTAAAAATATTTAGTGAATCTAACTAGGGAATTCATGTAGTCTAGTGGTAGGCGATAAATACCAATCGCACTTTGGTTGTGGGTTCGATTCCTGCAGCTTTGTCGGACGCGACGGGTTGTCACACGGTCTGCATGTTGTCCTTTTTCTAAAACTATATAATTCATAAAACATATCCCAAAATGAGATAAAATCTTCAAAAATAACCATAACATAATTTTACCTCATCTTAATCTAATTTCGTTCATATTCAATCATAACGTATAGTAACCCATAATTACCTCAAAAGTAAGGATCATATAAACCCTAATGGTTACCTTTATAATTATTACCTGAACATCCATGTCGAGTTGGTTCTCTCGTACATGATGCATTAGAGAACTCACCAAGGTTCAAGTGGTTGATCATGACTCATGATAGTTGTTTTAGAATAACCAAGATATTTCTCACTGAATCCCTCATTTCATCCAGTCTCTTAATCAGAGAACCACCACACTTTCCTTCAAACCCATTTTCACTTTGGTGCCTACTATATCCATCAATTTACTAAAACCAGAAATGTCAGTGTGAGTATATCAACAAAATCATTATGTATAAAAGAGGAAGATAAACACTAAGATATACTTATCCAAGTTATCTCAAACTCATTACAACATTCAAAAATAAAAATGACTCTATCTAATATAATAACCATTGTGGTTATACACAACTTGTTACATAACACTCTATCCTCTATAGTTATCTAAATCATCCTTTGATACCAACTATAAGGACCTGACCTTAAACATTACTTATTATTTAATTAAATGAATAATTAACATTGAAGATCTTTTCAGGTTTAGTGTTTTAGAGAATTAGGATATAACTATTACATCTCAATGATTACAAAGTAGACATATCTACTCAGCTTCCAAATTTTTTTCACAAAAATAAAAACTCCTGAACAAAAGAGTCATGTCTAGTTCCTTGTTTTAGACAGCCTGACATTTATTTGATCCCATCCTTGACCCTATTCAACTTTATGCCCTGTGAAAAACATTTCAAAAAAAACTTGGGATGAGCATAAAAAGCTCATTAAGGGTTATAACAATACGAAATGAAAAAATTAGTCCATGTATACATAAGAATCAATGAAATCATAAATTACTCATAAAACATAAGCAATTTAACATACCTCATGAAATCATAAGATTTACAAATAACTCATAGAAACCATAAGACAAAAAGTTTACTTGAGGCATTCATAACATTATTATGTATAGAGTCACCCTCATGGTTATGTTTGGAATACCCATCATAATATATTCCCTAAATCTCTTCGGAGAAACCTTAATTTTTAACCCCTTCGTGTTACCCAATGCATTGGGGAGCTATATCCGGCTCACCCACCCTTAGTTTATCACGAAACCACCCGTCTTCATAAACAATGCACAAGAACCATAAAATAATCATAGCACATAACTTAAGAATAAATGGAAATATAACATTCCCACATTTCAATAACAATATAACATTTTAAGATAATGAATCCATTCTAAAAACCATTTTCAAAACCATTTAAAACATTTAATAAAGAGATTTTTGAATCAATGTTTCCCATACCACTTTGAAGATTTTAAAATTTTAAACCATTAATATCCATATAAGTAAATCCTTAAAAATATTTTGAAACATGGATATTAATGATAAATATTTATAAGAATAAATCATTAAAACATTTAAAACGATATTTTAGTTAAAGGGTTTTTAACAAAATGAAAGACACTTGAATATAATAATTGAGGAATAACATTAAATAAGAACATTATAATATCAAGATAATAATAGGATTCATGATATAATATGACAAAGGACATTATATACACCATATAGTAGTGAATTGGTGTACAACAACAATGAAGTCACAAAAGAAATGTAAAATGCGATGAAATCCCTTATAAAGAAGGTATCCTTAAAATTAAGAATATATAAATCTCATAATTATGTGTGACAGATATAAATACACCCAATATAAGTGGATATTAATTTTAAAACAATAAAAGTTCATTCAAACATATTCAATGGATGACATATTCAATAACTATATGTTGATCCCAAAGAAATTGAAATTGGGTTAAGAAGTTCCCTTGGTAAAATTCGACAGCCTAATGACGTCACTTTAAAATTCATAAAATTAGTTGATGAGAGAGAAAATGGTATCTCATTACTTGGATATAAAATTTACATCAATAAGGATATATAATAACATTTTCCAATATAAAAATATTTATATTAATAGACATAACAAAATAAATCTTTTTAAGAGAGGAGTGTGAAAGGTTCCCTTACCGATATGGGAAACATTCGAAACGTACCCCCATGAAAGAAGGGTCATACAATGAAGATGTAACTACCCATAAATGATATTATATTATTCAAAAATTAAAATAATGGGAAGAACATACATGACACAAAAGGAAATTGTAGCCAATGTAGCATGAATCTCACGAGAATAAATAGTGAGATGAAAATCCCCTTATGAAAATTCGGCAGCCAAACGGCGCCACATAAAATTACAAAAATGGATTGATGAGATAAAATAGGGTATCTCATCATATTAACATAAAATTTACAGCACTATTAATATAAAATAACATCCCCCAACATAATAAAGAGGAGCTTAACGTAAGTTGCATAAAAAGAGTACTTAAAAATATAGAGAGAGGTAGGATCCCTTACCTCAATCTGACTTGTCTTGTTCGTTTATTTATATTCTTGAATAATAAACATTGGTCAATTTTTAATTTCATAAGGTCATCCTATAAATATTATTATACAGTTCATATCACATATTATAAAGTTATAATAATTGGTTAATAATGTGAGTTCATATCAGACATTTTTGTCAATGTTTGGTACATGAGTCAAAAATGAACTTGTTTGAAAATGATTGTCCATGTAGTTATAAGTAAATCATCTCCAGAATAGTATTAATGATTTAAATATCATATATATCCAGTAAATATTTATTTTATACTATTCCATAACATTTGGAGAAAAAAATAAATGAAATGCACCATTCATGAGGACGGTAGGCTGTACGTCAGCATGAACGCTACTTTCATTTCTTTGACATATTAATGGAATTAACAATAATTGAGATATATATATATTATAATACCAGTATAATATATATCTTTTATAGGTCACATATGTTCATTTATTTCATTCTTTATACATTCCATGTATTTCATGAACGAGTTACATCACTTGAGGGGGCGCTAGTCCACACTTCCTCGTATGAAATTTTCGCATTTGCACAATATGAAAAGAATAAAGGAATGTTTTAAATATAAAATACAGAATAATATGGAAAAAATAAATACCATATATATATATATATCATATATAAAATACAGTGACATCATAATGGCCACCATGAAAGGTGTTAAGAGAAGATTGAACAATCATTGTTTCGTGAGGCAGTAATTCACCACCCACAGAAACAATATGTTCTTTAACCATTAGACGGAGGTGTGTGTAAGTGTAGCTCGAATCATTCACATAACAACATCCTAGTATATTTAAGACACTGGTTTTGTTACAAAATAAAGGAATTAAAAGAGTTTAGGGGTTTGGAGTAGCAAAATAAAATAAAAGAACACAAGTGAAGACATTACCTTTAAATCTGGTAACTCCTCTTGGTTTGAATCAAAAGGGTTCTTGAAGAGAATTATGCCAATGGTGAGGCTTAAATGATGAATATAGGGATGTGGAGAGATGAAATGGTCAGGGGTTGGATGAGCTAAATTCTGGAGAGGAGTGGGTATGGTGGTAGAGGTGGGGGCCTTTTATAAGGGAAGAGTAGGGGCACTCATGGAAAGTTATAAAATATTACTTTATTATAAAATGATTTTCGGATTTTAAAGGTCCCAAAAGGATATATTTCTAGGATAAGGTGATAAGGTTTCTAAATCCACCCATAAATTAGTTTTTTGACAGGTGTATGACTTATATTTCACCCTATCTTTTCGTTTTATTTAAATCGTTCATTTATGAGGTAATCACTGCATCATCACGGTGTCATAAATAATATAATTTATATAATGTCTAAAAATTATAAAAAAAAATATCATGATGTAGGAAATATTTTTATCATTCTAATGAATATTTATAGTCGAAAATATGATTTGTATAACCCCATGTAAAAATTAATTTAGTAAAACAATACATGTTTGTGACATTTTAATTTTAACTTTAAATAAAAAGTTATTGTTGTCATTTTCCAACCAAAGTGGCTCCATGGGGTCCCAAAGTTGACCCATGGATTTTCTTGGTCTTCCATTAATCATCCAATAATGGTAGGACATGTTTAAAGGTCGTTTCATAGTATTATAACATTATCTTTACCTTAAATTACACTAATTACCTCTAATCGCGATTAATAAAACATAAAAGTTACTATTCACCAAAAAATATTTTAATCTCATTGAACCACATTTTAAGTCCTAATGACAACCATGTATGTAGGATTTTTGAAAATCAAGTCACAGAAGTGGAAAAGTTTCATTTAAATGAAAAATTAGTTTCTTTAACTACCACTTAGTGGTTTCCCTATTCATAAAAAATTTATGTTTTTCAGAAAAATACCAAAAATTCACCCTAAGATATATTTTATATTCCGAATTCAAAAATGATGTATATTTTAAAAAATTCAAAATATATAAGTTTCATTTATTAATTTAATAATTCATTCCCACTTTCAAAACAAATAGCGTGTTTTTAAGAGACAATATCTATTAAAAGATTGACACTAGTTTAAGTCCAATTTCAATGTGAAATTATTTCCAATGACCACAATTGGATTAAATGGTAAAATCATATTCTATATAGACTTTAATATAAATTAAAAAGATAATCTTTCCATATAAATAAATCATATTAAAATTATGTTTTGAATTAAAATGCAACATTTTCTCTAAAAATGATCTTTATCAGAAAAATAACACAAATTTACACAAAGTAAATTTTGATGTCCAGATTCTAAAGAAGGATTTTATTTTGTCAAATAAAACTTATAAAATTTCCAAAAGTATATTTAAATAGGTTTCTCCATTAAAATGTGGTTAATCGACCTTTTAAAGAATATTAGAAGATTTATTCTTAAAATTGGATTCATTTTCATTTTAAGCCTCTAACATTTATTGGATAAATGTAAAAATATTTAACAAACATATGTAATCATTTTTTAGTTATTTCTCTTCATTCCCACCATTAAAAAGGCTAGTAGTTAACTATTATAATATTATTATATGATTAGATTGCAACGTAAGATTTCAAAGAAACTCGTTGTTGTGTATTGGGTACACCATCGACCATAGCATTCCCTTTAAAGTAGTATTAACATTTTATTCAAAAATATTGTAAAAAATTAGAATGTAATATTATTTATTTACTTGGTCTATTAAAATTCATTTGTGATTTTATTAAATGGATTCAACCTACAGTAACACACAAATCCATCTAATGGTTAATGAACTTACAGTTCATTAGTATGACAGACTACAACCTCGTGAAACATTCATTGTTCGCTGGTTCTTTACCACAACTCATGGAGTGAATTATTATATAAAAAATGTATATATATATATATTAATAAAATATATTATTTAATTAATTTTCTATAATTTTAATATCACAGGTACCTTCATTCATTCCATTTTGTGTAAATACTATAATATCATTTGTTGAGGTTTGGAAACCTACCTACACCATGTGATGAGATTCATTGGAACTATACATAGAATTTATAATGAATGGTTTTAATAATAATATATTACATATATTACATATATATCATACTATAATGATAATATACATATATATTATTTTATTTTCATTCTTTTATTACGACAATTAAATTAAATAAGAGTTCATGGGTACGTATGATCTACCGTTTCCATTAAGGGTGTATTTCATTCCATGTCTCTAGATAATATAGATTATTCAAATAATATATATAATATATGTAAATTTCAATTAAAACATGTTTCACATTTTTTAGTTGATGAAATCGTGATATAATTTATATGAGCAATAAGTTACAAGTTTAAAAAAAATCGAAAAACAACGCAATGAACACTAGAAATAATGAAAATAATTTGAGATTATTAACAAACAGGTAAGAAGATATTATAAAAGAATCATACTCAATATTATAAATTTTATTATGCTTGTTCTATATTTTAGTTATATTATTAAATAATTTTTATATTATGTTAATGGACATTAAATCAAAAGGAAATGGTCTCCATTTTTATCACACTTTATACATTAGTTTGAAAAATGAAATTTTCACCTCATAATTATTTGTGTGATTTATCTAAGAAAATTTTGATATATTATATAAATATTAATATTATAATAATATTTGTTTGAGTTTCAATTTTATTTATTTCTCTTTTGGGGATTCTTGTTTAATGTTACCAAATAGTAATGAATTTCCTAACCCGTTTCTTTTTCATTGGGTTTTATTACTTCTTCATTGTCATTATTATTATATTACTATATTTTTAATATCATCATAATATATAATATTATATTTAATTTTATAATGTAGATATACTTTTAATAACATAATAAATTCATTGATATATGTTGACATCAATGATAATATATTTTCATGGGTTTGGTTCAAAAATCTCATTTGGTTTTGGATTTTTAACAAATGAATTTATCTCAGCGGTAATAATTGAATCACTATTAAATAAATCATTGAATATT
Organism: Viscum album; assembly: GCA_963277665.1. Classification (NCBI taxonomy): domain Eukaryota; kingdom Viridiplantae; phylum Streptophyta; class Magnoliopsida; order Santalales; family Viscaceae; genus Viscum; species Viscum album. Next base: position 433,988,257 of record OY728127.1, on the reverse strand, counting down.
ATTATCATATGGGTATTCATGGATTTTCCATGTAATATTACCATTTTTTCTGTCATTCTTATGGAAAATGACTTAGAAATGCTTTTAAGAAAACCATATTCCATTTCTCTCTTGGTCCAAATATCTCTTTTCACTAAACACATTTTAAAAAATGTATTTATCATTCTCTAAATGAGTTACTAAATACATATTTACCCATTGATTCTTAGAAATGTTTATTAAATGGAATATTATTATATCATTTTGATCAAGGTTCATTTCTAACATTTTACCATTCAAAAGGAACGTTTTTTATATTATATGGAATGTAAGGATTGACGTTACGTCATTTCAATGAATGTTACATTTAATGTTTAAAAGGAAAATTTTAATGAAAATGTTCCTAAAATTTTTATGTAAAATTAATTTCAATATGTATTTCAAACTGAATTTTTTTAATCAAAAATGTTTTAAAAAGTTCATTTTATTTATATTCATCAGGGAAAACCCCTCTATTTTTACTCCACTTTTGATATGGTGATTGATACGATCTTCATTATTTTGTTGGATAGTATTTCATTTATTTATCCAATGAATGTGTTGAAATGGACATCATTGATTTATTATTTCAGTCCCTTTGAAATATTCAATTACATATGTTCATTGAACATTTAATTTCACATATTTATCCATATCATTTATCCTAGATATGTGTATTTCATAAACCGTATATCATTTTAAAATATATTTTTTTCATTGATATTTATTTTATTATCTATGGAAATATTTTTAAATCTATATACATTATTCAATGTGAGTATTCAATAGGACATATTGTCTATTAATTAGACAAATTATTTAGTATAAGGTAATATTTAGACATGAAATGACGAGTAATACACAAAAATTATATATCCACTCAAAGCATCAAATGAATAAAAATATAAATATTATTTATGAAAAAATGGGTTTATTACCATAGTTATAGATGTTCTTATGAGAGGTATTGACATTACAGGTTTTCATGTGCCTCACACATGACGTCCAATAACTAATCATTTCTTTTAGAGATATTTAATTTATTATTATTATTATCTGTGATATTTTCATTTGACAAAATATATCTCTACATTTCATTATTAGTTTATTGATTAAATTGAATATGTTTTAATTTTATTACATTGAAAAAATAATTTTGGATTAAAAAGTTATTTAAATGATATATGTTTTTAGTTATTTAGCTTCACTTATTTATTACTCACTCCCTCTTAGTTTTTTTATTACATGGAATATATGTTCATATATTTAATATTGTCACGACCCGTCCCCGGGGACCGTGCCGTGACTACCCCAAGCCTGCCTTCCATAGGCCAGGGGCGGTCGACTAGCACCAAAGGCCTAAATCCCAATAACTGGGAAGGAATTGCCTTTATAAAAGTAAACAAAACACTACAGAGTACAAGTGGAAGTAAAAAACTAAGTACAAAGAGAAGTGCTGAAAGTTAAATGGGCCAGAATACAAACCCAAATGAAAGTACAACTACAACATAACAATGTACAACAGAAAAAGACAACAGCTGGAAGAAAGGAAGCAGCTCATGGGTTGTCCTCCTCAGATCATACCTGAAGGGTAGGTACAGATGGTGCAGCTCCTGGATCGTCCACCACGGATCCTACCTGAAGGGTAGGTACAGATAGCCTCCTTAATGCTCTCGCCCGTCAACCTCCTCCGTGTGTCGTCTCGCCGTGAAGTCCACCTCTAGATACTGACTCGTCGTGTAGTCCACCTTCAGGTACTGACTCGTCGGGTAGTCCACCTCCCGGTACCGTCCAGTCCTCGAACACTCAACCTCCGTCAGCACTGCCCGTCATCTACGACCAACACAACGAGGTGCGGGCATAGCCCATGCAGGAGTGAGTATAATGATACTCAGTAGGGACCCCGAGACCCTCAATGTCTCACTAAAACCAACATGGATAACCACAAAGAATATCTCAACAGATTATATCTACATAGGTATATGCCCATGCATATACCTAAGTTATCAAGTAACCCATCTCAATCATGAGGAAAACACCAAGATCATGAAATAAACGGATAACCACTACCCAGGTATATGCCCATACATATACCCAAGTTATCAAGTGACCCATATCAATCATGAGGTAAACCCAAAGGTCAAAAGTCTCACCTCAAACAAGGATTTTCATTATCAAAACCATAACTGCAGAAGTGCCCCGTCTCTGGAGTGTACAGTGGTCCTGTCACGACTCAGAGGTACTGCTCACTAACCTAAGACTGCTGAGGTACTCCTCCTCTCGAGTACCGTGGGTCTGCGGCCATCTACCGGGCGCTCCGTCCGCTGTGGGTCTGTCACCAAATACTAGGCGCTCCCCCTAATAGCCTACAGAGGTACTCCTCCTGTCGAGTACCGCGGGTCTGCGGCCAACTACCGGGCGCTCTGTTCGCCGTGGGTCTGTCGTCAAATATCGGGCGCTCCGTCCACTGGGCTAGTCGACTCACTCCAAGTCGAGTCAGTCAAGCAGTCGTCAGGTCTCAGCTGGCTACACGGTCTCCGTACTCCGTACGCTCGTCTCCGGGAGGGTCCTCTCCATGAGCCACAGGTCGATACTCCAAGTATCACAAAGTCCCATGAAGAAGAATCTCAAATGACCGCCTCGTCATAGGGGTCTCAACGCATCTGTCGGCGCGTCGATCGGACGCCCGGTCTGTGAGTTATTAGCTTTTTCATCCCAGGGGCCCAGTTTGTTTCGTGAACGAACCAACCCGGCCGTATCTCAACTGTTCCCCGAACTCTCATAGGGTATACTCAGAGGGACCGTTTCTCAATGTGATCACCAACGCCACTGACGGTTCGTCAAACGGACGTCCAGTCTGAAAGATAACAGCTTTTCAATTCCAAGGGCCCGTTTGGATTTCGGGTACAAACCAACCCAACCACTATCGAACAGCAACGAAAACTCGGGAGAAGAATTCCAAAAGTTCTATCTCATCAAGAGAAAAACAACGAGACAGACAGCGCATCAATCGGACGCCCGGTCTGTGAGTTATTGGCTTTTTCGTTCCAGGGGCCCGGTTGGTTTCGTGAATGAACCAACCCGACCACACTCAAATGGCATCCAAACCTCGAGTGGAGTAAGCCAAATGATCCGTCTCACTTAGAGGAATCCATCAACGTCTACGGAACGTCATTCAGACTTCTGGAGCTCAAGATATCAGCGTTTCCGCTCTGAGGGCTCGGTTGGTTTCGTATCCGAACCAACCTTGCAGAACCCAAAGTATTCCGAAACCTTGAGTGCGATATACTGAAACAACTATATCGTTCCAAGGATCTCTACGCAACTGACGGTGCATCGATCGGAGGTCTGTATCCCAATATATGGGCAAAAGACCAAAGAGGGTACGAAAACAAGGGGTTTGGGCCCGGACGGACCCGACCCGACCCGGGTCCGACTCGGCGGGGCCCGGCCCGGCCCGTCCGTCCAGACGTGGCTCGGCCAGCGCGGCCGAGAGGAAGCCGCGGGTGGGGTGCGCGGCTCCCCCCCCCCCCCTCGCCGCTAATTGAAGCCGGCGGCGAACCGCCACCGCCAACCTTCCGGCGGCGCGCTGCCACCGCCTTCCACGGACCACTGGACGTGCTCCGGTGGACCGTTTCTCATGGCATCTTTGCCAACGGTCCTCCTGGGACCAGACCTTCACTACGAAGGGATTCAAATGCCATAACAGTCTGCTTCGTCGTCGTCCGTTGATCCACACATCGATTAACAAGCTGCGGAGGGTTGTCGGGCCGTGATTGTTCGGCACACATCGTCCGCGTTAGGTGTTACCATTGGAAAATAATACACACATGATTTTAATCATTTAAGAGGGTATAATTTATCCAAAATAAATTATACGAACACTTTGCAATCAAATACCCACGCACAAGAGTTTAAAAATTTGAATGTGCGGCGTGACGATGTCGCGCATTCTTGCCGCTCGATCCCGCGCGGCATGACGATGTCGTGCATCCTTTCCGCTCGATCCCGCGCGGTGCGACGACACCGCGTCAATTTCATTCGATCCAAAACAACAAGAAAAACAATAAGGGAGGGGGACAGTCGTGTTTGTTCGGTCCGACCTCCTCCCGTTAACTGATATCATGCGGTCCAAATATCGTGGATAAAAGACGGAAGAGAATCACGTAAGGAAAATCACATAAACCCCCTACCTTGGTTTCATGAGCGGTGTCGTGGAAAGAGGATTTGAAGATGACGTCGGGGTGCATCTGAGGAGGAAGCAGCGTCTCCTCACGTGTTGTGGTGAAGAGGAAGGAAGGCACGTCGTCGTTCTTCGTGGAAGGATGGTGTTCTTCATCGAAGACTGATTCGTTCTTCACATTCGTCATCGCTGAAGAAGATGTTCTTCAATCCTCCCAAATCCTCCCAATGCAACAAGACTCTAACCTAAAATAAAATAAGCCCAAGTCCTATTTTATTAACACAAGATAAGAAAAAATTGATTTTCAAAAGTTTTAACTAATCCTACTTAATTAATTCAAGCCAAGTTGTCAACATTAAAGGGTGAGTTGAGGGAGTTAGGAATTTGATGGGGTGGGGTTCGTGTAGGCCCCACCAACCACATAACCTCCATTGGGAAGTTGGGTAGTTACCCAAATTCCTCCCCAAGCCTTTAAACCACTTAGAGAAAAATACAAATTGAAGAATAATTATAAAATAAACTTCCACAATTTTTATCATCAACTCTCATGAAAACACATCTCCAGAACAGGTGTTCCTAAGCAATTACCAGCGTTGCGGTTCCATCGGTGCCCTCGAAATTCTATTCCGAGCACCGGTTCAAAAGTTAGAAAAACCCGCTCGTTGGTTCACTAAATGTACTCGAGCTAAGCTTCGGAAAATGATTCCAGGCACACCGGGCCTCGGAATCAGGCGCCATCAGAAACTGCATTCTTGTAAAATTCCAAAGAAAATTAAGAAAAAAATTCCTTGAAATTTCTGGGTCTATACATTACTCCCACCTCAGGGATTTACATCCCCGTAAAGCTTCAGCGCAAACTAGGGTCACAAAAGTGGTATTGAGAATGCATCTGAGCCTCCCGCTCTCATGTGCTCACCTGGAGGTTCCCGTACTACCAGTGAAAGCGCACCCGAGGAATCGTCCATCCTCATAGGATCTGCTCCTGTCGATCCTCAATTCCCACTAGAACCTCCGTGAAAGTCACCCCATCGCCAATGTCCAGATCACCATGGTCGATGATATGCTAAGGGTGGAACACGTATCTCCTCAGTTGAGATACGTGGAAGTCGTCGTGCACCTGGTGCAACTGAGGTGGATGCGTCATGCGGTAAACCACTTCGCCTAACCAGATGAGGACCTAAGAAGGTCCACTGAACCTCCGGGATAATTTTCTGCCTTGGACACATCTCCGTAAACCTCATCGAGGTGAAACCTGTATAAGGACATGATCGTCATCCTCGAACTCTAGAAGCCTCCAAGTCCTGTCAGCATAAGGCTTCTGTTGGCCCTGTGTTGTCCTCATCCGCTCTTGGATGACCTGGACCTTCTCTAGTCTCACAAGAGCTGCTATGATTTCTTCTTTGCCGATAAGAGAAATCTAGTCTCATCCCCTGGATGAACCACATTCATTTCCTAATACAGTCAATCCTGACATGAATGATGCATTCATGAAATGGATGGCGTCGTAAGGCCTCGATGTAACTACCATGAAATCCAACTGTCACTCTCGCCTCCAAGGGTCGAGTCACACTGTCGGTATCAGTGTGAGGTCACTAGGTCTCCTCCAGTAGAAATCTCGAAAGTGAGGTTCAAGTCAACAGTTTTAACCGGAACCACTCAGGATAAACCAAACAAAAGGACAGGAAAGCAAAAATCCCAAAGGTAAGTGTATTTTTATTATTGCAGCTCATAGTACAAAGACACGAAGCAACTGCAAACAAACATCAACAAAACTAGAAGCAACAGGATCAAAAGCCTCCAGGTCTGGAGCTAGTCCCTCTCCTGTCCATCTGCTTCCGGAGCTCCATGTCCGTAGGCCTCAGCTGCCTGAAGCTGAGCTCTCAAATGTCCTCCCGTCCCCTGCGGTCGGGGAGGGCCTCCTGGTGGTGGGGGTGGCAACACCCCGAAGCGTCGTCCACCTCCAGCTGCACGACCAGCTCCTCTTCCATGGCCGCCTACTCTTTGCGGTCTGCACTGATCGAACCTCTGCCTCTGGCTGGGAGTTTCTTCATTTAACTGTTGGTCATCTGCATGGCGGGTTGGACAGTCGCGTGCCATGTGACCAATTCTGCCGCAGGAGTAACACTGTCCACTCTCGGCACGTCTCGCTCTGACTCCACCCCAGTTTCCCTGCAAAACTGAACCTGAGTCGTGCAGTCGGCCACCGGTAGGTCTGGTCCTCTTGGACCTCTACATCATTTGTCTACTGCCTGCTGCAGAAGACTCTCCTGCAAGCCGGCTAGTGGTGGGTCCTGCTGCTGGAGACTGCTCAGCAAGGAAACTCTCCACTAAGAGGGCTGTCTCCAACACCCCTGTCTGCGTCAGAATGCTGTGAGAAACAACAGAAGATATAATATCTCGCATGAGCCCCTGATCGAAGGTTCAGGCCCTGAAGAACGGGTCCCATACCATATCTGTGAAGTAGCACGAGAGGTCTGTAAACCGCGCTGAATACTGTGCCACTTTCATGTTGCCATGCCGTAGCTGAAGTAGCTCCTGTATACGCACCGCTCGAAGGGTGGCTGGTACAAACTCTGCCCAGAACAGGCTCTCTAAGTCTACCCAAAGAAGTGTTGCCTCGTCATGCATCTGGAGCATCAGGCTCCACCATCTTTCTGCTGCTGCCTGAAGAAGACTGGCAGCAAGAATCATCATGAAGTCTGTCGGCATCCCCAGTAGCCTGAAGACACTCACCACAGCCTCCAGCCAATCCTCAGCCGCCTGCGAGTCCGTATCCCCCCGGAACCTAGGTGGCCTCTGGCGCTGGAACTCGTGCAGTGCGCTCAAGCGACGTGCACCCTCTGCTGCTGGGGCTGGTGGAATCGGTGGCCCAATGGGTAGTAGTACCGCTGGTGCCTCAACTGGAATAGAGCCCTGTACTGAGGCCACGTCGCTTGGTGCGCTGTCAGTACAAACAACTCTCGGGGCTCTAGCTAGTTGTCCATGGGGAGGCATCCTAAAAGAAACAAACATGACACGGTCAAAAGACTTACACCTGGTGAGCTGACCTGGTTTGAACTGATATTTAAATAAAACTTCTGGAAACACACATGCAATCAGTGTTTTCATGCAGAAAGTCAGAATTCAGTTGTCAGGGTCCTGGTGTATGGATACGTCGGCCTCCCTCACCAACACTGGATTCCCTGAACTGAAGACCACACTCGGTACCCTTAACACTATTGCTTCACAGAAAGAAAATATTAGAGTTATAAGTTCTGCGGTAGAACCGACTCCTCTGATACCAATTTGTCACGACCCATCATCGGGGCACGTGCCGTGACTACCCCAAGCCCGCCTTCCATAAGACAGTGGCTGACGACTAGCACCAAAGGTGTAAATCCTGATAACAGGGGGTCTGGGCCCGGACCGACCCGGCCCGCCCCCCCTGGGTCGGCCCGAACCGGGTCCGACCCGGTGGGGCCCGGCCCGGCCGGCTCGGTCCGGCCCGACCGGCCAGCCGCGGCTCGGCAAGCGCAGCCGAGCGGAAGCCACGGGCGGGGTGCGCGGCTCCCCCCCTCGACACTAATTGAAGCCGGTGGCGAACCGCCGCCGCCAACCTTCCGGCGGCGCGCCACCACCACCTTACGCGGACCACCGGACGCGCTCCGGTGGTCCGTTTCTACTGCCGCCTTCGCCAACGGTCCTCCCGGGACCAGACCATCACTGCGAAGGGATTCAAACGCCATAGCAGTCTGCTTCGTGGTCGTTTGTTGATCCGCACAACGATTAACAAGCTGCGTAGGGTTGTCGGGCTGTGTTTGTTAGGCCCGCGTCCTCCGCGTTAGGTGTTATCAATTGGAAAATAATAAACACATGATTTTAATCATTGACAGCGGTATAATTTATCAAAAATAAATTATACGAACACCTTGCAATCAAATACCCACGCACGAGAGTTTAAAAATTTGAATGCGCTGCGTGACGATGTCGCGCATTCTTGCCGCTCGATCCCGCGCGACGTGACGATGTCACACATCCTTGCCGCTCAATCCCGCACGGTGCGACGACACCGCGTCAATTTCATTAGATCTGAAACAACAAGAAAAACAATAAGGGAGGGGGACGGCCGTGTTTGTGCGGTCTGGCCTCCACCTGTTAACTGATATCATGCGGTCCAAATATCGCGGATAAAAGACGGAAGAGAATCACGTAAGGAAAATCACGTAAACCCCCTACCTCGGTTTCAAGAACGGAGTCGCGGAAAGAGGATTTAAAGACAACGCAGGGGTGCGTCTGAGGAGGAAGCGGTGTCTCCTCACGTGTTGCGGTGAAGAGGAAGGAAGGCACGTCGTCGTTCTTCGTGGATGGATGGTGTTCTTCATCGAAGACCGATTCGTTATACATGTTCTTCGTCACTGAAGAAGATGTTCTTTAAGCATCCAAAATCCTCCTAATGCGAAAAGACTCTAACCAATAATAAAATAAGACCATGTCTTATTTTATTAACACAAGATAAGAAAAAATTGAATTTCAAAAGTTTGAATTAATCATACTTAATTAATTCAAGCCATGTTGTCAACATTAATGGGTTAGTTGAGGGAGTTAGGAATTTGAAGGGGTGGGGTTCGTGTGGGCCCCACCAACCTCATAACCTCCCTTGGGAAGTTGGGTAGTTACCCAACTTCCTCTCCAAGCCTTTAAACCACTTAGAGAAAAATAAAAATTGTAGAATAATTATAAAATAAACTTCCACAATTTTTATCATCAACTCTCGTGAAAACGCAACTCCGGAACAGGTGTTCCTAAGCAATTACTGGCACTACGGTTCCATCGGTGCCATAGGAATTCTATTCCGAGCATCGGTTCAAAAGTTAGAAAAACCTTCTCGTTGGTTCACTGAACGTACTCGAGATAAACTTCGGAAAATGATTCCAGGCACACCGGGCCTCGGAATCAGGCGCCGTCATAAACTGCGTTCTTGAAAAATTCAAAGAAAATTAAGAAAAAATTCTCCTTGAAATTTCCGGGTCTTTACAAAAATTTCATAAATATTTATTATAATTGATTCATTACATATTTTGATGTACATTACCCTTATTGAGAATTTTATCTCACCCTTATTTTACTTCTTTCACCATGAATACAACTTATGTAATGAAAAATATATGCCATGAAATTGTAGATAGAAAAACGTTATCCATGAAAAAAATTATTTTGTAATTAGAGTATTCATTTTTAATATAATAATCACACACAAACACACATATATATCTTATTTATCGATACTACAAAACTATTTGGTCCTACATTATTTCATTCCCGGTAACAATGAAAATGTAATGTTATCATGACATTGGATCCATGGTGCTTGGTTGGGTCACAATAGTTGCTATCATGAGAAGATTAGTAGAAACCATCGAAACTTGTTTTAGAAAAATACATTTGGGTACATAAACCTAATGTATAATTTTATGATAATAATAGTATAAAATCCTAGCAGTTTATTATGGTATATAATATGTGGTATAATTTGGAAATACATCCTTATTTGAATAAAACAATTGAATGTATTTCTTTCACAGATTTATATTGGATTAACATCTTCGATAATGTTCATCGGTATGACATAATTATAACGTGGAACATGACAACGTGCATTAATGGAGACCTATTTTTACAATTATAGTGGATAAAATTAAGATAATTCATGTTTTCATTAAAAATAATTATAAAGTATTTTAGTCGATATTTATAATTAATTGCCTCAGTTAAACCTTAGTCTATGTAGGTATCTATGTTGAAATAAAATGAATGAAGTATTTATGAATTGAGGTTTTATTGACATCCTTAGTTAAAATTCTCTTTAATGATTAAATTTGAAGTTGTTTGTCATATTTATTTTTTAAATTATATTAATATGGTTTGATAAAAATGAAAACATATAAGGTGGTGGTGCTTGATCCCATAACCAATGTATGATAAGGGTTTTATACCAACCACTAGCCTACACAGTTTTTTAGTTAACATGTAATTAATATTTTTAAAAAACATTTAAGAATAAACAATAATAATAACCCATTTGTGCTTTATTTCATGTTTATAGAATATTAAATTTACCATATTGGGTTTAGGGAATAGTTTTAGGAAAATATTATGACATCTTTATGGGAATTACGATATGTTTAAAAATGATTTTTTTGATTTAGAAATCAATGTTCATTTTCAGCAATCCAAATCATATTGTTATGGATGAATTAGAAGTTGATAAAATCACATATCAGGGATTAATTTTTTATTTAAATATGTAATGAATGTATATTTACTTATATTCACAGAAAGTAAAATAATTTCACAACATTATGGAAGTAATAAATAAATAAATTTTTGTTTTAATACCTTAATTTTGGATGAACAAATACTGTTTTAAATCATCATAGATGTATGGCTCAAGGGACCTCAAATTTCCATTGATAATTCACTTTTTTTGGTTGTTGAAATAAATTTTTCCCTATAAATAATTATTATTTCCATATAATTCCATAAATCCACTTTCCTCTTATAGAATTCTATATATAAACATTGTTATATATTTGTCTATGTAATATTTTTAATTCTGATTATCTCTTTTCTAAGGGATTCAATACAAACCTTATATTTATGTGGTATTTGAACATAATAAATATTAAAAAATTTATTACCAAGGACTAGTATAAATTTTGGGACACAATTTATTTAAGATGATGAAAATGTAACACCCCAAAACTTTTAAGGTAAGAACATTTTCTTCGATTTCCTGTATGACACACATCAAAACGTGTGTAAGTGAAAATCTTATCCCAAGACATTAAAATATATTTAATATTTTTTTAAAAAAATATATATGATATTTATTTAACTTCATGTGACACTAAGTGATAATGCATCATAAAAAACAACAAGTTCTATCTGTGGCTTGCATTACCCACAAAACTGAGTTTTAATGAACAATAATATATTATAAGAATATTATTATTTATTACAATAGATATAACCTAGCCATTGAATTTGATGTTAGAATATTATTATCTATGATTTTATAATTTATATAAATTTTTATATAATTTTTTCTACATTCATATAATATATATTATTGTCAAAAAAATAAGAGAAAACCAATGTTACACAAAAGAACTTATATTTTTCTAAAGCCGATTTTACCGTATTTTTATTGCGATCCAATATTAAATAAATTTTCTTTATGTTTTATTTGTTCTATATGGAAAAATACTCTTCAAATTTGGAATTGGGTCATATGAATTATCTTATGGTGAATTTTTTAAAGCTTTCAGAGAAGATTCATTTTTTAAATAATAGTGAAAAATAATGAATTGTTATTCCAAAATATTTTTTCATCCTATTTGGTTATAAAGTTAAATTATATTTTATAATTTTTAAAATTCATATTATTTTAATATGCATCAATTATACCATTTTATTTAATTTGAATAAATTTCATAATGAAATTGAATATAAAAACATCTCATCCTTTTGAACTTTTTAACATAAAAACATGCTTTAACTTCTCATCTACGAGATTAAATTTAAGAAAATTTCTGCTACTTCTGTGATTGGAATTTTGAAAAATGGATTCAATATTTATAATGTGAATTATTTATAAATATTAATAACATTAATTTTTTTTAACAAATTATTATTAAATGTGATTATAATTAATTACATGTATTAATAGAAAAATCAAAGTAATAATGAACATATCCTTAAACATAAAAACGAAAATGATTTAGAACCATCTATAAAAAACATTTTTTGGATTTAATTTCACTTTATACTCACCTTAATCGAATATGGACCATTATTTTAGTATCATGAAGTGTGAGAGACCTCTAAATAGTGCCTATCTATTTAAATTTACAAGACTTCCACTCCCTCCCCCATTATAAAAAGGCACTTAACCCTCCCACTTACTCACATATTTCATGCACATTATGTCACCCTAATACTAATATAATAATCTCAAAAAATTTATAACCTTATTATATAATCCTCAAATTGGGTATAAATCCATCCAAGGAATAAATTTAGTGAAAACTAAAAGAAGTTACACATTGTTGAGTTGACTTATTTCCTCTCACTCTTTTTTTTAAATTTTATTATCCAAACCCTTAAATATATGAATTCCATGAATATATAATATACAATATATTCCAAATATACTAATATATGTTTACAAAAAAAACTTATTCTTACACTTTCAGACACTTCCATATAATGGGTAATGAACTTACTGTTCATGTGTATGGAAGACTGCAGCCTAACGAAATGTTGACTGTTCATTATTCATTTACCACCATTCATGGTATGAAATATGATAAAAAATTGTATTTATATGATATATATAATATTTATGATTTATTTATGCTTATTTAATTTATATATAACACAATCATTAATTACATAATTTTTTTGAAAATACTATAGCATCATTTCTGGACATGTGGACTACCAACTCAAATGGATGTGATTTATTAAAACTATACAAGAAACATGTAAAAAAATATAATAAAAAAATATGAAATATAATACATATATATTATAAATTAATAATAATACACATATATATAATTTATTTTTCATTATTTTAATATAAAAAAGAAACAAAAGTAGTGTTAATATGTATGTATGGCCTATTATCTCCATGTAAAGTGCATATCAGTTGCTACCCCTAAATATTATAGATTTATATAAATAAATATATAATTAATATTTATTATAACTAAATCATGTTCTACTTTCTATATATAATGAAATCATGTCCAATTTAATAGGAACAACAAGTAACAACATAAAACATACTCGAACAATTATTCAATTAACACCCAAAATGTTGAAAATAATAAATAATTGTTATCAAATAGGTAACAATATATTATAATAATTATAATAGATATTATAAATATTTATGTTGTAGTGTAATTATTTCATGAAAATTTTAAAACCATAATACATGAGGTTAAACGGTGTTTACTCGAAAGGAAACAAAATCTAAGGAATTTTCATCTCACTTTTTACATCTATGAGATAATTGTCATACTGACCACATACATCCTATATGTGATGTATCTAATGACCATATTGATATATTTTATCATGAATTGTATTATATAATTGTTATATTTGGTTTCAATTTTAATTATTTCATCTAGGGGTATTTGATTGGAATGATACCTAGTGGTAATGAATTTCATAAACCATTTCCTTTTCATAGTGTTATATTACTTCCTTTTTGTTGTTAATATTCTTTGATTACGTGTGTAATAATTTTATATCATATATTTTTGAATTTAAATTATTTTTATGTGTATTTAAATTTTAATCACACTATTTATTCATTGATTTAATCTTAGATTAACACTATGGTATTTTCCTAGGGTTACTTCACAATCACATTTTAAAGGAATGATTACACTTGAATTTCCACTATATAACATTATTGAATAATTGGTGATAAATACATTCATTTATCAACCTCTTATTATTCATTACCATTTCCATGTAACAATACCATTTTTCACTCTTTGGTAAAAAAATTATTTACATAATTTTTTTTGGAAATCGTGACTCTATTTCATTATTTTGTCGATGATCTATTTATATAAACAATAATTTCTATGAAAATTATTTTAAAAATGTTTTAATAATTATTTAAATTATTTTTTAAATAATGTTTTACCCATTTTTTATATAAAAAAATGTTTTCAAAGGACTATTCACGTCACTTTTAAAAAAATTTACATTTCTATCTTTATAACATAAAAAAAAGTTCATTTTAACTTGTAAAAAATTTACATATTTACATGATATAATTTATTTAATGTCCACTTCTCATGTTTAAATGGGAATTTTTTAATAAAAATGATCATAATATTTATTTTCAAATAAAAGGATTTAATATAAAATATATTTTCTATTTCATAAATAATTTCATCATAAGATATTTTTATTTGAATTCATTAAACCAAAAAAATCTATTTTTAATCCACTTGAGATATGATGGTGGATACCATACATATTCATATTTTTTATGTTTTTTGATTGATTACTCCATGGATACTATTTACATTTTCATTATTGTTTCATTTATCTAGTCCCCTTCAAATATTTAATTACCTATGATCATTGAACATTGAATTTCTAATAAATATTCATATCATTTATCATTGATATGTTTATTACCTAAATCACATATAATTAACCCAATTGGTTTTTAATTTGAATTTTATTTGACAATTTCATGAAATTTTGATAAATTCATATTCATTATTAAATATAAATATTTTATAATTAATTTTTTATTAATTAAATTGATTACTTGATGTAAAGAATAATTTTGGAAGGTAGTGATCTATAAGGCCTAACATTTATGTAGCCTCTCTAGGAATCGAAATTACATAAAGAGAAAAATTATTTTCAAATGTTAAATAATTTTATACATATATTTTTAATCTATCTTTTCAAATGTATTGAAGGTATATGTTTTCACGTTCCTCATTAAAGATGTCCAATAATTAATAATTTTATTCTCAAAAATTTTATTTGTTCTAGTAATTATCCATGAAATTTAATAAAATAAAATATATGGATTCATTTCATTCTCAAATTTTTGACTAAATTTCTGGGATTTCAGTTTCATAAATTTTTATATTAATTTTTTCTTTATCTATTTATTTAAGTGGTATATGTTTTCAATTATTTACCCTTCCAAATTGTTTGATTACTCCCTCATTGTTTATTGATTTCATGGATTTTATGCTGAGTTATTTACATCAAAATGTTGGTTTATTCAAATTGATTCATTATTTATCCCAATGTACTTTACCCTTACATATAATTTGAGCTCACCCTTATTTATTTACATCACCAGGACTCCAAGAAGTTTACTAAGAAAGATATTGAATGATATCACAGATGGAATAATGTTATCCTTGAAGGATAAAAATGTATGTTTTAATATGTGTATTTACTTTTAAAACAGGACTCATATATGAATCTTCATTTCCAAGACAACCATATTCTTCATTCCTTTGGGATTTGATTAATTGTAATCACATAATTTTAATGGTAACAGGACACAAGCTCTAGGATCCTGGTGTTAGGTCACTATAATAAATATAATTAATTTTATGTTAACTTTTATGAAATTTATTTGATATTAATAACATCATTATTGTATTTATATTTTCAAAATTAACTTAGGTTGAATTTTTAAGTGTATTTGAAAAGATTATTTTTCCACTAAATAGTGAAATATACTGAATATTTTAATATGTCATTTCATTTAAATAAATTATGAAATTTAAAAGTACCTTTATATATCGAACTTGATATCATGTAAAATAAGTATTATTTAGTTATATTTCATCCACATAAACTATATAAAATAAAATATATATTTTATTTTAGAATAAGTTTACTTTTTTGTTGAAAAACATTTCTTTCTGAAAATTCT
This sequence comes from Viscum album, assembly GCA_963277665.1. Classification (NCBI taxonomy): domain Eukaryota; kingdom Viridiplantae; phylum Streptophyta; class Magnoliopsida; order Santalales; family Viscaceae; genus Viscum; species Viscum album. The sequence continues at coordinate 433,972,571 of OY728127.1, read as the reverse complement.
ATTAAAGTTGATAATGGTTCTCCTTTTTATATAATTATAATAATACCGAATGAAGATTAATTTTAAATAAATATATAGATTATATATAATAATTAATAATTTAGTTTCATACAATTATAATTATTATTAATTTACTTAATATAAAATCATTTTTTTGGTTGAAAAATTTATTTATAGAAAACATGCTTCTTCACTACGTCTTCTAGTCTTGTGCTGAATATAATTTTTCCAATTTAGTGGATTTAACTTGTTAAAATTTAATCCATATTATGAATAATACGTTCCAAATTAAATATTATGTTCATTTTTATTTTTTCCTTAAAAATTTATAGTACAAAAAAATAGTTACTATAATATAGGTTAAATAATGAGAAATGTTAATGTTGAATGATAAAAGATTAAATTACCTAGCATGTAAAACACTGAACTTGTGCATGATCATATTATATACTATAATCATCCATTAAAACAATATTTATCTAGATAATTCCTTGTACGTAACTCCAACAAAATTTCATTTCATTTAAATATTAAATAATTATTATTTAATCACTTAAAACCACCCCTATCAAGTTTAAATACCTATTCTCACAACCCTATTTATCCTCACAAGCCATGAAGCTCCTAAAATATCTCCCAAAACCAATCCTCCCACACCTCACACATTAATGTGCTTTAATAATCACCAAAATAACAATTCTATTTATTTAAGAAATCATTTATCAAGGTAATATTCAAGAGGTAATTCTCTTTAACCACCTCTCTTATTTTCTTTTTTTATTCTACATTCTACTGACCTCCATCATCCATCTATTATTAATAATTCAATAACAATTTTCATACTGATATGATATTTTATCAAGGTAATATTTTATATCAATACCTCTTATTTCTTCATATTATTTAAACAAAACAAAACCATTATTTGAAACATGGTTGTTAACCAACATTGTGAATAATTAATTTTAATTTTCCATTATAATCTTCCTGCATGGTCATAATATTATGATTCAGGTTAAATCATATTTTAAAAGGTATATTATAATCTATTTAATGTATTGGAGATAATAAATATTTATAATATTAAATAAAATGAAACAATTTCATTATGGTTGAAGAAACATAAAAAAAATAGAAAATTTATCATTAAAATTTTATCAAATGAATAATCTTCATTTCATAAATAAAAATGATATATGGGACCATTAAAAAACATATTTCATGAAATAGGACAGGTACCCCCATACCCTGATTCCCAATCTTACCCTAACATCGCCTGAAGGGTATTCCCGATCCCCATGGGTTGACGATTAGCTCCTGGAATCATACAGTTTGAGAGTGGGAACAAAATGGACACAATAAATGGGTAGGAAATACAAACAAGACAATATTAAAATAAAATGAACTCCATATATAGTGGTGTACTCGAATTAAAATAGCTATAAAAACACAATGTACTATAAAAAAAGTACTAGAATCTAAATGAATAACCCATGTCCCAATGTTCACAACTCTCTATGTCCACTGATCAACATCTAGAACCACATATAGATGGTTATTAACCCCTATTTGAACCTAGATGGAGTCAATATACAAAACCCCAATGGAATCGGTTGGTTGTCAGCTAATATCCCAGTAGGGTATCACCACAGAATCCATAATAGATACTGACATTTAATAAACCAATTAAAGAGCTATCAATTATCAAATAATATAGTTTTTCATTTAAATAAATAATATTTAAACAAATCATGATCTACATTTAAAATTATATAGATACACTAAAAAAGGATTCCCATTTGAATGGATATAATATTTCAATGAAACTATCTTATTAATTCAATTTATATAAAATAGTTTTTTAAATATTACCATTCATTTAAAATCATTTAAAACAATGGAATATATTCACTTTGAATATAAATTAACTAGAAATTAATTCATAAACCAAAATGATTCATAATACACATTTATGGGTTTCTCACACAATTTCACAATTATAATTTCAATTTGTAAACATGTTCCTCAAAACATGTAAAAGAAGACTCATTTACACCCCACAAATGATGAAAATGTACCATGTATATTATGAAAGAGTTGTAAAGCATCAATCCAGTGCAAGGATATTGTCATCCTAGCATGTTTTTTCTCAGAAACCCATATAATACAAAAGGATTTTATATAATCTAATAAAAAAGAAATTATGGGAAATTTTTATTAAAATGGTTTTAAATATAGATAATCCTATTCACCTACTAGAATATGCCAATTTCCATTCATAAACTAACTCACCAGATTTAAATAAAAAAAAAGTATTTTCAAAGATAAAATCAGAATGTGAATATCCGACCCACTTTTAGAAATTTTAATAAAATAAAATTTGAAATCAATTTCATCAAATAAATTACCAATTATATTAAAATATTTTTCCTAAAAAAAATTTAAAAATTTAAATTTCATAATTTCTATAATTATAACAGAGACTCCATATTTCAAAAGAATTGAGTTTTTTTTCAAAAATTCATTCCAAAATTTATTTTAAAAATCAAAATCCACTAATTCATTGGAATTGGGGTATTAATAAAAAAATTCAATGAATCATAAAACAATTTAATTTAAATTAAAAATTAAATTAAATAGAGAAATTCAGGGTTAATCATATTTGGAATTCATAATAGGACCACCTACTTTTCTTATAGAAACCAATAGAAGCCCATGAAGCCCACTGACTATATTGATGAAAAAAATACAAAGGAACTCAGCATTGAAATAAGATACAACAACATGGGGTTTGGATTGAATAGTCCGTATATTTTATATAAAAAACACAATGAAGTAAAGTTCAATAGATGAAGAGATGGAGAGAATACATACCCATAAAGTCACACCGCATTCACAACCATGGACTACTGATGAGTGAAATTCACTAGATGTGTTTGGAAGCCCAAGAAACGCCGTGGGAAGGATCTTGGGATGATAGCAATGAAATATATAATATAATAAAAATGATTCGCATTCAACATTCTTGTTTAATGACAATAATCATAGATTTTCACAATGTGTATCCCATTAACAATTCATATAATTGAAAAATCCTAGATATAAAAAAACAATAGGATTTTGATTAATATATAATTACTATCATTTTAGAACATACACATCATGTATCCACATTATACAATGTGAAAATCCCTACTAGGATTCTGAATGAACAGGTTTTAAGATGAGAAATCAAAAAAATATCTAACTCCACCATTATTTTCATCCTTCTAAATTTTTTATTAGCCCTTCCCAGATAATGGAAAAGGAAAACCAAAACATGTATTAGAATATACCTAACTGAAATTCAAGGAGATGTTACAACCTCCCCACTATAAAAACATTATGAACCTGAAGGATTTTCATGAAGCTTACATATCAAAAATGTGATATCACTACTATCTATTCAGTGAATCACTATCCCATGTCTCATGTGAATCATAACTACAATACCATATCAATCAATACAAAGGAATCATCCTCCTATGATGTACATTTGTTTAATAATTGAATATATTGACAGGTCGTTTAGTTATGGATAATCTGAGTTCAACCTCAACATATATCAAACATTGAACATGATATGGATCAATAGGATACTTACATAACTATGATATATAGAGCATGTTTTGTATCAAATTCATCTACATTTGATGTGATGGCCTAAAAGAAACATTCCTCACCTATTCAACAAGAGAAAAAGGTCCCAATTTTTTTGAGAATGATTAACATGACTTCAAATCTATAGATCACACATATGAGGTGAAACATTCAATAACATCTTCTCAATAACTTTGAAATAAAATGATCAACCGTAATGATTATGATAATATTTATATTAGAACTATAATGTCAGAAATTTTTTGACGAATCAACTAAAACATTGATGTTATTTCTTGAACCAAGATTAATCCAACCCAGGATCATTAACCAATATCCAAAAATCACAAATGATATATGAAAGGATGACCATATGAGGATCTAAAAGGATATATTCTGATTGCTGATTCGTAACTTTTGTTATAAGAAAACTCAATGAGTCAAAAATGATCATCAAAAGTTCCACTAATGTGGAGAACACTTACGAAAATACTATCCTCATTAATCTATATAGATCTATATATATTGGCATCAAAATGTAGATGGAATTTCATAATCAAATGACCAGAGATATTAATGCCTCTTAAAGGCATCTCTATAAATAAAAAGTAAAACTATGATCCCTATTAGACAATAATAAATATAGTACTGCATGAAAACAATTGATCTCTTTCATTTAGGGGTTTTCAAACTCTTATACATTTGTCGTATCATATATATGTAAAAAGTGAGTTGACTAGTTCCGCCTATCGATTACAATCCATATCACATTATTTTTTCTATGGGTATGTGGAAACCCAAACAAATAGTACATATAAATCTCATCCCACTTTTAAGTAGGGCCTATAAGTGGATGAAGAAAAGTTGAAGGTTTATGGTTCTCAACCAGGTCATTCTTGTAACACCCCAGGTAAATAAAGAATATGAAATTTTCATATTTATCTATATTTATGAATAAAATATTAATATTACTTTAAAGGGAATGCTATGCTCAAGGGCGTACCCAATACGCAACAACGAGTTTCTTTGAAATCTTACGTTGCACTCTAATAATAAAATAATATTATTTTAAAGGGTAGTTAACGCCTAGCCGTTGTAATGGTGGGAATGAACGTAACTAAATAGAAAATGATTATATATGTTTGTAAAATATTTTTACATTTATCCAATAAATGTTGGAGGCTTAAAATGCAATGAATCCAATTTTAAGCATAAATTTTCTAATATTATTTAAAAGGTCGATTAACCACCTTTTGATGGAGAACCCTTTTTAAATATACTTTTGACAATTTTATATGGTGTATTTTACAAAATAAAATCCTTCTTTAGAATCTTGACATCAAAATTTACTTTCTGTAAAATTTTGTTATTATTCCGATAAAGATTATTTTTATTGAAAATGTTGCATTTTAATTCAAAACCCCCTTTTAATCTGATTTATTTATATGGATAGATTATATATTTAATTTAGATTAGAGTTTATTTATAGTATATTTTTTCCATTTAATCTAATGGTGGTCATTGGAATTAATTTCACTTTGAAATTGGACTTAAACTAGTGTCAATCTTTTAACAGATATTGTTTCTTAAAAACACGCTATTTGTTTTAACAGCGGGAACTAATTATTAAATTAATTAATGCATCATAAATGTTTTTAATGTTGTAAAATAGACATCATTTTTGAATTCTGAATATCAAATATAGCTTAGGGTAAATTTTTGGTATTTTTCTGAAAAACTTCAATTTTTGATGAATAGTGAAACCACTAAGTGGTAGTTTAAAAACTGATTATTCATTTAAATGAAACATTACAACTTCTGTGATTTGAATTTCAAAAATCTGACATACATGGTTGTCATTAGGATGTAAAATTTGGTTCAATGGGATTAAAATAATTTTTTGGTGAATAGTAACTTTTAAGTTTTTAATCGTGATTAGAGGTAATTAGTGTAATTTAAGGTAAAAATAATGTTTTAATAATATGAAATGACATAGACACATGTCCTAACCTCATTGTATGTGTTATATACGACCAAGAAAATCCATGGGTCATCCTGGGGACCCAATGGAGCCACTTTGGTTGGAAAATGACATAAATAACTTTTTATTTAAAGTTAAAATGAAAATGTCACAAGCATGAGTTGTTTTACTAAAACAAATTTTAAATGGGGATATACAAGTCATAATTTTGACTATAAATATTAATTAGAAATATAAAAATATATCCTACATCATGATATTTTTTATATAATTTTTAGACATTAAATAAATTAAATTATTTATGACATCATGATGATGCAGCGATTACCTCATTAATAAAGGATTTAGATAAAATGAAAATATAATGTTAAAACTAAAACATACACATGGAAAAGACCTATTGGATGAGTATATTTCGAACCCTTACCACCTTATCCTCGAAATACATCAATTTGGGACCTTTAAAATCCGCAACCCATTTGAAAAATAAAGTAACAATTTGTAACATTCCAAGAGTGCCCCTCCTCTCCTCGTATAAAAGTCCTCCAACTCTACCACCTTACCCACACCTCTCAAGCATTTGGCTCGGCCAAAACCTGCTCATTTTGTCTCTCCTCATCCCTCTCTTACTCTTAGAAGCTTCACATTGGGCATAAGGCTTTCCAAGGAAGCCTTTGAACTCAAATCAAAGAGAGATACCTGATTTTATGGTAATGTCTTCACTTGTGTTCTTTTGTTTTATTTTGCTTCTCCAACCCCCTAAACTATTTTTATTCATTTCTTTGTAACAAATCTAGTATCTTTAATATACTCGGATGTTTTTATAATAAATAATCTAGACACACTTACACACACCTACATCTAATGGTTAATGAACATACTGTTTCTGTGGATGGTGAATTTCTACCTCACGAAACGATGATTGTTCAATATTCTTTTAACACCCTCAAAGGTAGACATTAAGATGTCACTATATTTATATATGATATATAATATATTTATGTTTTACTTATGATTATGTATTTTTCATTTATGGCATACCTTTATGGTTTCCATTATGTTTAAACACGATATCTTCATTTTATGAAGTGCGGACTACCGCCCCCTCAAAGTGTTTTGATTCCTTAATACAATATGTGGTACGTATAAAGGATAGATTTAATGATATTATATATAATACCATAATGGAATTATAATACTATTATGTATCATTATGTTTTAATTCCATTAAATAAGAAATAGAAATGGAAGTTGCGTTCATGCGTACGTACGACTTACCGTCTCCATGAACGGTGCATTTCATTTCTTACCTCTAAATGTTATGTAATATTATAAATGAATGTATATAATGGATATATATGATATATATGATATCAAAATAATGAATATAATTGTGGATATAATATATATTATACCACATGAACAACTTGTAATTATAAAGAGTTTATTTTTGACTTAAGTAGCAATGATCTACAAAACGGCCATTATTGACTTAAATAATTACATAGTGTTCATAGCATGGTAGTAAGTGATATAAAAGGAATGATTAACTTGAAAAATGTTATTAATCAAGTAGAAATTAACTCCAGTTTATTATTCATGAGGTTAACAAACGATCAAGTCATGTCGGACCCGAGATAAGGGATCCTACCCCTCTATTTCTTTTTAAGTAAACTCTTTTATGTCATTCCTTTTAAGCTCATATTTCTTATGATTGGGATTTTATTTTATATTACTCTTAATTTAATATTTATTTTCATATGATGAGAGACCCTATTTTATCTCATCAATTCATTTTGGATGTTTTAATTGGTGTTGTTAGGCTGCTGAAATTTCGTAAGGAGCTTTTTTATCTCACTTTGTGTTTTGGTGAGATTCATGACACAATTGCAAATATTTCATTTTGAGTGGTGTATGTACTATCCATCATTATAATATTTGTCTAACATACTTTAATTTATGAGTATTTACATCAATTTTGTATAATCCTTCTTTCATGGGGAGTACGTTTTGAATGTTACCCAAATCGGAAAGGCAACCTTTCACCCTCCTCTTTTTAAAAGACTTCTTTGTTATGTCTTTTAATTTTCTTCTTATTATGTGGGGATATGTTCTTATATATCCTTATTTCTGTAAATTTTATTTCCAAGTGATTAGATACCCTTTATCTCTCTCATCAACCCTTTTTCTAAAATTTTATGTGACATTGTTAGGATGTCAAGGGAATTTCTTAACCCAATTTCGATTTCTTTGGGTTCAACATGTAGTTATTGATTATGTCATCCTTTGAATATGTGTGAATTACTTTTGATTATTTTACACTTAATAACCACTTATATTAGGTGTATTTATATTTGTCTCACATAATTATGAGATTGATTTATCCTTAATTTAAGGATACCATCTTTATAATGGATTTCATCTCAATTTACATTTCCATTGAGTCTTCATTGTTGTTATGCACCAATTCACTCTTATATGGTGTATATACTGTCATTTGGAATATTATATCATGAATCCCTTTATTCTCATGAAATTAATAAGTTTTCATTAAATGTTTTTCCTCAAGTATTGTATTCAAGTGTCTCTCATTTTGTTAAAAACCCTTTAACTAAAATATCGTTTTAAAAGTTTTAATGATTTAATATTATAATTATTTCTCATTAATATCCATGTTTTCAAAATGGTTTTGAGGATTTATTTATATGGATATTAATGGTTTAAAATGTTAAAATATTCAATGTGTTATGGGACACTTTGATTTAAAAATCTATTTATTAAATGTTTTAAATATTTTTGAAAATGGTTTTTAGAATGGATTCATTATTTCAATATCTTAAAATGTTATATTGTTATTGCAATGTTGGAATGTTATATTTTCTTTATACTTAAGTTATGTGCTATGATTATGTTATGGTTCTTGGGAATTATTATGAAGACGGGTGGTTCCGTGATAAACTAAGGGCGGGTGAGCCCGATATAGATCTCTAATGCATTGGGTAACGCGAAGGAGTTAAATGTTAAGGTTTCTTTGAAGAAATTTAGGGAATATACTGTGATGGGTATTCCAAATGTAACCAAGAGGGTTAATCCCTACGTAATAATGTTATGAATGCCACAATTTACTTTTATGTCTTATGATTTCTATTATTTATTCATGATTTTATGAGGTATGTTAAAGTGATAATGTTTTATGGGTCAAGTATGATTTCATTCTTATGTATATATGTACTCATGTATACTTTCCATACTTTTTATAACCCTTACTGAGATTTTAATGATCATCCCTGGTTTTTGAAATGTTTTTAACAGGTCAAGGGAATGGTACATGATATGATGACAGTGTCAAGGAAGTGTCAAGAACGAATCCATGTTTTATTTTAAATATGTTTCCGTTGATGGGAAAAATGAATACTATCATTTATGTAACCACTTTGTTTAAATGTGGAATGTAATGCAAGTTTTATGATCTAATTCTCTAAAACTCTAAACATGAAAAGATCCTCAATGTGTAATATTGTAATAACTCAAGATTAAGTAAGGTTTAAGGATGGGGCTTTATAGTTGGTATCAGAGGTCAGTTTAGATAACTTTAGAGGTTAGAGTGTTGTTTAAGGAAAAGTGACAAGTTGTGTATAACCACAATGGTTAGTATATTAGATGGAGTCATCTTTTTTTTGAATGTTAGAATGAGTATGAGATAACTTGGATAAGTATATTTTGGTGTTTATCTTCCACTTTTTTATTTGATGATTTTACTGATATACTCGCACTGTCCTTTATGGTTTTAGTAAATGGTTGGATCTAGCAGGAACCAAAGTAACATTGGATTTGAAGAAAACTGTGAAGGTTTTATGAAAGAACAACTGAATGATATGGGAGCTGCAATGAGAACACTTGTGGTTATCCTCAACCAACTATCTAGAGTCATGATTGACCACCTGAACCTTAGTGATTTTTATAAGGCATTGTGTATGCGAGAAACAAATCCCTATGGATGTTTAGGTAATAATCATAAAGGTAAGTATGTTCAAAAACCTATGTGTCAAATATGCGGCAAGAAACACATAGGAAAATGTTTCAAAGGGACGGAAAGATGCTATAGATGTGTAAATGAAGGTCATAAAGCAAGAACCTGCCAAGCAAAAAGGAATCATCTAGTTGACTCTAGGAAAGGGAAGGAATTTCATTATGAAGGATCAATTGAATGTTTTAAATGTGGTGTGCATGGTCATTATGAAAACACATGTCCTACGAAGATGTTTCAGGAATGGGGTCACCAAGATTGTAAAAATATTCACTTACCAATACCTAATGCCATTCCGATCGAGGATGAAGAAACTGACAATGAATAATGAAAGGTATGGATTATTTCTTAACATATGTTTTCCTATTATTGGAATCTTAGGATATGATTCATGATTTTGTTTGTAGGAAATAAGTATTTTAGAATAAGTTGAAAAGGAATGGCTAATGGATCATGAAGAATGTTGAATGAGTAAGAAATCATCATATAAGGGATTTAAGGGTTTTGGTAGATTTTAGGATGGTGAAATTCATAGATGTATTAAGTCTCTTTTGATGATGGGGTTACATTAGAAGACATTTTATAGTAACCCTGATGTTTGATATACGAAAATTTTATTCAAGGAATAATTATCCTTTCTTTTGTGGATATAGTTATAATTGGGTTTATATGATCCTTGAATTTTAGGCAATTACTGGTTAATAATTTTTGGGTTGCAAAATGGAAGTTATCAGATATCCTTTGTGGTTAAAATATGTTATGGTTATTTTTGATGAATTTATCTCTTTTTGAGGAATTTTAAAAAATTATATAGTATTTGAAAAGGGAAAACACGCAGACCGTGTGACAACCTGTCGCGTCGGACGAAGCTTCGGGAATAGAACCCCCAACCAATGTGCAACTGGTATTTATCGCCTACCATTGGACTACGTGAAGTCCCTGGTTAGTTTGAATGATTCTTTTTTAGTTAGATGATTTTATAAATTAAGAGTAAGTTTCTTTTTTTGGGTTATCAATGGTAATGATTATCCTATCATTGAGGATATGTGATTAGGTTAATTACTTTTCAGTATGAGACTATAAGAGTAACTGATGTTATTTTGGAGAAAAATGTTAAAATTTATCTTAGGAGACTATGTGATTAAATCCTTCAGAGAATTGGGTTTCAATCCTAGTTTGATTTACTTTGTAGAAATTTATGGATAGATTTTTATTGAATGGTCTTTGTTGAACATTGGGTTTTAGTTTTGCTTATGGTCTAAAGACATGGGAAGTATATAGTTCTCTTTTGTGGATTGGGTGATTCTCTAGAAGATGATTATAGCTATCTTAATGTGAAGAAGACATCCTAAATACTCGTCTTTTGGAAAAAATATGAGTTAGTGTAAGAAATATAGTAAAAGTTGAAAGTCAACATGACAATTAAGTATGATTCCTTATGTTTTAGTTAAGATCATAAATAAATTCCTCAATGAAAAGTAACTTAAAACAAAAAATTTCTCTGTTAATTTTTCCTACTGGGGAATCAAATACCGTTTAACCCATCACAATTTTGTGATTTTCTTGTTGTTAACTTTCCCCAAGATATGTTTACTAGAACTCTTCATCAGAACAGGACCCAATTTTCCTCCATATCCATATTTTCATACTTGGAATCCTAGTATGGGTTAACTCGGGTGACATTTGTACTTCTCTCCGATTCTTTTAATGTGATAGTTTTACTGACTCTTGATCCGATGTGGGATTTTCAATGAAGCTTCCATGCCCAATTTTAAAATTGCGAGGATGCAATTCCCAAGGGGGGGGGGGAGGATGTAACACCTCAGGTAAATAAAGAATATGAAATTTTCATATTTATCCATATTTTTGAATAAAATATTAATATTACTTTAAAGGGAATGCAATGCTCGTGGGCGTACCCAATACGCAAAACGAGTTTCTTTGAAATCATACGTTGCACTCTAATAATAAAATAATATTATTTTAAAAGCTAGTTAATGCCTAGCCATTGTAATGGCGGGAATGAATGGAACTAAATACAAAATGATTATATATTTTTGTCAATTTTTTTTACTTTTATCCATTTAATGTTGGATGCTTAAAATGCAAAGAATCCAATTTTAAGCATAAATCTTCTAATATTCTTTAAAAGGTCGATTAACTGTTTTTTGATGGAGAACCCTTTTCAAATATACTTTTTACAATTTTATATGTTGTATTTGAAAAAATAAAATCCTTCTTTAGAATCTGGACATCAAAATTTACTTTGTGTAAAATTTTGTTATTTTTCCGATAAAGATCATTTTAATTGAAAATGTTGCATTTTAATTCAAAACCTACATTTAATATGATTAATTTATATGGAAATATTATATTTTTAATTTATATTAGAGTGTATTAGAATATATTTTTACCATTTAATCTAATGGTGGTAATTGGAATTAATTTCACTTTGAAATTGGACTTAAACTTGTGTCAATCTTTTAATATATATTGTTTCTTAAAAACAAGCTCTTTGTTTTAACAATAATAATTAATTATTAAATTAATTAATGCAACATATATGTTTTTAATTTTGTAAAATAGACATCATTTTTGAATTTGGAATAAAAAATATAGCTTAGGGTGAATTTTTGGTATTTTTCTGAAAAAAAAATTCAATTTTTGATGAATAGTGAAACCACTAAGTGGTAGTTTAAATACTGATTTTTCGTTTAAATGAATCTTTACCACTTCTGTGATTTGAATTTAAAAAATCCGACATAAATGGTTGTCATAAGGATGTAAAATGTGGTTCAATGGGATTATAATAATTTTTTGGTGAATAGTAACTTTTATGTTTTTAATCGCGATTAGAGGTAAATAGTGTAATTTAAGGTAAAAATAATTTTTTAATAATATGAAATGACCTAGAAACATGTACTAGCCTACTTTGAGGTGTCATGGCCGACAAAGAATATCCATGGGTCAACTTGGGGACCCCATGGAGCCACTTTGGTTGGAAAATGACGTAAATAACTTTTTATTTAAAGTTATAATAAAAATGTCACAAGCATGATTTGTTTTACTAAAACAATTTTTAATTGGGGATATAGAAGTCATAATTTTGAATATAAATATTCATTAGAAAGATAAAAAGGTTTCCTACATCATGATATTTTTTATATAATATTTAGACATTAAATAAATTAAATTATTTATGATATCCTGATGATGCAGTGATTACCTCATTAATAAAGGATTTAAATAAAATGAAAAGATAATTTTAAAACTATAAAATACAATTGTCAAAGACCTATTGGATGAGTATATTTCGAACCCTTACCACCTTATCCTAGAAATACATCAATTTGGTACCTTTAAAATCCGAAACTCATTTGAAAATAAAGTAACATTTTGTAACTTTCCAAGAGTGCCCCTCCTCTCCTCTTATAAAAGGCCCCCACCTCTACCACCTTACCCACACTTCTCAAGCCTTTGGATCGGCCAAACCCTGCTCATTGTGTCTCTCCACATCCCTCTATTACTCCTAGAAGATTTACTTTTGGCATAAGCCTTCTCAAGGAATCCTTTGAGCTCAAATCAAAGAGAGATACCCGATTTTAAGGTAATGTCTTCACTTGTGTTCTTTTGTTTTATTTTGCTTCTCAAACCCCCTAAACTCTTTTTATTCATTTATTTTGTAACAAATACAGTATCCTAAATATACTAGTATGATGTTATAAAAAGTATTTGAGCTACAATTACACAAACCTACATCTAATGGTTAATGAATATACTGTTTCTGTGGATGGTGAATTTATGCCTCACGAAACGATGATTGTTCAATATTCTTTTAAAACATTAAAAAGAGGACATTAAGATGTCAATATATTTATATATGATATATAATATGTTTATGTTTTTCTTAATCATCTTTATTTTTCATTTATGTAATACCTTTATGGTTTCCATTATCGTTATACGCAATATCTTCATTTTAGGAAGTCCGGACTACCGCCCCCTCAAAGTGATTTGATTCATTAATACCATATGTGGTACATATAAAGGATATATTTAATGATATTATATATGATACCATAATGGAATTATAATACTATAATGTATCATTATGTTTTAATTCCATTAAATAAGAAATGGAAATGGAAGTAGCGTTCATGCGTACGTACGGCTTACCGTCTTCATGAACGATGAATTTCATTTCTTACCTCTAAATGTTATGTAATATTATAAATTCACGTATATAATGGATATATATTATATATATTATATCTACATAATGAATATAATTCTGGATATAATATATATTTTACCACATGAACAACTTGTAATTATAAAGAGTTTATTTTTGACTCAAGTACCAATGATCTACAAAATGACCATTATTAACTTAAATAATTACATAGTATTCATAGCATGGTATTAAGTGATATGAAAGGAATAATTAACTTGAAAAAGGTTCTTAAGAAAGTAGAAATTAACTCAAGTTTATTATTCATGAGGTTAACGAATGATCGAGTCAATTCGGACCAGAGGTAAGGGATCCTACCCCTCTCTTTCTTTTTAAGTACACTCTTTTATGTCATTCCTTTTAAGCTGATATTTCTTATGATTGGGATGTTCTATTATATTAATCATACTTTAATTTTTATGTTAATATGATGAGAGACCCTATTTTCTCTCATCAATCCATTATGGAAGTTTTAATTGACGCCGTTAGGCTGCCGAAATTTCGTAAGGGGCTTTTTATCTCACTTTGTGTTTTCGTGAGATTCATGCTACATTTGCCAATATTTCTTTTTGAGTGGTTTATGTACTGTCCATTATTCTACTATTTGTGTAACATAATTTCGTTTATGAGTACTTACATCAATGTTGTATAATCCTTCTTTCATGGGGAGTACGTTTTGAAAGTTACCCAAATCGGTAAGGCAACATTTCACCCTCCTCTTTTTAAAAGAATTCTTTTGTTATGTCTTTCAAGTTTCATGTTATTATGTGGGGATATGTTCTTATATATCCTTATTGCCGTAAATTTTATGTCCAAGTGATGAGATACCATTTATCTCTATCATCAACCCTTTTTCTAAAATTTGATGTGACGCTGTTAGGATGTCAGGCGAACTTCTTAACCCAATTTCAATTTCTTTGGGTTCAACAAGTAGTTATTGAATATGTCATCCTTTGAATATGTGTGAATAACTTTTGATTATTTTACACTTAATATCCACTTATATTTGGTGTATTTATATTTTTCTCACATAATTATGAGATTGATTTAACCTTAATTTAAGGATACCATCTTTATAATGGATTTCATCTCATTTTACATTTCCATTGAGACTTCATTGTTGTTATGCACCAATTCACTCTTATATGGTGTATATACTGTCATTTGGAATATTATATCATGAATAAATTTATTCTCATAATATTATAATGTTTTTATTAAATTTTATTCCTCAAGTATTGTATTCAAGTGTCTCTCATTTTTTTAAAAACCCTTTAACTAAAATATAGTTTTAAATTTTTTAATGATTTAATCATATAAATATTTTCATTAATATTCATGTTTTCAAAATGGTTTTAAGGATTTATTTTTATAGATATTAATGGTTTAAAATGTTAAAAGCTTCAATGTGGTATGAGACACTTTGATTTAAAAATATATTTATTAAATGTTTTAAATGGTTTTGAAAATGGTTTTTAGAATGGATTCATTATTTCAATATCTTAAAATGTTATATTGTTATTACAATTTTGGAATGTTATCTTTCCTTTATGCATAAGTTATGTGCTATGATTATGTTATGGTTATTGGGAATTATTTTGAATACGGGTGGCTCCATGATAAACTAAGGGCTGGTGAACCCGATATAGCTCTCCAATTCATTGGGTAACGCGAAGGAGTTAAACGTAAAGGTTTCTCCGAAGAGATTTAGGGAATATACTGTGATGGGTATTCCAAACATAACCAAGAGGGTTACTCCATATGTAAGAATGTTATGAATGCCTCAAGTTACCTTTATGTCTTATGATTTCTATGATTTATTAATGATTTTATGAGGTATGTTTAAGTGCTTAAGTTTTATGGGTAAAGTATGATTTTATTCTTATGTATATATGTACTCATGTTTCCTTTCCATACATTTTATAACACTTACTGAGATTTTTATGCTCATTCCATGTTTTTTAAATGTTATTCACAGCTCAAGGGAATGTTACATGATATGATGATAGTTTCAAGGAAGTGTCAAGAAAGAATCCATGTTTTATTTTAAATATGTTTCCGTTGATGGGAAAAATGAATACTATCTTTTATGTAACCACATTGTTTAAATGTGGAATGTAATGCAAGTTTTATGATCTAATTCTCTAAAACTCTAAACCTGAAAAGATCCTCAATGTTTAATCTTGTAATAACTCAAGATTAAGTAAGGTTTAAGGCTGGGGCCTTATAATGCTGAAGCTTATAACAACAACAGAAAAATTCAGAAATTCCCCATCTCAAACCAAGCCACCAGAATTGACAACAGATATGTGAAAACATATTTTTGGTTCTTGGTTTCCCTAACCACTTTTAATTAAGTAAATACCCCACAATATCATTCTTTACCACAAATGTCACAACAAATTGGTACATATAGAATATAATTAACACAATGTATAATGACCACAAAGAACATATATCCACAAAATAATCATAGTATCTTATTTCATTGAACTCATGATCATGTTTTTGTTCCTGAAGAATCAATTTAAGAAGATCAGATTTCAAAAGAACACCTACGAAAGAAGCATCATCCCCCTATCCTATTGTCTAATTTGTAACTGTGAAAAAAGAGAAATCATGTTCAACTATTCCGATGATTCTTTCACTCCATGGGTTGGAAGTTATAACTCATGCTCATATGGTCTTAAATCAATTTAAACATTTATCCATAAATGTAATTCTTCCAACTCTTAAACGTGATCATTTCATCTATGATTTCAAGGTCATGGGTCTGATAATTATTCTCATGTGGATGAAGATGATGAATTCCATATGCCACAACATTATAACCCATCATGATAATGTGTCCTAAACCTAATCCCAAAACATCATTGCTGACCACATGGAACTACCAGGCCTCTAGGAGAGTCTATATTGATGTAATAGACATGTTTGGTTTCATTACAAGAAAGGATTTATGAAATTTTTCATTCCAAGCTAACTTCTCTCCGATAGGATTTAGATCAGTCATCATTAAAGAGATATTTTAGAAATAATTAACGAACTAGTGACAATACCCAGCTGGAAAAAAGAATCTATGTATCATAAAAATATCTCATGGATGTTCCCATGGAATAATAGATCTTAAATTTTAAATATCAACTAATATCTCATTTTTTCAATGTGTCCTAATAAAGTCACTTCTCGATTCCAAAAATTACATTTCTAATGCTCGACATAATGTCTGTGATTTATCAGAATACAATAAAGTGTCTTCAGATGATGGAAATGAAACTCCTAGGACATTTATTAAAGAATAATTTCATCCAAAAATACTACAATTAAGTTATCAAGAGAGTCATGGAAAAACATTTACATCATTGACATAAAAACTACAAAAGTGTTTTTTAGATGAAAGGGAATAAACATATACTGATAATCGCCATACCTACTCCTAATAGTGTTATTATGTATGCCATATTCTTTTTTCCTCAAGAGATGGAAACTATATGGAAAATCAATCATAAAGAACCACATCTCCACATCTCCACATTCTAAAAAATATAATAAATCAGAAATCCTTGGAAATATGTACTATTCCATTATCCTAACATGATTATTTTTTCGATAATGAACTCAAAGGAGAAGTGAACAATCAATTTTAGTTGAAAAGTGAACCCCCACCGCCCTAGGTTACACATCAAGTCATATAAGTCATTTCTTTACATAATTATCCATATTATTCTACAACTATTTTATATAAAAGGATTACATGTAGTACAATGTAAAAAAACTGGTTAAGTATAAATAACATTATCAAGATAAAACTCTAACTCCCTTATTGGTTTAGAAGAAATGAATTTAGTAGGAAACAAGAAGGTATATAAACAATAACCAATTGGAGATCAGCACTTAATGTTTCTTTCTCAACATAAAGTGGGAATAAAAATATCAATTTCCATAATTATTGAAAACAAGGAATGAATTTCATTACCTTGGGTCATGTTCTCCATGAATGATATGGCATACACCATTAATTGTAGAAATATATACCCAATGAAGATAATCATAAGTCTTGGCTTTATTGGAACTGATATAATCCATCCAAAATATGATGTCAAGTGGTTTCATTTATATAACCAAAAAATACCACAAATATAAACACCTAATAGAGAGAAAACACAAGCTATATTACAAATACTATTTTATCTCTTCATAGAATAGATTTTAGTAATTACCATGGCATAAGATAAAATTTTTGAAGGAATATTTAACAGGTTAAAAATGTTGTATGAAACAAATGAGTGAGATTTAATAGAATCAAATAAATCCATCACTAATAAAGAAGTTATAGTCATGGTACCTCTCACGGTAGATGGACACATATTTGCATCATATGGAGACTCTTCTACTCTGTCTATATCCTTATTTTCTGATGCCTATGGATTTACCAAATTTTTCCTTGAAGCATCTGATTTCCTGATAGTTTTATAAAGATCTTAGGATCTCATGGAACAATGCAGAGTGTATAATATATGGAAAAAACTATATTTGTTACATGAGAAACTACATGACCCACAATTCTTTGGCACCTCGGTGACAAACCTCTTTTAATGAAAAGGATTTCCTTAGTATAATAAAAATACTGGACATCTTCTAGGAACTAAAGGAGACCTATAATGACATCACTTTAATGAACCACTATGAGAATAATCCCACATTCTCTTTCCTTTAAAGGAACCCACAATACTACTAGGATATAATTTTACTCTAAATAAACTATACTTTATAGCCAATTCCATTTCATCATTCAGTGAAATACCCATCACATTAGTGAAAGAGGGAATCTTAATCCAAAAAATATGGGAATGAATAACCTATCGATGTCCCAAATCAAATAATCTAGTAATTATTGTCTCATTTGAAACTATATAGGGTGAATAATCCAATATCCTAGAAATATGGTTGGAATACATTGTCATTGGGTTTTCAGCCTGCTCATGTTCAAAAAACTCAATATCCTTGTCCACCACCATACACACTTGATCGAATTGGTATGTGAATGAGACTTGATGTATTTTCACTATAAACCCCCCCTTTTTTTACCTATCAACATAATTTCCCACAGTCTCATGCGTGTTCCTTCTAGAAAGCTAGAGGCACACATCAACATTATCTCCTCAGGTGCCTCCAAGATCCTATAAAAAAGTGAGATCCTACTAAACCATTATTTATAACCTTTAATATCAATATATCATTTGAAAAATGGTGGATTATAGATAATGAACATAGTATAATAGTTTTTATCTTCATCCATTTTGGGTTCCATATCTAGATCTTGACGAGAACTAATGTTGGTGCATGTCCTAGAGCATGGATAGTTTGCACAATCACCTTATCCAGATTTAGGTCTACAAGATGATTTTCCCATTGAGTTTAATTAATAGTTTCCACCAAGATCACATTCTCATATCTTTTTGACGGAATGTTGCTACAAAAATTTAGATGACTATAAGGAGAAAATCATATTAACACTCAAATAGGGAAATTTTTGAAAATTAATCTTAATAGATAGATAATAAAAATTGATTCCCATATTTCCAAATCAAAACGTGGGATAATTCTATAACTAATCTCCAAGAGACCTTTCTCAAACCACAGATGGTGAATTAATGTTTATTCTTTTGAGATCTATCCAGACACTCAATCAAAACTACCTCCTACATCTCGATAATATTACATAAATACATAATTACATCATGGAATAAAGGTCAGCATAATCCTTCTACTGATAACACTTTGTCATAATCTAGCCTAGGTAATTTTGTAAACTAATAACCATGCCATCGATGACATTGAACAAATTGTGTTCTTGAACTCAATGGTTTGGGTTATAGAGGGAATAATTATACTAAATGATAGTGGGAATTTTTTTGCATAATTCTTTTGGAAGAAAGATAAACAAGACAATATGCACTCTAAAGAATATCTACCAAGAAATGATTATGAGAAATCAAATAGGTATAAAAACATGAAAATACTAAATAAAAGTACAAAAAATTGAAGTAACTAACCTTATACTAAAAGGTGAAACTCTTTAATTCCACATACTAATATATGAAACCACCTCCACATGTTTCTTTACACATGCTTGAACAAGATAGTGGTAATCTACAAACACACGAAGGCATATATGTGGTTTCAAGAAAAATACAAGTAGGGTATCACCATCGATTCCATAATATATGAGAAAATTTAATTAACCAAATAATGAGCATTTAGTTTTTAAATAAATAATTTTGGTATTTAAAAAAAGGTATTTTAACAAATCATTTTTTCATTTAAAATGATGGATGTAATTTAAAAAATTAATTACAATTCAATTAATGGAATATTTCTAAACACACATATTTTTTAAAAAACTATATAATATTGTTTATAAAATTTCATAAGCCATATAAAATATTTTACAAGAATTGAAATTAATCATTTCAAATAAAAACAAGTGATCAATATGGCCATGCGCCAAAATGCACTACAGTTTGAGGTCATGGGATCTCGACACACTATTATAATGATAATAGAAATGTGTACATATTTCCCTCAACACTAGTCAATGTGAAATCATCAAAATCGAACTAGGGAATATAATGTTCAAAGATGGTTATGTTAGAGTAGTAAATTGTCAATCCAATGTGACGAGAATCCCATTTTAGTATGTTAGTCTCTTGAAACTCACAAACTACCTATGAATTTCATGTGATATAGTATTAAATCAACGATGAGATATTTTTTATAACTATTTAAAATAAAATTCATACCATTCTCTTTTTAAAACATTAAAATTTCTATTAAAAAACCAAAACATGGGGTTCTAATAAAAAATACATTATTTTGAGATAAAACAACTATATTCTATAAAACCCATATTTTCAATTTTCATTAAATAAAATTTGATATTAATTTAAAAAAAATATTCAAATTACATTCTAAAATTTTTCATCAAACAAATTTTACAATTTAAATTATACTACTTAAATTTCATCAATTTCAATCAATTTTAAAGATAAAACCAAATTAAGAAGAATCGAGATGTTTTTCACAATTTATTAAAAAAATAAAATTTCCAAAACAAATTCCCCCAATTAAATAGAATTTGGCTTTTAGCAAACCAATATAAACTAGTTTCAATAAATTTAACTTCAATTAATCAAATGAAATTAAATCAATCATTTTGGGTTAATCAAATTTTTACATCATAAAGGAACCACTAATAATTCATAAAAAAACACAACACAAGCTGTGAATCCTACCAACTACAATGATGGAACAAAATATATAGATACTAAACCTATAAACATGATTAAAAAACATGGGGTGTAATTCCATTAGTCACTATATGATCTATCAAACCCTAAGGAGAAAAAGAAAAGGAGATGGAAAGCTATTGAGAATTCTTACATAGAATGTCACACAGCATTCACAACAATGAACGACTGATGAATCAAATGACCTTGATGGGGTTATGGGATTTACAAACACCTCAAGAAGGCTCTTGGGAATAGAGAAACGAAATATTGAATGGGGGAAAAATAATTCCTAGTCAAGATGCCTTTTTAGAAATACTAACCAATTTTTTACATGATGTGTAAAGCAGTTACACATTATGTAACTGACTTCTCCAAAAATAACTAAAAACCCATTTCATTTTTATAACAATGTATTTATTATTATTTTAGAATGTATAATACATGTAACCACATTATAAATCATGAAAATCCAAACATGGAAACAAAATAATCATTTTTATGATAAAAATCCAATAAATCTAGGGGTTCTCCATTATAGGTATTCTCTGAATTTTTTCGCAGACCTAACCAGATAACCAAAAAGGAAAAAAACAAAAAGAGTTAAAATGGAACCAATAGGAAGATAACATTATGTTAAATTATATGAAAAAATTAATACCATTTCATTTATCTTAATGTGTTTTATTTACATTATAAAAAAATCCATAATTACACTAAAATGGACAAGTCATGAAGCCATGAAATAGACTCACTAAAAACAATGAATATAATGAAATATATTTAATTAATGCTTGGTAAGATGTTACAAAAGTATAAAAAAATTTATTATAAATATGACTATAGTTATGTAATGAATTAATAACATAAGGGGAACCTATGCACATAGGAATATAGAATATTTTTTAATGATCTATTTATTTGTTTCCTTGATGACATTCTATACAAGGATCCCCCAATGAGAGGTCTGTGGG
The DNA here is from genome assembly GCA_963277665.1 of Viscum album. NCBI lineage: Eukaryota > Viridiplantae > Streptophyta > Magnoliopsida > Santalales > Viscaceae > Viscum > Viscum album. Next base: position 433,950,430 of record OY728127.1, on the reverse strand, counting down.
AGAAATTATTCCTAATAGCTAGGTATTAAATCAACCATCTAATTATTCATACATATCTATAGTGTATTAAATGCATATTTTATCAAAAAAATATAAAAAGGTGCTCCTTGATGGTGTGTATAATTGCGAATCTTGGTGAACAAGACATCAGATAGTAGTTTATAGATATCCATATTGTATCAGTCAAACATGAAAGGAACCGTCCCTGGATGATCTTATAATTATTAACTGTAATCAGTGGATTTTAGGAATCTAATAGGGGGTTCTAATTTTCTTATCACATGATTGAATATTTTGATCACTATCAGGCTCAAAACATATAATCACAGATAGGGATGCTCCATAATGAAGATCAATCCCCATTCGTTATAATTGAACCAGTTTCCTCTAAAGTTGTACCAGCCTCAGGTACCATAAGACTTCATTCATTAGAGGAGCATTTTTTGAATTTTTTTCAGAAGCCTCATGATGTTACTTTTCCACAGGGACCCCAGAATGAGTGATATTGTGGAGGCCAATAATTGAGATGTAGAGGAGTTGGGCATGGTAATATGATAATGATGGAGGTCATATTTCTAGTAGGGACTAGGGACGTTTAGGGAATTATTGGTTTACACTAATTTTTTTCCTTCTTATATTTAGGTTCCACACACATGTCTATATCTATTTATTTTTCTCTATGGGTTTGGATTATATTTTGGAAACATCTGGTCCCCTTGGGTTTTATACACAAAAATAGATGAAAAACTTCTTTCACTGATGTTTGTTTTATATGAAAACACATGAGGGTAATACAACAATTAATGGGGGAATTTCACTTGTTTTAGATGAATCAATAATTTGTTATACATGGGATTTATTGTATTTATTATATGGTTGTGTCCATTTTATACATTTAGATGATAATTTTTTTATGTACAATTTTAGTGAGTGGAATTCATTAATGGGAAGAGTAATCATTTTCTAATAGGAAGGTTCATCAACATATATATATGTTAGATGTTTTATAAGTTGATTATCAAGATGAATATTCCTCTACTGTTTTTAGGATATAATTGATACTTTTGAAGATATTATTTTGATATTAACCCATAAACATGATATTGATTTGGGAAAAAATTAGGCGTATATCAGATTTCAATGGATTTTTATCAAATGGTTTTCTGGAGAAATTAATTTTATGATGTATGTAGATATTCAAATTTATATGGGTTCCCTCCAACCAAGTGTGTCTCCCTATGTCTCTCTATTGATGTTATCCATGTAGTAGGATGGTAGTTGGAGGTTGTGAGTAGACATCCATAGGTTGAATTAAGGTATGGTCAAGAAAAATTAACCATTCTTATATATCAATGATATATTCATTATAATTAATATTATTGTCATGTGGATTTCCAAACTATGAGTTTGGATAAGAAATAATATTTTTTTCTTTAGATTCCTGAAAATGTTTTAAATGATGATTTTTCCCAAAAATATGTCCTCATTTAAATTTTAATCACATTTTTTGTTCGACAAGGGTGTATACTATATCAAAGGATATTGGTCGAATTTTGAAACATTAAAATTAAGGTGAAATAAATATTACTTAATATATATATATATATATTAATTATTTATTTATTCACACATGTTCATTAAATAGTATCTTTTGAATGAAGTGTCAAATTTGGATTCTTAATCTATCATTAAGTCTAGAATGATGGATTTTTTTATGTGAGGAATAAACTCATGGTGGGAGTTGTGGTTGTTCTTGGGATCCTTTTTTAATTATATTTTGTTTTTATCCATATCTATTATTCATTTTTATTATCTCATATACCATTGAATTCTTGAATGTGCTCCCTCTCGGATACCTACTTCACACGACTGCGAGAGAATGGGAATGTGGGTTGACATAGAGAGATAGAGTGAGTGAGAGAGTAGCCTACATGCTACCATGGATCCTGGGTGGATTAGGATTTTCATACAATAGCCCTAGCTCACGTAAAAGGAAAATTCATTGTAGGATTCTACAAAATGATTGTAAATTTTATTTTTTTTCCATAAATACCTATAAAGATACCAATTTAATGTTTTTGTGACATATTATCACTTATTAGGACCCCTTGGGATAAATATATATTTTTGGAGTACAAAACATGGGGTTTCGTGCCAATTTTAAGGGTTTCCCAATCACATATATAGATCATGTTTCTTATATCTAGAACACACACCATGAATTCATCCCATTGGGGGAATAATGCCTTTTAGTGGTATACGTTATTTATGGGGTATACATTCTATGTATTAGGACATGTCCTTATTGATGAGTACCTACCTTAATAGATCATTTAGGGTATCATAGTCATTTAGAGTACACATCCAGACCCTGTGTGGGTCACACACCATGTCATGGTACATGACCAGACAAAGTACTTATCCAGAACATGTGAGGAACATGATCAAGTACCTTGTTTATAGTACACATTGATTACATGACTAGAATGACGTGTAAAAGAGTTTTTCAAGAAATTTATGGCTTATGTATTGACAATGGTGTATATTAGAGGGAACACAATGTGTACTAGTGTATACACATAGGGTAATCCTCCCTTGAAGCATTTTTTTGGGTTTTTAATATATTTAATTTATGGAGTTAGAATTGGACACTTGAGTAGCCCATTTTGAATATCATTTCACGTAGATTATGATGGTAATGTTCTTGAGGTGATTCAAAGAATCCTAAGAGGTGTCTTATGTTTTTTACTAAATGGATTGGTTCATACTATTATAGTGAAATTCAGCTGCCTCCAGATAGTGAGACCCTTAATATAATATTGTATGTGATCCATATCTCTATAATTTTGTTTATGGAATTTTACTTTTTGGTCTAAGAGGCCTTCTTATCATTTGACCTATAACATTACCTATAGGATACAAATATCCTTTAATTAATTCTAAGGGTCCCATATATGATTCCTTAACATCCATTTTGATCTAGGTAATCTATTATAGTATCCTTCGAAATATATACAAATTTTAAGATGCCATGTATGAAGCTGCAGCCTACAAAACTATTATTGGGGGTCATTTGTCAGATTACACTCACTATGAACCATCTCCAATGTTCTAGAGAGGGATTCCATTTATTGTCTAGAAATAAGGGACCTAGTGGGCTCCCCAATGTTTGAGATTCCCTAAACAAGTATGTTGAATTTTGATAGATATGGTAGTGGGTGTCACAGAAGATAATATACCAAAGTTGTATGTCAAGTGGTTGTGGTTGTAGTGGAAGGTTTATGAATTTGGCCACCATCACTCATTATTTATAATTTTATATGTTTACTATTGATGCAATGATGATTAACATTGGTTCTCTCTTTGTATTGGATGATGTTTCTAATGTGATGATACATTATTTATTCAGATATGTAGATGTTATTCCTTTGATCGGAATTCATTTTCTTTTTATTTTGTTTTATTTTTTTAGTATTTTCAAGTGTACTTCCTGATATAGTAATGTTTATCCTTATTGTTATTAATACTCATTCAAAGAACCATTATGATTATTATTCTTAGCAATGATTACCATATTCTTGTGATCTTTGGGCATGGAATCCCTATTGACTGTGATATTATATAGATAGATATAATTACACTATAAATTATCATTGATGAGATAGAAATGATTGAAATGGAACTGAAAACTATTCATGTGACACATACTTGATGGATGATTATGCATTACACAAGAAATTCCAATGATACAGTAGTGGGTCTAGTGGAAACACCATTTCTTTGTCACCCAAATATACTTCCTATGGATGTGGGTATTGATCAATTTATATAAGTGGATTCCATGTATGAATATGGATCTGATGATGATTGTTATTATTTATTTCCTATGTGTCATCTCATTAGGGTTTGTATGAGTCATAATTTAATGATTTCCTATGGAATGGAACCTTAGGATCATAAAATTTAATTGATTCTCATTGATTAAGTTGTATGGAAATAAATATATTAAAATTATCTATATTTTCCACTGGTATATGTTTTTCTCTATTATAGTGATTGGATGTGATTAAGGGTGAACCAAGGGTTAAGACATTGATCCCACATTGGTGACATTTCTTTCTTAGTGAAATTTATAAAATTTTCCGAATTAGGTATTTTCAATAATTATTATAGATGTTGGGAAAAACTAAATCGTACATGTCTTGAGTGGTATGTCATCCATCTAAATTACATCTTCACATTATATCTAGATGAGTATGATTACATATCGAAGGATAGAATACAGTTTCATAATGACATATTTTACCAAACTCATGTATATAAATATTTAGGTATATATATATATGGTTATATATATATAAACATGATATGACCTTTCTTAGAAAATTGGGATTATGGACCCAAGGATCAAATGTGGTTTTAAATTATTTGTCACACATCATTTCCAGTTGTGGATTAGTAATGATGAGAATAATGAAGGAGTATGAACTTATGATAAAAAATTTATAGTTCCATCATTGGGGGTAGACTAATGAGGTATTCTCACTCCTATGTGTGTGCTTGGGTGTCCGTGAATCCACTATTTCTACATTTCAGGATGAAATTAGACAGAAAAAGCTAAGGATGAGGTATAATGTTGGGTGATCGATATAAGCTTCTCATGTTGATTATATTGATCTAGACAGACTCTCATTACAATGTATTTGATTTCCACTATGTGTTCTATAAAAGAGTTAGTTGGATAGATCTATACATTTATTTCATTGTCCATTATGTTCTTCTATTGTATGGTCTGATGAGTGGGTGACTAGTGTTGTATGTAGACATGGCTATTCGTTATTTTAAATCACATAATTTATTATTTGAATATGATCTATTTATGATTATTTTTTTATTCACTTTATTATTATTAATATTATATATTATATATGGTTATTTCCATTGGTTTTACTATTATATGAGTGTATAGACCCCAAATAATTTCACCTTTATACATTCACAATTAGACTATGAAATATGGTATATGGGGAGTTGCGCATGAGGGCATATACAGAACTATCTCTGTGCAATTGTTTAGGGGTACCTGGGTTGGAATGTTACAATGTGACATCATAGATGTTCTATTTCATTTAATTTACTTTTTCAGATATTGTAGAATGTGAAATTATGAATTTTTCAAAACCTTTAATGGATATCAAACAACTACATCTAGATCACCTATTTATGTAAAAATTAACAGTTACTGTGGATATGAATGTTTTTTATGATCTGTATCGTTAGATTTTTATATTCTTTTTATATTGGGGTAAACACATATTGAGTGATGAATAGGATTTACTTTAGATTTCTGGATCATTACCCTTTGAAAAGAGGCCAATAATTGGTTTTGAAAATTATCTAAAAAAGGTAAGTTGTATCTCTTGTTTCATGTTTATAATATACGATTAACCTGTCTAATGACTTCATGTCTATAATTTTATTCAATTTAGATGAATAATTTTAAAGTGTAATAAAAATCATGATGTATTTTCCCTTATAATATTTTCTTGTCAATATACTCCATTGAGTCGAATTTAATATTTATCCATTCTAATGGTATGTTTTATGGCTATACTATGAGGCATTTTTTGGCCAGGATGATGACTCTGTTCTCCTGCATGAGATGTGGTGTGACACAAGTATGCCAATAGGGTATATAATGTCCAAATTTTGGGGCCCCTATGGGTTATTATTTTCAAGGTTCATTTATTTAGTGTGTCAATAACAACATATATGGTGTTTAACCATATTGTATATAAAGAAATTATACATAACAAACATTTATTATGGTTATCTTGTCAGATCACTATGTATGAAGTTTATATGTTATTGAACGTTTCTTATAGACTGAATGTGGAGGGGGTATTTTAATATATAGATTCCTGGTGAATGTTACTTAAATATCTATATTATATTGGTTTCATGACCTATAGGGATAATATCCATATGAGTATTTTGGAAAGGATTAGATCCCTAGTAGGATTATAATGAAAGGTTTGATCATATAAGGATGGTTATATCATTACATATCTTGTATCGGTTTTATATAATGGATATGGTGGTTGGAATTTTGGACCATGTTGTGAGACATGATAAATAAGAGTATTTCAGGGACCTAGTGGCCCGTTGATGTGTCCTGAACATTTATTGATCATAATTTTGTTTGATCAAGGGAAACCTACAAGTCCTTTTTTCAGGGGATTATAGAGGCATTATAAGGTAATGAACTTTGTTATACTCTCATTCTATTCTAATGTGCAATTATATCTCATGTTTTACTATATATAAATATTGATGCATTTGGAGTTCAATGAAGTGCCTAAAATGTAATGGAATCAATAATGGATTTCATGGGTATAACTTTTAAGGTGCATGTCCATGGAAACAACTATTTCAATTTATTCTATGTATAGGTAGACGATTGAGAATGGTACAACTTCAAGGGGTGGGAATTTTTGGAACAAATTTCTTAATGAGGATGTTGAATATATTTAATGATGAGTTAAAAGGGAACTATTGGATTATTTAGACAAACAGTCCATATATCATGATCAAGATAACCTATGATGAGTGACTCAGATATTAATAATTCAAGAGGTGATGGTACATGTTAGTTATGTATGGTACTATTTAAATAATATATCAGTTAGTGTCTATGTCTAAGCTATGTACTAAGGGATTAAATTAAATTCCATGGGAATTATTTCATAGGAATTGTAGTTAAATGTAAAATTTCATGATATGGTTTTGGTGACAATGACAGTTTATCTGTTACTATGGCATGATCGAACCTTGTTTTGAGCTACACACGAATTATCAAAAGATGTGGAGTCATGTTTTGGATAATGGATTGTGTAACATGTTTGATTCGTGAATGGATAACGAGATATATACATGAATATCAAGGCATTATAAGTTTACTCTTAGTTTGAGATGAACATTATCAATCTCAATGTGACCCTATGTATGATAAGGGTGATTTTCGCTTAGGTTGAAATTATTTTATTTTTAAATTTCATTCCTAGTATCCCAATGAACCTATCATGGTTATTCAAGAGGAATGGTATATGGTAAGACATGATTCATGGAGTGAACCATTGGCTGTTTGAGGGTAGGGAACCTTATTTTCTGTTTAGTTTAGTGAAAAATAGATAATGGGCTATTGGGATTGATTTTGGGTATTTTATGAGATGATATAGATTATCCTGTGATGGGCAGAAATATTTCAACCACAGTAAAGTGTCTCCCATTTATAAGGGTTATTGATTTTTTGATGTCATTCATTTGATAGTGAATATATATTAGTTTGATAGATTATTGGGATGGGGGAAAATCTGGTTACACAACCAAGGATTCATTGGGATGAGAAGGTTTATAGCACGGATACTATTAGGATTTTTGTTTTATCAGTATATGAATTTGAGTAAAATCCTCTATTTTTTCCATCAGATGTATGTAATGTGTAAAATTGTAATTTTTTCATATTTTATAACCTTGGATTACATTTTCACACCACTAAATTGGTTTATATATAGTGTGTGTACCCTAGGAAAAGAGAATGGAAGAATTTTGAACACTTCATTTTTAGGTTAATAAATAAAATTTTAACATATATTTCATTAAATATTAATTTAATCACACATGTATGCACATATATATTCTTTGAATGTAGAAAAATATTGAGATTTTTTCTCCTCCATTTAGTTATGAATGAGGGGTTATTCTTAGGTGGGTCCTAAACTAAATATGATTACCATAGATGAGACGAGGAACCTTTTCCATTTTTTTATTCATTTTCAGATTCCCTATAATTTTATCTCCACCCATTCAATTCTCTCGTATTACAAACTATTGGTATCTGAAAACATTGGAATAAAATAGAATGAGATATGGGAGTACATATATATAAATAAATATATATATATATATAAATATAGTGAGAGGTAGAGGAAGGTAGGCGATGTTGTAGGGATTTGGATGAGCCAGATCATCATGCGATATTCATTGGTTGTGAAACGAGTGAATATTTAGTAGCATTCTACCATAGATAGTCATTTTTCTTTTTATTCCCAAAATCTCTATATATATATATATCTATATAATGTATTCCACTTTTGGAGACATATTATCACTTAATAAGAACTATTAACGTTTAATCTATACATTTAAATGATAAAAATGGTTTCAAGCCGATTTGAAGGGTTTCCTATTCTAAATTCCCAATCACACAACATGGAGTATATGAAAAAAGGTTTTGTGTTCTTACAATTTTTGGGAGATGAAATTTTGTTTTTTTCATGTTGTGTATGTCTTATACATGCTATATACTCAGACTCACCTATGTTTTTGAGTCTCGTACCATAAATTCAATGTAGGGGTACATAGACATGTAATGTAAAGGAACATATCCCTTGTGGGATGAATACAATGAATAGGTACATTTCCCATCAATGTACATGTCTATTCCATGATAGGAACATGTGAACGTACCCATTTACCTAAATTACATGTCTTTTAATTTTGTTTTTCATCTCATGTCCAACTCACATACATGACTAGGTAGATCTTTTATGGTACCTGTCGTGTAATACTTCATACATGGTGTGTAGTACACCCATGCTACCCCATTGAGGGTTTTTTCACATATTTACCCAAAGTGTAAAAAAATTGACTAATGAGACAACCATTTTGAATATCATTATGTGTAGATCTAGATAGAGAAACCATTGAGGTGATTTGATGGCTCATTAGAAGAGTTTTACCGATTTCATACAAAACAGATAAGTTATTACTCTAGTAGTTGACTACTAATATGTCCTTAGACTAAGACCCTTGATCTGTGATGGGTTATGATTCATATCTCTTAACTAGTGTTGATTGAAATTTCATTTTCCGGTGAAGATGATGACTTATATATTGACCTAGATAATTCTTTATAGGATGCATCTATTTTATTATTGCTACTGCTGGTCATGTGTGGGATACCATCTCATACATTTTTATCTAGATAACCCCTTCTATAAACCATTTCATTTATATAGTTATTTGGATCCCATTTAGGATGTCTCATCCTATGTAAATTATAAATTATGTTCTCTCGTACAATTCCACTTCCCATATACTAGCTATGAAAATCTGTAGTATGATTGATGTTCTGTGCTTTAACATGAGGGGAATAGTGGATGATCCACTATTTTAAAGATTAATAGTTAGTATGCTAAATTTGGGTAGAGATGGTAGAAAGTCATACCTTATAAAACAGAACAAACATTTATGTTGTTAGGACATGGTAGTATTTTTGGGTTTGATTCATTGATCCACCCACACTCTTTATTTATTATTATACTTGTTTACTACTAATGTATTGATGATTACTAGAGATTATTTCAGGTTATTTTCCAATAATACTTATTCGATGTGACTTTATTTATTTAAATTACCATATGCATTTCATATGATATAACTTTTGATGCTTTTTATTATTCATTATTTTAATTGGATTCTATGTTGTAATTATTAGCATCTATATTTTGAGTATTATTGTTTATATAACTCAGGCATGGAGGCCCTATAGATATGATGATCAAGAATTAAATCCCTATGATTATTCTCTACATACTTGAAGTATCCATTGATTATGATACTAGTTATACTGGTATGATTTTTCTCTATACGATCAACTAAATGATTGTGGTGTTGCAAAATGAGATCAACAATATTGATGTGACATATAGTCTATAGATGATAAAACATGCTCATGAAACAACTAGGATACACCCTTGGAAGATGTGGATGCATCATTACTACAACACTCTAAATTAATTATTAGCTATGAGTGAAGGGACCCAAATCTTTACGTACATGGACATTACATTACTTTTGTGGAATAATTAATACATAATAAGAACCAACAATCAAGGACTGTAATAGTTTAGTGTCTTTGGAAACATGTAATATAAATTTCTAATCATGTTGAAAGATCTTTAACAACTACCATAACAATCTTCCCATTTTTTTTTCCTTACCTAAAACCTTTCTTTATTTCCTGGGAAAAATAAAACATAACAAGGGGGAGCTCAAATGCTCACTAAGGGCAAACATAGAGAACATAAAACAATCCATAAACATTTAAAAGCAAAAACATGAACATGGAATTTAAACATCAAAATATTGAGAAAATACATAAATCGTGGAAGTACGTACGACATATATCATAATGGAACATTAACCATGATAAAATATAATGGGAATAAAACATGTAATTGTGGCAACCGTTCAGCACATGTTATGATTTCCATAGAAGCCAAGGCATTGCTTCCAAGACCATCTTAGTGGACAAAGTCTCTATCTGAATTGAGTTCACTACTCGTTTCAGTCCTGCAACACTGAACCTGATTAACTTATCATTCCAGCCATGTCTATCTCATGAGATATAAATCTTTACCCAATGCATTGGAGGGTGATATAGGTCCCACCCATCTCATAATGAAATCATTCTTACTTGTGCCACAAAATAATCATACATCATTCATAATAACCCAACAAATAAAATGGGTTTCATAAACATCATCCCATCTTCACATAATCCATATAAAAGTAATGGACATAATTTCATAATAATAAAAGTGAAACCATGTAAATCATAGAGACATTATACTTGAAACATACACATATGAAATAATGTCATCTTAGATGGAAAAATGGTTTTGATAAAACTCTTGAAATAAATTCTTGAGGAAAATATCCTTTCTTCTTCAAAATCATTTTCTTTTCACAAAACGTCATTAAATTATGAAAGAAAGATATTTTTTTGGAAATATTCATGAAATATATTGGAGGAAGCTTCATGAAAATAAGGCTTTATAAAACCATAAAAATCTGTTCGTGCTGTATAAGTTAAAAAAAAATATTCTTCTCGTACTTTTTCTGGAAAAGTCAAAAAAGTACCTCTTAACATAAACAAAAGAAACATTCCTTACATACCATGTAGAAAAAGTAAAAAATGGGTAAAAATGACTTTAAAAATACCTGAAACCTTTTTTAGAAAATAGGGACATGGATGATAGATATAACCCCAGTGAATACTTACAAATAAACAATCTCGGATAAAAATGAGATTGGAAAAGTTATCCCTTACCTTAGGTCCGATATGCTTCATATGGATCCGAAACTCCTGTATAATGATTTAAATAATGTCATTGACTTATTACATAATAATATTCATTGTTATGATATCATATATGTTTCAGTTATGACTATATATTACCAGTTCTTTTGTAAATTCCATGTTAAAGCGGCGTTTTCGGTAAAATCATTTCATTTATCGTATGTGTTTCGACTTGTCATTATTGATATTAATACTTATATCCTGATTTACATAATTCCATAATGTAAAAAATGATTTCTATATAATATATATTCATCATATACATATATATTACAGATCGATAAAAGGAATGAAATACACTGTTCATGGAGACGGTAGGTCGTACGTACGCATGAACGCTGTTTTCGTTTCCTTATTGAATTGAATGAAACTAAATAGATGACATACATATATATATATATACATAAATAATTTAGCATTATTATTTCATATATTTCATTATTATTCATTATATTAACTTTATAATCATTCATGTATGGTTAACAAGGAGAATGAATCTCATCGCGTCGTGGAGACGGTAATACGTATGTACGCACGAGCGATGATATCGTTCCAATAATTATTAAATAGAATTGGAGTGGATGGTATAATATATCAAAATCAGTATGATGTTATAATAACCATATATAATTATTCTTTACACTATTATACCCATCTCTGTAAGGTGTTGGTGGAAAAACATATTACACCACGGCGTGGAGACGACATTCCGTACGTACGCACGCACTGTGATTTTGTTTTCTTTAGGATGGATCAAAGATGAAATAGGGTTGTTTCATATTTATAATAACATATATTTATACGAGGGATACTGATGTTGTTACTTCATAATGAAACAACTAAAGAAGAGGGTGTAGAAGAAGAATGGAACTTGAAGAAAACGGTAGAAGGTATTACCTCTTTCTTGAAGTGCCTCCATTAAACGTTCTCTTAGGGCACTAGAGATGGTCTTTTGAGAAGGCTAGTACCTATATAAGGTTTCTAAGGAAGTGGGGAAGTGAAATGGGCAGAGTTTGGCCGATCATCAAGGCCCAAAATGGTGTGAGGAAGAGAGGTAGGAGGTGCCCTTTTATAAGGGAGGAGAGGGGCACCTTTGAAATCCTCAAAAATATTCGCTTAATATAAATTCAAACCAAACCTAAAAACATCCATAAATGACTCAATTCGAAGATTAGATGAGATAGGGTTGTAATATCATCAACAAATAAAATTTATACATGTTTTGATCTTATTTTAAACTTTATCATTTTGAATTATCCTTATTTAATCTATTTAAGTTTATTTGGGGTAATAAAATTCTAAATTATAAATGGTTATAAATAATAACTTATGTGTTGTTAATTTCCAATAATTGGATACTTTATGACATTTTCGACTCTATAAATTTCAATTTATAATTTTTAAATATTTCTGTGATTTTTAAACAATTTAATAATATGTTATTTTTATAAAATAACAATAGTGTCAATTTTGACACTATTCATTTATTTGAATTTAAATAAAATCTAAACGGAGGATATATTAGAACTAAAATATTTAATAGATTCCTAACATGTCAAAGTTGACTAGAAAATTCCTGGAGCACATTAAATAGTTCATATAATATTTATTTTAATATTTTTGAATCCATTTATTTGGTATATCTATTAATAAAATAATTAGTACAAAATTTTTTATAATTATTTAGTATACTTATTTGCAGCATAAAAATTAAAAATAAATCCTTTGATGAATATAAATATCAAATATTTTTTAATAATAATTTTACTTGAATTTATCATCTTAAAATAACAACATGTAAATTGTTATCTTTATTAAATTATGAAGGTGACAACTTTGGAATAATTTAAAATAAAATATTATAAGTGTCATAATCGCCATAATAAGGATACAAATGGTCAAAAATTCGGGAAGTGGAGGATTAGGGTTTATATAAACACTAATAATAAGTTTTTTGCAGATTTTTTGGACTTTTGTTATGTATTACTGTTTCAATAAAAACTATATTATTGATTTTTCACTAAATAAATAATTTCTGCATCATTAATGTATAAGATAATATGTTAATTAAATAACACGTAAAAATTGAAAATAAATTACCATTATAAAGGAAAAAATTTTATCGTTGAAATGAGTATTTATAACCGAATTTATATTCTTTATTAACTTATATTAAAAATACATTAATTATTAAAGTTGAGTGAGACATATTTCACTTTAATTTAAATAAAATAAATTAAACGTCTTAATCACCTCTAAGTGGGTTCAAATGGATTCCATTTCGACCCAAATATGACTTAGGACGAATAATAACCATCCAATTGTATTATGAAAAGTATTAGGATAATTATATAATATTATATTTACCCTTAATTACCCAATTTACCTTTTACTATGGTAAATAAAATTTACCGTTGTTACTATTCATAAAGCTCAAAAATAAAAAGTATTCAATTAATATAATTTAGACAAACTGATTCCAAATATGGAATCCATTTTTCCAAATTCAATACACAGAAGTTGCAGAAATTAAATTAAAAGTAATCCCATTGTCGAAAGAAAACGGGTTTTTGTTTAAAACATTGCAAAAGATTGAATTTATTTAACCTACGAATTCAATGTAAAATCAATGCTAATTACATATATTATATTAAATGGTAAAAATATATTCTATTTATACTTTAAAACCATTCAATATTATAATTTATCCACATAAGTCATTACGATGAAAAAAGTTTTTTTAATTAAAATATAACGTGTTTTTACTATTCATTAAAATATGAAAGTTATCAGAATAATATGAAAAATTTATACAATGTAAAATTTTATATCCTGATTCCAAAGAATAATTTTATTTTGTAAAATTGAACTTATAAACATTTCATAAACTAGATTTAATGTGGTTGCGCCATCAAAAGGCGATAAATCTGGATTTTTTAAAAAATACTTATTTTACCCAAAAAAATTATTTTGTTCTTATACCATGTTCTATAAAATGTGTAAGATGAATAATAATGTTATAAAATTCAAATTTTAGTTAATACTATTCATAACAGGTAGTTCATAATAATATATTGTTATTTAGTAGAACCCGGTATTGCGTTCAACACACGCTATCGAGGAAGGTCACGATTGCGTGTAATGCAAGCCAAGTTAGGGTTGCGTGTTGTGAAATACTCCTTTGTTGTTTAGTTATAACAGAATCCAACGATTTTTCATTTATAAATTGAATATATATATATATATATACAATCAATGTTGTGTAGAATGACTATTATAAAACGAACATGAAATTGTGTGTAACACAATCTAAGAATAATGTTACATATACTTCAAGCAAATACAATGTTGCGTATAGCCCAAGATAATCTTGTTGTAGCATCAAACACAAGACATCAAATAAGTTAAAAAGAATACTTATCATAAAATATCGGGTTGTTACAATGAGGATGTTGATCCATTTATATCACTGGATTATAATCATGTACATGGATCCAGAGTGTATTCATTTTATAGATCTCCTAAGTGTTATTCCTTAGGGATTATCTGTGTCACAATTTCATGATTTCATATGGATCGAGACCCAGGAATTTGATATAAAATTATATTCCCTCATATTGCGTGGTAATTAGTCACAAAAAGTGACTATTTACATGATTTTTGGATATTATATAGCATTATTCATTATAATAATTCACGACACATACAGTTGAACCCAAGGATAAAAAATTCAAAACACTATAGTGATGTAGCATTCTTAGATACATTTTTTAGTTCTAGATGAAGAAGGTATTTTTGATAGAGATTGTTATCGTATGTATAAAATTAATAATAAATGGATTGTGCGGTTAAATATAAATGAAAATTCCCTCTTCATATGATATCTATACAATTGGGATTTAGGAATAAAAGATTGACAACTTTTTTAAATTTTATTTTTCACAGTACCCATGTATACACATAGTTATGTATATATATATTTATTTTAAGATAAACACACACATGCACATATATATATATGATGTAATATTTCCTATTTTACTATGTTTATGGAACCTGGGATTGCATGTGGATTTTGATTATTATTTGTAGTTATAATTTACATTTGTGTCTCTACTAGATTGATCATATTGAATTTGAATAAACTTATGAAAATAGTTTTATGGGATCATCAATGGGGTGGCTAAAAGATACTGCTTCTCACCCCTTAATAACATCCTTAGAGTTAGTGAAAAAATTATGTTTTCTTTTTAGAATTATCATAGATACTTGTCGGATAATGATGAGTCCCAAGGTTTCCTAATCATGTAGATTGACTCGTGTTGATTCTTTTGAATATGTTAGAGGATCTAGATAGTTTCACAGAGATATGGCATGTGTTCTGACTCATAATTAGTATGAGAGGCATGCAGACTTATTTCAAAATATTTAATGAAATACAACATGTATCATGGGCCCTGTGGGTGACATGTTTTGAATATATGAAAAGGTAGTTTTTTGTTTTTTTAGTAATTCAGTTTTTATTTTAACATGTAATATTTCAGTTTATTTTTTTCAAATAATTTTTTTTAATATTAAGGATGATATATTGATTTTTTGATTATTTTCTATCTCAGTATAGAGTTTATTTTTCTTGTCATGACCCATCCTCAAGTCTCGTGCCATGACTACCCCAAGCCCGCATTCCATATGCCAGGGGCTGGAGACTAGCACCAAAGGCGTAACTCCCTATAAACTGGGAAGGAATTGCCTTTATAAAAAGTAAACACAGACACAACCAGAGAACGACCAGAAGAAAACACTAAGTAAAGAAACATACCAAAAGTGCAGAAAGTACAAAGGGGCCATAAATACAAGTCCAGCAGAAAGGTACAGCTACAACTGAAAGAAAAGTAAAACTGAAAAGACAACAGCTGAAAGGTGAAGCATCTCCTGGATCATCCTCTGGGTTCATACCTGAAGGGTAGATATAGACGTCCTCCTCAGCACTCCATGTCTATCGGTCCACTCTGTGTTCCGTCATGCCAAGTTTCCACCTACGGGTACCGTTCAGTCCTCGTACACTCTACCTCGGCCATCATTGTCTGTCGTCTGCATCCAACACATCGAGGTGCTGGCATAGCGCGTGCGGGGGTGAGAATAACGATACTCAGTAGGGACCCCGAGACCCTCAAGGTCTCACTAAAATCCAACAAGGATAAACCAAAAATAAATATCTCAACAGATAACCTTTACTTTGGTATATGCCCATAAATATACCTAAGTTATCTTGTAACCCATATCAATCATGAGGAAAACACAAAGGTCATTGACTCAGCTCAAACCCAGATTTTATTCATGATTTTAAAACCACGACTGCTAACGAAGTCCTCATATTTCGAGTACAGAGGGCCTTCCGCTATAACCAAGAGCTTCCCACTAACCTTGTACTGCTGAAGTACTCCACTTATCGAGTACTGTGGGACTGCTGCTACAACCAAGTGCTTCCCACCATGGGATTGCCACTACAACCAAGCGCACCCCCTAATAGCAAACAGAGGTACTCCTTCGGTCGAGTACTGTGGGTCTGCTGCTACAACCAAGTGCTCCTCCGTCATGGGTCTGTTGCTACAACCAAGGTCACCCAACTAGGCCATACGAATCACTCTGAGTCGATCGATCAGCTGTCGTCAAGTCTCATCCAGCTACTAGGTCTCCGCACTCCGTACGCTCGTCTCTTGGAGGGTCTGCTCCATGAGCTACTGGTCGATACATCCATGTGTCATGTAAACTCTGGTGTATATATCTCAAGGGATCACCTCATCATAGTGGTCTCAACGCAATATACGGCACGTCAATCGGACACCCGGTCTGTGAGTTGTTTGAATTTCTGTTCCAGGGGCCCGGTTGGATTTCGGGTATAATCCAACCCAGCCATTCTCAAACCACATATGAATCCTATGTAGATTATTCCAAAAGAAATTTCATATAAAGAGGAATCCAACATAGTCTATGGAACATCAACCATACATCCCGTCCTTAAGTTATTAGTGTTTCCGCTCCGAGGGCCCAGTTAGTTTCGGGTTCGAACCAACCCGGCCATACCAAAACTTCATCTAAAGATTGAGCTTAATATATTGAAATGACTGTCTCGATCCAAGGAATCCTAAGCAACTTAAAGTGTGTTGATTGGAGGTATGTAGCTCATGTTATGGGCACTTAAACAAATATGGTCTGAAAAAGGGGGTCCGGGCCCGGTCCGACCCGACCCCGCCCACCTCGGGTCGGCCCGGTGGGGCGCTGCCCATCCCACAGCCGGCCGCGGCTCGACTGGCCTGCCGAGCAGGGGGGTGTGGTCTCCCCATATGGCGCGGCTTAATGTCGCGCCTCCCCATTATCCGGAACAGAAAATCCATTATGGTTCATTCTGCCACCGCAGTTTAGCTGCGTCCGTCTGCTCCGGCGGCGCACCCCCGCCGCTGGTCACCGGTGCCCCCGTGCCTGCATGGGGCACTGCCGCCACCTTCCGCGGACCACAAGACGAGCTTCGGTGGTCCGATTCACCCACCGCATGCGCCTGCGGCTCTCCCAGGACCTTCTCTTCACTGCGACAGCCTCAAATCGCCGTTGCGGTCCCGTTTCATCGTCACCAGTCAATCCACGGATTGATGAACCACCAGTGGAGGGTCGTCAGGACATGTTTGTTTGGCCCACGACCTCCGCGTTAGATGATATCAATTTTCCAAAGTTATTCATGGTTTCATGTAAAATGAATAACAATTTCATTCAAATAAAATTGAAACAATCCACCCTACAATTCCCCCACAAATAACTATTCCCAACCTGAAAAATAAAAACATTAGTGGATCAACTTGATAATGAGTTGATCCGTGTTCTTTGTTTTAGAAGGGAAGAACATGGGAATATAAACATACTCAATTTAAACCCCTACCACGTAAATGGATCATTTGTCGTAGACACGGAAAGCGATGTCGCTCTGTCAATGCCGGGAAAGAACCATCGTCATTGGCGAGTTCCTCGTGGTTGTATTTCCTCCCATGATATGGAGGAAGTAGAATATTGGAGAAACATCGAGTGTTCTTCGCCGAGTCGTTCTTCGTCGAAGGTCGGTGTTCTTCGTCGGAGAAGAATATCGTTCTTCGTTGAGGAGAAGAATACTTCTTTCTCTTTTCTCCAGAGCTCTCACCCCAAAGCTTTTCCAACAAAAGAAAGCTCCCAAAATAAAATATTAGGCTTAGCTAATATTTTATTATCACATCCAATTTAAAATTCAAATCACTTAGTTAATTAAGTGAAGAGATTGAATTTATTAATTAGGGTGTGTTAGAAACATTAAAGGGGGAGAGATGGAGAGGAAGAGTCTTCATAAATAAAGGGGGTTGTCACATTAGAAAAGGGAGTTTAAATGGGTTTTAAGAATGGTTATGAGGAGAAGAAGGGTTGGGGCTCGTGTGGGCCCCACCTATCAAATATCCACACATGGGAAATTGGGTGGATGTGGGTACCACTATTAACTTCCAATGGGAGGAATTTACCTCCATAGATACATAAAATTGTTCTATCAATTTTATTTATCTTTTTAATTAAACCAGACTTTATAACATTAAATCTGCATAAAATGGCACTGTAGTAAAGGTTCTCTTAAGCAATTACCAGTGCTGCGAGTTCATCGGTGCCCTCAAATTTCAATTCTGAGCACCGGTTAAAAAGATAGAAAACCCGCTCGTTCGTTCACTGAACGAACCTGAGCTAAACTTCATAAATTGATTCCTGGCACACCGGGCCTCAGAAACAAGTGTCGTCAGAAGCCACAGACTCGTAAAATTCCAAACTATTTATGAAAAAAAATCCCATTGAAATTTCCGAGTCATTAAATTACTCCCACTTCAGGGATTTGAGTCCTCGTAAAGCGACAACATAAACTAGGAATAAAATGAGGGTACTGAGCACTCATATGAGCCACCCGTTCCTTTGTGCTCTGTTGGAGGATTGCGTGCTGCCAGCGAATGCACACCAGAGGAATCGATTGTGCACATAGGACCCACTCCTGTTGATCCACGATCTCCACCAGGACCTCTGCGAAGGTCACCCTATCATCGATGTCCAGCTCCATGTGATCGATGATGTGGGACAGGTCGGTTACCCATCTCCTCAGCTGAGACACGTGGAAGACGTCGTGCACCTAGTGCAATTGAGGTGGAAGGACCAGGCAGTATGCCACCTTGCCTACTCTGTAGAGGTCCTGGAATGGTATGAAGAGTCATGGAAATAACTTGTCTCCCCGGCCAAATCTTTGTGGAGCTCGTTGAGGTGAGACCCGTAGGAAGACGTGGTCGTCACCCTCGAACTCCCGTGGTCTCGTCCCCTATCAACATAGGACTTATGTCTGCTCTATGCAGTCTTCATCCTATCCCAAATGATCTTCACTTTCTCAGTCGTAGGTTGAACAATCTCTGGTTCTACACGTGCTGACTCCATCAGTATCCACAAAGGATATCTGAAATGCGGTCAGCTGCTGTCTCGCCACTCCTAATAGCTAGATGCCTGATCTCCTACTAAGAGCATATGATACATTGTTCCCCTCCCCAAAAGTATAATCTATCTCAAAGTCATATTCCTAAAGAAAATTCAAGCCGTCACCACTGTCTCATGTTTATTTCCATCTGAGAGAAGATACACCTGAGACTATTGAGTTGGAGAGAACCGTAAAATGTTAGCTCAATGAACAATGGGTGAGACTATCCTATTGAAAGAACTCATCTCCACCCTTCTTAATCTATGTTCTACAAGAGTTTTTTGATATTTCTTCTCTGTCGAAAAGAGAAATCAGGTCTCATCTCCTAGATGAACCACGTTCTTTTCCTCATACAGTAAATCCTAACATGAACGGTACTATTTCATGCCATAGATGACGTCGTAATGCCTCGACACTACTACCAAGAGATCAAACCTTTACTCTCGCCTCCAAGGGTTGAGTCGCACTGTCGGCATCAGTGCGTGGTTACTGGGTCTCCTCCTGTAAGAATCACATATGTGAGGGTCATTTCAATAGTTTTAACCGGAACCTCTTGTATCATCCATAAAAAAGGATAGGAAATAAAACGTCACAATGATAAGTGTCTTTTATTACTACAACTCAAAGTACAAAGACACATATCAACCAAAAACAACAACAACATGGAAACTAGAAGCACCAAGAACAAAGGCCTCCATGCCTAGAACTATTCTCACTTCTATCCACCTACATCCGAAGCTCCATAGTCATATGCTTCAGCTTCTTGATGTTGTGATCTCCCATATCCACTTGTTCTATGTGGTCGGGATGGACCTCCTGGTGGTGGTGGTGGCAACACCACGAAGCGTCGTACACCACCTGCTATACGGACAGCTCCTCTGCCTCAGTCTGGTAGGTTCCTCTACTACCTGCTGCTCATCTACTAGATAGGTCGGGCACTCTCGAGCCAAGTGAACCTGCCTGCCACATTCATAGCACTTCCTTCTCCTCGTATGGCTGGATCTGTTTCGTGTTCCTCACACAACCGAACCTATATCCTGAGGTCTCCCACTTGTTGGCCTAGTCTTCTTGGACTTCTATGTCAGTTGTCTACTTCCAGTTGTAGAAGACTCCGCTATGGTCGGAAAACCCTGCGGCAAGGGCAGTAGCCCCTACGCACGCTCGGAGTGTAGATTCGCTGGTATAAACTCCTCCCTGAAAAAAAACTCTCGAAGTTTCCCCAGGTTAAGGTCGTCTCATTGAAAAAATGGAGCATCTGGCTCCACCACCTCTCAGTTTCTCTCTGAATGAGACTAACACCTTGGTACACCATCAAGTCAGTGGGTGTCCCAACTATGTGGAAAGCTCGTGCTACAAACTCCAGCCAGTAATCGAACGTCTGAAAAATATGACTCGCCTCAAAACCTCAGAGGCCTCTATCACTGGAACTTGTGAAACACGCTCAAGCGACATGCACTCTCTACTGGTGACTCAACTGGAAGAGGTCCCTGTACTGAGGACTCACTGCTCAGTGGGTTATCATCGTGCTCTCCACTCAGTACCCATGCTGACTGACTGGGTGAAGACATCCTGAAAGAAACAGATGTGACATGGTCAAAACACTATACCTGGTGAGCTGACCTGGTTTGATATGATTTTAAAGAAACTTTTGAAAACACAGACGAAATCATTGTTTTCGTGCACTATGTCGGAAATCAGATGTCAGGGTCCTGGTGTGTGGATACATCGGCTGCCCGCACCAACACTGGACTCCCTAAACTAAAAACCACACTTAGTTCCCTTAACACTATTGCTTTACATAAAGAAAATATAGATTCCTAAGTTCTACGGTAGAACCGACTCCTCTGATACCAATTTGTCACGACCTGTCCTCAGGGCCCGTGCCGTGACTACCCCATGCCTGTCATCCATAGGCCAGGGGCTGACGACTAGCACCGAAGGTGTAACTCCCTTTAAAATGGGAAGGAATTGCCTTTATAAAACGTAAACACACACACAACCAGAGAAAAAGTGGAATCATAAAATAAGTAAAGAAGTATAAGAAAAGTGCTGAAAGTACAAAGGGGCTAGAAATACAAGCCCAACAGAAAGGTACAACCTCAAAAGAATGAAAAGTACAACTGAAAAGACAACAACTGAAAGGTGAAGCATCTCGTGGATCGTCCTTCAGGTTCCTACCTGAAGGGTAGGTATAGATGTCCTCCTTAGCACTCTGCATCGTTCGGTCTGATCTGTGTGCTGTCACGCCGAGTGTCCACCTCCGGGTACCGTCCAGTCCTCGTACACTCTACCTCGGTCAGCATTTCTGTCGTCTGCATCCAACACAATGAGGTGCGGGCATAGCCCATGCATGGATGATTATAACGATACTCAGTAGGGACCCCGAGACCCTCAAGGTCTAACTAAAATCCAACATGGATAAACCAAAAAGAAATATCTCAATAGATAACCTTTATTTAGGTATGTTCTTATACATATACCTAAGTTATCAAGTAACACATCTCAATCATGAGGAAAACACAAAGGTCCTTGACTCAGCTCAAACTAGGATAATATTCATGATTTCAAGACCACAACTGCTGGAGATCTCCTCCTATATTGATTACAGTGGGCCTGCCGCAACAACCAAGCACTTCCCACTATCCTTGGAATCCTGAAGTACTCCACCTGTCGAGTAATGTGGGCCTGCTACTAAAACCAAGCGCTTCCCACCATGGGTCTGCCGCTACAACCAAGCGCACCCCCTAATATCCTACAGAGGTACTCCTTCTGTTGAGTACCATGGGTATGTCTCTACTAACAAGAGATCCTCCATTGTGGGTATACTACTACAACCAAGCGCACCCCACTAGGACATACGAATCACTCTGATTCGATCGATCAGTAGTCGTCAAGTCTCAGCCAGCTACTAGGTCTCTACACTCCGTACGCTCATCTCTGAGAGGGACCACTACACGAGCTACTGGTCAATACTTACAAGTGTCACGTTACCTCATGTGGATGTATCTCAAGGGACCGCCTCATCATATGGGACTCAACGCAACAGAAGATGCGTCAATCGGACGCCCGATCTGTGAGTTATTAGCATTTCCGTTCTAGGGGCCCGGTTGGATTTCGGGTACAATCCATCCCAACAATGATCAAACCACACCCGAATCATATGTAGAGTATTCCAAAAGAACCATCTCATCAAGAGGAATCCAACATAGTCGACGGTACGTCAATCAGACGTCATGTCCTTATGTTATTAGCGTTTCTGCTCTGAGGGCCCGGTTGGTTTAGGGTTTGAACCAACCCGGCCATACACAAACTTCGCCAAAACCTTTAGTTTAATATACTAACACGACCATCTCGATCCAAGTAATCCTACGAAACTAATGGTTCTTCGATCGAAGGTATTTTGCTCATGTTATGGGCATTTAAACAAATCTGGTCCAAAAAAGGGGGTATGGGCTCGGTCCGACCCGGTCCAACCCACCCTAGGTCAGCCCGACCCTGGTCCGGGTTCGGCTCGGCTAGTGCGGTCCGGCCCGCAACCAGCCTTGCCGAGCGGGGGATGCAGTTTCCCCAGCTGGCATGGCTTAATGCCACGCCTCCCCGTTATCTGAAACGGAAAAGTCATTCCGTTTCATTCCGCCACCGTGGCTCAGTCGCAGCGGTCTACTCCAGCGGCGCGCCGCTATTGCCGGTCACCGGTGCCACTACGCCAGTGTGGCGTGGCGCCGTCGCCTTCTGCAGACCACTGGATCCTCTCCGGTGGTCCGATTCGCCCATCGCCTGCGCCTACGGCTCTCCCGGGACCTGCTCTTCCATGCGACAGCTTCATATCGCCATTGTGGTCCCGTTTCGTCATCACCAGTCAATCCGTGCATAGACAAACAACCAACGGAGGGTCATCGGGCCGTGTTTGATTGGACCACGCCCTCCGCATTAGACATTATCAATTGTCCAAAGTCAATCATGTTTTCATGTAGATAGAATAACAATTTTAGTCACATAAAATTGATACAATCCACCCTACAATTCCACCGCAAATAACTATTCCCAACCCGGAAAAGAAAACATCCACGGATCAACATGATAATGAGATGATCTGTGTTATTTGTTTCATAAGGTAAGAACATGGGAATATAAACATACTCAAATTATACCCCTACATCATAAAAGGTTCATTCATCGTTGACGCGGAAAGCGATGTCGCTCTGTCAATGCTGGGAAAGAACCGTCGTCGTTGGCGAGTTCCCCGCAGTTGGATTTCCTCCCTTGATACGTAGTAAGTAGACGATTGGAGAAACATGGAGCGTTCTTCGCCGAGTCATTCTTCGTCGAAGGTGGATTTTCTTCGTCGGAGAAGAAAACTGTTCATCATTGAGGAGAATAATACTTCTCTCTCTTTTCTCCAGAGCTCTCACCCCAAATCTTTTACAACACAACAAAGCTCCCAAAATAAAATATTAGGCATGGCTAAAATTTTATTAACACATCCAATTAAAAATTCAAATCAATTAGTTAATTAAGTGAAGAGGTTAATTTTATTAAATAGAGTGTGTTGGAAACATTAATGAGGGAGAGAGGGAGAGGAAGAGTCCTCATAAATAAATGGGGGTTGTCACATTAAACAAGGGAGTTTAAATAGGGTTTAAGGAAGGTTATGGGGAGATGAAGGGTTGGGGCTCGTGTGGGCCCCACGTCTCAAATATCCACAAATGGGAAGTTGGGTGGATGTGGGTCCCACTATTAACTTCCCATGGGAGTAATTAACCTCATTAGATACATAAAATTGTTCTAACAGTTTTATTTACTTTTCAATTAAACCACAATTTATAACATCAAACTTACATAAAACAGAACTGTAGTAAAGGTTCCCTTACGCAATTACCGGCACTGCGAGTTCATTGGTGCCCTCAGATTTCAATTCTGAGCACCGGTTCAAATTATAGAAAACCTTTCTTGTTCGTTCACTAAACATTCTCGAGAAAAACATCAAAAATTGATTCCGGGCACACCAGCCCTCAGAATCAAGTGCCTTCAGTAGCCACATACTCGTAAAACTCCAATGAATTAAAAAAAATTCCTTGAAATTTTTGGGTCATTATATTTCTAAATAAACCACCTTTTTCTAATCGGTGGTAGTTGAAAGCCTCTGTAGTGTGGTGAGGCAATATTGAGCCATTATTGACACCAAAACCCTGAACTAGTTCCATATACCTATTTTTGGACAAAAAAATAATTAATATAGTGTGTTTAAAAAATATTTACATATGGTATGGATATCTATGGACTAAGGTAAAAGTTGATGATATCCCAAGGACCATCTCTAGGTGGAGTTATGAGAACATTAATTTTGTTGACAAACTAATCATTTTAGTAAATACACCTATTATGTTACTAGAGCTCATGATCATCATATTAAATGAGTACCAAAATTTTTTATAGTTATGTTCATCAATGAAATATTTATATATATGAATCTAGAAGATAAACATATTGATCATGTTAGAGATACCTTTTATTCCCTTAAAAACATATATCATTATGTAATGCTAAAAAACCTTTATGATATTGACATTAGAGGATAAAAATAATGGGTATATTATCTCATAATATGTTTTTTCCATGGTAATATCATAGATTATGATATCGTGTCCTATATTACTCAGGAATGTGTTAGGGTATCATAGTATCATTTGTCCAACATTTTAATATTGGGGTTCTGAGTCAGATAACTCATAGATTTTGTCCTCACAAATATCTGTTACCAGAAAGTATTCATAATTAGTTTTTTTTATTCGGTATTAGGTAGTATTCAGTTACTTGCATTTGTCTATTAAATAATTTGTGATTTTTGTTGTACAATATGATTTCAAACCAATTAGAATGTTATTCAACTGGATTATGTATAGTAAAATGACCTCCTATGGGTCCCGGATGACATATTACCTTTAGAATAATTATTTTACACATGTATGAGTGTTATTAGAGATATTTCTTTCTCTAATTCTATAGTGGAATTACATCACAAAAGAGGCATTTCTTGGTTTCAAATACTTCTTGAACATAAAATATATCTTATCTCATTAGGAATTTATTCTATTCCAAATAATCTGGATATAGTTTATCTATTATTAGGAATTTTTGAACTATTACACCTAAATATAGAGAAATATATTTTTCAATGAAATTAGTAATAAATAACAAGGATGTCGTGTTTTGAAATTTTGGGGGTTTTTTGAAAACGAATGGGTGAGATTTCAATGATGCATATTGATTTAAGGGAAATAAATTACATGGGATAACATTATTACATAATTTTAAAGTCATATATGATTCTGTTGGTGGATTATATTTTTTTGGGAGATATAGTGGCTGAGGAGTCATGAGACAATGTCAGTCATGGCGATACATTGGTGGGATGATCAGAGGATGAACATAATAAAATATTTTTTGTAGGTTTTTCTATTTCAATATAAATTCTCAAGTAATTCATATGGTATTCTCATAGATCACCGTCAATTGTATATCTAGCTGTGACGAATATGTGTCCCAGTGTAATGAGGAAGCTTTATAGGCCAGGGTGAAACTAGTTGGTTGTGTATTTTGGGTTGTAGTGTCTTGTATGTTATTCAGCAAAGGTCAAAAACCATGTTCATGAGGCCTCAAAAATCCTTTGGATGTCCCTAAGATCAAGTGGCATGATGTTTTACTAAATTAATTTCTATGTTACCCCCAAATATAAGTGTCTTTTTATCAAATTGGGGTTATTTTGAACTGAATGAATTATCAATATTCGTTTTTGGTAATCTATGAAATGATTGTTAAATAAAAAATTTCAAGAGGGTATGTCAATGATTCTATAATGATTCATGGGGTAGCTCATACAATGTTCAAAGAATAGTATCCTCCATTTTTCAAAAGAGTATCGAGTGGATTGAGTCATATCATTCAATCTATAATTAAACATAAGTCTGTTTTCCAACCTCACATAGAAGGGAATATGGATTTTAAAATTTAAATTATGGAGGATATATTATGTCTAGGAATCCAATATATAGGATAATTATTGGTATGAAAACATATATTTTTCAAGCTCACCAATGAAATGTTTTTTCTCTAATCCATTATCATGATTCCATTTTGAGGTTTTTCTAGGAAGACATATTTTTGTAATTTATGATTCATATAGGATGGGGAGACAATGGTTCTTCGATCAGATATAGAATAAATCATGACTAAGATGATCCAGATGGGCCAAGAGAGGTTGTAGGAAGTGTAGGACCATAAAAAATTACTATTATAATATTTGGGGAGGCCCATAGTGTCTGATGATAGAGAATATTAATTTTTTATATTCTATACTCTAAAGGGGAAGAATAGGATTTGTAGATGGAGTATGCTATATTTTCTTAATCATTGTTATGAATGAGGTGTTGGGGCATGTTGGTAAGGTGGAATATCTATTGTTCATTAAACCATAGTTGGATATGATACATAATTTCATCCACATGGAATAGACCAATTAGTAACATAATAATGAATCCCATAAAATTTACTAAATATTGTTGGAGAAGAAATTTTCATTGTGTAACTAGTACATATTAAGGGTTATCACGATAAATTATTGTGTGGATAAAATATTCCCTGGAATATTTTTCTATAGAGGCATTGTGGAATAAATTATAGAACATGGTTTTTTCAAATATATATACAATAAAATATATATATATTTATTTATTTTTTTCAATGTTATTTTACATTGATAAAATGATTTTTATATGTTAAAAATTTATGAGATGTGTCTTTTTCTGAATTTCGATCAATCATGCAATGGATTTCATTATATGTTGAGGGGAAAATCACTTCACAATAAATATGTGTTATTATATTATTACATTATAAATCTACTCTAGTGACCCAGTTCTTCCCAAAACAAACAATATCATCACAATGAAGGTAGTTTTTCATGATTTTTTTGAAACGTGTATTTGTAAGTTTTTTGGTGGTTATTTTAATGGTCTATTAAGTGTAAAATTTTATTGAATATGGTTTTAGTGTATGAGATATTCCTTGTGTCTATTCTATCATGTTGCAGTGTTGTTCCTTGTATGGGATAATGATGTGGTTGAGTGGGATTTTTGGTATATTATTATATATTCTTTGTGTACAAGAACAATTGTATTGTTTGGGGTATAACCCGATCACTAATATTTATCTTTCATGATGTTTTTTAGACCCCTACATTACTTTTAGGGTTCTTCTGTGATTTTTTAATGAAAATATTAATAGGTATGAAATATAATTCTCATATTCCTAATTTTTTTGGTGTTTTAAGAAATCGAGAAGATTTTAAGAGGGTGTGTATGGTATGTTATTTCCAAATATTAATATGTTTTTTCAAGTTTGGGAGGGATAATGTTGGTCTGATTTTAGAATATATTTTTTAGTTGGAAAATATTTTTCCATTATTTTTTACTATAGTTGAAGCATGTTATATTTGTGGTAGCATGTTTTTTAAGTCTAAACATTTTGTTATAGTGGTATAAAGTTATTATATGGTATAAATTTTTTTTGGATGTAAAATGTTTTTCTATTGGTATAATATATTTCTTGGGGAATAATGTTGTTCTATTGTAAGAAAGATGTTTATATTGATGATAAAGTATTCTATTTTAGAATGTTATTATAGGGGTATAATGTTGTTATGGAAGTATAATATTGTTATAGCTATATAATATTTTTCTTGATATATAATTTTTTTATAGTGGTGATATTTTAATCTATGGGAACTATGATTTCAGAGAGGTACATAGATGTTTTTGTGGTATAATTTTTTTATTTGTATAATGTAGTTCTGGTGGTATCATGTTGTTATGGTTGTAAAAAAACTATCTTGTGGTAACATTTTATTCATCGGTTATAAATTTGTTCCTATAGTATCATATTTTTCTTATTATAGATAGGTGTTCTATAGGTAGCAAGGTTTATTTGAAGTAGCTTGTTTTCTTATGGTAGCATGTTATTCTAGATGTAATGAGTTGTTCTAGTTTTAAATGATGAAAAGTTTCTAGTTTTTAAATAATTTCATAAATATGAATTATTAATGGAAAATATTTTTAAATAACTAATTAATGGAAATCAAAAGGCATTCTATTGAGAATATTTATATCCTATATTTCACAATATTAAGAATTTTTCAATCTTGTTGTTCATTATATGAAATAAATAGAAATAAACCATGATACTTATTTGAAAATTGTATTTTTGTAAAATAATAGTATGTGAACTCTTCTATTTAAGTATTTCTTGTTCTCGAAAACATTGAATTAACTAGTATTGTTTTAGTGAACATTAAGAATTTTTTTCATCTACATGAGAACCTTATTCTTCTTTTCTTGGCATGATAACAATTTCAATATCACCCTATTTACAATATTGATGAGTATAAATTGAGGTAGGAGTTTTCCTAAATATTTATTTTTATTAAACATATGATTTTATTGATTGATTATCTCTTAAATTAATAATATCTATGCTGAGACATTATCTCATTTTTTCTATTATTTTTCGATGCACTATGTTAAAAAGAATATTGGATTTAGTGGACCCCTATTCTCTCCCCAATTTTTTTCTTATGTGGAGATTTCATGATTTAAATATCGATTGGATGGATAATAATTATAGGATTAATAGTGATAATTTATTTGATAAACATGAATGTGATGGAAATGATGATAATTAAGATGTTTATATTTCCTCTGGGATATATTATTTATAGTTATGCATTCTTGTTATAAATTACAAAAACTATTACATCTAGGATCTTTGCTTGTACTATAGTTGGTTTGATTATGAAAACACATTTTCGTTTTTTTGTTTTAAATGATCTAGAATAAAATCTAAAATCACTTTTATATGGTAAATTAACTAGTATCCCATCAAATGTTGGATTTTTATAATAAAACTATTATTGAATATTAATACATGTAATGAAAGACTTTCTATTTAATCTGTAATAAACATTTTTGTAAATCTAATCATATGACTATTTTCTAACTATTCGAGTTATGTGAGCATAGTTTAGGTTATGTGGGGATGGTGGTGTCATTTTTGGGTTCTGAATATGTTTGGAAGTGAACAGGTGGTTGGTTAAATTTACATGTGTCATGGAGGTGGTTGAGGTGTGTGACAGGATGTTGAGAAGTGTGGTCATGATTATTTCCCAGTAAGAAATATAATTATAATGAAAAAACAAAAATAAAAATACACAGGTTGGTTTAATAATACGATCATGTTAAATTAAAATAAAATAATAAGGTAGAACGAAAATATGTTCTTGGATTAAATGAATGGTATGGTTACTGAATAGAAAATTTAAATGTGAAATTAAATGGTATTTTAAATGTATGAGGGAGGTAATTCATTAATTCTAGAACAATTATTGAACCATTATTTTAATGATGAATTATGTAGATTTTCATTATGATTTGATGATGTTTTACATATAGAAGTGTAAATTTTTTGTTCAAATATTATGTTGTTTAGTTGTGGAGATTTGGATTATTCTTGTATGGATGATGTTAACCCATTGGTTAGATATTGTGTTCAATCTATAAACAACGTAAATTTTGATAAACTATTATAAACCCCACCAATACTGGGTATCCAAAATAACAAAAAATAATGTTGGGTTTCTGGGGATTTCAACTTCGTCAAGGATGGTGATATTATATGGTAAAATACACCATATTAACCGATATTCCATCATCATTTGTGATAATGGGAGGGTTTTTAATGTTACCCAATGATGATATCGGTTGGTGTAGGATATTTTCTAGTGTAAATAAAACAAGTATTAGTGGTGTGGATAATGTGTGGTAGGAGGAGGGAATGCATTTTTATTCCTTTTTATCTATGAAAACCCACTTTTATTAACCATGATCTTTATTTAAAGTAAGGGTCTTGAATCCAGGTTATTTTTTAGAAAAAGAAATAATTTGTAAATTTTTTAAGTACACACCATGTACGCTTGAGTACATGCCATTTACTGGTTTACACACATAACTATGTATTGTCCATGTGATGACCTAGTACATGATCGTGTGGGTGACCTGGATGACCACCTAAAGCAGGAGCTATATGAGGCTAGTACATGGCTTGTACATTAAATGAACACACCATGTATTTTTTTCTATTTGATTAATCAGAGCAGGGTCACGTATAATCTCTAGATTTGTCTTCTCCTACAAATGTTTCATACAGGTGAGCGATAAATAATCCATGAACATAAAACCCATAACGTTCCTCCATTTGATCTCTGATTGAGACACCTCT
Organism: Viscum album; assembly: GCA_963277665.1. NCBI lineage: Eukaryota > Viridiplantae > Streptophyta > Magnoliopsida > Santalales > Viscaceae > Viscum > Viscum album. Next base: position 433,919,381 of record OY728127.1, on the reverse strand, counting down.
AGGTGTGTTGGATTCCCACCAGTGAGTTCTCTCTTTCCCTAGATCCTCTCTTCCTCGTTTCACCTAACTCGAGAGTTAACGAGGGTAGATCAATATTAACATTTTTGTAGATATACACCATTCTAGTATGATTCAAGGGGAATCATTTTATAGTGTTCATCATATAAAATCAAGGTAGTTGGTTTGTGCCTTTATATGGTTGTCTATTAATAGCATGTGCTAAAAGTGATGAAAACCCATGTTTAGGGTATTGTGTGTTTTGGAAATTAACCCCATTTAAGACCTGTTAGGGTGTGTTTGATAATGAAAGTGATTATTTATTATGAATATTTTTTATTACATTGATTCTGGATATGTTCCGATGTTTGATTGATTATGGCCATCGGGTCTAGGAAGCATGTTAGGTTACATTGTTATCCATTTTTAGTGTTATTAGAATGGAGTTTCTATTTATTTGAGATACATATGTTTCAAATTGTGAATGTTGACCAAGTTTAATTGACTGTGAGGTCTTCCGAATGTAGGGTCTATTAAATACGTAATGTTGTTATGATTGACTAGAGGCATTGACAATGAGAGCAGCGATGGGTTTATTGAATAGAGGGGTTAGACCATGTCACCTACACCGAGGGTTGTGATTAAATTAAGGTTATACCATAGGGAATTGACTGCGAGAGCTGCGAGTGGTTCATGAAAAATTATTTTTCTATGAAGACGTAGGTGTATTGATCATTATAGATATCCAAGTGGCCATTTTTAATTGATTAGTTCTTTGTGGGACCAAAGGTGTAAGACTGTCTGAGATTTACCAGATGGTCATTATTACTTTTTGAACCGATGATATGTTGAACTAGAGGGGTTATATTGTGAGAACATTCCAAGTGGGTTGCTTGTGAATAATTGAATGTTGTGACGAGTCTTCCAAGCCAAAGAACAAGATTGGTCTGGATTAATCTTGTTTTCTAGGTGGTATTTTGAGACATTTTTTTCCATCACATTGGTGATAAATATATTATGAAAGATCCCGATATTTCATTATTCAACAGATTGAATAATTAACAGATGTAAATGAATGTGATTGAAAGCTGTAGGATTTTTTACTTGTGAGTAGTCCTTAGTTTATTACTTCCTTTCTTCTTATTACATACTATATATATTCACTGATTGTTAGGCACATATATTTTGGTGGATGCCTAACGGGATTCATCTCAAACCCTATTTGTGTCATGCTTTTACATCCGAACATATTATACGGTTGCATGTATAGAAGTGGGAAAGAACCCTTCTTCATCAGGTACTTGATTGTTGTAGGAGATGGTGAGAATGGGACCATGTTATGGCTTGCGATGCAGCTGGAGTATACTTTTTTTTACTTTGGTTTAGTATTGTATTTCCAGAATTGTGACTTGTTCGGCTGCTTTCCTAGACATATGTGACATGAATCCTTTATATATGTGCTCCAGTTGTTTATTTACTATCAGTCTTCTGCTGTTTACTTCTGTTGTATAGTATTACTGCTTCCAATTATTATTATTATTGTTTATCCCACTTTTCATACTCTACAAATCAGGTCATAGTTTCCTCACTATCATACCAAGTCCCACACTGATAGTGTATAGCTTCGGTCATGTGTGGAAATGAGGTTGAGGTCATGTGACCAACCGGGTTCAGGGAACCATTAGGTGGAAACCAGAACTAGGACATTACAAAGTTGTATTAGAGAAGTTTCTTTTCTACCATGTCTTACAATTTTTATCCTACATATAGGTAGAAGAAGGTATATATATTTGGAAATAAGTTATGCCCAATATTAGGTAACTCGTACATAGGTAAAATCCATGTGACCTTAAATAATGCTATTTTTCTAGTTTTTCAATTATTGTAGTTGATTTGATATCATCGTTGGGTGATTAACTCATTTTCCACTTTTATCATTGATATTATTGAGGTCCAATTTATGTTTCAACATGATAAGATGAGGTTATTCCATCTCAAGAATCATATAGGTTGTTGATAGAGATCACATGTCATGCATTCTTTTCAATCCATTTAGGGTGAATTATTAATTGCATGCTATTATGATAGATGATGTCATAGATATGAAAGATATTTTGATTGATTGTTTGATAGAATACCTACAATATTTATAGGGTATTTGAAATTGTAATGTTTTATATGGGTGAACACCAAACATCAGTCCCTGAGGAGTTATGGGTCCTCTGGGATGGGAATTTTGTGGATCATGTAAGAACATAAGTGGAATTACTTTCACGTTATGATGTGGAAAAGGATGCCAAACATTGATTTTCAGGATTATGGGATCTCATGGGATGGAATTTTTCATTATATGGAAAAAAAAATTGTGTTTTTAGGGGTTCGAGAGTTGTTTTAGAAGCCTACATTTTAGAAACCCAAAAAAATGGCATGTTGTGTTACCAATAGATTAAATGTGTTCATCTATTCTGGAAGAACCAACGTTTATTAAGTGCAAACTGTGCTATATGTACACACCATATATCCTTTAACTGTTTGACTGACTATGTGAGTAGAGACACGGGGTTGGGAAAATTTTGGTTGAACACACCCTGTCTAGATTATACACGTTGTGTAGTAAGGATGCTTGTATCCAGCTGTGTGACTGAAGACACAGGTAGATAAAAATTAGGTTGTACATAATGTGTCTCATTCATGCACTCCATGTAAGGTCGACAGTGTATCTGACCATGTGACTAACAACACGGGTGGTTAGAACATAAGTTGCACACATTGTGTCTAGGTTGAACACACTATATAGAGTTACCTAGGAGGGAATTTTGTTGCTTGAGCCGTGTAAAATAACTCAAGAATGAGGGAAAAGTCAAGTAGACAACATGTCTGAGGACGAACACACTGTGTGTATGGGTGTGACACAACCCAGATTGGAAGAGGTACATTCAAAGTTATGAACGTAAGGGAAATGCTGTGTAGGGTTTATGCACACCATGTAACCCTGTTTTCTATAACATGAATGTTTTCTTCTCATATTCCATTTTTTCACATCTAATTTGATGTCCTTGATAATATTTTATTGAGGTGTGACCTTGAACTTGCAGAGTCATGACACGGAGACATCCTATGGTTGTATGCCAGATACATGGCAATGTCCAGACACAGAAAATGGTTGATCAGGGACTAATAGCAGATCCTCAAATCATGCATGTCTTGGAACCAATTGTTACATTGGACATATGTTCTAACGCACAGTTCTGTGAAGGTTTTTTGAGGATGTCGCAGACTTTCCGGGGAGCGCAGCACCCTACCACATCTATGGATGAGTTGATGAGGGTGTTCCAACAAAAACATCCTCCAACTTTTTTAGGGGATGGAGGACCACGGGTTGTAGAGTCATGGTTGGAGGCCAGGCAAGCTAACATCATTCATTAGGAGATTCCTTCATAGGGGAGGGTGAATCTTGCTAGATGAATCTTCTAAGATATGGTGGGTTGTTATCTCACATGCGGGACTTCATCGGGATATGGTTTGGGAAGAGTTTTAAAAGATGTTCTATGATTACTTCTACCTAGAGGCATTGCGATCCGATAGTGCCCGATAGTACATGCATCTGGATCATGACACTATTTCATTGATGGATTACTCATCCAATTTTACAGAGCTTCAATACATTGCTTCTATTCTGGGAGGTGATGGGTAATCTTTGGCTAAGAGATTTTAGGATGGTCTTAGGTATGAAATCCAATCACAGGTGATTGTTTTTTTTGATAACTATAGGGACACCTATAGTGAACTAGTCACTAATTATAGAGCATAATATAAGGGAGTTAGGAGCTGTGATCTATAGAGTTTCATCATCCAGGGTTGGTACTCTTTTAATAAATAGAAGGAAGTGAAATAATGATCTTTCACGAGATGTTTCAACATGTATCCAGGTGGTTTGATACCAGTGCGAAAAGAGTGGGAATAAGAGACCACATGGCATGAAGGATCTAGTTGAGTTCCGATCTTGCGTAAAGATAGGTCATCTTCAGTGTTTTTTCCTGGTGTTCTCATCGGCAGCGAGCGATAAGAGAATGGATATGACTCCACATTCAGGGGTAGGACCACCATTTTTTCTAATCTGTCATGGAACTGCAGTTTTTCAAGACGTTTAGGCCATGGAGGAGGATGTGGTCATGGTATTCAAGCTGTAGGTTCTCAGTGACCACAAGGTGGATCAGCTCAAGGTCGTCAGGATGGGTCATAGGGATGCAAAACAGGTTTGACTTTTGTAGTAGAGAAGACCCAGTAAGCGAAGGATTGTGATCCCTCTATGGTAAGAGGCATATTTTAGTTTCTCAGTTTTATCTTCTGCTCTTTTAGATACAGGGGACTTAGCATATGGAGATTCCTCTATAGGTGTATTTTTTATAGATTTGATTCCAGACGAATTTTCAGGTTTACATGTGGAGCGAGATGTAGATTTCTCTATTGAGATTGTGCTAGGAGCAACAATGATTTACATTCCTTCTTATAGGATTGCTACACCAGAGTTATAAGATATTAAGAAATAGTTAGAGGAGTTGTAGGAAAACAGAATCATCTGACCAAGTACTTCACCTTCGGGTTCGGATTTACATTTTTAAAAGACGGCGAATGGTACCCTCAGAATATTCAGGAATTATTGGAAGCTGAACCAATTGACTATCAAGAAACAATATCTATTTCCAAGGATTGATGATCTCTTTGATCAGCTTCGAGATGACCGGGTGTTTCTGAAGACGAACATGAGATATGTTTATCATCAGTTGCATAATAAATCATCAGATATATCTCTTACACCTTTTTAAAGCTTGGATGGTCTATAAGTTTATTTGGATACGCTGTTTGGTCTTTTAAACGCGCCAGAAGTTTTCATGGTTTTGATGAACTGAGTGTTGCATCCTTATATGGATTATTTTTTGATAGTCTTTATGGACGATATCTTGGTGTACTTTCACACTCGACACGACCATGCCACCCATCTTGGAACCATATTGAGTACACTGAGAGAGCTTCAGTTATATGCCAAGCTCTCAAAATTCCACTTTTGGATAGAGTAGATTTAATTCGAAGGTCATGTAATCTCAGAAACCGGAGTTTTAGTAGACCCAAAGAGAGTTAGATTTTTAGTTTCCGGGGAGTTTTCGAAGAACAGCATTGAGGAACGATGTTTTCTAGGATTGGATGTTTACTACTGGAAAAAAAGCTTTTTGCAAGATATTATTTGCGATACGATTTATTCTAGTCACAAATAGTCCGTCGAAGAGGTTATTTACGAGGTGAAAATCATCATGTTCCTAATAACCAATTTTTTGTGACAGGACTAGGAACCCCATCCCAAAAACATACGCATGGTTTGGCATAGTTTGCATGCCAAACAATGTGAAATGGTATTTGTGACGGGTAGGCAACGATCGTCAAAAATAATGGGATGAGGTAAACACTAGTTTCGATGGGGGATCCCCCATCGCATCTAGTTCGATCCCCGAAGGGTATTTTTGACAGGTCCTGTCGGTAATAACTGACGGCGGTAAAAACCTATTTTAGACAGGATGTTGTCCTATCACAAATAGTGTGTCAGCATTTTACTTTTTGCGATGGGTCCCATTGAATTTTTTCTTTTAACTGCCTACAGTAATTAATGCGGCCGGAGTTATTTGCAACGAGATTAGCATCGCAAATAATCTCGTTGCAACTAATCTATCTTATATATAAACCCATCCTTTTTCCCTTCCTCCTCCTCAATTGCTGCTTTCTTTGCTTCTTTAAACTGTAATTGTAGAATGAAAATTTTTTAGAGTTGGTTTTTTTACGATAAAGTTGTGAAGCTATATACGGTTATAAAAGATCAAGTTTAAAGGTATTTATCATTTATTTAATATATTATTTATTTCAATTATTTATATTAATTTTATTTATTGTTGATTAGTTGTAATTCAGTTAGATTTAAAATGTTTTGTAATTTGTATTTATTTGTAATAATAAAATTAATTTATTAGCAGTAATTCTTAATAATAAGTAATAATTGAAATTTATTAACGATAATTAGTAATGTCTATAAACAATTATCTTTAATTAGTAATTAGTAGTAATATTTTGATGTAATTAATAATTACTAACACTAATTAGTAATAATTAGAAAATAGTAATAAATCGGAAAAAATATTAATAAATACATTCAATTAGTAATAAATATCATCTACTAGTAATAGATACTAATAATTAGTAATAAATACTAATAAATAGTAATAAATAATAATATATAGTATTAAATGCTAATAAATAGTAATAAATAATAATAAATAGTAATAAATAATAATAAATTCTAATAATTAGTAATAATTTGTAATAATTACTAACAATTAGTAATAATTTGTTATAATTAGCAATAAATAGTAATAATCATCAATAAATAGTAATAATTAGTAATAAATATTAATAATTAGTAATAAATAGTAATAATTAGTAATAAATACTATAATTGGTAATAATTTGTAATAATTTGTAATAATTATTAACAATTAATTATAAATAGTTGTAAATTTTAACAAATTGTAATAATTAGTAATACTTAGTAATAAAGACTAATAATTAGAAATACGTAGTAATAGATAGTAATACATAGTAATAATTAGTAATATATGGTAATAAAAATTAAAAAATAGTAACAATTAGTCACACTTAGTAATAAATAGTAATAATTATTAATAATTACTGACAATTAGTAATAAATAGTAATAATTATAAATAAATAGTAATAAATAGTAATAATTATTAATAAATAGTAATAATTTGTAATAAATAGTATTAATTAGTAATAAATAACAAAGAATAGTAATAATTACTAATAATTAGTAATAATTAGTAATAAATAGTAATACTTAGTAATAAATATTAATAAATAAAAATAATAAATAATAAATAAAATTAATTGGTAATAAATAGTAATAATAGTTGTAATTTAATAATACATAGTAATAAATAGTAATAATTAATAATAAATAGCAATAAATATTTATAAATATTTATAAATAGTAATAAATAATAATAATTAGTAATAATTATTAATAATTAGTAATAAATAGTTATAAATTGTAATAATAGTAATAAATATTAATAAATAGTTATAAAGAGGAATAAATAGTTATAAATACGAATAAATAGGTATAATTAGGTTTTTATTATTAATAATTAGTAATAATTAGTAATAATTAGTAATAAATATGAATAATTTGTAGTAAATAAGAATATGTAGTTATAAATAGAAATAAATAGAAATAAATATTATGAATAATTAGAAATAAATAGAAATAAATAGCAATAAATACCAATAAATAGCAATAAATAATAATAAATAGCAATAAATATAATGAATTGGTAATAAATAGCATCAATGTTTAATAAATAGATACAATTAGTGACAATTAGAAATAATCAGCAATAATTAGTATTAATTAGCAATAAATACGAATAATTCAGAATAATTAGGAATAATTAAGAATAATAAGGAATAATTAAGAATAATTTGGAATAATTAAGATTAATTAAAATAATTTGGATTAAATAGGATTAATTAGCAATACATAGCTATATATAGCATTAATTAGGATTAATAGGAAATAATTAGGTTTAATTAGCAATAACTACGATTAATTTGAAATAATAATGAATAAATAGAAATAATTAGCATTAATTAGCATTAATTAGAAATAATTGGGACTAATAAGCATCAATTATCCTTAATTCAGATTAATTAGGATTAATTGTCATTAATTAACATTAATTAGCAATAATTAGCAATAAGTTGCTCCAATTAGCATTAATTAGCAATAATTAGAAATAATTGGCAATAATTAAATATAATTAGTAATAATTAGCACTAATTAGAAATAATTAGCAATAAATAGTAATAATTAGTAATAATTAGCAATAATTAGAAATAATTACCAATATTTTGGATTAATTGATGTTCCATAGCATTAATTAGCAATAAGTAGGATTAATTAGTAATAATTAAGATTAATTAGCCGTAAATTGGAATAATAATTAATAATTCAGAATAATTAGGAATAATTAAGAAAAAAATCAATTGTAATAAATTCTAAAAACATGGAATAATTTCTTGTGGATTTGTGGAAATTCTTTTGCTCGATGAATCTTCTCCTATAAACTCCCAACGACTCAAAACATTTTGAAAAGTATGCTTCTACATATACATATCCAATCTCATATGCCCTATATTGAATATAAATTTGTAGGACTACATTTTTCATATTATTTTCTAGCAGTGACAGTTGAAAGAAGATGATTCACCGAGGAAAATGGGGCTATTTTATTTGACGACTCATTTACTTGCATCTTTCTCACCCTATAATCACAATGTAGAATCTGCTTGAAGGTATGCATATGGATTCTCGTATGCAAGAGAATGGATATGCGTACCTTTAAGGAGATTCTTCATTGTGAATTTAGTGTGGGAAATTTTCAGGTAAATGAGATTCCAGACAAAAGGGTAGTTGTCAATCCACTAGAAATTGTGTCTCCCATAATTAATGGTAATTATTAACATGTATTTGAAATTATTTGCCATCTTTTTTGGGTAGTTTTTTATAATTTCCAAATACTAAAAAACATTATTTATTTTGTATTTTGTAGAAGAATATGGAATAGGGAAGTTGACAACACTCATTATTAGATGATCGTCCTTGGGTAAATCAGAACTAAAATCCAAATGGTTTTGGGGTAAATCCTATATATATTGGGGGTGTTGAAGATTTATTATGATTTTCATCATCAAAACCAGAATTTGTTTCAAAATGAACAATTATGAATCCTTGTAAAAAAATACAATCTATGAAGGTTTAATGCATTTGACAAGGCTACGGGACATCTCTTGTGGTTTGGTATTCAACCTGATAATGTTATTTGGAATCAACACACCGAACACAGTTACAAAAAAGATACTAATAACATGATTATGGATCAATCATGATTTCAATATTTAGTACATGCTGTTGCAGGAACATCTGTTCAACAAATTGAAACTCAGGATGATATTGATTTAAATCTTGAGTTGGCATTATCAGAATATTATGATTTGTTGAGGTCTGATAAGGATGTGTTATATCATGGATGAAAGATAAGAAAATTTGAAGGAGTTGAAAAATTTATGGCAATTAAATCCGATAATGCATTGTCAAAAAACTTTTTTGGTCAGATATTTTTATTGGTTAAAACACTGTTACCTGAATGAAATGTGTTTTCTGTAAATTACAATGAGAGAAAGGGGTGGGTTTGTAATCTGGTCCAAAGTCATCAGAAGATTCATGCATGTGAAAATTATTGCATCTTATATTCTATTGTAAATGGTTTTTTAGATAAATTTCCCACATTTGGACAATCGATATATAAAAGAAGCTCAACAGGGGATTTCTGGATCGATTATTATAAAATAGTTGAGATATTTCCCCCTTACACCCAGGTTGAAGCGTTTTCTATGTCACAAAACACAGCGTCAATGATTTCATGCCACACAACCATGATTTCAACAGATAAATTCTTGAATCATCTATTTGATGGTCATTCATGTAATGATTTTGACTAACTACTTCCACCTATTTGTTATGCACGAAACGTGTGATCAGGTCATTCTAGTAACAGTTTATATCTAGTTGGTTTTCATAGTGGTATGTATTAATGTTTTCCTATCATAATAACTCCATAAAATTTACCTTCATGGTTGTTGATGAAGGATCCCTATATATTTTTTACCTTATTAATCCCAAGAAATCTGAAAAAGAATATTTATGTTTATTTTAAACGATTGATTGATGAGTTAAATTCATTGTGGTGTAATGGTGTTTTTTCATATGATATATCTACAAAACAATATTTCATATTGAATTCTTCATTGATGGGGATGATGGGTGACTTCATGACATTTGGCATTTATCTATCTTGAGTACAAAGGGTCCAAAATCATTTCCTTAATGTATGAAAGACTATAAAGCCTTTATGCTCGTCAATGGAAAAAACAATTCTATTTTGACTATCATCACATATTTCTTCCCACCGATCATTCTTTTCGGAGGAAAAAATATCATTTTAGAAAAGGCACAATTGAAAGGGATGATCTTCCAAAAATGATCTGAGGTACAGAGTTAAAATCTGTATATTTTAATTACCTCCCATCACATTTGGTCCAACAGTAATACAATAGAAAATTTATGGATTTGGGAAAGAATATAATTAGATAAAATGGGTTATTTTTTGGATATTACATATTTTTATGATTATCTAGTCTTCCAAATATTGTATTTCAGGCATATTGAGAAAAATGTTTTGATAATTTATTTCAATCATTTTTGGATACATCAGGTAAGACCAAAGATAATGTAATGGCACTATTTGAACATTCACAAATATGCATATGACCAAAAGATGAATTGTATAAAAAGGTCAGATTACAAAGTATAGTGAACCAAAAGCAGTTAATACACCACCCAAAGAGGGTCTCCTATTATTTTTTCATTGGATTGATGATTTGATACTTCCAAATGGATATTCATCTAATTTGGGAAGAAGTTTTAAGAATGATCATATTATCAGATTAAAAAGTTAGGAATGCCATGTTATAATGGAAAGAATTATTCTGATTGGATTCAAAGGTCTGTTGAATTCTATGAATTGAGATTTGATAATAGACATATCATATTTTTTTCAAGACATTTGTGCATGGATAACATACTATGATGCACTAAGATAACTGGAAGAAGATGTTGTTTTAATTATATGTAAACTGGATAAAATCATGCCATTGTATTTCTTTGACTCAATGGAACATCTGAAATTACATTTTCTGCATGAAGCTAAATATAGAGGATTGGTTATTTTTCAAGGGATGTAAACATTTGAGAGACTTATGAGGAAATTTAAGAAAAAAGTGCGTAACAAATAATCCTTTGAAATCTCAATTGCTGAAGCTTATATGCCAGAAGAAATATCTTTTTTCTCCTCTCATTATTTTGTATTTGAAAATCCCAAAAAAACAACATGGGATGGAATGAAGGGAATGATGATGATGAGAAAAAAAATCAATAATCAGTTTTTAATCATCCAAATCATGGAATCGATGGAGTTCAATAACGTTGGATTTTAGATGATTAACATCATAGAGCTGATACATATGTTCTGCTCAACAGTGAGGAAATGAAATCATTTGTACTATGAGTGATTCAATAAAATATTCTATAATTTATGTTATAGTTTGTAAACTAATTTTATTTATAGGTTATATGATAATCATATCATGAAACAACTTCTGCAAATTACTACAGCTGCTCTTGAAGAACGCAGAGTTTTTTTAAATGATTTCAAAAACCACAAAAATAAATTGTTTATGTTTTGACATATCAATTCAGTTTATTATTTTTTATATTGATAATTGTTTTACAAATTTACAGGTGTCAAAAAAACTGATAAAATTAATAAGCGACTGTGTATATTGAGTAACCCACCATCAAAAATGGCTAAATCTAATAATTCATATGTGGTGAATTGTTTTCGATTTCATACACGTGCATAATGGGATTAAAAAAATGAATAGTGGAGTATTTTGAGAGGAACACATCATAGAGAAAATGAAGATGTATTGTACAACGTGATGAATTAAATTATCGAACTGTGTTATCAAGGGGAAAATTACATTACAATGTTTATATATAGGTGGTTAGATACTGAGAGAGGGTTTCATGTTCATTCGATTCATGGAATCATCAATATTAAATAAAAAATTCTTCTTGCAGTAATTTACCATTTTTACATGCCCAACATGCACATCAAATATATTTTGCAAAGTACTCTGTAACTTACAGAGACCTGAGTGATTGGTGGAGCATAATAAAAATGAAATCTCCAGAAAATCAGTTTCCTCAAACTGAATGTTGTCTAGATGATGTACAAGGAATTGAAAATCCAAGTGTTGATAAAACTGAAACTCATATGGATATTTATGATGCCGATGTTGAATATGAAGTCATTAACATCATCATATATGAAAATGATGATGACAGTGAACATTGTCACAGTTAAATGCTTCTTATAATCATAACTAATATGTATCTATATATAATAGTTATTTTTCTTTTATCTAGTAAGAACAATCATTTTATGTTTTAGATAGACCTTGATCCATTTCAAGAGTTGGAGGAGGCCAAGATACCTTTGTATGAGGAGGACTTGGGAAAATCTGACCGTCATCCTACTGGAGGGTTTCGGGGTACGCAGAGGGGGCACAATCTTGCGCAATTGACGATTCCTAACCCTATCGCCAAGCGATATCCACGTCTTGGATTCGACCCACGCATGTAGAGGTATGATAACCTATGTATTTTAGTTATCTTTAATTATTTTATTTATATACTAATTGTTTGATTATTTTTTCTTTTTCACAGTTTTCTACATTTTATTATTGGACAGGGGAGAGCTATCCTGTGCAATTATTTTTCTCAGCCATGGATCACATAGGAATAGATTCACATTGATGTGATGCTTCGAATTTTCAATAATTAGTTGGTAGGTAAATAAATTACATTTATTTAGAAATTTATTTCATTAATAACTTGATATTATAAATTATTGGTAGTGGTTATGGTATCCCATCGATGATACCATGGGTGACGCTATCCATGAGGCATGTGAGGGGTCTACGTGTGAAAATTTCCATTGGTTTTTTCATAATTTGAGAAGGGAAAACATTAAGATGGCTGGAGTAACATTTTTTGATGAGTCATGCAGAACCCACCAACCAGAGTACATTTCATCTCACGTTTGTGATGGATTATGTTCACACTTGTTGAGTGGTGGATTTCCGAGGAGATCTTCATTGGGCTTGCCAAACTGAGGCTGGAAGGAGGTGACACACCGAGCTGGTAGTCGTATATTTAGTATGTATAGAGGGCATTTAGTAAAAATATTTTTTAAATATTTTATATAACCTTAAATATAAATAGTTTTTTTATATTCATATATTTAGTCGACCATCCCGATATTATGGAGTACTGCATTTATTAGAGGATGTACAGTTATCCAGCCACATGTGATATTAGAGGTGATTACAAATGACATATTGCGGTTAGTATTGCTTCTTTTTTAGTTTGAAATTTAACGGAATATAATCTTTTCAGTATTTTAATTTCAAATTGGAACTAAAGGAATCGTATGAGACTGTGACCTCCAAGACATGGGCTGAGAGTCATGCCAAAATGACTGATCAAACTAGTGCCAACCATTTCTATGAGGTGGCATGGATGTAGGTGACCCAATATGCCTTAAAAAATGTCTGAGTAGTTGGTATCAAATCCTATTTGATTCCTGGGACTTATTATGGTGCTGCTACGATGTCGACGTCCATCTCTAGAGGAGCTCGTGGAGAGGCATCATCTTATGGCTGACAATATCTGGAGTAGTGCAAGCCCAAACCGAGCTTATAGAGTGTTTGTATATGTAGCAAGGAGAGATGTTTCAGTAAGAGTAGCAGATGAGGGATGAGATTTGTCAGATGAAATAACAACAGCTGTACGAGGAGAATATGCCTCAATGGCAGTGGCAGTAATAGCACAAGGAGGACATGCGTCGATATCAGCAGCAACATCAGGAGTAGATATAGTACATGTGTCGTCTGACTTTTAGTTTAGGGATTTAGTTTCATCCATCATCTCTGTTGGTCGAAGAGGACACCCAAGAGGGGGGTGAATTGAGTTCCAATTAAAATTTCTGTTTAAAAACTTTGTCTTAAAATCCCCCAAATAAAACACAGAATTAAACTGTAGTTAATTTATATCAAAATAAAGTTTTTGTCACATTCTCAAAGGATTGATTATTTCCCAGTTAATCAAATCAAAAGAATTGATTAACTTTCGAAACTAACTTACTGATTTACAAATAATATAAACACTTGCGAGTTTAATTATCAAAGTGACTTTAAAATAGTTTTGGTTATAAAGTAGTTTGCAGTGGAATAAAAACAAACTTTGAAAATAAATAAGTACAACAGGATTAACCAAGATGTTCAGTCTCAAGATGCGACTTAGTCCTCTCAAAACTTTATATAAAAGTGATCCACACCCTGGATCGGGGTTTACAACAGTATATAATTGTCCAGGTCCAAGACCTCTACCACTATTATCCGTGGGAACAAAAACAACAGCAAACCACATGTCTAGGTTATGAAAGACCTCTACCACTATCCCAGTGGCAAATAAAAGATGTAAGAGTTTGAGTGAGGATTTACAGATCCTCCAGTGAATGTACAGGAGACAGTGTGTCTGTTAAATACAACAGATAACACACACTGCTCGAAATGTAAAAAGTAAATCACAGAGGCAAAGATTTAGAGTTTAGAAATGGATCTAGTGATTGCGGTGTAGCTCTGAAATCCTTTGGATTGATCAGAATTGGTTCTAAGTCCTCTTATGGTTTTTTTCTGGAAAACAGAGTGTCATCTGCTTCCTTGACTTCCAGGTGTAGAGACAGAGAAAAAGGTAGTCGATGAAGTTCTTGTGTTATGTTCTCGTTCTCAGCTCTCTTTCTTGGTATGCAGGAATGTATGAGTTCTTCGTTTAAGTTCAGTCGTCTCTTTTCATTCACACTCGGTTGTTCTTTAAGCACACCTCGTCGTATGTATGTCTCTATGTTCATTCCTTATCCTTTGTAGAAGCACATCATTCATTCATTTAAAGTACGAGCTCCGGCAAAAGAAATGATTTCTTTTTGTAGGTATGAGGTACGGTTCCCTAACATCCAACGACACACATTAAATAAATGTCAGTGTATTAAAATATACCTGATATGACCGTTGGTTAGATTAAACAATGATAAAGAAATTAAAGCATTGTCGGGTTCTGTCTCTGGAATGGTAGCTTTGATATCGGTAGGTAGATGTCACGGTAGGCCTGACTAATGGTAGCTTCCTGTGTAACGGTAGAATTGAGTAACGGTAGACTTGAGTAACGGTATACTTGATTAATGGTATCCTTTCTATTGGTAACCTTTTCATATCGGTAGGCTTAGTATATCGGTAACCTTCGAGTATCTGCATGCTTGAATATCGGTGACCTTCGAGTATCGATGGGCTTTGATGTAACAGTAACCTTCTTATATCGGTAGCGGTAGCTTTGTCTCGGTAGCGATAAGTCTGTCTTGTATCGGTAGACTTTTGATGTATCGGTAGATTCCTTTGATAACAGTATCTTCAACATATCGGTGGACTTGTGTGTATCGGTATCTCTGTTCTGTAACGGTAGCTCTCACGTAGTGGTAGACATAACTATATTGGTAGCTCTATTCTGTTTAAGCATTCTATTAGCAGAATAGGTTAAGTTAGAGTGTACAAACATCCAGTAACCGAAATACTAGTATTTAAACATAAAATAATAGAACAATACTTAATGCAAATAAGTAGCTAGATTCCAAAATAAATATTTAACCATTGATCAAATAGGGATCATCAAAATACAAATAATCATAATTGGGATTATCAAAATATAATAAAACAACTAGATTCCCAGAAGGTTCAACAATCTCCCCCTTTTTGATAAATACAACTTATGCTTAAAAAATGAAATAGCATCAGAGGAAAACGTGGAAAAGAAATTAGGTCTCATTTCTTATTTTCTCTCATTACCCCTTTGTTAACTCTTAGGTCTCATTTCTTATTTTCTCTCAGTGGCTCATTTGCTTATTTTCTCCCCCTTTGTGATTAACAAAAAGAATGTTAGCAGAGAAAAAATTAAGACTAGAAGAGAATAAATGACAAATTAATAGAAACTCAGTAAAGCAGTAAATAAAGAGGAATTTCATTAATATACAAAAGATACAATGATAAAATTAGAAAAAAAATACAAGTGAATCCTATGAAAAATATCTAGAAACACTCAATCCTCATCTGGAACAGGTTTCTTTCCCTTAGGATCAGCAAATGGTTTCAGAATAGCTAAAGGCACAACTGGTGGTTCAGCTATAGAAACTGTATCAGATCTGAAATTTGTACTCCTTTGAGTGATCATAGGTGTCAAGCTCCTGATGGCTTGAGCTGGAGTCAATTGATGGGTACTCCCAGAGGCAGAAGCAGGAAGGTAAGGAGGTACAATTACAGGTCTTGCATCCACATGCAAGAAGAGCAACATCAAGTTCCTGAAATCCATAATAATGATTCCTCCTTTCTCCATTGCTGACACATAATCATATTGATTTTCAATGAATTTATCCAAAGCAGGAGTAAGCTCCCTGAGCTTACTAACCTGTTCTCTTAAGGCTTGGGTAACTGGAGGCAACTTCATATTTTCCAGTAAGAGCTTGAAATGGTTGGTCAGCTGATGCTTGGTATAAACCTTTTCAAAATAAGCATCCACCTTATTCTTGATTGCCTCTTGAGAAGCAGTATCTGCCCACAGGTGATCACAAACAAAACTACTAAATTTCCTAGTGGTATAAAGAATCTGAGTATCTAATGAACCATTGGGATTGTCCTTAGCCAATTCTTCATGAATAATAGTGCGGATCTGGTCAAGGTTCAAACTGGAGCTAGATGAGGGAAGAGGTTTCATTGAGAAGGCCACTACCTCCTTGAAGGATTGAGTTAGACTACTCACTACCTTCTGAACAAGTGTATCCTAACTATACAGATGTTCTTTGACTGACCTCTTAAAGGCCTCAAAAACGTCCACAAATTGCTTGACCACTTCTTTGATTTATCGAAGTTCAGAGTTTACTTGAGATTGAGAGATATGCAAGGCAGTCAGAGAAGCAATCGATTGTCTCATGGAAACTACAGCTCCTATCCAACTCTCAATCTGAGTGTGGCACACTTTAATTTCTTCCATCATTTCTTTCACAGGACTGGATACACCATATCCAATGGGTAACTCAAGGGATTGATCCACACTTTTCATCTCTTCAACCATACTTTTCTTCATATCTTCCACTGATTCCCTTAATGCTTATTTCAATTCATCTTTTAAGGACTCATGGTCCTCCTTAGTTTCCACATTTTCAGCCATAGCATGTTGGATAACTTATTCCTTTTGGGGCTGATCTTCCTCATCCTAATCTCCATAAAAAAGACCATGAACCATATATCCTGGATCTGATGTCCAACCTTCAATGTCATATAGCACTGATACTGAACCAATCTTCTCCCCCTCACTTGGAACATTCTCCTGAGGTATCTCCTCCAATGGTTCTGCTTGATGTAATTCTACAATTTCTTCTACAACTGAAGTAGATTTAATAGCCATTTTTTATGAGTCATCAATGACTCTATCATCTATAGATGCATCTTCACCTTCCGGATCAGGCATTGTCATGAATGTACTGTCTATCAGAGGGCTCAAACTGAGCTCTTCTTCTTCATTTTCCTTATCATCTGCTTCACCAGAAGCCTCCTTTTCTTCATTAAAAACATGATCGGATTCAGTTTCCTCATCCACTTCAGAGGTGTCCTTAACAACATACTGACATGATTCATCTTCTTCTTCCTCAGACTCAGTGTGATAGTCCATCAAAATAGTTTATCTTCATGGTAGTTCTTCTGGAGGGCTAGCTGCTCCATAAGAGATATTTTGAGGCAAAAGACTAAGAGGAAAATCAGGGTCTCCACCTTCCTCGACCGATGTCTCTTCCTCCTCAGCTTCATTATCACTGTAGACCGGTTCTGGCTCATCTGGTCCAAGACCAGGATCCCTCACATCCTTTATTCTAGATGGATGATCCACAGGAGTATACATGTCATAGATTTTTCCATTATCATTAACCCATGATTTTTTCCAAGGATTCCAACTGACTTTCATGAATTAACATACAGTCCTGGTGATGCAGAGGTTATCCTTAACTACTATCATTTCATCCTGAGGTCCAACCACCTCCTTTGCTTTCATCAAAACAGAAATCAACGTTCAAAAGAACAGTGCATTTGACTCAGACTTCAGTCTAGTCATATCTTCAATCTGAATCATAATCAATCTACAAAGATTTACCTTAACATGCTTCAACAGATGTAGAAAATAAATGTCCTGGAATCTCAGTGTAGCAAAGTGTCCTCTCCTTGGACTAATCACATGCTGAATGAACTTGAAATGTAGTTTATCTTCCCCTGTCATCTCTGCAGCGATGAACTTTCTAGGAGTTCCATCTCCTGTCAGATCTAACAAAGAATCATTATAATTAAACACATCACTGGTTGAGGGAACATATTTTGAATAGAAATCACAATATCCATCATGTGGAACTCTTAAGTTCCTATCCCATTCCACTAAAGTAAAAAAAACATCATATCCATTCACTTAAGAAATCATTTTTCTTTCTTGTTAAGTCTTCTCAAAACGAACAAATTCATAAAACTATTTCACCAGTCCTGGATAATAAGGTCCATTTTTGTTCGCGAAGCACTTGGTCCAACCTTGTTCTTATAAAACTTTATGAACCAAGGACTTTCTCTCCATGAGCCATTCTGCACATACTTCTTTCTCAACGACAATCTATCGCTTTAAGAGATACGGGATTACTGGATTCCTTAGAGCTACACCTCCACTTCCACTGGTACTAGCATTCGTTGCTTTCTGTCCTTTCGCTTGCGGCTCATCACTCCAATCTGTAACCTGGGGTCTCTTGATGCGAGCCATTACAGATTCGAGGTTTAGGGTTTTACGGCTTGAGAGGGTTAGGTTAGAGGGATTCGAACAGAAGAGTTCGCGGAGAGATTGAGGGATGCCTAATATCGGGTTTTAATATCATTTATAATTCACAAATAAACAAAATAATAAAAAAATTTTGAAGTCTCGGCTTTACAGAAGTTTAAAACAGTGCGAGATGTACCGGTAAAGTCTCCTAATGGTGAGGTCTTCAAACAGTGAGGTCTCCTAATGGTGAGGTTTCTCTAACGGTGAGTATTCTTTAACGGTGAGGTTTCTAATGGTGAGGTTTCTATTGGGGAGGTTTCTAACGGTGAGGTTTCTAACGGTGAGGTTTCTAAAGGTGGGGTTTCTAACGGTGAGGTTTCTAACGGTTCAGTTTCTAACGGTGAGGTTTCTAACGGTGAGGGTTCTAATGGTTAGGTTTCTAACGGTTTAAGGGTACGTTATCATTCCTAATTCGTGTCTAATGAAACTTTATCTTTCTGAACTTAAAGGTTTAGTGAAAGTATCAGCTAATTGATGTTTAGTGCTTATAAATTCAAGTGTTATATCACCTCTTTGATAATGATCTCTTAGAAAGTGGTGTCTAACATCAATGTGTTTCGTTCTAGAGTGAGACACAGGGTTCTTAGAGATGTTAATCGCACTAGTGTTGTCACAGTTAATTGAAACATGTTTAAAATTAAATCCATAGTCCAGTAAAGTGTGATTCATCCCCAGAATCTGTGCACAGAATCTACCAGCTTCTATATACTCTGCTTCAGCAGTAGATAATGCAACTAAGTTATGTTTCTTACTACCCCATGACACAAGGGACTTTCCATGTAAATGGCATGTTCCAAATGTGCTCTTCCTATATAATTTACATCCAGCAAAGTCAGCATCTGGATAACATATTAAATCAAATGATTCATCTTTTTGGTAAAACAGTCCCAAATTAGAAGTACTTTTAAGATATTTAAAAATCTTTTTAACAGCAAGTAAGTGAGTCTTTTTAGGGTTAGCTTGAAATCTAGCACACATACATACAATAAACATAATATCAGGTTGACTAGAAATAAGATAAAGTAAACTCCCAATCATGCCTCTATAATTAGTTTGGTCAACTAGTTTCCCAGTTTCATCAATATCCAATTTACAGGTGATACTCATAGGTATATTACTTCCCTTAATACTACCCACACCAAAAAATTTTAATAAATCCTTATAATATTTACTTTGATTTAAGATAATTCCATTTTAGTTTGAAAGATTTTAAATCCAAGAAAATACTTAAGCTCTCCCATTAAGATCATTTCAAATTCATTTTGCATAACCTTTGAAAAATCAGTACATAAAGAATTTTTCGAAGATCCAAAAATAATATCATGAACATAGATTTGTACTATTAAAACATCTTTTGAAATTCTTTTTATTAAAAGAGTGGTATCAGTAATTCCTTTTGTAAATCCTTTTGAAATAATAAAATTTGTAAGTCTTTCATACTAAGCTCTTGGAGCTTGTTTTAAACCATATAATGATTTAGAAAGTTTAAAAAAGTGATTTTGAAAGTGAGGATTTGAAAAGCCAGGTGGTTGTTCTAGAAAAACATCTTCAACAATAAAACCATTTAAAAAAGCACTTTTCACATCCATTTGATATAACTTGAAATTCAGATGTGATGCAAAAGAATGTAAGATCCTAATAGCCTCTAATCTAGCTACAGGAGCAAAGGTTTCCTCATAGTCAATTCATTCTTCATGATTGTAGCCTTGTGGAACTAGCCTAGCTTTGTTTTTAATGATGTTTCCAGATTCATCAACTTTGTTTCTAAACACCCACTTTGTGCCTATGGTTAAAGTGTCCTTAGGTCTTTCTACTAATTCCTAGACTTTATTTCTTTCAAATTGATTTAGTTCTTCTTGCATAGACATTACCCAAAATTCATCATTGATAGAATCATTGATACTTATAGGTTCTAACATTGAAAGAAAGGCTTGATGTTCAACCTGATTTCTTAGAGAATCTCTAGTCTGTGTTCCTATATCTAAATTACCTATAACAGCATCTAACAGATGGTTCTATAGAGTCCTAATTGGTCTAGAAAAGGCAGGACTAAAGATTTCAGGTTCATCTACAGGTTGGGGTTCAACAGAATCCGGTTCTGGAAAATTTCCCGAACTGGATGTTTGAACTACAGGTCCACTATCCTTATCATAAAGGTTCAAAACAGAGAGATCATCTTCAAGATTTTCAAGAGAGGTCTTAGGTTCATGTGGATCAGTTTCATCCAATTTTATGTGAACAGATTATTCCACACATTTGGTTCTCTTATTGAAAACTCTACAGGCTTTACTAGAAATATAGTAACCTAGTAAAATTACATCATCACTCTTGGATGAAAACATGTCAAGATTATCTTTAGTATTAAGAATAAAGAAATTACAACCAAAAACTCTGATGTAGTTAACCTTAGGTTTCCTGTGGTTCCACAACTCATAAGGGGTCTTCTAAAGAACATGTCTGATTAAGACTCTATTGATAACATAACAAGATGTATTTATAGCTTCAGCCCAAAAATAAATAGGTAGTTCATACTCATTGAGCATGGTTATAGAAATTTATTGCAGGGTTCTATTCCTTCTTTCTACTACACCATTATGTTGGGGTGTACTAGGGGCAGAGAAATTGTGAATATAGACATTGTGTGAGCAGTAGGATTCAAACTCATGATTTTCAAACTCATGACCATGATCACTTCTCAAGGTTTTGATCTTAAGTCCACTAAGATTTTCTACAGACTTGGAATATTTAACATAGTAAGAACTTGCTTCACTTTTGTGAGCTAGAAAATATACCCATGTATATCTTGAATAGTCATCTACTAGAACATAGACATAGTGCTTTCCATTAAAACTAGAAACTCTAGAAGGTCCAAAAAAATCCATGTGAACCAACTCGAGAGGTTGACAAGTTGACACTTCTTTCTTTGATTTGAATGAAAATTTATGTTTCTTTCTCTTTTGATAGGGATTACACACTTTATCTGCTGGGAATTCAAGTTTTGGTAGGTCTCTAACTATGTTCTTCCTAGTAAGTTTTCTAAGTGAATGTACATTGCAATGTCCTAATCTTCTATTCCAAAGCCAAGACTCTTTATGAAAAGAATTTAAACAAGTAATATTTTGCGTAGCTAAAGAATTAAAATCAACAGCATAAACATTTTCATTTCGTAAAGCAGAAAATACTAAAGCATTTTTAGAATTAAAAACATTGCAAGAATCGTTTTAAAATTTAACATAAAAACCATCATCACATAACTGAGAAATACTTAATAGATTACATTTATGTTCCTCAACAAATAAAACATTATAAATTAATACTGAGCCAGTCTTACCAATCTGGCCTAAGCCGATGATTTTCCCTTTAGAGTTATCACCAAATGTGACAAACCCTCCATCAACTTTTACTAAACTCTTGAAGCATGAAAAGTATCCTAATATATGTCTTGAACATCCACTATCCAAATACCAAGTCTTTCTACATGATATCTTTAAGAAGGTTCCCTAAAAAACAAATTTAGACAGGAAATGATTTTGGTACCCTTATTTTCTTGGGTCCGGACAGGTTAGCCAATAAAACTTGAGGTACCCAGATTTTTCTAATGGGTCTCATAAAATTTGTAGAATCAACAGATTTTGAAAGATAAACATTATTGGGTCTATAAATATGAATATAACTAGTTGAAGCATATGAACTTCCAGAACAAGAACTAGCAACATTCTGTCCTGATTTAGGAATAAATCTAGTTTTGGTAATTTTCCTTTGTCCAGGTTGGTATCCGATACCAGTAGTGTATCTAGGTGTTATTTTCTTACCTAGAATCAGATTTAGAGTCTCTTTACCATCTGTGAACTTTTCTAAGTCTTTCTTAAGTTGCTCATTAGTTAATTTTAGTTCAGTATTCTCTTTAAGAAACTGAGCATTCTTTTTTATTTCAATATCAAGATCAGATATATGTTTAACAGTTAAAGCATACTGTTTCTTTAAACAATTGTATTGGTCTTTAATCTCATTACAGGTGTCTTCTAACATATCACAATATTCATAAAGTTCAGTTTTTGACATGTTTTCTGAGTCAGAATCATCTCCATAATAATATGAATTTAAATCAGGAGTTTCAGCTGTTACCTCAGATGTGTTTGTCATAAAACACATGTTTTCCTTATTTCTGTGTTCAGTTTCAGAAATTTCAGATTCACTGGAGCTATCCTCAGAAGCACTCCAGGTAGCCTTCATGGATTTCTTATACTTATTGTCCTTGTATTCATACATCTTCTTGTACTTCTGTTTTGGACAGTATGCTTTTATATTTCCTTTTCATTTTCACTCATAGCAGACAACTTCATCACTTTTATCTGGCTTTTTTCAATCCTTCTTCTAATGACCCTTGCTTTCATACATACCTTTGTAATTGGATTTTCTGAAGAACTTCTTCTTCCTATAAAACTTCTTAAACCTTCTGGAAATGTGAGCCATCTCAGCATCACTATCAGAATCACTTTCACTGTCTTCACATCTTGAACTCTCATTTATGGCTTGAAGCTTCTCCTTATCCTTGTTATTTGAAGTTGAAGTCTTGAAAGGAACTGAATTCCTTATAGGTTCATCTTATTCTTCTTTATTTACCTTAAGTTATTCTTCATACATAATTACCTTTCCAATTAGTTCCTTGACTGGAAGTTCACCAATGTCACACGATTCTCTAATTGAGACAGAAGTTACTCTCCATCTTTCAAGTAGACATCTCAGAATTCTCATGATTTGTTCCTTTGATGGAACATCCTTTCCCAGTGAGATCATTGTGTTGACTATTTCGTTGAACCTGAGATACATGTCAGGAATGGGTTCATCGGGCTTCATCTTAAAATTATCAAACTTAATAGTATAAGTGTTCAATCTCATTTCATTAACATTAGTTGTTACATCATGAGAAACAACTAAGGTATCCCAAATTTCATAAGCAGCTTTACAAGAAGATATTATATTAAATTCCTCATCTCATAAAGCACAGTACAGAGCATTCATAGCATTACAATTATTATTGAAGGCTGTCTTAGTAGCTTCATTCCAAGTAGATCTAACAGTAGTAGGTATTTTATATTCTGATTCTATAGCAGTCCAAATATCAAAACCCATGCACTCTAAATGAATTTTCATCTTGATTTTCCAATGAGAATAGTTAGTTCCACTGAAAAAAGGTGGTCTATTGGTAGGAACACCTTCAAGTCTATTATCCATGATAGCTTACTTAAAGCAATGATTTTAAAGAGATAAAAATTTAGAAATAACAGAAATTTTATGAACTCTAAAATACAACTAAAATCACAGTTGAAAAACAGAGTAATTTATAAAATATTTAAACAGCCTCTGATACCAATTGTGGGTCGGAGTGGACACTCAAGAGGGGGGTGAATTGATTTCCAATTAAAATTTCTGTTTAAAAATAATGTCTTAAAATCCCCCAAATAAAACACAGAATTAAACTATAGTGAATTTATATCAAAATAAAGGTTCTATTAGATTCTCAAAGGATTGATTATTTCCCAGTTAATCAAATCAGAATAATTGAATATATTTTGAAACTAACTTACTGATTTACAACTAATATAAACACTTGCGAGTTTAATTATCAAAGTGACTATAAAACAGTTTTGGTTTTAAAGTAGTTTGCAGCGGAATAAAAAAACATTGAAAATAAATAAGCACAGTAGGTTTACCCAAGATGATCAGTATCAAGCTGAGACTTAGTCCTCTCAAAACTTTATATAAAATTGATGCACACCCAGGATCGGGGTTTACAATAGTATATAACTATATAGGTCCAATACCTCTGCCACTATTATCCGTGGTAACAAAAAAAACAGCAAACCAGCTATCCAGGTCACGCACGACCTCTACCACTATCCCAGTGGGAAATAAAAGATGTTAGAGTTTAAGTGAGGATTTACAGATCCTCCAGTGAATGTACAAGAGACAATGTGTGTGTTAAATACAGCAGATAACACACACTGCTTGAAATGTAAAATTTAAATCACAGAGGCAAAGATTTAGAGTTTATAAATGGCTCTAGTGATTGCGGTGTAGCTCTGGACTCCTTTGGATTGATCAGAATTGGTTCTGAGTCCTCTTCTGGTATTTTTCTGGAAAACAGAGTCTCGTCTACTTCTTTGACTTCCAGGTTTAGAGACAGAGAAAAAGGTAGTCGATGAAGTTCTTGTGTTATGTTCTCATTCTCAGCTCTGTTTCTTGGTATGCAGGAATGTATGAGTTCTTCGTGTAAGTTCAGTCGTCTCTTTGCATTCACACTAGGTTGTTCTTTAAGCACAACTCGTGGTATGTATGTCTCTATGTTCATTCCTTATCCTTTGTAGCAGCACATTCTTTATTCATTTAAAGCACGAGCTCCGACAAAAGAAATGATTTCTTTTTTCATGTACGAGGTACGGTTCCCTGACATCCAAAAACACACATTAAATAAATGTCAGTGCATTAAAATATACCGGATATGACCGTTAGTTAGATTAAATAATGATAAAGAAATTAAAGAAGTGTCGGGTTCTGTCTCTGGAACGGTAGCTTTGATATCGGTAGGTAGATTTCACGGTAGTCCTAAGTAACAGTAGATTATTGTGTAACGGTAGACTTGAGTAACAGTAGACTTTTGTAATGGTAGACCTGAGTAACGGTAGCCTTTCTATCGGTAACCTTTTCATATCGGTAGACTTAGTATATCGGTAACCTTCGAGTATCGGTAGAATTGAATATCGGTGACCTTCGAGTATCGTTATGCTTTGATGTAACGGTAACCTTCTTATATCGGTAGCGGTAGCTCTTTCTCGGTAGCGGTAAGTCTGTCTTGTATCGGTAGACTTTTGATGTATCGGTAGCTTCCTTTGATAACAGTAGCTTCAGCATATCGGTGGACTTGTGTGTATCAGTAGCTCTGTTCTGTAACGGTAGCTCTCACGTAGCGGTAGACTTAACTGTATCGGTATCTCTGTTCTGTTTAAGCATTCTATTGGCAGAATAGGTTAAGTCAGAGTGTAAAAACATCCAGTAACTGAAAGACTAGTATTTAAACATAAAATAATAGAACAATACTTAAAGAAAATGAGTATCTAGATTCCCAAATAAGTATTTAACCATTGATCAAATAGGTATTATCAAAATACAAATAATCATAATTGGGATTATCAAAATATAATAAAACAACTAGATTCCCATAGGGTTCAACAATCTCCACCAGCTCATCCAGCTCCTCTAGATGACTATCCCCCCAGTGATTTTTTTTGGTATGTTAAAAATATTTGAATTCAAAATTTGTTTCTATATGAGATATTTAAAGTTTTTGCCTTTTTTATTGTTGCAAATATTCCATAATTTATTTTTTAAATAATTTTTTAATTATTTATTATTAGTATTATACTTTTTAATGTTTTTTTAATAATAATAATAATAATAACAATAATATTTTATGATTCTTTATATTTTTTATGAATATTTAAAATTTAAAAATTTTATAATTTATTATTATAATAATAAAATTAATATTATTTTTTCATTAATCATAATTATTTTATTTTAATATTTAATTATGAAGAGGACATTTGTGACGGGATCCCATTACAAATATATTATATATATATATTTCGAATCATTCTTTCAACGGTAAAGTAACTAGTCGCAAATAATGTTTTGTGATGGGCCTGTTGATAATGTTTTAGGTATATATAACATATATAAACAAAGAACTATTTTCTATAGAATGATGGTCCATCACAAATACTTTTGGAAAAGGGTCAATCACAACATGTTTATGTATATATAATGACTTTAATCAGATATCTATTTTTGATTGGAAGCAGTCCCATCACAAATAGTATTTTTTTGTGACGGGCTAATCGCCAAAAATAATAGTTGCGATGTCGTTTTCTACAATGGGGTATTTGAGATGGGACCCCATCTCAAAAGAATGTTTGATAGGGGCTCCCGTCACATATAATCCTTTTCAAATAGCCTAAATTCCAATTGGGATTGATTTCATGTATTTTAAGAGATGATAATGAATATCTTGTGATGTGGAGAAATATTTTAGCTACAGTAAAGTGTCTCCCATTTATAAGGGTTATTGATTTTTTGAGGTTGTTCATCAGATAGTCAAGATATATTATTTTGAGAGATTATTGGGATGGGGGAAAAATATATCTAAATAAACAAGGATTATAAGGGATGATATGGTTTATATTCGGGAGACTGTAATGATTTATATTTTTTTTCAGATTATAAATTTGAATAAAAACCTCTATTTTTTTGTTCAGATGAATGTATGGTGTAAAATGGCCATTTTTGTATATTTTATGAACATTGATTATTTTTTTCACACCACTACATTGGTTTAGAAATATTTTTTGTACCCTAGGAAAAGAACATTGAAGAATTTTGAACCATTCATATTTAAGTTAAGAAACTAATTTTTAACATATATTTGATTAAATATTAATTTAATCACTCCTCTATACACATATTTTTTTTTAATGGAGAAATATATTAAGATTTTTCCTCCTCCATTATTTCTAGAATTAAGAGTTATTCCTAGGTGAGTCATAAAATTAATATGGTTACCATGGATGAGCCAAAGAAACCTTTTCCTTTTTTTTTTCATCCTTTTCATTTACACTATTCTTTTCTCTCCACCCATTGAATTCTCTCCGGTTACAAACTATTAGAATACGCCAACATGGGAACAATATAGAAAGGGATTGTGATGTAGGGATATATATATATATATATATATATATATGGAGAGGTATAGGAAGATAGGTGCTGTTGAAGGGATTTGGATGAGCCAGATCATCATGCAATAATCATTGGTAGCAAAACAAGTGAATATTTAGTAGAATTCATCCAAAGTTAGTAATTTTTCATTTTATTCCAAAAATCCATATATTTAATTTAGTTATTCAACTTTTTGAGACTTTCTATCACATAATAAGACCTATTGAGGTTTAATCTGTACATTTTATTGATAAAAAGGGTTTCACGCCGATTTAATGGGTTTCATGTTCTAAAATCCAAATCACACAACATGGAGTATATGAACAAAGATTGTGTGTTCTTAAAATTTTATGAAGATGAAATTTTATGTTTTTCATGTTGTATTGTCATATACATCCAATATACTGGGAGTCGCCTATGTAGTTGTGTCCCCAATAAGGCAATCCATGTAGGGGAACATGGACATGTAATGTAAAGGATCTGATTCCTTGTGGGATGCATACTGTGAATAGGTACAAGTCCCATCAATGTACATGTTTATTTCATGTGAGGTACATGGTAAGGTATCAATGTACTTAAATTACAATTCATTTAAATTTGTTTTTTATTCCATGTAATGACCCAAAATTTCATTAATGGAAATATCTCTTGATCTAATTAAATGTCTATTGTTATAAACTGTTTATATAAAATGTAAAATTATTTGGTTTAATGTTCATAATTGTGACCTTTCTAATATAGTCGTTGAACAGTGATCACATGATTAGTATAAATATATATCTTTAATGAATCCAATTTACTCAGACAATGGAAGCGATTGTCTCATCCAGTAGGTTTTCTCCATACGAAACACATTTTTCAGAGCTTGAAAAAGTGGTGGCGTTTTTGGGCTTTGAACTTGACCAAGACCAAGCTGACCTTCAATATGTCAAGCTTGAACGGAACCGTCTATGTGATAAGTGGATGTTAATAGTGATCATCACGCGTGCAATGTTATCCAAACCACCCCAAGAGTCTGTCACCATTGCACACCATATCCTTAGGTCTTATGTGGCTGTTTTAAGGAGTTATGTAAAAAATCCCAAGTACTATGGTTATGTACATTATTTTTGTATAAAATAATGAATATACTTTCGTTTTTTTATTATTACCTTGTAAATAGTTTTTAAATCACAAATAGTTTTATTTTTGTTAATATAGAAATAAGAAATCTATTTTTATTAATTAATGGATATTTTAATTAAATAATATTTTAATAAATTATTATTATTATTATTATTTAGTCAATTTTTATTAAATATAAATGATCGTATAATTTTATGAATGCAATTGTAATTTTTATTAAGGTTCAAACGCAAATTTGTCAAAACCCGTGAATTTTCAATAAATCTCGGTTTTTATTTTAAAAGTGAATATTAACATATTTGAAAAATTATTTAGATAAAATAAATATTATTTCTTGAATCATGATGTCAAAATTATCCAATAGTGAATTTTTTATAATTTTATGGGACAGTCGAATTTTTGGGAAAAAATTAAATACCGTTTAAATATATAATGTGATTTATGACATCATAATGACCCAATAGTGATGTAATAAAATAATATAAGATTTATGTTCGACCAATATATGCCTTAAAATTAAAATAATGTGACTTCAGGTTTGTTGGATATATTTTACATAGCATTAATTGACCCTTCACGACTTATTAAACATCTTGTGTTTTTAAATTGTTTACCTTGAGAGTGTGATTCACCTCCCCATATAAAACCACATTATTTTAAGAATTTCGTACATTGGACTTATAAAATATATTTTTCCACTTCCATTTTCCAAAAACCATGGGCAAAAACCATGGGATTGTTTGTGGTTTGGATTAATTTAATTTGAGGTGTCCCAAACCTAAATAATAAAAAATTCCCTCACCTATTCAATATAAACCCACCCATGCTCCCACATCCTCCCATTAAAATCATTTTTAGTTCATCCAACCTGTACCCTACTCTCTCTATAATCCTCCCAATGTTCCCCATGCTCCCAAGAATCCTCTATCAAACCTCTCTCAAGCTATTGGAAGCACACATCCAACTAATGATTTTTCTTCCTTTCTCATTTTTGTCCAATATTCTTTAAATTGTTATTCCATTTTTATTTCAATTATAAATGTTGGGGTATGGTTTCACTTCTCCCCCATACTGCCCTCTTTATGTTTTAATTATGAGTGACCCATTTCTATCTCAATAAATTCCTCCCATGTACAACTGTTACAATGCCGATATTTCGAAACAAATTTATCTCTCCTCACTTACATTCAAGAAATTATTTGATATCATCAATCTAAATTCCATTAAAATTGTTGGGACATGTATCTATATGATCCTCTTACTTTCCATTTCATGTAAATATGTTGATAATCCCCTTTTACTCTCATCATCCATTTTTATGAATTCTTATGTCACGTCGTTACACTGTCGAAATTACACTGATTTTCCAAGCCAATGTCATTGTTTAGTGAATACCATGACCATTTCTCTATCAAGGGTAATCAACATTATGCACATATAATTATTGATTATAAATTTTCATGTATGAATTCTATATTCTTTTATCATGGAATAAATGATGATGTTTTATGAATCCATGTTGTATGATCCATGTGGCACACTTATGCATGAAATGAAATGTTTAAGAAGGGTGTGCCCTGATAGCGCTCCAATGCATTGGGTAAAGTATAATATCGTGAATGTCATGTGAAATGGGTTTTTACTCATTCTAGTTCAACTGCAATGAGGTTTTTCTCATGCTTCATGTGTACTGAGGGTTTACTCATGCTCTATCTGCAATGAGCCTTGTCTCACGCTAATTCCATGTTAAGTGTTGTTGTCGGATTTCCATGTTATGATTATCATACATTATTATGCCTTTATGTTTATGTTTCTCTTTTGATCTGTTGATTTGCCTATTATCTACCATGTATTGTATTCCTCATGTTATTCCATGATTATTTCCCTTACTGGGCTATAATGCTCACCCTTTTCTTATGCATGTCCACAGGTTATCCCATGAAATGAAAAGTATGAGGGAATGTAGTGGTCATGTAATGGTCGTTTTCAATAAAGATGTAGTTTTTTTTCATGTTTTAAGTTGTTATGTAATGATCCTAAGCCCCAAAATATCTATAACTCTCGATCTTCTATGTTATATCAAATGACTTTTATGTGATAAATTATGATTATGTGTGTAATAAAAAGCAGGGTTGTTATAGTTGGTTTAATAGGATATGTTTAGTTATTTGTGGGATTAGGATTAAAAAACTCTAGTAATGCATTAGATAAAAGACAAAGTATATTAAATACATCCCTATGTTTTGGGGAGTATTGAGTAAGTGTTTTATTAAGAAAATGCATCCCTGTCTAGATACGAGCTGGTAGAGGCGGCTTTGACACATATGTACCTAGGGGTGAAAACACTGACATGGAGTTTTGGGCTTGCCCCGGGGTATCCTGGTACATGACAATAGGCCTTGCTGCACTCTTGGATATGACACTCCAGGGGGATATTATTTGGTAAATTCACAAGCTTAGTATGAACCCTTATTAAGGGAATAAAAAAATGCCCCTAATAATATATTTTAGAAAGTAGATCATGGATATCAAAGACTGAAGCCTATAGATTCATTAGTTAAACAAATGAAAGTTATTTATAAGTCATCAACTTTTGTCTTTGTATTACCCTTTATGTGTGACCTCTAACACTCTATTTATTCCAGCTAGTGGTCAATAATAGGTGGACTCGGGCTAACAACCGATGTGAAGATCAAAGTGACGATTATACTCATGAGAAGCCAAATATGATGGGAGTGGGAATCACAAACTTTGTCAGGCTTCTATCTCAGCTAACGCAATATTTGAATAAAAACATGGGTCAAGAGGAACATTAAACCCCCCTACGAAATAACAAGTTGCTATCAAGAGCTTAATGAGACAAAGGCCTCCTACTTTTAATGGATCATCTGATCCCTCATTTGCTGAACAATGGATCAAATCGATTTAAAAGATCTTCTCCATCCTTCAATGTTCTGAACAAGACACGGTTCTACTAGATTCTTTTCATATGGATGGTGAATCTGATCAATGGTGGACATTGATAAAAAAATATGAAACCTAAGGATTAGATTGAGGCGTTGGATTTCCATAAGATGTTTTTCGATAAATATTTTCCGCACACCCTCCGGATTAAGATGGAAATATATATCCTTTAATTAAAAAACGAAACTGTAAGAGAGTATGAGGCAAACATCACACGACATGCACGATATGCTTCCGAAATTGTCCTTACGCCCAAATACATGGTTGACCGCTTCTTTGGTGGGATGAATCCTATCCTCCAGAAAGCGCTGGAAATCCGTGACTTTGACAGCTATGGAGAATTTGTCGGATGTTCCCTCATGGTAGAAATGAGGATCAGAGTATCTCATGGGTATCATGGAGATATGAAGTGTAAGGTGGACTTAAATGATGGAGGTCCGATGGATAAATCCAATGGTGCTAAGAAGATCCAGCACCCCACCTCCCAAATGTGTAGAAAGAATCACCCTAGAAATTTCCTGAAGGGGATGATGAAATGCTTTAGGTGTGGAAGAGAAGGGCACATAGCTATTAACTATCGGAAAGAAAGACCCATGTATACGATAGAGGATAGGAACGCTCCATTAAAACCTCAATGCGTGGTTCATTGCTACAACTACAATGAACCTGGGCATCTTGTAAATCAGTTCCCTAAGCTAAGGATTTTCATAGGCAACCAACAACCTCCATGGAAGCAAAGGATAGGTTTTTCTATCACTACTGCCGAAGTGAACCTTGAAAAAGAAGTGGTTATTGGAACACTAATTATTCATTCAAGAGTGGCTGACATACTTTTTTATTCAGCTTCTACACATTCTTATATATTTCGTAAGTTTAGTTGAACAATCCCAGCACCCCCACCAATCATGGAAGTGAAGATGTCTGCGAGTACAACAAATGGGGAAATCATTGCATCTCATGAATATAAATCCTCCCCTATCATAATCTGTGGATTAAACTTCACGGTGAACCTCGTCATACCCCTCTAGTGGAATTTGAAGCAATTAGTGGCATGGGTTGTCTTTCCTTATATTGAGCCAACATAAATTGTCGTGAGAGGGAAATCACTCTCCATATGGAGAATCCACCCTCGATTATTTGCAAGTGCAATGATGATGATGAGTCTTCTTTAGCTCCATCATCTCGAGCGTGAATATTACTGACC
Organism: Viscum album; assembly: GCA_963277665.1. Classification (NCBI taxonomy): domain Eukaryota; kingdom Viridiplantae; phylum Streptophyta; class Magnoliopsida; order Santalales; family Viscaceae; genus Viscum; species Viscum album. Next base: position 433,886,567 of record OY728127.1, on the reverse strand, counting down.
TATGAGCACACATATCTGGCTCAGATGATTGAGTCCAAGGAAGAAACCATCCTAGAAGAGATGCCTATTGTGAGGGAATTAGCTGATGTTTTTCATGAGGAATTCCATGGTCTTCCTCCTAGAAGAGATGTTGAATTATCAACTGATCTTGTACCTAGGGCGTTGCCAATATCCAAGACTCTGTATTGAATGGATTTTGTGGAGCTTGAGGAGCTGAAGAAACAACTACAGGGGAATCTGGATAAAGGGTTTATACACCCAAGTGCTTCCCCATGGGGTGCACCAGTCCTCTTCGTCAAGAAGAAGGATGGGTCAATGCACCTTTGAAAAAATTATCGTGAGCTCAAAAAAATCACGATAAAGAACAAGTATCATCTCCCATGAATTGATGACTTGTTAAATCAGGTGCGTGGAGCACAACACTTCTCCAAGGTGGATTTGTGGTTGGGAAATTATCATGATAGTGTGAATAAGGAAGATATCCCCAAGACTAGTTTTTGTACAAGATACAGGCACTATGAATTCATTGTAATGCCTTCCACACTCACCAATGCTCCAACAATCATCATTGAATTGATGAATAGTTTCTTTAGAGATAACCTAGTCAAATTTTTGGTAGTCATTATAGAAGATATTCTAATATACTCCAAAACCAAATAGGATAATGAAGAGAATTTAAGAACTATAATAGAGACCTTGCGGAAGGAGAAGCTCTATGAAAAGTATAGAAAGAGTGAGTTCTGGTTAAAGGAGGTCACATTAATGGGCCATATCAACACATGAAATGGAATATCTATGGATCCCTTCAAAACAGATGCAATAGAGGGATGGCCGAGGCCAACATTGGTAACAAATATCCATAGCTTCTTGGGGGTTGACATTATATTATCGACGATTTCTGAGAAATTTCTCATGACAATCCAACCCTCTTAGAAAGCTAACTCGGAAGGGAGTAAATTTTTATTAGAGTGATGAAAGCGATGAAATCTTTAAGGAGTTGAAGAGAAGGCTTATCATTGTGCCCATGCTCACGTTACCCACAAGTAGAAAACTTTTTGTGGTTTTCAGTGATGCTTCGAAAAGGGCCTGGGGTGTGTGCTGATGAAAAATGATAAATTCATTGCCTATAATTCATGGAAATTGAATGTTCATTAATATAACTATCCAACAAATGACTTCAAGTTGGCTGTAGTGATCTTCTATTTTAATGTATGTCGCCATTATCTCTATGGGGAGAAATGTGAGATATATACTGACCACAAGAGTCTCAACTATATATTTACACAAAAAGATATGAATATGAACCAGTGATTGTGGATAGAGCTCATCAATTATTATGACTGTTCAATCCAGTACCATCCAGGTAAGGAAAACAAGGTGGCCTATGATCTAAGTAGAAAGGATCCTGCATCTTTATCAATGATGATAATTGAAAAGGATATGATCGTCCTAGATTTGAAAAGGATGGACATGATAATCATTAATGGAGGAACAACTTCAATATTTATCAAATTATTGCTCAACCATCCCTATTGGAGAGAATAAAGGATGCTCAAAGAAATGATGAGAATGTTTAGAAAATGGTGGAAGCTATTAAAAGTGGGAAATCCTCTGATTTCAAAGATGATGAGGAAGGAGTTGTAAGATTAGGTATGTGATTATGTATACCATATTATCCTGAGATAAAGAAAGAGTTATTGAATGATGCACATAGCTTGTCCTTCTCTATCCAACCAGGGAGCACAAAGATGTATTTGGATGTCCAGGAGCATTATTGGTGGGATAATATGAAGAAATAGATCGCTGAATATACATCAATGTGCCTTGTGTTTCAGAAAGTTAAGGAAAATGGAAAGATGTATAAGGGGGTGATGCAACCATTTCCAATACTAGAATGGAAATTGGAGATCATAACCATAGACTTTTTCACTGGACTTCCGAAGATATCCCAAGGCAACAATTCAATCTTGGTTATTGTAGATCTTCTTACAAAGGCTGCACACTTCATTGCTATTCGGGATGATTTCTCATTGGATCAACTGGAACAGATATATATCAGGGATGTGGTAAGTCTCTATGGAGTATCATTATCTATCGTGTCTGATTGAGAACCAAGATTCACCTCTATGTTTTGGTAGAGTCTTCAACATGCTCTGAATACTGAACTGAACTTCAGTATGGCCTATCATCCTCAAACTGATGGCCAATCCGAGCGGACATTCCATACACTTGAAGACATGTTGAGAGCATGCTCAATAGACTTTAAAGGATGATGTGATCAATATCTTCCCCTGGACGTGTTCTCTTATAATAACAGTTTCCAGTCAAGCATCCCAATGGCACCATATGAATCCCTTTATGTGAAAAGGTGCAGAAAACCAACATGTTGGGATTAGGTCGGTGATAATAAGGTTCTTAGACCAGAAATGGTCGAAGAAATGGTGGAGAAGATGAAAACCATTCAGAAACATATCAAGGCATCCCAGAGTTGACAGAAGAGTTATGCAGATAACCATCAACAAGACCTTGAGTTTAATGTTGGAGACATGGTATTTCTACACATATCTCTGTGGAATAAGGACATGGGGTTTGGAAAGAAAAGGAAGTTAAGTCCAAGGTACATCGTCCCCTTCGAGATTTTTGATCATGTCGGAGCTATGGCCTACAGACTAGCACTTCCTCCTAACTTGGCCAAAGTACATGATGTCTTTCACGTATCCCTCTTAAGGAAGTACATACCAGACCCTTAACATGTACTCTCATCAGAGGTGGTACAGTTAACGGATGATATTTCTTATGATGATCAACCAATGAAGAGATTAGATCGTAGAGAAAAAGTTATACAAAATAATACAATGCCCCTCATCAAGGTGTTGTGTCGAATCCAAAATATTGAAGAAGAAACATGGGAATCAGAGGAAATGATAAAGCAGAGTTACCCACATATGTTTTAGTGTGGAAAAAGTAAATTTCGAGGTAGAAATTTCTCACGGGGGAAACATTGTAATGACCCAAAATTTCATTAATAAAAATCTCTATTGATCTAATTAAATTTCGATTTATGTAAAATGTTTATATAAAATGTCAACTTCTTTTGTTTTATGTTAATAATTGTGATGGTTTCTAATATAGATGTTGAACAGTGATCACACGATTAGTATAAATATAGGGATTTAACGAATCCAATTTACTCAGACAATGGAAGCGATGGGCTCATCTAGTATAATTTCACCATACGAATCCCATTTATCGGAGCTCAAAAAAGAAGTGGCATCTTTGGGATTCACTCATGACCAAGCTGAAGCCATGAGTCAACATTTCATGCTCGAACAGAACTGTCTATGGGAGAAGTGGAAGTTGGTATAGATCACCACGCATGCAATGTTATCTAAGCCACCCCAAAAGTCTATCACTATCACACACCTTACCCTTAGGTATTATGCAGTTTTTTTAAGGGGTTATGTAAAATATTCCTAGTACAATGGTTATGTACATTAGTTTTGTATATAATAATGAATATACTTTTGTTTTATTATTCTTACCTTGTAAATAGTTTTTAAATAACACATAGTGTTTGTAGTTAATAGTCAACTAAGAAATATATTTTGATGAATTAAGGTAATATTGAATTAAATAATATTTTAATAAAATATTATTAATGTTTTTAAATTAATTTTTATTAAACTTAAATGGTCATATAATTTTATGAATTCAATTGTAATTTTTATTAATGTTCGAAAGCCATTTTTGTCAAAACGTCAAAATTTTCGATAAATGTAGGTATTTATTTTAAATGTGAAAATTAACATATTTAGAAATTTATTTATATAAAAAAAATATTATTTCTAGAATCAGGACATGTAAATTACCCAATGGTGAATTTTTCATAATTTTCTGAGATAGTCAAATATTTGGGTAAAAATTAAATACCATCTAAATATATAATGTGTTTTATGACATTATAATGACCCAATAGTGATGTAATAAAATACTATAAGCTCTATGTTGGTCCAATATCTGTTTTACCATTAAAATTATGTGATTTTGGGTTTTTTTGACTTATTTTACATAGCATTAATGGACCCCTCAAGACTTATTAAACATCTTGTATTTTTAAATTGTTTTCCTTGGGAGTGTGACTCACCTCACAATAAAAAACCCGATTATTTTAAGATGTTAGGACTTTGGAAGTATAAAATATTATTTTACTCTTCCCTTTTCCAAAAAAAATGGCAAAAAACCATGGGTGGTTTGGTGGTTTGGATTAGATTAATGTGGGGTGTCCCAAACCTAAATAATAAACAATATCCTCAGCTAACTATATAAATACACCCAATCTCCCACTTTCTCCTCACTCAAAGCTTTTAAAGTTCGTCCAACTTCTTACCTCCTCTCCCTATAATCCTTCCAATGTTCCCTAAGCTCCCAAGAAGCCTCTCTCAAGCCTCTCTCAAGCCTTTGGAAGCACACCTCCATGTAAGGGTTTTTCTTCCTTTCTCTTTTTTCTCTAATATTCATTAAATTATTATAACCATTTTATTTCAATTATAAATGTTGTGGTATGGTATCACACCTCTCCCATGACGCCCTCTTTATGTTTTATTTATTAGAGACACCAATCTATCTCAATAAATTCCTCCCATGTACACCTGTTACTATGCCAAAATTCCGAATGGAATTTATCTCTCCTCACTTACATTCATGCAATTCTTTTGTATCCGGAAACTAAATTCCATTAAAAATTTTAGGACATGTATCTATATGTACCCTTATATGTCTATTTCATGTACATATGATGAGACACCCCTTTCCCTCTCATGAACCATTTTAATGAATTCTTATGTCCCACCGTTACACTGCCGAAATTGACCCGATTTACCAAGCCAATGTCATTGTGTAGTTAATACCATTCCCGTTTCTCTATCAAGGGTATTCACCTTTATGGAAAATTACATATTGATTATAAAGTTTCATATATGAATTCCACATTCTTTGATCATGGAATAAAATATTATGTTTTATGAATCCATGTTATACGATCCTTGTGGCACACTGATGCATGAAAGGAAATGTTTAAGAAGGGTGAGCCCTAATAGCGCTCCAATGTGTTGGGTAAAGTATGGTATCATGATACATCATGTGAAATGGGTTTTTACTCATGCTAATTCAACTGCAACAAGGGTTTACTCATGCTTCATGTGCAATGAGGGTTTACTCAGGCTCTATGTGAAATGAGCCTTGGCTCATGCTAATTCCATGTTAAGTGTTGTTTCCACATTTCCATGTAATGATTGTGATGCTTTATCATGCCTTTTTGTTTATGATTCTATTGTGCTCTATTAATATTCTTGTTGTCTAACATGTATTGTATTCCTCATATGATTCCATGATTATTTCCCATACTGGGCTTTATTTCTCACCCATTCCTTATGCATGTCCTCAGGTTATCCCATGCAATTCCAAGTACGAGTGAAATTAGTGGTCATGTAAAGGATGTTTTCAATAAATATTTTGTTTTTTCATGTTTTAAGTTGTTATGTAATGATCCTAATCCCCAATGACACTAGAACTCATGATCTTTTATGTTGTATCAAATGAATTTTATGTAATAAATTTTATTTGAGTATGCCATAAAAAGCAGGGTTGTTATATTCCATGTCCAACTCACATATATGACTAGGTAGATATTTTAGGGTACATGTCGTGTACTATTTCAAACACGGTGTGTAGTCATCCCATGGTACCCCATTGAAATTGTTTCACATATTTTCCTAGAGTGTAAAAAATTTGACCCATGAGATAACCATTTTAAATATAATTAAGTGTAGATCATGATATGGAAACCCCTGAGTTGATTTGATGGATCCTTGAAGGAATTTTACTAATTTCACACTAAATAGTGAGGTTCTTCCTCTTAATGTTTAATATTTCTATGTCCTTAGAGTGGGTCCCTTGATCTGAGATGGGTTAAGATCCATATATTTATACTAGTGTTGATTGAAATTTCATTTTTTTGGTGATGATTTGGACTTATATATTGTCCAAGAAAATTCTATATATTATGCCCCTATTTTATTAGTTTTACCTCGGGTCCTCTGTGGGATACCTTCACATATATTTTATCCTTGATAATACCATGTATGAACCATTTACTTTATATCATTTTGTGGATCCCATGCAGGATGGCTCAGCCATTGTACATTATAAATTAGGGTCTCTTGTACGATACCACTTCCTATATACTGGATATGAAAATCATGAGTAGGATTGATGTTATGTGTTCTTACAAGAGGGGAATAGTGGAAAATCCACTATTAAAAATACTAGGATCTAGTAGGATAAATTTGGGTAGAGATGGTATAATGTATCACCTTATAACTGAAATGAAACTTTTATGTATTGAGGACATTGTAGTAGTGTTGGATTTATTTCATTAATCCACCCTCACTCTTTATTTATTATTATACTTGTTTACTACTGATGTGTTTATGATTACTAGAGATTCATTATTTTTATTTTCCAATAATAATAATTCGATGTGAATTTATTTATTTATATCCAAATATGTATTTCATATGATCTATCAACTGATGCATATTATTCATTATTATTATGAGATTCTACGTTGTAATTTTTGGGATCTATATTTGGAGACTTGTAGTTTATACTACTCAGGCATGGTGGCCCTATAGATATGATGATAAAGCATGAAATTCCGATGACTATTTTCTACAGACAAGAAGTACCCATTAATTATGATACTAGTTATATTGGTATGATTATGCTCTATATGATTTGTAAAATGATTATGGTGGTTTAGAAGGAGATCAACATCATTGATGTGACACATAATCAATATATTATGAAAACATCCTCATGAAACACCTAGGATACACCCACATCACATGTGGATGCATCATTACTATAACACCCTAGAGAAATTATTAGGGATGACGATGTTGAGCCGTTGATATCAATGGATTATAATCATGTAAAAGGATCTAGAGAGTATTCTTTTTACAGATATCCTATGTATTATCCACTAATGACAATATATGTCACAATGTCATGATTTTATATAGATTGAGACCCATGATTCTGATATAAAATTTTATTCACTTATATTGGGTGGTATTTAATATCTAAAAGTAACTAATTACATTATTTTTGGACATTATATATCATTATTCATTACATTGATATGTGGAGAATATGGTTGAACCCAAGGATAGGAAATGAATCACACTATAGTGATGTATCATTCTTAGATACATTTTTTGCACTGTATGAATTAGGGAATTTTTTATCGAAATTGTAAACCAAAGGATAGAATTATTAATAAATGTATTGAGTGGTAAAATATAGACCACAATTCCCACGTCATAAGATAACTTAACAATCAAGAATTAGGACTAAAGGATTGACTACATTTTTAAATTATATTTCACATTACCCAGGTAAATACCTTGTTATGTATATATATATTTATGTGAAGATACAGACACACACACACACACATATATATATATATGATGTAATATTTTCTATTTGACTGTGTTTATCGATGTTGGGATTGACTGTGGATTTAGATTATTATTTTTAGTTATCATTTACATTTTTGTCTCTAGTAGTCTAAGCATATTAAATTTGAATGAACTTATGAAAATAGATTTATTGGTTCAACACAAGGGTGGATGAATGATACTACTTCTCACACCTTTATACAATACTCAGAGTGCATGAAAAAAATATTCATTCTTTTTAGAAAGATCATAGATACATGTCGGATAGTGCTGAGGCATAGGGTGGAATGATCATGTAGATCCAATCATGTTGATTCTTTTGAACATGTTAGAGGATATCAGTAGTTTCATAAAGATTTGTTATGTGTAATGACTCTGAATTTGTATGATAGGAATGTAGACTTATTTCAAAATATTTTATGTTGTTAAAATTATATCATGATCCATGTGGGTGGGATGTTTTGAAAATATGAAAAGGTAGTTTTTGGTTTTTTAGTAATTCAGTAATTATTATAACATGTTCTATATCAGTTTAATTATTTCTTCCACATCATTTTTATTTATAAAAAGGTTGATGTAATTATATTTAGATAAGGTTTTCTCTCAGGCGAGGGTATTTTATTCCAAATATACCCCCTGTATCTACTCAGTTATAGTTGAAAGCCTCTGCAGTTTGGTGAGGAAAAATTGAGGAATTGTGGAAACCAAAACCCTGAACTAGTTCTATATATCCTATTATTGAACATTAAAAGAATGAATCAAATGGGTTTTTATGTTTTTACATATTTTTTGGATATAAATGGATGTGGGTAAAATATGAAGTTATCCCAAGGACAATCTTCAGGTGTAGTAATGGGAACATTTATTTTGTTAAAAAACTAAACAGTTCAGAGAATGCACCTGTTATGTTCCTAGAGATCATGAACATCATATTCAATGAGTACCAAAAATTTTATATAGTTGGATTCCTCAATGAAATATTTATATACATGAATCCATAAGAGAAACAAGTTGATCATTTTATAGTTACCTTTTATGACTTTCAAAACATACATCCTTATGTAATGCTAAAAAATATTTACGCTATGGACATTAGAGTTTCAAAATTATTGGTATATTATCACATAATAATTATTAGCAATGGTAATATCATATATTATGTTATTTTTTTCCATATTACTCCTTAATGTGTTATAGGATCATTATATCATTGGTCCTACATTCTAATATTGGGGTTTTTTTGTCATATATCTCTTAGATTTGGGCCCCACTAACATCTTTAACAACATAGTATTTTGAATTAGTTTTTTCTATTCAGTCTTCGGTAGTATTCAGTTACCTTTATCTATTTATTAAATAAGGGTTGATGTTTGTTTTATTCTATGATTTCAACCAAATTGGATTGGTATTCAATGTGATTATGTATTGGATGATGACCTCCTATGGGACCTGAATGGCATATTCCCTTGTGAATAATTATTTTACACATGAATGAGTGTTATAAGAGAGTTTTATTTATCGGATATTATAGTGGAATTACTTCACCAGAGAGATCATTATGGGTTTCAAAGACAAAATTTACCTCAAATATACCTTATCTCATTAGGACATGATAATACTCCAAATAATCCAGATATAGGTTCTATATAATTGTTTATTTTTTATTTACTACACCTCAATATAGGTGAATACAGTTGTTAATTCATTTAGTAAAAAGTCATGAGGATGTTTTGGTTTGAAATTTTACGGGTTTTTTAAAACACATGGAAGAGATTTAAATGATTCATATTTATTTTGGGGAGATAAATTACCTGTGATAACAATATTAAATTATTTTAGAGTCATATATAATGCTGTTGGTGGATGATATTTATTGAGGAGACCTAGAGGCAAAGGAGACATGGGACAATTTAGTTAATGGTGATTATGTGGTGGGATGATTGGGGGATGAAAATAATAAAATATTTTTTGTAGGTTTTTCTATTTCAAAGGAAATTCTAAACAATGTCATATGGTATTTTCATTGACCAACCTAAATATTTTATTTATGTGTGACTAATATGTGTTATGGTGTAGTGAGGATGATTTATAGGCCAGGGAGAAACTATTTGGTTGTGGAGTTTGGGTTGTGGTGTCTAGTATATGATTCAGTAATGGTATAAAACCATATTCACGAGGACTCAAGAATCCAATGGATGTACCTATTCATGTGGTGTGATGTTTCATAAAATTCATTGATATTTTACCCCTATATATAAGATTTTTTATGCAGTTTGGGTTATTTTGGAACAAATGAATTATCAAACATGGTTTTTAGTAATCTATGAATTGATTATTAAATACAATTTTTCAAGGTTTTATGTCAATAATTCTCTAATGATTCAAGGGGTAACAGGGACCATCTTCGAAAAATAGTATCCTATGTTTTACAAAAGATTATGGAGTGGATTGAGTCATAAAAATTTTTATATGTTTAAACATCGGAATGTTTTTAAACCTTAGTTAGATGGGAATATGGATTTGACAATAGAAATTATGGAGGATATATTATAATCATGTGTCTTATTTATTAAAGAATTATTTTTAAGGGACCATATATCTTTCGAGATCACCTAGGAAAAATATTATATCCCATCCATTATCATGTATCAATTTGATTTTATTTGGAATACATATCGTTGTTATATATTTTTTGAAATAGTATGGGGAGACATGTTTTTTCAATTTGATATAGAATAAAGCATGACTGAGATGATCCGGATAGACCAAGTGAGGTTGTGGGAAGTGTAAGACCATAATAAAATTACTATTAAAATATATTGGGAGGCCCATATAGTCTAAGGATAACGAAAATTATTTTTTATATTCTCATAATTATAGGGTAAGCATAGCATTTGTATATGGAGTAAGCTATTCTTACTTAAACATTGGGATGTATGAGGTGTTGGGGCATGTTGGTAAGGTGGAATATCTGTTGTTTCTTCAACCATAGTAGGATATGATACATAATTTCACCCACATAGAATAAACCAATTTATAACATAATAATGACCCCCCTAACATTGACTAAAGATTTTTGGATATCGAGGGAAATGAATTATTAATGGTGTAACTAGTAAATATCAAGGATTATCAAGAGAAATTATTGTGGGGATAAACTATCCTCTTGAATATTATTCTGTAAGGGAATTTTTGCATAGAATATAGAACATGGTTGTTTTAAATTTAGATAGAATCCAAAAACATAGGCTATTTAATGTTATCAATGTTATTTTACATTGATAAATGATTTTTATATGTTAAAATTTAATGATAAGTGTCTATTTCTAAATTTCAATGAATGATGTTGTGGATTTCATCATATGTTGAGGGGAAAATAACTGCCCAATCAGGATGTGTTATGATATTAACACCTTATGAAATTACTCTAGTGACCTAATGCTTCCCAAAAACAACAACATTATGGTAATGAAGGTTGGTTATCTTGATTTTTATCTTTTAACATGTGTTTTAAGGGTTTTGGTGGATATTTTAATTGACTATTAAATGGAAAATGGTAATGAATATGCTCTAAAGGGATCTGATTTTCCTTGTGGGATGTTTGTCATGGTGTGTTGTTGTTCCTTGTGTGGAATAATGAAGTGGTTGATTGGGATTTTTTTTCATACTATTCAATATTCTTGGTTTTCATGAACAATTTTATTGTTTTGTGAATAAAAATATCACTATTATTTATCTCTCATGATTTTTTAGACCCCTACCTTACTTTTTGGGGGCATTCTTTAAATTTTTAATGAAAATATTAATACCTATCAATGTAATTCTCATATTCCTAAATTTTTTTGGGTGTTTTATCAAATCAATAATGTTATAAGAGTGTGGGTTTGGTTCATTATTTCTAAAAATTAATACATTTTTAAAGGTTGAGAGAGAGAATGTTGGACTGATTATAGAAAATATTCTTTTAGTTGAAAAATATTTTTACATTACTTTTTACATGTAGCTGAAGCATGTTTATTTAGTGGTAGCATGTTTTTCAAGTTGTAACATGTTTTTATAGATGTAGAAGGTTATTAGATGGTACAAATATGTTTTGGAAGTCAAATGTGTTTTTGTTGGAATAATATTTTTATGGGGGAATCATGTTGTTCTAGTGTAATAAAGATGTTTAGATAGATGATAAATTATCTAATTTGTAGAAATTTATTATAGGGGTATAATGTTTTTATGGATGTATAATATTTTTATAGTCATATCATCTTGTTCTTGATATAGACTGTTATTATAGTGGTGTAATTTAAATCTATATTAACAATGATTTCATAGAGGTACATAGATGTTTTTGTGGTAGATTTTTTTAGTTGTAGGATATTTTTCTGGTGGTAGCATGTTGTTAGGTCTATAAAATGAGTATCTTGTTGTACCATGTTATTCCCAAGTTAGCAATATGATCATATAATATCATATTTTTTTGGTTGCAGATAGATGTTTTATTGGTTTCATGGTTTTTCTGAAGTATCATGTTTACTTATAGTAGCATGTTATTCTAGAAGTAATGAGTTGTTCATGTATTAAATGAAGAAACATTTATAGTTTTTAAATAATTTCATAAATATGATTTATTAGTGAAAAATTTTTAGAAATAATTGATTAATTGAAATAAAAGTACAATCTAATGAGAATATTTATATCATATCTTTCACAATATTATTAATTATTCAATAGTTTTGTTCTGTATATAAATTTAATAGAAATAAACCATGTTAATTATTAGAAAATTGTTTTTTTGTATCATAATATGATGTTTCCATTTACATTTTTTTATTTCATGGTCCAAAAAACTTTGATTAACCACTATGGTGTTAGTGATCATTAAGTAGTTGTTTTCATTTACATAACCTCCTTGTTCATGTTTTCAGGGAATGATAACTACTTCAATTTCACTCTATATACTATAGCGAAGAGATGTAATTGAGGCAGGGGTGTCTAAATATTTTTATTTCAATTCATCAATTGTGTTTAATGATTTTTTATCTCTTAAATTCAAAATATATATTTTTAGACATTATCAAAATTTTCCATTTTTTCAATGCACTATGTTCAGAAAGAATCTTTGAGTTAATGGATCCCTATTCTCTCCAGATGTTTTTCATATGTGGATATTTTGTGATTTAAAAATTGATTGGATGGATAATAATAATATAATTTATTGAGATAATGTTTTTGATAAATGTTAATATGATGGGGATTATGATAATTCATATGTTTATATTTGATTTGGGATATATTCTTTATAGTTATGCATTCTTGTTATCATTTCTAAATATAATTAATTGTCGGAGACTTTATTGTACAATAATTGTTTTGATAATGAAAACACATTTTCTATTTGTTGTTTGAATTATAAAAGAAAAAAATAAAAAATCACTTTTATATGGTTAATGAACTAGTTTCCCATCAAATGTTGATTTTTTATAATAACATTATCGAATATTGAGAAATGTAATGAAATACATTCTATTTAATCTGTAATAAACATTTTTGGAAAGGTAATTATATGATTTTTTGATAACTATCCATGTTATGTGAACTTTGTTTTGGTTATTTGATGATGGTGGTGTCATTTTTGGGTTTTGATTATGTTTGGTAGTGAACATATGGTTAGTAAGATTGATATATGTCATGGAGTTGGGTGAAAAAATGTTGAGAAGTGTGGTAATTATTTTTTCTCAGAAAGGAATATAATGTAAAGGATAAAATAGATAAAAAATATAAAGGTTTGTATAATAATAAGATCACGTTAAATTGAAATAAAATAAAAAGATAGGGTGAAAATGTGATTATGGGATAATTGAATAGTATGATTACTGAATAGGCCATTTAAATGTGAAATTAAATGTAATTTAAAATGAATTTGGGAGGTAATTAATTAATTCTAGAAAAATATTGAGCCATTATTTTAAAATTTAATTATGTAGCTTTGCATTGTGATTTTATGATGTCTGACATATAGAATTGAAATCAATTTTGAATAATATTATGTTTTTTAGTAGTGGTGATTTGAATTATTCTTGTACAGTTGATGTGAACCCATAGGTTAGATATTGTGTTCTATCTATAAACAATGTATATTTTGATACAACTTTATAAACCCCGCCTATATTTTGTAAAAAAAAAACACAGAATTATTTTGGGTTCTAGTTTTTTCTACATCATCAAGTATGGTGAGATTATATGGAGAACTACCCCATCTTCTCTAATATTCCTTCAACACTAGTGTTAATTAGAGAGTGTTGGATGTTACCTGATGATGACATGGTATGTTGTATGATATTTTCGATTTTAAATATAACTATGATTAGTGGTGGGGGTCATGTGCGATAAGAAGAGGGAATGAGGTTTTCTTCATTTTCATCCATGGCATCCCACTTGTAAGAAACTAATCATCATTTCGGGTGTGGGTCATGATTTCGGGATGTTTTTGAGGAATAAAGAAGAAATTGTAAAAAAATTTAAGTACATTCCATGTACGCTTGAGTATATTCCATGTACCTAGTTCCAGCACATAACTATGTTCTGTCCTTGTAAATACCAAGTACATAGCCATGTGGGTGACATGGATGGCCACCTAAAGTGGGATCCGGTTGAGGCTAGTACATGGATTGTACATTAAATGAAGACTCTATGTGTTTTTTAATAGCATAAGTGTCAATTCTAATCTCTAGAAGTGTCTTCTTCTTCCGGTGTTTCATATAGGGGAGTGAAAGATAGCTAAGAACTCCATACCCTTAACGTTCCTCCCTTATAGCATCGATCGCGACAACGCTTTGTGTGTAGGATTCCCACTAGTGGGTTAACTCTTTCGCTAGATCCTCTCTTTTGGGTTTCTCTTATCATGAATGTTATCGTGGGTAGATCGTTTTAACCTATTTTTAGATCTACAACATTCTTGGACGACTGATGGGCAATCATTCTAGAGTGTTCATTGTACAACATCAAGGTAGGTGGTTTGTGCCATTATTTTATTGTCTTTGGATATTATACAATAAAAGTACTGAATACCCATGTTTATGGTATTCCGTGTTTTGGATATTAACCTTGATTATGTCTTGTTATGGTGTGTTTGATATTGAAAGGGGTTATTGATTATGTATAAGGTTTATTATCTTGATTATAGATGTGTTTCCGATGATTGATTTATTATGGCCATTGGGTTAAGGAAGATTGTTAGGATAATTTTTTTCCCATGCCTAGTGTTGTTTGGATGCAGTCGCTGTTTATTTGAGATATATATGTTTCACATTGTGAATGTTGACCAAGAAGAATTGACTATGAGAGCTTCCCAAGGTAGGGGATTTTAATTACGAATTGTTGTTATGATCGACTAGAGGCATTTACCATTAGATCAGTCAAGGATTTATCCACAAGAGGGGTAAGACCATGTGAGCTACCCAGGGGGCTGTGATTATATTAATGTTATACCATACGGAATTTACTATGAGAGCTGTGAGAGGGTCATTTTAATTTGTATTTTCTATGAATACCATGGTGTATTGACTGTGAGAGATACACAGGTGGTCATTTATAATTTATTTGTGTTTTGTGGGACCATTGGTGTTAGATTATGTGACTTTTCCCAGAGGGTCATTATTACTTGCTGAAATGATGCTATGTTGAACTAGAGGTGATATATTGTGAAAACATTCCCAGAGGGTTTCTTGTCAATAATTGAATATTTTGACGAGTCTGCCAAGACAATGCATAATATTTGACTTTATCAATCTTGTTTTCTAGACGGTATTTTGAGACATTTGTTTTTCTATCACACAGGTGATACATTGATTAGGCTAGATACTGAGATTTCAATATTCAACAGATTGAATAATTAGCATATGTAAATGATGTGATTGAAAACAGTAATATTTTTTACTTATGAGTACTCTGTAGTTTTTGAATTTATTTCATCTTATTATCTGCTATCAATATTCACTGACTATTAGGCACAAATATTTTGGTGGTTGCCTACAATAATTCTTCTCAAAAACTATCTGGGTCATGCTTTTTTGCAAAAAAAATTAAATGGTTTCATGAATTGATAATGTAAAGAACCCTTCTTCATTAGGAACGTGATTATTGTAGGAGATGGCGAGAATGAGACCAATCATAGGCTTTAGATGCTAATAGAGTTTAATTTTTTTGTTTTTTTACGTTGGTTTAGTATCATATTTCTTACATTGTAACTTGTTTGGAAGCATTCATAGACATATGTGACATGCATCATTTATATATGTGGTATAGTTGTTTATTTATTATCAGTCTACTTTTGTTTACATTCGTTGTATGGTACTATTTCTTTCGCTTTAGATTGTTATTGTTTATCCCGCTATGCATACTCTTCAAATTCGGGCATTGTTTCTCCAATATCATATCATTTCCCACACCACTAGTCGGTAATTTCGGAAATTGGGGAAATGCGCTTGAGGTCATGTGACCAACCAGGTTCAGGGAACCTTTGGGCGGAAACTAGAACCAGGAGATTTCAAAGTTGTATTAGAGGAGTATCATTTCTACATTGTATTAATATTTGGAGCCCACAGACAGGGATAGGATGGAATATATAGTAGTTAATAAGTTGTTCCTGGGAGTAGCTAACCCGTATACATGGAAAAGCCACGTTTCCTCCATTAATGATTTTTTTGGGTTTTGAAATTGTGGTAGTTAAGTTAATTTCATCGTATGGTAGTTCATTCATTATGTATTGTTATCATTGATATTTTTTAGCTCCAATTTCTATTTCAACCTATTGAGATTTGGGTATTCCATCTCATGAATTATATAGTCACTTGATAGAGATCACATGTCATGCATTCTTGTCATTCCATTTACGGTGAATTACTAATTACATGCTATTCTAATATATGTTTTGCTAGATATGCATGATGTTGTGATATATGGTGTGATATAATACCTACTATTTTGATATTATAATGGAAATTTTAATGTTTTATTTGTGTGGTCACCAAACATTGGTCCCTGAGGTGTTACGGGCCCTCTTGGATTGGAATTTAGTCAATCATGTACAAACATTAGTGTAAATTTTGTCAAATTATGATGTGGAAAAGGATGAAAAACATTTATTCTAATAAGTACGAACTCTCCATGGATGTAATTTGTCAGGACATGGAATTTTTTTTATATTTTTATAGGTTTTAGAGGAGTTTTAGAGGCATATTTTACAGAAACCCAGAAAACATGGCATGTGGTGTTACAAACACATTCCAGGTATACATTTGTTCCGAAAGAACCAACTTTTATCAAGAACACTTCCTGTACAGTATGTACACAACATATATCCTTTAATCGCATGAAAGACTGTGTGAGCAGAGACATGGGGTTGGGAATCTTTTGGTAGAACACACTGTGTCTTGATTATACACGCCATGTTGAATGTAACTGTGTATCCTGTCATGGGACTGATGAAACATGTCGATAAAACATAGTTTGTACACACTGTGTCTCATTCATGCACTCTGTGTAGAGTTAACCGTGTCTCTGAACATTTGACCAATGACACGGGTGGTTATAACATAAGTACTACGCACTGCGTCTAGGTCGAACACACAATGTAGTTTTACCCATGAGGGAACTCTGTGGCTCAAGCCTTGTAGAAGAACACAAAAATGGGGGAAAATTCATGTATAATCCAAGTATGAGGATGAACACACTATGTTTATGGGTGTGACATGACCCGATTTTTACAGAGGGACACACAATGTTAATAACCCAAGGGAACACACTGTGTTGGGTTTCTACAAGCCGTGTAACCCTTTTTTCTACTACAACAATGTTTTCTTCTCCTGTTCCATTATTGAACTACTACGTTGTTGTCCTTGATAATATTTTACTGAGGTGTGTGATTGAAATTTTAGAGTCATGCCACTGAGACGTCCTATGGTTTTACACCATATATATGGTAATGAATAGACATTGAAAATGGTAGATCATGTATTATCAACATATCCTCCCGTTGTGCCTATCTTGGAACAAGCTATTATACAGGACATAGGTTCTGATTCACAATTATGCGAAGGATTTTTTAGGATGTTACAAACGTTTATGAAAGCACCAAATCCTGCCCCATCTATGGAAGATTTGACGAGGGTGTTTCAGTTGCATAATCATTCCACTTTTATAGGGGATTGAGGACCACATTATTTATAGTCATAGATGGAGGCCATGGTAGATATATTTGAACATCTGGTGATTCCTTCAGAGAGGAGTGTGATAATTACTACGTGATTCCTGCAAGAGATCGTGGGATGTAATCTCACAGGCGGGATGCCATTGAAAATTGGATTGGGAAAGGTTTAAAAGGATCTTCTATGATTACTTATACCTAGAGATGTTGTGGGTCAACAGTTCTTTAGAGTTAATGCATCTGGAGCAGCGTACTCTTTTAGTGATGGATTACTCATCCCATTTTACAGAGCTTCAACACTTCACACCTATTCTGGGAGGTGACAAGTTATCTTTGGCTAGGTGATTTGAGGATGGTCTTATGCATGAAATCTCATCACAGGTGAATGTATTAATGATAACATTATAGTTATCTATAGTGAACCAGGTAAAAATTAATGAGCATAATCTATGAGAGTTAAGAGCTGTGATCTTGGGTAGTTCAGCATCCAGGGCTGGTACTCCTTCAAAAGATAGCAGGAAGTACCATAGGGAGCTCACATGTGATGTTTCTTTAGGTAGCCAGGTGTTATGATACCAGTGTGGGAGAGTGGTAATACGAGACCACATTGCCCGAATGATCCAGTTGAGTGCCGATATTGTATAAAGATCGGTCATCGTAGTTCTTTTATGAGTTCTCACTAGCATCGAGTGATGGGGGATTGGCTATGACTCAAATTTTAGGGGCAGGACCACCAGTTTCTCATCAGTATGGAAACTGGAGTTTGTCAGGCCTTTCAGGAAAAGCAGGAGGACATCGTCATTGTTGTCAGGATATAGGTTCTCAGTGACCACATGATGGATCAGATCAAGGCAGTATGGTAGGGTCGTAGGGCCATGGAATAAGTCAAACATTTGTAGTGGATTAGACCCAGCACAAGCAGGATCCTGAACCCTCTACAGTTAGAGGTATGATTCTAGTGGCCTCAATTTTATCTTCTTCTCTTAGAGATACCGATACTTCACATAAAAACATTTATCTAGTGGTGGATTGTTTCAGAGAGGTATTTCCTGAAGAATTTTTAGGTTTACATCTAGAGAGAGAGGTATATTTCTCTATTGAGATTGTTCTTGGAGCCACACCAGTGTACAATCCTCGTTATAGGATGGCTACAATAGAGATATAGGATATTAAGAAATAGTTAGAAGAGTTTTAGGAAAAGGGATTCATCTAACCCAGTACTTCTCCTTGGGTTTCATCTATTCTTTTTGAAAATATGGTGAACAGAACCCTAAAACATTGTGGGGATTATCGAAAGCGGAACCAGTTGACTGTAAAGAACCGATATCCTTTACCGAGGATTGATTATCTCTTTGACCCACTTCAAGGGAATCATGTGTTCTTTAAGATTAACATGAGATCTGGTTATCATTCGTTGCACGATAGACCATCAGATACACCTCTTACAGCCTTTTCGAGAAGGTATGGTCTATATGAGAATTTGGTTATGCTGTTTGGTCTTACCAACACACCATGAGTTTTCATGGAACAAATGAACTGAGTGTTCCATCCTTACATGGAAGATTTTGTGGTTGTCTTCATGGATGATATCATGGTGCACTCTCACACTCAACATGACCATGCCACCCATCTTGAGAACATATTGAGTACACTAAGGGAGCATTATTTATATACTATGGTCTCAAAATTCCACTTTTGGATGGACCAGATTCACTTCATGGGTCATGTAATCTCAGATACAAGAGTTTTAGTAGAAACAATGAAATCAAGAGTAGTAGATTTCTGGGATTATTCAAAGTGAATAATTGAGGAATGACGTTTTTTGGGACTGGATGTTTATAACAAATGCTTTATAAAATAATTTTCACACTTATTAGGACCAATGATAGGCCTGACTAAGAAGGGTGCAAAGTAGTTGTGAACAGATTCCTACAACTCAGACTTTCAGGAGATGAAAGGGAGATTGACTTTAGCACAATACTGATTTTTCTTGATCTGGCTTGAAGCTACACTGTTTAGTACAATACATCAGGTATCAGACTGGGAGTAGTTCATATGTAGGGGGAAGGAGTGGTTGCATATGGGACATGGCAGTTGAGTACAAATGAGAAGAATTACCCGACACATGGTCTCGAGTTAGTTACAGTTGTGCATGCTTTACACTGCTAGAGACATTATATTTTGGGAGAGCAGTTTGTGGTGTTCACTGATCAAAAAATCCCCATGTATATCTTTACTCATCATGATATGAATTTGAGATATAGAAGGTGCGATGAGTACCTTCCGTATCTTGACATTGAGGTTCCCTATATGCCTAGGAAGGGAAAACCTTTGGATGATGTGTTGAGTAAGAGGACTCAGATACATGAAGTTAGGGTGTCCAGTAGTGAGTGGAATCTTATGGATATCTTCATTGAGATGCTTTTGGAGGTTCATAACAGATAGGGTCCGATGTTTCATTCATCTATTGATGTTACCTATACACTTCTAGATCGAGTATGAATGAGGCAACTATTAGATTCTGAAGGCTTACTCCTATGGGAGAGTGTGTTAGGTGATGAACATACCCCTGGGTGGACCATAAGAAATGATGAGGTCCTGTATTTTCATGGGAACATATGGGAGTCAACAGACATATGTGAGGAGCTGATGAGGGATTTTCATTCCTCAGTTTGGGCAGTTCATTCTAGTTTCACCAAGATGTATCGAGATCTACACCATCAATAATGGTTTCTAGGTATAAAGAGGGATGTAGGTGGGTTTGTTATAATATGATCCACCTATCAGTAGGTGAAGGAGGAACATTAGTTAATGGTTTGCATTTTACAGCACTTACCCATTCCTATGTGGAAATGGAATGATGTTGTGATAAATTTTTTGATGGGTTTATGAAGGTCACCTCAAGGGAATGGTACATTATGGGTTGTTTTTGATAGAATCATGAACGTTTCACATTTCATTCCAATCAAGGAAATATATTATGTTAATGAGAATTGAAGGTTGTACATCCAAGAGATTTTACATATTCATTGCGTTCGGAACTATATCATTACCGACATGGATGCCCGACTTAATTTTCATGTCAGGTAGGGACTACATACGACTTTTGGTGCACAAGTACTTTTGAGTACAACATACCATTCCCAAATATATGGCCAGTCTGAGGGAACGATTGATGTGACAGAGCACATTATTCAAGCATGAATCCTAGATTTTGGGGGTTTTGGGGTGAGACACATACCCCTAAAGGAGTTTTAAAAAAATAATAGTTTTTAAGAAAATATTTATATGGAACCTTTTAAGTAATTGTACAGTAGGCCATGTCGATCATCCCTATGTTGGATGGAGATAGGAGATGCATCTATGCTGGGAGCTCATCTTTTCCAAGAGACCACTGAGGAGGTGGAGTTGATTTGGAAGAGGATGGCTATTTCTTAGTCTCAGCAGAAATATTATGCTGATCAATGGAGATGAAATCTTGATTTAGAGGTCCGAGGTCAGGTGTTCTTGCATGTCACCCTAAGGTTGGGATAAAGGAGGAATATAAAATAGAGAATGGATTCACTAAGATACATAGGACTGTTTATGGTTTTTGAAAGAGTTGTGATGGTTTCATATCAGTTGAAGTTGCCTCAGTGGTACTAGGATATGCACGACATCATCCTCGTTTCTCAACTACGATGTTACTCTTCAGACTCGTCTCGTGTTTTTCAACCCAAGGAGGTTGAGTTGTAAATGAATGAGTCATTCTAGGATTACCCTATACAGATTATGGATCACAACATAAATGTTCTCTCTGGATGGTTTGTTCCTCTATTATGGTTGCTATGGATACATGGGTGAGTACAAGATGAGACATGGAAGAGGGAGGATGAAGTGCAATCAAAATCGCCATTTTTGTTTGAAGTCGCTTCTTCGCTACAGTTTGAAGGGAAATTTAGGGATGAATGTCATTAAGGGGAATGTTTGTTAGAACATGGATATTTAATTTAGGTATGTGTCATGAATTCAGGTTACATTTGAGAAAAATGAAGAATATTGTAATTTTATAAGTACTTTCCATGTATGCATGAGTACACGCTATATACTTGGTTGACGTGCATAACCACACACTGGACATGTAACGACCAAGTACATGGTCGTGTGGCTGACCTAGATGACCGCGTAATATTGGAGATGGTTGAGGCTAGTACACAGTGTGTAAATTAAATGAACACATCATTTATCTTACATTATATTTTTATTAATTAGATCGGGGTCACAACTAATATCTAGAAGTGTCTTCTTCTCCCGTTTTCATACAGGAGAGTAGCGAGACGACAAGGAACATCAAACCCCTACAATTACTCTGATCGAGTTCTGATTTAGACACCACCAGGTGCATTGGATTTCCACCAGTGAGTACTATCTTTCTTTTGAGCCTCTCTTCCCGATTTCACCTTTCTCAAGAGTTATCAATGATTGAATTTTTTACCATTTTTAGATCTGCATCATTCTAGACTGAATAAGGACAGGAATTCTAGAGTGTTCATCATACAACATCAAGGAAGGTGGTTCATGCCTTTCTTTGTTTATATTTAGATATTATATTCTAAAAGTGGCGAATACCCATTTTATGGTCCTGAATGTTTTTGAAATTAACATTGTTTAAGACTTGTTATGGTGTATTGGATAAAGAAATGGGTTGTTTATTTGGCATAAGTTTTATTACCTTGATTATTGATGTGTTTCCCATGTATGATTGATTTTGGACATTGTGTGTAGGAAACAAGTTAGGATGATTTGTTGTCGATGCCTACTGTTGTTAGGATGGACTTGAACTTTATTTGAGATTCATGTGAGTCGAATTGTGAATGTTGACCAAGGGGAATTGATTGGAAGAGCATTCCAAGGTTGGGTATTTTAGTCATGAATTTTAGATTGGATATACCAGAGGAAATGACCATGAGAGCTTCCATATGGTCATTGACATGAGGGGTTAAACCTTGTGAGATACATAGAGGGTCATGTTTAAGTGAATGTTGGACCATAGGTAATTGACTATGAGAGCTTCCAGAGGGTAATGATAATTTATTGTTGTTATGCCGACAAAGGGGTATTGTCAATGAGATATACCAAGGTGGTTTTTTGTAATTGATTAGTGCTCTGTGGGACCAAAGAAGTTAGACTATGTGAGCATTCCTCGAGGTTCATTATTTCTTATTAAACTGATGATATATTAAACCAGAGGGGTTAAACTGTGAGAACATTCCAAGTAGGTTTCCAGTGAATAATTTAATGTTGTCATGAGTCTTCCAAGAGAAAACAAATGTTTGAAATTAGTATTTATTGATTTTTAGATGGTCAATAGAGACATTTGTTTTTCTATCACATAGGGGATAAACAGATTAAGAATGATTATACGATTTAATTATTCAATGAACTGAATAATTAGCTAATGAAAATGAATGTGGTTAAAATATATTTGATTTTTTTACTTGTGAGAACTCCTTAGTTTATTACATCATTTCTTCTTATTACCTGGTATATATGTTCCCTGATAGGCTGGCATAGATCTTTTAGTGGTTTTCTATAGGAATTTGTCTCACACTATATTTTGGTAATGCTTTTGGGCATAAACAGATTATATGGTTGAAGGTATAGATAAGTGAAATCACACTTCTTCATAAGTAACTTGATTGCTATAGGAGCTAGTGAGAATGAGACCAAGCTGAGGCTTGTGATGCAGTGGGAGTTTACTTGTTTCTTTTTTTATTTGGTTTAGTATTTTATTTCTTGCATTGTGACTTGTTTGTCTTCTTTCCTAGATATATGTGACATGAATCATTTATATATGTGCTATAGTTGTTTACATTCTATCAGTCTTCCACTTTTTACATCTTCTGTATAGTATTACGATATTTGCTTTTGACTATTATTGTTTATCCCACTAGGAATACTTTGAATATGAGTTCATAGTTTACCGAATATCATACGTTGGTCCTCATTGCTAGTTGTATGCCTCTGTTATTTGGGGAAATGCCCTTGAGACCATGAGACCAGTTGTGTTCATGGTACCTTTTGGTGGACCCTAGAATCGGTACATTACAAGATTATGACAATACCAAATCGAAGGAGGAGTAACATGAAGAACCCCATTATAAGATGATGTGGGTTCATATCCCATCATGAAGACGTTTCTTGGGTGATTCCTAAGGGTTAGTCATGGGGAATACAAAATCGTGTGAGATAGGTTTAAATAAGACAATATCCTGATTGTGGGATAGACTAGGCATCAACATATGATATCAGAGCCGGTGTCCATTTTATTTGGTTGCGAGGACATTGTGCCCTTCTAGGGGTTCGATTATTAAAATCCCACATCGAAGGAGGAGGATGATGAATCACCCCTTTATAAGGTGGTGTTGATACCACTTCAATCACGAGGCCTTTTCCTTGGGGATTTCTATGGGCCATAGCCCAGGGAAAACAAAATTGTGTGGGTTAGGCCCAAAGTGGAAAATATCATGATCATGGAATGGACTGTTCCATAACACCACTTCCCTGATTTTTTAAGAGATATTAATGGATGGTATGGGAGCATATTATTTTTTATGAGTTGTTATAAGAGATGAAAAATTGTGCGGAAGGTGTTATAAAATTAATTATTTGATATTATACCAATACATTATTTTTTTATTCGAAAAATAATTTAGTGAGTATTCCATAGTGTGGTTGAGTTTTGATTGTTATCTTGTTTAAGAGAATGTTGATTCTATTGTTTTTGTATTAGTGTATTAATATTATCTTTTCAATTGTGAAAGTGATATGAAGAGAATGATTGCAATGATTAAAAAAATTACTCTCAAACTACATGTATATAATATTTTTAGAGATTTATCAATATACTTTGTGGATCAAGATAAAAATTAATAGCTTTGGATATGGAGATTTAGTTGTGTCACTTCTATATGATGTGTCTTTTTGTACTTTTTTGGATACCGTTATTTTTATCTAGTAACATTTTTCATGCATTCTAAGATGGTTTTTTATTTTTTATTTTATGTTATGTGTTTTAATTTAATTTGATTTATCCAATCATCTTATACTATATTATATAATCTTTATTACCACCCATATGTGGGGGTTTTTATACACTTGGTTCAGTTATCAAACCTAAGGCATAATAGATGGGGGTGTGAAGGATCATTATCTCTATTCGTTAATTATATACCATGTATGAGTACATTAATAAGGACACAATAATGTTTTATTTTGTGACATTGTCATTCAAATTTATTACAATAAATTGAACTATAATGTTTTAAAAATTATATTTAATATTCAAAATATATTAATATTTTATTTTTTATTTTAGTATTTCATAGAATGTGAAATAACCTATTGATAAAATTTTAATTTAATCAAATGAATATTCTGGTATCTCGGGGTGTTATGCTGAAAATCAATAAATGTCCAGATTCTAAAAAATATCAATCTTCATGGTGGTGGAAGTGAAGAAAAATGCAAGAAAAACAATTCCATTAACTATAGAAAATATAGAATTTTTGAGAAGTTTTATATTTTCAAAATCATAAAAATGTATTATATATTATATTAACTCATTAAATTAACTCTTTGAACCTTCTATGAATGAATATTTTGAAAAATGGATCATATCACTTTTGTATGTAGTTTTCTCAACTGAAATAAGATACATTTTCATTTTTAAAATGATTGTGACATGACCAACTGGTCGAGTTTCTGTCAAACTCGACACCTGACCCATTCCGCGACATACCTGAAAGGCATTCCTGATCCCCATGGGGTGGTGATAATCACCTAGGCATTGGACAACACAACAGATGGAATGATTTCTCCCACCATAAAAAATGACATGGAATACATATATAAAGAAACAGTGGAAGACTAACAAATATATTGGCCACAATTGTAGTGAAATAAAGGATATAGACAACAGGAAACAACCAAAAAATCTAAGACTAGTCCATGAAAAAGGACTAAAAACCAAAAAATTACTATAACTAATTGTATGGATGTACCCCCACCTCTCACCACCAGCTACCCAACTAGTTGACATGACCCCCACCACATCACTGCAGCGCCTTGAAATTCGCTACAGTAGATGAAAAACATCGTTTTACACACCACTGAAGAGATGTGTAGGGTGTGAGCTAACAGGCTCTGCAGGATCCCATCTAGGTGTTTCCTAACTAGTTTCTATATAATAACACATGTGTGCTCGTTTTTAATAAAAACATGGAATTAGAAGCTGTAAAGTTGTTTATATAAAAAAGGTAAGCATTCCCCTTTTATCAATTTTATAAACAAAAAACACGAATATCAATTTAAATGTACATTTTCCATATCATTTTCCACATTCAAAAACATTCATATCAAAGATATCTCATAAACACATGAAATATAAAATAGAAGAATGAGTATCCCAACATAGAGGAATACAAGAGTTCCAGGATGCAAACTAGTCATACAACAATAATAAAGTGAAAAATTATTATCCTAGAACACATGACAAGGATGTCGAGGAAGACCCCATGAGTAAACCCCCAAAAATGTCAATATCAATACAATTTAAAGTGGGACTAAGATATATAGGAAATCCCCAAGAAAAAACTCCTTGATAATCATAAAATATTGAACTATGGTCCCATGATAAACATCACACATAAGTACCCAAGGTTACCCGTGTTATCTTTTTCAAAAATCATTTCAATGCTTCGAAATAACCATTTTCAATCAATTTATCAGCAAAAAGTGATGAAACATTTCTCTTTGAAAACTATTTTCAACAAACACAGAATGATCATTACAATTCCATTTATAAATCAACATATATAGCACGATCAATCAAGATTATCAACATCGGCTAGAGAAAGAACAACCTACCTCAAAGCTCGGGTCTCACATTCCTACAGGGAAATACAAAATCTATGAAACCAAACTCATCAACGAAGGCCAGAAAATAGAATACCCTCATCGTAGTATTGATGAAAATATAAAAATAATAGGTTTTTGGAAGAGAGGAAACCCATAAACCTCTAGTACGATCATCCTCAACACCATTACCAAAGAAGGAATGGGACTCTAGAAGGTGATATCACAAAGTATTTATAGGATGACATTAAGGAACATCAATCATAGATCAATGAATTCAGTACCAGAATGTGTGGGAGCGAATGAAATCAATTACAACAAATTAGTGGAGAGTTCATGCACATAGAGATACGTATGACCACTAAAATAAAGATCAAACACAAAACAGATCGATCTATGAGGAAATGATCCTCTGAAAATCAATATGGAATAACATTGGTTTGAAGGAAATGAATATCGTGAGAAGGTACCAAACCAAATTAGTCGAAAATGTGATTTAATACTCATTTTTGGTTGAGTAATGATGTCTAATACCTCATAACATCGTTAATTACATGCTATATAATTATGCTGAAAAACCCATTGCCTCACCATAAAAACTTACCATTTTCGACATCATGTCTGGAATTTTTTGGTCACGGCATTTAATTTTTCATGAAATGATCTCTCCTTTCATAACATGTTCCAATCATCTACTACAGATCTGGTAGCATGGTTACATGGTGTGTAACTTCTTTGCAGCATGACGAAAATATTGAAAAACACCTATAATGACTATTAACCCAAAGAGAACTTAGGGAGGGAGATAAACATACCTGATCAAGGTAATTGGATGTTACAAACTCCCCACTATAAGGAATTTTTTTCCTTGGTAAATAATGTGGATGATGTAATCCTCAGAATGAGATTAGGCCACTAATTGCTCAGTAATGATTCAAGTTCCCAATTCCCATAATAATCTGATTTTTATTTCAACAGAACTCTGACCAACAGAATCGACTTCTCATGCTATAATTTCACATGGGATTTAATGATATCAACTGGTTTATCCATAATAGAAGCTTATATATCTAATTCAATTCTTTCACAACTCATAACATGATAGGGTTCACATTGATACAACCCGAGATGAGATATGTGGAAAAAATTATAAATACTTGTCTACTTAATCAATAATTCAAACTGATAAGCAACCTTTTTTTGTCGTTTCATGATCTTAAACAGTCCAACATATCATGGAGCTAGTGTTCCCAATTTTCCAAGTATTGAGGGACCCAAACAAGGAGAAACATTCACGAAGACCAATTCATCTACAAGAAAACTCCAAAGGATGAAGTTGTTGATCTGTATATGATCTATGTATACTCTGGTGTATAAATAATTTTATCCACACATCATGAACCATTGAGTATACTTCTTAAACCAAAAATGGTCCATTGAAAGATACTTTATCCACTTTTTCCCCACAATTTGGTGATCTAAATGTTCGACCATGCAACACTTCAATGATATCCATTCTGACTGACAACTAAAAATTGTGTTTCTAGACTAACTCAACCAGTCCTTGATGGGTATCCCAAAATCCACTAAATTCAATGACTTAAGGATAGAGCATATACTATAGAATATGAGTTATATTCTCTGTCTGACCACATATCTATTGGAGGAATGCTGTGCTCAACTTGATATGAGTTCCAAAGGCCTCGTGAATTATTTTTCAGAACCATAAGGTAAATATATAATCCCTATAATAGGAAAAAGAAGAAGGCATCCAATGTAACTCCACAATCTTTTGTAGTTACAACTTACCCATATCATCCACTTTAGTGGTATCCATGATCAGAATAAAATTATAAGACTTCCTCAATGAATCAATAAACATCTAGATAGAATTATTCCCTTGGGGATTCTATGGTAATCCGACAAAAAAAAATCCATGGATACCTATTCCCATTTCCAAACTGGAACCTTATGAGGATAATGCAAACCATAGTGTTTCATGTGCTCTGAATTTATCCATTGGCAGGTGTAATAGCGAGACACAAACTCTGTGATGTCTTTCTTAATACCCATCCTCCAAAATATTCATATCTTGTCATTATAAAACATTATAGTGCCTATATTTACAGTCCAAAAATATACAGGACAATCAAACAAGAATGAACTCCTCACTGATGCTGGAGCGATAATAATTCTCTCAATGTCAAGCATAGGATCTTAAGAAAAAGACCAACACGAAATGGTATCCCCATGATAAAGGAATTATCGTGTCTTCTGAAACTTGTCATCCTACTACTAAAACTACAAGATAGACTCTGGGAGAGGTGATGATAATAGAACACTATATATAACCATCCCTAAAACATCCTCATGAGCATCCATATGCAGTAGATAAAACATCCCCATAAGGTTCCACTCCACCTTCATTTCGAGGATAACCCGTGATGGTACATTCATACCTAGAACGTCTATAACAAAATTCCCCTTTCTTGGGTTATAACTGATGTCATGGTCAAATGAATGAATATATTCTACCCATTGTCTCTATCTGAGAATCGAGTGTTTCTTAGAAAATATTCAGCACATACTCTTATGGTCACACAAGACAATAAAATTTTCCCCAAAAATATAGTGTTACCAATAGTTATGTTCATGCATGACTGAATAAATCTGTAAATCATGAGTGGGGTAATTATTCTCATACGTTAAATGATTAAGAGAGAAATAATCTACAACATGGTTATCCTGCATAGGTTTTCATCACAAACCAGTGTCCGAAGTGTCATAAACCACCATGTCTCCCATTCATGAATCAATTTAGATCAGAATATAAACAGATGTCCTAATTCTTTTAAATTCATCTAAAATTTTTTAAATATTTTCATCCAAGGTTAATTTAATAACTTTACAAGTAAGAGTACTCAATGGTTATTCTATCTTAGTTAAGACAATGACCAGCCATCGGTAGTATCCAGTATGACAAAGGAAGATTCTTATATCAATGAAATTATGTAGTTCCTTACAAGATATAAAAACATTCATGTAATGAAGATAAAATGATAAACCATGTTCGGATATCCTGTACCCGAATAAAAACACTTTGTATTCCAAAAACATCATTTAAAAATAGTTCAATACAAACTATGTCTTCTCATAATTTCCATAATAAAAATCTGATGGTTCTCATGATCACTCTAAGATTTAAAAAAAAATAGAATATCATCCTTGAACAATACCACAAAAGTGTGAGGATATCTATGGAATATTTTATTTATCAAGGCCTTAAAATTGTAGAAGAATAAGTTAGACCAAAATTCATCACATGATATTCATTATGATCATAACTTCCCTTGAATGTTTTATTTGGTATATCAAACACCCGAACTCTGAGTTCATGATAACTCAGACAATGATCAATATTTGGTAACCACTTTCCCCCCATTAAATAATAAAAAATATTTTTTACATGTGGAAAATTATATTTTTTCTTAGCCATCAGTCATTTTATATTTTTATTTTTCACACATAAATTAAGTGAACTATATTCATTATTTTAATATATCTCTGGGGATGACCAAGTCAAAATGCTATGGTGAACGAAACCCTATTATAAATGGTCATCCAGCTGAATATTTATCTATTTTAGCTCCATTGGTATTATATGATAAGAATGAATTGATATCAACTGTGTACGTGGAAGCAGTTCAATCATAAGATATAGCTCTCTTTGGAGGAATACAAAATTCATCATCTGGGGAAACCTCAGGAATGTCTCGAACAACAACGCGAAGATCAATGATAATAATATATATCCTTAGGAAAAAAATGTGGAAATGAAACTCTTGATCTATGGGTATGAAGGTCCTCCACGACCCAAAATAGCATACCACTCACCTTTAAATACATGATTTCTCACATCACCATCAATAAATTAAATGCCTAGATTATCACAATAATCCTCATCTCGATGAGGGACTATACAATCTATACTAATTATGATGTCAAACATATCTAAATAAAGAATGATAAAATCCTAGATGATATTCGTATAAACTATCGTTAACGAACTAGAGGGACTATAAACCCCTTTCATTTACTCATACTCAGAGTTTTCAATATCTCCATTTTAATGCCCATAACTTCCATTGTATGTTTAAGAAAATCAAAAAAATTTACTGATATAAATGAGTCAGAGGCACCAATATAAAATAAAGGAATTGAAACTCATGACATAATAAGTATAATACCTATCTATTTTGCTGGACCAATATTACCTTCTGATGGACACTCATTTACTATGTGAAAATGATTCACTCCCAAGGCATGTGGATTGAGAAATGAAGTATCTGATGATTTTGACTTCACTATATCCCCCTATTGTAATAATAACTCGTAAACATAAAAACGCATAGTCATATCTTGAATGAAGTGATATAGATGACCAACACTCCCTCAAATATTGCATGTATTTACGGGCGTATGAAATGTACATCAGGTGTGTCCATCATTTCTATAGTGACAGAAAGTCATATAAACATTACCTTCTATAATAGATGGTGTTGATGAGTCTTGAAACTGAGACCCGCCTCCACTAACTCGGCGATGATTTGACCACTTCATCTTATTCCCATGCACCCCACTAAATCTAGAAAACTGTGGAATAGAGGAGGTGGAAAATAAAAAAATTCCTACCATATTAATTTCATCCATAAAATATATATCTACTATCTTCACGTTAGTAGAATGATTCAATATAAACTCATGTGAACTGATATTTGGCCTCAAACCATTTAGGTACTTTTACACTTTTATCTAGTAATTCTTCATCACGTCCGGGTGAAAACTGACAAGATAAACAAAACAATTGGTGTATGTTGTCACTGAACTCACTCCATATTATAATGAAATTAAATCTAGGGACTCCTACCGCATTGGTGAATCTGTAAAAAACTGACGAAAAATCGGGTTCTGAAACCCTTCCAATACAAATATACATGCCTATCTGCATGAACATTATAATCCAACCATTTCATGTTAGATTATTTAAGTTTTAATGTTGCAAAATTTTCCCTGATATTCATAGGTGTCTCTAGGATGTTGAATATTTGAATGATCTTGTACATTCAATCATTTGATTCATGAGGTTTATTCACCCTTTTAATGGATGGGGGATTCACATGCAAGAACTCCCGTGATCTATCTCTCCCTCCCTCTATATCTCCTCTAACTGTTGTTTAGTCTTCCACAATAGAATTTATAACTCATGGTAAACCTCGATCGATGGCACAAAATTACCATATGATAGTCTTTATGACATTCTAATACATAGGTGGGTTCCCTTGATGATTCTTAGCTACACCGTTCAATGGAATTCATTGAAGACGTCTTAGAGGAATACTACTACACATAAAAACATAAAATGTGATCAAACAAAAAATAAATCGTAGTTCAAACTATAATATATATAGTAAAACAATATTTTTAAAACAAAAACAAAAAATATATACACCCTTCCCAATGTACCCTGGAATATTAATTCAGGTTTCAATAAGAGCATCCTAGGTACTTATCAAAACATACCTCTCTTATCTTGAAAATCTTATATTTAGTATAATAGATGTCCCATGAGATGGAATCATTGGAACAGACCTGTCTGATACCAAACTGTGTTGAACCAAACTGGGTTTACCTCAAACCCATCACCCTACCCATTCATTCACATACCCATAGGGAGTTCCTGATCCCCAAGGGCTTGCGATCAGAACTGGGGTATCAGACAATAGTATATATGGAATAATTAATCCCAACCTGAACAAAAACTTGTCATACATATATAAATAAAGAAAAAATGGAAGACTAATGAATATATATTCCAATACTATAAGGAAAAAATATAAATAGAAAATATAAAACAACCAAATAATCCAAGACAAGTCCATTGTGAATGGACTAAAAACCACAAAGTTACTCTAAAATGTGGTTTGGAAAAAATCCCACTATATACCACCAGCTACCCAACCAGGTGACAGAAACCCCACCGACTCACTCTGGCATCTTACCATTACCTGCACTATAAGACAAAAAAAAGGTCTATACACCACCAAAGAGGTTCACAAGAT
This sequence comes from Viscum album, assembly GCA_963277665.1. Lineage (NCBI taxonomy): Eukaryota > Viridiplantae > Streptophyta > Magnoliopsida > Santalales > Viscaceae > Viscum > Viscum album. The sequence goes on along the minus strand of OY728127.1, from coordinate 433,853,832 downwards.
GTGAGATTACAGAATCATAAGGATTCCACATCGGAGTTCCATAATAATTCATTGCATAAAAAATCACGAATTCTCATTTTATATAAAAAAAGGCGCGATAAAAAATAAAGAAATTTTATTGAAAAGATGGTAAACATTCCACCTTTTCCATAGTTCTAAACAAAATTTGATATATCATTTTCAATTAAAACATTCCATATCATTTTCCAAAAGCATACACATTCATATAAAAAATAAAACCGAAAGATAAGAAATATAAAAAAAATAACGTGTATCAAAACACAAAAAAATACTATAGGTCCAGGCCCTAGACTACTCATACCACAATTATCAGGTGCACAAATTATGATCCCAGAATATATGCCTAATAATCATAGGAATATCCCATGAGTAATCCCACCAAAATCACAATATTAGTCCCCTAGAACAATGGTGCAAGGAAATAATGGAATTACTTGAGACCCCCTCCTTGATAATAACCAAAAAATGGATTAAAACCACATGCTAAACCTTCCCCCTTTGTACCCAAGGTAACTAATATTATCTTTTTTACAAACCTTTACAATGATTTGAAATATCCATTTTCTATCCACTTATCAATACCCAAAAAAACATTGATCCTTGAAAACAGTTTTAAAAATTCATAAAAAGATCATGCCAATTCAATTTATAAATAGATTTTTAAAATTGAAAAATCAATCTTATTAACATAGGATAAAGACAAAACCACCTACCTCAATGATCGGGTAACACACACCAACAACAGAATCCAAAAAAAATGAAACCAAAACCACAATTGAAGGACATAGAATCAAATTATATCATCTTAGGATTAATAAAAATTTAAACACAAGTGATCAATAAAATAGAGGAAACCCATATACCTCGTGGATGATCCCACACTGCATGATGACCAATAATGGAAATGGGCTCCTAAATGGGATATCACAAAGGATCTAAAAGAGGACCAGAAGGAACATCCAAATTAGATCAACAGATCCAGTACCACAAAGCTTTTGAGCTACTATGATATGTTATATTGATTTAACGGAGAGATCATGTAACACGAGACACACTCCATAACCACCAAATATATTGAATTCTGAACATATCAATCTCAGAAGAATGGTTCCTATGAAAATATCATAGGAACAACCTTAGGTCAAGAAAAATGGATATTCAGAGGAGGCATTTAATGAAAATAGATAAATGTGTGACTTAAAACTGGGTGTGGGATGAGTCATGATGTGTAACCCCTAGGATCTTCATGAAGATGACATTGGATAGGGATACTGAAAAACCCATCACCTTGGATAAAAAACTGAACTTTTTAGCATGCCACATCGTGTAAGCCCCATTCACGACATGTAACCCTTCATGGTACGATTTACCATTTCACGACATGTATTCCGCAACCATTACATGGCATGTAGAAAGGTTAAACGAAATATAACTTCTCTACAGGCTGCATAAAATCCAAAAAACCACATCTAAATAATTTGATCCAAAATTGAACGGAGAGAGAAGAAAAACATAACCAATCAACATAATCGAATGTTACAAGGATGTCGAATTTGATTATAACATAAACATAATGACATTAAATTATTGAAATATATTTATTTGACATTTTCTTAAATAGTATATTTCATCTAGGGAAATTAGAATATGATATAATTAAAACAATATAAAAAAATATGTGTTTCGGAATTATATATTACTCTTTATAATAGATCCTTAAAAAATTAGATTATGGATTAGATATGTGGAATATATAAAATAACAAGTATTAAACAATTCTTCATGGGCATTTCTTTAGTTTTAGGGTATATTTTTGACAAATATAATAGGTTTGGGGTTTAAGGATATGTCTGTTCGGGATGAATCCTTTCATAATAGAAAAAGTGGAATTTTTTAATAATATAATAGGTGAAGGAACTTTGAAAAAGTCTAGTGGATCTAATAATTGAATACAGTGGAGTGTTAGAATTAGTGTACTTGGTAAATCCAAAAATATAATATTTGATACATGATTTAACATTTTATTTTTTGTTTAATATTATATTTTAATCAATTATGATTTTATATTTTATAGTATTAAATTTTTTTACCTATTTATTTTGATATTAATTTGAAAAAAATTATGTCCTTATTCTATAATATATTCCCAATGATTCCATATATGGAATAAAATATTATATAATATTTGAAATGGTAACAATAATTAATTTTAATATTAGTACAAAGAGGGTGTAATCCCATTTTAAAAAGTGCATTTTTTTATCAAATTATAAATTAAAATAAAGTAATCATATTTTTTGATTAATATGACTTTGATTGGTTTATTTTTAACCATATATGTGTTAAAAATAATTCAATTTTGGATGAAATATAATTACATAGTCAAAATAATTTGTTAAACTAAATCGATTAAAGAAAATTTTTATAGAATAAATTAATACATATGATTCCAAAAGATTAAAGAAGTTATATAAATTAAATATTAATAATCTAAATGTTTTATATTAATTAATAAATATATATTCATTATTATAAAATTTCATTAATTTTAATTTTCTCATTATATTATGAAAATAACATTAAATGGACCGTATTGTGAATATTTTTACTTTTTACTATTCTTCTATGATTCGATATTTTCATAAAAATATCAAAACATCATTCAAATTTAATTTTTGAAATTAATAATTACAAATTTAGGTTCTTTTTGAAATATTAAAATTCAAAATATGTACATTTATTTTATAAAAGAAGAAAAAAAATTAAAATGAAAACCTGTATTTATTGAAACAAAATGATTTTTTGTATCATTAATATTATATCATATCAAGGACAAGTTTTAAAAAATTTAATTTAATTGTTTATATATATAAATATTTTGAAATTATTCAATCAACATTTTTATAATAAAATATAGAACACTAAGAAAAGTTATTTGTGGAAAATAATTACTTTAAATTTAAATCATTGTAATTATTTATCCTCTATTTGTATACAATTTTAGTTCAATAATTTTTTTATCAACAAAAGTTATTGTTATTAATTTAATTTTATCAGTTATATTCATCAAATATGTTGTGTACCATTTATTATAGTGTTTCATGTTTGGTTTTATTCCAAACACAATAAATTTATTTCATGAAATTTTATATAGTAAATTATTTTGGCATTACAATAGGACTATAAATTAATAGGTAATATATTTAAATTATTATGTTGTTAATGGATTTATATTTCAGGAATTCAAAAATGGTTTGTGAAAAAAAACATTGAAAAGTGATCTTCTTTAAGAGGATCCCATTATAGTGAATGTGATGTCTACTTTTTTGGAAAACATTACGAAATAATTGAGTAAAATTATATGGGACAAAAATATGTAACAATCATTAAATGTAACATGTTTTATTTTAATTGATTGTTTTTCATTAATCTACTTCATAATGATCTTAATATTAATCATAAATTTCATCTTTTATGAATATAACATTTATATTGTCACATCATGTAACTCATGTTTGTTATAAAATTTATTATACTTCCATGTTATGTTGAAAGGATGGTTGACATGTAATAATTTAAAAAATTATGATGATAAGACAATTGTATAGGAAAATAGTGATAGACTTTTTAAAAATATTTAAATTTTATGAATAAATCATTAAATATATCTATTACTTGAATATTAAAAATTATTGATTCAGAGAATTCATAATTAAGATTTTGTATAATTTATTCGATGTATGATGTATTTATTAATGAAATTAAAAAAGTGAGATATGATAAAAATTAATATAATATACAATTTGATAATGATGATAATTAAAGTGAAAATTATGTTGAAAATTAATAATAATTTTTTATACTATACATACAATCACAACGAGTATAAGTTAATTAATTTCAAAAAATATTTTTTACTTTCCATCATTTGATATCAATAATAATATTTTATTAAAAAATATTACAGGAATAATTTTGGAGTAATGAGGGGAGTATGATGATCTGATTCATATAATAATTTTGGTAGAGAATACTGGTGGACAAGATAGTATTTTTTGATATACTCCATGTAATGGATATTCTTCCACTACACCATTAAGTGTGAGGTGTCAATTCCTTTTAATACTTGTCATTCCAAGTCACATTCTTTGGAATCATCCATCTCATATTTTCATTCAAAATTGAGGGAAGCATGATAATTTATATATTGATTTTAATTATCATAATGTAATTTCTTAAATTTTTTATTTGATGAATAATTACTATTATAATTTTTTTTATCTATATTTTTTTCATGTTGGTTCCATTATAAGGAATTAATTTTTTCCCATGGATTACATGGGATTTCGTTCAAATAGATGTGTATTTTTTCTTTATTGGATAAGGGGATAATAAATAAATAAATAAAATTTTAATTTTTAATATATCTAATTTTTAAAGGACTATATAATTTTGTATTTTATAGGTTTATTATCACCTTTTTTGGAAAACATTATGCACTCTATTTGGGATTAAAAAATGGTTTTCATGTATGAGAGTTCCATCATGTTTTATAATACCTCTTAAAACGATATATGGAAGGATCAGATGATCTTCTGTTTGATGAATCTTTTGTGCATCTTTAAAAGGACATTGTCCACGAAAATATTGCAAGTTATTTTTATCCTATATGATAATGTAGATGCTTTATATAGAGATAGAGTCGTGTCATTGTTTTTATTAAAGGGTATTATATGATAATGTTTTGTTTTCCTAGTATGGACAATGGAGTTCGTATAAAAATGATGGACAATATTATATAGGGGCCAAACAAAGAGTTATTTGAACCACATCAATAAAATCAGATGCAGTTTGAGTTGATGATGGTGTAAACATGACCTACATAAGACATAGTGAAGTAGTTTCCCCTACATAATGATATTCATGTTCAAAATATTTGTCCCACATATTTTTATATTGGATGAAAAAATTTAATTAAATTTTTGAAAATAAAATCTTTTCAATAAATGTTTAAGGATATTCTATAATTAATAAATTTTAATGATATTTAGTTTATTTTTTAATTTTATTACAGTAATTTGAAGAAAAATAATTGATTTAAAACTATTATTTTTAATTATTTAATTGTGTGAGTAATATATTTAACAATTAATTGAATAGAAATTTTTTTAAACAAATTCCTATTCAATCAGTAATACAATTGGTGATGGATTTTCTAATTCATCCTAAAATGAAAAACACCATAGATTTCTAGAAATGACCCTTAAAAAATAAAACTATTTACGATGAATAATATGATGATTTTGTATTTATGATGTATTTCTATTGAAAATAACATTTTATAATTAAAATACTCCAAATGTGGCTCATATATGGATTTTTATACTATGTTAACAACCAATATTTATAATAATGAGGAATATATTACATACTACTCTCAGTCTCCTCCACGCTTATACCATGGAATGGTGTATGCATGGTTGTGGATGAGATATTTCATTGATATATATGTGGTTAAGTAATGTGGTGGGTCATTATGTGGTTGTGGAATTATGTGGTCATGATTGTGGTCTAGGATGGTATATATGATATGAAGGTATGGAATTTTTATTTCATATAGGCGTGACTAGATCATCAAGGAATTGCATGAATAGAAAATATATTAATATATTATCATCTTATTCATTACATATATAATTTATTGGAACTAGGGAGTATGGTTATGGTAATATGATTCTATAAATTCTCATGAAAATGGATAACGAAGTAGTATCACTGTTTATTCAGTGAATATTTTGTATACATATTCTAAATTCTACTAGATATTAAAATACTATATCTTACTTATTATATCTATATGCACACTCATACTTCAATATATTATTTTAAAATATTTTTTGGTGGTGTTGGATTGTTGGATGGATGTAAATTTATAATTACATGTTGATAATAGATGTGAGGCATGTTGTTTTCTAATTTTGAAGGAGTTTTTTATCTCTTAATATTGACTGTAATATTGTGACAAATGTTAGATAGTAAATTCAAGTTATATATTTTTATTGGTTTTTTCAGATTATTTATCAATTTTTTTTTGTTTTTATGGGTGTATTCTATAAATTATATTGACTAATGTTGGTAATTACTCTAATATTTCATTTTTTACACATTCTGGTCATTTTTAACCCATATTCTATTGAATACAGCCATTTAGGGGTACAATGGGTCTCATATATGACTAATGAGGTATCAGGATGATGTCTGATCTTGTTATTTATCACAAAGTAAACGTAAAAAAATTGTAAAACATTATTATTTCAAATTTAAATAAATAATAAAGAGGAAACTATATTAATAATTATTAGATAAATATTGAATAAATCAGTTAAATTAGAAAAAATTGGAATTTTTAAAATATTTTGGTTAAATAAATTTACAACATTAATTCAAATAAATATGTTGTTTTTAACTCAGAGTAAATAATGATTCATTTATGAAATTTTACTTTAAACAAAAAAATCAAGAGTCAAAGAATATCATTATTCCTTTTAACTATATATTCTTCAGGCCTCTTTATAAAATTAATTTATAATTTCATTTTCTCTCTCCCCAAAATATATTCAAATTTACCAATTTAATAAAAATATAATTTGTAAAATACAATACTAGTGAATTTTATTTAGTTACTTAAAATAATATATATAGATAGATTTTTAATAATTTTCAAAATAATGTATTCTGATGAAAATATTTCATTCACTTTTCCATCAACACTCATATAAAATAACCTCTTTAAATCAATAATACATTTATATTTTTGTTTGGAATTTCTAGAATACATGATAAATGTGTAATAATACAAAAATTGAATATGGCGGTAAACACTTCAAGTTTAATTTATCATAATAATTCACATATTTCTAAAATAATTATTCATTAATTCACATAAAAAACTACCTCCTATTAAAATAATTTCCATTTTATTTTAATTGTCCACACATAATTTTGGCAAGTTATTGATCCTCTATTCTACTTTTATTACGATATTGATTTTTATTTTTGATATTATTTCAATATATAATAAGTGGAAATTGATTAATGTTATTTTAAATTTCATGGATCACGTTATTTCCTCATAATAATTATGTAAATTCTTACTCAACCCATTAATATGTATTATATTTTGAAATAAATCAAAAATCAATGTCTTTATTCCAAACATAGCAAGAATTTTAAAACTAAAATGTACATATGTAATTGGTATATAAGGAGTGAACCGAATGAAATACGGCCTAGTATTCATCCTTTCCAGGACTACAATAATCTTAAAAATAGAATTATTTTTTTTTTCTCAATGATACGTGAGGCCTCAAAATTAATAAACACCCTAAATTATTTTTTAGTCAAATATTAAAACTCCAAATGTTATGATATAAAATGAAATTATATATAAAAGGTAGTATATATATATATATCAATATGACCTCAACATTTTAGGTTGAGTTGGTTAATTTATCATAAACATAAAAATAACTACTAGGACTATTATATAATCATTAGATATAAACTCATAAAAATATACTTCTTTAATTAGTGAAAACATATATAAAGAACTATAATGTAAAATATTGGAATTTAAATATATGAAAAGGAACAGAAATAATTATTTTTCAATTTATATAATTTTCTTCAAAAAAATTCATTCTAAAAATGGGATCTCAGGTTCTTGAATTCATATATAAAAAAATTATAGACATCCATAAATAATATAATAATATAAAAAATATAATAAATAAAAATATAATTATTTTTTATTTAATTATTTTTTATTATTTCATTATCCTGATGTTTTACATTGTTTCATTATATATGTTTTAATTTATATTTTGGTTGAAGAAATTAAATTTTTTGGAAGCCTTCATGAATGTTTGAAAATAATTTCCCTCTTTCTCTGAATAATCACATTGACATTTCATCCACGATATCTACTACAATATATGAATATAAATATTTTAATAATAGGTTTCTTCTTATACAGAAGATTGTTTACCTTATGTTTGATTCAATATGGATTATAAAAACCACTTTATATCATGTATAAAATAAGTTATTCTATAAATTATATTCATGTAAATTAATTTTCAATCATTGTAAAACCATGAATTATCATATAAATATAATCTATTTTTTTGTTTATTTTATTTTCTATTGAGTCCACTAAAAATTAATTTCCATGTCAAATTTTAGTTCCTTGACAACCCAACACACCCTATGTTTTAACATTATTGGTGGATTACTTATTTTCTAAAAATATTACATTAGGAAACATTCTAGTTGAGTTTCTAATTTATATATTATATTCTCATAGTGCATCTTCCATCCATTTACTCATATCAATCATATTTAGCTATAAATTTTTTCTATATTCCATTTAACTTCTCAATGGAATATTTTATCGTCTTCATTTGACAATGGAATATATGGGTTATTTAAACAATGTAATACCTAAATTATCAGAATTGATTAAATAATTATAATTATATTGTGTGACCTAAAAATGATTATTTTTTTTAAAATTATCGTTCTATCTATATTTGGTCACTATAAATTTTAATATAATTTTTTTTTAAAATATAATTTTTTTTTATAAAAAATAAAAATATTTATGGAATTGTCCCATAAAATATATAACACATTAATAAAAATAATTGTAAAATATTTTTTGTGTTTCATGTAATTCCTTTTTTAAATTTTCATAGTGAGTTATATAATTAACAACCTTTAATTAAAACATATGAATCTTTAAACATGTAAATAACTTATAATATGTATTTTTGACATGTATATATGTTCTATATTGGGGTTTATGAGTTTTCCATTTTCCATGGTGTGAAATAATGTAAAAAACTCATAATTGTTTATTTGGGTGTATATCTACATATGATTTGTCCACTCTGGATTTTACAGATACATCAAGCCTCAAAAAATAATGTATTGTGGTTCATTTTTAAATTTTAGAAGTTGATACATTATATAGAATGCAGTCATAATATGGGTTACTATGAAAGTAATTTTTATAAATATATTATTGATATTTATTTGATATTGGATAAATATTCTCATGAGGATGTGAGTTGTTAAAAGCTGCCTTATTTTTATATTCATTTTTGCTATTTTTTGACTATTCAAGAGATCAAATGGGTGATTTTATATCTATTTAATATCCTAGATTTATAAATATTAAATTATGGAAATGTTCTATGAATATAGAAATTTTAGGTTTTAAATCTAACTTCATCAAAATATATGTCAAGGTATTATGGTTAGAAAAAAAATATAAAATTTATTTCTTATATATATGACTAAAATATATTAATTAAACAAAACATTGATTGTAACACCTTACGTAACACCCAAATATTTTGATAAATGACTTATACAATTTAATTTAATATTTAAAATATATGTAATTAAATGAAACATTAATGGTATATTTCATTACATTCAACACAATGTTTAAACAGAACATGGAAGGCTATTAAAATAAAAGTACTTAATATGACATTTATCACATACACATTAGAATGTAGGGTATGATTAGAATTAAAAAAATTATTAAATTATATGATTTCATAATATGTATAAAATTTATTTATTGGTTTCAATTCGATATAAATTAAAATATGTTTTATTTCCAAATAATTGAAATCTCTATTTGGAAAACTATTTTTATGAAAAAAAGAATTTTACCTCAATAACTTATAAATAATTATATTGATAAGAATTTTACATAAATTTATATATTATTAGTTCATTAAATTTTGTAATATTCATCTTATGTGTGTTCTAATCATGATATATGAATTATTCCATATTTACTCTTTAAAAATTATATTTTTCTAAAAATATGTTTATTCATTTTTTTCACTTATTTTATAAAAAATGTAAGAATATTTTTGAACAAAAATATGAAAATTATGTTAAAATTTTCAAATATTCAAGTAAATGTTTCTTATGTCAAAATTTTGTTTATTTTATAAGTAGTTAATTTTTTTTATGAATAATGAAAAATACAGATTTTTATTATGAACTGTCATTTATTTTAAAGTATTATAAAACTTATACATTGTTTTAAAATGGGTTTCCAAGAATTTTTTTTCAAATTATATAATTATATATCAAATTTAGCTGACCATATTCATTATAATATTAATATTTTCAATGAATACATTTTATTGTTTCTATCATTTTCTCAATAAAAACCAGCATTATCATCACATCTACACGATTCGTTTTAAATTATATTTCAAAAAAAATTCAATGGAATTATTAATAAATAATTATATATTTTTAGTCATAATTATTTTTAATATTAAATATGGGTAAACTAATTTTTTCCATTATTAATTGTAAAAACAATAATTTTTTGAACAATGTTACGTTAAAATTTTTTTTCAGGGTTTAAACAGAAATGCTATGTGTTTAAAGTGTCCCAAAAATGTATGACAACCATTTTATAAACACATTTTCATTTTATAAATTCTAAATTCAATAAGTTTTTATTTTCATCTTTATAAAATCAGAAAATCATGGGTAATCATTTTCTATTTCATAAATTACATATGTTTCACTCACCATACATATAAAAGGTCATCCCTACTACGCTTATCATCACAATTAGAAAAAAAATATTAAAAAATAATTATCTATTTAAAAATATTAATTTCATATTATCATCATAGATTCCTTATTTTGGTAATCAATCATTCTTGAAATGACTACTGGTGTAGTACAAAAGAAGCTGTTCGAGGAAGAGGTTACAAATATAGTCACACATTTTATTTTATTTGTTACTACACATAATTAAATTTTTATTTAACCATTATGATATAATAAAATCATTATATTACATATATATATTTTAATTATCTTAAGATGATATCCGGAATCATTATAATTTTCTTTCAAATGTTTTACATATTCTTTGATTGTGTGAATGACAGACATCCTCCTCACAAACTAATGTTATTGGTTTTCAATAACAACCTCATACACTGGGATGTAAATATGTTTTTATTAGTAATATTATATATATATATATTATAATTATGATTTTACATTCATAAAATCATTATTTAATTATTCCATTCCATTCTGTGGTTATATGTTGACATTGTTCTTGTATACATTAGATAAAAACCTCAACCAAAGATGTGATTCATTCATGACTTATGTAGAAGTTAATAAGGATGTATTTAATAAAAATAATTCATATATATGACAGGATTTTTTTTTAAATAGTAAAATAAAATTTTACTATCTTTATTTCAATCATTCATGATATGGATACAATATTCTTGCATACGCATAACCTATAGTCTCCAAGAACCACATAATACATTCTTTTTCAGAAACATTTATGGATAACACTAAATAAATTTATAGCACCTTTATATCATATTTATAAAAATCATTACATTATGGTAATTTTGAAATCATGTTAATTGTATGATTATAAAAAATAAAAAATATAAACATACATAAAAACCAATATAGTCATAACCAAAAATGAGACCTAAATATGCGATTTTAATAAAAAGTTAATAAAAAGGCATATGTTAATCATAAATGATAATATATATATATATATATATATTTATATTTTATATTTATATTAAGATAATGATTATTATAAAGTAGGTTAGAACATGTATGATGGAATTCAAGTCTTATGTTATTGGATTTTTTCCTCCCTTTTATATTTTTATGAGGAACAAGCCATATTAACCATATATTTTATTAAAATGTTTTAAATAAATACCATTAATTTATTTTTTGAATATTTTTTTTACAATTTATGGGTATTAAAATATCCATTTTTATATATCATTTATGGTGTTTACAATTCATATTTTATGATGGTGTTAAGGGATTTTCTTTTAGAAATTGTAATCATTTTGAGAAATGTTATGTTTTTCACTTATATTTTTATAAGGTTATATATAACACCTTTTACATGTTATATCATCTATATTTTTTATTTCATGATATTTTATTGGTCATTAAATTTTATTCTTCTAGGGTTATTCTAATTCAATATTTCCAATTTTTTATGTGTTTTATATTAAAATCTCACTATTTATCGTGATAGTTTACGACTATACAAAAATTGTTGAAAAATTATTTTATATCTATTAATAAACTCAAAAAAATTATTATATTATTTCAATTTCATTAGAATACATTTTTTATTTCACCTTCCTACCTTTATATACTCAATATATCATTTTGATGATTTTATAAAAATCATTATTATTAAAATTTTAGTTCAAGACACATTTTTCTTCATAAACCCTATTTTCTAAATATGTTATAAAAAATGATGATAAAATTTATAAATTGATTTATTAAAGATATAATTACTTATTAATGACATTTTCCAATGAATATTAGATTATAAATAAGTAAAATTAAAAGAAAAAATTTTCCCTAAAATGTTTTATATTTTTTTAATGTATTTTCTATTAGTTTTCTTTAATATTTTAACTGAAAATTATTTAAAAAATATTATTGGATTTAAAAATAAATTTTCAGAAATGGAACTATATTTTCTTCATGAAATGTTTTGTATTATTTTTACTTCTTCCAAAAAAATCTATTCAATGATATTTTCAAATAATATGATAGAAAAATTATTTTATGAGTGTTTTGTTTATAAATTGTATATCTAGGAAATGTTATTTTCCATAAAAAATGTTCTATATGGTTTTTCAATATAACAATCTATGAAAAAGAAATCATTTTATTCTTATTTAACTTTACTAGGGATATTATCCAATGATTCCACCGTAATATTTTCACTAGATAGTTTATGTTTATGTGGAGATAACATTTAAGAATCATATTTACTATAAAACAATGGGTGGGACCTAGACATCTCTAAAATTTGTTAGGACAGTCATTATATCACATGATATAATAATGTGAAACATTTATATTTCCTATATACACTATGTGAAATAAATGCATTTGGATCCACAATGGGTAACCAGTGCCTCAGAATAAATAACATGAAACATGTTATACTTTCAAATATACTATGATGATGGTATTCATATTTAAGGGTCAACAGAGATTCCATCCTTAGAGAAAATATGGCCAAGAAAAGAAATTTTCTGAAGCCAGAATTCACATTTGCTGAAATTCACATATAAGTCATTTCTTCTAAGAGCCTTTAGAATAGTGTGCAAGTGATTTTCACAATAGTAGTGTCTTTTTGAATATAATAATAAATCATCAATAAATACCACTACAATTCCGTCAAGATATTCCTTGAAGACTCCATTCATGAGAACTGTGAAGATAAATGGTGCATTATTCAGTCCAAAAGGAATTACTGTAAACTCATAATGCCCGTACCTAGTTCGAAATGCTATCTTGGGAATTTCTTCCTTCTACACACACAACTGATGATATCCAAATCGATGGTCAATCTCTGAAAAATATTGACCTCCATGATTTTGATCCAATAAATCATCAATGTGAGGGAGGGGATAATTGTTATTTATTGTTATAATGTTGATCTCCTTGTAGTCAATGTACTACCACATAGATACATCTTTCTTGTAAAAAGAAGAATAGGGGCCCCCTATGGAGGAATACTAGGGAGAATAAATCCATTATTACTAAACTCCTCTATTTTTTTAATTAGATCTACTAATTCTACAGTGGCCATTCTACAATGGCTCTCTAATATGGGACTTAAACTAGTAATTAAATCAATGGAAAACTCAATTTCCCATTCTGGAGGATGTCCTAGTAAATCCTTTTGATATACATCAAAATATTCTTTTAAAATATGTACATCCTCAATTTGGACATTCCTTTACCCACATATTGTTTTTTCATTCTATTACTCCCCGGTAATTGAATTTATTAGAGCTATAGGGGTGGATCTAGATAAGAATCATATAGTGATGTTTTTTCTCCAAAGATAAGGTATTCATTATCATCATCAAAAATTTTAACCTCTTTCTTCATACAATAAATGGTAATATCATGGTATGAAAGCCAATCCATACTAAGGATTATATAAATTCAATCATGGGTATGACAATGTGATCTGTGGATAAAGAACATTTATATGCCCTAACGGGGAAGAATTAACAAAACATTGTTACAATGTTACATCCCTTAAGAGTTCGGACGAATAACTCCCTCGTTAAATAAAATTGGAAATATCTGATTTTCATAGAAAACTAAGAAGATATGAAACAATGTGATTATCTAGAATAAAATAAAGGATTGGAAAAACTTGAGGAAACAATTAAATTACCACCAGCTACATCATTAAGAGATTCAACCTCGGCAGTAGTGATAACATAATCTTAGTATGGATCCCATGGCCTTTTCTGTGGTATGATTACATGGTGATTTTTTAATTAATTTTCATAATGCCCTATTTCTTTACAATTTTATCATTCATCATTGAAAAACACTTTCTTTCCCTAGCAATCATGAGCTTGGTGGACTTCGTCACCACACTGGTAACAGACTCCCATTCCCTTCAGGAATGTACGTTGGGGTTTCTTCCCACATATTCCCAAGGATGGATACTCAACTTTTCCCTTCTTCCCCTTATTTCCATTTCTTGAGTGTTCAACATATCTCCTATTCTCTTTCTTTGCTATGAAGTCATAAGACATAGAGAATTCCTTTTCTATCTTGATAGCACATGAGGAAATATCATGGTATGAAGATAATTATTTTGAGAATAATGCTAAATAGAGAAATGGATTTAACCCATCAAATAATCAATCAGTATTACACCTTGGTTTACGCATATAATCTGATGCATGCCTTGAAAACCTCGTAATGTTATCCTCATAAATTGCGACATTCTCATCCTCCTTTATCCCTAGACTCGGAAATTTTCTTTCCATATCAGCTCAATGGTCACAGAGAAAGTATTTTTCTATGAAAAAAACTTTAAAATCTACCCATTCCATATTCAGTTCTTCTTTATCTTCCGTTGAGTTTTTAATTAATGAAAACCATTGATATGCGTATCTCATGATGTGATAAACTACCATGAATACTTTTTCCCTTTTGGTGCCCCCCAAAGGATGAAACTATTTCCTTGAGGAACTTATCCATTTCTCAGCTAAAAATGGACTTTTATTCCCAATGAATGTTGGTGGTTGATGACTCATGAATCGATATAACATTGATCCTCCGTGTTGTGGTTCAAGGTGCTTCATACGGGTAAAGTTATTATTCCTAACCTGATTGAGTTGTCCCAGTATGGTGATAATATGATCAGCACAAGTTGCATCACCAGCTCCACTATAATTATCTTGAGTAGGGGGGAAATCCCTACCTGTAATACATGCATTGATACAGTTCCCATTCCTTCCACTAGATGCCATTTCTATACATTTTCATACAATAAATTAATTTATGAATCATAATACTTAATTCCAAACATGTAAAACAAATAACATAAATTTAACTACTTATGGATATAATCCATAATCATAAAAAAGTTTTCATTAAAGAGGTATATACTCATAAATACTTCAAAATGGTTGTAATGAAAATGTAAATTATCATAAAAATATCCCAAAGGAGTGTCGTAACAAAGAGTGAAGTAAGGCCCATTTTCAGGTACCAGGATAACCCAAGTCAAGTTCGAAACTCCTTGTTGAAGTTTTCACTCCTAGGTATATCTGTGTCATAGCCGCCTCTACTTTCTCATTTCCAGACAAGGATTTATTGCGTTGAAAATACACAAAATATCTACATTACCCAAATTCAGGGATGTTCTTTTATACTAGTCTTCAATGTATATCTTAGGGTAATGTGCTCTAATCAGAGTTTATCTAAATATAGTTTCCTAGGTTTGTACTAAATTTCCTCTAATAACAACTATAACACCACAAACCTAGTTACCCAGAGTCAGTGCATTATTACATAACATTAGAACGATACAAAGAATCATGTCCTGATAGACTGATTAGTTTAGTAGCCTTTAATGTACTAGATACATGCATAAGATTTATATTATATTAGGAGAAAATAACAACAACCACATTTTGTCCCCTTTGAATGAACATTCCTTATCATATCCCTATTGGTCAACCATGAAATATTTCTTCACATCCTGGGAAAAGTAAAATATAGACATGGGTGAGCTCAGTCACTCAGTAAGGATAACTATGTTTTTGAAATTTCATAAATAAGCATAAACATTTAAGTTAATGTATAAAACTAAATCAAAATCCTTTTAAACTTAAAATTCAACATAATATATCAATTATAAATCAAATGATTAAATTCACATATTATAATGGATATTCTACTTTTCAAATAATCACTTGTAATATCAATAGCTAATTTCATAATGATGGAATGAATAATGATGAACATTATAACCACATATTCATGGCATCATGAGAAGACTACAAATAAGATTTTGTCATTTCCTTGTGCCAAGACACTAGTTTGTCTAATGGGACCTACCAATGCATCATGGAGCTATAACGAGCTCTACACCTCACTTACTAAATCCAATGCATTCCTCATATGTAAAGATTGAAACATATCATACCCATTCTTATTAAAACAATCATACGAAATGTTAATACATTAACCATAATACATGATTGATATGAAAATAACACATCCACCGTCCAAAATTTAACAAAACCATCAATACAATATGGAAGATGTTTTTCATAATAAATCATCTTAAAATAAGTATAAAATCCATTAACAGATGTTGAAATATATGAAATCAAAATTCATTTATAGGACTGTCTATTTCTATTTTGAAATAATTTAAATGTCATGTAATTATAAAATGAAACATTTATTTTGAAAATTCACTTATACGATTGTAGGATAAGCATTAAAGGTGTTATAATGGTGGAGAATAAACACACACTTTTTATATGTTAAAAAAAATGCTTACCTTAATTTGAAGAAAGGACATAAGGTACATTGTTGGGAAAATGATGGACATATTCCATTCAAAACATTTTATAAAAAGAAAAACAAGGGTATAAATGAAATTAAACCATATCCCAGTAAATAGAATTTTTTTTGAAATATATTTTTATGAAACACTGATGTGGATGATAAAGAGGCCCCTATAGATACTTAAGAAAAAACGACCTCAGATAATAAATTTATTGTGAAATTAACCATTAACTTGTAATTTTCCAGGATCGAGGGTACGTTAACCAACTTTATAATAGTTAAATCATTTTTATTAAATTATTCAAGAACCACATACATAAATTTGATATCATATAGGATCTTATAATATTGCATTCTTCATAATATTTTTGTAGTATCAGTATTTCTGGTGTTAACTAATTCATATTCCATTATATGTTTTGTTACATAAGTTATGTTTTTTATGTATAGGATGAATTTGATTCTTATCCAGAATGATATAATGTTATTAAATATTATTTTTAAAAATCAAAAGAAAATTATTATTTAATGTTTACGATGGAGAATGAATCTTCTGGTGTTCGTGGAGATGGTATGTCTTACGGACACACAGACACGACTTCCATTTCATTTTTTTATTTTAAAAAGAATGAATACCAAATGATACATATGAATATTATTATTCCCATGTAATATAATATTTTATAGACATTATGTATGATAATTTACAACATCTTTTATACTTTCCATGTATGTTATGAATGACTCATATCACTTTGAGGGGGCGGTATTCCGCACTTCCTCAAATGATATTATCGTATATATACAACATGAAAAGAATAAAGTTATTATATAAAAGAAAATTACAGAAGATTATTGATAAATTAAATATCATAAATATCATATATAATTAATGTTCCATCATAATTCCCACAATAAGTGGTGGTAATAGATGATTGAAAAATAATAGTTTTGTGAGGCAGTAGTACGTTGTCCACAGAAACATCATGTTCAATACACATTTTATAGATGTGTGTGTATGTGTAGTTAAAATAATTAACATTAAAACAATATAGTATATTTATGATACTCGTGTTGTTATAAAAGAAAGTAATAAAGAGGGTTCAGGGAGTTGGAGAAGTAAAATAAAAGAAAATATCTTAAGAGGAGATGTTACCTTTAAATCAGGTAACTATATTTGGTTTGAACCAAAAGTCTTCCTTGAAGTTCCTTCTTCCTAAGGTAAGGCTTTTAAGATAATCATAGGGATGTAGGGAGATTAATTGGGTCGATTTTGGATGAGCCAAGGGTCTTGAGTGGTTTGAGGAATGAGTTATAGGTGAGTGCTATTTATAAAAGGGAGGATGGGATATTTAAGAATGTTTGAAAATATGTTTTTATTATATAATAATTTTCTTTTTCTAAAGGTCAAAAAAACATTAATGTCGAAGATAATATGACTCATGTTTGAAATAAAATCATCCCATATGAATTTTATAGGTTTTGGATATTGTTTCAATTTTTTTATTCCCATTTATTTAAATCATTACTTAATGAGGTAAACAATGCATCATTATTGTGTCATAAATAATTTTATTTATTTTATGTCTAAAAATTAAAAAAAATAAAATGATTTAGGAAAAATATTTAGGTTTCATATTAATATTTATAGTCTAAATGATAATGTATGTAATCCATTGTACATGTTATTTTTCTAAAATATATAAGTTTATGTCTTTTGGTCTTTACATTAAATTAATTAATATAAAGTGTCATTATCACTCTCAAGTGGCTCCATGGGGTCCCAAAATCGACCAATGGACTCCCAAGGTTAGAAATTTTTCCACCAATAAGAATATGATACATTTTATGGTAATTTATTATTATTATTATAATATATTTTTTACATTATTTACCAGATTTACCCATTAACCATATAAAATAAAATATTTACTAAAGTAAAAATTTGTAATGTCTAAAAATAAAAGTTACCAATTTACACAATTGGGACCACCGGTTTCGAAATATGGGATCCATTTTTCCATATTCAATACACTGAAGTGGCGGAAATTAATTTAAAATTAATTCCTGTTGTTAAAACAAAAAAGCGTGTCTTTATCAAATAATAACTATCAAAATATTTACACTTGTTTATGTCTAGTTTAAATGTGAAATTACATCCAATGACCTAAATTATATTAAATGATAAAAATATAATCTAATTATATTTTAAAACCACTAATATGTATAGTTTAACACTATAAAATATTTCTATTAAAAAATATGATTTTAATTAATGTATAGTATTTTTAACTATTCATCAAAAATTGAATGTTTTTAGAAGAGTACCAAAAATTCTCCCTGAGCTAATTTTGATATTCCGAATCCAAAATGAAGTCCATTTTGAAGAAAAAAAA
This sequence comes from Viscum album, assembly GCA_963277665.1. Classification (NCBI taxonomy): domain Eukaryota; kingdom Viridiplantae; phylum Streptophyta; class Magnoliopsida; order Santalales; family Viscaceae; genus Viscum; species Viscum album. Next base: position 433,834,438 of record OY728127.1, on the reverse strand, counting down.
TATAAAATTTCAAGAACTGGTTGTTTCTATTCATAATGTCTAGTCTGATTGGTCGTGGTGTGTTAGAATCTCGAAGTTATGATAATACATGCTATTGAATTATTCAAAGGGAAACGTACCGTGGAAGCTTGGGATATTACAATTCCAATGTTGATTGTCCTAAACTATGATATAAAAATAAATACATTAAAATTTATTTTAAATAAAAGAAATTGGTAAATGAAATATGGAGTACCTATGAAGATAGATAATGTGATTCAGACACCACCCAAAAGGAAAATAATAATTGAGAAAACATTTGATTCATGAAAACGGCTTCTAAGGTATCAAATATATTTCATGATTTTCTTATAAATTTTAATAATCACTATTTAAAAGTAAATAATGATGAATACACGTTAAATGAGTATATATTTAAATATTACAAAAATATAGATTATAAATTCAACTTGTTTAATGATAATTACAAAACTCTAAATAATAAACAAGAATTACCTATTTATTTTAAATTTTATATTGCTACTGAATAATAGAAATAATGCTCAACTATTGAAGAAGAATAATGAATTGAAATTGTATGATGAGAAAAAAAATGGATTTTGAAGTATTTACAAATACATAAAATACACACACTGAAATACTATTTAATCAAATATAACCTATGTACATCATTGGTTTAGGAGATCAGCATGGAAAAAGGATAATTTCCATAAATAGTTTTATTCCTAAATATTGTCATTTAAATTATTCTATTAGTTTTTAATCATTCATACATAAAAATTCTTTTCCTTATGATAATAATCTTGTTATAGGAAAACCATTAATCAAACACGAGTTCCTAAATCCTTAAATAATTAAATTTCAAGACCAGTGAATATCTGAGTACAAAAATAATTTTTTCTCAAACGATATTTTTTAGAAATATATTAAAAGGGATATAGTAACAAGATATTGAATATGTATGAATTTTTTCCCAGAAAAATGACTATAGGTTATTAAATAATAAAAATTTCGTTAATATATTATAGTGCACATATCGCATTAGATAGAATGTCTAAATGAATATAATTTTCCTTGGATAAATTTGTAATTCTAACTCAGTTTTGATTACAAAAGTATTATTTGTTGATTATTGAAATAAAATACTCATAGAACCTCACAATAATTTGATGATGAATTTTATGTAAAATTTTAAAAAAATTATTGAATTTTTTTTTATTCTAAATATTATTTATTATTTACTGTATTGAGAAATTCAAATTTTTATACTCTTAATTTTGACTCATTATTTTCTCAAAATGTTTAATGTAAAATTTCTTATCCCAGGAAATCCCTACAATGGAATTTGAGACTTGGAAATTATAGCATTTACATGCATAGATATATTACTATGAATGAGGTATATAAAGGCTAGTCTAAACTTGATATCCTAAATGATAAAGAATGTACCCCATATCAAAAAGTAAAAGAACAGAAAATATCATTAAAATCAATGAATGATTTTATAACTTCACAACCCTAGATATTTTTCACATTGATGTGTTTGGAAACTCTATATATTCTAGTTTAGAATGGTTTAATTAAGTCTATGTACTTGTAGATGACTTTTATATGTATACATGGTTATTATTTATATCTAAAAAAGTGAAGACTTATCTTACATTACAAACTATTTAATATCTATATGAAATATTTGTGGACATACCTTACCTAAAATTTCACCTATAACCATGATAAACACCATGACTATAGGGAAAAAATCATTCTTATAGCCTTTATCCATAGTTTAAGTAGTTTGTTGTTACTATTTGAGTGGCTATATGGAAAAGATATAACCATGGTTTTAGAGGATATTTCTAATTGTTACGCCATGGATGTAGATGTAATATCCATTGTTTCAAAAACCATATAAATATTCCTCTACCATGTCAGTGGATATATGCTTGGTTAAAAGGGAAATTGCTATAGTTTCCGACCAGGGAAATTGATGTTATCCCTATAGTTTTCTAAACTATAGAGATATACTTTTTTTTCCATGATGTAATGAAATATAAAAATGGATGGAAGGTAAATTTTCATCGTTTTCTTCCATTTATATATAATTTTTATCCAGAATTCTTGAAACTGTGGTCATACATATTTAAAATAATTTGAAACAAACTAGAATTGAACCTTTTACTTCTTATAACTTCATAACAACGCTAAAAACTATGATATCCACAACACTTCATCGATATATATACATATATTATGATAGTTTATATTTGTGTAAAACCATGGAAATAGTCATTCCCACCTCCATTCTGTGGGAACATTTTTTCCCACGCATACTTCGGGACCATATTAAAAAGATTATTCAAAACATTTGTGATATCCATTACAAGGGAACATATAGCAATGGTTTCATTGAAATGATGTATATAGATGTGTTCTGTCGCCACAATTAATTAAAAGTAATGCCATACAATATATATTCAGTGCCATTTTCCAAATTTTTATGAAAACATGGATAAGTTTTTGGGAAGTATACACGATTTCAGAAAAATGTGGACATAAAAAAATACATGGTGATCATATGGAATTAGATTCAATGAATCCATGGATATATTTATTCACTATATCAACATATGCATAAAAAATGGCTATATTTATATAATAATTTCTTATATATGAGGTTTATAAAAAATGGTGGCTACGGATTTTCTCACCAATTACCCACAATAATTTATTTTTCAGAGATATCAATATCCAAGGTACAAGGGAACTATAAATATAGACCGCACCTATAGAATTATTTTTATAAAAATATTTTTGTATCTCATGAAAAATTACCTATATCTATAATTTTGTAAAAACAATGTCTATTGAGATGTCGTTTACTAGTGATTGTTTTAATACAGTAAGAAGTAATCATAGTTTTGTCATCTAAAATCAAGACATTGAATCATTTTCTCACTAAATGGTTATAATTGAAAAAATTATAATCTAAGGACCCCTTATTATAATGTTGTAGAAGATGTTTGAGATAGGAAATATAATGATATATACTATATTATTCCAAATTAATAGGACCTTTCAGTTTAGTTTTGGGCAGAGAATTTTAATAAAACCTTCTATATTGTTAGTAGATTTTATACTATACCTTTCTTAATGAAATACCCTAATAAAAAATTTAACAACATAAATCCAAATGTTAATTTCAACATATTTTTTTATATCATAGTATTTATTCTTAATAATTAGTATAGTTTCGACATATTTTCATCTTTGAGTAATGATGGAAATATACTTGGTTATTAATCATCTTCTAAATCATATAGAGTGTTTAATAAATCAACAATGATTATGGGAGTGTATTTTCATGACATGATTGATGAAACATATCCACATGAGCCTAAAATCCCTTAATAAAACCATGATTTCTATACATGTAAAATATATACAAAATCATTAAAAACTTCTATGAAACATTAAGAAAACTCATCTAGTTCTAAGGACTTCTGGACACGAACCTGCACATGTAGATAACCATGAGACAAAAAACATTCTTTTAATGAAAATTATGACTCAATGATATCTTCCACTATATGATATATATAGAGGCCTAAATAGTTGTACGTAGACTATATCCTCTCTTAAATATAAAATCAAACATCCAATACTATTCTAATAGATTAAACCTAATAACATTATTGATTCAATTAATGATTAATATTGGGTGATATCAATAAAAGAAGAACATGAAAAATTTGATATAGAATTTTTTTTTGTAAATTGTATATAGACCTAAAGACACCATGATTACTGGAAAAATTTGGTATTTGGAAACAAATATGAAGAATAAAAAACAATAGGTTGAAAAAAAGATAGGATAATTGGAAAATTCTATAGTCAATAAGAGGTTACTGACTATGATGATACCTTTTATCATGTATAAAAACATGAATCCATTAGAATAATTCTTTCTTAATCGTCACATTTAGATTTCAATCTTTATCAAATTTATTCTAAAAGATAATTCATAAATTTTATAACGTTACAAATTTTTTTAACCACATTAATTTTTTAAGAATTATCATTTTCCAAATCATTTATTTAAATTAAGAAATGTGTTATGGGGATTAAAACATCCTTTTAGCTATAATTTTTATGAGATTATATCTTTTCTAATTTATAATAAATTTGAAAAAGGTATCGCTGGTCCTATAATTTTTAGAAAAATATTAAATTCTTTTTAGATGTTCTAATATATTTGGATTATATTATTTTTGGATCCTCTAATTTTTTTTCTATAATTATTTTTGAATGATTATACATAATGAATTTGAAATAGGTTTAATGGGTGAACTGAAATTCATTGTTTGTTTTCATTTTTTCCAAAATATTGATGGAATTATTTTAAATCAATTTATATACAATAAAATAATATATTATTTTTGTTTTAGATAACACTTAATGTTGTGAAAATCCCATGCATACCACCTATAAGTTGAATATTTATGAATATGTGAAATCAGGGTATCATACTAGTTACATTTTTATGATTATAATTCTTATATACTTATCTTCTAGCCATCATGATTTTATGATTATTAACATTATGTGTGTTTATTTTCATGGAATCCAAAATGATTCATACAATATTTTCGAAAAAAATTATTTTCGAATACCTTATATATATAACTAATTTAGGATTATTATACCATACATGAAAATAAGTTTACTTAGTGAGTTATTTTTATGCTGAATTTTCTATTGCATTTTTGTTAGAAAAATCACCTCTCGAACATTGAATTTTTTATAGAAGTATCCAGTATCATGGTGTAGTTAGAAAAAATGTATGGTGTCCACCTCTAAATCCAATTACATATCATTACGATGTTTTTTATCACATTAATTCTATGAAACACATATTAATAGACTATAGATATCAATTCATTCATTTACTAATAAATTGAAATAACACATGTGCAATAAATATTTCAATGAATATTCGGTATTAGTCGAGAACAAGGGATATTTATTTAATACATCACTCTATGATAGATAATGTTCTAAAGGGTGATATAACTCATGAATTCTTTGAATCTATATGACATATAGTTAATAGTTTTAATAAGACACTAAATTAAGATATATTTACCCATATCAAACATAATGTAGGAATGATAAATTTTGGTTATTTTTTTAAATTTTCCACTATTTAAAAATACCAAATGTTGTAAATATCCCACTAGGTGAAATTACCCACTATAAAAAATTACCCACAATTGAAAATTAATGACTTCTAGAAATTTCCCACAGAAGAAAATTACCCACCATTGGTATAATCCACAATTGGTGTTTTTTACTTTTTTTTATATAATAATTTAATTCTTTTAAATATAAATTATTTATATAATTTTTTATCTAAGATACCAAAATGGAACAAATTGAGTATTTAATTTAAATTCAACTCACTCATTCCCCCATGCATGTTTCCCATTGAACATCTCTACTACTACTCTTGATCATTGACATTCCCTCATTCTCATATGAAACATCACTCTATTTAAATAGTTAGAGTAATGTTACATTATGCTTCCACTCTAGAGATGTAAAAATATTAAATGAAACCTAATAGATAATAAACTTGTATGTTAGTAAACTATGAAACCTAAGGCTCACAAATCATATTGTGGTTGTTGAGAAAGAATTAAAATTCAAATGGCTTTTCTTGAAAAAATTAATGGTTCATAAAGTGATCTAGGACAAGGGATTTATATATTAGTTCTGGAATAATGGTAAATAATTTTATAATATGATGCGTCAAAAATGTATTCAATATTTCGATTGTGGTTATTGGAAAATAGAATACTTTTTTTGAATCATAATAGTTGGACATGAGGGTGTCTTTTCTTTTTAACAATTGGATATGTGTATTAAATTAACTCATAAAGGTGTTTTTGATGACTATCAATGGTATATTCCCAGTGATAGTGAAACATTTTTATATGATAATACATTAATTTATATAATATTATGTGGGATTCAATGAATACCAAACCTAACTGTATTGGATAAAGAGTGTAATTTTTTGTATTTTGTTATACATCATGATTTCTTGCCTAGGAAAGGAGACTTCATCATGTTGTGATTCCATTTTATGTATCTCCTTTATGTCATGAATATATGAAATATAATAAATTTTTATATATTAATAATTTTGTATATGATTTTTATATTCATGAAACATCTATTTCTAATTACCCTATCTTAATTTTAGTTTTTCCTTGTAGGAGGCTAATGTATTAGTTTGTGAGGATAAAGAATATGAAGTTATGTTTTGTGTGGATTTTTATTGAATAATGTTATTTTTCAAAGAATAGGGGTAAACTTGAAAACCAGGATGTTGAATTATATTGATGATGTGGAAAAAATCCATGAGGATTTTAACACCAAAAATCATCCTACAAAACCAATGAACCTTTATGATCTTGGCTTGGGGCTAGATGAGGTAGCTGAATATTTATTAAATGATAATTAAGAAGTTAAGGTTTATAAAACAAGCCATAATGAGGAGTTATATATTTAGGATGAATGATAACATGACCTAAAAAAGAGCACAATTTTCTATTTTGGTTTAACTAGTCCACTGTGATATCTAACATATAGATAAATTCTTTTTAGTAATGATCATAATGATGTCGAAATAGATGTTTCTAGAGAATTTTCTTTATTGAGTTATTAATATAAATATTATTAATAAATTTTGGATGTATCTTATTGTGACCATAATTATTATTATTACGATGGAGATAATAAAGATTATAGACATGATTGAAATAATTGAGATACAAGATATGGTGTTATAGATATAAGTGATGATGGATCTGATCATAGTGGTCTTGATGACCATGAGATGACTTGAACACATCATTATTCACTAGTTGAATACTTTTAAACTAGGTATGAGGAAATTCAATGTTTTTTAACATTTTTATGAATATTTATTTGTTATAGATGATATGAGGGAATCTATTGAGGTGTAGAAATAACCATGATTTATTATCCATTGTGTTGAACCTGCAGATGGTGACCCTATTGGCATGTCTTCTTACAAGGTGTATGTCACAAATTTTAATGAATGGGAATAATAACTAAGGTATGTGATGCGTGGATTAGACAATTTTGACTCTAGGGATAAGGGAATCCCACCAATGCATGGTGGACATGTAATTTCAGTTTATCTTGATATAGATCCTAAAGGATTATTGTTGTAGAAAATTGATGTTAAATGACAAATTCAATGATTTTTTCGAATATTCCAGAAATTATTGGGCCAATATATTCTTAGTGCCTAAACATTAGAGAAAAAATACACTTATACCTATAGATATTATTTATAGATATTATATAGAGTATTTTATAGATATAATTCATTAAAAAAATTAGTTATTGAGGTCATAGACACATCTAGGAACACATTTGAGAGAGGATGATTCAATAAACTTTGTTATGGTTGTGGAATGAAATATTAAGGAAAATATTATAAATCCTATTTGAGTGTATGATGTTGGGAACATATGGTGATCTAGTGATATAGATACCTTTAGGTCATTGATAGATGGGATGCTTACATATTTTTTGACCTGCATAGATTATTTTTTGGAGAGGTGGGAGAGTATACCTTTAGTGGAATCTATATAATGTTATCCAACTACATTGGATTTAGGTGATACAAAGATTATATGGTCAATTTTCAAGGAGGATATTCATGTTATTCTGTTATATATTCATGCCACTCATCTGGAGGATCTGAGGATGATTAAATAGCATGGTGATGATTTTTATCACATGGACATGTAATGTTTAAATTATTTTAGAAATGATAGGGAAAAAATATCAATGGTAATTAAGTATTATCACTCCATGATTTTCACCAAACATTAAATGAAACATAACATTTTGTTTTTATCTAAAATCATTCAAGTGATTGTTGTTACCCAATACATCAAGGAGCAGATCAATTAGTTTATGGTAATGAATCCTATACTGAATTATATATGGAGGAAATGTAATATTTATTTAGTTCCATTGATAACATAGGAAACATTATCATGGAAATAATAAATATCAAGAATCCATTCATACATATGTTTGGTACAAAATTTATTAGCTCCAAAGGTTATTTTATTGACCAATTTTCCATACACTACATCAAATAACCATATGCATTTTAGACCAACAGTTATCCATAACCCAAATGATAAATTACATGCTTAGATTAATCCTCATAGATTTTCTACTATGGAATTAATTCAGAATCATCATCCATGTATTATCATAGAGGTGTCATTTTATACAATAGTTATTATAGCCACTACCATAGTTTCCTCAACATCTACCTTTATGATCATAGCTATTACAAGTGAAAATCACCAACTATTCTATGTACTTAGACTATGTTGTTATTAAGATTAGAAAATTTTATTATAGGGAATTCAGTGCAATTTTTTTCTGGATTAAATTCAATATACATTTATTATTTTATGTTTTATCAAATTATTCATCAGTTTCTTCTATGACTTTACTATTTCATATCTTCAAATTTGTATGAACCCGTATCTTGGTTTTCAGGTATGCCTTACTTTTTTTGGAGTTTTTGAGAAAAATGGAGTTTCTAGAAATTTCTGAAGTACGTGCGATGTACGTTCTGAGTACACGTCATGTACCCTTTTCCCGGTCGAAGCCGTGTGCTGGCCGTGTCCGGGCCGCACACACGGTCTGTAGGGGTGATGTGGAGGCTTATTAAAGTATAGTAAGGAAAAACCCACTACATGTCGTGTACTCAAAAAGTACACGCAGGGTACTTTTTTTTCATTAAACGGACCGGGGTCGCGCCTGATCTCCATAAACATATTCTTCTAGGTCATGTTCATCCGAGAGCACTAGAAATCCAAGAATCATCGATGAACCACTATTCCTCTGTCCGTTCTCCGATTCTAGCACTGTCGATTGCGTTGGAATCATAGCGGTGAGTTCTCCCACCTACTTGAGCCATGTTTTCCAATTCATCCTCCTTCTCCAGATACTGTGGGTTGGTCATTTTGGGCGTTTTCTCAGATCTTCGATGTTATAAGGAGAATAAGTCATCGTAGTTCACATATATCAATCTCCTGGGATCGAGGTATGTGGTTTTTTCTTTACTGTTAAATGTCTTTGAGGTTTATGCGCAAATTCCAACAATACCGATGAACGGGGTAATGTGTGATTATTTCTTTACCCATGATGTTTTCCTACCGTTCATGAATGCTGGTGTAGAGGTAATTTTTTTATGTTAGAGGATAATTTTGTGCACTTGGATGTCATTCCATGCTTTTTCTATTATTGACCTTTCGGCCTTCGTTTCCTTGGCTATTACACATGTTTCCATGCCTTGTGTCTATAGGAGGGAGTGTTTTTTTATAACATGCTTGTTTCCTTGTAGATTTTTATCCAAGTAGCTCTATCGGTATACTTTGGTTAGAGAAGTAGCTCTATAGGTGTACTTTTTCCTTATAGCATTATTTTGAACTGACTAGCACGAGACTAAGAGAACCTGGTGTTATAGACTATAAGGGATAGATCGAGTGATCTTCCCAGAGAGTCTTAGACATTATAGACTATAGGAGGGTATACTGAGAGAGCTTTCTTAGAGAGTATTGGACATTAGAATACAGGGGATTGATCGAGTGATCTCCTAGAGAGTCTTGGATTTTTATAGACTATAGGAGGGTACACCGAGTGTGCTTCCTTAAAGAGTCTTACCTTGTATGAGTTCTCTGTAAGAACCTTCCCAGGTTAGAGGAGGAATTGACCGAGTGATATTTCTCAGCGAGTCTATGGTATAACTGAGGCTATAGGAGGAATTAACTGAGGTAGCTTCCTTAGAGAGTTTATAGACCATGGGGCTTAGAGGGTTTAACCACGTGATCTTCCTCAGAGAGTTCCTGACTACCCTAGACTATAAGGGGAATTGACCGAGTGAAATTTCCCAGAGAGTCTAATATTTTCGTATAAAAAATCCATAGGGGTTCGGCTGAGTGCACTGCCCAAAGGGTTGTGGTACTTCTTGGTTAGGACAATAGAGGATGGCTGCGGGTACTTCCCAGAGGGTTTCCTATTTGTGTTAGCTGATTTGCATCACTGCTTCTGTTGTTTGTGGGTTGATTGAAATTTTGTATCATCCTTTTTGTTTCCTGCTGTTTTCCTGTTGTTGTTTACTGCTTGCTTTACTTTTACCTTCCATATACTCAATAACGGTTAGGTACGGATCTTCGGGTGAATTCCTCCTGGGATTTATGCTCACACCCTATTTGGGTAATGCTTTTGGGACCAAATAGACTATATTGTTGCAGGTATATACAAGGGAAAGCTCCCTTCGTCTTCTGGTACTTGATTGCTTGGAGTAGGGGAGCAAGGGACCAAGCATTGGCTTGTTATTATGAGGAGCTATTTTCTTTTTCTTTTGTACATGTTTTGGTATTGTGGTGTTTTCCGGCATTGTGACTTGTTTGTCTGTTTTCCTAGATATGTCTCTTGATTCATTTTATAAATACAAATGCACTCCAGTTTGTCGATTCAGTCTTTAGTTGTTTATTATTGATTGCTTATTTACGGATTCCGCTATTGCATGTTATTATTTTCCGCCGTGTACTCTTCCAATGAGGGAATAGTTTCCCCACTATCACAACCAAGGCCCTTACTGCTATTCGGTAGCCTCTGTCATTTAGGGAAATGCGCTTGAGGCCATGTGACCAATCGCGTACGGGGTGACTCTGGGTGGCTTCCCGAACCGGGACGTTACAAATTGCTATTAGTGGAGTTCTTTTCTCTTTGATTTACAGTTTGGAGCCTTTAGCCATGGATAAGATGGATTCGGTACTTGGTATTATGTTGTGCTCGGGAGTAGCTAACCCATTTACAGGGAAAATCCATACTACCTCGTTTATTGCAGTTTTCTGTTTTTTAGATTTTACGGTTGATATGATTTCACCTAGAGTGATTCATATGCTTTGTGTTGTAATTTTTTTGACTATTGAAGTTCTATTTCTATTGCAACCCAATGATATGAGGGTATTCCATCTCATGCATCATATAAGTACTTGTAGAAATCACATGCCATGCATTCTTTCCATTCCATCTAGGATTCATTAGAGATTTCATTTGGTTGTGATAGACTTTGTGTATATTATGAATGGTGTTGTGATAGATGATTGATATAATCTCTTCTGCTATGTTAGAGGATTGCTTGTATTGTACTTTGCCTAAATGAACGCCAAATTTTGATTCTTAAGGTGTTATGGGCCCTCCTGAATCGAAAATTGGTGGAACATGATCCTGTATTCTCTTGTCTATGACTATAGGAGATGCCAAGCTTTGATTCATGGGGATTATGGGCCCTCACAAATCGGAATTTTCCACCTCTTTTCCTTGTTTTCTGTGTTTTTTGGTCTTCTGTGTAGTTTCTGAGCTATTTCCCAGAAAAATCCATAATACACGACATGTACTTTTTGACTACATGTCGTGTGGTTTTTAGACTGTGTCATTGACAGTGTGAACAAGGAAACGCTATTGTAGAAATTCCATCAGGAACACACCGTGTACGGTATGTACACGCCGTGCAGTTTCGGGCCGTGTACCCGGTCGTGTCACTAACAAAATGGGACGGGGAAGCTCGAGTAGAACAAGCCGTGTTGGTGAGGAGCACACCTTGTAGTTTTGTTCAGGTTCCTGGCCATGTAACGAAGAACATGGTTCAGTGTTACATTCATCCATACATGCCGTGTGGGTAAATAACATGCCGTGTAGTCTTGTCCCAGGTACCAGGCCGTGTCACGAAAAACACAGGTTGGTGTTAACTTATCTTATACATGTCTTGCTTGTTCGGGACACGCTGTGTAAGGGTCAACCAGGTAGACGGTCGTGTAACTAACAACACGGGCCTCCGAGACCTTGTCTAGTACATGACATGTCCCTAGGGAACACACCGTGTAGTCTTGGGTTAGTTTGGACCATGTGGGTTAGCCGTGTAGGGAGACATGGGTAGGGGAATAGAGTTCAAGTACATGTCGTGTAGTTTTTATACACGCCGTGTATTTTGGCTGTTAGACAACCAGTATTGGCAGGAGTACACGCCCATATTAATGGCTTTAATGGAAACACTGTGTAGTTTTTATACACGCCATATAGTCGTGTTTCATAAAACAAGAATGTTTCTTCCCCCTGTTCCAATTTTCTACTTCTGTGTTTTCAGTCCTTGTTAATTATGATCTAAGGTGTAGTTTTGATCTTTCAGAGCTATGCCTCCGTAACGTCCTCCAGTTGTACGTCAGTTTCCAGACGGTGATCAGACACTGGATATTGCTGATCAGGGACCTCCTGTTGATCCTCCTAAAGATCCTCCTGCTGTGACAACCTTGGAACCAGTAGTTATACCTGTCATAGGCGCTGATGTGTAGTTCAGGGAGGATTTCCTAAGGATGATGCAGACATATCAGGGAGTTTTGCGTCATGCCCCGTCGATGGATGAGTTGACAAGGGTTTTTCAGCAGCAGCATCCTCTTACATTCTCAGGGGATGGAGGACCCCAGGATGCGGAGTCATGGTTCAAGGCAACCATGACTATCTTCGAGAACCTAGAGATACCTCCGGAGAAGAGGGTAAAGCAGCGTACTTATATGCTATGGGACATAGCCAAGAGGTGGTTGGAGGTGATCTCACAGTCAGGGCGCCAGCAGGGTATGTCATGGGATGAGTTTCAACGTACTTTCTATGACTACTTCTATTCAGAGACCCTGAGGGCCGATTGAGCCCGACAGTTTATGAGCCTGCAGTAGGGTACTCTTTCTGTCATGGAGTACTCATCCCATTTTACTGAGCTGCAGCGTTTCACACTGATCCCAGCAGGTGATGAGTTGTTCCTTTCTAGAATGTTTGGGGATGGTCTCAGTCAAGAGATCTGTTCCTAGGTGAATATATTCAGTTGACTTCAATATCATCCATCGCCAACTATGTGCTGATCACTAAGCGCAATTTGAGAGATTCTGGAGCAGTGAGCCAGGGCAGTTCGACATCCAGAGTCAGTGTTCCTCCTATGGACAGTAGGAAGTGTCACAGAGAGTATTCTTGAGGTAATTGGGGTTCGCAGGATGTATCTTCTAGCAGACAGGTTGTATGCTACAAGTGTGGTAGGATTGGGCATACTAGGCCTTAGTGCCAGAGAGATCCGATGAAGTGCTGATCATGCGGCAAGATGGGCCATCTTCAGCGATTCTGTCAGATCATATCACCTTCAACTGGTGGTAGGGGTTAATCTATGACCCCCCATTATGGATATGCTTCGCCATTTTCCCACCAGTCTGGGAACTGGAGTTCTTTCGGCCGTTCTGGCGGAGGTGGTGGTCGCAGCCATGGTTGTCAGTCACCAGGTCATCAGCGACAGTAGAGTGGATCAGCTCAGAGCAGTCAGCCTGGGACGCAGGTTCGCGGTGCCAGCCAGTCATTCTCCATAGAGCAGACCTATCAGGAGAAGGATCCCGACCTATCTACAGTTCGAGGTACGGTCTTAGAAGCCTCTATTTTATCTTTAGATCTTTTTGATACTGGTTCTTCCCATAGCTTAATCTGTGTTGCTGTTGGGGAGAGCCTTGGGTTCTGTATCATTTTGTCCGCCGACATGTTGACTCTTGACACACAGTTGGGAAGGAGGAAATCTAGTGTACGTCCATGAAGAGAGTGCCCTCTTGAGGTTTCAAGGTTTCTTTTCCTATGGGACCTCTATGTCCAAGAGAGGACGGGCTATTAAGTCATTCTCGGTATGGACTGGTTGGTTCCCTTCTAGGCAGTCGTCGAATGCTATCGTCGTAGGGTGAGTTTCGTATCACCAGATGGTGGATCCTTCCTTCGCTGTGGTGAGTGGGATGTCCAGGCGGGTGGAGCTGGACCAGAGCATCATGGGCTAGGAAAAGATACATCCCAGATTCCCAGTCTTTATCTGGATGATCAGGAGACTTCACAGTTAGACTTTCCTCCAGTGGCGTATCGTTTCAGAGACGTCATTCCAGAGGGCTTTTCGGGTTTTCCTCCAGAGCGCGAGGTAGTCTTTTCTATTGAGCACGTGCCTAGAGAGGCACCAGTTTCCATTCCTCCTTATATAATGGCTACACCTATGTTGTAGTATCTCAATAAGAAAATGGAGGAGTTGAAGGAAAAGGGAATCATCCGACCCAATAATTCTCCTCAGGGTTCGCCTGTCCTGTTTGTGAAGAAGGTAGACAACACCCTTTGGCTCTTTGTGGATTATCCGAAGATGAACCAGTTGACGGTCAAGAACTGATATCCCATGCCAAGGATCGATGACCTATTTGATCAGCTTTGAGAAGCCCAGGTGTTCTCGGAGATCTATTTGAGGTCTGGTTATCATCATTTGCGCGTTAGACCATCGAATAATCCTCTGACAGCCTTCAGGAGTAGGTATGGTCTATAGGAGTATATAGACATGTTGTTCGCTCTCACAAACGCGCCAGCAGTTTTCATGGAAATGATGAACTGAGTGCTCCATCCTTACTTGGACCCCGTCATCATGGTCTTCATGGACAATATCTTGGTGTACTCTTGTACTCAACACGACCATGCTACCCATCTTGAGATCGTTCCATGTACACTAAGAGAGCATCATCTTTATGATAACTCTCGAAGTGCCACTTTTGGATGGATCAGATTCACTTCTTGGGTCACATCATCTCAGAGGCTGGAGTATCTATGGACCCAAGGAAAGTGAGAGCTGTAGTTTCCTTGGGGCAGCTGAAGAACATCTTTGAGGCAGAAGTTTCCTAGGGCTATATGGATACTACAAATTCATCATTCAGGTCTTCTCTCACTTAGCAGCCCCATTGATAGGTCTGACCAAGAAGGGGGTGAATATTTTATGGTCAGATTCTTGTGAGTCCGCCTTTCAGGAGATGAAGGGGATGTTGATGTCAGCACTGATACTAGTCTTTCTAGAGCCAGGAAAGAGCTACAATGTTTATTGTGATGATTCAGGTATCGAGCTAGGAGCTGTGCTTATTCATGGAGATGGAGTCATTGCATATGGGTCTCAGCAGTTGAGGCCACACGAGAGGAATTACCCTACTCAAAATCTGGAGTTGGCAGTTGTAGTTCATGCCTCGGGCTGTTGGAGACACTACCTTTTGGGAGAGCACATTGTGGTTTTCACCGACCACAAGAGTTTCAGGAATATATTCACTCAGCCTGATCTGAATTTGAAACAATGTAGGTGGGTCGAGTATCTTCAGTCCTTTGACATCAACCTCTCCTATACGTCAGGAAAGGGCAACGTAGTGGAAGATGTGTTGAGCAGAAGAATGCATATTCAGGCAGTTTAGGAGGCCAGCAGTGAGTGGTAGCTTATGGCTCTGTTTTATGCGATGCACTTGGAGGTGCAAGACAGACAGGGACAATCCTTTCGTTCTTCTGTAGCTGTTACCTCTACACTTCTTGATCGGGTACGGATGATGCAACTCTCAGATTCGGAGTCCTTAGTCATGCAGGAGTGTGTGTTGGGAGGGGACACTCTTCCTGGATTGATAGTGGGTGAGGATGAGATCATGCCTTTCCAGGGACGTGTATGGGTGCCATCAGACATACGCGAGGAGATGATGTGGGATTTTCATTCTTCCGTTTGGGTAGTTCATCCTCGAATCACCACGATGTATCGGGATCTTCATCGCCAGTACTGGTGGCCAGGTATGAAGAGAGTTGTTGTTGGTTATGTCATAAGATGTTCTACTTGACAGTAGGTGAAAGCAGAGCATCAACGACTAGAAGGGCTTTTACAGCAGTTACCCATTCCGGAGTGGAAGTGGAATGATCTCATGATGGACTTCGTTACCGGGTTTCCGAGGACACCTCCGAGAAACGATGTTGACTGGGTTGTCTTTGACAGACTCATGAAGGTCGCACACTTCTTTCAGATCAAGGAGACGATCAGTGTTGATAATCTGGGATGGTTGTACATCCGGGAGATCGTACGTCTAATTGGAGTTCCAAACTCCTTTTTCAGATAGGGATGTGCACTTTACTTCGTAGATCTGGCAGGGACTTCAAAAGGAATTCGGTAAATAGGTACTTTTGAATACAACATACCATCCCCAGACTGATGGCTAGTCCGAGTGCACGATCCAGGTGTTTTAGGATATGCTCTGATCTGGCATTCTATACTTTGGCGTTTCCGAGGAGAAACATATACCTCTTGTGGAGTTCACCTACAACAACAGTTTTCAGGCGACCATTAATATGGCACCTTACGAGGATCTATACGGTTGACCATGCCAATCACCCTTATGCTGTCTGGAAGTAGGAGAGGCAGCTTTGTTGGGACCTTGTCATGTTCAGGAGACCTCTGAGCAGTTAGAGTTGATTCAGAAGGGGATGGCTACAGCACAGTCTCGACAGAAGCCTTATGCTGATCAGCGGAGACAACCTTTGAAGTTCGAGGTCGGGGATCAGGTTTTCCTGCGTGTCGCACCATGGTTGGGACACTAGAGGATTCAGTGATAGGGTACGCTTTCACCGCGGTGTGTCGGGCCATTTGAGGTTTTGGAGAGAGTTGGTCCAGTTGCCTATCGGTTGCAGCTACCTCAGAGGTATCGGGCCATGCATGATGTCTTCTACGTCTATAAGCTCCGACGTTACTTTTCAGACATGTCTCATGTCTTTCATCCCGAGGAGGTTGAGCTCGATGCAGATGCATCATTTGTGGAGCATCCTATCCTGATTGTCGATCGCAGTACGAAGGATCTCCATGGGCAGTCTGTTCCTCTAGTACGGGTGCTATGGAAGCATTTGCAATTATAAGACGAGACCTGGGAGAGGGAGGCCGATGTATGATCGAAGTGGCCGAAGATGTTCGGGGTTTCTTCTTCTAAGCCTCTCTAGGGAAATTCAGGGACAAATTTATTTAAGGGGTGAAGTTTTTAAGAACCCGGATCATCGTTTTCAGGCATTCCTTCCTTTTTCTAGTGTTTTTGAGAAAAATTGAGTTTATAGAAATTTTTGAAGTACATGTCGTGCACTTTCGGAGTACACGCCGTGTAATCATTTCTCGCTCAAAGCCATGTGTTGGCCGTGTCTGGGCGACACACACAGTGTGTAGGGGTGATGTTGAGGCTGATTTATGCGGTTTGTGGAAAAACCCACTACATGCCATGTACTTTCTTTTTTTCATTAAACAGACCGGGGTCGTTCCAGATCGCCATAAACGTCTTCTTCTAGGTCTTGTTCGTCTGAGAGCGCCGGGAATCTGCAAATCTTTGACGACCCATCGTTCCTCCGTCCATTCTCTGATTCATGCACTGTCGATTTTATTGGTATCGCAGTAGTTAGTTCTCCCTTCTTCTTGAGCCTTGTTTTCCGATTCCTCCTCCTTCTCAAGATATCATGGGTTGCGAATTTTGGGTGTTTTCTTAGATCTTCGATGTTCCAAGGAGAATTAGTCAGTGTGGTTCACACATATCAATCTCCTAGGATCGAGTTAGGTCGTTTGTGCCTTACCTTTCAAAGTCTTCGAGTTTTATGCGCAAATTCCACCAATACCCATGAACGGGGTATTGAGTGATTACCTTTTTACCCCTGTTTTTTTCCTGCCTTTCTTTTATGTTAATGTAGAGGTAATTTGTTCATGTTAGAGGATAATTTTTTTTTGCTTGGATTTCTTTCCATGCTTGTTCTGTTATTGACCTTTGGGCCTTTATTGCCTTGGCTATTACACCTGTTTCCATGCCTTGTGTCCATATGAGGGAGTGTTTTTTCTAACATGCTTCTTTACCTATAGTCTGTTATCCAAGTAGCTCTATAGGTGTAATTTGGTTATCCAAGTAGATCTATAGCTGTAATTCGGCCTTATAGAATTATTATGCACTGACTGCATGGGACTGAGAGAACCTGGTGCTATAGACTATAAGGGATAGACCAAGTGAGCTTCCCAGAGAGTCTTAGACATTATAGACTATAGGAGGGTAGACCGACAGAGCTTCCTCAAAGAGTGTTGGACATTAGACTATAAGGGATGGACCGAGTGATCTCCCAGAGATTCTTAGATTTTTATAGACTACAGGAGGGTAGACCGAGTGTGCTTCCTCAGAGAGTCTTACCTCGTTTGAATTATCTTTAAGAACCTTCCCAGGCTAGAGGAGGAATTGACCAAGTGATCTTCCTCTGACAGTCTGTGGTAAACCTGAGGCTACAGGAGGAATTGACCGAGATAGAATCATCAGAAAGTCTCTAGAACTTGGGGCTATGATGGTTAGACCACTTGATCTTCCTCAGAGAGTTCTTTACTACCCTATACTATAAGGGGAATTAACCGAGTGAGATTTCCCAGAGAGTCTTATAATTTCGTATGACCAAGCCAGAGGGGTTAGGCTGAGTGCACTGCCCAGAGGGTTGTGGTACATCTTGGTTAGGACTCGAGGGGATGGATGCAGGTACTTCCCAGAGGGTTTCCTATTTTTGTTAGCTGATTTTCTTCACTAATGCTGTTGTTTGTGGGTTGAATGTTATTGTGTATCGTCCTATTTATTGCCTGTTGTTTTGCTTTTGTTGTTTACTACTTACTTTACTTTTAACTGCCATATACTCACTGACTGTTAGACACATATCTTCAGGTGAATGCCTACTGGGATTTAGTGTCACACCCTATTTGGGTCATGCTTTTGGGCCCAAAGAGACTATGTTGTTGTAGGTATAGACAATAGAAAATGAAATTTGACTTCTGGTACTTGATTGCTTGGATCTAGAAAAAAAAGTGACCAAGCATTGGCTTGTGATGATGAGGAGTTGTCATCTCATTATTTTGTACTTGTTTTGGTACTGTGGTGTTTTCCAGCATTATGACTTGTTTATATTTTTTCCTAGCTATATCTCTTGCATCATTTTATACATACATATGTGCTTCAGTTTGTCGATTCAGTCTTCCGCTGTCTATTATTTATTGGTTATTTATGGCTTCTTCTATTGCATGTTATTCTTTTCAGCTGTGTACTCTGACAATGAGGGCATAGTTTCCCCACTATCACAACCAAGGCCCCCACTGCTGAGGTATTCTCACTCCTTTGTGTGTACTTTTATGTCTGTGAATCCACTATATCTACATTTCAGGATGAAATTAGACAGATAAAGGATAAGGTTGAGGTATACGGCTGGGGGATCGATATAAGCTTCTCATGGGGATTATATTGATCGGGACAGATCCTCATTACAGTGTATTTTATTTCCATTTTGTGTTCTATAAAGAGGTTAGTTGGATAGATCAATACATTTATTTCAATGTCCATTATGTTCTTCTATTGTATGGTCTGACGAGTGGGTGACTAGTGTTGTATATAGACATGGCTATTTTTTATTTTATATCACATCATTTATTATTTGAAGATGATATATTTAAGATTATTTGTTTTTATTCACTTTGGTATATTATTATTATTATAGATTGTATATGGTTATTTCCATTGGTTTTACTATTATATGAGTGTATAGTCCCCCAATAATTTCACCTTTATACATTCACAATTAGACTGTAAAATATGGTATATGGGGAGTTGCGCATGAGGTCTTACACAGAACTATCTCAGTGAAATAGTTTAGGGGTACGTAGGTTGGAATGGTACAATATGAAATCATAGATGTTCCATTTCAATTAATTTACTCTTTCAGATATTGTAGAAAGTGAAATTATGAATTTCTAAAAACCATAGATGGATATCAAACAACTACATCTAGATCACCTATTTAGGTAAAATTTTATTGTTACTGTGGATATGAAAGTTTTTTATGATCTGTATTGTTATATTTTTATATTATATTTACATTGGGTTAAACACATATTGAGTGATGATTAGGATTTAATTTAGATTTCTGGAACATGGCCCTTCGAAAAGAGGAAAATAATTGGTTTTGAAAATTATCTAAAAAAGGGAAGTTGTATCTCTTGTTTCAAGTTTATAATATACAATTAACATGTCTAATGACATGATTTCTATTATGTTATTCAATTTTGGTGAATATTTTTAATGTGTAATCAAAATCATGAAGCATTTTCCCTTTTATGTTTTTATTTTCAATATACTCCATTGAGTCGAATTTAATATATATCCCATCTAATGGTATGTTTTATGGCCATACTATGAGGCATTTCTTGGTCAGGATGATTACTCTATTCTCATGCATGAGATGTACAGTGACACTAGTATGCCAATAGGGTATATAATGTCCATATTTTGGGGCCCCTATGGGTTACTATTCCCAAGGGTCATTTATTTATAGTTTCAATAACAACCTATATGGTTTTTTACCATATTGTATAAAAATAAATTATACATAACATACATTTATTATTGTCATCTTGTTAGATCACTATGTATGAGGTTTATAGGTTATTGAAAATTTCATATAGACTAAATGTGGATGGTTTATTTAAATATATAGATTCCTGGTGAGTTTTAGTTAAATATCTTTATTATGTTGGTTTCATGACCTACAGGGATAAGTTCCATATGAGTATTTTGGAAAGTATTAGATCTCTAGTAGGATTATAATGAGAGGTTTGATCATATTAGGTTGGTTATATCATTACATATCATGTATAGGTTTGATATTATGGATATGGTTGTTGGAATTTGTGACCATATATTGAGACATGATAGATAAGAGTTTGTCTGGGACCTAAAGGGTCGTAGATGTGTCCTGAACTTTTATTGATCATAATTTTTTTCCATCAAGGGAAAACTACAAGTCCTTTTTTTGAGGGGATTATAGAGGCATTATATGGTAATGAACATTGTTATACTATCATTTCTAGTATAATGTGAAATTATATCTCATGTTTTACTATATAGAAATATTGATGCATTTGGAGTTTAATGAAGTACCTACGATGTAATAGAATCAATAATGGAGTTCATGGGTATTACTTTTAAGGTGCATATCCATGGAAACAACTATTTCAATGTATTCTATGTATAGGTAGATGATTGAGAATGGAACAACTTCAAGGGGTGGGCATTTTTGGAAAAAAAATTTGAATGAGGAAGTTGAATATATTTAACGATGAGTTAAAAGGGAGCTATTAGATTATTTAGACAAACAGTCCATATATCATGATCAAGATAACCTATGATGGGTGACTCACATAGTAATAATTCATGTGGCGATGGTACATGTTAGTTATGTATGGTACTATTTAAATAATAGATCAGTTAGTTTTTTATGTCTAAGATATGTACTAACAGATTAAATTAAATTACATGGGAATTATTTCATAGGAATTGTAGTTAAATGTAAAATTTCATTATATGGTTTTGGTGACAATGACATTTAATCAGTTACTATGGCATGATTGAACCATGTTTTGAGATACACACAAATTATAAAATGATGTGGAGTCATGTTTTGGTTAAAGGATGGTGTAACATGTTTGATTCGTGCATGGATCAAGAGATATATACATGAATATTGATGCTTTATTATTTTACTCTTAGTTGGAGATGAACATTATCTATCTCAATGTGACCCTATGTATGATAAGGGTGAATTTCTCTTAGGTTGATATTATTTTATTTTTAAATTCCATTCCTGGTTTCACGATGAACCTATCATGGTTATTCAAGAGGAATTGTATAAGGTAAGACATGTTTTATGGAGTGCACCACTAGATGTTTGAGGGTAGGGAACCTTATTTTCAGTTTAATTTAGTGAAAAACAGAGAATGGGCTATTTGGATTGATTTTGGATATTTTAAGTGATGATATAGATATCCAATGTTGGGGAGAAATATTTCAACCATAGTAAACTGTCTCCCATTTATAAGGGTTATTGATTTTTTGATTTCATTCATTTGATAGTGAATATATATTAGTTTGAGAGATTATTGGGATGGGGGAAAATCCAGTTACACAACCAAGGATTCTTTGGGATGAGTAGGATTATAGTTGGGAGACTATTAGGATTTATGTTTTTTCAGTATAAGAATTTGAGTAAAATCGTTTATTTTTTCCATCAGATATATATAATGTGTAAAATGGTAATTTTTTCATATTTTATGACCTTTTATTACTTTTTCATACAACTAAATTGGTTTATATATAGTGTGTGTACCCTAAGAAAATAGAATGGAAGAATTTTGAACAATTCATATTTAATTTAATAAATTAAATTTTAACATATATTTGATTAAATATTAATTTAATCACACATGTATTCACATATATATTAATTGAATGTAGAAATATATTGAGATTTTTTTTCCTCCATTTAGTTATGAAATAGGGGTTATTCTTAGGTGTGTCCTCAACTTAATATGAATACCTTGGATGAGCAGAGGAACCTCTTCCATTTTTTTATTCATTTTCAGATCCCCTATACTTATCTCTCCACCCATTCAATTCTCTCGTATTGCAAATTATTGGAATCTGACCCCATTGGAAGAATATAGAATGGGATAGGGAAGTACATATATTAATATATATATAGAAATATAGGGAGAGGAACATGAAGGTATGTAATATTGGAGGGATATAGATGAGCCAGATCATCATTCGACAGTCATTGGTTGTGAAACGGGTGAATATTCAGTATCATTCTACCAAAGATATTCATTTTTCATTTTATTCTTTATATCCATATAAATATCTATTTAATGTATTCAACTTTTGGAGACTTATAATCACATAATAAGACATATTAAGGTTTACTCTATACTTTTTTAAGATAAAAAGTGGTTCAAGCCGCTTTGAAGGGTTTCCCATTCTAAAATCCAAATCAGACGACATGGAGTATAGGAAAAAATGTTCTGTGTTCTTATACTTTTTGGGAGATGAAATTTTTATTTACTTATGTCGTTTATGACCTATACATGCTATATACTCGGACTCACCTTTTTTGTTGATTCTCCTACTAGAAATTCCATGTTGGTGAACATAGACATGTAATGTAAAAAACCAGATCCCTTATGGGATGCATACAGTGAATAGGTACATTTCCCATCAATGTACATGTCTATTCCATGTGAGGAACATGGAAAGGTACCCATTTACCTAAATTACATGTCTTTTAATTTTGTTTTTCATGCCATGTCCATCTCACATGCCCGAATAGGTACATCTTTTATGGTACCTGTCGGGTAATATTTCATACATGGTGTGTAGTATACCCATGCTACCCCATTGAGTGTATTTTCTCATAGTTACCCGATATGTAAAAAAATTGACTAATGAGACAACCATTTTAAATATTATTATTTGTAGATCAAGATAGAGAAACCGCTGAGGTGATTTGATGGCTCTTTAGAAGAGATTTACCAATTTTATACTAAACAGATTGGTTCTTACTCTAGTAGTTGAATACTAATATGTCCTATACTAAGACTCTTGATCTGAGATTGGTTATGATTCATATCTCATTACTAGTGTGGATTGAAATTTCGTTTTTTGGTGATGATTATGACTTATATATTGACCAAGATATTTCTTTATAGGATGAATTTATTTTATTATTGTTAATTTGTGTCATGTGAGGGATATCATCTCATACATTTTTATCTATAAAATCCCATGTATAAACCATTTCCTTTATATAGTTATGTGGATCCCATTTAGGATGGCTCATCCTATGTACATTATAAATTATGGTCTCTTGTACGTTACCAAATCCCATATACTAGCTTTGAAAATCTACAGTAGGATTGATGTTCTATGTTTTAACTTGAGGGGAATAGTGGAAGATCGACTATTTTAAAGACTAATAGCTAGTATGCTAAAGTTGGTTCGAGATGGTAGAAATTATTACCTTATCAAACAGAACAAACATTTATGTTGTGAGGAGATGGTAGTATTGGTGGGTTTGATTCATCGATCCACCCAAAATCTTTATTTATTATTATACTTGATTATTACTGATGTATTGATGATTACTAGAGATTATTTCATGTTATTTTCCAATAATACTAATTCGATGTGACTTTATTTATTTGTATTCCCATATGTGTTTCATAAGATCTATCTTTTGCTGCTTTTTATTATTCATTATTTTAATGTGGTTCTAAGTTGTAATTTTTAGGATCTATATTTTGAGACTTATTGTTTATATAACTCAGGTATGGCGGCCATATAGATATGATGATCAAGCTTGACATCCCTATGATTATTGTCTACAAACATGAAGTATCCATTGATTATAATACTAGTTATATTGGTATGATTATTCACTATATGATCAACTAAATGATTGTGGTGGTGCAAAATGAGATCAACAACATTGATGTGACATATATTCTATAGATGATAAAACATGCTCATGAAACACCTAGGATACACCCTCGGTAGATGTGGATGCATAATTACTACATCACTCTAGAGTAGTTATTAGCGATGAGGATGTTGATCCATTTATATCAATGGATCATAATAATGTACATGGATCTAGAGTGTATTCATTTTATAGATCTCCTATGGGTTATCCCCTAGGGATTATCTATGTCACAATTTCATGATTTCATATGGATCGAGACCCATGAATCTGATATAAAATTATATTCCCTTATATTGGGTGGTAATTAGTCACGAAAAGTGACTATTTACCTAATTTTTGGTTATTATATAGCATTATTCATTATAATAATTCACGACAAATACAGTTGAACCCAAGGATAATAAATTCATCACACAATAGTGATGTAGCATTCTTAGATATATTATTTAGTTCTATATGAAGAAGGGATTGTTGATCGAGATTGTGATCGTAAGGATAAAATTAATAATAAATGGATCGTGTGGTAAAATGTAAATGACAATTCCCTCTTCATACAATATCCATACAATCGGGATTTAGGAATAAAGGATTGTCAACTTTTTTTAATTTTATTTTTCACAATACCCATGTATACACATATTTATGTATATATATATATTTATTTGATGATAAACACACACATGCACTTATATATATATATATATATATATTATGTAGTATTTCCTATTTTACTATGTTTATGGAACCTGGAATTTCATGTGGATTTGGATTTTTATTTGTAGTTATAATTTTCATTTGTGTCTATGCTAGGCTGAGCATATTGAATTTGAATGACCTTATGAGAATAGTTTTATGGTTTCATCATTGGGGTGGCTGAAATATATTGCTTCTCACCCCCTTTATTACATCCTCAGAGTTAGTGAAAAAATCATGTTTTCTTTTTAGAATGATCATAGATACTTGTCAGATAATGATGAGTGCCGGGGTTTCTTAATCATGTAGATCCACTCATGATGATTCTTTTGAACATGTTAGAGGATATTTATAGTTTCATGCAGATATGGTTTGTGTTCTGACTCAGAATTAGTACAAGAGGCATGAAGACTTATTTCAAAATATTTACTGAAATACAACATGTATCATTGGCCCTGTGGGTGACATGTTTTGAATATATGAAAATCTAGTTTTTGGTTTTTTTAGTAATTCAGTTTTTATTTTAACATGTTATATTTCAGTTTAATTAGTATATTCAAATAATTTTTATTAATATTAAGGATGATATATTGATAATATGATTATTTTCTCTCTCAGTAGAGGGTTTAGTTTTCTTGTCACGACACATCCTTGGGACCCATTCCGTGACTACCCCAAGCATGCCTTTTATAGGCCTAGGGATAGCGACTAGAACCAAAGGTGTAACTCCCTATAAATTGGGAAGGAATTGCATTTATAAAATGTAAAAACACACAAAACCAGAGAACAATCGGAAGCAAACACTAAGTAATGAAGTATACCAAAAGTGCTGAATGTACAAAGGGGACAGAAATACAAGCCCAACATAAGGGTACATCTACAACTGAAAGAAAAGTAAAACTGAAAAGACAACAGCTGAAAGGTGAACGAGCTCCTGGATCATCCTCTGAGTTCCTACCTGATGGGTAGGTACAGATGTACTCTTCAGCACTCTGCGTCTATCAGTCCGCTCTGTGTGTCGTCACGCCGATTGTCCACCTTCGGGTACCGTCCAGTCCTCGTACACTCTATCTCGGTCAGTGTTGTCCGTCGTCTGCATCCAACACAATGCGGTGCAGCCATAGCCTGTGTAGGGGTGAGTATAACGATACATAGTAGTGACCCTGAGACCCTCAAGGTCTCACAAAAATCCAACAAGGATAAACCAAAATGAATGGTCTCAATAGATAACCTTTAATTATGTATATTCCCATACATATACCTACGTTATCAAGTAACCCGTCCCAATCATGAGGAAATCACAAAGGTCATTGACTCAGATCAAACCAGGATTTTATTCATGATGTTGAAACCACATCTTCTAGAGAACTCCTTCTCTTTCGAGTATAGTGTCCCTGCCACTACAACTAAGAGATTCCCACTAACCTTGGTTGGATGAAGTACTCCACCGTGTCGAGTACTGTGGGCCTGCTGCTACAACCAAGCGCTTCCCATCATGGGTCTACCGCTACAACCATGCGCACACCCTAGTTGCCTACATAGGTACTCCTTCTGTCGAGTAGCGCGGTTCTACCACTAAAACCAAGCACTCCTCCGCTGTGGGTCTATTTCTACAACCAAGCGCACCCCACTGGGCCATATGAATCACTCGGAGTTGATCGATCAGTAGTCGTCAAGTCTCATCCAGCTACTAGGTCTCTATACTCCGTACACTCATCTCCGGGAGGGTCCACTCCACGAGCATATGGTAGACACTTCCAAGTGTCATGTAACATCATGTGTATGTATCTCAAGGGAGCGCCTCTTCATAGGGGTCTCAACGCAATAGACGGCGCGTCAATCAGACGCCCGGTCTGTGAATTAATAGGATTTCCGTTCTAGGGGCCCGGTTGGATTTCAGGTACAATCCAACCCAACCATTCTCAAACCACATCCAAATTTTCTGTAGAGTATTTCAAAAGGATTGTATCATCAAGTGGAATCCAACATAGTCGACGGCACGTCAATCGGACGTCCGGTCCATAAGTTATTAGTGTTTCTGCTCCGAGGGCCAGGTTGGTTTTGGAATCAAACCAACACGAACATACCCAAACATTGCCTAAACCTAGAGTGTAAAATACACAAACGACCATCTCGATCCAAGGAATTATACAAAACTGACGGTGCACCGATCGGAGGTCTGTATCTCAAGTTATGGGCATTTAAACGAATCTGGTCCGAAAAGGGGGTCTGGGCGCGGTCCGACCCGACCCCACCCACCCTGGGTCGGCCCGATCAAGGTCTACCGGACGTGGGTCCGGGTCCGCCCTAGTTGGCCGCGGCCTGGCCCGACTGGTACGACACGGCCGGGCTGGCACGGTCCAGCCTGTGGCCGGCCACGGCTCGCCCTGGATGGCCGAGCGGGGGGTGGGGGGGGGGGGGCGTGGTCTCCCCAGCTGGCGCGGCTTAATGTCACACCTCCCCATTATCCGGAATAGGAAATCCATTCTAGTTCATTACGCCAATGTCAATCAGCCACGTCGGTCTACTCCGGCGGTGCATCGCCTGGGTCGGACGCCGGCGTGGTGCACCGCCGTCACCTTCCGCGGAACACCGAACGTGCTTCGGTTGTCCGATTCACCCACTGCATATGACTGCGGCTCTCCTGGGACCTGGTCTTCACTGCGACAGCCTCAAATCACCATTGCGGTCCTGTTTCATCGTCACCTATCAATCCGCACATAGACGAACAACCAGCGGAGGGTCATCGGGCCGTGTTTGTTTGGCCGACGCCCTCCTCGTTAGACGATGTCAATTGGCCAATGTCAATAATTGTTTCACATAGAACAAATAAGAATTTTATTCAAATAAAATTGAAAAAATCCACCCTATAATTCCCCTGTAAATAACTATTCCCAACCTGAAAAAGAAAACACCTGTGAATCAATTTGATAATGAATTGATCCGGGTTCTTTGTTTTAGAAGGGAAGAACATGGGAATATAAACATACTCAAATTAAACCCCTACCTCGTAAAAGGTTCTTTCTTCATAGAAGCGGAAAGCGATGTCGCTCTGTCAATGTCGAAAATGAACCATCTTCATTAGCGAGTTCCCTGCGGTTCTATTTTCTCCATTGATACAGAGGAAGTAGAAGATTGGAGAAACATGTATTGTTCTTCGCTGAGTCGTTCTTCGTCAAAGGTGGGTCTTATTCGTCGGAGAAGAAAACCATTCTTCGACGAGGAGAAGAATACTTCTCTCCCTTTTCTCTAGAGCTCTCACCCCAAATCTTTTCCAACACAACAATGCTCCCAAAATAAAATATTAGGCTTGGATAATATTTTATTATCACATCCAATTCAATATTCAAATCACTTAGTTAATTATGCGAAGAAGTTGAATTTATTAATTAGTGTGTGTTGGAAACATTAAAGAGGGAGAGAGGGAGAGGAAGAGTCCTCATAAATAAAGGGGGGTTGTCACATTAAACAAGGGAGTTTAAATAAGGTTTAAGGGAGGTTATTGGGAGAGGAAGGGTTGGGGCTCATGTTGGCCCCACCTCTCAAATATCCACACATGGGAAGTTGGGTGGATTTGGGTCCCACTATTAACTTCCCATGGGAGGAATTAACCTCATTAGATTCATAAAATTGTTCTAACAATTTTATTTATCTTTTTAATTAAACCAGAATTTATAACCTTTAACCCGTATAAAACACAAATGCGATAAAGGTCCCCTTATGAAATTACCAGCACTGCGACTTCATTGGTGCCCTCATATTTCAATTCCGAGCACCGGTTCAAAATATAGAAACACCCGCTCGTTCGTTAACAAAATGTACTTGAGATAAACTTCCAAAATTGATTCCGGGCACAGCGGGGCTCAGAATCAAGTGCATTCAGAAGCCACAGACTCGTAAAATTCCAAAGTATTTACGAAAAAAAATTCCTTTAAATGTCTGGTTCATTACATTACTCCCACCTCAGGGATTTAAATCCTCATAAAGATACAACATAAACTAGGAAATAGAATGAGTGTACTGAGCACGCATCTGAGCCTCCCGCTCTCATTTTCTCTCCAGGAGGTTCTCTTGATGACAGCGAATGCGCACCAAATAAATTGACCATCCATGTAGGACACACTCCTATCGATCCTCAATCTCCACCAGGACCTCTGTGAATGTCTCCCCATCATCGCTATCCAGCTCCCCATGATCAATGATTTGGGACAAATCGTGCACGCATCTCCTCAGCTGAGATACGTGGAAGATGTTTTGCACCTAGTGCAATTGAGGTGGAAGGACCAGGCAGTAAGCCACCTCGCCTACTCTACTGAGGACCTGGAAATGTCTGAAGAATCGTGAATATAACTTGACGCCCGGACAAATCTCTGTGGACCTCGTCGAGGTGAGAACCGTTGGAAGAAGTGGTCGTCACCCTCAAACTCCAGTGGTCTCATCTCCTATCAGCATATGACTTCTATCTGCTCTATCCAGTCTTCATCCGCTCCTGGATGATGTGCACCTTCTCGGTCATAGGCTGAACCATCTCTGGTTCTACACATGCTGACTCAATCGCTATCCAAAAAGGATATCTGAAATGCCGTTAGCTACTGTCTCGCCACTCCTAACAGCTGGATGACTCATCTCCTACTAAGAGCATCTACTACAACCTTCCTCTCCCTAAAAGTATAAACTATCTCGAAGTCATAGTTGTAGAGAAAATTCAAGCCATCATCGATGTCTCAGTTCATGTCCTTCTAAGAGAAGATACACCTGATAATTTTGTGTTATAGAGAACCATAAACCGTTCGCTCAACAAACAATGGGTGTGACAAGCCAATTGAAAGAACTCATCTCCACCCTTCATCGTCTACGTTCTACAAGAGTTGATGAGATTTCTTCTCTGCCGAAAAGAGAAATCTGGTCTCATCCCTGGGATGAACCATGTTCTTTTCCTAATACATTCAATCCTGACATGAACGATACTATTTCATTCCACAGATGACGTCGTATGTCCTTGATGATACTACCAAGAGATCCAACCGTTACTCTCATCTCCAAGGGTTGATTCACACTGTCAGCATCAGTGTGTGGTTACTGGGTCTCCTCCAGTAGGAATCTCACATGTCAGGGTCAAGTCAACAGTTTTAACCTGAACCACTTAGTATCAACCATACAAAAAGGACGGGAAAGTAAACATCACAAAGATAGTTGTCTTTTATTACTGTAGCTCAAAGTACAAAGACACATAGCAACCACAAACAAAAACAACACGGAAACTAGAGTCACCATGAACAAAGGCCACCATGACTAGAACTAGTATAACTTCGTTCCACCTGCTTTCGGAGCTCCATAGTCGTATGATTCAGCTGCTTGAAGTTGTGCTCTTCCATATCCACTCATTCCCTGTGGTCGGGGTGGACCTCCTTGTGGTGGTGGTGGCAACACCACGAAGTGTCATACACCACCTGCTGTACGGCCAGCTCCTCTGCTTCAGTTTGGTAGGATCCTCTACTTCCTACTGCTCATCTGCTGGACAGGTCGGGCAGTCTCAAGCCAAGTGACCCTGCCTGGTGCATGCATAGCACTTCTTGCTCCTCATATGGATGCCACTGTTTCGTGTGCCTCACACAACCAAACCTATATCCCGAGGTCGCCCACCTATTGGCCTAGTCCACTTGGACTTCTGTGTCATCTGCCTACTGTCGGCTGCAGAAGACTCTGCTACGGTCAGAAAACCCTACGGAAAGGCCAACAGCTCCTGAGTACGCTCAGACAGTAGAGTCACTGGTATAAACTCCACCCTGAAAAAAACTCTTGATGTTTCCCATGGTGAAGGTCGTCTCGTTGCAAAACTGGAGCATATGTCTCCACCACCTCTCAGCTGCTCCCTAAATGAGACTAACATCTAGGTACACCATCAAGTCAGCGGGTGTCCCATATCTGTGGAAAGATTGTGCTAAAAACTCTAGCCAGTACTCAGCCATCTGAAAAAATGAATTTCCTTAAAACCTAGGAGGCCTCTATCACTGGAACTTGTGAAACGCACTCAAGCGACGTGCACTATCTGCTGGTGCCTCAACTGGAAGAGGGCCCTGTACTAAGGCCTCACTGCTCGGTGGTCTATCATCGCGTTCTCCACTCAGTACCCACACTGACTGACTGGGTGAAGACATCCTGAAAGAATCAGATGTGACACGGTCAAAAGACTATACTTGGTGAGCTGACCTGGTTTTAGCTGATTTAAATGAAACTTTTGAAAACACACAAGCTATTAGTGTTTTTGTGCACTAAGTAAGAAATCAAAAGTCATGGTCCTGGTGTATGGATACGTCGGCCACCCACACCAACACTGGACTCCCTGAACTGAAAAAAACACCTAGTAACCTTAACACTATTGCTTTACATAAAGAAAATATCAGAGTCCTAAGTTCTATAGTTGAACCGACTCCTCTAATTCAAATTTGTCACGACTCATCCTCAGAGCCCATGCCATGACTTCCAAAGCCCACCTTCCATATGTCAGGGGCTAGCGACTAGCACCAAAGGCATAACTCCATATAACTTGGGAAGACATTGCCTTTATAAAATGTAAACACACACACAACTAGAGAATAAGCGGAAGAAAACACTAAGTAAAGCAGTATAACAATAGTGCTGAAAGTACAAAGGGGCCAGAAATACATGCCCAACAGAAAGGTACAACTACAACTGAAAGAAAAGTAAAACTTAAAAGACAATAGCTGAAAGGTGAAGCAGGTCATGGATCATCCACCGGGTTCCTACCAGAAGCATAGGTATGGATGTCCTCTTCAGCACTCCGCGTATATCGGTCTGCTCCGTGTGCCGTCACATCAGGTGTCCACCTCTGGGTACCGTCTAGTTCTAGTACACTCTACCTCAGTCAGAGATGTCCATCGTTTTCATCCAACACAATGAGGTGCAGGCATAACCCATGCAGGGGTGAGTATAACGATACTCATTAGGGGCCCTGAGACCCTCAATGTCTCACTAAAATCCAACAATGAAAAACCACAATGAAAGATCACAACAGATAACCTGTACTCAGGTATATTCCCATACATATACCTAAGTTATCAAGTAACCCATATCAATCATGAGGAAAACAAAAAGGCCATTAACTCAGCTCAAACCAGGATTATATTCATGATGTCGAGACCAAAGCTGCTGGAGAACTCCTCCTCTTTCATGTACAATGGGCCTACCGCTACAAACAAGCGCTTCCCACTATCCTTGGACTCCTGAAGTACTACACCTGTCGAGTACTGTGGGCATGCTACTACAACCAAGCGCACCCCCTAATAGCATATTGAGGTACTCCTTCTGTCGAGTACCGAAGGTCTGCCGCTACAACCAGGCACTCCTCCATCATGGGTCTACTGCTACAACCAAGCACACCCCACTAGGCCATACGAACCACTCTGATTCGATCGATCAGCAGTCGTCAAGTCTCAACCAGCTACTAGGTCTCTACACTCCGTATGCTCATCTCCAGGAGGGTCCGCTCCACGAGTTACTGGTCGATACTTCCAAGTGTCACGTTAACTCCCATGGATGTATCTCAAGGGACCGCCTCGTCATTGGGCAATCAACACAATAGAAGGTGCGTCAATCAGACGCCTGGTATGTGAGTCATTAGCATTTCCGTTCTAGGGGCCCGGTTGGATTTCGGGTACAATCCAACCCGACCATGCTCAAACCACATCCGAATCTCATGTAGAGTACGCCAAAATAACTGTCTCATCAAGAGGAATCCAACATAGTCGATGGCACGTCAATCGGACGTCCGGTCCTTAAGTTATTAGTGTTTCCGCTCCAAGGGCCCAGTTGGTTTCGGGTTCGAACCAACTCGTCCATAACCAAACTTCGCCAAAACCTTGAGTGTCATATAACAAAATGACTGTATCGATCCAAGAAATCCTATGCAACTAATAGTGCATTGATTGGAGGTCCTTACCTCATGTTATGGGCGTTTAAACAAATATGGTCCGAAAAAGGGGGTCGGGGCCCAATCCAACCCAGCCCAACCCACCCAGGGTCGGCTGGAACCGGGGGCGGCCAGCCGCGGCGCGCTTGGCCTTTCCGGGGGGGGGGGGGTGGGTGGTACGCGGTCTCCCTAGGTGGTGTAGCTTAATTCCGCACCTCCCCATTATCTGGAACGACAAAGCCATTCTGGTTCATTCCATTGTCGCGTCTCAGCCATAGTGGTCTGCTCCAGCAGCGCACCGCCTCCGCCGGTTGCCGGTGCTGCCGTGCCGTTGTGGAATAGCGCTGTTGCCTTCTGTGGACCACCAAACACACTCTAGTGGTCTGATTCTCCCATCGCATGCGCCTGTGGCTCTCCCGAGACCAGCTCTTCCCTACGACGGCTTCAAATCACTGTTGTTGTCCCGTTTCATCATCACCTGTCAATCCCCGCATAGACGAACAATCAGTGGAGGGTCATCGGGCCTTGTTTGTTCAGCTCACGCCCTCTGCGTTAGATGTTATCAATTGGCCAACGTTAATCATGGTTTCATGTAGAACGAAGAACAATTTTATTCAAATAAAATTGAAAAAATCCAACCTACAATTCCCCCTCAAATTACTATTCCCAACCCGCAAAAGAAAAATCCGCGGATCAACATGATAATGAGTTAATCCGTGTTCTTTGTTTTAGATGGAAAAAACATGGGAATATAAACACACTCAAATTAAACCCATACCTCGTAAAAGGTTCGTTCTTCATAGACACGGAAAGCGATGTCGTTCCGTCAATGCCGGGAAAGAACCGTCGTCATTGGCGAGTTCTGCACGGTTGTATTTCCTCCCTTGATACAAAGGTAGTAGAAGATTGTAGAAACATGGAGCGTTCTTCACCGAGACGTTCTTCGTCAAATGTGGGTGTTCATCATCAGAGAAGAAAATCATTCTTCATTTAGGAGAGAATACTTCTCTCTCTTTTCTCCAGAACTCTCACCCCAAAGCTTTTCCAACACAACAAAGCTCCCAAAATAAAATATTTGGCTTGGATAAAATTTTATTAACACATCCAATTCAAAATTCCAAAAACATAATTAATTAAGTGAAGAGGTTGAAATTATTAATTAGGGTGTGTTGGCAACATTAAAGAGGGAGAGAGTGAGAGGAAGAGTCCTCGTAAATAAAGGGGGGTTGTCACATTAAATGAGGGGGTTTAAATGGGGTTTAAGGGGCATTATGGGGAGATAAAGGGTTGGGGCTCGTGTGGGCCGCACCTCTCAAATATCCACACATGAGAAGTTGGGTGGTTGTGGGTCCCACTATTAACTTCCCATGGGAGGAATTAACCTCCTTAGATACATAAAATTGTTCTAACAATTTTATTTATCTTTTTAATTAAACCAAAATTTATAACTTCAAACCCGTACAAAACACAACTGTGGTAAAGGTCCCCGTAATCAATTACCGGCGTTGTGAGTTCATCGGTGCCCTCCGATTTCATTTCCAAGCACCAGTTCAAAAGATAGAAAACTCCATTTATTCATTCAATGAACGTATCCGAGATAAACTTCTGAAATTGATTCCGGGCACACTGGGCCTCGAAATCAAGTGCCGCCAAGAGCCATTAACTCGTAAAACTAGAAAGTATTTAAAAAAAATCCTTGGAATTTCCGGGGAATTACATTTATAAATATACTACCTTTTTATACTCA
The DNA here is from genome assembly GCA_963277665.1 of Viscum album. Classification (NCBI taxonomy): domain Eukaryota; kingdom Viridiplantae; phylum Streptophyta; class Magnoliopsida; order Santalales; family Viscaceae; genus Viscum; species Viscum album. The sequence goes on along the minus strand of OY728127.1, from coordinate 433,799,741 downwards.
GTGCTAGTTAAAAGCCTCTACAGTGTGGTGAGGCAAGATTGATCCATTATGAACACCAAAACCCTGAACTAGTTCCATATACCTATTTCTGGACAACAAAATAATAAATATAGTGGGTTTAGAAAATATTTACATACAGTATGGATATCTATGGATTAAGGTAAAAGTTGTTGATATCCCAAGGCCCATCGTTAGGTGCAGTTATGGGAACATTGATTTTTTTGAAAAACTTATCTATTTAGTAAATCCACCTATTATGTTACTGGAGCTCATGATCATCATATTAAATGAGTACCAAGAATTTTTTATAGTTTTTTTCATCAATGAAATATTTATATACATGAATCTAGAAGATAAACAAGTTGATCATGTTAGAGATACCTTTAATTCCCTTAAAAACATATATCATTATTTAATGCTAAAAAACCCTTATGATATGGACATTAGAGGATCAAAATAATGGGTATATTATCTCATAACATGTTTTGTCCATCGTAATATCATAGATTATGTCATATTGTCCTTTATTAATCAGTAATGTTTTAGGGGATCATAGTATCATATTCCCTACATTCTAATATTGTGGTTTTTTGTCAGATAACACATAGATTTTGGCCTCACAAACATCTTTAACCATAAAGTATTTTGAATTTGTTTTTTCTCTTCAGTATTAGGTAATATTCAGTTACTTGGATTTTTTTTATTGAAGAAGTTGTGTTTTTATTTGTACAATATGAATTAAAACCAATTGGATTGTTATTCAAATGGATTATTTATAGTAAAATGACATCATATTGGTCCCAAATGACATATTCCCTTTAGAATAATTATATTACACATGTATGAGTGTTATAAGAGATATTTCTTTCTCTAATTATGTAGTGGAATTACATCAGAAAAGAGGAATTTATTGCTCTCAAATACTACTTGACCCTAAAATATATCTTATCTCATTAGGAATTGATTCTATTCCAAATAATCTGGATATACTTTATCTATGATTAGGAATTTTTGAACTACTACACCTCAATATAGTAAAATATATTTGTCAATGAATTTAGTAAAATATTTCAAGGAAGTTGTGTTTTGAAATTTTGGGGTTTTTTGAAAACGAATGGGTGAGATTTAAATGATGCATATTGATTTAAGGGAAATAAATTACATGGGATAACATTATTACATAATTTTAAAGTCATATATGATTCTGTTGGTTGATTATATTTATTGGGGAGACATAGAGGTTGAGGAGTCATGAGACAATGTCAGTCATGGAGATGCTTTGGTGGGATGATCAGAGGATGAACATAATAAAATATTTTTTGTAGTTTTTTCTATTTCAATTGAAATTATCAAGTAATTCATATATTATTCTCATATATCACCCTCAATTTTATATATAGATATGACTAATATGTGTCACAGTGTAATGAGGAAGCTTTATAGGCTATGGAGAAACAAGTTGGTTGTGTATTTTGGGTTGCAGTGTCTAGTATGTTACTCAGTAAAGGTCAAAAACCATGTTCATGAGGCATCAAAAATCCTTTGGATGTCCCTAAGATCAAGTGGCATGATGTTTTACTAAATTCATTTCTAGGTTACCCCCATATATAAGTGTTTTTTATTCAATTTGGGTTATTTTGAACTGAATAAATTATCAATCTTGGTTTTTGGTAATATATGAATTTATTGTTAAATAAAAAGTTTCAAGGTGGTATGTCAATGATTCTATAATGATTCATGTGGTATCTCAGACAATCATCAAAAAATAGTATCCTCAGTTTTTTAGATGAGTATGGAGTGGATTGAGTCATAACATTCACTGTATGATTAAAAATAAGTCTGTTTTCCATCCTCACATAGAAGGGAATATGGATTTGAAAATTGAAATGATGGAGGTTATATTATGACTAGAAATCCAATATATAGGATAATTATGGGTATGAAAACATATATTTTTCTAGCTCACCAATGAAATGTTTTTTCTATCATCCATTATCATGAATCCATTTGATGTTTTTCTAGGACGACATATTGTTGTAATTTATTATTGATATAGGATGGGGAGACAATGGTTCTTCGATCAGATATAGAATAAAGCATGACTGAGATGATCCAGATGGGCCATGATAGTTTGTGGGAAGTGTAGGATCATAAAAATTTCTATTATAATATTTGGGGAGTCCCATAGTGTCTGAGGATAGAGAATATTAGTTTTTTATATTCTCTTCTCTACAGGGGAAGCATAGGATTTGAAGATGGAGTATGATATCATTTCTTAATCACTGTGATGTATGAGGTGTCGGGGCTTGTTGTTAAGGTGGAATATCTATTTTTTATTCAACCATAGTTGGATATGATACATAATTTCATCCACGTGGAATAGACCAATTAGTAACATAATAATGAATCCCATAAAATTTACTAAAGATTGTTGGATATTGCTGGAGAATAAATTTTCACGGTGTAACAAGTAAATATTAAGGGTTATCATGATAAATTATTGTGTGGATAAACTATTCCCTTGAATATTTTTTTGTAGAGGCATTGTGGCATATAATATAGAACCTAGTTTTTTCAAATGTATATACAATCACAAAACATATATATACTTTTTATGTTTTTCAATGTTATTTTACATTGATAAGATGATTTTTATATGTTGAAAATTCATGAGATGTGTCTTTTTCTGAATTTCAATCAATCAAGTGGTGGATTTCATCATATGTTGAGGGGAAAATCACATCGCAATCAATATGTGTTATTATATTGTTACATTATAAAACTACTCTAGTGACCCAGTGCTTCCCAAAACAAACAATATCATTGCAATGATGTTATGTTTTCATGATTTTTTTGAAACATTTATTTGTATGTGGTTTTGTAGTTATTTTAATGGTCTATTATGGGGAAAATTTTATTGAATATTGTTTTAGTGGATGAGACATTCCATGTGGCTAGTCTATCATGTTGTGGTGTTGTTCTTTGTAGGGTATAATGATGTGGTTGAGTGGGATTTTTTGTATATTATTAAATATTATTTTTGTACATGAACAATGGAATTGTTTGGTGTATAACAAGATCACTAATATTTATCTTTCATGATGTTTTTTAGACCCCTACATTACTTTTTGGGGCTCTTCTGTAATTTTTAATGAAAATATTAATAGGTATCAAAAATAATTCTCATATTCCTAAAAAATATTTGGTGTTTCAAGAAATAGAGAATGTTATAAGTGGGTGTGTATGGTATTTTATTTTCAAAAATTAATATGTTTTGTCATGCTTGGTAGGGAGAATGTTGGTCTGATTGTAGAATATTTTTTCTAGTTGGAAAATATTTTTCCATTATTTTTTACTGTAGTTCAAGCATGTTATATTTGTGGTAGCATGTTTTTCATGTCTTAACATTTTGTTATAGTTGTATAAGTTTATAATATGGTATAAATTTGTTTTGGATGTCAAATGTGTTTCTGTTGGTATAATATCTTACTAGGGTAATAATGTTGTTCTATTGTAAGAAAAATGTTTAGATTGATGATAAATTATTCTTTTTTACAAAGTTATTAAAGGGGTATAATGTTGTTATGGATGTATAATATTGTTATTGCTATATAATATTGTTCTTAATATAGACTTTTTTTATAGTGGTTAAATTTTAATCTATGTGAACTTTGATTTCATATAGGTACATAGATGTTTTTGTGGTTGAATTTTGTTAGTTGTATAAAGTAGTTCTGGTGGTAGCATGTTGTTATGTCTATAACAAAACTATCTTTTGGTAACATTTTATTCTTGGGGTAGAAATTTGTTCCTATAGTACCATATTTTTCTTATTATAGATATGTTCTCTATAGGTTGCAAGGTTTATTTGAAGTAGCATGTTTTCTTATGGAAGAATGTTATTCTAGATGTAATGAGTTGTTCATGATTTAAATGAATTAACAATTCTAGTTTTTAAATAATTTCATAAATATGAATTATTAATAGAAATTGTTTTGAAATAACAAATTAATGGAAATCAAAGGATATTCTAATGAGAATATTTATATCCTATATTTCACAATATTATGAATTTTTCAATCTTGTTTCTCTTTATATGAATTAAATAGAAATAAACCATGATACTTATTGAAAAATCGTATTTTGGTATCATAATAGGATGTGGCCTCTTCCATTTAAGTATATATTGTTCTCTACAACTATGAATTAACTAGTATTGTGTATGTGAACATTAAGAAGTTTGTTACATCTAAATGACAACCATGTTCTTGTTTTCTGGGCATGATTACAACTTCAATATCACCCTATATACTGTATTGATGAGTAGCAATTGAGGTAGTAGTTTCCCTAAATTTTTATTTTTATTAAACATATGAGTTTAATGTTTGATTATCTCTTAAATTAAGAATATCTATGTTGAGAAATTATCAAATTTTTTCAATTATTTTTCGATGCACTATGTTTAGAAAGAATATTTGATTTAGTGGATCCCTATTATCTCCGCATTTTTTTTCTTATGTGGAGATTTCTTGATTTAAACATCAATTGGATGGATAATAATTATAGGATTAATAGTGATGTTGTATTTTATTAACATGAATGTGGTGGAAATGATGATAATTAAGTTTTTTATATTTCATTTGGGATATATTCTTTATAATTATACATTATTGTCATAATTTACAAAAATTATTACATCTAGGAGCCTTTCTTGTACTGTAGTTGTTTTGATTATGAAAACACAATTTCGTTTTGTTATTTTAAATGATCTAGAATGAAATTCAAAATCACTTTTATATGGTTAATGAACTAGTTTCCCATCGAATGTTGGATTTTTATAATAAAACCATTATTTAATATTAATACATGTAATGAAAGACATTCTATTTAATCTGTAATAAAAAGTTTTGGAAATATTAATCATATGAGTTTTTTCGAACTATTCGAGTTATGTGAGAATAGTTTAGGTTATGTGGGGATGGTGGTGTCATTTTTGGGTTCTGAATATGTTTTGAAGTGAACTGGTGGTTAGATAGATTTATATGTGTAGTGGTGGTGGTTGAGGTGTGTGACAGGCTGCTGAAAACTGTGGTCATGATTTTTTCCCAGTAAGAAATATATTTAAAAATAAAAAATAGAAATAAAAATATACAGGTTGGTTTAAAAATATGAACATGTTAAATTGAAATAAAATAATAAGGTAGAATGAAAATATGTCATTGGATTTAATGAATAGTATGGTTACTAAATAGGAAATCTAAATATGAAATTAAATGGTATTTTAAATGTATGAGGGAGGTAATTCATTAATTTTAGAAAATTATTGAACCATTAATTTAATTTTGAATTATGTAGATTTTCATTGTTATTGGATGATGTGTTACATATAGAAGTCGAAATTGTTTGGTCAAATATTTTGTTGTTCAGTAGTGGAGATTTGGATTATTCTAGTACAGATGATGTTAACCCACTGGTTAGATATTGTATTCTATCTATAAACAACATATATTTTGATAATATATTATAAACCCCACCAATACTGGGTACCCATAATAAAAAAAAGTATTTTGGTTTTCTGGTGTTTTCCACTTCGTCAAGGATGGTGAGATTATATGGAAAACTACCCCATATTACCCGATATTCCATCGTCATTAGTGATAATGGGAGGGTTATGGATGTTACCCAATGATGATATGGGTTGGTGTAGGATATTTACTAGTGTAAATAAAAGAAGGACTAGGGGTGTGGATAATGTGTATAAAGAGGGGGGAATATATTTTTCTTCCTTTCTGTCTATGAAAACCCACTTCTATGAACCATGATCTTTATTTCAAGTACAGGTCTTGAATTCAAGTTATTTTTGAAGAAAAAGGATGAATTTATATAATTTTAAAGTACACACCATGTACAGTTGAGTACACGTCATGTAATGGTTTCCACACAAAACTATGTATTGTCCATGTAACGACCTTGTACATCATCATGTGGGTGACCTAGATGACCACCAAAAGCGGGAGCCAGTTGAGGCTAGTACATGGCATGTACATTAAATGAACACACCATGTATTTCTTTCTATTTGATTAACCAGTGTCGGGTCACGACTAATCTGTAGAAGTGTCTTCTTCTACAATTGTTTCGTACATGTGAGTGATAAGATAACCACGAACATCAAACGCATACCATTCCTCCATTGGATCTCCAATTGAGACACCTCTAGGTGTGTTGGATTACAACCAGTGAGTTCTCTCTCCCTATATCCTCTCTTCCTAGTTTCTCCACACTCAATAGTTATCGAGGGTTGACCAATTTAAACATTTCCGTAGATCTACACAATTCTAGGACGATTCAAGGACCATCATTCTTGAGTCGCCATCTTATAACATCAAGGTAGCTGGTTTGGGACTTTATATGGTTTTTTTGGATATAATATGCTAAAAGTTCTAAATAACCATGTTTAGGGCATTGTGTATTTTGTAAATTAATCCCATTTAAGACCTATTATGCTGTGGTTGATAATGAAAGGGATTATTTATTATGAATATTTTTTATTACAATGATTTTGGATGTGTTTCTGATAATTGATTGATTATGGCCATTGGGTCTAGGAAGCATGGTAAGTTACTTTGTTATCAATTATTAGTGTTGTTAGGATAGAGTTGCTATTTATTTGAGATACATAGGTTTCAAATTGTGAATATTGACCAAGGGTAATTGATTGTGAGATCTTCCCAAGGTAGTGTCTATTAAATACATAATGTTGTTATGATTGACTAGAGGCATTGAATATGAGAGAAGCAATGGGTTTGTTGAACAGAGGGCCTATATCATGTCACCTACACTGAGGGTTGTGATTAAACTAATGTTTTACTATAGGGAATTGACTTCAAGAGTTACGAGTGGTTGATGAAAAATTATTGTTTCTATGAAGACCAAGGAGTATTGATCGTGATAGATACCAAAGTGGTCATTTTTAATTTATTAGTTTTTTGTGAGGCCAAAGGTGTAAGACTGTGTGAGATTTACTAGACGATCATTATTACTTATTCAACTGATGATATGTTTAACTAGAGGGGTTATATTGTGAGAGAATTCCAAGAGAGTTTCTTGTGAATGATTGAATGTTGTGACGAGTCTTCCAAGCCAAAGCACAAGATTGGTCTTGATCAATCTTGTTTTCTAGGTTGTATTTTGCGAAATTAGTTTTTCTATCACAATGGTGATAAATAGATTATGCAAGATCTTGATATTTCATTATTCAAAAGATTGAATAATTAACGTATGTAAATGAATGTGTTTGAAATCTATAGGATGGTTTACTTGTGAGTACTCCTTAGTTTGTTAAATCTTTTCCACTTTTTATATGTTAGATATATTAAATGATTGTTAGGCACATATATTTTGGTCGATTCCTAGCGGGATTCATCTCAAACCCTATTTGGGTCATCCTTTTACACCAGAACATATTATACGGTTGCATGTATAGAATTGGGAATGCACCCTTCTTCATGAGGTACTTTATTATTGTAGGAGTTGGTGAGCATGGGACCATATTGTGGCTTGCGATGTAGTTGAAGTATAATTTTTTGTTTTTTACTTGGTTTAGTATTGTATTTTCAGAATTGTGACTTGGTCGGATGCTTTCCTAGACAAATGTGACATGCATCTTTTATATATGTGCTACAATTGTTTATTTTCTAACAGTCTTTTTCTGTTTAATTCTATTGTATATTATTACTACTTCCACTTTTGATTATTATGGTTTATCCCATTGTGTATACTCTGCAAATTAGGTCATAGTTTCCTCACTATCATACCATGTCCCACACTGATAGTGGATAGCTTCAGGCATGTGGGGTAATGCGGTTGAGGTCATGTGACCAACCGGGTTCAGGGAACCATTTGGCGGAAACCAGAACCAGGACATTACAAAGTGGTATTAGAGGAGTTTCTTTTCTACCATGTCTTTCTATTTGGAGCCTACAGATAAGTAGAAGAAGGTATATATATTTGGAAAAATCTATGCCCAAGAGTAGCTAACCTGTACATATGGAAAAGCCCCGTTACCTTGAAAATTGTTATTATTTTGGTTTTGCAATTATTGTAGTTGATTTGATATCATCGTTTGGTGATTCACTCATTTTCCACTTTTATCATTGATATTATTGAGGTCCATTTTTTTGTAAAATTATAAGATGAGGGTATTCCATCTCAAGGATCATATAGGCTCTTGATAGAGATCACATGTCATGCATTCTTGTCAAGACACTTAGGGTGAATTATTAATTTCATGCTATTATGATAGATTGTGTGATATATATCCAAGATATTTTGATTGATTCTGTGATATAATACCTGCAATATTGATAGGGTATTTGAAATTGTAATGTTTTATATGGTCGAACACCAAACTTTAGTCCCTATGGAGTTATAGGCCCCCCTAGGATGGGAATTTGGTGGATCATTTAAGAAACTTAGTGGAATTACCTTCACATTATGATGTGGAAAAGGATTCCAAACATTGACTTTCAAGAGTATGGGATCTCATGGGTTGGAATTTTTCGTTACTTGGACAAAATTTTATGTTTTTAGAGGTTTGAGAGTTGTTTTAGAAGCCTAAGTTTCAGAAACCCAAACAACATGGCAAGTTGTGTTACCGACAGATTATATGTGTTCCTTCATTCTGGAAGAACCAACTTTTTTTAAGTACACAGCATGTACTATATGTACAAACCATATATCCTTTAACTGTTTGACTGACTGTGTGATAAGAGACATGGGGTTGGGAAACTTTTGGTTGAACACAACCTGTCTAGATTATACACGTCGTGCAGTAAGGAAGCTTGTATCCAGCTGTGTGACTGAAGACATGAGTAGATAAAAATTATGATGTACACAATGTGTCTCATTCATGCACTCCATGTAAGTTCAACAGTGTCCCTAACCTTGTGACTAACAACACGGGGGGATAGAATGTAAGTAGCACACATTGTTTCTAGGTTGAACACACAATATAGTGTTACCCAGGAGGGAACTATGTGGCTTGAGCCATGTAGAAGAACTTGGGAAAGAGGGAAAATTCAAGTAGACAACATGTGTGAGGATGAACACACTGTGTTCATGGGTGTGACAAAACAAATATTAGAAGAGGTACATACAATGTATAGAATGTAAGGGAAATTCTGTGTAGGGTTTATACACACCATGTAACCCTATTTTCTATAACATTAATGTTTTTATCATATTTCATATTTTCACATCAATGTTGATGTCCTTAATAATATTTTATTGAGGTGTAACCTTGACCTTGCAGAGTCATGACACTGAGACATCCTATGGTTTTATACCAGATACAGGGCAATGACCAAACACCAATAATGGTTGATCAGGGACTACCAGCAAATCCTCCAATCATGCATGTCATGGAACTAGTTGTTACATTGGACATATGTTTTAATGCACAGTACTGTGAATGTTTTTTTGAGGATGTCACAGACTTTACAGGGAGCAGAACATCCTACCACATCTATGGATGAGTTGACGAGGGTGTTTCAACATCAAAATCCTCCGAGTTTTTAGGGGATGGAGGACCACATGTTGTAGAGTCATTGTTGGAGGCCATGAAAGCTAACTTCGATCATTTGAAGACGCCTTCATAGGGGAGGGTGAATCTTGCTACATGATTCTTCTAAAAGATGGTTGGGATGTTATCTCATAGGAGGGACATCATCTGGATATGTTTTTGGAAGAATTTCAAAGGATTTTCTATGATTACTTCTACCTAGAGACATTGAGAGCCGATAGAGCCCGAGAGTACATGCATCAGGATCAGGGAACTATTTCATTGATGGATTACTCATCCAATTTTACAGAGCTTCAATGCATTGGTTCAATACTAGGAGGTGATGGGTTATCGTTGGCTAGGATATTTGAGGATGGTCTTAGGTATGCCATCCAATCATAGGTTAATGTTTTTATGATAACTATAGGGACACCTATAGTGAACCAGTCACAAATTACGGAACATAATATAAGGGAGTTAGGAGCAGTGATCTAGGGAGTTTCAGCATCCAGGGCAGGTAATCCTTTAATAAATATAAGGAAGTGCAATGATGAGCTTTCACGAGATGTTTCATCATGTATCCAGGTGGTTTGATACCAGTGTGAGAAGTGTGGGAATAAGAGACCACATGGCCTGAATGATCTAGTCGAGTGCCGATCTTGCATGAAGATAGGTCATCTTCAGTGTTTTTTCCTTGTGTTCACACCAGCAGCGGGTGATATGAGAATGGCTATGACTCTAGATTCAGGGGTAGGACCACCATTTTTTCTAATCTGTTAGGGAACTGGAGTTTTTCAGGACGTTTAGGCAAAGGAAGAGGATGTGGTCGTGGTATTCAGTCTATAGGTTCTTTGTGACCACAAGGTGGATCAGCTCAAGGTAGTTAGGATGGGTTGTTGGGATGCAGAATATGTCTGACTTTTGTAGTAGGGAAGACCCAGTTGGAGAAGGATCCAGAACCCTCTATGGTAAGAGGTATATTTTAGTTGCCTCAGTTTTAGCTTCTTCTCTTTTAGATACAAGGGACTTAACATATAAAGATTCCTCAAGAGGTATATTTTTTAAAATATTTGTTTCCAGATGAATTTTCCGGTTTATATCTAGAGCGAGATGTATATTTCCCTATTGAGATTGTGCTAGGAGAAACACTGATGTACATTCCTTCTTATAGGATTGCTACACCAGAGTTATAGGATATTAAGAAATAGTTAGAGGAGTTGTAGGAAAACAGAATCATCTGACCAAGTACTTCACCTTGGGGTTCGCCTTTACTTTTTTAAAAGACAGCGAACGGTCCCCACATTATTTTCATGGATTATTGGAAGCTGAACCAATTTAATATCAAGAAACAATATACATTACAACATATTGATGATCTCTTTGATCAGCTTCGAGAGGACCAGGTGTTTCTAAAGATGGACATGAGATCTGGTTATCATCAATTACACAATAAACCATCAGATATATCTCTTACAAGTTTTTAGAGTAGGGATGGTCTATAAGTGTATTTGGTTATGTCGTTCGGTCTTTTGAACGTGCCAGATATTTTCGTGGTTCTGAGGAACCGAGTGTTCCGTCCATACATGGATTATTTTGTGGTAGTATTCATGGATGATATATTGGTGTACTTTCACACTTGACATGACCATGCCACCCATCTTGAAACCATACTGAGTACACCGAGAGAGCTTCAGTTATATTCCAAGATCTCAAAATTCCACTTTTGGATAGACTAGATTTAATTCTTAGGTCATGCAATCTCAGAAACTGGAGTTTTAGTTGACCCTATGAGAGTTAGATTATTAGTTTCTGGGGAGCTTTTGAAGAACATCTTTGAGGTATGATGTTTTCTGGGATTGGATGTTTACTACTAGAAAAAAAGTATTTTGCGAGAGACTATTTGCGATATGATATATTCCCATCTCAAATAATCCATCGAAGAGGTTATTTACGATTGGAAAATCATCTCGTTCCTAATAACCAATTTTTTTGCGACGGGACTAGGATCCCCATCCCAAAAACATATGCGTGGTTTGGCAAGGTTTGCGTGCCAAACTATGTGAAATTGTATTTGTGACGGGTAGGCAGCGGCCGTCGAAAATACCAGGAGGCAGTAAACACTAGTTGCGATGGGGGATCCCCCATCGCATCTAGTTCGACCCCCGAAGGGTATTTTTGATGGGTCCCATCGAAAATAACCGGCGACGGTAAAAACCTATTTTTGACGGGATGTTGTCCTATCACAAATAGTGTGTCAGCATGTTACTTTTTACAGTGGGTCCTGTTGAAAATTTTCTATTAACTGCCTACAGTAATTAATGCGGCCAGAGTAATTTGCAATGAGATTACCATCGCAAATTGTGTCGTCGCAACTAATCTAACCTATATATACACCCAACCTTTTTCCCTTCCTCCCCCTCAATTCCTGCTTTCTTTGCTTCATTAAACACTAATTGTAGAATGAAATTTTTTTAGAGTTGGTTTTTTTTACGATAAAGTTGTGAAGCTATATACTATTATAAAAGATCAAGTGTAAAGGTATTTATCTTTTATTTAATATAGTATTTATTTCTCTTCCTTATATTAATTTTAATTATTGTTGATTAGTTGTAATTCAGTTAGATTTAAAATGTTTTGTCATTTGTATTTATTTTTAATAATAAAATTAATTTATTAGCACTATTTCTTAGTAATTAGTAATAATTGATAATTATTAACGATAATTAGTAATGTATATAAACAATTAGGTGTAATTAGTAATTAGTAGTATTATTTTGCAGTAATTAATAGATATTAACACTAATTAGTAATAATTAGAAAATAGTAATAAATAGGAAAAAACATTAATAAATACTTTCAATTAGTAATAAATATTAACTACCAGTAATAGATACTAATAATTATTAATAAATACTAATAATCAGTGATAAATAATAATATATAGTAATAAATGCTAATAAATAGTAATAAATAATAATAAATAGTAATAAATAATAATAAATTCTAATAATTAGTAACAATTAGTAATAATTAGTAACAATTAGTAACAATTAGTTATAATTAGCAATAAATAGTAATTATTAGTAATAAATTGTAATAAATTGTAATAATTGGTAATAAATAGTAATAATCATCAATAAATAGTAATAACTAGTAATAAATATTAATAATTATAAATAAATTGTAGTAATTAGTAATAAATACTAATAATTGGAAATAATTTGTAATAATTAGTAATAATTAGTAATAATTAGTTATAAATAGTTATAAATACTAACAATTAGTAATAATTAGTAATACTTTGTAATAAAGACTAATAATTCGTAATACATCGTAATAGTTAGTAATAAATACTAATAATTAGTAATATATGGTAATAAATATTAATAAATATTAACAATTAGTAACACTTAGTAATAAATAGTAATAATTATTAATAATTACTGAAAATTAGTAATAAATAGTAATAATTAGTAATAAATAGTAATAAATAGTAATAATTTGTAATAAATAGTAATAATTAGTAACAAATAGTAATAAATAGTAATAAATAGTAATAAATAGTAATAAATAGTAACAATTAGTAATAAATATTAATAAATAATAATAAATAATAATAAATAAAAACAATTCTTAATAAATAGTAATAATATTAATAATTAATAATAAATAGCAATAAATATTAATAAATAGTTATAAATAATAATAATTAGTAATAATTAGTAATAATAAGTAATAATTATAATTAAATAGTTATAAAAAGTAATAAATTGTAATAAATATTAATAAATAGTTAAAAAGAGGAATAAATAGTAATAAATATGAATAAATTTAAATAATTATGTTTTGATTATTAATAAATAGTAATAAATAGTAATAATTAGTAATAAATAGGAATAATTAGTAATAAATAAGAATATGTGGTTATAAATTACAATAAATAGCAATAAATATAATGAATAATTAGCAATAAATAGAAATATATAGAAATAAATAGTAATAAATAATAATAATTAGCAATAATTAGTATGAATTGGTAAAAAATAGCAACAATTTTTAATAAATAGAAACAATTAGTAACAATTAGAAATAATTAGCAATAATTATGATTAATTATAAATAATTAAGATAAATTATTAATTATTATAAATAATTAATAATAATAAGGAATAATTAAGAATAAATTAGAATAATTAAGAATAATTAAAATAAATTTGGATTAAATAGCATTAATTAATAATAATTAGCTATAATTAGCATTAATTAGGATTAATAAGAAATAATTATGTTTAATTAGCAATAACTACGATTAATTAGAAAAAATTATGAATAAATACCAATAATCAGCAATAATTAGCATTAATTAGAAATAATTGGGATTAATAAGCATTAATTAGCTTTTATTCAGATTAATTAGGATTAATTGTCATTAATTAACATTAATTAGCAATAATTAGCATTATTTGGCTAAAATTATCATTAATTTGCAATAATTAGAAATAATTGGCAATAATTGAAAATAATTAGTAATAATTATCAATAATTTGCAATAATTGGAAATAAATTTCTATAATTAGAAATAATTATCAATAATTAGAAATAATTACCAATAATTAGGATTAATTAACGTTCAATAGCATTAATTAGCAATAAGTAGGATTAATTAGCAATAATTATGATTAATTAGTAGTAAATAGGAATAATAATTAATAATTCAGAATAATTAGGATTAATTAGGAATAAAATCAATTGTAATAAATTGTATTAACTTGGAAAAATTTCTAGTGGATTGGTGGAACTTCATTAGCTCAATGAATCTTCTCCTATCAACTCCCATCGACACAAAACATTTTGAAAAGTATGCTTCTACGTATGCATATCCAATCTTGTATGCCCAATCATGAATATACATTTGTAGGACCACATTTTTCATAATGTTTTCTAGTAGTGACAGTTGAAAGAAGATGATTCACCAAGGGAAAGGGGGCTATTTTATTTGATGACTCATTTATTTTCATCTTTCACACCCTAAAATCACAATGTAAAATCTGCTCGATGGTATGCATATGAATTATTGTATGCACGAGAATGGATAAGCGTACCTTTGAGAAGATTCTTCATTATGAATTTAGTGTGGGAAATTTTCATGGAAATGACATTCTAGACAAAAGAGTAGTTGTCAATCCACTAGAAATTGTGTCACCCGTAATTAATGGTAAATATTAAGAAGTATTTGAAATTATTTGTCTTTTTTTGATAGTTTATTTATAATTTCAAAATATTAAAAAATATTAATTATTTTATATTTTGGTGAATAACATGTAACAAGGAATTAAACAACACTCATTATTAGATGATCTTACTTGGGTAAATCAGCACTAAAATTCAAATGGTTTTGGGGTAAATCCTGTATATATTGAGGGAGTTGAAGATTTATTATCATTTTCATCATCAAACCCAGAATTTGTTTCAGAAGGAACAGTTAAGAATCCTTTAAAAAAATACACTCTATGAACATTTGACGCATTTGACAAGGCTAAGGGACATCTCTTTTGGTTTGGTATTCAACTAGATAATGTATTTTGGAATCTACACACCGAAAACAGTTACAAAAAATACACTAATAAAATGATTCTAGATAAATCATGATTTAAAAATTTAGTACATGATGTTGAAGGTACATCAATTAAACAAATTGAAACTCATAATGATATTATTTTAACTCTTGAGTTGGCATTATCAGAATTTTAAGATTTTTTGAGGTCTGATAAGGATGCGTTATTATAAGGCCCCAGCCTTAAACCTTACTTAATCTTGAGTTATTACAATATTACACATTGAGGATCTTTTCAGGTTTAGAGTTTTAGAGAATTAGATCATGAAACTTGCATTACATTCCACATTTAAACAAAGTGGTTACATAAAAGACAGTATTCATTCTTCCCATCAACGGAAACATATTGACAATAAAACATAGATTCTTTCTTGACACATCATTGACACTATCATCACATATTGTACCTTTCCCTTGACCTGTGAAAAACATTTCAAAAACAAGGGATGAGCATAAAAAGCTCAGTAAGGGTTATAAAAATATAGAAATGAAACATGAGTTCATATATACATAAGAATGAAATCATACTTTACCCATAAAACATTGGCACCTTAACATACCTCATCAAACCATGAATAGATGATAGAAATCATAAGACATAAAAGGTAACAGGAGGCATTCATAACATTCTTACGTAGGGAGTAACCCTCTTGGTTACGTTTGGAATACCCATCACAGTATATTTCCTAAATCTCTTCGGAGAAACCTTAACCTTTCACTCCTTCACGTTACCCAATGCATTGGAGAGCAATATCGGGCTCACTCGTCCTTAGTTTATCACAGAACCACCCGTCTTCATAATAATGCCCAAGAACCTCAACATAATCGTATCACATAAAACATGCATAAAGGAAACATAACATTTCCACCTTTCATTCAAAAGATATCAATACAACATATTGATATAAAAACATTATGAAAACCATTTTCAATACCAAAATAAAAGAAAAGTAAAACATGATATTTATCTTTCTTTTAAAAAGATGGTATGGCTTGTAGAGGAAGCCGATACCCAAATAACGGTCACGGCGGCGAAGAAGTCGTTGTCGCCGCATACGTACGACAAAAACATTCCCTTTTGTCGTTTTCTAAAACGCTTCGTATAAAAAAGATTCTTTTTGGATAAACATAAAAGTCAAAGGGGATACACCGTATAAAAGAAAGTTGTCTATAAAATAAAATATGCCTCAATGAAAGGAGATTGAGACGAAGTCCCATACAAAGACGGTATCCTTGGGTTATGGATAAATCAATTACATAATTATGTGTGACAAACAAATACACCAAATATAAGTGGATATTAAGTGTAAAATAATCAGAGGACATTCACACATATTCAAAGGATGACATATTCAATAACTACATGTTGAACCCAAAGAAATCAAAATTGAGTTAAGAAGGTCCCTTTACAGCCTAACGACGTCACATCAAAATGAGTTGATGAGAGATAAAAAGTGTATTTCATCACTTAGACATAAAATTTACATCAATTAGGATATATGAGAACATATCCAAACATAACAATATGTAAATTAAAAGACCCAACAAAAGAAGTCTTTTAAAAAAGAGGAGGGTGAAAGGTTCCCTTACAGACATGGGTATCTTTCGAAACATACAACTCGTGAAAGAAGGACAATACAACATTGATGTAAATAATCATAAAAGAAATTAAATTACACAATGATAAAAATAATGGTCAGTACATACACCACTCAAATGAAATTGTGGAAAATGTAGCATAAATCTCACGAAAATAAAAGTGAGATGAAAAATCCGTTAAAAAAATTCGGGAGCCTAACGGCGCCACTCAAAACTTCCAAAATGGATTGATGAGAGGAAATAGGGTCTCTCATCATATGAACCTAATAATTACAGTAGGATTAATATAAAATATCATCCAACCATAAGAAATATGATCTTAAAAGGAAAGACATAAAAGAGTGTACTTAAAAAAAAGAGAGGTGTAGGATCCCTTACCTCAAGTCCAACTTGTCTTGTTCATTTATTTACATTCATGAATAATAAACTTTGTTCAATTAATAATTTCCTAAGTACCTCCTTTAGAGATTATTAATCATTTCATATCACATATTATAATGATATAATAATTGTTTAATAATGTTAGTTCATATCAGATGTTTTTGCCGATGTTTGGTACATGAGTCAAAAATGAACTTGTTTGAAAAAAGATTACCCATGTAGTTATAAGTAAATAATTTAAAGAATAGTATTAATGATTAAAATATCATACATATCCAGTAAATATTCATTTTATACTATTCCATATCATTTGGAGATAAAAATGAAAAGCACCGTTCATGGAGACGGTAGGCCGTACGTACGCATGAACGCTACTTTCATTTTTTGTCATATTAATGGAATTAAAACAAAATGAGATATATATATATATATATGTTATAATTCCATAATGATATCCATAATTTATATGTAATATATTACATATATATCCATTATATATATGTACTTATAACATTACATAACATTTTGAGATAAGAAATGAAATGTACCGTTCATGGAGACGGTAAGTCGTACGTACGCATCAACGCTACTTCCATTTCTATTTCATATTTAATGGAATTAAAACATAATGATACATAATAGTATTTTAATTCCAGTATGGTATCATATATAATATCATTATATATATCCTTTATACGTACCACATATGGTATTAACGAAATAAATCACTTTGAGGGGGTGGTAGTTCGCACTTCCTTAAATGAAGATATCGCGTTTACCCATAATGGAAACCATAAAGGTATGACCAAAATGTAAAATACAGAAGCTTAAGGAAAAAATAAACATATTATATATCATATATAAATATAGTGTCATCTTAATGGCCACCTTTGAATGTGTTAGAAGAATTTTGGACAATCATCGTTTCGGGATGTAGAAATTCGCCATCCACAGAAACAATATGTTCTTTAACCATTAGATTTAGGTGTGTGAAAGTGTATCTCTAATCCTTCATATAACAACATCCTATTATATTTATGATACTGTAGTTGTTACAATAGAAATGAATAAAAAGAGTTTAGGGGGTTGGAGAAGCAAAATAAAACAAAAGGACTCAAGTGAATACATTACCTTAAAATCGGGTAACTCCCTTTGGTTTGGACTCAAAGGCTTCCTTGGGAAGACTTCTGCCCAAAGTGATGCTTCAATGAGTAAGAGAGGGAAGTGGAGAGACAAAATGGGCAGATTTTGGCCGAGAAAAGGGCTTTGGAAGTGTGGGTAAGGAGGTAGATGTGGGGGCCTTTTATAAGAGGAGAGGAGGGGCACTCTTGGAAGGTAAAGAAAAGTCACTTTATTTTAAAATGGTATTCGGATTTAAGAGGTCCCACCTTGATGTTTTTCTAGTATAAGGTGATAAGGGTTCGAAATCCACTCATCCAATAGGTTTTCGACATGTGTAGGTCTTAGAAATTACATTATCTTTCCATTTTATTTAAATCATTAAATAATGAGGTCATCGCTGCATCATCATGATGTCATAAATAATTTAATTTATTTAATGTCTAAAAATTATAAAAAAATACTATAATATAGGAAATCTTTTTATCTTTACAATGAATTTTTATAGTCAAAAATCGGATTTGTATAACCCCATGTAATATGTTTTTTAGTAAAACATTTCATGTTTGTCTCATTTTTACCTTAACTTTAAATAAAATGATATTAATGTCATTTTCCAACCAAAGTGGCTTCATGGGGTCCCCAAGTTGATCCATGGGTTGTCATGGTCGGACATGACACATACAATGAGGTTAGGACATGTGTCAAGTTCATTTGATATTATTAAAACATTATTTTTAACTTAAACTACACTAATTACCTCTAATCGCGATTAAAAACTTAATAAGTTACTATTCACCAAAAAAATATTTTTATCCCATTGAACCACATTTTACTTCTTAATGACAACCATGTATGTTGGATTTTTGGAATTCAAAACACAAAGATGGAAAATTTTCATTTAAACGGAAAAATCAGTTTTTATAAGTACCACTTAGTGGTTTCACTATTCATCAAAAATTGACGTTTTTCAGAAAAATCCCAAAAATTCACCCTAAGATATATTTGATATTCCGAATTCAAAAATGAAGTCTATTTTAAAAAATTCAAATCATATAATTCAAATTAATTAATTTAAAAATTAATTCCCGCTGTCAGAGCAAATAGCGTGTTTTTATGAAACAATAAGTATCAAAAGATTGACACTAGTTTAAGTCTGATTTCAAAGTGAAATTAATTCCAACGACCACTATTTGATTTAATAGTAAAAATATATTCTAATTTCAATTTAAAACCAATTCAAAAGTTAATCTAATCATATAAATAAATTAGATTAAAAAGAGTTTTTGAATTAAAATACAACATTTTACACTATTCATTAAAAAAATGAACTTTATCAGAAAGATACCAAAAATTTACACAAAGTAAATTTTGATGTCCCAACTCTTTAGAAGAGTTTTATTTGGTCCAAAAGGATGTATAAGAGTGAAAAAAACTATATTTAATGACGGTTCTCCATAAAAAGGCGATAAGTGAACCTTTAGTGAAAACTAGGGCATATACGCCTAAAATTGAATTCTATCCGTATTTTATGCCTTTATCTTTTATTGGATAAATGTAAAAACATTTAAAAACATATATAATCATATTTTAGTTATTTCTATCCATTCCCGCCAATACAACGTCTACATGTTAACTACCATTTAAAATATTATTATTTTATTATTAGAGTGCAACGTAAGATTCCCAAGAAACTCGTTGTTGCGTGTTGGGTACGCCATCGAGCATAACGTCCCCTTTAAAGTCATATTAATATTTTATTCAAAAATATGGATAAAAATGAAAATATAATATTCTTTATTTACCTAGGGTGTTACATCCTTCCCCCCTTTTGGGAATTGTGTCCTCGCAATTTTTAAAATTGAGCATAGAAACATCCTTGAAAGTCCCACATCAGAACAAGAGTCGGTAAAACAATCACTTTAAAAGAATGGTAGAGAAGTAAAAATGTCACCCGAGTTAACCCATACTAGGATTCCAAGTATGAAAATATGGATATGGAGGAGAAAACCAAGGGTCATGTTCTGATGGAGAGTGATAGTAAACATGTCTAGGAGAAAGTTAACCATAAGAAAATCACAAACTTGTGATGGGTTAAACGGTATTTTATTCCCCGGTAGGAAAAGTTAATAGACAACATTTTTGATTTAAGTTACTTTTTATTGAGGAATTTATTCATAAGGAAACATAATCACTTATCATGTTGACTTTCAACTTTTACTAGATTCCTTAATCAAACTCATATTTTTTTCCACAAGATGACTATTTAGGGAGACTTGTTCACATCAAGAGTACTATAATCAACTTCTAGAGAACCACCTAATCCACAAAAGAGAACTATATAATTTCCATGTCTTTAAACTTTAACCAAAAGGAAAACCAAAAAAGGTTAGTACAAGATTAGAAAATCCAGAAAAGGATAACCCTTTATAAAAAGAAAATATATTCTTAACCTCCAAAAATTGTCCAACAAACCCAAAGTTCAACAAGGATGATTAGATAAACAATTTCTCCATAAAATACTTCAAATTAAACCAAACTAATTTTGAAACCCGATTATTTGAAGGTTTTAGTCACATAGTCTTTCAAGTTAAATCGCAACATTTATATCCAAACTACATCAGTTGCTCTTAAAGTCTCATATTGAAAAGTAATTAACCTAATCACATATCCTCTATGATAGGTTAATAAATTTCCATAGATAACAAAAAATCAACTTACTCTTAATCCATAAAATCATATAACTAACAAGAATCAGTCAAACTAACCAGGGACTTCACGTAGACCAGTGGTAGGCGATAAATACCAGTCGCACTTTGGTTGTGGGTTCGATTCCCACAGCTTTGTCCGACGCGACGGGTTGTCACACGGTCCGCGTGTTGTCCTTTTTCCAAAACTATATAATTCTCAAATCATTCCCCCAAAAGGGATAAAATCATCAAAAATAACCACAACAAAATTTATCCTCAATTTTATCTCATGCCTTTCTCTTCAATCATAACATATAGTAACCCATAATTACCTAAAAAGTAAGGAACATATAAACCCAAATGGTTATTTATAACTATGTCCACAAAAGAAAAGATAACTATTCCATGAATAAAGTTTTCCTATATTAAACATCATGATGACACATAATATAAAAAGTCTTCTAATGTAACCCCATCATCAAAAGACACTTAATACTCTTAAGAGTTTCACCATAACTCTTGAAGCCCTTATATTTTGACATCTTACTCATTCAACATTCTTCATGATCCATTAACCATTCCATTCCAACTTATTCCGAAATACTTCTTTCCTACAAAAAAAATCATGAATCATATCCTAAGATTCCAAAATAAGAAAACAATAGTCATGAAATAATACATACCTTTGATTGGTCATTGTCAGTTTCTTCGTCCTCAATCGGAATGGAATTAGGTATTGGTAAACGAACATTTTTATTCTCTTGGTGACCCCATTCATGAAACTTCTTCATAGGACATGTGTTTGCATAATGAATATGCACACCACATTTAAAACATTCAATTGATCCCTCAGAAAGAACTTCTTTCCCTTTCCTCGAGTCAACTGGATGCTTCCTTTTTCCATGGCAGGTTATTGCTTTATAACCTTAATTTCCACATCTATAGCATATTCTTGTCCCTTTGAAACATTTTCCTAGGTGTTTCTTTCCACATCTTTGACACATAGGTTTTTTAACACACTTACCTTTATGATTATTACCTGTACTTCCGTAGGGATTTGTTTCTCGCATATATGATGCCTTAGAGAAATCACCAATGTTTAGGTGGTCAATCATGACTCCAGATAGTTGGTTGAGGATAATCACAAGAGTCCTAATTGCAGCTCCCATATCATTCAGTTTCTTGCTCAAAAAACTATCACAGTTTCCTTCACATCCACAGTTACTTTGGTGCCTTCTAGATCCAACCATTTACTAAAACCAAAAAGGTTAGTGTGAGTATATCAAAAAAACCATCATGTACTAATGAGGAAGATAAACACTACGATATAATTACTCATTCACTTTATATAAAACTAGGACTCTTTCTGAAATCCTAACCATTATGGTAATTCCACTTATGCTTAAAGAATACCCTAACCTCTAAAGTTATCTAAACTGACCTTTGATACCAACTATAAGGACCCAGCCTTAAACCTTACTTAATATTGAGTTATTACAAGATTACACATTGAGGATCTTTTCAGGTTTAGAGTTTTAGAGAATTAGATCATGAAACTTGCATTACATTCCACATTTAAACAAAGTGGTTACATAAAAGACAGTATTCATTCTTCCCATAAATGGAAACATATTGAAAATAAAACATGGATTCTTTCTTGACACATCCTTGACACTATCATCACATCTTGTACTTATCCCTTGACCTGTGAAAAACATTTCAAAAATATGGGATGGGCATAAAAATCCCAGTAAGGGATATAAAAATATGGAAAGGAAACATGAGTTCATATATACATAAGAATGAAATCATACTTTACCCATAAAACTATGGAACTTTAACATACCTCATCAAACCGTGAATAAATCATAGAAATCATAATACATAAAAGGTAACTTGAGGCATTCATAACATTCTTACGTAGGGAGTAACCCTCTTGGTTATGTTTGGAATACCCATCACAGTATATTCCCTAAATCTCTTCGGAGAAACCTTAACGTTTCACTCCTTCGCGTTACCCAATGCATTGGAGAGCTATATCGAGCTCACCCGCCCTTAGTTTATCACGGACCCACCCATATTCATAATAATGCCCAAGAACCTCAACATAATCGTATCACATAAAACATGCATAAAGGAAACATAACATTTCCACCTTTCAATCACAAGATATCAATACAACATATTGATATAAAGACATTATGAAAACCATTTTCAATACAAAAATAAAAGAAAAGTAAAACATGATATTTATTTTTCTTTTAAAAAGAAGGTATTTCTTGTAGAGGAAGCCGAAACCCAAATAACGGTCACGGCGACGGAGAAGTCATTGTCGCCGCATACGTACGAATAAAACATTCCCTTTTGTCATTTTGTAAAATGCTTCGTATAAAAAAGATTCCTTTTTGATAAACATAAAAGTCAAAGGGGTTTATACACCGTATAAAAGAAAGTTGTGTATAAAATAAAATATTCCTCAATGAAAGGAGATTAAGACGAAGTCCCATACAAAGACGGTATCCTTGGTTTAAGGATAAATCAATTACATAATTATGTGTGACAAATGAATAAACAAAATATAAGTGTATATTAAGTGTAAAATAATCAAAGGTCATTCACACATATTAAAAGGATGACATATTCAATAACTACATGTTGAACCCAAAGAAATCGAAAATGGGTAAAGAAGTTCCCTTGACAGCCTAACGACGTCACATCAAAATGAGTTGATGAGAGATAAAAAGTGTATCTCATCACTTGGACATAAAATTTACATCAATAAAGATATATGAGAACATATCCCAACATAACAATATGTAAATTAAAAGACCCAGAAAAAGAAGTCTTTTAAAAAAGAGGAGGGTGAAAGGTTCCCTTACCGACATTGGTATCTTTCGAAACATACACCTCGTGAAAGAAGGACAATACAACATTGATGTAAATACTCATAAAAGAAAGTATATTACACAATGAGTAAAATAATGGGCAGTACATACACCACTCAAAGTAAATTTTGGAAAATGTAGCATAAATCTCACGGGAATAAAAGTGAGATGAAAAATCTCTTATGAAAATTCGGCAGCCTAACGGCGCCACTCAAAACATCCAAAATGGATTGATGAGAGGAAATAGGGTCTCTCATCTTATTAACATAAAAATTAAAGTAGGAGTAATATAAAAGAGCTTCCCAATCATAATAAAGATGAGCTTAAAAGGAATGACATAAAAGAGTGTACTTAAAAAGAAAGAGAGGTGTAGGATCCCTTACCTCAAGTCCAACTTGTCTTGTTCATTTATTTATATTCCTAAATAATAAACTTTGGTAAATTAATAATTTCCTATGTACCTCCTTTAGAGATTATTATTCAGTTCATATCACATATTATAATGTTATAATAATTGTTTAATAATGTTAGTTCATATCAGACGTTTTTGCCGATGTTTGGTACATGAGTTAAAAATGAACTTGTTTGAAAAAATATTGCCCATGTAGTTATAAGTAAATAATTTCCAGAATAGTATTAATGATTAAAATACCATATATATCCAGTAAATATTCATTTTATACTATTCCATATCATTTGGAGATAAAAACGAAAAGAACCGTTCATGGAGACGGTAGGCCGTACGTACGGATGAACACTACTTTCATTTATTGTCATATTAATGGAATTAAAACAAAATGAGAGAGATATAAATATATATTATAATTCCAGAATGATATCCATAATTTAGATGTAATATATTAAATATATATCCATTATATATATGTACTTATAACATTACATAACATTTTGAGATAAGAAATGAAATGTACCGTTCATGGAGACGGTAAGCCGTACGTACGCATGAACACTACTTCCATTTCTATTTAATATTTAATGGAATTAAAACATAATGATACATAATATTATTGTAATTCCAGTATGGTATAATATATAATATCATTAAATATTTCCTTTATATGTACAACATATGGTATTAACGAATCAAATCACTTTGAGGGGGCGGTAGTCCACACTTTCTTAAATGAAGATATCGCGTTTACCCATAATGGAAACCATAATGGTATGCCGAAAATGTAAAATACAGAAGCTTAAGGAAAATATAAACATATTATATATCATATATAAATATAGTGTCATATTAATGGCCACCTTTGAAGGTGTTAGAAGAATGTTGAACAATCATCGTTTCGGGAGGCAGAAATTCACCATCCACAGAAACAGTATGTTCTTTAACCATTAGATGTAGGTGTGTGAAAGTGTAGCTCGAATACTTATTATAAAAACATCCTAGTATATTTATGATTATGGAGTTGTTACAAAAGAAATGAATAAAAAGAGTTTAGGGGGTTGGAGAAGCAAAATAAAACAAAAGGACTCAGGTGAAGACATTACCTTAATATCGGGTAACCCTTTTTGGTTTGAGCTCAAAGGCTTCCTTGGGAAGAATTCTGCACAAAGTGATGCTTCAATGTGTAAGAGAGGGAAGTTGAGAGACAAAATGGGCAGAGTTTGGCCGAGCCAAAGGCTTTGGGAGTGTGGGTAAGGAGGTAGAGGTGGGGGCCTTTTATAAGAGGAGAGGAGGGGCACTCTTGGAAGGTAAAGAAAAGTCACTTTATTTTAAAATGGTATTCAGATTTAAGAGGTCCCACATTGATGTGTTTCTAGGATAAGGTGATAAGGGTTCTAAATCCACTCATCCAATATGTTTTGGATATGTGTAGGTCTTATATATTACATTATCTTTCCATTATATTTAAATCGTTAAATAATGAGGTCATCACTGCATTATCATGCTGTCATAAATAATTTAATTTATTTAATGTCTAAAAATTAAAAGAAAACTACTATAATGTAGGAAATATTTTTTTCTTTCCAATGAATATTTATAGTCAAAATTATGATTTTTATAACCCCATGTAAAATTTTTTTTAGTAAAACATTTCATGTTTGTCTCATTTTTACTTTAACTTTAAATAAAAAGTTATTAATGTCATTTTCCAACCAAAGTGGCTTCATGGGGTCCCAAAGTTGACCCATGGGTTGTCTTGGTCGGCCATGACACATCCAATGAGGTTAGGACATGTGTCAAGTTCATTTCATATTATTAAAACATTATTTTTACCTTAAACTACACTAATTACCTCTAATCGCGATTAAAAACTTAATAAGTTACTATTCACCAAAAAATTATTTTTATCCTATTGAACCACATTTTACTTCTTAATGACAACCATGTGTGTTGGATTTTTGAAATTCAAAACACAAAGATGGCAAAATTTTATTTAAACGGAAAAATCAACTTTTATAAGTACCACTTAGTGGTTTCACTATTCATCAAAAATTGAAGTTTTTCAGGAAAATCCCAAAAATTCACCCTAAGCTATATTTGATATTCCAAATTCAAAAATGAATTCTATTTTACAAAATTAAAATAATATAATTCAAATTAATTAATTTAATAATTAATTCCCATTGTCAGAGCAAATAGCGTGTTTTTGTGAAACAATAAGTATCAAAAGATTGACACCAGTTTAAGTCTGATTTCAAAGTGAAATTATTTCCAAAAACCACTATTGGATTTAATGGTAAAAATATATTCTAATTTCACTTTAAAACCAATTAAAAAGATAATATAATCATATAAATAAATTAGATTAAAAAGTGGTTTTGAATTAAAATACAACATTTTACACTATTCATTAAAAAATGAACTTTATCAGAAAGATACCAAAAATTTACACAAAGTAAATTTTGATGTCCCAATTCTTAAGAAGAGTTTTATTTGGTCCAAAAGGATGTCTAAGAGTGAACAAATCTATATTTAATGACAGTTCTCTATCAAAAGGTGATAAGTGAACCTTTAGTGAAAACTAGGACATATACGCCTAAAATTGAATTCTTTCCATATTTTATGCCTTTATCTTTTATTGGATAAATTTAAAAACATTTAAAAACACATATAATCATATTTTAGTTATTTCTATCCATTCCCGCCAATACAACAGCTACATGTTAACTACCATTTAAAATAATATTATTTTATTATTAGAGTGCAACGTAAGATTCCCAAGAAACTCATTGTTGCGTGTTGGGTACACCATCGAGCATAGAATCCCCTTTGAAGTCATATTAATATTTTATTCACAAATATGGATAAATATGAAAATGTCATATTCTTTATTTACCTGGGGTGTTACAGTTATATCATGGATGAATGATTAGAAAATTAGAAGCAGTTGAAAAATTTATGGAAATTAAATCTGATAATTCATTGTCAAAAAACTATTTTGGTCAGATATTTTTATTGGTTAAAACATTATTACATGAATGAAGTGGGTTGTCTGTAAATTACAGTGAGAGCAAGAGGTTGGTTCATAATCTGGTCCAAAGTCATCAGAAGATGCATGCATGTAAAAATGATTGCATCTTATATTTTATTGAAACTGATTTTTCAGATAAATTTCCAACATTTGGGCAATCAAAGTATAAAGAAGCTCAACCAGGGAAGTCTAGGTCAATTACTATAAAACAATTGAGATATTTCCCCCTTACACCCTGGGTGTTGCGTTTATTTATGTCACAAAACATAGCATCAATGATGTCATGACACAAAACCATGATTTAAACAAATAAATTCTTGAACCATATATATAATGGTGGTTCATGGAAAAATTTTGACCGACTACTTCCGTATATATATTTTTAAGCCCGAAATGTGTGATCAGGTCTTTCTAGTGACAGTTTCTATCTGTTTGGTTCATATAGTGGACTGTATTAATGTTGGCCTATCTTAATAACTCCGTAAAATTTACCTTCATGGATGTCGATGAAGGATCCCTATAAATTTTTGACCTTATTAATCCCCAGACATATGAAAATAAATATTTATGTTTATTTTAAACGATTGATTGATGAGTTAAATTCATTGTGGAGTAATGGTGTTTTTTCATTGGATGTATCTAAAAAACAAAATTTATTATTGAATTCTACATTGATGTGGATGATTGGTGACTTCATGACATTTGGCATGTTATCTAGCTGGAGTACAATGGGTCCAAAATCATGTCCTTACTGTATGAAGGAATACAATACCTTTATGCTTTTCAATGAAAAACCCATTCTATTTTGACTATAATCACATATTTCTTCCCACTTATCATTCTTTTCAGAGGAAAAAATATCATTTCGGAAAAGGAATAATTGAATGGGATGATCATGAAAAAATGATCTTAGGTACAGAGTTAAAATAAGTTTTATTTTCATTACCTCCCATCACATTTGGTACAACAATAAGAAAATAGAAAATTTATGGATTTGGGAAAGAATATAATTGGATAAAATGGTTAATTTTTTGGATCTTCCACATCTGTCTGATTATCTTGTCTTCCACATGTTGGATTTCATGAATATTGATAAATATGTTTTGATAATTTATTTCAAACATTTTTTGATACACCAGGTAAGACCGAAGATAATGTAATGGCAGTATTAGATCTTGCCCAAATTTGCAGATTACAAAAAGATGAACTGTTTCAATATGTCAGATTACAGAGGTTAATGAATCCAAAAGCAGCTAATACATTATCCAAAGAGAGTAAATTATTATTTTCTCATTGGATTGAATATTTGATATTTCCAAATGGATATACTTCCAATTTGGGATGAAGTTTTACAAATGGTCATATTATTAGATTAAAAAGTCGTGAATGTCATGTTTTAATGGAAGGACTTCTTCTGATTGGATTCAAAGGTATGTTGAATTCTATAATTTGAGATTTGATAATAGACATATCATATTTTTTTCAAGACATTTGTGCAGGGATAACATACTATGATGCACTAAGATAACTGGAAGAAGTTGTTGTTATAATTAAATGTAAACTGGAAGAAATCATACCACTGGATTTCTTTGACTCAATGGAACATTTGATATTACATATTCCACATGAAGTTAAATGTGGAGGTTCGATTCTTTTTCGACGGATGTAACCATTTGAAAGATGCATGTGGATATTTAAGAAAAAAGTACGTAAAAAATCATCAGTCGAAATCTCAATTGATGAAGCTTATATGCTAGAAGAAATTTCTTTTCTCTCATCTCATTATTTTCAATTTAAATATCCCCCAAAAAACCACATGCGATGGAATGAGGGGAATGATGATGATGAGATAAACAATCAATTATCATTTTTTAATCATCCAAAGCTTGGCATCGATGGAGTTCGATAACGTTGGCTTTCAGATGATGAACATCACATAACTCATACATATGTTATGCTCAATAGTGAGGAAATGACATCATTTGTACTGTTAGTGATTTAATAAAATATTCTATAATTTATTTTATAGTTTGTAAAATTAAATTATTTGTAGGTTATATGATAATCATATCAAGAAACAACTTCTGCAAATTACTGCAGCTACTCTTGAAGAATGCATACATTTTTTTTCAATGCTTTCAAAAACCGCTAACATAAATTGTTTACGGTTTTAAATATAAATTCAGTTTATTATTTTTTATATTGATAATTGTTTTACAAATTTACAGGTGTCGAAACAAACTGATAAAATTAATAAGCGACTGTGTATATTAAGTAACCCACCATCCAAAATGGTTAAATCTAATAATTCATATGTGTTGAATTGTTTTTGATTTCATACACATGCATAATGGGAATAAAAAAATGAATAGTGGAGTATTTTTGGAGGATTGCATCATAGAAAAAATGAAGTTGTGATTTACACCATGATGGATGAAATTATTGAACTGTGTTATCTAGGGGAAAATTAAATAACAATGTTTATATGTCGATGGTTAGATACTGAGACAGGTTCTCATGATCATTAGATTCATGGAATCGTCAACATTAAATATAAAATTCTTCTTGCAGTAAATTAACCATTTTTACATGCCCAATAGACACATCAAATATACTACGCAAAGTACGGTGCAACTTCTAGAGACCTGAGTGATTGGTGGAGCATAATAAAAATAAATTCTCTAGAAAATCAGTTTACTCAAACTGAATGTTGTCCAGATGATGTACAAGGAATTGAATATTTTCAAGAGAATAATCAAAATCCTTCTTTTTTCACAAAGATACATGAATATCAATGATGAAACCCCACAATTAAGGGTCAATGGTAAAAATGATGTTAATGATGTTACAAATGAATTTGAAAATCCAAAAGATTATAAAACTGAAACTCATATGGATATTGATGATTTCGATGATTAATATGTAGTCATTAACGTCATCATATGTGAAAATGATGATGAAAATGAACATTGTCAGAGTTAAATTATTGTTATAATCACAACTAATATGTATCTATATATAATAGTTATTTTATTCTATCTACTAACAACAATCATTTTATGTTTCAGAGAGACCCTGAACTATTTCAACAGTTTGAGGAGGCTGAGATACCTTTGTATGAGGATTATTTGGGATAATCTGACCCTCAGCCTACTGGAGGTTTTGGGGGTACGCGGAGGGGGCACGATTAGGCGCAACTGACGATTCCAAACCCTATCCCCGGGTGATGGCCACGTCTTGGATTCGACCCACGCACATAGATTTATGATAACCTATGTATTATTGTTATCTTTCATTAATTTATTTATATAAAAATTGTTTGAATATTCGTTCTTTTTCATATTTTTTTACTTATAGTGGTTGTACAGGGGAGAGCAATCCTGCGCGATTATTTTTCTCAACCAAGGATCACATAGGAACAGATTCCCATTGATGTGATTCTTGGAATTTTCAATAATTAGTTGGTACGTAAATAAATTATATTTATTTAGAAATTTATTTCATTAATAACATGATATTATAAATTATTTGAAGGGTTTTTGGTATCCCATCGATGATACCATGAGTGACATTGTCCATGAGGCATGTGAGGGGTCTACGTGTGAGCATTTCCATTGGTTTTTGAATAATATGAGAAGTAAAAACATTAAGATTGATGGAGTAACAGTTTTTGATGAGTCATGTAGAACCCACCAACCAGAGTACATTTCATCTCACGTTTGTGATGGATTATGTTCACACATGTTCAGTGGTGGATTTCCGAGGAGATCTTCATTGGGCTTGCCGAACCGAGGCAGGAAGGAGGTGACACATCAAGCTGGTAGTCTTACTTTTGTTATGTATAGAGAGAATTTTGTATGAATATATTTTAAATATTTTATATAACATTGAATATAAATAGTTTTTTATATTCATATAGGCATTCGAGCATCCCGATATTATGGAGTACTGTGTTTATTTGAGGATGTACAATTATCTAGCCACATGATATATTAGAGGTGATTACAAATGTCATATTGTGGTTACTATTACTTCTTTTTCAGTTTTTAAATTAACTGCAAATAATATTTTCATTATTTTAATTTCAAATTAGAACTAAAGAAATCGTATGAGGCTATGACCTCTAAGACACAGGCTGAGAGTCAGGCCAAAATGGCTTATCAAACTAGTGCCAACCATTTCGATGAGGAGGCATGGATGCAGGCGACCCAATATGACTTCAAAAAGGTCTTAGTAGTTGGTATCAACACATATTTGACTCATGGGACTTATTATGGTACTAATGCAATATCAGCGTCTAGCTCTAAAGGAGCTTGTGGAGAGGCATCATCTAATGGCTCATAATATCTGGAGTAGTTGCAAGCTCAAACTGATCTTATACAGTGTTTGTATATGTAGCAAGAAGAGATGTGTCAGTAAGAGTAGCAGATGAAGGATGAGATGCGTCAGAAGCAATAACAACAGCCGTACGAGGAGAATATGCATCGATGGTAGTGGTAGAAATAGCACAATGAGGACATGCGTGGAAATCAGCAGTAGAAACACGAGAAGATAGAGTACATGTGTCTTATGACTTGTAGTTTAGGGATTAAGTTTCATCCATCATCTGCTCAAGCTCATCCAGCTCCTCTAGAAGTCTATCCCCCTAGTGATTTTTTGGTTTGTTAAAAACATATGAATTCTACATTTGTTGTTACATGAGATATTTACAGTTTGTGTCTGTTTTATTTTTGTGAATATTGCATAAATAATTTTATTTATTTTTATTATTTAAATTTTTATTATTTATTATTAGTATTATAGTTTATAATGTTTTAATAATAATAATAATAATAATATGTTATGATTTTTTATATTTTTTACGAATATTTAAAATTTTAATATATTATATTTTATTATTATAATAATAAAATTAATATTATTTTTTCATTAATCATCATTATTTTATTTTAATATGTATATATGAAGTATCCTTTTATGATGGGATCCCATTACAAATATATTATATATTTTTTTTTTGAATATTACTTGCAACAGTAAAGTAACTAGTCCCAAATTAAGTTTTGCGATGGGCCCATTGCAAAAGGTTTAGGTATATATAACATATATAAACAAAGAACAATTTTCTATAGGATATTGGGTCCATAAAAACTACTTTTGGAAAAGGTTACATCACAACACGTTCAAGTATATATAATAAATTTTATCAAAGATCTATTTTCCATGGGAAGCAGTCCCATCAGATATTGTAATTTTTTTTTGCGACGGGCTAATCGCCAAAAATACTAGTTGCGATGTCGTTTTCTACATCGGGCTATTTGAGATGGGAACCCATCTCAAAAGAGTGTTTGCGATGGTCTCCCATCACAAATACCCCTTTGAAAATAGCTTAAATTCCAATTGGGATTGATTTCGTGTATTTTAAGAGATGGTACTGAATATCCTGTGATGGGGAGAAATATTTTAGCCACAGTAAAGTGTCTCACATTTATAAGGGTTATTGATTTTTTGAGGTTGTTCATCGGATAGTCAAGATATATTATTTTGAGAGATTATTGGGATGGGGGAAAATATAGCTAAATAACCATGGACTATAAGGGATGATAAGGTTTATAGTCGGGAGACTATAATTATTTATATTTTTTTCAGAATATAAATTTGAATAAAATCCTCTATTTTTTCATTCCGATGTATGTATGGTGTAAAATGATCATTTTTGTATATTTTATGAACATGGATTATTATTTTCACACCACACCATTAGTTTAGAAATATTTTTTGCACCCTAGGAAATGATCATGGAAGAATTTTGAACCATTCATATTTAAGTTACGAAATTAATTTTTAATATATATTTGATTAAATATTACTTTAATCACTCATGTATATTCATATATTTTTTAATGGAGCAGTATATTAAGATTTTTCTCCTCCATTATGTCTAGAATGTGGAGTTATTCCTATCTAAGTCATAAAATTAATATGGTTACCATGGATGAGCCAAAGAAACATTTTCCTTTCTTCCTTTTCATTTACCCTACTCTTTTCTCTCCACCCATTGAATTCTCTCCGGTTACAAACTATTGGAATCCGCCCACATGGGAACAATATATAAATGGATTGTGATTTAGGGATATATATATATATATAGAGAGAGAGAGGTATAGGAAGGGAGGTGCTGTTGAAGGGATTCAGATGAGCCAGATCATCATGCAACAATCATAGGTAGTGAAACAAGTGAATATTCAGTAGAATTCTTCCAATGTTAGTCATTTTTCAATTATTTCCAGAAATACATTTATATATTTTAGTTATTCAACTTTTTAAGACTTATTATCACATAATAAGACCTATTGAGGTTTAATCTATACCTTTTGTTGATAAAAAGGGTTTCAGACCTATTTAAAGGGTTTCGCGTTCTAAAATCCAAATCACACAACATAGAGTATAGGAACAAAGTTTGTGTGTTATTAAAATTTTTTGAAGATGAAATTTAATTTTTTTTCATGTTGCATTGTCATATACATGAAATATACTAGGAGTCACCTATGTAGTTGTGTCACCAAACAGGAAATCCATGTAGTGGAACTTGGACATGTAAAGTAAAGGACCAGATCCCTTGTTGGATGCAAACTGTGAATAGGTACATGCCCCATCAATGTACATTTTTATTTAATGTAAGGTACATGGGAAGGTATTGATATACCTAAATTACATGTCATTTAATTTTGTCTTTCATTCCATGTAATGACCCAAAATTTCATTAATGGAAATCTATCTTGATCTAATTAAATGTTTATTTATGTAAAATGTTTATATAAAATGTATACTTCTTTAGTGTAATGTTTATAATTGTGACCTTGCTAATATATCCATTGAACTGTGATCACATGATTAGTATAAATATATAGCTTTAATGAATCCAATTTACTCAGAAAATGGAAGCGATGGCCTCATCCAGTAGATTTCCTCCATACGATGACCAATTGTTAGAGATTGAAAAAGAGGTGGCATATTTGGGATTCACACATGACCAAGCCCAAGCTGAGCATCAACATGTCAAGCTTGAACGAAACCGTCTATGTGAGAAGTAAAAGATGATAGAGATCATCATGCGTGCAATGTTATCCGAGCCACCCCAAGATTCTGTCACCATCGCGCACCTTATCATTAGGTCTTATGTGGCCATTTTAAGGAGTTATGTAACAAATCCCAAGTACTATGGTTTTGTACATTATTTTTATATAATAATTAATATTCTTCCGTTTTATTATTATTACCTTGAAAATAGTTTTTAATGAAAAAATAGTGTTTTTTCTTAATATTCAACTAAGAAAAATATTTTGATGATTTAATGGATATTTGAATTAAATAATATTTTAATAAGTTATTATTATTATTATTAAATAAATTTTTATTAAATATAAATGATCCTATAATTTTATGAATGCAATTGTAATTTTTATTAATGTTCAAAAGCCATTTTTTCAAAACCAATGAATTTTCGATAGATGTTGATTTTTATTTTAAAAGTGAAAATAAACATATTTAGAAAATTATTTAGATAAAATAAATATTTTTTATGGAATCAAGACTTCTGAAATATCCAATACTGAATTTATCATTATTTTATGAGAGTCAAATGTTTTGGTAAAAATTAAATACCGTTTAAATATATAATGTGATTTATGACATCGTAATGACCCAATGGTGATGTTATAAAACACTATAGGCTTTATGTTCGACCTATATATGCTTTACCATTAAAATAATGTGATTTTAGGTTTGTTTGATTTATTTTACATAGCATTAAATGACCCTTCAGGACTTATTTAACATCTTGTATTTTAAAATTGTTTTCCTTGAGAGTGTGAATCACCTCCCCATAAACAACTACATTATTTTAAGAAGTTCGGGAATTGTACTTAGAAAATAATTTTTTTCCACTTCCCTTTTCCAAAAACCATGGGCAAAAACAATGGGATGGTTTGTGATTTGGATTAATTTAATGTGAGGTTTCCCAAAACTAAATAATAAAAAATTCCCTCACCTTTTCAATATAAACCCACCCATGCTCCCACATCCTCCCACTAAAATCCATTTTAGTTCATCCAAACTCTACCCTCCTCTCTCTATAATCCTCTCAAGGGGCCCCAAGCTCCCATGAATCCTCTATCAAACCTCTCTCAAGCCATTGGAACCACACTTCCAACTAATGATTTTTTTCCTTTCTCATTTTTGTCCAATATTCTTTAAATTGTTATGACCTTTTTATTTCAATTATAAATGTTGGGGTATGGTTTCACTTCTCCCCCATACTACCCTCTTTATGTTTGAATTGTGACTGAACCCTTTCTATCTCAATAAATGTCTCCCATGTACAACCATTACTATGTCAAAATTTCGAAATGAATTTATCTCTCCTCACTTACATTCCATAAATTCTATTGTATCATGAATATAAATTCCGTTACAATTGTTGGGACATGTATCTATATGAACATATTACTGTCCATTTCATGTACATATGATGAGACACACCTTTCACTCTCATGAGGCATTTTTATGAATTCTTACGTCATGCCGTTACACTTTTGAAATTACACCGATTTTCCAAGCCAAAGTCATTGTTTAGTGAATACCATGCCCATTTCTCTATCAAGGGTAATAAAAATTATGTACATATAATAATTGATTATAAATTTTCATGTATGAATTCCAAAATCCTTTATCATGGAATACATGATGATGTTTTATAAATCCATGTTATATGATCCATGTGGCACACTTATGCACGAAATGAAATGTTTAAGAAGGGTGTTCCCTGATAGCGCTCCAATGCATTAGGAAAAGTATAGTATCATGATACATCATGTGAAATGGGTGTTTAGTCATTCCAGTTCATGTGAAATGTGGGTTTACTCATGATTCATGTGAAATGAGGGTTTACTCATGCCCTATGTGCAATGGGACTTATCTCAGGCTAATTCCATGTTAAGTGTTGTTGCCTGATTTCCATGTTATGATTATCATGATTTATTATGATTCTATGTTTATGTTTCTCTTGTGATCTATTGATATGCCTATTATCTACCATGTATTGTATTCCTCATGTTATTCGACGATTATTTCCATTACTCGGCTATAAAGCTCATCCTTTTCTTATGCATGTCCACAGGTTATCCCTTGCAATGCAAAGTACAAGGGAATGTAGTGGTCATGTAATGGTAGTTTTCAATAAAGATGTAGTTTTTTAATGTTTTATGTTGTTATGTAATGATCCTAATCCCCAATTACACTAGTCCTCTCTATCTTCTATGTTTTATCAAATGAAGTTTATGTAATAAATTATGTTTATGTGTGTAATAAAAAGCATGGTTGTCATAGTTGGTTTCAGAGGATAGGTTTAGTTATTTTTGGGATTAGGATTAAAAAACCCGAGTAAAGAATTAGAAACAATAAAAAGTATATTAAAATCATCCATATGTTTTGGTGAGTATTGAGTAAGTGTTTTATTAAGAAAATACATCCATCTATGGATACGAGCTGGTAAAGGCGGCTCTGGCACAGATGTACCTAGAGGTGAAAACACTGACATGGTGTTTTTGGCTTGCCCCAGGGTATCCTGGTACCTGACAATGGGCCTTTCTGCACTCTTGGATATGACACTCCTGGAGGATATGCTTTGGAAAATTCACAATCATAGTATGAACCCTTATTAAGGGGAAATATTCCCCTAATAATATATGTTAGAAAGTAGATCATGGATAACAAAGATTGAAGCCCATAGATTCATAAGTTAAATAATTAAAAGTTATTTATAGGTCATCAGATTTTTTCTTTGTATTTCTCTTTATGTGGTACCCATAAGTCTCTATTTATTCCAGACAATGGTCTATAATATGAGGACTCGGGCTAAAAACCGATGTGAATATCAATGTGACAAATATACTAATGAGACGCCAAATCTGATGGGAGTGGGAATCACAAACTTTTTCACACTTCTCTCTCATATAACTCATGCTTTGAATAGAAACATGGGTCAAAAGGAACATTCAACCCCCATAAGAAAGAACAAGTGGATATCAAGAGCTTAATGAGACAAAGGCCTCCTACTTTTAATGGACCATCTGATCCCTCATTTGCTGAACAATGGATCAACTCTATTTAAAAGATCTTCTCCAGCCTTCAATGTTCTGAACAGGATAGGGTTCTCATAGATTCATTTCATATGGATGGTGAAGCTGATCAATGGTGGAAGTTGATAATAAATACGAATCCTAAGGAGGAGATTGAGGCGTTGGAGTGGAAGGATTTCCAGATGATGTTTTTTGATAAATATTTTCGGTGCACCCTCCGGATTATGATGGAAAAAGATATCCTTGCCTGAAAAATAGATGACGAATCTGTTAGAGATTATGAGGAAAACATCACAAGGCCTACACAATATGCTTCTGGCATTTTCATCACCCCCGAATGCCTGGTTGACCGCTTCTTTGGTGGGATGAATCCTAGCCTTCAGAAAGCGCTGGCGTTCTGTGACTTCGACAGCTGTGAGGAAATTGTTTGATGTTCCCTCATGGTTGAAATGGAGATCAGAGTATCTCATGGGTATAATGGGGTTAAGAAGTGTAAGGTGGACTTAAATGCTGGAGGTCTGATGGATAAATCCAATGGTGCTAAGAAGAACCAGCACACCACTTCCCAAAGGTGCAGAAAGAAGCACCCTAGAAATTTCCTGAAGGGGATGATGAAATGATTTAGGTGTGGAAGAGAAGGGAACCTAACTGTTAACTATCATAAATACAGACCCACTAATATGACATAAGAGAGTAAAACTCCATTAAAACCTCAATGCGTGGTTCATTGCAACAACTACAAAGAACCATGGCATCGTGAAAACCATTTCTCTAAGCCAAGGGTTTTCGGAGGCAACCAACAACCTCCCTGGTAGCAAAGGAGAGGTTTTGCAAGCACTACTGCAGAAGTGAACTCTGAAAATGAAGTGGAGATAGGTACGCTACTTATTCATTCAATAATGTTGAACATACTTTTTGATTCAGGTTCTACACATTCTTTTATATCTCGAATGTGTAGTAGAACAATCCCAGCACCCCCAAAAATCATGGAAGTAAAGATGTCAGTGAGTATGAAAAATGGGGAAATCATTTCATCCCATGAATATAACTCCTCCCCTATCATAATAGGTGGATTAAACTTCTCTAATAACCTCATTGTACCCCCTATGGTAGAATTTGATGCAATTCTTGGCGTGGGTTGTCTTTCCTTATATAGAGCCAACATAAATTTTTTTGAGAGGGAAATCACTATCTATATGGAGAATTGACCCCCGATTATTTACAAGTGCAATGATGAAGATGAATCTTCTTTAGCACCATCATATCCAGCGTGGATATTACTTCCCTATGAGCACGCATATCTGGATCAGATGATTGAGTCCAAGGAGGCAACCATCCTAGAAGACATGCATGTTGTCAGGGAATTTGCTGAAGTGTTTCACGAGAAATTCCCTGGTCTTCCTCATAGAAGAGATGTTGAATTATCAATTGATCTTGTACTTGGGGTGTTTCCAATATCAAAGACTCCTTATTGAATGGATGTTTTGGAGCTTGAGAAGCTGAAGAAAAAACTACAGGGGAATCTAGATAAAGATTTTATACGCCCAAGTGCTTCACTATGGGGTGCACCAGTCCTCTTCATCAAGAAGAAGGATGGGTCAATGCGCCTTTGCAAAAATTATCGTGAGCTCAAAAAAATCACGATAAAGAACAAGTATCATCTCCCATGAATTGATGATGTGTCTGATCAGGTGCATGGGGGACAACACTTATCCATGGTGTATTTGTGGTTGGGATATTATCAAGTAAGGGTGAAGAAGGAAGATATCCCCAAGACTAGTTTCTGTACAAGATAAGGGCACTATGAATTCATATTACTTCCTTTCGAACTCACCAATGATCCAACAATCTTCATGGACTTGATGAATAGAGTATTTAGAGATTACCTAGAAATTTATTTGTTAGTCTTTATAGATGATATTCTAATATACTCCAAAACCAAATAGGATCATGAAGAGCATTTAAGAACTATACTAGAGACCTTGAAGAAGGAGAAGCTCTATGAAAAGTATAGCAAGTGTGAGTTATGGTTAAAGGAGGTCTCATTAATGGCCATATCATCACAAGAAATGGGATATCTATGGATCCCTCCAAAATAGATGAAATAGAGGGATTGTCGAGGCCAACATTAGTAACGAGTATCCATATATTCTTGGCGGTTAACAGTATATTATCAACGATTTTTGAGAAATTTATCATGATTGTCCAAACCTCTTACCATGATAAATCATAAGGGAGTAGCATTTTATTAGAGTGATGAATGCGAAGAAAGTTTCAAGGAGTCGAAGAGAAGGCTTATCACGGTGCCCATGCTCACTTTACCCACAAGTGGAGACCTTTTTGTGGTATTCAGTGATGCTTCAAAAAGGTCCTGGGATGTGTGCTGATGAAAAATGAAAAAGTCATTGCCTATACTTCATTGAAATTTAATATTCATTAATATAACTATCCAACACATGACCTCGAGTTGGCTGTAGTGATCTTCTCTTTGAAAATATGTCAAAATTATCTCTATGGGGTGAAATGTGAGATATATAATGACCACAAGAGTCTCAAATATATATTCACACAAAAATAGAATAATATGAACCAGCGTTGATGGATAGAGATCATCATGGATTATGACTGTTCAATCCACTACCATACAGGTAAGGAAAACAAGGTGGCATATTCTCTAAGTAGAAAGGATCCTTCATCTTTATCAATGATGATAATTGAAAAGGATCTGATCATCTTAGATTTTAAAAGGATGGACATGAGAATCATTAAGGGAGGAACGACATCGATCCTTTATCAAATGATTTGTCAAACATCCCTATTGGAGAGAATAATGGATTCTCAAAGAAAATATGAGGAAATTTAGAAAATGGTGGAAGCTGTTAGAAATGGGAAATCCTTTGATTTCAAAGTTGATGTGGAAGGAGTTATAACATTAGGGATGTGATTATGTATACCATATGATCCCGAGATAATGAAAGAGTTATTTAATGATGCTCAAAGCGTGGACTTCTCTATCCAACCAGGGTTCATAAAGATGTATTAGGACCTCCAAGAGCATTATTGATGGGATAAGATAATGAAATAGATCGCTGAATATACATCAATGTGCCTGGTATTTCAGCAAGTTAAGGAAGAGGGAATGTTGTCTAAGGGGATGATGCAACCATTTTTCATACTAGAATGGAAATGGGAGAACATAACCATAGAATTTTTCACTGGACATTTGAAGACATCCAAATACAACAATGCAATCTTGGTTGTTGTGGATATTTTTACAAAGGATGCACACTTCATTTCTATTCAGGAGGATTTCTCATTGGATCAACTGGAACATATATATATTAGGGATGTGGTAAGGCTCCATGGAGTACCACTATCTATTGTGTCTTATCGATTTCCAAGATTCACCTCTATGTTTTGGCAGTGTCTTCAACATGCTATGAATACTGAACTGAACATTAGTACGGCCTATGATCCTAAAACCAATGTCCAATCTGAGAAGACTTTCCAAACACATGAAGATATGTTGAGAGCGTGCTCAATGGACTTTAAATGAGGATGTGATCCACATACTCCCCTGGATGCGTTCTCTTATAATAATAGTTTCCACTCATGCATACCAATGGAACCATATGAATCTCTTTATGGGAAAAGGTGCAGAACACCGACATGTTGGGATTAGGTCGGTGAGCGTAAGGTGCTTAGACCAGAAATGGTCAAAGAAATGGTAGAGAAGGTGAAAACCATTCAGCAACATATCAAGGAAGCCCAAAGTTGATAGATGATTTATGCAGGTAACCACCAATGATACCTTGAGTTTAAAGTTGGAGACATGGTATTTCTATGCATATATCCATGGAATAAGTTCATGGGGTTTGGAATGAAATGGAATTTAATTCCATGG
Organism: Viscum album; assembly: GCA_963277665.1. Lineage (NCBI taxonomy): Eukaryota > Viridiplantae > Streptophyta > Magnoliopsida > Santalales > Viscaceae > Viscum > Viscum album. The sequence continues at coordinate 433,758,407 of OY728127.1, read as the reverse complement.
TACATCAGCCCCTTCAAGATTATTGACCGTGTCGGAGCTGTGGCCTATTGACTAGCACTTCCTCCTAACATGGCCAATGTACATGATGTATTTCATGTATCCCTCTTATGGAAGTACTTACCAGACCCTTCACATGTACTCTCTTCATAGGTGGTATAGTTAAAGGATGATATTTCTTATGACAAGCAGCCATTGAAGATCATAGATCGTAGATATAATGTTCTACAAAATAATACAATTCCCCTCATCAAGGTGTTGTGGAGAAACCACAATATTGGAGAAGAAACATGGGAATCAGAGGAAATGATGAAGCAGAGTTACCCACATCTGTTTTAGTGTGGGAAATGTAAATTTCCAGGGAGAAATTTCTCAAGGGGGAAGATTGTAATGACCCAAATTTTCATTAATGAAAATCTCTATTGATCTAACTAAATGTCTCTTTATGTAAAATGTTTATATAAAATGTCAATTTCGTTTGTTTTATGTTAAGAATTGTGATCTTTGCTAATATAGTTGTTGAACAGTGATCATAAGATTAGTATAAATATAGGGCTTTAACGAATCCAATTTACTCAGACATTGGAAGTGATGGCCTCATCCAGTATAATTTCTCAATACGAAGCCCATTTATCGGAGCTCAGAAAAGTGGTGGCATCTTTGGGTTTCTCTCTTTACCAAGCCCAAACCAAGATTCAACATTTCAATCTTGAACAGAACCGTCTACTAGTGAAGTGGACGTTGATAGAGATCACCACACATGCAATGTTATCCGAGCCACCCCAAAAGTCTGTCACCATCGCACACATTACCCTTAGGTCTTATGTAACTATTGTAAGGGGTTATGTAAAATATCCCTAGTACTATGGTTATGTACATAAGTTTTTTATATAATAATGAATACACTTTCATTTTATTTTTATTACCATGTAAAAAGTTTTTAATGAACACATAGTGATTGTAGTTAATATTCAAATAAGAAATATATTTTGATGAATTAATGTATTTTGGAATTAAATAACATTTTAATAAAATATTATAATTGTTATTAAATTAATTTTTATTAAATATAAATGATCGTATATTTTTATGAATAATATTGTAATTTTTATTAATGTTTGAAAGCCATTTTTGTCAAATCCTATGAATTTTCGATAAATGTCGGTATTTATTTGAATAGTGAAAATTAACATATTTAGAAAATTATTTATATAAAATAAATATTTGTTCTGGAATCATGACATCAAAATTACCCAATGGTTAATTTTTCATATTTTTCTGATATAGTCGAATATTTGGTTAAAAATTAAATACCTTCTAAATATATAATTTGTTTTATGACATCATAATTAGACAAAAGTGATGTAATAAAATACTATAAGCTTTATGTTCGGCCAATATATGTTTTACCATTAAAATAATGTGATTTTGGGTTTGTTTGACTTAATTTAAATATCAATAATGGTCCCATCAAGACTTATTAAACATCTTGTCTGTTTAAATTGTTTTCCTTGGGAGTGTCACTCACCTCCCAATAATAAACCCCATTATTTTAAGAAGTTCGGACTTCGGACTTATAAAATATTGTTTTCCACTTCCATTTTCCAAAAAAAATGGGCCAAAACCATGGGTTGTTTGGTGGTTTGGATTAGTGTAATGTGAGGTGTCCCAAATCTAAATAATAAAGAATACCCTCAACTTTCTATATAAATCCACCAAGGCTCCAACTTCTCCTTACTCAAAGCCTTTTAAGTTCATCCAACCTCTTACATCATCTCTCTATATTCCTCTCAATGTGCTCCAAGCTCCCAAGAAGCCTCTCTCAATCCTCTCTCAAGCCTTTGGAAGCACACTTCCAAGGGTTTTTCTTCCTTTTCATTTTTGCCTAATATTGATTAAATTATTATGACCCTTTTATTTCAATTATAAATGTTGGGGTATGGTTTTACACCTCCCTCATACTGCCCTCTTTATATTTGATTTATGAGAGACACCTTTCTCTCTCAATAAATTCCTCCCATGTACACCCATTACTATGCCGAAATTCTGAAAGGAATTTATCACTCTTCACATACATGTATCTATATGACCCATTATCTATCCATTTCATGTAAATATGATGAGCCACCCATTTCTCTCTCATGAACCATTTCTACGAATTCTTACATCCCACTGTTACGCAGTCTAAATTTCACCGATTTACCAAGCCAATGTCATTGTGTAGTTAATACCATGCCCATTTCTCTATCAAGGGTATTCACCTTTATTCATATTTACATATTGATTATAAATATTCATGTATGAATTCCACATTCCTTTATCATGGAATAAATGATTATGTTTTATGAATCCATGCTATATGATCCATGTGGCACACTTATGCACGAAATCAAATGTTTATGAAGGGTGAGCCCTGATAGTGCTCCAATGAATTGGGTAAAGTATGGTATCATGATACATCATGTGCAATGGGTTTTTACTCATACTAATTTTACTGCAACGAGGGTTTACTCATGCTTCAGGTTCAATGAGGGTTTACTCATGCTCTATGTGAAATGAGCCTTGTCTCATGCTAATTCCATGTTATGTGTTGTTTCCATATTTCCATGTAATGATTGTGATGCTCTATCATGACTTATGTTTATGTTTATCTTGTGATCTATGGATATGCATGTTGTCTAACATGTATTGTATTTCTCATGTTATTCCATGATTATTTCCCATACAGGGATTTATTTCTCACTCTTTCCTTATGCATGTCCTCAGGTTTTCCCATGGAATTCTAAATACGAGGGAATGTAGTAGTCATGTAATGGATGTTTTCAATAAATATTTTGTTTTCTTTCATGTTTTAAGTTGTTATGTAATGATCCTAATCCTCAAAGACACTATATCTCTTGATTTTCTAAGTTGTATCAAATGAAGTTTATGTAATAAATTTTGTTGAAGTGTGTAATAAAAATCAGGGTTGTCATATTCCATGTCCAACTCACATGCTTGACTAGGTAGATCTTTTAGGGTACATTTCGTGTACTACTTCAAACATGGTGTTTAGTCAACCCATGGTACCCCATTGATATTCCATCACATATTTTCATAGAGTGTTAAAAATTTGACACATGAGATAACCATTTTGAATATAAATATCTGTAGATCATGATAGGGAAACCCCTAAGGTGATTTGATGGATCCTTGAAGGACATTAACTAATTTCACACTAAATAGCGAGGTTCTTCCTCTTATAGTTGAATATTTTTATGTTCTTAGACCGAGACCCTTGATATTAGATGGGTTATGATCCATATCTTTATACTAGTGTTGATTGAAATTTCATTTTTTGGTGATAATGTTGACTTATATATTGTCCTAGACAAATCTATATAGTATTCCCCTATTTTAGTAGTGTAACCTCGGGTCCTATGTGGGATACCTTCACATATATTTTTACCTTGATAATACCATGTATGAACCATTTACATTGTACAATTATGGGGATCCTATGTAGGATGGCTCCGCCAATGTACATTATAAATTAGGGTCTCTTGTACGTTACCACATCCTATATTCTGGATATGAAAATCTAGAGTAGGATTGATGTTAAGTGTTTTTACATGAGGGGAATAGTGGACAATCCACTATAAAAAATACTAGGATCTAGTAGGCTAAATTTGGGTAGAGATGGTAGAATATATCTCATTATAACAGATACCAAACTTTTATGTTGTGAGGACATTGTAGTTGTGTTGGGTTTATTTCATTAATCGACCCTCACTCTTTATTTATTATTATACTTGTTTACTACTGATGTATTTATGATTACAAGAGATTCATTATTGTTATTTTCCAATAATAATAATTCGATGTGAATTTTTTTATTTATATTCAAATATGCGTTTCATATGATCTATCAACTAATGCATATTATTATTCATTATTGTTATGAGATTCAACGTTGTAATTTCTGGGATCTATATTTTGAGAGGTAATGTTTATATTACTCAGGCATGGTTTCCCTATAGATATGATGATAAAGCATGAAATTCCAATGATTATTTTCTCTGGAAAAGAAGTACCCATTTATTACCATACTAGTTATATTGGTATGATTATGCTCTATATGATCTGTAAAATGAATATGGTGGTGCAGAAGGAGATCAACATCATTGATGTGACATATAATCAATATATTAAGAAAAACTACTCATGAAACACCTAGGATACACCCACAACACATGTGGATGCATCATCACTATATCACCCTAGAGAAATTATTAGGGATGGTGATGTTGATCCATTGATATCAATTGATTATAATCATGTACAAGGATCTAGAGAGTATTCCTTTTATAGATATCCTTTGTTTTAACCCCTAATGATTATCAAAGTCACAATGTCATGATTTTATATAGATTGATACCCATGATTACAATATAAAATTTTATTCACTTATATTGGGTGGTATTTAATATCTAAAAGTGACTAATTACATGAATTTTGGACATTATATAGCATTATTCATTACATTGATTTGTGGCACATATGATTGAACCCAAGGATAGGAAATGCATCACACTATAGTGATGTATCTTTCTTAGATACATTTTCTTCCCAAGATGAAGTAGGTATTTTTGATCGAGAGTGTGAACCTAAGGATTGAATTATTAATAACTGTATTGAGTGGTAAAATATAGACCAAAATTCCCACTTCATAAGATGTCCAAACAATGATGAATTAGGACTAAAGGATTGACTACATTTTAAAATTATATTTCACATTACACAAGTAAATAAATTGTTATGTATATATATATTTATGTGAAGATAAACACACACACACACACACATATGATATAATATTTCCTATTTGAAATTTTTTATCGAATCTGGGATTGATTGTGGATTTAGATTATTATTTTATTTATCATTTACATTTTTTTTAACTACTAGTCTAAGCATTTTAAATTTGAATGAATTTATGAAAATAGATTTATTGTTTCAACAAAAGTGTGGATGAAAGATACTACATCTCACCCCTTTATACAATCCTCAGAGTGTATTAAATAATTATGCATTATTTTTAGAAATATCATAGATACATGTCGGATAGAGCTGAGGCCTAGGCTGGAATGATTATGTAGAGACAATCATGTTGATTCTTTTGAACATGTTAGAGGATATAGGCAGTTTCACGGAGATATGGTATTTCTAATGACTCTGAGATTGTATGAGAGGCATGTAGACTTATTTTATAATATTTTATGTAGTACAAGTTGTATCATGAGACATGTGGGTGGGATGTTTTGAAAATATGAAAAGGCAGTTTTTGGTTTTTTTAATAATTCAGTAATTATTATAACATGTTCTATATCGGTTTAATTATTTCTTCCACGTAATTTTTATTTATGACAATGTTGATATAATTATATTTAGATTATTTTCTCTCTTAGTAGAGGGTCTAGTATTCCAAATATACCCCCTGTATCTACTCATTTATAGTTGAAAGCCTCTGCAGTTTGGTGAGGCAATATTGATGAATTGTGGAAACCAAAACCCTGAACTAGTTCATTATAACCTATTATTTAACATTAAAGGAATGAATCAAATGGGTTTTTATGTTTTTACACATGTTTTGGATACAAATGGACGTGGGTAAAATATGATGATATCCCAAGGACAATCTTCAGGAGGAGTTATGGGAACATTGATTTTGTTAAAAAACTAAACATTTTAGAGAATGCACCTGTTATATTCCTGGAGCTCATGAACATCATTTTAAATGAGTACCAAGAATTTTATATAGATGGTTTCATCAATAGAATATTTATATACATGAATCTAGAATAGAAAAAAGTTGACCATATTATAGTTACCTTTTATGACTTTCAAAACATACATCCTTATGTAATGCTAAACAAATATTTATTCTATGGACATTAGAGTTTCAAAATAATGGGTATATTATCTCATAATATGTTTTGGCCATGGTAATATCATATATTATGTTATTTGGTTCCATATTACTCATTAATGTGTTATATGATCATAATATCATTGGACTTACATTCTAATATTTGGGTTTTTTTATCATATATCTCTATGATTTCCCCCCACAAACATCTTTAACCATATTATATTTTGATTTAGATTTTTCTATTCAGTATTAGGTAGTAATCAATTACCATTATCTATTTATTAAATAAAGTTTTATGTTTGTTGTATTCATTTATTTCAACACAATTGGATTGGTATTCAATGAGATTATGTATTGGATGATGACCTCCTATGGGTCCTGGATGACATATTCCCTTGTGAATAATTATTTTACACATGAATGAGTGTTAAAAGAGAGTTTTATTTCTCAGATATTGTAGTGGAACTACTTCAGTAGAGAGATCATTATGGGTTTCAAAGACTACATGCACCTCAAATATACCTTATCTCATTATCACGTGATTATACTCCAAATAAGCTAGATATAGGTTCTATATGATTGTGATTTTTTTAAATACTACACCTTAATACATGGGAATATAGTGGTCAAAGAATTTTGTAAAAAATCATGAGGAAGTTGTGGTTTGAAATTTTAGGGTTTTTTAAAACACATGGAAGAGATTTAAATGATGAATATTGATTTTGGGGATATTAATTACTTGGGATAACATTATTAAATTATTTTAGAGTCATATATGATTCTGTTGGTGGATGATATTTATTGGGGAGACCTAGAGGCAACGGAGACATGAGACAATTTAGTTCATGGTGATTCTATGGTGGGATGATTGGGGGATGACAATAATAAAATAATTTTTGTAGGTTTTTCTATTTCAAAGGAAATTCTGAAAAAAGTCATATGTTATTTTCATTGAACAACCTAAATAGTTTATTTTTGGGTGACTAATATGTGTCAGGGTGTAGTGAGGATGATTTATAGGCCCGAGATAAACTAGTTGGTTTTGGAGTTTGGGTTGTGGTGTCTCCTATATGATTTAGTAATGGTCAAAACCCATATTCATGAGGATTCAAAAATCCATTGGATGACCCTATTCATGTAGTGTGATGTTTCATTAAATTCATTAATAGGTTACCCCTATATATAAGAGTTTTTATGCGGTTTGGGTAATTGTGGACCAAATGAATTATCAATCATGGTTTTCTATAATCTATGAATTGATTATTAAATACATTTTTGAAAGGATGTATGAAAATAATGATCTAATGATTCATGGGGTACCAGGGACCATCTTGAAAAAATAGTATCCTCAGTTTTACACATGATTAGGGAGAGTATTGAGTCATAAAATTTTCTATATGTTTAAACATAGGAATTTTTTCAAACCTCAGATAGATGGGAATAGGGATTTGAAAATATAAATTATGGAGGATATATTATGGTCAGGTGTCTTATTTATTAAAGAATTATTTGTAAGGAACCATATATTTTTTGAGTTCACCTAGGAAAAATATTATATTTCATTAATTATCATGCATCCATTTGTATTTTTTTTGGAATACATATCGTTGTTATATTTTATTGATATAGGATGGCGAGACAAGGTTTTTTCGATTTGATATAGAATAAAGCATGATTGAGATGATCTAGATAGACCAAGTGAGGTTGTGAAAAGTGTAAGACCATAAAAAATTACTATTAAAATATATGGGGAGGCCCATAGTGTCTATGGATAAAGAATATTATTTTATATATTCTCATAAGTATTGGGTTAAGATAGGATTTAAATATGGAGAATGATATTCTTCCTTAATCATTGGGATGTATGAGGTGTTGGGGCATGTTGGAAAGGTGGAATATCTCTTGTTTCTTCAACCATAGTAGGATATGATACATAATTTCATCCACATGAAATAAACAAATTGATAACATAATAATGACTCCCCTAAAATTAACTGAATATTGTTGGATATCGTGGGAAATGAATTATTCATGGGGTAACTAGTAAATATTAAGGATTATCAAGAGAAATTATTGTGGGGATAAACTATCCTCTTGAATATTATTCTGTAAAAGAATTTTGTCATAGAATATAGAACATGGTTGTTTCAAATTTAGATACAATCCAAAAATGTTGACTATTTAATGTTTTCAATGTTATTTTACATTGATAATTGATTTTTATATGTTAAAAATTAATGATAAGTGTCTATTACTGAATTTCAATGATCGATCCTGTGGATTTCATCATATGTTGAGGGGAAAATAACATCATAATTAGGATGTGTTATGATATTCACACCTTATAAAACTACTCTAGTGACCTAGTGCTTCCCAAAAACAACAATATCGGGGTAATAAAGGTGGGTTATCATGATTTTTTTCATGAAACAAGGGGTTTAAGGGTTTTGGTGGATATTTTAATTGACTATTAAGTGGAAAATGGTAATGAATATGCTTTTAAGGGGTGTGATTTTCCTTGTGGCTTGTCTATCATGGTGTGGTGTTGTTCCTTTTATAGAATAATGAAGTGGTTGAGCGGGATTTTTTGTATACTATTAAATATTCTTGGTTTACATGAACAATTTTATTGTTTTGGGAATAACAATATCACTGATATTTATCTCTCATGATTTTTTAGACCCCTACCTTAAATTTTGGGGGCTTTCTTCAAATTTTTAATGAAAATATTAATAGGTATCAATATAATTATCATATTCCTAAACAATTGTTTGGTGTTTTATCAAATCAATAATGTTATTAGAGTGTGGGTTTGGATAATTATTTCGAAAAATTAATATGCATTTCAAGGTTGGGAGAGATAATCCTGGACTAATTGTAGAAAATATTCTTTTAGTTGAAAAATATTTTTACATTACTTTTTACCTGTAGCTGAAGAATGATCATTTAGTGGTATTATGTTTTTCAAGTTGTAACATATTTTTATAGAGGTATAAGGTTATTATATTTTACAAATATGTTTTGGACGTCAAATTTTTTTTTGGTATAATATTTTTATGGGGGAATCATGTTGTTCTAGTGTAAGAAAGATGTTTAGATAAGTGATAAATTATCCATTCTGTTGAATTTTATTCTAGGGGAATAATGTGTTTATGGATGTATAATATTTTTATAGTCATAGAAATTTTTTCTTGATATAGACTATTATTATTGTGGTGGAATTTAAATCTATATGAATAATGATTTCATAGAGGTACATAGACGTTTTTGTAGGTGATTTTTTTAGTTGAAGGAATTTGTTCTGGTGGTAGAATGTTGTTATGGCTATAACATGACTATCTTGTGGTATTATGTTATTCCAAAGTTAGCAATTTGATCCTATAGTATCATATTTTTTAGGTTACAGATAGTTGTTTTATTGGTTTCATGGTTTTTTTGAAGTATCATGTTTTCTTATAGTAGCATGTAATTCTAGAAGTAATGAGTTGTTCATGTATTAAATGAATAAACATTTATAGTTTTTAAATAATTTCATAAATATGATTTATTAATTTTTTTTGAAATAATTAATTAACTGAAATCAATGTACAATCTAATGATAATATTTATATAATATCTTTCACAATATTATGAATTATTCAATAGTTTTGTTCTGTATATAAATTTAATAGAGATAAACCATGTTAATTATTGGAAAATTGTTTTTTGGTATCATAATATGATGTTTCCATTTCCATTTAATTATTTCTTGTTCCCAAAAACTATGGATTCACCACTATTGTGTTAGTGAACATTATGTAGTTGTTTTCATTTACATAACCTCCTTGTTCATGTTTTCAGGGCATGATAACTACTTCAAATTCAACCTATATACTATAGAGAAGCGTTTTAATTGAGGTAGGGGTTTCTCTATATTTTTATTTCAATTCAACATTTGTGTTTAAAGATTTTTTATCTCTTAAATTCAAAAAATATATTTTGAGACATTATCAAAAGTGTCCATTTTTTTGGATGCACTATGTTCAGAAAGAATAATTGGGTTAATGGATCCTTATTATCTCCATATATATTTTTTCATATATGATGATTTTGTTATTTAAAATATGATTGGATGGAATATAATTATATAATTTGGAGCCATTATTGTACAATAGTTGTTTTGATTATGAAAACACATTTTCTGTTTGTTTTTTGAAATTTAAAAGAATAAAATTAAAAAACACTTTTATATGGTTAATGAACTAGTTTACCATCAAATGTTGATTTTTTTATAATAAAATTACGGAATATTGATAAATTTAATGAAATTCCTCTTATTTAATCTATAATAAACATTTTTGGAAAGGTAATTGTATGATTTTTTTGATAACTATTCTTGTTATGTGAACTTTTTTTTGGTTATTTGATGATGGTGGTGTCATTTTTGGGGTTTGAATATGTTTGGCAGTGAACTGATCGTTGGTTAGATTCATATATGTCACAGAGGTGGGTGAAAAATGTTGAGAAGTCTGGTCATGTTTTTTTCACAATAAGGAATATAATGTAAAAGAAAAAAATAGATATAAAAATAAATAGGTTTGTATAATAATAAGATTACGTTAAATTGAAATAAAATAAAAAGGTAGAGTGAAAATGTGGTTTTCGAATAATTGAATTGTATGATTACTGAATAGGACATTTCAATGTGAAATTAAATGGAATATTAAATGAATGTGGGAGGTAATTAATTAATTCTAGAAAAATATTGAACCATTATTTTAAATTTTAATTATGTAGCTTTGCATTGTGGTTTTATGATGTGTTACATATAGAATTGCAATCAATTTTGAAAAATATTATGTTATTTAGTAGTGGTGATTTGGATTATTCTAGTACAGTTGATGTGATTTCATATATTAGATATTGTGTTCTATATATAAACAATTTATATTTTGATACACCTTTATAAACCCCACCTTTATTTTGTAACAAAATAACACAAAATTATTTTGGGTTCTGGTGTTTTAGACTTCATCAAGTATGGTGAGATTATTTGGAGAACTACCCCATCATCCCTGATATTCCTTCAATACTAGTGATAATTGGAGGTTATTGGATGTTACCTGATGATGACATGGGATGGTGTAGGATATTTTCAATTTTAAATATAACTATGATTAGTGGTGGTGGTCATGTGTATTAAGAAGAAGGAATGATATTTTCTTCATTTTCATCCATGGCATCCCACTTATAAGAACCAAATATTCATTTCGGGTGTGGGTCATGATTTTGGGATGTTTTTTAGGAAAAAAGAAGAAATTGTAAATTTTTTAACTACATGTCGTGTACGCTTGAGTATATGCCATGTACCTAGTTCCTGGACATAACTATGTTCTGTCCTTGTAAATACCAAGTCCATGGCCTTGTGGGTGACATGGATGACCACCTAAAGTGGGAGTCAGTTGAGGCTAGTACATGGATTGTACATTAAATGAAGACTCCGAGTATTTTTTTTAATAGGATAAGTGTCACGTCTAATCTCCAGAAGTGTCTTCTTATTCATGTGTTTCATACAGGAGAGTGATAAGATAGATAAGATCTTCATACCCTTAATTTTCCTCCCTTTTAGCATCAATTGAGACACCTCTTGGTGATTGGAATTCCCACTAGTGAGTTAACTCTTTCACAAGATCATCTCTTTTGGGTTTCTCCTATCTCGAATGTTATCGTGGGTTGATCGTTTTTATCCTTTTTGTAGATCTACAACATTCTTGGATGACTGATGGGCCATCATTCTAGAGTGTTCATTGTACTAAATCAAGGTAGGTGGGTTGTGCCATTATTCTATTGTCTTTGGATATTATACAATAAAAGTTATGAATACCCATGTTTAGGGTATTGCGTGTTTTGAAAATTGACCTTGATTAAGTCCTCTTATGGTGTGTTTGATATAGAAAGGGGTTATTGATTATGTATAAGGTTTATTATCTTAATTATAGATGTGTTTCTGATCTTTATTTATTATGGACATTGTCTTAAGGAAGCTTGTTAGGCTGATTATTTGTCTATGCCTAGTGTTTTTAGGACGTAGTCACTGTTTATTTGAGATACATATGTTTCACATTGTGAAAGTTGAACAAGAGGAATTGACTGTGAGAGCTTCCCACGGTAGGGTCTTTTAATTACGAATTGTTGTTATGATTGACTAAAGGCATTTACTATTAGAGTAGTAATGGTTTTATTCACTAAATGGGTTAGGCCATGTGAGCTACCCAGAGGGTTTTCATTTTGTTAATGTTATACCATATTGAATTGACTGTGAGAGCTGTGAGAGGGTGATTCTAATTTATTGTTTCTATGAATACCAAGGTGTATTGACCATGAGAGCTACCAAGGTGTTCATTTTTAAATTATTTGTGTTTTTTTGGACCATTGGTGTTATACTATGTGATATTACATAGAGGGTCATTATTACTTGTTGAACTGATGATATGTTGAACTAGTGGGGCTATATTCTGAAATCATTCCCATAGGGTTGCTTATCAATAATTGAATGTTTTGACGAGTCTACCAAGCCAAAGCATAAGATTTGACTTGATCATTCTTTTTTTTATAGATGGTATTTTGAGACATATGTTTTTCAATCACACATGTGATACATTTATTAGGATAGATACTGATATTTCATTATTCACCAGATTGAATAATTATCATATGTAAATTATGTGATTGAAAACTGTAGGATTGTTTACTTGTGAGTACTCTGTATTTTATTACTTTATTTCATCTTATTACTTTCTATCTATATTCACTGACTGTTAGGCACAAATATTTTGGTGGTTTCCTATTATAATTCATCTCAAAAACTATCTGGGTAATGCTTTTGTGCAAAAACAAATTATATGGTTGCACGAATAGATAATGGAAAGCACCCTTTTTCATCAGGTACTTCTTTTTTTGTAGAAGATGGTGAGAATGAGACCAATATGAGGCTTGTGATTCTAATAGATTTTAATTTTTTATTTTTTTACGTTAGTTTAGTATTATATTTCTTACATTGTAACTTGTTTGGAAGCTTTCATAGACATATGTGACATGTATCATTTATATATGTGCTAAAGTTATTTATTTACTACCAGTCTACTGTTGATTACTTTGGTTTTATGGTATTACTAATTTGGATTTGTATTATTATTGTTTATCCCACTACGCATACTCTTCCAATGAAAGCATTATTTCACCACTATTATACCATGACCCACACTACTAGTCGACAATTTCAGAATTTGGGGAAATGCGCTTGAGGTCATGTGACCAACCTAGTTCAGGGCACCTTTGGGCGGAAACCGAAACCCTGAGATTTCAATGTTGTATTAGATGAGTTTCTTTTTTGCATTGATTTAATATTTCGAGCCTACAGACAGGGATAGGATGGAATAGGTAGTTTTTAATAAGCTGTTCATGGGAGTAGCTAACCCATATACATGGAAAATTCAGGTTTCCTCGAATAATGATATTTTTTGGGATTTGAAATTGTGGCAGTTGATTTGATTTCATCATTGGGTAATTCATTCATTATGAATTGTTATCACTGATATTTTTTAGGTCCAATTTAAATTTCAACCTATTGAGAAATGGGTATTCCATCTCAAGCATTGTTTAGGCACTTGATAGAGATCACATGTCATTCATTCTTTTCATTCCTTTCAGGGTGAATCACTAATTACATGCTATTCTGATAGATGTTTTGCTAGATATGCATGATTTTGTGATAGATGGTGTGAAATAATACCTACAATTTTGATAGTATATTGTAAATTTTAATGTTTTATTTGGGAGGTCACCAAACATTTGTCCCCAGGTGTTATGGTCCCCCTTGGATTGGAATTTGGTCGATCATGTACAAACATTAGTATAAATTTTGCCAATTTATGATGTGGAAAAGGATGAAAAATATTTATTCTAATGATTTTGAACTCTCCTTGGATGGAATTTTTCATGACATGGAAATTTTTTAATGATTTTAATGGTTTTAGAGGAGTTTTAGAGGCATATTTTTCAGAAACCCAGAAAACAAGGCATGCGGTGTTATGAACAATGCCATGTATTCGTCTATTTCGGAAGAAACAACTTTTATCAAGTACACACCATGTACGATATGTACACAACATATATCATTTAATTTCATGACAAACTATGTGAGTAGAGACACGGGGTCGGGAAACTTTTGGTAGAACACACTCTGTCTAGATTATACACTCCATGTTGTATGTAACTATGTATCCTTCCATGGGACTAATGACACGGGTAGGTAAAACATATGTTGTACACACTTTGTCTCTTTCATGCACTCTGTGTAGAGTTAACCGTGTCTCTGACCATGTGTCTAATTACATAGGTGGTTATAACATAAGTACTACACACTGTGTCTTGGTTGAACATGCCATGTAGTTTTACCCATAAGGGAACTGTGTTGCTCGAGCCTTGTAGAAGAACATGGGAAAGTGGGAAAATTCATGTATAATCCATGTATGAGGATGAACACACTGTGTTTATACGTGTGACATGACCCGGTTTTGCAGAAGGACACACAACGTTAATAACCCAATGGAACACACCGTGTAGGGTTTATACAAGCCGTGTAACACTGTTATCTATTACAAGAATTTATTTTTATCCTGTTCCATTCTTGAAATACTAAGTTGATGTCCTTGATAATATTTTACTGAGGTGTGTGCTTGAGATTGTAGAGTCATGCCACTGAGATGTCAACTGGTTGTACGCCAGATATAAGGTAATGAACAGACATCGAAAATGGTAGATCATGTACTATCAATAGATCCTCCCATTGTTCCTATCATGGAACAAGCTGTTATACTGGACATGGGTTCTGTTGAACAAATATGTGAAGGATTTTTTAGGATGTTATAGACTTTTATGGGAGCACTGAATCTTGTCCCATCTATGGAAGTGTTGACGAGGGGGTTTCAGCTACATCATCCTACCACATTTATAGGGGATAGAGGACAACATGCTTTAGAGTCATAGATGGAGGCCATCGTAGCTATCTTTGAGCATCTAGATATACCTTCAGAGAGGAGTTTGATACATGCTACATGATTCCTCCAAGAGATGGTGGGATGTTACCTCACAGGCGGGATGTCATCACGATATGGTTTGGGAAGAGTTTAAATGGATCTTCTATTATTACTTATACTTAGAGATGTTGTGGGTCAACAGTTCCTGAGAGTTCATGCATCTGGACCAGGGTACTCTTTCAGTGATGGATTACTCATCCCATTTTACAGAGCTTCAACACTTCACACCTATTCTGGTAGGTGACGAGTTATCTTTGGCTAGGTGATTTGAGGATGGTCTTTTGTATGAAATCTGATCACAGTTGAATGTATTAATGATAACATTAGTTATATCTATAGTGAACCAGGTGAAAATTACTAAGCATAATATATTGGGGTTAAGAGATGTGATCTTGGGTAGTTCAGCATCCAGGGCTGGTACTCCTTCAAAATATAGTAGGAAGCACCACAGGGAGCTCACACGTGATATTTAATTAGGTAGCTAGGTGGTATGATACCAGTGTGGGAAGTGTGGTAATATGAGACCACATTGCCTGAATGATCCAGTTGAGTGCCAATATTGTATATAGATGGTCCATCATAGTTGTTTTTTAGGTGTTCTCACTAGCCTCGAGTGATAGGGGATTGGCTATGACTCAAAATTTAGGGGCACGACCACCAGTTTCTCATCAGTCTAGAAACTAGAGTTTTTCTGGCCTTTTAGGCCAAGGAGGAGGACATGGTCATGGTAGTCAGGATATAGGTTCTCAGTGACCACAAGATGGATCCGGTCAAGGTAGTCTGGTAGGGTCTTAGGGCCATGGAAGAAGTCAAACATTTGTAGAGGAGATGACCCAGCTCAAGAAGGATCCCGAACCCTCTACAGTTAGAGGTATGATTCTAGTTGCCTCAATTTTAGCTTCTTCTCTTTTAGATACAGGGACTTCACATATGGACATTCCTCTAGTGGTGGATTGTTTCAGAGTGGTATTTATAGAAGAATTTTATGGTTTACATATTGAGAGTGAGAGAGGTATATTTCTCTATTGAGATTGTTCTTGGAGCCACACTAATGTACAATCCTCTTTATAGGATGGCTAAAACAGAGTTATAGGAGATTAAGAAATAGTTAAAATATTTGAAGGAAAAGGGATTCATCTAACCTAGTACTTCTCCTTGGGGTTCATCTATTCTTTTTTCAAATATGGTGAATAGAACCCTAAAACATTTTGTGGATTATCATATGAGGAACCAGTATACTGTCAAGAACCGATATCCATTACCGAGGATTGATGATCTCTTTGATCCACATCGATGGAATCATGTGTTATTGAAGATTAACATTAGATCTGGTTATCATCAGTTGCACGTTAGACCATCAGATACACCTCTTATAGCCTTTTAGAGAAAGTGTGGTCTATATGAGTATTTGGTTATGATGTTTGGTCTTACCAACACACCAAGAGTTTTAATGGAACAGATGAACCGAGTGTTCCATCCTTACATGGAATATTTTTTGGTTGTCTTCATGGATGATATCATGGTGTACTCTCACACTCAACATGACCATGCCACCAATCTTGAGAATTTACTGAGTAACCTAAGGGAGATTAAGTTATATACTACGGTCTCAAATTTCTACTTTTGGATGGACTGGATTCACTTCTTGTGTCATGTAATCTCAGAGACAAGAGTTTCAGTAGAAACAAAGAAAGTGAGAGTAGTAGATTTCTGGGATTATTAAAAGAGAATTTTCGTGGTATGAAGTTTTTTGGGACTGGAAGTTTACAGAAGATTCTTTATACAAATTTTTTAACAATTAGTAGGACCAATGACATTCCTGACTATGAAGGGTGAACTTTACATGCGAACAGATTCCTACGATTCAGAATTTTAGGAGATGGAAGGGAGATTGACTTTAGGACCATACTGATTTTTCCAGATCTGGCTTGAAGCTACATTGTTTAGTACAATACATCAAGTATTAGGCTAGGAGTAGTTCCTATGTAGGGGTAAGGAGTGGTTGCATATGGGACATGGCAGTTGAGTACACATGAGAATAATTACCTGACGCACGATCTCGAGTTAGCTGTAGTTGTGAATGCTTTACGCTGCTAGAGACATTATATTTTTGGAGAGCAGTTTGTGGTGTTCAATGATCAAAAAATACTCATGTATATCTTTAATCATCATGATCAGAATTTGAGATAGTGAAGGTGGGTTGAGTACCTTTGGTATTTTTACTTTGAAGTTGCCTATATACCTAGGAAGGGAACCCATTGTATGATGTGTTGAGTAAGAGGACTCAGATACAGGCAGTTCAGGTGTCCAGTAGTGAGTGGAATCTTATGGTTACGTTCATTGAGATGCATTTAGAAGTTCATAATAGATAGGGTCTGATGTTTTATTCATCAATAGATGTTACCTATACACTTCTATATCGAGTATGAATGTGGAAACTATCAGATTCTGAAGGCTTACTCCTATGGCAGAGTGTGTTTGGTGATGAAACTAGCCCTTGGTGGACCTTAGGAAATGATGAGGTCATGCATTTTCATGGGTACATATGGTAGTAAACATACATACGTGAAGAGCTGATGAGGGATTTTCTTTCCTCAGTTTGGGAAGTTCATCCAAGTTTCACCAAGATGTATCGAGATCTACACCATCAATATTGGCTTCCATTTATAAAGAGGGATGTAGGTTGGTTTTCTATAAGATGTTCCACCTGTCAGTAGGTGAAGGTGGATTATTAGTGAATGGTACATCTTTTTCAGCAGTTACCAATTCCTATGTGGAAACGGAATGATGTATTGAGAGATTTTGTGACGGGTTTATGAAGGTCACCTCGAGGAAATGATATGTTATGGGTTGTTTCTAATAGACTCACGCATGTTGGAAATTTCATTCCAATCAATGAAACCTCCTGTTTTAATGAGAATTGATGGTTTTACATCCAATAGGTTTTACATTTTCATGGGGTTATGCATTATATCATTTCAGACATGGATGCCCAACATAATTCTAATGTTTGGTAGGGACCACATATGGCTTTTGGTGCACATGTACTTTTTATTAAAACTTACCATTCCCAGATATATGGCCTGTCTGAGGGCATGATTGATGTGACAAAGGACATTCTTCAAGCATGCATCCTATATTATGGGGGTTCTGGGGTGAGACACATACCCCTAAATGAGTTTTAAAAAAATAATATTTTTCAAGAAATGATATAGATGGATCCTTTTGAGGCATTGTACGGTAGTCCATGTCGATCGTCCCTATGTTGGTTGGAGGTAGGAGATGCATCTATGCCAGGACCTTATATTTTCTAAGAGACCACTGATGAGGTGGAGTTAATTTGGAAGAGGATTGATATTTCTTAGTCTCTGTAGAAATATTATGCTGATCGATGAATAAGAAATTTATATTTCGAGGTCCGAGGTCAGGTCTTATTGCATGAAATCTTGAGGTTGGGATAAAGGAGTAATTGAAAATAGGGGATGGATTCACTAAGATACATTATACTGTTTAAGGTTTTGGAAGGAGTTGGGATGCTTGCCTATCAGTTGGAGTTACCTCCGAGGTACTAGGCTATGCACGACGTTATCCATGTTTCTCAACAACGACGTTACTCTTCGGACTCGTCTCAGGTTTTTTATCCCTAGGTGGTTGAGATGAAGGTGAAATAATTTTTCCAGGATTTCCCTATACAGATTGTGGATCACAACATAACGGTTCTCCGTGGATGGTTTTTTCTTCTAGTACGGGTGCTATGGAAACATGGGTGAGTACAATATGAGACATGGGAGAGGGAGGCCGATGTACAAATAAAATCTCCAGTTTTTTTTGAATTCTCTTCTTCGCTACACATTGAAGGGAAATTTAGGGATGAATATCATTAAGGGGGGTTTTTGTAAGAACCTAGATCTTCAATTTAGGTATGTGTCATGAATTTAGGTTACATTTGAGAAAAAGGAAAATTTTTGAAATTTTGTATGTACTTTCTGTGTATGCATGAGTACATGCTGTGTACTTGGTTGACACGCATAACCACGCACTCGCCATGTAACGACAAAGTACATGGTCGTGTGGCTGACCTCGATGACTGCATAATGTCGGAGATGGTTGAGGCTAGTACAGAGTGTGTAAATTAAATGAACACATCATTTATCTTCCTTTATATTTTATTAATTAGATTGGGGTCACACCTAATATCCAGAATCGTCTTCGTCTCCCGTTTTCATACTGGAGAGCGGCAAGACGACCGATGACATCTATCCCCTACTGTTCCTCTAATCGAGTTATGATTTAGACACCACCAGGTGCGTTGGATTTCCATCTGTGAGTACTCTATTTCCTTTTAGCCTCTCTTCATGATTTATCCTTTCTCAAGAGTTATCAAGGGTTGATTTTTTTACCATTTTTTAGATCTGCATCATTCTAGACTCAATCAAGGATTGGAATTCTGGAGTGTTCATCATACAACATCAAGGTAGGTGGATCATGCCTTTCTTTATTTATATTTGGATATTATATTCTAAAAGTTTTGAATACACATTTTATGGCATTGAGTGTTTTTGAAATTAACATAGTTTAAGAATTGTTATGGTGTGTTGGAAATATAAATGGGTTGTTTATTTGGAATAAGGATTATTACCTTGATTATTGATGTGTTTCCCATGTATGATTGATTTTGGAAATTGTGTGCAAGATATATGTTCGGATGCATTGTTGTAAATGCCTAGTGTTGTTTGGATGGACTTGAACTTTATTTGAGATTCATGTGATTCGAATTGTGAATTTTGACCAAGGGGAATTGACTGGAAGAGCTTTCCAAGGTAGGGTATTTTATTCATGAATTGTAGATTGGACATACCAGAGGAAATGACCCTGAGATCTTCCATAGGGTCATTGACATGAGGGGTTAAACCTTGTGAGGTACCCAGAGGGTCATGTTTAAGTGAATGCTGGACCATAGGTAATTGACTGTGATAGATTCCAGAGGGTAATGATAATTTTTTGTTGCTATTCCGACAATGGGGTATTGTCCATGAGAGATACCAAGGTGGTTGTTTGTAATTGATTAGTGCTCTGTGGGACCAAAGAAATTAGACTGTGTGAGAATTCCTAGAGGTTCATTATTTCTTATTGAACTAATGATATATTAAACCAGAGGGGTTAGACTATGAGAACATTCCAAGTAGGTTTCTAGTTAATAATTTAATGTTTTCACGAGTCTTCCAAGAGAAAACAATTGTTTAAAATTAGTATTTATTGATTTATAGATTGTCAATAGAGACATTTGTTTTTATATCACACATGGGATAAACAGCCTAAGAAATATTATATGATTTAATTATTCAATGGATTAAATAATTAGCTAATGAAAATGAATGTGGTTGAAAAATATTTGATTTTTTTACTTGTGATAACTACTTAGTTTATTACATCATTTCTGCTTATTACCTTCTATATATATTCCCTGATAGACTGGCATAGATCTTTTAGTGGTTTTCTATATGGATTTGTCTCACACTATATTTTGGTAATGAATTTAGGCATTAAAATATTATATGGTTTAAGGTATAGATAAGTGAAATCACACTTCTTCATCAGTAACGTGATTGCTATAGGAGATAGTGAGAATGAGACCAAGCTGAGGCTTGTGATGCAGGGGGAGTTTACTTGTTTTGTTTTTCTCTATTTGGTTTTGTATTTTATTTCATTCATTGTGACTTGTTTGTCTTCTTTCCTAGATATATGTGACATGCATCATTTATATATGTGCTATAGTTGTTTACAAACTATCAGTCATCCACTGTTTACATCTGCTGTATAGTATTACGATATCTTCTTTTGACTATTATTGTTTATCCCACTAGGAATACATTGCATATGAGTTCATAGTTTACCTAATATCATACGTTGGTCCTCATTTCTAGTCGGATGCCTCTATCATTTTTGGAAATGCACTTGAGACCATGAGACCAGTTGGGTTCATGGTACCTTTTGGTGGAACCCAGAATAGGGACATTACAAGATTATGGCAATCCCAGATCGAAGGAGGAGTAGCATGAAGAACCCCATTATAAGATGGTGTGGGTTCATATCCCATCATGAAGACTTTTCTTGGGTTATTACTAATGGTTAGTTCCTAGGGAATACAAAACCGTGTGAGATATGTTTAAATAGGACAATATCCTGATTGTGGGATGGACTGGGCATCAACACATGATATCAGAGCCGGGGTCCATTTTATTTGGTTGCGAGGACATTGTTCCCTTATAGGGGTTCGATTATTAAAATCCCACATCGAAGGAGGAGGATTATGAATCACCCCTTTATAAGGTGGTGTTGATACCTCCTCAATCATGAGGCCATTTCCTTGGGGATTTCTGAGGGTCATATCCCAGGGAAAACAAAATTGTGTGGGTTAGGCCCAAAGCGGACAATATCATGATCATGGAATGGACAGGTCCATAACACCACTTCCCTGATTTTTTAAGAGATATTAATGGATGGGATGGGAGCATATTATTTTTTATGAGTTTTTATAAGAGGTGAAAAATTGGGGGGAATGCGTTATAAAATTAATTATTTTTTATTATACCAATAAAATATTTTTTTATTCGAAAAATAATTTAGTGAGTATTCCATAGTGTGGATGAGTTTTGATTGTTATCTTGTTTAAGAGAATGTGGATTCTGTTGTTTTTGTATTAGTGTATTAATATTATCTTTTCACTTGTGAAAGTGATATGAATAGAATGATTGCAATGATTAAAAATATTATTCTCAAACTACATGTATACAATATTTTTAGAGATTTATCAATATACTTTGTTGATCAAGATAAAAATTAATAGCTTTGGATGTGGAGATTTAGTTGTGTCACTTCTATATGATGTGTCTTTTTGTATTGTTTTGGATACCTTTATTTTTATCTAGTATCATTTTTCATGCATTCTGAGATGGTTTTTTATTTTCTATTCTATGTTATGTGTTTTAATTTAATTTGATTTATCCAATCATCTTATACTATATTATATAAAGTGTATTACCACCCACATGTGGGGTTTTTTATACACTTGGTTTAGTTATCCAACCTAAGGCCTAATAGATGGGGGTATGAAGGGTTAGACCATGTGAGATACACAGAGGGTCATGTTTAAATGAATGATGGACCATAGGTAATTGACTGTGAGAGCTTCTAGAGGGAAATGCTAATTTATTATTCCTATGTCGACAAAGCGGTATTGACCATGAGAGATACCCAGGTGGTTGTTTTTAATTGATTAGTTCTATGTGGGACCAAATATGTTAGACTATGTGAGAATTCATAGAGGTTCGTTATTTCTTACTAAACTAATGATATATTAAACCATAGGGGTTATACTGTGATAACATTCCTAGTGGGTTTCTTGGGAAAAATTTAATGTTGTCACGAGTCTTCCAAGAGAAAAAAAATATTTGAAATTAGTATTTCTTGATTTCTAGATGGTCAATTGAGACATTTGTTTTTCTATCACACAAGGGATATATAGCTTTAGCTAGATTCTATGATTTAATTATTCAATCGATTGAATAATTATCTATTGAAAATGAATATGATTGAAATATATTTGGTTTTTTTACTTGTGAGCACTCCTTAGTTTATTAAATCATTTCTGCTTATTACCAGCTATATATATTCCCTGATAGGCTGGCATAGATCTTTTAGTGGGTTCCAACAGGGATTTTTCTCACTCTATATTTGGGTAATGCTTTTGGGCATAAACAGATTATATGGTTAAAGTTATAGATAAGTTAAATCACCCTTCTTCATTAGGAACATGATTGCTATAGGAGCTAGTGAGAATGAGACCAAGATGAGGCTTGTGACACAGCGTGAGTTTTCTTGTTTCTTTTTATTTCTTTGTTTTAGTATTTTATTTCTTGAATTGTGACTTGTTTGTCTTCTTTCTTAGATATATGTGACATGCATCATTTATATATGTGATCTAGATGTTTATATACTATCAATCTTCCATTGTTTAAATATGTTTTATAGTATTATGACATCTAATTTTTTCTATTATTGTTTATCCCACTAAGAATAATTTTCAAATGAGTTCATAGTTTACTTAATATCATACATTGGTCCTCATTTCTTGTTTTATGCCTCTATCATTTAGGGAAATGCACTTGAGGCCATGAGACCAGTTGGGTTCAGGGTACATTTTGGTGGAACCTGGAATCAGGACATTACAATATTATGATAATCCCAAATCGAAGGAGGAGTAGCATAAGGAACCCCTTTATAAGATGGTGTGGGTACATCTACCATCATGAGGACTTTTCCATGGGGATTCCTAAGGGTTAGTGCCTAGGGAATACAAAACTGTGCAAGATAGGTTGAAATAGGACAATATCTTGATTCTGGGATGGATTGGGCGACATCAAGTGCTATCAGAGTACTTGTACATTTTATTTGGAAGCGAAGAAATTGTTCCCTTCTAGGGTGTGGATTATTAAAATCCGACATTAAAGTAGGAGGAATATGAAGCACCCCTTTATAAGGTGGTGTGGATACCTCCTCAATCATGAGCCATTTCCTAGGGGATTTCTGAGGGTCAAAGCCTAGGGAAAACAAAATTGTGCGGGCTAGGCCCAAAGTGGACAATATCATGATCATGGAATGGACTGGTCCATAACACCACTTCCCTGATTTTTTATGAGATATTAATGGATGGGATGGGAGCATATTATTTTTGATGAGTTGTTATAAGAGATAAAAAATTTTGGGGAAGGTGTTATGAAATTAATTATTTGATATTATACCAATAAAATATTTATTTATTCGATGAATAATTTTGTGAGTATTCCATAGGGTGGATGAGTTTTGATTGTTATCTTGTTTAAGAGAATTTTGATTCTGTTGTTTTTTTATTAGTGTATTAATATTATCTTTTCAGTAATGAATGTGATATGAAGAGAATGATTGCAATGAATAAATTTTTTTTTCTCAAACTACATGTATACAATATTTTTAGAGAATTATCAATATAAATTGTGGGTCAAGATAAAAATTAATGGCTTTGGATATGGAGATTCAGTAGTGTCACTTCCATATTATGTGTCTTTTTGTACTGTTTTGGAGACTGTTATTTTTACCTAGTAACATTCTTCATGCATTTTGAGATGGTTTTTTAATTTTTATTTAATGTTATGTGTTTTAATTTAATTTTATTTATCCAATCTTCTGATAATATATTATATAAAAGGTATTACCACCCATATGTGGGGTTTTAATACAGTTGGTTCAGTTATCCAACCTAAGGCTTTATAGATGGGGGTATGAAGGATCATTATCTATATTCGTTAATTATTTACAATGTATGAGTACATTCATAAGGAAACAATAATTTTATATTTTGTGACATTGTAATTCAAATTTATTACTTGAAATTGAACAATAATGTTTTTAAAAATTATATTTAATATTAAAAATATATTAATATTTTATTTTTTTTCATTGTATTTCATAGCATGTGAAATAACCTGTTGATAAAATTTTAACTTAATCAAATAAATATTCTGGTATCTCGGGGTGTTATGCTGAAAATAAATAAATGTCCAGATTCTAAAAAATATCATTTTTCATGGAGGTGGTAGTGCAGAAAAACACAAGGAAAACATTACCGTTAACCATAGAAAATAAATAATTTTCAAGAATTTTTAAATTTTCAAAATCCTAAAAATGTTTTATATATTATATTAATTCATTACATTATCCCATTGAACCTTCCATGTATGAATGTTATGAAAAATGGATCATATAACTTTTTTATGCAGGTTTCTCAAGTGAAAAAAGGGAAATTTTCAGTTTTAAAATGACTGTGATGTGTCCAACTAGCCTGAGTTTCTGTCAAACTCGACACATGACCCATTTCACGACATACTTGAAAGGCATTCTTGATCCCCATGGGGTGGTGATAATCACCTATGCATTGGACAACCCAACATAAGGGACAATTTCTCCCACCAAGAAAAAACACATGGCATACATATATCAAGAAACAACAGAAGGCTAACAAATATATATGCCACAATTTTAATGAAATAAAGGAAATAGAAAACAGGAAACAACAAAAAATCTATGACTAGTCCAAGACAAAGGACTAAAAACCAAAAATCTAATAGAAATAATTGTATGGATGTACTCCCACCTCTCACCACCAGCTACCCAACAAGCTGACATGACCCCCACCACCTCACTGCAGCGCCTTGAATTTCGCTACACTGGATGACAAACATAGTTTTACACACCACCGAAGAGGTGTGTAGGGTGTGAGCTAACAGGCTCTATAGGATCCCATCTAGGTGTTTCCAAACTTGTCTCTATATAATAACACATGTGTGTTCATTTTTAATAAACACATGGAATTAGAAGCAGTAAAGTGGTTTATATTAAAAAATTTAAACATTCCCCTTTTTCCAATGTTCTAATCAGAAACATGAAAATCAATTAAAATGTACTTTTTCCATATCATTTTCCACAATAAAGAACATGCATATCAAAGATAACTCATAAACCCAGGAAATATAAAATAGAAGCACGGGTATCACAACAGAAAGGAATAAAAGAGTTCCAGGATGCAAACTACTCCTTCAATAATAATCAAGTGAAAAATTATTATCCTAGAACACATGACAAGGATATCGAGGAATACCCCATGAGTAAACCCCCAAAAGGTCAATATCAATACCCTTTAAAATGGGACTAAAAAAAGAGGAAATATCCAAGAAAAAATACCTTGATAATCCTAAAATATTGAACTATGGTCCCATGATAAACATCACACATAAGTACCCAAGGTTACCCATGTTCACTTTTTGAAAAATCAATTCTGTGCTTCGAAATACCCATTTTCATTCAATTTATCAACAACAAGTGAAGAACCATTTCTCTTTGAAAACTATGTTCAACATACACAAAATGATCATTCCAATTCCATTTATAAATCAACATATATATCATGATCAATCAAGATTATCAACATAGGATAGAGATAGAACAAACTACCTCAATGCTCGGGTCTCACATGCCTGCAACGAAATCCAAAATCAATGAAACCAATATCATCAATGAAGGCTAGAAAATAAAATACCATCATCGTAGTATTGATGAAAATATAAACATAATAGGTTTGTGAAAGAGAGGAAACCCATAAACCTCTTGGATGATCATCCTCAACACCATTTACAATGAAGGAATGGGCCTCTAGAAGGTGATATCACAAAGTATCTATAGGATGACATTAAGGAACATCAAACATAGATCAACGAATTCAGTAACAGAATGTGTGGGAGCTACTATATTCAATTAAAACAAATTAGTAGAGAGGCCATGCACATGGAGATACGTACCACCACTCAAATAAATATCAAACACAAAACAGATCGATTTATAAGGAATGGTTCCTCTGAAAAAAACCACGGAACAACATTGGAGTGAAGGAATTGAATATCGAGAAAAGGTACAAAACCAAAATAGCAAAAAATGTGATTTAAAACTCAATGTTGGTTGAGTCATGATGTATAATACCGCATCACATCGTTAAGACCATGGTATATAATTATGCTAAAAAACCCATTGCCTCACGATAAAAACGCAACATTTTCGAAATCATTTCATGAATTTTCTGTTCATGGCATTTAATCCTTCACGACATGATCTCTCCTTTCATAAAATGTTCAAAGCATCCACTACAGATCTGGTAGCATGGAAACATGGTGTGTAACTTCTTTGAGGCATGTAAGAAATATATAAAACCACCTATAATTACTATTAACCCAAAGGAAACTCATGGATATAGATAAACATACCTGATCAAGGTAATGGGAGGTTACAAACTCCCCAATTTAATGAATTTTCGTGCCTGGAAAATCATGTTGATGATTTAATCCTCAGAATGAGATGAGGCCACTAATCTCTCATTAATGATTCAGGTTCCGAATTCTCATAATAATATGATTCTTATTTCAATATATCTCTGACCAACAGAATCAACTTCTCATGATATAATTTCACTTGGGAGTTAATGATATCAACTGGTTTCTCCATAAAAGGAGCATATATATCTAACATAATTCTTTCACAACTCATAAAATGATAGGGTTCACATTGATACAACTCGAGATGAGATATGTGGAAAACATTATAAATACTTGTCTACTTAATAAATAATTCAAACTAATAAGCAACCTTTTTTAGTCGATTCATGATCTTAAATGGTCCAACATATCTTGGAGCTAGTGTTCCCAGTTTTCCAAGTATTGAGGGACCAAAACGAGGAGAAACATTCAAGAAGACCAAGTCATCTACAAGAATACTCCAAAGGATGATGCAGTTGATCTGTATATTATCTATGTATACTCTGGGGTATAACTAGAAGTATCAACACATCATGAACCATTGCGGGCACTTATTAAACCAAAAATGGTCCTTCTAAAGATACTTTATCCGCCTTTTCCCCACAATTTGGTGATCTATATGTTCGACCATGAAACACTTCAATGATATCCATTCTGACTGACAACTAAAAATTGTGATACTAGACTAACTCAATGAGTCCTAGATGGGTATCCCAAAATCCACTAAATTCAACAACTTAAGGAGAGAGTATATCCTACAGAATATGAATTATATGCTCTATCTGAACACATATCTATTGATGGAATGTTGTCCTCAACTTGATATGAGTTCCAAAGGCCTCATGAATTATTTTTAGAACCTTAAGGTAAACATAGGATCCCAATAATAGACAAAAGAAGAAGGAATCCAATGTAACTTCACAATCTTTTCTACTTACAACTTGCCCATATCATCAACTTTAGTGGTATACATGATTAGAATAAAATTATAAGACTTCCTCAACCAATCAATAACCATATAGAAATAATTACTCCCTTGGGGTGTCTATGGTAATCCAACAAAACAAATCCATAGATACCTATTCCCATTTCCAAACCAGAACCTTATGAGGATAATGCAAACCATAGTGTTTCGTGTGCTTTTCATTTATCCATTGGTAGGTGTAATAGCAAGACACAAACTCTGTGATGTCCTACATAAAACCTATCCACCAAAATATTTGTATCATGTCATTTTACAACTTTATAGTTCCTATATTTATGGTCCAAAAAGAGATATGACAATCATACCAGACTGAACTCCTCACAGTTGCTGGTGCAATAATACTTTTCTTAATGTGAAGCATTGGATCTTAAGAAAAAGACCAACCCAAAATGGTCTCCCCACGATAATGGATTTCTCGTGTCTTCTGAAACGCATCATACTACTAATAAAACTACAAGATAGACTCTAGGAGAGACGATAATAGTAGAACAAAAGATAGAACCATCCCTAAAAAATCCTCATGTGCATCCATATGTAGCTGAGCAAACATCCCCATATGGTTCCACTCCACCATTGATTTGAGGATAACCCGTGATGGTACATTCCTGCATAGAATGTCTACAACAGAATTCCCCTCCCATGTTCTATAGGTGATATCAAGGTCAAATTTATGAAGATATTCTACCCATTATCTCTATATGAGAATCGAGTGTTTCTTAGAAAATATATAGCGTGTACTTTTATGGTCACACAATAGAATAAAATTTTCCCCAAAAATATAGTGTTGCCAATAGTTAAGCTTATGCGTGAATGGATAAATCTCTAAATCATAAGTGGGGTAATTATTCTCATACGTTAAATGATGAAGAGTGAAATAAGCTACAACATGGTTATACTACATAAGTATGCATCACAAACCAGCACCCGAAGTGTCACAAAACACCATGTATCCCATTCATGGATCAGTTTAGATAAGAATATGAGCTGATGTCCTAATCCTTTTAAATTCATCGTGAAATGTGTAAAACATTTCATCCAAAGTTAATTTAATATCATGACATGTAAGAGTACTCAGTGGTTATTCCATCTTAGTTAAGTCCTTGACTAGCCATCAGAAATATCCATTATGACCAAGGATGATTCGTATATCAAACAAATTATGTGGTTCCTTCAAAGATATAAAAACCTTCACGTAATGAAGATAAATTGATAAAACATGTTCGGATATCTTGTACCCCAATAAAAAAACTTTGGAATCCAAAAAACATCATTTCAAAATACTTCCATACTAACTATGTCTTCTCAAAATATCCATAATCAAACTCAGATGGTTCTCGTGATCACTCTACGATTTTTAGAAAACAAGAATATCACCCTCGACAATACCACAAAGGTGTGAAGATATTTATGGAATATCTGATTTATAAAGGCCGTAAAAATTTTAGATGAATAAGATAGAGCAAAATGAATTACAAGATATTCATTATGGACATACCTTCTCCTGAATGTTTTATTTCATATATCATACACCTGAACTCTGAGTTCATGATAACTCAGACAAAGATCAATATTTGAAAACCACTTTCCCCCCATTAAATTTTAAAAAAAATATTTATCATGTGGAAAATGATATTTTTTCTTAACCACAATTCATTTAATATTTTTATTTTCCACACATAAAATAAGTGAAATATATTCATTATTTTAATATATCTCTAGGGATGCCCAAGTCGAAATTCTAGGGTGAATGATACCCTTTTCAAAATGGTCATCCAACTGAATATAGAACTCTTTTAGCCCCATTGGTGATGTATGATAAGAATGAATTGATATCGACTGTGTACGTGGAAGCAGTTCAATCATAAGATCTAGCTCTCTTTGGAGGAATACAAACGTTGTCATCTGGGGAAACCTCAAGAATGTCCCGAACAACAATGAGAAGATCAATTATAAGAATATATATCATCAGGATAAAAAATGTGGATATTAAACTCTTGATCTATCGGTAGGAAGGTCATGCACGACCCAACATAGCGTACCACTCACCTTTAAAAACATGATATCTCACATCACCATCAATAAATAAAATGCCCAGATTATCACAATCATCTTCATATCGACGAGGGATTATAAAATCTATACTGATTATGTTGTCAAACATATCCAAATCAAGAATGAAAAATACTAGATGATATTCGTATCAACAATCATTAACGTACAAGAGGGATTCCGAACCCCCTTCATTTACTCATACACCAAGGTGTCACTAAATCCATTGTAAAGTTCATAACATCCATTGTATGTTTAAGAACATAAACAAAATTAACATATATAAATGAGTAGAAGGCACCAATATAAAATATAGGAATTGAAACTCATGACACAATAAATATAATACCTATCAATATTTCTGGACCAATATTACCTTATGATGGACACTCATTTACTGTGTGAAAATTCTTCACTCCTGAGGCCTCTGGATATATAAATGTAGTCTCTGATGATTTTAACTTCACTACATCCACCATTCGTAATAATATCCCTAAACATAATAACGAAATTTCATATCTTGAAAGAAGTGATGTAGATGACCATCACACTATCAAATATTGCATGTCTTTGCGGGCGTATGAACAGTATGTCAGGTGTGTCCAACATTTCCATAGTGACATAAAGTCATATACACACTACCTTCTATAATAGATAGTGTTGAAGGGTCTTGTAACTGAGACCGGCCTCCACTAACCCAACGATGATGTGGCCACATCATCTTCTTCCCATGCACCCCACTAAATCTATCAAACGACGGAAGAGAGGAGGTGGAAAATGAAAACATTCCTACAATATTAATTTCATCCATAATATCTATATCTATAATCTTCACATAAGTAAAATTATTCAATATAAACACATGTGAAATGATATCTGGTCTCAAACCATTTAGGTACTTTTACACCTTTATCTGGTAATTCATCATCACTTCAAGGTCAAAAATGACAAGATAAACAAAATGACTGGTGTATATTGTCACTGAACTCATTCAATATTATAATGAAATTAAATATAGAGACTTCTACGACATTGGTAAATCTGTAAAAAACTGATGAAAATTAGGGTTCTGAAACCCTTCCAATACAAATATACATTCCTATCTGCATGAACCATAGAATCCAACAATCGTATGTCAGATTATTCAAGTATGAACGCTGCACACTTTTCCCTGATATTATCAGGTGTCTCTAGGATGTTGATTATTTGAATTATCTTGTACATTCAATCATCTGATTCATGAGGTTTATTCACCCATTAAATGTATGGGGGATTCACATGCAAGAACTCTCGCAATCTATATCTCCCTCCCTCTCCCTCTCCTCTAGCTCTTGTTTAGTCTTCCACAATAGCATTCAGAACTCATGGTAAACCTCGATAGATATAAAAAAATTACTATATTATAGTCTTTATGACATTCTAATACATAGGTGGGTTCCCTGGAGGATTCTTAGCTGCAACTTCCAAAGGAATTCATGGAAGACATCATAGAGGCATAATACTTCACATCGGAACATAAAAAGTGAACAAAAAAAATAAACCGTAGAGCAAAATAGAATATACATAAGAAAAAAAAATAATTTTAAAACAAAAACAAAAAAATATACACCCTCCCCAACGTACCCTGGAATATTTAGTCTCGTTTCAATAAGATAATCCTAGTTACTTATCACAACATACCTCTCATTTCTCAAAAATCTTATATTTCATACAATAGATGTCCCATGACATGGAATCTTTAGAACAGACCTGTCTGATACCAAAATGTGTGCAACCAAACTTGTTTTACCTCAAACCCAGCACCTGAACCATTCTATCACATACCCATAGTGAGTTCCTAATCCCCATGGGATAGTGATTAGAACTGGGGTATCAATCAATAGTATAGACGGAACAACTAATCCCAACCTGAACAACCACATGGAATACATATATAATGAAATAATGAAAAAATGGAAGTATAATGAATATATATTCCAAAACTGTAAAGAAAAAATAGAAATAGACAATAGGAAACAACTAAATACTCCATGAACTGTTCATTGCGATTTGATGAAAAACCACAAAGTTACTCTAAAAAATGGTATGGAAAAAATACGACTATATACCACTAGCTACCTAACTAGGTGAAAAAATCCCCACTGACTCACTCTGGAATCTTACCATTACCTGCACTAGATGACAAAACAAAGGTCTATGCAGCACAGAAGAGGTGCATAGGATGTGATATTAAAGACTCATTAGGATACCTATTCAAAATTCCATAATAATTCTTTGCATAAAAAATCATGAATGCTCATTTTAAATAAAAACAAGGCACTATAAGAAATAAAGAAATTTTATTGAAAAAATGGTAAAAATTCCACCTTTTCCACTGTTCTAAACAGAATTTGATATATCATTTTCAATGAAATCATTCCATATCATTTTACAGTAGAATACACATGAATATAAAAATAACACCGAAAGATAAGAAATATAAAACAAAATAACATGTATCAAAACACAATGGAATACTATAGGTCCAGGCCATAGACTACTCATACCACAATAATCAAGTGCACAAATTCTGATTCCAGAATATATGCTGAAGAATCATAGGAATACCCCATGAGTAATCACACGAAAATTACAATATCGGTCCCCAAGAACTATGGTCCTTGGAAATAATGGAATTACCTAAGACCACCTCCTTGATAATATCAAAAAAATGGATTATAACCACATGCTAAACCTTCCCCCCTTTGAACCTAAAGTAACTAATATTCTTTTTTTCAAAAACCATTCTAATGATTTGAAATATCCATTTTTTATTTACTTATCAATAACCAGAAAAAACATTTCTCCTTGAATACACTTTTAAACATACATAGAAAGACCATGCCCATTCCATTTATAAATAGATTTGTAAAAATGAAAAATCAATATTATTAACATAGGATAAAGACAAAACCACCTACCTCAATGATCAGGTCAGAGACACCCAGAACAGAATCCAAAATTAAGGAAACCAAACCCATAAATTATGGATATAGAATCAAATTATATCATCTTAGGATTAATAAAAATTTAAACTCAAGTGGTCAATAAAAGAGAGGAAACCCATATACCTCGAGGATGACACACACTACATGATGACTAATAAAGGAAATGGGATACTAAATAGGATATCACAAAGGATCTAAAAGAGGACAAGAAGGAACATCCAAATTAGATCAACAGATCCAATAACTCAAAGCTATTGATCTACTATGATCACTTACAGAGATGTAATGGAGAGATCATGTAACAAGAGACATGCACCAAAACCACCTAATAGAGTGAATTCCTATCATATCGATCTTGGATGATTGGTTCCTATGAAAATATCATAAAAAAATCCTTAGTTAAAGAGAAATGAATATTCAGAGGAGGAATTGCATGAAAATAGACAAATGTGTGACTTAAAACTGGGTCTGGGATGAGTCCTGATGTGTAACCCCTAGGCACTTCATGAAGATGGCATTGGATAGGGATACTGAAAAACCAATCACCTTGGATAAAAAACTGAACTTTTTTTCATGCCTCATCATGTAATCCACATTCAAGATATGTAACCCTTCATTGGATGATTTACCAATTCATGACATGTACGCCACAACCATTACATGGCATGTAGCAAGGTTAAACGAAATGTAACTTCTCTACAGCCCGCATAAAATCCAAAAAACCACCTCTAAATACATTGACCCAAAATTGAACATAGAGAGAAGAAAAACATAACCAATCAACATAATTTAATGTTACATGGATGCCGATTTTGATTATCACATAAAAATAATGACATTAAAATATTGAAATAATTTTATTTGACATTTTCAGCACTACTATATTTCATCTAGGGAAATTAGAATATGATATAATGAAAGCAATATAAAAAAATATATAATTTGGAATTCTATCTTACTCTTTATAATAGATACTTAAAAAATCAGATTAAGGAATTGATATGTGGAATATATAAAATACCAAGGATTAAATAATGCTTTATGTGCATTTCTTTAGTTTCAGGGTATATTTTTGACAAATATAATAGGTTTGGGGTTTGAGGATATGTCTGTTCATGATGAATCATTTCATAATAGAAAAAGTGTAATTTCTTAATAATATAATAGGTGAAGGAAATTTGAAAAGTTCTAGTGGATATAATAATTGAATACAGTGGAGTGTTAGAATGACAGAACTTAGTAAATTGAAAAATATAATGTTTGATACATGATTTAAATTTTTTTATTTTGTTTAATATTATATTTTAAACCATTATATTTTAAAATTTTATAGTATTAACTAATTTTACCTATGTATTTTGCAATTAATTCGAAAAAATATGGTCCTTATTCTATAATATATTCCCAATGATTCCAAATATTGAATAAAATATTATATAATATTTTAAATGGTAACAATAATTAATTTTAATATTAGTAAAAATAGGGTGTAAACCCATTTTAAAAAGTGCATATTTTATCAAAATTGTTAATTAAATTAAAATAATCATATTTTGTGATTAATATGACATTGATTGGTTTATTTTTAACCAAATTTTTGTTTAAGATAATTCAACATTGGATGTAATATAATTACAAATTCCTAATAATTTGTTAAACTAAATCGATTAAAGATAATTTTAATAGAATAAAATTATACATATGACCCCAAATGATTAACAGAAGTTATATAAATTCAATATTAATAATAAAAATGATTTATATTAACTAATAACTATATATTCATTATTATAAAATTTCTTTAATTTTAATTTTATCATTATATTATGAAAATATCATTAAATGGACTGTATTTTGAAAATTTGTATTTTTTACTATTCTTCTAAGATTCGATATTTTCATAAAAATAACAAAATGTAAATATAATTTAATTTTTGAAATTAATAATTAAAAATTTAGGTTCTTTTTTAAATATTAAAATTCAAAATATATACATTTATTGTATAAAAGAAGAAAAAATTGAAAACATTAATTTATTGAATAAAAATGAATTTTTGTGTCATTAATATTATATCATATAAAGGAAAAATTTTAAAAAATTTAATTTAATTGTTTATATATATCAATATATTCAAATTATTCAAATAAAATTTTTATAAAAAAGTATAGAATACTAAAAAATAGTTAATTGAGAAAAATAATTTCGTTAATTTTAAATCATAGTAATTATTTATACTCTATTTGTAAACTATTTTATTTCAGTAATTTTTTTATTAAAAAAACATATTGTTATTAATTTAATTGTATCAGTTATATTCATAAAATATGTGTGGACTATTTATTATAGTGTTTCATGTGTGGTTTAATTCCAAACACCAAAAATTTATTTCATGAAATTTTATGTAGTAAAATATTTGGGCATTAAAATAATACTATAAATTAATAGGTAAAGTATTTAAATTATTATGTTGTTAATGGATTAATATTTCAGGAATTCAAATATGGTTTGTGAAAAAATTCATTGAAAAGTTATTCTTCTTTAAGAGGACCCCATGATAGTGAATGTGATGTTTTCTATTTTGGAAAACATTGCGAAATAATTGAGTAAAATTATATGGAACAACAATATATAACAATCATTAATTGTAAAATGTTTTCATTTAATTGGTTGTTTTTCATTAATATACTTCATAATCCTATTAATATTAATCATAAATGTCATCTTTTTATAAATATAACATTTATATTTGCACATCAAGTACATCATGTTTATTATAAAATTTATTATACTCCCATGTTATGTTGAAATGATGGTTGACATGTAATAATTTTAAAAAAAATTTAGATAAGCCAATTGTATTGAAAAATAGTAATATTCTTTTAAAAAATATTTAAATTTTAAGAACACATCATTAAATATATCTATTACCTGAATAGGTAAAATTATTGATTCAGATAATTCATAATTAAGATTTGGTATAATTTATTTGATGTATGATGTATTTATTAATGAAATTAAAACATTAAGATATGATATAAATTAATATCATATACAATTTGATAATGAAGATAATGAAAGAGTAAATTATGATGAAAATTAATAATAATGTTTTATACTATAAATACAATCACAACAAGTATAAGTTAATTAATTTCAAAAAATATTTTTTAGTTTCTCTCATTTGATATCAATAACAATATTTTATTAATAAATATTACTAGCATATTTTTGGAGTCATGAGGGGAGTATGATGATCTGATTCAAATAATAATTTGGGCTTATAATACTGGCGGACAAGATAGTATTTGTTAATATACTCCATGTAATGGAAATTCATATACTATACCATTAACTATAAGGTGTCAATTCCTTTTAATATTTATCATTCCATGTCACATTCTCTCGAATCATCCATCTCATGTTTTCATTCAACATTGAAGGAAGAATGCTAATTTATATAATGATTTTAATTTTCATAATGTAATTTCTTAAATTATTTATTTGATGAATAATTACTATGTTAATTGTCTTTAATATCTATATTTTTTTCATGATAGTTCCATTATAATGAATTAATTTTTACCCATGGATTACATTGGATATGGTTCAAGTAGAGGTGAATTATTCCGGATTGGAGAAGGGGATAATAAATAAATAAATAATATATTAATTTTATATATATCTAAATTTTAAAGGACTATATAATTTTTTTATTGGGTTATTATCACCTTTTTTGGAAAACATTATGCACTCCATTTGGGATTCATGAATGGTGTTCATGTATGAGAGTTCTATAATATTTGATAAAACCACGTAAAGAGAGATATTGAAGGATCAAATAATCTTCTGTTTGATGAATCTTTTGTGCACCTTTAAATAGACAATGTCCACAAAAATATTATAAATTATTTTTATCCTATATGATAGCGTAGATGATTTCTATAGTGATAGAGTCGTGTCATTGTTTTTATTTAAGGTTATGATAAGATAATTTTTACTTTTACTAGTATGCACAATGGGGTTAGTATAAAATTAATGGGAAATATTATATAGGGGCTAAACAAAGAGTTATTTGAACAACATCAATAAAATCAGATGCAATTTGAGTAGATGATCGAGTACACATGACCTACATAAGTCTTAGTGAAGTAGTTTCCCCTTCCTAATGATATTCATGCTCCAAATTTTTGTTCCACATAGTCTTATATTAGATGAAAAATTTTAATTAAAATTTTCAAAATAAAATCTTGTCAACAAAAGTGTAAGGCTATTCTATAATTAATTAATTTTAATGATATTTAGTTAATTTTTTAAATTTTATCACACTGATTTGAAGAAAACTAACTGATTTAGAAATATTATTTTGAATTATTTTAATGTGTGGGTAATATATTTAACAATTAATTGAATAGGAACTTATTTTCCACAAATTTCTATTCAATAACTAATACAATTGTTTATGGATTTTCATATTCATCCTAAAATAAAAAACACCATATATTTCTAGAAATTACCCATAAAAAATAAATCTATTTACGATGAAGAATATGATGATTCTGTATTTATGATGTATTTTTATTGAAAATAACATTTTATAATTAAAATACTCCTAATGTCACTCATATATGGATTTTTGTACTATGTTAACACCCACAATTTACAATATTGGGGAATATATTACATACCACTCTCAGTCTCCTCCTCGCTTATACCATGGAAGGGTGTATGGTTGTGGATGAGATATTTCATTGATATATATGTGGATAAGTAGAGTGGTGCGTCATGATGTGGTTGTGGAATTATGTGGTCATGATTGTGTTATGGGATGGTATGTATGATATTACGGTATGGAATTTTGATTTCATACAGGCATGACTATATCATCAAGGAATTACATGAATAGAAAATATATTACTATGTTATCATATTATTCATTACATATATAATTTATTGGAATTTGGGAGTATGGTAATGGTAACATGATTCTATAAATTTTCATGAAAATGGATATCAATGTAGTTTCAATGTTTATTCAGTTAATATTTAGTATACATATTCTATATTTTACGGGATGTTCAAATACTATATCTTACTTATTATATTTATATACTCACTCTAAAATATTTTG
Organism: Viscum album; assembly: GCA_963277665.1. Taxonomy (NCBI): domain Eukaryota; kingdom Viridiplantae; phylum Streptophyta; class Magnoliopsida; order Santalales; family Viscaceae; genus Viscum; species Viscum album. Next base: position 433,720,375 of record OY728127.1, on the reverse strand, counting down.
TTGGAGGTGTTGGATTGTTGTATGGATATTAATTTTTAATTACATGGTGATAATAGATGTTTGGAATGTTGATTACTAATTTTGAAGGAGTTTTTTATCTCTTAATATTGACCGTAATATTGTGACAAATGTTAGATAGTAAATTCAAGTTATATATTTTTATTTGTTTTCTGAGATTATTTATCAATTTGTTTATGTATTTATTGGTGTATTCTATAAATTATTTTCACTAATGTTCATAATTACTCTAATATTTCATTTTTGAACACATTATGGTCATTTCCAACTCATATACTATTGAATACAGCCATTGAGGGTTACAATGGGTCTCATTTATGACAAACGAGGTATGAGGATGATGTTGTATCTTATCATTTATCATAAAGTAAAACCAAAAAAAGTATAAAACATAATTATTTCAAATTTAAATGAATAATAAAGAGGAAACTATATTAATAAAAATTAGATAAATACTGAATAAATCAGTTAAATTAGAAAAAAATAGAATTTTTTTAAATTTTTTGTTATATAAATTTACAATATTAATTCACTTAAATATGTTGTTTTTAACTCATAGTAAATAATTATTCATTTATGAAATTCAAACTTCAAAATAACAAATCAAAAGTCAAAGAACATCATTATTCCTTTTAACCATATATTCTTCAGGACTCTTTATAAAATTAATTTATAATTTTATTTTCTCTCTCCCCCAAATATATTTAAATTTACCAATTTAATCCACATATAATTTATAAAATACAATCTTAGAGAATTTTATTTAATTAATTAAAATAATATATATTTATATATATATAGATTTGTAATAATTTTCATAATCATGTATTCTGATGAAAATATTTCATTCCCTTTTCCATCAACACTCATATAAAATAACCTGCATAAATCAATAATACATTTATATTTTTGTTTGTAATTTCAAGACTACATGATAAATGTGTAATAATACAAATATTGAATAATGTGGTAAACTCTTCCAGTTTAATTTCTCATAATAATTCATATATTTCTAAAAAATTATTCATTAATTCACATAAAAAACTACCTCATATTAAAATAATTTTCATTTTATTTTAATTTTCCACACATAATGTTTTCAAGTTATTGATCCTATATTCTACTTTTATTAAGATATTTATTTTTGATATTATTTGAATATATAATAAGTGGAAATTGATTACTGTTATTTTAAATTTTATGGATTATGTTTTTTCCTCATCATAATTAAGTAAATTCTTACTATCCCCATTAATATGTATTATATTTTGAAATAAATCACAAATCTATGTCTTAATTCCAAACATAGCTAGAATTTTAAAACTAAAAATTACATATTTAATATGTATATAAGGAGTGAACCGAATGAAATGTGGATCAACATTCATCCTTTCCGGGACTACAATAATCTGAAAAAATGAATTATTTTGTTTTAGTCTCAATGATACCTGAGGCCTCGAAATTAATAAGCATCCTAAATTATTTTTTAGTAAAATTTTTAAACTCCAAATGTTTTGATATTAAATGAAATAATATATAACATGTAGTATATATATATCAATATGACCTAAAAATATTAGGTTGAGGTGATTAATTTATCATAAGCATAAAAATAACTACTAGGACTATTATATAATCATTAGATATACACTCATAAAAATATACTTCATTAATTAGTCAAAACATATATAAAAATCTATAATGTAAATATATTGGAATTTAAATATATGAAAAGGGACAGAAATAATTATATTTCAATTTATTTAATTTTTTCAAATAAATTCTTTCCTGAAATGGGATCTCAGGTTCATGACTTCTTTTATAAAAAAATTATGGACATCGAAAAATAATATAATAATATAAAAAGAATAATAAATCAAAATATAATTATTTTTTATTTAATTAATTTTTCTTATTTCATTATCCTGATGTTTTACGTTGTTTCATTATATAAATTCTAATTTCTATCTTGGTAGCCAAAATTTAATTTTTTGGATGCCTTCATGAATGTTCGAAAATAATTTCCCACTATCTGTGAATAATCACATTGAAATTTCAACCACGATATCTACTACAATATATGAATATAAATATTTGAATAATAGGTTTCTTTTTATATAGAAGATAGTTTACCTTATGTTTGATTAAATTTGGATTAGAAAAAAACACTTTATATCAAGTATATAATAAGTTATTATATAAATTATATTCATGGAAATGAATTTTCATTCCTTGTAAAACCATGAATTATCATATAAATATAATATATTTTTCTGTATATTTCATTTTAAGTTCACTCCACTACAAAATAATTTCCATTTCAAATTTTAGTTCCTTGACTACCCAATACACCCTATGTTTTAACATTATTGGTGGATTACTTATTTTTTTTAAAATATTACATTATTTGACATTCTAATTGAGTTTCTAATTTATATATTATATTCTCAGAGTGCATATTCCATCCTTTTACTTTTATCAATCTTATTTAGCTATAAATTTTTTCCAAATTCCATTTAACTTCTCCATGGCATATTTTATCCTCTTCATTTGACAATAGACTTTATGAGTTATTTAAACAATGTAATACCTAAACTATCAGAATTGATTAAATATTTATAATTATAATGTGTGATCTAAAAAGGATTAATATTTTTAAATTATCATTCAATCTAGATTTGGTCACTACATATTTTAATACAATTTTTTTAAAATATAATTTATTTTATAAAAAACTATATATATATGGAATGATCCCATAAAATATATAACACATTAATAAAATTAATTGTAAAATATTTTTTGTGTGTCATTTAATACCTTTTGGAAAAGTTCATAGTGAGTTATATAATTAACAACATTTAATTAAAACATATGAATATATAAACATGTAAATATGTTATAATATGTATTTTTAACATTTATATAGGTTCTATATTGGGGTTTATGAGTTTTCAATTTTCCATGGTGTGAAATAATGTAAAAAAATCATAATTTTTTATTTGGGTGTATATCTTCATATGATTTATCCACTGCTGATTTTACAGATACATCAAGCCCCAAAAAATAATGTAATGTGGTTTATTTTTAAATTTTAGAAGTTGATACTTTATATAGAATTCAGTCATAATATGGGTTACTATGAACATAATTTTATAAATATATGATTGATATTTATATGATATTGGATAATGATTATCACCAGGTTGTGAGTTGTTCAATGCTGCCTTAATATTTATATTCATTTTTGCTGTTTTTAGACTATTCAAAAGATCAAACGGGTGATTTTATATCCATTTAATATCCTAGATTTATATATATTAATGTATAGACGTTTTCTATCAATATAGAAATATTAGGTTTTAAATCTAACTAATTAAAAATATATCTCAAGGTAGTATGGTTAGAAAAAGTATATAAAATTTATTTCTTATGTATGTGACAGAAATATATTAATTAAACAAAACATTGATTTTAACTCCTTATGTAACAACCAAATATTTTGATAAATGATTTATTAAAATTAATTTAATATTTGAAATATATTTAATTAAATGAAACATTAATGGTATATTTCATTACATGCAACTCAATGTTTAAACAGAACATGGAAGGCTATTAAAATAAAATTATTTATTATGATAGTTATCACATACACATCAGAATGTAGGGTATGAATAGTATTAAAAAAAATTCCAAAATTATATAATTTCCTAATATATACATAATTTATTTACTGGTTTAAATTTTATATAAATAAAAATAAATTTATTTCTAAATATTGGAAATCACTATTTGGAAAACAATTTTTATGAAAAAAGAATTTTACCTCAATAATTTCTAAAAAATCATTTTGATAATAATATTAAGTAAATTTATATATTATTAGTTCATTAAATTTTTTAATATTCATATTATGTGTGTTCTAATCATTAAATATGAATAATTCCATTTTTAGTCTTAAAAAATAATATTTTTCAAAAAATAATTTTATTCATTTTTTAACATATTTTTTAAAAAATGTATGAAAATTTTAGAGAAAAAATACGAAAATTATGTTAAAATTTTCATTTATTCATGTAAATATTCTTTATGACTAATTTTTGTTTATTTTATAAGTAGGTAATTTTTTTGATGAATAACGAAAAAATACTGGTTTTTATTATGAACTGACATTGATTTTAATGTATTATAAAACTTGTACATTGTTTTAAGATGGGTTTTAATGAATATTGTTTCAAATTATAAAATTATATATCAAATTTAATTCACCATATTCATTATAATATTAATATTTTCAATAAAAACATTTTATTGTTTCTATCATTTTCTCTATAAAAAGCAGCATTATCATCACATCTACATGATAAGTTTTAAACTATATTTCAAACCAATTACAATGGAATTATTAATAAAAAATTACATATTTTTAGTCATATTTATTTTTAATATTATATATGGTAAAACTAATTTTTTCCATTATTAATTGTAAAAACAATAATTGTTTTACCAATGATACATTTAAAATTTGTTTTTTAGTGTTTAAACTGAAATGCTAAGTTTTTAAAATGTCCCAAAAATAAATTAAAACCATTTTAATAACATATTTTCTTCTTATAATTTATAATTTTAATAAATTTTTATTATCTTCTTTATATCGTCAGAAAAACATGGGTAATAATTTTTTGTTTCATAAATTACATATGTTTTACTCACCATACTTATAAAAAGACATCCCCTCTCTGATCATCATCAAAATTAATGAAATTTATAAAAAATTCTATATCTATTAAACAATATTAATTTCATACTATCATCATATATTCCTCATTTTGGTAATTAATCAATCCTGAAGTGAATACTAGTGCAATCCAAAAGAAGTTGTTCGAGGAAGAGGTTACATATATAATCACACATTTTATTTTATTTTTTACTCCACATAATTAAATTTTTATATAACCAATATGATATAATAAAATCATTATATTACATATATTTTGTTTTTAATTATCTTAATATGATATCCTGAATCATTATAATATTTTTCAAATGTATTACATATTCATTATTTGTGTGTATGACAGACATCCACCTCACAAATGGATGTTATTGGTTTTCAATCACCACCTCACACACTGGGATGTAAATATGTTTTTTATTAGTTATATATATATATATATTACAATCACGATTTTAGATTCACAAAATAATTATATAATTCTTCCATTCCATTCCATGGTTATATGTTGACATTGTTCTTGTGTACATCAGATAAAAACCTCAACCAATGATGTGATTAATTCATGACTTCTGTAGAAGGTAATAAGGATGTATTTAATAAAAATAATTCATATATATGGAAATAAAATTATTTTAAAATAGTAAAATAAAATTTAACAACCTTTATTTCAATCATTCATGAATATGGATACAATATTCTTGCATACATACAACCTATAGTCTCCAAGAACCACATATTACATTCTTTGTCTGAAGCATTTATGGATAACACTAAATACATTTATATTACATTTATATCCTATTTATAAAACTCATTACATTATGGTTATTTTGAAATCATGTAAATTGTATGATTATAAAAAATAAAAAATATAAATATACACAAAAAACAATATAGTCATAACCCAAAATGAGAACTAAATATGTGATTGTTAATAAAAAGTTAATAAAAAGTCATATGTTAATAATAAATGATAATATATATATATATTTATATTATATATTTATATTAAGATAATGATTATTATAAAGTGGGTTAGAACATGTACGATGGAATTAAAGTCTTATGTTATTGGATTTTTTCCTCCCATTTATATTTTTATGAGAAACATGCCATATTCACCATCTATCTTATTAAAATTTATTAATTAAATACCATTAATGTATTTTTTTAATATTTTTATTATTATTTATGGTTATTAAAATATCCATTTTTATATATCATTTATGGGGTTTACAGTTCAAAGTGTTTGATGGTGTTAAGGGATTTTCTTTTAGAAATTGTAATCATTTTGAGAAATGTTATTTTATTCAGGTACATTTTTATAAGGTTATATAGAACACCTTTTACATGTTATATCATCTATATTTTTTATTTCATGATTTTTTATTGGTCATTTTATTTTATTCTTCTAGGGTTATTATAATTCAATGTTTCCAATTTTTTAAGTGTTTTATATAAGAATCTCACTATTTATCATGATAGTTTATGACTATACAAAAAGTGTTGAAAAATTATTATATATCTATTAATAATCTCCAAAAATTTATTATCATATTTCTATTTAACTAGAATACATTTTTTATTTTATCTTCCAACCTTTATATACTCAATATATCATATTGGTGATTTTAGAAAAATCATTATTATTATAATTTTGGTTCAAGACACATTTTTCATCATAAAAAATGTTTTCTAAATATGTTATAAAATATGATGATAAAATTTTAAATTTATTTATTAAAGATATAATTAATGATTGTTGACATATTCTAATGAATATTCGACTCTAAAAAGGAAAATTAAAAGGAAACATTATACCTGAAATTTTTTATAATTTTTAATGTATTTTGTATTAGTTTTCTTGAATATTTTAACAGAAAATTATTTAAATTATATTTTTGGATTTAAAAATAAATTTTCAGAAATGGAACTATATTTTCTTCATGAAATGTTTTTTATTATTTTTACTTATTCCACCAAATCATTTCAAGGATACTATAAAATAAAATGATATAAAAATTATTTAATGAGTGTTTTGTTTATAAATTATATTTCAATGAAATTTAATTTCCTGTGACAAATGTTCTATATGATTTTTCAATATAACTATCTATATAAAATGAAATCATTTTATTCATATTACACTTTACTAGGGATATTATCCAATGATTCGACCGTAATATTTTCTCTAGATAGTTTATGTTTATGTTGAGATAACATTTAAGAATCCTATTTCCAATAAAACAATGGGTGGGACCTATACCTCCCTAAAATTTGATAGTAAAGTCATTATATCACATGATATAATAATGTGAAACATTTCTATTTTTTATATACACTATGTGAAATCAAGGCATTTGGATCCACAATCGGTAACCGGTGCCTCAGAATAAAAAACATGAAATAGGTGATACTTTAAAATATACCATGATGATGGTCTTTTTATTTAAGGATAAATAGAGATTCCATCCTTAGAGACAATATGGCGATGAAAAGAAATTTTCTGAAGCAAGAATTCATACTTGCTGAACTTCCCATATAATTTATTCCTTCTAAGAGACTTTAGAATAGTGCGCAAGTGATTTTCACAATAGTAGTAGATTTTTGAATATACCAATAAATCATCAATAAATACCACTACAAAGTCATCAAGATATTCCTTGAAAACTCTATTGATTAGTTCCATAAAGACAGATGGTGCATTAGTTAGTCCAAAAAGAATTACTGTAAACTCATAACACCAGTACTTGTTCCGAAATGATGTCTTTTGAATGTCTTCCTCCTACACACACAACTGATGATATCCAAATCGATGGTCAATCATTGTAAAATATTGAGCTCCGTGATGTTGATCCAATAAATCATCAATGCGAGGGAGGGGATATTTTTTCATTATTGTTATAATGTTGATCTCCTTATAGTCAATGCACTGCCTCATAGATACATCATTGTTCTTAAAAAAGGATAGGGGCCTCCTATGGAGGAACATTAGTGAGAATAAATCCATTATTACTAAATTCATCTAGTTTTTTATTTACCTCTACTAATTATACAATGTCTATTCTACAATAAATCTCCAATATGGGACTTAAACTAGGAATTAAATCAATGGAAAACTCAATTTCACGTTCGGGAGGATGTTCAGGTATATCCTTTTGAAATACATCAAAACATTCTTCTAAAATATATACATCCTCTATATGAACATTAGTTTTCCCACATATTGTTATTTCATTCTATTCCTCCCCAATAATTGAATTTATTAGATCTATAGGGGTGGATCTAAATGAGAATCATATGGTGGTGTTTTTTCTCCAAAGATAAGGTTTTCTTTATCATCATCATAAATTTTAACCTCCATATTCATATAATAAATGTTAACATCATGGTATTAAATTCAATACATACTAAGTATTATATCAAATTTAATCATCGGTATGACAATGATATCCATGGATAAAGAACATTTATATGCCCTAACGGGGACTGATTCACAAAACATTGTTGCAATGATACATCCTTTTATAGTTTTGACTAATAACTCCATTGTTAAATAAAAATGGAAATATATGATTTTCGTAGAAAACTAAGAAGATATGAAACAATGTGATGATCCAAAATAAAATAAATCATTGGAAAAAAATGTGGAATCCGTTAAATTACCGATGACTACATCTTTAAGATCTTTAAACTCAGCAGCAGTGATAATATAATCTTAGCATGGATACCATGGCCTATTCTGTGGTATGATTACATGGCGTTTTTATAATTCATTTTCATAATGCCCTATTTCTTTACAATTGCATCATTCAACATTGAAAACCTCTTTCATTCCCTTGCAGTAAAGATCTTGGTGGACTTCGTCACCACACTTGTAATAGACTCCCATTCCCTTCAGGAAAGTACAAGGGTGTTTCGTCCCACATTTACCATTGGATGGATATTCAACTTTTACATTCTTCCCCTTATTTACATTTCTTGAGTGTTCAACATATCTCTTCTTCTATTTCTTTGTTTTGAAGTCATAATACATAGAGAATTTCATTTCTATCATGATAGAACACGAGACAATATCATGGTATGAATAAAAGGATTATGAGAATAATGCTAAATAGAGAAATGTATTTAACACATCAAAGAATCAATCAATATTACACCTTGGTTTACAAATATAATCTGATGCATGCCTTGCAAACCATTTAAATTTTGCTTCATACATTGTGACATTCTCATCCTCCATTATCCCTAGACTCAGAAATTGTCTTTCCATATCAGCTCGATGGTCACAGAGAATGTATTTTTCTATGAAAAACACATTAAACTCTACCCATTCCATATTTGATAATTTTTTATCTTCCTTCAGCTTTTGAATTAATGAAAACCATTGATCTACATATCCTGTGATGCGATAAACTACATTGAAAACTTTTTCCCATTCGTTGCTCCATAATGAATGAAACAATTTCCCTAAGGAACTTATCCATTGCATTGCTACAAAATGGATTTGTATTCCCATTTAATGTTAGTGGTTGATGCCTCATGAATCGGTCTAATATTGATCCTCTGTGTTTTTGATCAAGGTAGTCCATACGGGTAATGTTATTATTCCTAACCTGATTGAGTTGTTCCAGTATGGTGATAACATGATCAGCACCAGTTGCATCACCAACTCCACTATAATTATCTTGACTAGGATGGAAATCCCTACATGTATTACATGCATTGATATAGTTCTCATTCCTTCCACTAGATTCCATTTCAGTAAATTTTCATACACTACATTAGTTTATGAATTATAATACATAATTTCAAACATGTTAAACACATAACATAAATTTAACTATTTATGGATATAATCCACAATAATAAAAATGTTTTCTTTGAGGAGGTATATACTCATAAATACATCAAAATTGGTTGTAATGAAAATTTTAATTATCATAATAATATCCCCCAGTAGTTTTGTAATAAAAAGTTCAGTAAGGCCCGTTGTCGTGTACCGGGATACCCCAGGTCAAGTGTGAAACTCCTTGTTGAAGTTTTCACTCCTAAGTAAATCTGTGTTAGAGCCGCCTCTACATTATCATATCCATACATGTATTTATTGCTTTGAAAATACACAAAATATATACATTACCTAAATTCTAGGATGTTATTCTATAAAATTCTTCAATGTATATCTTAGGGTAATGTGCTTTAATCAGTGTTTATCTAAATCTAGTTTCCTAGGTTTGTACAAAATTTACTCTGATACCAATTGTAATGCCCCAAACCTAGTTACCAAGAGTCATTTAATTTTTACATAAAATTGGAACAATAAAATGAATCATGTACAGAAAAACTGATTAGTTTAGTAGCCTTTAATGTACTATATACATGCCTAAGTTCTATATTACATCAATAGAAAAAAAACAACAACCACATTTTCCCTTTTGAACGCACATACCTTATCATATCCTTATATGTCAACCATAAAAGATTATTTCGCGTCCTGAGATAAGTAAAATATAGAAAGGGGTGTGCTCAGACACTCAGTAAGGATAACTTTATTTTGGAAACTTCATAAATAAGCATAAACATTTAATGCAATTAATAAAACTAAAACAAAATCCATTTATACTTAAAATTCATCATAATATTTCAATTATAAATCAAATAATGACATTTACATATTCTAATGAATATTCTACTCATCAAATAAACACTTTTAATATCAATAGCTAATTTCATAATGATGGAATGCATAATACTGGAAATCATAACCACATATTCATGGCCTTATGAGAAGACTACAAATTAGATTTGGTCATTTCCTTGTGCCAAGACACTACTATTACTCATGGTACCAACCGATGCATCATGGAGCTATAGCAGGCTCTACCCCTCACTTACTATGTCCAATGCATTCCTCATATGTAAAGATTGAAACATATCATAAACATTCATATTAAAACAATCATACGAAATGTTAAAACGTTAACCATAAAACATGATTGGTATGAAAATAACACATCCACCATCCAAAATATAAAAAAATCATAAATAAAAAATGGATGATTTTTTAAATATTAAATCATCTTCAAATAATTATAAAATCCATTAAAGTATGTTGACATAGATGAAATAAAAATTATTTGATAGGGCTATCTCTTTCTATTTTGAAATCATTTAAAAGTCAGGTAATTATAAAAGAAAATATGTATTTTGAAAATTCTCTTATAAGATCGTATGTTAAGCTTCAAAGGTGTTATAATGGCAGAGAATAAACACACACTGCATATAATTTAAAAAAACATGCTTACCTTTATTTGACAAAAGGCCAAAAAGTACATTTTTTGGAAACTGATGGACATATTCCATTCAAAACATTTTATAAAAAGACAAAAAAATGTATAAATGAAATTAAACCATATCCCAGTAAATAGATTTTTTTGAAATTTGTTTTTATGAATCACTGATGTGGATGATAAAGAGGTCCATGTTGACACTTACGCAAAAGCTACCTTAGATAATAAACTGATTGTTAAATTAACCATTACCCTGTACTTTTCTAGGATTGACCGTACATTAACCTCATTTATAATAGTTAAATCATTGTTATTACATTACTCATAACCATATACATAAATATGTTATCATATAGGATCTTATAATATTGTATTGTTAATAATAGTTTTTTTGTATCATTGTTTCAGGTGTTAACTCATTCATATTCCATTATATGCTTTGTTACATAAGTTATGTTTGTTATGGATAGGATGTATTTGATTCTTATACATAATGATAAAATGTTCTTAAATTTTATTTTTAAAAAGAAAAAGAAATTTATTCTTGAATTTTTACGATGGAGAATGAATCTTGTTGTGTTCGTGGAGACGGTATGTCGTACGGACCCACGAACACGACTTCTATTTCATTTTTTTATTTTAAAAGGAATGAATACCAAATGATACATATGAATATTATTATTCCCATGTAATATATTATTTTATAGAAGTTATTTATGATCATTAACAACATCTTTTATACTTTCCATGTATGGTATGAACGAGTCATATCACTTTGAGGGGGAGGTATTCCGCACTTCCTCAAATGAAATTATTGTATATATACAACATGAAAAGAATAAAGTGATACTGTAAAATAGAATTAAAAACGATTATTGATAAATTAAATATCATAAATATCATATATAATTACTGTTCCATCATAATGTCCACAATAAGAGGTGGTGGTAGATGATTGAAAAATAATCATTTCGTGAGGAAGCAGTACGTCGTTCACAAAAACATCATGTTCACTACGCATTTGATGGATGTGTGTGTTTATGTAGTTCAAATAATTGAAATTAAAAAAATCTATTATATTTAGGATACTGGTGATGTTATAAAAGATTGTAATAATGAGTGTTTAGGGAGTTGGAGAAGTAAAATAAAATAAAATATCTTAAGCGGAGATGTTACCTTTAAATCAGGTAACTCCATTTGGTTTGAACCAAATGACTTCCTTGAAGTGCCTTATTCCTAAGGTAAGGCTTCTAAAAGGAACATAGGGATGTAGGGAGATTAATTTTGTAGAGTTTGGATGATCCAAGGGGCTTGAGAGGTTTTAGGAATGGGTTATAGGTGAGGGCGATTTATAAGATGGAGGAGGGGCTCTTTAGGAATGTTTGAAAAAATGTTTTTATTATATAATGATTTTCGGTTTCTAAAGGTCAAATAAAAACATTATATTTGAAGATAATATGACTCATGTGTGAATTAAAATCATCCCATATGAATTTTATTGGTTTAGGATATTGTTTCAATTTTTTAAATCCCATATATTTAAATCATTATTTAATGAGGTAAACAATGCATCATTATTGTGTCATAAAAAAATTTATTTATTTTACGTCTAAAAATTAAAAAAAATACAATGATTTAGGAAAAATATTTATATTTAATATGAATATTTATACTCTAAATGATAATGTATGTAAACCATTGTAGAAGTTATTTTACTAAAATATATATGTTTATGTCATTTTGTCTTTACATTAAATTAATTAATATAGTGTCATTATCACTCTCAAGTGGCTTCATGGGGTCCCAAAATCGATCAAAGGACTCCCAAGGTCATAAATCTATTCACAAATAAGAATATGAAACATTTTATGGTAATTTAATACTATTATTATAATATGTTTTACCCTTATTTACCAAATTTACCCATTAACCATAGAAAATAAAATATTTACTGAAGTAAATTTTCATAATGTCTAAAAATAAAATTTTCTTGGGACCTTCTGTTTCGAAATATGGAATCCATATTACAAAATTCAAAACACTGAAGTGGCAGATATTAATTTAAAATTAATTCCTGTTGTCAAATCAAAAAGCGTGTTTTTATGAAATAATAAATATCAAAAGATTGACAGTTGTTTATGTCTATATTAAATGTGAAATTACATCCAATGACCTAAATTATATTAAATGATAAAAATATAATATAATTATACTTTAAAACCACTAATATGTATAGTTTAACATTATAAACTATTTCTATTAAAAAATATATTTTTAATTAAAATATAGTATTTCTAACTATTCATAAAAAAATTGAATGTTTTCAGAAGAGTACCAAAAATAAACAATGAGCTAGTTTTGATATTCCGAATCCAAAATAAATTTTATTTTGAAAAAAAATATAAAATTTCAAGAACTGGTTATTACTATTCATAATGTCTAGTCTGATTGGTCATGGTGTGTTAGAATCTCGAAGTTGCGTATAATACAATCTATTCCATTATTCAAAGGGAAACGTATCGTGGAAGCGTGGGATATTACAATGTCAATTTTGATTTTTCAAAAATAAGATATAAAAACAAATATATTAAAATTTATATTAAATAAAATAAATTGGTAAAAAGAAATATGGAGTACCTATTAATATAGATAATGTGATTCAGACACCACCCAAGAGGAAAATAACAATTGAGAAAACAGGTGATTCATGAAAAATACTTCTGAGGTATCAAACATATTTCATGATTTTCCTATAAAATGTTATAATCACTATTTAATAATAAATAATGATGAATATATGTAAAATGAGTATATATTTGAATATTATAAAAAGATAGATTATAAATTCAATGTGTTTAATGACAATTACAAAACTCCAAATAATAAATATGCATTACCTATTATTTTAAATTTTATTTTTCAATTGAATCATAGAAATAATGGTCAACTATTGAAGAAGAGTCATGAATTGAAATTGTATGATGAAAAAATAAAAATGGATTTTGAAGTATTAAAAAATAGATAAAATACACACACCAAAAAACAATTTTATCAAATATAACCATGTACATCATTGGTTTAAGAGATCGGCAAGGAAAAAGGATAATTTCCATGAATAGTTTTATTCGTGAATATTTTCATTTAAATGATTCTATTATTTTTTAATCATTCATACATAAAAATTCGTTTTTAATTGATAATAATCTTGTTATAGGAAAACCATTAATCAAGCACGGGTTCCAAAATCCTTAAATAATGAAATTTCTAGACCGGTGAATATTTGGGTACAAAAATAATATTTTCTCAATCCATATTTTTTAGAAATATCTTAAAAGGGATATAGTAACAAGATATGGAGTACGTATGAAATTTTCCCCAAACAAATGACTTTTGGTTATTAGAGAATAAAAATTTTGTTTATATATTATAGTGCACATGTCACTTTAGATAGAATTTCTATGTGAATATATTTGACCTTGGATAAATTTTTAATTCTAACTCAGTTTTGATTAATAAAGTATTATTTGTTTAATATTGAAATAAAATACTCTTAGAACCTCACAATAATGTGATGATGACTTTTATGTAAAATATTAAATAAATTCTTCAAATGTTTTTTGATTCAAAATATTATTTATTATTTACCGTTTTGAGGAATTCATAATTTTATAATCTTAATTTTGAATCATTAATTTCCCAAAATGTTTAATGTATAATTTCCTATCACGGAAAATCCCTACACTGGAATTTGAGACATGGAAATTGTAGTATTTACATACATAGATATTTTACTAGGAATGATGTATATAAAGGCTTGTCTAAACGTGATATCCTAAATGATAAAAAATGTAACCCCTATCAAAAAGTAAAATAACACAAAATATCATTTAAATCAATGAATGATTTTTCAACTTCAAAACCTTAGATATTTTTCACAATGATGTGTTTGGACACACTATATATTCTAGTTTAGAATGGTATAATTATGTCTATGTACTTGTAGATGACTTTTATATGTATACATGGTTATTATTTATATCTCAAAAAGGTGAAAACTTATCTTACATTAAAAACTATTAAATATCTACATGAAATATTTGTGGACATACCTATCCTAAAATTTCACCTACAACCATGAAAAAAACCATAACTATAGGGGATAAATCATGCTTATAGCCTTTATCCATTGTTCAAGTAGTTTGTGGTTCCTATTTGAGTGGCTATATAGAAAATATATAACCATGGTTTTAGAGGATATTTCTACTTGTTACAAAATGGATGTAGATGTAATATCCATTGATTTAAAAACCATGTAAATAGTCCTCTACTATTTCAGGGGATATATCCGTGGCTACAAGGGCTATTGCTATAGTTTCCCACCAGGGAAATTAATGTTATCCCTATATTTTTCTAAACTATAGTGATATACTTTTATGTTTTCCATTATGTAATGAGATATAAAAATGGATAGAAGGTCAATTTTCATGGTTTAATTCCATTTAAATATAATTCTTGTCCACAATTCTTGAAATTGTGGTCATACATATTTAAAATAATTTGAAACAAACTAGAATTGAACCTCTTACATCTTATAACTTCATAACAGTGCTTAAAAACTATGATATCCACAATCCTTGATAGATATATATACATATATAATGATGCTTTATATTTGTGTAAGACCATGGAAATAGTCATTCCCGCCTCCTTTCCGTGGGAACATTTTTCCCCACACATACCTCGGGACCCTATTAAAACGATTATTCAAAACATTTGCGATAGCCGTTACAAGGGGCCATATAGGCATGGTTTCATTGAAATGATGTCTATAGATGTGTTCTATAGCAACAATTCATTAAAACTAATTCTATACACTATATATTCAGTCCCATTTTCCAGAGTTTTATGAAAACATGGATATGTTTATGGGAATTATACACGATTCCATAAAACTGTGGACATAAAAGAATACATTGTGACGATATGTCATTAGATTAAATGAAACGATGGATATAGTTGTGCACTATATCAACATATTCATAAAAAATGGCGATATTTATTTAATAATTACATATATCTGAGTTTTATAAAAAAATGGTGGCTAAGTATTTTCTAACCAATTACCCACAATAATTTATTTTTTAGAGATATCAATAGCCAAGGTACAAGGGAACTATAAATATAGACCCCACCTATTAAATTATTTTTATAAAAATATTTTTTAACTCATGAAAAATTACCTATATAATTAATTTTTGTAAAAACCATGTCTATTGAGATATCTTTTACTAGTTATAGTTTTAATTCAACAAGAAGTAATCATTGTTTTGCCATTTAACATCAATACATTGAATCATTTTCCCACTAAATGGTTATAATTGAAAAAATTATAATCTAAGGACCCCTTATTGTAATGTTATAGAATATTTTTGAAACAGGAAATATAATGAGATATACTATATTATTACAAATTAATAGGACCTTTTAGTTTAGTTTTGGGCAATGTATTTAAATAAAACCTTCTATATATTTAGTAGATTTTATACTATAATTTTATTAATGAAATCCCCTAATAAATTATTTAACAATATAAAGCCACATGATAATTTCAACATATTAGTTTATATCATTTTATTTATTCTTAATACTATGTATAGTTTCGACATATTTTCATCTTTGAGTAATGATGGAAATATACTTGGTTATTCATTATCTTGTAAATCATATAGAGTGTTTAACAAATTAACCATGATTATCAGATATTATTTTCATGACATTTTTGATGAAACATATCCACATGAGCCAAAAATCCCTTAATAAAACATTGATTTGTATAGATGTAAAATATGTACAAAATCATTGGACGCTTCTATGAAACATGAAGAAAAATCATCTAGTTCGGAGGAACATCTGAACAAGAACCTTCATATGTAGATAACGATGAGACAGAAAACATTCTTTTAAATGTTTTTTAAGACTCAAATATATCTTCCACTATATGATATATATGGAGACCTAAATAGTTTTACACAGACTATATCATCTCTTGAATATAAAATCAAACATCCAATATTATTTTCTTAGATTAATCCTAATAACATTATTGATTCAATTAATGATGAATGTTGGGAGATATAAATAAAAGAAGAACATGCAAAATTCGAAATAGAAAATGTTTAGTAAATTGTATATAGACCTAAAGACACCATGAATACTGGAAAACAATTTCATTTGGAAATAAGGATGAATAATAAAAAACAATAGTTTGAAATAATGATAGGATAATTGGAGATGTATGTAGTCAATAAGAGGTTAGTGACTATGATGATACATTTTAACATGTATAAAAACATGAATCCATTAAATTACTTCTCTCCTAATAATCACATATATATTTTAAACTTTATCAAATTTATGCCAAAAATATAATTCATAAATTTTATAATGTTAACAATTTTTTTAACAGCCCTAATTTTTTTTAGAATTCTCATTTCCAAAATCATTTATTTAAATTAAGAAATGAGTTATATGGATTAAAATATCCTTCTAGTTATAAGTTTGATTAGCTTATATCTTTTATAATTTAAAATTGTTTTAAAAAAGGTATCACTGATCCTACCAATTTTAAAAAAATATTAAATTCTTTTTAGTTGTTCAAATATATTTGGATTATATTATATTTGGATCCTCTAATTATTTTTCTATACTTATTTTTGAATGATTATTCATAAATAATTTGAAATTATTTTAATGGGTGAACTGAAATTCATTGTTTGTTTTCATTTTTTCCGAAATATTGATGGAATTATTTTAAATCAATTTATATACAACAAAATAATATATTATTTTTGTTTTGGATAACACGGAATGTTGTGAAAATCCCATGAGTACCACCTATAAGATGAATATTAATGAATATGGGAAACCATGGGATCAAACTCGTTACATTTTTATGATTATAACTCTTATATACTTTTCTTCTAGCCATCACGATTTTATGATTATTATCTTTATATGTTCTTATTCTCATGGAAACCAAAATTATTCATACTCTATTTTCGACAAAAATTATTTTCGAATTCCTTATATATATAAATAATTTAGGATTATTATACCATACATGAAAATAATTTTACATAGTGAGTTATTTTGATGCTAATTTTTATATTGCATTTTTGTTATAAATATCACCTCTCGAATATTGAATCTTTTATAGAAGAATCTTGTATCATGGTGTAGTTAGAAAAAATATATGTTGTCCACCTCTAAAGCTAATTACTTATCTTTATGAAGTTTTTTTATCACATTAATTATGTGAAACATATATTAATAGACTATTGATATCAATTCATTCATTTACTAATAAATGGGAATAACACATGTGCTATAAATAATTCAATGAATATTCTATATTAGTCTAGAACAAGGAATATTTATTTAATACATCACTGTTTGATAGATAATGTTATAAAGGGTGATATAACTCTTGAATTCTTTGAATCTAGATGACATCTAGAAAATATTTTTAATAAGACACTGAATTAAGATATATTGACCCATATCAAACATAATTTCGGAATGATAAATTTTGGTTATTTTTTTTTAAATTTTCCACTGTTTAAAAATACCAACTGTGGAAATATCCCACTAGGGGAAATTACCCACCATAAAAAATTACCCACAATTGAAAATTAATGACTTCTGGAAATTTATCAAAGTAGAAAATTACCCACCATTGGTATAATCCTCAATTGGTGTTTTTTACATTTTTGTATAATAATTTTATTTCTTTTTAATATAAAAGATTTATATAAATTTGTATCTAAAATACCAAAATAGAATAAATTGACTATTTAATTTAAATTCAACCCACTCTTTACCCCAGGCATGTTTCCCATTGAAAATCTCTATTGCTACTATTGTTCATTGACATTCTCTCATTATACTATGAAACCTCGCTCTATTGAAATAGTTAGAGTAATGTTACATTATGATTTCGCTCTAGATATGTAAAAATATTAAATGAAACCTAATAGATAATTGAATTTTCTATTAGAAAACTATGAAACTGAAGGTTCACAAATCATATTGTGGTTGTTGAGAAAGAAATAAAATTCAAATTGTTTTTCTTTAAAATATTGATGGTTCATAATGTGATCTAGGATAAGGGATTTATGGATTAGTTATGAAATAATGATAGATAATTTAATAATATGATGGATCAAAAATGTATTCAATTATTTAATTGTGGTTATTGGAAAATAGAATACATTTTTTGAATCATAATAGTTGGACATGAGAGAATCTTTTCTTTTTAACAATTGGATATGTGTATTAAATTAACCCATAAAGGTGTTTTTGATGACTATCAATGGTACATTCTCGGTGATAGTGAAACATTTTTTATATGATAATACCTTAATTTATATTATATTAGGTGGGATTCAATGAATACCAAATCTAACTGTATTGGATAATGAGTGTAATTTTTTGTATTTTGTTATACATCATGTTTTATTGCCTAGGAAAGGAGACATCATCACGTTTTGATTCCATTTTATGTATCTCCTTTATGTCATGAATATATGAAATATAATAAATTTAATATATTAATAATTTTGTATATGATTTATATATTCATGAAACATCTATTTCTAATTACCCCATCTTAATTTTTGTTTTTCCTTGTAGGAGGATAATGTATTAGTTTCTAAGGATAAAGAATATGATGTTGTGTGTTGTGTGAATTTTTATTGAATTATGTTATTTTTCAAGGAATTGTGGTAAACTTGAAAACCTGGATTTTGAATTATATTGATGATGTTGACAAAATCAATGATGATTTTAACACCAAAAATCATCCTACAAGACCAATGAACCTTTATGATCTTGTCTTGGGGCCAGATGGGGAAGATGAGTACATAGAAAATGAGAATGAAGAAGTTAAGGTTTATAAAACAAGCATTAATAGGAGTTATATATTAAGGATGAATTATAACATGACCTGAAAAAGATCCCAATTTTCTATTTTGGTTCAACTAATCCACTGTGATATCTAACTTATAGAGAAATTATTTTTAGTAATGATCCTAATTATGTCGAAACAGATGTTTCTGGAGAATTTTCTTTTATGAGTTTTTAATATAAATATTATAAATAAATTTTGGATGTATCTTATTGTGACCATATTGTTTATTATTATGATGGAGATAATATAGATGATAGACATGATTGAAATAATTGAGATACAAGATATGGTGTTATTGATATATGTGATGATGGATCTAATCATAGTGGTCTTGATGACCATGAGATGACTTGAACCCATCATTATTCAATATTTGAAAATGTTTATACTAGGTATGAGAAAATTCCATGTTTTGTTCAACATTTTTATAAATATTTATTTGTTATAGATGATATGAGGGAGTCTATTCAGGTGTAGAAATAACCATGATTTATTATCCATCATGTTGAACCAACAGATGGTGACCCTATTGACATGTCTTCTTATAAGGTGTGTGTCACAAGTTTTAATGAATGGGAATGATCACTCTAGTATTTGATGCACCGATTGGAAAATTTGACTCCAGGGATAAGGGAATCCCACCAATGCATGGTGGACATGTAATTTCAGTTTCTCTTGATATAGATCATAAGGGATTATTTTTTGAGACAATATATATTAAATGACAGATTCAATGATTTTCTTCAGATATTCCAGAAATTATTGGGCCAATATATTCTTAGTGCCTCCTCATGAGAGAAAAAATAAACTCATACCTATAGATAGTATTTATAGATATTATCTAGAGTATTTTATAGATACAATTCATTAAAAAAATAAGTCAGTGAGTTTATAGGCACATATTGGAACACATTTGAGAGATGATGATTCAATAAACATTTTTATGGTTGTGGAATGTCATATTAAAGAAAATATTGTAAATCATATTCAGGAGTATGATATTGGGAACATATGGTAAGCTAGTGATATTGATACCTTTAGGTAATTGATATATGGGATGCATACATATTTTTCTACCTGCATAGATTATTTTTTGGAGAGTATGGAGAGTATACCTTTTGTGAAATCTATATAATGTGATCCAAATACATTGGAGTTAGTTGATACAATGTTTATATGGTCAATTTTTAAGGAGGATACTCATATTATTCTGTTATATATTTGTGGTACTCATCAGGAGGATCTGAGGATGATTAAATATCATGGTGATGATTTTTATCACATGGACATGTAATGTTTAAATTATTTTAGAAATTATGGGGAACAAATATCAAAGGTAATTAATTATTATCACTCCATAATTTTCACCAAACATTAAATGAGACATAACATTTTGTTTTCATCTGAAATCATTCAGATGATTGTAGTTTCCCAATACATCAAGGAGCAGATCAATGAAGTTATGGTGATGAAACCTATACTGAAATATATATGGAGGTAATGTAATATTTATTTAGTTCCATAGAGAACATAGGAAACATTATCATGGAATTAATAAATATCAACAATCCTTTCATACATATGTTTGGTACAAAATTTAGTATCTCCTAAGGTTATTCTAGTGACCAATTTTCCTTACACTACATCCACTAACCATATGCATTTTAGACCAATAGTTTTCTGTAACCCAAATGATAAATTACATGCTTAGTTTCATCCTCTTGAATTTTCTACTATGGAATTAATTAAGAATCATCAATCATGGATTATCATAGAGGTGTCATTTTATAAAATAGTCCTTACAACAACTACCATTGTTTCCTCAACATCTACCTTTATGACCATACCTATTACAAGTGAAAATCTTCAACTATTCTGAGTACATAGACTATGTTGTTATTGAGATTAGAAAATTTTTATATTGGGAATTCAGTGCAATTTTTTTTCCTGGATTAAATTCAATCTACATTTATTATTTTAAATTCTATCAAATTATTCATCAGTTTCTTCTCTGACTTTACTATTTAATATCTTAAAATTTGTAAGAACCCGGATCATCATTTTTAGGTATTCCTTCCTTTTTCTTGTGTTTTTGAGAAAAATGGTGTTTCTGGAAATTTTTTAAGTGCACTACAAGTACTTTATTAGTACACACCATGAACTCTTTTCCCACTCGAAGCCGTGTGCTGGCCATGTCCGGGCCACACACATGGTGTGTAAAGGGGATGTGGAGGCCTATTTAAGCGGATTAAAGAAAAACCCACTACATGTCATGTACTCTAAAAGTACACACCGTGTACTTCGTTTTTTTCATTAAATAGACTAGGGTCGTGCCTGATCACCATAAACGTCTTCTTCTAGGTCATGTTCATCAGAGAGTGCCAAGAATCCATGGATCTTCAATGAGCCACCGTTCCTCTATTAGTTCTCCTATTTGAGCACTTTCTATTGTGTTGGAATCATAGCGGTGAGTTCTCCCTTCTTCTTGATCCTTGTTTTCCAATTCATCTCCTTCTAATGATATTGTGGGTCGAGCGTTTTGGGAGTTTTTTAAGATCTTCGACTTTCAAAGGAGAATTAATTGTCGTGGTTCATGTGCATCAATATCCTAAGATCGAGGTAGGTGGTTTGTGCCTTACCGTTCAATGTATTTGAGTTTTATGTGCAAATTACACCAATACCCGTGAACAGGGTATTGCGTGATTACCTTTTTACCCTTGTTGATTACATGCCTTTCTTGTATGCTGGTTTAGAGGAAATTGTTTCATGTTATAGGATTATTTTTCAGGCTTTGATTTCTTGCCATGGTATTTATGTTATTTACATTTGGGACTTCATTTCATTGGTTATTACACCTGTTTCCATGCCTTGTGCCTATAGGAGGGAGTGTTTTTGTATAACATGATTGTTGCCCTGTAGACTGTTAGCCAAGTAGCTCTATATGTTTAATTTGGATAGCCATGTAGCTCTATAGGTGTACTTTCATCTTATTGCATTATAATTCCCTGACTGGCACAGGACTGAGAGAACCTAGTGTTATAGATTATAAGGGATAGACAGAGTGAGCTTCCCAGGGTGTCTTAGACATTATATAATACCAGAGGGTAGACTGAGAGAGCTTCTTCAGGGAGTCTTTGACATTAGACTACAGGGGATGGACCGTTTGAGCTCCTAGACAGTCTTTGATTTTTATAGACTACATCAGGGTAGACCGAGTGTTCTTCCTCAAGGAGTCTTACCATGTTTTAATTCCCTTTAAGAACCGTCCCAGGCTAGAGGAGGAATTGAATGAGTGAGATTCCTCAGAGATTTTTTGGTATAACTAAGGCTATAAGAGGAATCAACCAAGATAGGTTCCTTAGAGAGTCTCTAGACCTTGGGGCTAAGAGGGTTAGACCGCGTGATCTTCCACAGAGAGTTCTTGACTACCCTAGACTATAAGGGGAATTGACCGAGTGAACTTTCCCTGATAGTATTATAATTTCTTATGACCAAGCCATAGGATTTAGGCTAAGTGCACTTCCCAGAGGGTTGTGGTACTTCTTGGATGAGACCAAAGGGGATGGCTATGGGTACTTCCTATAGGGTTTCCTGTTTGTGTTAGCTAATTTGCTTCACTACTGCTGTTGTTTGTTGGTTGATTGATGTTGTGTATCATCCTGTTTACTGCCTGCTGTTTTGATGTTTTTGTTTACTGCATACTGTACTTTTACCTACCATATACTTACTGACTGTTAGGCACAGATCTTTGTTAGAATTCCTACTGGTATTTAGTCTCACACCATGTTTGGGTCATGTTTTGGGGCCCAAACAGACTATGTTGTTGCAAATATAGACAATGGCAAGTGCGCATCAACTTCTTGTACTTGATTGCTTGGAGAAGGAGAAAATGGGACCATGATTTGGTTTGTGATGGTGAGGAGATTTTTTATTTTTTTTTGTACTTGTTTTGGTACAGTGGTGTTTTCCATCATTGTGACTTGTTTGGCTGTTTTCCTAGCTATGTATCAGGCACTATTTTATACATACATATGCACTTCAGTTTGTCGATTCAGTCTTCTGATGTTTATTATTGATTGGTTTTTTACTAATTCTTCTATTTCACGTCATTCATTTCCACTGTGTACTCTTCCAATGAGGGCATAGTTTCCCCACTATCACACCCAAGGCCCTCACTACTAGTTGGGAACCCCTGGCATTTGCGGAAATGCACTTGAGGACATGTGACCGAACGGACACGGGGCGCCTTTGGGTGGCTTCCGGAACTGGGACGTTACAAAGTGGTATTAGAGGAGTTATTTTCCATTTATTTACTATTTGGAGCCCTTAGCCAGGGATAAGACGGATTCTGTACTTGGTATTATGCTGTGCTCGGGAGTAGCTAACCCATGTACAGGGAAAATCCATACTACCTTTTTTATTTCAGTTTTCTGGTTTTGAGATTTTATGGTTGATATGATTTCACCTAGTGTGATTCACATGCTTTGTGTTGTTATTTATTTGACTCATGTGGTTCACTTTCATTCTCAACCTGATGAGATTAGGGTAGGTCATCCCATGCATCATATATGCACTTGTAGAAATCACATGCCATGCATTCTTGCCATGCCATCTAGGGTGAATTAGCGATTGCATGCTGTTATGATAGACTTTGTGTAGATTATGCATGATGTTGTGATAGATGATTGATTGAATCTCTACTATTTTTTAGAGGATTTTTTATTGTAAATTGCATAAATGAAAACGAAATTTTAATTCTTGAGGTGTTTTGGGCTCTCTTGAATCAGAAATTGGTGGAACATGATCCTGATTTCCCTCTTCTATGACTATAGGAGATGCAAAACATTGATTTGCAGGGATTATGGGCCCTCACAGATTGGAATTTGGAACCTCTTTGCTTTGTTTTCTGTGTTTCTGGGCTTCTGTGCAGTTTCTGAGCTACTAGCTAGAAAAAATCAGAATACACATCCTGTACTTTTTGACTACATGTCATGTAGTATTTAGACCGTGTCACTGACTGTGTGAGCAGGGACACACTGTTGTCGAAATGCCTTCGGGAACACGCCGGGGTAAGGTAGGTACATGCCGTGTAGTATTGATCCATGTACCCATCTGTGTCACTAATAACACGGGATGGGGATGCTTGAGTAGAACACTCCGTGTTGGTGAGGAGCACACCATGTAGTTTTGTTCAGGTACATGGCCATGTCACGAACAACACGGGTCAGTTTTAGCTTCTTCCATACACACCGTGTGGGTAAAGAACACACTGTGTAGTCTTGTCCCAGGTACCAGGCCGTGTCACGAACAACACAGGTCGGTGTTAACTTCTCTTATACACGCCGTGTTTTTTCGGAACAGGCCGTGTAAGGGTCAGAAGTGTAGACGACCATGTAACTAACAAAACGGGCTGATGAGACCTTTTCTAGTACATGTCGTGGACTAGGGAACACACCGTTAGTCTGGGGTTAGTTTGTACCATGTGGGTTAGTCATGTAGGGAGACTTGGGTAGGGGAATATAGTTCATGTACACGCCGTGTAGTTTTTATACGCACTATGTAGATTGGGATTTTACACGACCAGTAGTGGCAGGTGTACACGCCCATGTTAATGTCTTTATCAGACATGTCATGTAGTTTTAATACACACCGTATAGTCATGTTTCGTAAAACTTAAATTTTTCTTCCCCATGTTCCCATTTTGTACTCCTATGTTTTCAGTCCTTGTTAATTCTGATCTACGGTGTGCTTTTGATCTTTCAGAGCTATGCCTCCGCGACGTCCACCAATTGTACATTAGTTTCCATACGTTGATCAGAAACCAGATATGGCCAGTCAGGGACCTCTTGTTGATCCTCCTACAGATCCTCCGGCTGTTCCAGCCTTGGCACCAGCAGTTATACCCATCACAGGTGCCGATGCACAGTTCAGGGAGGATTTCCTAAGGATGATTCAGACTTGTCAGGGACCACCGCCTCCTGCCCCATCGATTGCTGAGTTGACGAGGAATTTTCAGTAGTGTAATCCTCTTAATTTCTCAGGGGATGGTGGACCCCAGGCTGCAGAGTCGTGGTTCGAGGCCACCCTAACAATCTTAGAGCACCTAGAGATACCTCCGGAGAAAAGGGTAAACCTGGCTACTTAGATACTCCGGGACACGGCCAAGAACTTGTGGGAGGTGATCTCAGAGTCAGGGAGATAGCAGGGTATTTCATGGGATGAGTTTCGATGTACTTTCTATGACTACTTCTATCTGGTTACCTTGAGGGCCGATCGATCCTGGAACATTATGAGCCTACAGCAGGGTACTCTTTCTATCATGGAGTACTCGTCCCTTTTTACTGACCAGCAATGTTTCTCACCGACCCCAGTAGGTGATGAGTTGTTCTTTGCTAGGATGTTTGAGGACGGTCTCCGGCGAGAGATCTATTCCCAGGTGAATATCTTCTAGTTGAATTCTATATCCTCCATCGTCAAGCTAGCACTGATCACTAAGCACATTTTGAGAGATTCTGGAGCAGTGAGCCAAGGTGGTTCGATATCCAGTGCCGGTGTTCCTCCTACGGAGAGTTGGATGCGTCGTAGAGAGCCTTCTTGAGGTAATCAGGGTTCGTGGGATGTATCTTATTAGAATCTAGGTTTTATGCAACCAATACGGTAGGAGCGGGAATATTAGACCTTAGTGTCAGAGAGATCCAATGTAGTGTCGATCTTGCGGTAAGATGGTCCATATTCAGTGCTTCTGTCAGATTGTCTCACCATCAGCTGGTGGTAGGGGTTCCTCTATGACCTCATGTTCTGGTGATTTTTCTTCAGTTTCCCACTATTCTAGGAACTGGAGTTCTTCTGGCCATTCAGGCTGAGGTGGAGGTCGCGGTCGTGGTGGTCAATCAACAGGTCATCAGCGACAGCAGAATGGATCAGCTCTGAGCGGTCAGCCAGGGGCGCATGGCCATAGTGCAGGCCAGTCTTTCACCATGGAGCAGACCTATCTCGAGAAGGATCTCGTCCCTACTAAAGTTCGAGATACCATCTTACTAGCTTCAGTTTTATCTTCATCTCTTTTCGATACTGGTGCTTCCCATAGCTTTATCTCTGTTGCTGTCGTGGAGAGTCATGGGCTCTGTATGTTTTCATATGCCGACTTGTTGACTCTTGAAACGCCATTGGGAATGAGGAAATCTAGTTTACGTCAGTGTAGAAAGTGCACTCTTGAGGTTTCAAGGTGTCTTTTCTTATGGGACCTCTATGTACTAGAGATGATGTTCTATGACGTCATTCTCGGTATGGACTGGTTGGTTCGCTTCAAGTCATTCATCGATTTCTATCACCGCAGGGTGAGTTTCATATCACCAGAGGACAGATCATTCCTTCATCGAGGTGAGTGGGAAGTCCAGGCGGGTAGAGCTAGACCGGAGATTCTTGGGCTTGGAGATGTTACAGCCCATATTTCTAGTCATTATCTGGATGATCAGGGGACTTCAACGTTATACTTTCCTCCCGCTGTGGATCGTTTCAAGGACAACTTTCCAGAGGTCTTTTCGGGTTTTCCTCCAGAGCGTGAGGTATAATTTTTTATTGAGCTCATTCCAGGAGCGACACCGGTGTCCATTCCTCTTTATAGGATGGCTACACCTGAGTTGTAGGAGCTCAAGAAGTTTTTGGAGGAGTTGCAGGAAATGGGATTCATCTAACCTAGTAATTCTCCTTGGGGTTCTCCTGTACTGTTTGCAAAGAAGGCAGAAGGCACCCTTCGGCTCTATGTGGATTACCGGAAGCTGAACTAGTTGATGGTCAAGAACCGACATCCCTTGCCGAGGATCAATGAACTCTTTGATTAGCGTCGAGGATCCCATGTGTTCTCAAAGATCAATTTGAAGTCCGGTTATCATCAGTTGCGCGTTAGACCATTGGATATACCTCTGATAGCCTTTAGAAGCAGGTATGGTCTATAAGAGTATACATTCATGCTGTTCGGTCTCACGAACATGCCAAATGTTTTCATGGTGCTGATGAACTAAGTGTTCCATCCTTACATGGACTCTGTCGTGGTATTTTTGGATGATATCTTCGTGTACTCTTGTACTCGACATGATCAAGCTACCCATCATGAGATCATTCTGAGTACAATGAGAGAGTATTGGCTTTATGCCAAACTCTCAAAGTTCCAATTTTGGATGGATCAGATTAACTTCTTGAGTCACGTCATCTCAGAGGCTGGATTATCTATGTACCAAGATAATGTGAGAGCTATAGTTTCCTGGGATAAGAAAAAGAACATATTTGAGGTATGGAGATTCCTAGGGCTGGATGGATACTACAGATGCTTGATTCAGGACATCTCGTGACTAGAAGCACCATTGATAGGTCTGACCAAGAAGGGAGGAAAGTTTTTATGGTCAGATTCTTCTGAGTCTTCCTTTCAGGAGCATAAGGGGAGGTTGACGTCAGCACCGATACTAGTCTTCCCAGATCCAGGCAAGAGATAAACTATTTATTATGATACTTCAGGTATCGGTCTAGGGGTTGTGGTTTTTCAAGGAGATGGATTCATTGTGTAAGGGTCTCAGCAGTTGAGGTCACATGAGAGTAATTACCCTACGCACGATTTGGAGTTGGCAGCTATTGTTCATGCCTTACGCTGTTGGAGACACTACCTTCTGGGAGAGCACTTTGTGGTTTTCAGCAACCACAGGAGTCTCAAGTATATCATCACTCAGCGTGATCTGAATCCGAGACAACGTAGGTGGGTCAAGTATCTTTTGTCATTTGACTTCATGCTTTCCTATACATCGGGAAAGGGCAATGCAGTGGAAGATGTATTGAGCAGAAGAAAGCATATTCATGCAGTTTAAGAGGCCAGTAGTTAGTGGCAGCTTATGGCTCTGTTCTCTGCAATGACCTTGGAGGTGCACGACTGACAGGGACATACCTCTCTTTCTTTTGTTAATGTTACTTGTACACTTCTTGATCTGGTATGGATGAGAAAACTATCAGATTCAGAGGCCATAGTCCTGCGGGAGAGTGTGTTAGGAGGGCACCCTCTTCATGGATGGACAGTGGGTGAGGATGAGATCATGCATGTCTTGGAATGCATATGGGTTCCAGAAGACATACACGAGGAGATGATGCAGGATTTTCATTCCTCAGTTTGGGCAGTTCATCCTGGAATTACCAAGATGTTTCGAGATCTTCATCGCCAGTACTGGTGGCCAGGTATGAAGAGAGATGTCGCTGGTTTTGTCATGTGATTTTCTACTTGTCAACAGGTGAAAGCAGAGCATCAGAGACCAACAGGGATTTTACAGTAGTTACCCTTTTTGGAGTGGAAGTGGAATGATGCTGCGATGGACTTCGTGACCGGGTTGCTGTGGTCACCTCGGGGAAACAATGATGTTTGGGTTGTCGTCGACAGACTCACAAAGGTCGCACACTTCTTGCCGATCAAGGAGACCTTTAATGTTGATAATATGGGACTGTTGTACATCCGGGATATCGTTCGTCTACATGGAGTTCCACACCCCATTGTTTCTGATAGAGATGTGCGCTTTACTTCTCGGTTCTATTAGGGACTTCAGAAGGCTTTGGGTACACATGTACTTTTGAGTACAACATGCCATCCCCAAACTGATTGCCAGTCTGAGCGCCCAATCCAGGTGCTTGAGGATATGCTCTGAGCATGCATTATATACTTTGGCGGTTCCTGGGAGAAACATATACCTCTTGTGAATTTCGCCTACAACAACAGTATTCAGGCGACCATTCAGATGGCACCATACGAGGCTCTATACGGTAGGCCATGCTGATCACCTTTATTCTGGCTGGAGGTAGGGGAGGCAGCTTTGCTGGGACCTTGTCTTGTACAGGAGACCTCTGAGCAGTTAGAGTTGATTCGAAAGAGGATGTCTATAGCACAATCTACACATAAGTCTTATGCGGATCAGCAGAGACGTCCTTTGGAGTTTGAGGTTGGGGATCAGGTTTTCATGCGTGTCACATCGAGGTTGGGACAAAAGATGATTCCGAGATAGGGTACCGTTTCACCGTGGTACGTCGGTCCATTTGAGGTTTTGGGGAGAGTTGGGATGGTTGCCTATCGGTTGTTGGAACCTTAGAGGTACTGGGCCACGCACGACTTCTTCCACATATCTCAGCTCTGACGTCACTTTTCAGACCCGTCTCATATCTTTCAGCCCGAGGAGGTTGAGCTTGAAGCGGATGCATCATTTCAGAAGCATCCTATACGTATTATGGATCGCAGTACGAAGGTTCTCTATGGGTGGTCTGTTCCTCTAGTCTGAGTGCTATTGAATCATGTGTGAGTACAGGATGAGACCTGGGAGAGGGAGGCCGATGTACGATCGCAGTTACGGGAGATGTTCGGGGTTTCTTCTTCTACGCCTCATTAGGGAAACTCAGGGATGAATTTATTTAAGGGGGAATGTCTTTAAGAACATGAATCTTTGTTTTCAGGTATGCCTTCCTTTTTCTGGAGTTTTTGTAAAAAATGCAGTTTCTAGAAATTTTTGAAGTACACATCGTGTACTTTCTGAATACACGTCGTGTAGTCTTTTCCCGCTTGATGCTATGTGCTGGCCGTGTCTGGGCTACACACATGGTGTGTAGGGGTGATGTGAAGGCCGATTTAAGCAGAGGACGGAAAAAACCACTACACGCCGTGTTCTCTTTTTTTCATTAAATGGACAGGGGTTGTGCCTGATCGCTATAAACGTCTTCTTCTAGGTCCTATTTGACCGAGAGCACTAGGAATCTGCAGATCTTCGACGATCCACCATTCCTCTGTCCTTTCTCCTATTCGAGACATATTGATTGCATTGGAATCGCAGTAGTGAATTCTTCCTTCTGCTTAAGCCTTGTTTTCCAATTCCTCTTACTTTTCATGATCTCGTGGGATGATCGTTTTGGGAATTTTCTCAGATCTTCGATGTTCCATGGAGAATCAGTCATCATGGTTCACGTATATCGATCTCCTAGGATCGAGGTGGGTGGTTTGTTCCTTACCGTTCAATGTCTTTTAGTTTTATGCACAAATTTTATCAATACCCTTGAACGAGGTATTGCGTGATTACCTTTTTACCCCTGTTGTTTTCCAGCCTTTCTGGTATGCTGGTATAGAGGTAATTTGTTGTGCTTGGATGTCTTACCATTCTTGTTTTGTTATTGACCTCTGGGACATCGTTGCCTTGGCTATTACACCCGTTTCCATGCCTTGTGTATATTGGAGGGAGTGTTTTGTATAACGTGTTTTTTTCCATGTAGACTATTATCCAAGTAGCTCTATATGTGTAATTTCATTATCCAAGTAGCTCTATAGGTGTAAATTGGCCTTATAGAATTATTATTCAACGACAGGCACCAGACTGTGAGAACCTAGTTCTATAGACTATACGAGATAGACCGAGTGAGATTCACAGAGTGTCTTAAACATTATAGACTATAGAAGGGTAGACCGAGAGAGCATCCATAGAGAGTCTTGGACATTAGACTATAGTGGATGGGCCGAGTGAGCTCCTAGAGAGTCATGAATTTTTATATACTAAAGGAGGGTAGATAGAGTACACATCCTTAGAGAGTATTACCTTGTTTTAATTCTCTTTATGAACCTTCCCAAGCTAGAGGAGAAATTGACCGAGTGAGCTTCCTCAGAGAGTCTGTGGTATACCAGAGGCTATAAGAGGAATTGAAAGAGATAGCTTCCTCAAAGAGTATCTAGACCTTGGGGATATGAGGGTTAGACCGCGTGATCATCCTTAAAGAGTTTCTAAATACACTAGACTATAAGGGGAGTTGACTGAGTGATCTTTACCAAAGAGTCTTATAATTTCGTATGACCAAGCCAGAGGGGTTAGGCTGAGAGCACTTCCCATTGGGTTGTGGTAATTCTTGGTTAGGACTAGAGGGGATGGCTGCGGGTACTTCCCAAATGGTTTTCTATTTGTGATAGATGATTTTCTTCACTTCTGCTGCTTTTTGTGGGTTGATTGCTGTTGTGTATCATCCTGTTTACTACCTGCGGTTTTTCTGTTGCTGTTCACTACTTACTGTACTTTTACATTCCATTTACTCACTGACTATTAGGCACAGATCTTCGGGTGAATGCCTACTGGGATTTTATCTCACAACCTGTTTTGGTCATGCTTTTGGGCCCAAACAGACTATGTTCTTGCTTGTATAGACAAGGGAAAGCGCCCTTAGACTTTTGGTACATTATTGCTTGGACCAGAAGAGAAAGGGACCAAGCTTTGGATTTTGATGATGAGGATATATTTTATTTTTATTTTGTACTTGTTTTGGTACTGTGGTGCTTTCCAACATTGTGACTTGTTTGGTTGTTTTCCTCGCTATGTTTCTTGCATCATTTTATACATACATATGTACTCCAGTTTGTCGATTCATTCTTCCACTATTTATTATTGATTAGTTATTTACTACTTCCGCTATTTCACATTATTATTTTCCAATGTGTACTCTGCCAATGAGGGATTAGTTTTCCCACTATCACTCCCAAGGCCCTCACTGCTAATCGGCAGCCTCTGGCATTTGGGGAAATGCGCTTGAGGCCATGTGACCAACCGGGTACGTGGCGCCTCTAGGTGGCTTCGGAACCGGGACGTGACAAACTTTTTGGTAATCCCCAATGGGAAAGAATAATTATATCATTTAAATTATTGGGAGATAGAAACATTATGGAAGTATATTTTTGTCATTATATTAATGGTTTATTTTCATGTTATATATTAGTATGAACCATTATTTATAATCTATTTGGACAATATTATCAATCCTATAAATTTGATTCTTGAAATGATATGAATGTATAATATATTCTTACAAACATATTTTTTCTATCAACCGTTTTCCAATAAATTTTTTCTAAAATAACATGATTTTTAATCATCCAAAGGAGGAGATTATTAGAAATGATTTATTTTTTCTCTCATAATCCATGTTCTAGATGATTCTAATGACATTAATATTTTCTGATTTAATTTTATAATATAAGGGAATTAGATAAAAATTAAACTATGTGTTGGGATAAATAACCATTATTTAAACGTTACTCACCATTAAAAAATGATAAAACACTAGAAATGAGTCACTCATAGAAAGGTTTCACCGCCCGAAATGAGTGTCCTCTTTCAAAGTGTCTCTACTAGTTATTAACTACCATTGGAATTGAATATCTTCAATTTTTGAGTCACCATCAGTGATAATTCATTGCTAGATATGACTCACTGCTAGATATTACTGACTAGTAGAGGTTATATCTTGACATCCATGATTCACATCCATAATTGAGTTAAAAAAAATATTTGAGCCACCTACTGATATGAGAAACCATCATATTATCTACCATTATCATAACTACCCACTCAAATAACTCATTATATAACAAGAGTCACGTTCAGCATGTGACTCCATCACTATTATAAGGTCTATGAATTATATGTTCTAATGGATATATTATTGGAGTTAGTATGGAGGATTATTTAAATATTATTATTTATGTATTCAATGACTCCATTAAAGAAAAATTCATATAACTGTATGTGATGTTTTGATATCCTCATGAATGTCATTAATTAATTGTTAGTTACTTCAGTTATATATATATATATATATTAAAAAATCAATCTCTCTTTTTGTGATGATTTGTGGTCAGTAACTAAACATACTAAATACCTAAATTATTATCACTAATGTGATTACACACTACAATCGTAGATAATTTCTTCTGTAAAATAGGGAAAATCATTTAATATCAACATCCTTCCGTACATATATAAAAATAAATCCTTACAAAGATTTTTTTAATACTACATTTAAAGAAATATCTTGAACACTTATCTAAAAACAATATGAGGATACTCAAGAAACCTGTTCACTTTCGACTGATAAACACTATCATGTTATATTTTTATTTCACTATCTTTTTATTTCATTCAGTTAACTTTGTGTATTTTTTTTGTTTGTACATTTTATCAAACCCAATGTCTCATTCAGTAGAACCATAAAATATAATATATTTACTCATATCACATTTCATTTATTATCCATGGAATTTGTCGAAGAGTTCCTTGTGTTACATATGTAATATCCAACCAACATATAATAATAGAAGATGTCATTGATCTTGTATACCCTGTAAAATGATGTTTTATAGCAAAAATAGGTTGTTGACTTGATTAAATTTTAATAATCCTCTTTGAAGTGGATAGTATTTAGGTGTAGGGGATTATGTCCAATCTTGTGACTGTAGCCCTTATTTATTTCGTAGTGGGGTTTTTACATGATTCATAATTTCCGAATATTAAAACTAATTTCTATTCAAACTCTGAACAATACATATTCATTGGTTGTTAATCATAACTAGTAATTCTATATGTATTGAAATGAGTAAAAATATTTCAATAGTTAATGTAATTTTCATTTTGTTTTAAAAGGAAACTGATCAAACATTGCAGAATATTTTTGAAGATAAAATTATATTAAACTACTATATTGAATTACTAGGAATATTTACCTTAAAAAGGGAAATTTTATTTGTTATTTTTTTAAACATAAATTATAATTGGAAACTCAATCCACCCCCTCTTGAGTTACTGACACTTCCAAAAAGTATTATTTTTTTAGATTAAAATAATAATATAAATATAGTATAAATTTCCATTAAATCAACTTATCAAATATCCAATAAATAAATTAATAATTATTTGTTAAAATATTATCCAATTCCATTTCAAACTAGAAAAAAATGATTTAATTAAGACATAAAATTATAAAAATACAAAATAATAATTAATTGCATCCAATTTGAATGTTAGTACCATATACCCTATGAAATAATAATAATTTATACCCTTATTAGAACCCTCATTCCACTTTTTTCAATAAATTCCAATGATTTTTTCTAAATATGAAGAAAGACACAAATTAACATAATTAATAATATTTAACTTATAACAATTCTTATAAAATTATTTCCTAAATGTTATACTGTAAATACCAAATTTTAAAAAACTTATGACAAGTCTATAATAGAGGAAAATTGAAATCATATGTTTGAAGTATAATGATAAAAATTATAAAGATTAAATTATAATATATTACATTAATGGAAGATAAAACCAATAAATATGTATACAAAAATTATTTTCTTTTGGGAAGATTAAAACATCCATCATTAAAAATATGTTTCATATAGACCTATGTTCCATTAGCGTAATCAACATCCATTCAGTGAACATAAAGAAACATGGTTCTAACCACCACTCATTGGTTCTCTAAAACAATATAATGACCATGAATTTTGAAAATTAAATTTCCCATCTTATAATTATGTCATATAGTAAATTGATGAATAAATCACAAGACCCATATAATGGAAACAATAAAATTTCCTAAGATTAATGTCTACATTATATTTTGTAAATATAATTATATATAATATTTGTAAATATTAAACTTGAATAACCATCATAACATAAGATAGCAGAAATCTATATTTTTTGATATGTTCGATAAACCGTAATAATTGCACTAACCAAAAACACTACATTATTGAAGTAGAATATTTATATTTCTATATTAAACATGAAAAATAAATATATATACCATTTATATTAAATATAATTAGAAATATATTAAT
The DNA here is from genome assembly GCA_963277665.1 of Viscum album. Classification (NCBI taxonomy): domain Eukaryota; kingdom Viridiplantae; phylum Streptophyta; class Magnoliopsida; order Santalales; family Viscaceae; genus Viscum; species Viscum album. The sequence goes on along the minus strand of OY728127.1, from coordinate 433,684,688 downwards.
GAAAAATGAGGTATTAAAAGGATGTGGGAAACACACATGAATATTACACATCTTACATTGGAATTGTAATCTGACCAATTAAAATAGAAACTAGTATTTAAGAATATTATCATCATATATAGATTATTATATAAATATTTTTTCATATTATTAAAATATAATTAAAATATTTATATCATCAAATAATAAATAAAAATTTGAAAAAATATTAAATAAGTTATAATATTTTTTTAAATCATATATGTTTTATATGAATTTATATAAAAAATATATAAATTTAAATGAAACTATAATTTTATAAAATTGAATTATAAATTTATATTATGTCTATTATAATGATAATATTATTTTCTGAGGCCCTCTAATATTTTTGAATCGGTCAAAAAATTGTCCATATTATTAAAATTTGTATTTATAAAATATATAATGGTTTTATTTTAAAATAAATTCACCATATTTTAAAAATTATTTTTTATAAAATGGAATATTTTTAGGATACAAATAACAAAATTATTACGGTTAATTTTTGGTATCTTTTTCAAACAATTTATTTTCTATGAGTAGTGAAATATGGTAAAATATATTCCTTAATATTATGATATAATTACATGAATTTTTGGTTCCATTATCATTACAGAACACATTATTATGAACAAACATGAACCATTTACTATATATGGTCACAATAAAATTTAACTACACATAAAATGTTGTATTACCATCTCAAAAAAAATTCAATAATTATCCAAATGTGATCCAACATTGGAAACATGAAATGAAAAATCTCAACATAATGGAATTACAAATTAAATATTATTGAAATCAATATAAAGGGAAATTTTACTAAAACAATAAATAAAATATAGGTGTAAATGGTTCTAAATAAAGTAATTAATGAATTAAATTTTATAATAAATATTTTATATGAATTTACAAAATAAAACTAGAAGATAAGGTAAGGGATATTACAAACCACCATATTTTTATGTTAAAATATTTCTCATTATAATTAACTTTATATATCCCTATAAAATGTTCATTATTGATTTCGAATTCACATTATATGTCTCTATCATAGGTAAGTAACTAATTATACCATTGATTTATGGGGTAATAATTTAAATATCATCATATTTCAGAAAACTTATAAAAATGAATTATAAATGATTGCCCCTTTTTGGAACACATGTGTATGTACATGTTATGATGGGTGACCACAAATATTCCTACAATGAATTTGGTATTGATTTGGTATCATGATAAATTATTTATAGTATTTGGGAGTGGTCTTATTCAATTATGGAACCCTTCCCACCATGTGATATTATCATGGATGTTATTATTTATTTCTAATTATGTCATGATTTTTGTTGTAGGAAAATTCTTATTGTATTATGACCCCTTGTAATTATTCAAGATCCTTTTAATCTAATATATCATGTTATAATATTTCAATCAAATATTATTCTTATTTACCATGTTTATTCACCAATAAATATTTTTAACTCAACCCATTTTTATGTATTCTCCATGGATTCATATGACATTTTCAAAGATCAAATATATATAATATCTCATTATGGATATTAAAAGAAATTAATTTTATTATAATTTAGCTTTTATGTATTATAATATTATTCATCAAATGAATTTTTTCATTTGAAATATTTTACTATTTTAAATGAATATTTGTGAGAAAAAAAGTAATAATATTTTTACAAAGTTGGGGTAACTATATTTTTTATAAGTGTATGGTTATATTATAATTGTAGATAAGGAATATAATAAATTTGTGATAACCATATGGATATGAATATGTTTCAATAAATATCCTTGAATTTTTGGGATGTCTATAGAGTGTCATCTATGAAATTTGATCCCTGTCTTGAAACTATAACTGGAAGGTGATATTTTAAAGTTGACCCTTTGGGTAATAGTCAAAAAAAAAGGTTCATTAGGAATTTAATCGATCATCACAATGTGAATGATAATGAATTGTTACTGAAAAAATATGTTTACACTACTATGGGATATTATTTAAAAAATTCAAAGACACATAAAAACATTATAATAGACAAAAATAAGTTTCTAGCTTGTACAACACAATTAGAATCATTAATATGGATAACCTTGATTGAAACCAATAGAAAAATAATTTTCTTCATTGAATAAAATTTAAAATTTATTCCCTCTTTTTCCATAGTTTTCCGTTTTAAATTCATATTTGTTTTAGTATTATCATCCCATTTTTTTAATTCAGATATATTTAATGACTGAAATCTAAATCAATTAGTAAATTATGTCCTCATTATCCATTCATGTGCCAAAAATGTCCATTATAATGAATATTTATATATTATTTTATATATTTAATTTTTAATTGAACTATACAAAAAACCCATCAACACACGGATTGTGAGTTATCCTTTAGAACTGAAAAAGAAAAATTATTTCATCACATGTATATAACTCCTCCCTTGCCAATGTTTTTGGACTGAACCACCTATGAAATTATAACCTACCTCATTTAGTGAATAATTATTCTATAGAGGGGTTTTATTTAATAACATTATATTAATAAAACAAATACTTATAAGAATAATCATATTCACATTTCAATTCATCTTTTGAATATATACAATCGTAAAGCCGGTGATGAATGTGAATTTAATAATCATACTAAGAAAGGATATTATTATATTATGAAGAATAATATTGAGCTAAAATGATTGATAATATTGAGAGATACTTTATATAAAAATGACCTTTTTAAAAAATTAAATTGATTTATTCATTGATTAAGTTATTGTTGTTGTCTTTTTATATTTTTTATGTTCTCAACTGAACTTTTACTCATATCCCTTCCTATATTAAAGAATTTATTAAAAAAGAAATCCATTGAGTTAGTGGATATAAATAAATATTTACAATAGATTCTCGAAAAGGTATTTTGTGAAAAGCATGTTCATGATAGAATAAATCATTAGTATATTTATTAACAGGAGTAAAATAGTAATATTTGTAATAAAACACCAAATAGTTTTTTATAAAAAAAAACTGTTTCAATTTAACAGTTTTTATAAATTTTTTTATAAAAAATAAATTTATTAATATTCAAATTTTAATATTTTAAAATTAATAACATTTTTCAGATCATCACATTGTAATTTACTTTTAGTAAAATTATTGTAATTTAAGAAAATATTGATTTTTCAATGAATTGTGAAAAATTAAAATTATAGAAAAATGTAATTTATTTTAAATAAATAATTTAATTTAAAAATATCAATAGGTATTAAATATTAATTAATGTAACTTTTTTATTATTTATTAATATTTAACACACAAAATTCCCCTGGAATAAAAATTATATTTTTTTAGAGTAATATTGTTTTTGGGATTAAAAATGGTTTCTTCTATACTTTTAAATTCCATTATGTTTATCATTTTTAAATAATTATTATAATATCTGACATGAATTTTTTATAAATTAAATTTTATGATTATATATTAGAATATACTAATTTCTGTTCATAAAAGTATTATTATTAGTCATAGGGAAAACATAGAATTTTTTTTATTAATAACATTCTTCTGAAAACCTTTAGTCTATCGGCATATGTGGTATTACTATTAATATAAAATTATCCATTTTATAAATTGAATAAATTTTGATCCCTTATTTTGAATAAAAAAACCTATAATTAAAAACTATTTCGTTTTAATTTTAAGCAATGTGTTTTTTGAGAATATTAAAATTTCATAAAGTCGTTATTTTAAAAACAAGAATACAAAGTGGTTATATTTAGAATATATAGTGTAAAAATGACTAAATACATGTCCAAAATCCCATTGGGGGATATACATATACTATATCCTTTATTGAATCTATAATTTTCCATTATTGGTGCCTAGTGACATTAAAAAGTGATGATTGATTTCACTTTATCAAAAATATTAAAAGAGTGTCACTAACCTGACTTATAAAAATCCATTTTCTCCCACATTCACTTCATACCATAAAAATAATTCTTTTAGAAAAAACAAACTAAATAAAATATCCCATTCATTAATATATTCTTTTTATTTCATAATTTATTTCTAAATAAATCTATGTACAGAATTTGGTGAAAACCAAAGGTTGATACCTGAAGAATATGTGACATTCCTCAATGAGAATTTTATATTAATTCCTCCACCCCCAATTAAATTATTGTTATATCATGATGATATCATAAAAAAATAATCTTACAAATACATATACATTTAAATGATATTGGTATAACCCATATCCACCCAACTATCAATCTAAATGGTTTATGAAATCATCATTCGTGTGTAGGAAAAATTTCCACCTCATAGAATGACGTCGTTCATTTTTCCATTACCACATAACACAGATTGGTATAATGATGGATATAAATTATATATATGATTTTTGAAACTAAATTAAATATTATTAGAAATTTTATAGTTTTTAAAATTTTATATTCCATTCCATAAGGTATATGGTAACATCTCATTAGTGTTTGTTAGACTGTCAGCTCCAAAAGTGATCGGATTCCCTTTTCACTAACTCATTTCAAATACGTAAATAATGGGATAAATAATTAATATATGTGATATAAATGACATATTTAATATATTTATGAAATTTTAATCATTATTTATGTATAAATTAATGTTTATTTTTTACCTTTTCACTCATTGGAAAAATGGTAATAGTGTTGGGGGACGTGTGGAATACCACCTCCTTTAAGTGATGTAATAAAATTTTTCTACTCAACATCACATAAATTTTATATTTATGCCAATATAATTCACTAATCCTTTATTTGAAAAATGATTATTATTCTGTAATGGTAAAATATTGCATACATATTTCAATAATGGTTGTAAAAAAATGGAAAAGTTACACATACATGTGTACAACCAACCGTCTCCAAGACCATAATGTTTTCTCATTATCTATAACCATGAATTATGATTGGTTTAAAATTTATAATTGTTTTATAAATATTTTTAAATTACTATATATATGATTAAATAAGGATCTCATTGACCATAACTTACCAACAAAAGTGGTTTTTGAAAAGAAAATCGAATTTTGTCAAGACAAGTGATATAAATATAAATGAAGAAGTAATTTTATAAAAATTGTTATGAGATGAAATAAAACAAATAAAAAAAATTTAATAGTATATAAAAATTTAAAAATTATCTAATGTTTATTATTCATACAAATAATTAAACATGTTGAAAGGATGAGTCGATATAAAGGATTTCATCTCAATTTTATTTCTTTGAGGAATAACTTGATTATATAAACTATTATTATATTATAATGTGTATATACATTCCCTATAAAATTTATTATACTCTATTGAACAATTCTAATAGTATTTATTCTTTTTTAAATTTTATTATTTAATGTGACTTATGATTAAACTACTTCAAAATTCATAAGGAAATTTTTATCTAAATAGATGATATACTAATTTCCTCCTCAATAAACCAATTACCACAATCTTAAATTTTATTTAATTGTTTTTTAAATATTTTATTTTGAATTAAATTATTTATAATAATTATTTATTTATATTTTACATTATTTTTTTATTTTCAAAGTAATAATTTTTCATTATTTAAATATAATTTAAAAAACATCTATTCCTGTCATTAAAAATGTTATTCCATTCATAAAATTCTTTACAATATTAAATTTTTTCATAAATAAATATTCATATTCAGCCATTTTATTTGTACTTTTTAATTAAAATTTTTTATAATGTTAAAATATTATTTTGATATCCAACAGTGGATTAAAAACATGTTTACATGATTTAATCAATTAATCAAAGTTTTATTCATGATTTAGAACATGAATAATATATATGATGTGTGTACCCACATAGAACATAGTGATACTATTGTAGAATAGATTTTGTGTGCACTATGATTACATTGTAATTCATTTTGAAATTGTTATGATCTCAAGAGAGTTATATGGAAAGATAGCCATATGGGTATTCCAATTTTTATGTGACATGTATGGGTTACATGAGATGATTTAATATGGTAGGTAAATGAATTATCATTGAGTTATAATATTTTATAATGGAAATACTTTTTCAAAAGATAACATAAATTATCCTTTAAATGATTAATGTTTCCCTTTATTTGTATAATGTTAGGTTATCATGAATGGGGTTTATTGTTAGTTTTATTGTGCTTCACTTTTTAAATATTTTTGTTTCCATTAATATGTTATTTTTTTACACAAAAATATTAAAAATTATTATCATAGGATTTTACATATGGGTAAGGGATAGGAAAAGGGAAAGTGAAATTTCATGAGTGTTTTCGTGAAAAGGTAACATGCATTTTTTAAACTCCATATATTATGATAAAAATGGATACTAAAGATATACTTGCTCTTTTTAATATTGTGGTTATTTTATGAATGGGTTATGACCAAATCCTCTATAACTCTAAACATGAAAATATCATCAAACATAAAGAATGAATGTTTTTGAATAATACCAAAGGTTTTGTAATTTTTAAATATGAATCCTTATAGTGGGAATCAAATGGATGATTATATACCATTAAAGGTTTGTATAATGACAATATCATCCAGTTGAATGATATTCCAAATGGTCATGTTAGAATGATGTAGAATTATAGGATTTCTATGTTTCATTAGCTATACTATGTCTATTCATAAAGGATTTTTATAGAGGAAATGAGGGAAGTTATAGTTGAAGGGAACTATGAAGAAGTCATCTTTTTGAGTCTGTATCCGAACAAGGATGGTATATGATAAAAGTATTTTTTTTGTAGTTATGGGTCAATTTCATTTGGTGTAAAAGGATGTGGTATCTATTCCCGAGAGGAAACAAATACACACTTAAGCAACATGTATATATAGAAACAAATTATGAGTAAATATACCTCCATTATTGACATGTTTACATTACCCAGTGCTAGCTAAGTATTGGACACATACTTTGGGTAATATATTTTATGTCATGGTATGTTAATAATGTAAAAGGAAACTATTTTTATTTATCATTTTAAATTTTAAATTGATCAATAGTGTCCTTAGAATAATAATTCTAATGAGAATGATGATATTGATTCCATGTAATGGGGTATATATATAAGGATTTTTTTCATAGGGAATATTTCTATAATGTTGTCTAAAAATGAATGGAAAAAAATTCCTTGAATTGAGTAATGAAATATAATGATTTTTAGTTGCATATGAATAAAACCTCATATGGTATATATGGAATGTGGCTTATTTTATTCAATTAAAATATATAAAATTTCGTAGGTTTTACTCATGATTGAATCATGTATATGAATTTGTCTTTACATGTGGATATAAATGTTATGAGAAAGTTATGTGTTTTGGTAAAATGGTTCAGATAAGGAATTTTCAATCTGATGTTCCCTATGATGAAGCGTGTAATATTCCCTTAGGATATCATGTGATGGGGATTCATGAAAAAAAATAAACAAATATTAGAGAAAATGAATTTCACATCTTAGGTTTTGTATGGTAGATACTACCATAGAGTATTTATTTTAATGTCTGAGAATTGTTAGATATGTTTAAGGTTTCTACCCAAAAGAACATGAATGGATGGAATAGAATCTCGATGAATTAATTAATGGGGTAAATGATACCCATCCAATGGTATGATGTTTTAGTAAAATTAGATTAACTAAACATATTAGAGTTTTAAGTAATTTTTCGTATGAATTATTACACAATTTATCATGATAAAAAAGAGTACAGAGCCGATAATGCTATGATTAATGATTTCATTACATTTATAAATTACAATGATGTTATGAAATATATAAGAGACAGAATTGAAATAAAACTAGATCAGATTGATGAAAATAATGAAACTATTAAATTTGACGATCTACTAGTAGTCAATTAATGCATAGAGGTTTTTAAAAATTATTTTCTTATTTTAATTCAATATATATATATATATATATTGATTTTTATATTTAATTGGTACACTATCCTAATACTATTTCTAAACTCTATTATTTAATGGATTATGTGGATGTTTTATAATTGAAAAAAACATGCTAGAGTTATTAGATGATGGTTTCATTTGACCTAGGTCATTCACAAGGGGTTTTGAATTTTTTTTAAAAAATAAATATGGTTCAATGATCCCTTTTCATGATTATTTAGCCATTAATAATATCACTATTATGAAAAGGTATACCTTTAATGATATCAATAAATTGATTAATCCTCTCTTTGGAGTATAGTATTTTTCAATGGTTGACCTGATATTAGGGTACCATCTGTTGAAATTTAATGATTCAAACATTCAAAATAATTATTTTCAAATAATATATGGTAACTATGAGTCCATTTTAGTGTGGTTTGGGTTATTATATCACCTATTGTATTTATGATCCTTATGAATGGATGTTTTCATGTCTTCTTGGTATTTTTATGGTATTTATAGTTAATGAAATTTGATATAATATAAAATTAAATATGAACATGAAATTCTTCTAAGGATTTATTTTTCAATCTAAAAAAAATACATTTGTTAAAATTTTCATTTTTGAATTTTGTTTGAGAAAATATAATTCCTTGGACTTATTTATTTTAAAGATAGAATAATAATTGAACCTATAAAGATAGTTTATTAATATAAAACAGAAAATATATTTGAAGTATATTCTTGGTTTTCATTGATTTTTGGATTAATAAACATTTTTTTTGTCGAACACCAAACTCAGTTGAATAAAATAGTTAAATGTTTTCTCAAAAAACAAATATTCATTCTGAAAAAAATGTGACGATTTTTTTTAAGAACTAAAAAATTTTTTGGAGAATGATCCAGTTTTGACCTTTCCATAATCAAGTGGAAATTATTGATACAAAATGATGCTTCTATTAAAGTATATGGGTGTGTCATAATGTAGAATGATAATTTAATTTCATAAGATTCACTTCAGATAAGACATAATGAATTATGTTCCCCTAAGAATGATGTTGAGTTATTTGATATTGGGTTTTATTTATACATTTGTAATATTGATTTACAATGAATAAAGATTTAAATATCGACTTATCAAAAAAATATGATTATATTCACATGGAAATAATTTAACATGAATCTAAAAATATGGATATAACTAATAACAGATTATTATTGAACGAATCATTAACATACATGAATGAAAATAATGTGGAAATACTATTTAAAAAGTAATTATACATTAAACAAGATAGAATTGGAATGTGAAAATTTATTTATTTTTTGATGGATTTTTCCAAGTAGTTTTGGATGATTGGACATCATATGTTTGGTTATAGGTTATAGAATAATCGAAAATTACAGAGATAATTAAGAGAGCTCAAAATGAGGATCTATCTTTGTAGGAAAATAGAGAATCCATTATGTAGGTTTGGTTACCTAATTTTAACATTAACGAATAATGTGTTTTAAAAGTTTGAAAAACGTCATGGGAACCTTTTTATTGCATGATGAGGGAAGAGGTTTTATCTAAATATTAGAGTTCTCCATTTTCTATTCATCATGGAAATACAAATATATTAAGAGACATTCAAGAGTGTTAATAAAGGGAATGAATGAAATGAGATATAGATTAATTTACCAAGAGTTTTTTCACTTATAATCATGTTTAATATCAATGAAAATTTATAAATGGGATGCTTCACACTTTTCTATGGTATGAGATGAAATGGGTTAATATATCATTTACATTGGGTTTAGGATTTCCAAAAAATACCATAGGAAATATATTGATATGAGTTTTTTATTGATTAAATAAATCATCAAATTTACATCCCATTTTATAATAAATTCATTTATATCACATTTATGAAATGTATCTAAATGTGATAGTCAGGTAACACAGAATTCCTTTTCCAATTGTATCAAACAATTCTCTAAGGTGCACAACTATTTTTTGGAAATGAATTTAGTTGTCATTGGATACTGAGAAAAATTTCAGTATATCACTTCATACCCAATATGATGGAAAGAATATCAATACAATTCCATAAATGAATGATATTATTCATTCTTGTTCAATGGATTACTAGGAAAGACAAAATCCATATATTCATTTGGATTAGTTTTAATATTACAGTAGTTTTCATTTTAGTATATAAATATAACCATTTGAGTAATATTAGGGAATGGATTGCAAGGAATAAGAATTTTTGGATGATATCTTATAAATTATGTTGATGAGGCCATATTCCATAATATAAATTGTATTTAATGTCTCGTTACTTCAAAGAAAAATGAGATAGGTTGGAGATTTCATAAATGATATGCGGATAAATAGATGAATGTACTTTATTTATGGATATTAGATCATGTATTTCTCAATGTTTCACCATTTAATGGTTTAGTAAATTATTCTAATATGGGTATAATGATTTCATGGTACATTAGACTATATGAAATCGTAGGGTAGTTTGGATAATTTTCCCACATTGTGGTCATACCGCTGAGGATATCATAAGTAAAAAATTGTATTTTAGGTTTCAATGTTACGAAAATATGATCTCGATTCAACTAATGCATTAATCATTGAAGTGCATCATCTTGATGAAATTCATTCTAAAGAGTAATATCTAGGTCAGGTAATATGAAACATATAGAATTTGTTTTAGAATAATTTGATTCACTATGTTATGGTTTTATGGAAAACCTGTATGGTTGAAGAGGTGACAACGAAATCTAAAATTGCTATAACGGAAATTTACACAACTAATTTATTAAGTGAATAAAATTGAGAGGATTAAATTTCTAGACGGTTGAATGGATACAATATCCCAAATAATTATATATTATGAAAAATTCAACTTTTTTACTTATATTGATTAGATAGTTATATTATTTACAAAATTTTCATGTGATTTTCAATCAAAATAGAATGTGTATTAATAAAACATGATTCCTGTAATATTTTATTTAAAACTATAATTTATAAATTTTATGATATTAATATTATAAAATGATTTTATTCTAATTTTATTATCAAAATATCATTTGGATGAAATTTGGGAACATTTTGAAAAAACTAATTTTCAATAAAAATAAAAAACTATTGTTTTTTTAAAAAGTGATGTAATTTTATTTAATAAATAAAAATAAACATATAGATATTTTATGAATATTATTTTATGTAACATAATTATTATTATTTAAAATTAAATCCATAAAATTACTTTTAAATAAAATTTATATTTATTTTTATTATAATTTAGTTTTCGGATTTAAATATTGTTGTTTCAAACAATCTGTTTTAAAATGCATAAATGTTTCCCTTTTTTAATTAGTAAAAATATTCATGAATATATTAAATTTAAATTATAAATATATATATATTATCATTAAATATTATTTGTTTATTAATATTAATATTATTACTCAACGATTTACAAAATTATTATCTGTTTGATGAAAAATACGCTTCTTAAAAACCATATATCTCACTGGGTAAGTGGGATGAATATAAAATAATTTTTCCAAAAAAATTTGATTTGAATTTATAGAAGATCAATTTAATATTTTTAATAAATATAATTTATATTATCTAACATGTTTAGCTTTATTATTGATGAATGTGAATAGTGATATTTTTTTAAATTAAATTTACTGATTACATTAAAAACATGTTTACCAAGTTGTAAAATTTACATAATATGTTTTAAAATTGGTTCAAAAAATATTGAAAACACATTGGATGGTATGGGTGGGTTGTCTTATATAGAGTATGGTGTAGGGAGGATTTTTTAGTGATTTTTCTAGGGTGATCTGACACGGCATCAGTGGTGCCATGAAGATAGGGGTCTTTGAAAGAAAATATATGGGGTATATGACAATAATTTATAGGATGGGATTTGATGGAGGATGTGTAGGGTATTCAATTTATGATGTATAGTGTAGAGGATTATGCCATAATGTTAGACTCTAAGAGTGATTCCCTATATGAAAACATGTGATGGGGAGAATAAGGCTATTAGATAGGTGGAACCCAGAAGATTGATTTCCATCAGGCAGGGAATAAGCTAGTTGTTATGAGATTCAATCTATCCAATTTTTCAACCATGGTCATGTAATAAAAAATTATAAATAATGGGAACTCCTAATCTATTCATGGGGAATTATGGTTAGGGTTATATCCTAACATGTGGTGTGGGTGGTTGTTTATTCTTATTGAACCCCTAAGTGTCATCCAAATATAAGTTGTGACGTTCATCAAAAAGTGTTTTATGTTATTTCTTACTCCAACCAATTAAATTATTGTTATTTCATGATGATAAAAAAATTATTATATTTAATATAGTGAGATATTTTTATATTATGTGTTTTACATAAAACTAAAAAAATCAATAAATTGGGCTATGAAATCATCATTCTTGTGTATGGGGAACTACCAGCTAGTGAACTGACACTGTACATTTTTATATTACCACATCACATGGTTATTTAAAATGATGGATTTAATTTTATTAATGATATTTATAACATATTTATACATATCGAGTCATTATATCATATTTATCAATTTTATATACCATTTTGTTTGGAATGTTAGAATGTCAATAGTGTGTACGACTGAGTGCCGCCTCACGAAGTGATGTGATTCATTTTTCATTAATGTGTTACATTGATGTCAAAAAGTATACTTTTAATAAATATATGGTATATTTAAATCATATGTATGATTTAAATTAAATATTTATAATTCTGTAAGTATGGAATATAATTTTATTTCATTGATTTTTAACTCACTAAAAATATTATAACATCATTCACGGACGTCTGTATTTCATCCTCATCAATGAGATGTAATTTCGTTTTAGACACCACATAAATATAATTATAAATATAATTATATATACATTAATCATATTTTATTTATGATATAATGATCTTTCATTAATGGAAAAATAATCTATACCTTCATTACATAACGGTCATTGTCAAAAGGAAAAGTTACTCATGCGGACATATAAAATATAATCTTCATCACTGTAAAATTCGCACAATTATCATAACCATCATTAAATATTATTTTTAAATGTATAGTTATGTATAAAAATGATAAATATTTCTAGATTATTGTTGTAGAGCTATTTTAATTATGACCTCCTTGACAATATTTACCCTAAAAAATCCATTTTTAACACATAAACTGAATATACTCAAAACAACCCACATAATAATAATAGTTTATTTAATTTCATATAACATGTTAACAAGTGAAATAAATATAATAGTAAAAATAAAAAATTTTCTAAATCATTTAAATAATTAACATAATTTTATTATTCTAAAAAATAATGACACATGTCAAATGTTAGACACATGGTAAGTGATATTATCTCAATTTGATTTTGTAGAGACACATCATGCGGTAATGCACAATTATTCTTTTATAATCTGTATATTTAAAAACATTGAAAATTTATATCCTAAATTTACCACTTATAATGGGTTTTTAAATTTTTCAATTTCATAGGGGATATGAATTAATGTTTTCTAATGTGATAGGGGTCATTTACTTTAAATAAATCGTCCTTTAATATATTCATTAAATATGTATTTATATACTGTTACAATTTTTTTAAAACTAAATTTGAACAATTTTATGGAAATAATTGTTTTATACAGTTGATTTCTTGCCTATTTGTATTTATTCCAATTTTTTAAAATGTAATCTTTGTAAATATTATAAACATAATGGATTCAATGAAACATCCTACCATCGTGACTATTATTTAATTACTAGGTTTTTTTGAGTAGATATGTTTCCTTAAATAGGAATACAAATTAATTTTTTTTTGATTATTTTGGTATATAAAATGGGTTTTAAATAAATGGTATTATGATATCTAAATGTGAATGGAATATGTGTTTAAAATTGTATTTCAAATGATGAAATATTTTTTATTTACATGGTTCATGGACTTTATATATGACGGGATAGTCCAGATAGTGTTCTTTAAGCCTATTATACCTTTAAAAGTTTCTTTTCATCGATATCACTCCAATTAAAAAAGAAAGTTTCTTGTTATTTCGATAAAAATATTTTATATTGGCTATATGGTAAATGAAATTTCCTTGGATAATGTGAGGGTTCTATGAGATGATGTCATAAAATACCTAGATTAATTAACTTGGATTTATATTGTATTTTCATGAAAATAATTATTTGAAGGTCAAATAAATTATCTCATAAATAAATGGTATTTTATAATATGGGTAAAATTTCATGTTTTCAGGAATTATTTTTCATTTTTTAATGTTTTTCATTGGACTAATGGTTTTCCTATTTGTATGTACCTTAAAAATATTTTCTGTCTCATCAAACATTTTTAAAAGGATTTAACATGATTTAATGGATGGATGAGGTAAAATAAATATTCAATATGAAATTTGAGAATTGTTTTCATAAAAATAAAACATTATTTATTTTAAAACTATTATATTATGAGAAAAATGGATACTGATCAAATGTTTTTAATTTGGTAATTTATAGTTACATTATATACGAATTATAAACTATTTCTCTAAAACTCTAAACCTAAAATTATCCTCATATTAAAATAAAGTAACATACTCTATAAAAATAAATATTATGTAATATTTAATTCATTGTACTTATAATTTTATATGCCTAACTACATAATTATGTTCTATGATAGTCATCTTCATGAAGAAAAACATATATTCAATAAACCTCCAAACATTTTATTGTGAACATAATAAAATCATAATAAAGAACAATAATCCCATACAATGGAAAGGTGAATTAATCTAAAATATATTAGGGGAATAAAAATTGTATATGTGTTACCTTCTATCAGGATATCACTTATTAATGGTGATAATGGAAGATATTCACAAGATAACCATTTTAAAGAGTTTCAGAAACTATGAGTCCATAGTGATTCCCCAAATATTTAGTAATGGTGATGAAATAATTATGGAGATAATGAGTTAAATAATTATATGTATCATTGATAATCCTATTATAAATTTTTATCAATATTAGGATACACTCTATAATCAAGAGGAGCAAGAGTAATATTTGAATACTATGAAAAAGACACTTTGAAAATAGAATTTGAATGCAATTTACATAGGTTTTAGTTCTATAAAGGTGATGTATAATTATTAAGGAATGTTATCAAAATAAAATGGATATTATTAGACCTGTATAAGTAAAATGATATTGAGGAAATTCAATGTCTAGAATCTATCACTAATTTCCCTAGACTTCTAAAACTCTATGTATATTACTTATCATTTGTAAGAGACATCAATGGATTATAAAACCCTCTAACTAAGATTACCCCGAATGGGATAATTTTTCTGGACTCATGAATGATAACAATGCCTCATTGAGTTAAAAAATATGCATTTCACTGCACCAGTGCCAACAATATGCTCAATTAGGGATCATTTAACAATATAAGATGATTCATCAATAAAGGGACTAGATTTTTTATTAATGTAAAATGAATTAGGGATATCATATGACAAAAATAATATTAATGTTCTTGAGAAGGAATATAAAATGCTTAATCTAGATTTGTTTATAGGGATACTCATTTTAAAAATTTGAAAAAATTACCTTAATTGGGATTGTTTGAAATATATTTTGATAATAAGACCATCATATATATATCCACATGTCAATAGATTAACCTGATCCAACAATAATTTTTTAGATGAGAAATGACCAATACTACTCAACACCCTACCATCATTGGAATGAATATAAATTAGAATATATTATATGATGAAATTATCATGAATCAAAATCCATATAATGTATAATAATTTAGAAGGATCGAATATTATTGGTCTCATGGAGGAGGGACGTGATGATCGTAATGGAAGGAACATTATTATTCCTTTATAAAATGATTTCTCAAGAATCCATTGTAAATAATATAATGTATGCATAAAGGGATTATGTGGGAGTATAGAGGAATGAGAAATATAAAATAATATTAAAATAATCCAGGTTCAAAATTGATGAAGCATTTTTAATATTTGGGTCACAATTTTGTTTTCAATAAAATAGAATTGTAAAGAATGAGTTATTGAATTATGCCCATAGATTAACCTTATCCATACATAAATGAAAAAACAATATGTATTGAGATCTATAGAGAATTGATTATGGGAAAATATGAAAAAGGATCTCAAATAATAAAAATTAAAATTCATGGAATTTAAAAAAATAAAGGATGAAAGGAAAAATACAAAGGTGATGATGTTAACATTACCCAATCCTACATGAAAATTGGAAAATATAACTAGGTATATTTTAATTATTCTTATGAATAAAAAATGAATAATTTTTATATGGGTGTTGATTTAAAATCATGTAATATAATTTCAAATCATTTCAATATGATAGAACTTATCAATCGATTAACATGCTAGGATATGTATCAGAAAAGTGGTTATGAAACATAGATAAATATTATCAATTGTATCTAATGATAATATATGATTAATGTAAACATTAATGAAAAAATATCATACATTCCCAATATGTTGATTTCAACTTAAGAAGATCTATTTTTTTCAAAAAAAATATTGATATTATATGATGACTAACAATAAAGAGGATGAAATGATGAGATCACTCTTGGTGGACCTCAAATTTGGATTGTATTAGAATAATACTTTTGTTTTATTTCTATATAATAATTTATTTCACAAAAGAATCCAACTGGATCAATATGAACCCATTTATGGTATAAAATATGGAACACTTGATTATTTGGATAATATTGGTGAAAGATAAATTTTTTTACATGAAATGGTTAAGGAAATGTTAAAAAATATTATGGACATTAAATAGTACATCATGGATACTCAAAGTTATTAGAGATTTATGATGATAGCCATTGATGATACCTATAGTTTGAGGATGGTAAAAAATAATTCCACTAAATTTCATTGTGGAATAGATTCAGGATGTACTTCTATTTTGTAATGTTATGTCATTTCTTTATTGCCTTGTAAATATGATCGATCTCACTGGAGTCATATCAGATCAATTATCCCTCCAACCATACCATTCCCATGTAAATTATATTATTCCCAAAATAACTCGTGAGGTAGTATATTACAAATCCCTTACATGTACATAATTAAAATTATGTATAATTGGAAAATTATATCTCTGGATAAGAGTAGATGGTGATAATCATAGAGCAAAGAAATATACATATACAAAATAGGTCATCATATCTAGTAAATGTACAATATAGAAATAATCTTTATGAGGAAGTGATGTGGGGGTAGATAATGTCTTGAAAAAGATGTAGACTCACTTTTTCCCCCTAAAAATGTAAAATGAAATTTCATGGGTGAAATTTCTTACGGAAGGAAAATGAAACAACAAAATATTTTTAAAAGTGGATTTCTATACGTATAATTCGACAATATTTAATAATATGGAATAAAAACTCACTAAATGATGAGAACAATTAATAAATTATTATATAAATTATAATAACATATTTTTCTAATATAAATGGAATTAAGAATAGAAAATATATTAGTGGGATATAAAATATATAATAATATAAGTAAATATCAATATCTGGATATGCTGAATCTAGTAGAATAACTCAACTCATGAAAACACATTAGAGATATAGAAGAATATTATTAACACATTATTCAACATGAAAATTAATATATATATATATATATAATAATAACTATTGAAAATATAATTTAATGGATAATACATGAAATAAGTGGTATATAGATGAAGTTGAGAACTTATTTGGACACTAAAAATTTTACTATCAAAATAGTATCCCGACCATTGAAATAGTACTATAATAATTAATAATTTTAACCTGAAAATTATAACAATATTTTTACCTATTTAATAGTAAAATAATATTTCTATATCTTCTACAATCTAAATATAAAATTTTAATTTATTTATATAAGTGAATAATTTTTTTAAAAAGATGTTAAATAAGATTTTATATCTTTGTAAAACATATATGATTAATAATTATTGTTTGTATCATATAAATAAATGTTTAAAAGAGATGTTAAATAGGATTTTAAATTCTTATTATATTACAAAAAAACATGCCTAAGCGTTGTAATAGTTTAATGTAATTGAAAATAATAGATACATAAGATAACATCCATTAATAAAAAATAACATCTCAAACTATGATCATTATAACTAGAACCCTTATTAGAGAGACATTTATAATAATTATCATAATAACATGGGTAATGTAAATAATAAAAGGCTGAGATCAGATAATCCGCAATGGTTAACAAGGGGGATACTTATGTATAGTATTAACATTAGTGTTTGAGAACATGAACATAATGTCTGAAAAATACCCTGTAAATCCAAGATCATTTACATAAGTCAAAGAATAAATTAACTTAGTTCATAAGATATGAATCATAAGATAATTAGGAACATGAACCATAATATTATGAAAACAAAATAACGAATATAATTTTTTTCATACACATAACCATATAAAATCATTAACATATTATTCAATGATTACCTATAAGGCCATCATAATGGAAAGAATCATTTTATTTAATGAGTTCACTCCTCATTCCAACCCAATCATATTGAACTTGGTTCACTCCCCATTCAATCCCAATGTAATTTTATCAGGCTCACACCTCATTCCATTCATGTCTACCTCATGAGATATATAAATAATTACCAATTGTAATGGAGGGAGATATTTCTCTCCCACATCCCACAAAGAAATACATAATTAGGTATTCCATAATTTCATTAATTATTCATTAAATCATAACATATAGAAAATAAAATTTTTTGTAAAAATCATTTCAACATTGAGTAACCGATGATTAAAAGCATGGTTTGATAGACCATTTTCCTAGTAAAAGATATGGAGTGGAAATTGGCCTCATTAACATCATATAATCAAAATAAAAAAATTAAATTTAAGACTATGAATGGTATCATTGGATAATATCCCCTATAAGTTATAGGTATAACTAATAGATTCCATCATTGTTGGAATATAATTTTGAAATATCATTTTAATCATTTGATCATAAAAATATACATTCCCCTTATTAAACCGCTTTTTAGAGCATAAAATTTTCAATTAACCATTTTCATTTATAGTAACCATTAAAAAATATAATTAATGATAAAATAAATTATTTTTCAGGAAATTGTTAAATTTCATTGATGTCAAACAATGTAAAAATATGATTCCATTCACAATTATTTAAAATGCAAATGGATAATATTTTAGAAAAAGACAGGTTGATTCCTTTGAAAAATAATTTTGAAAATTAATAAATTAGTTAAAATTAATATTAAATCAAAATATTTTAATAAAATATACTTGAAAACACTACTGTAATATATTAATATTAGGAAAAAAATATCATATCGAAGAATGAAATAATGTTCTATTTTATTAAGAACATTTTCATTGTTATGTTACATTAAAAGTATAAAAATGGTAACATTACATTTTTTTATCTTTAATAATGAATGATAATTTATTTAATGAAAATAATTAGTAGTTATATCATGATATTTCAACATCATAGACATAGTCATTAAAAAACACTATAAATTACGATATTGTGACGAAAATGTTTTAGCACTTTGGAAAAATTTTATAATAATCCTCTTTAATTAAAAACATAAATTGAAACCTAAAATATCATAGGGATGAATAAATTGATGATATAATATATAAATGGGGAAGTATATTCTCCTCATAAAAGATTATAGGTTCATAACAAAATCAATTTCTTGAAAAAGGAAAATTATGACAAAAATACAATATTGTTTTTATAACCGTTGAACCATAAAACTAAGGAATGATATATCAAAAAATGGATATGTAAAGACCAATAATTTTGAGTATAATAAACACAAAATTATTTCCTGGGAGGAATTCACAGCCCATATAAAAAAGGCGGTGAATATAGTAAGGGTCTCACAAAAGGAAAAAGTGAGACCAAAATCCATTATTGTAAGTGTAACATTTGAATCATAAATATCATGAAAGAATAAAATAATAAGAATAATTAATTACCATTATATATGGTATATTCATGATATATCATGTCATACAATATTATATAATGCACAAGAATTATAAAGTTGAGAATATTTCATATGTCTATGAGTAGTAAATGTGTGACTAGAAGTCCCAAAACATTAAGTATCGACTACCATCATACTCATTAAAAATAAATTTATATAAACTATAATCATATTATGAATCTATCATAGAACCATATTATTTCATATCATACTATGTATGATTTTCTTTTGAATGATTTTACATTTTAATTAACATGTTGATGTTAATATAATGTTTTGGGTAACAACTGCATGTGTTTTTTATATGTTTTCACTTGTTATTTTTTCTTATTACATTGATCAAGATTTAAAAATATCAATATTTTTAACCATGAAATAGATATCATATATATTAATTATTTCATTAATTATATTAATCCTTAATATTTAGTGATGGGAAATAAATTACACCATTCATGGATATGGTATATTGTATGTACGCATGAACATTGGTTTTCAATTTCCAATCAGTTTGAATGAATGAAATAGAAGTTTTATATTAAAATAATAGGAGTATTTTTAATTCATATATATCACATTGGTTTATTAAAACCTTTCATGATACATTCCTTGAAAAATGTGATGGAATCACATCGGTTTAGTGAGGTGGTAATCCCTTATCCACACAAACTATGATATAAAAAATTCTGAAAAAATCATCAACCAGATTTTATGTGTTATATACTTATTAAAGGTTATTAATAATATCATAAATATAGAATATAACTACTATTTACATCATTATTCTAATCCTTTAGAGGAGGGAATGGAAAATCAAATTTCATCGGTTCATGAAGAGATAATCGGCCATAAACTGAAATGATGATTTCATATACCATATTATTTTAGTGTGTATGGATGTGTGATTTATCCTTAATAAAACAACCAATAAATATATTTAATATATTTAATTTTTTATAGAAAATTATATAAATAATGTCAGTATTATTAGTATAAAATGAAAATCCAACATTTGTATAGGAACATTATCTCTTATTCGGGTATTCTCTATTGGTTTTTAGTAAAATCATTCCATGGATGGATTTATATACCTTATAAGGATTCTGTATACCATATAATAATTCTATAAATAAGGAAATAATATTTTAGCTGATATGTGTAGGTCATGGATGATCCAAAGAGGGATGAAGGTGTATGGAAGAGAGGTGATGTGTCGTCTTTTTTGAAGTGGGGTGAGTTGAAAACTTATAATGTTTTTAAACAATAAAGTCTACCATCATTTTTCATTTTTGAAAATGGTGTAAAAATGAAAAATATCAAACCTATGAGGTTTTATTGTCTAAATATAGAAATAAAAAAGTTTTTTTAAAAAAATTTATGTAAATTTTACCTTATCAAGTCAGTTTAACCCCAGTAATCCATTTCTCCTTTTTAATTATAATAAATTTTTATATAATTTATTATTATATTTGGTTAAAAAAATTATTTGAATTTTTTAAAAGTAAAAATTTTATTTATTCAAAATAATAGATCTTTTTTTCACTAAATTCTATATATATATGTGACAAAAATAATTTAAAATTTATCCATCATATGTGATGACTATGTTCAATTTAATGGAGAAAATGATAAAATATTTAAAATGTTTTATATTAAATAAAAATATTAAATAGATGTTAATGTACTAAATTGGATTAATATATATGATTTTGAAATTAATAAACATTAGAACAGAAAGAAAATTATATTTTATCATTATAATTAAATTAATCGAAAAGGATTTTTTTAATAAATATTTCTTATTTTTCACTATTTATCTAATGAAACCATTCAGAAAAATAATTAAAAATAACTCTTTGTTAATATAGACATTAGTAATTCAAAAATTATGTTTATTTTATTAACATTATTTTATAAAAGTTTTAAAAATTAATTTTATATTTTTTAACAAAATAAATAAGAATCATTTATTTGAGAAAATATTATTTTCGAAACATATAATGACTATTGTAAAACGTTTGAATTTTATAATCAATTTGATTTTACTTATATATAAAAGTTACTATCAATAATTAAAAATTATTTATTACTCCTATTTTTTTGTATAATTGTTGGGGTTTTATAGTCATGTTTTAATAATAGTAGTAATATATACTTATCATGTAAAAATTGAGTATTGTGTGTCACACTTTCTAACTGAGGGTTTTGTGTAGTGAAAGATAATTTAGAGTTTATTATAATTCAATAGAGACATGGGTATTCAAAAAATGAAATCCATCAAAATATCTTAATGTATTCAACAAAACCTTAATTCCCAAAAACATGTTGTGTTACATTCTACCCCCTTAAAATGAGTTTATCCCTCATCATTCATACCAATAACACAAAAATAGGATAATTATACTTAAATATAAAATCTCATTCCCATGTAGGATACATGAACTATTAGTTTCACAACAAAAACATTAGAGTTCCAGTTTTATTGTTTCATAGAAATTTCTTTATACGTCCAATAATATCCACTAGTTTTTCACCATAATAATGATCTTTCTCTAGTGGTATGATATCTGATTGAAATACATGTTAAGGTCCATGATTTAATTTTTTTATGTGTGATATGTGGAATAAACCATGTAATTGAGAGAGGTTCATTGGAAACACAATGAGATAAACTATGGTGTGGATATTATCAATGTTTATAATGGGATAGATATATATAGGTATTAGTTTCCCTTTCATCCAAGATCCACCAACCATATTAAATGGAGACATTATTATAAAATACTTTATTATTCTTTCAAATTAAATATAATTTTTATTACTATCTACATAAATTTTATTTTTTACTCTAAGCTTTCATGATGTTCTACTAAATGGATCAAATCACATCTTCAAATTTCTCTGTTATCTGATGTCCCAAAACCTTCATTTCTTGAACAACATTCTAATAAATTAAATTTTTAAATTAACTAAAATAGAGGTAATCTTAAGGATACCTGTGAATTATTGATTGATTGATATTTTAGATTGAAAAATAAAATAGTGTATGACATCAATACCAACCACCATTAAAATCCATATAATGATATCTCAATATATCCTTTAATGTTTAAAATTTTCATTTAGTCTCAGAATCAATTTTATGATGGTATAATGTGAGGATGTAGAATTCCATATAAATATATTCATGATGTATTCTCATGAAAATTTATGATGACCTCAAATCACAATTAGACACCAATATAATTTGGTACTACATGAAACCATTCAACTTCCATAATGTATATTATGATGACTAATTATGATGACCATGTATAGTAGAAAAAACCACCCATATAGAACTACGCACCTTAATGGTTTTTTGGAGTCCAATGACAAAACATAGGGTGATGTTTTTACTTTTAAATTATTCTATATGTAATGGATGTATCAGTCCTGCAATTTGTTTTGATTTCATCCTTAACATGCTGACATAATAAGCACTAAAAAATAGCCAATGAGATATATCCCTCAATTCTATACCACGAAATGTTTTCAATGAAATCTCTATACATTTTCATACATCTAGATTATTACATAAATTAAGAACTACTAGAATCTTATAAAAAGACTTCCATAAAATTTATTGTAGATGTAAATCTTACATAGTTCCTATACTATATCATTCAATCATGATAAGGATTTATCCAAAGAACATTTATAAATTTTTTCTCATCTATATCATCATTAATTTCTTCTCAAATAAAAACATGAATTGATGGTTGGACATTAATTTAGGAAAGAAAATTATTTATCTTTCATTTAGGATTTCTAGAACCATCCTTTTCATATTACTAAATATTGGATCTTTTTTAATCCCTATCATGGATAAGCTAGCATGATCATTTCAACTCAGAGCATCGACAACCTTGTTCTCTTCCTTAGTGTGGTAATTTAATGGCCAGTCATAATCCATAACCATATCAAACCATCTTATGTAATTCATATTCAACTCTTACTATAATAATATATAATAAAAAATGCATGATAAGTATATATAATTCATTTTAATGAATAAGGGTCATGAATCCATATTTTTAAAGAAAACATTTTAGCATATAACTCCAAATCATGTTTTTTTAATATTTCCAAGGAATATTAAATTTTCATGAAGAATAATTTAAATAATTGTCAATTGTAATGAGTAAAAATCACAATAAAACGTCTAATTCATCACTATATATTACAACCCTTATTTAATATAAGGTGATGTATTCACATGTTCCCTAACTAATGTTCTCTTTAGTTTTGTTAAATTTTCCACCCAATAATATGTCTAGTGGAGCTTGGCTACAATCTTTGTTACACTAGTAGTGTATTATAAAATTTGGTTAAATTATCTGTAATCCATTGATAATAAAAATCTAAACCTATAAAACTGTAGATCCCAATCATTATGTCTAGTCTACTCTAACACTCAATAACTTTAATCATTGATGGATCAACTTATATAAACTCTATTAAGATTATATGACCAAAAAATGATACTTTCTGGAGAAAAATATACTCTATATAAATTATTTAGATATTTTCTCCATTAATATGGTCTTTAGTACAATTTCATGTGATATTCATGTTATTACTTACTTTTTGAATAGATATGATCATTGTTTAAAAACAGTATTATAGACTAATAAATGCTATCAATAAAAATGCTATTCATTAAATCCTTGATGATTGTTAATGAATTAGAATGACGGAATGGGACCACTATATATTCATTGTCCATACCATGAATGGAATTATATCACGGGTATATCCTTCTTCTTAACTCTCCATTGATGAAATCCATATTGAGGGAAAATCCTAGAAAAGTATTGTGCTCCATGGAGTTGATTGAAAAATTCATCAATATGGAAATGGTGTTACGTGATCCCTATCACAACTTTATTTAACACTTGATAACCAATTCTTAGTATTATTGAACTATATTTCTTTAAAACATAGAGAACATGTTCAACCCATAGTGACAAACATGGATAAAGGATTCCACTATCATGTAATTCTTGGTTCTTTTTATTCTATTCATATAATTTATTTGTAGAAATTTTATATCGGTTATTTTAAATTTTCCTAGAAATGGGAATGTGTGATATTAAAATGACATGTTCACATTTTTAAGGATGACATGGAAATTAATCGGAAAAAACATCAAAAAAATTCTTATAATATAGGATTCTAATCTATGTCGATTTTCAATATGACCATCTATGAAAAACAATCATTTTGAATTTGAATTATCAACCATACAACATATTTTTAAACATTACTTATCTACATTATTAATTGATGTGGGATTTATGTATATAAATCAAATCCCTACCTATGATTAAATAAAATTCCACAAGAGGAATAATGAATGTATTTTTAGGAAAAATATTCTTAAATAAATTAACCATATTGGTATCATAAACATTATATGTAATAATCACACCATTATGGGTCTCAAAACATAATTCCACATATAATAATTTGGGTGTAATATCGATACCATTATAAAATACATTAGATATGAATTAATTAGTAGATACAAATTCAAATAAAAAAGAATCATTTCTACTGTGGATGGTGTGTCTAACTTTAACCACATCATAATCTCACCCCATTTCTAAAATTTTGATATCAAGAAATTTACAAATTTTCCATGGATTACGAGTTTGTTGACATTTTTCATCAACATTAACCATTGGGTTATGTAATCGGATGACATAATTCCTATTCCACATACACATTACGAAAAATGGTTTGGGTGGTGCATTATTTGTGACATTCACTCCATTTTTATAATTATATAACTTATTCACATCATAATGAATTTAAATTTCCCAATGGAATTCCCTTCCATAGTAAATAAATTTTATAGTATCCTTAAGATATCATATTTCATGATTCTTCACATACATTGATCCTAAAAATTATAATATTATTATCTTCATGGTATGCTAATTTTCCTTTGAACTCCATCACCATTTTTGTGTCAAACAAATGAAATTAATACATAATTATGACCACCATTTCATCCCTAATGTAACATTAATCAATATATTCAGAACCACTGATGTCTCTAATGTTTAATTCCCTTCTGAGTCCTACATTAATGACACAAAAAAATCCATTGTACTTACATTCAAGATGGATGATAATGCCCAAAGAATACATAAATGTTATTGTAAAATTATCCTTTTAGATACTAATATATTCATCATCATTTTTCATTTTATCAAGGAACTGATTCTCCCCCATCAGACTAAGAATATAGGGAATTTAGTTAGTGAAAAATATGTTCTTTAATTCATCATGATATGTTGATTAAATTTTATTTTAATGCCTCAAATTATTCATATGAGTCAACAAGTTATTAAATTCACATATCATATTATATATAACAAAATAATATTTTCTTTTTCCAAGCACTAAATAATGGAAAATAACATTTTAGTGGTAGTAATCCATTCATTAGTAATTACTGGATCAGATGTTCCATTGAAGGATGGTGGACGTTTCCTCTTAATGTACTCAGTATAACGTTGTTCCTTTTATTTCCATTTTGGATTCAGCCATGATTTATATCTTGAAAAATATTTACAAGTATAGATATTAAATTTTTCATTCATCCCACATAACATTCCTATTATCTTTGGGATTGTTAGTTAATTTCCCATCATATTCAACTTTTACACAGTTCCTTCTCATCGTAACTATTGAAAAAAACCATGTACTACAATAAAAAAATGGTATTTTGTAATCACATTATCATGAGAAATCATTTATGGGATATCTAAATCAGGAACCCTTATTTAATATATCAAACTTTAGGTTTATCCAAGGTTATTCAGTGTCATATTCTTTTTAAATCCTGGAATATAATTTCTTATAAACATTTATGTTTCTAATTCATATCCACAGGGTGCTCCAAACATGGTGTCCGTTATGTCTGGTTTTCATAAAAAAGTTCCTAGTCAATTATAGCACTATATATATATGATTCAAAAAATATATTTAAAATGGGTTCAACATCAAAATGTGAAAAACATCATATTTTTTAAAATATATCCATTATCTAAAAATTTGAATTCTTTCATATATGATGTGTAGAAAATATATAAGATTAATTTTTAACATTATATTTAATATATTATAGATATATTTCATTACTCATATCCTTCGACCGTGATTTTATTACTTTTTTTATCCTCAAATATTTGTATTCAAATATTTTTTCTCATGAAAGAAAATGTTGTTCATACCTTCCATTATAATGACTAGGTTCTAAGGTATCATAATAATATTTACATGTTCACATTAAATTGGTATTTCATGAATTGTAATCTACCAAAACAACTCAATATTGTGTTGAACAAAACCCAATCATGGTGTTGAGTATACAACAATCTACAATAGGGTTGCATATAGAGCATGAAAATCATTGTGCATCATTCAAGACAAGAAATAAAAGAAAATAAAAATAACCTATCTCATTAATTTTCTGGGTGTTAAATTATACCCCCCATAATTTAATTTCACCTTATAAATTCATCAGTGTTATAAAAGGATATAATCCTAAATCATAAAAAATTAAAAAAACTTTTAAAAAAGGAACAATCCAAAAATAACAGTTACCCAATATAAATCGTAATTAGATCTCTATATAGGAGAACATATATAAATATTTGTGTTGGTGAAAAAACATATATAATCATATATATTGATAAAGATCATGAGTCATAATAAATTTAATGACCTAATTTATGTTAAATATCACAAAACCATATACTAAAGTTGTGTGGATGATGTCATTAATATAATATAAAATTATGATAATAAGACACCCTTTTACATCATGATATGTTTTCCTAAAATAGATGAATTGTCATGATAAAATGTACTTACATAGATTCAGTACAATCTCAACATTTTTGATGCCGTGAAAAATAACCACATCATTTATAAATATAATAAATGAGGTAAAAATTTTCATTGCTAAAGCAATAATAGATCATGGGGCCCATAAATTGAATGATTAGAAATTTCATCTACCATTATACAAAAATATAATCCGAAGTTATAAAATATGCATAAACCCACTAATGGTGAGACTATAATTTAATATCACAAACGTTTCTAATATTTAACTTAATCATTCCATAAATAGGAAATCCCAAAATCCATTTGACAGATGAAAACCAAAATCATTAGAATTAATCCCACTGAATAGGCTTAACATTTATATCCCATATAACATATAAATGATCAAGGTTTTGACATTACAAACATTTGAATACCATAATTATGTAATCTCTTTAAATATTTAAATGACCTTACCAACCATAAATCCTTTTAGAATACACACATGCTTCCTTAATCCAATGATTTTTGGATATAGTCAATAAATTCTAGATGTTGCAAGCATCATCCTTGATAAAATAGAAAACCTTGTTATTAATCAGTTCAAGGTTAACTTGTACTGTCAAATTTACTTATTAATCTCCAGCATATCTATAACCAATCATTATTATCTCAATGTTAGGAGGTAATTAATGGTTACCTTCCCTTACTCAAAATATCATCATCCCATGAAATAATTTTTTCTATGTCCTTATTACCATTCAACATGTCATTTTAAATTCTTAATGAAAACATACATTGAAAATAATCATATAATTCCCGATTCATATAACATAATCCTTGAATTACAAAATAAAAATTTACTTTTTTCTTCTATATTTATTCTTAAACCATTAATTAGTCATCCTTAACATATTCCCCAATACCTCATAATATCAGTCAAACTGAATTTAATCATGTATGTCAACAATACAATTAAAAAAACTCAAACATTTTATTTTCCCTTAATGGTCTCTTCACCATTAGTAGAAAATCATTACTTATACCAGATTACTAATTCTATACATTAGCCTTCAATATAAGACATTGATTTTCATAATTTTCATAGCATACATTTTAAAACAATTTTCAATTGATAATACCTTATGGTGAAAAAGATTCCCATCTATTGTGTTAACTGAACTCTTAATTTATTTATGTAGTAACTTCATTTGTTTCCTTATTTTACATAGTCAAAACACTTTATTTTTCCAAAATGACAATCATGTAGGTGTTTCTTTCAACATAATTGACAGAATGGAACCTAGATCATCTATCTTCTATGGTCTCCATTACGTGAACACTTAGTGAACATATTTCATCTCTTCCTTGGTGTGTCCGAGAGACGGAAAAGGAATACATTTTGACAATTTTCCTTTAAATGTAATTGAGCATTACCATGAAATACGTCAATATAGTTTTCATCTCATTTGAATTTTAATGGGGATATTGTTTATCAAATTCATTGATAATCATGTTCCTCATGATTGTATCTGTTGGATAAAACAAAAAACAATAGAATAAGTAATTATTATCATAGTGAGGAGTCACATAATGATGAAATATCACTTATAGGATGTCTAACTGATGATATGTTTAATAGATTACATCATAGGTTTCTCCAAGGTTATTCATAATCATCACTAAAATTATATAATTATAACTTATAATTAGACTTGTCCTTTTGTAATGAAAAGACATATCTTAAAAAAATATCAAGGTATATCAGTATTGATTTTTTATCCTAATTTCAAATGGTTGACTAAACTATCAATCTGATTCCAACTCTAACTACCCGATCTTGATATACATGGACATTACATTTCTTATCCGAATAAGTAAATATAATACCCACATATATTCCCAATGAACATATTTGCTTATTGTGTTAGGAAACATGTAACAGATTCATCTAACATGGTGAAAGACCTTAAACATCTCCCATAAATATCTTCCCCACTAGTTTTACCACCTTAAACCATTCTTTATATCTTTGGGATGAGAAAACATAAAATGGTTGATGCATATTATCAGTATGGGTATAAATGGTGAACATCAAACAAAACATTACGATAAGAATAAAAAAATTAATTGAAATTATTAATATAAAAATATAGAGTCATGAAATAAATCATGGCAGTTTATAAGACATATATCATAAAAGGAACATGAATCATGACAGAATATAATTTCCATATAACATGGAATTGTGGAAAACACATAAGAATATAAAATAATTTCTATATTAGTCAGGGGTCACTGCCAAATCCATCATTGTGGAAAAAGTTCACTACTGAAGTGTGTTCACTCCTCATTCAAACCAAGTATTCCTGAAACATACTGACATTTCATTTCAGTCTTACAGTACTGAACCAGATATAGTTTTCATTGCATTCCTGGAAATCTCAAGTGATATAAATATTTAAGCAATAAATTTGAGAGATATATAGGTCCCACCAATCTCATATGAAATCATTGTTATTCTTTCCCGAAAAAATTAAATCATTCATCATAGCATAACCTAAGGAATCAAATAGGTTTCTTAAACATCATTCCATCATAACGTAATCCATATAAAACAAATGGTTTACATAAATAGAAGTCCAAAATAAATGAAATAAACCATATGAATAATATGTATAATATACATTAAATAGAACCCCATTTAATAATGTCATCTTATATAAAAAATTAATTTGATAATTCACGTGAAATTAATTCTTGAACATATCATTTCTTCTTCATTTTTTTTCTTATAATAGAATGATGTGAAATTTTGAAAGCAAATTATTTCCTACAAAATAATCTTGAAATATTGACAAGAATAATCATTGAAATGATGTGTTAGGAAAGTATAAATATATGTTATTTTCATATAGGTAAAAATAATTCTTCACATAATTTTTTTTCAAAAACTTCAAAATATACCTTTTACAAAAAATGATAAAATATTCCTTTCATATCATTTAATAAAAATACCTGAACGAGAAAAATTTACATAAAAATATTTTAGAATAATAGAAAGAATATTTTGGAATTAATATTTAAGAAAAATGGATGTTGATTATAAATATACCCTCATAAATACTTATGAATAAACAATCCAAGATAATAAAGAAATTACAAAATTATCCCTTACCATTTGTCTTATTTCTCTTTGTACTCATACTAGATTCTAGTACAATTAATATATTTTTATCATAAATCATTTAAAAAAATATATTTTTTATAAACAAAAAATAAAATATTGAATATGACCTTATATTACCCACTTGTTAATGATCCTATGTTATGGTTATACTTCGAGTAATATTTACATTGTTCTTCAGATGTGTCTTAATTTGTTATATCATTGGTCCTTAAAATTATATCATTATTCTAGAATGTAGATAATTATATAACTATAATATATATCTAGTATATTTATATTGTAATAATTTATATCCTAAATTAGGTGAAAATGGAATGCACATCTCATGGATACGGTAAAACGTACGTACACATCAATGAATTTTCTATTTTAATTATTGTGTAGAATGAATGTATATAAATTAATTTTTTATATATATATTTATTATAGTATCATTTTTATATCATATATGTTCACTAATACAACCCTTAAAACATTCCATGCAGTGTGTGAATGAATCACATCTCTTTTAGGGGGCGGTAGTCCACAGATCATCATTCGAGAATATTATTTTTACACCAAATGGAATGTAAAATGGTATGTGTTGTAAAAAAGGTTAATAAAGATTCAATACATATTTAATATAATATAATAAATATATAAACAGTTTTCCACCGTAATTTCCACCATGATTGGTGGTAAAGGTAAAATGATCAATCATCGTTTCGTGAGGAAGTAGTTCGCCGTACAAAAAATTAGTGTGTTAAATATCCATTAAATGGAGGTGTCTGTATGTTTCTATCTAATAGTTAACATAAAAAAAGCATAGTATATTTATTGTACTGGGGTTTTTATAATATAATGTAATAAGGAGAGTGGAGTGGGTGGAGAAGGAAAATTAAGGAAATGATCTTACGATAATACTTTACCTCTTAATTGGGCACCTCCTTTTGGTTTGTGGTAAATGGATTCCGTGATTGGATTTATTATAATGGGATGGATTTTAAGAGGATGGGATTGATGTTATAAAATTATTTTAATAGAGTATGGGTGATCCAAGTGGCATTAGAGGATTGAGGAAGTGGGTAGAGGTGGTTTCCTTTTATAAGATGGAGGAGGGGAACATTGAAAAAACCAAAACAAATAAATTATAAGAAACTGAATCCACATCCGAGAAACAAAAAAATTCATTGTTTCAACTATTATATGATATAAGGTTGTAATATAATCAATAAATAAATTTTTCTTATGGTTTTATTTCAATTGAAATATTATCAATTTAATATAACACTTAGTTATTATATATTATTTCAAATAGGGTAACAATTATTTCAATTTTAAAAGATTGAACTATTTACATATATTTTACATTCCAGTAAATTAAATAAATTAAATGTCCAAATCTCATCCAAGTTTCTTGCAATAGGTATCATTTATAACCAAGGATGTTTATGTGAGAAAATAATTCGTCCAATCATATTGGTACATGTTAGGTCCACTTGGCAAGAAGCCCTGCGGGGGGGGGGGGGGGGTGAATCAGGGTATGAAAGATTAAATCCATAACCCCTTTTGATCTAGTTTTGTTGTTAGACAAAATACTATTCTCTTCCCTTCCCATTACAGAGTATGTAAAGACTCGGAATTTCCATGGAATTTTTTTAAAATACCTAATAATTTTATGTGTATGTTAAAATTTACAGTGCTTGATTCTGAGGCCCAGTGTGACTGGAATAAATTTCTGATGTTTTTTTCGGGTATGTTCAGTAAACGTATGACCGGGATTTTATAACAATTGAACTGGTTCTCGGAATTTAAATCAGATGGCACCGTTGAACTCGCAGTACAAGTATTCTCTAATAAAGACATCCACCTCGATGGTAGATGGTCGAGAATAAAAGTTAGTTTTTGGCTCTTTATAAAAATAATATATTAAATTGTTTAACACCATAAATTATTCTAGGATGTATTATTTGTGTTGAATAGAAGTTAGAACCTCCTCATGGGTGTTGGTGGTACGAATGCCACACCCAAACCAACCATGAGAGGTTATGGTGGTGGGGCCCACCTAATCATAACCTCCCGTGAGAGGATTAAAAGTGGTCGGGACCACCCGAGGTTGAAACCTCTCAACTCTCCCTCATTGATGAGGGAGAGCCTCTTGACTCCAATAGTTTTAATTATGCCAACGCTCGTGTATTAAATTTGGTGGAGCTGGGTTATTAATGAGTCAAATTCAAATTTTGTGCCAAAAAAATTAAAAGGATTCTCACTCTATTATTTGTTTGGCATATCCTTTTTTTGAACTTTAGGAGAGTAAGAAAACATGGAGAACTACATCTTCTAACAAAGAATGCCCCTCACCACCGAAGAATGACGAACACCTTCTTCCTTCTTCAAATGAAACAAAGGAGGGAGCACTGTCCTAGAAGAAAGCTGATGACGCCATTCTCAGATTCTTCATTTCTGAGGTCAACAAATCGACATCCACCCTTTCCTCGACATCATCCATGAATAACGAACCTGTGGAAGTTGATTTCAGTTTTTTTGATCCCGTTGTACGTCGTTCAATATATAGACTATGAATTTGTGATTGGTATCACCATAATGAGGTGGGCTCGGACCACACGAACATGGACCGACCCTCCCCCTTCATTCTAACTCGCTTTTTGATTATGGCGGTGGTGCAAGGGCGCCTCCAGAAGAGAGGAACGCGGCGGAGCAACGACGGCCGATGATAAGACAACCGCGAAGAAACCGGTGGTGCAAGGTCGCTGGGTCGCCGGAAGGGTGCAGAACCATCGTGCCACGTGAATGAAAGGGGGGTAGTGACCAGAGAAGGCCACAGCAGAAGGCTGTGGAACCGTCGAGCCGCGTAGTGGAGGTGTGCCACAACCAGGGAGAGATGCGGTGGAGGAGCAGGGGCGGCCGACGTCGGGCCGACCGCCGGTGGTGAAGGACGGACTGGCTGCTCAAAAAGCTGTAAAAGGAGGGACCCTCCAGGGTCCAGTGGGCTACCGAATCAGTGCTTAGCACCGGTTCCATTTAGAAGTCATGGGTGGTGGGTCACCCCCCCCCCCACACCACACGTGGCCTACTTGGCCATGCGGGCCCCAGCCAGCTAGTCCCCATGGGCCACCGGGCCGGGCCTCCCCCATG
The DNA here is from genome assembly GCA_963277665.1 of Viscum album. NCBI lineage: Eukaryota > Viridiplantae > Streptophyta > Magnoliopsida > Santalales > Viscaceae > Viscum > Viscum album. The sequence continues at coordinate 433,650,316 of OY728127.1, read as the reverse complement.
GGTTGGGCCGCCCTCGGGCTGGGTTGGACGCGAGGATGAGGTCGGCCCCAATCTGGACCCGATAACCCGAATAAACCTTCTCACCCAAAACATGGGCTACGAATGTCCAATCGACAAACCGTATATGGTGAATAGATTCTTAGAGCGAGATAGTTCCATTGGAATAACCCACGTTAGGTTTGGACACAGTTGGTGTACTGCCGGTTGGTTTGAACCTAAAATCCAACCATGCCCCCAGGACGGAAATGTCTATAACTCACAGAACGGGTGTCCGATTGACGTGTCGTCTATTACGTTGAGGCCAATTTGACGAGTCAGACCATTGAGATACTTCTACATGGGACTTCGTGACAGTTGGAGTATCGACCCGTAGCTCGTGGAGCGGATCCTTCCAAAGGCGAGGGGACAAAGTACAGAGACCTAGTTGTTGGCTGAGACCTGACGACTAATTACTTATTCAACTCTAAGTGATTTGAATTTCCTAGTGGGAAGCACCTCTTTGTGTGTGCGATATAACCACGTTACTTGACAGGAGGAGTACCTCAGTTGGCTACGTGGGAAAGCACCTCTGTGTGAGTGCGACAGACCCATGGTGGGGAGCACCTCTGTGTGACACAGCAGACCATTAGTAATAGAATGGAGGAGTACCTCAGTAGTTATTTTATAGTGGGAAGTACCTCTGTGTGATGTGGCAGGCCCACTGTTCCCGATAGAGGAGGAGTACACCATTAACCGAGGTTCCGACAGTGGGACTGGGGTTTTCACCTGAAAATACCGCTATAATAAAATCCTGGTTTGATCAGAGTCATTGAACTTTGTGTTTACCACATGATTGATATGGGTTACTATATAACATAGGTATATTTATGGGAATATACCTATGTAATGGTTATCTGTTGAATTCATCCTTGTGTTTTATCCTTTTTGTATTTTGTGAGACCTTGAGGGTCTCGGGGTCCCTACTGATTATCATTATACTCACCCCTGCACGAGATATGCCAGCTCCTCATTGTATTGGTTTTAGATGAAAAACAACACTGAATGAGGCAGAGAGTAGTAGGACTAGACGGTACCTGGAGGTGGACCACTCGACGTGACGGTATACAGAGCGGACAGACGAACGTGAAGTGCTGAGGAGGCCATTTGTACCTACCCTTCAGGTAGGAAGCCTGGGGGACAACCCATTAGCTGCCTTACTTTTCATTATTTGTAATTTGTTTTTAGTTTTACTTGTACTTCCAAGTTGGGCTTGTATTCCGGCCCCTTTACTTTTTAACACTATTTCGTATACAACTTTTCTTAGTGTTTTACTTGGAACTCATACTCTACTGTGTGTGTTTCAGTTTATAAAGGCAATGTCTTCCCAGTTTATGGATTTACGCTTTTGGTTCTAGTCGCCAGCCCCTGGCCTATGGAAGGTGGGCTTGGGGAAGTCACAATATGGGTCCCAGTGGGAGAGTTCGTGACAAATTGGTATCAAAGGAGTCGGTTCTACCGCATAACATAGAACTATAATCATTTGTTTCTATGAATAAATATTGTTAAGGGTACTAAGTGTGTTCTTCAGTTCAGGGAGTCCAGTGTTGGTGCGGGCGGATAATGTATCCATACACCAAGACCCTGACAACCGATTTCCGACTTAGAGCATGAAAACACTGATTGTGTGCGTGTCTTTAATAGTTTTTTAGTCATGTCAACCAGGACATCTCACCAGGTATAATCTATTTACCATGTCGCATCTGTTTCTTTCAGGATGCCTCCCCGTAGAGCCCTGAGAGTTGTACGCTTTGACAGCCCACCGAGCGACGAGGCCTCAGGGTAGGGCCCTTTACCAGCAGAGGCCCCAGTGGTACCACTTACCGTTGGTCCATCGATACCACCCTCTCCAGAAGCAGACGATGCACGTAGCTTGAGCACATTCCATGTTTTCCAGCACTAGAGGCGACCCAGGTTTCAGGGAGAGACAGACCCACATGCAGTTGAGGATTAGATGGAGGTTGTGGTCAGAGACTTCAGGCTAGTAGGGACACAAACAGACTACATGGTGATCCTTTCAACGAGTCTCCTTTAGGCAGTAGCAGGCAGTGTTACCCATGCAGCCAGCATGGTCACATGGCTTGTGACTATCCGACCCACCATTCAGATGATCATCAGACAGTTTAGAGACCTCCCAGAGAGAGGCAAAGGTTCAATCGAGGCGGTCAACAGGGTGCAGGTGGACGTGGCAGAGAAGGTGGTCGAGCAGCTGGTGGTGGACGACGTTACGAGGTGTTACCGCCACCACCGCCAGGAGGTCCACCCCAGACCGCAGCGAGCTGGTGGACCGAGGAGAGATTAGCTTTAGGCAGCTGAAGCATTCAACCATGGTTCTCTAGATATGATTTGAGGAACGATCTCTGTCTACTCCACCTTAGTTGCAGCTCTTATAGACACAGGTTCCAGTCATTCAATCATTACAACATCCCTTGTTCGGAGCATGGAGATTCAGTAGGAGATTTTAGTTCAATCCTTATAGCTAGAGACTCCTATGAGAGGTGATTCGATGATTAGGCACTGGTCCCTGCAGTGCGAGCTTAATCTAGGAGGTGAGGGATTCGGGTGAGACCTCCTAGAAGTGGCGTCGAGGCCTTACAATGTCATCTTGGGTATGGATTGGTTATCGATGGTCCATGCTCTGATTGACTGTGTTAGGAAGAAAGTGTGGTGTGTCCGCAAGGATGGGACCAGGTTCACCTTCACCGGTGAGAAGGGAACCTTTGTAGTAGAAGAATGACATACTCGGAGGAGGGTGCAACAAATCACTCACCAGTTGGCTTGCCTTACCCGCAAAGCAGTTGTCATGGTGAGTCTGATTTATCCTGTAGTGGTGGACTAGTACGTGAATGATTTCCCTGATGATGTCCCAGGACTACCTCCTCACAGAGAGGTGGATTTCTACATTGAATTGTACCCTTAGACGACACTGATATATACACCATCATATTGGATAGATCCCGTTGAGCTTTGTGAGCTGTGGGTACAATTGGAGGACTTGCAGTGGAGGAAATTCATCTAGCCCAGTGTTTCTCCCTGGGCAGCCCTGATTCTGTAAACCAAGAAGGCGGACAGGAGCATGAGTATTTGTGTCAACTACCATCCCCTAAACCAGTTGACCATGAAGAACAAATACCCACTCCGGAGGATTGACAAAATCTTTGATCAGATAAAGGGAGCACGATGGTTCTCGAAGATAGACCATAGATCAGGCTATCAACTGCTTAGAGTTCCAGTCGATGATGTGTAGAATATGGCATTCAGGTGTTGGTACGACCACCACAAGTTCTTGGTTGTGACCATCAGCATAACCAACGCCCAAGAATTGTTCATGAGTCTCATGAACAGGATATTCCAGCCGAACCTCGATCACTTTGTCATGGTTTTTGTCGATGACACACTGTTCTACTCGACTACTGAGGTGGAGAATGCCTACCATTTTCAGGTAGTACTGTAATCACTCTGAGAGCACTAGCTTTATGGTAAGCTCTCGAAGTGCCAATTTTTTATTCGAGAGGTTCACTTCTTGGGACACGTCATCTTAGAGGTTGGAGTTACAGTGGATCCAGAAAATATTGAGGTGTTACTTTCTTGGGAGCCACCTAGGAGGGTGATGGAGGTATGTAGTTTCCTGGGAATGGATGGATACTACCAGAGATTTGTTCCAGACATCTCCAGAGTTGTAGCACCACTTTATGGATTTAAAAAAAAGGGAAACCCATTGTGTGGTTGGAGAGGTTCCAGTATAGATTTCAAGAGTTGAGGAAGAGGCTGACTAGTGCCCCCATCACGAGGCTTCTAGAGGAAGGCGTAGGGTATGTAGTCTACTATGATGCAATAGGGACCAGACTCGGGTGTGTCCTGATGCAGGAGCACGCTGTGATCACGTATGGTTCTCGGCAGCTGAGACAACATGAGAAGACCTACACTACCCATGACCCGAAGTTAGGATAAGCGGTCTTCACCTTGAAGATGTGGAGACACTATCTGATGGGAGAACATTTTACCATGTACTATGATCATATGTGTCTTAGGTATATCTTCTCCCAGAAGAACCTGAACCTCAGACATCAGTGTTGGATTGAGTTCCTCTAGGACTATGACTACAAGATAGTCTATACTCCTAGGAAGAAGAACATTGTTGCAGACGCGCTTTGCAGGGGGAATAGTATTCAGATGCTAGGAGAGGTGACATAGCGACCGATTTCTTTACAGATATCCTTTTTGGATAGAGAGAGTAGCCTTTCAATAGTCTCTTATAGTCACTCCCCCTCTTCTTCAGTGATTCACGGAGGAATAGCGTGGAGACGCTGACTGTGAGACGTGACATGCTCAGATATCCATAGGACATGCACCTGATGGATTTTCAGAAGGCGGGGAGCATTCCATCCTCTATAGGGGACGTACTATTGTGCCAATATCACTTCAGGATGTAGCATTGAGGGATTTTCAAACATCATTTCTTTTGGTACATCTAGGAGTCTCAAAGATGTACCAGGACCATCGACGACAGTAATGTTTTCTAGGTACGAAGAAGGGAGTAACGATGTTTTTCTCACGGTGCCTCACTTGTCCGCAAGTGAAGGTAGAACACTAGGTACGAGTAGTCTTGGTGTATCCCTTATAGGTCCCAGAGTGGAAATGGGATGAGATATCCAGGTAAATCATGACGGGTCTTCCACATACATCCAGGAGTCATGATTCGATATGGGTAAATGTTGACAGACTCACCATGTTGGCCCACTTCCTACCAATCAGAGAGCAGTGATCAGTTGAGAGCTTTGGGACCCCTCTATGTACAAGAGATTTTGAGTTTTCATGGAGTACATTATTATATTGTCTTAGACCATGATACTAGGTTTACTTCCTGACTATGGAAGGGGTTGTAAGAGGATTTCGGGATGCAGGTACGTCTAAGAACCGCCTTCCATCTTCAGATGTATGGTTAGAATGAGCAAACCATTCAGACTCTGGACGACATGATCTGTGCTTATTTCCTCGACATTGGTCGTAGTTGGGAGGATCACATACCATTGTTATACTTTTCCTACAACAATAGCTATCACTCCACCATCGGTATGGAACCTTTTGAGGCCATGTATGGTCGACCATGTAGATCACCACTGCACTGGACAATCCCAGGGGAGTCAGCACTAGTGGGACAAGATATGGTACGGGATACCACAGAGAAGGTGAAGTTCATCCATGAGTGGATAAAGACTGCACAGAGAAGACAGATGTTATAGGCTGGCAGGAGACAGAGTCCTCTAGTGTTCGAGGATGGCGACCACGTCTTCCTACGGGTCTCACCTCAATGAGGTCTACGTTGATTTGGCCGAGGTGACAAGTTATCTCATGGATTCATCAGACCTTTACAATTCCTCAACATAGTAGGTGAGGTGGATTACCATTTATATCTTCCACCTCAGTTGCACCGGGTGCATGATATCTTCCAAGTATCTCAGATGAGGAGATACATGCACGACCCATCCCACACCATCGGCCACGAGGAGCTGGACATCGATAACGGGGCGAAATTCATGGAGGATACAGTGGAGATTGAGGATCGATAGAAGCAGGTCCAACCTGGATGGAGGATACCTCTGGTGCACGTATGCTGGGAGCACGAGAACCTCTACGAGAGCACATGGGAGCGGGTGGCTCAGATGCGTGCTCAGTATCCCAATTTTTTCCCTTAATTCGAGTTGTAGATTATGGGGATGTAAAGCCCTGAAGTGGAGAGACTGTAAAGGCCCAGAATTTAATTGGTATTTTTTTTAAAATACAAGGGAATTTTACGAGTGTGCAAAAATTTATAGCGCTTGATTCTGAGTCCAGGGCTGTCCAAAATCAATTTCGGAAGTTTTTTTTGGGTACGTTCAGTTAACATACGAGCATGATTTTATAACTTTCGAAACAGTGCACAGAATTGAAATCTGAGGGCACTGTTGAACTTGCAGTGCCTATATTCGATTAAGAATACTTCCACCTCGATGGAAGATGGCCGAGAATAAAATCTAGTTTTTGGATTTTTATAAAAATAATAAATTAAATTTTTCAACTCCTTAATTTATTCTAAGATGTCTTGTGTGTGTTTGATGGATGTTGGAAACTCCCCATGGTAGTTGGTGGTGGGACCACCACACCCTAACAGCCCCTGAGAGGTTACGGAGGTGGGGCCCACCTGAGCATAACCTCCTGCGAGGGGATCAAAAGTGGTGGGGACCACCTGCGGATGATTCCTCACAACTCTCCCTCATTAATGAGGTAGAGCCTCTTGACTCCTCTGGTTTTAATTATGCCAACGCTCGTGTATTAAATTTGGTGGAGCTGGGTTATTAATGAGTCCAATTCAAATTTTGTGCCAAAAAAATTAATAGGATTCTCACACTATTATTTTGTTGGCATATCCTTTTGTCGGAACTTTGGGAGAGGAAGAAAACATGGAGAACTACATCTTCCAACAAAGAATGCCCCTAACTACCGAAGAATAATGAACACCTTCTTCCTTCTTCAACCGGAACAAAGGAGGGACTTCCATCCTTGAAGAATGCCAATGATGCCATCCTCGGCTTCTTCATTTCTAACACCAATGAATTGAAATTTGCGCTTTCCTCGATATCATCAATGAATAATGAACCCGAGGTAGGGGATTTGAGTTTTTTTTTCCCGTTCTACATCATTGAATTTCTAAATTGTAAATTTCCGATTGATATCACCATAACGAGGAGGGATCGGACAGCACGAACACGACCAAACCCACCCCCATTGTTCTACCTCGCTTTTTGATGACGCTGGGGGTGAAACGATCCCACCGGAAGAGTGGACAACAGTGGAGAAATGGTGGTCGACGATAGGCCGACCGCGAAGAAACCGGAAGGGCTCGACACCGTCTTGCCGCGTTGATGAAACCGGGGCCATGGCCAGGCTGGGCCACAGTGGAACGGAGCGGAGCCGATTCTCCACGTAGAGGAGTGGAGGCACTACCAGGGTAGGCCATGGTGGAGGAGAAGGGGGGGCCGACGTCGGGCCGGCCGCTGGTGGTGCGGGACCAGGTGGCCGCACGGCCATCCCGACAAGAAGAGACCCTCCTATTACCCTCTGGCTACCGAACCGGCGCTTAGCGCCGGTTTCGTTTGTAAGGAAGTGGGGGTGATACACCCCACCACACACACACAGGGCCAAACGAGCCATTCGGGCCACCAGCTAGCTGAGCCAGGCAGGTTGGCAGCCAGCCGGCCCACGTGGGCCACCTACCAGTTGGGCCACGCTGGCCGCCAGCGAGCCGGGCCGCACCGACCACCAGCCAGTCGGGCCATGCTTGTCGCCGGGATGGGACACCCCCCTCGGGCTTTTCTTCCCTCAGTCCGGGCAGCCCCCACGGTTCGGGCTACCCTCGGGCCAGGTCAGACCCAGTCTGGACCCGTTGACCCGAATACACCTTTTAGCCCATAACATGGGCTACGGGTGTACAATGGACGAACCCTCTACGGGGAAAAGAATCTTAGAGTGAGACAGTTCTTTTGGCGTACCCCACATGAGTTTTGGACATAGCTGAGGTATAGTCGGGTTGGTTTGAACCTAAAATCCAACCGGGCCCCCAGGATGGAAATGCCAATAACTAATAGAACGGGTGTCCGTTTGATGTGTCGTCTGTTGCATTAAGGCCCCTTTGACGAGGCATACCTTTGAGATACTTATAAATGAGACTTCATGATAGTTGGAGTATCAACCAGTTTCTCGTGGAGAGGATCCTTCCATAGGTGATCATATAGAGTATATAGACCTAGTTGTTGGCTGAGACCTGATGACTGCTTGACCGATTCGACTCGGAGTGACTCTACTGGCCTAGTGGGAAGTGCCTCTGTGTGAGCAGGGCCGACCCAAAGTACTCGATAAGAGGATTATCTCTGCAGGATATGATGGGAAGCACCTCTATATGAGCACAACATACCCGTGGTGGGGAGAACCTCTGTGTGACATAGTAGACCCATGGTACTCGACAGGAGGAGTACCTCTGCAGTATAAGGATAGTGAGAAGCGCCTCTGTGTGATGCGGCAGGCCCAATGTACTCGATAAAGGAGGAGTACACCATCAGCTGAGGTTCTGATAGCATGACTGGGGTTTTTACTTGATACTACCCCCAAGAATAAAATACTAGTTTGATCTTAGTCAATGACAATTATTTTTATCTCATGATTGAGATGGGTAACTAGGTAACTTAGGTATATGTATGCGAATATACCTAAGTAATGGTTATCCATTGAATTCATATTTATGGTTTATCCTTGTTGGATTTAGTGAGACCTTGAGAGTCTCGGGGTCCCTACTGAGTATCATTATACACACCCCTACATTGGCTATGCCTGCACCTTGTTGTGTTGGTTTCAAATGACTGACAACGCTGACTGAGGCAGAGAGTTGTAGGACTGGACGATACCTAGAAGTGGACCACTCGGTGTGACGGTATACCGATCGGACGGATGGATGTGGAGTGCCGGGGAGGCCCTCTATACCTACCCTTCATGTAGGAACCCCGGAGGATGAACCAGTAGCTGCTATAATTTTCTTCAGTTGTACATGATTTTCAAATGTTCTTGTACTTCCCTGTTCGACTTATATTCCAGCCCCTTTACTTTTTAGCACTCTTTCATATATAGCTTTTCATAGTGAATTACTTCTAACTCATACTCTATTATGTGTGTTTCAATTTATAAAGTAAATGCCTTCCCAGATTAGGGATTTACACCTTCGGTGCTAGTTTCCATCCCCTGGCCTATGGAAGGAAGTCTTGGGGTAGTCACGATACGGGCCCTGGGGGACGGGTTGTGACAGAGTGTAAATAAACCTTAAAGCATGCACATGGAAAATAAATTTTTACTTGGTTCTCCCTCACTAGGATATGTTGAAGGAGAATACACCAGTGGTGTTCCGATGTACAAATTCCACTATAAGTGCACTGTTGATTACAAGTTCAGAGCGGACTCACTATCCCTCCTGGATTACAACCACTCACAATTTGAGAACTCTATGCTGTCTCAACTGAAGTGAGCTCACTTCTTCTTTAGAAGAACCACTCACAGTGTATAGACCTGTAGGTATCTTCATTATCTCTAATGAATTCTGTATCGTTATCTATTGATAGATGCTCTGTTGATTCTCAACTTTCACCGATAGATGAATCACACTTTTTACGGGGTGTATTGGGAAATCCCAATTTTTACACGCATCCCTTACTGCAGCTTGTGTATAATTACCTTGAATTGCATGAAATACAATTTTCACACAAGGCCTCTTTTTCATGCAACCTATTATTTTTATGTGCAACCACTACAGTACCTTAAGTGAAATTCCCTTGACTTGGCGAAATCCACTTTTCACACTAGACCACTTTTATGAGCAACAACCAATTTTACGCGCAAGCTTGTTGTTTACGTGCAACTCCTTTGAATCCTCCAATATCTAGCGCCAGAGCTCAGATACTATCTCAGTCTTGATCTCCTCCAAATGAAGGGGGTCACTTCATATTTATAGGAAAAATCAACCTCATGCGAAAAACCCTTCTACAACCATGTAAACCTCATTGAGCGTGAAAAAACCCATATTCCGCACAACATCGTTTTTCGTGCACTGCTCCAATATTTGGTGCACCTCATGCCTTTACAAATTCTTGAACATTTGACGGAGAAAGCCCTCTTGCGATAAAAACACCAATACTTTGTTTCACACACCTGCTAATATATCGCACACTATTTTTCTTTCCCTTCACAGTGAAACTATTTCCTACACCACTATCCTTTTTCACGCACCACACTGATATCTCATGTAAACATAATATTTTCCACACAACACATTCATGTTTCCTGCACCACAGTGATATTTCACACGACACATTATTTTTCATGCACCACTCAAATTTTGCGCGCATCTCCCTTATCCAAAAACGCATCTCTCAATTTTCCAATTTTCATGAAAAATAATTTGGACAACACTGGAAAACGATTCCACCTTATATCTAATCATTTTGTACACTAGATCGTCCATTCCATTGCCGAGGTTCTTCAATCAAACATGAATAGCCATTAACATCTCTTGAACCCAAAAAAATCACCATGTAAACCCCTATTTCATGAAATTATACATTGTGGTATGCTTTTTGAACATTCACAACATGGAGGCCCACTTTTTCAACAAAAACAATCACCTCAAAAATGATTCAATGATGCCATGGGGGATTTTTTCCCAACAATATCACCCATTGGGTTTGTTTACAACTCTTCTCATAAGAATTCTCTACACTTTGTTACCATATCAATGATTCTTCCAATTGCTCCCACCATTCACCTCTTATGATACTGATAGCGATCAAGGATTCACTCAACACATTCTATAATCCCACATGAGCAATAATAGCCATGAGAAATAACAGTAAATAATATGTTCATCAAAGAATCACTTCATTCCGGAAACCAACCATTGACACCCGACTGATACCAATTTGAAAGAAGATAACAATTGATGATACCATTTTTAAAAACAATTGGTGATAGCTGGAAACCTTTTGACACCATTCCAACACCACTCTTCTAATTTTATCATGATTTTCAGCTATTGGGATATCTATTCATTGATCTATCAATTATAGCCTCATCAGAGTTAAAAACCATACTCCCCATTTCACATTTCTCTCCCCCTATCTCGTTACCCCACCTATCAACTTCTCCCCATGTCTTTGACTAAGAAGTTTTCTCCCTTCCTTATCCACAGTTTCTCCCTACTAAAGGAGTTACTATTTATCACCCTTTTTCAATGAACACAATGGTCACTCCATTATGGTCTAAAACATAGAAGAGAATACATATCAGCACATTAGGGAAAAAATACACCATATCTCGGGGAGGGGGCGAGGGGGGGGGGGGGGTCCCACAACCACAATTTTTCATGTGAAGGGAGTCGACTGAACTCTTAGAGGCAGTTGATGCATCTCAAAAGTTTCCTTAGGTAAGACCATTGTCTGGATGTCTGCAACCTGTAGTTATGTAGGCATGTACTCCAACTTCATGATTCCCTGCTCAACCTACTCCTTGATAAAATGATACTTTATCTCAATGTGCTTTGTCCATGAGTGATGGATGAGATTTTTGCTGAGATTTATTGAAATGAGTTATCACACTGTATTTCAATAGAAGAATTCACTTCTACTCCCATATCATCAAGTTGCTGCTTCATCCACAATAACTGTTTGCATGCTTGAGTGGCCACAATAAACTCAGCTTCTGTGGTGCTCAATGAAATGAAATATTTTTTCATACATAGATAAGAAACACACTAGCCACCATGATAGAATGTACCTCCTGACATTGATTTCTTGTCATCCACTGAACAGGCCCAATTTGCATCAGTATATCCCTGTTATTTTGACAGAGATTTGTCACTATATATCCGGCAAAAATCAATTGTGCCCTTAACGTACTGAAGTATTATTTTCACTACATGCATGTTTCTTTCCTTGGTATTACACTGATATATTGCTTCTTGGAATGTGGTGAATAAAATGTTAGTCCTTGTCATAGTAAAGTACAATAGACTTCCAATGATTTGCCTATATTTTGTGATATTAACTACATTGCCATTCTCATCTTTTGACAGTTTCATCTGGGTAGCAACCAGAGTTTTCATCTCCTTGGAATTTTACATTACAAATCATATTAAAACCTCCTTGGTATATTTATATTCATGAAATTAGTGTTCCATTCATTCATTGTGACACATGTAGACAAAGGAAAAATGTTAGATCTCCAATCATTGAAATTTCAAACACACTTTTCATGAATTTGAAAAAGCTGTCTCCACCAAGCTTTATCTGATCCATCAAATATTATGTCATCAACATAATCATAGACCATCATCCTTTGATTACTATTGTTATTGAAATTGATATTGTAATCAACTCCCCCATACTAGAAACCAAGCTTCTTCAGGTACTGATTAAGTCTTGAGTATCGTTCTCTTGGTGCTTGTTTCAGCCCATACAATGCCTTATTCAGTTTGAAAACCTTGTTCTCATCCTCATGAATGCAAAAACCATCTGCTTGCTCGATATACAGTTCTTCCTCCAGTACCCCGTCAAAAAATTCTGATTTGACATCCATCTAGAAAACATTGACCTTTTGTTTCTCTACAATGGCTAGGAATAACTTGATTGTCTCTAGTCTGACAAACGATGTAAATGTCTCATCAACATATATTCCCTCTATCTGGGAGTAACCTTTTCACACCAATCGTTCTTTGTTCAAAATCATTGTGCGATCATCATTCATCTAATTGTGATAATCCCATTTAGTACTGATGACATTCTTATATGTGGGCCTTGAAACAATCTCCCATGTCAGATTCTACTCAATCGGATCAAGCTCTTCATTCATTTCCTAAACCCAGTTTTCAACTTCTGCTGCATAAACAAAGCATTTTGGCTCAACCTGAGATAAGAAAGATGTCTACTGTAGTGATTTAATTATTCTTGTCTAAAATGGAGCTGGCTGATCACCAATGATTTTCTACTAGTCAATTTCAGCTCGACTCCATGGCTTCTGTGCAGATACAGATTTTACTTCCTCATTGTCATCATCGGTATCTTCTTCTGAATGATCATCATCCACATCTGCTCCCCCTACCATGATTTATTCCTCATCACTCTCAACAGAAAATTGTTCATTGTGATATTGAATGATCTCATCAATATCAACTACAGTTACATCATTTCCCTCTACTACTTTTCACAACCATTTATTAAAGAATTTATATATCTTGCTCTTTCTGGAAAAGCCTAAGAATATCCGTTCATCCCCTCGGGAATCATATTTCCTATGTTTTTCCTTGTTGATGATGCAACACGTACTGACAAATATTCTAAAGTATTTCACTATTGCCTTCTTTCCATACCACATCTCATATAGAGTATTTCCTTCCTTTTGACACAATAGAGCCCTGTTTGAAATATAGACTGATGTCAAAACTATATCCTTCCAAAATTTCTCTGGTATATCTTTTTCTATGGGAACCATTATGGCCATGTTGTTGAAGATCCAATTTTTCCATTCAACCACTCCATTCCATTTTGGAGTTCTCACTGAGCAAATTTGAGTCCTTATCCCACGTTTCTTAAGATTGTCTTCCACCTTAATTTTTGTGAATTCCGTACCATTATCACTATGAAACTTCAGAATTTTTTGTCAAAGAATCCTTTCACACTCCCTCCATTACTATTTTAAGCAGCTGAACACATCAGACATATGGGGAATAACAAATACCCATCCCATTATACTATAGTCAACAATGAAAAGAACATAGTACCTCTTTCATTCAATTTCTCTTGGCATCATAGGCCCAAATACATCAGCATGCACCAATTCAATTACTCTTGATGAATTATTTTCCTTTTCCTTATATGTCATTCTGATGAGATTACCTTATTGGTATGTATCGCACATGTGAGTATGATCACATGATAGCATAGGGAGGTCTCTTTCTGCATTACAGTTTACCAGATCATCAATGTATTGTTGGTATAGATGACCAGGTTGTTTATTCCACAATTTGTTTTCTTCCCCTCTGTATAGAAAACCCAAATCTTCTTCTCCACTTACTAGGTATTGATTTCCCTTTGTTCCTTTTACATGTAGAACCATTGCCCCATCACTTCCTTTGATGACACATATCTTCTTAGTAAACCTTGTAGAATGTCTTGAGTCAGATATTGGACTGACGCTGAGCATATTGTGACTAAGGCCTTATACAAATAAGACATCAGCACGTCTCATCTCATTTCCCCCAAACTTGGCATATCCAAAGCCAATAATCATTAGGCCTTCATTGTTTCCAAACTTGATAACTCTTTCATTGTTAGATTTTATGCATGTAGCAAGATCCTTATTACCTGTCATTTTTGATGTGAAACCACTATCAAGGATCCACACACCAGAGAAATATGATGCCTTAAGAGAAATTTCTGCTACTATAGCCTTCTAATCCTTCTTATTCTTTGTCCATATTTTTTCCTTCACACTTGGAATGGATTGAGACATCTGTTCTTTCTCGGATTATGACGAACCAACAACAACTTGCAGCGGTGAAAATCTATTTTGCGTTTTCAAGTCACCTGTTGGTTCATTGATATGTTGCTTGTGAATATTTTGGTTCTGCTTTGGCACATTCCTCAGTATGGTCGGAGTGCAGTACTTTGCCTTGTTCCGAATTCATCCACACCAAAAATAGTGGCTTCCAATGTATGTTCTGTAGAACCATTCTATATCTGTCTTCCGACATTGATCTTTTTCCCTTCGATATATCATGGCGATGGAACACACATATTGTGAATGTCCCATCTTTCCACAATAATAACACCTTATTTAAGGTTCATTCCTTCGTGTCACCTTTTCACTTTGAGTTTATCCTTGGGATCATTGAATATTCTAATTCCGCTTTGTCCCCAAATCAACCGTCAATCTCAGAATGGGTGCTTGCGGTCTGACATCAATTTTCACAGCCTTTTGTTTTCGATCAAGCTCCCTATTTTCCTTAGCATATGAACATAATTGATGCTTCCTCTCAACTAAACCACTATTCTCCACTATCAGCTTCTCAATTTTTTGAGTGTTCTTTTTTCCTGATTTCCCAATAGAGGCCAAGAGTTTTTCTTGATCCTTAACCTTTTTTCACAAACCGACTAATTCTCCTTCATGTTCATCAATATGTTTTATTTGATATTTTCTTGTGTTGTTAATTCCATCGATCTCCCTTTTCTGTTCTTCAATCTTGATTTTTTTTCTTACTGGACTGATTCTGAGTCCTCTGGTGTTGATGACTTGAGTTTCTCAATTTCTTCCATGAACCCAGACTTCCCTTCTTCCTACTGGTGCATATAGAGTTTGGCATCACGAACTACTTTTTTGGATTTTTTTTGGCTATCCAAACATATATCTCCTCAAGAGCAGCCTCCGACTGAGCTTTCATATCTATTCTTCCATCAAATTCTTATTCTTCATCAATTTCGATTTCTTCTTCTTTTTGAGTACTACCAACATATTCTTCCATAGCATTTTCTCCATGGTCTTTGTATTTTTCTATATCATCAACCTCATCAGCCTCATACTCATCTAAACTGTCAAATTATTTTGAATGGTGATTTTTCATCGTAAAGAAATTTCCCTTGGACTGTTTCTTGCCATTCCTATAGGCTGAAGATGTCTTCTTGGGAATCACAATTTCATAGACATCATCATCCTCTTGGATCTTTTTGTGGAATCATGCCACAAGATGTCCAAAAATTTTACATTAAAAACAATCAAGTGGATGTTTACCTTTAAACATTCCTTTTCTTCTTTGAAGGCCTGAGGAGTGGAATGACATCACATCATCTGTCTCTTTTTCTTCCTGAGAATCTTTAATGGTGAGCTTCTTTAGGGCCTTAAATGCCACATCTTTGGATTTCCCCTTTTCCACATCATCATTATCATCATTTCTCATTTCATATGAAACAACGGTGTTTTAAAGGTTATCCAATGTCAAATCATTCGATTCATTATCTTCCAAAACTGAAACATTCGGATTGAACCAAGGAGGAAGATTCCTCAAGATGCACATCACAATATTTATGTTTTCAACAACTTATACAAGACCTCACATGTCTTCTACTAAAACATTTACCCTATCAAAAAATGCATCTAAAAATTCATTCTGGTTCATTCTAAGATATTCATACTTGGTCCACTACAATTGCATCTTTGATTCTATGAATTTTGTATCTCTTTAATATATATATTTAATAGATTTCCCCACATGGCATGTGATGTTTTTCACGACACCACCTTAACATAGATATCATTGGATAGGGCTCAACCTAAAACATTGATTCCCTTCGCGTCAGCATCTAATTCTCGTCGGTCGACATCCGATAATACAACACTGTTAATATTGGAAGTTATACCATGCATTGCTTCTATAAACAAATCCATTCCCAAATATCAGAAGTATTGTTGCATCCGATTCTTCCATAGCCATAAATTGATCCCGACGAAGATCGTAATCCCTTTGTGATTAGTGAACTCCATTTGAGAGAGAAACACTGATATCATCCTTTCCCTCAGATACCAATTGTTAGGTCCACTATGAAAGTTACCCTGAGGGGGGGGGGGTGGTGAATCGTCTTATGAAAGAATAAATCAACTACCCCTTTTAATCATTTTTTTTGTTAGAAAAAACACTCTTCTCTCTCCTTCCCATTGTAGAGTATAAATAATCCATAAAGAATGAACATGACATAGAAATTTTTACTTGGTTCACCCTCACTGGGCTACGTCCAAGGAGCATACACCGGATGTGTGCCGATGTACCAATTACACAATAAGCGCACTGCTGATTACATGTTCGGTGCGGGCTCACATTCCCTCCTGGTTTACAACCACTCACAATTTCACCACTGACTTCCTTCACAACTGAAGTGAGCTCACTGTTTATTCAGAATAACAACTCACAGTTTAAAGACCTGTAGGTCCATCAATTATCTCTAATAAATTCTGCATCATTAACTATTGATAGATGCTCTATTGATGCTCAACTATCACACATAGTTGAATCTCACATTGCACAGGGTGTACCGAGAAACCCCAATTTTTACGCGAAACCATTACTACACCTTGTGTGTAATTCCATTGAATTGCTTGAAATAAAATTTTTGCACAACACCTCTTTTTCACGAAACCTATTTTTTACGTGTAGAATCTACACTACCTTGCGTAAAATTCCCTTGACTTGCGTGAAATACACTTTTCGCGCAACACTACTTTTATGTGGAATAACCAATTTTACGCACAATGTTGTTGTTTACGCGCAACTCCTTCGAGTCATCCAATTTCATGCACCAGAGCTCGGATACTCTCTCAGTATTGAGCTACCCCAAATGAAGGGGGGCAACTCATATTTATAGGCAAAATTGTCCCCACACGAAAAACCCTTCTTCTGCATGTAATCCTCATTGTGCGTGAAAAACACATCTTCCGCACAACATAGTTTTTCTTGCACTGCTCCAATTTTTTGTGCACCTCAGGCCTTTGCTGAATTTCGAGCATCTGATCACAATACATCTCTTGTGTGAATAACACCAATCTTTTATTTCATGAACCCGCTAATATTTCACAAACTATTTTCTTTATTGCACTCAGCGAAACTATTTACCTCACCACTTTCCTTTTTCACACACCTCACAGATATTTTGTGTAAGCACATTATTTTTCACGCCCCACATCCCTTTTTCACGCACCACGCTGATATTTCACGCAACACATTATTTTTCTCGCACCACTCAAATTTTACATTCACCACCCTTTTCCAAAAACCCATCTCTCACTTTTCCTTTTTTCATGCACAATAATATTGCAAACACCGGAGAATGAAGCCACCTTGTATCTAATCTTTTTGTATCGCCTCTAGATCGTCCATTCCATTACCATGGTTCTTCAATCAAACACGAATAGCCAACACCATATTTTAAACCTGACAAATCACCATGTAAACCCCTTTATCAACAAATTATACATTGTGGTATGCTTTTTCAACAATCACAACATGGAGGCCTGCTTTGTCAACAAACACAATCACCTAAAAAATGCTTCAATGATGCCTTGACAGATTTTTTCCCAACAGGAAAAGTGTTAATGTAATATTATAATATTATATTTTCTATTAATTACTTGATTTAGAATTTTATCATATCAATAAAAATTATAGAAGTTATTAGCCATAATTCCCAAAAATAAATGAACTATATTAACCAAATATGGACTTATTAATTGAAAATATGGAATCCATTTTTAAAAATTCAAAACACAATAGTTGATGTTATAAATTTAATATTAATCATTTTGTTGGAATGAAAACAAGTTTTAAAAGTAAAAACATTACAAAATATTGAAATGTTCTTAAATTTTAATTCATTATAGATTTAATCACAATGACCTAAATTGTATTAATTGATAATAATAAATTCTATTTATATATAAATAAAATTCATTAATACAATTTAACCATATATATTATTTTGATTAAAATAGTTGTTTTAAATTCAAATTTAGTGTATTTTTACTATTCATAAAAACATTAATGTTATCAAAAAAATATCAAAAATACTTCCAATGTAATTTTTTATATCCCACATCTAGATAAGATTTTTATGATGTTAAATATAATATATAGAAGTTTCCAAACCCAAATATAAAATTGGTTTTCCATCTAATGGTAGAAGAACTGCATTTTATTTAAATATTTCTTTTATTAGAAAAAATGAATTGGTTTTTTGGACATTAATATAAAACATATACTATAGTTTTTAACAGTAAATTAAATATATTAAAAATATATTAAATAAATACAATAAATCAAGAGTGAATTAATTTGTTTTTAACCTCACTTATTCTCATTTAAATATTTATCTAGAAGAAAGTTAATAAAATTCCAACATTCCACTATAATGACTATGTTTTTTGGTAAAATAATAAAATTTATTTTTTTAGATAATATCGGTTTATCATGAAATGGATTCTATCAAAACAACCAGAAATTGTGTGTAATATAGGCCATGCGTAGTTTTGTGAATGCCAAAATCTAAGATGGTTTTGCATATATCCAAGCTAATAATGGTATAACATATAATACAATACATTAATAAAATTAAAAATTATCAATCTCATAAAATATTTCGATGTTACATATATATATTAGATGTTTAATTTTTGAATAGAATAAAGATAAGTATTATCATTATAAAAGTGAAATTTATTATCTTCAAACATAACACTCAATCCATCATCATAATTTTTTTCAATACTATATTTAATTTTTATTATCCCTCTAAATAAAATACTTCAGATTTAATAAAATTTATAAATATTCCCCCTTAATGAAAATTCATGACCTTGAAATTAGATTTGTCACCTATGATGATGGTTCCCCCATCAAAAGAATTAAAATTTAAATTGATGGATATATCCCCAATTATGCAGCTCAAGCATCAACTGTCTCTATAACATGTGTATTTGTTACTCATTAGGATAAATTCCTATAAAACAGATTACATTTATAATTGTTTGGTTAACAATTTTATTTTAGATCTGACATGTTTGATAATAAATCGTTTTTTAAAAAATTTGGATTTCACACACTTACTTTAGGGTATCCATGAAGATATATTTTTATAATTAAAATACTTGGTGTGTCTGAATGATTGATTAATTCCTTATGAAAATTCATTTTCATAATTCCATTTTAATGATACATCTAATGAATATAAAATTTGATTTATTTCATTAACCACATTCAAAGAAGTATTTTAGTACATATTATGAATTTTTCTTTTATAAAAAATCAATATTTTTAAATGTTGGGATTACTCATATATATAATATAATCAAAATTTTCATCTAATAGGATAAAAAATGTTAATATTGTTTAATGTATTTATGTTTATTTCAGTTTTATCATTCTATTTTGAAATACCATCTTCATCATTATTGATTTTCACATTTTAAAATGATCTTCTTAGTTTTAATTTTTTATTTTCATTTATGAGTTTCATTGATTGATTTTAATATTTATTTAAATCATAATAAATAACATAAATATACATTATTAAAATTAATAAATTTTTGGTAATAAATATAATTTTCTTTTGTTACGACCATTATGATTTATAATAGATTAATATGTAACCAATTTCACTTTTATTAAAATTAATATTGAAACATTCAATATTTAATTTTTTTTAATTTAATATACTTATTTCCTATTCGTATTTCATTATATATTTCATCAATTCTCAAAATATCAAATTTATATTGTCCATTTTGCACTATTGAAACTCTAACTACATTTTCAATATCATACTTATAAGAATAACAATAACTTGAATGAGTGTTTACATCACATATTATTGTTTCCATGAAGAATATACTGGCCATATATTTTTTACGCTTATAATCAATAGAAGTTGTTTCAGAATCATGGATGAAAATACATGATGCACGATATGTTTAATTTGACACCATCATGTATTTATTATATTTTACTTGTTTTTTTTATTTTTGATTGTCTGATATTATATGAAAAATTTTATACATCCTGTTACATTTTAATTAAGAAAAAATATTATTTATTAATTTAAAATTTCATACATCCTTTTTTTCATACATTTGATGATATATTCTGGTAATCCTCTTAAATCCACTGATTCCATTAATTTCCATATAGAATCCTTTACAAATATATATTTATTCATCATTATCTCATTGAATCACCTCTAATTCGAAGAGTTTTATTTTACTAAAAGAAATATTATATTTGAATTATATAAAACTAAATTCTCCATGAATATATACATTTCCATTAATCACTTCTCGATTCAATTAAATATGTGAACCAATGAGTACATCAATTGCGTATTTTATGAAATGATAACTTTTTTTAGCCAAAAAATTCATTAAGATAAATATTTTCTGTTGATAACCAAGTATTATTTCAATGTGAACATCATTTTTTAGGATTTCTATTAGTGAAAACATGTCGTTTATAATCATAGTTTATTATATGTACATCGCCCCGATGATGTTTTGATCAATCATTTTGAATTCTTCAAACTTATCTCTATGAATACCTAATATAGTTCCTTGAATTTAATTATTTCCTTGATAATTTAACTTTAATGTCGTTGAGATATTATAAGTATTTTTACTTTAATGAATATTTATGTACACAATTATACTTAAATAATAAAAAATAACACATACATTCTAAATTTAGAGAACATTTTTGTTGCATCATTTCTTGTAAGATTCTCTAAATTTAACACATATAGATTATATATTTTTCGGAGATAATATGCCCTTATTAAAGTAAAACATTTATTATAAATCCATTAATCATATCATTCTACTAGACAACATTGTTCCATTGAAATGAAGCCATATTTTTTGATTTGACATCTCCAATTACTAAATTTAACTAATAAAAGTAGAAGATCGTTCCCTAGACTGTTATATTGGATAACGGTTTGATAAAAAATTAAATGAAACAATGATAACCACTTCCTTAAAAAAGAACCATTATATGATTCTAATTGTTCATTCCATGTATATAGAAATATTTTTATTATGGGGGTCAATATTCATTTTAAAATTTATCCATTTTAATTAAATTACCATATTTTTTAAAATAATTAATTTTATAGTCAACATAAAAACAACCGATGATATTTTTATTTTTTTAAGAATTTCCAAGACCATAATAAACTCTTTATTCAATTATACTTAGTGAGAATACATATATTCCATAATTCATCACTTTTTATGGGGAGTGATATATTCATTATAGACAATTTAATATTTTCTAACCTTGTAGTATAACCCTGACTAAATTTTATATTGGAATAATAATTAGACATTAATTTTGGATTTTAGGAATAACTTATTAATTGTTTTTTATGTAATAAGAATAAATCAACTCAATATGAACAAAAAATTGTGGGAAAATTAAAATTATGTGAAAATGAATATAATTTGAACAATAGTGGAGAAGATGATATTAAATATTAGTATATCTCAAGCTATTTTATTAGTTCTATAATGGATGAAAAAAAATATGAATTCCAACATCATAAAAATAATGTAATAATTGTTATTGATGACATTTTGTACATTGCGATTCATGATACAATACATTATTTTTCAATCATTGTAATCACATCGATATTAATTTTCAGTCCTTCTCGAATGAACACTGTCTTCTATATTTTATCTAAATCCTTAACTCAAATTTTAATCGCAAATTTAAGGTTATTATTTCAATTTTCATAAACCATATTAATGGATAACCACATAAATATATATCATAAAAAATTAAACTTATAAAAAAATTTATTACCAATTATTTTTAATAAAAATACTCAAACATATAGATTAATCACACATGTTAATAACTAAATGTCATAATATAGTAATGCTTCAAAAAAAATTCTTTGAAAAAATATACATTTTCAACTAATTATAAAAATTAAAATGGTTTTAAATCATGTAGTAAATAAAATTTTACTTGAAATGAAAAAATAGAATAAAATAATTTATTTGAATATTTTATTTATAAAATTATCTCAGTTGTATATTTCAATAATATATTTTGAAACATAATACCTTTCTAGTATTTTAAGTGTATTAAAAAATATATCAAATAAAAGATATTAACTAAAAATTATTAACATATTTTTGCTAACATATTTCTAAAACAAACCATATTTCTATATTAAAGAAAAACCTATAAAAAAATTCACAAAAGTTTATTAAAATTCACATATATGATCCACAAATGAAAATTTCCATATTTGAATTTCAGAAGGATAATAACATGGGTAAATTCATATTGGTGAATTTATAAGGCTAAATTCACATAGGGGAATCAATTTAGTTGAATCCATGATATGTATTTATTCTCTTCACTGCAGGTATATTTGGTTTTTATAACATCAAAATTATTTTCGATGGCATTGAAATGATATGTTAGGAATTGTAAAATACATTCATGGTTACTTTGAAAATAATAATTCAACATCACCTGATGTTGGTGTGTAATATATATAAATGGTATTATAAGATAGATATGAAAAGTAATTATGTTAGGTAACACTAACAAATGTTAAATACTAACAATGCAAGGTATGTACTTTTTATTATAGCAACTACCTCATTTGGTGTCCACAACAGTTTGTTTAGAACCATATGGACGGTTTATTGAAATGATATCTAATTCAAAAAATAGTCATTATAGATCAATTTAGTTTCTATCCCCTTCAACATGTGGTAATTCCATGATATTTTTATTTACAGTGAATAATAATCTGAAAATAGTCAATATTCATGTCGAGTGGTGAATTTCCATGTCATGTCGTCAGTATGAAAAGAAACTGTATCCAAAAAAAGAATGACAAAAAACAGAAACACTAATGGTTGGTAAGAAAATGAGAAGATAGTGATTTCCAAGTGATTTTATTCATTTTTATCATATACAATTTCATTATTAGTTTAATATAATAAACTGGAAATCAATTTTATTAAAAAAATTAAAAAACTAAAAAAACCACTCCATGGAAAATATACAATATTCCAATCATTAAATAAATATACACTTAAACATAATTACATTAAAAAATTATAAAAATGAATATTGATTCCCTAAAAAATGACTATCCCAATAATCATATGATATAATTTTTCGAAACAACCTCTCTAAATTTAAATTTAAAAAATTAAATTTCAGAATTCAGCGTGAATTTTGAATTGTTTCTAATAATTTGTATTTCATTAAAAAAATTTCACATTAAAGTTAAATGGAGATTATTCTAATAATTTTATCTATAAAATCCCATTGATATGGTTTAAGAAAGTAATTTACCAATGTAATCATTATAAATTCTCAAGAATTTATTATTTTTATTCATATATACAAACTATGCAATTCTATAATGTGGATTTATGTTTTTCAAATAAAATACTACACCATGGAAAATGATAACCATGATTATATGATCTCTCTATAACTCACTAAATAAAAGTAATTTCTTCCCTATCATAACATACATCCCAATTAAGGAACAAATCAAAATATATGAAAATAAATAATAAATAATAATTAATTTTTATAGAATATATTTCAATCAATGAATCGTGATATGTATTCCAAAATTCAACATAATAAATTTAATGTTCATTTATTTTATTTTATTGTTGTATCCATATTAGAAAATTTATTAAACCTAATATATTATCATTGAATGTTTATCAAATTCAATTTACCACTTCTAATTTATATCATTAGGTTTATAAATATATATTGGTCAAAAAATATGAGTTCCTACTACATTGAGGATTTATGGGATAGTTTGACGAATTTCTTGCTTAATATAATAGTTTTTTACCCTTATAGATTTAAATATGTCTAAGATTCGTCAAATATCCATTGGGGGTTTCCAGGGTCACATTTATGGATTTTATAGTCAATTGTGTTTCTAGTATTAGTGAGTCTTTTCACTATGAAAATTTTGATAATGAGTTATGTCATATTGATATTTCATCCATAGATGTACCAATTTTTCTTAGAATATGTCAAAGGAAAAAACATATAATCTGTGGGGAAGCTATGAATTCTTGTTTTATATTTTCTCATGCTCAATGTAATGTGAAATGAATTTGTTTATCAAGGGATATTAATGCAGGCAAGATGATAATTTTTAGGTCACCTTGTGCCAAGAATTTCTAGATTTGTCATTAATTCATGGTTTGATGTCAAACAAATGTTCATATGGACACTATACAAAATTAGAGTATAAATATATAATAATTTATTAATTATATTATATTTATGTGGGATAGTTTTTTCTATTTAGGTCATGTATATTATTTGTATGAGAATTATTAAATTATGTTGAATACTTCAACACACCTTGGGTGTGTCACTAATTTTTATTTATAAATTTTCCCACACTATTCCCTTAAATAAATTCATTAAGTCTCTATCGATCCAAAATAATTAATATAAGGCCGATGTAATTGTTTCTTATGTCGTTGATATATAAAATTTATGACCATTAATCTATGGTTTACTTTAATAACCCTTTTTGACAATTCCTATTAGTCATTCACCTCTCAAAATATTAAATTTTACGGTTGAGTTGGATTTTATTGATTTAATAATACAGAATGAATAATGGATAGTTCTATATTGGTTTTCCAAATAATGATTTCATGTTGGGTGGAATTTAAACATTTGTTCATCATTTTTATTCTATTAAATTTCACTGTTCTTACATAAATTAAGGTGATTATATGTTTTTCCATTATTAATATGTTAACATAGATCAATGATCAATTTCCATTAGTTTTCAAGGTGGTGGAATTATTCATATTGGAAAATAATCCAAACAAAAAAATGAAGAAAAAGTTGTGTTTTTTTTATCTTGGATTTTATCAACTAATATATGATACTTTTTTAGTGTCTATAATATTATCTAGTTGTTTTTCAATAATGTATATTAAAAGGATTTTATAAATATATTAGAATCAGTTAATATTAATATCCTAATTATAATATAAAAAATTACGATATATTTCTACTATTATAGTTTTTATATAATTATTTTTTTTAAATGTTATGAGAAAATATTTTTTTGTATGGCATGTTGATATTTTATATTTCTATTTTAGAACTCATATGTTTTCAAAATTTTAGGTGTTTAATTTTTAAAATTATGGTAGGGAATTTAGTAATAGTTATATAGTGTTGGTGTTTTCGATGTTACCGATGTAATTTTGCATATATTTTGGATTAAGATGGGAAGAGGGGATGATGAGGTCACATATGATTGTTTATCTAATGTGTAATAATGTTATGATAATAAAAATTAATGAGATAACAGTGAAATAATAATGGGTTGAATGTGATAAGAAATTTATATTTAATGATTAGTTTTATTTGAAATAAAACATAATATTTTTTTATTAATAGGAAGAATTTTTTTGGGAAATAAATTTGGAATATTACATGTATTGAGGATAATAGTTTTGAATAGTGTAATTGCTGATGATATGATGAATTGTAAATTTTTTTGGTTGTTCTGTCTATTTTTTGGTGATAGTATAGTTTCTATGGGTTGTTATTAGAGGTAGAATTAGTTATATATATTAGATTTCCATGGTAAGAGTGTTAGTTATAGAGGATTAGGTATTATGTTGGGTAGATAATGTTGTTTGGGAATTATTTTTTAATGACCACCTCCCTCCAAAGATGCACCTCATGATCTGAAAATGGGGAAAGGGGGATAATGAACCTAGAGTACTGCTTCAAGTAGGCCTCGGGGTAGGGACTAGCACCAAGGGTATACAAATCTCAGAAA
Source organism: Viscum album (assembly GCA_963277665.1). Taxonomy (NCBI): domain Eukaryota; kingdom Viridiplantae; phylum Streptophyta; class Magnoliopsida; order Santalales; family Viscaceae; genus Viscum; species Viscum album. Next base: position 433,624,298 of record OY728127.1, on the reverse strand, counting down.
AATGGGAGGCATTGCCCTTTTTATAGTAACGAAGATTAGGTGATAAGATGTATCAACCTCAAAAAATTAATGACAATATATATATATAAGTGAAAACCCAAATCCATCCCACTTATATGTTTAAAATGTAACTAATACAAGAGAAAGTTTCTCATATGTAAATTCCAAAATAATGGATAAGCAGTGACGCAACTTTTATGCCCAACATCCAAGCTAGTAATTCCCAGTAAAATTCATTTAGTCCTTCTAGAAACCTGAAAGGAGTTTTATATACGTAGGGTTAGTATACAAGTATACTCAATAAGGAAAACCAAAGTCTCTCATGAACAAGTTGAGAATAAAGCTAATGACCCTGTGATAAAACATTAGAACCCAATAACACCTAAAAAGTTATATTATCAACCCAAAACTCACCAAAAGGAACACTCACCAAATAATGAAATTAATGTAATGTAACATAGAGAACATCGAAGATTGGGTACCCAACACCATTTTACCATTGATTAGATACTATAACTCCCAAATAGAAAACATCATGAAGCTCTAACCTCATCTGAAAGTACCACATAAAATCCCTCCTACACACACCTAGGGATCACAACTAGTCCCAAAACATGTGAATATGTATCACATCACATCTCTTTTACACACACAAGGTAATCAAAACCTCGTCCCGCCCATAGACATATTGGACGTTTACAATGACACATCCTAAAAACTCATTGGAATGCACAAAACATCTCATCCCGAAGACACCTGAAAAAAAACTCATCCTCACACACCTGGGCCACACAAACCACTACCCACTGGATTAATCTTGGGATATCACCACATGAAATAGGGAGTAGCTAAGAGTTGGTGGTTATCTATCCATCCATCCAAGTGGTTGTTTGGGAAACACACCCTCCCTCATAAAAGTGGGAGTGTTCCGCCGATAGTGCTCAACTATGGTGGGGTGTGTATAGAAAACACAAGGAAATACATGTATGTGTATATAGTATCAAGCACTCAAACCCAAACCAGGGGTAAAAAATCAATCTATCAAACACCTAATTATACAAAAAACTCTACTAATAGCACTAAATGTTATTATTCACACCAATAACTGCCTCTTCGAAAGTTGAGAAAAAAAATCCTTTCACAATAGGCCACAACTCAATCATACCACTAACCATCTCATTTAACCAATGATCATTCATTATTTAGAATATAATTTATTAATAACTTCTATACTTAGAAAACTACCAATCAAATAATGGAATATGAAACACAAAAAAGAATCTCACTTCCTATTTCCACGATGTTCTACACCCATACTAACCACGTCCATCATCATTATTCAATGTTGTACCACCATGTCCATACTCTCAATAAGGAAACTACCAAATTACTGCCAAACCCCACAACAAACCTCATTAAATACACCAATATATTCAAAGAAGTACCTAAAATTTTAGACCTACCACTCAAACACTAACCATCCCTTCCTAAATCAATAAATATCTCATCCTCAGATTCCATACACCACCGTTACCTACACCAAAATAGTCATTCCCTCGCCCCAACACCCCAGAACCTAAAATGGCTCAATAGAGAACCCAACCGCTGACAACACATAGCTAAACAATAAGGAATTATGTATTTAGATATTGAAAATAGTCATACATTAATTCAACTTTGATAATTCATGGGTTCTAATATATAAATTTTGATCCTAAGGCGTCCATTTATTTAACTGAATATAAATGGATATCCAATTTCATATTCATACAAACATTCATAGAGGATCCAAAATAATCATTCACAAGCCATCAAAGGTGTGCAACAAAAGACCACCAATGACCATGATTTTTAGTATTCTTATAGCCTATATTGATCACAATTACATTAATAAATAAAAAATAATCATGCATCACATTTCCCCATCATTTTTATATCAACTATAAATTGATTTTATTTTATTAATTTATTTATAAATATAATTTTTTAATAATAGAACAATCATATACCCACCTTGCATGATACATAAATTGAAAGATATGAATGGATCTATACATCAATGAATAGATGATAAACTACCCCTCTTAGAGCCAAAACTTCTGGTGGACAAGCAGTATGAAGAACCTCTAGGGACACATGATACAAGTCTCTTCCGACAAACAAATGATCACATTGTGAGGAAATGTTTTGTGATCCTCAGCATTAAGAGAAATTAAAGTTAACAAGAATGGAATATTCCCTACATTATAACGTACAGTTCAAATATCTATGGGGAAAATGCGACTAAATTCCATAAATGTGAGATCACGATCAAGAACACAAAGTTTGAATACAAAACATATTGGGCGCATAAGGAAATTATAGATATAATTTATATCCATTTGAATGAGTTAAAATACACATACAAGTGGGTTGAAAATCCTTTTTGGTCACATAAAACGATTAGGGTAGAATCCAGAAATCTTGGAAAACAATCAAAAAGAGTCCCCATTAGTTGATTCAGCATTGAAAGTCATTGATGGTTGATTCACCAATGGTTGAGTCACCAACATGTGCTACCTATTTCTAGTCACGGATGGCCAATACAACAACAGATGAGTCACCGATGTGAACTAATGATGGTGATTCACAGATGGATGAGTCACTAACAGAAGCTAATGATGGTTAGTAACCAATGTCCATGTAACAATTGGGTGACTCACCATTGAATGATTCATAAACACAAGCTATTGTAAGTGACACACCACCACAACTCACTAATACCACTCACCATCTCCACCTATTGAATCCACCATCTAATACAACCTTCCAAGACCACCGAATAATGACATCTACTTTTACCACCTACCAATGCCACCTATTGACACCCCTATCAATCCCGACTAACCATTGGTAAATTGAAAAAACTAGAAAAATCTCAAAAAAAGACACCATGATCTCTAGAACACATCAAACAATAAATTTTTAAAATTTGATGGGCTGGGGAGGTCCAATCCATTACATCAGATACCTCTCAAACCATTCTCTCACTTCTGAATTGAAAACCAACTTAGAAGGAAGTGGTTTTTGAAAAACCACTTTTGAGATATCTCTCTAAATTCCCGCTATTCCTAAAAAGAAAGTACCGACTAAGAGCAAAACTAATCAATGTTAATAGAAAATGGTTTGTTTGGATGCTAGAGTATAACCTCACCATCAAAAAACACCTCCTACATCATCAACTACCCCTACCAACCATAAGACACAACACACTATCCTAAACATATAAATTAGTGAATTCCTCCACCCATGTCAATATAAAATCCAATCTTCTAAACCCAGACTCTTCCACATGGGTTTAATCACAGAGAAGTTAATTTATTTCAGTTAGGAATCATGTCCTCCATTTTCCACATGATAAGAATTTATCAAACATCACATAATAAGAAAACAACACATCTCATAGTGAAAAGTGATCAAGCATCACATTTCAATGTAAAAGAGGAAAAAGAAAAACTCAGAACCACTCTGTGTAATGGGTAAAACTCTTATCCTATTTCTCCCAAGTACTCGCCACTATCAAAAATTTCCTATACATCATGTGAACCATGGGAATTTTCTATCAAGGCAATACCTTCTCCTAATGATCCTTGATCTCTGTGGGTAATTACTGTCTCGAAATTAATCCCATCGCAAACCAAACCAGCACCTGAATTTTTCCATAGAATGACCCTTAAGGTTTTATCTATCCCCATGGCCAGGAACTAGTGCATGTGTATCATAAATAATGGTTTGGGTTCAATTTACCTTAGTTTAGAATCATTAAACTACCAACAACAATAAATAAACCAAATTTGAAAATTTAATCCAAACTATCCACTAATTAAAATCATAATTTAAATAAATTGTTTAAAAAAACTACAATATTAACACACATAAAAATGATTAGAATGTTTGACTCATGATCCACCACATGACAAGTGGACATCCCGCTAAAACTTATACAGAATAACAGACATGAAAATGAAGTTATAACCCGAACTCCCATCTCCAAGACCTTTCCCTTACCTATGAGAAGCATTATCCAGTATATATACACGCAAAGGTGTATTTATTTTCTGAGTCTTATACTAATAATATTCCACCCAAAATGATTCCATTTGATATAAATTATATGACAAAAATCATGCATGTTTTTTATGAAAATAAAATGCTTGAAAAATTTCTAAAAGCTGAAACATTAAATGAATATATATTTCACAAGGGAATCATTGAAGAATATAAAAAATTAAATATTACACGCATACTAATTAATTATCTATTTTTAAACACCATATTCCATTAGTAAATAGACTATAGTTGATGATAAATGGCCACAAGAACACCCCTAGGGACTAGCTAGGTATGGGGCCCTAGGTACTTCGTATCTCGGTGTACAAGTAAACATAACACAAATAATTCTCATGCACGAGTCACTAGTATAGGAATCCCAAATGTCTTAGTTTTCCCCAACATCATCAATTTGTATTTAGTGTTTTCATTGTGGATATTTCTATGTGAAACAAGGATGATACCACTACCGGATAACTAGCATACTATTCCTAGTCTGCCCACATAGATTCCTAGGTTTCCTTCTGTGTGCTCAAAAAAGTTTCAAATGTGATAAAATAACATTTTCACATAAAAATACCAATCCAAAATATTCACATACAAACATATAACCAACATTTTTTTTAAAGTTTCTGTAACTGAATAATCCATTTTAATTTTAAAAAAAAAAATCAACATGTAAAACTAGACTTTGCACACACAAAAATCCTTTTCAAAACAGACAATGATTGTAAAATTTACCCTAATACCAAACCAAAATATAATTGGTATCCCTAGGAAATTTTTTAATCAACAGTAATATATTAAAAAATATTTTCAAATGATACCACATGAGTTATACATGAAAACACACAACTTCTTGAAATTAATTTAACATTAAAATCAAAACCTTACCCAATTATATCAAAAATTATTTTACCACCATAAATATTTATTAACTAATGATAAAGAAAGATAAATAGAGAAATTTAATTCACCAAATAATTCTTACACATGGAATCACCTACCTTAGAAAACAAATACCATAAATCTTTGTGCGAAAAATCAGCCACACCACTGTTGCACGACAATGGGATGAAAAAAACCCAAATCAACAATATTGGACCAATGAACACAAAAGGAAACCCTAGGTACGAATATATAGGTTTTGGATATTTTTTACATAAATATGTATGGAATAAAACCTAGATATAACGAATAAAAACACTTGAGGTATCCCTTATTTGAAGAATGTTTATGTTCAACTACCAAAATCCCCTCAAACATGGGTTCCTAAGGATCTAGAGAGATCTTGTTATCCATACAAGGATATAATTGTAGAATAGATGAATAATGGGGTGCGATAGTTTTAATCCCAAAAGAGAATACATGGAATAAGAAAAATAATTTTAATGAGATGGACAATATGAATAGTTTTCCTGCATGGTTTATTAAACTATGCGGCCAAAACATTTTCCCAGTTATGTCCACACAAAACATGTTCACTTTCAACCCAATTCAAGAGTAAACTAGAAGGTAAATAGGGTGGAAATAATGAAATATAATATAAGATGTAAAATTCATGAATAGATGGAAATGGATGGGAAAATTCTCCCCACTACAAAAACATTCTTCCCTAGAATGTCAACCAGAAGCCTGATTGGTAAACAAGAATGGGTACTCCTGCTAAACCAATGACATCCACTCCCATGTGTCGTGTACATCATTCTCATGATACCAAGGGACTAAAACCAATGAAATATAATTTTCACAAATCAGGTTCACTCAAGAATAAATTATTCCAACCGGACTCCCAAACACTGATAAGTCGGGCTCAATCTGTAACTCCTACAAATTCAATACATGGGGCTGATCTAGATTGCACTTCTTCAATTGGGATACAATGAATACATCACGAAGTGATTTTAACTAAGTGTGAAAAGATAACATTTAATCTACCTTTATAATAAAATAGATGATCTCAAAAGCTCCAACATACCTTGGCATTAGCTTTCCCTACTTTCCCAAATGACGAGGACCGAAATGAGGGGCCACCATCAAGAATAACTGATTAACCACATATAACAAAAGGCATCGACCCCTCTTGTTATCATAAGATTTTTTGCCACTATGAGATATCAATAACCACCGCCTAATCAGCTTAACCTTCTTAGATTTCTCACACACAATGCTCAGCCCCCATATTGAGGTCTCACCTACCTCCACCCTAAACAATTGGGACGACATGACTGGCCATAGAGAACCTGAAAAAGAGCCATTACAATTTGGGATTGGTAACTATTATTATACAAAAACTAGGAAAATCGTAAATCTATCTCCCATAACCCTTCAAATTACAAGAAACATACAAAAATCATGTCTTCTAGAATCTATTTTTTCTACTCTATCTAATCATCTGTTTAAGGATGGTACATAACATTCATCTTAATCTACGATCCCATAGCCTTCTAAAGGCTATAAAAAACGAGTAGTAAAATGGCGGTCTCTATCTGATACAACTTATAATGGAACACCATAATGTGTTACCACATATTCAATATATAGTTGGCCCAGATCATCCACTATAGCTATATATAGGATCATAATTAAGTGGGATGATTTGGTTAAATGAACAATCACTACCCAAATAACATTCTTACCATGAGGTGCACAATGTTTTTCAACAATGTAATCCATAGAGACTACGTCCCTCTTCTAGGTAGGAATGGGTAACTATTGATAAAACGAAGAGGGACATTACTTATCTTATTTCACAAGAAAATATGTATAACCCCTCAAAAAAATCCTTAATATCCCACGTCATACCTATCAATTAAAATTTATTAAAAACATAGTACCATATTTTGGTAGAATCATGATTAATTCACCCCCTGAGATTTGTGGCTATCCAGCATCCCCACCTTTCTCAGAGACAATGGCACCACCGAATGGCCCTTGAAGCAGATGATTCTCATTGGAGATGAAGATCAACTAGAAGAATTTTTCCCATTGTGATGGAATTCCACCCACAACTAACATAGCTCATCATTGGGATTCTCCCTCCAAATCAACTTTAAAATGAAAAAAGTAAACTACAAACATTCACAAAAAGTTTCTCCACTATGCTCTCTATTAACTACATGAATCTGGGAAAAAAGTCCCATCAAAGGCCAATCATTGATGGACATCCTCAATGATTTCACTAGAACATTCCTACATAAGGAATCGGGTAGCACATTACACTTTCCTGGGGTATAAACAATATCAAAGTCGAACCCCTATAAATACTTGATCTAATAACATTACCTCAGATTAATTTCCATCTATGAGAAGATGTAGGCTATGCTCTTATGATCAAAGTTAACCACAAACTACTCCCAACAGAGGTAGTTAAACCATGTCTTCAATTTAATAATCACTACTTCTATCTCTAAATTATGTGTTTGGTAACACATTTCATGTGGTTGTAGTTTTGCTAGATCCATACGCCACCACATGAGCACCCTGCATAATCATTCACCAAAGTCCCAAACCTAATGTATCACAATACACCACATAGCCCATTCAATATTCCAACATGATCGAAAATGGGGGTGATAGTCAACCACTCCTTAAACTCCTTGGAGGATGCAAGATATTTTGGTACCCATTCAAACTTCACCCATTTCGAGGTTATTGCGGTCATGGGAGAAGAATGCATTGGTAAATTCTGATCAAACTGCCTATTACAACCTACATGGATGAGGAACCTCAAGATATAGAACTCATTCTTCATATTATCCCATGACATAACTTCACTGATCTTTTTAGGGTCCCCTGAAACCCTAGGATCCAAAATGAGATGACCCAGAAACATCACATCTCAAATTCAGAAGGTGCACTTGGAAAACATTGAATAAAGGTAATGATCCTTTGAGATCCTAGCATGACCTATAAACAATGCTCATGTTGTTCCTCAGATCCAGAGTAAAAAAGGATGTCTTCCACGAATACCATGATGAATGTTTCAAGATGGTGGTGAAACACACTATTCATGAGTTTCATAAAGAACAATAGAGGGTTGTATAAGCAAAATGGAATGACCAAGTAGTCAAAGTGGACATACATACATTGGAAAGATTTCTTCAGGATATCATCCTCTCTCACACTGATATTGTGGTATCTGAAATGCAACATTATATTGGATAACATCTCTTCCCCCTTTAATTAAAAAACAATTGATCTATTCCGGGAAACATATATTTATTTTTGTTGTTTGCATTATTCTACTTATGGTAATCAATTCACCACAAGAGGGACCAGTCGGGATTTTTTTAAAAGATTACAGAATCATCCCAATGAGAGAAACTCAAGAGGATGAATACCATATATTTTAAGTAATTATGTTTTATATTTAATTCCATTAACTCAGTGGAAGTGATAAGATATGATGGAGGATATATTGGCTCTATTCCTCGAGCCAAATTGATCGAGAACTCAATGTCCCACACCATGGGAAATCCTGAAAAATTAAATGTAAATCCCTTTGAATACTCTTCCACTACATGAGGTAATACACACTTAGGTGCCCAACCATAATTCTCTATTACAAGTGGTAATAACTGAAAAAAAACAATTCCCCAATTCTGGGAGTGGAGTTCCTGTATGACCCGACCATTTATCCCATTCCCCATAAAAAATGAGAGGACTCTAACGAGGCGAAATGAACCTCACCCGCCACCTGTAATAATAAATATTCACTTGAAGGTGAACTAAACTAATCCATACCAATTATTACAACAAATTGATCCATTTAAAAGACTAGTAAGTCCCACTCTATCTAAACCCCTGAAATTGAAAGAGCACAAGACGAGCACCTAAGATATTGATCCTTATTCTTACCCAACAACGTCAACAACTGTATCACTAAAGACAAAAAATCAGATGGAAAATTCAGCTGGTTCATAATAAATGAAAATATTAGTGAATCATTTGCACTAGTTTCATATAGAACTATTGCAAAAGAATATTCAATCAAAATGGTACCACTATCTATCATAGGCCATGCATCCGATCCCACTGGTTTTTGATCCCCAATATGGAGATGTCTATTATTTTCTTGAGAAATACCGATCTCATATCACTAATCCCTAAATAGGATCTGTCTATAAGATGATCTGTCCCTACCTCCATGAACACCAAACCACGACCACTCTTTTCTAGATAGCTCTAACAAAAATGGAACCCCCTTGAAGCCACTAATATTCCCCACTCGGTACTGGATGCATCATATTGAAAAATAATTTCATATACCACATAGATCCACTATTAAATCAAATCATTAGAGGTAATGTACATGCAGATTTGGTTTTCCCTGGCCTACCACATAGGTGTAACATGAAAAACATTGAATTAGAAGCCAATAATGAGAACTTCATTGGTGGATGACCTGATCTACAACCTCCCTTCTTACCTTACTCCTCTCTCTTTATTTTCTTCTCATATGAACTACCCATTCCCATACATGATATCATCCCAGAGAAACCATACCTATCCTTTCGAAAAATATCAACCATACAAGCTTGTTAAACAACCACCACATAGTTCTTTAACATGGGCATGAATATTTGAGAATAGATCTCCTGCTGCAAACCCCTATCGAACTTCCGGGTCTTCATATGCTCAATAGAGAAAATTTCAAGGGAATAACTGACTAGCTCTACAATGTGGTTAGAGTAATCCATCACTGAGTGATCCCCCTAGATGTGTTCTATAATATAATAGGACTTTTTTAATAATCCATGACTACAGGATAATATTTATTGTTGAAGGTATCCATGAAGTCCTTCTAGCTCATCCGCTCATGCTTCCCAGCTTGAAGTACAGATTCTATCCCTTGTGACTTGTAACCTCTAACATTAATGATTCAAATTTCACCCTGACCTCCTCAGGTGTGTGAAGGAACTAAATCATGCTATTGATCTTCCCATGAAACTCCTCTACTACAGGGGGTTCAGTTCTACCTCAAAAATTAGGATGCTTATTCATTAGAAACTCATAGGCTTTATCCATTCATAGACCAGACCCATATTCGTTAGCAAGAGTCGGACTAGGATTAGGAGCAGGATCCACTCCATATCATAGATAACGGAGACCATAAACCACAACTTCTACCATTCTCTAATCAAGTGGTGAGGGATAACTCCCTTCAGATTCATCTTGTGGGTCCATGGGACCTTTGTAGGGTTCCATGTCACTACTAAAGGAAATAATCACCTGAGAAAATGTTAGTACAAAAATTCTGTAAATATTAACTAATAACATCAAATATAAAATAATCAAACTAACCTCAAAATGAATTAATATACTAATTCACCCCCACATGATGTCCACATGAAGTCTTCATCTCCTCACGTCCAACCTGGATGGGAAGTCAAACATAAATCCTATAATTCCATAGTGACTCGAGGTCAACCACGAGAGGTATGGGATATGTACACTAATTTAAACATGAAATATGTGCCTTAAATTTCATATCTCATGTATATCTATACACATCTCAAATTATATGACCAAAAGATTGTAACCATGCTCTAATTAAATTTGTTCCCAAACCAGACCTTGTCTCCATCCTAACTAGCACTCTACCTAGTCCATGGAATGATATGAAGAGATTTCTCTATCCCCACAAGCTTTCAAAAATGCTCATATATCATAAATAACGTTTTGGGAATGATTTACTAGAGTTTAGAATCATAACACAGCCAATAAAAATAAATAATCCGAATATCAAAATTTAAACAAAAAAATACCATAATAAAATTATGAATTGAAATAAAATGTTTTAAAAAAAACATAGAGGGATGTATCTCAAAACTTCCAGCAAGTATAAATCCAGAAAACACACAAAAAATGGGGACATCCCTCAAACATTCTCCACAACACTGCAACTGAAAAAGATGATAAAAACCCGAACAACCACCTCCGTGGAACATTCCCATAACTATGTCAGATATTTTTATGTCTACTTAAACCCAATGTTGTATGCAGGGATGAGCCTATACCAAATATGTTTCAACCAAAAATTATTCCATGTGATAATATATTTGATTCTAAAATAATGCATGTTTTTATAAGTATGAAATGATAGAACCGTTTCTAAAAGGAGAAAGATTAAATGAAAATAACTTTCAATAGGGAAACATTGAAGAATAAATATTTAAAATAAAACACTGATGCTACTGAATTTTATAGATAAACACACTGTATTCTGATGTTAAATATAGTATAGTTGAGGATAACTACTCAAGGGAACTCCCCTAGGAACAACTAGTTGTGGGTCCCTATGTACATCATATATCAATGTATAAGTACCATTCCCAAAATCCATCTCATGCATGGGACACTAGGAGTGGAAACCACAATGGCCTATTGGTACCAAACATCATCAATGTTTATTTAGTCTTGTCATCATCAAACATTTTATGTGAAACATGGATGAGACCACTACTGGATCTCTAGCATACTAGTCCTAGTCTGCCCACATATATTACAAGGCTTCCATATGTCTTCCCAAACAAGTTCCACATATTATGAAATAAACTTTTCACCGAAATACCAATTATAAATCATATAAACACAAAAAATTACCACACATGTTTTCACCATTTTTGTAACTCAATAAACCATTTAAAATTTTCATTAAACAATTTCTTGAAATAAAACAAGGATTTGAACAAAAAATCCATTTCAAAACCATCTTTCCATGAAAAAAGAACCAAAATGCCTAGAAAAAACTCAATTATAAGCCCTAACAACATTTCATAATCCACTATATTATATTATTAAATTCCCTCAAATGATACCATTTGAGTTAGACATGAAAACCAAAAAATTTCAAGCCAAAATGAAACATTAGAATAAATAACATAACAAATTCTATAAAAAATGCAATTTTCACCATACAAATTTAGTATGAAATATGCTATGATGGTGAAGATAGAAAAATAACTTATAAAATTATTATTACACATGGAATATCCAAACATATATTTCAAAAACCCCAAATAATTTTCTGAAACATCAGCCGCACAACCATCACACCACAAGAAGATGAAAATGATCCATAATCCACAATATTGGACAATGAAACAAAAAATTAATCCCTATGTAGGAAACCATAGTTTGTTATAATTTAGTACATCATGAAGGAGAGAATAATACCTAGATAGAAGAATGAAAACCAAATGATGAATCACTTACTTGAAGGATCATGATGTGACATAACCAAAAACCCCCATCAAAAAATGGTTTTTAAGGATCTTGAGGGAGCTTTAAAACATTCTATTGCAATAGGGCATGAATGGGGGTAGAAAGGGGTGCACCATGTCTTATCCTTGAAGGGAAAACATGGTATAAGAAAAATATTTTTAATGATATGGAAAATGGCCAAAGTTTTCCTGCATGGTTTAGGAAACTGTGCAGCCAAACCATGTGCCTTGTTCTGTCCTCTCAGAATATGTCCATTTTCATCCAAATTAATGGGTAACCTGTAGGGGGAAATATAGTCCCAAAATATGAGATGCAAAATACTTGAAAACAAGGATAGGGATGTGTCAATTCTACCCACCAAGAAAATATCCCATCCTTAAAAGTCAACATGACGCCCTATTGGTAAAAAAGAATTGGTTCTCTGGCACAACTCATGACTTTCGCTCTGATTTCTTGTGTACATCATTCACATGATTCCATAGCTCTGGATCAAATTGAATAGTCTTTCCCCAAACAACCGTCTATTGGGAATCAACTATTTTCACCAGTCGTTCAAAAAATAATTATTCAGACTCAATCTCTTACTCTTCCCAATTCGACACATGCGACGAATCAGAATTGTACTTCATCAATTTGGAGGCATGGATTATATCATGAATATATTTAAACTAAGAGAGAAAGACAAGCCTGATTTCAACCCTAAAATTTGTTCGGTGATCTCAAAAGGGATTTCAAAACTTCACGTTTGCATTCCCTGATTTCCCAAATGACGATGACTGAATATAGGGGCCACCATCCTGAATACCTGATCACCCTTAGAGAACTCATGGTCCTGACACATCTCGTCACCATAAGATTTTTGGATATTCTGTGAATTCAATTACCACTGTCTAATCAGCTTGAAGATCTCAGACTTCACTTGTTCAATGATCTTCCCCAATAGTGGGGTCTCACCTACCTCATCCCAAAATAAGGGGACCCACATGGATGACCCTTGATTGCCTCAAAAGGATCCATTTGAATTGAGAATTGGTAATTAATATTATAATAATACTTGACCAATACCAAATTTCTATCACATGAACCTCCGATGTCCATGACACATGTAGGGATAACGACTTAATGAATCTGGTTTTCTGGATGTTTCTGGCAATCTATTTGAGGATGGAATGCCGTTATCATCATAATATGTGACCCCAAATCCTTCTAAAGGCCTTACAAAATCCGATATGTAAAGCATCATTCTCTATCATATACAACTACCGACATAACACCATGAATCCTTAACTCCCTGTGAATATAAAATCAACCCATCACATACACATTAGTTTTACCTCTAATCGGTATGATGGGGGATGATTTGGTTATACAATAAATCATTAACCAAATATAATTATTACTCATGGTGTATGTGGTATTAAAAGAATGAAATCTATGGAGACCTCATCCCACTTTCAGGTCAGAATGTGTAATTGCTGAAGAAAACCAAAGGGCCTTTGATGCACCGCTTTCACCTCATGACATGTATAACACCTCAATAAAAAATAAACTATATCCCACCTCAAAATTTCCACCAAAACTACTGAAAAAAATCATAATACATATTGGTAGCACCAGGATGAAAACCCAGTAATATTCGTGACTATCCTGCATCACCACCTCCCTCTAAGATGACGACACCACTGAATGGACCATGTAGCAAGAGATAACCTCGAGAGACAAAGAGAAATCAAATGAAATCTCCCCAATTTGAAGAAATTGCAGACCACAAACATAGATCGTCACTAGGCTGCTCCCACTGAATACAGTCTAAATGAGAAGGGTCCAAATACACGTTTTCTAGAAAAATACCTCTACTGTTCTCTCTAGTTTCTACATGAATCATGAAAAAAAACCCCATTAGAGTCCACACATCACTGGACATCCTTAAATCATGGACTAGAATTTTCATTCTTAATGAATATTCTACCTCATTACCCTTTCCTAGGGAATATAAAATATCAATGTCGAATCCCCATAAATAATAAATCCAACTGTGCAGCATCAGATTATGATAATTATGTGAAAAGATGTTTGCTAAGCTCTTGTGATTAGAGTTGACCAAAAATTTCTATCTAATGATGTATTGACACCAGGTCTTCAAATCACGCATCACTGCTTCCAAATCCACATCATGGGTCAGGATACTATTTTCATGTTGTTGGAGTTTGTGAGAGCCATACATCCCCACATGATCACCCTTTATAAGAACACAACTGAGACCCAAAACTGAAGCATTGTAATACACCACATAACCCTTTCCATATCACAAAAAGATCTACACAAGGGTGGAAGTCAACCACCTCTTCAACTCCTCAAAGGATTCCTATCATTCGAGGGACCATCTAATCTCTAACCCTATTCTGGTGAGTGCGGTAATGGGTGAACAAAGAAATTACATATTCAGAAATAACTGTAGAGACTCGAAGCTAGACGTACATGGATATTACATTACTTTTTCAGAATACTTAGTACATAACAAAACCACACACAAAAGGATCGTAATAGTTTAGTGTCTTTGGAAACTCGGAATATAATCTTCTAATCGTGGTGAATGATCTTCAACATCTCCCATAAAGATCTTCCTATTTTTTATACCTAAAACTTTTCTTTATATCCTGAGGAAAAGAAAACATAAAATGGTGAGCTCAAATGATCAGTAAGGGTAAACAAAAGAAATATCAATCACATCATATTCAAAAGAACATAACATTTTGGAAAACTTAACCTGCAAAAGAGAGCATAATTTCATAACATGGGATAAATCATGGCAGTGAAATGTAATCACAATAATCATAACTTAAGACATGAAACTTTGTGTCATACACACATAATCATAGAGAATCATTTCTTGTTAGTCATGAATCATTTCCAAGACTATCTTAGTGGACAAAGTCCCTTTCGAAACCGAGTCACCCTCGTTTCAGTCCTATTTCACTAAACCGGTATAACCTACCATTCCAGCCATGTCTATCTCATGAGATATAAAATCTTTACCCAATGCATTGGAGGGAGATATAGGTCCCACCCGTCTCTTAATGATACCATTCTTATGTGTGCCACAAAATCATAAACCATACATCATAGCAAAACCCATGTAATAAAAATGGGAATCTTAAACATCGTGACATCATAAAACAATTCATATAAGATAAAGGAATTCATAAATATAATTCCATCACAACATAATCAAATCAATGTAATAATAGGGATTGAAACAAAACTCTTTATTATCTTAGATGGAAAATAATTTTGACAAAACACTTGAACTCCATTCTTGAGGAAAATTTCCTTTCTGCTTTAAAAAGACTTTTCCTTTCTTAACATGTCATACAATTATAAACTAAAAGCAGTTGATTAAAAATAAACTTCAAAACTTGAAAAGTAATATTCTTGGAAATAATGTTTTAAAAATCCATTCATGCTGTATAAGTTAAAAAAACATTCTTCTCGTACTTTTGTCGGAAAAGTCAAAAAAGTACCTCGTATGAAAAACTACAAAAGATTCCTTTCATATCTTTTACTAGAAACTCACCGAAGGGTAAAATTGGATTTAAACAATTTTAGGTTGATGGAAATAATATTACATATTGAGGAAACATGTATGTGGATGATAAAATACACCCCAGTAAATACCAAAGTATAAACAATCTCGGATAAAAATGAGATTGTGATATTTCCCTTACCTTAGGTCCGATTTGCTTCGTAAGTGTCTGAAACTCCTGTATAATGATTTAAATAATGTAATTGACTTATAACAGAATCATATTCATTTTTATGATATAATATATGGTTCACTTATGACTTTATATTACCCGTTCTTTTGTAAATTCCATGTTAAAGAGCTTTTTGGGTAAAATTGTTTCATTTGTCGTCCCTGTTTTGACTTGTAATTTTTCATATGATTACTTAGATCATGATTACTTAATTCCAGAATATAAAACATGATTTATATATATATATATATTCAGAATATACATATATATAATAAATCAGTAAATGGAACGAAATACACCGTTCATGGAGACGGTAGGTCGTACGTATGCATGGACACTGTTTTTGTTCCCTTATTGAATTGAGTGGAATTAAGTAGATGACATGCATATATATACACATAAATCCAGTATCTTTATAATGTCATATATTTCATTATTATTGCTTATATATACTTTATAATCATTCTTAAATGGTTAACATGGAGAATGAATCTCATCGCGTCGTGGAGACGGTAGTCCGTACGTACGCACGAGCGATGATATCATTTACATAATTATTGAATTGGAGTGGAGTGGATGATACAATATATCAGAATCATTATGATGTTATAATAACTATGTATAGTTATTCTTTACACCATAATACCCATCCATGTAAGGTGTTGGTGGAAAAACAGATTACACCACGGTGTGGAGACGGTATTCCGTACGTACGCACGCGCGGTGATTTCGTTTTCCATAGGATGGATAGATGGTGAAATAGGATTGTTTCATACTTATAATAACATATCAGTATATGAGTGATACTGATGTTATTATTTCATAATGAAACAACCTACGAAGAAGAAGTGTGAGAAGAAATAAATGTGAAAGAATCGGTAACAGAAATTACCTCTTCTTTGAAGCGCCTCTTTGAGACAACCTCTTAGGGAACTAAAATTGGTCTTTGAGGAAGGCCAGAACCTCTAGGATGTTTCTAGGGAAGTGGAGAAATGAATTTGGCAGGGTTTGGCCGTGCTTGAAGGCTCAAAGTTGTGTGAGGAAGAGAGGGAGGAGGTGTCCTTTTATAAGGGAGGAGAGCGGCACCTTTGGAATAACTAAAAATATTATTTTATTATAAAGTCATGTTCGGTTTTAAATAGCTCAAAATTGATTTATTTCAAGGCTAAGGTGGGGATGGGTCGAAATCCTCTCATCCAATAGAATTTATACAAGTTTATGTTCCTATTTTAACCTTATCATTTAGATTTAACATTAAGTTAAATAATTTTACTTTTACCGTGTCTTCTTGTGTTCTTACACTATAAGGTTAATAATCTTACTATAAGAAGCCAAACGAACCCCAAATTGTATATTATTAATATATATAACCATAAATAAGTCATTTGGCCTAACCTTAGATTTTTAGGAATATAATAACAATTAATAATATAATATTGGTTTTATAAACTATTTTATGTCAATTTTGACACTATTTAGTAATTGATTTTTTTGAAAATCATAACAGAATGATAAGTTCGAAAAAAGTTAATTAAATCAACAATAACATGTAATATTAACCTAGAAAATTAGTTTAAGCCATAAAAAGTCTCAAATTATATTTATTTGAGTATTTATAACATCAATTATGTCAATATTTCATTAATAAGATAATTACTGCATCATCGTTGTGTCATAAATAAATTAAATTATTTAATGTCTAAAAATTACAAATAAAATACCATTATGTAGTAAATCTTTTTAGATTTATAATTAATATTTACAATCTAATTTATCTTATGTATAACCCCATATTAAAAATGATTTACTTCTTAAACTTTGATTTTAACTATTTTAACCCTTCTTTAAATAAATTAATAATAAATGTCCTAATCTAATCCAAGTGGGCCTAAGTGGTCATATTTTATTCCTAAGGTTGTTTTTGGTCGAAGTACACTTGTCAAATATAAATAGGGCATGTGTTAGGGTAATAATAATATCATTTTTACCCTTAATTACCCTATTTACTTTAAACAGTGGTAAAAAAAGTAAAAAGTTACTATTCACCAAAAAAATATTTTCATCACATTAAACCAAATTTTACTTACTGACATCAACCGTGTCTCTCAGATTTTCGAAATTCCCCTCACAGAAGCGGTAAAATTAAGTTTTATGAAAAATTCAATTTTTTAACTACCACTTAGGGATTTCACTATTCATCAAAAAATGAATGTTTCCAGAAAAATACAAAAAATTAGATCTAACTATATTTGATATTATGAATTCAAAAATGATGTCTATTTTATCAAATTCAAAACATATCAGTTGCATTAATTAATTTAAAAATTAATTCCCGTCGTCAAAACAAATACCGTGTTCTTAAGAGATAATAACTATCAAAAGATTGACACTTGTTTATGACTGGTTTAAATGTGAAATTACTTCCAATGACCAACATTGTATTAAATTGTAAAAATATATTCTAAATATACTTTAAAACCACTCAAATTAATAATTTATCACTATTAATTATTTCGATTAAAAAAGTTGTTTTTAATTATAATTTAGTAATTTTCACTATTCATCAGAATATGAAAGTTATCCGAAAAGTACCAAAATTTCACCTTAGGCTAAATTTGATACTCCGAATCCAAAAATGAAGTCCATTTTGAGAGCTAATATTTATAAAATTTAAAAGGTGGTTATTATTATTCACAACGGCTAGTTTTAATAATATTTTAATAGCATAACGTTGTTTAGTGAAACTCGGTATTGCGTACTACACACGCTATCGAGGAAGGTCCGGATTGCATGTAATACAAGGCATGTCAAGGATGCGTGTTGAGAAAGCTCCTTTTGGGGTAGCGTACAACACAAGACATTAATGAAATTAAAAAAGAATATTTTTCATAAAATCCCGGGGTGTTACATTCTACCCCCCTTAAAATGAATTTCGCCCTCGAAATTCGTCGGGGTTATAAATGGTTTACTATTCGAAAGATTATTTAATAGAAACCCACATCGTAAAAAGGAATACCAAAACCAATCTTTAAAAACAAAAGTATGAAACGTAACGATTACCCAAATAAACTAATCACTGGGTTTCCACATAGGTAAAAATATGGATATGGAAGAGAAATATAACCATCATGTTCTGATGGAGAGTGGTATAGAACATGGCTATGGAAAAGCCAGCAATCACAAATCCATAAATTTGTGACGATCTAAGGTACCATCTGATTCATCAGATATAAGAGCACTAGGACAACATTTTTGGTTTTTAAGATCATTTCCATAAAGTTGATGAAATTAGAAGAAATACTTTCGTGATTTTGGTATAGTCTCACCATTTGTCGTTCTTTGGAAAATTTCCACTTCATCTCTTAAAGAAATGAAGTTTAATTTTTCATTCGTGATGTGTTAGCAGATCATGTGATAGAATGATGGTTCATTCCATCTGTCTCAAACAAAAGGTTAGAAAAGTTATCAAAAAATACATCAGTCCATCTATAGTGAGATTAATCATATATAGTTCCTAAAATTGACTTATACTTCATATATAATACTTCTTAATATAATAAAACAAGTTTCTACCAAATAGGGACTTCCTGTAGGCCAGTGGTAGGAGATAAAAGCCAGTCGCACTTCGGTTGTGGGTTCGATTCCCACAGTCTTGTCCGACGCGATGGGCTGTCGCCCGTCCTGCAGGTTGTCCTTTTTCTAAAACTATATTACTATAACATCCCATCAATAATATTGAAAAAAACTTTTATCCATAAACAATACTAACTTATGTCCAACATAATCCATTACAATCTTTAGGCTTATCCATAATACTTCTGTCCAAGATCATAGTATAAAGAAAACGATAACTTGAAATGTCGTCAACCAAGCATGTGAATACCATCATTTATCCCCCATATATTTTGTTGGTCACATTCCAATCATGTGAATACCTTAATGATGTATTCTCTTGAAAAATGAATACCCATTAAACCTTAGTGAAAACATGAATGCTGTCAAAAGTTAACTCTTTCCACATACCAAAATCCAAAAATTCTATATACTCAAACCATAATATAACCTTCTCCTTATATCAGTCATGAGCTCATGAATACTATCAAACATTTAATTTTATCCTTATCCCTTCATTATGCGCATATCATCTACATTCCAAAAATATCTGAATAACCTTTCATGGATACTGGTAACATTAATCATACACATTCAAAACTCAAGGAAAGGCAACAGTGTAACAATCCTTAGATGTCTCTTTATTCCATATTACCATGAGATTACTTATACAACATTACACATGATAAACATGTAATCATTCCACTACATTCTAAAACCATTGACCGAGCATCAACAATTATTTCATCTCACATATCATTTGTAGTCTCTTAATCATCATCCACATAAATACTACCCATATGACAATACTGATTCTCTTCATGAGACTTTCCCTTAGGGCATTGGTTTTCATAATTCCCGTACATTCCACATTTTTAACATTTAACCATTGTTGATGTCGTAGCAATACCATTATCTTCATCCCCGGTGTTAACTGAACCTTTTCCTTTGCACTTACTGGATTTGTGTCCTTCTTTCCACACCCAAAGCATCTTCTAGTTCCTTCGAAACATTCTCCTTGATGCCTCTTCCCACATGATTTACATAGGTGAAATTGAACTTTCTTTCCTCTATGATCATCATGAAACTCCATCTTTCTCTTATTAGCCGAGTCAGGAAACTTAGCAAATTTTACTTTATTGATCATATTATGAGATTGCTGATTCGGAATAATAATGATGTTTGGACTTCCAAATCCTATTTCATTTGGTTGCTCATAAATAATATCATTCCATTGTCCATCATATCCTCCATTATCGTGAATCATCTTGTTTCCAGCCATTTTCTAAAACCCAAAAAGAATAGTGTGAGAGGAAAAAAACATGCTAGGGAAAACAACATAATAAAGGGGGAGTACCTTCAATATCTAATATCTTAGGTTTAGTTCTATGATCGTTAGCGTAATTCTAGTACTATAACCTATACGTATACTTAACCTTAGGGACATTCCTAGACATACCTTAGAAATATCTCTAGGGATCTCACTAACGTTTTCGCATCCTAGTTTCCAAAGGTTGACTAAACCTTTCCTCTAATACCAACTGTAGAGACCCGAAGCTAGAAGTACATGGACATTAAATTACTTTTTCGGAATACTTAGTACATAACAAAAACACACACACAAGGATCGTAATAGTTTAGTGTCTTTGGAAACTCGGAATATAATCTTCTAATCGTGGTGAATGATCTTCAACATCTCCCATAAATATCTTCCTATTTTTTATACCTAAAACTTTTCTTTATATCCTGAGGAAAAGAAAACATAAAATGGTGAGCTCAAATTCTCAGTAAGGGTAAACAAAAGAAATATCAATCACATCATATTCATAAGAATATAACATTTTGGAAAACATAACCTGCAAAAGAGAGCATAATTTCATAACATGGGATAAATCATGGCAGTAAAATGTAATCACAATAATCATAACTTAAGTCATGAAACTTTGTGGCATACACACATAATCATAGAGAATAATTTCTTGTTAGTCAAGACTCATTTCCAAGACTATCTTAGTGGACAAAGTCCCTTTCTGAACCGAGTCACCCTCGTCTCAGTCCTATTTCACTGAACCAGTATAACCTACCGTTCCAGCCATGTCTATCTCATGAGATATAAAATCTTTACCCAATTCATTGGAGGGAGATATAGGTCCCACCCATCTCTTAATGATACCATTCTTATGTGTGCCACAAAATCATAAACCATACATCATAGCATAACCCATGTAATAAAAATGGGAATCTTAAACATCGTGACATCATAAAACAATTCATATAAGATAAAGGAATTCATAAATATAATTCCATCACAACATAAAAAAATCAATGTAATAATAGGGATAGAAACAAAACTCTTTATTATCTTAGATGGAAAATAATTTTGACAAAACACTTGAACTCCATTCTTGAGGAAAATATCCTTTTTGATTCAAAAACACTTTTCCTTTCTTAACATGTCAAACAATTATAAACTAAAAGAAGTTGATTAAAAATAAACTTGAAAACTCGTAAAGGAAGCTTCTTGGAAATAATGTTCTAAAAATCCATTCATGCCGTATAAGTTAAATTAAACATTCTCCTCGTACTTTTGTCGGAAAAGTCAAAAAAGTACCTCGTATGAAAAATGACAAAAGATTCCTTTCATATCTTTTACTAGAAACTCACCAAAGGGTAAAATTGGATTTAAAAAATTTTAGGTGGATGGAAATAATATTCCATATTGAGGAAACATGGATGTGGATGATAAAATACACCCCAGTAAATACCAAAGTATAAACAATCTCGGATAAAAATGAAATTGTGATATTTCCCTTACCTTAGGAACGATTTGCTTCGTAAGTGTCCGAACCTCCTGTATAATGATTTAAATAATGTCATTGACTTAATAAATAATCATATTCATTGTTATGATATCATATATGGTTCACTTATGACTTTATATTACCCGTTCTTTTGTAAATTCCATGGTAAAAAGCGTTTTGGGTAAAATTGTTTCATTTGACGTCCGTGTTTTGATTTGTAATTATTCATATGATTACTTAGATCATGATTACTTAATTCCAGAATATAAAACATGATTTATATATATATATATATATTCAGAATATACATATATATAATAAATCAGTAAATGGAAAGAAATACACCGTTCATGGAGACGGTAGGCCGTACGTACGCATGAACGATGTTTTCGTTTCCTTATTGAATTGAGTGGAATTAAGTAGATGACATACATATATATACACATAAATCCAGTAGCTTTATAATGTCATATATTTCATTATTATTGCTTATATATACTTTATAGTCATTCTTAAATGGTTAACATGGAGAATGAAACTCATCGCGTCGTGGAGACGGTAGTCCGTACGTACGCACGAGCGATGATGTCATTTCCATAATTATTGAATTGAATTGGAGGGGATGATACAATATATCAGAATAATTATGAAGTTATAATAACTATTTATAGTTATTATTTACACCATAATACCCATCCATGTAAGGTTTTGGTGGAAAAACAGATTACACCACGACGTGGAGACGATATTCCGTACGTACGCACGCGCTGTGATTTCGTTTTCCGTAGGATGGATAGATGGTGAAATAGGATTGTTTCATACTTATAATAACATATCATTATATGAGTGATACTGATGTTATTACTTCATAATGAAACAACCTAAGTAGAAGAAGTGGAAAAAGAAATAAATGTGAAAGAATCGGTAACAGAAATTACCTCATCTTTGAAGCGCCTCTTTGAGACCACCTCATAGGGCACTAAAACTGGTCTTTGAGGAAGACCAAAACCTCTAGGATGTTTCTAGGGAAGTGGAGAAGAGAATTTGTCAGGGTTTGGCTGAGCTTGAAGGCTCAATTTTGTGTGAGGAAGAGAGGGAGGAGGTGTCCTTTTATAAGGGAGGAGAGGGGAACCTTTGGAATAACTAAAAATATTATTTTATTATAAAGTCAATTTCGGTTTTAAATAGCTCCAAATTGATTTATTTCGTGTCTAAGGTGGGGCTGGGTCGAAATCCTCTCATCCAATAGAATTTAGACAAGTTTAGGTTCCTATTTTAACCTTATCATTTAGATTTAACATTAAGTTAAATAATTTTACTTTTACCGTGTCCTCTTGTGTTCTTACACTATAAGGTTAATAAACTTACTATAAGAATCCAAACGAACCCCAAATTGTTTATTATTAATATATATAACCTTACCTAAGTCATTTGGCCGAACCTTAGATTTGTAGGAATAAAATAACAATTATAAATATAATATTTGTTTTAAATACTATTTTATGTCAATTTTGACACTATTTAGTAATTGATTTTTGTGAAAATCATAACAGAATGATAAGTTCGAAAAAAGTTAATTAAATCAACAATATCATGTCATATTAACCTTTAAAATTAGTGTAAGTCATAAAAAGTCTCAAATTATATTTATTTGAGTATTTATAACATCAATTATGTCAATATTTCATTAATAAGATAATTACTGCATCATCGTTGTGTCATAAATAAATTAAATTATTTAATGTCTAAAAATTAAAAATAAAATACCGTTATGTAGTAAATATTTTTATCTTTATAATAAATATTTACAATAGAATTTATCTTATGTATAACCCCATATTAAAAATTATTTACTTATTAAACTTTGATTTTAACTATTTTAACCCTTCTTTAAATAAATTAATATTAAATGTCCTAATCTAATCCATGTGGGCCTAAATGGTCATATTTTATTCCTAATGTTGTTTTTGGTCGAATTACACTTGTCCAATAGAATTAGGGCACGTGTTAGGGTAATAATAATATCATTTTTACCCTTAATTACCCTATTTACTTTTAACCGTGGTAAAAAAAAGTCAACCGTTACTATTCACCAAAAAATTATTTTCATCTCATTGAACCACATTTTAGTTACTGACATCAACCGTGTCTCTCGGATTTTCGAAATACCACTCACAGAAGCGGTAAAATTATGTTTTATGAAAAATTCAGTTTTTTAACTACCACTTAGTGGTTTCACTATTCTTCAAAAAAATGAAAGTTTCCAGAAAAATACAAAAAATTAGATCTAAGCTATATTTGATATTATGAATTCAAAAATGATGTCTATTTTATCAAATTCAAAACATATCAGTTGCATTAATTAATTTAAAAATTAATTCCCGTCGTCAAAACAAATAGCGTGTTCTTAAGAGATAATAACTATCAAAAGACTGACACTTGTTTATGACTGGTTTAAATGTGAAATTACATCCAATGACCAAAATTGTATTAAATTGTAAAAATATATTCTAAATATACTTTAAAACCACTCAAATTAATAATTTATCACTATTAATTATTTTTATTAAAAAATTTGTTTTTAATTATAATTTAGTAATTTTAACTATTCATCAGAATATGAAAGTTATCCGAAAAGTACCAAAATTTCACCTTAGGCTAAATTTGATACTCTGAATCCAAAAATGAAGTCCATTTTGAATGTTAAAATTTCTAAAATTTAAACAGTGGTTATTATTATTCACAACGGCTAGTTTTAATAATATTTTAATAGCATATCGTTGTTTAGTGAAACTCGGTATTGCGTACTACACACGCTATCGAGGAAGGTCGTGATTGCGTGTAATACAAGGAAAGTCAAGGATGCATGTTGAGCAAGCTCCTTTTGGGGTAGCGTACAACACAAGATATTAATGAAATTAAAAAGAATATTTTTCATAAAATCTCGGGGTGTTACAATAACATCCTATAATAACCTACTAGGTCAATGAAACATCATATCTCAAACACATTATTCAGCTTCTCCCAATATATAATTGCACTGATCTTCCCAGGGTCCATCAAAACCCATTATTCTGAGATGAAATTACCAAAATACTTCACTTACATGATTCAAAAGGTGCACAAAGACATGTTTTCATAATGGATGTGATCTAGTAGAATTTCTATCATGATCATAAATTGATAATCAGGAACTTCCTCAGATCCAGTGTAAGCCATGATTTTGTTCATGGATACTATGATGAAGGAGTCGAGATATTGGTGTTACAACCTATTCCTGAGATCCATAAATAACACTAGAGAGTTTGTCAATCCAAACTGATTGACCATGAAATTAAAGTTGATATATCAACTTTTGAAATCTATCTTCCAAATATCCACCTCTATCACCATAACATAATGTTAACCCAAACCCATGTATATATTGAAAAAACCCATTTCCCATTTCAACTGATCAAAATAGTCATATATATTGAGAAAAGGATGTTTGTTATTGATAGTTACATTCTTCTTCTTTCGATAATCAATGCACAACCAGAGGGACCCATCACCATTTTTCATAAAGAGGAAAGGAGAGGCCTAATCAGAGATGCTTGGGAAAATTAATCCATTGGATTCCAAATCATCTAGTTGTAACATTAATATTATCAACTCAGTGGGGGCCATATGATAGGAGGGAATATATAGAAGTTATGTTCCTGAAACCAAAATAATCAAGAACTCAACAACTCCCTATTGGGGAATGACTGAAAAATAATATGGAAGTACCTTTGGAAACACAACTTAAACATGAGTTAATGCACCCATAGAAGAAAAACCATCATCCTATAGTACGAGTGAAAATAATGGGAAGACAATATTACCCAACTCTAGGAGTGGTGGTCCTGCATGACCCGACTGAGGACCCATTGCCAAAAAAACCCCGACTACTCCCATCAGGTGCCCTGAAACTGACCAGATTCATATTCCAATTAGTATGCTCTTGAAAGTGAACTAACCATTCCATGCTGGTTATTACATAAAAAATTTCCATATCCACTATAGGGAGGTCCGACCCCAAATCATCCCGTGACATGGAAATTGTATAATACATGCACCTGAGACCTTGCTTCTTATTGTTACACAATGTTGTCACCAAATCCATCACAAAGGACAAAAACTCTGTAGGAAAATTATGCAGGATCAGAATAATGGAATAGATAAAAGGAACAGTAGAAAAAAATGTAAAATAGAATAATAAATTTTAAGGATGTAATCAAAATGGTACCTCAAACATTCAAAGGTTGTTCATCCGATCTCCATGGATACTAATCCAAATCATGGAGATGTCTCATATTTTCTTGAAAAAAGACAATCATATATGGCTCTTCCCTAAAGAGGATCTATCTAGATGTTGATTTTTCCCTTCCTCCAGGACCACCATACTATGATCCCACTGTTCTGGATGGCTTTTTCTGAACTCACACTCCCATAGAATCCACAAATCCATGACAACTATGTAGTGGATGTGTCTCTTTGAAAAAGTTATACAAGTGACCCATAATTCCTCATTGATAACAAGGCCTCTAAAAAGATGTACATGGAAGTTAGGTGTGCACTAGACTCTCACACTAGTTGCACATGATAGGCCTCACATCAGAAGCCACAGATGTGAGATACTTGGGAGGATGGCCTGAAGTACAATCCCCCATCTTCCCCTTCTCCCCTTGCTTCATTTTCATCTATGATAAAATACTACATCACATCACTGATACCATTCTAGAGAAACCATACCTTTACTTATGATCAATCTCAACCATACAAGCCCGATCAACCACCTCCGTCTGGGTCTTCTTCTAGAACATGAATTCTTGAGAGTAGATCACCAGAAACAAACCAGTAAAGGTGTATTGGGCCTTCATTTTCTCAATGGAGGCCATTTTAGGTGAATATATTATTAGTTTTGTGAATATGTTAGATTAATCCATCACTGAATAATCTTCATGAAAAAGTTACTTAATATCCTAGGATCTGGATTAATCCCTAACTTGAGGATAGTACTAGTCATTGAAGGTATCCTTGAAGTCCATCCATCTCATATGCTCATGATTTTTAGCTTGAAGCATATATTCCGACCACTTATGACTGGGACCCTCTAACACAAATAATTCACATTTCAGCCAAACGTCATCATGTGTTTCATGGAACACGAACATGTAAATGATATTTTCAATACACTCCTCATCTTCATGGTTTTACATTCTACCTCAAAATGTAGGAGGCTAGTACTTCAGAAACTCATGGGATTTGTCTTTCTTATGAATAGATCCATCTTCTGTAGCTGGTGTTGTACCATGATCAGGTGTTGGAGAAACTCCCTAAATATGAGTTTGGATAGCCCAGACCACAGCTTCTACCAACCTCTGATCAACTAGTGTGGGAGAGCTCTCTCTAGCTTCCACCCATGGGTGCATGTGAGATTTTCAAAGAGGTATGTTTCTACAAAAGGAAACAGTCCAAAGATAAAACAATAGTACACAAATTATGTAAATATTTCTGTAATAACATAAAGTATATTTAAATCATACTCATCTCTATATTAAATTTAAACAACCACTTCACCCCCACCAGATGTCCAAATGCAGTTTCAGCTCACACATCTCACCTGGAAGTTAAGTTAAAAATTACCAAAATTCCATGGGGACTCATGGTCTATCACAAAAGGTATATTCTAGGTACCCTACATGAAACTCGAACACAAATCCCCAACTATTTTAACTCATATGTAACTAGACTCGTCCTAGATAATATGACCCAAAGAGCATAACCATGCCCGGATACCATATTTTCACGAACCAAATCTGGTCACCATCCAAACTGGCACCCACCATGGTTTTTGGAAATGGCTGGAAGGGAATTCCCCATCCCCATAGGTTTCCAAAAGGTCCAAGGTATCATAAATAATGGGTTAGGAAAAATTTACCTACGATTAGAAGCATCAAACAACCAATAAAAATAAATAAATTGAATCTGAAAATTTAATCCAAAAAGGCAATTAATAATATTCAGAATAGATATACATAGTTTCAAACAGAATTCCATGTCTTCCAAAACACAAGTGGAGTAGCATGTCTGACTCAGAAATCACCACCAGACTAGGGGACATCCCCCAAACCATCTCCCTAACACTACACCCAGAAAAGAAGCAAAAAACCAGAACCAACATCTCAAATGACCTCGATGATAACATTGTCAATCATTATCATATATACTAACACACGAATGTGTTAGTAGGATGTGAGCCAAATACCTATAGGATTCCAAACAAAAATATTCCATGTTAAAAAAAATTTAAGACAAAAATCAGTCATATTTTAATAAACAAGAAGTTATATAAATAGTTATAAAAGGTGAAATAATAAATAAACACATCATTAAGGAGGGAAACATTGATGAATATAAACTTTTGATTAAATCACCAATGATACTGAAATTATTTATAAAACACAACATATTCCAATGGTAAATACAATAATGCAGATGAGGACTTGTAACAGGAACACTCCTAGGAACTAGCAAGCTATGGGGCCCTAGGAACATCTTTTCTCAGTTTATAAATAATTATAAGAAAAATCATTCTCCTGCAAGAGCCACTAGGTAAGGAAATCACAAGGTTCTAGTGGTCCCCAACATCATCGATGTTTAGTCAGTGTTGTCATCATCAAACATGCTATGTGAAATAGGGAATATACAACTATTGGATCACTAGAAAACCTGTCCTAGTCCACCAATGTAGATACATGGTATTCCCTCTATGTGTTCAAAAAAGTTCCTCATGATATAAAATTCAATATTCACAAAAACAAAATACAAATTCTGAATCATACACACACAAAACAATACCCATCATGTCATTCTACATTTTTGTAACTCAATAAACAATTTAAAATTTCATAATACAATCTCATCATGTAAAAACTGCATTGTATTCTAAATCTATTTCACAACTCATTTTCAGTGCCAAATTAACCCCATTACCATACCAAAATTGAATTTCCATCCCTAGAATCATTTACTAAACAACTTTAATATATTATAAAATACCCTCACATTATACAACCTCAGTTACAATAAAAAATAATAATTTCAATAAAATCATTAACTTTAAAATAAAATTCCTAACCAATTCTATCAAAAAGAAATTTCACAAAATAAAAATTTAGTAGGAATCATGCTATAGATGTCATTGTTGAAAACTATATCATTAATTAATTATTAAACAAGGAATCACATACCTTAGATGTGAAAACCCCAAATAATTTTTCAAAACATCACTCGCACCACCACCGCACCACAAGGGGTTGGAAAGGAACCATAATCCACTATATTGGACAAAGAAACACAAAATAAAACCCTTTGTTTGAATCCATAGTTTCAGGACATTTGGAACTTCAATATGTATGGATGAAACCCTAGATAAAAAATATGAAAAACAAAAGAGGAATCACTTAATTGATGAATCATGATGTTCCACCACAAAAAACCCTATCAAAAATGGCTTCCTAAGGAGATTTAGGGAGCATAGAAGCCTTATATGGTTGTAAGGAATGAATGGGTGTAGAAAGGTGTGTACTAGGGTTAATATAGGAAGGGAAAACATGTAATAACAAAAATATTATTAATTATCTGGACACTATGCACGGTTTTCGATCATGTTTTAGTAAACCGTGTGGCCAAACCATGTGCCTAGTTATATCCACTCAAAACATGTCCATTTTATTCCCAATTAAAGGGGATCCGAGGTGGAACCTAGGAAAAATGACATAACTAGAATATAAGTGAAAGAATACATTAATATGAGGGCATGTATGTGATGGTTCCACAAATGTATCATCATCTTCGATGTCTAACTCCACCCAGTCAATGACATGGGGGTCATCATTAAGATAACATTGAAGATGAGAGACCAGAAAGACATCATGGATCCTCTCCAACTATGGTGGAAATGAAAAATAATATGCCACATTTCCAACTCACCCCAACACCTCAAAGGGTACAATGAACCTCAGATAATGTTTTTTTACCTCTCCCAATCCTCTGCTTCCAATATCGAGGGGAATCCTTCAAGAACACATAATCCCAAAAATAAATATCCAAGGGCCTAATCTTGTAATAATCATACAAATTATTCCAATATTATTATGCTCACACCCTTTCATGGATGTGTTTAACATTCTCTATCATACAGTATAATAAACTAATACCCAGAACAACTGTATTCGCGTCCTTTTTCCAACATAAAGTTGAACAACATGGTCCCTCATACAAGGCATCAAATGGAGGCATGCCAAATTAATAGTGATAGATATTATTAAAGAATACTCTGCCATGGGAAGGTGTCATACCTATGAACCACCAATTTCCACGATGCATGCCTATAATATGTCCTCCAATGTCTAGATTATTTTCTAGGTTTACCCTTCTATTTGAGGGTGGAATGTTACATTGATGTGTAATTGAGTTCCTTTAGCATGATGTAATCCATTCTAGATATGGTATAGCTTGTATCCTGATATGATATAATGGATCTTGAGACTCCATGCATCCCTACCACCACATCCACATACCTCCTATCCAATAAATCTACAATGCTCGACTCCATAATCACTACAATATTGGATGTTTCATCAGCTGATCCACCACTACCCAGATAGCTTCACAACCTCCCTAAGCCATGGGTATCCCAATGATGAAAAAAATATAGATATTTTCCCACCTCCATTCAAGTAAATTCAATGGAAGGAACAACCCATCGGGAACATGGTGCTCATCTTTCTCCAACTAGAACAATATACACATCTCAATAAACATATTCACTACCTGATCCATATCGGGAAACCCAAAATTATCACTCAAACCATGGTACAACATATAAATTCCCTAGTATACCTCTAATGTTGTTCTTTAAATATAATGGAGAACTACCTCACACATCACCACTCGAAAAAACAACATTATATAAAATATCATATGATTTTGAACATTCTCCGACCACTCCTCTAGAGTATTACCCTGGTCAACGTGATCTTGAATCACCACAACCTCCAAGTCACCCATAAGACTGTTCCACTAGATGAATCATATTAGACTATTCCATAATTTAAAATAGAAAACGCTATAGATATTGA
Source organism: Viscum album (assembly GCA_963277665.1). NCBI lineage: Eukaryota > Viridiplantae > Streptophyta > Magnoliopsida > Santalales > Viscaceae > Viscum > Viscum album. The sequence continues at coordinate 433,592,645 of OY728127.1, read as the reverse complement.
TTCCTGCATCTTGGTGTAAGGATTATAATTCCTTCATTTCCTTCCAAGCATCCCTAGATAATTAAAAAATTCTTCCAAGACTTCCAACTCAAAGAAACATCCACAAAATTCCCCTTTACTAAGGCATAAGAGATCTTGAAATCTTAGTCTGGAACAAAATCCATCAAACTTTTATTTCACATGTTTATATATCACTATGAAAAGATATACCTCAATCTACTATGATCTGTGATGAATAAAAAGAACAGCCTAATTAGATAGTGTTACTATAAGATCAGAGAAAACATGACTACTGATATCTCTAAATCATGGGTGAAATAGTTATGTTGGTGGGGAAATAACATCCTAGAGCCATAAGAGATCACTCCCTGCTGTAATGTTAGTAAAAATATTTATACCATATGGGAAGCATCAATAAACACATACAAAATCACCCATTCTCTGGGAAATTTGAGAATTGGAGTACTGAAAAACATTCCCTTTAGGTAGTAGAAAACATCCTCGTACTGTTCATCTCACACAAAATCATTGTCCATAAGGGTAAAATCCGTTAATAAAGATGTAACTCAAGAGAAATATGGTAAAAATATCTGATAATATCGTACCAGATTGAGAAAACTGAGAACCTCTACCACACTATTGAGATCTTCCCCTGAAAAACCACATTATCCTTCAACAGGTCCACCAATACACACTACTGATACACCACATGCCCAAGGATGTGTACCCATCATGAGCTAAACATTCATTTTCAACGAATTCCATAGTTCTGGTGGTGTCGAAGAACCTAAAAAATGGTCATGATTTTGTTGTAAGGTTCCAATTCACTCATCGAGTTTATCAGGATATCATTAATGAATATAATGACACACCGGTCCATTAACTCATAGAAAATGATGTTCATGATCCCAATGAAACTGTCTAGTGTGTTTGTAACATCGATAGACATATCAATGTAGTTGATGTGCCCATAGGTACACCTGAAGGAACTCTTCGAGATATAATATTCCTTCACCCTCTACTGGTTCTACCTAGACTATAGATCAATCATAAAGAACCAACCTTATCCTGTTAACTATTAGAAAATATATTCAATCCTTAATAGAGGGTAACGATTCATGATCATTATCTTACTAAGACCCTAGTAGTGTACCCACAACCAAAAACCATCATCATCCATTTTCTCAAAAATGAATGGATCACACCATGGAGACACACTATGCCTAATAAATCACTTATAAATTAGATCATATAACTAATCCTCAAATTCCACAGCTCAATTGGTTTCATTCATTAAGGTTCTATAAAAATCATAGAAGAATTCAGATACAAGTATATCCCAAGATCAAAACAGATAGTCTAAACTTCAACTGGTGTACTAAAAACTAAATGCACGAGAATCATATCTACGTTATGTTCTAGATAATGGGATATATTGGGTGAAACAAAAGAAAGAGAATTCCCCCAAGAAAATAATTAGAATGTAATAGTAATGAACAATATAATCATAACTCGAATGATTTCTAGCCCTTTAGTAACTGCTACTTTTGGGGAGTGAAACTTTCCATACCTAGCTTGTATTCCCTCTACTGATGAAAACCTCCTTGAAATCACCTTGGATAAGATCCCTATGTAGAGATGTGATACCAACCTCTACCAGCTCTAGCTCCCCTCATTGGAGAATGAGGAAATTTTCCTTATTGCTGGAACTGTTTTGTAGGAAACTACTATTGAGGAGGGCAATGGACCATCCCACATCCGCCATACTGAGAACGAATGGATTATGGTCACTATATCTAAAGATAAACATGGAATAAATAGTTTAAACACACTCGCAATGGGATCATAGGACAGGTGAAAATACATGATGGTGTAAATGGAAAATTTTGGAGTCAATGTCCCACTGGTCGAAAAATCGAAGGCCATAGATCATGATACCTATTAGTGATAATCATGACCATTGAAGAACTAGGATGAAATCACTATCATGGTAGGCCACCTCAAGAGTGCATCCACTCAACTACTTCCTTCTTTTATACTTCCAATTATGTCGGTATTTTAAAGGGAATAACCACAAACTAGAGAGAAGGATGAAGTGCCTCCTCTAGATGCCTCACATGAAACTCCTCCTTTGTAACGATATTCAGAGAACGAAATAGAGATCCTTGTATTTTATCCCCATCTCCCCAACCATAATACTCATGTGATGGAGTGATAGGAAGTACTACCTATTCTCATCCTTCATGGCGAATGAATTGAATTCGACTCGAAACTATTTCTCATAGTCAACCGACAAAAATCATCATATTTAATCTCTCCAGGATAAAGAATCGACCACTGACGTGCATCTCCCCGCATTTGGCCCACTTCTAAAGGAACCTAGTACTCCATCAGAGCCCAGATCAAGATGAAGGGTATCAAAAGCACCTCGACCTACCACCCTATCTCTATGTATGAAATTCCTCCCTCGTACTTCTCCAGTGTCTATCACTGGAAAGCCTATAATTTTATTAGTCATTATTCATCCTGCTCCATTGGTTCATCCCATCATCAATTATGTAGTTCCGCCTGCTAAGACTCTGCTACCTATAAGAAAAACAGATGATGAAAGGGTGTAATAGAAAAAAGGTAAACAAGGAATTCCTATGGCTGGGTAGTATTTGATTTTGTTTAAAGATCAACCTAACTAGTTTTATTGTTACCCATTCCAATTTTCCCCAAGACACCAATTAATAGAATAAAAAAGTCATTATGTTCCATATTCCATTACTAGGGTCTGTACCCTACAAATGTGGCAGCCTCACTTGGTCATTCAGAAGGCTCAAAGACATTATGTTGGATTATACGGGCCCCTAAAATCCTATGTCCTATCCGGTCTTCCCAGGACTATGTAATGTACAATGATCACATAAAATTATTTCCTTACAAACCTAGGCAATCCTCACTATACCTAACTCTAATATTCATCCTATATCTCAACCCACCACCTATAATACCATTCTATCAGGACCCCCTCCCTCCAAAGATGCCACTCCTGAGCTGGTAAAGGAGACAAGCATATATTAACCCATGATTTCCACCACCCAAAGGGTACAGGGTGGTGACCAATAATAATGGTATAAAAATATCAAAAAAATGTGTTGTGTTACCATTTTGATAGAAACCATGTTCAAAAGATAAGATGTATCATAATTAAAAAAACTCCATGATTCTTTATATATATATATATATATCAAAAAACCAAAACCCATCCTACTTATATTATTATAATGTAATTTATTCAAAATGGTGATTCTCAAAATTAAATACCTAAATCAAATATAATAATTGACACATAACTATCCCCAACATCCATGTTAGTAATGCCCAACATGATACACTTAGTCCCCTTGGAAACCAAAAATCATTTTTATATACGTTTGATGAGTGTGAAAGTATACTCTGTTGGGAAAACCAAATTCTCTCATGTAGTATTATAGAATCATATTAATGACCCTGTGAGAAAACAATCGAAACCAGAAACTCCTATCATGGTATACATGCCACCCTGAACTCATCAAATAAACACTCCACAAATAACTCAAGTCATGTAATGTAATATAGTGCTCATAGATGATAGGGTACCCCACACCACTTTCCACCTAATTATCCACTCTCACAGCCTAACAAAAAAATTCTTGGTGCTCCCAAATATTTTGAAAGCACCGCATCACAACCTACAACACAGACCTGGGCCTCACAACTTGTCCAACATCCTAGAAAATAGAATTTCCTCACATCACTTCCACACACTACTAGGCCCCACAATCATTTACCACAACCTGAATACTAAGAGACATAGTATGTCACGTCCTAAAACAACTGATAAATCATAACACATTTTTTCTTGAAGAGACTTGGGAAAAAACCCACTCGCACACACCATGGCCATAAAAACTACATAGTAGAAGAATCATTTTCAATCACCACCTAGATGATGGAGAAGAGAAGAGCATTAGGACAACCATCTATCCTCCCAGTATGATATTTGGGAAATAAACCCTCACCCTTAAAAATGGGGGCATTTGGATTATAATGCTCAAAAAATATGGGGTGTATATAGAAATCACAAGGAAAATATAGGTATGTATATATACAATAAAAATATCAAGACCAACCTCTGTGTTCTCAATAAATCCATCAACAACCCAATGATATTTAAAAATATTGTTCTATGTAGAAATGTATTTATTGACACTAACAATAGTCACTTCAGATGTTGGTTAAATACATCCATTCACAAAAATCCAAAATTCCAACATAGCCCCAACCATATCAAATATAATATTATCATTCATTATTTAGGAGATAATTTATTCATTATGTCCCCAATTAGGAAACAACTAATCACATCACGCAACATGCCACATAGTAAATAAACTCCCATAAGATTTCCACTCCATTCAACACCCATACCCACCACTATCATCATTGTTCATAAATGTCATTCTGCCTTGTCATTAATCTCAATAAATAAAACCCCCAACATACTACCAAACCCAATAACAGAACTCATCACAACCAGTAACCTAATTATAGAACAACCCAAACCTATAACCATGCTACCCATACACTACCCAACCATTCCACAATCAATAAATATGACAATGTGATATTCCATACAGCACCTACACCACCCGAGAAATAGTTTTTCTATTAACCCCAACAACATATAAATACCCAATGAAAAATATTGTACAATAACACATGAAACACACTTCCACACCAACATGGGAAGGTGTATTCCGATTTAGAAAACACTCTTTCTTTAATTACACTTTCCTAATTTAGTGGTTATCATAGAGAAAGTTCAATCATGAGGAATCCATATATTTACCCTAATAAAATATTTAAATTTTTTTGATATTTATATGGCCGTTCACATAATATCAACAATAAACATCAGAAATCCATCATCAGTGCACAAATAGTGACCACCAACAACCATGATCTTCGGTATTAACATATCCTATACAGATCACAATATTAGTAACAAATAAAATATAATCACGCGTCAGTTTTTCAAACCAATGTATATCAATATTAACTATATTAAATTATCTCTTTATATCTAGAAATATAATATATTCACAATAGAACATTCATATACCCCCCACAAGATACACATATTAAAAGTGATGAGGGGATGCCAACTTGAAATAACATATGATTGAAAACTCCCCCTAACGCCAAAATAGGGGTTGCACAAGCAGGATGACGAACCTCTAGGGATACACGATCGATGGGATTCACCATAAATGCATGATCATGTGGGGAAGAAAGGTTAGGGGTTCCTCAATTTTAAGATAAATGGAAACTCACATAAAATTAAGGGACTCGTCTTTATAATGGTGAGATCCTAAATCGATTGGGAATAAATTTTTCAATCCTATTGAGGTTGGATCATGATCAAGAACCCACAACTTGACTATTTGAAGTCTAAGGGTCATTATAAAATTAATTATATAAGTTATATTCTTTTCAATTCCATCATGAATAGATTAAAATTGTTTTAATATCATTTTACATCAAATAAAACATTAAGGAGAGAATATGTAAATGTTTGAAAATTGTAAAAATGACTCAGTATTGGCTTAGTCTGCAACGCAAGTCACCGATTGATGGGTCACCGATGGATGATTCAATGATGTTAGCAATTGAAGGAGATAAATTGATGTCCGAGTCAGGGATGGTTGAATCACTAGTTCATAACACCGATGGCGATTCACTAATGGAGGAGTCACTAAGGTGAGCTACAGTTGGAGAGTGATGGATGGAAAAGACAACGATCGGTGAATCCCCACGGAACAAGTCACCAATGTGAGATACTTTCATCACTTAATTATCACCACCCACCGACTCCACTGAATGATGACACCTACCAATGCCACCTACTAACGCCACCTACCGATTCCACCTATCTATGCCACCAACAGACGCCACACACCGATCCTGACTCACAATTGGAAAACCAAAAGACTAAAAAACACCCTAAAAATACATTGTGACCTCTAGAACACCAAAATCACTGATGTTTTAAAATTTAATATATTGGGGATGGTCAAGCCATTAAATATGTGTTCTATATATTCATTATATTTTTTCATTTCATAATTACTTTAATTGGAATTGAGTATTTTTATAAACACCCATATAATTGTGGATGTGGATTATAAAAATAGTTTAGTACCCACCAAACCTATCATTGATAAATATTCTATACATTCTATTGTATCTAATTGAATAATGTTATTGTATAAGGATATATTCTGGTGATGTAATGGTGTGATTTTGATGTGTTATGTGGTAGTGAATTTTTATAAGTGTCTATAGTACCTAGTACATGGTTGTGGTATATTGTAAATAGATTTTGTTTTATGAATATGATTATGATAATATTTTCTTGATGGAGGTTATAAAGGTATAAATGGGATGGGATATCTATGGTGTATTTATTTGGGGTACAAGGGAGACTATTATAGTGGGGAGGAGAGTGCATGACACCAATATATTATTGTAATTATTTCCTTAAAATATTTTCATACAGATTTGGTGAGAGGTCAATGGTAAGTATATAGAGAGACCTAGGATAAACATGACCTCGACAATACATTATTCGTATAACATTAATTTTATATCTCACTAACCGTATCATTACCAAAAGACCAAAAGGATTAATTTCCTTAATATTTGATTCATAAACATCTTATTTTATATCACATATAAGAGTACACCATATTAAGGATCCACATTTCTCATTTCATGATATCTCACATTATATAGTAATCCTGAAACCCTAGGCACTAGAAACATAATAAATGACTGGGATCATAAGATCATTATTAAAAAAATATATTTCATATCATGAAGGAGAAAATGAGGGAATCATAAAAATAATATTGAAAGATCATAAAACCATATTTGAAAATCATAATAGATTTTAAATTGTCATAATATTATAATATTTCCATTAATGCATCATAAAAAAATTTATTTTCCCAAAACACACCTCAATAATCATATAACATGTGAGCATGACATAAAAGAGTTGAATAAATTAAAAATAATTCATAATCAAGAATACATTATGTTTCAATGTAAAGAAATAGACCATAAAAATTACAAATAACGTGAAAAAAAATTCAGTAATTTGTCACAAATATTAGATATTAATTTTTTTTTAATAATTTTATGTCCAATATGTTCACACAATAAGTTTTGACAAAATGTTCATGAATCACTTTTACACAATAATATAATTGAAAAAAATTTCAAAGTAACACCCTCATATTTTTTAAAATGAAAAATTATATATTATAGTTTATATAATATGTAAAAAAATATAAAAATATAATACTAGATCTTGAAACCTTATTATATATTAATTTTTTAATAAATTCAATATCGTTTTTATATTCAACGAACACATTTTCTAGTTTTAAAAAAAAATTAAAACTACATTAAAATATTGTTATTTAACCATTACCATCATAACCTAGATATTATATTGGAAGGTATGAATATTAATAACTAATTATAAATATTATGGTTAATTTTTTTAAATAAAATTATAGTCATTATAAAAAATAATTTTTTCACTAAAAATTGTATTATTTTATAAAATATAGTTTAGTCACTCATTGAACACATGCTTTAACTTTTTATCAGTTTTTTTTAAATAAATTTGAAAAAAATTAATTAATTTTACATATCGAAATTTGAACATTATCATGGTGTGAAATTTTGGGATTTTTCTGAAATTTTTATTTTTTGATGAATAGTGAAAATTTATGAATTTCAAATGAATATTAACTTTTGTATACATTTTTAATTACGTTAAATTATATTTATTATTTTTAAAATTAAAATAGTTCTAAAATATACTTTTTTATCCAATTTATATCATTTTAACTATTTATATATTCAATTATAATCTAAAATCATTATAAACTTTTAATTATTTTCCCATTGGAAACAATATTTATCATCGTGTCTTCGAGATTAATTGAATTTAATTTTGCAATATAATATGAATATAATATGGAATAATGGATTAACTATTTCTAATATTCAGTATTTATAATATCTAATATGTTCATGGTAATTTTTTTTCAATAATTAATAGTAAAAACTCGAAAAAAAATTCTTTGCCTTTATAGTGAAAACTAATTTACCATGGGTTAATCTAAAAAGATAATGGTTATAATGAAATAATATCTCCTATAAATCATATAATATGTTAATATTTATAATTTATAATATCTATATTTGGAGGATAATCTATTTTGGACCCTTTTGGATTTAAAAAAACATGGGTAAATCGTTTTTTTCAAAACATGCAATTGTGTCACCTTAGTTAAAAAAGGCCGCCAACTATCCTCTTTTATTCAAACATTCGAACACATTTAGTTATGGAAAAAATAATCCAAATAAATTCTTTAATTATATAAACTAATCGTAGAGGCATTATTCAAGGAATAAATCCATCTAATGAAATGATTAGATTCTATCTTAATGTGGCTATTTGAAGAAGAGGTAACTTTTTTCAATAAGAATTTTCATTTATTTCCTCATAGAAAACAATAATAAATTTATAACCATTATTATATAATATACTCAGAATATACCATATATGTTGTTTTATTATGTTTTTTTGTTTTCCAAATCCATCTGCACTTTTATCTAATGGTCTCTAAAATCATCATATTTGTAAATGGAGAACTAGATCCTTGCAAACCGATGTCAGTCGTTTTTTCCATTACACCACCCACATTTATGTATGGTTATGGATAGAATATATATATATATGATATTAATAACATTATTATACCATTGTAGTCACTATATAATATGTACCTTTTTCATTTCTATCCATAATACGATGTGATAACATTTCTCATGTGAATGGTAGACTACCACATCACAAAAAAAATATTCAACATTCACTAATATCATAAATGGAATTTAATAAGAAAATTGTTAATAAATATATGTGATAAAAATTATATAATAATGATATTAATTTCATTCTAATCATTATATAAAGATAATATGTCTTTTTTATTACACTAAATAATGATAACAAAGTTCTTGAATGTGTGGACAACCATCATCACAATAAATTGTGAGTCTCTTTTAATTACCAAATGGAATGAATGATATATAAATATGTTTAACTAAAGAATATTTTATTTATGATAATATTATAATTTTGGATGACTGAATTACTAAATAAATTCAGTCCATAATGATCATTGAAAAATAAAAACATTACTCATGTCTATGAATGACCTACCATCTCCATGATTATATCACAATTTATTTTTCATAACCATTAAACAATATGGGTTTTAAAAGTAAAAATAATGTAAAAATATGATTATTTTTCGTTATTTTTATTGTATTTATGTTTAATCAATGTTCTATTTTAATATTGATAACCTGGCAATTTCATTTTTGACACATTTTCCACTTATTTTTGAAACATCCAATGTAAAAAATAATTGATTGTGTATTAACATATAACATGTTTTTATGAAAAATACGAAATTATATTTTTGAAAAAATTTCTTATTAAATTAAATAATTAAATAACATTTCAATTTCAAAAAATATAGAACATGTGTGTTGAGTCAAACTCAAGGCAGGGGGTTCATGAACCTTGTTAACTTCCATTACACATATGTAAAATTCAGCACATATTTTTCTTTTCATGATGTATACAATTCACATTTTTAATTTTATATAATGAATTCAATTATCATAATTCTGTTAAATTATTATATTATGTTTATTTTAATCATGGGATTTATGACAAAAAAGATACCAAATATGAATAGGTTTATATAAAAATGTCATCATTATTCAGGATTGTTTTTAATTATGTATCCTTGAGGGAGTTATTTGTTATATGTATACTAATATTATTCTATATTATAAATCTCTATTGATTCATGATATATTTGAAGTAATACTACCATATTTAAAATCATTTTTACTTAAAATTCTTGAGAAATGTTTTTAAGAATATCATAATATATTTCCCTTTTCAGAGGAAAATTTTTTTTCATCAGAACCCTTGTTTTCAAAAAATGATTTGAGAACAGATTTTTATATTAGAAAAAGATATATTAAATGTATTTTTAAATATTTTTTTTTGTAATTTTTTTCCAATAAATATTCATTTCCTTTTTAAAACAGTAATCGTTTTGGTTTTACCCAAAATGTGAATGGAATCATTATTTTATCACTTATAAAATAAGCATAATTTCCCCCCTTCATGTTCAATAATGGTTTTGAACCATATATTACACGTTTTAATTGTTTATTTTTATGGGAAATTATATTTAAAATTTTCCCGACCTTTTATTGAATGCTAATTTTTAATGTGAAAATTAATCTTTCACAAAAATATATTTCATGATTTTTCATGGTATTTATATTCATCAATCACATCACACATCTATTTTAATAACTATAAATTGAGTAAATTTAGTACTAAAACCAGACATATTATTTATCTGTATGGTTTATGAGTAATTTGATTGGGGTTGAAATTTACCTTCTATTCATCAATTTACTATGGATTAATTATGATTATGTTTATTGATTGTGATGAGTATTAAAATTTCATCTGATTAATATTCAATAAAAAATTTTATATAGATTATTTTACACCCCTTTAATTAAATGAATTCATTTGACATTGTATGTTATTGTTGGGGCCTGTTATATCCCCTTGAAGTGTTGGTGGGTCTCATGAGATAAACTAGATTGGGTTATTAGTGATTCAATACCAATTTAAACAGATGTCATGTCACAAGGACTCAGTGGTATTATATATCATGGAAAAAAGAATTGAAGGTATGTTTTTGAATACCTTCATTACTTATTCCATCATTATTAATTAATTTATTGATATTCCATTTGACTATTTTGATTAGTTAAAATATACATGATTATGTATCATTCTCATGGGATTATTTATCTGTTATTTTAAAATCACCATTAATTCTTATATTGTTAATTTCAAATTTTCGATTAAATGAAAGGTGTTTTTATAACCTAACTATCCATAGATTTAAATATATTCATAATCTTATAGATTACATAATCTAACATCTTATTAATTTCTTACTTTCCTACTGATACCAAGACGTTTGTTCCAATTCATATTATTTGATATGGTAAGTGGGATAATGTAATTAAAAAAATATTTATGAATTTTATGTTTTTAATTGTATTAATAATTTGATGTATTTATCTATTTTTTCCATAACCACAAAACTATTCATTCTATTGGGATCTGATTCCACATATCATATTCCAATTCTATAATGTACAGACACAATTCATGATATTGGGGTTGATATGAATAGTTTTAATTATAGGTTGTTTAATATAATACATGAGATCTATATTTAAAAAAACATTAATTAGGGAGCATAATCCATTTCAAAAGTATTTTATAATTATATAGTAAAATACTAATGTATTGGTATGTTAGTTAATATGTATTTTCAAATGGAAATACATCCATTTAAGGACACAAAATGTGGATGTGGTTCTAGAACAGATCTACCAAGGGTGTAATAATTCCCTAAACGGTTCATTGGACATGAATTTATAATTATATAGTGCAATAAAATGGGAAATTGTACACACCAATTTTGACACACTCAGGGGATATGCATTGGATAATTCACATTTTATTTAAAACAAATTTTGAATTTTTTTAAAACAATGATGTACCCAATGAAACTATTTATATGATTTTGAGAATATGTATGAATTATTTTTTAAAATATATGTTATTTATTTCACTATTATTTTTTATTATAAATTATTTTTTATAATGATATGATCTAATCTTATGCATTCAATTATATAAAATTGGCACATAGCAGAATTTATTTGAACTGCATAAATGAAAATAATTAATATAATATGAATTGTCATTTTTTATTGTCATAAGTTAACATTTAGAAGTGAAATATTCTTCAAAATATTATAAACATGTTAGAAAAATGTAACATGTGATAAAAATAAATTTAATTAATTCTATTTGTATTATGGATTTGAAGGTAAGGGAGAGATTAATAAGAAAATTGCTAAAATTACAGTTAATGGGAAGAAATAAAATAATTAGTTTCCAACTAATGATTATTATTAAAAAAAATTGAGAATATTTAAATTGAATAATAGTTTTATACATGACTGGATATAATGAACATCTTTATCATGATTTGAATGATAATAAAAAGGATTACATTATTAAATGTTTCAACTATAAGAAAATGGGGCACTAGGAAAATAAATTCCCGAAGCATAAAGGGAATAAATATCAAAAGTAAAAAATAGATCATAGATAATACTATAAAATTACCATATATGAATTAAAATTTTAAATGTTATTGTTTTTAGATTAATGAAATATTTCATTTGATTATTTTATCAATGACGTCATGGTTATATAGATTATGAATTTTATAAGGATTATACTACATTAATATTTCAGAAAATATTTTAGAGTTTGTATTGAATAGTGTCAAATACCATGGATAATGATTTAGTGTAATGGTGAACATAATGGAAAATATAATATTTTGTTATATATACCACACAATATGTTTTTTATGTGGATATAATTTATTTGTAAAAAAATTGATGATTAATATATATTTATTAAAATTGGATAACACCGACTACCTTGGTATTATCTAAATATTGTTTAAAAAGAGGTTCAGGTTATCATTTATTTTGTTAAAAACATTTATGGATTGATGGAGTATATACAATAATATGTGTATTATAAAATGAATAAGTAATAATGCATGTTTTAAATAACATTTCATTTTAATTTAGGTTATTACTAAGATTCAATATAATAAATGATAAAATTATTCAAATGTTTGGTATTTGATTTTTTATAAGAACATTATCATTGATAAGGGATTAATGATAAGATCATTTTTGAAATTTAGAATATAATTTATAATGTATTGGATCATAAAATTTGTAAGGTTTGTAAGGTTAATAATTTATTAATTTGTTTAACATAAATATTGGATGTGGATTTAGTGATTATTGTATTATATTGGATAACATTACCTAACAATATTGATAAATATCGAAATATATTCATACTTAATTATTACTTATTTATTATCCCCATGATCCATTAAATGTTATTTTTAGTTCCCTAGGATTAAAAAATTTATTTTTGGGTATTTTTTGAGTAAGTGATGAATTTGAAATTTATAAAAGCTTAACCAAAGGACCCAATTGTTATTATGAAATATAAACATATCCTGTAAGTATATAACATTATATTTTTATATAGTAAAATAAATCCTAAACATTATGAAAATGATATTCAAAAAAATTATATTATTATCATAATATCTAATGAATCAAATAGAATATTAAATCATAAAATATTTATTCATTTAGTTCCTTAAATTTCATTTTGTATATCAAATTATTATTATTAATTGCCTCTATCTTTACCTATAATTATTAATAATTTTCTTTTATGTCCATATGATCTATGTCCACCATTGTTACCATATATATAAATTTACTTATCTATAATTCCATATAAAAATTTTAGTTACCTTAACTATTATAAAGAGATTGTTTTATTGACCCTTCCCATTATGTGGGATTTTATGTATCTTATTTTCATATTACAATGCATTGATAAAGTATATCTCTATTTAATTTTTAGGAAACAATTTATTTAAGTGGGTATAATATTACACCCCATGAATTTAACGTAAGAAAACCATATTTAATATAGTGTAACAAACATAGAAATAATGATAAAATGGAATATAGAATATTAATAATTTTTAATAATTTTAATCTATTAATAATATTTTAATGAATGAAAACCCACATTTGAACAAAATGTTATAATCTAATAAAATTTTAGTATTCAAACATTACAATCATTACATATCCATTAAATTGTAATTTATGAATACTATCAACTAAATTATGAATAATATTTTTTATATTGACAAGTAATAATAACATGAATTATTTAAGAGATTAAATAATTGATATAGAAATACTATATTTTTTCTAATAGACTATTTAGTCTAGAATTGGGAAAATAAATTAAAATTAATTATTTTAACAATTAAAATAATTCTTTGATAATATAGGTTTATGTTTTTTTAAAAACTATCATCACAAGATTATGTATATTTTTTTCTTAATTTTTTTGAAATGTTTCATTTTTTATTTAAAAGGTAAAATTAATAAATATACATTGAAATATTCAATTTCATTTAAATATTTTATAAAGATTAATTTTTTTTATATTGTTAAATTATATAAATTAATCTAAATTAGTTCATTAGAACATTTTTATTATTAATTCTTTATTTTAAAAAATTTTAAACCATTGAATATTATATCATTAAAACTGTGCTTTCTCATCTCGTCCACATGAATAATTTTTCATTAAAACATAAACATTATATGAATTGAATTTAGAAAAAATAGATTCCATTTTTTGGATCATAAATATTTATATTATACATTAAATTAAATTAAATTTTCTCCATCATGAATAGTAAAAAAATTAACTACTACTTACCACAGTCAATGTTGCAACAGGTTTACCAATGTTTAACATAAATTATATGTGTATAAATGAATGAAACACTAATAAAAAATATATGTTATGGAAATATATATAATATATCATTTATAATTCTCCATCATAATCCATTTTTAATATAAATATTTTAAAAAACAAAGGTATACCTTTTTCATTATAATAATTAAAAGTGATCCACTCACCTCATGTATAAGAATCCATCCATTCCATATCGTAATCAATCAATAAAACAAATTTTTCATCTACTAAATACCCATATAAATTCCCAAAAATGATACCCTCATCCTAGAATCATTGTTTTGGTAATAAATTATAATTATGTGATCATTTGGTGTAATCCTAAAGAGTTTAATAGAATAGTGGGTAGCATTCTTCAATGAGAATATTTATTTAGTTTATTCACTCAAATCATTCAATTAATTTTAAAACATGTTGATATAAAACCATAGTATATTAAATATAATAATATTTTTTAATGTAACAATATTTACCAACAAATAACCCCACTACAATAAAATGGTTACGAAATCACAACTAATGTTAAAGGTCGACTCCCACCTTGTGAACCGATGTATTTCATGTTTTATTAACTCTAATCATAGTTGAGTTTGTTGATGGAAATAGTTTATATATAATATATTCAATACATAATTATTCTTTATTGTATAATATTTAATATATAACTTTTTTACTTTCATTTATTTGTGGGATTTGATAACGTTACTCGGGTGTACGGTGGAGAACTGCCTAGTAAAGAACTATCAATTTCATTTCAATAATGAATAAAAAATAAGGTAATAAGGGAATATAAAAAGTATATATGCGGTATAAAGAAATAAATTGGGTAGTATATAAATATATTTTATTACAAAAATACAATATAGATATATTTTTCTTATATGGAAAAATGACAGTGTCGTTCTTGTATGTCTGGACTTCCACCTTAATGATGTGATTTTCATAACATTTAATTACCATAGAAATGGTTGATATATAAGATTATTTAATTAAATAACATGTTTTATGTTATATAAATACCATTCTTGGGAGATAAAATATTACCCAACCTATTTCCATAATGTTCAATGATAAATGGTAATTTTACTAATGTGCATGTACAACTTACTGTCTCTGTGATTTTAATAATGTTCTTTTTTTTCTAAGAATTGGTCATTATTTTCATTATTGTATAATTTATTAGTAACTGAGATAATTATTTAAAAGTTAATATTATTGAGTTAATAAAATAATACACAATTTTATCTTTGTCAACCCACTGAATACATTTCTAACACAGAAGCGATACATAATGGGAAACTTGTAATGTAAATATATTTGATTATGTAATACTGTAAAACATGGTAATAAGTGAAAAATCATTAATAAAAATTAAATTTTAACTTAATCATGTAAATAATTATTCTATGATTAATATTCAATAATATAATATCTGCATACAATGATTCGAATACACCGTAAGGGTTTCTCATCTCAATTATACTTCCATGGGAAATAAGCCATATTGAAATATTATTTTTTTATTGTGTTTATATTTTCCATTTTTTATGTTATATAATGAAATAATTAATCATCATGGTATTAATTTTTTCATTTAATTTTATTTATTTTATGGAATATATGATAAAAAATCTATAAAAGTTGTAACAATTTAGTTCAAAATATCATTTTTCAGTATTTTTTTTATACAATCATTATAATTTCTCTTTATGGTTTATAATCAATTTAAATTTTGAGGTAATATTATATTATTTTTCATCATATTAATATATAAGGTATATGATTATGTTTTTTATTGGAGTAATAAATTAAATTTATAATATTAGTCTTTCAACAAAAATGCCTAAATTGATTATGTTTCCCCAATTTCAAATGATGAATGCATTGGACTAACTATGTGATGGTTGGTGGATGTTATATCCACATAATGCATCAGTAGGACTTATTAGAGAAATTAGAATAGGTTTTAGATTATTCCTTACCAATTTATATTGATTTCATTGAATCAAACCTCAATTTTATGTAATTGATGTCCAAAATAATAAATTCCATCATTTGAACTTCAGTTATTAATATTCAAAGTGATTATTATATTAGTTATAATATCCAATGTTATGTTTCATGGTAATGTGATTATTTATAGGGGATTATTTTATCATCATTAATCATTCTATATTTTTCTCATGTTATTTAATAAATTTAATGTGTTTTAGTTATTTTCAATTCAAATTTATTATCCCTTATTTATTCATTGTTTTCAATGTATGATTACCATTTCTATGAATCTATGCTCACAAATTTATGGTTTTTTCTCCAAGATACCAGGTAGTGTGTTGAGATTCTAGTATATAGATACACTAACTTGAATACTTATGTACTCAAGGAAAAATATTTTTATCTTTTGTCTGCTCAATTATAATAACAATTTCAATTTTTATCTTGTTTACTAAAAGTGATAAACTATTTTTCCATTTGGGATGTGATTCCTTGTATCTATTTTCATTTTAAAAATGTAGAACCCTCATTCTAATACTTGGGTATAGTCACATCATTCCACATCTCAATCACATGAATTATTTTGAAAACGGTTTTCAATATCTTCTATGTGTAACATATGCTAATAAATCTTTCTTCACCTAATGAACAAAAAATTTCATCATCTCTTTGGGTTCAAAACCAAATCTAAATATTTGTGGGAAATATCAGACATCATAATTCATCATCCATTAGGATTATTACCATTTAGAAATGTAAGATAATTTTTTTTTAATAAACCCCTGAAAGAACATGGGGTTTCATGAATAATTAATCAAATAACATAAATTTAACATATCATATAATAGGACATAAAAAAACTCATTTTCCAAATAAAATAATTTCATTATGACATATATATGAATTTCAAATAAAATAATAATGAATGATAACCATAAAATATATATAGATCTCAAAATTCAAATGTTTTTATAAAACCTTTTAAAAAATAGTTATAATCAAAATTTAAAAATTATTTCATAAAATGAATGGAAATAAATTTTTATCCCTTTTAATAATGTTTTCTAAATTATTTTTCCTTTAATAGATAAAATTTATTGAAAAACTATAATTGAATAATCAATAAAAAATTTTACATTTAAAAATTATTTTAAAAAATTGATACTTGATGAATATATATTTTTTTCAAATAAATGATGACACAATACATTGATATAATTTAAATTTAAATGAATATTTATGATTTTATCCTCAAAATAGATTTTAAAATAATCAAATAAAAATGTGGAATAGATTATAAAACCATAATTATAACTGGAAGGAATAAAATTTTGATAATTTTTAAATAATCATCGTGAAAACATACATTAATAAATGGATGATGACTTTTCTAGTTGGATTATGTTGATAATGTTTAATTTTATATAATGAATATTTAATTTTTAAATAGATAATGTTGAAAATAGGTGGGATGTAAAAGAATTCACCTAGAGTATCATTTATCAAATGAAACATGAATTAATTATAACTGAAATCAAATTAAAATTTTATTTAGAATCATTGGGTAAGAATAAATAAGTATGGAACATTTTTCCTCTTATAGAAGAATATATAAATAAATTATATAAAAATAATAGGTTATAATAGATTTATAATGAATGATAATATATATAAATGTGTGATAATGCATAAAGAATATAATAATGTCATAGATACCTCTTACGACTTCAGTAATATCTAAATTAAAAGTCAATGGATGCCTGATATAATATGGTTTTGTAAATTCCATTTCATAAATAATGGATTACTCAAAAATAAATTTTTTGAAATTATATAAACCATAGAAAGAATGTTTTTCTGAATAACATCAACACCTAACCTAATAAAGAAATGTTGAGAAAAAAATCCATTACAATTTTTTATGAGAATGGATTAAAATATATCTCTTAAGTATTACGAAATGAATAATAAAATATATTTACCTTCAGTACTTTTTGATGAAATTATTTTTTTTGGAAGTATATATATCACATAAATGATAAATAAGTTCACAAAATGCATTCTCTGCTCAGTAAAACTGATCATGAGAAATCAAACCGTTACGACCCATGTAAATATTTATTAAAAGTACCAAAAAAGAGATATCACAAAATTAACATACAAATTAAACTAAATAATGTGAAATTTAGGATACATTATTTCATATAGTTAATATAAAAACCACAAAATTATGATTTGGTGCATAAATTCAAACTGTGTATCACATAACATAAATTATGGTGCAATCCCTTAAAACAAATGTAACATTTGAATCAAAAGAAAATTAGTGGTATAAATTTTAATAGATAACTTAATATCATGAAATATTAATTTAACATATTAGAAAATTTAAATAGGGATGTATTGAAACCATTGAAATGGAATCCTAGTGTATAGATTAAATTTTATAACGGATTCAAATTCCAGACAATGAAACCATTACCATATTTTCTTGATTATTTGATCTCATACTAACCATTAATAAAAAACGAAACTAACAATATAACATACTTAGTTTCAATTCTCTAAAATATTACCACATTGTAGCCATTATTATATATTTTTTATCATTAATACATTAAATTGTTATGGAGTATTATTACCATTAGATGTTATTAAAATTAACACTTTTATGAATCGTTTTTAAGTTTGATATAAGTATACATCATGTGATAAATATTTATATTTCATATATCTTTTATTCTTGTTTAATATTTAACTTCTATTTTTTAAAATTATTTTATTTCATTCCTTATGTGTTTTCATTACATAATCTAAAATCCAAATTGGTAATGACTTATTTTATTTATTTTTATGATTATATAATATTTATTAATGAAAATAATATATCAAAATTAAATTTTATAAAATAATAAAATAATATTTTTTAACTTGTTAGAATCTAATAATAATATTCATCAGTTTGATATATATAGAAATGATATTATTATATAGATTCTTATATGTAGGTGGTTAAAAAGACCAAGACATGGTCACACATTAACTTGATTGTCGAGTATTATTAAGGAGGTGTTCATATTGACATAGTGTAATTGTAAATATAGTATAATTATCGTATTATTTTTTAATTATTATTTCTAATATGTTATGATATTTTTAGAAATAATAAAACTATATGATAAAATAAAAAAACATATTTTCATCGACGTGGTTGTGTAAACAGAAAATGGATCGACATTCTCTTATTTTTCTAAGGGGATTGAAATGAATAACTGTAGTTTTCTAGAATAAAATAAAAGGATATAATATAATAATGAACCCTAATTATTAGTATTATTATTATGATATAATTTTGGGAATATAGTCAAATATTAATAAAATATTGATATCAGATAATACTAATGTAGGGGTATTTATATTTCATTCCAGATTTCCTTTTAATAAATAGTAATCAAATTACAATGATTAACCAGAGGCTAATGTTAAAATTAGAGGGTATAATAAATCGTAATATGTATGTGTTTTTTGGAGGAATTAAATCTACATTTAATTATTCATGTGGATGATGTGTTATACTTTTATAACTGAAATAATGAGTAATTTTAAAAATACTAATTAAATATTAGTAATTTATTTTCCCAATTAAATTTTGAAGGGATTCAAATGTAAAAATTAATAAATTTCATTCATTATTTATTTATAAACATAAAATCAATTAATTTTATCACATAATTTTAACATGTTTTGTCAATTCCCTCATTTAGTGTAATACATTTTACTACCTTTTTTATTACCGCAGTTACATATTTTAATACATAGTAATTAATGATTTGAAAAGAATTAAAATTTGCATGAATGATATATTTTAAATATATGATTTTAAATTATATGAATAATTTATAAAATTTAGTTTATACATGTATGAAATTTTAATTTTTAAATAAAATATTTTAAAGGAATAAAATCATTTATTTTAAATAACATGAATAATTTTTTTAATTATATAACAAAATTTTATCATGGATATATACGTTATATATGTAAATTGATTGATTATGGACTTAATATAATTTTTTTTATTCCATGTATATTATAAACAAATGATTACATTGAAAATAAATTATTTAAAAACAATTCCATTTTTTCATTATATGATTGTATCATTTTACTTTAGTTCTAAAAATATTTTTCATTTCATATCTATCCACAATGCATATTTAAAATTGAATTATTTATTCTGTTAATATAAAATTTAATTTCTATAATTTTTTGTAAATGTTTCAATTTATATTACATAGTTATAAAATAATACAAATATAATTTGTGTAAATCCAGCATTTATTGCATAAAAATCAACCATTAAATAAATTGTGAATTTTTTATAATAAGTAAATTTTCAAATTTGGAATTAAAAAATAATCAATATATTATCAAAATTGAAATAAAAATTATTTCAAATATATATTTTAATGTTAAATTGAAAAATATAATAAATAATTCTTTTATTGAAAATACACAATCCAGAAATAACTCATATTAACCATTTACCTGGGATAAGTAATATTTTTTCATTTATTACTATATTATGATAAATACAAATTTTATTAGAATTTGTTTCAAAGTATTTTTAAAAATTGTTGTTTCACTAACATGTTATCAAACATTTAACTATTAGTTTAGAATATTGAAAATATCAGTTGGTTACATTAACCCCATTTAAAAAATTTCTTCACTGTAAAATTAATTATCCTTTAATAATGAATGTAATAACTGTTATCACTATACTTATATGAATCGAGAGTTAATTTATAATGTGTTATGAAAATTTCTAAATATTGGGAGACTATTTGACTCTTTTATTATTTCATAAGAGTCATATCCAAATATTTTGGTTTTTTCTAACCACTTTAGCAAAAAAACCATGATGATTAATTTTGTAATATTATTCTTTGTCATAAATTTCTCATCTAATGTTGGATTCCAATAAATTTTTATATTTAATTATAAAAGTCAAAATTATTTCCTATAATGAATATATTATTATAAACCACACGAATAAAATTCCCATAATCATCATTCTATGACATAATAATAAGACAACTAAATGATTCCATTGAAAATAATATTAATAGGGTTGTGATTTATTTCACTTATTAACATTGTACATTAAATGTAGTTCTAGATTAAAAAATAGTAAATACATTGACAATGGTAGAGTAATGGATATTTGTTTCATAATTACCAAAACATAGATCTATTTTAGTAATTTTGATGTGAATTCAATATTCACTTTGATTATTTAGGTATTTCAGGTGTACATTATTAGATGTCCCTTAGAAATGGGAATTAGTTTTCATAATTCCCACACATATTTATTTCAAAAAAAAGTTATATTCCTTACATGAATCAGGTTTCCCATATATTTATAAAATTCAAGATCAATATTTCTATTATTCAAATATATATAAAAATTTCACTCTTCCCTCTTCCTTGTTACTTAATCCATCATTTTTTTATACAGGCGATTGATATTTATTTTTTTCCAAAGTGATTTATTAAAAGTGTTTCCATCAGAATATATTATCCATTTAAATTATATAATACCATTGGAATAATTAGTTCTTATAGCTTCCATTTGAACATTAATTTCAATTTCAGTATTCTCATCATAGTTACTTTATCATCCTATGTCTATTTCAGTTCCATGGATAGAATTTATTCTCATAAAGAAAAAAAGATTTTTCTCTTAGTATGACATATGAAACTTGATGCTTAATCCTGGGGTCTGGAATAATATGCGTCATGTAATAAATTATATTCCCCTATTTTTCTTATTTAGTTCAAATAATTAACATTATTTTTTTGTTAGAGGTGTCCATATATTTATTTAGTGAAAATTTACCTTATAAACAATTCCAATTATTTTGATTCTATTTCATCATTTTCAATTGTATTAAAAATTAATCTCCATCCCTGGTCAGCATTGCCTTCTAAATTATATATTGAAAAAAAGTTATAATTGTCTTATCATAAGGGAATAGAAGATAACATTTTTATCTAATTAACCCAATGCGTAAAAATTATTTTATAATATAATCTTCAAAAAGAGAGTGAAGACGTACTCATAAAATAAATAATATCAAATTTCCCTATCGTTGGTGAGTTTTGGAGCTTAAAATGATTTGGGTTATAATATATTGATTGAGGTAGTTGGGTGATAATTTCCACATTATCTTTTAATTCCATCCATAATATCATTTTTGTTCTTATGGTAAAATGATCTCATTTCCCAAAACACATACTTTTTAGCCAATTTTTTTGGGATCCTAAAAATACCAGGACAAATGGAAAATTGATAATGAGTATACATTGAGTAAGAAATTAATTATAATGAACATATAGTCATGGATAGATGATTTAAAAATAAAATGCATATTTTATCACATTAATATATTTGTTTCAAAGATGCTTATCCGTGGGGATTTTTATGTTCTTAATCGATCCTAAATAGTAGAAATGATAATTACATCATTCAGTATATTTTTTAATGTTAATATGCTTATAAAATCTCATTTTTTCCATGTACAATCTTTTGAAATTATTTTGATTGACTTCGAGACCAGGTGATGAGACAATGTGCGATTACGTGGCCCGGTGTGCTGGGAACAATTTATTTAAAATTAATAATCTTTTCTGTAACACGTGCATGTATTTTTCCTTAAAAATTTCAATAAATCCCAAATGGTTGTAAATAGTATAAATTTGAGGTCACTATAGAATTCAAAAAAGTAGATTTAACAATGTTATGACTTAACATTGGTTGTTGTGATATATCCATAAAAAACTAATGGAATAACCAAAAATAAAATAATTATATAAAATTAATTCAATTTTTAAATCTTCAAAACTAATTAATGGTGACATAGATTGGAAATATGAGACCACAATTGAGTTTATAACATGGTGTTTTTCGTAGTAATATCTTAACATTAATCATTGTGGGATTTTTTTTTGAAAAATATATCGCAGCACATAACTAGAATAAAATAATTTAGTAAAGAAATTAATCTGATGTAGAAAATTTATTTTTATTAATACTATGCAATAAATTCGAGATTACCTAAAAACTTATAATTTTCTTTTGATATGTGTAGAAGGGTACATTGAATAAAAATTTAGAAAATGTGGAATGATCGATCGAAATACACACCCTAGATTTGAAAAATCAATTTTTGACAATGATGTGATGACTATTCTTCATCGTAGACTGATATAAATTGAGGCATGTCATGTTTATTGGACTTATTATTTGTCTTTAATTAATTTAATTAATGAACAATGATCAATGAACTAATTTATTGGACCATAGATCGATCAATGATGCAACATGGTGTATTATATTTGGGATTATCAAGAGACTAATTTAAATTAGAATGTGTTTATCCTTACAATAGAAATGAATTGTGACTAACATGGGAAATGGTTAATGTTCCTTACATATGGTGTTATTTTTGGTTTTCTCCAAATGTTCTTCATGTTCTTCATTGTTGGATCATTATGGCCACAAATCGAATTTCAGAGTGGTTTTGAATGTGAACAAACCTCCAAATTAGAGGAAAAAAATCATCAAATGTGGGGTTTATATAGATAAATAAATGAAGAGCCCTTATAAGAGATTATTTTGAATTTTGGGAATTGGAGGAATCTCGGTTATTAATGGATGTAAACTCTAATGTGGGTTCAATGAAGCGGTATGGGGAGGTGAGGCGGTGGCATCGAAAGCCAAGATGGGAGCAATCAATGGCAGCGATTGTTGGAGGTGGTGGAGATCATAGGTTAATGAGTTGGGCGAATAGAGAACAACGAGCATCATTGTGGGATATGATGGAGCCCACAGGAGTGGACCACAACAGTAATTGCAGGGATCTTATGATATGGATTCATCTATTCGGGCTAAGTGCGGCAGCCTGCATATGATCGGTCCAAACTAGGGATGATAAGATGGGATTGGTGGAGGATTCTGAGGCCATAGAGGAGCGTTCGGGGATAATTGGGTTAGGCTAGATGGGTTGGGAGGATAATGTCTGGCACAGGTCAGACCAGGGTATACTGATGCATGGCTGGGCCACAGTCGGCCACGATTGTTGACCATGTGTCATGATTGCTCAAGTAGTTTCATGCTTGTTGAAGATATGCGTAGTCAAACTCAGTGGTCAAGAACAAGATCTATTGGAAGGATGGTCTGAGAGACCGATTATCAAGGAGGACCACCACAATCGGTCCCCCGAACCATTGAATGTATTTTTTAAACATCAAACTATCATAAATTTCAAATAGTATATATATTTGATGATATGTATGCAGCGTTGAGACCCAACATTTAGATGGTTCTTTTGGGAAATCTGGTGAGATTCCATCTCAGACATGTTTATTTGATGGTGTTCCATTTTTCATTTAGATGAGGGTTTAATTCAAAATTATGTCCACAACCATGGATTGTAAATCCCTCAAGAGAACGAGTCCCACAAAAGGTATTGTATCCCTCCATGGTATTGGAGTGAGATCCTCTATCACCAGATGTGGAGTTTTGTAGAATTGATGTAACTACCATGATCAGGGTGTTATTCCTCCATCAAAGGAACACATTATGTAGATTAGTGGAATTCCCTACTATGTCTGAGAAGGATCCTCTATATTACAAGTTGATCGAGATATGGATCATTGTATTCCATAATTTGTTAGGACGGGATACCCACACTATGTATCATATTATTTGATAAACAGTACATTATCATTTGGTCAGGGCCCAAATGTTCTAGGTGTTTTAAAGATTGTCTCTAATTGATTTCATGGCTCAAGGAGAATATTCTCCTAAAATGAGGATGCTTTGAGATGAATCATATGGATGTTAATTGGGATTGAATTACCTCTATATTATGTGTCCTTTGTTTAGTATATGTGTATATTATCACTACATGTTTTTTAGACATATACATGTGTGGTAATCCTTTGTGGTATTCCTATATGGAAATCCTATGTTTTATTCCAAAGTGATAATAATATGTGATATTCCATTGTGGTAATCCTGTGTGGTATTCCCATGTGGAAATCATGTCTGGTGTTCCTGTGTGGTGATCATGTGTGGTGTTCCTTTTTCATATTCTTGTGCGGTATACCATTGTTGTAATTTGATGTGGTATTCCTATGTGGTAATTATGTGCCGTATTCATGGGTGGTAATACTATTTGTTCTTCATGTGCGGTAATCCAATGTGGTATTTCTTTTTTGGAAATTTATTCTAGTAATCCTATTTTGTATTCCTATTTTTATTCCATTGTGGTAATTCATGTGTGGTATTCATGTGTGGTAATACAAAGTGGTATTCCTGTATGATAATCCTATGTGGTGTTACAGTCTGGTATTCCTAAGTGTTATTCCTTTTATGTAATCTTTTGTAGTAATCATATGTGGTATTTCATAGTGGAATTACTTTGGGGTATTATTTTCCGGGATTCCTTTATTTTATTCATTTTTGGTATTAATTTTGGGTATTTCTTTTTGTTTTTTGGGTATCATATGGATAATTATTATTCTCAACCCTTCACTAGATTTTCCATCTAGTGTCATGTTCTATGCAGATGATCAACCATTTGATGGAGTCCTAGGAGGAACAATACTAGAGAGTACGTAGAGATACCAGACATGCTAATGAGTACTTGTAGATTTCAGACTGTAGTCATATTACATTTACATCAATGTTGAACTTGTGTTATAGACACTTTATGGTGGGCTTGTATTTGGACCAGTTTACTTTCCAGTAATTTTTTGTTCATACTTTGTTGTAAGAGCATAGTGGTATTCATGCATTGTTTACATAGTGGTTTTTACATTTCAACATTTTGTGTCTGGAATAACTGTTAGTGTGTACATGTATTTGGGTTAATTTTTCCCATTTGTAGGATAGTCCTGCTCACTGCTAGTAACCATTCCCTAGGATATTGGACGCAAGATTGCGGTAGTCATGACATGAGCCCCTATGGGATGGGTCTTGACAGAGTGGTATCAAATGAGGTTAGTAATACTTTTGAACCAGGATTTTATTAGGCTGGTTTAGGGAAATGGTGTTAAGTGTTTCGGCTTTGCCTTTCCTGTCATGGACTCTAGTATTGGTGCGGTGGCCAACATATCCATAAACCAAGACTCTGATCAAATTGTTTTTAACTCTATACATGATATACTGATTGAAAGAAAAACAATGGTTCATGCATATTGGAATAATGGTGTTTTCAAGGTCCTCTTTGTGTATGCTCTCAATATATACTCAGTTCACTGTGGTACATATTTTATTATCTTAGGATGTCTCCATAGAGACAGACAGCGTGGATTTCGCTGTGTGATCTTAAGGATGATCCGTAGGGTGACGAGTCCTCAATACATTGATTTTAACCTGGTATATCACCTCCAGGTGATGCACCAACCATGATAACACTTGTACAGATGCACATGTTACCCATATAACCTATTTATGAGGTTCAAATGTTGACCGTACTACATGAGTTTCAGAATATGAGATCCCATAGGTTCTGAGGTGAGAATGACACAGAGGCATCTGGGGACATTCTTGAGTTGGTAACACATGTTTTCTATCTATTAAGGACACCAAGTGCATAAATACTGGTCTTAGTGGTGAGAATTCTATATGGATTAGCAAGGTGATGGTGGGTTTTGGTTACCTGATCTTATGATAAGATGAATTTTCCATGGATACAGATTGATAATATTTTCAAAGTGGAATAATCACCTTATAGTGTATGGTACGAGCATATCCCAGAGCTTGTATAGCTCTGGGAGAATGACATTTATGTATCTGAGTATAAATTGAGGCATACAAACCTCTACATGTACTTGATTTATATGATACACGATCAGTACATCATGGATAATATTTTCTAGTGAGGTATGTGAAGAGCATCTAAGCTAGTGTTATACCTATGAGAATTCCTTCTGTTCTTTTGGTGCTTGAGGATGATTTTTTGGTTGAATGTTTCTTGGATAAGTGGATAAATATATTGAATTGTCAATAGTGGGAAAATAAGTGCATAGACAATGGATAAAGGGAGAAAACATCAATATCAGAGAATTAGACATCCAAAACATTACATGAAGAGGACCAATAATTGAGGATCTACAGTTTAGGTTTCCTAGGGTGGGTCCAACCAACCTATAGAGAGGCAGTGCTATTCTTTTTATGAAATGGGACATCAAACCCAAGATTTTCAAACCCATCATACATATAATAGTGAGAGTGTGGATAGACAACTAGGGAAGAGACACTGATAAGTGCATGAATATCCATAGGGTGGAAGCCATCAAATAAATTTTGATAGAGAAGCATGATTTGGTCGATGTTTTGACATGTTTCCACCACCACCCCAAGGATGTCCACTCCAAGCTCATGGAGCATGGGGGAAACTGCAAACATTAGAGGAATATTAACTACGAGATCTGGAAAATTATTTGAGATTCATTATATGTCTTTTCTACTTTAGATGTTGTATTGACACACACATGGGACATTCCTTGTTTAACTTCCATTGAACTTTTTCGTGACTCACATATTCTAGTTGAAACATTGACTAAACCCTCATTTACAGATACTCTAATTAAAAGAGATCCAATGACCACATATTGGTTTTGATAGTGTGACCTAACACTTGGTGGATAGATTTTCTATTGGGTCCCATGGTAGTGGTGTCGAGGCATTATGATTTCGTTCATGGTATAGACAGGTTATCCAATGATCATGCTCTAATTGACTATTTTAGGCAAATATTATTGTCTATTTATAGTGGTGGAATAAGTTTTTCTTTATTGGTTAAAAGGAAACCAATGTAGAATAGTATGGACTCACAAAGAGAATTGTACTTAAAATTAATTCTCAATTTGATAGCCTAACTGTTGTCACAGTGCATGTTATAAGTCCTAAGGTACCTATAGTAGTGATAGAGTATCATTAGATTTAGTGAAGGTTGAGACCTCAAAATTTTCTAGAGTTTATTTAGGAATATGAATCCATGATTATCTATACTTCCATGAGGTGTAATGTGGGGAAACATTATCTCCGCAAGAGATCTAGTTTTCAGTTTCATGACGAAGTATTAAATTAGTTGTCCGGGTTACAATTATGCTATTTTGGATGGAGATAATGTATCTTACCTCTAGTTGATAGTTTACACCCTGAAATTTTATAGTGAGTAAGGGAGAAAAAAACATGGGGATTCCAACTATGAGACCCTAAATGCCTCGAAATCCACAGGGCATGCTCCTAATGAATATTTGAAAGGTGTGGAGCAGGTCGTTATTTATAGAGGATTCATAGTAGGGCTAGTGGAGTTACAACCAGAGGTTCTGAAGGAGTTTCAAAAATCCCCATTGGAAATAATCCATTGGTGGTGATTATATACCAACACATTTGATGTCTTTTTTGGTTACCAAGGATGGAAAATGGATTTGTTGAGTTGTTATCTCAATTCTTGACCTTTCAAAAGGTGATGACTGGCCACTACATTCCCGTAGGGGACATGTTTGGAATTTGTGATGGGTTTACTACAAAAATACAGGGGACATGATGCCATTTGGGTGATCGTTGACTAACTGTACAAGTTTCCCCACTTCATATCTATCTATGAGATTCATTAAACATTTTCAGATTATGAGTAGACATGGAGAGCTGGCCTACTTCTTGACATTACGAGTGTAGCTTGATTTGGTACAAGATGTCTTCCACATGTAACAGATGAGGAGATACTTGAATGTCTCATCACACATCATTGAATGAGGAGAGATGGATATTGAGGGTGGTGAGACTTTTTTTGAGTATCCGATAAAGATCAAGGGTCAGAAAGAGAGGATACATCGGGTGATATTGATTCCATTTGTGATTTTATGGTGGAAACAAAAAATCTCCATGAGATAACATGGGATCTAGAGCCTCAGATTCCTAGTCAGTACCCTCATCATTCTTAGTATCCATTATTTTTGATGTTGGGGATGTAAACACCAAGGTAGGGAGAATAAAAAATCTCATAATTTCCATGTAAAATTTATATATATTATATCGATTTATTATGAGACCAGTCACAGAGTCATAATGTGATACTGAGGACTAGTGTGCTAGGAATAATTGTTTGAAAAAGAAAAAACTTTTTAATAGAATAGACAAAAAAATTTCCTAAAAATGTGGAATAACTCTCAATTGGATGGCTATATCTGAAATAAGAGGTAACCATTGATTTTTTAAAAGTGGATTTACCCTCCGCACGACCTTTCATTGGACATCGCAGGTCACCTATAAAAATTTCACAAAGGAAATAACCGTTGATAAAATTATTATATAAAATTGTGTCATTTTTGAAATACTAATAAATCATGAATGTGGGCTCAGATTTGAAATTTGAGACCACCATTGAGTTTATAATTTGAGGATTTCCCTATGTACATCATAACATTACTCATTGTGGGAAAATTGTGAAAATCATTCCTGTGATGTAGAAGGAATAAAATAATTTAATAAAGAAATTATTTTGAAAAAATGAAAATATTATTATTATGTATTGGTCAGAAATTAACGGTTATCCCCATAATAATGAAATTTCACTTGAGACATGGAGAAACAATCTATGGAGAAACATAGGATGATGAAGACAGATTGATCAAACAACACCCTTCAGATTTGAGGAATCTAGGATAGATAACAACATTGCGACCATTCACCAATAGTGACCGGTCAAAATCGAGGTTAGGGAAAGTTGTTTTGATTTATCTTAACCTTTATTTAATTCTTAAATGAACACAAACCAATCCACTAATAGACTAGTCCACAAATGGATTGTTGTTGTGGGATGGGACATTATCTTTGGGATTATCAAGAGATTGATTTTAATTCCTATTAATTTATCCTTCTATAAAAATGGATTGGAGATGAGGCGAACGAAGGTCGAGTTTCGTTCCTCAGGATTTTCATTGTTATTTACCCCCCATTTTCTTCATGCTCTTCATTGTTGGAACCCCATGGTCAAAACTCGACATTCCCGGTGGATCTAAATGTGATCAGACCCCAGATTGAAAGAAAACCGACAAAAAAGGTGGGTTTTGTATAGATAGTGAACCAATGTGTTCATATTTTTGACGATTTCAAATTTTGATCATTGGAGTTCGCTCTGTGGCCTATTGAAGTGACCACGAGTGAGGGTCTGGAGACCTGAAGTAGTAGTTTTGTCATCATGGGGTGGCAATGATCGGAGGCAATAGTGTCGGGTGAATAGAGCATAGTGGGAAGCCTCGAGGGAGCTGTTAAATATGGAGGGAGAGGACCATGGTGGAAAACACATATGATGTTTCTAGTGGTAGTAGGTATTTGAGGCTACAGACATGGATAAGAGGACTGCATGCAGTCCCCCAGGTCGTATGTGCCCGAGCGGGCCATGTGTGATGGGCCAGTCCATGGAGGGTCAGGGCAGGGACAGACATGGGCAAACTAAGATGAAGCTAAGCCCTAGACGACTTTGGCAGTTGACTATGAGCTTTGATATCTCTATTTTTCGTGCATCTGCATCAGTTTGGGGTGGTCTACGGTGGCATTTGACTATAGTAGCTCTAGGGAGTCCGGTCTGGGCAGTCAACCATGGTGGTCGACCACCACAGTCGGTCTAAAGGCCCAGTAACCCCTATTTGAAACATCGAACTATCATAACATTAAAAATTTATATCTGTTTGATGATCCATCTATGATGTTGAGACCTAGAAATTGAGATGTATTTTTTAGATAAGTGGTGTGTTTTTTTCTTGGACCATTATAGGATGATAGTGTTACCTTGGTCCTTTCATCATGGGTTCAATAAAGGTTATGTCCACATGACTGGATTGTAATCTCCTCTTTTGGCCGAGTCCCAGATTGAGTATGGTATCCCTCAATGGGATTGGAGTGAGATCCTCCAACAACTATAGTGATGTTTTTTGGAGTCGACATAACCAATAAGAGTTGGGAATTTTCCCTCCAACTAGAAAGACATAGTTGGAGGGTTAGTGTTATTCCCCGTTGTGTCATGGTAGTATCCCCTTCAGGTGTATCATAGTATCCATGAACAATACATTGTCATTTAGGTAGGGCACAAATGAGAAAGACCTATTTGTGAGTGTCATAGATGATATCATGGCTCGGAGAGTATCTTATCCCGAAATGAGCATGAATTGAGTAGAATCCTAAGGGTGGTAATTTTTTGTGGCATACCTCAAGACAATGTGTCTTTGATTATGTATATTTTAATATTTAATGTACATGTATTGTAGACATATAGCTATGTGTTATTTCTATGTGGTAATCATGTGTGGTATTATTATGTGGTAATCATTTGTGGTATTCCTAAGTGGTAATCCTCTTTGGTATTTCTATGTTGTAATCTTGTGTAGTATTCTTGTATGGTATTCCATTTTGGTAATCCTATGTGGTATACCGTTGTGGTAATACTATGTCATATTCTAGTGTTGTAATCATCTGGGTTGTTCTTGTGTGGTAATCCTGTGTGTTATTCCTATGAGGAAATATTTTTTTGAATTCCTTTGTGGTAATTGTTTAAGGTAACACATTTTGGTATTCATTTTTTTTATTTCTCTGTGATAGTTATATGTGGTATTCTTTTGTGGTAATCCAATTTGGTATTCTTTTGTGGTAATCATATTTTGTATTCCTGTGTGGTAATACTATGTGTTATCTGATTATGGGAATCCTTTGTGGTAATACTATGTTTTATTTCTTTATGGTATTCCTTGGTGTTGTTCCTTTTCTATATTCCTTTTTGGTATTTATTTGGAATTCCATGGTGTCCTGTTTAGTTCTGTTTTACTCACCCCCACATGGGATTTTCCCATTCATTTCCAATCATGAGTAGACGATTAAACCTTTTACATAGTCCTAGGTATGCCAGGAAAATATAGATCTCAATGAGACTAGAAGGACTGATGAGTTCCTGCAGATTTTAGACAACCATCCCAGTACCATTACATTCGGGGTTTACTTTTGTATTAGAATCATTATGGTGGGGTTGTATTAGTCCATGTTTTCTTTGAGTACATTTGATTTCATACTCAATTGTGGAATTATGGCGGTATGTATGCATTGTTTACTCATTGTTTTTTACAATTCATCATTTTGTGGATTGGAGATGTGTTTATGTGAATATGTTCATACGATTATGCTTCCCATTTTTGGGATATGGCTACTCAGTTATAGTCACTCGCCCATGTCCTTTTGGATGTGGGATTGGTGTAGTCATGACACATTTGGCTCTATAAAGAGTCAAGACAGTTATTAATCAGAGATTATCTCATGATATTGTAATAATATATATAAGGCTAGTACTCATTGTTAGGTATTATGTCATGATTGGGTTAGTACCAAACAATCCCTCTTCATGGTTACTACAACTAGGTAGATATTTTCTAGAACCTATGTCCACTTTAAATATATAGACATGGATGTTATTACTTTGAAAACCAATAAATCATTACATTATTGAATAAAATTAATACTATCCAATACAATGACTCATATCATAGACATTTCTGTAGGGTTTTTGTAAATGTCACCTACACTAATTAGAAAATAACATAACAAAACCCTACAGTGATACCAAATATACAAACATAATATAATATTGACTATAAAATTAAATTAATGACTTGATTTAAAAAAATATCACTAATAGTCATTATATTGAAATATTAAATGGATTATATTCTTGTATATTGGTTATATAAATATATTATTTTATATTAATTGGGAAAAAATTGGGCTCTTTTAGACACATTTTGATATATCATATCTACTATATTCATTTTCACACCCTATTAATTGGAAACCTATGAATAGGGTGACTGAAAATTATCAATTATTAAAAAACATATCAAAACAATAAGGGGAAAAATGGGGTTATATAAATATAATAATACAATATCATGAGAAGAAAGTTGATAGTTATAATACATGTAGTAGATTAATAAGATAATTAAAATGTTTATAACATGGTGTAATTTATATTTTATTTATTGAAACACATCATAATAGTCATACAACATGTGAGGACGCACCAAAAGTTAAAAATACATAAAAACTAATTCATAACATTGATTATAAATAATTATGTTGAAATAATATACATATTATAATTTTACCTATCATCATGACCATAATGAAAAATGTGTCATGACTATAATCATGAAATATCTTATGAACATAGATATCCACATAATGATCATACAGTAACTTGTGAAAAAATCTTCATGCATCCCATTCACACAAAAAACATGTAAAAAGTCTAATCAGCTCATATTCATAAATCAAACCAATTAAAAAATAATCCCATATATCATTTATTGAACATTTTTTCATCTCTAATGCTGTAAATTCAATAGAAATTCATTTTTGATAAATACCGAACAATTTGAATTATAATTAACTCATATTTCTCCATTTGAAAATCTATCATAGACATGTATTCATTATCCCGTACAAAAATAATCAGTTTCAAGAAAAATATAACATCACATAACTTGAAATTAAGAAAACATAAGATATATGAAATTAAATATTCCATAATGAATCATATCATAATAAAATATATAGGGTGTGAAAACAACCTTTCATTAAATATGAAACATATTAAGTAAATATATACAATCATACAGAAGTTTTCGCACAACCATTATAAATATTTAACTAAAATTTAGATTTAAAATTTCATTTCTGATGTGAAATAGAATAGTATAGAGAAAATTATTATAATTCGTACCTAATAAATGTTATTTGAAATTGAATGATTTTTTAAAAAATAAAAATAGATCGACATTATAAAAATTAACATTCAAAAACATTCTTTAATAACTAAACCATAGAAAAACTGTAATTATATAAATTAAAATAATGTTAAAAAAACATTGATAAATTTTACTTCCAAATGAATCCACGATAAGGAAACACCGAAAATATATAAAATTTAACATAAATTATGTATTGGATTAAAAATTCATTAATATAAAAGGATGGAATAACGTTTTGAACATTTTAAAATAACCTTGTTGGAAACACCTAATATTAAAATGATGATGACATAATTATTCTTAAATGAATAATGTTGAAAAAGGATCAATTTAGAATAGTAAAATATTGATTTTATACTAGAGAAAGGAAACAATTTGTTGGATATAAACACATGGTTAACGAGAAGAATTAAAATAAATTAAATAAGAAGTATTGTTAACATAAATCAATTTTAATGACGTATTATAAATAAAATGGAAGATGAAATTGGTGTGAAACATGAGTCCCATAGACATGACCATGTATATACTCAATAAGATAATTACATCTAGAACATATAAATTTTTAAAAATAATAGGAAATAATTAGTGATTAGGACTAATGGAAAATAATTATGTCATGTATATCTCTAGCATATTTTGAATTTTTTTAATTAAAAATATTTGGATTCATGAAAATTATACCTTTATATTAATCCCATGAATTAAGTAATTTATTATTTAACAAAAAATGGGATGTATATACACATTAGAAATAACAGATCTTTATATAATGTCAAAATATGCACCAATAAAAAGATTTGGAGAAAAAAATATTATAATTCTATTACTAAATGGATTTGATTAATTTGGATGATGGATTATAGAATGAAAAATTATGTTTCACAACAATGGTGACATGGGAATAAATAATTATTTTCATATGTATATATAACACATCACATAGAAATATGTGTAAAAAATTATATCAAACCTCAACAAAAATGAACACTGGACGCCAAATCTTTTACAACATGGTAAAGTTTTCAATTCCCCATAATGGAGAGAGCATTAAATTAAAAAATATACAAAACAAATTCATGATTTATTTTATCTAATACGTAGGATACACAACACTTAGGTTAACATTTCATCATAATTATAGACTACCATGCAATGAAAGGAAATTGAGGAGAAGACCATTACTACATTTTTATCTTTTGAATAAATAATCCATGACAAATATAAATTATTCTCAGTCATTTAATAGAATGATATATAAAATTTAGATGATAATATATAAAAATATACAAGTATTTACATATAGGAAAAAGAAAATGTGGAACATCATATAAACATATCAAGCTCTAAACAATTTTAAAGAGAACCTACAGAACATAAGAACATATTAAATAATCATACTCATTAATATAACCCATTTATAAATGATTGTTTTATATTTTTTCAATGAATCATTGATTTATTACGTCATATTATAACCATCGAGTGTTAATAATATGAAATGTTTTTATCAAGTTTAATTAATTTTACATCATTACACATTGAATGAAAAAAAAATTATAATTGACAAATTATTGTGATTTTCTATATATATAACTTATATTTATATAAAGTATTCAAAATTAATTCTATTTTTTTGTAACATTATTTTGAAACCTTGTTGATAACAACATATCTAAATATTTTTTGTGATCGAAGATAATTTACTAAAAGTAAATTATATAATATATTTAAAATTTAAAAAACATGAAAAACCCATTTATATTTATTAAAATATTATTATATTATTATATTGGTTCTCATTGTGATCTATGATAATATTTTAACAAATCATTCATATTTTTGGTTAAACTAAACATTACTTAAACACACCATACCTCGATTAGTGATTAATTTTAATGAGATTATTATATTCACATATTTCCATTATTAAATAATAACAATTATATTATATTGTTTATTATTATTTATATCTTTATTTAAGGATTTTTTATTAGTAATTAAATAGTTGATGAAAAATGGAAAAATCATTAATCATGGATGTGATGGCTTAAACAGACACATGATTCACATGAAATTTTTTATATAGATTGAAATTAATAAATAATTTTTTCACCATTAATATAAAAAATAATATTCTAATAATTATATTTATGTCTTAATAATATTATTTTTAATATATTATTGTAAGATCATGATCAAGAAGAAAAATTATGATGAAGATTATACATATATTAGTGGATGTGTAACATTTTATTGGGTGTGAATGAATTTGGAGTTATATAGATTAATTAAAATTATATGTGAATCCTGATATTGTGGATGTGAAACATTTTTTGACTCGAGATAACGGTAGTTTTGGGAAAAATAAATGAAGTTAATTAATTTATGTTCATTATAAATTTTTAAGGTTATTGAAAAGGTAAATATTTTATATAAATTTTAGTTTTTTTGATCCATACAAAAAATGATCCATTCGGAACCAATGTTTAGCCCTTTCCCATTTGGTTATATTCTTTGTTTATATTTTTTATTATTATCGGGGTTACTAATTTTAAACCATAGTTGTTAATTTTATTTTTCTAAATTTAAATTAAAATGACT
The DNA here is from genome assembly GCA_963277665.1 of Viscum album. NCBI lineage: Eukaryota > Viridiplantae > Streptophyta > Magnoliopsida > Santalales > Viscaceae > Viscum > Viscum album. The sequence goes on along the minus strand of OY728127.1, from coordinate 433,555,483 downwards.
ACCTAATAAGAAGTAAATAATTGTAAATTATATAATAATTTTATCAAATGATATTTTTACATGTATTAAATGTTAATTAAGAAAAATCCATATCAATGCGTAAAAGTAGTATTCTAAAAACATTAATAATATTTTAAATTTATATATGAAAATATTATCATGGTCACAAATGGAAGATATATTAATTGATATATTATTAATTGAGTAAAATGTATGAGGATTCTATGGAATACCAACACCGAGTATGACCTTGAAATTACATTATTTAAATAGTAGAATAAAAAATTATTATTTCATTATTCTAAAGTATCATTTAAATTTAGTTATTAAAATTATAATAATAAGTCTTATAAGTACAAATAATATCTAAAAAATTATACATTTATTCAATAATTTGTATATATAATTTATTTAATAAGGTTTAAATCATATAGGTTATACATAAAAATTAATATTTTCATGGAAATTATATTTTTTTGTAAATCAATCATTTTTAAACAAAAAATTTTTTTTTTGAAAAATTTATAAATTAAAAAAATTTAAATTATAATATTATTATTTATTTTTATTGTTTTAGAATATTAAAATCTTAGAATTTCAAAATAACTATTTCAATGGAAAATGAAAAATACAATGCAAAATGATAGTATCAAAAAATTCATTTCCCTCCATTAATTCAAATTTAATATATATCCTCAAAATGTAATGTTCCATAATTTATAAAATAATTAATAATATTATTATATTATGATGAAACATATTTACATGTGGTGTTTCATTAAATACATTTCATTGATCATTTCTTTTTCACAATATATATAATTATTCAATAATTCAGGATGAGTGGTATTTGGTATGTTCTAACTGAATATATTGTTTCTCTATTTATTATGTACTTCAAGTTTATTATCTACTATTATTTTCATGGGAGTTTCTAGGGAAAAAATACTGAAAGAACTTATATTATTAAATATTTATCCTATATATAGATTTAAATATTTACAGAACCCACGTAGTGACCAGGATGGTAATTTTTGGTGTCACTTCCAAAAGAGATTCCACTCAATAGTTAATTAATAGACATATTTTATAATATATTATATTACGTGAAATATGATACAAATATTATTTATATTATATGTATTTATAAAATATTTTATTTATTTATTTGGGTTTTGACTCCTATATGTTTGTTTTTCTCTCTTGGAGATAGTTTACAATCCCAATCAGATTGAATGTAGTCTTCAAGTGTTGATATTGTCTTAAATTATGTACTGTGATGGGTTTTGTGGGGTTGATTCTTATATGATTTTTATTATATGTTTATATGATATGTATGATGAATTTTAAAGTTAGTAACTTCAATTTTTCTTTTTGGGTTTGGATGATTAATATATTCACTCAAACAAAGAATTACATAGAATTCATGAGGATGTGATAAGGAAGATATGATATATAATTATATGAATTAAAAATATTCTGGGCTAATAAAAATATCAATGATATTAGTTTTTTGATAGTTGGGTAGTGTTCTTGGTCTGGTCTTAGTATAATATTATATGATGTTATGTTTGAAATGGGGAAAATTTTAGGGAAATAAAAATAAACCTAATTGAATGTATTGATATTAATTCATTATCTATGGTCTTGGAGTTATGTATTAAATGTAGAGATGGATAGTTGGATGCATCATTTTTTGTTTTAGGTGAAACAATTTCAACAAGATTCACTAGTTTATTATAGGTGTTTTTATCTTGGGAAAGACAATTCATAGAGTAAAACATTCAGTTACATACAGAATTTGATATTTTTATTTTATAAGGAAATTATTGTGCATAAAATAACGATATGTTGTTAAATGATATTGATATTTCTATTGAATTTATTTATACAATGATAGAAAATTTCATTCCATTGAATATTTTTTCATTGATTGGTGTCCATGCTTAGTTGTGGATCAAAGTTTAAGGTGATTATGAGTAATGAGAGGTTACAATGGATATGTTTTAAAAAATGATATGGATAAAATTATTCATTCTCCACTTAGTGAAGTGACAAAACCTAATTTTTATCCTCTTTAGTAGGTAATCAAGTGTTCATAGTTTTTTAGATAGATTTATTATTCTTATTCAATCTTCCCCATATCAACCTAAAAATAAAAAACCATGTGTATGACATTATGCAGTGCTTTTTATTCGATTTTTTTTTACCATTTCTCTACAATTACATTTCGTATTTCTGTTAATAATTTTTATAATATTAGTTATGAAAGAAAATAATGGTGTGATCCAATTCATCTTGATTTATAATTTAACATAACAACCTCTTTTAATTTAATTCACAGAGGATCTCATTTATATGGATAATTGTGATTTTAACTATTTTGAATTAGGACATATATCTCTTATTCTGATTTCTATAATGTTTGTCTTTTTTGAAATCATTCATGAGTTATTTTTTGGTGTGAAATAGTTTTTATAGTTCATGTTCATTAGAAGTTCAACAAGGCAACCATTATCAAATTCTAGTATAGTGTTGGATTATATTCTCTTATTAACCCTTAGTAGTAGTTAATTCTATGGATATTTATTTATCTATAATGATTGATATTTTTTACGTATATGTGAGAAAATCAAGTATTTATTGTAAAATACAATGATGGTACTAGTACTAAATGACATAGAGATGAGTGTAGTCATAAAAGTGTCCATCATAATGGTTAAAAAGGTTTAAGAGTTTAACATTATCCTTGGAATTCCATAGAGACTCCAAAAACTAAGAGATAATATATCATTTAATATACTAAATTTTTATCCTCTACCATTCCTTATGGTTCATTATATTTAGGGAATTTTCACTCATTTATTATTCTTATCATTGTTTTAGAATTATTAATAATGGTAAATATAATTCTATTTCCCTTGGTTTTTACTATTCATTAATCTGTTGAATATATCTTACTTAATTTTGGTATTGGTTATATAATGCCAATAATAAACAAAATTTCAGTGGAATTTTTTTATTTATATAGATACAACCATAAATTTTCAACCTCAACATGTATTTGTAATAATATAATCATAATTTAATTATTTTCATATTGATTATTATTTTCATTGGTGTCAAATGTGATCATATTAGTTTCATTGATGAGTGGGATCATGGAATGGATATCTATTTTTTGGATCCTATAACATCCCATAATTATATTAATGAAATTATCTCTTTGTATTATTATATCATAGATAATAACTCACATAAAATCCCATAGATAATATAATAAAACCATTATAAATAAATGATGAAGGAAACAAGGGTATTTCGAGAAAATAAAGAATGTATAAAAATTGAAAAACAACATAAACACTGTAATAGGAATATGCCCCATAGGAATAGTATTTGATCCAATAGAATAATAACATGAACTATGACTGTATAAATAATATTTATGGATCTTTTAAATTTAAATATGATATATTTATATCCTGGAATATGTAAATAAATATGTATAAAATGATAAACTATGTATTGATATTTTTTGGAAACATAAATGTTTTTTATAAGGTAATAATTAATAGATTTATTTAAAAGAAAATTTATTTTTATAAAATAAATTCATATATTAATATTTTTTTAACTTAATATTATAATATAATTTCATAAGACCTTATATACTTTTCCAAAGTGTTATAAAATGATTTAAAATTTAAAAATTCAAATTTTTTTCAAATAAATGATGATTTTATTTAAAAATTAAAATCAAAATATTTAAAAACTCAATTTCATTATATTGAGATGATTTTTTAATTCTACATATTAATAAATGGTTATTCAGAATTTTGGAATATCTTTAAAATATTTGAATTTTTGTGAATAGTTAAATAGGTCAATTTATGGTATAAAATAAATACATTAATTATTGAGTATTAAAAGATATATGGAATATTTCAATTTTAAATATCAAACTATTCATCAGTATGTAAATATTTTTAGTGATGAGGTTCAAACTATTCATAGTCTTGGCCCAAAATAAGAAACTTTTGAACAAAATAGTCAAAAAACACCCCACACATCCCTTATTAATACCACACCTCACCTCCTATTCTATACACACTTCTATTGATTTATGATTCTAAAATTTATTCTTTATAATCTTCCCTATAATAATCCCTATCCCAAAGAGGTTCTTTTAAAAAAAAATTCAAAAATCAATTTCTTTAAGGAGGTTCTTAAGGAAAAGAATTCAAGAGGCAAAACCCTATTTGGATTTAATTATTTTCATTTCTGTTTCTTTATTTTCTTATACTCTAACTATGTCCACTATCCAAAAATTAATTATATCTCTATTAACTTATATATACTGAAATTTTATCTTGTTAATGGAAAATCTTCTACCATGCTTCTTCTTCTCTTCGTTTTATTCTGATAATGAAAATATCTTTAGCAAGCTGTGGATTTATCTCCATCACGGACGAAATGTTTTCATTTTCATTTACTGCATTCATGGATGGACATGAAAACATTTTTATAATTAGTATATATTTTAAAATTTATATTATAACCATACTTATTTTATGAAAATAACATTTATACAAGATAATGTATAGTTAATCAAAAATAGATTGTGGTGATCAAAAAGCATCCAAAACAATCTAAACTATTATCAGTAACGTCTTATCTAATGATATATACTCACCCAAATAGAAAATTGAATTATATAAATTTAAATGTAATTTATTTTCATTAATATCATATGAAATCAATACTCTATATGGGTTTCCATTTTATGTAATGTTTTATTTTTTTATTCAAGAGAATCAATTATGAAGACCAAGGAAATGAGAACTCTTGAAAAATAAAATGAATCTTATAAATTGTAAAAATTCCAAAAATGAACATAATAAAATTATAAAAAACCAAAAAAATCAATTTTTTGACTAATAAATTAACAGATTTTATTTGGTTATTTCATACTTTAAGATTATGTCTAGAAAAAATTCTGATATAAATATAGGGATTCTTTTAGAACAATGATTTCTATCACTAGGTCATACTTTATCTCACATTATCAAAATGTAAATAATATTAATCATTATTTAATCATTATTTTTTATATTTCCCATTGATATTGTATTCTCCCTATTATTTTTTCCATTATGGGTAAATACATGTTTTATAAGGATCCATTTCCTTTAAATCATAACAGGAAAGCCCGATTAACGTGAACATCTAAAAATATTTCTAATTTTAAAGTACTATACTTAGTATATTTTAATCCACCATTGCTATTTTAAAACATCTCATGTTATAAATAAATAAAAAAATCATTTTTCTTTTTTGTTTTTATACCAACAATTTATACACTTCTATTTTAATGAATTTTTAATGTTTTTCCTTATACAAAACTAATGGGGATCATTTTTAATGTTTTTGAAATAGAAATTCAAAATTTTACCACTTCATTTGGACATAATTTATCAATATCTAAACTGATTTTTATTTAGGATAATCCATTTATGATATAATTCGATTCTTTCACTAGCTCTTTTATGATACTAACTTTTGTTATGTCTTATGAACTCACTATGATACCTAATTGTTTCATTAGGTAACACTTATGTTTAAGCCTAGAGTTTTATTCTTTATTTGGATCAATCATGCATGATCATATTATAATGGATGTTCCTAGATATTACTCTAATGAATTGGACAATGTTTTGTCTCATGAGAGGTAATGTTGGGATGGGGTGTGAACACGATTCTTTTATTGGACTTCTCTCCCATGGGAAAAGGTCTTGGGAGTTATCTTTGACACATTTTTCTGTCATGTTGTGCGTCGTTTAAAATTTTCTTTTATTCCCTGATTATTTGACCACTTTTCTACATGTCTTGATCACTTCATTTTATTCATGTTTCAGCCTTTTTATGTCATCATGTTATTCCATATAACTAATGTTAACTACTTTATTCATATGTTTATACCTTTACATGGATATTTATCTCATCGATTTTTTCATGTATTTTTGTACATTCCTATATTTTTTGGATTCCTCTCATGCATGTTTCAGTCAATTTTGGAGGTTTTTATGTACCATTTTTTTGGGGTGGTGTATTAGGGTGAATTTGGGTGAATTATTAAGATAAAATAATGGGAAATGGGATGTTCACGGGTTGCGCACGATCTGAAAACCCATTTGACTAATATATGACAAGCCTTCATTCTTGGATAGAGAGTTCCACACACTTTGAACCCAATTTTCCCGAACAATGAGACCCTTCCCAAGAAACCATGAACACATGATTAATTATCCAAAAATCCTTTTTAAAAACTCACAAAACCCCTTGATACTCCAATATTTAGACCATGTATTGGGATTGAAAAATTCTAGGTGATCCTAGAGCCTTCTAGATATATTCCAAAGTGATTAGGACACTATTCATTGAGATTGAAATCCCAGATTGAAGATCTCATCTCATCCTAGTAAGTTGATTTCATCCCATTGGTTCACACATTAATTCCTATATATTTACATGATCATTTTCAAGGAATATCTCCACAATTTCCATAAATCTAACCATATGAGTGGATATCAAGATCTTGGATTGTAGTTCTATATCTATATTTTTATGATCTTGATAACTTTTGACTTAATTTTGGTTAATAGATTTTGATCCTGATCTTGATCAACGATGTTGTGCAGCAATGATTTTGGGGACTTCTGTTAAGCTTATATATGTAAATAAACTGAGGTAGGTGGTCCAAATCTTACTCCCATAGTCATGAATTTTATATGTGAATGTGAAATTATGGATTTTCAATCATCCCTTAAAAATTGATTTCCAAAATTGGGTTAATTATGAATTTGGAATTGACTTGTGATTATCTTGGAAAATAATTAATAATTGAATCATGGAACAAAGAATGGGGGGTTTCCTAAATAGATATTTGTTTTATGGTTGGGTATGTTTTGAGAAATTGTAATTGAGATATTGAATTTATTATTTTATGATAATTAATTGTGGAAAATTAATTATGAAATGATGTTTTTCTATATAAGGTAATTATGTGTGATAATTATCAATGTTCAATGATTTTTATTAATGATAATTAATATTGAGAATTAGTTATCATAAGTTGAGATTGGATATGGGTAATTAATTCTGATGATTTAATTATGGAATGAGAACTATATAGATTTATTAATTAATTGATGAACTAATTAATATGTAACGTGCCTAGTTAATTATTGAGTTAACTAATGACCATTGAAATGTTTTTCTAATCATTAGTTAATTAATAGAATGACGTGTCTAATTATTTTGAATTAACAAATGATTAAATGGATGATATTTTTTGGGGATATACTTCGAATTCTAGACCGATTATAACTTGGGACTTTGACATGGAATTCCTCCCAAATAGTTATCAAAGCTTGATATTTTGGTGTTCTGTGCATTACAACCTATAACAAATGAGATATGGAATGTTAGGAATGTCGAACTACACTAAATGATATTATGGTGCTTGATATGAAATTCAAAAAAAACCAATGATATTATTGAACAATGATTCAAATGGAAAACATGAATTGAAACTGAACCAAATTTGATGATTAATGATTAAATGAAAATGGGATAACTATCTAATTATCCATTGTGTTTATTTCTTCATAGAATTGCATACACTATATTCCGTCTAAACTTGTTTTAGACACCGTTGGTGGGGGAATACAATGTTGTACTCACACACTATCTGGGCCTCCATATCATCTCATGAGTAGACTTTTTTGTGGTATGATAAGATAAGGTAAATGCAACGATATATGTTGATTTTTGGGATTGGAGCATTGTAGAGGGAACACGATTTGGCTTGGGACCAGCTTGGTGTTTTCATGTCTTTTATTATAGTTTAATCATAGACACTTGACATTCCCATTATTATAACATGTTTTACCTTTCAGTCGAGTATTGTATTTGTTTTGAATATCACATAAAATTGTATTGTTCTATTTATTTATATGCTTACACACTTATTTATTGTGGTTTTCTTCTTTTGGTGTTTTATTTATATAAAAGAAGGTATAGTCTCCCCAAGAATAACATTCCAGACCCTCACTGCTAGTCGGCATACTCTGGCATATGAAGAGGTGCGCTTGAGGGTATGTGGCCAACTGGATTGTGGAACAATTCTGTGGAACCCTGGACAGGATGCCACAATGTGGTATCAGAGGAGTTTTCATTTCATTCTTATTCTTTTTTATTAATATTTTGGGAAATGTATATTGGAAAATCTAAAGAGTAAAGGCAAGTGAATGAGCTCATACATGGTAGTTGTAATCTCATTTACGGGGTAAATTTGATTACTCATCATGAGATTGTTGTGACTGTTGAATCTTGTTACAGTTGGATATTATTTCACCTTCGGTGATGCACTTGTGGTGTGATGTGATATTTATTTTGATTGCTACTGGATTTTGATTCGTGTCCTAAAGAGTCACAATACATGATTCAGTATGAATCGTTCAAGGAACTCAGGGTTGTTGTGACATGAATCATTCTATGATCACATGATAAAATGGGTTATGAGTAAGTTGTTGAACCTGAAATTTTCTTCCTGTTATGAGATTGAAATATTTATGCAAATTGAGAATAAATGTGTGTTTAATTCTAACCTTGATTGATTAAATGATTATGATTAATCAATTAATTTATGAATTAATTAATCTGACTTACTCTGATTAATTTATGGTTGAATTAATTAATGATAATATATGTACCCTTTTTAACAAAGACATGGGTGTAGGATGGTTAAGGTTAGTGATAAGGACATAATATTGAGTGTATAGAGTGAAAAATGGGAAAGGGCATGGTGAAACCAGATGGGCTAGTTTATACTCTTACATAAATGTTATAAGGTTAAATTATTAGTGCTTAGACGTCTATTTTTCCTTGTAATGATATGTATCCATGATGCTTGTTGAGGGATAGAATGAGTGGTATGACATAAAACGAATGTCTAGACAGGAAAACTGGGGCACCAATGGTGAAAACTAAAGAGGAATGGGAATAGTTACAAGAGAACATATTTTGTTCCAAGAAATTCATGGAGAGGGTCCCTGGTCGTGTTATTAAAAGAATGTCTGTGTTAAGAAGGTAGTTTCTATAACAACACCCTCCAAATTTTTTAAGAGGGTGGACCTGAGGTAGATGAATTATATATTTAATCCATAGAGATGACACATGACCATTTGGAGACTCTGGAAGGGAGGAGTGTCAAGTTGGATGCTTATATGCTTTGGGGGTCAGTGAAGCACTGGTGGGACATTTAGGTTTGATCTGGGAAGACTGGGGAGATGTTATGGAAGAAATTCTATAGTTGTTCTTGGAGAACATCTGTCCTGAGATGCTAGGACAATAGAAGGATTTATATATTATGCATATGACAAAATGAATCATGTCCATAATTGAATATTCTAATCATTTCACAGATTTACTGCATTTTTCTTCAGCTTGGGCGGCATGTCAGGCTCATTCAGAAAACATTTTTCAGGATATACATAGGTGTGATATTTATTCTCAAGTAAATATCATTAGGCAGGTTAAATTCTCATAAGTTTTTAATGAGGCTCTAATTTCATTGGAGAACCTAAAGGAGGATTTTAGTACACGACAAGTAGCTTTCACTGGACAATCAGAGAGTGTGCCTTCTAAATGTAGGAAGAGTCATTATGAGAAACATAGTTAGGATAGTGTAAACCAAGGTTGATAGAAATGATGAAAAATATCACTGGATCTCACCCATGTGATTTTCCACCAGTGTGGTATGCAAGGACACTATCGTACACATCTTTCTGGTCCTCCAGTGGTGATACTATTTTGTGGAAATATGGGGCACCGAAAATAGTTTTTTAGGAACCTACGACAAGCTAGTGCTGAGGGAGATGTTGCTCAGTGTAAGAGTGTGGAAAAGGGGTATTATACATCATATTTGTATATAAACTGGAACTCTACGCGTAGATGTGGTAGAGGTAGTGGAAATGGTACATCAGGGTAAGAGTTCTCGTATCATTAAAGTGCTGCTACTAAAGAGATTCATACGTCACCACTGGGATATGGGGCATGACAGTTACATGTAGGACAACCTACACATTTAGAGAGCGAGGATGGTCCATCGACATTGAGCGGTACTATTCTAGTTTCTTCTAAATTAGGTACTTCATTATTTGATAATGGTGGATCTCATTCCATTATATCTGCAAATCTTGTTAATGATTTGAGCCTAGAGGTGGAGTCCACTAGAGGGGTGATTAATATTGTTTCACCACTGGGAAAATGACTATATGATATATATTTATTCAAGGGATGTTCTCTAGAGATTAGAGAGTTTCATTATCATTTGGATATTTATGTCCTTGATATAATGGGATTCAACCTGAATATGGGTTTGGATTAAATAGTCGAATACATATCCCACAGAAATTGATACCACTAGAGAGGGAGGTTTGTATCTCCTAAGGGATACTAGTATGTTCATCATGGAGAATGGTATATCCATGTCGGGATTGTTGGGCCATTTACTCAAAAACCAGGAGAGCTCACAATAGAATTTTCTTTTCTTTTGTTGGACGATTGGTGTGGTAGAAAATATGTACTTCCACTAGTTTTATAATTGTTTCAGGATGTCTTTCCTAAATACATTTCATGGATGTCACCAGAGAAAGATGTGGGATTCACTGTTAAGGTAATTCTGGGGGCTGAGATGGTATCTATTCCACCTTACAGAATGTAACTAATTGAGCTTCAAGCACTCAAATATTAGTTGGGTTGTTGGGGATAAATGGTCAATCCATACAAATAGGATTCCTTTTGTATCAACTATTTTGATTATAATGATGGATGATAGGAGTTTACTCTTGTGTGTCAATTACCAGATTTTGAATAAGACGACCATGAAGAACCAATATCCTCTTCCGTGTATTGATGTCCTGTTTGACCTGATAAAGTGGTCTTATGGTTCTAAATGATCCATATATGATCAGGGTATCATCATGTGAGAGTTCAAAACTCAGATTTACCCAGAACTACATTCAGAAGCAGGTATATCCCTTAAGAATTTGTTGTAATTCCATCTAGGTTGACAAAGGCTTCTTTAGTATTTATGGTCTTAATGATCCAGATCATTCATCCGTACTATGATCAGTTTGTGGTTGTTTTTGTGGATGACATCTTGGTGTACTCTAAGACTGACGATGATCATTCCCATCATGTTCACATTGTCTTTGGATCACTGAGAGAGCATCGAATATATGTATTACTTTCGAAATGTCATCATTGGATTGATCGGGTACACTTTTTGTGGAATATCATCTCAACAGAAGGTGTGGTAGTGGACCTGAAAAAGTGCAGGCATTGATTTATTGGGAGCATCCTAGGATTTTTTTTCATATCCATTTTTTGGATTATCTAGTTATTTGTGGAGGTTAATCCATGAATTTTAATCGTTGGTATAACCACGTATAGGATTGAATAAGAAAGGGATAATGCTTGATTGGAAAAAAACATGCATGAATGATTTCCAGGATTTGAGGAAGCTCTTGAAATCAACACCAAAATTTATCATACCTGAGTTGGGTAAGGAGTACATAGTGTATTGTGATGATTCGAGGATCAGAGTAAGTGTTTTGTTGATGCAAGGTGATCAAGTCATTGCTTATGGGTCTCTATTGTTGATGCCACATGAACAGAATTACCCTACTCATGACCTCTAGTTTGCAGTAGTGGTTTATTCTCTTATGTGTTGCTAAAACTATATAATGGGTGAAAATTTTATTGTTTTGTAGATCAAAAAAGTGTGATGTAAATATTTACATAGTGTGACATGAATCTTCTGTATCAATGATGGGTATAATATATGCAGTCTTTTGATTTTGAACTGGAATATACTTCCATGAAAGGGAATATTGCGGTTGATTACTTGAGTAGGAAAAAACAGACTCAGTTGGAATAGGAGTCGAGTGCAGAGTCGAATATGATTACCTTGCATACAGATATTCATGTGGATGTTTAGGATAGTCCGGAGAGGATGAATTTGGAATATGTAGAACTGGAGTCTACACTCTAGAGACAGATCAGAGAAATGTAGTTTTGGGATTCTATGTGTTTAGCCATAATGAAATTCCTTTTTGTTGGGAGACACCTTTAGACAAGATAATATATGAGGATGAAATCACCTTTGTAAAAAATTAGGTTGTTTTGCCTATGAGTATGTGAGAGGAACTCATGCAAGAATTTCATGACTCAAAGTGGGTGGTACATCATGGGGTGGAAAAAATGTATTGGGACCTATAATGATTGTTTTAGTGGCCAAGAAAGAAAAAACAGATAGTAGGGTTTGTAATAAGATGTATCACCTGTCAGCAGGTGTGGACGGAGAATCAACGACCTAGAGGCCTATTCTAGTCTTTTCCTATTCTGTAATGGAAGTGATATGAGATGACTACGGATTTCATGGTAGGATTTCAAAAGACACTTTTGATGAATGATTCCATTTGGGTTATTATGGATCGACTATGGAAGGTAGCACATTACTTTCCTATCTGGGAAACTATTAAAGTAGAACAATTGGGAGAACTGTATGTATGAGATAATTTACATTTTTATGGGGTTCCACTAGCTAATGTATCACATCATGATCCACACATTACTCCATGCTTCCTACATGTCCTAATAAAGGTCCTTGGTACACAATTTTTGTTATGTATAGCCTTCCAACCACAGAAAGAAGGGAAGTCTGAGCATAGCATACCGGTGATAGAGGGTATTTTATGAGAATGTGTTCCTGACTTTGGTGAATCTTGGGAGATGAATATGGATTTAGTGGAGTTCTCATATAACACCAGTTATCATAAAAATATAAAGATGGAACCATATGAGCCTATTTAAGATAGACCTTGTATATTGTTGTTAAGTAGTGTAGAGGCAGGTGAGTTAGGGCTGTTGTGACTGAGTCTCATTCATGAGACATCGTATTAGGTGTAGTTGATTAGGAAACATATGGCAACCACTCAGAGTTGTCCGAACTCATTTTCTCCTATATGGATATGACCCCAAGATTTAGAGAGTGTGATCATGTGTTCCTTCGAGTGTCACCTGTATTTGGTCAACATAGCATACGGAGGCAAGGCCAGTATGCCCCTAGGTTTTTATGACTGTTTAAGGTGAATGAGAGAATCAGGTAAGTGGAATAACTATTATCCCTTCCATATAAATACAGTACTATGAATTATATTATCCACGTGTCACAACAACGTTAGTATCACCCCAACTGTTATCATGTGATTGATGTGGATAAGGTTTATATTGAGACAGATGCATCCTTTGAGGAGCATATTATATGTGTGCTGGGTAACAGTGAAAAGGTGTTTAGGGGAAATATTGTGTCTTTAGTATATGTGTTATGGCCTAATTGAAGTGTTCAAGAGGAACCTTGAGAATGAGAAACAGACATGAGGGATCAATGGCCCAATCATTTTGGCTTGGTATCTTAGTGAATTTTGGGAGTTCATCTTGAGGACGAGCTGTTATAAGGTGGGGAGATTATTCGATCCCAACCTTTTTGGAGTCATCTAGGGGAATGTTTAAGGTACTTTTAGAGTTTTTTAAGTTCTTTTATTTTGGACTAGTTTCTTGGGGTACGTTTGGTTGAATTTTTATGAAAGACTTATAGAATGTATGTTGTGCATGATTTGTGCACACTTTGAAAAACTATGCGACGAAAACTTCCCAAGCATGAAAACCTATACAGAGAGGTCTGCACAGTTTCCACAAGGAATTACCTAACCATGTTCCCATCAATAATAAATTGTGTGTGCAAGATTTATTGTCCAAAAATACTTTTTAAAACCACCCAAACCACCTACAACTCCCATATTTCGACATTGTCTCATGATTGAAAATTTTTAAGAGATCCTAAAGCCTTCTAGAGGGATTCTAAGGCGATTTGAACATTCATCATTGGGATCGAATGCCCGGATTGAAGATCTGCCCACTTTCGGATATTAGATTCCATCTTATTGCCTCTCTAGGTCATTCCACAATCATTCGTCGATCTCTCCATGGAATATCTCCACCATATACCTAGATCTAAACCAATGATTCTAAATCTTGATCTTTTATTATAGATCTAGATCCATATTTTCACGATATTGATGACTTTGATTATAATTTTGGTTTTTGAATATAGATCCAGCTCTTGATCAGCATTGTTGTACCATTCGGATTTTGGGGATTTCTGTTGGGCAGTCATTGGAGAATAAATCGAGGTAGGTGGTCTAAATTGAACTCTAATAGTTGTGGATTTGATATTTGAATGTGATGTTATGTATTTTATAGCTTCAATTGATAATTTATTTCATAAATTGGATTAATTCGGAATGTTGAAGTGACTTGTGATTGCAATGGCGATTAATTAAAAATTGAATCCAGGAAAAAACTAAAGGGGTTTCCCAAATAGATATTTTTTTAGAGATTGGTTGTGGTTTGAGATATTGTAATTGAGATATTTAAATGATTTTTTAAGATAATCAATTGGGGGAATAAATTATGAAATGATGTTTGGTTACGTAAGATAATTATTTATTATATTTAATTTTATTCCATGATGTTCATGAAGGATAATTAATTTTGAGAATTAATTATGACTAGTTGAGAATTGATATTGATAATTAATTGTGAAGAATTAATTATAGAATGACAATTATGTTAATTGATTATTTAATTGATTAATAAATTAATGTGTTCTATGATTAGTTAATTATTAAGTTATTTAAGGGCATTTGAAATGTTTAAATAATCAATGGATTTGTAGTGGATTGTTCTGGATAATTCTTTTGAATTAAATAATGATTAAATGGAAGTGATTTTTGAGGTTCTAGACATGGCGTTATAGACCGATTAGATGTTTGGAGTTGGAAATGGTGTTCCTCCCCAATAGTTTTCTATGATTGATATTTTGGGGTATTAAGTCTGAATACCCAAACTTAATGATATATGGAGTGTTATACATGGTGACCTACACTGAATGATACTGGGGGTCTTGGCATGTCGTTCAACACCAAACAAATGGTTATATTGAAATATGATTCAATTGAAAAAAATAAATTGAAAATGGGCCAAATTTGATGATTAAAGATTAAATGACAATGTTATAATTATATAATTATGCATTGTATTTATTGCATTATAGAACTACATGCCATATATTTTGAATTTAATTGTTTTAGAAACCATTGCGGGTGTCCTACTAAGTTGTACTCAAACCATATTCGGGCCTCCTAATTGGCACCCATGTAGTCATTTTTGTTGTAGGACAAGATTAGGGAAAGGCCCTAGGATATGAAACTATTTTGGATTGGAGCATGTGAGAGTGAACCAAATGTGGTTCGGGGCCCTCCTGGGAGTCGTAGTCTCTATGATTTAGTTGATTCATAGAAACTTGACATTTAAATTGTTATTGGATGTTATAAAATTCAGTTGAGTATTGTATATTCTTGATTGGAATATCATATGACATGTTATTATTCTTTTTATTTATATTCTTCCATGCACGGTTATTGTTGTTTGATTCCATTGTCATTTGATTTTTATAAAATAGGGTTTACTCTCCCCAAGACTGACTTAGCAGACCCACACTACTATTCTGAACCCTCTGGCCTTTGGCGAGGAGGGATTGAGATCATGTTGCAAACTGGCATGAGGCACCGTTTAGTGGCACCCTTGTCGGTACATCACAATTATTCAATTTTTCTTATTTAGATTTAGTAGCTCAATGAATGTTACAACCTCATTATGGATTATTAAAATAATGATGTTTTGTTGGATATCAGTATTTTCGGTTTTAAGTAAGTAATCATCTGAAGACACTATACATTATGATCCATGGCTTTTATTATGGAGATATATTATGAAGAAAACCATGTATGAATATACGTAAATGGATAAGGACTATATATTTGGTATCAGAAGAAAATATAGTTTTTTTTGGAAAATAATAGTATAAAACATTAGTAAAAACCCTGGGGATAAATATATTTCTAGGTATAACCTATACTAAATCATTGGAAATCACAATCTGTTATAAAATTTTTATTTACCAAATTATCCTTTTATTATAAAAGTATCTGTTTTTAAATGAAAATTATACAATAATTCAATCCCCCCAAATTTTACTTCATTTTCATAGTTAATGGATGTAAATAAATGAAGTTGTGTGATATAATAAATGTTATAAGAAATGTGATTTTTTCTTTAATAATATAAAAAATATAATGCGAAAAAGTCCTCAAAACATCATGATAGTACTTTCTCTGCTACATCAAGTTATAAATAATAACTCAAATCATGTGGAATTACCCCTTCTACTATGTGAGATTATGTTATGTTCAATTCCTTCATCTATAGAAGGAATCCATTATTTTATGGATCTCGTGATCCCCTCATCGTAGAAAAATTGATCTATTCTATAAGAAATAAATTATTTTTCCAACATTGCTCATAACAAGTGAAATTTTGTGGGAGGTATATAATTTTGAGGGTAAAGATAACTAGAGGTGGAAACTGGTCAAGAACACAATTTCGGTGATACAAACTGATTCCATGGAATGGGAATATTTCATGAAAGTTTTTTTCAATAAATATTTTTCCTGACCACTCCATCAGAACGTGGAAAGGCAGTTCTTTTGAGTAATTCAAATGGAATATGAATATAATTTAGAGTATTTTTAAAAATTCTCAAATGTTGAATGATATGCCTCTATAATTGTTGTGAACACTGAAAGAATTATTTATTTATTTCTTAATCGACTTAATCCAAGTCTATGAAAAGTATTTAAAATTCAAGAAACCAAAAATTATGAGTAGATTTTCATTTGTTCTGTTAGGGTTGAAATTGATATGTGAGACTCATAGTGATCTCCTAGGTCGAGTAAAAGAAAGTGGAAAATGGAGTTTTGTATGGGAAGATCAATAGAAAAATCCCATAAATGAAATATGTGCCGACATCCCTTGAGTAAAAAGTGTGACAAGAAGCATCCCCGAATATTCATAAATGGAGCAAAGAAATTATTCAAATGTCATAGAGAGGTACATATGAATAATAACCATCGATGAAATTTGAATAATCTAACTAATGAAGAATAAGAATATAATAATTATATCAATAGTTAGCCTATAGTGTTGTGTTTCAACAGAATGGAACATGGTAATTATGAAATACATTTACCTAAGCCAAGGGTTGTTAAACACAATTAACCAAAATAACCATCTAGGAAGTAAAGAAGGGTATATGTTATACATACTATTGATATTGAACCCAAAAAATGATGTGGTGATATGTACAATGGTTATTCACTCAAAAATAATAAATGAAATTTTTTATTTAGGTTCCATGAATTATTTCATATATTGAATTTTTTGTTCGGCTCTTCAAACACCACCATAAAATATGGAGTTTGAGTAATATATGAGAAATGAAAAATGGGAAATTATAGCATCCAAAGTATAAAACACATCCCCAATTAATTTGTGTGGAATGAACCTCCCATAAAGTCTTTTTACTTCATTTTATAGAGTTTTATGATATATTGGGAATGAATTACCTATTTTTATACAAATACAACATCAACTATTGAGAAAGGTATATCACTCTCCACATCCAAAAGCACCCTCCAATTATGTACATGTGTAAGGGTGATGATAAATCTACATTATCATAATTTTCTCATTTTTGTATATTATTTCCTTATGATATAGAAAATCAAGCTCACATTATTGAGACAAATGAGAGAATCATGCTCGAAGACAAGACCATTGATAGGAACGTCCCTAATGTGTTCTATGAGTAATTGAATAGTTTTCCTCATGACCGAGTGGTTGAGTTCTCAATTGATATTATTAATAGATTTCTACCTATATCAAATAATCCTTGTAGAATGTCTGTCATGGAGTTGGAGGAATTGAATAACTAGATACAAGATAATCTCAAAAATGTGTTTATATTCCCATGTTCTTCACCATGGGTTGACCCATTAGTCTTTGTCAAGAAAAAGGATGGGTCAATGTACCAATATATTTATTATTGTGAGATCAACAATATCATGATAATAAACAAGTACCTCTTTTCATGGAAAGAGGTCTAGTTAGATCAACTATGTGGTGAAAATTATTTCTCAAATTGTGACATTCGGCTGGGATATCTTAAGAACAAACATATGTGAGAAGGGAGAAAAACTAGGGAGTGCCGACTCCCAACGATGATGCCCTAGAGTCTATGGAGGTTGTGGTGGCCCTCCTCCACTGGGGGAGGGGTCTATTCCTCATGGAACTCCTCAGCACGAGCCTCAGAATAGTGGTAGGTTTTCTGTTTCATTCCCTTCTACCCAGGAACACTCATTCTTTCCTATAATTTTCGTCGTCCCAAAGGTTCAGGGGGACCTTCATGGACAACATGTGGTCCCAATTTCTCTACAAGAGTTTGACGCAGCCTCCACGCTTCTCCCTTCATCTATAGTGGCTAGGTTCGTTCGGCGTCGCCCCCTGGTTGAGTTGTTTGGTAGGCTTTTGTATGAGGAATAAGGATTAGCTTATTGTACGGTTGTGGGGTTGTTTGGTCCATGAAAGATTCTTCTCAGCTTTTGAAGTAAGGAAGACCTAGTGCGGGCATGGTCTTGACCTGGAAGATCTATTGTTGGCATCCATTTTCATCTGCTCTGATGGTCCCTCGATCTCCATATGCAGCGGGACCCCTCTACCATAGCGATTTGGATTCATCTTCCTAAACATCTACTGCCTTTCCAAAATCCACTGTTACTCCCTTCGATAGTAAACTTTATAGGACACTTTCATTGTGCTGATCGGTGGTCTTCCTCTCTAAATCATCCGATTTTGGCATGATTAGTGATGAAATGGATCTCTCTCGGCCTCCTCCAGAAGTCATGTGGATTGTGATTGATGGGGTGTATATGTATTGTGATCTGATATTATACGAATCATGGACTATGTTTTTCTCTTGCTGCAACAGATAGGGTCATAGTCTAGGATTGATGTGGTTGGGATGAAAATTAATAAACCATTTTTTTGAATTTATATTTTGTAGAAAACATATTTTATGCATTAAAAATGTGTGGAAATGAGGCTTATATTATTGAATGAATAGTATATTGGAACATTATGTAAATTAGAAGGATGTTGTGATGAATCATGGGAAAAATGAATAATTTTTACTCTTCTTATTCTTTATACATTAGGATGGAAAACAAGACATTATGCATCAACATTAATTGTTTCCTTATTTTCCAAGAATATTCATTGGGTGTATCTCATGTAGATGTGTGGTGAAGGTGACCTCAAATAATTCCATATGGTGTTATTAGTACAAGATATCCTATACTTGAATATTATAAATGGTGATTCTTAATTTTTTATATTTTATATATTGATAATTCCTAGGGTATATTATTTATTTTTTCATCTCATTATGATATGATATTGCAACAAATGTTTAGTACTTCTATGACAAAATATTCTTATTAGATGATTTAAGACTTCAAGGATTCAAATTCATCAGATCCTTGATAGAGTTTTATTTCTAGCCATTTCTGTAGATATTCATCTACATGGATGGGGTTTAACATATAGGTATTTCATACTATTCTTATTGGATGGAGTATCGATGGATTAGTGGTGTTAAATATATATATAGTTAAAATCAGTATTTATGACCACCGATCCATGCTGGCACTACTATTAATTCTAAAAGTCATCAATAATAAGTATATTTTTAATATTATTGATTATATACTATATATATTTAGTTTAAATGTCAATATATAAATTAATGCCCTTAGATATTGTATCATTAAGTTGTCTCAAATTTGGTTTCATATCTATAGTTTTATTAACAGAATTTATTTTGTTAAATATTTATCTATTAATATATATATTTTTTATATATCAACTCTAACTAAATTTTTATAAATCATGTGGACATTATTTGATTGAGAAAAAACCTATAGATTAATTTTTTAGGAGATATGATTTTGAATATTATAGATCTACTCATTTTCTATGATCTGTTTTTGTACAATTGTTTGAATATTTTCAAGGACCAAAATTGTAGAATTAGATTAATCTCTATGAAATGTAATTTTGTGAAACATCAATATATTTTACTAGGATAACTAACATAAAAACCCCCAATAATTTTCCTCTATAATTAGAAAAATTATATATATTTATAGTTTGATGATTTTTTGTGAATCTAATTGAAATTTTGAGTGTAAATAGTACCAATGATCACATAAGCTATAATGTATAGAGGAACTCAATTTTGATTTTGAGTGTATATATAAAGGGTCTACAATAGTATATTCAACTTGGCACAATTATATTTTTATAAAACCTCTCAACTAAGAATATTTATTTCATATAAAAGAAATTATTTTATATGAATTATATTATTTAATTGGTCAATATATAATTGATTTAAAAATAACATTGATTATGTATGTCCATAATAATATAATAAAAAAATTATCATATAACTATATAAATGACAAAAAAAATATAGGAATAGTTTTAAAAAACCGAGAATATATATATTTTTAGTTCCTTATTGAATATAAATTTTCATTATAAAAATATCTAAAAATATATTTTCAATATATTTAGTTTTGATAAATACATAAATGATAAATCACAATAGATTTAATTTAATGAATCAATTATGATTCCTTTGAAAATATATTTTCCAATATCACTAATTTTATTATATTTCCCCAATATGTATCATCATGAGTATGGAGAAATTTTGATTAAAATATCTTATGAAATAAATCACTCTTATAACAAAATAGTACATATATTATTTGGATTATCATATTGATATCTCGACAAAATATAGGAAATTTAAAAAAATGAAATATAAGACTCAATATAGATTAGGAAAACACATTGAATTAAATTATATAAGTAAATATACAAATGATTTATGATGAATAAATTATATAAAAAAATATAATGAGATTTCATATAAAAAATTTATAAAGAACATGAAATAATACTAATAAACTATGACATCCAGTTATTGAGAATTAGAGAATTTAAATGTTACGAAAATGAGTTTCGTTATTTTGAGAAAGTATAAATGTTGTTTTCAGACACTTATGTTCCAAGAGATGAAATCTGTAAGAAACGGTCATGGTGGAGGGAATTGGAGTAGCAACCAACTAATATTTCTATATTTAATCCTAAAACATGTTCCATGTGTGGTAAAATGTTTTGCAGGTAATGTATTCTAAGATACTGAATGAGTAACCAGAATGTTATATATATAAACAAGGATCACGATTATAATGAAAAGAGTTATAAATAATCCAATAGTGAGATAAATGACATATAGTAATGAATGACATGTATTAGCTATAATGAGTTGGGAAATTATGATAATGTGTGCCTATTGTTACTTACTGTTGGTGGAGATCATTATGATCAAAAATATAATGTTATGGGAAAATCTGTTGCTGCTACTGTAGCTCATATTTGGCGATCTACATAAGTTGTAATAACTGCATGACGCTTGGTATTTTTTGAAGTATGATCATAATACCAATTTTTTAGGAAAATCCCATTTAATGAATTAAATAATAAACCTACAATGGGATATATTAGTTTTTTTTCATATATACGTATGAGGTATATGTTTAAATTTTTTAAACGAGATATACCTATACTTATTTGGAAAAAATATTAATGTTATTCGTGAATATTAGGTCTATATATCGCGAAAATATTATAGTTGTAACATTAGGTTTTAATATTTATGATTACAGATTATGTTGTTATCTAATCACTTGAATGTTTTAATTATCATATTATGTGCTAAATATTTTTTTTTGGTTAATATCTATAGATAGAAGGAATATTGAGCCATAATTTTGAGGATTATGTGATATGTTAGAAGTTTATACTAGTAATATATGAATGAAATGTAATTATTAATACCCATATTATGTTGAACAAGTGAGACTATAGTGGAAATTTATTTTACGATGTAATGGTGATAATAATGTAATTATATTTTCTTATTCTCTTAGTACATATGGTCAAGTAATCCTTCAACTCTAATAAACGATCTTGAAATAAACTTTTATCGTATTACCATTTTTTCTTGATGATATCTGTTAACATTTACTCACTTATCTAGATTATAGGTTTTCTTATTTTAAATCATCTTGATTATATTCTCTATCACTCAAAATTATTCCATTATAATTAGTTTTCCCATCAAAATCCATCGTTAAATTTTTCCCCAATATACTCCCTATATGGAATACTAGTTATGTGTAATATACAATGACCATTAAGTTCCCCAAATTATAAAATTGAATGGATGTTTTATTAAACCTTTTATGATATGGTTTAAAATAATGGATATATTTAAATATAAATTAATTTATAACTAATAGGAATTCTGAAGGTGAAAATATTTTTATGGAGGTAGGATATAACATCTTGAAATTTAATAAAATATATTATTAGAAATTAATTTACATTCATTACTAAATTATTTAACTTGAAATAAATATTTTATATTTCATCACATGAAACACCATGTTTATCTTTTTTCTCAATCATCATCTATTTCCACTCATGAAATTTGTTACACACAAACCAGATTATAACCAGAAAACAATATAATTTAAATATAATTTTGATTGATATCACATATCAAATCGAAATATATGAATTAATGATAGTGATGTAATTATGAAATTATAGTTAACACGTGTTTATAAAATTAATTCATTAGTTAAAAATTAATTTTAAATTAAAATAATGACCAATTTATTATTAAGGATATGTTTTTATAACAATATATTCTATTCAAAAAATGGAACTTTATTTTAATAAATTAATATTTTCACTCATAGTGAAAAATATAATTGGAATTTATATCTTATATATATAATTATTTATTTTGAAATTCAGAAAATTCTATTGATAAGCTTATTAAAATAATATATCCAATTTTATGAAGTCCAAATTGTTCAATTTTAAAAAGTTGTTTTACCACCTTTTAATAGCGTACCTATTTTAAAACAATATTTTGTAATTTATATATTTATTTTAAAAAATGGAAATTATTATTAATATATTAAAACCACAATTTATTTTTCATGAGTATTATGTATTTTTCTAAAAGAATCATATTTACATAAATAATGAATAATTGATTATTTTTATTGAAACCCAATATTTTGTTACATTTATTTATATCGTTAAATTATATATTTAAATTTTTAAAAAACTTTTTGTCCAAATTTACATATATTAATCCATTTTAGCTCAATGGTATCACTTTTTTATTTACTAATTATATAAAAACATCGTATAATTTTGATAGTATTCACTTTGAAAACCTGATTTTTCATCCCTTATATGTGATTACTTTTTAATAAATTTCTGCCACATATGTAATTCAAATTTAGAGGAATATATTTAAAATTTATAATAATAATTCTTTATATTTTATAATATGGTATAATTGATTTTTATAAAAAATACTCGTAAAGGTAATTAATATTAATTGTGGTGGTTAATGTAAAAAATGTTTTTACAATGTGGTTAAACATTAATTAGAAGATCCCAATGTACTAGAAACATATAGAAAAAAATTTTATGGAATGATTCATTTATATCTCCATTTTTATATAATATGGATAATTATTGGTGACACATTAATTAATATAGAAATCCCCATAGTGTTTACATTTTTTTACAAGAAATCCACTCCCCTCCACTATAAAAATGATTAACAAAACCAATATATTCAGACCTCTAATGGCCTATGTATCATCCAACACATACCAAAAAAACATCAAAAATTTTTTTAATGTATATTAATCTTCACGTAGTGCATAAATTAAACCATGGAACCCAAATGGTGGAAACAAGAAGGATTTTCCTAAGGAAGAGGTTACATTATTCAATGAGAACTATTTATTTATTTATTCATGAACCACTAAATTATTATTATTTCATTATTATATAATAAAATTACTATCATAAATGCAATTATATTTTTTATTTTACTGGATCGACCAACTTCGGTGTAAACATCCATCAAATGGGATAGGAAATCATCATGTTTTGTGCATGGAAGACAAATGCCTTGTGAACTGATGTCGTTTATTCTTCAATTAACACCACTCATGATAAGGAGTAATGATGATAATACTATTTTTATATTAAATATTAAATATTTATTATTTATTAATTATTATAAAATATTTATAAAACACATACATACAATCTGTCCATTTTTTTTGGAATATGATACTATAATTTGTGGACATATAGAATACCGCTTCATCAAATAAATGTGATACATTAATAATTTATATGAAATGTAAAAAGCAAGTAATTTTTTATAAATATGTGACAAAAATGAAATATATATTATACTAATGGTATAAATACATTTATTTAAATAGAATATTTCATATTTAACACCTATTTACACATTGGAAATGTGATAATATCGTTCGTAGACGTGTATACAACTGCCTCCATGAGGCGATGTGATTACTTTGAAATCAAAATAATTATATATATAAGTATATATAATTATATAATATTTTATTTTTTATATAATTAATATTAGGGAATGATTAATTTTTCATACCATCATTCCATTACGATCATTGAAAAATGGTTACTTTATTCATTTGAACATATGAACTACCATTTCCAAGATTTTAAATTGATTCATTATAATTAACCTTATTTTTTGAGTTAATTTAAAAGTATAATTTATTTATTTAATTGATAATAATGTCACGATAAATATTGTATAAATTTTTAAATATTGACCTCCTTAGACAAAGTCAACCGACCTTAGTTGTTTGGACATATAAATAGAATATAGTCACAACAACAAATAAATATTTAACAATCTATTAGTTCTATAAAAAATAATAATAATTGATATTGAAGTAATGATTAAAATAAATATGTTTCAGCGGAATGTTTAAAATTAATATATGTTTATTATTCTTGGATATAAACAGAGATGTGAGAAGATAGACTCAAGGTAAGGGGCATTGTCTCAATCTCCTTCAATTGATGTATATCGAGAAGATATGTTCCTTTATTTTTTATAATGTGTATATTCAAACCAGATGATATTTTATATCATGAATTTTATTTATTATCTTGATATTTATGTTTTTCTAATAATAATATTTAATTATTTTTATAATTAAATTGAATTCAATGTGGTATGAGAAATTGTGATTTAAAATTCACTTTTAAAATGTAATAAGATTTAATTTAAAAATATTTTCCTTTATATAAATATTCCAGATAATATTCTATAAGATTTTTATATAAAATTTTTATAAATGATATATAATTTATATTTTAATTTTCATTAAATATTTATAAAAAATTAATACTCTAATGTTTTTTATACAGATCGATTTGATAAATGAAAAAAAGAACATTCCATTATTAATGTATAATTAGTTAATGAATTTTCCTTCAATGTGGGAATTATTATAATTTTGGATCCATTTAAATGATTTCATTTTCCCTATTATTGAAAAACATATTTATCTATTTTTTTGAATATAGAATATGTGATTTAAAAGAAACTTTTGTTTCGGTCGGAAAAATCGATTCTAAAATAGAAAGAATATTTTGATCTGAATGATATTTTCATATAGGATTAAATATTATATTTAAATGGGGTTTATAATGATTGTTTCTTACTCATAATATATGAAATATGAAATATATGGAATCTGAGATAAGAATAATGATTTTATGAAGGGTTAATCCAAATTATAGGACACGGATGATCCCGATATAGATTATACGAAGGGTTGATCCCCATTATAGCTCCTGAGAAATGGGTTATACTGTTACATCTTATTAGAAGGTTTGATACCAATTATATCTTATTTGTGAGCCTGATATATATTATAAAAAATTTCATCCCCATATTATATATCCACTATATTAGGAAATGATAATATTGGAAGTCTTCCTAATAGTTATACCATTTATAATTATTTTGAAATTTTTATATGTGTATGATGTTATATTGCACCTAATGAAGTTAAAATTACTTTAATTTTGTTTTAATTATTTTATTTGAGAAAAAATGAGATTTCTTTGTAGTGAAGTTTTTTAAATTTGTAATTCTCAGTGAACATTTTGGACAAAAGTAAATATTGTATGAATTATCATGTTTTTACCAAACTAATGGTTTCCTCTATATTAATATCCATTATAATTATTATGTTCTCATATAATGTTTTTTTATAAATTCATAGTGTTTAAGGATGGATAATGTAAACGAAAAAAGATGTGTTGGAATTCAATGATAATTTCACTGAAAATAATTCATGCTCTATATTAAATGTTATATATTATAAGAAAAATTGATACTCATATAAGTTATCAAAATTTATTTATATTATTTGGTTGTGTACACGTAATGGAATAATACTTTAATACTATAAACATGAAAATATACTCAATTGCAAATTATATAAAATTATTGAACAAAACTCAAGATTATATAATATTAATGGCATGTCCCATATTAATATAGAAAAATTTCAGGAATATATAAAATAAAAAAGAAATTATTTTTGTTTAAATGATGTAATTTAATTTAAAAATGATAATATATCACTCGATTTGTTACATTTTCAATCATAGTATAATGATAACATCATTCGTGTATATGTGGACTAGACCCTACAGGAAGCGATGGGCCTCTCTATATTCATAAACACACCATATGGATGATATTTATAAGTATATTTACATGAAAAATATTTTATCTATGATATAATGAACATTATTTAATGATAAAATGCCTTTTATCTCTGTTCCTTAAACATTATTAAAAAATTAAAGTATTGTTAATGTGAACATATGACCTACCATCACCATTATCTTTACATACATCATTTATAAAAACCATATTTCATGATTAGTATTAATATTATAATTTAATTATATATATGCTAAATATGTAATTAATAATATTTTGTATTTGGTGGAACCATTATGAATGTACAAGTACCCAAACAAATAATTCAAAATGGACATGAAAAACAAATTTTTTATTACTGATAAAGTGATTTCAAAATGGAATACGTAATAAATCTTTAATAATTTGTAATAAGTAATTTATTTATTCTATAATATTTATGTTGATGGTTCTATAATTGATTTATATTAAACTTATATTTATTATACTAGAGTTTTGAATGTATATAAAGTAATTTGGGACCTATAGTAAAATATTTTTATTCTCCCTTTAATTTAAGAGGGACATATGAGTTCTCACAAATTTGTTTCCATGATTATATGTTTACACTTTTAAATTTCATTTCATAACATTACATTATGATATTATATTAAGGATTCATTTTATTTAATTCTATATTGGTGATTTTGATTCGAAATATTACTAATGATGTAAGGGATTTACATCTCACAATTTACTTTTATGAGACACATTTCGAATTAACTTCTTATACATTTTATGTGTTGATGATACATTCTATGAATTTATTTTATTATTTTCTACCTTATTTTTTAATCCTTGTTTTTAGGATCTCTAATCATGGTGGTTTATAAAACTTTCCACTTTTCAAAAGGTAAATATATGGTGAAATTTTTATGAAACCACTTACATTTCCTTTTAATGATATGTTGTCTTTTTTTACGATCGTTTGGTTCTCATACATTTGTTTTTTGTTATGTGATAGGTGGGAACTATATGTCCCTCTAATTTATTGGGTAATGATATATATTTCTTGAGATGGGTAGGGATGAAATATGGAGTGAACATAATTTTTTAAGGGAATTGATCTAATTTTATGGTCTTCAGAGTGAAACTGGACACCTATGATGGTTTCGGGCGTGGAAAAATTAAACTATCGTAGCCTTTTTAGTGATCCTTGACAAATATAAAATATATTTCCTCTTATTATTGGTATATGACGATTCCATGACTTAAGAAACTGCCATTACCTCATGGATGATGTTCTTTGATGTCCTTTTAATTCATGAATAATAAACTACCAACATTATTTCCATGACTCAATATTAAGATCATTAATATGATGTGTATAGTTTTAAGATTTTATGAACATGTTCTAATTAACTAATTTTCTTGATATCATTACATTTAACAATTATTTACCCATAAAAATCATTTAATATTATAATTTATCACTGTTCCATTCCACATTCAATGTAGAATGGTATTCAGTATAATTTTTTGTACAGATGGGGAATATCATTTTTAGAGAAGCCGAATATCATTCAAAAAATTAGAAAAATTTGTCTCAAGGATTCACAAACATTAATATGTTACATTATATATGTGTATGTCTTATTATTGTAATGAATATTTAAATATAAATACATAAATTATATGAATGATAATATTGGGTCTCTATAATATGAATGGACTTTCTTATAATATATTATTCCTGATATCCTTCTCAAACCCGACGGATCATCATTTCACATATTTTGAGAATATTTTCAATGGAAATAGTGAAATCTAAAACATTTCTTAGATCACCACCATGAATTGGTCAATGTTTTACTTCTCTCCAATCGGATTTCTATAAACCACCCAAATTGTAATTCAAAAAGTGTTCCTACATCAAACTATAAGGATTTTGATGTTGGTTAATCAATATATACCCAATGATATCTTAGTGATCTCAATATGATATATATAT
The DNA here is from genome assembly GCA_963277665.1 of Viscum album. Lineage (NCBI taxonomy): Eukaryota > Viridiplantae > Streptophyta > Magnoliopsida > Santalales > Viscaceae > Viscum > Viscum album. The sequence goes on along the minus strand of OY728127.1, from coordinate 433,526,651 downwards.
ATATATATATATATTCCATGATATGTATTTATTAAGGAGAACACCATGAATCCATTATTAATTGTATGGAAATCTTTCTAGGAACACATAAATGAATTATACAATTCATAGTTTAACCAAATAACAACCCCATGTCTCATCCTAATGTTTTCATACTTCCAACGATGTCCCAACAACACAGAGAACTTAATTTATTATCAATGTATGCATTATCATATAAACATCCATTCAATTAATCAATGGATCAGAATCACTATATCTTTGAGCATAATATTTGAAACTATTTATCAGTAAACCACAATCATATTGTCAAAAAAAATTCAATTTAAAAATTATAAAATTATCAATAAGAATATGATAAACCTTTTATATGATTCAAATGTGCACTCAATCCACCTATATAAATCCAAAATAATTCTAAAATGATTTTCATATCTTCATTGAAAATATTTAAGTGTTATATATCATATCAATATTAAATTATCATGATGTTACCATGTTACAATTTATTGAAATATGAAATTATATGTGATTTATGATTTATTGAATTCATTTATGCATCATGTAATTGTTTCATAAAATAATGCATGAACCATTTAACCATTAGTATCCTAGGTCATAACCTGAATCGTCCCACCCATTGGCACTAGGAGTTATTAAACATTAAAAAGGTTTCTTTTCCAAAATTAATGTCATGTGACATGTTTGAATTAGAAGACACAGTCAATATCCACGCAAAAGACTAGAAACAAAATAATTCCATTTTTACTAGATTATTAGAAATATTGAAATCATTGGCATAATAGTTTCTTAGGTTTCAATTAATAGATCACAATCATTGACCTACAAGTGAGTATGTCAGTTCTATGGTGCAATAGGTCTCCCACCATTCCATATCGATTAAGAAAAATAGGGCTACAAGGTCCTCCTAACATTAAGTGGGATTTATCAGGGAGAAAAATATACTATTTATGGAAATTTATTATAATTTATCTAGAGTACCAAAAAAACTCTTATAAGAGTTCAATATAAATCAATTATTGAATCATTGACCGAAAAGGCATAAAATCCATCAATATATAATACGACATCACATGCCATCCCTCATAATAGTAAGACATTATCCTCACTGAGTATCAAAATAGAGGAGTATTAATTTAAGGGTATCAATATTAAAGAATAAGATTTGTATATTACAATTCCTGGGTAATTTTATACTTTAATACCCCCTTTAGGTTCAATTTACCTAGAATCCACAGGTCTACCAAGGGGCATCATTTCATCATATACAGCCCAAATTGGGAAAACCAACACCCAAAAAACACATGACATCTGAATTTTTTCCTCAAATTAGAATGTCTTTTAATTATTTAGGAGTTAAATAAAAGATGACGACACTTCATTTCAACATAAGACATTGACTCATTAACTAGATTCTTGCTTTAAATTTTACTACGTACAAATGATCATATGTCAGTTTTATGGTACGATAAGAAGAATACAACAGATGAAAAATGTAATAACCATGTTCACATCTTATGAATATATCATGGAAACTAATGATAACCCATAGATGTTGGTTCTTTCTATAATTTATCTAAAAGGTTTCATTTAATTTCACATAACTAATTCTCATTTATTATGAAATTTTAATGTATGTTATATATATTTGAATCAATATTTATTAAATTTTTATGAAAATTATACTATGAATTTTTTTTAGCTATCACAATTCAGTAGTAGGCAGTTATTTCATAATTCTATTTTTTTCCATTTACATATCTGCATGTTCTCACAATTTTATATATATAAATAAAATGTTAATTTCAAATATATAAATGAAACCAATATTTATAATGTAATTATATTTTTATTTAACAGACCCCTAATAATAATAATTACAAAATTATGCTAAGTTTTCATTATCAATCCAGGTGCTTGGTAAAGATACATTCCATTATTTTCCTATATGTGGCACCATAAAAACAAATGTAGATAATTAAAATAACCATTAATTTACAAAAATAATGCCTTTTTTGGGTTTAGTACCATGGAATAAAACTTATAAGGTGACATATTTGGTTTTAGTTATTCAATCCAAGGTGTATCTAAATGAAACTCATAATAGTTATGTTATCAGGTTTTCAAAACCCCCCTTATGTGTTAATCACACACACGTATCCGATCATGATTGACCAAAATGATCCATGTACATCTAATTTAATTATAGGAGTCACCCAAATGACCTATTTGGTTTCAACTATTCAATTAGGAAACAAGTTTTACGGGTCTTCATTCCAAATTATCAATGTAAAATTCCCTATAAATGTAAATTTCATATCATTTTTTGGAAATAATTTTTCTATGTTAATGACAGTATGAAAAACCTATATATAAGATCTTTATTCAATTAGATTAAAATTCATTCAATATTTATAATAGTTTTTGACATGATAGGTGATAGAGAAAATATTTTCAATTAATTTATATTGAATATCATTGTTTTAAACCCACAAAATTGTTCCTCTAAGATGAATTGTTTCATTTTTATGATAATGGTGTTATTTTGAGCTGAATAGTAAAAATGGGCCATTTTGGATTTTTAACAGTTTTAAATTATTTCGGTAGGATGCCCATAACATTATCTACACTGATCCAAATTGAAAACTTCTTTCTTTTACAGATTCTACACATCCAGGGATTCATTTAATATATTTGGACCAAAATCTGAATCGTCCATATGGAAGCACAAAAGAAGCTCACAAGTTGGCTCAAGAAAACTGTTTTCAGTTCTGCCTAGTTTTGATGTGGGATACATAACTCATCCACTGTAGGGCCCAAAGCTAGTGAACTTCGGTGGGTGGACGCGAATGGAGTTTTGGAGCATATTTTATGAAGGAAGAACCGACTTAATTGTCCGTTTATTGGGTCATTAAAGCACCCTAATCCGGAGGATTTCGTTTTGGAGAGTCTGACTGGACAGAATAAACGCTCAAGGTAAAATGGCCATAACTCTCGGAATACATGTCCAAATCCTCTGGAATGTTGATGAGACGTGGACAAGGGAATTATGAACAACATTAATGAAGGGATCAACGCGTGAAGATGTCATTTAATGGGTCTAAAACGCGTCGACATTCGGGGGAAACATTCTGGCTATAAAAGGAGGAGAGCTCCACCCTCTCAAGGCATCCATTCTCCACCCCATTCCTTCCAGGACACCAAGAAGAAGAACTTTTTCGCTTTCTCTGTTATTTATTTTCTTTTTCGTAGTTTTGTAATGCCTTCTTCTTCCCCATTCAACTCTATTACCCTTACCATGGTGGGGTAAAATTTTGGAGTGATTGGGGAAGGGTTGGTTTTCTATATTGTAATGCTTGAGTTCTTGGACACAATTGAATAAATTTCTTACTTCTTCAAAGTTGTTTTCAATTTTTTATAGTGGATTTTATAATCAAGTGAGATCGTTCTTGAATATTAATTCCGTTATTTATTTTTTCCTTGGTAAAATAATCAATATCTCTCTCCACTAATTTCTGGTTTATATACGATGGAATAAACCAGGAATTAGTGGTGTAGTACTCAACGATTGTCAGTACATGTAAAAGGTGTAGTGAATGTTCTTGATTTTTTGGGACAAACAAAACCCAATCGGGTATTGCCCATTTCAATTAAGGATATTCAATACAACTATTTTACACATGGAAGGAGAGTTGACCAAACCGAGATCTTGGTAAGGTTTTCTCTCACAATAATAATTTCACCAAGGAAGTGAGAGGAAACGATTGTGGAAACTCACTTTAATCAAATAAGAAGAATAGGTTTGAATTAAATTGAACAAGGATAGCATTATAATTAGGAAACTGACCCCGACCTAATCACCCTTTTAATTTCATTGTTTTTCAATCATTTAAATTTCAAACTTCCGTTCACAACATTTTTACCCTTGTTTTAAATTGACAACCCATTTTGTGTGCACTCCTCTTCGGGAGACATCCTGGGTCAACCAAATTACTACATTTTAACTTTGGAAAAAATTGATTTTCCACGCCCTACGACAGGTGTGCGTCAAACTCGGCGTTGTTGCCGGGGAGGTAGTTCCACAAACTAATTGTAAATATTTGTCTTTTTCAATTTTTTAAAAAAAATTCTTTTTCCATGTTGTTTTCAAATGATTATTTCTTTAATTCATGGAATAATTACCCACTAGTGAGAGAACCAATTATTGAATCACCTTGGTCTATAGAGTATAAAGTTTCTTTCTTGGCTAAACAAATTCGGGGAGCTCGAATCCAAATCATAATAGAGGATGAATTCAAGGATCTCATTGAAAACCTTAAAAAGAACCTCGAATACACAGTGTTGGAGGGTTTGGCAAGTGAATTAATTGAACTTCAGGAGTATTTTATGGAATTTTATCAAGAAATGATCAATGTACAACACCAAGAAGAAGAAGATCACAAGGATATTGAATCCCAATTTGAAAGAATTAGTCAAACAGTTCAAAACCTAGAGACCTCAATACAGTGGATAGCGGAACAAGTACATGCATCCCGGGATCCACAACTGGAGCCAGAACAAGAACCAGAACCAGAAAAATTGATGGAAGAAGTATCCTCACAAATCCTTAAAGTTGAAGAACCCATGGAGCCCTTGATGAAATTAAAAGAAAATCCATTGATCCCATCTCAATCAATGTTGGAGAAGATTTATGAAGATGATTTAGCTATTGAAATGCATATGGGAGATCAAAACGATCTGGATAACTTCTGGAATGAGTGTGAGGAACTTCTTGATCGAACTATTCCTGATAATGTAGATGATTCAGAAACATTGAAGGAAGAAACCAACCAAACAGTGGAATTTGAAGAGAATATAGAGGAGTCTGACTACCTACCTCTATCTACGGAAATTCAACTCCAAGAGCCACCTTACTTTGAAGAAGAAATTGAATCCAAATAATCTTAGGGAGTTAATCATTTCATAAACTCATTATATTTTGATTTTGTTGAAACTGAATTGAGTATTACCTCCCCTTGTTTTAATTTTTCAGATTCATCCAACACTTGTATTTCCTTGGAGGGAGAATATGCATCTGAATAGGAACATCTGGAGCTCCCTAAACCTATTGAAAATTTAATGGAAGGACTACATGAGAAGATAAAAGTGAATTTTTTGGAGGAAAATGAGACACAAGCTACTTACATTGAAAGGGGAGAATTTGATATTGATTCTTCATGCTTTAATTTTTTTCATATAGAATTAAACTCTGACATTCCCTTTGATTTTTCCCCAGATGTATCATACTTTCAGCAACCACTGGAAAATAAAGAAGATGTTGTTCATGCGGAACCCAAGAAGGAGGAGGCTCTGTACTTCATCTTACCCACACCATCCACGGTGTACCACATTGATAAGGGGGTGGATCTGGTGTACTCTATCTATGGAGTCCTCCTCAACAAGAACATTGAAATGAATGTTGGGAAGATCCACATGTGGTGGTTCAAATCAAAGAAACCTCATCCACCATCAGATTGGGGACAACCGATTAGAACTGCCCCACTGGAGGCAGTCAAAACCCAGGGCCCACTTGGGGGATTAAACCAAGTTTTATCCTTCTATTCTCATCCTATTTCTATTTTTATTTATTTCAATAAATATCTTATGTTTTCTTTTGTTCTTTTATTTGTAGGTTTTCAGAGTGCAACACTTGGAAGCTTAACTCAATGTTGCACTACGAATAAATCAGGTTGTACCTCTCTTTCACACTTTCTTGATGTTGTGATTAATTTGAAAATTGGATTACATGTTAAATCCACTTGAATGCATCGAGGACACTGTATCATTTAAGTGTGGGGGATGGAACCTTTGTAGTATAGGATTTTTATTTGATGTTTTTTTTCAAAAATAAAAATATTTGTTCTCAAAAATTAAAAAAATAAATAAATAAAAATGTGTGTTTTCAAATTTTTGTGTGTTTATTTTTCAATTTTTGGTGTAACTTTTGAGCTGAAATGATAATCAATACCATTTTTGAAACCCATGTCAGTGAGTGACCCAGTCTATTTCATGAAACTGATCTTAAATGAATGTTGAAATAACTTTGTTTCAAGTTCAAATCTTTTGGAAATTCATGAAAAGTACACTGATTTTTGAATCTAATGCCATATTTCACTGTCTATATCTTTGAAATAAATTTCCTGTGAGGATACAGAACCATTTTTGTCATATTATTTTCATTCACCTCATTTCTTGAGAGAACCAGACCATGCTTGATTTAACTAGAATTTGATTTATTCCTTTCAAAACTTGAGGGTTGGGGTACGTGTGTTTTAAATGATTGAGGCATTTATTTTGTTTGAAGCCCCCTCTTCAAAATAATCCTTCTCATTATGGCCCACCTTTACATTTATCCTTCATTGTAGCCCCTAGTAGCCATGAATTTCCTGTTAGTTTAGCCACATTACAAGCCAATTTTCCCTATCATACCTGCTCTTGAAGTAAAATTGCATGATCTAGTTGAACTTAAGTGTGGGGGAAGATGTCTTATGGTGTACTACCTCATTTGGTTATACTTTGGGTGGAAAATAAATTTTGGAAGAGATGTGTGTGATGCTGAAAAATTATTCTGTTGAAAGCTGTGCCTTTTCTGGAGCTTTTATGAAAAGAGAAGTTGTACCTTTCTGGAGCTTCCAATATAAAAAGAAAGCTGTGCCTATCTGGAGCTTTAAAAATATTATGTTTGAAAAGATTGAAATGTTTGCTGTTGAGCTGATTGAATGATGATGGAGCCTTTTTTCAACAAAGGGGAAGTGAAGGAGATCATATTTGAGTGAAACCTAGAATCTTGCAATTTTGCTTCAATAAGAGCCAAGCCTTCCTTTTTCGGCCTTAGAACTTTTAACATCTAAATCATACCAACCGGAAGACACAGAACAACCCTGAAAGTCCTCATGAGAAACACATGTTCTTGACTCACATCGGGTGGAGAAGTAGGAATTAATCAAACCTATGGTGACTCTTGTGTGAGTTTGGATGAGAGAAGCCTTTTCCAGCCTTTACATTTGTGAGATGAGAGAAAATTCATGTGAGGTAGGTGTTTTGTGTGCATGAGATAAGAAATGAAGTGGAAATATATTAAAATATTAAATGGATAACTTGAAATAACAGTTTTTGTTGAGGCATGATATCTTTTTGTTTCTTGAAATTGATTTGATTGATCTCATTGATATGTGTTTTGATTTTGATTTGATTTGATTTTTACTTGTCCAGGAGTCCAAGTGCTAAGTGTGGGGGAATTGATAGAGAAAATATTTTCAATTAATTTATATTGAATATCATTGTTTTAAACCCACAAAATTGTTCCTCTAAGATGAATTGTTTCATTTTTATGATAATGGTGTTATTTTGAGCTGAATAGTAAAAATTGGCCATTTTGGATTTTTAACAGTTTTAAATTATTTCGGTAGGATGTCCATAACATTATCTACACTGATCCAAATTGAAAACTTCTTTCTTTTACAGATTCTACACATCCAGGGATTCATTTAATATATTTGGACCAAAATCTGAATCGGCCATATGGAAGCTCAAAAGAAGCTCATAAGTTGGCTCAAGAAAACTGTTTTCAGTTCTGCCTAGTTTTGATGTGGAATACATAACTCATCCACTGTGGGCCCAAAGCTAGAGAACATCGGTGGGTGGACGCGAAAGGAGTTTTGGAGCATCTTTTATGAAGGAAGAACCGACTGAATTGGCCGTTTATTGGGTCATTAAAGCACCCTAATCCGGAGGATTTCGTCTTGGAGAGTCTGACTGGACAGAATAAACGCTCAAGGTAAAACGGCCATAACCCTCGGAATACATGTCCATATCTGCTGGAATGTTGAGGAGACACGGAAAAGGGGATTATGAACAACATTCATGAAGGGATCAATGCATGAAGATGTCATTTAATGGGGATAAAACGCGTCGACATTCGGGGTAAAACATTCTGGCTATAAAAGGGGGAGAGCTCCACCCTCTCAAGGCATCCATTCTCCACCCCATTCCTTCCGGGACACCAAGAAGAAGAACTTTTCGGCTTTCTCTTTTATTTATTTTATTTTTCGTAGTTTTGTAATGCCTTATTCTTCCCCATTCAACTCTATTACCCTTACCATGGTGGGGTAAAATTTTGGAGTGATTGGGGAAGGGTTGGTTTTCTATATTGTAATGCTTGAGTTCTTGGACGCAATTGAATAAATTTCTTTCTTCTTCAAAGTTGTTTTCAATTTCTTATAGAGGATTTTATAATCAAGTGCGATCTTTCTTGAATATTAATTCCGTTATTGATTTTTGCCTTGGTAAAATAATCAATATCTCCCTCCACTAATTTCTGGTTTATATACGATGGAATAAACCAGGAATTAGTGGTGAAGTACTCGACGATCTTCAGTACATGTAAAAGGTGTAGTGAATGTTCTTGATTTTTTGGGACAAACAAAACCCGATCGGGTATTTCCCATTTCAATTAAGGATATTCAATACAACTATTTTACACATGGAATGAGAGTTGACCAAACTGAGATCTTGGTATGGTTTTCTCTCACAATAACAATTTCACCAAGGAAGTGAGAGGAAACGATTGTGGAAACTCACTTTAATCAACTAAGAAGAAGAGGTTTGAATTAAATTGAACAAGGATAGCATTATAATTAGGAAACTGACCCCGACCTAATCACCCTTTTAATTTCATTGTTTTTCAATCATTTAAATTTCAAATTTCCGTTCACAACATTTTTACCCTCGTTTTAAATTGACAACCCATTTTGTGTGCACTCCTCTTCGGGAGACATCCTTGGTCAACCACATTACTACATTTTAACTTAGGAAAAAATTGTTTTGCCACGCCCTACGACAGGCGTGCGTCAATAGGATAAAAATAGAATTCATCTAACAATAATCATGTTTATAACATCGATATTGAAGTATAAAAAATTCAAATATAATTGATTAATCATATGGGTCCCCTTTTTCAATATTTTCGAGTGATCATACACCGTCTAAATTTTAAAATTTGAACACAATTATTGAGATCTGTTAATTTTAAATCCATGAATCCAAGAGTATATAGAGTAAACATCTCATTATTGAAAAACAATTGGTATTCTATAATTTTATTTAATAAAATTTAACTTATTTCTATACAGAAACATTAATACCCAATCATAAAACTAAATTAAACTAAACACAGATGACTATCAGTGAACAATTAAATACAACAATATTGAAGGAGACCAACAAAATTATACTAGAAATCATTCTTATAATATCTGAATCATGATTTAGGACTATGAATGAAAATAATTGATACAAGGAACATTTATTAAATATCAAAATGTTATTAAATGTAGCCTATATTGCATGGAATTTTCATGGAATGAAAATATCAAAGTGACTATAATGACGAAATTTAGAATTACTCTATACCATACTTTTCTAATAGGTAAGATTTGTAAATCAACAAATCAATACACTATATAAGTACATGAATCACCCATGGTTTGTAATCAATCAACTGTCATATGAATATAATGAATAATATTCCCATCCCATGATTTTTTTTATTTTATAGTTTGTGTGTCATTTGAACCATGAAGAGATATATTTTAAATGTTCCAAAACATTCCTAGTCTCTTGTATTCCATCTAAAAATGTATGAAAATTGGAAATTGCAGGTAAATAAACATTGTAATTTCCCAAAAATGGTCATTCTACAATCAGTTGATGAAAGGGTCACCACATGGCCTCAAGTAAACATCTATGTATTCCAAAGGCTGTTGATTTGAATAATGGTTCTATATTTATATATATATTATATTTTGCAGAATTCACCATCTATATTGGAAATAATTATAGTAGATTCATATAAAGGTAAATTTATATTACTATAACAGGAATTTATAATTAGTCATAAATGATTAGGAACAATACATAAAAATGAAACAACATATAACTGCATAAATTCAATATGAATCAACTAAACAAGAATAGTGAAGTTAACTGAAGACTCAAATATATATTTCCAAAATAATCCTAAGAACTAGCTCATCCTTGTCATCCTAATTTAATATGTACATGTGTGTCCACAAATTGAAAAATTCATAATCCTAAACCATACAACCTTGTGGATTATTCTAGTACTAAATGGTGACCTAAGCAGTGTGTGATATATAGTTTGCAATCCAGATCCAATTGTGTCTAATAAATATTCAATCTATGAATATAATTTATTTAGTATTTAGTTTTAATAAATAAATATTACATAATTGAATATAAAAATGTCAAATCATTATTCTCTAAATGAAACCCCATCGAAAATATGTGGTTTGGCCTATGCGATAATGTCTCATATATTGTGTCACCATATATATATATATATACATTCACTATATAAGTAGTAACATATATAAACAAATATATAGATAAGTATTTCATGAAATGTTCAGAGTCGTAACTCAAGCATCTATTTATAATCACAAGAGACTCTTAGAGATTGAAGAGGGACAAAATTCCAGAATATCAAAACATTTAAACGATATAGTTTTTGTGTATCAAAAATTATAATGGATCACATGACCATGATTCACGATATATATTTGAATCCATTAATGAGAATAATTATTTATAAAGGAATCCATGATTGTGTATGACAATACATAAATGATGACATGATATTGCATTACAATATATAAGAGACCCCATTCCCATTAGTGATAAAAAAAATTTGTTCCCAAGGTCGTGTTAGTTTAACCAAACGAATTGTAAATTTTTTTACCGAAAACCATTGTAGAAGGATGGTTTAGTAAAAATATGTAGGAAAAAATTATAAAATTTATTTCATCGGCCATCATACTATCTATTCCATCCTATAATTTCAAATCACAATATTAAAAATTTTATTATAATCAAGAAAATGTTACTTGTGAGTAAAGATTCCAAATACTAATTCTATTAATTTAGAACAAAATGAAGGTCATGACAAACCAAAATTCCATAATTTAATTCATCACAACATAACTTATTAAAAAAAACAATTTAATTCAATTAATTATATTATCCTACATAAAACATCATGAAACATATATCTCATCACCGACCAAGATGATTTACAAACGTTTTTTAATCAATTAATTAATTTATAAATGTTCCAATACCTTTACAATAACATTCCTAATGTGTATTTTCATCAATATTCATAGACAGTGAAAAATTATATCTCCATACTCACCTCAATATGTGGTTCATGTTAATGTATCCAACCACGAACCATGTTAGAGGGTTCAAGTTGAAGACTAATAATTTAAATTAATTAACATCCACTTTCATAAGAAAACATGCAATTTATGGAATGCAACACAATGATGTCTATTATAAATTATGAAACATTTATGGTAAATCAAACAAACTTGTTACATTATTTTTATAATGTCTAACTTGTTTAATATCGAGCATTGTTTCAATCATGAATAAGAGAAAATAGAATAATACACCAATGAATTAAAAATTAGAAATATTAACTGACATATGAATACCATCTTATATAAAAAATTAATTGAATAAAGTAATAAAGACGGGTCTTATAAATTCTAAGAGACATATAAGAAACATGATGGAATTAATATTGAAGATATAATTATGGGGAACCATTGAATCCTAGAAAAATAGTAGAGGAGAGATCATGCTTCTATATGGTGTTTATGAAATCTGGGAGAAAAATGGGTGTTATTCTATTAAGTTAAATAATGGAGAATTTGAAATTTCATCAAATTTAATTGGATTCTTGGTTTCCCCACAATGTAATTTAGATTATTTTCCAATTGTATGGATTCCATTGTCTAGGATCCACACTCCACACATTTTATGCAAATTATTAAGAAATCTATGTGGTAGCCATTTCTTTAGAACATTCTCATCCCTACACCCCACACAACTATTATCGTGGTTAGGAAAATCATGAGAAAATCGTGAAATTAACCTCTATAATAGAAATTAAAATTCATTTATGGCTATGCACTAGACCTTTCATGGGTTTCCAAATAATGACTATTACTTTGAGGGCCGCATGGTTGACCCACAAAGTTACTCCTAATGATGATATGATTTTGAACCATTATATACAATTTAAATATATTTCATTTCAAATCCCAATGATTATGAGACTCAAATTAGAACATGAGACACCTATCATCCCAGAAACCATCTAAAAAACATCAAATTTTATTTATAAAATTAAATCATTTACATTATGATGTGCAGTTTATGATTCTCCAATCTACCAAATGATATTTTAAATATTCCCATTTATTTTTCATCCTTATCAATTACTAGGGATATAAAATATCCAATAAAATTTAAATTTATCATATAAAAAATTTGGATGACCAAAAACATAACATGAATATAATATTAGTTGTGGAAAAATATTCTTTAGCCAATTGATTACAAGACTTAATATCTTATCCCAAAATATTATCCAATACATATGTATAATATTACAAATACCAAATCAATACGATTCAAAAATTATAAATAAATAATATATTTTCATGAAATTAATATTATGAATAGACTTAGGCCTTTAAAATGAAATAATCATTAATTCAGGAATGAATAAAATTAAATAAATAAATTAAATTAGTGAATTATTAAATAACACACACAATAATAGTGATCATGATTAAATATTACACAATAGTTCTTTGTATTTTATTATTTATTAAATTTTTTATACATCTAAGAATATGGTTGTCATAACAATATTATTTATAATTTCATTTTCCATATATCTAATATATTTTTTAACAATTATATATTTCTATACGGTCAATAGAAAAATATCGCTATTTGTATGATTTGAATATACTTTTTTTCTATATGTTATGGGGTTTCTTTTGATTGTGTATAACATGAATGGATGAATAAGGGATATTATATTTATAAATAAAAAGAACTAAAATGAAAAATAAATCAAATATTTATAAAATTATTACAATATTGTGAATAATAAAAATAGGGTTCTTAGATGTGGTTCCTTGTAAATGAAAAAAATAACTACCTCTTTTTCCACTAAAATATAAAATAATAATTATATCTTAAATAAATAATGAATTGAAATGTTGAATTTTTTTCAACAATAAAATTTATACCCCCTACAATAGATTCTTCATTTATTTATTGTCATTTAAATTTAAATAATATATATCACCCACTTCTTAATTCTTTTTATTAAAAAATCATGTCTAGACATATAAGAATATATTGAGAATAATTATAATATGTTTCAATTTAAACAAATATACATTTAAATAGAAAATCCTAGAATTAATGAATTTTAGAATATTTATTCCTAAAGAATCATTTAACCAATTTCATATATATATATATATATTGTTCTTTTTAGGATCAATAAATATATTATTTATGAATATATACCTATCATTAATATTCCCATTATGAGGTATTGAATAGTTATCAATATGTAAAATTTACAATGTCTTTGTTGATATATCTACATTTAGGAGCATATAATATGGAATTGATCATAAACTGAGTTATGTGGTTCAATCACACTCATCATTTCATCCTATTGAGAGGGTCCTAGATAACCTCTATATTTGAGGAATATTATGACCTTTGTCTTGAGTTACTTAATTCTGAGTTAGTTAATATATAATGTCCTATTAATTTGAAATACAATTTTGGTTTAGTTTTAATCACTTTTGAGTTGAGAAGGACTCACATGTAATGAAAGGGGGACGTTTTCCTACTGATTCATAATCACAACATGATGTATATTCTTTAGGAGTGAAATATGATTTTGTTATGAGTAATGTTTGGTGTGAATTTCATTCTAGGCATTAAGTAGTTTATTAATCATTGGTGGACAGTTTGTTCATGTAATTTGTAGGGCCATTGGTCGGCAGCCCATATGCATGGGTCTAGATGTCATGATAACTGGAAGGATGAGGGAATACATTTCCATAAGAATATTGTGTCCAATATTGTAGGTAATTCAACTAGTTATGGAAATGGGTGTGTGGAGATAGCAGGAAAAGAAGTACTAAGTGAATCATTGTAAAGAAATAACTTGGTGGTAGATATCTTTAAATAGTTGATAATGGTCCTGGATGATCCTAAAAAATACGTAATTTTTTCTACTGAGCAAAGGAGTTCAAATGTGGTAAAGGATGCTGGAGTTTTGGATGCTCTGGTGCTTGAGGATCGTCATTGTGGTGGTCTAAATAATGCTTTTTCAGAGCCCCAAATTAAGGGTGTCATAAATACTCCCTTGGGTGGCTCTACTGCATGGGTGGGGTTTCTAGGGAGTCAAAGTAGTGATAAAGGCCATGAAGAGGTTTCTATAGAACCTGGTGAAAATAATGACATGTTTCAATGTATTAAGACATGTTTTAGTGGGGATACCATGATCAAGACAAGTCCCATTAGGGAGATGGATTTTATTGAGTTGGGAAATCCCTTTGATTAATTTCCTAATGTTGTTATGGTTCTGGAGCCTGAGAAAGATTTGGTTATGACCATCAGGGATGGGTAGAAGGATCCAATGATTGTGCCTAGTGATTATTACACTATCTATTCAAGAGGTGATATAGAGGGTGAGGAAGAAGGTGGTAGGCTTTCATGCCCAATGAAGTGTAATATCAATTGGTTAACCATAATGATAAAAACGAATACTCATATTTTCCAATAAAAATGGAGACTCGGTCAAAGAAGAAGATGGAATCCATGTAGATGGACAACAATACCCACCCTTTCTGTAAGGCTGATTTCCAATAGTGGATGTCAGGTGTCATTATTGAAAAATACAAGGAATTAATTATGATCCTTGATTAATAAATGGTTTAATAGGTTCTATTAAATATTGTTACAATATAATAAGTTGACAGAATAATGGGAATTGCTTCTAGGGTGGAACTCAATTATTATAAGTCCTCTTCCATAGAAAAGAATGATCTTATTTTTGTATGGGGATTCAAATATGGGAAGATCAACATGGATGAGTATATCCAGTTTGGGGACAAGATTGTGTTTTAGTTCAAATAGTTTCTAATAGACGAACAAGAAACCCAGGTACAAAATATTTTTTAAAATTATTTAGGGGGCTTAAATATGGATAGATTGAAATTTCATTTAATGGATTTTTGATTTCTCTTTGTGGTATAACTCTTAGATTTTCATTTTTTCATAAAATGTTATTGAATAATAAAAATTTAATTTTTGAAAAATTAAATCCAATTTTAAAATTACATAATTTCACTAAGGATAACTATACCACAACCATTAATGTTCAACCATGATTATTTTTATCAAATAATGTGATACTAAAATTCATAAAAACTAGTTTTGGAGTTATTAATATTTTAGAATTTAATTAATATTATGTTATAGGGTTTTCACAGAATCATAGAGGCTTGAAGTACATTAATGTGTTTTATTGTTTACAAAAATTCTACAGGGCCATATTGAATAAATAAGATTGGTATGTGACATGTGGCTTTAGGGATAAGTTTACATCATCCAAGAGATAATATTCGACATCATAATGATTTTATAAGTGAGTTTTTCCATTTTATAATACAAAAACCACATCACAATTAGTTATTCTATAGGATTGTATTCCATAATTACATTTTGGTGAACGAAGGATTTCACACCACAATAAATTGTTCCTGATTTTTTTTGAAAATAATATGATGTGATAATTTAAGATGATTCTGATTTATATTACATATGATTTATATATGAGTATCATAACATAATATGTATTGTAACATCACAATGATAGATATGTATATAAAGAAACCGGTGATCAACCAAGATATAGTGTATGCGATGATGTAAAGAGAAATATGTCTATTAACAAGGTATTCAAAAGTGGTTATAAAACAATATGGAGGATGTAAATAGTGGTGAAAACAAGGTAAAAATTTTATATGGTCATGAATAATGTGAACAATATATATATTTTACATGATGTAATTTTTCATTTGTATTCTAATAAATGTTTATAATGATCCTCATGATTCATTCTTCTTTTAATTTATTATATTTAAAAACATTTGAAGTGGGATTGAAACTTCTACACGCATATTAGTAGAAAAAAATAAATGGTTGGATGAACCATGTAAAATCCCTTTTTAATTGTATTTTCTTTCTCAGTCATTCTCAATTCCCACATAATCATAGTCGAAATTGTTTCCAACAATCTTGTTTTGGGAATAATGCACTAATAATGTAAACATTATTAATTTTAAAAACATCTAATTCACTTCAAGTAGAGGTATTCTACAATATTTTATCTTAGTATCTTAATTAAATACATATATTTTTATGATGTTTTTATATTTTTCAATGATTATTTAGATAATAGTAAATTTACCTTGATTTTTTATGATATTTATAACATCATTCATTTTGATTTATATAAAATTGAATTTATAATAATATTCACATCATATATTGAATTATCAGTTTCACTTTTTTCAACAACTATAATCAATCATTCCACTTCTAGATGATATTAATTTTTGATTTAATTTCATAATAAGATATTTCTAATCAAAATATCCTATATATATTTATGGATAATTTTTATTACATCAATACTATCTTCAAAAAAATATCAAATAAAAAAAATCATCAACAATTTTTTTTTTAATATTTTTTATTATAGAAAATTTATTTAAAATAACTCATCTACTTATGTCTATAATGTTGAACACATGTTTATTGAATATCAAATTTTATATATAAAAATTAAAAGAGTTATTATTAATATTATACTTGCTTATAATATTAAATTTCAATATCCACATAAACATTATTCAATATTTTAGATCATATTTTCCCATCCCATGGAGTTTATATTTATAAATATTAGGGGT
Organism: Viscum album; assembly: GCA_963277665.1. Taxonomy (NCBI): domain Eukaryota; kingdom Viridiplantae; phylum Streptophyta; class Magnoliopsida; order Santalales; family Viscaceae; genus Viscum; species Viscum album. The sequence goes on along the minus strand of OY728127.1, from coordinate 433,509,705 downwards.
TCTCAACTATTTCATATTATCCATAGAATGAAATATATTAAATGTTTGTTCTACTTTTTCAAATTTTCTTAATGTTCGATAAATAATATAACATACTAATAATGATCCTAATATAAAAATATATCATGATTCTTATAAAAATTATTATTCTATTAATATAAAATTTATGACCTTTCATTAAATAATTATAATATTTGAATCCTTTAATATTTTCATAAATAATGTTCTATAAAATGTATAATCAACAAGGGAGTGAAATATATACACATTTATATATAGTATTTCTATCACATCCCATTTCTAGAACATGATAATCCATTCATGTAATGAATTTTGTTTACTGTACAAATCCTTATCAATCTATTTTTCTTTACTATATTCAATAGAGGTCATATTACTCTTATTATACATTTCCAAAATGTTCATAGAATAATGTAAATGAATAAAATAAATTCATCAAAGAAGAATAATTGTGATTACTATGAAATAAGGTAGACTAAAAAATGGTTAATGGCTTAGTGGGTTATTGAGTTTGTCATAACAAATCCATATAAAATATTATGAGGGATAAATACCACCATATAGAAAAATAGAATGATTTAGTTCTATTTATCTAAAAATCATGTCTATTACAATCTTAGTCCCACTAAAATGAGTTGGGGATAATTAAATACAGAATATTTTAAAATAATAATTATAATTTTTTGGGGAGAGTTTGAAAACTCCCCTAAATATTATTCAATGATAATGTAAAAGAAAGCTAGAAAATATATCGGCTTCTTATTCCAAAACGAATAGATAAATGATCAATTTTGAAAGGTTACCAAGTAATTTTAATTCATTATATTTTCTATCTAATAATATTATTCTTTTTTATTATGATGAAATATTTATCATAAAATTATTTGAATATTTATATACAAATTTTTTCAGATCAATTTCACCTAGAACATTTAATATAGAGAATATAAACATTTGAAGTGATGGATATCCAATTATAATTAATTAATTATTTTTTCTATTTAATATAGTAATTTTTTAAGATATTGTTGTTAATATAAATTATCATCACGATAATTTTTATTTCATATAAATTTATTAATTTTGAAAACTTGTATACATTAAAATTATGAATTTGTTTAATTTCATAAATTTTTTTTCCTTTTATGTTATGTTTTATATTCATGTATTTTTAATTGAATCATTTTTTCATAAATTGTCTTATTTTTAGTAAAAAATCACTCCAAAATATGTGAATGTGTTTAACACCCAAAAAATTAAAATGAAAAAACAACCATCTAAAACATATTCATATACAAAATTATATTTTGTAAAAAAATAATTCTTCTTACTGAATAATGAATATAATGATTTATAGAAGAATTTAATAATTAAGAATAAAAATTCGTATACATCCTACATACTCAAAAATATTATTCCAAATTAGTCATTTTATTAATATTAATAAATAATTAAGTAGTAATATAGGTTATGTCTAGATCATTTGACAATATATGGTTTAATTAATTAATTTTTAAAGAGACCCATTTTTGTCATTCTTAGATCTACCATATATTTTAAAAAAAATTATTTAAATATTGTGATATTATTATTTTGATAATTCATCTATAATGTTATTGATTAATTTAATATCTTATCCATAAATAAACGGATATCAAAAAATAATGGGCTCGGAACAAATATTAGATTTATTTTAAAATAGGAATATTATAGTTATTTATCATATTTTATTACAATAAGAAAAATTATAGCATTTATTTATAAAAAATTAAAATCCCTGAGTGAGTTTTTTTAACCTATAATACACATATAATTTTCAATTTTTATATAATCTCGAAAATATTTTATTTTGAATTTATTTTCTTGATTTGAAAAATTGTATTTTCATGAGTGATTTGAATTATATATTCATCTATAATTCATCCATATTTAAATGTTACATATCATTAATTCCATTGGAAAAAATATTCTAAAAAGTAATTTGTATATTTTTTTCTTAATTGGAATATGGGTATTGTTTCAGACAATAATGTAGCAGAGTATGGTCACTTGTATAAACAATAAATTATGGATTTTAATAATGATGTGTTTGTTAAAATTAGAACCCTGTGAGAAATATATATTATGGAAATCACACTATAAATCATATGGAATATATAGATAATAAGAAGAGTAGTATAATATAATAAAATTCAGATACTCATAGAATCATGGGTCCTATAAAAATGACTCTTTAATGTGTATTCATTCTTTTGATTAAAAAATAGTGTAACAAATCTATCCTTAATACAAACTATACTTCTATTATAAACACAATTCTTTAAAATGAAATATATATTTTTAATAAAGGTAATATTCTTAGAATATCTGAACAAGGAAAAACATTTTTTCTATTGGGAAACTAAACTAAATTACAATTAAATATGAGAACCAAAGACATTTCTGACATTTCCTGATATGAAATTTTTATCCCCAATGGATGGAACTAATTTCAATGAATTAGGAACTACCTTTGGGAATAATTCCCAAAACAAATCATGAATAAGGTGATATTTGGATATATAATTTTTGTATACCAATGAGATTTAATATTGGTAATATGACATAAGGATAAAACATAAAATATCTAAACAACATAATAAACTACGGTATATAAGTACAATAGCAAACAACATCCACATAATAATATTTACCCATAATATTGTCACAATTAGTAAATAGAAAAATTCATTCTACATTATGGACCATTTCCATTGCATGAATTAGATGAAACAAGTTCCACAAACATGCAATTTGTGGATAGTTTGTGATAAAAAAATATAGTAAGGTCTAAAAAAGTGTTTCATAATAATTATTTAGAGAATAATCCAATCCAAATAAAAAAATACACGAAATATGATACTATTTTCACAATTTATATCAAAAAATTAAATTATTATTTTTTATAAATTATTAAACATTTATTTAGAAAACAATTGTAATTTCAATGATAAGTATATCAAATGATTTAATATAAATATTACAAATAATAATAACATAAAAATTAACTATTGTTAAATTATGTATGGTTTATTAAGAATCCTCTCATAATTTCTATGACCAATGTCCACCTATTGAACAAACTGGTTTATATATTGATATTAGTTTATATGTGTAAACTGCAATGTGTTCCTCCAATCCATAAAAATATAAGCCGTCTTAGGTGAACATTAGACATTATCAAGTGGTATATGATGTAAGTGGATTATCCCAAGAGTGTCTCCTTTATAAAACAATGATAATATTTTATTTACCTTATCAATACATTAAATCAATAATATATCAGTTCACATATTAGAAATCACCAAACCATTAAAACAATAAAAAAATTTGTTGAAATATATTTTAATTAACTCCACATAATGGGAAATCCATTAAATATTTTTTACATAAATATAAATTAATTTCATATATATTATAATTAAAAAAATCCAAAACCATTCCCAATATTATATAATATTAAATTATTTCGTATCATTTTACTAACAAAATTGAAATTAATAAATATAGCTTAGAGGGAATATAAATATCATGAAACTGCATACCTCAAATAACATTGAATTTGAATAATGAGATGGGATTCACATTCCAAATAAAGAAGGAGAAAGACCAAAGAATTAATTGGGTGAACTATATAACCAAAATCTCCAAAAAAAATTTGAATAAAATGTATTCCCATAATTTTCATAACTAATAAAATTATACAAAATATACTAAAAAATGGAGGATGTGTATTTAAGAACATATTAGAGTTAATAATTGTAACCTCTTAGCCTAGATTCCATTATACCATTACTCTATGCATATTCCCGACTAGGCCTTAGGTGTACCACTACATCTTCTATATTTTCATGACTATAAGAGAGGTTATGGGAATTGTTTATCGATAGATGAGGTTGTTGATAAGACTAAACAACCATGAAAAAAAACGTGATATCATACAAGTTGAAAATAATCAGATTGAGGAGGATTTAAATAAGTGAAATTAATCATGATGTACTAATAAATTAAATCCAATAACTCTCTCAAAATCCATGTTATATAGACAACACAATTCACCCACTTTTAAAACTACACATTATGACATACATAATGGAGATGTAAATAAATGTTCCGGGAACTCTTATAAAAATCAATCCAATCCACATAAACAATCTTCAATACAAATATGAGATTAAATAACTCAATAAAAATAAACTACATGTGAAAATCTATCAGATCCTTAAACCCTTTCCCTTATCCATATCGACCATATATATATGCTCAAACTAAAATATACATAATTTCTTTGTGGATATCAAGGATAACATATATGGGTGAGATATAATCACAGTAGGCCACCCCAATGAATAATCTATAAATATTATTGGATAAGTTAATGAAAATGGAATATGATCCGTCTAGATATGAAATAATTCGAATTATTGGGACATCAATTACATGAAACAAACATAGCCAATCTCATTAGTTCTAAAATCACAATCGAACAAATCTGTTTATACCGAAGATATAATATTCCGAGGATTATTCTATCACCAATATCTATATAAATACACATTAATGTACAAATATATGTATTTTTATATTCATGGTGATGGAATGGATCTAACACATCATACAATTGTATCAATTAAAAACATCGTTTTAAAATGGAACCACATTCAATCCTAAAATCCTCTATATAGTTGACTGGATATCTTTTTAATAGAAATTTGAGATGGTTAATGTACTACTAAATACATGTATCATTATGGTTATCTTATGGTTCATAATCCTGATTGACAATAAATAATTTTTTCAATACCTGGATGTCCTTAAGAATGATACGTCTCCATTGAGAGATACATATACAAACCATCAGTTCACTTATACATTCATCCAATCTCAATAAAGAATGACTTTGTATACTGATATAAAATTCAAAAAATGGTAACTAATGTAGATGTAGTTCCACTAAAAAAATATAAATCTAATATGATTTCTATTCCCAAGGTCAATTTTCATAGGTATTAATGAAATTAGAACAAAGATAAACCCAACAGGATTGACCATTAAGCAATTTGAAAATGGAATTCTCTCTATACCAAAGTATATTATTGAAATATATTAAAAAATGTTTCTCAATATCATCACCACCAAGATCTAACTCTCAGTGATGTAGTAATTTCCTCCAAATATCCCTAGATTGAATCATTGGCATTGCTTTTGGGACTATAATCATCCTCTAGTATCCATCAAGGATGTGGATTTCTAAGTAAAACACAAATATCATTTGAACAATCATAGACCCGTATAAATCCACATTTATTGGGATAGCCTAATAATACAGGAGTATATGTTATATTGGTTTCAATATGTTCCAATTCCACCACTGTAGTTTAATATTCGATCTTGTAGAGTGTAATAATTTCCATTTTCTATCAAATAAATAAATAAGTACACCATACATAATTGTCATAATCATTGGAATCAAAATCCATATACTCAAAATTTCTTATAGAGATCCCAGAAAAGCGATAATATTGATCTTTGGGTTTATATATTCTCACAATAAAGATATAATAAAAGGGCTCATAAGTTGGATCCACGTAAATACATATATGAATCCAAATAATACAAGGTTTCCTCGCATCAAGCACTTCAACCTAAAATCAAAAAGAGACTCTAAATATCATAGTTTATTCAATGATATCTTATAAATAAATGAGTAAAAAAGTGATTGGAATAAACAATTAATCCCCCACAAAAACCAAACCCTCTTTTGATTATATGTTCTTTGTGGGTTTTATGGTGACACATGCCGCCATCTCTTCCAAAACACAATGTACTATCTTAGATTTGGTAAATCATTATGTAACCCGCTAGGACCTTTATCTCATAACACAAGAGAGGAATCTTATAGGGGATCTTTATTAGTCATGGAAAATTGATGAATACAACATGGTGTCCTATAATGTAATGAAAAAAGAATAATCCTATATATGAGCCTATGGATGGTATATAAGAAGGATTATATATATGATACCATTATGAATAGTTATTGAAGTTAGAGTAATCATCCATGGGATCCATAAAATCCTAAATAGTTATTGGTGTCATACTAGGGAATACCTAATTCAGAATGTTAAAAATAAATCACATTGTGGACACATCGTAATAGTAATAAGATAGAGGAATCATGCATGTAATCAAAAATGTCAATATATAAGAAGACATCTTTTCTTAAATGTGAAAATCCCTATATACCTGTCAAGAGAGATAGCAGATTACCCATCACAAGTAAATGTATCACTCATCGGATATATGTGGATGTGATTAATTGATGAAGAACCACTCTATTTATGAAAAACATGTAATGACTCCAAATATTGATCACATCACCTAATGGGAAGAAACAACACGGTCTATATGGGGAATGTCTGAAAATGTACAACTCATGTTTCTAATCCTACCTTATGGGTGTAAATATCTAAAAACCCATCAACATTCATGAATGCGAGGAGTACACAATATTTATAACCTGGTAAATGGAGTGATTCTTCAATTCCCTAAATGGATGTGTTCTTTAGAAAAACAATGTTTGTATAAAACCATGTACATGTTGTGTTAAACATATTCTGGAAGGTACCCAACACTAGGTACCTTCATGTGTACCTTACATTGTCTGGCCCTATATAGAGCATAATTGTTCACTACTAGGTATTTAACCCACATGTGGTGTGGTTGTTTAACATACATAAGGTTCTTGCTCATGTATTTCTCCTGGCCGTGAACTACTACATGGTGGGAAGGTTAATCGAGGTCTAGCTAAGTACACTACAGAGCCATATCATCCTACTCATTTTATCTATCCTCATAATCAGAATCATATTCTATACAAAATACATGTCACGACCCGTCCTCGGGGCCCGTGCAGTGACTACCCCAGGCCCGCCTTCCATAGGACATGGGCTGGAGACTAGCACCAAAGACGTAAATCCCGATAAAAAGGGAAGGAATTACCTTCATAAAAGTAAACAAACTCCACAGAGTATAAGTGGAAGCAACACTAATTTCAAAATAATGTGCTGAAAAGTAAATGGGCTAGAATACAAACCCAACTGAAAAGTAAAGCTACAACTGAACGAAAGTACAACAACTGGAAGGTGTCGAGCTGCTCATAGATCGTCGTCTGGGTTCTTACCTGAAGGGTTGGTATATATGGCCTTCTCTGCTCTCCATGACCGTCTTTCACCCCTGGGATATATCTCATCGTGAAGTCCACCTCTGGGTACTGACTGATCATGAGGTCCACCTCCAGGTACTGACTCGTCATGATTTCCACCTCCAGGTATTGACTCGTCGTGAGGTCTACCGCCGGGTACCGTCCAGTCCTCGTACACTCGGTCTCTGACAGCACTGTCTATCGTCTGCATCAAACACAACGAGGTGTGGGCATAGCACGTGCAGGGGTGAGTATAATGATACTCAGTAGGGACACCAAGACCCTCAAGGTCTCACTAAATCCAACAAAGATAACCACAAAGAAGGATCTCAATAGATACCCCTTAATTAGGTATAATCCCAAACCTATACCTAAGTTATCAAGTAACCCATCTCAATAATGAGGGAACACAAAGTTCGTTGACTCAGCTCAAACCAGGATTTTTATTCATGATGTCGAAACCACGGCTGCTGGAGAACTCATCCTCTATCGAGTACAGTGGTCCTGTCATGACTCCGAGGCACTACTCACTAACCATAGATTGCTGAGGTACTCCTCCTATCAAGCACCGTGTGTCTGCCACCCATACAAAGTAGTGCAGCCCGCCGAGGGTCTGCCGCCCAAACACAGTAGTGGTTCCCCTAATAGCATACAGAGGTACTCCTCCTACCGAGCATCGCGGGTCTGCTGCCAACTAGTAGGCGCTCCGTCTGCCGTGGGTCTGCCGCCAAATACCTGGCGCTCCGTCCACTGGGCTAGTCGACTCACTCCATGTCATATCATTCATGCGGTCATCAGGTCTACAGCTAATAGGTCTCTGCCCTCCATACACTCATCTTCGAGAGGGTCTGCTCCATGAGTTACTGGTTGATACTCCATGTGTCACAATGTCCCACGAAGAAGTATCCAAAAGTCTGCCATATCATAGCGATCTGAACACAATAGACGGCGTGTAAATTAGACGCCCGGTATGTGTGTTATTAGCCTTTTCGTCCCGAGGGCCTGGTTGGTTTCATGTACGAACCAACCCAAACATTCCTCAAATGTACCCTGAACACTCAGGGGGTATACTCAAAGGGACCCTTTCTCAATGTGATTACCAACATCGCTGATGGTTCTTGAAATGGACGTCCAGTCTGAAAGTTATCGGCTTTTCCGTTCCACGGGCCCAGTTGGATTTCAGATACAATCCATCCCGGACATACACAAAATGCATCCAAACATCAGGTTAAGTATTCAAAAAGATCTGTCTCAACAAGTGGAATCCAACAAAGTTGACGGCACGTCAATCAGACATCCGGAGATCAAGTTATAAGTGTTTCCGCTCCGAGGGCCCGGTTGGTTTCAGGTTCCAACCAACCCAGCCATACCCAAACATAACCTAATCTTTGAGGGTAATATACTAAAACTACAGTCTCGATCCGAGGAATCCTATGCAAATGATGGTGCATCGATCTGAGGTCCACAACTCACGTTATGGGCGTTTAACCGAAGATTGTCCGAAAAATAGGGTGTTTGGGCCCGGTCCGACCTGGCCCAATACCCCATGCGTCACCCCGAACCGAGTCGACCCGACCCAGGTGCGGGTCTGGCCCATTTGGGCACGGCTCAGCACGGCTGGCTCAGCCCGTCCCGGCACTAGCGGCCCGGCCCGACGCGGGTGGCCCGGCCCGGCGCGGCTGGCCCGGCCCGGCGCTGGCGGCCGGACCGCGCCTCGGCTCTCGGCCGAGCAGAGTGTGGAAGGGGTGTCACCCCCTATCTGCGGAAACGACTGTCCATAATGGCCGGCCTTGGTTTTGACCACGGGACCCCCACGGTTCCCGAAATCAGCTGGCACCGGTGGCCGGCCTATTGGCCGCCCCTTTTGAAGACCGTCGTGGCCTTAGGTCGTGGCTCCTGTACGAACGGCGTGGCACGACGGTGCCACACCCCTCCGCCACAGCCCACCCCGGCCATGGACCCTTGGTTATCCGGCGTAGCGTGGCGGCGCGACTCCCCTCCACCGCAGCCCGCTCCTAGACGCGGCCTCTATCGGCCTCACCGGCGTGGCACGACCGCGCCGTGCATCACCACCGCGGCCCACTCCCGCCACGATCCTCTTCATTCCATCACGGTGCAACGACAATGCGTCTCCTTCGTCACCAATATCAATGACGCTCAACAAAAAGGGGAGGATCAGTCTTTTTTGTGCGGTCTGATCTCCTCCTATTATGACGATGTCATGAAGCCAAATTAATCAACGATGAACGTTAATTTAAACATGAATGAAGAATTAACCCCTACCTCGATAAACGATGATGTTTTCCAGCGATGCAGAAGATGGTGTCGCGGGGTGAGGTTTCAAATACGGATTTGGCATGCATCCAAGGAGGGGACAACATCACACACTACCTGCAGAGAAGAAGGAACGAAACGTCGTCTCCCCTTTTGGTGACGGTGTTCTTCGTCGATGGGTGTCATTCTTCGGGGAAGGACGAAGTTCTTCCAAAGCTATAGCTCTCTCCAACCTTTTCTCAACACAACCATACTAACCCCAAAAATAAAATAAGCTCCTCTTATTTTATTATAAAATACCATTGGTTCAAATTACAAAATATAAATACTTAATTCAATTAATTGAATAAGTGTTGGCATGATTTAAGGAGGGGATGTGGGGAGAGGATAAGTCACCCACCTAATTACAAGGGAGGTTTAATGGGGAGTTTAAGGGGTTATGGAAAATGTGAAGGGGTGGGGCTCATTTGGGACCCACCTCAAAAATATCCTAACATGGGAAGTTAGTGTCTTCTGGGTCCCACCACAACTACCCCATGTAAGATATAACCATCCTATATTAAGAATAAAATTTGTACCACAAATTTTATTCACTTTTTATTTAATCCCCTATTTTTAAACAACTCCTCCCGAGAAAATGCCCCATTGCGAAAGATCCTCTTAATCAATTATCGGCGCTACGGTTCCATCGGTGCCCTCAGATTTCAATTCCCAGTACCGGTTCAAAAGATTGAAAAACCCGCCCGTTCGTTCACTAAATGTACCCGAGCTAAACTTTGAAAAAATTTTATCAGTCACCCTCAACCCATGTCTGTCGAGGTTAGGCTCTGCCTAAATAAAACACACCCCAAAAAACCAATCGATACTCTCGTATTTTCATTTCGAGTTACCATTTAGAAGTTATTAATTTTACAATAAAATAATTGTCGCTTAATTATTTTATTTGCGGCCAAAAACTAACTTTTTTTGGTGGTCCGTGTCGGCAAAAGTTAGTATCCTCTTAAATAAATCATGTCCTCATGAGTTCATCGGTGGTCTCAGATTTTTAATCCGAACTACCATTTTTGAGTTATAAACTTCTGAAAAATAAAATAATTTATTCATTTATTTTATTTACTGTTATGTCATTTTTGGAATATCTCACAGGACCCCCGCGCTGACTAAACATAAGTCGCGTCGAGGGTAAACCCACCATCTAGAGCGCAATGGTGCCCTCGGATTTCTGATCTGAATAACCGTTTAAGAGTTATTACAAATTTTCAGTAAATTTGCTTACGTGAGTTAATTTATGCTTAACAAAACATCAGAAAATTATTTCGGGCACACCGGGACTCAGAATCAGGTGCCTTCATAAAAAGTGGACTCATAAAATTCCAAATAATTAAAAAAACATTTCCATGAAATTTAAGGGTCATTACATTACCCCGACCTCAGGGCTTTACGTCCCCGTAAAGCTACAACATAATCCATGGTAGCAAATGAGGATAATGAGCATGCATCTGAGCCTTTTTCTCTCATGTGCTCTACTAGAGGTTCTCATGCTGCCAAAAAATGCACATCAGAGGAATTGCCCATCCACATAGGACCCGCACCTATCGATCCTCGATCTCCACCGAGACCTCCAAGAATTTCACCCTATCATCGATGTCTAGCTCCCCATGGTCGATGATATGCATCGGGTCATGCACGTATCTCATCAACTATGATACGTGGAAGAATACATGCACCCAGTGCAACTGAGGTGGAAGGGACAGGCGGTAAGACACCTTTCCTACACCGCTGAGGACCTGGAATGGTCTGATGAATCTGGGAGATAACTTGCCACCCCGGCCAAATATCCTTAGACCTTGTCGAGGTGAGACACATATGAATACATGGTAGCCATCCTCGAACTCAATTGGTCTCCATCTCCTATCGGCATAGGACTTTTGTCTTCTCTATAAAATCTCAACTACCTTGAACCATCTCTGTCTCAGCTCCAGAAAGCTCTGCTGGCATTTAACTGACCACACGAAGGGTTTCCCTTTCATTGTCATTGTTGGAAGTGGTGCTGCAACTCTGGAGAATTCTGGCTGAAAGGTAAGTCTGGCCGACTCCTGAGTGATCGACTGCACCATCTTATATATGTGTCCATCCTGTGCTGCCTGGGTTTTCTTTTTCACCATCCAAGGAAAAACCTATACTAATGTTATAGATAAACCAAAATTTTTTTTCCTAATACAGTCAATCTGTGTATGAACTGTGGTTTCCCAGTCCATACCCAAACTAACGTCGTAATGCCTCGATGCTGGAACCATGAGGTTCCAACCGAAACAATCACCTCAAGGGTTAGATCACACCATCGTCGTATGTGTGTTTATTGAGTCTCCTCCCATAGGTATCTCTAGACATGAGGGTCAAGTCAATGGCTTAACTGGAAACTCTAGATCTCAGATAATATTCTTGGAATAAAAAAATGATTGGTATCTATGTTTATTGATATGGAAGCTCATTGTAGACTCAGACTGCACCTCGAATCATTCCTAGAGTCCATGGGTCACATTCCTTGACCGCATGCACCTACTCTCCTCCCCTACCCTCCTGCTCCCTAAGCCTGGAAGGAACTACAATGGTGGGTGGTTGTAACATGTCAAATTGTTCACCACCCCATGTTTCTCTCCTAGCTCTGCTTCCATGTCTGTTGCCCTGTAGATTCATCTATCCTTTTCACTTCCTCTTCTTGAATCATTTTACATGCCCATGTCTCTGAGACTGGCGCCAGTTTCCTTCTTTCCCACTGTTAACCTTAACAGGCTGCATCCACTCAGCCAAAGACTTATCAACCACAAAGGTTATCTCTAGCACCCTAGTATAAGTAGGAATGCATAGAGAAAGAAGTGATGGATCAGTAGTCCTTTAGACACACCTCACTCAGATGTTCGAGACTTGAAGCACTGATCACATTGTATTCATCGAGTACCAGGAATGGTTTGGTATGCGCCGATGAATTCTCAGCTACCGACATGTCATTCTGTCGTAGTTTTATAAGCTCTAGAAAAACTCTAAGCCACCTCCTCAAGCTAGTCCTTAGTCGCATGAGAGTCGGGCTCGCCTCAAAACATGAGGGGTATCTGATGCAGAAACATGTGTAAGGCAGTAAGCCAACATGTCTCCTCTACTGATTCCACCTGTAGTGTCTACGGACCAAAAGGTAGTGATATAGCTGGCACACTACCCGAAGATACAATCCCAAGCATCAGTCCACATACCGAAGCCTCAACACTATAGGGACCATCCTCAGGGTAACTCCTTGGAAAAAAACTAGTAGCCATGTCCACCATCCACTCTACTGGTGTCTCAGCTAGGCAGAAAACTCCCGGAATTTCCTCCAGCTAGTCCTCTGATGTCTGGGAATTTGCCTCACCTCATATCCTCAGAGGCCTCTACTCCTGGAACTCGTGCAATGCGATCTATCAGCATGCACCGTCTGCTAGTATGGCTAGTGGCATCCTCTTCCCAACAGGTGGTGGTGCTGCTGGTACACCACCCGAGGGTGACAATATAGTAAAAAGGGCCTTGCACTGGAGCCTCATCACTCGGTGGCCATCCCCGTGTACTATCTCGAAACTCCAACTGACTGTCTGCGTGGAGGCATCCTGACCAGATGCAACACTGTCAAATGATTTATACCTGGTGAGCTGACCTGGTTTGAGCTGACTTAAAAACATTTGGAAACACACACACAATAAGTGTTTTCGTGCACTAAGTTGGAAATCTCTAGTTAGGGTCCTAGTGTATGGATATGTCGGTCGCTGCACCCACACTGGATTCCTTGAACTAAATACCACACTCGGTACCCTTAACACTATTGCCTCACATAAAATAATTATCAGAGTTATGAGTTCTTTTTTAGAACTGACTCCTCTAATACCAATTGGTCACGACCCATCCTCGGGGCCCATGCTGTGACTACCCCAAGCCTGCCTTCCATAGGCCAGGGGATAGCGACTAGCAACAAAGGTGTAAATCCTGATAAAAAAGGAAGGAAATTCCTTTATAAAAGTAAACATACACCACGGATTATAATCGGAAGAAACACTAATTACAAAAGAAAGTGATGAATAGTAAATGGGCCAGAATACAAACCCAACTAAAATGTAAAGACACAATTGACCAAAAGTACAACAGCTGGAAGGTGTCGAGCTGCTCCTAGATCGTCCTCCAGGTTCCTACTTGAAGGGTAGTTACATATGTCCTCCTCAGCTCTCCACATCCGTCTGTCACCTCCGGGTACCGTCTCGTCGTGAAGTCCACCTCTGGGTAATGACTCGTCGTGAGGTCCATCTCCAGGTACAGACTCGTCGTGAGGTCCACCTCTCGGTACTGACTCGTCGTGAGGTCTACCTCCAGCTACCGTCCAGTCCTCGTACTCTTGGTCTCTGATAGCATTTTCCGTCATCTGCATCCAACACAACGAGGTGCGGGCATAACACGTGTAGGGGTGAGTATAATGATACTCAATAGGGACCCCGCGACCCTCAAGGTCTCACTAAATCCATCAAGGATAACCAAAAATAAGGATATCAACATATACCCTTACTTAGGTATAAGACCATACTTATACCTATGTTATCATGTAACCCATCTCAATCATGGGGGAACACAATGATCGTTGACTCATCTCAAAACAGGATTGTTATTCATGATGTCGAAACCACAACAGCTGGAGAACTCCTTCTTTGTCGAGTACAGTAGTCCTGTCACGACTTCGAGGTGCTACTCGCTTACCATAGACTGCTGAGGTACTCCTCCTCTCTAGTACCGCGGGTTTGCTACCCATACATAGTAGTGCATCCCGCCAAGGGTCTGCCGCCCAAACACAATAGTGGTTCCCCTAATAGTCTACAGTGGTACTCCTCCTTCCAATTACCACATGCCTTCTTCAAACTACCAGGCGCTCCTTCCTCCATGGGTCTGCCACCAAATAATGGGCGCTCCGTCCACTGGGCTAGTCGACTCACTCCAAGTCGAATCAGTCAAGCAGTCGTCAGGTCTACAGCTAATAGGTCTTCGCACTCCATACGATCGTCTCCGGGAGGGTATTCTCCACGAGCTACTAGTCTATACTCCATGTGTCATAAAGTCCAATGAAGAAGTTTCCAAAAGACTCCCACGTCATAGGGATCTCAATACAACAAACGACATGTAAATCGGACGCTCGGTCTGTGTGTTATTAGCCGTTTCGTCCCAGGGGCCCAGTTGGTTTCGTGTATGAACCAACTCGACCATTTCTCAACTGTACCGTTAAATCTCTTGGGGTATACTCAAAGGGACCATTTCTCGATGTGATTACCAATGCCGCTGATGGTTCGTCATATGGACGTCCGGTCTGAAAGTTATCGAATTTTATATTCCAGGGGCCAGGATGGATTTCGGATACAATCCAACCTTGACTTACACAAACTGCATCCAAACCTTAGGTGAATTATTCCAATTGTTCTGTCTCACCGTGAAGAATCCAACAAAGTCGACGACACGTTAATCGGACGTCCGGAGCTCAAGTTATAATCATTTCTGCTCCGAGGGCCCGGTTGGTTTCAGGTTTGAACCAATCCCGCCATACACAAACATCACCGAAACCTTGAGTGTAATATACCGAAACGACCATCTCGATTCTAGGAATCCTACTCAACTGAAGGTGCATTAATCGGAGGTCCAAAACTCAATTTATGGGTGTTTAACTAATGATGGTCCGAAAAATAGGGGGTTTGGGCCCGGTAGGACCCGACCCGACGCGGGTGGCCCGACCCGGTGCAGGGGGCCCGACCCGGCGCGGGTGGCCCGGCCCGGTGCTGGCAGCCCGGCTGCGGATCGGCTCTCAGCCGAGCGGGATGCAGAGGGGGAACTGCCCCCTTTTTTTTGAAACAGCCGACCATAATGACTGGCCTTGGTTTTGACCACGGGACCCCCGTAGGTTCCGCCTTCAGCTGGCGTCGGCAGCCGCCCGGCTGGCCGCACCTTTTGAAGACCGCCACGGCCAGAGGCCGTGGATCTTGTCCAACCGGTGCGGCGTGACGGTGCCCCACCCCTCCACCACAGCCCGCCCCGGCCATGGCCCCCTTGGTGCTCCGGTGTGGCGCGACAGCGCGACACCCCTCTGCCGCGGCCCGCACCTGGCTGCAGCCTCCTTCGGCCTCACCGGCATGGCACAACGGCGCCGCGCTCCACCGCCACGGCCTACTCCGGCCACAATCATCTTCATTCCATCACGGTGCACCAGAACCATTCCACCTTCGTCGCAAATATCAATGACATTCAACAAAAAGGGGAGTATCAGCCGTGTTTGTGTGGTCTGATCTCCTCCCTTTATGACGATATGAAGTGGCCAAATTAACCAACGATGAATGTTAATTTAAACTTTAACGAAACATTAACCCCTAACTCGATAAACGTTGATGTTTTCCAGTGACGCGGAAGATGGCGTTTAGTGGTGAGGTTTCGAAGATGGCATTGGCATGCGTCCAAGGAGGAGACGACATCTCACACTAGCTGCGGAGAAGAAGGAACGACACGTCGTCTCTCCTTGTGGTGACAACGTTCTTCGTCTAAGGGTGTCATTCTTCGTGGAAGGACAAAGTTCTTCCAAATCTAGAGCTCTCTCCCCCCTTTTCTCAACACAACCAAACTAACCCCAAAAATAAAATAAGCTCCTCTCATTTTATTATAGCATTCCTTGGGTTAAAATTACAAAATTAAAATAATTAATTCAATTAATTGAATAAGTGTTAGCATGATTTAATGTAACGACCCAAAGATTCATTAATGTAAATCCCTCTTGATCTAATTAAATGTATATTTATGTTTATATAAAATATAAAAATCTTTGGTTTTATGTTATGAATTTGGACCATTTCTAATATAGTTGTTGAACAGTGATCACATGATTAGTACAAATATAGGGCTTTAACAAATCCAAGAGTGGAAGATGATAGAGATTACCACTCGGGCAATGTTATCCGAGCCACCCCAAGAGTGTGTCACCATCACACACCTTACCCTTAGGACATATACGGTTGTTTTAATGGGTTATGTATTAAATCTCTAGTACTATGTTCATGTATATTATTTTTTTTATAATAATGAATATACATTCTGGTCATTTTTGATACTTTGAAATTAGTTTTTAAAGTACAAATACTGTTTTTAGTTATTATTTAATTAAGAATTATATTTTATTAAATTAAAGGATTTTTGAATTAAATATCATTTTAATAAAATATTATTATTATTATAAAATAAATTTTTACTATATATAAATGATCTTATAATTTTTTGAATGCAATTTTAATTTTTATTAAGGTTTGAAAGCCATTTCTGTCAAAACCCGTGAATTTTTGATAAATGTCGGTTTTTATTTTAAAATTGAAAATTAACATATTTAGATAATTATTTAGATAGAATAAATGTTATTTCAGGAATCATGACATCGAAATTATCCAACGGTGATTTTTTCATAATTTTCCGAGACAGTCAAATGTTTTGTAAAAATTAAATACCATTTAAATATATAATGTGTTTTATGACATCATAATGACGTAATAGTGATGTAATAAAATAATATATTCATTATGTTAGGCCAATATATGTTTTACCATTAAAATAATGTGATTTTGTGTTTTATTGACTTACTTTTCAAAGCATTAATGGATCCCTCAAGTCTTATTAAACACCTTGTCTTTTTAAATTGTTTTCCATGGGAGAGTGACTCACCTCTACGTAAGGAACCCAATTATTTTAAGAATTTAGGACTTTTTCCTTATAAAATATTTTTTTCCCGTTCCGTATTCCAAAAGCCATTGGAAAAAAATAATGGGATGGTTTGTGGTTTGGATTAAGTTATTATAAGGGGTCCCAAACCTAAATAATAAAGAATTCCCTCACCTTTCCTATATAAACCCACCCATGATCCCACTTCCTCCTCACTAAAAGCCTTTGGAGTTCATCCAACCCTTGACCTACTCTCTATAGAATCCTCCCAAGGTTCCCCAGTCTCCCAAGAAGCCTCTCACAAGCCTCTCTCTAGCTGTTGGAAGCACACTTCCAAGTTAGGGTTGTTTCTTCCTTTCTCATTTTTTTCAAATTTTTCATTAAGTTGTTTTGCCATTTAATTTCAATTATGAATGTGGGGGTATAGTTTCGAACCCCCTAATACTTCCCTCTTTTTGTTTTAATGACGTGATATCCCTTTCTCTCTCATTAAATGCCTCCCATGCACACCCGTTACTATGCTGAAATTCTGAAAGGAACTTCTCTCTCCTCATTTACATTCAAGCAATACTTTTGTATCATGAATCTAAATACCATTACAATTGTTGGGACATGTATCTATATGACCTCATTACTGTCCATTACATGTAAATATGATTAGTAACCCTTTCTCTCTCATCAAATGTATTTTATGAATTCTTATGTCACGTCGTTATGCTGTCGAAATCGCACTGATTTTCTAACCCAATTCCATTGTGTAGTAAATACCATGCCCATTTCTCCATCAAGGGTATTCACCTTTATGCACATTTAATTATTGATTATAAAGTTTCATGTATGAATTCCACATTCCATTATCATGGAATTAATGATTACGTTTAATGAATCCACGTTTTATGATCCATGTGGCAGATTTATGCATGAAATAAAATGTTTAAGAAGGGTGCACCCTTATAGCTCTCCAATTCATTGGGTAAAGTATAGTATCATGATACATCATGTGCAATGAGTGTATAATAATGATAATTCAATTTCAACAAGGGTTTACTTGTGCTTTATGTGCAATGAGTATTTACTCTTGCCCCATGTGCAATGAGACATGGATCATGCTAATTTCATGTTAAGTGTTGTTGCCACATTTCCATGTTATGATTATCCTGATTTATCATGCCTTTATGTTCATGTTTATCTTATTCTATATTGATATGTCTAATGTATATAATTTATTGTACCCCTCATGTTATTCCATGTGTATTCCCTTACTGGGCTTTATAGCTCACCCTTTTCTTATGAATGTTCTCAGGTTATCCCATGAAATGCTAAGTTCGAGGGAATGTAGTGGTCATGTAAAGGAAGTTTTCAATAAAAATGTTGTATTTCATGTTTCAAGATTTTATGTAATGATCCTAATCCCCAATGTCACTAAACCTATCGATCTTCTTTGTTGTATCAAGTGATGTTTCATATAATAAATCATGTTTATGTTTGTATTAAAAAGCAGGGTTTTCATATTTAATGAGGGGAAGTGGGGAGAGGAGAAGTCACTCACATAATTAGAAGGGTAGTTTAATGGGGAGTTTAAGGGGTTAAGGAAAATGTGAAAGGGAGGGTCTTGTGTGGGAACCACCTCACAAATATCCTAACATGGGTAGTTAGGGTCTTGTGGGTACAAACCCAACTCCACCATGTAGGATATAACCATCCTAATTTAAGAATAAAATTTGTAACACAAATTTTATTCACTTTTTATTTAATCCCCAATTTTTAAAAAACTCTTCCTGAGAAAATGATCCTTCGAGAATGATACTCTTAAGAAATTATCGGAATTGCGGTTCAATTGGTGCCCTCAGATTTTAATTCTGAGTACCAGTTCAAAAGATAGAAAAACCCGCTCGTTCGTTCACTGAATGTACCTGAGCTATAATTCGGAAAATTATTATCAGTCACCCTCAACCCGCTCCGGTTGAGGCTAGGCTCTACCTATATAAAACATGCCCCAACAAACCCATCGATACTCTTGAATTATAAATCCGAGTTACCTTTTAGATGTTATTAATTTTACAATAAAATAATTGTCACTTAATTATTTTATTTGCGGCAAAAAAATAACTTTTTCTGGTGGTCAATGCCGGAAAAAGTTAGTATCTTCTTAAATAAATCATTCCCTCACTAGTTTAGAAGTGGTCTCGGATTTTTATTCAGAGCTACCATTTGTGAGTTATAACCATTTGAAAAATAAAATAATTTATTTAATAATTTTATTTATAGTTATTTCATTTTCGAAATTTCTCACAGGAGGCCCGCACTGACTAAACATAAGTCACGCCTAGGGTAAACCCGCCATCCTGAGCACAATTGTGCCCTCAGATTTATTATCCGATTAACTGTTTAAGAGGTATTCCACTTTTTTAGTAAAACTACATACCCGCGTTAATTTAAACATAACAAAACTTCCAAATATTATTCCGGACACACTGGGCCTCAGAATCAGGTGCCGTCAGAAACTGCGGACTCGTAAAATTCCAAAGAATTTAAGAAAAAAAATTCCATGAAATTTACGGGTCTTTACAATACATTCCATTTATACCCATACATTACTTTTAATAAAAAATACACCATCTTACATGAATGATAACAACACATGGTGTGGGTTCCTGAACTACACGTTGTTTAATCTAAGAATCTGAATGGGAGATCCATAAATCAATCAAAATCACCTATTTATTTCCAAAATCTATATAAGACACAAAAGTGATTTGTAAGTAGTGATAATATGTGTTAAATATTTTAGAACATTATATCTATGTGTATTTATACAAAAATGTAATCATGTACTATAATTCAGTGGAATCCATGAATGCATTTCTTATTTTTTTGATCTATGAGTACCACATGTATATTCTGCTCCTCCTGATATTCAAAGATTACATCTCTTCCTCTATCTCTATTCCAATATCTCCCTCTACATATTCTATCTCATTAATATTATTGATTAATCCCAAATTGGAATGGATTAATATCAAGGTAGAAAAAATAAATAAAAATAAAGAAAAGGATGAAAACAAGAAAATTGAAAAAGTGTCTCGGACCAGCTAGGGAGTACAACATCAATATATTACCCACCTAAGAAAAACTCTCCATTATAAACTCAATACTAGAAACAATATCTCAATATGAACTTATGTTTAATGTTTTTAACCAAACTAAATAATGTGAATATATAGATATTTTAGTAATTTAATATTTTTTATTATTTTTTGATTAAAATTCAAAGACTTATGAATTCCACATAACTATTTTCCTAGGGTATGTACCATATTCTAGGACCAATGGACTCGTAAAAATATCAATGGTCATATTATTTTGTTAAATTACTATTTTACCCCTCACTCTTCTAAGAATTTAAAATTTTAAATTACTGCTAACATTTCTATTCTGGAATAATGTAGGTTATTATAGAATACCCACCATAAACATTATCATCCATAAGAAGACATATATGTTGAAATATTTTTTGATATCAACCAATGTCTTTTCATAGTTACATTCTCATGAATATCCAATGAATATCCGATAAAGTAAAATATTATTTCAATTATAGGAATTAAAATCTCTCTTCGATCCATGCTCACAATAAAATATGGTATACATTCCATTATCCAAATACTAATACCACATCTCTAGATAATCTATGTCCATTCGAAAAGATAGGCAATAGTCTGGTAGTTCCCAAATCATTCTTGATTTCTATCAACCGTAGAGGTCAATAAAAATTTTAATCAGAACTCAATGGAGCCATGCCCATGAAATTTGATTGAAATCACAATTAACTAAATCACACATGGTCACTCACCAATCTATTATTGAAACAATATCAAACATAAAAGATGAATACCACTAGAAAATAAATTTCAATCTACGAGTCTTTATCATATAGAAAAGATAACCATGCTACATGGAATGATGGTCTAATTATCTAAAAAACCCTCATGGTAGTCCTCTTATAAATAAATAACCTATCATGTGCAATAATATATTCCACAACATCTTGTTAGTATGAATTGTACCAATCTGGAGTATCTTCACACTCTATCACTAAATTAACAACCATGAAAATAATAGTCAATCCGGAGTAGAACCCAAGATGTATTACCTTTCGAAGACACTTTTGACACAAAAGAATCAAAGGAGATTCATTAAAATCATGAGTAATAAAAATTTATAAATCTGTGAAATGAAGAACTAATTGTGGATCAGTGTCAAAACCACACAATAAAGATCACTACATAATATGGAATTCATAAACCTAAGTGAACCTAACACACTAGTTTCCCACGATCAAAATTTATCATTTACTTACAAGGACATGATTCAAATCATTAGGCCTTATGGTCTAACCAGATATCACAAACGATCCATCCTCTCTATGTGATTTAGATATGATACTAAAATAGTAGAGTTGTAAATATTAAAGACCAGTTGACTAGGGCCTGATCCTATTTGAGTATCCTCATTATAATATTCAAAATTTAGTTAATTATATAAAATATGAGTATCAGTGAAATCAAACTACCTAGGAATCCATAAATAGATATCCCATATAGTTCCAGTTGCATTGAAACATATAGGTACCTATCAAAATCATACAAAGATACCCACCAAGATAACAATTAACAATAGTCGGTTACATAGAATTTCATTCCTAGATATCTAGTAAAATGATGTACTGATTATTACTGAAACATTTAGTAACCAAAAACTCATTCTAACACCTTAAAAGGCTTATAAAAATCAATCCTATTATTCCCTATAATATTTCCCAGGGCAGTTATCCTTCTGTTCATCAGGATTTAGTGATAATCCTCAAAATCAAATTACTCAATTTGTCACAAAACTATTTACAATAAAATAAAATTTTATGTGAAACTCATCCCAATTTATTATAATTACCCCAAAAACCTATATTTTAAAACACCATTTATTTTTATGTTGAAACATTTAAAAATTATACATTGACATGAGCACAATCATACAATAGGTGGCCTACAACATGTGAATCCAAAGAGAATGAAATAGTTCATGATATTTATATTTCTACTTGTAAAGAATATTCATAACTAACCAATGGCCTCATTAAAATAAGAAAATATCCATTAATACATAATTAGTCATAACATCCACACATGATGTGTATTTCTTAAGGAAAAAATAAAAAAACATCAAAATCTTATATCAGGATCTGGTATCCCTTATCCCAGACAAACATGACTCCCCAACAAAAAACATTCTCTTGAAGAACCCATTTGATATCCAATATAAGCTCCAAATATATCATAATACTCATGAATACAATATCATAAATAGTAAATGAATAGGAAATAAATTATTATAGAAATTTGAAATCTCCAATGCCCAGTACCACTACACATTTTCTCTAATCTAGTTTGTCACAAGTCCTCATGAAACCCTTCATATATGCTAGTTGTTTTTGGTGAGTAGTTATGTCCAAGGGTTTGTTTGTGGATATAATATTCCCCCATATATGTGTAAACAAAAATATAAATTTCTAGATATCATATATGAAATAAATAGATAGAGTGAGAAAGTAGTTAATAATTGAAATGGATAGTGTTATAATGAAAAATTAACTACTATAAAATCCAATGAAGCTTATCATCCATACAAAACTGACCACCTATTTGTTTGACTATTCATGCAAAAATATAATAATGAAACTAAAATCAATGTATATGTACATCCATCTTACTAGGATCCAGACATCATACATAGTCTATATGTCACATATATGATAAAAAATCCTGATCAAATGAATCTAAATAAGAAAATTTTCGTTATCATGTATCCTGGTGATTATACCATAACAATCATGTATTTTTTCCCAACTTAAAAGTAACACATAAGGTCTATATGCACACTGATGTGCATGTAAATGGGTGAAAAGTAATATATATTGTCAATATAAATTATGATACTATAAATATGTGCTATAATTTCTTACTCGTGTGACGTACTATTCCTATAAATGAACCAACTAGAATAACAAAGATAACAGTACAATAAAAGGAACATAGATTTTCATTGGGACTATAATCCATATTGACGATATCTTCTTCTACCTAATATTTATTGTACATAGGCTATTTCAATTGGAAATGTGTATGAATACGACTATGATTTGATTTATTTAATGATCAATTCATATTTTATTATTCCCATATCAACCCAGAATTAACATAAAAGTATATAACATAATTTTAGATGATTATTTAGTACAGTATATAAAATAAATTCTAGTGGACAATAATATTTTAGTGTATTTGGAAACATGGACTCAAAATCAACAATCCTTGTGAATGATATTTAACACATCCAATAACGATCTCCACCTTTAGTACTTGTTTCTAATACCATTATTCCAAACATGGTGAAATTAAATATAATAAATGGGTGAGATCAATTTCTCAGTAAGGGTAAATTAGGGAGACATGTAGGCATAAACATTATCATAGGGGTATCACAACACAATCGTATCATTTGGAGATCAAACCTTGTATATGAAAGGTCATAAACATGGGATATGGTTTGAAGCATTGGGGTCATAAGAAATGAGTCAAATGGAAATAAACATAATGATCCCTGAAATCATAACTAAGGAATAAGACTTATGATTTGTGGCTTACATATAATAATATAAATATTTATTTCAAGGATACCTAAAAATACCTTTATAACATGTTAGGAATGGGATATGCCCCCATACCAATATCGGCCTTGGGAAATCAACATATGTACCCACATTTTCTTAGGACTGGGACACAACCCATGTACCTTCTTGATTGTAGGGTTGTGACACTTCCCATATACCACAATTATTTTAGGATTTGGTTACAACACATGTTCCTTCCAGTTATTGTGATTGAGATTCTACTCATGAACCCTATTTCATATAGGATTGGGCTAAACCCCATCTCCCTTCATGTTTTTAGGCTAAGAATACTACCTGTGTACCCTCTTTCTTTTTCGGATTGGTTTAAAACCCATATACCCAATTTATTTTTTCTCATGGGCTACAACCCATACACCCTCTTTCTTTTCAATCATAGGCTACAAGTCATGTATCATTTGAGAACATATAAAACATATCATTACCCAATGAATAGGAGTTATATATAGTTCCCACCCATCAAATCTTAAAATCTGTCACCAATGTACACATAATAATAAAACGTTTATTATATCATTACCCATAAAAAGATACAGGTCATATGAACATCAAATCATAACACATAAAATGAAATGATTATTATAATTAATTCATCACATCATGACATATGTAAATTGGATAGTTTTCACATAAATTTCATCAAAGAATAACCCATGAAAGAGAAATGGATTTCAAAAACACATAATATATGAAATATAAACATGTTTCTTAAAGACCATGACATAATGTGTAACCCATTCATAGAAATGATATGAAAGGAACCTTTAAATAATTTCCAAAAAATGTCATGAGTAACATCAACAGATGTTATCATAGATGAAAAATATATTTCATATATCTTTGAAAAACTTTTAATAAGTAAAATAACCTTAATTATTTGAATTTTTTAATACATATAACCATTTAAAAATTACTTTCATGTACAAAACCTTTAAAACATACAAATAAGACATGAAATCAAATTGAATAACATGTTCATTGAAAATAGCATTGGAAAATTAAAAAGGAATATTTGAAAACAATAAAACATTTTGAAAATCCTTTTTCCTCAAAATTGATCATTAAATATATTTTCAAATCATTTTATAAAAACATTTATAAGACATGGTTTTTAAATATAATATATTTCTAACAGAAGAGTGAGACTCTCAAATTTTAAATAAAAACATTATATTAAGTACCAAAGAGAAGATAAATAGAACTAACAAATGAGTATGTCATGAATAAATATATTATAATAAGAAAACATGAATATTTTTGTGATATGGATAATAATATTTCATAAAATGATGCATCAACATAAACAATATTGAAAAGCGACGATATTGTCTCAATGAAACATCATAACATGGTAAATTGGGACATAATCTCCATGTAATAAATGAAATTAAATAAATATTCAAATATTATTAAATGATTTATATTCTTGTTATAACATGTAAACTAGATTTATATACCCCTAAAAGAATGTGTTTAGGTTCAGAACGAAATATGAGTCTCAATGAAAGAAAATTGAGATAAAACTATTTTACCAATTTGGTAATTTTTGGAACATAAACCCAATGAATGCTGGATAATAAAATTGAAATGTGATTGAAAATAAAATTATTTATAAGATACATAGAATAAAATAATAGTAATTACAAACACCACAAAAAAATTAATGGGTGGCGAACATAACATGTATCTCCCATAAATTAAAAGTGAGATGAAATCCCCTTACCTTGTGTTGTTGAATCTCTCCATACCCATATATGATTCCAATATAATTAATATAAGTTTATTAATAATCTAATAAATAATAATAATATTATATCTATTACCCTATATTGTTTTATTATGACCTTATATTACCCTCTTTTTAATGATCGTATGTTATGGTTTCACATCGGGTAATATTTTCTTTGTTCATGGTTTGGGTCTTAATTTCTTATATCATTGGTCCTTATTATTTAATTATTTCATAAGTTAAATAATAATATAATAATCATATATATCCATTATATTAATATTATAACAATCTATATCATAATTACATATGAAATGGAATACACCATTCATGGAGACAGTAAACCGTACGTACACAGAAATGTTGTTTCAATTTTTATTTTCATATTGAAAGAAATTATCTAAATTACATATGTATATATATTTATATATATATATATCATTATTGAAAAGTTATTAATGTATCATAAATATCATATAACTTAATTAAACTCATCTTTAATACATTCTATGTGGAGTGTGAATGAATCACATCGCTTTGATGGGTGGTAGTCCTGACTTCCTCAAACAAAATTACTGTATTAAAACAAATTGGAAAGTAGATAGATTTGTTTTTTATAAGGAATAAAGAATAATAAATAAATAATAAATAAAATATATTATTTATAAAAATAGTTATTTCAGCATAATTTACATCTTAACTGGTGGTAAGTGAAATATTAACAATCAATGTTTATTGGGGTAGTAGTTCACTATACAAAGAAACAATATATTTGATATCCATTATATGGAGGTTTCCATAAGTGTTGGTAATTATATTTTAATATAAACATCCTAGTATATGTTGGATAATAGTTTTTTCACACAATAAATTGAAAACGATTGTGGAGGGGGTGAATAACGAGTATAAATGAAATGTGTTTACGAGAGGACATTAGCTCAGAATCGGATAACTCCTATTGGTTTGTTCCAAAAAGATTATTTGACAGGATATATTAAAAAAATTGGCTTCAAGGTTGAAAGGACAACTTTTGGGATGTGTATTGGGAACATATTGGAATAAATTTAAATATAATTTAGGTTTTAGGAATGGGTAGAGGTGGTGGCCTATTATAGTAGAGGTGTGGCACTCTTGTAATTATTTTATTAGAGAAGTAAACCCACGTTATTCATGTTGAATGTTTATTGAATAATTTAATATGATATATAAAATTGTTAATAGGGTCTAAATATTCCCATAAAATGGGTTTTGGGCATGTGTCTAGGTTTTTTGGGTTCTTATCATTAAGGATTAGTGGTTTATTGACCTAATTATTCTCTTAACCGATGTCATTAATTTTAATAACATTCACTAATATATCTTTTCAAATGGAATTATTAACATATAATATTTTATAAATTATCTTGATTCCAAATATGGAATCTATATTTCCAAATTTTAGTATATAAGTGGCATAATTTTTCTTAATATTAATACCATTGACGCGATGACACTATGTGTTTTTAATGTAATAACGTTCAAATGTTTTATAATATTTTATGTCCAATTTCAATGTAAAATTAGATACAATGAACTAAAATGGTTAATTTGTTAAAAATATTATAAAAAAAATCTATTATACCCTTTAAAAATATAATTTATTCTTTTTCAATTGATTATATAAAACACCAGTTTTAATTAAAATTCAGTATTCTTAACTATTCATCAAAAGATGAATCCTTACATAAATTTCCCAAAATTTTGTCCTAATATAATTTTTATCTCTGAAATAAAAATATAAATTTTATATTGACATATAAGATCTATTAATGTTCAAAATAATGGATTTAAAATGGGGACTCCATTAAAAAGATGTAAAACTACGTTAATAAAAAATATTTTTTACGAATAAACCTGTTTTTGTTTTTATATTATGTCTATTGAATCTATTGGATGAATACAAAAGGTATTGTTGTGATTATATAGTATATTTAATAAAAAACATCACTTATCAATTTTAATTAATTTAATTTACTATATTAAAATTACTTTGTGATTATATCAGTATTTTACATTATATTAAACCAGCTTTCATATTCATTTCTAATTAATTTTTTACCATATAATTAAACTTATATTTATGTAAACCAACAATTTTCATAATTTAGATGACACTATTTTATATCAATCAATATAATAGTAGTGTTATTTTCCATTATAATGATACTTTTTATAATATATTATAGTTATGTTACACTCGGTCCTTCTTATTATGGAAGCCATCAAGGAAGGTCAATATTGAGTGTAATATATCATAACATTGTTGTTCGGTGTAACGAATGCCATTTTGGGATTTTCTATAACATACTATTTATTTGGTATTGCAAGTAGAATGTTCCAAATTGGATTAATATGAATGAAACGTTTGACAAAGTGTAAGGCTATTTTAAGTGTTATATGACGTGAAAAATATCAAAAGAATAAATTAATTAGGAAAAAATTCACCAAAATCGTAGTGTTTTACATTCTATCCCCGGTAAAATGAATTTCCCCAATGAAGCTAACCCGGGTTATCAATGATTTAATACTTATATGGTTCATTCATAACAACTGACATCCTAAAAATGGATACAATAACATCCTTTAATTACAGAAATTTGAAACCTTAATTGTTCTTTATTGTCACAAATAACATGATTCCATTATAGGAGTGCATAGGCTGGATGTCAAAATATGGACATGGAAGAGAAATGATACCATTATGTTTGGATGGAGAGTGATGGAGGGAATATCATGAGAATTTAGATAATTAGAATGCTAGAAATATGTGACCAACAAAGGGCCCATATAATTCTTTGAAAATAAAAGAATTAGGACATATTTTTATTCCTAAATATAATTTTTTAAAAATATATTAAATTTTCATGAAAATATATACCATCATGATTCATTACGACCCCAACCTTTTTATTTCATTGATCCAATTAACCAATTTCTCTAAAATGGATGTAACTTTTTCATTCATAATGTACTATCATATCAATAAACCCATGATATTCCATCTCGTTGTCCTTTGTTACCATCAACCCAATGTTGTTTGAACATGACATCAAATATCCACAAATCCTCATATATAGACATGAAATTTTAATCTTACAATATTAATATTTTGAGTAATGGTTAAAATTATAACCCTTCCAAAAGATTAAAATTCAATGTTTCAGAAATAATATAATGAAATCATCTTAGAATAGACCCACCATATTTAACCATTTACCACATGGATTTCACATTCTAGACATGTGAATATCCTAATCATAAATTCCATTGAATCATGGAAAAAACCAAAATTACCATAAATTATTTTGGAAATCACTCATTCTTACTTGTAAAAAAGATTAATGTATATATAAATTAAATTCAAGATGTTCGAAACATAATCATTAGTGATGATAAAAACTTAGTAATAATCAGTTCCAGGTTAATACTTACCATTCAATTTAGTTTTTAATATCTATCATATCTTTATCCAAACACCATTATATCATTGTTTGGAATTAATTTAGGGTTTTCTTCCCTTAATCTCCATTCTATGAAGTAATTTTTCTACACACTCATAAATATTCAACATATCCTCTTAAATCCTTAAAAAATATTGGAAATAATTAAATATTTCATGTTTAATATAACATTATCTATAAATAAATTATTCATATAACATTATTCATAAACCATTACTCAAATATGATCATATTATTCATTAATACCTCTTTCATATAATATAAAATATGAATAATTTGTTAAGGTTCCTCAATATCATATTGATAATGATTTATATTCATAATGTAAAAAATTAATTGAGAACATCACATAACTGTCACATGTTATTTATAGACTCTTCATTTTCATTGAAAACCCATCACTTGTGTCACCTTTCTGATTGCCTTCATAAATCTACAACATATGACATCAATCTTCCTAATAACCATAATTTCTACATATAAATCAATCATCAACTAATAATACCTCAGGAAGGACATCATTTTATTTCAATGTATTAACTGAACATTGCATTTTCCTCATGCAGTCACTTGATTTGTGTCTTTCAATTCCACTATCAACATATCTTCATCTTCCTCTAATAAATTTACATAGGTGATTATTTATAATTTATTGAAATAAAGGAAACTAATTATTCTTTCCTTTATGGTCTCCAATACCTAAACTCTTAGTAAACTCTTTATTTATCTTCCTTGGTCAGTCTAAGAATTTTTTAAGGTTTATGATGTTAATCATGTTCCATTGAAATTGATTAGCCATCATCATAAAATCCATCACTCTGCTGATCATCCCACTTTAATTATCATCATCAAATCTTCCATCTCATTGAAAATTAATCTTGTTACATTCGTTTTTTACAATTATCTAAAACCAGAAGCATAGTGTGAGCATTACAGAACATAGAATAAAACCACATAGTCATGAGATGAATTACTTATATGATGTTTACATCATGTCACCTTCCATAATAAATGAATCCATAGGTTCATCATTGTTTATTCATCACCAAATTATTAAAATCCTTCATAATTCTTTAGGAAGAGTATTTGAATTCCCAATGCATATTCCCTGAGAGTGTCATACGGGGTGTGTAGTAAGGCTCATTTTCATGTACAATATTACCCCAAGTCAGGCCTGATATATCATGACAGACATGATACCCCTATGTATTTTGGTACTAGAGCCAAATCAATATGAAGTATAAAGTATTGGATTTACTTCTAGGAAACAAATCACTCCACCCATTACCAATCTTCTAGGACATTTTCTTAAATTTTGACACATATTTATAATTTTCATTATTGAAATACCTAGAAATATCTTTATAAATAATCCTCATGATCACACTAAGTATTCCTCATCATAGTTTTCAAATCATTACTAAACTATTCCACCGATATAATCTATAGTGACCCAGGATTAACGTACATGGATATTATATCATTTTAAATAAATATTCAGTACATTAAAAAAATACATGACAGTGGACATCAGTAGGTTAGTGTCCTTGGAATCATGGAATCAAAATATTCTATCCTGAGGAATTATTTTCAACATATCACATGAGGATCTCCACCTTTAGTAACTCTACCTAAATTCATTCTATATAACCTAGATAAATGATGCATTATAATGAGGTGATATCAGATTCTCAGTAAGGGTAAATATGGGATACATATAAAAATAAACATGTATATTAGTGAATAATGACACCCTTATAAAATTTTGATATAATTTCCTTCATATTAATTTTCATAAACACGAGTTATGGGATAAATATTGGAAGTTAATAAGACATTAATCACAAAGAAATGTACATCATGAGCCATGAAATCATAATTAAGGAATAAGACATCGTATTTTTGGCATAAATATAATAATACAAACCTTTATATCAATGAAAACTATGAAGACCTTTAATTTATTATTGAAATCAGCTATGAGTCATGTACCTACATTGGGATTGGGATAGAAACCCATGTACCCACATTCTTTTTGGCGTGGGCTAAAACACATATACATTATTTTTTCGGTCTTGGGATAATACTCGTATACCCTTTTCTTTTAGTCTTGAACTCATTAACCTTATTCTCTTTGTTGTTGGTCTACTACCCATGTATCCTCTTATATTTTGAATCGGGATATAACCCATGTACCTTCTTGTTTTAGGGAATGTGATTCTACCAATGTAAACTCTTTCTTTCTTGGATAGGGATAAAACACATATACTATCTTTCTTTAGGGGATTAGGTTACAACATGTACACCCTCATTATTTTCAGGCATTGGCTACATCCTATTTATCCATTGAGCTCATATAAAACATATCATTAACTAATTTATTGAATGGAGATTTAGGTCTCAGCTATATCATTGTTAAATAATTCACACATGTTTTAGAACATAATGAAACATTCATCTTATCATTTCCCATAAAAAGATATAGTTCCAATAAACAACAAATCATTAACCATAAAAAAATGTCTATCATTAACTTTTCATCACATCATAACATATAGAAATGAGATATGATTCATAAAAATTTCATTAATGTATTACCACTAAAATGGAATTAGATTTTATAAACATATAACCTGGGAAAGAGAATCATGTTTCACAATGACCATGAAATGATGTGTAACCAATTCATTGTAAGGATATGAATGTAACCATTTTAGAATTTCTAAAAAGGGAATTAGAAATATCAATGGATGAAATATTATAAGGAAATTAATTTTTAATATTTATTTCTAAAAATATTCTTAAGGAAAATATAATTTATTATTCAAGAAAATGTTTTTTAATACATAAAACCATTTTAGATCATTTTCATATAATATAACATCAAAACATATAAATATTTTATGAAATCATTTTGAAGTTTTTTTTAGTGAAAATCACATTGAAAACATATAAAAGAATCATTGAAAACAATAAAATATTTTTAAAACCCTTTTTCATTGAAAATAATCAACAAGGATCTTTAGAAAAAAATTAAAACAATTTATGAATCATTGTTTTTGAATATAATAGATTTTCAACCTAAGAGAGAGACAATTAGATTTTGCATAAAACTATTTTATTAAGTAACAACAGTGAAAAGATGGTACTAGAAAATGGGGATGAATTAAATTAACAGAGGAGAATGAAACACATGAACATTATTTTCAGGTGGTTCATAATATTTCATTAAATGAAGAACAAATATAAATAATCTCAGAATGTGACAATATTGTCTCAATAGACACTCCTAACATAATAACATGGGATCATAATATCCATGTATGAAATGAAATTAAATTAAGATAAAACATAATTAAAATATCTATATTCAAGAAATAACATGTAAAATATATGTATATAAACCTCAATGAAATTCATTGGGTGCATAATGAAACATGGGTCTCAAAGAAGTAAAATTGTGACACAACTATTTTTCGGATTTTATTTCATTTCAAACATAAATCCCATTAAATAAGGATCATAAAATTGACAGGTGAATACCGATAAATTTAATTATAATATACATATAATACAATATATATTAGTACACACACCAAAAAATAGGAAAGAGTGGAAAACAAAACATGTATCTCACTTATAATAAAGAGAGATGAAATCCACTTTCCATATTTCTTGAATGCTTCCATATTTGTAAAGGATTCCTATATAATAAATATCAGTTTCATTTAAATATTTTAACAATGAATATTAATATATATATTAAAATATATTGTTTCATTATAACGTTATTTTTTCATACATGTTAAGGATCCTGTTTTATTATTTTACATTCGGTAATATTTTCTTTGTTCTTCACATGTGACTTAATTTTTTGTATCACTGATCCTTATACTAATTTTATTATTCTTGAATGTGAATAATGATATAAATATAATTTATATATAGTATATTAATATTATAATAATTTATAGGATAATGAAGTATGAAATTGAATTCAAAATTAATAGAGATGTTTAGCCATACGAACGCATAAACGAGATTCCCATTTTTCTTATTGTATAGAAATAATGTATATAAATGAAATATATATGTGTGTGTGTGTGTTTGTATTAAAAAATTTAATTATTATAGTATATTTACTATATCATAGAGATCATATATCTTCATTAAATCCATGCTTAAAATATTCCATGTGATATGTGAACGAATAACTTTTCATTGAGCAAGAGATGGTCCACACATCCATAAAAGGGATTATATAATTACACCAAATAGAATTTAAGGAGATATGTGTTGTAAAAAAAATATATTAAATACATAATAAATATAAAAATTACATATATAGATTTATTTTACATTATAATTTCCACCATGATAAGTGGTAAATGAAAAATGAATTGTCATCATTTTGGGTGAATAATGAAAATAAAGGAAATGATCTTAAGAGAAGTCATTACCTAAAAATAGGATAACTGCATTAGAATTATTCAAAAGGCATAAATCATATTATTTATGAAAAATGGGAGTATTCAAGGTAGAATGTAGGATCTTTGGGCAGTGTATTTGGCATCGATCTTCCAAAATTACGTGGTTTGGGTTATATGAGGAATGGGTAGTGGTGGTGTCCTTTTATAGTGGAGGGGGAGTGGAACTCTTGTAATTATTTTAAGAGATAATTCCATCCATGTTTTTAATTTTATCAATGGATACAATAATGTAACATGATTGATCCAATTTATTATAGGTTCTAAATATGTCAATACAATGGGTGTTGGAGATGTGTATGGGTTATTTTGGGTCCTAAATTCAAGGTATAGTGCTTTATTAACATAATATTTATCTTAATTGATGTAAATAATTTTAGTCTCTTTAATTAATATTTTTGTTAAAAAACAATGTTGAAAATATTATACATTATAAATTATTATGATTACAAACATTGAATATTGTTTTTCAAATTATAATCACATAAGTGGTAGAAAATAAGTTAATATTAATCCTATATATGGGACAACACATCATGTTTTTAAAGAAAAATACTCCAAAAGTTTTCTAAATTATTATATTGAATTTAAATTTAAAATTATATCCAATGAACAAAATTGGATTTATTGGTAAAAATATTATCTATATAATCTATTAATCCATGTAAAAATATAATTTAGCCTTATAAATAAATTAAATGAAAATTATTTTTTCAATTAATGCCCTTTATTTTGAAATATTCATTAATATATAAAACCATACATAAATATTCAAAAAATTTATCATAATCTAATTTTTATTTTGTCTCTCAAATCATGATGTTAATTTGGCATATTAAATATATAAAATTTCAAAAATTATTATTTAAAATGGTTTCTCAATTAAAATTTGGTAAAATTACCATTATAAAGAATATAATATTATCCATAAAACTGAGTTTGTTCTTATCTTATGTCTACTGAATCTGTTGGATGAAAATAAAAAATATTTCATTGATTATGTAACATATTTATAACCTAGTAATTCAACATATTTTAATGTAAAAAACATATTTTCATAATTTAGGTAACACTATTTTATATTCATAAAAGCACTATTATATTTTATAACATAATAATAATATTTTTAATAATATATTATAATTAGGATAAACTCGGTCTTCTGTGTTACCCAATCCATCGAAGAAGGTCAATCATCCGTGTAATGTATGATAAAATTTTTGTTCTCTGTAATGTAATATATGATGTGATTTCATGTAACATACAACAATTTTTGGTTGCATTTAACATGCACCGTGTCTCATTTAGGTGAAATTAATGTTTGAAAAAGTGAAAATATTTTTTCAGTGTAGGGTGAAGTGAAAAATATCAAACGATTAAATTTAATCAGAAAAAAATCACCAAAATCTCAAGGATTTAAAATTCCCATAAATATTTTTGAAATTCTTTTAAAAAATACATGATCCATCAGGTATTTAAATGTCATTGAGTGAGAAACATCACTATATCTCAAACCCTAGGATCACCCACCCTCGCCACCAATCCATATAATCAATAATGTCACATTATAATGGAAAATACTATAAAGGGTCACTATGATGGATTTTATTATGCTAATTCCTTGTAAATAAAATATATTTTAAGAGGAATTATCCTCATTCAATAAGATGTTAGAACTTTGGTTAGTGGATAACACTGTGGGGAAGTCACAAAGTCCATATATATGTATAATTATATATATAACAATGTACATGCTCAGTATCCATTCATATAATTGCCTTAACAGCCCCAAACCATGGATGTAATTTAGGATTATGTTACAATGGTGTATCCAAACTGCCCTAGGTTTAATTCTATTATCCCGCAGGATAGTGTAATGATCCATAATTATCCATCAATATTGTGGAGTTCCATTTCCTATATTGTGGTCAAGTGATTTATTTGGGAGATTCTAATCATTTATATTACTCAGGAATACACAATAATCCTTGAGTATGTGGCACGTTAGTGGTGAGTACTACTATGTTCCCCAACATGATCAAGTGATCGACCATGATTTCTGTCATTATCCACATCATTTATAGTAACACAAATTATAGGGACCCAATTCCTTTGCATTCTAATCATGGGGATCTAAATATATATCTAATGAAGTTACTATGTCTATCTAAAAAAAGAATAAGACAGATCATATGAAGAATATCTTTTAATTTCAACTTTTAAAGATGGTATAATATACCAAATACCAAGATATATATATGTTTATCCCAATAATATAAAGTTACATCATTTTAGGCTCATTGACCAAAGACCACGAATCACCTCTAGCTATCATAATTGAATAAAAAGTTACCATGTGAATTTTTATGTAAATGACTGAGGTTTGAAAAATACCAAAACCCACCACATCTTCCAATCCCTCTTAGGATAAATAGATTTGTATGATATCTATAGTGACACCAACTACTACTTCAACTAGAATAGACATACAATCCTGTGATCGATCAAACATCAAGGATCCTTATTGGAACCGAACCTCATAATTTAATATAGGAATCCTACATGGGATAGGCATTAGTGAGGGAAAATAGTGGAATCCTAGATGTGATCCTCTAGTGTGAGAAAAAAGAGGCATCCTACATGTGACCCACGAAATGGTAAATAGGAAGAGGTGTTCTACATGGAACACTCAATAACATTATATGTGTGTAGAGGAATCATGAATTGGATCCATAGAAAAGTAAAAAAGATAAAGGTTATAATAAATGATTCCTTAAGACATTATTTAATAAAATAAATATTTTACTGGGACCCTGGTAATATTAGTATGATAATGGAATCCTATACGAGATCCACTAGGTAAAAATAGAATAACACCATAGGGAATACATTTATATTTTATTGAATTCTAATATATTGAGATATTTCATAGTCGATCCCATATTAAGGGTCTCATTATAATGTGATATAGGGTTTTATGGACAACGTAATAACCTATCTATTAGAGAAAAATCACGAAATTCTTCATAGGATTCCCTAAATTATATTAATGGTTTCACTATTTGGATCAATGTGGTACAATGATCCATATGGTCTACTTGTGTGTTAAATATAATAATATGGGAATTAATATATATGAAACCATCAACATTAAAGAATATTCGGTGAAAATGGTGTGTGAATTCTATTTCATTGGGGTTTACTTTTAAAATCTTTATTGGAATGTACTTAATCAACACCTGGTGTGTAAAAACCCATGTACATGTTGTGTACACTAAACGTGGTACCGACATGAGTACATTGCGTGGACTAGCCAAAAATATAGTCCAGTCATGTACTTTTACTAGGAATGTGACCACATGATATCTAGTTTTTCAAATACAAGTGGTACCTAGTGATGTATTTTTCTTAAATGTGTACTTATATATGGCATGATCCCAAACCGGGGTTTGGTCATGTACCCTTAATGGACATGTTACCCTACATGGTCTATCTGGACTATTACTCAGACTAATAATTGTGTCCCACTACATAACATTTACTCCCCTAACATGTAATGTTCTTTCAAAATTTTCAACACCCCTTAATGGCAAGAAAACACAACATTTTTTCCTTAAATTCATGTCATGTATTCTAGGTTTTAATATGAGAACACCCAAATTTTCTAGAATCCACCATTTTTCATTCAAATGATACAGATCGGCCATTAAAAGGTTCTAAGGTATTATAAAATGGTTTTCAATGATGACAATTGTAAATATATGGGGATTATAGTAATAAAAAAATATCCTAATTTTAAGAAAAATGCAATTAATCTTATCTTATTTCATTGATACATGGCTACCATAAGATAATCTGAAGCGTACAGATTATTAAGGTTATAACACTCTTCCACAGACTAATTCACTCTATCCTTCTCCCTCTATCTATACTATCTACATCAAATCAATGATAAATCACATGGGAGAATCAATGAGAATCGAGGGAATAAAAATATGTGGAACAAACAAAAAGGATGAAAATAAATGAAAATGAAAAGGGGTCCCAACTTAGACTTGGAACCTCACAAAAAATATGACTATATTTGTATAAAATAACCATTTACTACTCAAATGATGATATGCAATTGCAATCCAATGATGCGTTAAAACAATATTTTTGACTTATTTTGTGTGAATAAATTAAAATATATTTAAAGTACTGTTAAATATTATTAGTTACAAGAATCATTAGATGGATTATAATTTTAGAAAACTCATGTTCAACTGTAAAAACCTTATTCACATAGAAACATATTGCTCAAAAAAATAATTATCAGTCATCTTATAGTGGAAAATGATTATTTTAACCATTTAATTAATCAATAAATATGAATTTAAATATATTCCCTAATTTTCTGTTTTGAACAAGAAGTGTTCTTACAGACACACAATAAGAGAATCCCAACATTAGCTGTCCCTTAAATCCTCCATGTATTTTTGATGGGTAGTTAAAACATCAAAAGTTGTATAACAAGTCTCTATGGGTCGATCCAAGGTTGATGAAGTGGGAATAAATAATAAAATGTGTGTTTTGAGGGAAAAAATAGGATACCCCCTTACATGTTCTCGTATGATCTGCATCACCGGTGAGAAAATGCATCTCACTATCTGGTTAGTGCTAACATAATGGAAATCCAACTGTTGGAGGCAGAATGCTTATAACCCAAAATGTAAGAACTCGGTTCGTATTTGAGGTAATAATCACCATTTTTCCATCAATTCCTCAATTAATTACTTTTAAATGGCCTTCAATGAATTATCGTTGTGGTCATGGTGGTCTCTATGATGTTCGGGATGGTTCGGACCTGAGAACCCATGTTTTGGATGATAAGAAGAGGTCTGACGCTTAATTGATAACATGCGGCTTAGGGAGCACAACCATGTGAATAGATCTATAGTTTGATTGAGACAATGATAGTTTAATTTTAATGTTCAACTCCTGGTTAGTCAAACCATATGGGGTAACCATGCTATTTTCCCCAGACATATAGAAATTTGATCATGTTTTCCACATGGTTTTCCTAACCATGGGAAGAAACCATGCATCCATATATTTTGGGTAAATTTAGAATTTTCCCTTAAAATGTTTATAACCTAAAAAATTCATTCCTTCTCATATTGGAAAGATGACGGGTCATGTATGGGTTCTATTGAAGGACTAAGGTGTAATGTCCTTTAGATTTTTCAGCTATTTCTTGAATAGAGCTCTGTTCATCTCCAATGATCATCATCAACAATGCCTCAATTAATTTTTATCCATATTCGATTTTTATCATTATAACTTGCACTATATAGATTTAGTCTGATGTTCACTATTATCAAATTCAGTTCCCATTCTTCACAATTCATTAATACTTAGTAAAATCAAACCTTGATACATGATGAACTATCTAGAAGGAGCATAAAGTTGGTGTTATGGATACTGTTGTTAATTTTCAAAATATATTTAGAAGCCAGAGTGTTGGACACAAATTTTTTGGATGTCGCATTGAAATATAAACTGAAACAATTTTAACATGTTTCTTTAGGTAATTCAATAGGCCTTACAAAACATGAGTTTGGATTTTTTCTTGAGATAAGTGCCCCCCATGGGTGAGTGACTAGTTTGAAAAATTTATGATCATTTGTCCTAGAGTACCTATGATGTATTCCAAAATTCCATTTTGAGGAGTTTTTAAAATTAATTTGATTATTGAATGATATTGTTTTATTATAAGATAATATTTAAATTTTATAAAGGTACGGGATATAAGGCTTTCCCCTTCACCCATGTTTATGCCCAGGGTTGTTTAAGAATGTTTGGATGTTTTTCTCCAACTGTGACACTACCCATATGAATTAATAAATATTTTGAACCATGTACTAGTTGTTTCTAATGAGTTATGGGTTCTGTGTATGATCCCCATGTGAGTAATGTTAGACCAATCCATAGAGGATTGTCCTAACTTGTGACACCCCTCATGGTGAGTTTTGAAATTTTGATAGTTTAGCACCTTTATGTTATTAGGATATTAAGTTGAACCTTATATAGATGAATGGTAAATAGAATTAGGTGAATCATGGATTCTTTTGGAATTCCATGGAAGATGTTTTATGTCAATTTTACCTTAGTACCTTTAGTTAAACTTGTTGGGAAAAAATCCCTCAAGGTATCATTGAAGCATTTTTGAGGTGATTGTGTTTGTTGACAAAGTGGACATCTGAATAGTGATTGTTGACAAAGCAAAACAATGACATACAAACTTGCTGACAAAGAGGATTTCATGGTAGAATGTCGAGTTCAAGAGCTGAGGTCAACGATCCATGTTTGATTCAAGAACGTCGATAATGGGAATGGATGATCTGGAGGCGGTACAAAATAACAGATACAAGGTGGCGCCGTTTTCCAGTGTTTGCAAAATTTTAGGGCCTGAAAATCGACAAATGAAGAAAACTGTTTTTGGAAAAAGGACTTGCGCGCCGAGGACTTGGAGTAAAGGAAAATTGAGTGCCATATGTTTTTCAAGATCAGAAGATCAAAATATGGCAATGTAAAGAGGTTTGTGCAATATTGAGAGTTGGTCGCGCAAGTGTCTAAAATGACAGGGGACTTGCGCGCCGAAACTGGGTCGTGCAGGTGACCTGCGCGCCGTCGAGCAGGGTGGTCAGATTGCCTATAAATACTGGACCACCCCTCCTCATTTTCAACGAAGTTCAACACTTTGAGAAATCAGAGGTCCCGTCGCGCAGGTGCGGTGGTCGCGCAAGTGGTGAATGTGGGTCGCACAGGTTAATTTGCGTTCCAGTAGTTGAAGTTGTGTGCCGGTGTTAGAAGTTGTGTGCCAGTTGGCAGTTGCGCGCAAATATTGTTTTGGGTGTAAAAGGAAGAGAGTCGCGCAAGTTTGGAGTTGAGGAAGCTTGAGTCACGCAAGTGTCTGAGGAGGACTTGCGCGCCCGTTGTGACTTGCGCGCTGATACTTGCGCGCCATGATTGACTTGCGTGCCAAGTAAGGTTTTGTTCCAGCGGTGCTTCTCGGACTGCGTGGAAGTTGGTACGTTTCCTAATACCTTCGGTGCAAAGAGATATTCATCTATGGGTGAAAGTTGTACTTCAACAGAGCATCTACACACTAAGGAAGATGCATTCATTAATGAAAACGAAGAGACCTACAGGTCTATAAACTGTGAGTGGATTCCTTCCAAGAGCAATGAGCTTAGGAAGAGGAAGAAGGTGATCCTCTCTACCGGCAGTGAGCCAGATAGAGAGTGAAATAGGGAGTGACCCTTGGGAATGCAGTGAGATGACCCTAAACTTGTAAAGGCAGTGTGCCTGGGCTTAGAAGTGATCTAGCCCAAACCTTGTAATCCACAGCTAGTGAAGATTAGTGGAATTTGGTACGACCAGCAACTTGTCGGCGTATGCTCCTTGGACGTAGCCCTTTGCGGTGAACCATGTAAAATTGATGTGTCCTGTGCATACTTCGCTTTCTATTTACTTTGTGCAACAGGAAAAATAGAGAAGAGAGTTTTTCTCAATAGAGAAACAAGATCAGAACGGGCATTAATATTAAATTAGTCATACCCTGATTCACCCCCCCCCTCTCGGGGTATTCAGCCTTGTGGACCTAATAATTGGTATCAAAGGGAAAGGTTGGAAGTTTTTCTTCTCTCAATGGAGGTCACCAATCATAAAGGGATTATGATCTTCGACAGATATAATTTTCAGATATGGAAGAATCAGATGCAACACTATTTCCGATCCTTGGGAATGGATGTGTTTTCAGCAACTATGCATGGTATCACATCTGATATTAATAGTGGTTCTTTATCAGAAGCTGAGCATAGAGAGTTGGATGCTGATTCCAAAGAAATCAATGTCTTAGGGGGAGCCCTCTCCAATCCCATCTACA
This sequence comes from Viscum album, assembly GCA_963277665.1. Taxonomy (NCBI): domain Eukaryota; kingdom Viridiplantae; phylum Streptophyta; class Magnoliopsida; order Santalales; family Viscaceae; genus Viscum; species Viscum album. Next base: position 433,468,030 of record OY728127.1, on the reverse strand, counting down.
TGAAGGTGATGTCATGCAAAACGTCACATGCCATGTGTGAAATGCTTCTGAATATATATGAAGGGGACACAAAAGTCAGAGAGGCAAAGCTGCAGGTGTTGTGGAACAAATATGAAGATCTGAAAATGAACCCGAAGGAGTCTGTTGACGCATTCTTTGACAGGGTAAACATTGTTGTGGAAGATATGAGAGGTCTTGGAGAAGTCATTGAAGACATAAAGATTGTAAAGCGCATCTTGAGGATACTTCCACCTCGGTTCAATCTGAAAGTTTCAGTACTAGAAGATAATGATCCAAAGGAGCTGACATTGGACAATTTGCATAGTACCTTGGTTGCATATGAAATGAGGAACGATGATAATGTGGCTGTGGAAAAGGGGAGGTCTAAAGAGGTGGCATTTAAGGCCATGAAAAAGATCACCATTGAAGATTCTAATGAATAAGAAGAGACAGATGAGGTGATGTCATTTCTTTCTTCAAATCTACAAAGAGGTAGAGGAAAATTTAAAGGTAAACTTCCACTAGCATGTTTTCGATGTGGAAAGGTTGGTCATATTGCGGCAAGATGCCCAAAGAAGTTTCAAGATGATGATGATGATGATGATGAAGTTGAAATTCCCAAGAAGAAAACATCAGCTTTTGTGAAAGGGAAGAAGCAATTCAAGAGAAATTTCTTCAAGAAAAAGAATCTTCTCTCACAAGAACTTGAAAGTTCAGATGAGTCTGAGGATGAAGAGGTTGAGGAAATTGAAAATTATAGAGATCATGGGGTAAATGACTTGGTGGCGATTGTTGGTATTTCACAAAATGGAGAAGAAGATGATGCTAAAGAGGAAGAAGAAATTGAAGGGAGAGTTGATATGGAAGCCGAATTGGAAGCAGCTCTTGAGGAGATAGACGTTTGGAGAGCCAAAACGAAGAAAGAGAATAAATTGGTTCGTGATGCCAAACTCTATATGCAACAACAGGATGAAGAAAAGTCTGAACTGTTAGAAGAAATTGAAACACTAAAATCCTCAACACCAGAGATCTCAGAAAATATTGTTGAGTATAAGCTTAATGTTGAGGAACAAAAGAAGGAAATTGATTGTTTGACCAACACAGGAAAAGATCAGGTTAGATGTATCAAAGATATTGAAGAAGAAGTGGTCAGTCTGCGACAAAAACTTAAGGATCAAGATAAACTCTTGACCCCCAATGTGATATCCGAAAAGCATGCCATTCAAAAGACAGAGAAGATGAAAGCGGAGCCTAGCAGTTTAGTAGGGAAGAAGAAGCAATTGAGCTCAGAGGTTAAGGTCGTTTCTAGGCTTAGTCAAGAACAAAAATATGCGACAACTGCAGTCAGACCGCAATCACTCATCTCGAAAGTGAAGGTTGATTTGGGCACAAAACCGAATCAGAATATTCAGAGATCTCAAAGGGAAAATCGTAGTGCTGAAATATCAAGAGGGAATGAATCCTATATCAGGTGTTATTTATGTGGGAAAATGGGACATTCACAGTATGTGTGTTCCATAGCCAAGAGATACAGAAGGGAATATGAACAGATATGGCATCCAAACAGAGAATGGTTTTCCAGAACACATTTTGAAGGAAACTGTTTTTCGTGTGGAGGATTTGGACACATGGCTAGGTATTGCACTTTAACCATTCAGAGAAATGTGTCAAAGCAGAATCAAAATGTTCGCAAGCAGCAGATCAATAAACCAACAAGTGAGTAAAAAGTTCAGAACAGATTTGCTGCTCTTCAAGATGATGGTGGTCCATCATACTCTGAGAATGAACAGAAGTCTCAATCCATGCCGAGTGTGAAAGAAAAAGTATGGACCAAGAAGAAGAAAAATGAGAAGGCTGTGGGGGTGGAGATTTCCCTTAAAGCATCAGATCGATCTGGTGTTTGGATCCTTGATTGTGGGTGCACATCCCACATGACAGGTAATAAGGATCTTCTTACAGGCATCAAATATGACAAATAAGGAGTTGTAAAATTTGGAAATGATGAAGCCCTGAAGATTGTTGGCTCAGGGAAAGCCATGTTTGGGGGAAAAGACATGAGACGTGCTGATGTCTTGGTAGTAGAGGGTCTCATTCATAACGTACTAAGTGTCAGTCAACTATGTGACTCTGGGCACTCTATCCAATTTACCAAGAAGATATGTGTTGTGAAAGGAAAAGATGGAGCAGCTGTTCTGTATAGAAAAAGGTCAAAGGGAAATCGCTACCTTGTAGGTGGGGAAGAAGGTACTTGTCTTTTATCTAGAGAGGAAGAAAACCAGTTGTGACATAAGCGACATGGTCATATATTCCAACCATCTATGGAGGATCTCGTAAAATGTGATGATGCTAGAGTCCTTCCCAAACTATCACATGATCGCACTCATACGTGCAATGCTTTCCAACAAGGGAAGATCATCAGAAAGACATACAGGCCAAAGGAACAGAAATCAACTAGAGTGCTCGAATTGGTTCATGCTGATGTATGTGGACCTATTTCACCATGAGCTATAAATGGGAAAAGGTACTATGTTCTTTTCATTGATGATTATAGAAGAATGGAATGTGTATTCATCATTACCCATAAGACAGAGGTGTTTAGTTGCATAAAGCAGTATAGGAGGGAATCAGAAAAGATGATTGGGCAGAAAATCCTGAAATTTCGTACTGATAACGGTACAGAATTTACAAACAGTCAGGATAAAAACTATCTTGAGAAACATGGGATAAGGCATCAAGTATCATCAGTAAGAACTCCCCAACAGAATGGAGTGGTTGAAAGATGAAATCAGATCATCAACAACATGGCCAGAACAATGCTTATTGATAAGGACCTACCAGAGAAATTTTGGAAGGAAGCTATTTTAACATCGGTCTATGTTTCAAACAGGTCTCTGTTGTGTCCGAAGCAAGGGAAGACTCTGTATGAACTATGGTACGGAAAGAAGCCAACATTGAAATACTTTTGAATCTTTGGAATAAGTGTTTCCTTCTCAAAAAAGAAAATCATAGGAAGTTTGAGGCACGAGGAGATGAAGGGATATTCCTTGGCTACTCAGGGAAAAGTAAAGCATATAAATGCTTCAACAAGAGACTCTGAAAAATCATCTAGAGCAATGATGTCACTATAGTTGAAAATGAACAGAATACTCAACTATCCAGTGAACAGTTCATGGATGAAAGTGATGATGAGGAAAGCAACACAGGGGGGAAGAAGTTGCAGAGGCTGACTCAGAAGAAGATACTGATGATGAACAAGAAATTATCAAGTCTATATCTGCAATGAAGCCAAAGAGTCAAGCTGAAATTGATAGGCAGGATATCATTGGTGACCAGACAACACCAGTTCAGACTCGAAGAATGAAGTCATTACAGAAGACATCGTTTTTATCTCATGTGGAGCCGAAATGTTTTTCTGATGCAGTTGAAGATGAAAACTGGGTTCAAGCTATGAATGAAGAGCTTGATCAGATTGAGAAGAACCAGATGTGGGAGATTGTTTCGAGACCAGCAAACAAGAATGTCATTGGGACTAAATGGGTCTATCGCAACAAAATGAATGAAGATGGAACTGTGATTCGAAACAAAGCACGACTAGTGTACAAGGGGTACTCCCAGATCGATGGAATAGATGTTGATGAGACATTTGCACCAGTTGCAAGGCTGGAGACAATCAGATTATTCTTGGCCATAGCAGTGAAAAGAAAGTTTAAAGTGTTCCAGATGGATGTCAAATCCACGTTCTTGAATGGGGTTCTGGAAGAAGAGGTGTACATTGAGCAGCCCGATGGTTTTCTTATTCATAAGGATGAGAACAAAGTTTGCAAGCTGAAGAAGGAATTGAATGGACTGAAACAAGCACCACGAGCATGGTACTCAAGGCTTGATCAGTATTTGAAGAAGCCTGGTTTTCAGCGTGGAAGAGTTGATTACAATCTCTATTTTAGTAATAAAAGTAATCAACGGATGATGGTGTTGGTTTATGTTGATGACATAATATTTGGCGGATCAGATGAAGCTCAATGCATACAGTTCTCCAAATTCATGAAAAATGAGTTTGAAATGTCAATGATTGGAGAGCTAACATTTTTCCTTGCTTTACAGGTGACACAAGGAAGTAATGGAACTTTTATTTATCAATCCAAATATGCCAAGGAGGTTCTAAGAAGGTTTGGAATGGATAATTCCAAGGAGATGAAGACTCCGGTTGCTACCCGGATGAGATTATCAAAAGATGAGGATGTCAAGGCAGTTAATCTCACAGAATATAGGAAAATTATCAAAAGTCGGTTGTACTTGACCGCAACAAGGCATGATATTGTTTTTGCCACATGCCAAGTAGCGAGATATCAAAGTAATCCCAAGGAAAGTCACATTCTTGTAGTGAAAAGAATACTTCGGTATATCAAGGGAACAGTGGAATTCGGGCTGACATATAACGACATGTCTCAGACAGAATTATTGGGATATACTGATGCAGACTGGGCCGGTTCAGAAGATGACAAGAAATCAACATCTGGAGGTGCATTTTATCTTGGCGGACTATGTATTGCTTGGTTGAGCAAGAAGCAGGATTGCATTTCCTTAAGCACCACAGAAGCTGAGTATATTGCAGCCACTCAAGCGTGCACACAGTTATTGTGGATGAAGCAGCAACTTGAAGATATGGGAGTTGAAGTGAAGTCTCTGATCAGAATCCAGTGTAACAACTCAAGTGCTATAAATCTTAGCAAAAATCCTGTCCATCATTCCAGGACAAAGCACATTGAGATCAAGTATCATTTCATCAAGGAGAAGGTTGAGCAGGGCATCGTGAAGTTGGAGTATGTGCCTACAGAGCTACAGGTTGCAGACATTCTGACAAAGGCCATACCCAAGGAAGCTTTTGAGAGGCATCGACTAGCTCTGGGAGTTCAGTCGATTCCCCGCACATGACATAGTGTGGATGTGGTACCCCACCCCCACCCCTCTCCACAAGGTATGATGTCTTTTTCCCTAATGCGATGATTTGTGTTCTCTACTCTGTTACAGACTACAAAGGAGTGACCTTTGGGTTCATTGACAAAGGGGGAGAAAATAGTGTTTGTTAAAGGGGGAGAAAATAGTGATTGGGAGATAGTGTGGCTATTTGAGAAATCATGACAGATACGGGGCGAAGCAGACAGGTGGAGCAGCCAGAAAGGGGGAGAAATGAGAAAGGGGGAGTGTATAAAATCTGACGATGCTAGAAGTGGTCGATCAAAGAATTGATATCACGACAGCTAAGGATCTTGATAAAAGCAGAAGAGTGGTGTTGGAAAGTGGTAAGACTATTTCCAAACCAAACATTGGTCTTCCAACAAGTCCATCGACAATTGGTATCAGTTTAGTACAGATTGGTATCAGTGTGGTGTCAATAGTGGATGTCAGAGATGAAGTGATTCATTGATGAACTTCTCATTTACTCTTGTTTCTCACGCCGAGCATTGCTCATGTGGGCTTAGAGAATGTGTTGAGTAAATCCTTGATCGCTATCAGAATCGCAATGAGGCGAATGGAGGCTGAAGAATCAATGACGTATCTTTGTTTTGGAAGAGTTGCCAACAAACACAAAGGGGGAGATTGTTGGGAAAAAATCCCTCAAGGTATCATTGAAGCATTTTTGAGGTGATTGTGTTTGTTGACAAAGTGGACATCTGAATAGAGATTTTTGACAAAGCAAAACAATGACATACAAACTTGTTGACAAAGAGGATTTCATGGTGGAATGTTGAGTTCAAGAGATGAGGTCAACAATCCATGTTTGATTCAAGAATGTCAATAATAGGAATGGATGATCTGGAGGCGGTAAAAAATAACAGATACAAGGTGGCGCCGTTTTCTAGTGTTTGCCAAATTTTAGGGCCTGAAAATTGACAAATGAAGAAAAGTGTTTTTGGAAAAAGGACTTGCGCGCCGAGGACTTAGAGTAAAGGAAACTTGCACGCCATATGTTTTTCAAGATCAGAAAATCAAAATATGGCTATGTTAAGAGGTTCACTCAAGTTTGAGAGTTGGTCGCGCAAGTGTCTAAAATGACAGGGGACTTGCGCGCCGAAACTGGGTCGTGCAGGTGACTTGCGCGCCGTCGCGCAGGGTGGTCAGATTGCCTATAAATACTGGACATCCCCTCCTCATTTTCAACGGAGTTCAACACTTTGAGAAATCAGAGCTCCCGTCGCGCAGGTGTGGTGGTCGCACAAGTGGTGAGTGTGGGTCGCGCAGGTGAATTTGCGTGCCAGTAGTTGAAGTTGTGCACCGGTGTTAGAAGTTGCACGTCTTTTGGTAGTTGCACTCCAATATTGGTTTGGGCGTAAAAGGAAGACAGTCGCGCAAGTTTGGAGTTGAGGAAGCTTGAGTCGCACAAGTGTCTAAGGAGGACTTGCGCGCCCGTTGTGACTTGCGCGCTGATACTTGCACGCCAAGATTGACATGCGTGCCAAGTAAGGTTTTGTTCCAGCGGTGGTTCTCAGACTGCGTGGAAGCTGGTATGTTTCCCGATACCTTCGGTGCAAATAGATATTCATTTATGGGTGAAATTTTTACTTCAACAGAGCATCTACACACTAAGGAAGATGCATTCATTCATGCAAACAATGAGACCTATAGGTCTATAAACTGTTATTTGATTCTTTCCAAGAGAAGTGAGCTTAGGAAGATGAAGAAGGGGATCCTCTCGCCCGGCAGTGAGCCACAGAGAGAGAGAGAAACAGGGAGTGACCCTTGGGAAAGTAGTGAGCTGACCCTAAACATGAAAAGGCAGTGAGCCTGGTCTTAGAAGTGATCTACCCCAAACCTTGTAATCCAAAGCTAGTGAAGATTAGTGGAATTTGGTACGATAGGAAACTTGTCGGCGTATGCTCCTTGGACGTAGCCCTTTGCGGTGAACCAAGTAAAATTGATTTTTCCTGTGCATACTTCGCTTTCTATTTACTTTGTGCAATAGGAAAAAGAGAGAAGAGAGTTTTTCTCAACAGTGAAACAAGATCAGAACAGGCATTAATATTAAATTAGTCATACCCTGATTCACCCACCCCCTCTCAGGGTATTCAGCCTTGTGGACCTAACAAACCTTGTATTTTTTAGAATGCCTTGGATGGGAACAATGAGTTTATTAATTTAAGATAAGATGTGAGTGAACCGTCAACGCCATGGACAGTCTCAAAGAGTATATTCAATAATTAATGAGTGAATCATGGATAACATGTAATCCTATAGTTGATCTCAGGAGGTGTGAATTTTTCATGAGTGATAATTGTGGCTCCCAATAATAACTCTATATATGGTCTTATTTAACATTGACTACTACCACACCTATAGTGATATGGGTCATTTAGTGGATCATTGGGACAGACATATAGGGGTTGGTATATTGACACATAGAGTGATAATTGAATAATAGTATATGGAATGTCATGGATGTGACTAGGTTATAATTGAATATTAATGTTACTTATGAAGTGTCTAGCAAGACAAAGTAGAATCTTGGATTATGTCTTGACTTATATTTCATTAAATTTCATTCTAATTTATCAAATGTGATTACTTATATATGTGGGATCATCAGGATTAGGTTAGATCTAAAAAATTATAAGAATCCACCTAATTTATTTGTTAATTGAATATAAATGAATATCATTCCATGTTTGATTGTTTAATTTTGACTACTTTCTATTTTACAAATTTCACTATTATACACTACCTTTTATATTTACTTCCTAATTGATCAGTATATACTATGGTAGGATGCCTATAGGGATTTAATCACACACACTTTTGGATCATTCTTTAGGCCCAAATTGACTCAATCTTCATAGGTGTAGATAAGGGCATGTGCCCTCAATCAGATTCATGATATTCTGTTTTGGAGTAGAAGAGTATTAGACCAATCCTAGGTTTTCTATAGTGTTGGGTACTTTTTCTTTTTTGTACCATTTGGATATTTTACTATATATTATATCCTTATGAATTGTTTGTATTTTTTCATAGAATATATTGTCATGCATCATTTTGTGTATGATATGAAACATTGTTATTTTTATTACATGTATTCTGCTATTTACATCAATTAAATGGTTTACTAAATTTTATTCCTAAATGTTACTTACATTGTGTTGTACTCTTACAATGTGGGAATAGTCTCCCCTATATCATCAACTTGGTCCTCAATTCTATTCAGAAGCCTCTAGAGTTTTGGGAGATGCACATGAGGCCATGTGGCCAACATGGGTAAGAGAGCTATTAGGTATCATATAGACCCTGGAAGATACAATGTTGTATTAGAGTATTCATTTATGGTTTTCTTTACTATATGGAAATGATATATTTTAATATGAAATAATTTTGATATTGTAATAAACTATTTCTAATATTAACTACCCTTCATATAGGTAAAATCCATGTATCTTGGAATTATATGGGGAATTTTGTATTTTGAGTGGTTATAGTTGATTCAGTTTCACCATTGGGTGAGACACTTTTATTGTGTTTCTATTAATGATATTATTTTGGTCGTATTGTGTTTCAACCCAATGATATGTCTTTATTTAATCTCATGCATCATATTGGGATGTGTAATAAATTACTTTTCATGTAGTCTTATCATACAATTTCAGAGAATTAATTATTTCATTATATTGTGATATGTATTGTGGAAGATATTCTAGTTGTTGGGATAGGTGAATTAGTATGTGAGATGATTTGAATCAAATTGGAACCATTAATTGGTCCTTGAGGATTATTATATCTCTTAGTTTTGAATTTAGTTGATCATGTTTTGGATCGATATTGAATATTGTTACCCTGTTTTATACTTGTAATCCTAGATTTGATTCGTAGGGAATATGGATGCCCGTAGGTTTGACTTTGGCATATCATTGGTTTGATTTTTAGAAAGGATTGGGTTATTATTAAAATTCATTCCAATTCTAGAATTGAATATGGACTCATCCTATAACTATGAATGAATGTGAAAATCATTTTAACTTAAATTTACTATTGGTTGGGGACTTGATAAGAACTAACCTTAGTAGATGGCTATCAATAGTGAATCTCATTGTTTAAATCCCATACCTGACCCATGTGGAAGGAAGATGGATGTGTGTTTAAAAGATGGATTTTGAGATGTCATGTTTGTTGTAATTTCTTGGGATGGAACTTTGTTTTGATCTAGAAAAAAGTTTCAATCATGAAATTGTAGAGTCATACCACCACGAAGACCACCATTTGTATACTAGGAGGGTGGTGGAAATAATAACTTGGAGGTGGTAGGCAATGTAAAATTTGTGGATCCTATAGTTGTTAAAGGCAGAACACCAGCTGTTATACAAAATGTAGGTGTGGATATAAAATTACAAGAAGGATTTTTTACGTTTACGCAAACCTTTCTGGATCCACTATAACCTACCACTTCAATGGATGAGATTACATCGGTGTTCCAGCACCAACATCATGTTATTTTTTATGGGGATTGTGTACCAAATTTTGTAGAGTTATGGTAAATGGCCATTTTTTCGATCTTTTAACACTAAGAGATTCCTCTTGAGAAGAGGCTAAAAATTGTGATGTATATGCTGAATGATTCCAAAAAAAAAGAAATTGGGATTTGATTAATCATGATGGGAATCATCAGGATATGGGATGAGGAGACTTTCAGACATCCATCTATGACTATGGATGTCCCTAGACACTTATGAAAGATAAATCCTATGAATTAATGCATATAATGGAGGGCACATTGTAATTGATGGACTACACAACCTGTTTTACTATGCTCCAAATATTCTGACCTATTATGATGGGTGATGATTAATCGAATGCTCGGTGGTTTATGAATGTTCTCAGTAATGACATATGAACATAGGTAAAAGTCTTCAGGTTGACAACCATTTCTGCTATAGTGAATCTGACACTGACACTAAGTGTAATATGAGGAAATCTAGAGGTGTGATCCAAGGTGATTCGGCATATAGATCAAGTACTACCTCGACCAGTAAAATGTATCATTTTCTTGAGTTTCCTCAAGGTGATGTGAGGAGTCATATCATCTCATCAGGTAGACAGGTGAGGTAATACCAATACTGTTGGTTAAGGGATATGAGATCGTAGTGTTCGCATTAACCAGTTGAGTGATGATATTGCCACATGATGGGCCATTATATGTGCTTTTTCCGGACATTTCCACCAGTGGAGAGTGATGAAGGTTTTGCACTGTCTACACATTCATGAACACTGTATGCCGATTTGTAATAGTGAAGGGACTGGAATGCATCAAACATTCAAGAAAATGTGGTGGTTGTGTTCATGAAATCCAGATCCTAGGTTCACATAGACATTAGGGTGGATTAGCTCAGGATTTATAGGCAATGCATCCAAGTCGTGGTACTGGCCTAACTTTTTTAGTGAAATTGACCCTATATGAGAAGGATCCCAAATGTTATACCTTATTAGGACATTTTTTGTATCCTCCATTTTATCTTCTACACATTATGATATAGGGGTTTCACATAGTTTTATATTTTTTCCCATCATGGAGATCCTTAGGATATGTGTTTTTTTCTGAGGACATCTTGATGGTAGATACACTATAAGGGATTAAAATCGCAAGTGTGTTTTATTGTAATGAGTTCCTATTAGAAATTGGTGGGTTCCACTTCTAATAGGATCTCTATGTCATAGAGATTATTGTTTTTATGTCATTAATACAATGGATTTCTTAGATTCCATTTAGAACTCCATTGATAGCTACCACTGCATGTTAAGTTTCATGTCACAAGAGGGTTGATTGTTTATAGATAATGGTGAATGGGATTTCTAGGAGAGTCGAGATGGATATGAGCATTGTGGGATTAGAGTAATGACAAACCATATTGTGAATTTGTATATGCATTAATAGGGTTAAGGTCAGATGGATTTCCCTGTAATAGAGGATCATTTCAGGGATGTACTCATTAGTGACTTTTAATGTTTAGCTCTGTCCATAAAGGTAGTGTTTTTTATCATGATAGTTCCAGTAACTGCAGTACTCCATAGAGGATGGCTCCAATTAATTTTCATGATCTAAGTTTGAAAATAGATGATTTTAAGGCTAATGGTATCATTAGACCCAATACATCTCCATGGGGGTTCAGCTGACTTTTTTGAAAAAAAGGCTTATGATATCCCCATCTTATGTGTGGATTATCGAAAACTCAACCATTTGACGGTTAAGAACCAATATCCTCTCCCATGAATAAAAGACCACTTCAAAAAACTTCAAGAAGTTTGTGATTTCACAAATATTGACCTAAGATCCAGTTATCATCTGGTTCATGTTATATAATTAGACATCCTTCACACAACCTTTAGAAGTAGGTATGGTCTATATGATTACTTGGTTATATCATTCAGTCTCACAAACACACTAGTGGTTTTCATGAACTTGTTAAACTTAGTGTTTCATCATTATCATGACAGATTTATTGTGGTTTTTGTAGAGTATATCACAGTGTATTCTCATAATCATCATGAAAATTCTACACATTATGAGATAATTTTTAATACACTGAGAGGGAATCAGTATTATTCTATTCTCACAAAGTTCCAAATATAGAAAGAATATATTAACATCTTGCAACACATCTTCTCGGAAACATGAGTATCAGTCTACACAAATATGATTTGTTCAATGGTTTTAGGGGAGAAACCCAGTAACGTCATTGAGTTTCATAGTTTTCAAGGTATGTTTGGTAACTGCATGATCATCGTACATGACTTCTCCTGTTTAGTAGTGTTGTGGGCTGGCCTGACCAAAAAAAGTGTGCATATAGTTAGAAAAATTATTATTATATGACCATTGAGGATTAATATTTGATACTATCTTTGGAACCAATAAGGAGTTTTCTAGATACAAGAATAAGTTAAAATGTCTACTATGATGGATGAGGTATTGTTCTAGGAGTATTAGTTAAGAAAGGGGATGAATCCATTTCTTACGGGTCTTATTAGTCGAGGCCACATGAATGAAATTACATGACATGTGATATCATGTTAGCTACAATTGTTCTTGGGTTATGTTTTTTTGAGAAATTACATGATGGGAGGGAATTTTGTGGTGTACATGGAAGAAAAAACCCTCAATTATATTTTTACTCTATATTATTTGGATTTTATGAAGATAAGGTGTGTTGAATACAATCAGTCTATTAACATCGAGCTTTCCAACATTCCTAGTAATGGAAATTAAATGGATGATGCGTTGAGAAGGAGGTCTCATATTTAGGTAGTGCAGTAGTCTAGTCGTGAATTGGTGATTATAGATATGTTTCCTAAGATGAATTTAGAGGTGCACGATATATAGAATCATACCTTTCTTTCATCCTTAGTTTTAACCTCTACCCTACTTGACATAGTGTGGATGAGGCATCTATCTTATTTTGAAGGCCTAATTATACAATAGAGAATGTCTGGTGGGGACCCTCCCCCACGCTAGTTAGTAGGAGAGGATAAATTTTATCATTGAAATGGTTATATATTGGTTTAAATAGACCTGTGCAAGGATAGGAGGATGGATTTTGATACCTCTCTATGGGAAATTCTTCTTGGTGTCACCAAGATGAATCAGAGTTTACATCCTCAGTATTGGTGGCTAGGTATGAAAAGAGACGTAGATAGTCTCATCATGAGGTTATCCACCTGTAAGTAGGTGACGATGTAACAAAAAAGTCCAGATGGACTTTTACAACAGTTACACATTCCTCTAGCGAAATGGAATGATGTCATGATAGATTTCATGATATGTTCATCGAGGTCACCTCATTTTAATGATTCTATTTGGGTTATTATTGGTTGGCTCACTATGTTCTTGCATTTCCTACCTATCACTAAATTCTTTAGTGCTGATGAGTTTGGTAGGTTGTACATCCATGATATAGTGCATTTACATGGGTATTTGTAGTATATCCTTTAATATAGGGATTCTCGGTATACTTCTCGATCTTATAATGCGATATAGAGGGTTCTGGGTACATAAGTGCTTTTGTGCATAGATTACTACCCCCATATAGATTTCCAGTAAGATCAGATTCTGGTGCTTGAGAGTATTCTCCAAGAATGCATCCTAGTTTTGGGGGGTTTATCAAAAAAGGCTTACCAATATTGGAGTTCACCAGTAATAATATATTATAGGATACTATTCAGATGGAATCCTATGTGGATTTATATTGTAAGACATACTAATCACCTCTATGTAGGATGTAGGTAGGAGAGGCAACTATGATGGAACCTCATCGTTTCCAAGAGAAAATAGATCATGTGAAATTGATTTGGAAATGGGTAGATACTACACAGTGTCATCAATAATTTAATGCTGATCACTACAGAGAAACTCTGGAGTTTGAGGTTCAAGATCAGGTTTTCCAATGGGTTTCATCTAGGCAAGGAAATTATATGAATTGGAGATAAGGTAAGATATCAATAACATACATCAGAAAATTTGAGATTTTGGTGTGGGTAGGGTACGATCCCTATCATTTTTTAGCAACATTAGGGGTATCAGATAATGAACAAAATCATCCACGTTTCCCAGTTTTGTTGATACTATTATGACTAATCTCATACTTTCCAACCCAATGAGATTGAGTTAAAGGTAGATGAGTCCTTTATGGATAATCTTATATGAATTGTGGACTGTAGCATAGAGGTTCTCTATGGTATTCCCATTTGTTTAGTATAGATGTTATGGAAGAACATCGGATTACATGATGATGACTGTGAGTGGCTGGTCTATGTTCAACCGAAGTGGCCAGATATGTTCCTAGATACTTCAGCACCACCCATGGATGGGCAATTTGGGGATGAATGGAAAAAGTATGAATGATTGAATGAACAAGATTCTTCGTTGAGGTACAGATCATGTTCTTTAATTAAATTACTAATTTTATTGATTAACATAGCCTATTATGAATGTTTGTTGGGGTCATGGAAGTCTCTAGTGTGTTTGAGATTTTTCAGACCCTAGAACCCATGTTTTGGTTGAAAATTGGATGCTCCACGGTTAGTGAAAACCATGAAGATTGGGGAGCACGTTCGTGCGAATAGGTCTAATGTTTTTGGAAAATGTGATAAAAGAATTTGTACTTTTACCACATAGTGATTCAGATTGTGTGGGTTAACCGTGTGACATGATTTAGACTTCTAGTGAGCTGAGAATGGTTTCTACATATTTTTCCTAATAGTGCACAGAAACCATGCGACCCATATATTTTGGGTAAATTTATTATTTCTCTTTAAAAAATTTTATAACCTAACATAATTTTTCCTTATCATGTTAGACTGGAGGGTTCACATATTGATTCCTTTGGAACTTTATGGTATTATTTTCTTCATATTCTCCATCAATTGTGTAAATCTAGCACTGTTTTTCTCATATTATCTGCAGCCGTAATGCCTCAATTATTTTTTTCCATATTAAATTATTCCTCTTATTGATAATGCAATTTGTATTGAGGCTCGTATTTTTTAATATATAATTCCTCACCCGTTCAACTGATTTACCAAAAACTAGGTAGAATCGAACATTTATAATGGATGAGCTATCTAGAATGAACATAAGTTAGATGGTCTCATGCCATTCACTAATTTCTGACCTATTTATATATCTCAGAGTGTCACATGCCCATTTTTTGGATATCTCTTTGAATAATAATTAAAAACTATAGTAATATGTCCGTCATTAGGTATTTAAATATGATCTACAATGCACTTGAGAAGTCGTTTTCTTAAAATAAATGCCACCCCTTGGGAGAATACATAATTTGACCAATTTTTGGATGTTTTTCCTAGAGTACCTATGTTGAGTGCCTTGAGTCACTTTTCTGAGATGTTTAAAAAAAATTATTATTGAATGAAGTTTCCATTTTCGTATTTCATAATCTTATTTATTATTTGAATGGGATATAAGACTTCCACCTTGACCCATGTTTATGCATATGAATGTTTAATCATTTTTGTAATTGTTGGTCCAATTGTGAACCAACCAACCTGAGTTAACCACATTTTTAGTCATGTAATAGATATTTTTATGTGTTTCTTATTATCGGAATGATTCCCATGTGTGTAATGATATTCCATGCCTTAGATGATGGACCATGTTTCGGAAATACTTATTGGTGAGTTGTGAAATGTTTATGGTTTGAACCCACCATGTAATTATGTTATTTAATTGAACTTGTAATGGTTGAATGGTAAATAAAATTAAGGTCATCATAAATTTTTCTAGTAATCCATGGACAAATATATATATATATTTTACATCAGTCTTTTGAGTAAACCATGTATTCTCTACAATAACTTGGATGAGATCAATAGGATTATTGATTAAGGTTAAGTGGTGTGGGAACCAAAGACTCCATGGATGAGATCATAGAGGTGATGTACTAAATTCATAGTGAATCATGGATATTATAGGATTCCATGGATGGGATCGAGAGGCAAGAATATATAATGAGTGAATGTTGGGGAACCCTACACGACTGCCAAAGAAGAGCTTAATTGACATGGACTTATACCACAATTAGAGTGATATCGGGTCCTTGAGTGGTTCACTAAGATGGGCATATAGCGAGTTGTTATATGGGAACATAGAGTGGTAATTGAATTAAATTGTATATAATTTCAAGTATGGGATCATGTTATAATTTAATATTGGTTTTACATATGACGCATCTGTCGAGCCAAAGCACAATCTTGGATTCGATATTTTCTTATACTTATATAGAAAATATTATTATGTATCTGTTGTTCTTACTACAATACGAGGGATATTCATGCATAGATAGGATATCGAGACGTACAAAAATTAATGTTATTGAGACGTTTATATAATATAAATGAAAACTAGTTATTGATGGATAGTTTACATTTGAGTACATCCTAGCTTAAAACATTCACTATTATAAACAACATGATATATATACTCTCAAACTGATTGGAAAGACCTTGGGTGGTTGCCTATAGAAATTTAGTATCACTATGTGTTTCAGTCATGCTTTGAGTCAAAATTTACTATATGTTCAATTGTGTCGATAGGGTAAATTTCCATCCATTACGTTATTAATATGATTCTTTGGAGTAGAATATCGTGGGACCAAGACGAGGCATGCAATGTTGCTGGGATACATTTTTTTCTTTTTTGTACCTTTTGGATCTCGTAATATATATGATTTCCATGTTACTTGTTTGGATGTTTTCATATAAACATGTGACATACATTATTTTTTTTGTGATATGACACCTAATTATTTGTATTACTAGGATTTCATGGTTTATATTTGTTATTGCTATATTTTTCATCTTCTATTTGAATGTTAATTCCACACTGTTATACTCTACCAATATGGTCATATTCTCCCAAATATTAAGACCTTGGACAACACTGCTAGTTAGTATCCTCTAGTGTTTGTGGATATTTACAAGAGGTTGTGTGAAAAACCATGCATGGAGAACTGTTAGGTAGCATCCGAACTTGGGATGTTACACAAAAATCACCGTAGATTTTAGTAGTTAGTAAATATTAATCATGTTGATGAATATTGAATATAAGAACCAATATTTATTTACAAATAAGAAGGTTCTTGTTCACTGCCTAGTCGTTGCATTCTTATATCATGGGATATGGCCAGATTAGTCAATTGAATGTATAGTCTCTATAACTTATTGTCTACTATCCCACTATTTTCTTATCAAAATATGGGATCAAGAATTCAGTTAAAAAAACTATTGAGAAACCCATGTCCCTTGAAAAGGATTAAAATCAATAAAAAAAACAATGATATATTAGAAGTCTATGTGGGTAAAGGATGAAAGAGTGAAATAAAATCTAAATGAAATTCTATTATGTGATAATTATCCCAAAATTATTATATTATACCCATATAATGTTATGTGGATGTAGTATTTCAAAAAATAAGATCAAGAAATTATCCATCATCAATGTATCTCACTCAAATGTCTAATGAGTATGTGAACCACATTTCCACAGAAGTTATAACAATGGTGTAGGCTTCCCACCTAGAACTGTTTATTATGAAATATCAAATAAAAATGTTTGTGATGACATTAACATATTTTGATTTAATTCATGGTATTACCATTAAAAAAGTTAGTTGAGTCACGATAGAAATTTTGGAGTAGAGACACTTCAATCAAATTATGTATTGAATAAAAATGATATGGTAATTCCAATAATACAACTTCTTTTCCATGGTATTCAATGACCAACAATTATAATATAAATCATGGAGATTTCTTCCCTTTTAATTCATTCCATTGTTGAAACAATCATGGAGGGAAATTTTCGAAAACATGGATATCAATTTTAAATTCCAATAGATGATGATGATGACATATATAATATTTTTACAATCTATGAGCCACCACTAAATGTCGATGATTGTATGGGATCAACATTATTATTTCCCAAATGAAAACAATTACAATCAAAGAAGATTCCCTAACCTAAATTTAACTAATTTGTTATTTTTATAGTCTTCTATAGGTATTTTCAAATAGTTACAACATTAGGGTACACTAGTTATCCCAAAAATGGTTTTCCAGAGAACATTAATTGAAACAGAAATATGTATGGTGAATATATTCCTGAATTTAAATATCCTATAGCATTTTACATTTATTCAGAAGATTATATTCTATAATAAATATGACCTTAGTTCCCAAAAACTTATGGCGGGCATCTTAGCACCAAGAGGAAAAATTTGGATCTCTATATCAGATATTTTTCATTAGATCCCCACATAAACATATAATCTATTACATGTATAACATTCTATTTTCATCCAATTTAGTGTTATGGTGAAGAGTTTTTAATTTATCTCTATTATTTATCCTATTAATTTCCATAGAATTCATATTCTTACCCTGAATATTCTAAGGTCATATAATGTTGGAACCCAGTAATATCTCATTCAATTTCCATGATGACATAGAGAGTGGCAGAATAAAAATAAAATCATTTGGTTCATAACCTTAATATTTAAGAATGAACAGTATTTTTATAGAAATATAAATATATTTTGTTTCATACTTTTCAACCAAAACCAATGAATAATGAAATATAATATATTTTCAGTGCTAAGTTGGGGAATCTACATTGAATAAAGACTGAAAACCCCAAATAAATTCTTGTGTATATAGTATCTATATACTGGTTCATAAAAACAGCATATTCCAAGGAGAGAGAAAATTCACTAATGGTCTCCCAATTACATAAATATTGTGTGATATTTTATAAATCATTTTCTAGTCTCTTCTCTTACTAAATATACTTATGAAGAGGTGATATTAATTGAATTCATTCTATATCATTTATAAAAACTTTCTCAGGGAATCCTAAGTTAATATTAACATAGTGTCATATCAGGTTTCATTCATCATTTTATTCTTTCACTAAATTGGTGATAAAATTATTTCAAGAAATATCAATAACTACATTAAGCATTCCTGGAGTATGTTTAATTTTGTAGTTAAATGATTTTTTTATTTCAACTATCATATATATTATATATTGAAATAATTCAAAAATAATATGTTCCCCATAAATTTTTTGTAATAATAAATGAAATACATTACCTGAAAATGAATTATTTGGAAACAAATATTAGTGTACACAAAAACTATGAGATAAAATAAATGATATAATTATTATTGAACGGATTTGGATGAATGAAACCATAAACCACCCCATAAACTCTTACCATAAGTATATAGAAGAAACATTGACCCATTGAATCACAATAAATCAAATGTCAATGTTAATCTTTTTGTAGATTCAAAATAGGTGTTATGGTTAAAAACTGATTCATTTAATTGATAGATTCCAAAAAATTCATCTCCCATAATATCATTTAAATTTATGATGTATAAGTATTCAATGGGGCTAAATATTGTTATAAATAAAATATGTACAATCTATAATATCACAAATAATCAATGATTTTACAAATATTATTCACATTCAATGATTCATCTTGTGAAATGATAGTGTTTTTATTTTTAGGATCAATTTAGATACCAACTTCTGAGATCACATGTCCCAATAAAATTTTTTCTAAGTCTGTGAGGTTGGATTATTGATAATTTTTTTATTAGTGATGATCAATATAGATTCACAAAACCTATCCTAGGTGATGTGACTAATTATCTGTAGTCTTCAATTACACTAAAATTTCAATCATTTACACATAATAAATTATTGGATAATAATGTGATATCCATTACATCACCTCTATGAATACTATGGGAGTGTTATTCAAATGGAATGAAAACCTGAGCTACACAAAATAGCCATAACTTCTTCTAAATATTTAATTTATAATATACAACTCATTAATTTTTTCTAGTGGTAAACATATTAAATATTTAATTTTTAGAAACAATTTCCCACATTTAATAAATAAAAATAATATATAATGTAAGAAAAAATGGTATGTGTCTCTTATCATTACCATGTATATATTCTAATATTAAACAAATATTGATAGTTCCATCAATATTAAATGAAACTATTAGAATCACCATAAAATCATAATCACATGTGTGTTTGAATCCCTTAGGTATTAAATGGTGGAAAACTATTTTCAGGTCATTCACGTCATCTTGGTACTTATGGTATTATATATTTATATTATCCTAATACCCAACATATTGTTAATTAGGAAATACACATCCCTTTCTAGGGGAAGATAGAAAATGGTTTTTTGGAAGAAAAATAGCAAAATATTTAACTAAGAGATTCACATAAACATAGAAATATTATAATCCCAATTTGGTGAAAAATAATGATATCAAATAACATTTTTCAAGAACATGTGGCACCCTACAACAACACCTCCTTTCTAATTCTACATGAATACCATTGAAGTTTACATTGAGGGAAGAAAATGATTCCCATTAATGATAAGAATATAATCATTATTTCTAAGAAATCTAATAATCCTTCAACATAATAACATCTAATAGACCCTTGCTGGAAATTGTGAAATCCTAAACATTCTTAGTGTCATACAAAATTATGGGGAGTGTGGATCATCAATATCCTTGATCCTTTTTCCCCAAGGCTTACCCAAAAGCATAAAAACAGTAATGAGGTAAACTAAATTTATTAAATGAGCGAAAGAATAATTTAACTCAAATCATAGTTAGGTAAGTTTATTAAATAATGTAGTCAATTTGTCTGAATAAAATGAAATGGTAACTATCATAGGTATAGGGCCTCTATAAATATCCAATGGAGACACTTCTATTGTATATAACTACTTCCATATAGTGGAATATGTATACGAATTTTTTTTGTATATATATTTTTATATTAAGGAAAATCCATTGGGTTAATCAGAATCTATGATAGAGAATGAAAATGATATATATTTATGGAACCATTTTATACAACCATAATGTTCACATGATTTTCACACAATTACATGTATTTATAAAGGAAACATCATATATCCCATTTGGCCATAATGGTAAAATGTACGAAAACATATTCATAAGGTGTAGAGAATGAATTCTATTAATAAAAAAAACTATTTACTATTTTAATATCACTACAAATCATCTTATTATTACAATATCCACTGATGTTAGAAAATGTAGTAAGAGGAACTCTAGTGATCCCTAACTTTTTTTCCGTTTCAATATCCTCAATTTGTATCAAATCCACCACCTTATAATATGTTTAAAGATTTATCATGAAATTTTTTGACCTTATATTATATCAAAGTCCCATATATGACAACTAGGACTTTATCATCTAATTCAACACTATCAGATGTTATAATAGAGTAATCATTTTGAAGATATTAGTAAGTTTATGCAATGTCAAATTACCGTTTTTAATGTTGAATAATGGTTTGTATTTCTAAAAGATTGTAGAAACTACGATTAATTTCTATAGGAAATATGGATTTCATGTATTTTTAATCTAATCACTCATGATTCCCTTAAAATAATACTAAATCTAATTACATTATACTAGTTCATTCGAAATTGATGATAACATTCCTCAATTTTAATACATTCTCTATCTAAATAAATTCAATGAGAAATTTGAGTTTTTCCAATGAATATGAAACCACCCAAAATGATACTTTTTTATGATGAAGAATATATTGAGCTCAATTCATGTCATCATCACTTTGATGTTCCACATATCTAACATATGATGGGTTAGGTGACGAACCTTCTTCTATGTAATGGTCTTAGTGTATAGTTACATCACTGAAATTATGGTGTACTATAGTGCTTCTTAATGTAGGTTCATTAGTATCACTCTATAAAGGATTAAATTGTTTTATTTTTTGGGGAATGGTGTAAAAAATATCATAAGGGGTTATAAAAGTACAAGATATACATGAATATACTATATTATAGGATAAAAATTGTACAATATTAACATATACTGACACAGAAAAGTAGGAAAAAATTAATCTATCTTATATAAAAAAGGAGTCATGTCCTAAACAGACTTAGTAAATAAAGGATTATAATTCTATGAAATGGTGAATAACTCAAGAGAAACCATGCCCAAAAGTTTCAACAATCATTTCATATTTTCTACAAAGGCATCCCAAAAGTTTTATGAATAATAAGAAGAGATAGAACATAATGTCATTGATATTTTTTATTAATCTATGCATGTCTCCTGACTATATAGTATTTCATTCCCATCATAATGTTTACATTTGGTATTTCCCAATCTATACATCCTAGAGAAAAGTGACTGAGCATCGTGAACTACCGTTGGGAATCAATTTCCAAGAAAAATAACACAAAATAAAAATAATTATATATAAAAATATTAGTACAAAAAATTTAAATGAGACATAATGAAGGAAAATATATATTCTATAAAATAAACCAAACAATGGTAGACAATTATAATAATTATCCATGTCCACATGACAGGCATTCAACAACAGAATCTGACACCCTACTAATGAAACAATCATTCACAACCAATGATCTGGTTCCATTTCATACATTAAATGAAAGAAGTTTTACATATACCCAAATGTGTGTGCATGGTGAGATATTAAAATTTCCCAAAATGATCCTAACAAGTTTTCAAAAATAGTATTTAGAATTTTAACTAAAAATTCATACATTAAAAATAATGGGAATGATATATCCAATCTTATGTTATGAATATATTGAATCTTACAAATAGATTAATATTTTTGTAAGGAAGTACCTAATAAGAAATAATATGGGAGTTAATGGATAATATATTATGAAGAAAATTGTGTGATTAAGGTTTCTACATGAAGGGTTTAAATATTTTTTATTTATTCATATATTTGAGGCAGATCATATATTTATATTCATTAATACAATTTATATATTTTATGTGAAGGGAGTACTTTTAGAGACACGTTATTATTATTATTATTATTTGTAAGTAAATGTACCCCTATGTTTGATATGAGATATTGTTTTTATGGGAGATTAATATCTTTAAAATTTTAACATATATTTAAAAATATAAATTCTTTTAGACTTTATAATATCATTAATGAATATTATTATTATTGAGGATATTCACAATATTTCTAGGAATTATATAAGATTTATAATAGTAGTGTGTTTGAAAAATGATAGCCTTTGAAATAGTAATAGGACAATGTGCCTCAACCCACATCTGAAGGGAGAGGAGGGTGCATCACTAACCACTAGCCTATGTGATGTCACTGTTAGTATGATATTGTTTTCATCAGTCAAACAGTTTGAAAGATAATTATTATGTCTATTTTGGTAGATTATATTTTATCATATAGATAACCATCAGAGAGAAAATGTATTTGGTGATTTTTTGAGTAATTTTAATTAAAAAAAATTCATGATTTTTTGAACATTGTATACTTCATTTAAATAGATAATTATTATGTTTTATTTAGGGAGTCAACGTTCAAAATTCATTTTTATGTGTATTTATAAAAATTCATGTCATTTAAGGATATTATTTATATAATATAATTATTATGTTATTATGGAATATATAATTTTTATATCTTAAATTATTAGTTGCTGTAATTATTCAGAAAAAATTATTATACCCAAAACTGCAAAATACGTGATCAACCACAATTGTTTTTTCGATTTTGTACTTATTCATTAATATTTTAGAAAATTTAATATATTCATACTAATCGAAACATCTAACATATAATTTAGGGGATATTATTGATTCCTTAGTGATTAATATTACAATTTTCAAATGAATTAATATTCATTTAGGTTATTAACATAAAGTGCACTATCCATTCTAGTTTGGGTTAATTTATATTGATATAAGGAATATCTAGTTTCAATTTTGTTGTAATATTGTCCATTTAATGTTTTTTTGGTGCTTAGAGTGTAAACATTATCAATATAAATAGTCAATGTTTGGATAAAAATATGATATTATTGTGGTAATTTTCTTAAAGGATGACATTTTTCTATTTGTGAAATTATAATTTTTTAGGTTCTTAGTCGTGATGGTAATGGGATACCTCGACATTTTTAAATGAATCGTGATGTAAAAATGTTAATCATTTTTATTAAACCAATGGATTCGTCTCTCCAAATATGAGTATTAAATTACCTTCAAAAAGGATGTTATTTCCAAATAAATGATTTCATTTTTTCCAATGTTGTACTATTTAGAACATACTATGTTTTATTCTAGAGGATAATCTTACATAATCTTCTCTCTTATCAAGTTGATTTTTTGTTAACCCTTTTGGAGATGTGTCTTTCCAATTGATGTATTTTCTCATATAGATACTTTTTTACCTTGATAAATGTAATTTTTTTGGGATGAGACTAATTAATGGTGGGAATTATGTACCTCCATGTGATTTTAGAAAAGGATTCTATGATATATTTCATATAATAAACACACAAGAAAATCAAAAATTAACTGCTAAATAATATTATATTTACTATGGTCATTATATCATTTTCGTTATTCTTGACGGCATGAATAAAATTTAATAAAATATGGAATATATATATATTTATTTATTATTAAATAAAAATTTATTTACAAATTATTTAAAAATAAGAATTAATTTTCATTAATGTAATTTTATTTATCAAAAAACATTTCTTAAAAAAATTATTTAATTTTAAGGGAAAATATCATGAACTAATTTTTAAAATTTAATTTTTATATTGAAAAATTGATAAGACTTTTTAATTAAAAATAAAAAAAATTTATTTTGACAAAATTTATTTTTTCAATGATAATATATAAATAGTTAAAAATACTAATTGTATTAAAAATGTCATACATTTTCAATAAATTATGTAATATTAATGTGACATTAAATTTTTTAATACTATTTCAAATAATATAATTATTATATAATTTTATTTAATCTATTTAATTAAATTTTTATGTACTTTATATTTAATATTATAGTAATAATTTTTTTTGAAAATGATATTTTTCTGAAAATTGGTTTAACATGTATAGTGTTTCTCAATTTTAATTTATTATAATTTTCTCTAATGATGATAGAATTAAATTTATTTTATATTATATATATATATATATATATTATTAAAAAAAGATAATATTATGATTATTAAAAGTCATATGGTATACATAAAATCATTTTCCCTTGAAAAATACCGTTCTTGAAAAGTTTCTTTTTTCATCGTATCTATAGATAATATTTAAAATAAAATTCTACCACATCAATTAATTTAATATTTTAAAATAAATTCAATATTATTAATAAGAATAACTTTTCTCATACAATAATACAAACATAATTATTTCCGTAAATTAACTGTGAAAACTGTAAAAAACATTTTACCGAGGATATAGTAATATATTTTTTCATATCGTTTAAAGAAATAAAATAATTGTTAATGGGGCCAAAAAACTGGATAAAACATATTTAGTGGTCACAAATATATATATTGTCCCAAAATATATAATTTTTGTTTTTTGAGCCACATCTAATTGAAATAAACATTTAATACATTGTTTTTATCAAAATATTCATGTGTGCCACTCACCTCAACTATAAAAGGCCATCCAACCTCCCCTCCACTTTACACATTGAAAACCTTTTGGATTTTTGACCCCCCACCAAAATACCATCCAAACATACCTTTACACTACAAATATATCCTTTAATGACTAAAAATACATCCTAATAAGTATTTTAGAGCTAACCTAAGGTGTTTTTTTCATGAAGTGGAATCATGATTAACTGTCCATTTTATTTTATTTTTTCTCCCACATCATTAAACTATTTTTAAATTATTATTATAAATTAATTATATTATTAAATAAAAAATTCATATTGGTTTTTATGTCAGTATAATAACCTAAATATTTCTCACCTTTGATCAAATTGTAGTGAAAACCATATTTCATTTTTACAGCGGTCTACCACCTAAAGAACTAATGTAATTATTTTTTCATTATGACCTCTCACAAACTATTATGATGATGGATTTATATTAAATAAATATATTATATTTGAAACATAAATATACCTAAATAATAATTATTTCTTATATACCATCTTAATTTATAATCCATGGTGTATATGCTAACGTCACTCGTCTGTATGGTAGACAACCACTTCCCGAAGAGATGAAATATGTTTTTCAGTAATTCTACACATGTAAGGTAATAAATAGAAATTTTAGAAATAAATTTGATATATATGAAATAATTATGAAAATTTTTATACAATTTTTATTCATTAATGATAGTATGTCATCAACATTTTTACCATTTCACTATCCAAAAAATAACCATGTCATTTTTTCATACATGTAGAGTACCACATCCACAAAGATATGTGATTATTTTTTAAACACCATATATTATGTATGATGTATATTATTATATTTATTGAAAGTATAGTTTATTTATTATATTATTATTATTCTATAATTATTGAATTTTTTACCTTCTATCCATTATCATCATTGAAAAATGGAAATGTTTTTCATGCGTAGGTATTTCATACCATTTCAACAATCATAACATAGTTAATATTTTCATAAAAATATTCATGAATGATCATAAAATATTAAATCAATTTTAGAAAATAAAACTATTTATTCATTAATTTTCTAGATAATTTTAAATTATTACATTTTTATTATTGTAATCATTCCAAAGTCATTTTGATAAATATTCCAAAACATATCAACAAATTTGACAAAAAATAACTATTTATTTAATATAATATAACCAAATAATAATTGAAATAAAATTTAAAATAAAATAAATTGATCATTATTATGTAGATAATTATTATAATTATATTATTCTATAATTATATAGAATATAAATGCTGAATCAGACATGAGATCAGGGACCCATTAAAACAAAACCTCATTTCAATAATATTTTTATTAATTTATAAATTATTTTTAGATATATTCATTAAAATGGTTCCAAAATGACACAATTTTTGTTTTAATTGATCTTAATGAACATTTTTATGAAATTTAATAACATTAAAAATGATCTAAAAAATTAAAAAAATATTTTTTAATGTTTTAGGTATGTGACATCATCTTATTTTCTTTTGTAGAAGATTATTTTGATTTTATGAACCTATGTTATATTATTTGATCTATATAAACCCTCATTGACTTGTTATTTAACTGAATTTCATATTATAATGTCATATAATTTTTATCTATATTGTTATTTTATCATGGTGTATAAGATTAAAATTTTTTCAACGTGGTATGAATCATTTCAACTAAAAACACCCATTTAATGTTTTCCTTCAAACACAATTTTTATTATAAATCATTTTTTAAATGATTCAATGAATATAATTATATGGAAATGATAAGTTTATAATGGGAATATTTTTCATTAATTAATTTTTTTCAATAAAATGTAATAGTTTTTATTAAATATTGTACTATTATTACACACAACCTACGAAAGTTTTTATTTTATCTTAAATGGTGAAGATAACATTTCCCACCCTAATAACTATTTTTATATCTATATTTAATTAAAATATGTCATGTATTATTCAATTAAAATCCATATATGTTTTGACAATTTTTTATTTAAAAATATTCCTTTAAATAAAAATGGTTTTTTTGATGTTTGAAATTGATATGTATTAGAGTTTAAATGTGTTTTTCATGAATATTATGATGAAATATGAAAGGATAAATTTTATTATTTATTTAATTGTTTTTTATAATTATAAATAATAAAGGATATCCCAATACAACTTATATGAAGTGATGGGTGTCAATATGGCCCATGGGTGATCATGGAAAATCATATAATTTGTGTTCATCCATGTAGCATTAAGTGTGCCTGATATAGCTTATACAATGGGTGTTCCCATATAGAAAAAAAACGCATTGGGTAAATTTTCAATTCATTGATTTCAAGAAAGGGGAAGTTACTGGAGGGTTTATCTTATGTTTTTATCTAGAATTGATTTATTTCTCCCACGAGGTTAAATTAGGTTATGTATAATACAATCTAGGATTCTGAAAAGGGGATTTATTTTCCATCTATGCGGGTTGATGTTTTTCATTCAGGAAAAATGTGTTGGCTTCCAATGTGAATTTTTTTTAATATATACAATGAACATTACTGATAAATATAAATATTAAAATAGTTTTCATTTTTTTAATAAATTGATAATTTTCTGGTTTTTATGTCCCTTATTCATATTTCTGTGTTAATCACATGTTTTAAAATGTTTTTCAATGGGTTAATGTGCGATTTTGAAAACGTAAAATGTATTTCAATTTGTCATAATGTTTTTTTTCATAAAAATAAGCCCCATTTTATTTTGAAATTGAATTATTTTGGCATAATATAAATTTTTTATATTGTCCAGGTTATGTTTATATGGACTGTTATATATGATTTATGACCTCATTCTCTAAAAATATAAATTGAAATTATCTTTAGTAATGTAAGAAATAAAATTAGTGTCTAAAATTACTAAATTATATTATTTAAGGAGTATGTAATTACAAAAAAAAATCTAATGAGATACCCTTAATTCTCCACAAGGAGTGAGAAAAACCAAACACATCCAGAGACGAGTAATAAGAAAAAATAAATGAAACCATAATGGGAATATATTTAAAAATAAGACTATTATATTAAACGTCATTTTGAATACATTGAAATGATAATTTATACGTTCATCACCTAAGAAAATATAATCAATTTTTTATTAAAAATGATATTATAATGATAGTTTTTAATAATTATTCAATAAATTAATTTTGGAATTTATTTCTTCATGAAAATCACCAATTATATTATAATTAAAAAATACGTTAACATCTTCTTATATCTAGGAAAAGATAATTATAGTTATAAATATATCATATTATCACATCCCAAAATGTTTACTTATAATTATATGAAATCCAATGTGAATAGTTCATATTCAGGATTTTAAAAAAGTATTGGTTATGAATGATATAATCCATGTTAGATTCATAATATAGAAATTTAATAAAAATTTAAATCAACCCAGTTTCATAATAATTAACATCTAACATATATTAATTATATTCATAACATTTGATGAAAACCTGATAAACCATACTAGTGGCTTAGTAACAAAGAAAAATTTTCATCATATTATTTTATTGATGAAAATACAATTATTTTATTTAATACTAATAAATAATTCCATACATGGTTCATAATATTATGATTATATAAAGATATATTATATGATTTATCTCAAAATTTCCTTCAAATACTATTACATTAACTCTTATAAATTACATGTTTTACTCATTTTTGCCAAAACCATGACATATAGTCTATTATACTTAAATAAGTAATTTTTAATTTGGTAAATTCATATAAATCGTTATTATAATAATTAAAATGATTGATTAATGAAAACATGTGAACTCTTTATGATCTATTTATAATATAGTCATCATTTATAATGATATATTAGATTTTTGTTTCACATAACCAACTTATACTAATGAAATTTTTATCAAGTTCTAAGATATAATGACCGTTATAATTAAATATCTCATAAGGGATTGATACATTACAAATTCACATAAGCCGACTATGTGAGATATCATGAAAAGTAACATGTCTGACTTCAATATTTATATATTTTATACAGGTGTAAATGTTTCTTAACATATATTTAAATAGTTGTCTATCAATGTATTAAATTTTTATATAGATGGTCTTGGGATAAATATTCTCAAATTATTATGTTAGAGACATTGGTTCCCATACAAGCATGGATTTAGAAACATTAAAAAGGAATTTTTTTAGAACCCACGGTTTTACTTCCATATAATATAGAAGACTACCTGGGTTAGAAGAACTATAATATTTTATCTATTTATAAAATAAAATATATTCTTATAAAATTTATACTTATAATGTCTCCTTTGACATATTATAATGTAAATACAGATTATCTTTATAGAAAAAAACAATTAACCAAATTTTGTTTTTAGGAAAAAAAACCAAATTTGAAAAATCCATATAAATTTTATATAAATACAGGATCATTAATATAATCTTCCTTAATAATATGAAGATATATAAGAATCATAAGAATTTATATTTTAATATTTATATTTAATATCATGAAAATAATATTTTATATAAATATAAATATATTTTTTATTTTTTTATTTTCTCTAAAATTATAATTAATAAATGTTTTCATTTTCATTAATAATATATTAATTAAAATTTATGTCATCATTGTCATAATTTTGATAAATCCATTAAATGTATTACACATATTTACAAAATTATTATATTTATTGAGAAAAATCATCTTCAAAAAATTATAAGAAAGAATAATTCTAATACTCATTAGTTAAATCATGTACATCGATCTCTATAATTAAATTTTCATCCATAGGATGAGTTATAACAATGAATCGTGAAATATTCTAATTATCATATATGTTTTAGGAACACTCAGAATTGAAATATTTACATGCACTCTTCTTATGTGTTAACATGATAATGTTATTTCGCTTTTATATATTTTATTATTTGTAATATAATTTATTTATTTATATTACTTCAAAATCATGTTTGATATTCTCTATATTATTAAATTTGTAACAAATTAAATTATTTTAGTGTATTATTTTTTCTATGAAACAAGATATTTAATATTTATCCTTAAATTATTTATGATTATTAACATCGTGTAGAACATCCTTTAAAAAGTACAACCCATTCATTTATAATGTTATTAAAACATATCTTTTTTATTTTTAAATCATTTTTTATAATGATGAACTGAATTTATAGTATTTTCAGTTTAAAAAATCTATTATTACTTGTTTTGAATATATCAATTAAAATTATTATATGTTGTCTCAAAGTTAAATTTTTCTTATCTACTTTAAGATATATCATATTTTTATTTTCCTTTAATACTCTTTTATGGTATTGTTATTTTTAAAAAGAATATATATATGTTTTATCCTATTGTTTTGACTTTAATATAAATTTTATCCAACGAAGATAATATATTAAAAATCCTTAAAAATCAATGATTAAAATTATCTAATTATTCTATATTATGAAACATAAAAATCACGAGACACGTTACTGTTAATTAAATTTATGGTTTACAAAACCAATGAATTTATGGAAAACTTGAGTTTTAAATTTTACCAAATTCTAGTTATAAGTTGACATGAAGAGATCTCAATTTAGATATTTCAAGAATGTATATATACTATTGTGTATGAAAATTTATAAAATGGTTGAAATTCATATTTATAAATATTGTAATATTTTATAATTACAATATTGTGAATATTTTATTCATTTCACATAATCTTGTAATTATAAACAACAGTTTTGGCAATTAACCACTCCCAATGGTTATTAATTATCACCATCATAAAATAGTTTCTAATTAACATCTAATAAATCTAATGTTACTATTTTAATGTTCTTCATTATAACTAATATTTATATCAATTTATACATTATTTTATGTAATAAATATAGATATTATCATGTACCAAATATCATCATTGTTTGGTCACTTTTAAAGTGGTTGAAGTAAATATTTAATAATCAATTGATATAAATCCATTATGAAATATAATATTAAACACAAAATTATCACTATCACTTCAAAATGTATAAATTAATTAATTAATGTAATATTATCCAGTATATAAAAAAAATGATACAAAAAAATAACTTATTTTTATTAATGAATGAATTCAATAGATTATCAATATATAATGTATAAATACTGATATATTATTGTGATTTCCCATTGAAATATATTCCCATAATGAATTTTACTAAACAATGAAATCTATGTTCATATACCGTGATCATAATTTTCATTAATAAAATGATGTAAGAAGATAAAAATGGTAATTTTTACATTGTAGTTTCAATGTAAAAACAACATTAATCATAATGTAAAAATAAGTAAGATCGTATCAATATTGATTGATTGATTAGTATTATTGGTATAACCATATCCTAAAACCATTACTTCATCCATCAATAATAATTGAATAAAATAATATAAATTATAACTAAATTATACCAATGACTATAAAATGAAAGACAAATAAATTATTTCACCTGGACAAATAGATTAGACAAAAAACATAAAAAAATATTCCCAAAAAAATAATCATATTGGTTGTTAAAGTTTGTATTATAAAACAAAAATGGTTGTACATTGGAATCATTAATATTTAAATATTTAAATATTAATTATTCCTTTACTTATATATTATTTATTCCTCAAAAAAATTATAAAAATAATTTATCAATGTACTTTTCAAAATGATATGGTCATTGTAATTCCTTGTAATGATGATAACATTCCAATGATGTAAATGTATTCATAAATATTTTTATCCATTTATTGAATACAAAATAATGGATCAAAAAATATATTGTCAATTGGGAGTGATTACATAGAAGATGATATTACATGTCAAAATATTCTCTCTTAATAATCTCTAGGATGAATAAACATCATAAAATAACCTCCATTAAGAATTCTTCATGTTTATGTACCATATGATATTCCTATTTATGGGTGTTTGTATTTATCTACAGATATTTATATAATAATTAATTCATTAATTAATCATAAATATATTTTTTCTTACTAAGCCTATGGATCCATATGTTCAAGGATCTAGTTTAGAATGGGTGTGTCATAAAAACCTTTTATTAATATACATGTTGTGGAAGGATTTTTCATCCATATTTATATATGATGATATTTAAATTAATTTATTGAAATAGAATCCTAAAAATAATTTCAATATCATTGTTTTAGTGATGTTTTTATATCAGTAATTCATCAAATGAATTAAGATGTATGTATAATGATCAAAAATATGTTAAACTAGATTTATTAGATATTAGGACTAAGATATATGTTTACAAAGTGAGTTATTATATGTGGCTATTTTCATTGAGACATTCAGAACATTCACTATGGTATATTGACCAATTCATAGATATTAAATATTTTACTTTATGAAATCCATCAAAATTAAAATGTAATATTATCCTATAGGGCCAAAAAAATTATTTTTTCTGTTGATCATTTTAAAATTATTTTTTAATTTAAATAAATTTATATATATTTTTATTAATATGGAGTTATAATTGTATTCATTTGTTATTGACCACATCAATTAAATATCTATTTATTATAAGTATTTCTAAATATATATATATATATATTTAATAATATAATAAATTAATGGTTTATTTTTGTTTTCATTCAAGATAAGGGAGTAAGAGCGAACAAATATTATCTTGTGATAAATATTAATTTGAATGATAATAAAAATATTAATTACTATTTTAATCAATTAGAATAGGACAAAAATAGTATTATTGTTTTATTTGTTATGGGATATGATTAAGAGTATTTTATTATTTATGGGATATAGTGAAATTAAATAATATTTTAAGAAAATTATAACTCTATAAAAAGATAATTTTTTCTACCGTGTAGGGTTTATAAAAAAAATATAATTATTTTCCACACGAAAATACTCCTCGAGATTCCTTGTTCTCCCCTCCAATACAAAATGATATTAAAAAGAGGTAATGATTCATTCTTATTAGAACAAGAAGGTATCACGAATATCAAAAATTATGTTATCAATAATCAAAAATTACATGTGATATTCTATTGTTGTTATTATGAGAATTATGGAACATATTTAAACCCCAACTAGATGGATTCTAATCATTGATCCTATAACCAAAATGATTGTAATTCAGAAATCATTTTTTCATTTTATCTAAACCCACACTATAAATGAATGTTCCTATAATTATTTAATCATTATTAAAATATAAGTTATTTTATTTATAATATTTACATGCATAAAAATTTTATCATGGTTCTTTAATTATTTTAAGTCAATTTTTGATTGAAAAATTAAGTTTCTAAAGTGGTTTACAACATTTAAAATTGGATAATGATCTGATGAAGTCAAAAATAATTTATGGTTGTTATCCTAATATGATTTTCTAATAGATCAAGAACCTTCATATTGAATATGGGTAGATATATTTTGAAATTATATTTTTTCATTTTTTTCTATTATGTACAATATCACATAGATCATTCATTAAAGGATTATTAATTCATTGAGATTATTTTTAATTAAAATTAATTATATGTTAATTACTTCAAATTATAATACATCTTTGATAAAGGAAATTGAAAAAATGAAGAATAATTTGATATTTAACAGAGAAGTTCTAATGATTTTGGCTGGTGAGACTATGTGAAATAGTGTATAACCAGAGTACACAACATAGACCCAAGTGTTCTTAATATTTATTATTTCATCAGATAAACAAATAATTTATCAATTTTTATATGTGGTGGATTAATTACACACCTTGTATAAATCGATACAACCTCAACATGACTTGTGAAATTACATATTGAGTAGAGATTAGTCCTAGTGCATAGTTGATATGGTTTAACTACAAAATTATAATTAAACAAGTTTTCAAATAAATGATTACAAACCATGTGACTTTTAAATCCAATGTAATTTATGTATTATAATGTATGTAACTATTATAAGAATCATTTAGTTCATTTTTTCAAAACATTATAATACATACACTGTTATGGTGTGGGTTATATAGACACATGGTATTTGAGATACAATACATGAATCTAGTAAGAAAATTTTATGTATTAATTTTTCCTATGAACATGTTGAGTCATTTATCGATATACATAGACACATAGAACGTTTAATATATGATGAGATTATAATTTATTCATTTTTTGTCCCAACTGATATTGATATCAAATACCTTATTATTTTACCCTAATACATGTTAAATGAGGTTCTAGGTGTGTATTCGTCTAGTACATTATGTGTATTCTCCCAATAATATATAGAATTGAACTAATACGTATCATATAAATGTTGATTTGATAATTTCTTACAACTATTTGAAGTTGACGTTTTTGACACTACAATAATAATTATGATGAATATAAAATTGATAAATTATTTAATTTAATTGGTATTAAATATTAGGCATTCTATTTTTTCATTTAATGCATTAGAGATAGAGAAATCTAAGATAATTAAAATTATATAAATTTTAAATAGAATGAATTAATTAATTATTTAATTAAATGATAGATATCATAATTATAAATATCAAAACAAAATTATTTCATCCATTATATATTTCTATATTCATTTCGTGTTAAGGATCATTCGTTTCATTATCATTGACATGCGTTTGTAGTTTTTTTATTTAATATAATTAAATTTATTATTTCACAATTATAAATTATTACAAAAAATAAGTTGTCTTGTGATTCATCCCTAAATCATTGATTATGTTGAAACATCATTTCCATGTTCATATAAGTAATTCCACTATACTAGTCTTCTTTTGTCAACATCTGCGTGTTATTCATAAATACAAGTAAAAAATTATTATCATAAGGGAAATAGAGTTTATTCAACATGGAAGTGAGACCATACAATCCCATGTGATTCCCAGGTAGATACGTGGAATTTTTTAACACATTCCATGATGATCATAATGTGTTTTCCCCTATTTCATATGTTGATTATTTGTTCAACTCAATAAATCACTTATTAGATAATATAATGATAATGAAATTTATTTTCATATTAATTTTTTTATATGTTATATATTTTATAAATATAATACCCAAATAACAATATATTAATGAATTTATATTGAGATATTCTATTTTTTTAAATGGATTATTTTTGTATTTTTTTATTAGAACACCGACAATCACTTTATAATATAACATATAATTTAAAAAAACTAAATATGAAAAAATAAATACTTTTCTCATAATAAAAAAACCAATAAAAATAATATTAATTGAGACTTGGAAATTTATTACATGATTATAAAATAAGTTCATGTAAATGGGTGTTTGACAAAAACACATTATCATAGTTATATTTACAATTTATTTTTTAAGAAAATATTGGGTAGAATTAACAATCATTAATCTAGTGGAGTAACACATACTAGATGTTATGTAACATGGAGGAATGTATTTCTGAAATACATGTCATTATTTCATGATTTGGGGAGTCAAACTAGTGGGTCAATGAGTTTTAAGACAATTGTTGGAATGTATCTAAGTACAAAAATAACATGATGTAATTTAAAAATACAAAACATGAGTTATGAGAAGGGGTATATGGACCCTTTCACCAATAATGTCTAAGTTACTAGACATTATGAGACTAATGGTGAGGGTTGTTGGTATATGATAAAATATTGGAACACAGAAAATATTAAATTCAATAAATTTAAAATAAATTTTAATAATTTGAATTTCAAAAAATATACACGTTTATATATCTAGAATTAATGAATATATCTTCAACCACCTTCTCCTATCTATAAATGTTGGAGAAATTCAATCTCTTTATTATAATTAACATCTAGTAATGACTTAGATTATGATGGGTTGTGTTGCACAATGAACAAACTTAAATTGTTCTAGATTCCTCACTATTGGATCCACCTGGAATAAAGGAAAGTAATGAATTACTAACTATCTATCATAATCCCATGTTTGAAACTCTATATTTTATACGGTTAATGATTAAATATATTTATAATGAAATAATTAATTCACACAAATAAATTTATAATTATAGAATGCTCAAGATTATAATTCCTCTTTATCAAGATTGATTTATATAGAAATAGTTTGAGATATCCACGGAGCTATTTCACAATAAGATTTTTTATTGTTCACCAGGTGGGAAAAATACAGTCTATGTAATTGGAAATATTCATCACCCATAGGATATATGATATAAATTTCTTGAATAACTATGTACTAAAATCATTATTACATCACCCCCTCTTATCTTATCCCACATTTTTGTTAACTTTAATATGAAAAGCATTGTGATTTATCTCTAATATCTAAATACATTACCTAACCATTCTATTAAGGGCATGAGGCACCAAAATACATCTATCCATATAGTGAAGAAAAATAATGTTCCTATAAAAATGTATTTTTACAAATATTTTTTTCCCATTCAATTACATGTATATAATTATCAAGGGGTAAAAATGGAATATGATGATACCTGTTTTTCATTTTGCAAGAAGGCCCCCTAGAAATAATATTTACTATGATAATTGAATAATGAAGACTGATGTGTCTTTATTATTGAAAAAAATATTTTTATGACAATTTTGAAATTAGATTCATCATGTGGTACTCAAATGAATATTATATAAAGAAATAAATATATTCTAAAATATTGAATAAAGGTGGTAGATCTAGGAATAACCAATGGATCAATATTCCTTGTTGTTTCTATGAGGGAGTACTACTTTACATTGTTTATGGTTATGATACCAGTTTAAAAATTTTATAATTATGTTATATATATTAACAAAAAAATTAACCCTATTTGAATACTTGGTACTAATGAATTTTTATTCATGATCATGAAAAACATTGAATCTTTTATAATTATACAATTTGGCATGGTTAGTAATATTTGAATAAAGGACATTCAGTATCAGGTTAGCAAAAAATGTAATGGAAATCCATATTAAAAATGCCATAAAAGACTCATACCAAACCAACTAATGGAATCAATATATTCTCAATATAAAAATATTTGAAAAATTTAAACTAGGATTTATATTTATATTATGTTTTTAAAAGACAAAATGTTGTATAACATGCATCATTATAAGAAAAAAATAAAAAATAATCACATTTCCTTGGCGTAAAATATCATTTTGAATTACATAATATTAATTTTTTATTTCAATTCCAATTAGATTAGGGGGTCATAGTCATACATTAAAACATTTATGGATGATATTTGATTGTATGTATTTGTTTAAAAGTACAGTTATAAGTCATATTCCTTATAGAGACTCATAAAATATAAAAGTGAATATGATTACCCAATTGGTAAGAAGATGAATAAACTCCACTCTGGATTTTGTAAAGAATAACATCATTGTGACTTCATTGATTTTTTCTCGATGTTTGGGATTCTATATCCACTCACTCCACCTAATAAACCTCAATGTAATGTCCTATATAAACAGAATAACCAATCCTATGTATACATGGTATGATCATTGATGTCTTTTTTGAGTCATCAATTACACTATAGGGGATATATGTTATAAAAATTTTCATACTATCTAAAATAAGTACCTTGAAAATTGGATGATGTAATTCCATACAAGTATTGGAGTTGAAAGAAAAACATTTTTTCATACATAAATTTGTAGGGAAAGGAAGAATTTTTAATTCCTATTGAATAAAAATAATTCATAAAAGGAAGAAAGTGTTCCATTATTAAATACCACATAGAAGAATTGTGACAGTAGCTACATAAAACCACATAAAAAATTTAATAGTGGAATGAAATATCTTATTATATGGGAACAAGAAAATAATAAAAATATTGAGTGGGGTATTGGTAGATATTGATGAATTCGTGGATCATATAACAGAAGATTTTGAATAGAAAAAAATTCTACATATCACCATGGAGGAAGTGTTTTTTAAAAAATGTACTATATAGGATTACTAGTGATTTTAGGGAACATGAATTATATGGGTTTCTCATCACTGAATATATTAACTCATTTTTAGTGGACAATAATGATCATGTATTCAGCATGGAAGCCGCTTGTAGTGAAAATGTATCGATTTGGTAAGAAGTTATAGTTTAAAAAATTTATTCCTTTTAAGGAAAAAATGTTTTTATTTTAGTAAGTCCTCTAGTAAATGGGGATTTCATTTATTAAAATGATTAATTTGCAAATAAACTAGGAATTTTGGTATGTGGAATGAAAATTCATTACATATATGTCATGAATTGTTGTAGAATAGTTCAAATAACATCAAGGAATTAACTTTAAAAAAAATTCACTATTTTTTCCCTCTGAAATCCAAATGAATTATACATGAAATTTTCGATTTCAATGACTATGATATTTGTAAAATAGGTTTTAAAATAGATTTCTATTATAGAATCCTTAATAATTAAATATTTATGAAAAAAACTAGAAGGATATTTTCACTCTAAAAGAATACAATAAGATATAAAAATATAAAAGATCCATATTTGGATTATTATAAGCTACATGGTTGTGGAACATTGAATTTAAATAATCCATAACATAATATATTTTCATAATTAATGGATTTTTATCATATGTGTACAATATGTTTATTGAGAGTGACTTCATTATCATAATTATTTATGTCAATAATATAATATTTACTAGATGTAAAACCTTATTCTATTTGTTTGTTAAATCTGGATTATATTAATTTTTCCTTATAAATGACTTAGCAGATGATATAAATATTATTGTGATCAATTTTTATCAGGATATATCTAAAATAATACTCAAACATAACCTTGGAACCCAAATTTACAATATTTTATTGAGATTAGTTTGGAAAAATTATATGAGGTGATTGTTTCAAATGAAATCATATAATATTATTTATTATTATTATATTTGGGGAAAATATAAGAAAATTTCTCAAATTCCAAGGGATATATTTTGATCGTGTAATTTTTTTTCAAGTTTTTTAGGATTAAAAATACTATTTTTAATTTTCATAGAAACATATAGTTCACACTGGAATTCAGATGGAGCCTTATAAATACTTCTTCGGAATGATATGTAGTAATTTGATGTGTTTAGATAATGTCATAAAAAGATATTGTTAGGACCATTGATAACAGAGGAAATAGAGTAGTAAATCGGATCCAATTAGTAATAATTTATATTGGCTCATATTTTAAAAAACAATTGTGACTACAATTGCTCATGATGATTGGGATTCAAAGATAGTGATAATTTATTCCAAATAATTTATCAATAAAAAATATTTATGGGTTTTAGAAATAAATGAAATTTGGTACATATGTATTTTGGCCACTTTTAAATTCTTGACTATGTGGGGATACTACATTATTTCATAGTGCTTCAACCTAACCTCTCTTAGGATCTCATTTTGATATATTTATCTCTCTAAATAATGTAAATAAATTATTTTTTACTTTTAATGAAATTAGGGTTTGTATAACTGTATCATGATCATCCTTATGAAGAAAAAGTTGGTGAAATAATGGATCATAGTGATATAATGTTGTGGAACAATACTACACACCTGGATAATGATCATGGTGGAATCAAAAAATCAATAAAGCTACATTAGAACCCATGGATGTGATGAAATTGAGGTATCCTCATTTGTTTGGGTTGGAGAATGGCATTTCTACTAGTGAAATTAACTTTTTGGGGGAACAATATAACACCAAACGATTTTATCATATATTTCTATATAACTAAATTTTGTTTCATTAAAAAATTCAATTGGATGCAACACTGTGTATAAACTAACTATGTTATAAAATTGCATTATTATTTTATAATGTGATATGTTTGACCAAACTGATGGATTGATGGTTATGAATAGGAATAAGAAAATTATGAGATATTTAGGCTGTAAACATATATAGAATTAATTTTTTTTATTTAATTAATTAGAAATAAATAATAATAATTTAATAAAAAATTGTCCTCTGACTAAAAACTATTTTTTTGTTTAATGTTATTATATTTCAATAAAATAAATTAATAAAATTTATTTAATTTTTTTAATAATATTTATATATTATATATTCAATAATTTTTTTTACATTATTAGAATTTTTTCTTTTTTGTGATATAATTATAATACGTATATATCTTGTTATATACATAAAATATTATTAACATAAATTTCATCAGGTTTTGTCAGTTATATAAATATTTATTTCAACCAATTTATGAAAATGAGTATGTAAAATTAGTTTCTATATTTTGAATTAAATGGATCAAATTATTACCAGAGATCCCTTAATTTTTCTTCAATATATTTACTAAATATTGTAAAATGTTTAACTCAGTTGATGGTAAAATATGTAAAATATGACTATAATTATAGGATAGTGCTTTTAAATTTATATTTATAAGTTATTAAATCTAATAACATGACTTTAGGTTGTTTCAATAACATTAATCCACTTCGTTTCATTCTTTTGAAATCAAAAATATCACTCACGTGTATGTATGACATACCTTCTCCTGATTGTTACATAATTATCATATCATCACCAATTTATTAGGATTGGTATAATGATGGATATAATTAATATAACTCTTTATTATGATATTGTTATGGTTCTATAATGGTGAATTATTTTGTACCTTCAATTTTTTCCATTCATAGAAAAATGTTAATGTCGTTCATGCATGTGTATGACACACTATCCCCATGAACATTTTAATTTATTTTTTTCTGCCTTTTCAGTATGAATAATATATATATATATATATATATATATATATTATATATATATATATATATAATTTTACAATATTCATTAATATTCTATATATGATGGAATTCAGCTAAATGTATACATTCATGTACACCAAAACTAAAATATTCATGAAAATTGAACACGTTATCACAAGGAATAATGATTTTAATATCAAATATTAAATAAATGTGAAGAAAAATATTATTAAAAAAGTATTATACACAATGAAAAATATGTTCATGGTATTTTAATTATATTTTAATCAATATATATTTATTATAAAATATGTATGAAGGTGAATGACGAAATATTAGGCTTCAGGTATGTGTTTTATGTTTTAATATCATTATTTATTGGGATTGATAATGATTAAGTTCTGAAGGTGAAATATTATAGTATACCTCACATGAAACTAATGCATTATTATATATTCTTTTTATTTATAAAAAATAATGTACGTCATTTTATTTTCCTCATATTATGTAATCAAAAGTCTAATTGAATAATATCATTGAAAATAGACATTATTTCTCACATTGGTTGAAAACCATTTTTTCCAATATTTAGGTTTTCTAAAAATGATTCATTTAATAATATATATTATCAAATATTTTTATAAATTAATTTTTATAAATGATTTATTTTTTCAAAATTGTTTAAAATTAATCTTTTTTCCACTTTTTCAATGATGTAATTTTTCCTTCTAAAAAA
This sequence comes from Viscum album, assembly GCA_963277665.1. NCBI lineage: Eukaryota > Viridiplantae > Streptophyta > Magnoliopsida > Santalales > Viscaceae > Viscum > Viscum album. The sequence goes on along the minus strand of OY728127.1, from coordinate 433,426,354 downwards.
AGTAAGAAATGAATATTTTATTTTAACTTATATGGCATGAACTATATTTCCTAGAATATTAAAAACACAAATAAATTGAGTTTTATTTATAGTTTTGTAATGAAAATTTCAATTAAAAAATTTTATTCAATATTTGGTTATTTTTGTATTTTTAATATGGGATTTCCAATAGAAATGTGTATTTTGGTAAATGAATGATCCTGATGATCATTTTACTAAATTTCCATGTGTGATTAAATATTTTTTACTTATGTAAGCATTAATGGGGATGCAATCAAATTAAAATAGGAAAATAATTTTTTTATATTTTATATGGTTACTATAAAAAGATGATTATAAAACTCAATCCTTTTAAATAGGTTATACTTGGATGAATTGATGAAAATTTGAAGATATATATATAATTTTCATAAGACATTACATGATAAAATGTTTACAAATAATAATTTATATAGTGAATGTTTTATGATCTATTGGAAGAAAAATGTATGACTTCTATTATGTAATGATTTATCATGGAATTATAAATCTCAACAATGCATTTGGTAAATAAGGATATCTCATGAGATAAATTTTACTATATTGGTCAGTAAAACTAGTTTCGTAAGTCTTTATATCCTCTATCAAATTCCTAGTAGTTATCCATGACTAATACTATGTAACTTGGTGTGAACTAAATAAATTGGGATAATATTTTGTGTCATTCTAGACTACTATGTAAATGATGTCCTATTTTTTAGTGTATGCAACATATCCATGTTCTATTATAACGTTATTCTCTCATGTCTCATGTTCATTGATTCCTTTTTTATTCAATACCTACAAATATTTATGCAATTACACCATATTTTTATCTATGGTTGGTCGAAAATGGAATTAAATTGTTATGATCATATATTCATTCCATTTTTATCATGTTATTCATATTTAATCTTTAACATATCCCTTGTTTACTGTTATTTATCATATGATCTCACCCTTTATTATATTACTATTCCCCTAAATATATATTCTTTTTTTATTATCATATGTATGAAAATGATTAATGTGTTAATGAATAATTTTCAAGATGATTTATATCTTACAGTAACAGATTTTTGATGTATTAACATTTCAAAATATACAGGACCTATTTGATTCTAGCATGGATCTTAATAGAATGTAATTACTATTAATATATTACCATATAATATCTATATATGAAATGTATGTTTCACTAAAACAATGAAAATATTAAATATATTTTCATTATGTGCTCATGAAATTAAGAAACTTTATGAAATATATTCATTTTCAGTTTTGTAATTCAAGATAAATTGATCTGTTTATCAAAAAAGATTTTATAAGTTTTTTTCAGGAAGGATTTTCCAAAACTATTGATAATAATAGTTACTTTTTCAATATGATGATAACATATTAGTGTTTAAGATATTTTACATTATTATGAATTCAATTCTAGTGAGACTTTATCAGATTGATATATATGTCATTTGGGTAATAAATTTCAATATCTTAAAACATAGACTTTGATGTTCTTCCAACTATACTGATTGTGCACATTCATCCAAAATGGAAAACAATAGAAATCAGTTAATGATATATCATGACATATTTTCTTAAGAATGGAAGACATATATAATCCCATAAAACAAGGATTTCAAGTAGAAATAATAATTTATATTACCCTTATACAACATTACACTTAAATCATACATTAATTTAAAATATTCCATCAATGGATCTAAATATACACTTATATCATCATCTAATTGTTTTATTCCTTATATAAACCTTGAAAATATAGTGTATTTTCACATAATGCATAACAATTATTATAAGTAATTATTTACCAACCTAAATAGACATTTACTATATGTTATAATTCACACATAGAAATGATTAATTAGAAAAATTTATAGCATAAAAAGGATGTTTCTATTCCTATATAAAAATGTTTGAATCTCATAATCAATTTTCAGCCACATCAAAGAGTATCATGGGAGATGATGTTTCTTATATTAGATTGTTTTATTTACATAGAATTTTAATTTCCTATTAGTTTCATGACCTCCTTATAAAAATCTCAATCATGGTATGAATAGAATGAAACATTAATATTTGAATGATGTTTATTCATTTTCCTTATATCACATCAATGGACAAATATATCATTTTTTAAACTAATTCATTGTCAATGAAAAAAGATATATAGTCTTTCGGAAAAAAAATTTATTCTTTCAGTGATTTTACCAATTAATCACATCATTCCTTTAATATCTGGTGTCTAGTAAGGAAACTCATTATCTACAATTAGAATAAAATTCAAGAGATAAAGTTATTCTTAAATGTTGGTGTCTCTCCATCTATTTCAACATTCAAATTATATAGAATATATATAGATAAAATATTTAATATTGAGTATAATTGTCTCAAAATTTCATCTTGACACATCCCTTTAACTTGTCAAATAGGATTTCATAATCATGAAGTTCATATTTAAATTCCTCTGGCATTTCATGAATTCAATCTAAATTGAATTTTAAAATTCTATATATATCACATGATCCATTAACCATAGTGTAATCTCCACTAATTATTACACCTATAATAATTTAAAATGTCATATAAACCATATAATTTTCCCAATCTTGGAAACATTATATTTCTCACAATATTATGTCAAACATTTATAACTTAAATCAATTACATGAATGATCATGTGTCCGTCAATCTCCTTTGAGAAAATCCTTCTAGAATAACTACAAAATAAACATGGTATTTTTTTGAAAATGGATAAATATATTCTCAATTGAAATATTAACGAACTCCTTAATCATATACTCACACAATAATTTCATTATATTGACATTCATTGATTTTCATTTCATATACATCAAATTTTTTTGAAAATATTTATTTATTTGAATGAAAATAAATAAATACCCAAAAGGTAAGGGAATGAAATAGTGACATAATATTATTTATAAATGCACACATATTGTCATTGAATATGATTTAAATTTTTATTTCATCCAAAAAATTTATGAATATATGAATTTGAATAATTTTTTAAAAATTATATTATAAACACTTATTTTATTATGTCATGATGTCCAAGATTGTAATTCATTCTAATTATTTTGAATTTAATCATGAATAGTGATTATAAATGTATTATAATGATTAAATGATTATTTCAACCGAGATGACTATATATTTATAGTTATTTATATATTTCATAAAAATTAAAATTTGTAAAAATTTATGTTATTTATTTTTATATTATAAAATATATTTTTAATTGATTGAATGGACTCATAGATGAGTAATTAGTAAATTCAAATTATATCTTTTAAAGATATTTTATTTTAAATTCTTCAGTGAAAAAACTCAATCCCTAATAAAAATTAATCATCCAATTAAGTTTGTCTTCTTATTAAATATTATTTTAATCCTTTTTACTAGATAAGAATCTTGATAAAAACCAATGGTGTGAATTAGAATCTTGAAAGTGTAAAAATGGGAGTAATATACAAATACACATTCTAAAAAATCACACAATAAATAATTCACTAGATATTAGATTCATTTTTAAAAAATTTAATATTTATTAATCATGTATAAAACCATTCATTAAATTTATGAGGATTTATTTTCCTTGAATGAATGGATTATAATCTAGTACTCTGAAATGGATTAATAATATAAGTGGAAATAAATATTAAATGAAAAATTTATTACTAATATAAATTAGATGGGTGATATAATCGAGAAAACTAGGGGTGCGAAAGTGTTGTGTGAGGATAATATGAGAATGCATTGTTGTGAATAATATTTTTTGAAGAACAATAAAGGATTTCAATCCGAATGATAAATAATTTAGAAATACATAAAAATAAGATCTAAATAGTATTCCATCAGTTTTGAATGCCTTAATTAATCGGAAATAATCAATGAATTTGAATCAAATATTATATTTTCTGTTAAGAATAAATAGAGAGAGGGAATGTCACATTAATCTGGAGCAATTTAAAATAAAAAAATGTATTTATCAATGTTAGAAATAGAATTCAATAGTCGAATACATTCTCAATAATGGAACTGAATGAACAAATAAAAATTGCATTTATTAGTTCTAATAAAATTCCCTATGTTTCTATCAATGATTATATAAGGGGCCTTTATGAACTCGATGATTAATGTGAATATAATTCTCTAAAATATCATGATAATGATAATTAAATATTGAAAATTACATTTATATACAAATTATAAATAATAAATAACCAAAAAATGAATAAAAATTTTATAATTATTTTATTACAAATATAATATAGACTAATTGATGAAATATGTGAACTAAAAAAATATAAATAATATATAATATAAAAATAATAAAAAAATAAATTTTATTAATTATAATTTAAAAAAATATATAAACAATTAATTAATAATAGTAAATAATAAATATCACAATTGTATAAATAGATATGTAAAAATATATTAAAAAACGAATATATAAAATAAAAGATAATAAATGCAAATTACATTAATTAAAAACATATTGAAAATTACTACAAAAATATAATAATAATATATATATTCCACCAATATTTTAGTCTTAAATAATAAATATCTCTCATATATAGATGAATAAAATTATAATATGAATAAATAGGAAAAATAAATAAAATATGAATCATTATGAAAATGAATAAATAATATTAAATTTATAAATTAAAAATAATAAAATTAAATAAATAATGATTTAAAAGTGAATTAATATTAAAAAAACAAAAAACAAATAGTAAATAAATATACTACAAATTATTTTATTAAAAATATTAATTTAAATTTTTCTGTTTTAATAATATAAAAAATTCTATAAATTTACTAAAACTCTTAATATATATTCATTTTATAAATTAAATTATTTACAATATCATATGTAGTATTTTCAATTACTTATTCAAATATATATATATATATATAATGTTTTAATTATATATAAATTTATCTTAGTGAGTGTATGTATGCAGATCCAAATTACATGTGTACGTATGTGATATATGGGTAAACCCAACACATAGTAGTGTTTATCCAACTATAAAACTATACACAAACACTTATACATAAACATACATATAAAAAATTATTTTTATATGCACAAAAACACAAACATGAAGATACAAATACAAATACATATACATATACATCAACAATCATATACATACTCTCACATACATAGACATACACATAAATACATACACATACATAAACACACACACACACATACAAATAAATATAAATTTCACAATACATAATCATACATACATATAAACATACCTACACATATATGAAAATACATTTACATACAAATTCATTCAAATACATGAACTTACACACACAGAAAATTATACACATTCATATTCATAAACATGAACGTACAGATTCACATACATATACACATAAATACACATAAGAAAACATACATATAAAAATTCTTACACATACATGTACGTACATAAAAATACATAAATACATATATATAAATATATATAAATGAATATATATACACATAAATATACATACAAGGATAAACATTTACAACCTCAATGACAGTATGTGGTTTTTTATATAATTTGGTTTGAATTCAGTTAATTTAATGTTTTGGAGAGTCCTGGTATGGATATTCAGGAATCTATTATTTTTTCTTTTCTTGGATTTCACGCATGTATTAGGTAAAACCATATAATTTCCCTTATATGGATAAATTTTCCATTAAAATTTTTCTATGTAGTTTATACATCACTTGTAGCTCAATGATCAATACTAATAGTCTGGATCCATGGAGAAACCATGTTGTATCATTTGAATACAAGGATTGCGGAACATATCTATTGCATTGTAAGGTAAACAATTAGTAATACATGTGTGATAAATATATAATTATATTGTTCCCTTTTGAATGGTTGTTGCATGGTTTATCCAACTATGTGTAATACCTTATTTTATTCATGTGGCTGAATTTTTTATATGTAGTTACATATGAAATGATGGTACATAGATTGTAAAACATTATTTCATTTCTAGGAATCATGATAAATTGAATTATAAGAATTTTTCAAGTATATATTATGAAAAAATTCACTATTTATCCAATTTTTCACTTTAATAGACCAAGATACTACATGGGAACCTCTTCATTTCAATACCTTTCATTTTTTGGTAGTTATTCTATGCATCAAGGGGGTTTCTTCTTTGTAATATTTCATAATCCTACTTCTTCTCTCTATTATTATCTTTTCACATGATTTCTCTCTTTACAAAAAATTGTAATAATATTTTGGGTAAATGTATTGGTTGTTGTTGGACTTAATCTTTTGGATTTATCCCATTATGGGTTCTAAACTATATTTTTTTAACATGATCGGTTGTTCACTATCAGGGGAGATGTATAATGAATTGAGTATCATAGAATTGATATTAGTGTTTCTTTATTTTATCTTTATATTATAATACATGGAATGATTTTTATTAATTTATTTCATTATTAACTATATACCTATATATGTGTTCATTGAAGGAAAAATGAATTTTTTTAAATTCTTTTATCCCCAGTAATGTAATGAGATTATAGGATGTGTGTTTTTAAAAATGAAAAATTGGATTTTAAAATGATTTCTAGTACATTTCAATGTGTTATCTTGTAATGGTTAGGATGCTAACTAGGTATTTTATATCTATTAATATTGAAATTATCTAATTTATGTGTTTATTGTGGTAATATGTTCTATATAGACATATTAATTTGAATGAGATATGTTAAGATATGTGAGTGGTGATTTAAATCCTCATTATAACATAGATTGATTTCTAAAGTGATTTTAAGAGATGTATGAATTCAAAAATGAGTTTAAATTTTTAAAATAAATCTATAAAAGGGGATTGAGGTTGGATTTTAAATTTTTTTTAGTTTTTTTATAATTCCATAATTATTTATAAATGATATATTTCTACCCTAAGAAAAATGAGTTCTCATTAAATTTTGAAAATCGTTTTGTGTATATAGTGAAAATTATTATTTTTATTGTGGTTTATAATTTTGTGAGGGGTTTTTCATATTGATGAATAATTATATACTAATTATCAATTTTAATTGAGTGGGACTATTTATTTTAGGTTGAATGAGGTGTTGTCTGAGTTATTTCAATTCATCAATAATTTATTTATTTGATGGTTTATTTTTTCTCACCACTACTTGATAATTATTGGAGACACTCGATGTGTGAATATGTGGAATATGTGCTTTATAACCCATCATAGGAAAAAAATATATAGAATGTTTTCCATATGGATGGATAGAATGTAGAGTCCCAAATATTGACGTACATGTACATTTCATTACTTTTGCGAAATACTTAATACATAACAAACACAGACACACAAGGGCCATAATAGTTTAGTGTCTTTGGAAACACGGAATTTAATCTTCTAATCATGGTGAAAGTTCTTCAACATCTCCCATAAAGATCTTCCCTTTTTTTTCTTACCTAAAACCTTTATTTAAATCCTGAGGAAAAGAAAACATATAAAGGGTGAGCTCAAATTCTCAGTAAGGGTAAGTATAGAGAACATAAAACAATCCATAAACATTTGAAAGCAAAAACATGAACATGAAAATTAAACATCAAAATCTTGAGAAAAGACATAAATCATTGAAGTACGTAAGGAATATATCATAATGGGACATCAAACATGATAAAATATAATAGGAATAAAACATGTAATTGTGGGAAACATTCAGCACTTGTTATGATTTCCATAGTAGAAAAGGCATTACTGCCAAGACCATCTTAGTGGACAAAGTCCCTTTCTGAATAGAGTTCACTCCTCATTCCAGTCCTGTATCACTAAACCAGATTGACATACCATTCCAACCATGTATATCTCATGAGATATAAATCATTAACCAATGCATTGGAGATAGATATAGGTCCCACCCATTTAATAATGAAATCATTCTTACTTGTGACACCAAATAAACATACATCATTCATAATAACCCAATAAATAAAATGGGTTTCATAAACATCATCCCATCATCACATAATCCATATAAAATAAATGGATATCATTTCATAATAATAAAAGTGAGACCATGTAAATAATAGAGACATTATACATGAAACATACACATATGAAATAATGTCTTCTTAGATGGAAAATGGTTTTGATAAAACAATTGAAAAGAATTCATGAGGAAAATTTTCTTTCTTCTTCAAAATCACATTCTTTTCACAAAATGTCATGCAATTTTAAAAGAAAAAGATTTTGTTGAAAATATTCATGAAATATTTTGGAGGAATCTTCATGAAAATATGGTTTTATAAAACTGTAAAAATCCTTTCATGCCGTATAAGTTTAAAAAAATCATTCTTCTCGTACTTTTGCTGGAAAAGTCAAAAAAGTACCTCGTAATGTAAACAAAAGAATGATTCCTTACATACCATGTAGTAAAAGTAAAAAAGGGTTAAAAGTACTTTAAAAATACATGAAAACACTTTTATAAAACATGGACATGGATGATAGAAATAACCCAAGTAAATACTTACGAATAAGTAATCTCAGATAAAAATGATATCTGCAAACTTATCTCGTACCTTGTGTCTGATATGATTCGTATGTATCCGAACCTAGTGTATAATGATTTAAATAATGTCATTGACTTATTACAGGATAATATTCATTGTTATTATATCATATATGGTTCACTTAGGTTTTTATATTACCCGTTCATTTTTCAATTCCTTGTTAAAGTAGTGTTTTGCGTAAAATTGTTTCATTTATCGTACGTGTTTGGACTTGTTGTTCATGATATCATTACTACTTATATCATGATTTAATTACTTCCAGAATTTAAATAATGATATATATATCATATATATTCAGTATATATATATATATAAGATTGATAAATGAAATGAAATACACCATTCATGGAGACGGTAGGCCGTACGTACGCATGAACGTCGTTTTCTTTTCCTTATTGACTTGAATGGAAGTAAGTTGATGAAATATATATATATATATAAATAAATAATTCCAGTAGCTTCATTATGTCATATATTTCATTTTTATTCATTATATATACTTTATAATAATTCTTGAATGGTTAATCATGGAAAATGAATCTCATCGCGTTCGTGGAGATGTTAGTCCGTACGTACGCACGAACGATGATATCATTCCCATGATCATGGAATTGTATTGAAGTGTATGAATAATATTACTGAATCAATAAAACTTTACAATAACCATATATAGTTATTTATTTAAACCATTATACCCTTCCATGTATGGTGGTGGTGGAAAAACTAATTACACCACGGCGTGGAGACGGTATTCCGTACGTACGCACGCGTGGTGATTTCGTTTTCTGTAGGATGGATAGAAGGCGAAATAGGGTTGTTTCATATTCATAATAACATATCATTATATGAGTGATACTGATGTTATTATTTTATAATGAAACAAATAAATAAGAATGGGTTGAAGAAGAAAGAAACTTGAGAGAATCGAAAGAAGAGATTACATCTTCTTCGACGCACCTCCTTTAAACCATCTCTTAAAGAAGTAGAGTTGGTCTTTTGAGAAGACCAGAACCTCCAGAATGTTTCTAGGGAAGTGGAGAAGATAAATGGTCAGGGTTTCGCCGAGATTCAAGGCTCAAAAGGGTGTAAAGAGAAGAGGGAAGAGGTGCCCTTTTCATAAGGCAGGAGAGGTGAACCTTTGGAAAAACTCAAAATATTATTTTATTATAAAGTCATATTCGATTTTTAATAGCTCCAAGTTGATATATTTCGAAGCTAAGGTGGGGGGGGGGGTTGCTATAATCTCATCAAATAGAATTTAGAGATGTTTAGGTTTCTATTTTAACCTTATTATTTAGATTTAACATTAAGTTAAATAGTATTACTTTTACCGTGTCTTCTTGTTTTCTTACACTATAAGGTTAATAAACTTACTATAACAATCCAAAAGAACCCCAAGTTGTTTATAATTAATATACATAACTATATCTATGTCATTTGGAAGAACCATATATTTTTAGGAATAAAATAACAATTAATAATATAATATTTGTTTTAAAAACTATTTTATGTCAATCTTGACACTATTTGGTAATTGATTTTTTTTGAAAATTATAACAGAATGATTAGTTCTAAAGAAGTTAATTAAATCAATACTAACATGTCATATTAACCTATAAAATTAGTTTAATTCATTAATAGTCTCAAATTTCATTTATTTGGGTATTTATAACATCAATTATGTCAATATTTCATTAATAAAATAATTAATGCATCATCATTCTATCATAAATAAATTAAATTATTTAATGTCTAAGAATTATAAATAAAAAACCATTATGTATGAAGTCTTTTTATATTTCTAATTAATTTTTATCGTCGAATTTATCTTATGTATAACCCTATATTAAAAATGTTTTAGTTATTAAACATTGATTTTAACTATTTTAACTATTCTTTAAATAAAATAATATTAAATGTCCTAATCTAATCCAAGTGGGCCTAAATGGTCATATTTTATTTCTATGGTTTTTTGGTCGAATTAAACTTATCCAATAGAATTAGGAAATGTGTTAGGGTAACAATAATATCAGTTTTACCCTTAATTACCCTATTTACTTTTAAGAGTGTTAAAAAAAAGTAAAAAGTTACTATTCACCAAAAATTATTTTCATCTCATTGAACCACATTTTAGTCCTTGATATTAACCGTGTCTCTCTGATTTTCGAAATTTCAGTCACATAAGTGGTAAAATTAAGTTTTATGTGAATTTACAAATTCTCCTAGGAGGAGTGTAAAAGACGGTGAAAAGTTCAATAAAATTTTTATATATCTAAAATTTTTATAAAATTACTCCAATTAATTACATTGAACATATATAGTTATTATGTATCAATTTTGACCTAAAATAAATTTAAATAAAATAAATAATTTTAAATAAAAAGTTGGTTTTTAAATAGTTACCCAGTGTTTTCACTATTCATCAAAAATTGAAAGTTTTCAGAAAAATACCAAAAATTCACCCTAGGCTAATTTCGATATTCCGAATCCAAAAATGAAGTCCATTTTGAAAAATAAAATTTCAAAAATTGGACATTACTATTCATAATGGCTATTTCATAATAATATTATAATAATATCTCGTTTAGTGAAACTTAGTATTGCGTACTACTCATGCTATCGTGGAAGGTCGTGATTGCGTGTAATGAAATCCAAGTCAGGGATGCTTGTAGTGCAATCTCCTTTTGGAGTAGCGTACAACATAAGACATCAATAAAATTAAAAAGAATATTTTTCATAAAATCTCGAGGTGTTACATTTTACCCCCCTTAAAATGAATTTCTCCCTCGAAATTCATCGGGGGTTATAAATGGTTTACTACTCGAATGTTTCTGTAATAGAAACCAAAAACATAAAAAAAATACCAAAACCAATCTTTAAAAACTAAAGTATGAAACGTAATGGTTACCCAAATTAACTAATCACTGGGTTTCCATATAGGAGAACATAGGTGAAAATATCGATATGGAAGAGAAATCTATCCACCATGTTCTGATGGAGAGTGGTAGAGAACATGGCTATGAAAAATCCAACAATCACAATGACATAGATTTGTAATGATCTAAGGTACCATCAGATACATCAGATATAAGGCACCAGGACAACATTTTTGGTTTTCAAGATCATTTCCCTAAAGTTGAATAAATTGGAATTAGATGAAATACTTTCTTGATTTTGGTACAATCTCACCGTTGGTCATTCCTTGGACAATTTGCACTTCATCTCTTAATGAAATGAAGATGAATTTGTCATTCGTGAAGTGTTATTAGATCATGTGATAAAATGATGGGTCATTCCATTTGTCTTAAACAAAAGGTTAGAAAAATTTATCAAAAATACATAAGTCCATATATAGTGAGATTAATCATATATGGTTCCTAAAATGGACCTATACATCATATATCATACTGCGTAATATAATAAAACAGGTTTCTACTAAACAGGATCATCCTGTAGGCCAGTGGTAGGTGACAAAGGCCTGTCGTACTTCGGTTGTGGGTTCGATTCCCACAGCCTTGTCCGACGTGACGGGTTGTCTCTCGTCCTGCAGGTTGTCCTTTTTTTTCTAAAAATACATTATTATAACTTTCATCAAAAATATCGAAAAAGTTCTAGCCTTAAAAAATACTAACTTATGTCCAATATAATCAATTCCAATCTTTAGGCGTATCCAAAATACTTTTTTTCAATCTCATATTATAGTGAAAACGATTACCAGAGAGTTCATATAACAAGAATGTTAATACCATCTTTGATCCCCATATATCATAATATATGTCTTGTTGGTCACATTCCAGCCATTCGAAGGCCTTAATCATGTATTCTCTTGAAAAATAAATACTCATTGAACCTTATTGAAAACATGAGTGCTTTCAAAAGTTAACTCTTTCCATAGACCAAAATCCCAAAATTCTGAATACTCAAACCATGATATCACTTATTCCATATAACAATCATGAGCTCATGAATACTATCAAACATATTATTTCCTCCTTATCCATTCATTAGGTGCATATCATCTTTTTTCCAAAAATATCTGAATAACCTTTCATGGTTACCAGTACCATTCAACATATACTTTAAAATACTTTAGGAAAAACAATATTGTAACAATCCTTATATGTTTCTTTATTACATAGTACCATTAAATTACCTATACAACATAACTCTTGATAAACATACAATCATTCCATTACCTTCTTAAACCATTGACCAAGCTCCTACACTTCTTTCATCTCATATATCATTTGTAGTCTCCTCATCATCATCCTCATAAATACTACCCATATGACCATACTGATTCTCTTCATGAGATTTTCCCTTAGGGAATTGTTTTCCATAATGCCCATACATTCCACATTTAAAACATCTAATCATTGTTGATGTCACTGTAAAACCATTATCCTTATCCATGGTGTTAACTGAACCTTTTCCTTTTCACTTACTGTATTTGTGTCCTTCTTTTCCGCACCCAAAGCATCTTCTAGTTCCTTTGAAACATTCTCCTTGATGCCTCTTCTCACATGATTTACTTAGTATAAATTGAACTTTCCTTCCTCTATGATCATCATGAAACTCCATATTTCTCTTATTAGATGAGTCGGTAAACTTACCAACGTTGAGATTATTGATCATATTATGAGATTTCTGATTAGGCATAATAACAATATGTGGACCTCCAGATCCAATTTCATTCGGTTGCTCATGAATAATATCATTACATTGTCCATCATATCCTCCATTATCATGAATCTTTCCATTCCCATCCATTTCCTAAAACCCAAAAAGAAATAGTGTGAGAGGCCAAAATCATAATCAAGGGGGATAACCATCAATATCTAACATATTAGGTTAAATTCTAAGATCTTTACCAAAATTATAGGACTATAACCTATACTTATACTTAACCTTAGGGACATCCCTAGACATACCGTAGAAATATCTCGAGGGATCTCACTGAAGTTATCGCATCCTAGTTTCCAAAGTTTCACTAAACATTTCCTATGATACCAACTGTATATTTCCAAAGCTTGACGTACATGGACATTTCATTACTTTTTCGGAATATTTAATACATAACAAACACTGACACATAAGGACCGTAATAGATTAGTGTCTTTGGAAACACAGAATTTAATCTTCTAATCATGGTGAAAGATCTGCAACATCTCCCATAAAGATCTTCACCTTTTTGTTTCTTTAACTAAAACCATTATTTAAATCCTGGGGAAAATAAAACATATAAAGGGTGAGTTAAAATGGTCAGTAAGGGTAAGTATAGAGAACATAAAACAATCCATAAACATTTGAATAGAAAAACATGAACATTAAATTTAAACATCAAAATCTTGAGCAAAGACATAAATTGTGGAATTACGTAAGGCATATATCATAATGGGACATCAACCATGATAAAATATAATGGGAATAAAACATGTAATTATGGAAACCATTCATCACTAGTTATGATTTCCATAGTAGACAAGGAATTGATGCCAAGACCATCATAGTGGACAAAGTCCCTTTCTGAATCTAGTTCACTCGTCGTTCCAGTCCTGTATCACTGAACCAAATTAACTTACAATTCCAGCCATGTCTATCTCATGAGATATAAATCATTACCCAATGCATTGGAGGGAGATATTGGTCCCACCCATCTCATAATGAAATCATTCTTACTTCTGCAACAAAATAAACATACATCATTCATAATAACCCAATAAATAAAATAGGTTTCATAAACATCATCCCATCATCACATAATACATGTAAAATAAATGGATATCATTTCATAATAAGAAAAGTGAAACCATGTAAATCATAGAGACATTATACTTGAAACGTACTCTTATTAAATAATGTAATCTTAGATGGAAAATGGTTTTGATGAAACACTTGAAATGAATTATTGCGGATAATATCCTTTCTTATAAAAAATAACTTTCTTTTCACAAAATGTCATGAAATTTTAAATGAAAATGACTTTTTTGAAAATAGTCATGAAATCTTTTGGAGTAATCTTCATGAAAATAAGGCTTTATAAAACCGTAAAAATCCTTTCATGCCGTATATGTTAAAAAAACATTCTTCTCGTACTTTTTCTGGAAAAGTCAAAAAAAAGTTTCATGTACCATAAAAAAAAGAAAGATTCCTTACATACCATGTAGTAAAAGTGAAAAATGGGTAAAAAGGACTTTAAACATACCTGAAAACACTTTAATAAAACATGGACATGGATGATAGAAATAACCCAGGTAAATAATTATGAATAAGCAATCTCAGATAAAAATGAGATTTGAAAAATTATCCCTTACCTTATGTCTGATATGCTTCATATGTATCTGAACCTCCTGTATAATGATTTAAATAATGTCATTGAATTATTACAGAATCATATTCATTGTTATTATATCATATATGGTTCACTTAGGTCTTTATATAACCCGTTCATTTTTCAATTCCTTGTTAAAGTATCATTATGCGTAAAATTGTTTCATTTATCGTACGTGTTTGGACTTGTTGTTCTTGATATCATTAATACTTATATCATGATATAATTACTTCCGGAATGTAAATAATGATATATATATATATATCATATATATTAAGTATATATATATATAATATAGATAAATGAAATGAAATACACCGTTCATGGAGACGGTTGGCCGTATATACGCATGAACGCTGTTTTCTTTTCCTTATTGACTTGAATGGAAGTAAGTAGATGAAATATATATATATATATATATTCATAAATTCAGTAGCTTCATTATGTCATATATTTCATTATTATTAATTATATATACTTTATAATCAATCTTGAATGGTTAATCATGGAAAATGAATCTCATCACGTTCGTGGAGACGGTAGTCCGTACGTACGCACGAGCGATGATATCATTTCCATGATCATGGAATTGTATTTAAGTGTATGTATAATATTAAAAAATCAATATCACATTACAATAACCATATATAGTTATTTATTTACACGATTATACCCATCCATGTGTGGTGGTGGTGGAAAAACCGATTACACCACGGCGTGGAGACGGTATTCCATACGTACGCACGCGTGGTGATTTCGTTTTCTATAGGATGGATAGAAGGTGAAATAGGGTTGTTTCATATTCATAATAAATATCAGTATATTAGTGATACTTATTTTATTACTTTATAATGAAACAACTAAATAAGAAGGAGTTGAAGAAGAAATAAACTTGAGAGAATCGAAAGAAGAGATTACCTCTTCTTCGACGCACCTCCTTTAAACCATATCTTAAGGAAGTAGAGCTGGTCTTTTGAGAGGACCAGAACCTCTAGAATGTTTCTACGGAAGTGGAGAAGAGAAATGGGTAGGGTTTGGCTGAGCTTCAAGGCTCAAAAGGGTGTGAAGAGAAGAGGGAAGGGGTGCCCTTTTTATAAAGGAGGAGAGGGCACCTTTGAAAAAATTCAAAATATTATTTTATTATAAAGTCATATTCGGTTTTTAATAGCTCCAAATTGATTTATTTAGAATATAAGGTGGAGATGGGTCGAAATAATCTCATCCAATATAATTTATACAAGTTTAGGTTTCTATTTTAACCTTATCATTTAGATTTTACTTTAAGTTAAATAATTTTACTTTTACTTTGTCTTCTTGTTTTCTTACACTATAAGGTTAATAAACATACTATAACAAGCAAAACGAACCCCAAGTTGTTTATAATTAATATATACAACCTTATCTAAGTCATTTGGCCGAACCATATATTTTTAGGAATAAAATAACAATTAATTATATAACATTTGTTTTAAAAACTATTTAATGTCAATTTTGACACTATTTGTGAATTGATTTTTTTGAAAATCATAACAGAATGATTAGTTCTAAAAAAGTTAATTAATTCAATACTAACATGTCATCTTAACCTAGAAAATTAGTTTAATTCCTAAAAATTCTGAAATTACAATTATTTGCGTATTTATAACATCAATTATGTCAATATTTCAGCAATAAGATAATTACCCAATCATCATTCTGTCACAAATAAATTAAATTATTTAATGTATAAAAATTATAAATAAAATACTATTATGTATGAAATATTTTTATATTTATAATGAATATTTATAGTATAATTTATCTTATTTATAACCCTATATTAAAAATGTTTTTGTTATTAAACATTGATTTTAACTATTTTAACTATTCTTTAAATAAAATAAAATTAAATATCATTATCTAATACAAGTGGGACTAAGTGGTTATATTTTATTCCTAAGGTTGTTTTTGGTCGAATTAAACTTATCCAATAGAATTAAGACATGTGTTAGGGTAATAATAATATCGATTTTATCCTTAATTACCCTATTTACTTTTAACTGTGGTAAAAAAGTAAAAAGTTACTATTCACCAAAAATTATTTTCACCACATTGAACTACATTTTAGTCCTTGATATTAACTGTGTCTCTCGGATTTTGGAAATTCCATTCACAGAAGCGGTAAAATTATGTTTTCTGTGAATTTAGAAATTCTCCTAGGAGATGGGTAAAAGACGGTGAAAAGTTCAATAAAATTTTTATATATCTAAAATTATTGTAAAATGACTCCAATGAATTACATTGAACTTATATAGGTATTATGTATCAATTTTGACCTAAAATAAATTTAAATAAAATAAATAATTATTTTAATAAAAAGTTGGTTTTTAAATAGTAACCCAGGGATTTCACTATTCGTCAAAAATTGAATGTTTTCAGAAAAATAAAAAAAACTCACCCTAGGATAATTTCAATATTCCGAATCAAAAATGAAGTCCATTTTGAAAAAAAAAATTCAAAAAGTGGGTATTACTATTCGTAACGGCTAGTTCATAATAAAATTATAATAATATCTCGTTTAGTGAAACTTGGTATTGCGTATTACACACGCTGTCATGGAAGGTCACGATTGCGTGTAATACAAGCCAAGTCAGGGATGAGTGTAGTGCAAGCTCCTTTTGGTGTAGCATACAACACAAGAAATCAATAAAATTAAAAAGAATATTTTTCATAAAATCTCAGGGTGTTATATAGAAAACATTGAGGGATAATTCACCATCTGGATTAAGGGAGCCCATTAAATGCATATTTCCCCAATGATAGAGGTAGTTATCATAATGTGGGTGTGGAGAAAGACTAAGACATAATCCAAATTTATATTGTTATGGAGGATGGTTTAGATGAAATCCACAATTGATTTCACATTCTTATTGCTTAGTTAATTTAGCGATATTGTAAGTCATTATAGACCCCATTTAGTATGATCTCATGATATTAAGACCCTTGTCAAGAAGAGTTTTTGGTATTCTCTATTTTTAAATAGAATCCTCTAACCCATTTATTTTTATATAAAAACAATGTACTTATTGTTGTTGTGTCTTTCAAATAGTGGTTACTTTTCATTTGATTTACTCTTTTTTAATCAATAATGAATTTCAAATGTTTTAAAAAGGATACTTGAAAGGGTATTGAATTAATGAATCTAAATTTGTGATTTTATTATTCAATAATTTTTTTTATTCCGTTGTTAAAAAGAAAATTTCATTAAAGGATAAGGTAGGTTTTTAATGATATTTTGGGGTTTTTAATAATGTGGAAATGAATAGATTTTTCAAAATCTATTTTGGGAATATGCCTTTTCCATATTTTAACAAGATAATGTAGTATCCAATATGTTTTTCGAAAATCATATAAAATTAACACATTCATTGGATATTTTAACAGTGTATCTTAAATGATAAGTTTATGAATCTATTTTAGAATGAGACCATAAACATTTAGTTTGGAAAATTAATCCTTGATACATACAATTTATCAATATATGTCATTATTCATTAAAAAATAAATTGTTATTTTTGTGCTTAACATTGATGCATGTAAATTATCATTATATAAAGAAATATGTAATGTCAACTATATTTTATTATATATAGAAAATTAATTTCATGGAGCTAATTTGAATAATATAATAAATATTATGTGTGTTGAGACCTTTATTGATAGTTTTCTTCCCACGATATTTTAAAAATTGTGGTTCGTTCATGTTTCATTATCCACTTGTGGCTGTAGGATGTACATGAGGAGTTTGATGGTGAACATTCATTATGTGGATACTCATTAGAGTGGTTTGGAGACTCATTTTTTTTCATTTAGGCTCTGTGTCATCAATATTATCCCTTGATTAATTTTATTGTTATATTAAATATACTCATCAATTATTCTCAAGTGAATCAGTTCTATCATATCAATATCATGTTCCTTTTTTCAAATACCCATTTTTTACATTATTTATTTCTTTTTCCATAATGATTTATGTTATTACGAAATAGGGAAATCATTTCCATGTTTTTTTGGAATACTAATATGTAGTTTTGGCCTATGTGAATTTGGAATTTATTTAAAGACAATTGGAGGATTGTGTCTTGGGAGAATTTATATGACACCCCATACCAATAAAATAATGAATAATATTAGATAATGGTTTATAATGTGACCATGGTTTTTTAAATTATCTCATATAATTTAGGAATTTTTTTTGGAAATAAATTTATTTTGAATTAGGATGTAGGCACATTGATGGAGTTGGGTACAATTTTTAATGTTAACCCAGAAGTTATCATGGGTATTCATGATTTTTAATTGGTTATGGAATTAAATAAGATGATATTGTTGGTATGTTTTTTGATTCCTATAGGGTGATTATTTATCCTCATTTACATATATTGATATTTTTTAGAGTAATATTTGATGTATTTTAGATATAGATTGATAATGGAGTCCTATTTTGAGGGTGTATATCATGGAATGAAAACCCATTAATAAACAGATAACCATACTCTATACAAATTCAAGTGAGCATTATATGATTTGAAGATGGTCTTAAAACATGCGGACATGTGGGAAATGGTTCCACATCCAACATTATATTTCCATTTAGACCTTATAAAACATGTATTGGTTATATCTGATAGAAAAATAAGAAAGTATTCTTCGTGGTTCTACAGATCAATTGGAAGCATTTTATTCTATTTTTTAATTATATTGTTATTCCATTTATTATGTGATTTTTTATGTGATAGGAAATTGGTTTTCTTTTAGAAAAAGTGTATTTTGTGATAAAATAGTATTTTCTATGGAAATAATTTCCTTGGGATTCCATGTCAAATTAACATTGGTTTCATTACATTTTTATGAAATGGTTGATTTCAATATAAAATATAGACCTTTTTTAGTTATAAATTTTTTTAAATTGATTCGAAAGTATAATTTATAATTGTTTGGGTTACTATTGTAATGAATGTCGATTATACCCAAAATTGGATTTTTTTGTGGGATTGGGAGTTTACCGATTTCATTTATATAAAGGGGTTAATTTTTTTTAAACAATTTAGATATATAATTCTTCATTTTTTACATTGATATCCTAAAGTGTGTTTTAGTCATGAAAATCATTAATTATTGTTTGAAATTAATTTATAAATTCAATTAAATTGAATATTTTTAGTATGATATTTTTATATTGGTTGAGAAACTAAATGAATGCTAATTGTTCAATGTTCATCAAAATTGTTTTTGGGGAATTATGTAATGAAGATCAAGGCATTAAAAGACATCATCTAATTTTCGTAATGAATTTGATTTTTTTGTCAATTTCTATACTTTTATATCCTCTTGTCTTCATTATGGAGACATTATTAATTTTAGTTCTTTTCTTGTGAAATTTCATGTAATAAACCTAAAATTTTATAGGTATTAATTGGATTATTTATATTATGGGGGTTTTTTACACTCTAGTTTTGACAGTACCCAATAAATATATTGAGTGGATATGTTTGTTCTATATATATAGTAAATGGTTTGTAATTTAATATTAGGTGACTCGTAGAGTACATCTTGGAAAACATATATCCTGCATTAATTGTATTATAGGCCTTTAATTAATGATTAGATTTGTGAGGGTTAGTTTTATTAAAAATTTAGATATGACTACAAGTTTTGAATATTATTTTGATTGTTATTTGTGGAACATGTGGATAAAGAGTTTCAATATTGTGATGTATCCCTTTTGTTAATCAATGTTATTATTTTGAACGAATTACCATTTTGGGATTTATATTTATTTTTTTTGAAGGATTTTCTTATTATAAAAAATGTTATTATGGTTTTCCAAGCATTTTAATTATTAGTTGTGGTTAAGAAAATATTTTTTCACATCATTTATTAATTATTATTGGATCGAAATTGACATACAATACACATATTATAGTTTTTTAAACTATAATCAACATCATTATGTACCGAGTAACCCATTTAGTTTTCTGTACTTTCTAATTACGTCCAACCCATAAAAAATAACCCCATACAATACAAGTGGTAACATAATATCAATTTCATACAAAAAGAAACTGTCATAAAAACAAAATCAGGGGTCTTTTCATGGAAATTTTCTAAATGTTCTTGTCATATCAAATTTACCTCTTTTATTTATCAAATAATGTAAAAAACATTTTGAAAACATGGGATGACCATAATAACTTAATATGGGACCTAATATAAGAAAATTTTATGTCCGTTAAAAACATAAAACCCATAAAAATCATTTAAACTCATGTAAAAGTCGCGTATGCTTCATAGGAAAACATTACATTGCCACTCTTACAATCCCTGTAAGAAATGAATTATGTGAATGGTCAACTTCCATCTCCTGAGTACCAAAAGAATAAGACATAAATAATGGGTATTAATGTTCCATATAATAATTTATAATACGGATAAACCCATCATATGTTGGCTTATAATAAGTTAACACCATAATGAAAAAAATTACAGAAACCATAACAGAAAAATAAATCCTAAAAGATAAAATCATAATAAAAATACTAGAATTAAAAAAAAATTATTTGGAAATAACTATTTTTTAAAAAAGAAATCATGTAAAGTAGAAAACATTTTCCTTGAAGTAACCACATAAAAAATAATGGTAAAATTAAAAAAATATAAATTCAACATGATGGTGAAAATTCCTCTCATGTTGTATCAGTTAAAAAACACCCCGCCTTTAATTTTTTTGGAAAATTTACAAACAACCACTTTTAGAAATTAGAAAATTTAATAAAATAAAACTCATTTCAAATAGTCAAATATTAATAAAAATTATTTTTTAAAATAATTACCTAAATTTAAAAAATAATTGTAATAATTTTAGAAAACACGGACATTAGATATAAATAGAGTTTATTGGGTAACATTTCATGGATGTTTTAGAATAATATCCCTTATAATATTCATAGCATGGAAGTGAGAATTAATAAAATGAATAAAACATTTTTAGATACTATAAATTCATTAAAAACAAGTGAAAATAAAAAATAATATATTAAAATCATATTTCAAACATTATATCAGCATGACATACTCAGGAAGTATTGGCTTAACCTGAAGAATGGATTTTGAGATATGAAATATCTTACCTCATGCTACTCTTTAGTGGTGCATACATTATCCACATTTATAATGGTTTAAATAATAGATTAATCACACTAACTGACTATATTAATATTTTAATTCCTAAAATGATGATTTTATAACATATTACGACCTATTAATTAATAGTATTTCATTATTTTCATGGTTTCAAGTGTTTTTGTTCCATTTTTTAATGATCAGTTCATTTGTGTAAATTTATGGATGATGTTGTAAAATTTAATTAAAACTCCTGAAGTGGAATGGAATAGTCTAAATGAATTTATAATGTATTAATAGTCATATATATATATATATTTTATTTCTTATATGATGATGATTCATTTTATAAAACATTTATTTAGCTAATTATTTTATTGGTAGGTTTCTCGATCACTATGAACTAGTTTAATTTTATTTACCATTATTGGAACGCATTTGTTCTAAAATGTGATAAATGATATAATAATATTTTTAAATAATATATACCCATAATAATATTTTTTTGATATTCAATGAAGGATTTAATAGAAAACTAACGAAAAAATTCTTCCCAGAGTAGAATAACTAGTAAAACAATAACAATGGGTTTGATTATTTAAATAAGACGATTAATTAAAAGGTATTTAAATAAGATATTTCATTAAAATCAAAAAATAACTATTTTTACATGATTCAATGTTATTATAACATGATGTTTGAATTATATAATCTGAAATTGTGATCATAAATTAAATTTAGAGATGTGTTTTTAGAAAATTTCTACTTGGATATCACCTCTTTGAGAGACACCTGAGCACCTTGTACATGTTCAATTGGTGAGAATAAAATAAAATGGACATAGTTAGGGTTAGAAGAATATTTTTTGGAATATATATTAGTATAATATATGATTATGGGTCGAAATGGGTAGGTGGGGGTAGGTATTTATAATTATTGAGAGGTTGGTTTAAGGGATACAAATAATGAATATATGTTAAATAAATAAAAAAAATTGAGGCGGAAAAAATTACATGACATTGAATGGAAATTAATATTTTAGATGATTATTTGGGTCAATAAAAATCAAAATAAAAAATTACATATTTTATATTTTATTTATTTAAATGTTTTAAATTATTATGAATCAAATAGGTCATTTATCTACCTACAATATGGTAAATAAGTTTTGTACCATGATCATGTTTTTTATGAATGAATGTTAAATTGAAATGAAAAAATAATTTGTACCTTATGATTAAAAATATGGAATCCATTTTTCCAAATTCAATTCAACAATTGGAAAATATAAGTTTAAAATTAATTTTTTAGACACATCCAAAAAACAGGATTTTTAAGGTAAATGGTCAAAATATTGATCTTTTTTTATATCCAATTTTAATGTAAAATTCATTAAAATGACTTAATTGTGGTTAGTAAAATTTTATTATAATAATTATTCTTTATAATGAATGTAAAATATATCATAACTTTATACAATATTTAGTTGAAAAAAGGTTTCTTATTAAAATATAGTATTATATAGTATTCATCAAAAATTGAAAATTTTCAAAAAAGATTCCAAAAATTCATCCTCAGATAATGATTAAGTTAAACATTTAAAAACTGAATTATCTTATGTCAAAAAAATATTTATTTTCATAATATTATATTTAAAAATGACACAACAGCAAAAGGTAGGAAATTTTCATTTAGAAAAATATGGCTTTGATTATTAATATAGGATTTGTTATTAACGTAAGCGTATCAAACATATTGGGTAAATTAAAAATAATTTAAATAATATATATATATATATATCATTAATATCCCTCACTAATAATTGTTAATTTAATTTATTAATATAAAATTCTTTTATAGGTGTGAAAAATTGTTTCTTATATATAAACACGTCATTCAGGTCTAATCAGATATTATTTTTATTTTTAATAAATTAGTAATAAAATAATTCCTTTTATATGCATGTGGAAAATTATTTTAATAATTTAATTAATATTATTCTATCCTAGTATTCCAAAAGCTGTGTGATAAATAACAATTTCAAATAATACTCATTAGTTATTTTTTAAGCTAGATGTGGTGTATCATCTTCGATATTGAACATTGTGTTTCCTATTGGAATATTGTTTTGTTACAACCCCATTTAATAAATTATGTCCTGAAAATTTGTTCATATGGTCAAAAAATAGTGGTTTTACTTTTCAAAATATTAATTTTCAAAATATACATCTTAAAAAGGATCTATAAAACATCCAATTGAAATTTTATGATGGAGTATATGAATGTCACTTAGGATATAAAATACTAGGATTCTATGTAAAAACACATGGATAAGGAAGATTCAAGGTAATGTGCAAGGAATCATAAAAAGTGATAGGGAACATATTTTTTGAGAAAGTTAACAATCACAATACCATATATATGTGATATCCTAAAGGGCCATTTGATTTCTCGGTATAAAATGTAATCTGGTAACAATTTATTTGAATTATTTTTTTTCCGGTTTTGAGGAATAATTTTACTACCTATAATAAGAATCTAAGGAAATATACTTACTCTGAAATAGTTATTTCACCATTGTATTTTCTCTTCATTATTTGAAATCCTAATGAATTTCATACTTGATGCATCTAAAATAACTTCTACCCTTCGAAAAATCCATAAAAGTATAACTATATATTCCTACATTAATTAAGGATTAAACTAAAAATGTAATTCACAAGTTATTGTAATTAAAAAAATATGAAACCGTTAAATGATCGCAAACTACAATAATATCAAAACATTATAGTAATATATAACGTAAAACATAGATTATTAACGATAAAAATATCCTAGATATTTCTAAAAATATTCCCAACAAAAATTGAATCCCAAAATTTTGAATAATTTGATCACACAATCATCCATGATAAATTTAATAAAAATATTCAAATAACATAAATTACCCTTTATGTCTCGTAATAAATGAAATTTCTCTAATAATATAGAATATATACAAATTATTTATATAAATAAATTAAATAATCATTAATCATATTGGTTTAATAAAAAATGCAACCTTCAATTTAAAATATAAAATACAATATATTTTTCACTTATTCATTAACTGTTCATAAAATAGGGAAAATTATCCAGAAATAACATTATTCACTTAATAAAAAAATTTCAATTCCTTGATTATAATTACAATATAACAGTTGATGCGAAAAATAATTTTTTCTTTGATAAAATCATTTGCCAATAAATAAACAATTCATAATAACCAAGATATCATGTAGGCTAGTTGTATGTGATGCACCCTTATCACCCTTTAGTTGTGGGTTCTATTCATGCATCCTTGCTGGGTGCGATAGGTTGTCACCCATCCTATGAGTTTTCATTTTTATAAAACTATATTAATATAATTGTTACAAAATTTGAATAAATTATGAAGCATCATCAAATGAGAGTAAAATATATTAATTTTACTAACAATTTACAAAACTATATCTGATATGAACCTCGCCAGTATCATAATGATGGCTTTATATATATGTACATAATCATTATCATTTTGTCTCAGTTTGAAAATTATTTCTAGATTCTGACATAATAATTTTGACTAAAATAATTATCTAGAAAAAGATTATTTAAAATATCTCATTACATAACATCTATATCTTCTTTTAATCTGATATGCTTAACCAAATACCACTATTGATGGTCCTCATGATCAAAATTATAGTTGGATGTGGTAACCATTTATATTATGAACATCCCATGTTATATATTATCTTTTCAAAAGTGTTTATCCATCCATCGAGTACCACTAGATTTGAGTTGATACTAAGTGATGGAGGATATTTCCTCAAAAAATGATCCACTATATATATATCACTATGTGATTGATCAGAATGCTCCCATTTAGGTATACCAAAACTATTTATATAATGTGTCAACTAAAAAATCACTACAAAAAACATTTCTATCCCAATTAAAATATTATCAGGATGTCTATTAGAATGGATATTTTTCACATGATACCTTCCACCCATATATTCCTTATTTCCTCTAAATAATACTATTCTAATAAGAAATACCATAGAAAAATAAAATCATTGATCCTCATTTTCAATATCATTTCAAATTAAACATAATTATAAAAATCATTAACGTGTTTTCCATTTCCGTAATCACAATCCCAAAAGTAATATAAAATTTGCACTAACACCAACTTTAAGGAACCATCCTTATGAATAACATATTCTAGTGTTTCTAAAAATGAATAAACATTATTACATTACTAAGAATTATTTCACTTTAGTTTTTTTAGAATTTGTACTATACCTTACCAAATAATCCCATACATTTTGAGCGGACCCTTAGTATCTATTTCGTTGACAAATAAAATTCCTAAAAATTAAATAATCGTTTCTTTTCATTGTAAAATATTTAAAATTATATTATGATCTAATGATTATCAACATTTTTCATTAAATCATGTTAAAAGTATTTTAACATTGTTTTATTTGAACAATATCATAGTAACGGATATGAAGGAATAAAATTTGCAGTCTAGTGAAAACATGGAAACCCATAAAATGAATTTTTTAACAACTAATTTGAAATCCTGTAAAATTTATCTTGGATCCATGGTAAATCATTGAAATAATTCAGTTATTTTCAACCTTACAAATTGAATAACCAAATGGTCAACATCCATCTTAGGTGTACACATTTCATTATAGAGATATAATGGGTCTCAATAGTTATATCTTGAGCAATTATGGGTCACAGCCTATCATATCATGAGTTAAGGGGGAATAACCTGTTATATAGTGATCTATAATAGGATTCAACAGTACATAGACACAATTATTTATAGTACAGGAGGTTTGGGAAGATATTTGATGAGATTAAAGGCATTTTGCTCGAAATTAGGTGGTGAGTGAGGGTATTTATACTTGAGGAGTGGTGTTTTTAGTGTTCAAAAAATCAGTATTTTATATAAAACGCCATCCACATTAATGTAAAATTAAATTACCTTATATTTTAGGAAAATTAATATTAAACATTCAATTTATGGTTGATCCAAAAATCAAAAACCATTAAATTCTTATGTTTTTAGGTATTTTAAGCCTTTACATTTATAATTATAACAAGTCTCATTTTTACCTATATAACATTAAATATTTATATCTCATAGTAACATTTTGTTATAAATAAAAAAATGAACTATAATATTCTTATTAAATTATTATTTTGTATATGGAATCCATTATATTTAATTCAATTCAAATAATTTGAAAAGTTATATTTAAAATTAATCTCATAGAAATAATGAAAATGATTGTTTTAAAAGTAAAATGTTCAAAATATTGTATTTTATAATATCCAATTCCAATTTCAAATTGATTTCAACGACCTAAATTTGTTTTATTCATAATTTTTTTAACTAATTTTAAATTAATATAATTTTTTATATAATTTAACAATATAAATTACATAAATTAAAAATATGTTTTCAATTAAAATGTATTAATATTTTATATTTTCGAAAACATGAATATTATTAGAAAAATAAAAAACAACCCTAATATAATATTGAAATTCAAATTTTTAATTCGAAGTTTATTTTTCCACAATAAAATTATAAAAGTTTAATACATTATATATAAAATAGGTGCGCCACCATGAGTAACTAAATTCTCTTTTACAAAAAATATATCTTTTGTAAATAAAATAATATTTTCTCATAATTTAAGAATATAAAAAATATTATAATATTTTAAAATCAAATATTAGAATATATAATATCTAAATATCGTTATTATATCTCACTAATAGTGATTAATTTAATTTATTACTATAAAATTCCATTGAGCGTGTAATTTTTTATTATAAAAAGGCTTTATTTTCCATTTGGCTTTATTTTGTTTTATATTTGATGTGTAATTAATGAACTACTTTTAAAAACATGTAAAAAATAAATTTTCAGAATTTAGTAAATATCATTCATTCCCACTATTCTAATGTATTGGTGATAATTATAACATTTAAATAATATTTTTGTTAGTTTATTTAATCTTATTGCGGTGTATGATTATTTAAGTTAATACTAGTGATTATGTTTATATTCTCAAGATGATAAAATATTAATTGATTCTCATTTATGTTTTAGGATTCAGTATATAATATATATATTTTATTAGAATTGGAAAACACAGCTGTCACACTTGTAAAAATAGGACTATATTTTTCATTAGATTTAGAACATGGATTTTTTCGTGATGAGTTACCATTATAATAAAAATGGTATTTTATTCCAGGGATTTTTAATTAGGAGCCATTATATAGAGCTTGTTATCATATGTATAGAGAAGTTTTATATAATGATAAATTGTGCATAATTTTGATATATATGCTTATTTAGTAATATAGTTTTTAGACCATTGGGATGTTATTTTTTTAGTTCAATCATGCTATATATTTTATCCATTTTATTTGGATGGATATGTCATCAGAAATTCTGAAAACCAATATTGGAAAGATCCAAGATTTGATTTTTTGTATATCATCTTGTTATATGGGAAAAAATTAATTTGTTGTTCATTAATTCGAAATAAGTTTATATGTGGGGAGACCTATGTTATGTCTAAACCTTATTCAAGATTCTCATTGATTATGTTTTTTTTCCTATTCTAGGTTATTTTGTATCTTTCGAGTCATTTCTAGTTGATTAAGGATTCCACTTTTCCTTGTGGGTACTTTTTTTAATATGAGATCCATTTTTCTCTATATTAACATGAGACATTCAAATGGTAGAAATTATTATGGGGTGGATAAATTTTACACTCTCTATGTTACAATGCATATTATTTTGTATTAATTTTTTTTTCATTATTAGGTTTGAATTTTGTAGATATCATAGTCTGATTTTCATTTCTATTATATTTTTCAATTTTGAAACAATTTGTTTCATGTATTATAGAAAAATTTATGGATATATATGTAGTTGAATTTTTTTAATCTTTATCGGATACAGTTTAGTTTTAATTGGTTGAGAATGATGTATTCTAAGGAATAAAAATCCTATTAGAACCTATGTAAGACCTTTGATATATATGTGTTAAAATAATTTATTGGGAAATTATATGTAAAAATTTTATCTTGGTCCGGTAATATATAATTTTTTAGTTCCATTTGGAATGATTGGTGCGTGGTTTTTCAAACCAGGTAGTTTCCCTCTATGTAGTTATGTAAGTGGGTCTATCATATATAGTTTCATAAACATTAATTGGGCATAGTATTGAAAATTATGTGTCCAAAAATATAATGCCACCAAAATTAAATAAAACCTAAATATGTATATTTTCCCAAGCATGATTTAATTACTCTAACATACCAATTTTCCTCCATATCAATTGAATGGACTAAGTTCCTCAAAATAATCTTCATCCAATCATTTTATTTGATCTTGGTTTTCGTACATCTCTGTTTTATGTGGCTTTGTTTTTGATATGTCCTTCCAATCCCCATTTTCCAAGCCATTTCATTTTTTCCCATAATTTCTCTCATTCACATGATCCCCAATAATAATGTCGGTCGATTTTAGCATTTTAATTAGACCTCTTAATTTCTATTTCTTCATGTACATATCATAGATTGTTCTTTATAGTAAAGTTGTTTGTTAAAAATTGTGGTTGATATATTCTTGGTTGATCAACATTGAACTAAGTTATGTGATTCATATTTTTTATTTTTATATTACATTCCATTGAATTAATTTTTAAGTGTTTTTTTATTATATGTATTCCTATATATGTTTTCCATGATAGAAAATTTGGGATTATACATTGTTTTAACATTTTTAACATACTGATATTCAATATGACATGTTTATAAGTAATTCTATTGGTATTTTCATATGTATATAATGATTCTAATAGAAATTATTGATGATGGATTGGAATTTAATTTGAATTTTCTATCTAATTGTTGTCATACCATGTGATATAGGTCCATTATAGTTTAAAACTATATTAAATAGATTAACTGATATGAAATGTTTTTGTCAACCCATTTGGGTGATTTTTTTATCCTATATTTATCCTTGATTATTTTCAAAGGTTTTTTTTGGGTTTGTGTGAGTTCAATTATTGGTATCAGGAATGCTATAAATAAATATCAATCTCAAGTGTGGATTAATCTAGTATTTCAAAATATTATTAGTTTTTTTTGGAATTTTGTGTTCATTTTTTATTATACATTTTTATATTTTTAGACAATGAGTTCTCATTAAAAGTGTTAGACCCTCTTGATCCTTGTGTGTCATTAATTATACATATGGTTACTTTTCATCCCATTAGGGGATTTTTAATAACAAGGAACTTATGTATATATCATGTTTAGTCAATGTCTATGGGGTTTCTTCATGTGAGGTTCTAGGAGGTAAGATGTAATCTATTTTAAATTCACTATAATTGATTAATGTGATTGATTATTTTAATCAATTTAATTTAAATTATCTTGGGAAGACATTTGTAAAGGACTCAAATGATTCATGTGTGTTATGAGTTTTTTCGGTGTTTAATCTTATCCTTTTGATCGTAAAAATTATTGAGATAAATTTTGGCTGATTTTGGATGGTTTCAAATAGATATCATGGAAATTTATACGGTTCATTGTTGGAGAATGGGTTTCATAAACCAAACTATTTGTATTGGAAAATCATGAATCTTATTGAATTATCACCATGGATGTTTCATCTATTGAAAAATATACATCACCATCCAAAAAACCATTAATTTTTTTAGATTCCACCAAAATTGAAGGAACATATTTTTGATAATTGTGCACTTAAAACATATAGGTTTTAAGGAAGAGGATTAATCCCTTGCACGGTTGGTGTAATTTTTTTTAAATCATTTGGACTTCCCAAATTCACAGTGAGCTGCATTTTATTGAACATGGGTTAAAAATATTTATCCCAAAACATGTGGGTTCATTGAAGAAGAATAATTTCTCTTATGGTTAGAGAATTTTTTAAAAAAAGTGCATCCATTCCCTACAGGTTCTCTACAATTCAAGAGAGGGCCATAGAGTTGGAATATGTATTGAAAAAATGTCATCTGAAACCATGTATGAGTGAAATTAATGACCTAAAAAAATTCATATTTTCTAATTATGGATAATATATACATGATCATATTTATATTATAACCCCACATGACTTCAAAGAGTCAAGTGTCCTTTCATAATGATTACCTCTCCTATATAGCTTTATATATTAAATCCAGGTGAGACAATAGTATGGAATAGTTTTATGTGGTGTATGAAAAAAATAATCTTTTTTATTATTGAATATTGAACTATTTTAAATTGAGATGATTCATTGATCTATCATTCTGTTGAATGTTCAATGGTTTCCAACTAAAAAAAATTATTTCTATGTTCATTACACGAAAGGATTTGTAATTTTTGTGTCAATGAGATACATTTTTATTGGAGATGAATCTATTGTGAATGGTTTATTTTTCTAATTATGTGTACATAAATTTATTATAATGAGACTCTCCTCTTTGATAATATAATATTATACTATTATTACGATAATGGATTTGAATTGATTAACAATTGTTGTACATAACTAAGGATCAATTTCATAATTTAATTATAATTCACAAACAATTAATAAATTGAGAAAAAGTATCTGGATAATCAACAACCTTTTTTTATATATTTCAAAAATATTTTTGTTTATAGATTCTATGAGGTATGTACTTCCATAAAAATAGTAATATCATGTAATCTATATGGATCCCCTTTCTAACAAAACATCATGATGAACCATGCCCCAAGGGAGGTATTTATAAATTTTGGGGTAGTTCACTAAGGGTATGTTACATGGATCAACATTGATACATTGACACCCATCAGATTAAATCATTAAAAAATTGAGTTATGAAGTTCCATATATTTTAAATCTCTTGAATACTTCTTTAATATTTATTTCATTTTTTGATGGCATAAATTATTAACCATGTTTGACATATATTGAAAAAAGGATTGGGTTTTTTAAAAAAGACCCATATACGATGATTGATTCCTTATGTATTGAACAATTATCATTTTTCCATGCTTCATCATGACCACATATTTTTATATGATACTACTATAATATAATGATGAAATTTTATGGTTCTTGTACAATAATGTATCATATTTTGTGTATCAACCCTGCCTTAGATGAATATTCCTTATATTCATAATTGGAGGACCGTAATTGTATGTATACACATTAGAGGGGAAATTTTCAAGATGTATAGAAATGATGATAATGGACATATACACTGGGAAAATATTGAATAGTGTGTATCCCAACCTGATGCTCGATGCCATGAATATTACAAGTAACTTGATGAAACAATAATTAATGTGGATTATGATTATCATGTTCACACATTTACATGAGAATATCTAGTAACATGAAACCACCCTTTTGTAAAATCCTTGTCACCTACAACATCATAAATCATCCTTACATCATGGGGTAGAAGAAGATACAACCATGGATCATGGTGGATTAGTAAGGAAGAGGTTTCAAGACATAAAATTATATATTCATTCTTTTTTAATTAATATCAAAATGGAATACTGTTGTTATAATTATAAAAACATGTTACGGATGAATTGGTGGTATCCTATAATGTCTTATTACTAACACCTTTAATTATCATCTTGATGTTAATGATAAAATAATGAATAGGGATCTATAAAAAGAGAAAAAACTCAAATTTCATATTATTGTGTCAAGGAATATAGATTTATTAGAAGCACCTAGATGTACTCTAGTAGATTCCATAATGTTACTTTATTTATTATCCTATTCTTTATATAATATGTTTGGATTTACACATTGATCACATAATTTCATTTCCCATATGAAATGTGTTCCTATTATTATTACTTTAGGAATATTATTTTTACACCATGATTACTTTGATTTTGTTTACATTCAATTTATATTTTTAGTGTTAGGATATGATATTTATGGTATATTGTTCCTTTTGATGGTGGTAATATCCCCACATCTAGTTCAACGCCTCTGGCATATTGAGTGTAATGCTAGAGGGCTTGTGGATATTTTCCACAGTCCTAGTGTTTTGGTCTTGTGAATTAAAAAATGGTGTCAATTAAAATATTTAAATATTGTTTTCATTTACTAAGGAAAAGGTAAAAAAAGTGATAGGCTATATGGGACATATATTTGGGAGTTACACTATTATTCCACAACCAATGTGTACTAGATCTACAAGTTACCATTGATAAGAATTTTGTTATTTATTAATGCGATTTGGGTGTGTTAAAGCAACATGATTTGGAATTTAGGACAACATACCCTATATATTTTTGTTTTTTGATGATAGTTATGTTATTTTTTTAATTCCACGATTTATTTTTCATTCTGGAATTTAATTGTATTTTTTCAATGATTGGTATATCTATTTTACCTTATGAAGCGATGCTTCTACACTATAATTAGGAAGTTTAAGTGCCTCATGTTTTTATGTTTTTTATTTTTATTCGTGTGACAAAAATGTGGTGATTTATACCTTGGTGAGGTCATGGAGGTACATACATCAGGTTATGGTTAGACTACTAAGAGAACATTATATACCCCCATTGATTTCTTAGGATATGTCTTAATGAATTTATAAATTTTTCATGTTTCCTACAAAATTTAGAGGATACCACCATGATGGATATTGATGGGACCACCAGCCAATTTGGGTCAAGACACACCCTCTAGAGTAGAATCTATTATTCCACTATATGATTTATAGGATGGTATAAAAGACAATTATCAATTTACATCATCAATAAAAAAATTATTAATCATTCTTTAGACTATACTCTTTACAATAATTATTTATGAGGGAAGATGATAACTTTTGGCCTATGGTTTAATACACTGGATGCTTCTATCCCAATTAACCACAATACTTTCAAGGAACTAGAAGGAGCTATGTTTTATAATACTGTATTGAAAAAACCGAAGTTGTTTTTTCCTTGTTTACAAACATGAAGACATTAATGTGAATAGAGAAGGGTTCCTACCATACGGGACACTTTAGGAGGTTGTGTAATATGATGATATATGAAAAAAAACATTAGAACAACACCATGGTGGCCATCATGAAATTATTCATTATGTAATTTTTTCCATAATATGAAAATGTTGCATCAAATGAAGATGATCATTGAGTTTTAGAAGGGAACAATTATTGTGTTATTATACCGTTGTTATTTCATTGAAATGCTATGATTTCATCATTTATGGGATGGTAATAAGGAATTGAAAATCATGAAGATTAGTTTAGGCTTCTTCCAAATATAAGTGGTCATGTATACTGTTTTGACGTAATGAAATACAATGAGGTTATGAATAATTATATAACTATGTTAAATATCAAGGAGGAGGATTGTGCTATTAGTATCCCTCCACCCATCAATACAACGGTGGTTGTCACTCCTTCTCCTATAGTGACTGTGACTTCTATAAAAATTAATATGAATTTTGGGTAAATGAAGAACGGAATTAGTAAACTAGTGGACCCGATTACTTCTTCATTATCCACATTAGGATGAATTATCTAGTGTTTCGTCTATGATAACGTGAAAAAATATAACATTTTTTTTATTGAATCTTAGACCAAATCTATTCTTTGAGGTTTGATGGGGTTATCTCAAGAATTTAACTTATTGGTTTTTTAGTCTAAGGTTCCTCACAGATACACGGAAGACATAATCTATAATAAAAGGATTTGGATACGGTTTTCTATAGTAATTATAAAAGATGTTCCATCAATTGAGTTACATGCCATTGGGAAATGGTGACATATCTGTTGTATACCAAGTGTATTTAACATATCATACTTTGTAAAATGGTAATGGAGGGTGTTATACAATTCATGTTATTATCTTTATCACTTATTTATTTTCCTCTATTTTTCATGGTTCTTCCCATTCCATTTAATATTAAAAATTTCATATCGATAATTATTTTATGGTCAGGTTATCTTATATAATTCTTTCCCTAAAAATAAATTTCTTAATGTATATTGACCATTTTTATTTATGCACATGGTGTATTATAGTATTTTATGGTTATAAATATTTATGGTCCTTTTTATTATTTTATATAATGAACATCTATTTTATTAATGATATAAATTTGGGTGATAATTTTATTCATCACATAGATTTATCAGATTTGGGTATCATTTACATATCACAATGTAAAGAAGATCATTATATATGATGACTAGGACATGTGAATAGGTAAATTTGTTCTTGATATGAGCCATGTGGTTACTATTACAACATGGATTTCAGTGCGGGTTATTTCTATAGGATTAGCTGTAGGCCTAATTATATTTTTATTGTTCTGGATCCCAATCAAGATTTTTTTTCTAGATAACATCAATAGAAACACCATTGATACATCATATATTCTTATAGTTCTTGATACCTTTCGAGACTTTTTTCTAGATAACGTCAATCTAAATCCCATTGATATGGGAGTCGAGTTTTAACTAGAACCTATTCTAAGGGTGAAACACATTTTGATAACCCATAATTGAATTGAAAAACCCAAGATAAAAAAATATACAAATACAACTTAATTATATGGAATAGTAGGGATATATCATGTTGATAACTACACCATGGAGTGTACGTGATTTCTCAAAAAATAGAGGTATATATTCATTGAATTTTTCTTGATAACATAAATGAAAATTTAGCATTGGTGAAGAATAGGAATCCCTTACACTGGATCAATGATCTCCATTATCCTTAATTTTAATACTATGTTTTATTTATGATTGGTAATAGATAAGTACATAAATAATTTTGGGATAGATATGATCATAACATAGAGAAGAGAATTCATATAAGGTGTTTAAAATTTGTGTACTTGTGGATGCTTATTAGACTAAAGAATATGGGAAAGGTTTTCATTAATCATTTGAATAAGATATACAACCCATATCTTGACTCATTTTTCAGGATTTTTAACTATTAAAACATTATTTACATACAAAACACAATGTATTAATCCATACATCTCAATGTAATCATGAATTTTCATCGATCAAATCATCATTATTGCAATCTATGAAAGTGAAAAAAATTTATTCAAAAGGAGAAATAGTTTTTTTAATGTGAATTTCTATATTGGTATATTGATATACCGAAAGAATGTGGAGGCTGTGTTATCTAAGAAACATCTCTCAAACATGTTGGAGATAAAAATACTTCTAGGACTTATTGTGTACATGAATTATTTTATTTTGAATGTATACACACATGAATTATTTTATTTATTAACACACATGACTATACGGATAATGAATGTGGGTATTTTTTAGTTTATATTCTAGTGTAATGAGGGTTTTACTATGATGAATGTGATATTGAAAATTGATCTAGTAATGATTTTTCCTTAGACCATGATTTTTTATATCATAATTAATTTTTTACTCGGAGTTGTTTTGATAGAAGTTTTGATTATGATAGGGAATGTATTAGAAAATAGGTCATATAATTTATCACCACATTAGTGTAACTATCCTTACCTATATTTAGATGATGTATTTTGGTTCCATGATTTTAATTATTTGTCAAAATATATCTTCAATGAAATATTTTCTATATACTTGGACCATAAGAGACTGTTGTATAACATAAAACCCTAGGAATTAAATTTTTAATAACTGTGACATCGTAGGGAATAATAATATATTTAACATTCATATGAAATATTCTCTAGAAAATGTCCACAACATTACAAATTTTCATAGTCATAATGAAAAGGTATCTCAAGAACATAGTGAATGACATTTAGATGAATAATGTCTCCTGGTGATTGGTTTATCCAAATGGATGTTGGATGCTTCCTGCCATGGATAAATAATTAAATATCTATTACTAATATCATTATTCTTGTTAGATTTTGTAACATAAATTTTGTAATAAGAACTCTTGTATGTTTTAATTTGAGAATAACCATTAGGTGGAATTATGATTCCAAGGTGGATGTTGGATATGATGTTATAATCCATCTATATATAAGAGTTATAGTATATATAACAATTATAGAAGAGATGAAGAAATAATTAAAAGCATAAAAATGGTTTCTGGATCAAGGATCATCAATGTTGAAACATGAATTTAGGAGGTATTTTAGGTGTCCTGGTATTGAGAAGTACATTGTTGGATTCATTTCCTATTGAATTATCTTCAATAAAAAAATTCTATAAAAATAAATAATCCTTTTATTACAAAAACCAATTCTTATTCCTCTGTGTAAGTGGCCGCATGTAGTGATGGACATTGTTATGGGGTTACCCAGCACCCCAAAGAGTCAACACACTATATGAATGATTTTTTATAAACTAATGAATTTAGAAAATTTCATAACTATATGTGATACTTAGTAAGAGATTTGGAAAATAATTATATAAATGAAATAGTATTATTTCATGGAGTTCACATAATATTTTTTTCTATATATGAACATGTATTATGTCATGGTTTTGAAATGTCTTAGATAATGCATTTGGGTATTATCATAGATCAATCATTGTGTTCCATACTTATATAGATAGGTAGCTGAAGCGGGCAATTCTAGTATTAGGGGACATGATATATTTTCTTTCATTCTAGATTTTTTTTTGATTATGAAGATAACCTATACTTTTTTAATATAGAATAAAATACATGTTATGATGATTCAATTAACATGGTACATAATGAATTTCTTTATGGTAGTTAATGCCATTAACTAAATTGATAACATGATACTGGTGAGGTAGTAGTTATGTGGCTAGGTATATTACAAGAGAGGTTGGTGTGAGTGAAAATAACCCATAATAGGTTGACCATATCCGATATTAGATAGATATATTATCCAAATAAAATGTTGAGATGATAGGATTTTGTTTTTGGTGAATGAAAATATATATGAGTGACTACTCAATTATTCCATGATTGAAAAACAAAAAAAAAAGGATGATAGTCTCACATTATGTTGGACACTTAGAGAACATGAAGACTATTAGAATATTGGTAAACAATTTTGATTTTATTTCCCTATACCATTGTTTGAATTATGAGTTTCATGTGTAATAAATAAATATTT
Source organism: Viscum album (assembly GCA_963277665.1). NCBI lineage: Eukaryota > Viridiplantae > Streptophyta > Magnoliopsida > Santalales > Viscaceae > Viscum > Viscum album. The sequence continues at coordinate 433,388,019 of OY728127.1, read as the reverse complement.
ATATTTCTGATCCCATGAAAGTCAATAACTGTGAGGATATTGAGATAGATGTTGTGAAATTTTGTGTGGAGTGCTAGGTGTGGATTGTGCAATAGGGAGAGATTTATTTATGAGGGAAGATGTTAAATCTTGTCGAGATTGTTCGGTGGAATTGAAAAATCAAGATGGAGACTTGATATAGTGATAGAGATGATTAGGATTAATGACCTATATATCTCTTGAAATATTCCTTAGGATTCATATTAATGATAAAATATCCTTATATTGGTATATTATAATTTCATTATATTTTTCAGGTGGGTTTTGAGTTAATTTATTCCATTAATATTATTCTTTTTACCCATGCAATGTTTGGAACATGTTTCTAGTGTTTGTGGATTGTTTTCCAGATTTTTTGATTTCTTTTCAATGGTGAATAGTTTAAACATACTTATTCTTGACCATGATGATTTTTTAGGAAATTTGTGAACCATGAGGAATTAGAACAAAAGGTGGATCAGGATTAATCTTCATGGTTCATCAAATAATTATTCCCTATAAAGAAACGATGTGATGTTCTTTGTTAGAAAAGAGAATGGATGGTGAACTTTTTGACATAACATGATCCCAAATCATGAAATATCCCAAGAATATGAAGAATACATCTTAAAATTTGAGCATATTTTTACAAATAATATATCTTATTTATATTCCCAAAGTGGTGTGCATAACTGGTTCATAGATTGGAAAATTTTGTGACCAAACATTGTGCGCATGAATTTAATGATCCAAACCCCTCTTAAACATTTACTTATTATCCTTTGGGTCACATTATTCTATTTATTGGTATCCCTATAATTAGTTTTACTCAAATGGAATTCCCTAATGATTTTTTCATCTCAAAATCTATAAAGGGGTTATTCCAAGTGTGATGATGATATGGAATTGAGGTATGTGATGCATCAACATATATTACTTTCAATTAGTATTGATATAACATTTTATAAAGATTATATTCAAAGATATGATATTTCTCTACATGATCAATGGGTTCAAATTCCATATATCAATGTGTCATTGTATTTTTTTTTCCTAGAATAATGGTGGAAAATATGTTCTTGATAAATCATATATGACTATAGATATATCTATTATGAATCTTGAATGAATTTCAGTTTGTATACATAAATATTTCATCTTAATAATATATTTTATCTTGAATTTAATATTATATAACCTTTTGAAGGATTTATTTACGAGGGGTATATTTTATTTTTCTAATCCTTGGATCTATACTATAATGGTCATGAAATTCACTATCCGTTCTTTAATATATGAAATATATATTTTATTGAATTGATTTGATATTAAAACTCATTGAACTAGTTTGGTTGATGGAATATATAATGTATATAATTATTTAACTATATTATTCAAATATAATATTCTTGCATCCCTTTTCTAAAACATGTTCCCAATTAACAAAAACCTAAGAGAAGCATCCTTAAAATTTCATGTTACTTCCTTATTGTTGTGAAACATGTTTTGACTTTAATTATTTGATATAATTAGGGGAACTTAATTTCCACCCCTGTGGTAGGATGTTTAATTAATTTTTAGAACCATATATGGTATTATTGTATTGATTTAATATTATGTTAGATCATATTATTGACCATTTTTGATGTATTTTTCTTTATGGTGGGTTTAAATCCTTAGATGTCTATATACGATGATTGGTTGAAAGAGTATATCCAATGTGCGATGTTACAATGGTCGATGTTTATCATCGGGTGTTATAAAATGATAATATATTCTTATGAAGGTGTATAATTCATGTATTATTGTTCTCTTCCCTATTATGTGTATTTAATAATCATTTAAGTTAGTGTCTTGGTATTCATAAATGGTTGGAAAATTTGGTATGGTTTCCCCTTAGAGAAGTTCAAATGTCATGTGGTGATGATTACTGTGGATTGATAAACATGGTATGATCTTGAAAATCCATAGGGTATATTCTGAAACTCAATTTGATGGTGATACTATGTAACATCAGGGAAATTGATTTTTTTGGATTCTGAGTATGAATGTCCACATGATACCAGTAATATATCAAGTGACATGTCACTATCCCTATGGATAGTCCTTGATCACATTATAAATATCTGATAATCCAACTAGTATGGATTCGAAAAAATTTATGTCTATGGCTTGTGTGGGTTTTTATAAAATAAGGGTTATTGGAACATTGTTTTTTATTGGTGAATTAAAATTTTTTATTATCAAGGAATAAACTTGTAATTATTTTTCATTCTAGTAATGGAATAATTGGTGGTGAATTAATTGGATGTATTTCTCACACCTTGCACATTCATCTCGATGTATATTAAAAATTATTTAATTTGTATTTTGGAAAGGGTAATGTGGTCTTAGATGATAGTGTAGTTGTGGAACATGACATAGGGAGAAGTAATGTGTTGTAATTCAGATTTATTCTGTAGTACATCATTATTTATTTTATATAAATGTATATACATTTTGTTTATTTACAAACTGGTATCTGTGTTTTCTATTTTCAAGCCATGTCTATCAATTATTATCACATTATGATGCTAATTATTCGGAGATGTTAAATAAATGTCATTTTATATTTTATTTATTTATATTATTGTCTTGTGACTATATTACTAAGGTTATAGTATTATATTTAATGGAGTTTGGGCCCTTTCTACTAGTTTTTAGCCTCATGTATATGTGTAGGTGTTTAAATGTTCACATGTATATGTATCTCAATATAATTTTTTCTTGTTACTGTGTTACATATTAGGATTGTTGATAGTCATATTATGTTGTTAAATTAATCGAATATGTTTTAAAATAGATATGGAAAGTTTTACATGTTGATAGAAATATACAATAGAGGTTACAGTCACCCATTCAACTAATGGATCCCATGGAAAAGATGTTTCTTACTGGGATGAGTGATCTATTGGAATTTGGGTCTAGTGGAATACTGAGGGAGATAAAAAATGTTTCGAGGGCCTTGGGAGGATATGGAAATGTTCCAAAAAATGTTGTACTTTTTAGAGACTACTGATCCTTGGGTTATCCAATATAATGTCACACACCCATTTTGTTAGGAAACATGACACCACAATACATATCAAGATCATTTTAAGTGGCTAACTCATTTTTAAAATTATATATCTTGATCGAGGTATTACTGTTTGGAACTCATATTATTTTTAATATTATGAACATTACATAATGGATCATGAATGTGTGATTTTATACTACTTTAGTACGAGTTTTTGACCTTAACTTTTTGGAAATGGGATTTTCAATAGGATATAAAAATAATGATATTGAAAGGGTAGTTTTACTCTCCTATCAACCAAATTTATGAGTATTTATAAAATTTATTTCATTATATATTAATTTTTTTCTAAAATATTTTTTTGTGTGTTGATGAAAATGGGGATGTGTTTTGTTTTTAAAACCATAATGTGGGTTTCTAAAACATGGAATACAAACCTTATGCATAGTATTAATTGTAATAATGTTTTTTGAAGATGTTTTTTGATATCCATATATACTGAAAACATTATTCTGGTTTTTAAAATTGTGTTCAAAAATCATGCGATTATAAAATGGTATTAATGTGATACATTAAAATGGTTTTTAGAAAATTTATTCACCCACATTTAAAAGTTTTTTCTAGAAGATAAATCTCATTGAAAAATAAGGATTCTCTAAAACATCATTGATGTGTTTCTTGTAAATTCATCTAATGACTGGTTAATTTCTTTTATAATTAATATTCAACTTTATACAATTATTTCGAGGATTTATTAGTAAATATATTCAATAGATATAATGTGTGGAAACATTTTAGTTTGTTTATGTCGCATCAATATTTTATATAACCAATATAAATTTTAGTATTATTTAAATATAATGGTTTTTATTGGGAGATGTACATTGGGATTGTGATTATACATCACTAGAATTCCCATAGTATATGTTTTAGCCCTCCTATATTGTTTTGGGATTATTACTGGCCACTATGTTCATGTGTATTTGTATATGTCAGTTTTATATAAATTTTCTCTCCATTGTATACTCTAATTTTTTAGTTGAATCATTTTTATATGATGTTTAGTATTAGTTATCTAATGTTTATTCATGTTTTTAATTTCTTTTCTTATAATTATTTATATTATTTTTTGCGGCTTAAATCACTCCAATGTTTTTTTAGTGATTTTTAGAGATTAATTTTTGTACCATTAGGATTGGGAATTCCCTTCTGGCCTTATGACATATCAGCCCATGTTAAGGAATAAATGACACACCACAATAATTTGTTAGAGGTACACATACATATGAACATACATATCCAATTACACAGATACAGGTATATACATATTCTCTATCACATACACATACAGAAACACACACACACACACAAACACACACACACACAGATATATATATATATATGTGTGTGTGTGTGTGTACACATAAAAAAAATAGACACATATTGACCAAATCATACGCATACATGTAGATACATAAACATATATAATCATTCATATATATTGATACACACATTTACACATATATATTCAAATATATTAACATAAATACAAATTTGTAAACATACATACACAATGAGACAAACATATTGACATTCAGACATGTATACATACGCATTCACGTAAACATAGATACAAATTTATACCTGTAAATATACATACAAACATACATTCTGATACATTCACATACATATGAAAACACCCACATAAACATACACATACACACATATATGCCCATGTGTATATATAAATATATGCATACACACTCATATACATACATACATATAAACTCACATATATATATATATATATTTATATTTAATTATATATATTTTATATAAAAACACCTCAATAAATAAGTTCACATTTATATATTTATATTAATATGTCAATAACAAGAAAATATATTTAAATAACATATACATTTATTACTGTCTTAATAATATTGTTATTATTATCAATGATTAATATAAATTTGATAATTTTTAAATATATGAAATCTAAATATTAAATTGGTAGAAGTTTTTTATTACAATATGATTCATATTATTCAATAAAAATTTTATTTGTTTATTTTAATTTTATTATATACAATTTTTTTATTTAAATGCAATCATTTATGTATGAATTATTGTGTGTGTTTAAATAAAAACACATATATAATAGATATAGTTATTTTTAAATATATATATTTATTATAATTTACAATATATGAGTATTAATATATTAAAATTTTAAATATGAACTATATAATTATTATATTTAAATATTTATTTTTATTTATATATGTTACATTCAAAATATATATATATATAACATAGAAACGTACAATTTTTTTATATGAATGTATAATCTAAATATATATATGTATATTAGTAATTATATAACATTAAAGTAATTATATAAATTTGAATATGATTATATATATATTTATATATATTATAAATTAATTTTTTTTAATATAATAAAAAAAATTAAAAAAAATTATATATATTTTTTATATCAATTTATATTATATTTTATATAAATAATATTTCTGAATATATATGAATATTTATATTAAATATTTTAAAAATGATAAAATTTATCAATAATAAAAAATTATAAAGTGATCAATTTTACTGATAAAAACATCAGTAATAAGGGGTAACATTAATGAGTGCTAAGAATAATGAAACTTGTAAACATTTATAAGTTCCTTATTTAGTTCTAATAAATGTGACCTTTTCTTGCACTTTTTTCTAGCACTATGAAATGATCTACCATTATTGGTGTTTCTATTTAAAATTGATAATTTGTTTTTATGAATTTATTGGAGTCATTATTAGTGTCATTCTCCTTATTAAAACCCTCCAATTAATTAAAAAAAATTTAATATCAATTAATATTGGTCTATAAACAATTCCATTACCAATTACATTATACCACTATATGTTAAATTTCCAGTCATATTGATGTGCTCAAAATCACTACATTGCTCTATCAATTTCTTCATCTAATATAATTTACATCATCCTTTGACAAATATTTCATACAAAATTTCCATCTAAATATCATCATCTTGTGTTTCATCCTATATAATCATTAAATAAGCTGACAATAAATATTTTTTAAAAAATATTGGTAACATTAATCATCTCTAATTAAATTATTTTTAATTGTTAAATTTTATCCTATCAAGTTTGATAATTATCATTTTGAAAGGAAGTTTAAAAATAACCTCCTAGGATTTTTGTATATAAATTTCATATCAATTTATCAGAATAATATATACATAAAAATAATATCCTTGCTAGAACAATAATGGTATAGTGTCTTTGGATATTAAATATAAAACTTTAATATATTATGAAATAATATCTATATCAGAATAAAATATCTTCTCTCTTATTACTCCTCTTTGGAAATCCCAAACTATATTTTCTTTCACCATCTGTGGATTGAAACTTATGAAAAGGTGAGATTAGTTGATTTGTACAGATAATCCTATGAAATAAAAATCAATGATCATATGAATGTATAAGCTATGGATAAGTATATGGGATCAAGATCAAACCATACTAAGTTAAACCCTATCTTTCGTAAATCATAAACATGACTCATTGTATACTCATTATAATTTTAAAAATGGTGGACCATAAGAGTAAGAGATCATAAAAAATATATCATGATCCATAAAATCATGTCATATAAGTGTGTCAAAATCATATTTATAGAAAATAATTTCATATGTAAATGTTATCTAATATGACCCTAAATAAAGATGATATTTTCAAACCTATTTTTTATGGTGGATCGAGATGCAGTTGTTTCCCATAGTGGATTTAGACGCACCTATTTCCCATAGTGCATCAAGTTGAGTTAATTATTACCCCATATTATAACTTGATATTTAATGATTTACAAAATGTATTAGATGGATATAGATGTCCCACCAATTATTATATATAATTCCATGAACATCTATGGTGATAATGTAACCACATTAAAATTATTAAATCCCTACATATGTGTGATAAATAAAGAGAAATCATATTCAATCCTATTAAAACAATATGGAATTCATAATCATTTAATCATAGAATATAACAAAAAATTAAAATGGGCATCAAAAATGTAATTCCATTATAAACATAATCCATCCATACTAAGATAAAGTTTAATATCAAAAAATAATATACCTTGTAAAAAATAAGTAACAACAAATAATTTAATCATAAATGGAATTTAATTTTTTATGATCACAAGAAATAATTATATAAATGAATAAAATTATTCTACATTTCGGACATTTATTTTTAAAGAGCATTACAAATATAAAGGGAAAAAATTTATTTGAAAATAACATTGTCGGATTTTAAATTAAAAATAAAATATTTATTGTTTCATGATATTGGTGAAATCCTCTTATCCTTATATGTCAAAAAAAATTATTTCCAAATTTATTTCTAAAATTCACAAAGAACCCCATTTATAATATACAAAAAATAAATTCAAACCAATATATTTTGTAAATAGAAAAATATTATTATAATTGTAGTTAAATTATCATAAGGTGATAATATAAATAATTTCGAAATGAAATATAAAAAACATGTATATATAAGAAAAATAGAGTTTAAAGGTAAAATTTAATAAATTAATTTATAGATACCATCAATTTAAAATATCAATTCATTAGAGTGAGAAATAATAAAATTAATCGATTGGTTGTTTAAGATATAAATAGAAACAATAAATGTGGAAATAAGTTATAAGATAATGAAAAGTGATCTCAAATTTAATAATAACACGTAATAATCAATGATATAAATGTTTAAATAAATGAATGAAATTTTAATTAAGAAATCTCTTCCCAATTTACAAATAGTCCAATCATATACCCCAAAAATGTAATAATTTGAAAATTAAACAATAAATACCATTTTTAAAGAGAGATTAATGATATGATATATAAAAGGGAATTATATAAACAACCCAATGAAATATGTGGTAAATTATGCATATATATTACCTAAGTAATTGTGAGACACAAAACCATTACCATAGACATAACTTTAGTTTTCCATACTCTAACTTCATGTATAATGAATTAATGAATGTAATTAATAAATTATATATCAATAATAATATTGAAAATAAATTATATGAAACCTTTATAACAAGTTACCAACCATTGAATAATAATATTTAATTAATTTCATTGTGTAGGGTGTGTTTGTTTTAGTGACTTAAGGTCGGTTAATTGGTTTACAATTATGGATTGGATTTTCAAAAGGAACTAAATCATTAAATGTGTTATTAAATGGTATTCATTCAGTTATATATGTTTTAATCGACACATTAATCATTTTTACTAAAATGAGGTTGATTGATTACATAAAAAGTTAAGGACACCAATTTATTTACTTTTGGAATTTTTCAAAAGACTATGTTCATATTTTTTCGTAATATTATGTATTTATGTTAGTTATATAACATAAAATAGGATATAATATTCCATTTAAAATATTCTTTATCTTAAATAATGATTTTATGATCAGCTTTAATGCATGAATGGAAAACAAAAAATCGTTATTCATAGAGACGGTTAACTGACATTATTTTGATAATGAAATAGATTCATTGAAAAATAGTTGATAAGTGAAGGGGGAATATATGATATTAAATAGTGAATATAATATTCCATTATATACATGATTCAATTGTTATTATTATTTTACGAGTGAATGATTTGAAGCTATTGTGTAAAAAGATTAGAAACTGAATGAGGTTGTTTGAGTAAGTCACCTCTTGAATATCACCTTTTTGAAGGACCCCTTAATGAACAATGAATTGGTAATTGGGTGACAGAATAAGAAAATGAAAATGGTGGGTGTGTACAAGAGAAGGTTTTTTAGAGAATTCATATTATTCATGTCTTTTTATGAGCACGGTGATGGTGATGAGTGATATTTATTCTGAAGGTGGGGTAGTCTTAAGTGAATAACGAATGATTAATTTATATTTTAAACCAAAATATTTTTTCAGGAATTAATTTCAAAAAAATTGTTTTTTTTAATTATTGAAAGGTAGTATGTGTTTGATTAACATATAATCTTCCCATTTAATTTTGTATTTTTTATGCACTTTTTGATTTTAACTTTTAACATTAACCAACTAACATTATTTTACATATACTATTATAAATGTTTTTACCACTATACCATTTTTATGATAATAATTGAAAATTAATATAAGTCAAAAAATTTGCCTCTGGATTGAAAACATGGAATCCTTTTTTTAAAATAGAAAATACATATTTTTCAACATTACAATTAAAATTAAACCGTCAAAACACATCAAAAAATGTTTATTTTAGAAATATGATTTTCAAGATACAAAATGAAATAATTAAAAAATAATGGTTTAATATTTCCAGAATGTAATTAATTTGATTATTTTGAACTATAATATACATGTATTGTATGTTGATAAATTTATGTTCCTAAGTTTTCATTTAAATACAATGAAAGATATAATTTTAAAGAAATTTTTATATTATACTCTTTTGTGAAAAACGAAACATTTAAAAAAAATTAAAAAAATCATCCAAGGATACTATTGAAATTATTATATTAATAAATTAGTTATAATTAACATATAAATTTTTAAAATATTTCGAAAATCAGAACTGATTATTTTCTCATAGATATTAATTAAAATCATTTTTTATGAAAAATATTTTTGAAGAACAATATGACTACACTAAAATTGAAATTATTTATTTAATAAGGATAAATCGGTTTCAATTTTAAATGAAATTGATATATATTTTTTAATATGCTTCATCCTATTAAAAACCTCCAATATATTGGATATTTAATAATGGTCGTGTTAAAAAAAATCTTTTATTGTTCGTTTGAGCTGAGTGTTCTATGGAAAATTGATATCAGAGAGACTAAATCTATATAAAAAGTTCTGTATCATAAAATCATTGGGTGTTACATTATTCCCATCATATCATTTTCTCCCAAAAAAATAATCACTTTAATACATGATGAGGGTGATACTACTACCTCGTCAGAATTATTTCTATGTATCTTACTCAAATTGGTGGTTAATCCAAAAAATATTACCAAGGTGAGGGGAACCATTACATAGAAAATTATATCATCCATATAGAATATCTCCTGGTTATTCTTATTATAAATTATCCTTATCTTATTTGATTACTATTGAGTTTAGTTCATGTTAAACCTCAGGTATGTACTTCTTTAGAGGAGATAATTCGAACACATTTACTTATTGTATGGTATTTTATTGAAGTTATAAATGATATTTAACTATCTCAATATTATCATTTTTTAAAATGTAATTTTATTCCACGGTTTTTCTTATACCTTATTATTTTTTAGATAAATACATCAAAATACCTTATCACCAACATAATATTCTTTGACTTGTTTGATTATTGTTTTCTTAACAATTCATTAATTATCCCATATCTATTTTTTAATGAATCAATACATATATTCCATCTCAACATCATTATTAGGTACCAAAAATATTCTTTATACAATTTCATTATTTAGAATATTTTTCTACAGATCATTCCATAATGAATTTCATAAAGAGCCATATGAATTCTTGAGCGAAATATATTGTTTCCAGAAAAAATAACAATAGGTATATGTTTATAATTATAATCTTTTAAATCCATAGAACCTTTTTTTATATTGTAAATAATTTTATATAGCCTCATAGGTTGATCATATTATTGGGGATGATACATACAACATAATCTAAATTCAATATTAATATATAGCTATGGTTTTTTCCAAAAAAAATTGGGTTATCATTTGATCTCAATTAGATAAAATTGAATATAGTAATCTGTTAAATGCTAACATTTTCTTAATCTATATTTTGAAAGAATATCAAAACAAAAATCAATTATGACTGAAATATGATAATATCCTATGTTGACTAATTAAAATACATAATTAACTCAGTATTTAAAACAATATATCCCAAAAGGGAACACATAATTTTAATCATATTCACAAAAATTTTAAAGGATTTAATACTTCCATAAAAGTATCTTATAATTTATAAATTACCATCCTGTATTGAAAAAAAATGTGTGTCAGTACAAAAACCTGTAATGGCATCTATAACTCCAATATTAATATTTCATTGGGACATATACACTTACCAAATTAAATAAAACCTTTATTAATTATACAATATCTTATATAATGAAAAAATTGATTTATTGAAACATTAGTTTCATACTTTTACCAACAAAAAATTAAATGTGAATTCAATATTCCAAAATCCATGTTAATGGTTTCAATGAAATTAAATTTCACTAAAGGATAAACATTAAAATATTTATAAAAAATAAAACATAAAAATACCATTTTATGAGGGGAGACAAACAATTCCCTAATTTCCATGATTCACATAATCTATTTTGATTTCCAAATAATTCCATTTTTTCCTTTTTCTTTATTAGTTGTTGTGGCTTATCATCCACATTAGTCATTTGATTAAGGTAGTGATTCCTATAATTCCCAAACTTCATGTACATGAATAAATTATGTCTTTTATGTTCATTAGTTTGAACCATATCCTCATAAAATTAAATAACTATTCCATTCATCACATTTTTCAATTCATGTTATTTATGACCTCCCATTCCAAATTCAATAAACCTGCCAATTTCATTCAAAAAATTACTCTTCATGTTTCTTCCCACAATTCTGACAAGGTGATGACCTGAATTTCATTTCATCATGTGATTTATTTGAGTTTATAGAAGATTTGATCTTTTTCATATTTGAATTATGTGAATGGATAGTATCTCTAATTTCAAATTACTCTATTATTTTACATCGAACCATTTCATTATAGATACTAAATTATACTAAAGGTAATTGATTTCAGAGACCTAGATTTACGATATAATTAATAGATAAATTTTACGTTTATAGATGAATAATAATCATGAGTCATACCTTTAATGCCTTGTAAATATTTCCTCATAGATAACAATGGATTAATTATATATTTTGTATATGATTAAGAAACATTATATCCATATTTGTACGTAGAATTAATTGAAATGAAATACTAAAGAATATCTTCATAAACATAAACAATTAAATTTATTAAATCTCCTCAAATTGAGTCATATCTTTGATAATATTCATTGATGTATCTACTTCTCATTCTAGTTGATAAAAATACTGGAAACCATTTATATTCAATGAAGATTAAATAACTAATATTAATTTATAAAGGGTTTTCATCCCTCACCAAGACAATAGTAGATTATAAGACCGAACAAAATATTTCTAAGGATTCTATATGAGATATTCAATAATACATGATCAATACATTGATCATTTGTAATGTCAACATGATTCAAATCCTAATAAAATTGTGTGGGGATAGATTCTATACTCTGAATTCTTACACACCTAATGTTTAGATTCCATGGAGGAAAATAATATCATTGTCTATCGTAATAAACTACATGATTATATCATGTTTCATCCATTTACTAAAACCCTATATCATATCACGAGAAGAAAAATTCATAGTGGTTAACAAAATACCTGATAAAAATCATTTATATAATTTCTAACTTATTAGACCTTGACACTATATGTTTTTCCTAGTAAATTGAGGATCGTTAAAAAAATTTGGAATATATTAAATACAAATTTTTATCCCTAGAGTTTTCATATATTCATTATAACCCTAATATCAAAATATTGTCTAAACATTGTTCTGATACCATCTATAATAGACAATTATATCATTAAAAAAAATTATATCTAATTAGAGGAATATTCAATTCAGAACAACATTATCCATGGTAGAACATTAGTGGTTTTATATCTATGGATATTATATTTAGAATTATCATATTTTTTGAATGATAAAAAACTTCTCACAAAAATATCATCAAAATATAGTATCTATATTAGGAATACCCTACCTAAAAAATTCATCGTCACTCGTGGAATGAAAAAAAAATTGAGTTCATATGCTCCATAAGAAAATTCATAGGAGATATAAAAATTGATCATATTAAATATTAATATAAGAACAGGGTTATGTGATAATTTCCATAACATATGATATATATACCCAACCTATCATTGATAATAATCAAGATTCATGAAATAAAAATTATACTTTAAGAAAAAATATACCACAATTGTGAGAAATAATGATAAATTAATCATGATCAATAAGCTCAACCAATAAAGTTTTGTCACCATCATAAATATTAAAATCCATTACATATGTCATGTTTGACTACCATTAATATCAACATTGTGGATTAGGACACAACTATTTCTCGTAGTGGATTATGATGATAATATTATAAATAATGTAACAAAGCATCACATGTTTCCCATTGTGGTTCAATACTGTCTAATTGTTTTATATTTTTATCTCAGGTTATATAAATCATTACCCAATTCATTGGTGTGAGATATATGAACCACCTATGATTGGTTATAATTTAACCATTTTCCTAATTGATTATGTAATAAAAAATCAATATAACAAATTTGTCCAAAATCAAATTTAAACAATGATTTTAAAATTTTATGTGATGATAAAATGATATTTATAAAATAAATATCACATTGTATATGATGGTACAATATAATTGTCTCGATAAGGGATACATTCATGTTGAATCATTAATGTTAAAACAATTATGTTAACCCCTACAACAATAGTAATAACTAATTTTTATGAAAAAAAGAATAATGATATAATATTAAATGATTAGATAAGATAATATATATATATATATATTAGTTTGGTTCAATTTTAATTTATTATAATGTTATAAAACACTATATTGTTGGTTAAAAATTAAAAAATGTAATAATAAGTTGTGGGATTTCATCTCAATTTCCTTTCATTAAGGCATATTAGAATGTTATACAAAAAATTTATTTTGTATGATATATATAATAAACATTTTACATGTTATATCATTAATCATCCCAAATTTAATAAATTTTAATTTCCAGTTTTAATTAAATCATTTAACATTATTTTCATTATAATTCCCATATGGTAATGAGTTTCTAAGTTAATTTATTTTCATTGGGTTTTATTAATTTATTATCATTGATATTATTAGATTATGTGTGTAATAATTTTGTTAATTTTTTCCTATTATATTATTTTGATTTATATGTTATATACATAACCGAATAATTTATTAATTCTCAATTCAATTTTATGATCATTGTAAGGGTTTATTAAAGCAAACTGTTTTCTTTTGGAAATATGTCATATTATATAACTATTTTAATTAATGAGGTCCATATACTTCATATTTGATAACTCTAATATGGAATACTTTTAAATTCAATGTATTTAAGGTTTCATTTTTTGTACTTCATTTTATGTGGCTTATGATTCAAATTTTACAAATTTGGTATGAGATTGATTTTTCAATCTCAATTTATTCATAGTTGTTTATAATTATATTTTCAATAATGGAAATTATTTTATCATTTTATAAGATACCCATTTAATTTTATTATCCTATAATTATGCATTAATTTTTCACACAATATTTTCATTTTTCAATTTTTAAAAAATTAATTTAAAAAGTGTTTTTCAATAAAATTTACATTATTTCTCTATTAGGTGGAAAATATTGATTCTTCCAAATCTATGAATTATAAAAATGTTTTCAAAAATTTATTACTATGATTATTTAAATTAATTACGATAGATTATTTTTTATCTATAATATATTTTAAAATGGAGTATTCCATTTATTTTCAATACACGGTAATCTATGATTATTCATATAAAATTGTGAAATGAGTGTTTATTTTTGGAAAATTCTATATAAATGGAGCTTTCTACCATCATAACCAATAATTATTTGAATCATTCATTAATTATTAAAATGATTATTTCTATATAGAATTCTTTTCCATTATTTTGGATTTTTAATATTTTAAAAATGCATTTACCTATAGTAATGTAATTTTCTACAAGAATCTTTTTTAAAGTGCATTTTATTGAATTTCAGTTCACCAATGAAAAACACCAATTATTTTATATATAATCCAATAGAGATAGTAATTAATGATATAAACCATAATTTATTAAATGGGTGGTTTATGATCTGTCTAGATAGTGAATGTTTTTATAATCAATTTCTTAATTAAATTTTGTAATCATTATGATTACATTGAAATATTCACATTCCTAATGTAATTGGGAGTTTAATTTCCCGCAGATTTTTATATTATTCCCCACACTTATGTATATTATAGAAACATATTATCATTTCTTCATTTAATATTTAACATAGACTATCATATGATTAACTATAGAAATTAGTTTTAATCCTAATTCCTTACCTAATATATTAAATTTCTATTATGCATTGATGCACAAAAATTTAATCAATCAATATATATATGATGAATGAATTGGGAACACTATTATGGGGGGTGGTGAATTATAGGTATCCCATTAATGACTTGGTTGTCTCATGAGAATTTTTATTTATATAGAATTATTTAAATGGTATTTTTGTCTATAACTAATCATTAGTTAAAATGTCATAGAATAGAGACATGAAAATATGGTCTCTGGATGCTTGATTTCATGAATTCCAATATTAGAATTTTCCATTATAATAATTTAGGTTATTATTATCAATTTTATTTTGTCTTGATATTATATCGGGTTGCATTTCATTTATTTTTTATTGATAAAATGGAATATATTTTAGGTTACATACAATTTCATTTTGATTATGCTTTACCAAATCAATATCGTGAAGAAATTTTTAAAATTTATTGTGTTCAAAATTATTTACCACAACATATTTATTATTACTCACTAATTATTTTTTAATAATTCATGATATCATACAAATTAGATAAATTTTAATGATTATTTTATCATATCCAGTTTTTATTAACTTTCCCATGATTCTAGTAAGTGTTCTATAAATTATCTACAATGAAAATATATTGGAGAATATTTTATTATATAAAAATGTTTATTTAGATTTATGTAATAAAGTGTAATAAATGTATCATTTTGTATGTAGTTCATAAAGTCTTAAAAACTTCCTTCTCCTTTGGGATTTGACCCATCATATATATTCCAATGTTAAAAATAATGCACACGATCAACACTATTAGGTTTCAAATTTTTATAGTTTCCATAAATGTAAATTTAGTATAATATTTGCAACTAGATTTAGAAAAACATTATTCGAGAACATAACGATATGATTCACAATGTGTATAGGATTATGTAATGGATAACATCATAATGTTTTAGTATAATAATTATTATGTGGTTTTCATTTCAATATACCAATATCTATAATCTATAACCTGAGTGTTGTTTAGAATAGATTCATATACGGGTAAAAAACCTAAAAATAGTTGGCTCAGTATATATTCATTTTCATTCTAGTTAATAGAGAATATATATTTACAAGAAACACGGTTTGACACAGTTGGGATATATTATTTAGATAATTCATAATTTTTATATTAAAAATTTTAATAAAGTAATGAATATACCCTATGGAATCATTTGATATTCTATAGATATATTGGATAAAACTAATGTGTCTTGGGATGATGTGACTAATGATAATCATATGATTAAAATCTTAAATAATCCCTTTATGTTATTTTATTTGATTGAATTAAAAAATAATTTAGAAACATTTGGAAGAAATTTTTATAAACTAATCCATTGGGATTAATATAAATATATTTAAATCAATATTTAAGGAATAATGCATTTAAATTTATTATAAGTAACATTAAAGATATTCATAAACTCTTATAAGATCCTGATATCTTATAGAATTATCTCATCCTCAAATTTAGGTACATTTGATTCTTAAGTACAATTTTCTAGAGTTATGACATGGGGTGTGTTTGGGAAGAATTTTTATGAAATTTCAGGAAAAAGGGTTTGTGCATGGTTGGCACAACATTAGGGTAAACAGTTCACCCAACCTAGATAACCATGTGAACCCTATAAGAGAGTTCTTCCTGAATTTTGAAAACTTTGAATGACCAGTCACCCAAACATAATTAACCTTGTGATTCTAGATTGTGAGGTCCACATAGTTGGCACATGGATTTTCTAACTATGCACTCTTTTATAGAAAAACATGCACACTACTCTTGTTTACATGAAATATAATTTTCAAAACCCCCAAACCCCTGAATCAATTTCTTTTCGACCTTGGACTGGGACTAAATGTTTTTGGAAAATTGAATAGATATATGGAGGGGGTCCAAGTATGTTTGACCCCTATTATTCCTGATTTAAAGACCAATTCAAAGATCCAATCATCTCCTGGTAAGTGGATCTCATACCGATATGTATTGTGTTAAATATTCTCTCTTCCCTGATATTTTGATGGAATATATATTATGTTTATTTTTATATAAAACTATTTGTTGAGATCTAGATCTAATATTTTAGATCTAAGTCTAAATTTAATAGATCATGATATCATGGTTTTGGATTAGGTATTTAAATCTGGAACTCATATTTATGTCATTGTGCTGCTTAGATTTTTGGGATTCTTATTGAGTGAACGTCCATCAAATAATTTATGTAGGTGGTCTGAAATAAAAATCCCCTAGATTTTTATTTGATATGTAGATGAAAAATTATATAATTTCTAGTATCCTTTAGTAATTTATTTAACAAAATTTGGTTAGATAGGTTGACCAATTTATTTATTAATGCATTATTGGATTAAATGATTAGTTGAGGAATTAATCCTGATACTAAGTGGTTTTCCTAGTATAAAATTAATTAGTGTAATTGTTTATGATATTTAGGTTTTATAATGTGGACAATTATACTGTAGATTAATTATGGTAAATCGAATTGTTTAAGATGAAATAATTAACTGTCATTTACTTTTACCCATTGATATTAGGATTTATATTATTAATTGAGAGATTAATTATTAAAATTTGAGATGAATAATGTGATAATTAAGTCCAAATAAATTAATCATTGGGATATGAATTGTGACATTTAATAATAAATTTATTGAAATAGTCAATGATGATTGAAATGTTTAGTTTATTTTTGAGTTGTCTAATGGATTTTTTGTATTGCACTAACAGTTAAATTAGTGATGGAATTGATGTGGATAATTAATAATGAATTAATAATGTGTAAACAAAATGGGAACATGGTCAATCAATTATGAGATGTCAAATTAGTGGCATGGTCATCATACTTATGAGTAAAAGAATGGGAGCATGGATATTCTAATTAGAATTATACATGGCATCATGATAAACATACTTATGAGTTAGATAATGGGAACAAATTCATTCAACTGAAGAGTAATTATGATAACATAGTCATCATACTTATGGTTTCAATATTCGCATTTTAGGGAATGTGTCTTATATATGCAAAATTAAAGAGTGTACTTAATGTAACTCTGAGTTATGGCCTCATGTGAGAATATTTTGAACACTATAATGATTGAAATCAGTTACAGAGATACATAGCACAATTTAATACTTCATTCCCTAGAAATAATCAGGTATTACGATATGATAAAACCAGGGGAACACTTCTAGCTTCAGCATGAGATAATGTTAGTATTGAGGATTGTGTAACCCATGTATCCAAGTTGTTAATGTAGTTAAATAAGAATAAAATATAATATAATAAATATTTATTTATGTATTGTACTTATTTATTATAGAACAACATTCACATTACTTTTATTGTACATTATTTATACACCATTGGTGTTGACCTACTGAGTTGTACTCACACTCTCCTTAGGCTTTATGATCATTAAAAGAATAATTATATTGTTTTAGGATCTTATAATTGAAAAGTACATGGGATGGATTTATGATTTAGGATAGATATTTGATGGATGGTGCATACATGGTTTGGAAACCTCTTGGGGAATGGTAGTGTTGTTATATTCAATTGCATAATATACACGTGACACATTTATTTGCATAGGTTGTGATACCATTCAGTTGAGAAATTTAATTTCTATTTGGTTATCTCTTGACATGAGTGTTGTTATGGTTATATATCATTCCCCATTATTTATTTATTTCTGAGGATGTTTTATTCTGATAAATTTCGGTATACTGTCACTATTACTGAATTGCTAGACCCCCAGTTCTTGACTACTACCTCTAGCATATGGGGATCCACACATAAAGTCTTGCGTTGAACTTAATCATGGCACTATCGCGTGGCACCCAGGTCAGGATGTTACAAAGTGGTTTCAAAGGACCCGTTTTCATTATTATTCTTTTTTATTATTGTTTTGTGAAAGGTACAAAGTGTACAGATATAATTTGGGTCTTGGTATGGTTCTTGTACATTAGAGTTAAAATCCCATGTACAGGGGGAAAAATTACATGGGTTATGATAGTTTTTTCTTTTTTTCTTTTACAATTCAATATTATGTCACCATGGTTGATGTACTTGTGGTGTGATATGATTATTATTTCATAATTTTTTTTTAAAATTTACTCATGTCATAGAATGTAATGAGAGTTGAGTCTTCATGCATATTTTTGGGAACTAAGGGTTATTTTGACATGCATCATTTGGGGAACTCATATGAAAATTCGTTGTTGGTATGTTGTTAAATATGCATTGTGGTCCATTTTTAAGAGATTAAACTGAATAATGGATCCTAATATCAATTAAAAAATTGTAAAAATGATCCCAAATGAGAATAATTGTGTATCTAAATGAGAAACATGATTATGATAGTTTGATTACCCATTTTAACCAAAACCTAAGAGTATGCTGGTTAAGGTTAGTGATAGAACATCAGTTTGATAGTGTTGGGGGAATTTGGGGGAAATATATATTGTTATTTATTATGATTATTTCCCCTTATTTAAATTCTATAATTTTTTGACATGATACCAGAGACATGTGTTTGTAATAAAGAGATTATTTATCCATGAAACATGTTGAGGGGAAGTTTGAGGTGTGTTTCTATGAATGATTTTCCAGTTTGGAAACAAGAGGCATTAATCGAGGTAGCTGAAGATGAAGGGGATAATTTTTGTGAGAACATTTCTTGATTCATGAAATTCAAGGAAATAGACCAGGGAGGTTTCTAAAAAGAATATCTCAGTTGACATTGGGGTTTCAATTGAAGTAACTTCTAACTTTTAATGTACATGGTGGACCTAGGTGAGATAAATAATGGGTTGATTACATAGACACAATACATGAAAATTTGGAGACTCAGACTAAAAAGTGGGTCAATTTGGGTTCTTATATGATATAGGGATTAGTAAAGTTTTAGTTGGACACTCAGGTGAAAAATAAACAGATTGGCGATATGTTTTGGAAGGAAATATTGGAGAGGTTACTGGAAGACTTTTACCCAGAGATGCTGTGATAAGACAAAGATGATGAGTTAATAAATCTGAAACATGGGAGAATGTAGGTGATGGACTATGTTGGATGTGACATAGATATGTAATTTTTTTCTCCAATGTTAGCATAAGATGGGGAAGCTATATTGGAATGTTTTCTTGATGGAATTAAGTATGATATTAAGTCCAAAGTGAATATATTTGGGAAGAGGTCGTTTATGGATGTGGTGGATCATGATCTCATATTTAGAGGGACCTAGAGGGATACATATATTTTCTGATAAGTGGTTCTTATTAGACGATCAAGAAGTACAACTTCCAAGAGAAGGAAGTTCCATTATGAATACTATGTCCAAGGTAGTGGGAAGCCGAGTACATTGACAAGAGGGTCGGTTGGAAAAGACCATACATGGGTGATCTTTCATAAGTGTGGTCAGTTGAGATCCCATCATTGACATTTTTCATGACCAATAGTATATGATTGATCTAGAGGAAAGATTGTACATGTACAGATATTCTACAAGTTATAGTGATAGTCTGGTTTTAAGGGAGCAGTTGGGTTGTGTCATTGTAAGAGAAAAATAGCTCATACACCATATCATTGTGGAAATATTACCTCTAATAGTTGAGGTAGTAATGTAATTGGATACGGTGCTTCATGGTAGGAGTTCCAGTATCAACAGAGTGGTGCTACTCAGGGGAGTCAGATAATATCACAGGGAAAAAGGGAACCATCCAAATATTCATTACATCCTACACATAATTGTAGTGATGTAAGGTGATCAAAAGTGATATGTAATATTATAGTAGCTTCATCCTTATATATTACCTTGTTTGATACTTGATCCTTTTATTTTTTTAAATCTAAAAAATATTTTGATGGTTTAAGACTAATAGTAGAGTCTATGATAGGGGTAATGACTAAAGATACATCCCTAGGAGGGTAGTGTAGGTAAATTTTTTATCAAAGGTATGTTTACTAGTGATTAAAGAATATCGTTTCATATGGTTCCTATATGTTTTTCATATGATGGGCATAGACCAAATTATAGGGATGGTATGGATTGTCAACTACCAATCACAAATTTATTATTACCGAAGGAGAGTGACCATTGTGTCTCCTAAGGGTGACTAGTTTATTCATCATGGAGACTAAGATATCAGATTATGATCGATATGGATAATTACATTGAAACTGGGAGAGCTCATATCTCAGGTTTCTTGACTTTTGAGGGATGTAAGGGTGTTAGTCATGATGTCCTTCCATAAATAGTGGATGTATTTTAGGATTTCTTTCCTAAAGAATTCTCAGGTCTACTACATGAGATTGATGTAGAATTCACTAATGATCTCATTCTAATGTTGATATACTATATATTCCACCATACAGAATGGCATCAAATGGTCTCCAATAGCTTAAAACATGGTAGGTGAAGTTTTATGATTTGAGACTTATCCATCCATCCATGTTTCCATGTGGATGGCATTTTTGTTCATGAAAAGGGATGACAATAATTTATGTTTCCGTTTAAATTAGTGGATATTGAAAAAAATGACAATAAATACATTATATACACTTCCACATATAGAAGATATTTTTGACCAATTTAATAGAGATTCTATTTTATCAATGATCAATTTGAGAACAGGGTATTATCTGACGAGAGTACTAATTTCTGCTAAATGGATGAATGCATTTAGATGTAAACATATCCATTATGAGTTAGTCATAATTCCATTTGGGTTAAAGAATACACCATCAGTTTTTATGGAATTGATGAATATGATCTTTTATCCTTATCTAGATCATTATGTGGTGGTGTTTTTGGATGTCATCTTGTAGTACCCCATGACCCATGGTGATCATGCCCAACATATTTATATCATTCTGGGTATACTGAGAGAGCATGAGTTATATGCCAAGCTATCTAATTGTTAGTTTTGAATTGACCAGGTAAACTTCGTGGGGAATATCATCATGGAGGAAGGTGTTTTGTTGATTCTATATAAGGTTCAAGTAGTGGTTATTTAGGATCAGCGCAAGAATGTTTTTGATATTCAATTATTCTTGGGATTGGCAATATATTATATGATATTCAACGAAGAATCATACCATTGGGAAATTCCACATTCAAGATTGACGAAAAATGGACTAATGATTGAATGGTCCCATGATTGTTATATGGAATTTCAAGAGTTGAATAAGCTCTTAAAATTGAAAACAATTTTAACCCAACCTAAGTCATATGAGGGTATATTGTTTATTATGATGCATTTGGGATCGAAATTGTAGCATTGATGACGCAGGGAGATCGAGTTGTAGTGCCTTGGCGTCAATAGTTGAAGCCTCATGAGAGGAATTAACCTATACAGGACCTCGAGATGGAAACATTGGATTATGATCTTAAATTATGGTAAAACTAGCTTTTGGGAGAAAATTCTACAGTCGATACAAATAACATGAGGATAAATTATATATTTCACTGCGTGACTTGATTCTTATACAGCAGAGATGGGTTGATTATATGAAGTCTTTCTATATTTAACCAAAAATAAACCTAGGAAGGTCAATAGTGTGGTTGATTACTTTATCGAGAAAACTCATACTGAGATGGTTCAGGAGTCGAGTGAAGTGTGGAAGGTGATGAACATATAGGATGGAATTCATGTGGGTGTTTAGGAGAGTCCGGAGCAGATGACTCTGGAATTAGTTGCATTGGAATTTACACATTACATATGTATCAAGGATAGATATTATGTGGATCTAGAATGATTACCCTTGAAGGAATTCATTAGGGTTGGGATATATCATCAAATAGGTTGATAGATTAGGTTGAGATAATATTTGTGATGAATTGTGATCTGGACCCTATGGGAATGTAATATGATCTCATGGAGGTATTTCTTGCATCTATATAGGTAGTGAATGTCGGGGTAACCAAATTGTACGATGACATAGGATGACAGTTTTGGTGGTCAGGCATGAAAACAGGGATAATATGGTTTGTGAAAATATGATTCAGCTATCAGTAGGTTAAGGAGGAGTATAATTGACATGAGCTTTACTATAACCTTTGTCTATCATGGAATTGGAGTGGGATTAAATGACCAGGGATTTTGCGGTGGGTCTCATGGAGATGCATATCAACAATGACACCACATGGGTCATTGTTGATAGACTAAAAAAGTTATCATATTTTCTAACTATAAGGGAAATCATTATAGTAGAACTGTTGAGGGAATTGTATGTCATGGAGATATTCCATATCATGGACTTCCATAGACTATAGTTTCAATTTATGATTCACATTTTACGTCTCAATACTAATAGGGCGTGAACAATGCACTTGGCATAAAGATATTATTGAGTATGAATTTTCACCTAATGACATTTGGGAAGTTAGAACATAAAATATAGGTTATTCAGGATATGCGATTGGAATTCATACTCGAATTTTGTGGATATTGGAATAATTACTTGTCATTAGTGGTGTTCACCAATAACAACGGTTATTGGGAAACTATACTTATTTAAACATGTGAGGTTCTTTAGGGAAGGCCATGTTGATCACAACTATGTTTTATAGATGCATGTGAGTCTGAATTATTGGGACAAAGTCTCATTTAGGAGACTTTGGAGCAGGAATAGTTGATTCATAAATGTGTGGATATGTCTAAGAGTAGACAGAAATAGTATGCTGGAGGATAGAGATGACCCCTACTGCTTAAAGAGGGTGATCATGTATTCCTTCAGGTATCACCTGGGATGGGTCATCACATGATACTGAGGTATGGAATGTTGGCACCCAGGTTTGTTGGACTATTAGAGATAATGTAGATAATCATGCATGTGGTGTACCAATAAGCACTTCCATACAGATAAATTTATATGCATGATATTTTCAATGTATCAAATCATTGGTGGTATCACCCTGACCCAACTCATGTGATAGATGTAGATGAGATTAAACTTGAGATAGATGCATCCTTTGAGGAGAATCTGATACGTGTGTTGGATCATCAGGATAATGTGTTGCAGGGAAAGACTATGCTAATCGTTAGTGTGTTATGGAAACATGGATGTGTATAAGATTAATCATGGGTGTGTGAAGATGATACGAGGGCTCAATGGCCTGATCATTTGGCTCAAAATCATATAAAGTATTTGAATTACATCTCTAGGATAAGTTGTTATATGGTGGGGAGATTGTATGATCCCATCCTTTTATGGAGTTATCTCAACCTTGAATTTAGGTACTTTTCTTTCTTATTTATGTACCTTTGTTTGGAGTTATAACACGGTGTCTCTTTTGGAGGGGATTTTATATAATTTTTAGAAAAACGGTTTGTGCAATATTGGTGAACGGTTATGGTCACTCATGAAACCATCTTAGGTAACCATGTAAACCTAGGAAGAGAGGATCACATGGCACGGAAAAAATTTGGAAAATTATTCACCCAAACCTAGGTAACTGTGTAACCTTAGATTGAGAGGTCTGGAGGGTTGGCACACATTTTTCCTAATAGTGTACATGGTTTTATTGACATGAAAAAATATGTTAAAATCTCCCAATCCTTTAAAACACATCCACTTCAACCATGGATTGGGAAAAATTTTTTTTATTAAATATCATTCTGGAACACAATATCATTGTTTTGGGTCAGGTATTTAAATAAATAACTCATATCTATGTTGTTGGGCTTCTTGAATTTTTGAGATTTCCATTGAGCAAACTTCCTTCAACAAATCGATTTAGGTGGTCTAAAATTTAATTCACATAGTCATGGATTTGATACCTATATGAATAACTGTATAATTTCTTGCATCTTGTAGAAATATATTTTCTTATATTGGATTAAATAGATTCACCAATTGATTTATAGAAGCATTTTCAAATAAAATGATTAGTCGAGGAATTAATCACGAGACTAATGGGATTCCTTATTAGATTATTATTATTGGAAATTGATTATGATATTTATGAATTTTAATATAGATAATTAATTATAGAATCAATTAAGAGATAACGAATTGGTTAATTTGAGATATTATGTTTTGAATTACATAGGTTTTTTGATATTATGTTCTAGATAATTATTAGCAGGATTAATTATGAAGATTTATGATTTAGAATGGGATAATTAATTCTAGAAAAAATAATTATTGGGATGAAAATTTTGACATTTATTAATTAATTGATTTAATTAATTGATGATGTTTTAACTATTTAGTTAATGGCTGATATAAATAATTTATTTTTTTTAATTTTATTAATTTTTATATTAGTAATGCGATAAATGTGGATAATTAATTATGATCTAATTTTTTGGAAACAAATTGGAACATAGTCATTGAAAATTTATATGTACAAATGGTAACATGATAATTATACTAATGAGTAAGAGAATGCGAACATTGTCATTCTAATGAAGTGTATACATGGTATCGTGACTACTATTCATACGAGTAATAAAATTGGAGCACATTCATTCTATTGAGGAGTAATTATAGTAACATGGTCATATTACTTACGTTTATGATATTATAATCATTGGAAATGTGGATTATAAATGGTTAATTGAAGAATAGAAATAATGGAACTTTGAGTTATGGAATCACATTATAATATTTCAAACTTATGAATTTGTCGAACTACATATAATGATATCATAGAACTATTGAATAATTTGAGCTGCAGAAGGAAGTATGTATTAAGATATAATATTATATAGGGAACACATTGGGATTTAGTATGAGATGAAGTTATTATTGACTTATGGTTATCCTAGGGAACCTAGGAATTAATGATGTTAGATTAGAATTAATGACAATATCAAAACTGGTTATTTATGAAAGGTATTTATTTTATATAGAACTAAATACATTATGTTTTGATACGAATTCTACGAGAAATCATTGGTGGTGGCCTACTGAGTTGTATGCACAACCTAATTAAGATGCATTATCAGTACCTGAATAGATTATATTGTTTTAGGATAAGAATAGTGAAAATTCCCAAGGTTTGATTGCAGAATTGTGATGGAACTTGTATGACGGTAGAAAACATGTTTTGGAACACATTTGTTGAGTCACAATGTCTTACATTTTAGTTTAATTATAGACACTTGAAACTAAAATTGGAAAGGCGTGTTTTCTATTTCGTATGTGTATTATATTATTTATTTGGTAATTTTTTGTCATGATTTTCATTATGGTTATATATGCTTCTGCATTTGTTTATTTATTTCCATTGGTGTTTTACTCTAATAAATGAGGGTGCAGTCTTCCCATGACTGACTAACCAGAATCTCCCAGCTGGTCAAAAGCCTATAGATTACAGGGGAGGGTGTAGGGGCTTGGGGTAATGTGGAGAAGAATCTCGATGTTTCATCATGTGGCACTCGGGTTGGGCCGTTACAACTTTATAGTTTATCTTTTCACTATTTTTTGAGAATTAAAGGTCATCAAAATTTTGAAACGTTATATGAATTATATTAATATGGTTTTTTTAAAAGTACAACCCTTTTTTCAAGTGACAATGTATTGCATCTGATAAGGTCGTTGGGAATAAACTCAAAATCAAATGCTAACAATGTTTTTTCACCTAAAATGAGCCTATGTGATGTATTGGTCAGTACAACTTCATTTTTACTTTAAACATTTGATTGTTTAAAATTAACATAATTTTTTTAAATATTATATTATCAAAATTGTTGTCTTATTTCCACTATATATAATGAATTACTGATATTTAAACTCATCATAGATTTTTGGTTTTTGGATTTCAGACAATTTCAATATCTTTCAATTTTTTTGATCAATGTTCTCATTCACACTCCATAATTAATTATTCTTTTCTTCCATGTCAATATTTTCATTTCCCATCAATTTTCTCTTATATGGAATAAAAATTTTGTGTTAATATATATATAATTTGAAATACACATCCTCTACTTTATGAGGATTTCTTACTAACCATTATTTGTTGTTTTCCAAAAAATTATCTTAAAATTTCAATCAATTTATTTTGAAGTTCAATATATAATATTCAGGATATAATTTAGTGAATATGGGTGATTATAACACCATAATATTCTAAAAGATAATCAATTTTCTCAAAAGTGAATGTGATAAGAAACACCATGATTTTACATAAAAAATGTATTTCATTATGGTAAACCTCATTGATATTTTTTTTGTACACAAGACACCATTATTTTAAATTAAGGATCTCATGTTCGATATCATAAATGACACACGAGATTGAACTTAAATGACATGTGAAATGTTTTATCTAAATACCTATGTTATAACCGTGGAGTTAAATTAAAGAGTATTACAAAGAATAAAAAATTAATTATATCATATATCATATAAATTTATAAATAATTACATTTTTTATTTTCTTATATTAAAAAATATAAATAATTTTAACGAGAAACAAATGTTGTCTAAAAAGAAAATTTTTATAAAATACAGCTTCATTACTCAATGTGAGCGTCCTTTAAAAATTGAATCTGAAAATTTTAAAATCCTATTTTTAAAAAATAAAGTCAAATTTTATATTCTGAAAAATAATATTAAAATTGGTTTAAATTTATTTATATTTCAGAATATAATGATTTTGTAGGGAATGGTGGAAAATGCTAATTTGGTGTTAAACTGTATGTTGTTTTAAATAAATTTAGTATTTTAAAAGTTTATATAATATTTTATAATTATTATTTTAAACTACCATAATTATTATTTTTATTTTATTTTATTCAATTATTAACATTAAAATATACTCTCTAATCTTTATTAATTTAGATTAATTTTTAGGCATCTAATTACTTTTTTTGAAAACGATTTCTAAGTGCATTATATTTCTACATTTTAACTTATTAAAATACAAAATACTGAGTAATGATTTAAATTTAATGTATATTATATATATATATATATATATATATATATATATTTCTTTAAATTTCAATATAAATTCTTTTTAATATATAATGTTGTCATATTATAACAATAAGATCATCATTTCCTTGAAATATTAATTTCATGGAAAACAATTATTTCACCTCCACTGTGGTTTTAATTTTAAAATATATTCTACCACTTATATGAATTGAATTTGATAAAAATTATCACAAAATATATAAAAAATAGTTAATAATATATAGTGTGTCCAAATAATATTTTTTTGAATCATTAGAAAAAACTATATAAATATGTTACTGTGGTTAGTGTATAAACTTTTCATACATGGTGGAATAAATTGAACAACTAATTGGAAAAACATGCCTACAAAATATTAATTTTTATTGATATATATGTTTAATATAATTATATCTCCTCAAATATGTTATTTTAATGTTTTGGAGGAACATTTCCTTTGTGTAAATTCCCATTATTGAATAGTTTTGTTTAATTACAAAAACTTCACTTCTTCTTGATTATAAATGTGTACATCCTACAATCAATTCTTCACATCAATAAATCCATTTTACTCTAAAAACCCTTCCAAAAAATCATATAATTTTTTTTTCAGATTATATATGTTTTGTTTGACTGAAAATAAAAACCATTTTGTCCTTAACATGGGATCTAACTGATGTTTCTCTAAAATATTGTAATCATATTAACAAAAAAATTATAATTTACTATTTTAAAATAATCCATTATGAATAAAAATTATAAAGTTATAATATAATATTTTCACTAATATACTTATATGTTATTATTTTATAGTAATATCCTTTATCTTTCTATTATTTTATTAAATTGGAAGAAAGTTATCAATATTTTTTACAACAAAATACCACATCGCGAATCGATGTGACTTATTATCTAACTAAACCTAGTAGAGTTTGATATAATTATGGATTTAATATATAAAAATAATATTAATATATAATTATACTTATTTAATTTCAATATCATATATTACTTCATAAATTAAATTACAATTAATGTGTGATAGTATTTTTCATGTGTATAATAGACTACATCCTCATGAAGTGAGGTGGATCATTTTTAAATTATAAATTACATGGAATGTAATAATTATAAATTTAAAATAAATACATGATATGTAATATATGTCACTTAATTTTTAAAATTGATATATTAACATATATCTTACCCTGTCACAAATTAAGTAAATTATTTCATCCCTCATACATATGTATAACCAGAAGTCTCTAGAAAGCTATTTTATACATTCTCCATGATGAAATTTTAATAATGATTATAAATGTAACGCCCCGACCCCAGCTACCCAGAGTCGGTGCATTATTACATAACATTGGCATGATCACATGAAAGATCAAATCTCGAAAGACCGATTGGTTTAGTAGCCTTGGAAACACTAGATATATTCATAGGTTTTACATTACATCATAAAATGAAAAACTACTACAACAACATAAAGTCTCCATAATCCACACTCATATCCCCACATAATATCCCTGCAGGTCATTCATAATTTACTTCTTCACTTCCTGGGAAAAATAAAACATATAAAAGGGGTGAGCTCAAATGCCCAGTAAGGATAACAAAATAGCGGAAACTTTCATAAATAAGAATAAACTTTTAAGGCAATGTATAACTAAAACAAAAGCCTTTCAAACATGAACTTTCAACATGGTATGGCATAAATAAAATGAAATAATGCCATTTACTTATTCACATGGAAATTCTACTAATCGAATAATCACATGCAAAAATCAATAACCACTTTCATAATGTTGGAATGCATAATGCCAGACTATCATAACCACATAGCCAAGGCCTCGTGCCAAGACTACAAATAAGATTTTGTCAAGGCCTTGTGCCAAGACACTAGTTTGTCTCATGAGACCTACCGATGCATCGAGGAGCTATAGCGGGCTCCACCCGTCACTTATTAAGTCCAATGCATTCCCATATGAAAAGGTTTAAACATAACATAAACATTCGTATTAAAACTAGCATACGAAATGTCAATAATTTCACCATAAACTATGAATGGTATAAAAATAGCACATCCATAGTCAAACATATCACAAAACCTTCAATACAATATAGAAGTTTTGTATCATAATAAATCAACTTCAAATAATCTTAAAATCCATCAAAGGATGTTGACGTAGATGAAATCAAAATTCTTTTTAAAGAAATATCTCCTTTTATTTTGAAATCATTTAAGATCCATATAAAATAAAACATTTTCTTTGAAAATATTCTTATAAGCTTGTAAGGAAAGCTTTGAAGATTTTATAACGGCGAAAAATAACCGCACCTGCCGTATAAGTTAAAAAAAACATTCTTACCTCAATTCTGTCGAAAAGGTTAAAAAGGACCTTGTTTTGAAAATGACGGAAAGATTCCTTTATAAACCTCTTATAAAAAG
Source organism: Viscum album (assembly GCA_963277665.1). Classification (NCBI taxonomy): domain Eukaryota; kingdom Viridiplantae; phylum Streptophyta; class Magnoliopsida; order Santalales; family Viscaceae; genus Viscum; species Viscum album. Next base: position 433,357,134 of record OY728127.1, on the reverse strand, counting down.
TAAAACAAGGGTATAAATGAATTTAACCCATATTCTTGTAAATAGTAAAAATGTTTTGAAATACATTTTTAAGAAACATGGATGTGGATGATAAAGATATCCCAGTAGATTATTACGTATAAACAACCTCGGATAATGAAGAGATTGTGAAATAACCCTTACCTTGTACTTTTCCTTTGTTGGGGTCGGTTAACCTCCTATATAATGGTGAAATAATTGTTATTAAATTATACAAGAATCATATACATTAATATGATATCATATATGATCTTTTAACATTGCTTTATTAATAACATCTTAGTATTATCGTCGTTTCAGGTGATAATCGATTCGTTCTTCTTAAATGTTTGGTTACGTAAGACATGTTTGTAATGGATATATTAAATCTTATTCATAATCATAATGATATTAACATTATTTTTAACCCTAATATGAGAATAAGACTTGAATGGATACGATGGAGGATGGATCTCACCGCGTTCGTGGAGACGGTAGTCCGTACGTACGCACGAACGCTACTTCCATTTAATTTTTATTTTAAAAGAATTGAATCCAAATGATACATAGGTATATTACTATTCCAGTATAACATAATATTTTATATATGTTACTTAAGTTCATTAACACCATCCTTTATACGTTCCATGTGTGGTATGAACGAGTCATATCATTTTAAGGGGGCGGTAGTCCGGACTTCCTCAAATGAAATTATCGTATGTATATACAACATGAAACGAATAATGGTATGAAATAAAATGGAATTACAGAAGATTATATATAAAATATATATCATTAATATCATATTTAATTACAGTGCCATCATAATGGCCACCATGAGAGGCGGTAAGATGTATTTGAACAATCATCGTTTCGTGAGGCGTTAGTTTTCCATCCACAGAAACATTATTTTCATCATCCATTAGATGGAGTTGTGTGTATGTGTAGTTTGAATCCTTCTTATAACAACATACTAGTATATTTAGGATACTGGTGTTGTTACAAAAGAAAGGAAATAAAAAGAGTTTGGGGGTTGGAGAAGCAAAATAAAGGAAAATAATTTAAGAGAAATCGTTACCTTTAATTTAGGTAACTAAATTTGGTTGGAACCAAAGGACTTCTTGAAATGATTTCTGCATAAGGGGAAGCTTCAAGGAGGAGGAGAGGGATGTGGGGAGCTTAGTTGGGCAGAGTTTTGACGAGCCAAGTGGCTTGAGAGGTGTGAGGAATGAGTAGAAGTGGTCTCCTTTTATAAGGGAGAAGAGGGGCTCTTTAGGAAAGAGTGAAAGTATTACTTTATAATATAATTATATTCGGTTTATAATGGTCCAAAAATCATTGAGGTCGAAGATAAGATGACTAATATTCTAAATAACATCAACAAATAAGAATTGGACAGGTTTTAGATAATATTTTAATCATTATAATCTTATTTATTTAAATGATTTATTAATGAGGTAAACATTGCATCATTATTGTGTCATTAATAATTTAAATTATTTGATGTCTAAAAATTATAAATAAAATATCATTATGTAGGAAATCTTTTTATCTTTCTAATGAATATTTATAATCGAAAATCCAACATGTATAACCCTATGTAAAAATTGTTCTTCTAAAAGATGTAATCTTATGCCATTTTTATTTTTATTTTAACTTTATTAATATAAAGTGTCCCTACCACATACAAGTGGCTCCAAGAGGTCCCCAAATTGACCCAAGGATGCTCATGGTCGGGTATGTGTCCACCAATAAGGTTAGGACACGTTTTAGGTTAATTTTGTATTATTATAATATTATTTTTTAACCCTTATTTACCGGATTTACCCTTAACCATGGTAAATAAAATATTTACCACAGTAATTATTCAAAATGTCTAAAAATAAAAGTTATCTATTTACACAATTTGGAAATCCTGATTCCAAATATGGAATCCATTTTTCTAAATTCAAAACACAGAAGTGGCAGAAATTAATTTAAAATTAAATCCCGTTGTTAAAATAAAAAGCGTGTTTTTAAGAGATAATAACTATCAAAAGATTGACACTTGTTTATGTCTGATTTAATTGTGAAATTATGTCCAATGACAAACATTAAATTAAATGGTAAAAATATATTCTAAATATACTTTAAAACCACTAAAATTCACAATTTATCACTATTAATTATTTTGATTAAAAAGGTTGTTTTTAATTAAAATTTAGTAATTTTCACTATTCATCAAAATATTAAAGTTATCTGAAAAGTACCAAAATTTCACCCTAGGCTAATTTCAATATTCCGAATCCAAAAATGAAGTCCATTTTGAAATATAAAATATATATGATTTCAAAATTTAGGTATTACTATCCATAACGGCTAGTTTGATCGGTTGTGGTGTGTGTTAAAACTCGAAGTTGCGTACAACACACGCTACTGTTTTATTCAAAGGAAAGCGTACCGTGTAAGCTTGTGATGTTTCATTTTAATTTTTTTGATGTCCCCATTTAGTCAAAAAGTTTAAAATATTGTATTTAAAAAGGTTTCACTATTAAAAGTTGATAAAAGTGCAATACTGAAAATGAATCTGTTCTGGCATTATGACTAAGAAACTCATAATATGGATTCTAAAATTATAAGGATTATATAAAGTTTAAAATGTAGTTAATGCTATTCATGACCTCTTTTAATGGCCATTTTTTTTGTAATTCATGGTGTTATTGAACTCGGTGTTGCGTGTAGTGCAAGTTATTGAATTATTTTGAAGAAATAACACACTATGAAATCTTGGGGTGTTACATTCTCCCCTCCTTCAATAAATTGCGTCCTCGCAATTTGAAATTTTTTTTCGAAAATAAAAGGTTGAAAATAGAAAATATATTTGTGGGAAAACCCACATTGGAAATTGGGTTACTAAAATTTAGTCTTAATATGATGAAAAGAGAAATGAAAGGGTCACCACCAAATTATGATCTCAATTAGGAGAACATTGGTCGCAATTAGAGACATATAATTGGAGGAAAAACGTAAATATTTATTGGTAGTGATTGAGGACATCAATCACAAAAAAGTATAAAATTGAGGTCCTTAAACTCATCAATCTATGATGATTTGAAATACCATCGGTTCAACAAAACATAGGGTATTGGGATAACACATTTTTGACGTTTCAAAATATCTTAGTTGAAATCCCACATCGAAAAATGAATTAATGAGGCCTCTATTTAAAATAAAGAGTGGAAAGTATGAAGATTACCGAAAATAACGCATACTAGGGTTCCATGTAGGAAAATATGGATATGGAGGAGAAATCTAACCATCAATTATCTGATGGAGAGTGGTAGAGAACATGGCTATGAAAAGGCCAACAATCCCAAAGCCATAAATTAGTGATGATTTAAGGTACCATCTAGGACAAAATTTTTGTTCTAAGTTCCTTTTATTAGTGTTGAGGAATTTATTTATGAGATTGGCTAAGATTATAAGGAGATATACTTACATTATAATTAGAGTTTTATCCATTAATAAATTTCTACCACAAACTCATCTTTCACTCTAAAAGATAATAGAACATAAAAAAAATTATATTTATACTATTCGTACAGGGTTCCAAAATAAATGAATTTATAATTCATCTACCAAATCTTTTTAAAAAAACTACATTATTTAATCCAGGACATCTCATGGGCCAGTGGTAGGTGATACACCCTTTTCGCCCTTCGGTTGCGAGTTCAAGTCTCGTAGCCTTGCCGAACGCGACGGGTTGCCGCCCGACCTCCGGGTTGTCCTTTTATGCAATCCAAAATAATCCAAACTAGAACTATCCAAAATACTTCTGTCCAAACTCACAGTCCAACATATATAAGGAAGTTAAACATAATGTAGATCCTTTTTACCCCGTAATAGAATATGAATACCTTCATCATGTATTCTTTTAATATACTGAAACATCCTAAATTACCATATTCCTTATTGATTACATTCATGCTCCCTTATTCCATATAGAATGCTGGATATTAATCCAAAAATGATTTAAACCCCATCAATGATGGAATATACAAATCATTAATCAGTTCCAAGGTAGTCAAGAATATCCAATTTAATTTATCCAAAACAATCATGTATTATTCCAAAATCACTACCTCAGTATCAGAACTATATTATGATTTATCTTTCTCTCAACAATATATTTTCCAAAAATTTATCCTGCTATTGAGTCACTTTTCTTTGTTCCACACAATCTAAAGTCCTTAATGAAATAGTACTGCAGTACAATCCTTATATACTCCATAATTATTATAACAAGTACATTGTTGATACAAAACTCAATTGACATAATCAACATAAGAACTCTAATCATTCCTCTTCATCTGTGGTAGTATCGTAACTTGATTATTATCCAATAACATCATTTTCGGCATAGTCTGATGACTGGGACATAGGTTCGCGTAGTGTCCAAACTCCTTGAAAATGAAGCATTGTACATTTAAAACCATTTTCTTACCCTTGCAGTCACGTACTTTGTGCCCTTTTCCTCCACACTTATAACAAACTCCCATTCCTTTCAGGCAAGTTCCAGGGTGTTTCTTTCCACAGTTACCACTTATGGGAAAATTCTTCTTTTCCCTTTTCCCTTTATCCATCTTTCTCTCTTCCATCCTTTTCTTCTCTTGATTCCCTTCAAAGCCATAGGACTCAGTAAAATCTTTACTTATCTTATCAACACATGATATTATTTCTTAATATGATGATAATACATGGGAGACTATTTATCTTATAAATTCTAGCTTAAGACCATGAAAGATATGATCCTTCCTTCTCTTTGAATCATGTGTATTTCTGGAGTTCTCATTCCTTCTACTGGGCGCCATTTCTATACAATGGCATAAACTAGATCAGTTTATGAATCAAAATACATAATCCCATACTTATAAAACACTTAACATAAATTGAACTATTTATGGATATAATCCATAATCATAAAAATGTTTTCTTTGAGGAAGTATATACTCTTAAACCATTCATAATGATTTGTAAAGAAAATGAGAGTTATCCTAAGCATATCCCCCGGGAGTGTCGTAACCAAGAGTGCAGCAAGGCCCGTTGTCGTGCACCAGTTCCCGTTCAAGTCTAGCTCAAAGCGGTGTTTTCGGGTTTTACCCCTAGGTACATTTGTGCCAGAGCCGCCTCTACCTGCTCGTATCCAGACAGGGATGTATTGCTCAAAAAACTCACAAAATCTCTACAATACCAAAATTCTAGGAAGTTCTTCTATACTAATCCTCAAAGTTCTTCTTAGGTCTACGTGCTCTAATCAGAGTTTATCTAAATCTAGCTTCCAAGGTTTGTACTAAACTTCCTCTGATACCAACTGTAACGCCCCAACCCCAGCTACCCAGAGTCGGTGCATTATTACATAACATTGGCATGATCACAAGAAAGATCAAATCTCGAAAGACCGATTGGTTTAGTAGCCTTGGAAATACTAGATATATTCATAGGTTTAACATTACATCATAAAATGAAAAACTACTACAACAACATAAAGTCTCCATAATCCACACTCATATCCCCACATAATATCCCTGCAGGTCATTCATAATTTACTTCTTCACATCCTGGGAAAAATAAAACATATAAAAGGGGTGAGCTCAAATGCCCAGTAAGGATAACAAAATAGCGGAAACTTTTATAAATAAGAATAAACTTTTAAGGAAATGTATAACTAAAACAAAAGCCTTTCAAACATGAACTTTCAACATGGTATGGCATAAATAAAATGAAATAATGCCATTTACTTATTCACATGGATATTCTACTAATCGAATAATCACATGCAAAAATCAATAACCACTTTCATAATGTTGGAATGCATAATGCCAGACCATCATAACCACATAGCCAAGGCCTCGTGCCAAGACTACAAATAAGATTTTGTCAAGGCCTTGTGCCAAGCCACTAGTTTGTCTCATGAGACCTACCGATGCATCGAGGAGCTATAGCGGGCTCCACCCGTCACTTATTAAGTCCAAGGCATTCCCATATGAAAAGGTTTAAACATAACATAAACATTCCTATTAAAACTAGCATACGAAATGTCAATAATTTCACCATAAACTATGAATGGTATAAAAATAGCACATCCATAGTCAAACATATCACAAAACCTTCAATACAATATAGAAGTTTTGTATCATAATAAATCAACTTCAAATAATCTTAAAATCCATCAAAGGATGTTGACGTAGATGAAATCAAAATTCTTTTTAAAGAAATATCTCCTTTTATTTTGAAATCATTTAAGATCCATATAAAATAAAACATTTTCATTGAAAATATTCTTATAAGCTTGTAAAGAAATCTTTGAAGATTTTATAACGGCGTAAAATAACCGCACCCGCCGTATAAGTTAAAAAAAACATTCTTACCTCAATTCTGTCGAAAAGGTTAAAAAGGACCTTGTTTTGAAAACGACGGAAAGATTCCTTTATAAACCTCTTATAAAAAGTAAAACAAGGGTATAAATGAATTTAACCCATATTCTTGTAAATAGTAAAAATGTTTTGAAATACATTTTTAAGAAACATGGATGTGGATGATAAAGATATCCCAGTAGATTATTACGTATAAACAACCTCGGATAATGAAGAGATTGTGAAATAACCCTTACCTTGTACTTTTCCTTTGTTGGGGTCAGTTAACCTCCTGTATAATGGTGAAATAATTGTTATCAAATTATACAAGAATCATATACATTAATATGATATCATATATGATCTTTTAACATTGCTTTATTAATAACATCTTACTATTATCGTCGTTTCAGGTGATAATCGATTCGTTCTTCTTAAATGTTTGGTTACGTAAGACATGTTTGTAATGGATAGATTAAATCTTATTCATAATCATAATGATATTAACATTATTTTTAACCCTAATATGAGAATAATACATGAATGGATACGATGGAGGATGGATCTCACCGCGTTCGTGGAGACGGTAGTCCGTACGTACGCACGAACGCTACTTCCATTTAATTTTTATTTTAAAAGAATTGAATCCAAATGATACATAGGTATATTACTATTCCAGTATAACATAATATTTTATATATGTTACTTAAGTTCATTAACACCATCCTTTATACGTTCCATGTGTGGTATGAACGAGTCATATCATTTTAAGGGGGCGGTAGTCCGCACTTCCTCAAATGAAATTATCGTATGTATATACAACATGAAACGAATAATGGTATGAAATAAAATGGAATTACAGAAGCTTATATATAAAATATATATCATTAATATCATATTTAATTACAGTGCCATCATAATGGCCACCATGAGAGGCGGTAAGATGTATTTGAACAATCATCGTTTCGTGAGTCGTTAGTTTGCCATCCACAGAAACATTATGTTCATCATCCATTAGATGGAGTTGTGTGTATGTGTAGTTTGAATCCTTATTATAAAAACATACTAGTATATTTAGGATACTGGTGTTGTTACAAAAGAATGGAAATAAAAAGAGTTTGGGGGTTGGAGAAGCAAAATAAAGGAAAATAATTTAAGAGAAATCGTTACCTTTAATTTAGGTAACTCACTTTGGTTGGAACCAAAGGACTTCTTGAAATGATTTCTGCCTAAGGGGAAGCTTCAAGGATGAGGAGAGGGATGTGGGGAGCTTAGTCGGTCAGAGTTTGGACGAGCCAAGTGGCTTGAGAGGTGTGAGGAATGAGTAGAAGTGGTCTCCTTTTATAAGGGAGAAGAGGGGCTCTTTAGGAAAGAGTGAAAGTATTACTTTATAATATAATTATATTCGGTTTATAATGGTCCAAAAATCATTGAGGTCTAAGATAAGATGACTAATATTCTAAATAACATCAACCAATAAGAATTGGACAGGTTTTAGATAATATTTTAATCATTATAATCTTATTTATTTAAATGATTTATTAATGAGGTAAACATTTCATCATTATTGTGTCATTAATAATTTAAATTATTTGATGTATAAAAATTATAAATAAAATATAATTATGTAGTAAATCTTTATATCTTTCTAATGAATATTTATAATCGAAAATCCAACATGTATAACCCTGTGTAAAAATTGTTCTTCTAAAAGATGTAAGCTTATGCCATTTTTATTTTTATTTTAACTTTATTAATATAAAGTGTCCCTACCACATACAAGTGGCTCCAAGGGGTCCCCAAATTGACCCAACGATGCTCATGGTCGGGTATGTGTCCACCAATAAGGTTAGGACACGTTTTAGGTTAATTTTGTATTATTATAATATTATTTTTTAACCCTTATTTACCGGATTTACCCTTAACCATGGTAAATAAAATATTTACCACAGTAATTATTCAAAATGTCTAAAAATAAAAGTTACCTATTTACACAATTTGTACATCCTGATTCCAAATATGGAATCCATTTTTCTAAATTCAAAACACTGAAGTGGAAGAAATTAATTTAAAATTAATTCCCGTTGTTAAAATAAAAAGCGTGTTTTTAAGAGATAATAACTATCAAAAGATTGACACTTGTTTATGTCTGATTTAATTGTGAAATTATGTCCAATGACAAACATTAAATTAAATGGTAAAAATATATTCTAAATATACTTTAAAACCACTCAAATTCACAATTTATCACTATTAATTATTTTGATTAAAAAAGTTATTTTTAATTAAAATTTAGTAATTTTCACTATTCATCAAAATATTAAAGTTATCTGAAAAGTACCAAAATTTCACCCTAGGATAATTTCAATATTCCGAATCCAAAAATGAAGTCCATTTTGAAATATAAAATATATATGATTTCAAAATTTAGGTATTACTATCCATAACGGCTAGTTTGATCGGTTGTGGTGTGTGTTAAAACTCGAAGTTGCGTACAACACACGCTACTGTTTTATTCAAAGGAAAGCGTATCGTGTAAGCTTGTGATGTTTCATTTTAATTTTTTTGATGTCTCAATTTAGTCAAAAAGTTTAAAATATTGTATTTAAAAAGGTTTCACTATTAAAAGTTGATAAAAGTGCAATACTGAAAATGAATCTGTTCTTGCATTATGACTAAGAAACTCATAATATGGATTCTAAAATTATAAGGATTATATAAAGTTTAAAATGTAGTTAATGCTATTCATGACCTCTTTTAATGGCCATTTTTTTTGTAAGTCATGGTGTGATTGAACTCGGTGTTGCGTGTAGTGCAAGTTATTGAATTATTTTGAAGAAATAACACACTATGAAATCTTGGGGTGTTACAATAAAAATGCATCTAAAAAATATTAAAATTTATATAATTATTTATTTAATATAAAAATATAATATTTTTAGGAAAATAACATTAATGTTAAAAGATTTATTAGAATCCAAAGCAGTTATCAAATGAAACCATAGAAATAATTAATTATTATTAGAAAACGTGTTATAATATGATATAAAAGGGTTAAATGTGACATTATTAATATTTAATTTATTATAGTATATATTTGTAACATTTTATAATGTAATATATAGAAGTTTAAAAAGTTCATTACAAAAGGGATAAATCTGGTAAATGATTATTTCTCAGTTTCCATTCATTAGGTTATATAAAATTTTATACGACTAAATTATTTTGTATAGTTTGAATAATAAAACTTTTGTATATTATATCATATATCATTCATAATTCATTTTATTTTATGTATCCATATGAATTTTATCATCCATGTGTATTTGAGTGAAATTTATCCAGTGGATATTATTTTCATAACTAAAATTTTTTTATTTAGGATATTTTTTTTCTTTATTTAATAATTTATTTATAGATTATGTGTGTAATGAATATAATTATAATATTCATTATTTTAGACTTTTTAATTTGGATTTATATTTTATATACATGATTAAATCATTAATTAATTATCACATAAACATAATTGTCATTGTAAGGTGTAATCATCTCATATTTACTTCCTTTGGATGTATGTTATGTTAAAAAAGTACCTTCTTTTATTTGGTGTATCTACTTAATTTTTTTATGATATATAATTAAAATTTTTCAATTAATGATACATAGTGATTCATTTTATATTATTCCTTTAATGTTGACTTTGATATAGATGTTAATTAAGTGGTATCATATTTATGTTTCAATACTATTTAAATAACGATATTTATACATATATTTCCATTAATGGACATTATTTGATCATTGTTCAATAAACCAAATACATTTTGGTTTTATATTTTATTCCCGATTTTTTCATTTCATATTATAGTTTTCCCCAAAATAATATTTAAAATGATTTAGGGAATATTTTTTATAAAATTTGATTTCAATTCTCACTTTGGTCGAAAAACTTTTTTTGTCCAAATACGTGGTTTCTAAAAAATTTAAAAATGTATTTTAATTATTATTTAATGTCCATTTTTAATCAATAATGGTTTTTTTGAAAAAATAATTAAACATTATTCCATTTTTTATACAATGTTCATTTTTTATTTTCCTATAAAAATTTTAAAGGAATCATTTTATTTGTTCAATCGACAAGAAAAAAACCTTGTGAAATCACGTACACTCATTTGCTTTAATAATCATTTCAAAAAAATTATGTAATTTTTAATAAAAATTATTTTCCTAATAATTTATAAATATTTAGTTTTTAATTTTTTTTTAAATTTTGAAAATAATTTTTCCTTAATAATGTCTTGAAAGATATTTTTATGACATGTTTATTTATAGAAGAAAATAAACCAATATTTTACATATAATAAATTGTTGATATGTTGTAATGATACCATACTTATTCTTTCTTTTGGGGGTTTATGATCGGCACGACCCGAGAATTTATTATAATATTTTTTATAGAATAATTAATTTTTTACTAATGTTCTATTGAAAAAATAAAACTCTTGTGTATCATGGGAAATTACATTTACCATAAATATTCATATTATTTTTCAGTAATATGATTATTAGGTAACCATGTATCATTTATATATATGGTATTTTATATTGAATGATGTATGATTGACTAGGGAAATTAGTTTTATTATATATTCCTTCATGGATACATTTTTTTTGAAATTTCAAAATTTTCTTGAATTAAATATATCATTTGATATATAAGGAATGTGTTTGACATGAACCTATTGGTGCAACATGGTTTTATATAGACCCTCAATATATCAGTAATAAATTTATTCACATAAGATGTTTGTATATCCTTAGAAACGTTTCTAATGTATAACTACAAAACAGTTATGTTTTCTAGGCACAATACCATTACACTAAAAGTATCAAGATTCCTAATATCATGACACACAATATTAATAATTTACATTATTAATAATTATCTAATTATTATCCATTAATGTTATTAGTTAATATATATGTTGATTAAATTCGTTTATATTTTAGTGATGAACTGAAAAAAATAATTATTTACCATTCCATACTGATTATTATTTGTATAATTTTAATAGTCATTTTATTAAATAAAGGTCACAAGTTTTCTCATATTGACATTTCTATATTAACTATATATTATTCATTATTCATTACATATTCATTATAGATTCTAGTGAAAATTATTATTACTTTGAATTTTTGATAACCCTAATTGTTTTTAGATTCCTCTATATATAAGACTATTACTATGAATGATGTGTGGGGTTATGGTTGAGGGAAAATAATACACTATAAAAAAAGAAATTTAGTATTTATATTTTCAAATGTAATATAGGAATCATGTATGTATATAGTATAACAATACTAATAAAAAAATCAATCCTTTGATATTTTACCACACGTATCCATGAAAATGTAATAACGTAGACACTCGCATGAAGCTACTCAGTTTATAGTATTTATAGAAAAATCACCTGTTCTCACTCATTCAACAATTATAACATGTTTTGGTTTTTATTTCCTTTATCAATAAATGTAAACTGTTATAATGTATATGTCAGGAATTATTGTATAATATTTTTAAATTATAAAATAATTTATTAATTATTAATTTAATTTTTTTTATATTGGATGTATTAAAAAATTTACTTTCATATAAATTCAATAAATTTCTTATTATAATAATCATAGTGAAAGTGAATTTTTAAAAATTCATCGAAGGTTATTAACATAAGCCACATAAATCTAATTTTTAATTATAAATCTATTTCAAGAACCTGATATATATATATATATATATTCAATAAACATATATATATTATGAATTCATGGCATTGGTACAATAACTAGAATATGAAAACTAAAACATATTTTAAAAAAGAAAAATTGATAACCAAATATTTATTTTATTAAGGAGTTGTCAATAAATGTGTTATTAGAATATATAATATAATGATATATTTTATTATAAGGATATATATATTTATATTTGATAAAAAAATAAAAATAAATTTATCATATTAGATTTTATCATCTGCACAAATCAATTCAAACTTTGAAGTAACTGTTTCATGATTTCAATTCCTACTCATGGAGATATATTCTACATTCATGATCTTAATTATTTTCAGTGGTCTATATACTACCAATTAATTTATTTTAGGTAATTATCATGATAATTTAGAGGTATATACTACTCAATATATGTTTATCAATTTCATGATATTGTAATTCAATGGTTACAAAATATGTATGATTGAACTATAAAAAAAAATATCTTGATTGTTAATATTTTAATTTCGTTTCTATGATTTGTTTCTCTAAGAAACCCCAATAATATTAATTTTGATAGTTAATCATTTTTAAATATATTATTTTGATTTTTACCCAATATTTTTTCTTAAATGGATAAAATTATTTTCATTGAAAAATAATCTATTATTTTCACGAACTGTGCTTCCAAAGATACCCTTCTTGGGATGGAAATGAAGAAATGGAGATAATGACCCCCATGTCATGCCTTTAGTAGGCGCTAGGTTGGAGAATAGATCCAAAGATATATAGTACCCAAAATATTGAATTCATTACACATTTGTTTGATAAATATCATAATATATAATGGATCATCCACAAAACCACTCCATTAAATAATATAATGGAATACCAATATCCAACTCCCATGCATGTGTAAAATATTATTGATTAAAAATAGAAGAAACCACATTAAAGTACCAAAAATAATGATAAATAAGTGAGTCATCAATTTCCCAAACCTGAACTACTAACTCCTAGTACAATAAATGTAATCCTGTTGGAAAACAGAAAATAATTATATATTTGTTGGGTGAGGATACATGTATACTTATTAGGGAATCTGTAGTATATCTTACATGTGTGAAAGGAGCATACTAATGCCCTTGTGAGAATACAACTGAACCAGACAACACCTAACATGCATACAAACCATCCTACCCTCGCCAAGGAATTCACACCAAACATCGCAAGTCATGTAATGTAATATAATTCACATCGATGATAGTGTACCCACACCACTTCCCACTGAATTTCCACTGTTTCCTTATTTAAAACATTCTCGCCCTCCCACCACCTCTAATGGTACCACATAAAAACATGCTCAAACACACATGGGCCTCACTTACTACATCACATCCCAACCATAGACACCTGGGGCACATACCACATCACATCCCACACATAGAAAGATGGACCACATACCACATCACCTCCAACCCACAAACACCAGGGCCACCTAACAAATCAAATCATTCCCGTAGACATCTAGTCCACATACCACATAACATCCCATCCTGAAAAAACCATGGAATAAAAAACATATCTCATATCAAAGACACCTAGAAAAGAACAAATCATCTCAACTAAAAGACATGTGGAAAATACCAACTCACCCACACACACCAAGTACTCACAAAAAAACCATCTAAAAGAAACAACAGTTTTAACTACCAAGAAGATGGAGCATGGAAGAGCAGGTGGCCATCCATCCATCCTCACACCAGGATGTTTGGGAATAATTCCACCCCCCACAATAATGGTGTTGTTTGCCACATACTTCTCAACTAGTGTGGGGTGTGTATAGGAATAAAATGGAACAATACAAGTATATATATATATGGTACCAAACACTCCTTCCAAACCTATGGGTTCTCAAACAAATATCCAAATCTCAATACTTCCAATGTAACTACTACCTATAATTGGAAAACACCAAACTATAAGCCACAAGACACATTCATATTACCTAAAAATTTATTTAACCATTTCCATCCTATTACCCGAACTGATCCAAGCCCCTCTAGTCTTTATTAATCAGTCATTCATTTACTCAATCACTATCTGGTAATCATCTAATAACAACACACTAAATGAAACTAAAAAAACTCTATCTAAAAAGGTGATGAAAATCGACAAAAAAATAAACCAAAATTTATATTTCCTCTCCCTTTAACACCCATAAAAATGATTATTATAATTATTTAAACGCATCCCTTTCAAGTAACATACCAAAAGAACAAAACCTTATCTCACAACAACATATAGTAAAACATTATATTGCAACCATCTTATAACCCTACAACAGAAAAACAATTATCCTTTCCAAAAGCAATCAATACCATATTTGAAGATTCCATTACACAAAATGGTTGATCTATCATCTACATGGTCAACCATAACACCACCATGATCCTCTTGCACTACACAATCGTGGACACATACATACCAAACCAAAAATCAGGGCCAACCAAGACATCACCACACAACCAATTCATATCTCATTTTCCTTAAGCATAAATCCCCAACCATTCCACCCATATCACCACATAAAATGATGTACCATATTTTTAGGTTTAGTAAGGGGATAAATATTTATTTCCACATCGTAATGTAAGGGATATATCACACAAACCATGTCCTAGGGAATCTATTCATTATCTAGATTTTCACCATTAAAAAAATATTTATACAAAAGTGTTTAACATGAACATATCAACATGTGAACAATTTTTTGCACCAAAAAGGGACCCCAGGTACCATTTTTATCGGGGAATCAAGACCTTATAATTTATAAAATCAAAATCAAATTTTCACAACTACAATGGATTGAAAAAAGGCCCCCTTCTACATTACCAATTATATTTTACTAATTATTATAATTGATTAGCCTCAAGAAACCATGATCCATTGGTGAAAAAAATTAAATCCCTCCCACATAATGCACAATTGAAGAGATAGAAAGGAAATGTTACTCCAAATAACCTTTTTAACTCATCCATACACCATAGGCTGAATAAGAATTACCCCAAGAGACAACCACACAACTATAAATGTGGATCAACCTATTCATCAAAATAATATTATCTAATAGATTACCAAACATCCAAATCATGACATCCCATAAAACGGAATAGAATCTTAATGGAAGAACAAGAGGAAATAAGAATGATGAAGTGGAAGGACTCACAATGGATCAATCATGGATAACCAACGAACAACAACCAGTGTATATAGATCAAGGAGGGAGGGGTAGAGATTGATGGAATTCCAAAGGCATCTGGGGTTTGTCTGGAATGAGAGGAAGTAGAGAAAATAGCCAAATGAATGAATGTTCGGCCAAAGGTAGTTTAAAAAACTGTTTTACAGTATTACATGACATATAATCCCCTATCAAGTAGTGTAATACTCGGGGTTTGGTTTTTTTCCAAAAAAACATGTCACCTATTAATTTTTTCTTATCCATGAAATATTAAACATAGTGAAACCCTTATTCACACAATGTAAAATTTATTCTTGATGAGAAAACTCAATACATGTCATAAAAGTGCCTTTTAAATTTTGTATCCCAGTAATTGTTCTTTTAGTCCCCATTTTTCATCCTTTAGCAACTGAACTCCTAAAAACTCCCCCCAACCATCCTTGGAACACTACTACAACAAAAAACTCACAATGTAATGGACTAGGAAGGAAACAACCATTATAATTATTCCTTCTTTTAAATGATGCATATTTTTACTCCTGTACATGATATTCCAAAAATATTTATAGATATTGTTTTCTTTTTTATGATATTTAAATATGAAAATTTTCTATTGTATTTTAATATATAAAACAAATTTTTAATTAATATTCATAGAATTTTATAAATGAGTACTTTATTGTTTATGGAAAAAGTTAGTAAATTTTTTTTTTAATTATTTACACGATAAATAAATTTCCCAAATGTCAGAATCATTATTCTTCATAAATATTTCATTACAATATTAATAATTGTATGAAGTCATTTCTCTACCAAATTTTGTACAATATTTAAATTTTCAATAGTTATAAAATGAAATGTTTATTTCTTCTTGTTTCTTAGATAATCATTCAAAATTACTTGGAAATATTGTTTTTCATCTATATTGTCACTTATGAAGGATTATATTTCATTATATGATTGTGATCATATGGTGTTGTTAAATTCATTTTGAAAGATTTTGTTTGATAATGTTGTTTTTATGGATCTCATATCATTCCATTGGATTAATTTAATTGAGATAATGTGGTCACTATTTGGTAATATTATTGCAGACATATATATTATATTCATTATGTGATCAATTTATATTTTATAGATCTATAATAAAATGGGTAATGTTTTACATAACATGATCTAAATTGGATCAATGGAAATTATTTAAATGACAAGATGGTATTAATGAAGTTATCCTAATAATATGATGGTATATTTGTGGTTAGTCTAATCCCAAATGGGAACACCGTCTACAATCCCACCCCCAACATCTTACATGGTAAATTTATCCATTCCCAATATGGTACACATGTGCAATTCCCAATACTTGGAAGGTATATTTGCGATAATCCTATATATACTATTTGATGAATGTATTGGTTTGTATCATTCACTTATGATTTCTATTATTATATTTATTTAAAAAACAAAATCCTTCTTCTTATTATTCCATATAGTTACCTCTTTATAAATTATTGATGATTTTGAAAAATTATAACCCAATCATTAATAGTGGAAACCCCATTATGATTTGACATGTGATTTATGTTCTATGAGACATTTGCTATGGTTTCATATGATATGGTCATGATCACATAACCTTCGTCTTGTCTTTGTAAAAATTAATATCATTTATTTATATCCACCAATTTTAACAATTATTTGAATCCGAGATCACCATTTATTCTATTTCTATTTCCATAGTATGTAAATATAGTAATTTTATAGGACCTAAGGAATAAGGGTATCATATATGGATATGTTTTTGTGATATGGTATGTAATTATTATAAAATAATAATTTCATATTATAATGGGAAATATCTAAGTTGAGGTGAAATCCATGCATTTTTTATGTAAATTGATTTTTATAATTATCTGAATTTATATAACTAAAAATGTTCTTTTTTATATAATAGACACATTATTTTCTTACATGGACAATATGTAAATTATTTTTTGGGATTATTAAGTTATTATGAAATCCAATATGTAAGGATTATATTTCTAGTAATGTTTATATAGGTATATGAAATTATTTATCCAAATTGGAATCAAAGAAATGTTTAGATAAATATATATTTTAGGATTTCATATAATGAGGAAAATTTAAATGTTGTTGGTAATATTATCAGCTAATATGATTACGTATGATCATTAATTCTAATTCCATGATTCCCATTTTTTTTAAATTTTACGAGGTTTTTATCATGTCTTAGGTATAATATAAGACTTTTGTGTGAATGTTCTATAGTTTTTTATGTGATTAGATATTATGGTAATATTTCTTAATTGTAATAATGATTAATTTATTTTGGAAATTTTTTTAGGAAGCAATGATATACATGTTTATTGAAAAGTGATTTTTTGAAAATAAAATTATGCATATTTTGGAAATTATTAATATATTTGGTTGTATATATTTTTCTTCATTTATAATGATTATTATTTTAATTTATGAGTGATTAATATTTTTTCCGATAAATATAATTTTGGATTATAGGATAATAAGTTTCATTGATATTTTGGTTTTTATGACAGTAATAAAAATTATGATAATTTATTGTCAATTTTCTTTAGGGGAAATGTAATTGATATAAAGAGAATAAATCTTACGAAAATATGGGTTAATTTGAAATTGATATATTGTAAATCTATTATTGAATCAAATATATTTTTAGATAAACGAATTTTTAAAAGATTCATCATCTAATGATTCATTTTTTTTATTATCTTATGATTTTCATTTAATTTTTAGTAAACTGCATGTTGGACTATTTTTTTAGTAAATGTCTACATAGAGGTAAAATTTTATTATCAAAAAATGTGATGGATACAGAAATGACTAACCTCCTCATAAACCAATATGAAATGGGGGATTGAATGAAAAAAAAATATTTATTATTATTATTATGTTATCTAAATTAATGATTGATCATTTCTAGGAATCCAAACACATAAAATAAAAGAAAATTTGAATTTCATTAAGGGTTATATGGAAGATACCATTGAAGAATAAAAATTAAAAAAACATTACATCAAAAAATATAAAAGTTTCATGGGGGGATTATCTCTATATAAAATTTATAGTTTAAAAGATAGAATAAAATTTCAATTATGAAATTAATTTAATGTATACATAAATATGTTATCGAACGAAATTTAAATAGAAAAATATTCAATTATGGTTCCACCCATACTCCAGTGAATAAATATTGTTGATTATAGTTAATATAATAGAATGCTTACAAATATTTTTTCTAATGATGATAATAATTAAATTTTTACAAATTTGTTTTCTAATGATGATAATTATTATTTACAACCACATATGCCCTTTAATAAATGTACGGTTTATAGATTCATTACTGTAAAAAGATGTTCGTTGAAATGAAGTGATTTAAGGTACATTTATCATCCACCCAATAAATACAAATTAGTTATTTCTCTAAGATTTATTCAATCCATTATATATAGAAAATTTTATATCCAAATAATATTTCCACAATCCTAATTAGATAAAAAATTGTGACTTTACTGAACATACTAGGGGTGATTTCATCAATAGACTATTAAACATTTTAATGTATTTTTATATGAATTATGTTACATAAATCAAACACATCCTCCTTTAATAAATTTATAAAAGATTTTAGAAATTGATTGGTTATATTCAAATAGATACAATATCAATTTCCAGTGTAGGTAATTTTCAATTAATATCCAATGTAATCTAATGATTTTTATTGATAAACAGTTGTCTGTGAAATCCATATGGAGATTACATCCATTATATGAATCTTTATACCTTTTTTAAAATTACATTTTTCAAAAATGGTTGGGGGAACATAATATTTTGGACTTGTCAATTAAAATAAATGTAGAAGAATTTACTAATCTTACAATAGATTTTAATGTTAATATCTCATGCCATGTATATACTATCATGTTCATTTATTTACTATATTAATTAGTATTTGTTCATAAAAATGGATAGAGTAAAATTAATTTAAGGGGAAATAATTCAACAATCAATGATTTTAGAATAAATTTATCTTTAATTGATTTAAGGTCTTCAATGTCTTTATATGCATAAAACATCAATCCTTTTTGAATAATTAAATTTTTAAATATAATAAAATATATATTATTTGGTAGTTAAATGAAATGGGTAAAATTGATAAATTTCTAAAATGGGTAATATTGAATTAAGGAAATAATCCTAATTTTTGAGAAATAATTTTCAACAATTTCATTGAATATTAAAATTTTCTTATATCTAATAATATTTTTAATTATATTGATAAATTTATTGATAAAATTTATTTAAGAATACATAAAACATCATAAATATATGAAATGGTGATATAATGATATGGAATACTAGTATAAAAAATCATAGTTGAATATAAATATTTTTTATAATAATTATTCTATTATATATTTTTTCATTAAAATTATATAACAAATAATTATATTATTAAAAATATGGATTTTTTTTAAAAAAAAATAAATGAATATTAATCATTTGTTAAAAATTTATAATTTATTGGTCATAAATGAAGATAAAATAAAATCATGTTAAAAAATATATTTTTCAACAAGAATTTTTTACTAGGTAAAATATAAAATATGCAAATAAATTAAATTAGTAACTATTTAAAAATTTCATTACTAAAATTT
Source organism: Viscum album (assembly GCA_963277665.1). Taxonomy (NCBI): domain Eukaryota; kingdom Viridiplantae; phylum Streptophyta; class Magnoliopsida; order Santalales; family Viscaceae; genus Viscum; species Viscum album. Next base: position 433,337,011 of record OY728127.1, on the reverse strand, counting down.
TTACAAAATAAATTTTATATAAAATGTTAAGAATATTTTAATGGGTTTTACAAGTTATATAATGGTAATAAATAATTTTTCATTTAAAGATTGTTTTTTTTTGAAAAATGGTTTTACGAATTTAGGGAATATTTATTTTAACTAATTTATGACACCACTAGAATAAGAATCTGTAAAAATGGATTCCATGTTTTTAGTCTTCTTGGTTATATTTTTTATGGTTTATTTAATTTTTGGAAATAATTAAGACGTTCGATGGTTAATGTTATGTTGTCACTCTGAATGTCAAAATCGGTTAAAATATGTTATATTACGGAATATAGCTTCAAATATCATAATTGTTTTTATAATTAAATTTATTTATTCATCCCCCCACATAAAATTAATTATTTTGTTTATATTTAATTAATTTATATTGATTTCCACTTTATCTTGTTTTTAATGTTATGAGTATTTTCACTGTAGAAACTACCTTAGCCAATTAAAGACCACCTCTTCTCTTACATTATTATAAAAAATAATCCTTGTATAACCAAAATTTTATTAAAAACTAACTTAGCCTACATCATACCCACATTATCGTGGTATTTATCTCTCAAAATTACAACCTAATAATTTTCATGGTTTATGTCAAAGGAGGATACTCGTTGTAGTGTCAGTTTTTTAATAGAGTTCTTTTATTTTAATTTCCATGTCCCCATCATTCAAAACTAACCTGCCCACCTCCACCGTACTGAGCTCAGGTCGGGCACCGACTCTGAACGTGTCTGAAACCTCCACAAGAAAATTACATTGGTTTTGGGCTTGTGAAAAAGGGACGAGGATCCGAAGATCTGAACTCGAACTGCTAGGGCCTGCTCCCTACTAGCCTGATCCTGGAAGGTCCCGTCGCAGGAGCCCTACTAGTGACTGCCTTCCCCTTAGACGGGCCTGGCTAGTTCCCCTCTCGGGGTGCACCTCCTAGTGAGTGCATCCTCTCTACAACCTCTTATTTCTTCTGTACCACCAAGTACGTCGGAAGGGTGAAGGCAGTAAAAATATACTGGAGAGAAGGATGAAGCACCTCCTCCAAACATCTCTCCCGAGAGTCCTCATCCAGAAAGAGATCTGGAGCAAAGTGCAAGAGATCCATGAACTTGATCCCCGACTCTCGTACTGACATACTCCCCTGCTGAAGGGAGAGTAACTCATGCCGCTTCTCCACCATGATCATGGAAGAATGGAATTCCTCTAAGAATTCCTTCTCAATGTCAGCCCATGGAACCTCTTCCTCTATCCTCTCTCCGAGGTAGAGCGTCCACCACTGTCACGCCGCACCTCTCAGCTGACTGAATTCTAGGGGATCCCAGTACTCCCTTGGAGCATGGATCAAGGTAAAAGTGATCCCTAGCTCCTCAAGCCACCCCTCCATCTCCATATCCGAAGTACTACCCTCGTACTTCTGGAGGGTCTGCCGCTGGAAAGAATAGAGAGTCTTCTTCCACTGGATATCTTCCTCCTGTAGTTCAATCCTCAACTGATCGACCGCATGAATCTGCTGGGCCTCTACCGTTTGAGCCACCTGAGGACGACGTCTAGGTGCCATAGCTGTACGGTAAACAAGAATAGCCTAAGCCCAAGTAGTAAGGAAAACTCAAGGTTTTATATTATGATTTTATTTCAATTTCTTTCCTAGAACACCCAAATAAAGTAAAACACAATCATGATGATGCATGTACCTTCCCTAGGGTCTCTACCCTGCAATCAATGTTGTCTCACCTAGTCATTTGGTAGGCTCAGAGTCATTGCATCAGATCACGGGGGGCCCTAAAATCCCGTGTCCTAGCTGGTCTTCCCTGGCCTATGTCACGCACCAAGATTAACTAACATTGTTGCCCTACCATCCCATGAAATCCTCACTGTTCCTAACTCCAGACTCCATCCTATCTCTCAACCATCACCTCTGATACAATTCTTTCACGAACCCCTCCCACCAAAGATGCCCCTCCTGAGCTGGCAATGGTGAAAGGGAGATAATGACCCTCGAGTCCCACCTCCAGTAGGCCCCGGGTTGGCGACTAGCACCAAGGGTATGAGTTTTCACAAGTACTATAGGCATTACCATTTTATTATTTTAAGATCGGGAAATTGGAAAAGTCAACCACGAAAAAGGAAAAGATCAATTCTATAGAAATAAACCCAAACCAAGCCCACCTACATGTTTAAACAATTTTATAATAAGGTACAAGTACAAGAAAGCTCCAAGTACAATACCAAAAGAGAACAAGAGTACAACAACAGCAACAACTACAACTGTCCGACTAGAACGGTCCCGCACGGCCCTGGTAGTCCTCCTGGAAACCTGAAATTAAACGTAGGGTGAGCAAACACGTATACTCAGTAGGGAAACCTAAATCTCTCATGCACAAGTGGGGAGACATCCTAATGTCCCGCGAGAACAACAGAAGAAACCTAGCAAGGAAATATATCTACCCAACCTCACCAGCCACACTCACCAAAACACAAACACAACAGGTAGTAGTATATAAGAAACAAGAGTATTGGGTACCCCACACCATTTCCCATTAGTTAGCTACTCTTCCTAACGTCGAATGTCCTAACGCTGCCACACTCTATCTGTCCGCACACACCTAGGCCTCACAAACCCCACATCCCGTCTGCACACACCTAGGCCTCGAAACCACGTATCCCACCCGCACACACCTAGGCCTCCCAACCACGTATCCCGCCCACACACACCTGGGCATAATCATGAAGAATCTTGGGAAATAGTAGAACCTGCCTGAATATTCTTGGGCTAAACCCACCCCAATCGAAACCTACCCGATGAGTCTTAGGTGTATGTTCGCCTCAATCCATCACAGCCTTGGGGAGAAGGAGTAGGACAGAGCTAGTAAATAAGGGAAAACACCTTCTCCCATGAAATGGTATTTTTCTGCACTAAGTGCTCAACATGGGTGGGGTGCGATAAAACACAAAAGTTACATATATATATATATATACCAAACACACTGCCCAACCAATGGCTTCTAAACATAGAAACTAAGCACGTGCCTCGACACTGCTACTAAGAAGCATACATACAACAAACAACCGCAACCCCATTTAGGTTTTCATGTTTCAGCAGAATTAGTTTATTTAGTTCGTTAACTACTGGGGAACTATCCACAACCAACCACATCAATTGTTCATAAAACATATCCCTTCCATCCACAAATAATGTTTGCAAAACACAATCAACACAACCAAGTCCCTTATTATAAGCCAACAGACCCATTAATTATTAATCTCGTTCCATTACCATGACCCAATATTCATTAACACTTTAACTTTTATTTATTATTCACAACCCATAGTCTGTTCACATTTAAACCCATCCCTATAGCCCTGCTTCCAACTTCTATAACCACAAAGGCACTATAAGGACCCGCACTTATTTCATACATTATCTTGAATTTATTTAAGAAAACACTTCATTATACATTGAGGATCTTTTCAAGTTTAGATCTTTAGAGAATTAAGACAAAACATTCATAACATTACACATTGTTACATAGTGGATACCATAAAATCAGTTTCCATTTTCCTCAGAATATAAAACATTAAAACACAAAACAAGACTCCTTGACAATTCTTCAACATTTAACATGTCTTCCTTCCTTGTATTACTCATCATTAACCTTTGAAAAATCATTTAAAAACTTGGGATGAGCACAAAAGCTCAGTAAGGTATGAAAAATAATGAAAAATCACATTAGTCCATGAATACACATGATGTATGAAAACATTTTCAAAAAACATGCTTTCCACCCATAAAATCTTCCTTAGAGTAACATGAGATTTAAACAAGATCCACACAAACATAATTATAATCATAGAGGTATATTGGGGCATTACTTACATAATCTTGTAACCATCTTGGCTACCTTAAAATTGTTAACCCACACGACTACCTTACTTTGTGTAACCATCATAGTTACACTTGGAGTAACCAAACGTCCAACCTCCAACTTACTCATACCCAATGCATTGGAGGGTAATATAGGTCCCACCCTTCATCATAAACAATTCCCAATAACCAAAACATAATCATACAACATAAACAATAGCATAAAAAATTGCCTTTGAATCTTATAAAACAGAATTTTAAAAGAGGATTTTAGAAGAAAAGTCCATTATAAACATCATATACTTGAAGTGAGACTTAATAGAGTGGATGGAATATGTATATACTCTGTAAATACACCTAATGAAACATAATATAAACATAACCCATCACACAAACAATTTAAATAGCTCATAAATTAAAAAGTAGAAGGTTAACCCAAAGAATAGAAATCGGGTTAAGAATTCACGTACCTTGGGATTGTCTTACTTCAAAATTGTTTAAACCTCCTGTATAATGGTTAAAAGAGTGTTATTAGTATTTTAGAGAAACATGATCATGTTTATAGCATCTTATATGGTCATTTCATAACCTCATTTCACACCTTAATTGTTAGTATTTTGTTCCTTGCATTATTTTGGGTGAGTTCTTTTGTGATTTTCACGATCGGTTCATGATGAATCGTTCTTGTTGATTGGAAGTGAAACTCCAGAATTGGAATTGAGTAGTATCTACATATTTCCAGTACCATATTTTATACCATTTATCACTTTGATGCTTTATATGATGATGATTAATAAGTTAAAACATTAATTATGTTCGTTTAGATCATTTAATTGGTTCTTTGATAATTACAACTTCATTTAGTCTTATAAATTTGAATCATAAGTACAAAAGAATTCCAGAACCTTATATGATTCATAACACATATATTATAACCTGGTTCAACCATATAAATGGTTTCATGACCAGACTTGAAAGAATTAATGGAGATTGAAAATACATCGTCCACGATATCGGTAATTCGACACAAATGGACAATGTTTTTTGATTCTTTAAATAAGTGAGAGAGGAGAGGAATTATGATTTGTAATTTTCCATAAACATGAAAACATCCAGAATATACATGATTCTGGAGATTTCATGCCTCTTGGATAAGAGGGGGTGAAGAACTATGAGAAGGGAATATTGAAATGAAGAAAAACAAGAGAAATTTCTTACAAAAATTCGGCAGCCTAACGACGTCTCTTAAAATTTCATAAAAATAAGATTGATGAGAGGAATGGAATATCTCATCATCATAAAAACATTGGACAGTAAGGGGAAATATTTAATGAAATATCCCAACAAAAGGCAAATGGAAAGGAAGAGAATAACATAAAATGGAAGGAAAGAATGAAAATGAAAGAGGATGTTTACCTCTTGATCTCTTCTCCTTGAGATCTTTCTAAAAAGCTTTGATTTTGGTCTTTTGGTGAGACCAGCAGCTCTAGGACTTGGGGAAGAATATTGGGGAGGGAATTTAGCAGAAATTAGACAATGCTCAAGGCTTGAGAGGTGTGGGAGGAAGAGGGGAGTGAGGGTGATATTTATAGTGGAGGAGGGGTGGTATTTTAGATTATTTGAATTATTATTATAATATTTTTATCAAGACTATGAATAATCTCGAAACAAGTGGCCTTAATTAGTGAAAATATCAAGTGAGTTCGAGTCAAGTGGCCTTTCATCACTTATGATGTCATAAATAGTGCATTTTTACTGATAAATTGATTATACGGTATTTTACCGTATTTCACTATTCACCGAAAATTCAGGAGTTTCAGAAAAATACCAAAAATTTACCCCACCCATTTTTCGATGTGTAGAATTCAAAAATGAACTCCATTTTTCAAAAATAATTTTCTATATACTATTAATTTAATTTTTAAATAAGGTCACAGTTAATTCGAAAAATAACAATATTGAAGTGCAATTAGTTTCATGTGATATTGGAAATTTAATTAAGATCCCATTATCCTATTTCCATGGGAAAATAAAATAATATTATTATTTACTATTCATAAGGTCATATTACTATTCATATTACTATTCATAAGGGCATGTTACTATTCACCAAATAAACAAGTTTGTTTCATCAGTCTCTAAATAACATACTGAACCCAATTGTAGATGACAGTTTCTTGAAATTCAAAACATAGAAGAAATAAAATTATGTTTAAAGGATACTTATAAATATTTACCTTAAACAAAATTTCACGAATTTTCAATTTATTTTTAGAAAACCTTGGGATGTTAAATTATCCCCACCTTCTTGAAATTGTGTCGTCGCAATTTTATTTACTTATTAAACAACTGAGGGTATTTTTCACTCATAGCATTTTCAGATTCCCATGTTGCTTCTTCAACCATGTGGTTTCTCCACAAAACCTTTACCTGGTGGATTACCTTATTCCGCAATACCTGTTCTCTTCGATCAAGAATCTGAACCGGTTTTTCTTCATAAGAAAGGTTCTCTGCTAGCTAAACTTCTTCCGGCCTCAAGACATGTGAAGAATCTGGAACATACTTTCTCAACATCGAAACATGAAAAACATTGTGTACCTGAAACAAGCTCGGAGGCTACGCAACTGTTCCAACTTTATCAAAGATTTAAAAAGGACCGATGAACCGTGGACTTAGTTTCCCTTTCTTACCGAAACTCATCACACTTTTCCAAGGAGATATTTTAAGGAAAACATGGTCACCTACCTTGAAAGAGAAGTCTTTCCTTCTGTTATCTGCATAACTTTTCTGTCTGCTCTGAGCTGTCCTCATGTGTTGCTGGAACATCCTCACTTTCTCATCCACTTCTTCTACTAATTATGGCCCCATCAACTTTCTTTCACCGACTTCATCCCAAAACGTAGGATTCCGACACCGCTTTCCATACAAGGCCTCAAAAGGTGCCATCTGAATACTAGAATGGAAACTGTTATTATAAGAAAACTCAACTAATGAAAGATGTTGATCCCAACTTCCCTGATAGTCCATTGAACAAGCTCGAAGCATATCCTCCAAAGTTTGAATTGTTCGTTCTGACTGCCCATCTGATTGAGGATGAAAAGCTATACTGAAATTCAACTCTGTGCCCAAAGACTTCTGAAGTCCCTTCCAAAATTTAGAAGTGAACCCGGGATCTCGGTCAGACACAATGGAAAGAGGAACTCCATGTAACCTGACAATAACATTTTGGTACAATCGAGAAAGCTGATCTAATGTCATTGTATCTCGAATAAAAAGAAAATGAGCAGACTTTGTTAGCCGATCAATAATAACCCATATCGCATTGTTACCTCGAGAAGTCTCTGGTAGTCCCACCACAAAATCCATGGTTATATTCTCCCATTTCCATTCTGGCACTGGCAAAGACTTAAGCATCCCCTTCGGTAACTGCCGCTCTGCTTTAACCTGCTGACATGTCAAACATTTCATTGTAAAATCAGCAATATCTCTTTTCATCCCATTCCACCAGTAATACTCCCGAAGGTCTCTGTACATCTTAGTACTTCCAGGATGAACAGAAAATGGAGAACTATGAGCATCACACAACAATTCTTTCTTCAGATGGGAATCACAAGGCACACACAACCTTTTTCCAAACCTTAAAACACAATCTTTTTCAAGATTAAATTCTGGAAACATACCCATTTTAACCAATTCTACCTTTTTCTGTAGCTCATGGTCTTCCCTCTGCGCTTTCATAATTTTGTCTGACAACGAAGAATGCACTGAAACCTGAAACAAAATAGATATATTCCCTTCACCAACAACTTCTAAGCCAAAATTTATCAAATCATTAATCAAGGGATCACGTTCCAAACGTAGCATGGTTAATGATGCATGATTTTTCCGACTTAAGGCATCCTCTACATTGTTTGATTTTCCAGGATGATAATTAATCGTACAGTCATAATACTTTATCAGTTCTAGCCATCTTCTCTGCCTCATGTTTAATTCCTTCTGAGTGAATATATACTTAAGAATTTTATGGTCAGTATATATTTGGCATTTGGTTCCGTATAGATGATGCCTCCATATTTTCAAAGAAAAAACCACAGCTGCCAATTCCAAATCATGTGTGGGATAATTCAGCTCATGAGGTTTAAGTTGTCTCGAAGCATAGGCAATTACCTGATCATTCTGCATCAAAACACAACCAAGTCCCTTCAAAGAAGCATCACTATAGATGACAAACTCACCATTCCGGGAAGGTAAGGCCAAAACTGAAGAATTCACAAATCTCATCTTTAGTTCCTGAAAACAAATATCACATTCCTCTGTCCAAACAAATTTAACCCCTTTCCGTGTTAACATAGTTATTGGGCTAGATAACCGTGAAAAGTTCTTAACAAAGCGTCAGTAATAACTTGCTAAGCCCAGAAAAGTACGAATCTCTGTAACATTTGTGGGTCTTGGCCATTCATCAACTACTTTTGTTTTGGCAGGATCAACTGTTATTCCATCCTTATTTACAATGTGCCCAAGAAAAGAAATCTGTTGCAACCAAAAATCACACTTGCTAAATTTTCCATATAGTATATTTTCTTTTAAAGTTTGTAAAACAACCCTTAGATGTTTTTCATGCTCCTCTTTATTTTTAGAAAAAACCAGAATGTCATCAATAAATACAACCACAAACTTATCCAAGAACTCATGAAATACTCTATTCATAAGATTCATGAATACAGCAGGTGCATTAGGTAACCCAAATGGCATAACAACAAATTCATAATGCCCAAATCTAGTACGAAAGGCTGTTTTCGGGATGTCATCCTCCATCACCTTCAACTGATGGTATCCGGATCTCAAGTCAATCTTGGAAAAGTACTGAGCTCCCTGGATCCGATCAAACAAGTCATCAATATGAGGCAAAGGATACTTGTTTTTAACAGTGATGTTATTCAAAGCTCTATAATCAATGCAAAGTCTCATGGAACCATCTTTCTTTTTAACGAACAAAACAGGGGCTCCCCATGGTGAAGTACTGGGACGAATGAAGGCTTTGACAAGCAAATCCTGCAACTGATTTTTCAATTCAAGAAGTTCTATTGGAGCCATACGATATGGGGGTTTTGAAATTGGCTTAGCATCAGGAACTAAGTCAATTGTGAATTCGACTTCTCGTTTAGGTATGACACTGGGTAACTCATCAGGAAAAACATCAAGGTATTCATTCACCACTGGCACATCATTAATTTGAATAGTTCCCTTGTTTTCAACAATATGAGCCTGATAACTTTCATTTCCATCTTTCAGTAGTTTCTCAGCTTCATGATATGTTATCAATTGAATGGGTTCATTCTTGTATACAAACTGAAACTCTTTCTGAAAAACAACTTCTTTAGCTCTACAGTCAATCTTAGCATGATAATCAGAAAGCCAGTCCATCCCCAGAATAACTTCAAACTCGACTAAGGGAAAAAAAACAAGGTTTTCTGGTAAAGTCTTTCCACATACCACAATAGAAATATTCTTATAATTCCACTTTGCTATAACATTTCCCCCTGGTGTTTTAACAACAAGTTCGGGTATCATTTGTTGAAGTGATATTTCCAATTTACTAGAAAATTAATCATAGATGAAGGAATGTGTAGACCCCATATCAAACAAAACTTTAGAAAAATCTGAGTGAACAATCAAATTACCAGATACAACTTCATTGGATGGCCCAACATCTGCTGACGTATTCGTAAAGGATCTCACTACACCTTTCTGCTTGTAGTCTGGCTTCTTTGTATCATTTGGATCCCTCTTTGGACAGGCATTTGCATAGTGACCCATCTCACCACATTTAAAACACTTTACAGTTTTCTTATCAGGATTAGTCTTTGGATCATTTTCATTGCAATCTCGGTCCATGTGTCCAAACTTACGACATTTAAAACACTTCCCAGTTTTGATAAGACATTCCCTAGGGTGCTTCTTGCCACACTTTTCACAAACTGGAAACTGTATTTTCTTACCATCAGATTTCATTGGTTGATTCATACCCATTGCTTTCCAATTTGACCTCTTCTTCTCTTTGTTTCCAAATTTCATGTGATCGTCAGCAAACTCCATCTCTACCCTCTCAGCACATCGGACAAGTTTCTCGTAACTTTTGAATTCACGGTAGGCCAACGCCCTTCGATACCTTGGCTTCAATCCTGAGTAAAAGCGGTTGATTTTTCTATCGAGATACAGAATAAGATTTGGAGCATACCTCGCCAGTCGGGTGAAGTTCGCCTCATACATAGCCACTGAATCTTCCTCCTTTTGTTTCAATTCAAGGAATTGTTTCTCCATTCTAAGTCGCACCACCTTAGGAAAATATTTTTCAAGAAAAATACTTTTAAATTCATCCCACACTAAAGCATAAAAATCCCCTCTACCCCTGATATTCCTTACCATTGACCACCACTGATCAGCTTCCCCTTCAAAACGATAAATGGCAAGACTTACCTTTTGATTGTCCGAACATCCCATAACATCAAATATATTTTCAAGGGCTTTAATCCATCCTTCTGCTGCCACTGGGTCAGAAGATCCATTGAATGCAGGAGGATGTTGCCTCATAAAATGTTCCACCACTGTCATGTTCCGTTGGGGTACCTCTATTTGTCCTCTTGCATGGATGCCACCACCATTTATTGCCTGCATTAGCTGAGCCATTACTGTCACAAACTGCTCGGTTCCAATCCCTACCATTCCGGGCTGTTGATCAGAAAGGATGTCATTATGTCGGTGCCTATCCTCTTCAGCATCCATGTTCCTTCTGCGGACAACCATTCTAAACAAACATTTCTTAGATGAAGGAACATGGTAATATTTAAATGCTATAACAAATTAAACATAAGGTGAGAATTATATATGGTATTCTATTAGTATCACCTTAACCACTAAATTCATCTAAACCATCCTCTGATACCAACTATAAGGACCCGCACTTATTTCATACATTATCATGAATTTATTTAAGAAAACACTTCATTATACATTGAGGATCTTTTCATGTTTAGAGCTTTAGAGAATTAAGACAAAACATTCATAACATTACACATTGTTACATAGTGGATACCATAAAATCAGTTCCCATTTTCCTCGGAATATAAAACATTAAAGCACAAAACAAGACTCCTTGACAATTCTTTAACATTTAACATGTCTTCATTCCTTGTATTACTCATCATTAACCTGTGAAAAATCATTTAAAAACTTGGGATGAGCACAAAAGCTCAGTAAGGTATGAATAAGAAGGAAAAATCACATTAGTCCATGAATACACATGACGTATGAAAACATTTTCAAAAAACATGCTTTCCACCCATAAAATCTTCCTTAGCGTAACATGAGAATTACACAAGATCCACACAAACATAATTATAATCATAGAGGTATATTGGGGCATTACTTACATAATCTTGTAACCATCTTGGCTACCTTAAAATTTATAACCCTCACGGCTACCTTACTTTGTGTAACCATCACAGTTACACTTGGAGTAACCATACGGCCGACCTCCAACTTACTCATACCCAATGCATTGGAGGGAAATATAGGTCCCACCCTTCATCATAAACAATTCCCAATAACCAAAACATAATCATACAACATAAACAATAGCATAAAAACATTGCCTTTGAATATTATAAAACAGAATTTTAAAAGAGTATTTTAGAAGAAAAGTCCCTTATAAACATCATATACTTGAAGTGAGACTTAATAGAGTGGATGGAATATTTATATACTCTTTAAATACACCTAATGAAACATAATATAAACAGAACCCATCACACAAACAATTTAAATAGCGCATAAATTAAAAAGTAGAAGGTTAACCCAAAGAATGGAAATCGGGTTAAGAATTCCCTTGCCTTGGGATTGTCTTACTTAAAAATTGTTTAAACCTCCTGTATAATGGTTAAAAGAGTGTTATTAGTATTTTAAAAAAACATGTTCATGTTTATAACATCTTATATGGTCATTTCATAACCTCATTTCACCCCTTAATTGTTAGTATTTTGTTCCATGCATTATTTTGGGTGAGTTCTTTTGTGATTTTCACGATCGGTTCATGATTAATCGTTCTTGTTGATTGGAAGTGAAACTCCAGAATTGGAATGGAGTAGTATCTACATATTTCCAGTACCATAGTTTATACCATTTATCACTTTGATTCTTTATATGGTGATGATTAATAAGTTAAAACATTAATTATGTTGGTTTAGATCATTTAATTGGTTCTTTGATAATTACAACTTCATTTAGTCTTATAAATTTGAATCATAAGTACAAAAGAATTCCAGAACCTTATATGTTTCATAAAACATATATTATAACCTGGTTCAACCATATAAATGGTTTCATGACCAGACTGGAAAGAATTAATGGAGATTGAAAATACATCGTCCACGATATCGGTAATTCGACACAAATGGACAATGTTTTTTGATTCATTAAATAAGTGAGAGAGGAGAGGAATTATGATTTGTAATTTTACATAAACATGACAACATCTAGAATATAAATGATTCTGGAGATTTCATGCCTCTTGGATAAGAGGGTGTGAAGAACGAAGAGAAGGGAATCTTGAAATGAAGAAAACATGAGAAATTTCTTTCAAAAATTCGGCAGCCTAACGGCGTCTCTTAAAATTTCATAAAAATAAGATTGATGAGAGGAATGGAATATCTCATCATCATAAAATCATTGGACATTAAGGGGAAATATTTAATGAAATATCCCAACAAAAGACAAAGGGAACGGAAGAGAATAACATAAAATGGAAGGAAAGAATGAAAATGAAAGAGGATGTTTACCTCTTGATCTCTTCTCCTTGAGATCCTTCTTAAGGGCTTTGATTTTGGTCTTTTGGTGATACCAGCAGCACTAAGACGTGGGGAAGAAGATTGGGGAAGGAATTTGGCAGAAATTAGACAATTCTCAAGGCTTGAGAGGTGTGGGAGGAAGAGGGGAGTGAGGGTGGTATTTATAGTGGAGGAGGGGAGGTATTTTAGATTATTTTAATTATTATTATAATATTTTTATCAAGACTATGAATAATGTCAAAACAAGTGGCCTTAATTAGTGAAAATATCAAGTGAGTTCGAGGCAAGTGGACTTTCATCACTTATGATGTCATAAATAGTGCATTTTTACTCATAAATTGATTATACGGTATTTTACCGTATTTCACTATTCACCAAAAATTCAAGAGTTTCAGAAAAATACCAAAAATATACCCCACCCATTTTTCGATGTGTAAAATTCAAAAATGAACTCCATTTTTCAAAAATAATTTTCTAAATACTATTAATTTAATTTTTAAATAAGGTCACAGTTAATTCAAAAAATAACAATATTGAAGTGCAATTAGTTTCATGTGACATTGGAAAATTAATTAAGATCCCATTATCCTATTTCCATGGGAAAATAAAATAATATTATTATTTACTATTCATGAGGTCATATTACTATTCATATAACTATTCATAAGGGCATGTTACTATTCCCCAAAAAAACGAGTTTGTTTCATCAGTCTCTAAATAACATACTGAACCCAATTGTAGATAACAATTTCTTGAAATTCAAAACATAGAAGAAATAAAATTATGTTTAAAGGATACTTATAAATATTTACCTTAAACAAAATTTCAAGCATTTTCAATTTATTTTTATAAAACCTTGGGATGTTACAGGCACCGTAAATCATTTTCCCTTTAATACCATTTATCGCAGCCCCGATGCCCGTTACCAACAAAACATTCACACCAACCCACAACCAAGTCAACCGCAGCCCCACTGCTTACCCTATCCACAACAACCCACAAAACACCCCCATCACATGCCACGTATCCAAGCCAACACCCACATGTTCATTATTCCATTTTTTTAACCAGGGTGATCACACAAGGGTTCCATATTTTAAACAGCCAACTTTACGTGATTAATCAATTTCCACATTCCACAAAGTTTACATCCATAAGAATGTCTAGAATAAGAGAGAAACTTTTAATTGAGTAAGAAAAGGCCCACAACGACCATGATTTTCAGTAGGCAGATGCTCATTCAATTCACAACATAATACCACATGATATAAAGTAACATAAATCACAAACATCCAACCCCGTTATATTAGCCAGTTATTATCTTTATTAAACTGGTCAAAAAGTGTATCACATAAACAAGATAACACCCACCCTGCATGATGCAGAAATTAGAGAGACGAAGGTATGATCCCTACCTCAACAGGTTCTGATCACAGTGCTCCCCCTGATCAATTTTAGAAGACATCCATCGGCATTCGTCACTTTTGTCGGGTCCCGGAAAAACCTCCTCGAGTGGAATTCGGAAAGGAAAGGCCAAAGGAAAGACAACAGATCCAGTCTCAGAAGTTCCCCCTCTTCATTATGATCCCGTGGCCACTGACGGATCGTAAATTGGAGCTCGGATGAAGAAGTTATGGAAGAAAGAGCCTTCGAGTCTCTTGGGAGAACTCTGCTCAGAGGAAAGGGGTGGAGAGGGGTGAGTTAAAAAGGAGGAGGGGACCCCTCCTTTTATTAGAGAGAAATGAAAAGGTATATGGCATGTAATTTATGGTACGCAGTTTTTACTCGGCTATTTCACATGGTCTCCACGCGGCTTCCAACATGGCTCTGTGGCCGTTGACTGGTCAACACACGGTTTGATGGTAACACATACGCGGGGAATAACTACACGGTGTGTAGTTTGGTAACACGGCGTGCACTCATTTATTTCACACAGCTCCAACCTGGCACACGACTGTTGAATGGTCAACACATGATAAGGTGTACGTGGGGAAGGACTACATGGCGTGTAGTACTGAACACACGACGTGCACCCATTTATTGCACACGACAAGGACACGGCCTGCGACACGAGGTATACCCAGTAAGGGGGTACACGGCGTGTAGTTACACTACACGACGTGAACTCATTTACTTAAAATGGAGAGGACACGGCCCGCAACACGAGGTATACCCAGAATTGGGGTACATGGTGTGTACTCAAACTACACTGCGTGTAGATTCAAAATTTCTGGAATGTGTGGGAAAAGTCCATTTTACTCTACAGAACACATTTTGGCCTTCTTTTGACAAAGAAATGGGCCGGAAACGTCTGGGCCATTATAATCTGGCTCATAGATTATAGTAAATATAAAAATCCACTCCTAAATAAAATAGTCCATATTAATATGAAAAACATTCATATTTTAATTTACCTTGTAAATAAAACAAATTTGAATATATAGTTTATTATTAATGATATTAAAATAATAATTTCACATACATCATTAATATATTTATTTGTTTCTTGATAAGTTATCAAAATCCTAAAATCATTATAAAATAAGAATTCAAATGTATTCTAAAAAAATAATATAATCAAAATCGTTTGAAAATATTTCATTCCATGAGAAACAAATAACCATTACATACAAATATTTATATTGATATCTACTATAAAAATATAAATTAATTTTCAAGAAAATATATTTAATATATGATAATGGAATATTCAAAAATTGAATTTCATTAATACCTCATATAAGAGTATTTACCGCAATTTCCACCTCAACTTTTTGAGGATGTATTTCTATATTACACTTACACGAACAAAAAAAGAAATGAATTATATGTTCCTAAAAAATAGGTCATTGGAATAATTTGATAAAATGTTAAATATACCTTTCATCAATACATTGGATAGTCTAACATCTACTATTTTAGTAACCGATTAATTCCCCAATCTTTCATCATATGATCTTGAGAATTCAAAGATTTTTTAATGAACAATTTTTGTGAATTTTTGTAAAAACCCAAATCAATGAAATCAAATAATTTTACAATTAATAGACCATATTATTTCCCATAATTAGTCCAATGATTATTATTTTACTTATATTGATATGACCAATAGAAGATGATACCACATAAATATCACACTCTTTATCGTGTTAAGCATTATTTAAAATAATTTTTTATAATATTTGGTTAAAATAAGTGTCTTACTTCATTGTTTATTTATTGATGGGTTCTATATTTACATCTATCATTATTTATTCTTATTCAGAATTTCATTATATATATAAATCTTAACAAACAATATATCAACAATCTCTTCACCACAAATGAAATAAAAAAAAATTATAATCATGAGATACAAATTTAATTAATAAATATGGAATGAATGATCTATAATAAAAAAACAAATTTACTCTCTTTGCATATAATAATACTTTTTTACATACATGGAAAATATAGTAACATAATAATTATAAGTGGAATAATATCCTTCTCTGATTTGATTCAGCTCCATAAAAATATTTCCCATTATATGCTAAAAACAAGGTCATATTTTCCAAATAATAATCAATTAACTAATTTCTATATTTTTGTATGAATTTATTAAGTCTCATAAATATTTTTAATTAATGGAACCCAATTATCATCATTAACTTATATTTAGTAAACTAGAAGGGTTTTATATTATTCTTTAGAGAAAATTAATGAAACACATGTCTATATATTTTATTGTCCACACATCAGAACCTTGTAATATTGTAAAAAATATAAAAAGATGTTATTTGATGAAATTACCCTCTATTGAATTATTTCCTTATAGACAATTTAGTTATCTAAAAACATGGGTAACACTATTTATAGACAATTTTTATTGTGTTAACATTTGTATTAACTACCTTATTCAAAATATAATCTTCTTATTTCATTGGTTTATAATGATATAATTCTCTTGTTTCATTCCCACCACATTACCCATTCAACCTCTATGGATATCTACTCTATAATTTGAATTTAATAGATAAACTAATGTGTTATCAATCAAAAAATTCCTCATGAATAAATAATTACAATTTAGATTATTTTTTTGAAAAATAATCCTAAAAAATAATGTTATTTATGACCTAATCTATTATAAATATTAATACCCAAATCACATATACCGTGTTATGATCATAAAAATATTCATTTCACATTAGATTCTATGTCAACTATAATAACCAATTAATTATTAAACAAAAATGATTAGTATGATAATATAGATTTTGAACATTCTTGTAATCCAATTAAATTTAAGGTTGAAAATTATATATATTTATAAAAAACACCAAATAAAAAAGAAGAAACATCATCTTAGTGAAAAAATTTCAACATACATATGTTATTAGTATTATATTCCTATTTCATAATTCTGAAACATTATTATGTTAAAACATTATCAATAAATTGAAAATTAACTTTTTCAATGTACCAAATATACCATAAGTAATGTGAATTTAATTTAAAATAATCTATGAATAACATAAAATTATAAGATATAAAATGAATGGAAGCTCTTCATCTACATTTAAAACATTTAAATCAATCCGAATATTTTTTTTACAGTAATAAATCATTGAACTCACAAATAAAATATAATAACTTGTGAAAAAAATTACACAAACAAAACTATTTATACTCATTATAATCTTAGAAAACAATAATGGTTACATAGTCTATATTATTCATCAAACATATTCAATCCTATTACAAATAAATGAGGTAACATATAATAACATAATTCATATCATCATTACTCTAGAGTATAAATCATAAACCAATCCAATGGAGTTTTCTATCATCATATCATCCACATCAACTATAATTACCATGTTTCATTATATTAAAACATAATATATAAAATAAAAATTTTAATCATTACTATCATGTGACCCTTTAATCAATGTTATTTACAATAATCCAATAAAAATATTTTAAAATTGAAATTCCATTCAATAACTCTATAAAAATATATAATAAACAGTTGGATTTGATTTTATTTTGAATACCATGACTATATGAAGACTAATATTTATAATTAAAAAATTTCATGAATTTTTGAAAATGTTTTCAAGTAGTAAACATTAAAAAAATTAACACCTTAATACGTTAGTTAAAAATGATTTTTATGGAAAATGATATAATGGTTCCTTTAAAAAAAATAATGTAAAATGTATTTTAAACTGAAATTTTGAAACAATATCTTTTTATAAGAATAAATTATTTATATTATATTAATGTTAAAGATAATTAGTAGGAAGGAATAAATTGAATTTTTTTTTGAAGAAAAAATCTATAATTGAGGTGATAATTCCTCTAAAGAGTCTTTTAATTTTCATAATAATAAGATTTCATTAATTATTTATAGAAATAATAACAGTTTTAATATTTATTACATTAGTTTTTTTATTTTTAGGATTTTTCACTAAGCTTTATTTAGTTAAAAAATTATTTAATATCACATCAGATAATTTTAGTACACTCGATACATAAACTCCACAATGAATTATATATAATGACTATGATAAAAGAGGTAATTGTTTATATACTAAAAAATATTAACAATGTCAAAATTATTATTATTATATATTATTTATACTTTTATAGCTATCCATTTAAGGCCTTTTTGAAAAATAAAAACACATTGTTTCATAGGAGCAATAGTCCATATGTATAGATGAGCAACATTTTCAGTTTTTGATATGAGGAAATGATAGACATAAAATATGTTATCATAGAAAATAAAAAATATATCTGAAATAATATATATATATATATATATATATATCAATATTTCATAAATAAAAAATTTATAACTATAAATATTAGGGTGTGATGAAAAATTAATTATGTCACTTCATTGTGGTGTTTTTCATCATGTTTGCATGAACGTCATTTTTATTTTCCATGGGATAGAGAGGATGTCAAAAATTGATAAATATATAAAATAATAAAATAAAAAAACAATAAAGACAACGATGTTTATATATTAAGATATTTATAATAACTTTTAATGATATGTAAGAATAAATAAACAGTAAGTGGTTTGGGTATAAAATAACATCATAATTGGGAATCGTCCCCTTGTTATCTCTTTATGCATTCTTGGATTAGTGTTATAGGAAGGAAAAACATGTATGAAATTGGAATGGAAATTGGTTGGGGGTATATTTGGATAATTATTTGATTTGTACAGATCTTGGTCAAGCTGTGGTGATTTATGTTTTCGGTGAAATAAGGTGTGAAGAGGTAAATTAATAAGTTATGGGAGTGACCAACCAATAAATATTTAATGTCTTACAAAAATTAAAGGAATAATATTAGTAAAATTATTCCATATCCAAAACCGTTGATTATGAAACTATAATTTTGGATTTAAACTAATCCTAAAATATTATAGCTATTATTTCTGGACATTAACACATTGTTTTAACACTTTTACCCCATTTAACACTTTACTAAGGGGCACAATGTTTTACATGGGAATCCATATCACTGGGGAAAAAATTAAATTTACCTCACTACCAAAATTGAGGATTTTGATTAGTACTAGTAAAATAATTTTAAATTTATTAATTTAATTTAGAGGTAAAAAATAATTTTATTATAAATTCATAAAACTCTATTTAAATTGGTTATTAAAAATTTCTTTCAAAATATTATTGTTTTATTCCCACAAAAAGCCTGAACAGAATTGTCATTGATGACATTTATTAGTTTATTAGTAAAAAATACAGTAATTAGACCTTGAAAATGATCCCCAAAAATTGAAACATTTTTTTAATTTCTATAATCTAAAAAATGCATAACATAATTGAATTTATATATAATAAAACATTGGATGGATATAAAAATAACCATTATAATTTTTTAATCCAAAATAATAATTTCAAATAACGTTTTTCAATTTTAATTATATATTCATTCTATTAAATAGTATTAATATATTAATTTAATTATTATATAATATTTATGTCATGAATGTGAGCATATTTACAAAAATAGTATTATTCACTTTTCAACTAAACATTCAATCCTTTATAAATATCTAATAAAATAACCCTACTATAATTTTTAATTATTAATTCGAATAATTTTTTCTATTTTATTAAATTAATTTTCTAATATATTGAAATATTTTTACTAATTAAAACAAATATTTCATAGAAAACATTTTAGTTACCCTTAAACAATTTTTTGTAAATAAATTTTATATATAATTATTATATTGCATTTGTATATATTATATGATTTTTCTGAAAACTAATAATATATGAAAGTAATTTACAATAATAATTATATGTATTATTACAAATTATTACATACAAAACAAGAATTATCAATATTTTTCTATGTTCTCCTGAAATCCCAATAATTTTTTCTTCTTTATGAGTATGTGACATGATTCATGAAAAAAAACAATTTTATTGAAAACACAGACATTATATATTAATACCAACACTTTTTAATTTGATTGATAGGAATTTTATTTTCGTTAATCACAAATTAATTTTTGATTTCTTTTCTATAATGTTTAATAATAACCATAGTTTTTTTTCATGGTTTTTAGTACATGACATGTTTTTCTCAAAAAAATGACTATTTAGGTCTACCTATACAATTGTTAATAACTGAATTGATCATTAATAATACCCAATTAACGACTACATCCATTGGTATTATTAGATCATTTTTAATGCCTCTAACTTTATTCATAATCACCATCCTTCCTTCAGAGCCACTCTTTTTTCCTCACATGGAAACACAAACACTCATATAAAATATTATTCAAATTTCTATGAAATAATTCCCATCATAAAGTTTTCATTTCCATAATAATTATTTTTAGGGTGACACACTAAAATTTAAAATATTATCTAAAAATTTTACTATATAAATTTCATATCAATTTTAATAAAATTTTATAATTCCCATAAACCCCTTAATAAATTATCCACATTTTCCATACACCATGAAACCTATATAAGAAATACTTATTAATATCTCAATCAAAATTCTGAAAATTTACCAAATATTGTACATAATCATCTTTTTTATAAGCATGGCCTCTCGATCATACATCTATAACATTTTTAAACAATAATTTTCAAAAGGAAACATCATATATATTGTATATTACCACATACTAAGAAGAAAAACCATTGTATGATAAGACCTGTATAAGAATCCCTAATATGAAAATATTTTAAATTTAATCAAAATAAGTTGTAGATGAACCCACACTTCATGATCATTATGAAATATTAAATTGTAAAAGTGAGATGAAATCACGACACCATGACGTTTGTAAATTTTTTGACACCAAATAAATTTATCAATGATTTAAAAAAAACTTCCTAATAATAATTTCAGTATATGGATTATCTATTTTTTAATTCTTTTCAATAGTCAATGATAAAAAATTATTTAATAAATAGTTAAATATTTAATTTAAATTATATTTAGTTATACGACATTAGTTTTTCTATTTTGGTAATATAATAGGAAAACATTGATTAAATTAAAATTTTGTTAACCATATTTGATGTGAATAATGTTTATCCCAAGAATTATAACAATATTAATATAATTTATTTACTTTCATATTTTATTTAAATGGAATGTTTAAAATTTAATCCCAAGTACATAACTAGTTGTAGGAAATCATATGTTTCTCTTATGAATTAATTGTCCATATTATATAGTGTTGAAAAAAATTAACCATTACACTCTTATAAAAAATAGTTTTCAAATCAGTATATAAACAATAAAGATAAATTTTTATGTATAAAAATTCTAATTATCTACTATTAAAAAATATTATGTTAGAAATCACATTATTTTATTTTATATTCTTATTTAAATATAATTTATAGGTAAGGTGGATTACATTATTGACATCCCATATCCTATATGAACCACAATACATTAAATTGTTACCCAATTGTTATTAAATTTATAGTTGTGAATACTAATAACAAAATTATGAGAAAAAATGTATAATTTTATTAAATAAATAAAATTTTCTTGTTAATTAATAATAAATAAGAACCCCATTTAGTAAATTATTTTATAATCCAAAAAAGTTCCTCAAAATTGGTTTTTATACCATTGTATGAAAACATTTATTATAATTACTTTCTATATGTTTTAATAAATTATATTATATTTAATAATGATAATTTTGGATTTCTGTATCCCAATATTACGTTACAGTGAGTTTTTTTATAATTTTTCAAAAAGTACTTATTTTTTAGTGAATAGTTAGAAATTAATTTTTTTTTTCAAATTATAATTTCATTTGATGTAAAATAAAAATATGTTTTGAATTTAATCTTATTTTGATATATGTATCCTTTAATTATTATTATTACAATTAATTTTATAAAAACACATATTTACAAGATTTTGTTTATATTTATTATTGGAATTAAACACATTGGTTCTAAAATTCATTTTTATACAAAAAATGTTCTTTAATAATTGTAAATTTAAATAATATTTATTTATTAGTGGTATTAATGAATGTCATATATTATATATTAAAAAATATATTCTATGATTAATTTTATGAATCAACCGAAAATAATAAAACAACATCTCTTATATGATAGCATGTATAGACAGAACAACCAACATAGAATGGAATATAAAATCCAGAGAATTTACGATATATTAAATATGTTAAATAAATTTTATTGTTTATAATTCATGAACAACTAAGTACGATCACATTATATTCATGATTGAATTTCACTGAAATCTTTTGTTACACACAAAAACTCATTTTTACCAAACAATCGTATATTGTAAAAATATATATTATATTAAGATATAACCCTTCTGTTATAATTTTCAATAATGAATATTATTAATAAATTTATGAATATATATGGTTTATATAAATATCATATGGATTCATTGGTTATCAATTTTTACAAACGGAATAAAAAAATTATTCTCCCAAAGGTTTTATGTGTTAATAATTTAAAATAATTACAATTCGTGAATGATATTAAGAAAATATAAAATTCATATATCAATAAATTATATTTTATATTCATATAAACAATTTTGTAGGAATATGTTATGAATAAACAATTTTACACAAAAACAATATTTATCTAAAGGATGTATTGTGTCCCTTTATTGGTGAACCAATATTAAATCCAATTATTGATACATTTGTAAATTATATTTAAAAAAATTCTAATTCTTCTAATGAAGAATATAAAATTTTTCTTTGGCTGAATTTTTTGTATTATTTAATAATTATTGTGGTATGATGACTAGTTAAAAAATGAATCATCTAAATTTAAAACAACATTTTCTATAAATAAATTTTAATGATATATTATAAATATAATTTCTTTTGAAAAATAGTTTTTTTAATTTTTTTTCATTTAATCCAATTTTAAGCATTGGAATCAATAAAACATAGAATTTGGATATAACACTATTTCTATATTTGGAACACATCATATTAAAAACATATTTTTCGCATTCTGTCAATGGGATTAATTTTAAATTACTTACTTCATGATATGCTTATTTAATTTGGAAAACCCCTATACATATTTGAAATTAGTGGTTAAAAAATATTGAAATTGTTTCTTTTTATTTTTATCCCATAAAATTAGTATTTTTTGGGAAAACATTTATTAACATTGTTAAATGTCATTCAAACAACTAAAAATATTAAAAATATTAATACAATTATAAATTTACCTTCACACTTATCTAAATATAATTGAATAAGTGTGTGTCAACTAAAATCATCCATATGTTTAAATTATAACCATTTTGTTGGAATCCTCATGTGTTAATCATGTTTTAATAATCACAAATCTCATTACTGTTAATTAATCTTGATCTTTAGTGCACATCTTGCTAATTCTCTTCAAACTAAACAATAGGTGGATATCATGTTTTTATAATAACAAATCCTATGGATGTTAATTACTCTTTACATGTTTTATGCATAATTACTATTCTCTTATATATTATCTCTAATGAGTAACCATAACTCAAATTCTGCATATCACTGTCTTAGTCCAAATACAGATTTTTTGTCTATGTATGGACTCACCGTGAAGGACTCACCGGGACCAGACACCGTGACCAGACACCCTGACCAGACACCCTGACCAGACACCGTGACCAGACACCATGACCACTCACCGTAACCCAGACACCATGAAGGACTCACCGTGTCCAGACACCGTGACCACTCACCGTAACCCATACACCGTGAAGGACTCACCGTGACCAAACACCGTGACCAGACACCGTGATCAGACACCGTGAAGAAGACACTGTTTCCATGATCACTGTGACATTGTTTCTTAAGCTTTTGTCAATATTATTTTTAGTGATGCTAACGGTCATATTTGTTGTTTTTAATGCAATTAATTCTATTTATTGCAAGTTGTTGGCTTGACAGGAAACCGTATCTCATACCTATGAAAAGGGAATCATTCCTACTGCCAGAGCTCGTGGAATATAAAGAAGATTGAGCTACATTAGAGAACACATGAAATAACGAACGAATGCACGCACGCGCGCATGCATGACACGTCTCGACACATATACTACAATACATGAGAGCACTATTCTGAACAGAAGAAAAATCTGGAGCACAACTATGAAGAACACATCGCACGATTCTCAAAGAAGTTCCATACATGCAATCCTACATTTCTGAAGAACACATGACAAATCAAGAGACTGTAGAACACAAGCTGAACTACGGCACTCTGTTTTTCAACAGAAAAACTATAGAAGGACTCTGAAGCATTCCTGCTCAATCCAAAGAGTCCAGAGCTACATTGAAAATCACTAGAGCCATTTCTAAACTCTACATCTCTGCTCTGTGATTCATTATTTACTTTTCGACTAGTGTGTGTCATATTCTGTATTTTTACACAAACATTGTCTCCTGAACTTTAACCGTAGGATCTGTAAATCCTCAATCAAACTCTTAAATCTTTTATTTCCCACTGGGATAGTGTTAGAGGTCGTGTGTGACCTGAACAGCTGGTTTGCTATTGTTTTGTTTCCCATGAATAACAGTTGTAGAGGTCTTGGACCTGGACAGTTTTCGTAAAATCGTTGTTAACCCCGATCTAGTGTGTGGATCAATTTCTTATATATATTTGAGAGGACTAAGTCTCGTCTTGAGACTGAACCTCTTGTTATATCTGTTGTGCATCTTTTATTTAAGATTAATGTATACGAAATATATTATATTTATTCCACTGCTATTACTTTAAAATAGAAAATTATTTTGAAGCTACTTTGATAGTTAGATTATAAAGTGTTTACACTTATTGTAAATAAGTAGATTAGTTTCAATAGTTAGTTTGATCTTGTGGTTAAACTAACTGAGACCAAATCATTATTTGAGAAGCTAAGTGAACATTTACAATCTGTATAAATTAACTATAGTTTAAATTATTTTATAAATCAGGGGATTTTAACTAGACAATGTTTTAACAGAAATTTTAATTGGAACTCAATTCACCCCCCTCTTGAGTGTCCACTCCGACCAAAATTTGGTATCAAAGGGTTTGTTTTTGTTTGTTCAAAGATGTTTGAAATACTCTGTTTTTCAACTGTGATTTTAGTTGCATCTCTAAAGATCTTCAATTTCTGTTAGTTCTATATTTTTTCTCTTTAAATTTCCTTTCTAAAATCTAGTTATGGATAATAGACTAGAGGGTGCTGCTACTAACAGGCCACCTTTCTTCAATGGTACCAACTATGCCCAATGGAAGCTTAAAATGAAAATTCATTTATAAATCATAGGTTTTGATATTTGTTCTTCCATGGAATCAGAATATAAACTTTCCACTACTTCTAAATCCACTTGGGATGAACCTACAAAGACTGCTTACAATAATAATTGTAAAGCCATGAATTCCATGTACTGTGCTTTAGGAGATGAAGAGTTTAACAGAATTTCTTCTTGTAAAACTTCTTTTGAAATTTGGGATACCTTAGCTGTTTCTCATGAAGGAACAACTAATGTTAAGGAAATGAGATTAAACACTTATACTATTAAATATTATAATTTTAAAATGAAAACTGATGAACCTACTTCTGACATGTATCTCTGGTTTAATGAGATAGTCAATACAATGAATTCACTTGGAAAAGCTATTCCAGAAAAGGAAAAAATTATGAGAATCTTGAGATGTTTACCAAACTGAGGGAGAGGCACATCTGTTTCAATCAGAGAGTCATGTGACATTGCTGCTCTACCTGTTAAAGAACTCATTGGTAATCTTGTGATGTATGAGGAAGAACATAAGGTGAACAAAGAAGAGGATGATGAACCTAGAAGAATGTCTGTTGCTTTCAAGACTTCATCTTCAAAGAATAATGATAAGGAGAAGCTTCAAGATATAAACAAAAGTTCAAGCTGTGAAGACAATGAAAGTGCTTCTAATAGTGATGCTGAAATGGCTCACATTTCCAGAAGGTTTAAGAAGTTCTATAGGAAGAAGAAGTTTTTCGGAAAATGAAATTACAAAGGAAAGTATGACAATAAGGAACATTGGAAGAAGGATTGGAAAAATCCACATAAAAGTAATTAAGTTGTCTTTTATGAGTGCAAAAGGAAAGGACATATTAAAGCAGACTGCCCAAATCTAAAATTCAAGATGAAATATGATTACAAGGATAGTAAGTACAAAATGTCTATGAAGGATACATGGAGCGCTTCTGAGGATAGCTCCACTGAATCTGAAGTCTCTGAAACTGAACACAAAAATAAGGAAAACATGTGTTTTATGACAAACACTTCTGAGTTAACAGCTGAAACTCCTGCTTTAAATTATTTTTATTCTGGAGATGATACTGACTATGATAACATGTCAACATCTGAACTATTTGAATATTGTGATATTTTAGAAGAAACCTATAATGAGATGAAAAAAAATATAATGGTATATAGAAATAGTATGCTTTAACTGTTAAACATAAATCTGATCTTGATATTGAAATGGAAAAGAATGCTCATTTACTTAAAGAAAACACTGAACTGAAATTATCTAATTAGCAACACAGAAAGGATTTAGAGAAATTCACAAATGGAAAGGATGCACTAACTCAAATGTTAGGAAAGAAAGTTGCACCAAAATACACTATCGGAATAGGCTACAATCCTGGACCGAGACAGTTTACTAAGAATAGATTTATTCCTAAATCTGGAAAAAATGCTGCAAATTATAGTTTTGGACATTTATATGCTTCAACTAGTTATATTCATAGTTATGGATCTAATAAGGTTTATCTTTCAAACTCTACTGATTCTACAACTTTCATGAGACCCTTAAGACAAATTTGGGTACCAAAATCGTTGATTGATAACCTGTCTGGACCCAAGAAGATCTGGGTACCAAAATCATTTCCTATATAAATCTGTTTTGTAGGAAACCTGCTTAAAGATCTCCTATAGGAAGACCTAGTACATGGACAGTGGATGTTTAAGACATATGTCTGGAGACTTCTCATGCTTTAAAAGCTTAGTCAGAGTTGATGGAGGGTTTGTCACCTTTGGTGATAATTCTAATGGTAAAATCATCGGCTTAGGCCAGATGGTAACACTGACTCAGTATTAATTTCTAATATTATATTTGTTGATGGACTTAAATATAATCTGTTAAGTATTTCTCAGTTATGTGATGATGGTTTTAATGTTAAAATTGGAAATGATTCGTGCAATGTTTTTAATTCTAAACATGCTTTTGTATTTTCTGCCCTGTGAAATGAAAATGTTTATGCTATTGATTTAAATTATTTAGCTAAGCAGAATATTACTTGTTTAAATGCTTTTCATAAAGATTCATGGCATTGGCATAGAATATTAGGACACTGCAATATACACATGCTTAGAAAACTTACTAGGAAGAACTTTGTTAGAGAACCTACCCAAACTTGAGTTTCCAAATGTCAAAGTTTGTAATCCATGTCAAAAGGGAAATCAAAATAATGTTTTTTTCAAATTAAAGAAATAAGTTTCAACTTCTAAACCTCTCGAGTTGGTTCACATGGATTTATTTGGACTATCTAGAGTTTCTAGCTTAAATGGGAAGCACTATCTCAATGTCTTAGTAAATGACTTTTCTAGATATACTTGGGTATATTTTCTATCTCACAAAAGTGAATCTTGATCATACTTTGTTAAATACTCCAAATATGTAGAAAACCTTAGTGGACTTAAGATTAAAACTCTGAGAAGTGATCATGGCCGTGAATTTGAGAATCATGAATTTGAATCTTACTGCTCTCACAATGTCTATAGTCACAATTTCTCTTCCCCTATG
This sequence comes from Viscum album, assembly GCA_963277665.1. NCBI lineage: Eukaryota > Viridiplantae > Streptophyta > Magnoliopsida > Santalales > Viscaceae > Viscum > Viscum album. The sequence goes on along the minus strand of OY728127.1, from coordinate 433,308,917 downwards.
ACAACCCAGCAAAATGGGGTAGTAGAAAGGTGGAATAGAACTCTGCAAGAAATTTCTAGAACTATGCTTAATGAGTATGACCTGCCTATTTATTTTTGGGCTGAAGCTGTAAATACAGCTTGTTATGTTATCAATAGATTCTTAATCAGACCTGTTCTTAAGAGGACCCATTATGAGTTATGGAACCATAGGAAACCCAAGGTTAACTACTTCATAGTTTTTGGTTGCAAAGTCTTTATTCTTAATACTAATGAAAATATCGACAAATTTGCATCCAAGAGTGATGAAGGAATTTTCCTAGGTTACTCTACTTCTAGTAAATCCTATAGAGTTTTCAATAAGAGAACCAAGTGTGTGGAAGAATCTGTTCACATCAAGTTTGATAAAACTGATCCACCTGAGCCAAAAACCTCACTTGAAAATCTTGAAGATTATCTATTTGTTTTGAACCTTATTGATAAGGACAGTGGACCTATAGTTAAAACGTCCAGTTCTGGAAATTTTCCAGAACCTGCTTCGGTTGATTCCCAACCTATTGAGGAACCTGAAATTTCTAGCCCTACCTTTACTAGATCAACTATAATTATGAAGAATCATCCATTAGATTTTGTTGTAGGAAATCTTGATAGAGGGATACAGACTAGAGATTCTCTTAGAAATTAGGTTGAACATCAGGCCTTCTTCTCATAGCTTGAACCTAAAAACATTGATGATGCTATTAATGATGAATTTTGGGTAATTGCTATGCAAGAAGAATTAAATCATTTTGAATGAAATAAAGTTTGGAATCTTGTTAAAAGACCTAAGGACACTTCCACAATAGGCAGATAATGGGTGTTTAGAAACAAAGTAGATGAATCCAGAAACATAGTTAGAAATAAAGTTAGAGTATTTAGACAAGGCTATAGTCAAGAAGAAGGTATTGACTATGAGGAGACTTTTGCTTCAGTAGCCAGATTAGAAGCTATTAGGATTTTACGTGCTTATGTTGCACATCTAAATTTCAAACTATATCAAATGGATGTCAAGAGTGCATTCTTAAATGGATATATTGCTGAGGATGTTATTGTTGAACAACCTCTTTGTTTTTCAAACCCTCATTTTCCAAATCATATTTTCAAATTATCAAAAGAATTACATGGTTTAAAGAAAGCTCCAAGAGATTGGAATGATAGATTAAGTACTTTTCTAATTTCTAAAGGTTTTACAAAAGGAATAGCTGATCCTACACTTTTTATAAAACGAATTTCTAAAGATGTTTCAGTAGTAAAAATTTATGTTGATGATATTATCTTTAGATCTTCTAAAAATTCTTTATGTACTGATTTTTCAAAAATGATGCAAAATTAATTTCAAATGAGTTTAATGGGTGAACTTGAATTCTTTCTTGGTTTTCAAATTTTTCAAATTGATGATGGAATTATTTTAACTCAAAGTAATTATACTAGATATCTTTTAAAACGTTTTGGATTGATAGCACAAAAAGTAGTGACACTCCCATGAGTACCACCTGTAAGATGAATCTTGATGAAAATGGTAAATCTGTTGATCAAACCACTTATAGAGGAATGATTGGAAGTCCACTATACCTGAATTCTAGTCATCCTGATATTATTTCTAGTGTGTGTATGTGTGCTCATTTTCAATCACACCCTAAAGAGTCAAATTTAAATGTTGTAAAGAGAATTTTCAAATACCTCAAGCATACTCCCAATTTAGGAATATTCTATCCCAAAGGACAATCATTTGAACTCATTAGTTATTATGATACTGACTTTGCTGGATGTAAGCTAGACAGAAAAAGCACCTCTGGAACATGTCATCTTTTAGGTAAGTCACTAGATCATGGTGTAGTATGAAACAAAATTCTGTTTCATTATCAACTACAGAAGATGAATACATAGCTACTAGAAGTTTTTGTGCACAAATTTTGTGGATGAAACACACATTACTAGACTATGGATATCAATTCAGACATGTCTCAATAAATTGTGACAACACAAGTGCTATTAATATTTCTAAGAATCCTGTTTCTCATTCTCGGAAAAAACATATTGATGTAAGACATCACTTTTTGAGGGATCATTATCAAAAAGGTGATATCTCTTTGGAATTCATTGGTACTGAATATCAAATTGCTGATATATTTACTAAACCATTAAATTCTGAAAGATTAGACTACATCATAAATTATTATGTTATGAATAATCATAAATGAATATCTTACTATTTCTAAGTTACTGTTTTTATGCTCACGGTCTGACAACTCACTGTCTCACCGTGACTATATAAACTATTCATTGTTTCACCATGATGACTATAAACTGTCTCACCGTGATGGCTAGTTTTCTATCTCACCGTGAGAAGTATGATAATTTTTATTATTTATATTTTATTTTTACCCGTATAGCGGTAATTTTTATTTCACCGCTATTTTCTTTCCCGCATTCGTGTTTTTATGAGGTTAGACATTCCCAAATGATAAAACATAAGGGATTCATTCGACTCCTTACCTGAATTATCTCCTGAACCTTCTTTTCCCTCTCTCCTGAACCATTAGTGAATGACAATGATGAAGCATCCATCTTCACACTCGTCTAAGAAGCGCCGCTCTAAGAAACAAAGGAGGATACTGATGATAGCGCCTGAAGGACCTCTACACCCAAACCAGGTAAGCCGTATAGTTGTACCTTAAAAATAGGTTTTCTTTGAATGGTTGCTATCTAGCAGATCATTAGTTTTGAATGTCTTAAAGGAACAATGATGGCTTGAATGGTTCTCTAGATAGAATAGACTGATTTACCCGAGGCTTATATCTCAATTCTATCAGTATGTGAAGTTCTCTTTTGAGTTTGGAGAAAGTTTTTTGGTGACCAGTTAGATCGATGGTCAAAAGGTCTCTTTCTCTTCAATGTTGTGGGCTGCATGCCTATGAATTCCACATGAATGAGTGTGTGCATATTACCAAAGAGACCCTCCTCCAACAACTGAAATCTTTGACCTAGAAACCGCTTTGGAAAATCTAACTGGAAATGGAACCAAGCGAAGGGCCATAGCTGCTGAACTGGATGGGGAGACAAGACTTTTGTTCAAGTTTTTTTAGAATTTAGTTAGTCCAAGAAAAGGAGATTTTGCTGTGATGAAGTATCAGGATGTCTTCCTGATTCACCTGTTGAAGAATGGCCAAAAGATCAATCTGCGTAAGTATGTTGTCAACCATATCTGTGATCTGATCAATGTAACTTACAAATACACCTCCCTATTTTATTCAAGGATGATTTCATCCATGTTAGTATCAAAAGTAATGGTTGGACCGAATTATGAAAAATTAGATGACATTGATTTCTGCCTATCCATTCTTATCATCAGAAGGATGAAGATTAGCTGGAATCCATGTAAAAAGCAATGGGTTGAGGATAGTGATCAACTGTATAAAAAGTTTAATCCTGTTGACTATCGAAGAAGGCCTAAGAATCTAGCTGATCCTGGTTTGCAACCAGATGAAGTGGTTGAGTACTCAGAAGAAGAAGAACAAGAAGAAGTAACATCTAAAGATCCACCTAGAGAAGAATCTGTAATATCTCCAATGGAAACAGTTCATGTTGAAGAGGAAAGGGATGTTATCTCTACTATTATCCCTGCTGAAATTCCTCAAGGAGAGGAAGTTGTTGTTGAACAGGAAAGGACTGAGGATCCTTCAGTTGTTCTTCATGAGGAAGAAGCACATCTCAATGCTGCAAGGAAATTAGTTTTTCCTGGTTCAGAAGAGCAAGCAACCTTTTAGGATGTTTTTTTTGAAGGGACTCTTTCTGTTGAGAAGGAAGCAAGTCTGGAAGCTTATCCAGTGGAAGAATCGGTTCCTGAGATTATTCCATCTGCTAAAGAAAGAATGGAAATTGACTTTCACCTGGCAAGGAAATAATTTGCTGAAGAGACTAGGGATGATTCTGTGGATCTTGTCCATGTTCCTGGACCTCAAGAATCTGAAAGGGAAGCACAAGTTGAGGGGGAGGAAACTCAAAATCCCAATATTGTGAAAGCTAGGTCTGGTGAAGCTTCTCAACCTTCTGTCACTTTCTCTATACACTCTCGGTATGAGTTCCCAATCTTTTATGATGTGAATGAGTCACAGAAAGTGACTGCAACTGGAATGGTTCTTTCTTCTCTGTTTCAACTGAAGTCCTTAGCTCATTCAGAACTAGAATCAGATCCCCAACCTCAATCAAGATTGGAATCTGAGTCTGAAGATGACTCTGACATTCAACGAGAATTTGTGCCTCTACCTTTTCCTGCATCCTTACCTGAGCTTCATTCCTTTGTAACCAAAGATGAACTGAATGCTTTTGGCGAGACTTTGTTAGATGGTTTTGAGAAAATTGTCCCTACTCAACCTCGCCCAGTGACTCAATTAAGTCAAGAAGATTCATCAATTATCTTGGACAATATTATCTTGAATATTCAACCAAGGATGATCCGAGAAATTCAAGAAGTCCGAGTAGAGAATAAGCTGCTAAGTGCTGATGTTGCAAGTCTGAAAAGTATGGTAGCATGTGTGCAGAATGAGCTATCTGTGAGATCAGAGCCTGCTTCTGTTTCTGCCCCTGCACCTGTTGCTGTTTCACCTGAGTCTTCTGATTCCCTCCTTGCTAGGGAGATTGTGTCTCAAGTTCATCTTTACCTTCTATCTTTTGATGAAAAGATTGGAAAATGGTACACGAAGATGCTAGAATGCATGAGATAGCTTGTAGAAACTCTGAATAAGCTTACAGATGAATACATTGGATGTCTGCAAAATGTACTGAAACAGCTCAAAGTTCTAACCGAAGTTGTCAAGGCTTCACCTGCTTCTGGTCAGACCTCCACACCTGCTTTGGATGATTCTCTTCTGAGATCCTTAATTAAGGAATAATTACAGAATGCCTTCAGTGGCTTGGATCTATCATCATTGTCATAATTAATTAAGAAAAGTGATAGAGCATTGGACTTGGTTAGGATCCATTCAAAGATAGCCAATGATGCTCAACAAGAGATCTCCAAGAAAATAGAATTGTATCTTTCCCATATTTTCTCTAAAAGTGACATGACAGATCACTTTAGATATCTTGTGGAAAATCTGAGAATCCCTCCGGTGACTCAAGCTTTTAAAGGTCAAGTTCAGAAACATTCAGAGTTCACTAGATTGTTGGACATATTTCTAGAGAATAAGGATGATTTTGAAAAGGCTATGCAGTATGGTGGAGAAATCATTACTTATTTCATCAATCTTTTGACGTCGTCTCTTCATGTGCAGAGTACTGCTATAGTTTCTCCATGTAAAGACCCGTAAAATTCAAGGAAAATTTTTTTCTTAATTTTCTTTGGAATTTTACAAGAGCGCGGTTTCTGACGGCACCTGATTCTGAGGCCCGGAGTTCCCAGAATCAATTTCCGAAGTTTGGTGCGGGTACGTTCAGTGAACGAACGAGCGGGAATTTCTAACTTTTGATCCGGTGCTCGGAATTGAAATTTGAGGACACCGATGAACTCGTAGCGCCGATTTTCGCTTAAGGGGACCTTTTCCGAGGTTTCGTTTTATGCGAGAAGAAAGTTAGTTTTGGGAGAAATTATAAGAAGTTAAATAAAAATGTGGAACACTTTTTATTTAATAATGTTGGTTAACTTCTCCCAAAGGGAGTTAAAGGTGGGAACCACATCCACTTAACCTCCCTTGGGAGGATTAAGTGTGGTGGGACCCAGACGAACCCCATCCCCTCATCTTCTCCCTTAAACTCCCCTTTTAATTTAAGTTGGGAAGTTGGGTTATTTAATGGGTTGAGTTGTCTTAATTCAAACCTTTGAAATTCAAATGGTTTGGTTGAGTAAATAAAAAAAATCCCTTAGCTTATTTTATTTGGTTAGAATTGTTTAGCCATCTTGTGAGGATTTGAGAGCTCCTCCTTCTTATTCAAACATTGACGAAGAAAGCTCAAGCTCCGAAGAAGAACGTCGCTCCTCTCTTCTTCGTAGCTGATTTGTTTCCAAAGATCAACGATGCCTTCCATGTCAACGAAGGGAACGCCGCTTCCTCCTCGGACATCCTTCGTCGGCTTATGAAGATTCACCAACGACGTACCTCTTCGGGCGTACCTCTTCGTCAACAGAATTGACGAACGATTACCGCGACGCCTGACCTCCGCGACGTTGCCTTCCACGGGTCGTTGACGAACATTGTACTTGAAACCGAGGTAGGGGTTGGTTGTGGATTATTTATTTACTCTCGTTCTTGGTTCTAGCATGATAATCTTGTGGTTAATGTTTAAGAGTTTTTATCTAACGAGAGGGGGGTCGGACCACACAAGCACGACCGAATCCCCCCTCCTTTGTTCTTGATTATTATTTCTTGTGGATGAACGAGATGGCGTGGGGTCGTCGCACCACGCAGGAATTCGCTCGGTTGAATTGCGCGGCGCCGTCGCGCCGTGCCGTGGAAGGATTATCAGGAACGCGACGCCGCCGCGCCGCGTCGCAGGGAACCGAAGGCACCGCGGCCGGAGCGGGGTCGCTGCGGAGGGGCGCGGTGCCGTCGCACCATGCCGGACAACGAAGGTTGCGGCTGGTTCCGGGCCGCGGCGGAAGGAGAAGACTGGCGGCTCGCCGGGCCGCCGGTGTCGGAAGCCGGAAGGGGACCGGCTTTGCCGGTCCGTTGAAGAAGAACCGGCCGGCCAGGTGGGCTGGCCGGAAGGGAAAAACTGGGGGAGTTTAATTCCCCCGGCCATCACAAATGCCCCCCCATTTATGAGGGGGGAGGTTTCTTTTAGGGGGGCAGGCGGCCCCCCCGTTTCCCTCAAGGCAGGCCCCCACGAGGGGGGGCCTGTTCTCCAAAGGTGCGGCTCTTAAGCCGCGCCGCCAGCATGTAAAGCAGCGGAGGCTTAGCCCCCCGCGCGTGGCACCAAGCGGCGCCAGGCCGCGCCGCCGCCGGCCGGGCCGCGCAGCCGCGCCGGACCACGCCGCCGCGCCGGCCAGCGCCGACGCGCCGGACCGCCGCCGGCCGGGCCAGGTCGGCCCGGACCCGGACCCCCCGTTTTCGAATTGTTTTTGGTCTTTTGGCCATATCTTGAGCCATGGACCTCCGATCGACGAACGGTCAGTGGAATTGCGATCCTTGGATCGGGACGGTCGATTCCGTATATTGCACTCAAAGTTTCGGAATACTTTGAGTTCGGCGGGGTTGGTTCGTTCACGAAACCAACCGGGCCCTCGGAGCGGAAACACTCGTATGTTGAGCTACGGACGTCCGATTGACGTGCCGTCATCTTTGTTGTATTCCTCTTAGTGAGACGGATCTTTTTTCATACTCCGCCCGAGGTTTGGACGCAGGTGGAGTACGGTCGGGTTGGTTTTGCCTTAAAACCCAACCGGGCCCCTGGGACGAAAAAGCCAATAACTCTGAGACCGGGCGTCCGATCGACGCGCCGTCTGTTGCGTTGAGTTCATGTTGACGATACAGAACTTTTGGATACATCAACTCTGGACTATGTGACAGTTGATGTATCAGCCTCTCGGCTCGTGGAGCGGACCCTTCGGAACGAGCTTGCTGTGTGCGGGAACCCTAGTGCTGGTTGCGACTGTTACTGCTACTGCTACTGCTACTGCTACTGTGACTGCTACAACTGCTACTGCTACTGTGACTGCGACGATGACAGTACAGAGATCCTGTGTGGATTCGACGACCACTACAGCACTCAGTGATCCTACGTGGATAAGTGCTACAGGTCCTGTGTGGGCCGATCCCGTGTGGGTCTTTGTGCTCAGCGGTCCTGTGTGAACCAGCGCCTACAGGTCCTGTGTGGACCCGATCCTGTGTGGGTCTTTTGCGGGGGTTAGTTACCTATCGATCCTTCGTGGGTCCGACGACTTAGATGGATCAGAGATCATCTTTATCGTCTTTCGAAGAAGTTTACCTGTGTGAGCTGAATCCTGTTACTTTCCTGTGTGGATTGTGTTGTGCTATCCTGTGTGGATTTCGTTTTACTTTCCTGTGTGGAATACGTATACTTTCCTGTGTGGACTGAGTTTTACTCGGGCTCGGAGGTTGGAGAGTATTGGAATTGATGACTTAGGTATATGTATGGGCATATACCTAAGCAGTGTTGGTTGTTACTTCGTGTTTGTATCTTCCTTGTGGTTTATCCTTTGTGGATTTTGGGAGACCTTCAGGGGTCTCGGGGTCCCTATTGAGTATCTTATAGTCACCCCTGCACGGGCTATGCCTACACTACGTTGTGTTGGTTACAGACGATGGACAACGTTGATCTTGGCTGAGGCTTGCAGAGCAGAATGGTACCTGGAGGTGGACCACTAGGCGGGACATACTCGGAGTGGACGGCGGGACCAGAGGAGCAGTGGAGCTATCTGTACTCACCCTTCACGTGGGACTTCCAGTGGACAGCTCGGAGTAGCGGCTTTTACTTTACATTTGCTGTTTTCCCTTTTGAGTTGTACTTTACATTCAGTTTGGGTTTGTATACTGGCCCATTTACTTTTCCGCACTTTCAGTTGTACTCTGTTTTTACTTAGTGTTTAATTTCCGCTTGCTTACTCTGTGGTGTTTGTTTTCTTTTCAAAGGAAATGCCTTCCCTTTTTACCGGGATTTACGCCTTGGTGCTAGTCGCCAGCCCCTGGCCTATGGAAGGCGGGCTTGGGGTAGTCACGGCACGGACCCCGAGGGCGTGTCGTGACAAATTGGTATCAGAGGAGTTCAGTTCTACCGCGAACTCTGATCTTTTCTATGTGAAGCAATAATGTTTAGCGTATTGAGTGTGGATATCAGTCCAGGGAGTCCAGTGTTTGTGCGGCGGCCGACGTATCCGTACACCAGGACCCTAACTTCTGATTTCCGACTTAATGCACGAAAACATTGAATGCATGTGTGTTTCAATGTTTTCATGGTGATTACTTTGTGTCAGCTCACCAAGTATACTGTTTGACCGTGGCGCACCTGTTCCTTTTCAGGATGACCCCACGACGGCAGCCAGCTAGGGTTCCGAGAGTCAAGTGTGATGACAGCCCACCGAGCGACGAGGCTTCGGTGCAGGGCCCTTTGTCAGCAGTGGAACCGGCGGTAGCTCTACCCGTCGAGCCACCGATACTTCCAGCACCAGCCGCTGACGATGCACGTCGCCTCAGCGCACTTCATGAGTTTCAGCGCCAGCGACCACCCAGGTTTCGCGGGGAGACGGATCCCCAGGCAGCCGAGGACTGGCTGGAGGTAGTGGTACGTGTGTTTAGGCTAGTGAGAACACCAGCAGACCTCATGGTGATCCTCGCTGCGAGCCTACTACACGCAGAAGCAGGACGATGGTGGAGCTTGATGCTCCAGTTTCACGATGAGGCATCTCTACTTTGGACAGACTTTGAGATCCTCTTCCGCTCGGAGTTCGTCCCAGCCACCCTTCGTGCGGTGCGTATCCAGGAGCTTCTTCAGCTACGGCAGGGCAGCATGACGGCCGCTCAGTACTCGGCGAGATTTACTGATCTCTCGCGCTACTCGACCGACATGGTACGGGACCCATTCTTCGAGGCCCGGACCTTCGAGCAGGGTTTGAGACACGAGATCAGGGCATCGCTGATCTCCCACTTCATACCGACTCAGACAGGAGTACTGGAGCGGTCCCTTTTGATCGAGAGCTTCCTTACTGAGTCTACACCAGCATCGATACCCACCGAAGGGCGGCACGTGGCAGAGTCATCTGCAGCAGGCAGTCGACGGATGACTCAGGGGTCCAGGCAGACCAAACCTTCAGGCAGACGACCTCAGGACACTGGCTCAGAAGTGCGGGGCACACAGCGCGGAGCCAGTCTTTCGAGAGGCAGATAGTGCTACTCGTGCGGCGGGCAGGGCCACATGGCTCGTGACTGCCTGACCTGCTATGCAGAGGAGCAGCAGACCGTTGAGGAACCACCTAGGCAGAGGCAGAGGTTCGACCGTGGCGGTCCGCAAGGAGGCGGCAGACGAGGGAGAGGAGCTGGCCGAGCAGCAGGTGGTGGGCGACGCTTTGAGGCTCTACCACCACCACCACCAAGAGGTCCACTCCGACCTCAGGGGAGAGCACAGCTTCAGGCAGCTTAAGCTTACGATCATGGAGCTTCGGATGCAGGTGGAGTAGTGCGGGACTAGCTCCAGGAATAGAGGCCTTTGCCCATAATGCCTCTAGCTTCGTAGATTGTGTTGTCTTGTGTCCTTGTACTTTAAGATGATGTAATAAAAGATGCATGCCTTGGTGACTTTTGTTTTCTTGTCTTTTGTTTGTTTTTACTAAGAGGTTCCGGTTAAAAAAAACTGTTGACTTGACCCTCACTTGCGAGATTCTTACTGGAGGAAACCCAGTGACCACACACTGATACCGACAGTGTGACTCAACCCTTGGAGGCGAGAGTAACGGTTGGATATCTTGGTAGCAGCGTCGAGGCCTTACGACGTCATCCATGCCATGAATTAACTAATCATGACGGGATTGACTGTATTAGGCAAGGAACGTGGTTCATCCAGTGGATGAGACCAGATTTCACTTTTCGGCAAAGGAGAAATCATTGCAGCTTTTCCGTACATTATGGAGGAAGGGGAAACCCTTCGTGTGGTCAGACAAATGTCAGTAGAGCTTCCAGGAGCTGAGACAGAGGTTGACTAGCGCACCTATCATGAGGTTGCCTGAGGAGGGAGTAGGGTACGTAGTCTACTGCGATGCATCAGGGACCAGACTCGGATGTGTTCTAATGCAGGAGCGAGCAGTGATCGCCTATGGATCACGTCAGTTGAGGCCGCATGATCAGAACTACGCTACCCATGACCTGGAGTTAGCAGTAGTGGTCTTCGCTCTGAAGACATGGCGGCACTATTTGATGGGCGAGTGCTTTACAGTCTTTTCTGATCATCAGAGTCTCGGGTATATCTTCTCGCAGAAGGACATGAACCTGAGCCAACAGCGATGGCTTGAGTTCCTCCAGGACTATGACTTTGAGATAGTCTATACTCCTGGGAAGGGGAACGTAGTAGTCGATACCCTCAGCAGGAGGACGGGCATTCAGCTACTTGAGGAGGCGACGGAGTAGCTATCCTCTATGCAGATATCCTTCGTGGATAGAGATGGAGCAGCCTTCCTTCAGTCTCTCACAGTCACCCCTCCACTACTGCAGCGGGTCCGAGAGGCACAGCGTGAGGATGCTGAATGTGAGACATGGCGTGCACAGTTATCCTTGGGACAGGAACCTGATGGTTTCTCCCTTGGAGCAGAGCACGACATCCTTTTCAGAGGACGTACCATGGTACCAGTCGCTTTGCGAGAGGAGGTGCTGAGAGAGTTTCACACTTCTCCTTTGGCGGTACATCCAAGAGTAGCGAAGATGTACCAGGATCTCAGACGACAGTACTGGTGGCCAGGCATCAAGAAGGCTATAGCAGAGTTCGTTTCTCGATGCGTCACCTGCCAGCAGGGGAAGGCAGTGTGGAGTCAATAATGTTTTCCTTATGACTTTTCCATTCCTTCTTGTTTTGAAAATCACAAACACCTTATCTTTAAGGAAAATTGCTTTTATAAGGAAAATTGCTTTCTTTAAGGAAAATTTCTTTTATAAGGAAAATTGCTTTCTTAAGGAAAATTGCTTTTATAAGGAAAATTGCTTTCTTAAGGAAAATTTCTTTTATAAGGAAAATTGCTTTTATAAGGAAAATTGCTTTCTTAAGGAAACTCGCTTTTATAAGAAAAATTATCCTTATCATATTTTCATCAATATATTTCTTAAGTATAAGTTTCTGATTCATTTTCTCGGAGTCATTAAAACTCTGATATAAAAGCATTCTGTTTTAGGGTTCAGGTTCTGGACAAGAACTATAAGGAAGTTTCATTCCGAATTCCGGATATGAACTCTGACTAAGTTCTATTCCAGATTCAGGATACGAATTCTAAAGAAGAATTCTCATTACGAATTCCAATGAAGAATTCTCATTACGAATTCCAATGAAGAATTCTCATTACGAATTCTGATGACGAATTCTCATTACGATTTCTGATGACGAATTCCTATTCCGAATTCCTACTCCGAATTCTCATTCCGAATTCTCCTATTAAACAGAATCTGATTATCATTGGTTTAGACACTCTGAATTTATTCACTCCGAACCTTCACTCCGAAGTTTCTATTCCGAACCTTTATGTTAGAGTTTAAAACGATGTCGTACATTCTGTTACACTTGTTTTGTTATAAAACGATGTCGTCCATTTTGTTATAAACTAACCGTTGTCTAAGTGACACGTGTACAGGTCCCTCCGAACTTTAAGGAAAATATGACTGTTGGAGAAGGAGCTGACCTTACCTATAAATAGGAGCTCTTTTGAAAGAGCTCGGTGCTATTGGAAAAACAACTGAGTTTTGTGCCTACATGCTGTTGAAGTGATTTCTAGAGAGAGAGTCTGTTATTAACTCTCAAAGCTTCGTGCGACTCTGAATGTTGGTGATTACATTCGAGGGCTTCCGGGGATAGGAAGACAGAGGTGCCGACTACCTTAAAGATCGAGGGCTTTCTCTCTGAGAAAGACAGAGGTGCCGACTACCTTAAAGATCGAGGGCTTTCTTGCTGAGAAAGACAGAGGTGCTGACTACCTTAAAGATCGAGGGCTTTCTTACTGAGAAAGACAGAGGTTGCCAACTACCTTGAAATTGAGGGCTTGCGGGGATAGCAAGACAGAGACACCGATCTTCGTATCGAGGGCTTACCCTGGTGTGGGTAAGACAGACTTGCTTGAAAGTATAAATCAAGGGACCTTTATCCAAGGTTGTTGTATACCCTTCTCTTTGGGTTAAAAGACTATTATCTTGTTACTAGTAGTTTTACTACTTGTTTTTATTCCGCTGCAATTTGTATCTTAAGGAAAGTATAACTTTCTTATACTTCCTTACTTACCCTGATTAGTTTAGATTCTATACGCTTTAAGGTAGAATCTTATATTGTAACTTTTGTTAAGTTTCAATTTCCGGAATCATATTTCCGGAACCTACTTTTGGAATCCCTTTCCAAGTTCAGTTCCGTATTAGAGGTATTGTGAATTTACATAGTTTAACTTTGTTAAACTTAGCCTTTTCTTTTCTTAAGAAAACTCTAGTTATTCATAACTAACTTTAAAGGTTCCAATGGAATTTTTAAAGTATACAATTCACCCCCCCTCTTGTATTTTGAGCATCTCATATTATATTTCGATCCTACAATTGGTATCAAAGGTTGGAAACCTCTTACTCTATACCATTCTTACATTTGGTATCAGAGCCAAGGTTACTGAAATACTTGTACTCACATACAAGTTTTTCTTGCTCACTTTTCTATTCCGAACTTTGTCATTCCGGATTATCCATTCCGAACTTTTCTCATTCCGAACCTTGTTATTACGATTCTAAGCTACTAACAAGTTTGTGTACCAAGTTATTTTTTAGTATGGCAGGAATTAATGTTGGATCTATTGACAATCTGAATCCTACAAGACCACCAATCTTCGATGGTAATGATTATGAATACTGGAGAGATCTTATGAAGACTTTTGTTATCAATACTCGAGTAGATAACTTTGTGATGCTTACTGGTGATTATAAAATTCCTGAAAAGGAAGTCAGAACCTTTACTAACCAGGAAAAGCAAGAATATCAACTCAACTATAAGGTACGCAATACTTTATTATGTTCAATGACTAGAAATATATATAGCCAATTTTCTTCTTGTGAAGCAGCTAACTGTATATGGAAGAAGTTAGAGGTTACACATTTTGGGACTTCTAAGGTGATTGAGACTAGAAGAGCTATGCTTAGAGATGAATATCATGGCTTCAATTTTCCTTATGGAGAACCTATCTGTAAAGTTCAACAAAGATTTATGACAATTTTCAACTGTCTACAATCTATGGGAGAAAAAGGATTAGATGATGAAGCTCTTGTGGACAAGATAATTGATATTATGCCCAATGAATGGGAATCCAAGAGAACAGCTATAGATGAGAACAGGAAGGTTACTCAAATTACTCTTGATGAATTATTTGGAACTCTTCTACAACATGAGACCAGAATGAAGAGAGATGCTGACAACATCAAGAAGAAGAATGGAAATGGTACTGTTGCTTTTACTACAACTTCAAATCAGATGAAAGCTAAGACTCCTGAGAGAGTAACCAGATCCAAATCGAAGAAAGTCATTTTCCAATCCGAATCTAGTGAAAGTGAAGTTTCAGAAAATGAATTAGCCAATCTTGCTCGAAGGATGAACAAGATAGCTGGACAGTGATACTTTCAATCCAAGTATAAGAAGAAGGACAGGAAAGATAAGAAATATGGAGAAGTTACTTGTTACGAATGTAAGAGAGCTGGACATATTAGACCAGATTTCCCTATGCTCAAATAGAAAGAAAGAAAGGAAAGACATTCAGACAGGAACAGGAAGAAGTATTACAAAGCTAAAGCTAAGAATGTTCTGAAAGCTAATGACACCTGGAGTGCCAGTGGTGGTGACTCTTCAGATGAATCTTCTGAATATGAATTTTCAGGACAGAAGAATCTTGGTCTTATAGCCAGATTACCTATTGATAATCATTGTCTTATGGATAAGGTACGAAATGCTTAATCATTGACCAATGTTTCTTTAAATTCTAATGGTAGTAAGTATTATAACTCTTCTGATGAAGAATCATCTTCTGATGAGGAAAATACTTTACCTACTTATGAAGAAGTCTCTAGATTTGCTGAACTTCTTGAGATTGAGAATTCCAAACTCAACAAGAAACTTGATAAGGCAAACTCTAGGAATTCTATTCTTACAAAAGAGATATCAGATCTTTCTAAATATCTTGATAAGAAAAATGCTGATTTTGAAAGTATTTCAAAAAATCTTGAGGAAGTAAGTTCTGAGAAGAATAAACTTTCTAAAGAATTAGAAAAAGTAATTTCTAATAAAAATGTTTTCGAGTCTAACTCTAGTTCCAAAACTAATGATTTTGAGGATAAAAACTTGGTTGTAAAACTCAAGTCTGAAATTTTTTCCTTATAGAAGTGTTTATCAAACTTTACCCATGGTAAAGAAAATTTTGATAAGATGTATTCTCAAATACGACCTTTAAGAAATAAATCCGGATTTGGTTATACCCATGAAAAACCAGTTTTCAGTAACAATTATTTTGTTCCTCAAAGTGCCCCATTTTGCACTAAATGTCAATGTGGTGGTCACTGGGAAAACAATTGTTCCTTAAACAAAACCCAATCCTTAGGTTTTCATAAAGCTTACATTTCTAAGAAAATGTGGATACCTAAAATTTTATTGTCTGGAAATCTCGGATCCAAACAAGTTTGGATTCCGAAAGTCTAACTTTGTTCTTAATTTCAGGAAAATAAAGAAAGTTCCAGCAACAATATTTGGTACATGGATAGTGGATGTTCCCGTCACATGACTGGTAAGAAAAGCCTTTTTGAAAAGATTATCAAAACGAAAGGAGGAAAGGTAACTTTCGGAGACAATGCTAAGGGAGAGATTGTTGGTATTGGTAATATAGTTCTTTTGGGTAAAACTTTGATTTCAAATGTTCTTTTTGTTAAAGGTCTTAAGCACAACCTCATTATCATAAGTCAGTTATGTGATGAAGGTTACCTTGTGAATTTTAGGAATGATAAATGCTTAGTTCACAACTCCAAGGAAGAATTTATTCTCTCAGCCAACAGGCAAGACAATGTTTACACCATAAACTTAGAAGACCTAAGAAGCCAAGATTTACCTTGCCTAAGTGCAATGGAAGATCATTCTTGGTTATGGCATAGAAGATTAGGACACTGTAATCTTAGAAACCTATGTAAACTCTCTAAGAAAAAACTTGTTAAGGATCTACCGGAGCTTAGATTTGATTCTTCTAAAGTTTGTGATCCTTGTCAATATGGCAAGCAACATAAATCTAGTTTTAAGTCAATCGGTGAAGTCCCCACAACCGATGCATTACAGTTAGTGCACATGGATCTTTTTGGTCCAACACAAACTGGAAGCATTGGAGGCAAATACTATGTGTTTGTTCTAGTTGATGATTACACTAGATTTACTTGGGTCTATTTTCAAGCAAGGAAATCTGAAGCTTTTTCTTATTTCAAAAGTTTTAGAGCCCAAGTTAAAATTGAGAAAAACCTTCCATTGAAAACTATCCATAGTGATCATGGTGGAGAATTTCAAAATTCTGATTTTGAAACTTTTTGTAGTAAGAAAGGTATTACTCACAACTTTTCAGCACCTAGAACTCCTCAACAGAATGGTGTAGTTGAAAGAAGAAATAGAATTCTTCAAGAGATAACTAGAACCATGTTGAGTGAATATTATATTGCTAGACATTTCTGGGCTGAAGCTGTAAGTACTGCTTGTTATACTATAAATCGAGTTTTGATTAGACCTTTTCTTAATAAAACTCCTTATGACTTATGGAATGGTAGAAAACCAAGATTTTCCTACTTCAAGGTTTTTGGTTGAAAAGTATTCATTTTGAATACTAAGGATAACTTACATAAATTCGCACCAAAGTCTAATGAAGGGATTTTCTTAGGTTATTCCACAACCTATAAGGCTTATAGAGTTTTTAATAAAAACACTTGTACTGTTGAGGAAACAGTACATGTAAAATTTGATGAGTCTGACCCTTTTGTTTTTAAAACCTCCCAACCTACATCCTCAGATGTGTTTTCAAAAACTGATTGTCAACCTTTGATAGAAGAACCTTCTGATAAGGAAATTGTTCTAGAAGATACTTCTGAAACATTTACCCCAGAAGACTTTCTACCTTATGTTGATGAACAGGTTTTACAAAACCCAAATCAGGTGTTTCTTAAGAATCATCCCAGTGACAGTATCATTGGTGATGTAAATCAACCTGTAAGGACTAGAAGTTCCTTAAGAAATGAAGTAGAACATCTAGCATTTCTTTCTCAATTAGATCCTAAAAGCACTGATGAATCTTTAGGTGATGATGATTGGATCAAAGCAATGCAAGATGAACTAAATGAATTCGAAAGGAATAAAGTCTGGACCTTGGTTGAAAGACCTAAGGAAACTTCTGTTATTGGAGTAAAATGGGTTTTCAGAAATAAATGTGATGAAAATGGAGTCATTGTTAGAAATAAAGCTAGACTTGTTGCTAAAGGCTATAATCAGCAAGAAGGAATAGACTATGAAGAAACCTATGCTCCAGTAGCTAGACTCGAATCTATCCGCATTCTACTTGCCTTTGCAGCATTCTTTAATTTCAAACTTTTCCAAATGGATGTGAAATGTGCTTTTCTTAACGGTTATGTTCAAGAGGAAGTTTTTGTTGAACAACCTCCTGGCTTTGAAGATACAAAATATCCAGATCATGTTTTTAGACTTACCAAAGCTTTGTATGGCCTTAAACAAGCCCCACGAGCATGGTATGATAGACTCACTGGATTTTTGCTTCAAAATAACTATGTTAAGGGAAATGCAGATCCAACCCTTTTTATAAAGAAAGATAAGAAAAATGTTTTAATTGTTCAAATTTATGTTGATGACATTATATTTGGTTCAACTCAGCAATCTTTGACTGACTCTTTTGCTAGTCTAATGAAATCTGAGTTTGAAATGAGTATGATGGGTGAGTTAACATTTTTTCTTGGTTTTCAAATTTCTCAAAAACCAGAAGGAACTTACATATCTCAACATAAGTATATTAAAGATCTTCTTAAAAAGTATGTTTATGAAAACACTAAGAGTATAAGTACTCCTATTTGTACCTCAAACTCTTTAGATCTTGATGAAGCTAGGAAACCAGTAGATCAAACATCTTTTAGAGGTATGATTGGAAGTCTACTTTACTTAACAGCTAGTCGACCAGACTTAACGTTTTCAGTATGCTTATGTGCACGATATCAATCCAATCCTAAGGAATCTCACTTAAAGGCAGTAAAAAGAATTTTTCGCCACCTTAAGGGAACCATGGATCTAGGATTATTTTATACTTCTGGAAATGATTTTGTTCTAAAAATCTTTTCTGATGCTGACTTTGGTGGATGTAGAATGGATAGGAAAAGTACATCCGGAACTTGTCATTTCTTAGGAGATTCATTAGTTTCCTGGTCATGCAAGAAGCAACATTCTGTTGCACTTTCCACTGTTGAAGCTGAATATGTAGCAGCTGGAAGTTGTTGTGCACAAGTGTTGTGGATGCAACACACACTCACAGACTATGGCTTGAGTTTTACTAATACTCAAATTTTGTGTGATAACACAAGTGCCATTTCCCTAAGTAAAAACCCTGCACATCACTCTCGTGCAAAACACATAGATATTAGGAATCACTTTCTTAGGGATCACACACTCAAAGGAGATATTATTCTTCAGTTTATCGGAACGCAAGATCAAATTACTGATATTTTCACAAAATCCTTGCCTTCTGATAGATTTGAATATATTAAAAAAAAGTTAGGAATGATAATCGTAAGGTAATATTCCTTAATTAACTTTCTGTTGAAAAAATCTCCTTACAGTAATAAACTCCTTTTCATAGGGGGAGTACATTTGATTGTTTGTTTAACAATGTTTTTCAAAATTTGTTTTCGAACTTTTCAGAACGAAAATTTCCGGAATGGAACTTCTGGAACTACAATTTTCCAGAAAGGATATTTTCGCACAAAATACTTCTGGAATGGAAGTATTTTTATTGAAAATTTCCGGAATGGAAAACTTTCGTACTTGTATTTTCATAACGGAACTTTCGTACTGAATCTTCCATAACAAGTTTTCGTATTTACTTTTTCGTATTGAGTTTTTCGTATTGAGTTTTTCGTATTGACTTTTCGTATTTACTTTTTCGTTTTGAGTTTTTCGTATTGACTTTTCGTATTTACTTATTCGTATTGAGTTTTTCATAGTCGTCTTTATATTACCCATTACGAATAACTTTCCTATGCTAATCCGAATGGTATGATTTCCTTACTGAAGTTTTCGTAATCATATTTTACTTGCTGGCAATTTCTTATAGATTGTTTTTGGTTTTTGGATTTCTTAATTCTTTACTTTAATAAAACCTCAAAAAGATCTGATTCAAGCTTTCAACCGTTAGATCTGATCTCAGATCATTCTAAACCGTTAGATCAACCAAGGAAGTTGAACCGTCATCCCATTGCCTATATAAAGGGGACCCTATTTTCTTGTCCCACATCGATTTCAAGCTTTTGCGTGCTGAAGCTCTGACTCTCCGATTTAAGGCCGTTCCGAACCACCGTTTTCTCATTTCCGAACTTCAGTCTTCTCTGTTCCGGATATCTCAGAGGGCTTCTAATCCGAATGTCTGCAGAGTTATCTTCTCAAGAAATGTCTTCAACCAAGCCTATTTCTTAGTGGTTAGTCTACAGAGAGAGGTTAGTTCATCCGAATTTCTTCAGCAACTACGATTCTATTATTTCAAAGAATATCAAGCTGAATGGCTGGGAAGGTGTTGCGGTATCAAAAACCGGCAACCAAGATGAAGTCTAATCTGACTTGCTTGTCGAGTTTTATGAGTCAGTTGCTTTCTTCGAGGAAGATAATAGAGAAAAATTTTCTTTCAAATCGTATGGCAAGACATATAATCTTTCTTACACCAAGGCTGCAAGCTTGGTAGGGCTAAGTTATGAAGGGGAATCTGAGTTTATTTCCCACGTATTGCCAGACTCTTTGGGTAGCTTCAACAAGGAAAAGGCATTAGAAATTCTCGGATTGGATGATGACAAGGCTACGAAAATTGCAAGCCTATCTACAAACTTTCGGATTCTGGAGTTATGGGTGCAAGGGCTTATTGTACCGAGAAAAGGAGATAAGGATAGTCTGAAGAAAAGTGAGATATATATCTTAGATTTCCTGATAAATCTAAGAAATTTCAACTTGATGAAGCATATTCTTCTTAACATTGAAAATTTGAAGAAGGGGAATCTGAGAGCTCAGATCGTGATGTACCCAGCAATATTGTCAAAGCTCATAGTTCGGTGCCTTGAGTCCTTCAAGGTAGCTTGTAGTTCCAAACCAAGGGTGTGCAAGATCATGCTGCTTAGTGATGCCACTCTTAAGGGAATGAATATAGCTTTTAACAAGGAGTCAGGGAAGTTTATTGATCTACCTCCACAAGTAGAAGTGACTCCGAAAGTGGCTGATCCGGAATCATCCAAGCCAGTAAGGAAGAGGAAGCTGAAAGAAGTGGTTGTCGAAGCTGAGGAACCCAAGTCTAAGGAAGTCCACTCCGCACCTCCTAAGTCTAAGAAGAAGAAAACCTATACTGATGAGGTTGTAGCAAAGTGGAGAGCTGATAAAGAGAAGAGGAAGGAAGGAGATCCGCAGTTCAGATTGGATCCTGCAGAGGCTAAAGCTCTGAAAGAGAAGGCTGCTGATGAGCTCGAGAAACAAGCAAAGGAGAAGAAACTGAAGAAGAAAATGTCTGAGGCTGAGGTAGCTCAGGCCTTGTTAAAGTTCAACGAAATGGTTTCAGCAACCATTCCGGTTCCGAGATCTTTCTCTCTGGAATCTCTACCTGAGACTCCAGTAAGAAATCTTGTTACTCCGGAAGAGGCTGTTGCTACTGAGGAAGTAGAGCAAGTGGAAGAAGTTGAAGAAGCTGTTGAAGGAAGTGGTGAGACAGGAGATGTGCTCAAACAAGTAGATGAATACAAGGGAACTCCTTCGGAACACTTGTCGCTCCGAACATCTGAAGCTCAATCTTCGAAGCTCGTTACTCCGACTATGGAAGAAGAGAAAGGCGAAGAAGAAGATTCTTGTCTGAGAGAAGAAGAACATCTTTTACTTGATGCTGCTCAGAAGGAAAATGTAGAAGTTGCTGATGAGGAAGATTTGGTTGTTCAAGTGTCTGATAGCGAGAAGAAATCTCCGGAACAGGTTTCTATTCTGGAAAAAGATAAGGGGAAACAAATTCTTGCTGATACCCCGAGTTCAGAAAAGAGTATGAGGAAGGAAGCTGGTAGTTCTTCTAAGAGGAAGTTGGAGCTTATTGAGGAAGAAAATTCTCCTAGCAAGATTTCAGATTCGGAGTCATCATCGTTGGGGCACGATTTTGTTGTTCAGTCCTTGAAGAAGTTGGTGGGAACCATTCCAACCTTCTCCAGTATTGACTCTAGATGCCAGATGCTTCAACATGCGCTGAATCAGAAAACCGACTCCGTATCCATGGTAATGGATAAGTGTGTTGAGATTGAAGCTCAGTTCAAAACTTTCTTCGTTGGTTACGAAGCACATAAAAGATATTGCAAGAGGATGACAAGCTGGTCTAAGAAAACTGTGGAAGAGATGAGGTTGCTGGATGAGTTTCAGGATAATGTTAAGGATGCATTTGAAACCGAGGACAAGATGTTTCATAAGCTGACTGCATCATTCGAAGAGAAATTGACAGAGGAAAAGAACATTCGGATTCAGGAAGTGAGAGATCTGAATGGAAAGCTCAACTCCGTTAATCAGAGTTGGAAATTTGAAAGGGATCATCGGATTGATTTTCTAGAAAGAATGAAAGCTCAGGAAGAGAAGATGAAAGCTCAGGAAGAAAAGTTGAAGGCTCAGGAAGAAATCATTGAAGCTCAGTCAGCAAGAATAGTCGTCTTAGAGAAGCAAGCAGAGGAAGATCATAAGGACCTCAAAAAGATCAAGACAATTCTTAAGGGGCTCATGTCGAAGGAGAAAGATCCGAAATGACCAATCCGATCTTTTTGTTGTAATTATTTTGTTGCTGACATTTCAAATCTAATGGAAATTGTGCTTGTTGTTTCGTTTGTTGTCATTACTAATTTTTCAGGTACTTTGTTACGTTTTTCCATTCCCACCAATTCTTTTTGAAAATCACAAAGGGGGAGAAGGAAAAGATTCTTAAGAAAAAGAGGAAATCTAATAAGTGCTTATCAAAGGGGGAGAAAGAAAAATACCAAAGGAAATAGAACTCTAATAAGAGTTTGTTTAAGGGGGAGTTTTTCTTAAAGAAACATCACTCCGGAAATATGAATACGATCCTTAGAGTTTCAAAGCCTAAGGGGGAGTTAGTCGTATTCATCTATATTCTTAAACCAAGGGAGATAAGCTTTAATGTGTTTCTTTATTCTTAGAATAGCTTTTTCGTAAGGATGTTTGTGCATTCCAAAAAGGGGGAGATTGTTGAGTCAATAAGGTTTTCCTTATGAATTTTCCATTCCTTCTTGTTTTGAAAATCACAAACACATTATCTTTAAGGAAAATTGCTTTTATAAGGAAAATTGCTTTCTTTAAGGAAAATTTCTTTTATAAGGAAAATTGCTTTCTTAAGGAAAATTGCTTTTATATGGAAAATTGCTTTCTTAAGGAAAATTGCTTTTATAAGGAAAATTGCTTTTATAAAGAAAATTGCTTTCTTAAGGAAACTCGCTTTTATAAGAAAAATTATCCTTATCATATTTTCATCAATATTTTTCTTAAGTATAAGTTTCGGATTCATTTTCTCGGAGTCATTAAAACTTTGATATAAAAGCATTCTATTTTAGGGTTCAGATTCTGGACAAGAACTATAAGGAAGTTTCATTCCGAATTCCGGATATGAACTCTGACTAAGTTCTATTCCAGATTCAGGATACGAATTCTAAAGAAGAATTCTCATTACGAATTCCAATGAAGAATTCTCATTACGAATTCCAATGAAGAATTCTCATTAATAATTCTAATGAAGAAATATCATTCCGAATTCTCATTACGAATTCCAATGAAGAATTCTCATTACGAATTCTAATGAAGAAATCTCATTCCGAATTCTCATTACGAATTCTGATGACGAATTCTCATTACGATTTCTGATGACGAATTCCTATTCCGAATTCCTACTCCGAATTCTCATTCCGAATTCTCCTATTAAACAGAATCTGATTATCATTGTTTTATACACTCTGAATTTATTCACTCCGAACCTTCACTCCGAAGTTTCTATTCCGAACCTTTATGTTAGAGTTTAAAACGATGTCGTACATTCTGTTACACTTGTTTTGTTATAAAACGTTGTCGTCCATTTTGTTATAAACTAACTGTTGTCTAAGTGACACGTGTACAGGTCCCTCCGAACTTTAAGGAAAATATGACCGTTGGAGAAGGAGCCGACCTTACCTATAAATAGGAGCTCTTTTGAAAGAGCTCGGTGCTGTTGGAAAAACAACTGAGTTTTGTGCCTACATGCTGTTGAAGTGATTTCTAGAGAGAGAGTCTCTTATTAACTCTCAAAGATTCGTGCGACTCCGAATGTTGGTGATTACATTCGAGGGCTTCCGGGGATAGGAAGACAGAGGTGCCGACTACCTTAAAGATCGAGGGATTTCTTGCTGAGAAAGACAGAGGTGCCGACTACCTTAAAGATCGAGGGATTTCTTGCTGAGAAAGACAGAGGTGCCGACTACCTTAAAGATCGAGGGCTTTCTTGCTGAGAAAGACAGAGGTTGCCAAATACCTTGAAATTGAGGGCTTGCGGGGATAGCAAGACAGAGACACCGATCTTCGTATCGAGGGCTTACCCTGGTGTGGGTAAGACAGACTTTCTTGAAAGTATAAATCAAGGGACCTTTATCCAAGGTTGTTGGATACCCTTCTCTTTGGGTTAAAAGACTATTATCTTGTTACTATTAGTTTTACTACTTGTTTTTATTCCGCTGCAATTTGTATCTTAAGGAAAGTATAACTTTCTTATACTTCCTTACTTACCCTGATTAGTTTAGATTCTATACGCTTTAAGGTAGAATCTTATATTGTAACTTTTGTTAAGTTTCAATTTCCGGAATCATATTTCCGGAACCTACTTTTGGAATCCCTTTCCAAGTTCAGTTATGTATTAGAGGTATTGTGAATTTACTTAGTTTAACTTTGTTAAACTTAGCCTTTTCTTTTCTTAAGGAAACTCTAGTTATTCATAACTAACTTTAAAGGTTCCAAAGGAATTTTTAAAGTATACAATTCACCCCCCCTCTTGTATATTGAGCATCTCATATTATATTTCGATCCTACAGGCAGAGCATCAGGTACCAGTAGGCTTGGTACATCCCTTTGAGGTCCCGGAGTGAATGTGGGACGGGATATCAATGGACTTCGTGACTAGACTTCCACGCACTTCCAGAGGTCACGAATCCATCTGGGTGATTGTTGACCGACTCACCATGTCGGCACACATCTTACCCATCAGAGAGCAGGGCTCAGTGGAGAGCTCGGGACGTCTCTACGTTCAGGAGATTGTGCGGCTCCACGGCGTTCCATCATCTATCGTCTCCGACCGAGATGCTCGCTTTACTTCCCGGCTTTGGAAGGGGTTACAGGAGGCGTTTGGGATGCAGCTACGTCTGAGCACAGCCTTTCACCCTCAAACGGATGGTCAGACGGAGAGGACCATTCAGACTCTCGAGGACATGCTCCGCGCATGTGTCCTCGACTTTGGTCGTAGCTGGGAGGACCACCTACCCTTGGTGGAGTTTGCGTACAGCAACAGCTACCACTCCACCATCAGGATGGCACCGTATGAGGCGTTGTACGGCTGACCTTGTAGATCTCCTTTGTGCTGGACAGACCCTGGGGAGTCAGCACTTGTGGGACCGGAGGTGGTCCAGGCCACGACAGAGAAGGTCTAGGTCATCCAGGAGCGGATGAGGATAGCTCAGAGCCGGCAGAAGTCATATGCTGATAGGAGGCAGAGGCCACTAGAGTTCGAGGATGGCGACCACGTCTTTTTGCGGGTCTCACCTCGACATAGTATTCGGAGATTTGGCCGAGGCGGCAAGTTAT
Organism: Viscum album; assembly: GCA_963277665.1. Lineage (NCBI taxonomy): Eukaryota > Viridiplantae > Streptophyta > Magnoliopsida > Santalales > Viscaceae > Viscum > Viscum album. The sequence continues at coordinate 433,284,114 of OY728127.1, read as the reverse complement.
CTCTGCGCTTTATCGGACCCTTCCAAGTCCTCAGCAGGATTGGTGAGGTGGCTTATCACCTGGCTCTACCACCTCAGTTGCACCGAGTGCACGACGTCTTCCACGTGTCTCAGCTGAGGAGATACGTGCACGACCCGACGCACATCATTGACCATGGGGAGCTTGACATTGACTATGGGGCGACTTTATGGAGGTCCCGGTGGAGATAGAGGATCGACAGGAGCGGGTCCTACGTGGGCGATCGATTCCTCTTGTGCGCATCAGATGGCAGCATGGGAACCTCCAGGAGAGGACATGGGAGCAGGAGGCTCAAATGCATGCTCAGTACCCACATTTGTTTACCTAGTTTTTGATGTATCTTTACGGGGACGTAAAGACCTGAGGTGGGAGTAATGTAATGTCTCGTAAAATTCAAGGGAAATTTTTTCTTAATTTTCTTTGGAATTTTACAAGAGCGCGGTTTCTGACGGAACCTGATTCCGAGGCCCGGAGTTCCCGGAATCAATTTCCGAAGTTTGCCTCGGGTACGTTCAGTGAACGAACAAGCGGGAATTTCTAACTTTTGATCCGGTGCTCGGAATTGAAATCCGAGGACACCGATGAACTCGTAGCGCCGATTTTCACTTAAGGGGACCTTTTCCGTGGTTGCGTTTTATGCGAGATGAAAGTTAGTTTTGGGAGAAATTATAAGAAGTTAAATAAAAACGTGGAACACTTTTTATTTTATTTTGTTGGTTAACTTCTCCCAAAGGGAGTTAAAGGTGGGACCCACATCCACTTAACCTCCCTTGGGAGGATTAAGTGTGGTGGGACCCACACGAACCCCATCCCCTCATCTTCTCTCTTAAATTCCCCTTTTAATTTAAGTTGGAAAATTGGGTTATTTAATGGGTTGAGTTGTCTTAATTCAAACCTTCGAAATTCAAATGGTTTGGTTGAATGAATAAAAAAAGCCCTTAGCTTATTTTATTTGGATAGATTTGTTTAGCCATCTTGTGAGGATTTGAGAGATCCTCCTTCTTCTTCAAACTTTGACGAAGAACGCTCAAGCTCCGACGAAGAACGCCGCGCCTCTCTTCTTCGTAGTCGATTTGTTTCCGAAGATCGACGACGCCTTCCGTATCAACGAAGGGAACGCCGCTTCCTCCTCGGACTTCCTTCGTCGGCTTACGAAGATTCACCAACGACGTACCTCTTCGGACGTACCTCTTCATCAACAGAATTGACGAACGATTACCGCGACGCCCGACCTCCGTGACGTTGTCTTCCGCGGGTCGTTGACGAACATCGTACTTGAAACCGAGGTAGGGGTTGGTTGTGGATTATTTATTCACTCTCGTTCTTGGTTCTAGCATGATAATCTTGTGGTTAATATTTAAGAGTTTTTATCTAACGAGAGGGGGGTCGGACCGCACAAACACGGCCGAATTCCCCCTCCTTTGTTCTTGATTATTATTTCTTGTGGATGAACGAGATGGTGTGGTGCCGTCGCACCATGCGGGAATTCGCTCGGTTGAATTGCGCGGCGCCGTCGCGCCGCGCCGTGGAAGGATTATCATGAACGCGACGCCGTCGCGCCGCGTCGAAGGGAACTGAAGGCGCCGCGGCCAGAGCGAGGCCGCGGCGGAGGGGCGCGGTGCCGTCGCACCGCGCCGGACGACGAAGGCCGCGGCGGATGGAGAAGACCGGCAGCTCACCGGGCCACCGGTGTCGGAAGCCGGAAGGGGACCGGCTTTGCCGGTCCATTGATGAAGAACCGGCCGGCCAGGTGGGCCGGCCGGAAGGGAAAAACCGGGGGATTTTAATTCCCCCGGCCATCACATATTCCCCCCCATTATGAGGGGGGCGGTCTCTTTTAGGTGGGCAGGCGGCCCCCCCGTTTCCCTCAAGGCAGGCCCCCACGAGGGGGGGCCGGTTCTCCAAAGGCGCGGCTCTTAAGCCGTGCCGCCAACATGTAAAGCAGCGGGGGCTTATTCCCCCGTGCGGGGCACCAAGCAGCGCCAGGCCTCGCCGCCGCCAGCCGGGCTGCGCCGCCGCGCCGGACTGCGCCGCCGCGCCGGCCCGCGCCGCTGCGCCGGACCGCCGCCGGCCGGGCCAGGTCGGCCCGGACCCAGACCCCTCGTTTTCGAATCATTTTCGGTCTTTTGGCCATAACTTGAGCCATGGACCTCCGATCGACGAACCATTAGTGGAATTGCGATCCTTGGATCGAGACGGTCGATTCAGTATATCGCACTCAAAGTTTCGGAATACTTTGAGTTCGGCCGGGTTGGTTCGTTCACGAAACCAACCGGGCCCTCGGAGCAGAAACGCTCATATCTTGAGCTACGGACGTCCGATTGACGTGCCGTCAGTTTTGTTGTGTTCCTCTTAGTGGGACGGATCTTTTGGAATACTCCGCACAATGTTTGGACGCATGTGGAGTACGGTCGGGTTGGTTTTGCCTTAAAAACCAATCGGGCCCCTGGGACGAAAAAGACAATAACTCTCAGACTGGGCGTCCGATCGACGCGCCGTCTGTTGCGTTGAGTTCCTGTTGACGATACGGAAATTTTGGATACATCAACTCTGGACTGTGTGACAGTTGATGTGTCAGCCTCTCGGCTCGTGGAGCGGACTCTTCCGAATGAGATTGCTGTGTGCGGGAACCCTAGTGCTGGCTGCGACTGTTACTGCTACTGCTACTGCTACTGCTACTGTGACTGCTGCTACTGCTACTGCTACTGTGACTGCGACAACGAAAGTACAGAGATCCTGTGTGGATTCGACGATGACTACAGCACTCAGCGATCCTACGTGGATCAGTGCTACAGGTCTTGTGTGGGCCCGATCCTGTGTGGGTCTTTGCGCTCAGCTGTCCTGTGTGAACCAGCACCTACAGGTCCTGTGTGGGCCCGATCCTGTGTGGGTCTTTTGCGGGGGTTAGTTACCTATCTATCCTTCGTGGGTCTGACGACTTAGATGGATCAGAGATCATCTTTATCGTCTTTCGAAGAAGTTTACCAGTGTGAGCTGAATCCTGTTACTTTCCTGTGTGGATTGTGTTGTGCTATCCTGTGTGGATTTCGTTTTGCTTTCCTGTGTGGAATACGTATACTTTCCTGTGTGGACTGAGTTGTACTCGGGCTCGGAGGTTGGAGCGTATTGGAATTGATGACTTAGTAATATGTATGGGCATATACCTAAGCAGTGTTGGTTGTTACTTCCTATTTGTATCTTCCTTGTGGTTTATCCTTTGTGGATTTTGGGAGACCTTCAGGGGTCTCGGGGTCCCTACTGAGTAGCTTATACTCACCCCTGCACGGGCTATGCCCGCACTACGTTGTGTTGGTTGCAGATGATGGACAGGGTTGATCTTGGCTGAGGCTTGCAAAGCAGGACGGTACCTGGAGGTGGACCACAGGGCGGGACGTACTCGGAGTGGACGGCGGGACCCGAGGAGCAGTGGAGCTATCTGTACTCACCCTTTAGGTGGGACTTCCAGTGGACAGCTCGGAGTAGAGGCTTTTACTTTACAGTTGCTATTTTCCCTTTCGAGTTGTACTTTACATTCAGTTTGGGTTTGTATACTGGCCCATTTACTTTTCCGCAGTTTCAGTTGTACTCTGTTTTTACTTAGTGTTTAATTTCTTCTTTCTTACTCTGTGGTTTTTGTTTACTTTACAAAGCCAATGTCTTCCCTTTTTACCGGGATTTACGATTTGGTGCTAGTCGCCAACCCCTGGCCTATGGAAGGCGGGCATGGGGTAGTCACGGCACGGACCCCGAGGGCGGGTCGTGACACTCCAGCTGCTGCACCCCTTAGATCTAGACTTCCTGCCTTAGCATCTTCTTCCATGACAGTTAGCCAAGCCCTTTCTCAGATCTGGACAGTCATTCTTGACCAACCTAAGCCTAGATCTTCCACTGCTCCTACTTTGGCTCCATCTTTTTTTGAAGGTCTACACTTACCCTCGCTGTCTACCTCTTATGTGCCTTCTTCTACTTCAGCACCAGCTCCTGCTGCTGATAAAGGCAAGACAAAAATGGATCCCTAAAGATTTTACCACCTGTCTTTCTTTTTGATGGGATGTCATTTCTTGTTTCCAGTTTGTACTTCTCCTATACTTTGTATAATGAATGATTTTGTTAATGATAATTGCCGAGTTTCATTTCCTTTTCTCTAATTTTTTACAATCCAAAAAGGGGGAGAAAAACCTACAAGTATCAGTTCTATAATAGTATAAATGGGGGATAAAAACTTCATGTATCTGTTCTATAATGTTTTTGCTATGCTAGTATCTTTAATATTAAATATCTTTTATTTTCTGCCTAAATGTGATTTGTGATCATCAAAAAGGGGGAGATTGTTGGACTCCTCACGTGTTAATCATGTTTTAATAATCACAAATCTCATTACTGTTAATTAATCTTGATCTTCAGTGCAAATCTTTCTAATGCTCTTCAATCTAAACAATAGGTTCATATCATGTTTTTATAATAACAAATATTATGGATGTTAATTACTCTTTACAAGTTTAATGCATAATTACAATTCTCTCATATATTATCTCTAATGAGTAACCTTAACTCATATTCTACATATCACTGTCTTAGTCCAAATACAGATTTTTTGACTATGTATGGACTCACCGTGAAGGACTCACCGTGACAAGACACCGTGACCAGACACCGTGACCAGACACCATGACCAGACACCGTGACCACTCACCATCACCCAGACCCCGTGAAGGACTCACCGTGACCAGACACCGTGACCACTCACCATAACCCAGACACCGTGAAGGACTCACTATGACCAGACACCATAATCAGACATCGTGAAGAAGACATCATATCCGTGATCACTATGACACTGTTTCTTATGCTTTTGTCAATATTATTTTATGTGATGCTAACTGTCATATTTTTTGTTTTTAATGAAATTAATGTTATTTAATGCTAGTTCTTGGCTTGATAGGAAACTATATCTTGTACCAATGAAAAGGGAATCATTCCTCCTGCCAAAGCTCATGGAATATAAAGAAGATTGAGCTGCATTAGAGAACACATGAAAGAACGAACGAACGCACGCACGCGTGCACGCCTGACACGTCCCGACACATATACTACAATACATGCGAGCTCTGCTCTGAACAGAAGAACAATCTGGATCACAACTGTGATGAACACATCACACGATTCTCAAAGAAGTTCCATACATGAAATCCTATATTTCTGAAGAACACACGTCAAATCAAGAGACTGTAGAACACAAGACAAACTACGACACTCTGTTTTTCAACAGAGAAACTAGAGAAGGACTCTGAATCATTCCTTCTCAATCCAACGAGTCCAGAGCTACATTGACAATCACTAGAGCCATTTCTAAACTCTAAATCTCTGCTCTGTGATTAATTATTTACTTTTCGAGCAGTGTGTGTCATCTTCTGTATTTTTAGACACACACTGTCTCCTTAACATTAACCGTAGGATCTGTAAATCCTCACTCAAACTCTTAAATCATTTATTTCCCACTGGGATAGTGGTAGAGTTCATGTGTGACCTGAACAGCTGGTTTTCTGTTGTTTTGTTTCCCACGAATAATAGTGGTAGAGGTCTTAGACCTGGACAGTTTTTGTAAAACTGTTGTTAACCCCGATCCAGGGTGTGGACCAATTTATTATATATATTTGAGAGGACTAAGTCTCGTCTTGAGACTGAACCTCCAGTTATATCTGTTGTGCATCTTTTATTTAAGTTTAATGTATACGACATATATTATATTTATTCTCCTTCTATTACTTTAAAATACAAAATTATTTTGAAGCTACTTTGATAGTTAGATTAGCAAGTGCTTACACTTATTGTAAATAAGTATATTAGATTCAAAAGTTAGTTTGATCTTGTGGTTAATCTAGCTGAGACCTAATAAATCATTGAGAAGCTAAGTGAACAATTACAATCTGTATAAATTCACCACAGTTTAACTTATTTTATAAATCGAGGGATTTTAACTAGACAATGTTTTAACAGAAATTTTAATTGGAACTCAATTCACCCCCCTCTTGAGTGTCCACTCCGACCAACACATTTGAATTAGTGTATGAATTTTATTATATATTATTTAATAAAATGTTAAATACTGAATGCTCATATCTACAATCATTATATAATTTTTAATATAGGGTTATAAGAAATCTAAATATGACTCTAAATAGTCATTTGAAATAAGAAATTCTCATCATACTAGTGTTAATCTATTTTATATTTTTTATATATTAATAATTATATTAAATCCTTACACATTGATGTTGTTGTAATTATTTATTTAATGATAATATCAAATAAATAATTATAAAAACGTTAAAATTAATATTATATGACAAAATTGTTGTTATCCAGTAATTTTATAGATAATAAAAATTTGACAGTGATATATTAGAGGTGTTTTTTTGAATATATCTTACATTATTTATTATCATAAAAATAAAAGAAACCAATAATATATATATTGACTCAAATGATATTTATAATTAAATACTATTTAATTAAATTATATAAAACTAAAAATAATAATAAAATCAGATAGCTACTTGAGATAAGTTTAAATATTTCATAATTGATCCATTTAGGGTTATTTTTTAATTTTATTGTAAATATATACACTCATTAATAGTAAAAATCAATATTATCATGCTTAGAGTGAATGAATATAATTAAAGATAAAATCAGAAAATATGAGGGAAATATGGAGCCATAAAAATATCTTAAAATTATATGATGAGTGTCACGACCCGTCCCCCGAGACCCGTGCCGTGACTACCCCAAGCCCGCCTTCCATATGTCAGGGGCTGGCGACTAACACAAAAGGTGTAATTCCCTAAAACAGGGAAGGCATTGCCTTTATTATCTTTAACCACACACAACAGAGCACATGCTGGAAAAAACACTAAGTAAAATAGTATAAGAAAAGTGTGATGGAAGTAAAAGGGGTTGGAAATACTAGCCCAATAGTAACGTACAAGAAACTAAAAGTACAATAGAAGTAAAGAAAAACTGTCGATGGGTTATCCTATAAAATTTCTACCTAAAGGGAAGGTACAGATTGCCTCCTCAGCACTCCATGTTCATCCATCTCCTCCGTGTACTATCACGCTATAATGTCCACCCCGGGTGCATTCCAGTCTTGGTACTCTCAGCCTCAGTCAGCTCTGTCTATAATCTACATCCAACACAACGAGGTGCGGGCATAGCCCGTGCAGGGGTGAGTATAACGATACTCAGTAGGGACCCTGATACCCTCAAGGTATCACAAAATCCAACAAGTATAAACCAAAAAGTATGAAATCAATAGATAACCCAACTTAGGTATATGCCCATACATATACCTGAGTTATCAAGTAAACCATCTTAATCATGAGGAAAACACAAAAGTTATAGACTCAAATAAACCTATATTTTTTTCACATTATAAAAACCATGGCTGCTGGAGAACCCCTTATCAGTCGAGTATAGTGGGCCTACTGTGACACTATGACGTTTCCCAGAAACCTAGTACTGCTGAGGTACTCCTCCTATCGAGTACCGTGGGTCTACTGCGTCACCAAGGTGCTCCCCACCGTGGGTCTGCCACCACAACGAGGCGCTCACCCTAATAGCATGTAGAGGTACTCCTCTTGTCGAGTACCGTAGGTCTGCCACCACAACCAGGCGCTCCTCCGCTGTGGGTCTGACGCCACAACCAGGGGAAACCCACTGGGCCAGTCGAGTCACTCCGAGCCAATCGGTCGGCATTTGTCATGTCTCAGCTAGCTACTATGCCTCTGCACTTTGTCTGCTCATCCCATGATGGATCCTCTCCGCAAGCTACTAGTCAATACTCCAACTATCATGAATCCCCATGAAGAAATATCTCAAAGGTCCGCCACACCATAGCGGTCTCAACACAACAAACAGTGCGTCAATCAGACACTCGGTCTGTTAGTTAATAGCGTTTTAGTCCAAGGTCCCCGATTGGATTCATGCGCGATCTAACCTGACTATATCTCAAATATACCCCAAACACTAGTGGGGTATACTCAAAGGGTTGTTCCTGCTCCACGATTACCAGGGACACTGACAGTTCGTCAAACAGATGCTCGATGCCAAAGATATTGCCAAAAGAATGCAAAGGGTCTTAGTGGGCCCATGTCTGGTCTGACCTGGTTAGACTGACCCAGACTGACCCGGTTAGGGTTGCTCGTCCAGACCCTTTGGGTGTGGTTCGAGCCATTGTGTGGGCCAATCCGTTGGGTTTGACACAGACCAATGGGCCCGAACCAGCAGGCCGCGAGAGCACGGACCGGCCGCGGGTCGATGTGAGGGCGGTACTACCGAGAGGGCGCCACATGGGAAGCTCGGCTAGGAGGGCACCGCGAGGGCGTGACTCGACTAGGAGGTCACTGTGAGGGTGTAGCTCGGCACAGAGGGTGATGCAAGTGCACATCTCGGCTCGGACGGCACCACGAAGGTCCGTCTCGGGGTGGCCCTACCCGGGGCCGAGGGGGCGTGGCTGGGGCCGGGAGGTCAGCTAGTTCATGAGCTGATTCAGCCAGGAGGCATGGGCGGCCTGGAGGTTGCAGGTAGCCGAGAGGGCACAGTCATCCGAGAGGGTGTCGCGGTTCGGCCCGGGGCAGCGGAGCCAGTTCACCCGGCAGACGGGGTGGTCGGGGCCGATTCAGTCGATTCGGTCGGGCAGAGGGCACGTCCAGGGAGGCACGACCACAGTGCGGCACAGCTGAGGTAGGTTTGGCTAGGGAATGGCGAGTCGTGGACCAGTTATGCTGAAAAAGGACACCGCTGACAGGAGGTGCGGGTCGCGAAGTCCACAGGTGGCATGGTCGTTGCCTTCATCGCATTCGTCGTCTCGTCGCCTCGTCTCCATTTCGAAGAACATCACAAACAAGAATGGCGTAGGGGTCGATCCATGTCAGTTTTTCTTGAACCCTCTATTTTTAGGGTGGTAGAGAGTCGATCAATTATTTATTGAATTTAATTGAATTAACAAGAAAAGAATATTGAAGAAAAATAAATCCAACACCCCACTTCTTCCCACAAAATCAATTCCCAACCAGCAAGATAAAACAACCACAATGATTCTTTTTTTTATAAGTGAATAAGTAAAGGAATAATATCATATTCAAAAATAAAATACCTACATGTGTTCATTATTCGATGATGGGGTCGCTGAGAAGAAGATGGAGTTTTCTCTATACGTCGCATCCGCTGCAAACTTCCAATCCTGATATCATGCATCAGTTCGTTGATGATGATGAGGAGGGGGGGTCGGTTGTCATTGATGTCCCACGTCCGTTGCTTCTGCAATGTTCTTCTGAGTAATTAATCTGTGATTCTCATTGTCGGTGATATTCGTTTGATGAAAGTGTTCTATGTTATTTATTATTCGTTGGCGAGAGCTTTTCTCTTGAAATCTCCTTCCTCCTATTCCAATAAAAGATAAGGTATCCAAGAATAATAGATTTTGAAATCTACTAGGTCGTTGGCATAAGAATTCAAATTGGGTGCATTAATTATGTTGGATCCACATAATTAATTCATGAGGTTGGCACAATTAAATGAGATAAAGCGTTGACACCATTAAAGGAGGGGGGTGGAGAGACTCTCCCTCATTAATGAGTGGAGATGAGAAGTTTTCCTCTGCCACCATTATTAGGGGGATTAGTCCAGGGTGGTCCCCACATCATAACCTCTCAGAGGAGGTTTGGTTTGGGAGGGCCCTACCACCATAACATCTATTGGGATTTTATGTTCGTGTGCTCCTCACACTTAAACTCACACAACGAGGTTTTGTCTTGGTGGTCCCCACCTCCAAAATCCACAAGGTGGATCAAAAATAAAATAATGTGTAGTTCGTTTTATTTTATTAATTTTCACAAAAAACCCAGAAACTATTTTTATTGTCGAGCCACTGCCATCTAGGTGAAATTCTTTTTACGAAAATACTGGTGATCTGAGTTCAACGGTGCCCTTGGATTACAATTCAGACAACTAGTTCAAAAGTTATAAAAACTCGCTCGTACGTTTACTGAACGTACCAGAAAAAACATCAAAAATTTATTACGGGGAATCCGGGCCTCGGAATCACATGCCGTCAAGTTTTGCGGACTCCAAAATTATGCCATTAATTTAAAAAAAATTAACTGGAAATTACGATCTTCACATTCTCCCCACCTCAGGGAATTATGTCACCGTAAGCTACAACTCATAACTAATGGAACAAGTGGGGGTACAAAGCACGCATCAGAGCCCCCCGCTCCCATTTTATCTCTTGGAGGTTCCCTTGCAGCCAACGAATGCACACCCGAGGTATCAACCATCCACGAAGTACACTTTCCTGTTGATCCTTAATATCTACTAGAATCTCCATAATAATCTCCCCATTATCGACGTCCAGTTCACCGTGGTCGAGGATGTGGGATGGGTCGTACACATATCTCCTTATCTAGGATATGAGGAAGACATCGTGAACCAAATGAAACTGAGGTGGAAGAGATAATTGGAATGTTAACTCGTCAAATATTCAGAGGACCTCAAAAGGTCTGATTAATCTCTATGATTACTAGCCGCCTTGGCCAAATATCCATAGACCTCATCGAGATGAGACCCGTTGAAAGAACTGGTCGCCATCCTCGAATTCCAGAGGTCTTCGTCTTCTTTCAGCATACGACTTCTACCAACTCTGTGTATTCTTCATCCACTCGTGGATTATTTTCACATTCTCATTGTTAGCCTGTACCATCTCTGATTCCACTAGTACTGACTCCCCTTGGTCAGTCCATCACAAAGGTGATATTCAAGGTCACCCGTACAATGCCTGAAAAGGGGCCAACCCTATGGTGGAGTGATAGATGTTGCTATATTCAAACACCACCAAATGTAAGTGATCCTCCCACCAGTGACCGAAGTCGAGGACACCATCACGCAGCATGTCCTCGAGGGTCTGAATGGTCTGATCCGTCTGGCCATCCGTCTAAGGATGGAAGGTGGTTCCCAAATGAATATGCACACCAAAATATTCCTACAACCCCTTCTATAGCTGGGAAGTAAAACATGTGTCATGATCGGAGACAATCATCGGAGGTACTCAATGTATCCGCACAATCTCCTGCACATAGAGGCATCCCAAGCTCTCTACTGAACCCTACCCTCTGATTGGTAGGAAGTGGTCTGACTTGGTGAGTCGGTCGATGATCACCCAGATCGAGTCATGTCCTCTGGATGTACCTGAAATTACTGTCATGAAATCCATGGATATCCCATCCCACTTCCACTCTGGGACCTCTAAAGTCTGAACCAAGCCTGCTGGTACTTGATGCTTTGCCTTCACTTGCTGACAAGTGAGGCACGGAGAAACAAACATTGAAATGGCATTCATCATTCCCGGCCACCAGTGATGTCGTCAGAGATCCTAGTACATATTCCCAACTCCTGTATGTACCACTAGAGAGGATGTGTGGAACTCCCTCAAGAATTCCTTTTGACATGTCACTATTAAAATAGTTCATCCGTTGAAGAGGATGACATGATCCCCACCTTCAGAAAATCCATCTGGTACCTGTCTTGTGTATATCTGAGCACATCGTGTCTCATAGTCAGTGTCCCCAAGCTATGCCTCCCTGACTCTCTGAAGAAGTGGGTGAGTGACTGTAAGAGACTGAAGGAAGACTGATCCATCTCTATCCACAAAGTATATCTGAAATGAAGCTAGCTATAATGTCACCTCACCTTGCTGTTGTATACCATATCTCCTCCTGAGTGCATCTGCAACAACATTCCCCTTCCCAAGAGTATAGTCTGTCTCGAATTCATAGTCCTGGAGGAACTCAATCCAATGTCATTGTGTGAGGTTTATGTCCTTATGAGATAATATATACCTGAGACTCTTGTGATCAGAGTACACGATAGAACGTTCGCCAATCAGATAGTGTCCCCACATCTTCAAGGTGGAGACCTCTGTTGCTAAATCCAGGTCATGGGTAGCGTAGTTGTACTCCATTTGTATCAGCTGATGAGATCAATATGCAATCACTGCTCGCCCCTGCATTAGGACACATCCGAGTCCGGTCCTTGAAGCATCGTAGTAGACTACGTACCCTACGCCTTCCCCTAGAAGCCTCAAGATGGGGGCACTAGCCAGCCTCTGCCTCTACTCCGGAAAGCTTTTCTGGAATCACTCCAACCACACAAATGGGTTCCCTTCTTCGTCAAGGACTATAGTGGTGCTGAAACTCTGGATAAGTCTGACAAAAACCTCTGATAGTATCCATCCAAACCCAAAAAACCTTGTACCTTCGTCATACTCTTGGGTAGCTCTCAAGAAAGTATCACCTCAATAATCTCTTGATCGACAACAACTCCATCCTCTAAAAAGAAATTTCCCAGAAATTGAACCTCTTTGATGTAGAACTAGCACATCAAGATCATACCATGTAGTTGGTGCTCTCGGAGTGTGTCTAGTACTATATGTAAGTGATAGATATGTTCCCCCTCAGTAGTCGAGTAGATCATAATGTCATTGATTAAGACTACGACAAAAAGATCGAGGTACGGAGGAATGATCTAGTTCATGAGTCCCATGAACACTTTTGGATCATTGGTTACATTGAATGGAATAACGAAGAACTCATAGTTGTCCTATCTACATCTGAAGGTCGTCTTCCGCACATCCTCATCTCGAAATATGAGCTAGTGATAGCCTAATTTGAGGACTAACTTTGAGAACCATCATGCTCCCTTCAACTGGTCAAAGAGGTATTCATTCCTCTAGAGTGTGTACTTATTCTTCATGGTCACCTGGTTCAGGATCTAGTAGTCAACACAAATCCACAATCTCTCATCCACCTTCTTGGTGAACAGAATCGGGGATGCCTAGGGAGAAACACATGGTCGTATGAATCCCTTCTCGTACAAGTCCTCAAGTATTACCCACAGCTCGCGAAGCTCCGCAGGAGCCATCCCATACGCTGGAGTAGATATTGGTGCCGTCTTGGGGTATATGTCAATATAAAAGTCCACCTCACTGCCAAGAGGTAGACTAGGGACATCATTTGGTAAAACATCTGGGTACTGGTCCACCACTACAGGATATCATGGACTCTCTACATCAACTTCTCTAAGGGTAAGGCAAGCCAACTGAGGAGTGATCCGATGCACCCTCCTTCGGGCAAGTCTGTCCAGTGCAGCAAAGGCTCTCTTTTTTCTAGTTTAGATAAACCATGTCTCATTCGTGCGGACACACCACACATTGTTCCCAATACAGTCAATCTAGGAATGGACTATAGATTACCTGTCCATACATAGGGTGACGTTGTAAGGCCTTGAATCCACTACTAAGAGATCCTAGCCGAAGATCATGCCTCCTAGAGTAAGCTCACATTGCTGGGGCGTAATCATCGAGTTTTCTCCTATAGGAGTCTCTAAAAGGAAGGATTGAGCCAATGACTCCATCGAAATCTCTGTGCTCTGAACCAGGGAAGTGTAAATAAAAGAGTGAATGGCACCTATGTCTATAAGAACTACAGATAAAGTGGAATAGACACAAGTGGTACCCCGTATCATCTCCGGAGCACCATGATCATAGGGCTAAGCTGCCTGGAGTTTTGATCTCCCCTATCTACCTACTCCCTAATATTGGGGTGGAGCTCTTGGTTGTGGTGGCGGTAGCTCCTTGAATATTCGCCCACCACCAGATGCACATCCAGCACTATGCCATGTCTGACTTCTCATTGCGGACTACCATGATCGAATCTATGTCTCTACCTAAGCAGTCCTTTGACTGTCTACTGATCATCTGAATGGTGGTTCAGACAGTCACGAGCCATGTGACCATGCCCGCTGCATGTGAAACACTGCCAGCTCCTGGTATGTATGTCTTTGCTATGGGTGCCCCGCACAACTGATCCTAAGTCATGCGGTCATCCACCTATAGGACTTATCCTCTTGGACCTCTGCAACATCTGTCTTCTACCAGATGCAGAAAACTATGCTACCGGTCGACTTGGGGTGTAGCTCTCTATCATACACTGCTCAGTAAGGAAAATCTATACTAGAAGGGATCTCTCTAACAACCCTTCATGTGTTGGGATGAAGAGTGAGACCACAGAAGCCCTAATATCCTTTCTGAGTCCCTAATCAATGGTCTGGGCCTTGAATAATGGGTCTCACACCATATCAGTGGAGTAGCATGAGAGGTATTTGAACCTCTCTGAGTACTGAGCTAAATTCATGCTACCATATTATAGACAAAGTAGCTCCAGTTTGTGCACTGCACGAAGAGTCGCTGGGACAAACTCTTCCCGGAATAAGCACTCGAAGTCTTCCAAAATATGCGTCATCTCATCGTGAACTTGAAGCATCATGATACACCATCTTCCTGCTACTTCCTGTAGAAGGCTAGCAGCAAGAATCACCATGAGGTCGGCTGGTGTCCCTACATGTTGGAAAACACTCACCACAGCCTCCTGCCAATCCTCACCTGGATGTGGGTCCATCTTTCCCCTGAACCTGGGTGGCCTCTCATGATGGAACTCGTTCAATTCAGTCAAGATGCATGCATCGTCTGATTCTAGGACTGGTGGCACCGGTGGCCAAACGGGAAGTGGTACCATTGGTGGCTCCATTGGAAAAGGTCCATACAATGAGGCCTTGTCGCACGGTGAGATATCTGTGTGTAAAAACATGAGACACTAGACATTTTTATGTAGGGAGGCATCCTGAATGAAACAAATGTGACATGGTCAAAAGATTATACATGGGGAGCTGACCTAGTTGAGGTGACTTAAAGAAAACATTTTTAAAACACACATGAAATCAGTTTTTTCGTGTACTATGTCAGAAATCAGAAGTCTTGGTCATGGTGTATGGATACGTCGGCCGCCACACAAACACTGGATTCCCTGAACAGAGAACCACTATTAATACACATAACACTATTTCTCCACTTAAAATAAAGTCCAGAGTCCTATTTTCGGTGGTAGAACCGACGTCTCTGATACCAATTTGTGACGACTGGTCCCCCGTGGTCCGTGTCGTGACTACCCCAAGCATGCCTTCTATAGGCCAGGGCGTACAACTAGCACCCAAGGTATAATTACCTAAAAATTAGAAGGAATTACCTTTATAACCTATAAACACACACAAAATATCACAAGATAAAAACAAATCACTATGTAAAACTATATTAAAAAGTGTGCATAAAGTAAGATGGGCTGGAAATACAAGCCCAACAATAAACTACAAGAAATAAAAAGTACAACAGAAGTAATGAAAAACTACAACTAGGTCATCTTCTGAGGTTCTTACCTGAAAAGTAGGTACATATTACCTCCTCAGCACTCCAGGTTTGTCCATCTCCTTTGTGTACTATCACACTATAAGGTCCACCCCGGGTACCGTCTAGTCCAGGTACTCTCAACATCGGTCAACGATGTCCATCATCTGCATCCAACACAATGAGGTACGGGAATAGCCCGTACCTCGGTGAATATAATGATACTCATTAGGGAACCCGGGACCCTCAAGGTCTCAAAAAATACAACATGTAGAAACCATAAAGTATGAAATCAACACATAACCACACTTAGGTATATACTCATACATATACCTAAGTTATCAAGTAATCCTTCTCAATCATGAAGAAAACACAAAAGTTTCTGACTCAACTCATCCAGGATTTTTATTCACATTATCGAAACCATGAATACTAGAGGAATACTCCTCTTTTGAGTATAGTTGGTGTGATGTAACACCAATGTTCTTCCAACAAACCTTGGACTGCTGAGATACTCCTCCTGTCAGGTACCGTGGATCTGCTGCGTCACCGAGGCGCTCCCCACCATGGGTCTGCCACCAAAACTAGGCGCTCCCCCTAATAGCCTGCAGAGGCACTCCTCATTTAAAGTACCACGGGTCATCCTACAAAACCAGGTTCTTCTCTACTGTGGGTCTACGCCACAACAAGGCCCTCCCCACTATGCTAGTCAAGTCACTCTGATTCAATCAGTCAATAGTCGTCAAGTCTCAGCCAGCTACTGGGTCTCTGCACTCTGTCCGCTCGTCACTAGAAGGATCTTATTAATGAGATACTAGTTGATACTCCAACTATCACGAAGTCCCCCAAATAAATATCTCAATGTTCTGCCATGCCGTAGTGGTCACAACGTGATAGACGGTGCGTCAATCGGACACCTGGTTTGTGAGTTATTAGAAATTTAGTCTCGGGGACCCGGTTGGATTCGTGCACAATACAACCTAACTGCATCTCAACTATATCCCAAAATGTAGTGGGATATACTCAATGTCACAGTCTTGCTCCATGATTACCAGGGTCGCTGACAGATCGTCAAACGAATGCCCGGTGCCAAAGATATGGCCAAAAGAATGTAAAAGGTCTTAGTGGGACCCAGTCCGAACCGACCAGGTCAGACTGACCCATTTAGTGTCACCCAGCTAGACCAGTTGGGTTTGGCTCGGCCTTCTAGGACGAGCACAATAGGCCACGGGGTGTTTCAGAAGACCATGAGAGCGCAGATCGGCTGCGGGTCGACACGAGGGCGGTTCACCCCGGAGGGTGCCGCGTGGGCGGCTCTGCCCGGAGGGAACCGCGAGGGTGCGACTCGGCCCAGAGGGTTACGCGAGAGCGAATCTCATTCTGGAGGGTGTCGCAAGGGCGCAGCTCAGCCTGGAGGGTTCCGTGAGGGGCCGGCTCAGGGCTGCTCGATCTAGGGTAGGGGAGGCACGACCGGCACCGGGACGCTGGCTTTTCCGGCAACCGGTTCGGTCTGGAGGTGTGGGTAGTCGGGAGGGTGCTAGTGTTTGGTATGGGGCGGCGGAGCCAGTTTGGGTGGCAGAATGGGTGGTCAGGGCCAGATCAGCTGGTTCGGTTGGGGGGAGGGCGTAGCTAGGGCAGCAAGATCAGGGTGCGGCGCGGCCGAGGCCGGTTTGGCTAGGGTGTGGCAGGACTCAGACCGGTTCGGCCAGTGGGTGGCATGGCCGGTGGGTGGCCCAGGTTGCGGATGCTACCGTTTGTGTGGTCATTTCCTTCATCGCATTCGTCTTCTCATCACCTCATATCTATTCGGAAGAACATCACAATCAAGAACGACGGAGGGGTCAGGCCATGATGGTTTGCTTCGCACCCTCCATGTTTAGGGAGGTACGAAGTGTATGAATTCTTTCTTGAATTTCAATGAATTAACAAGAAATAATGATAGATGAAAAATCAATCCAACACCGCACATATTCCAGCAAAAACTATTCCCAGTACGCAAGGAAGAACATCCACAATGATTCTTTGCTTTAGAAGGGAAGAACCAAAGGAATAATATCATATTCAAAAATAAAATCCCTACCTATGTTCATTGCTCGATGACAGAGTCACGGTGAAGAAGAAGAAGTTGTCCTCGTTCATTGTGTCCTTCATGCACTTCCAATCCCGAGCTCCTGCATCAGATTGTTGATGAAGAGGAGGAGGGAGGGTCGGTAATCGAAGACAACCAACATAAGTTTCATCTGCAAGGTGCTTCTGAGGAAGAAGTCAAAGATTCTCGTTTTTCGTTTTCTTCGTTGGAAAAATGCGTTCATTGTTCTTCATTATTCATTGGAGAGAGCTTTTCTCTCAAAATCTCTTTCCTCCTTTGTCAACATATTAAAAGGTACCCAAGAAATATAGATTATAAAATCTATTAAGTCATTGACATAGGAATTCAAATTGGGTGAATTAATTGAGTTACCTCCACTTAATTAATTCATGTGGTTGGAACAATTAAAAGAGAGGAATGGTTGACACCATTAAGGGAGGGGGTGGAGAAACTCTCTCTAATTAATGAGGGGAGACGAGAGGATTTCCTCTCCCACCATTATTAGGGGGGTTTTGTCCCGGTGGTCCCCACATCGTAACCTCTCGAGGGAGGTTTGGTTCTGGTGGTCCCCAGACTTCAACTACCACAAGGAGGATTAGTTCTGGTGGTCAAAACCTCAATCTTCCACATGGTGTCTCAATAATAAAATAACATGTAGTTCATTTTATTTTATTATTTTCCTTGAAAACCCCAAAAACTATCTTTTATTCATGACCCACTACCGTCGAGGTGAAAGTCTCTTTAAGCGAATATCGGCGCTGCGAGTTCAACGATGACCTCAAATTTCAATTCTGATCCCCGGTTCAAAAGTTATAAAATACCTCTCGTACTTTTACTGAATGTACCTTAACAAAACTTCAGAAATTGATTCCAGGTACTCCGGGCCTCGAAATCACACGCCGTTACGTTTTGTGGACTCTTAAAATAACCATTTAATTAAAAACAATTACATGGAAATACTGGTGTTTACATTGAGAGTATTTATACACATCAAAATATTAAATTATAAATATATCTATTTTATCCATTTTTAATTGAATAATAATATATTTTAATTTAAAATTTTGAGGTTTTCCACAAGCGCCTCTCACATTATTTATTAAATGTCACCACCTCGCTCATATTATTAAAAAATATGATCCTTTTAGAATGACCAAACCCTTCCAATTTTTCTTTGTAAAATAATTATATGGAATTCAATATCCCATTTTAATCTAAAAATACTAACCTTAGATCCCTTGATAATAGATCTAAAGGAATTCCACCGTAGAAGCGGTAATTGTTTTTAAATCCCATTATAGTTAGTTTATGGTTCTTCTATCTCTTCTTATGTTTTTTTCAATGGAAAAGTAAAAAGTATAGTATAATATATACTTATTGATGTAATTAAGAATATTCTACAACCATATTACACCTTTTATTCATCCAATGAAAAACTAAAGCATTGTGCGTGTGTACATACAGCGTATGGGCTCTACACCGTGCTATAATTGTTTTTCATCACAACAATATTTGAAAGGGTATAATGATAGATATAATGGATATACATAAAAAATATTACATGTTATTGATTATATATAATTAATATATAGTCCAATTATTTTCCGTTTCACTAGTAAGTGAATGATATCATCACTAGAGCATATTTATGGTCTACCAAATCCATAACACGATGAGATTCATTTTCCACATTAACTATTCAGGAATGATAATAATTTTTTTATATTGAGTAACTATATTATATATAAAAATAATAACATTATTACGATAATATATATATTTATATATAATTTCAAATAAACATGACTTACGTGAAAAACATTTATGGGAAAATAAAGTAGTTAACACCCGAAACAAGGGTAATTGCAGAATATTATTAAAAAAAATATATAAAAAAATAATTAATTCTATCATTAATATGTATAATGTTATTGTATAAATTATGGTCATTTTTTAAAACCATTATCCATGATTTTAAAGAACATATAACTAATTTAATGTACAAGGTAAGGGTTTGTTTCACAGTCTCATTATTTTTAGGGTTGTTTATATATATGTATATACTAGGGAATATTAATCATCCATGTCAATGTTTCAAAGAAATGTTTTTAGTATTATATTTACTAGTATACTAAAACAATATTAATTTCTAACAATGATCTACTTTATATTAAATGATTCGAACGAAATATTTTTTTTTTCTTTTTCCAAATGAGGAATATTATGAGTTTATCAATAAAAATATGAAAAAATGATTTTTATGTTATACTGCATGAGTGAATATTTAATATATAATTAAATAACAGTGTCATGAATTGTGTATTACATGTTTAAAATAATAATTTTAATTAAAATGTTTTATTTTAAAAAAATTCCATTTTAAAATATAAGTTTTCCAAGTAAAAAAGTTGAATTGGTCGTAATAAAGATTTAATCAATTTGTTTGTGTGTTTTCATCTATGTCTAAAAAATTTGTTGGATAAAATACCTTTATGTGGTTGATATATTATAGTACCAAAAATTTTATTTTATTAAATATTTTATAATCAGTTTCACTATGGACGTTCAAACTTGATACCATTCAAGGATTTTTTTTTGAAAAATTCAAATTTTATATTGAATTTTTTTAATATGTATGATTATGTTATTTAACTTCTAGTTTACCATATGAGGAATGAATTTGACTAATTATGTTATTGGAGGGCCCCTATATAGGAAATAAATTGATCGATATGTCTCATGATACACACTAGTTTGGGTATTGGAAAATGAAATACGGATATAGTTATACATATTGTCATAATGATTATGCTTATTTATGCTCATAGCATCCATTTCATGTTTTCCCTTCCTGGGAATCTGATCTCACTTCTTTAATATGTGTTATTTCTTCTAATATTCCATGATGTACATTATGAATTATATGGTAGTATATGCTAGTATAATAATAGTGATCTCAAAGGAATTATTATATTTAATTTTATAATTGAATTATAATGCATGATTCATGTTTGTAATCTTGTTTCAAAAACTACATAAATAATTTATTCCTTCGGAATCTAATATTGTGTCTATTCCAATGTAAAAATGTTATGAACTATATTTGTGCTAATGTGGTTAGGGTCGTCACAGTTGTTAGGAGAAGATGTTTTTCCAAATACATGGAAACTAGATTTATAAATTATGTATTTTCGAACATGACACTATGGTATAAATTGAGGATAACAATAGAATAAAATCATAAATAAACCATGTTTATGATAATGATATAGTATAAACATATATATTTCAATTTATGTTATATATTTTTCACATTTTGTTATTATATATTAAGAAATGATATAACCTTGTATATGTTTTCATTTTGAAATGGAGACATGTTGAATGATTGTGATCCTCACTGATGCATTTGATCTAAAGCATAAAATGGATAATTTCATTCATGGTTTTTTAAGAATATTTAGAAGGGAACTATTTCCTAGGATTCTCCATCATATCATGACATAGTATCATTTGATAATTTTATAGGTAAATAATACTCCCGAAATTATGGCTCAAGTGGTTTTCCTGACATAATGATGACTATTTTGAAAAATATAGATAAATGGACAAATGGTGGGATGTATTTTAACACTTGTAATAATTTTGGAAATAATCATTATAATATATATAAAAATAATGGTATTTTACTACATTTTTTGATGTAAAATCCATCATTAATGGGAATTAAGGGAGGAGAAAAAAAAATTCAATTATAAATGATTCAATTGTAAAGAGATATGACAAAAAATAAATCAACGTGGCATGCGTCAATGAAGTATACCCGAAAATAGGAAGAAGGGTCATGGTCCATATTATTCTACTACTATGGATGAAGATGAAATGTTAATATGATTATGTTCAGATTCAAAAATTGTGTTGTTTGATTATTTATCAATCATACACTAGTTATATGTATTATGGAATATATATGTATTTTAATATAGTACTGTTTCATTTAGTATTTTAGGTCATATGTTAAATGGTTCCAATTACAATGAAAAGTACCTTATTAGAATGTAAAATGTGTGGGAAAATATATGGTTTCAAGAACTATACTAATTAATATGTTCATGATATTATGATAATGATGTTGGAATATGTAGATTGTTTAATTAGATAATGTAAATTATATGGTATTATATAACATTTAACTGATTAATGGATTTTTGAAAATTTGTTTCTTTCCCCCATTGATGATGTATTATAAATTTTTGGATTTAAGGATTATATCCAATAATCTATGTTATATTTGTAGAAGAATGGAGAATCCATGTTATCAATAATGAAAAAACTATTTCTCCATCACCATAAAATAAGAAATCAATGTACCACATTTGTCTAAGTTTGGATTTCCAAATGCACATAATGTTACATCTATTTTTCCATCACCATATTTCATGGTGGTTTATAATGATGGATTTAATGTTTATATATGGAATTTTTTAGATATTTATACTTTGGAAATTATGATATATTTTCAACCTTAGTTTCATTCATTACAATGGTAAAAAGTAACAACATGCATGTGTATGTGACAACTAACTCCTCCGTGAAGTGATGTGATAGTTTTATCAATTTTTCATTACATAGATTGTTATGAGGATATATTTAATGATCATTTATGAAATTTATTATTTAAAATTTATTCTATAAATGTTAAATATTAATTTCCATTATTTCAATCTATCAAATTAATGGTGGAAATATCACCCATGTGTACATAAATATTAAAGCATCCACAAATTGATATAATTTAATTTTCAAAAACCAATTAATAAAAATAGTTTTAAATATGAATATAATTAACATATATAATATTTATATAAGAAATTAATTTTTTTAGATGAATAAAATAACATCTATGTAAAGGGACCATAACAGTCAAACCAAAATATAAATTAAATCCCAAGTAGTTAACATCATAAATTAGGACTTTAATAGTGAATTATTAATAAAACGGTTTTGAATTGTAATAATTGGAAAATATATGTTATTATAAGTTTTAACAAGGTTACATAGTGAAATCGTAATAAATTTAAACTGATTAGATACAATTTTAGGGTGCTTACCAACCCTTTTTCACATAATATAAAGGTTTCACCTCAATTTCAATACATTAAGACATCTTTGAATTCTATGAGACAATTTATTATTTATACTAATTATTATACAATCTGATATTTTATGAATTTATTTTTGGATATTTTTTTTTGACAGCATGTGTTACGTGAAAACTTGATATTAACTTGTGTTACATGAAACACTGACTAAATATAAAACATGACAAATTACTAAAATATTATTATATAATACAATTGTTATGAGCTATCCATTGTAATTAAATGTATGATTAAAATTATCATAATAATAAAAATAAGTTGTTTAAAACTATATATAACGTAAATTCTTATGTTACCAATTTATTACAAATGAAAATAAAAAACATTTCAATGCAAAGAAAATATGTTATTTTAGAATTATGTTAACAGAAAAATATTATTTTAAAATAAATGATTTAAATAAAAATATTTTCATGACTTAATTTAAGGATTTTAAATAGTATATATTCAATAAAAAGTTTACATTCGTCATTTGGTTTTTCCATACATTAGATTATAATAATTCAATATTTATGCTTAAAAATATACTTTTTTAAATGATAGTTATTTACGAATTCTATACAATTCATTTAAAAATGAAATTTCTTAAATATTATAATTTTTTTCAAAAAAAATTACTAAATTTATGATATCACCATTTTATAATTATATTATTATTAATTTTTTTATAATTTTTTGAAACATAAATTTTTTATTGGATAATGAATATTTATAGATTTTAAGATAAAAATATAAATTTAATTAAATGAAATTACAATATTTATTTTGTTTAATTAAGTCTGTAAAATAAAAATTAGTTAAAATATATATAAACAAATTCTAATTATTTTATTGAAATCTATTTTATATTTGTTTTTCTTTTCTGAATTTTGATTTAATTTTTAAAATGTTTCACCTTAAAGAAAATGGTCACATCTGCAAGGTTAATTTTAAATTAAATTTAATAATTTATTTTAATAGAATATTTAAATATTGATATAAGTATAATTTTTACCATAATTAATATTATAAAATATCAAAAATAATTACCATTTTTAATTTTTAAACTGGTTTACTCAGGGTTAATCTAAATATATAAGGGAGATATTCACCCATCAAATTGATCAAAAACTATTTTATATAAACTTTTATATCTTATAAAAATTAATTTTATGTAATAATATCATTGTATAATTTTTTTTATTTGCAAAACATTGGTACAGATTTATAATTTCAATAATTCCAAGAGTGTCCTCTATACCATTTATAAAGGGATTCCCCTCTATTGAATTATTCAAACATAAAAACACAATTTTATAAGGATCTTTTACAGAAATATAATATTTAAATCACTACCCAAATCTTATATATAGTTTTGAGACCATAAATCATATCATATATTGATTAATTTTAATATTATTGATGATGTCATGAGAAGCGGTAATATTTTAATTATATATTTTCTATTAAATTTTCTTGACACTACAATAAATATTATTCAATTATGATAATATAATAACATAAATATCTAAAATATATTTATATTTTATTATTTTAATATATTAAACTATATTCCCGTCCCCTAGATTAAATGGGAAATGAAACTGTCGATCATGTGTATGGTGGGATACCTACTCACAAAGGGATGTAAATAGTTTTGTAACACCGCCTCTCATATATAGATTTAATGAGGAATTAATTTCTATATTTTATATTTATGATATTAGTATACTTATTTAATTATAATACCAGTTGTACCCACATAAATTTGATTCTATGGGAATCATATGATGTCGCTCATGTGTACGATGGACTAATGCCTCACAATGCAATGTGATTCAATCTCCACGTATGTTTTACATGGAATGATACAAGGTAAGGTTTAAATAATTATATCTAATCAATAAATATATATAACATATAAATTTTTCAATAATTTTAATATATTATTTAACCTTATTAATTTTTTTCTTTCAAGAAAATTGAAATAGTTGTCATGACCCCTTCCTCAAAAGATACCCCTCCTGGGACGGTAATGAATAAATGGGGATAATGATCCTAGACTCCCACCACTAATAGGACCAAAGTTAAACACTATCACCAAGGGTGTAAAAATATAAAAATACGTATGAAATTACCCTTTTAAAGAAAAATCACTTGGAGATAAGATGAATCATCCACAAACATCCCCAAAACACATATAAAAAAACAAAATAAAAATAACATCCCACAAATCATGTATAAATAGAACTAATTAAATAAAAGTTCCCTATTTAAATACCCAAAAATAATTCTATGAAATGGCACAAAAATGTCAATGATCAGAGACAGTAATGTCAATCATAGATTGTGAAATCGTAATGGAAACCAAAAAATTGGTTTTATATTCTTTTTTGAGCATACATTTATAATTAGATCAAAAAAACAAAGTGTCTCATGCACATGTGAAAGAAGAATACTAATTCCCCAGTGAGAAAACATCAGAACCAAACAAAAACTACCATGGTAGAGTAAAAATCCCAACATCACTAAGACACACTCCCCAATAATTCATGTGAAGTAAAATAATAAAAAGTAAATTTCATTACTGAAAGGGTACCCTGCAAAAATACAAATTGATGTTCTACAAGCACCCAACATTGTACATATTAACACTACCATACCTTGTGTACACCACATCATAGACCACCCACACACACCAAGGCCTCAAAACACATCCTACCCACAAACTCCTAGTCCTCACAACACATCTCATAATAGCTCATCTCATCCTAATGAAAATGGGACACAAACCACATCGCCTGTAAACTGTTGATATATCTCATATTTGCTGAAGTCCCTTAGTCCATCTGAACTACCATATAATTACTTACTAAACTCTGACCATCAAATCATGTTCTTTACATACCTCCCCTGGAAGATAGAGTGGACCAATTTGAGCGCCCAACCACCCTTACTCATCAATTTATGAAGTAAAAAAACACCTGTGTGACTATGAGGGTGTTCGACACATAGTGCTATATGTGGGTGGGGTTCATATAGAACTCACAAGAATGTATAGTCTATACATATTTATAGGTAGAAGTTAATAACCCCAACCTATGTTTTCAATAAAAAACTAACCATATTACATTAGAGTAACTTATGTTGTTACCTCTAAATTAAATTACTTTTATCTGATTGACTCATTTCAAAAGATAATGAGTCCTAACAGGTGGCATCACATTCCCCTAATTCATAACACCCTTTCTATTCATTATTTAGCATCAACAACCTTAATTCACACATCCCAAAATTTAATTATTATTAAAAATTATCATCTAATTAACTAAACTCACAATATTTATTTCAACCATTATTAACTTATTATTTATTCATTCCAACACTACTCAGGAATCTATCCCAAAACCACCACATTCCATTACTAAAAAACACACCATCACCTGATCGTAGCAAAGGAAAAAACAAAAACCTCATCCTCAAAACCCCACATTCCGGGAAAAAGAAAAACTCATCCTTGCCACCCCACTAGCATGAACAAAAATCCACATCCTCAACACCCCACATGAATTGAAAAATAACAGTCACAACACATCCTGAACCATTATTTATAAATTTAAAAATTGTGGATTTTTATCGCATTGAATATTTTTTTTGGTTTTCCAGACGAAGAAAAATCATGGGGATACCATTTCATTATTCGTGTATATTTTCTTAGACAATATCCAATTTTAAAGTGATATAAAACAATAAAAAATTAACAAAAATCAAATACTACATATCCAACACAAACAAGCCCATCAACGACCAAAATTTTCAATGTGTAATTTAGCTCGTATAATCCATTACATTATAAAAATATCTAGTCTGCAAAATAATAAGAATCAAAAACCATTACCCATTTCAATTACATTTGTCCAATGCTTTATCTTTTATTAATCCCAGAAAACCATAATACACTAATGATAAAATTAAAACCACTCCTGAATGGTGCACAAAAAAGTGAATCAAATTAAATCCTACCTAATAGAATATTTTCCAACCGCAAGGTGATGATGAATTCCTAAAAACCCCAACCACACCATGAGGAGTAGTATGTAAAATAGAATTTCATCATAGTACTATAAAATTTTACCCAACACACAACATAAATAAAGGAAAAACCACCGTAGTAGACACTTTGGTGAATAATGGATGAAAATGGTAGTGAAGAAGGAGATATGTCACTAATGATCAACCACATAATACTTGTGAACTACCATCAGGAATGAAAATTAATAGAGGGGGGATTTTGGATTGGAGAACACATTAGGGAAACTTGTGTTCTCCCAAAAAAATTTGAATAATAAGAAACAAATTATGGATTGACAGATCGATGGAAATGAAAATTTTCTAAAACTGAACATGAATAGTGTATTACAAGAAAAGGAATACAATTTAATTTCATGTAATATGTAGGGTTCCCATTCCACCAAACAATGAGTCACCTCATTATTTTAGTATTTATTTTTATCCTCGATATATTAAACACTATGAAACCCTTCTTCGCACAACTTAATAATATTTACATCATTGATACTCCCTGGATAAGTCATGAAACCAACTTTAATGCCATGTAATCCACTTACATGTCGTGTAACCTCCCTACATTCAACCATTAATATGCAGAAATATCTAGAATCCCTCAGAGCCCCCATCAAACTCATCCATCAACCAAAACTAGAAATTTAACAGACTAGGAGGGCATGGAATATTACATTTGATACCTCTCAAAATAGTTCTCTCACTCAATAATATAATACCAAGACCATAAGAAAATGGGTCCAAGTAACCACCCCTCATGATACCTCTCAGGTTTCTTATCATACCTATTACGCTACAACTATCCAATCACATGAACCATACCAAGAACCACACACTACACATCCACATCACCAGAACCACAAGCTATCTCATTTCACATAACCATAATGCCAAAAAAATAATGCATAATCATATCAACCTCCATGTATTCCAAACTAACAACCACTATAACCAACAAACATCATTATAAAAAACACAAAATCCATGAAATTTTTTGCCTATGTGAAGTTACTAGTCACTCTAGGTGCCACTAAATCACCCATGTTAGTTCAATCACATCACATTTAACATGTCTCAATTAACAATCTGGTCCCCCTTTTCAAATTTTAGGTCATTTTCTCACTTCACAACACACACATCAGAAACCAAGGAAAACCAAACAAATCATAAAAAACAAATCAAACATCACATCAGAAAGTAAAATAGAGAATATTTAAAAACAAAACATCTTTATGTAGTGGGTAAAAATATGTGTCTCTCTCTCCTAGGTACTCTCTTCCACGCCACCATTCCTCCACAATACATGAACCAAATGAAATTTTTGTCCATGAAATGATTTCTCCTAAATATCCTAGATTTATAATGGATGCTCCACAAATGCCACACCAGCCTTGATATCCAGCACTACCCAATAAATGACATGAGAGTCATTATGAATATATTGATGATGTTTAGAGATGTTGAAGACATCATGGATCATCCCTATTATGATGGAAACACTAATCGGAATAAAAAAATTCCAACTCGACCACAACACCTTAATGGGAAAAAGAAATAGTGAAAAATATTACTCCCTTATCCAAACCCCTACTACACCCATCATGGGGAAAATTTACAAAACATTTGGTCTGAATCCTAAAATTTCAAGGGCTTCTTCCTATTAGAATAAAAAGACTTAAATCGATCGGTCTCTACATTCATCTTCTCACAAACAAGCTGAAGATTATTTATTCTACTTTGAACCATATATGGACGAAGAACATTTATCTCAACATTCTCTGTCTAGCACAATATATAACAAAATAGTCTCCTATAAAAATCATGAACCTGATCCATACCGTTGGATGAGTGATGGATATTATTATATGAAACACCAAAAATTATAGGTTTCATTCCCAAGATCTTGAAATGTCAAAGATGTAAACTTGAAATATATCTTCCGACTTCTACATTTTCTATTAGGTCTTCTCATATGTTTGAGGGTGGAAAGTAGTGTCAGGGCATAACTGAGTTCCAAAAGAATGCATAAATCCTCTCATGATTCGTGAGTCAAAACATACATCCTAATTGAAAAACTTGTACTTAAGAAATCCATGAAACCACACCATCTCATCCAAATTCTTCTTAGTCAAAGAATCAATTGTTCCAAACTCCGTGATTAAAATTAAGTGGGATGAATTCATCAACAGATCCTCTATCACCCTTATATCATCACAACCACCCTGAGTGTTGGGTAAAATTGTGATAATACCCATCAATATATCATCCCATTTCAACTGAGAAACATTCTAGGGATGAAATAAACCATAATGTTCAAGAATATCTTCCCTCACCTATTTGAAATCTAGATAGTTTTCCTCAAACTAAGTCATTGTTCATTTCATCCTGTGAAACCAAAATTGAGTCCTCAAGGAGAAGTACATCTTGGAGATCATTGGTCTACCTCCAATGTTGTGTTATGAAACTAAAAAATTACTCCACTGATAACTTTTACTGGGGCAAACTACCATATAAAAAACAACATCAGGTTCTTATCATTCTCTGACCATTCCTCTCGAGCATTACCATGGTCATCTAGATCACACATCACATTATCCTCTAAGTGTCCGTATTAATAATCCTCCACCTAATGCATCATAAAATAATAATCCATCATATGATATAAAAAACGCTACTATAATCATTTATTACTTATAATTATATGCTTCCCAACTCCTCAATTTCTCTCTAAGCATCCTAAAACTCCCATATATCAAACGTACAGAACCTCTGGATCAATGAGTCGGCCAAAATATTCCCATTTGATGAGGTGTATAAGATTTCAATATCCTAATCTTGAAGAACGCCAACCCACCTACACTTTCAAAAGATCATATATCATTGGTCAAATCTATACCTCAGTCTCCTCTAATCCTTTATGACTATAAACTCTTCCCAATTATATAATGCATCTGCAACATTATCGCAAACATAATTGATGATAGCTCAAAATAATTAGTTGAATAGGTATGATCATGGGGATGTAACTTCAAAGATTCCTAATAGGTCACATCCCTATATTGTATCAAGATGAAGACAAATCATAGATGTGAATAATTACAAAACACCTCAAACATTACACATCCTATATATACCGGAGCACTAGTGTGCTGAACAAATTACCTTTTAGATAACTAAATACTACCTCGCACAAATCATTCGTAAAAAAGTGAAGATATTTTATTGTAAAATATATCAACACAACTAAAACTCAAGAAAAACTAGGTACAATCCTCTGATAATAACCTGAAACACCAAGAAATCTATGAACCTTTTATAGATTATTGGGTGATTCCATAGTAACAAATTCATTAAATATCGACAGGTCTAAATCCACTCCATGATGAGACAACACATGCTTGAGGAAATACATTTTTTGTTTCCCAAAAATTCACGTGGAAAACAATCAATAAAGCTGGTGGTGTCAATGAACATGTTGAACATTTTTGATATTCTTAACCTGATCTCCACCTAACATTGAGTAGATAAAGATATCATTGATGAATATGATGATGAACTGATCCATGAATTCAAAGACCATGGAGTTCATATGACCCATAAACCTGGATAGTAAATTCATGACACCAAATGGAATGAATATGTTCTCAGACATCTCATACTAGAATTTGAATTCATTCCCTAGGATATCTCCCAATTTCTCTGTCAACTAGTGATATCCAGACTGTATATCAATGATAAAAAACAGAAAATCCCCTCTCAGCTCGTCAATAATATCATCTATCCTTAATGTAGTGTAATAGATTTTGATCTTCACCGGATTCATCCTCCTATATTCTATACATAACCTCATAACAATATTATCTTTTATTTTGAAAAAACATTGGATCAACCCATGGGTGAGTCTCTAGGCCAAATAAAACCCTTCTATGATAGATCATCTATCTGAATCCAAATCTCTCACAAATCAGAAGGTGTTATCTAATAATGATCGATATAAATTGGTGAAGCACTGGAGTCAATGACTATCCTAAATTCAACATCATTTCGATGGGGTAGGATGACAACCTCTACAGTAAAAATATTAAGGAACTCCCTAATGATGCTGGTAATCCCTACCATCACAACATCAACTGATATCAATGAAAACTCATCCAAAAGTGAAATAAGGGGCAACACACACCCAAAAGACACCTATAATCTATTAAAATGGATCTTCAATCCATTAATTTGAGTATCCAATTTTGATTGTCACCGAATTCATCCTTTGGTATCCTATAGAAAACCTCATACTATTATAATCCTTCATTGTGAAAAACATTGGAGCACCCCAAGGAAAGTCACTAGTCCAAATAAACCCCTTATATATTAGATCATCTACCTGAATCCTCATATCCCACAACTCAAAGGGTTCCATCCAATAATTAACCATAGAAATCAGATAAGCACTAGGGAGAAATTCTATCATGAACTCATCATCTCATGGAGGGGGTTGCATCATAACCTCCACTTGAAAAATATCCATAAACTTTTCATTGACAATGGGAATCACTACCATCACAACATCGTCATATATCCATGAAAACTCAGAAGACATAGATATGAGGGTCCCCACACCCCTACTAGCCACTTATGAACTCCATTTTCTATCGAAAACCACACTCAAGACATTCAAAGATTGAAATAATACTCCCCTTGAAAATTGTTCGATATTAATATTTTCATATTATAACGAGTTGATGTTCCAAATAACATGGTATGGCTATATATGTAATATAAATATATCCCCAAGGGAAATATGTATCTTCATCATCAGTGAACACCCTCGAAACACATCAAACATGCTAGTCTAGCCTTTGACGGACGTAGTCATCACCAAGGGTAGGGGAGTCCTTTCAACATCTAGTCCCAAAGCCTGGCCAATAGTAGGTTCAACAAAGTAGTGTGATGCTCCTAAATAAAAAAAGGAATAAAAAATAGTATAAATCATATTTATCGTTACCCTGATGATAACAAGACCCTCTGTAACTACTACTTCAACTATGTGGAACATACCATATCCAAGTCCTCTGACTCTCTACTTATGTCCTCCTCCATATCCATGCTTATGACATAGTCTATAAACATGAGTAACATACTAATTTAATCATATATACACTCCATCTCCCATCGGATGAGTAGAAACAACATGCCATTCCATTGAAATGGCCTTACTGGCAACTACTATTGACACTGATGCTAATATAGTCCATCTACATCAAAATGAGCACAGTGTCCAACTAGACACAGACTCTAGCAAAAGATAGGAAACCCACAACTAAAGAACATTGGCACAATAATGATACTAAAATCATGAAAACCACAGCTACCAGAAGTCCAAAAATTATAATGATGAATCTGAATCCCTATTTGTCAAATCCTTGATGTTCTTAGATCATGATACCGACAACTAACAATACATCCCTTTGAAGAACCCTGCCAGCTCCCCTATCATGATTTACCTAATCCCGAGTGCATCTTCATGACCTCATCTACCTTCTTCTAATCCTATAGATATCTTGGTATCATAGAAGGTGTAACTTGATATTGGATATAAGGGGGGATTTCATCCTCAAGAAGTCTCACACGATACTCTAAATCTAGAAAGATATAAGGTGAAAATAATAAATGTCCATGAACTTAATTCCCAACACCTACATTGACAGAGTCCCCTATATAAGAGAAAAAATCTCATGCCACTTTACTTCCTTCATGGTCGTTGAAATGGAATCCTCCCAGAACTACTTATAGAAGTCAATCCACAAAATACCTACATTAATTTTCTCTCATAGAGACATTTTCCCCCACTGGCCCATAAATCCTTGCATTTGACATACTACCAATGGGGCCCAATACTACATTGGGGCCCATATCAAAATGAAAGATATATTGAACTCCTCAATATTGATTTTTATCTACACATCTAAAACACTTATCTCAAACTATACTAATGCCCTATGCTGGAAAGAAAGTGACGTCCACTTGCACTTATCTTCCTCGTCCTCATCCAGATTTACCATAAGAAAATCAACTATATTAGACTTTTATACCCCACCATCCTTATCCACCTAAGAATAACAACGAATATACATAGCTAAATAGAAATAAAGGAATTCCTAATACAGATGATAATATATTTTTTTATCTTTGAATCATTTTAACTCATTTAAATAATTATGTTATACATTTAAAATTTCCTAAAACAATCCATTTTTAACAATAACATATTTCAATATTATTCACGAAGCTTTTTGATATCTCCACACTAAAAGAATATCCATCTCACTTGGAAGGCCAATAAGATCAAAGTCCATGCATTGGCACATGAGGGCCCAAAAATATCCAGTCCTAGCTAGTCTCCATGGCCTATTACACAAACCAATGTCAATTAGAAATATTTCCAAGACACCCCATGAAATCCTAACTTTTCCAAACTCCGAACAACATCCAATCTATCATACACTCTATTTAGACAAAATTTTAATGAACCCCTACCTACAATGGTAACCATGCAGGGATGATAGTCACGAAAGAGGGGAAACGACCCCTAATTCATGCCACTAGTCAGCCCCGGGATCGGTACTATTATGAATGGTGTAAAAAATATATATATGGAAGGAATTACCATTTTTAAATAATCATGATAAGAAAATAATATGATTCTTCCAAAAATAACCCCAGGACATATATATAAGAAAACATAAAAAATCATCCCACAATGCATGTATAAATAGAATTGATAAAACAAAAGTGTTAGTGTTGGTGTCCTGAGAACCAACTATTTGTACTTTGATTACATGAATGTAAACTTATTATATATTGTTCATTGTTGTGCAAGACTATAATATAATAATGTCCTGAAATATTTTTTGCATTAATAAGTTCATGGTAGATCCCTACAATGATGAGAACCTTGGGATGCTATAACAATATTCTTAAATAAAGATATACGGTTGGATGACATACTCTGATAGAAAACCTAGTATATAGACCGTCATTTGTGAGTACTCATAAGAAAACGAGTATGTCTCTCATGGAGTTCACACTTGGTAATCACCATGATGGGAGATTATAAGAACACACCCACCAGTAGTAATTCTGAATGTCTTAGTGTCATCGGATATTGCTTTGTATGAGCATGTGTAATGGTCCTTAGACTGGAAGATTATCATTAAATCATTTCAGGACTCGCACACATAGATTTGCTAATGAATACCGTCACGTAGATAGTTGGTGGGAAGTAGGGTATGTTGGGTGTGTTATGAATGACATGTTGTTAATGGATAAGTCGAGGAAGTATTAGTACCTTCCATATTTATGGATGTGGATATCTCAGGCCCTTTGATTGAAATAGAACTATCGTCCAAATTCCATAGCCATGGTGTAACGATGAGTTTATTTCTGGAAGTCAAAGAATGACAGATCAAGCATATAGGATTATGACACTTCCATGAAACCTGCTTGATGAGATATTGAGATAAAGGGATTAAATTACACGGTAAGTGATCATATGAGGTGACAGGTCAATGCAGCATCAAATTCTTTCTCATGGGTGCTGTGACCCGTTTCTAGACAGTAATCATGGACTTTTGGCAAGCTCGCATAATGCCAATGAAAAAGAGTCCTAGAGGGTCACACACTAAGTTCATCTAAGTAAATCAAGTGGAATAAAGATTATTCCCATACGTCATTTAATAATAGTTCTAGGAAGCCTAAATCGTTTTAATGTTGGAGGAAGAACTAAATGAAAACAAGTAAATGTCGTGTATTAATGATTTCATACCATGTATTTTTTATTTTGATAACAAGTACACACCGTGTATTAATGATTCGATTTCGTGTAGTTTTTATTTTGGAAATTAAATGCAAAAGAAGTACATGTCGTGTATTAATGATTACATGTCGTGTAGTTTTATGATAAACATGTACATGTTGTGTATTAATAAATACACGCAGTTTAGTTTTTTCTTTCAGGATTTTGAGGATATAATATTGTTTTATTAAATGATATTTATTATAATCAGTGTGGGCGCATGTCAAAGAATTAATAATTCGACATGGGGATTTTCAAAATAGTTAATGAAATAAATAAAATGTGTAACGCTTTTATTTATTGTCATAACATTACAACCTAAAACCCGATTATAAATATCTTCCCAACCCCAATTCATTTCCTAAGAAAGAATTGTTTTGCACAACAATTCTGGAGAATTCTTTCAAGGCCGTAAGAACCTCTTCCTCCAAGAATTCTCTCATGACCGAGATAGATCCTATTCCATCGGATCAAGAAGATCTATGTTGGACAACGCATGCAAAGGTTTCTCCATGAAAACACCCAGAGACCCCTTTGGTGATGTCTAGATATACGAGGTGCACGTCTGGATCACCGCTAGAGGAAGTATACACTTGGATTCTTTGACACAATGGAAAATCATATCAGAACGTGATCAAGAATATCAATGAAGAAAGAACGCCCAAATTTACTTCTTTTCAATTAATTAAATTAATTATAATCAACTTGTGACAATCCACTTTTTTTGGTTCTTGGAAATTTCTTCTTCATTGTCTATTTCTATGAATTGATCCATGGATACTGGCATTTATCATCGTACTGATCCTAGATTGATCATTTCTATTGAAAAAAAACAAGTGGGCACATCCACCCATGCACTTCCACTGTGCCCGTAACCTTCGAATGGTATTAGAGGGAGGTTACAATGTTGATTATATTTATTTAATTTTCATTGATAATTTATGAATTTATATTTGAATAAATTCATGATAAATCATTCTATTAAACTGAATGAACGAGATCTATTCTTCCTCCTTCGTTTCTCGATTCACATCACGAAACGACATTTTAATTTTAATTTTGAAAAAAATAAAAAATGAGGAAATCATCTAGAGGAGCCACTCTTTTTGTATGTACGACACGAGAATACATAAAGTGTAATGAAAACTACACGCTGTGTACATAGGTTCAAGGAACTGGTACTGGTCCACCAAACCATGCCTTGTGAATTGAGTATACCAGAGTTTTATTACACCGTGTTGACCAGAAATGAACGGAGCGTGGAACTGGAATACACGGCATGTATGTCAAATCAACATGCCATGTAAATATAAACTACACACTGTGTACTTTCTAGAAATGGAATTTCACCATGTTTCCTCCAAAAGTATAAAGACTGGTATAAGGGATATGGATGAGAAGTATCTAATGGAAATTCCGAAAGGAATTTAAGATAAATAATTGATTATTTAAAATATCATAACTAATTATTTTCAAGAGCGACATATCTTAATTAATAGAATGAATAAAATAATTTGAATTCTAAATATGGTTAAATATCATTGCATGTTATGGATGATCATGAGCTAGAACAAAGACCCTTTGTATGTGTGTTTGGATTCATTTATATTTGTTTAATTTAAATTCATTTTCCTACGAGCCTTATTCTAATAAATTGTAGGGCCTACGTGCCCATGGTTTCTTTAATGTAAACCCCATGTAATTAAGGATCTCCCAAGATCTAGGAGACGGTTCAAAACCTTAAGTTCAGGCGAAACCAACCAAATAAGATACAAAGGTGTACAAGTGGTAGATGAAAAACACGAACCATCAGTTCAAGGTGTTTTTCCTAAGTCATGGTTAATTTATCAAACCGCTAGATAAGCTAACCAATAAATTCTCTTGATCATGCCATCTTATTTTATTTATATCTGATTGCAAGTTTTATTTATTATATATGTGTTGTTGCGATCACATACTTAATAAAATGAACAATCGTGAAAAGATGGAATAAAATAAATACCGGACTATGCATAAACATTAACGGAACATGGTTAAATCACTTAAGAAAGCATCACATAATATTATCAATCATGTGATAATGCAAAAGTACGCATAAAAGATTAAAATCCATCAATACCATATTATGTCAGACCAAGCCTTCTGTTACTAGATTAAGGGCAAGACTCAATAAAACTATGTGTTTGACAAACCCTTGTTCGGACACTTACTTTTTTAAAGGAAGCCCTTATGAAAGGTTTCTGGTAGACTTAACCAAATTACATCAAGAGGAGTATCCCTTGCTAGACTTGATGTAATATTGCCGGAAATGGTTCAGGAAATCCATGTCTGGATTTCAGGATTGGGGAGTCAACTCAATAGATCAAAGAACTTTATGCTCATAGTTTGCAAAGACCTGCCTACCTAAATACCTTCTAATAGCTTGACCAACCCTTTTTGGGGTTATGTGAAGGGGAATATGGATCCTTACCACTAGAATGTCAAAGCAACTGAAGATTCCGAGTTCAATAGTGAGGGACATTGGGACTTGGTAAAATAGTGGGAGAGTTATTAAATTTTATAATTTCTCATAAAATTTAATCAAGAAAGTATTGATAAATCTAATCTAATAATTTGTATAATCAATATGAAAAACTCTTCAATCACATTTCCTCTGTGATAAATTCTATATAAAGACAATATCCTCACCGGTAGTAACATTCAGGAATGGTTTAGGGGCCTTCGGGTTATCCTACTACATGAATGAGTGTTTTCGGTGCTAGAGTCCTCACTTCTAGATTCGCCTGCCCAAGGGGAAAGTGATGAAGATTTCCTGGTCCATGATCAACATTTGAACTATGCACTCGATGTTCAATGTTTTATGATATCATCAATGTCTAGTGATCTCATGATGTCTCATGAAGACATAGATTCCTATAGTACGCTCGAGAACCTCCATGGTCTATACCAGGAGAGAGTAAGAAAGGATAGGCTTGAGATCTCCAAGGCTCTATTCTAGAGCATGCATAGAGAGGGTTCCCCATCTGGGCCTCATGTAGTCAAGCTCATTGGCTACATTGAGTGCTTGGATGTTCTAGGGTTTAAACTCCCCAAAGAACTGGGAATGAATCTCATTCTTGCATCAATTTCCTATATCTTCTATAACATTGTTGTATTTTCAACATGAACAACACTGAGAAGTATCTATGTGATCATCTCATCCATATTCACCATGTGGACAATGATATAAAGCATGAAAAGTCGTATGACCATATCATGAATAAAAGGAAAGGGAAGGAGAAGAGCTTTTAGCCCAAAAAATCTTCATCTACTTCCATGAAATTGATGATTAAATGGGTGGAAAGTGAACAGGAGGCTGTTTGTTTCGCATGTGGCAAGAATGGCCACTTGAAGAAATACTGCACCCCCCAGGATGTTAGGGGATGCTTCATGTGCGTTTGTTATCGAATGAAATCTATCTGTTTCTACCAATTGGGGTTTAGATAATTCTTGTGGTGATCACATTTGTATCCAAATACAAGAACCAAGTAGATTTTGAAATATTGGCCAAGGTGAGGTGTATCTACGAGCAACCAACAGAGCTAGACTTGCTGTTGTAGCTGTCGTAGACTACCACCGCACATTGCCTACTGGGATGATCTTGATTTTGAAAGGATGTTATTATGCACCCTATGAAACCAAAAACATTATTTTAGTATACATATTAGATACTTATGGATTCATCTTCATGTTTCGGAGTGGATGTTGGTACTTTTATAAAGATAGCATTTGTTTTGGAATGGCACATTTATATAAAGGCCATTATTTTTTAGACTACACAAACCAAGTAATGACAATCGATGATAAAATTAATTCACATGACTCATTCCACACCCAAAATTGGCATCACCGGCTTGGTCATGTAAATGAGAAACGTTTGACAAGATTACCTCAAGATGGGTATTAAATTCCTTCAAACTAAAACCACATGGTGTATGTCATGCGTGTCTGCAAGGAAAAATGACAAAATCTCCATTTAGTGGGAACGTTTAAAGGGAAAAATATCTTCTAGAATTAGTGAGCACAAATGTGAGTGGACCATTTCCTGTTGAAGCAATGGGTGGATTCTTCTACTTCATTACTTTTACCGATGATTTAAATGGATAGGAATATATTCACTTAATTAGGTATAAGACAAATTATTTTGATTGGATCAAAGAATACAATAATGATGTTGATAATGTTATTTGTAATAAGATTAAGATATTTCTCTCAAATAGAGGAGAAGAATATCTTAATCAGGACTTCATTGATTTCTTATGGGAGTTTTGGATTCTATCTCAACTCAATCCTCCTTACAGTGGCAAGACACGCCACATTCCTTGAGAGGGATGACATTTATAAAAGAGATAGTGGGAGTGAGATAGATTTCGAGGATGTTGAGGCTCAAGATACACTTGAGTTGCTACAAGAATAGATTCCACAAAGCTCCATAGAAGAACAATATGTTCCAGAGACAGAAGAACTACATAGGGGCACGAGATAGGTAAGAGAACCAGAATGATATGGTTTTCTTGTCACCGAGGATGATGACTCATTATTAGTTGACAATGATGATCCTCTTAACGAAAAGGAAGCAGTTGAAGGCATAGATGCTCCAAGTGGCAAGAATCCATGAATGGTGAAATTGATTCCATGTACCAAAAACAAGTATTGATTTTGGTAGATCCTCCAGTTGATGTAATGACTATTGGTAATAAATGGGTATTAAAGAAGAAACTGGACATGGAGGGGAAGGTTAGCACTATAAGTCATGACTGGTTGTAAAAGATTTTAGATAGTGTCATAGAATTGACTATAATGAATCCTTTTCACTGGTTATGATGTTGATGTCCATCAAAATCCTATAATCCATTTCCGCTTACCATAAATATGAAATTTTTCAAATGGATGTCAAAATAGCATTCCATAACGGGAACCTCCAAGAAGATTTCTACATGACACAACCTAAAGGTTTTGTGACTCCAAAGGTTTCCAATAGGTTATTCAATTTGAAGAAATACATTTATGGATTAATGAAAGAATCAAGGTCATGGAAAATTCGTTTCGATGAAGCTGTAATGGAATTTGGCTTTGTTAGGAACGAATGTGAGACTTCTGTCTATAATAGGTTTAGTGGAAGTGTAGTCGTTTTCCTAATATTATATGTTGATGACATATTAATAATTGGAAATGAAGTACCTATCTTACATTCTGTTAAGGCATGGTTAGATAAATTCTTCTCCCTGAAATACATGGACGAGGCATCAGGTATTCTTGGGATCAAGATCCATCGTGATAGATCCAATAGAATTCTGGGCCCAGGTCAATGTAAATACATTGACAAGATACTGAAGAAGTTTAGTATCGAACAGTCTAAGAGGGGATTGTTTCCAGTGTCACATGGCATTCATCTTTCCAAGAACAAGTGTCCTCAGACACATGAGGAAAGAATGAAAATGGAAAGGATCTCTTAAAAAACTTCAATTGGGTCAATCATGTATGATATGCTATGTACAAGTCTAGATGTAGCCTACGCACTATGTGCGGTAGGAAGATATCAAGATGATCTAGGAGACCACCATTGGATGGAAGTCAATACTATCCTTAAGTATCTGAGGCGTACTAAAGATATGATCCAGGTTTATGGTGGAGATAGGGAACTAGTCATAAAAGGACACATAGATGCTAGTTTCCATACTGATCAAGATGACATGAAGTCGCAGACTGGATACATCTTCTATTTGAATGGAGGTACAGTGAGCTGGAAGAGCTCAAAGTAAGGTGTGGTGGAAGATTCTACAGTAGATTCCGAGTATATCGCAGCTTCTGAGGCAGCTGAAGAAGCAGTATGGATGCGAAGCTTCATCAACGAGCTAGATATAGTACCTATAAGTAAAGATCCTATCACACTCTATTGTGATAATACTGTGGCTGTGGCATTCGAAAAAGAGCCAAGGTCACATCAGCGAACAAAGAACAAACTTCAGAAATATCAACTCTTGAGGGATTTTTCTCAGAGAGGCGAAGTAGGAGTGAGCTCTATTTCCACGGAAGCAAACGTGGTGGACCCTTGTTTAGAGACTTTACTTAGCAGAAACATGTTCATGATGTGAGGTATAGTGGACCAAAAGTGATAGGAAGTTGGCTCTTGTCCATGTGGGAATTTGATAGATTTGGTGTCTTTATAACCAATAGTTTTTACATTGATTAAGTGAATGTACACTTATAATATATTGTTAATTGTTCTGCATGACTATAATATAAAAACTTCCTTGAATATTTGTTGCATTAATAAATTCCTGGAAAACTACAGCTATGATGAGAACCGTGAAATGCTATAACAATATTCTTAACTAATGTTCTATAGTGGGATGACATACAATGATCGGACACATAGTATACAGACCATCATGTGTGAGTACTCGTAAGAAGACGAAACTCTCTCTCATTGAGTTCACACATAGAAATCTCCAGGATGGGAGATTATGATAACATACCCTCTAGTAGTAACTCTGCATGTCTTGGGGTCATCAGATATTACTATCGACAATAGTGTGTAATGGTCTGTTGACTGTAATATTATCATTATCTCATGTCATGGCATGCACTCTTAGATTTGTTGAAGAAAACCATCACGTAGAGAGTTGGTTGGAAGTAGGGTATGTTGGGTGCATCACGAATGACATGTTGTTAATGGATATGTTGAGGAAGGATTTTTCCCTTCTAAATTTTTGGAAGTAGATATGTTAGGCCCTTTGATTGAAATAGAATTGTCTCCCAAATTCCTTGGCCATGGTGTAACGATGAGTTTGTTTCTAGAAGTCAAAGAATGAATGATCAAGAATATAGGGTTATGACACTGCCATGAAACCTACTTGATGAGATATAGAGACCAAGGGATTAAATTACACGGTAAGGATTCGTATTAGGTGACACGTCAATGCAGAATCAACCTCTTTCTCTTGGGTGCCTGGACCCATTTCTAGATAGAAATCATGGACTTTAGGAATGCCCGCCTAATGCCAACGAGAAAGAGGCCTAGGGGGTCACACACTAAGTGTATCCAAGTATCTTATGAAGAATAAAGACTATTCCCATATGTGGTTTAATAATTATTCAAGGAAATCTAAATATTTTTAATTTGGGAGGAAAAATAAAACAAAAACAAGTG
Source organism: Viscum album (assembly GCA_963277665.1). Classification (NCBI taxonomy): domain Eukaryota; kingdom Viridiplantae; phylum Streptophyta; class Magnoliopsida; order Santalales; family Viscaceae; genus Viscum; species Viscum album. The sequence goes on along the minus strand of OY728127.1, from coordinate 433,242,450 downwards.
CATGTCATGTATTAAGGATTACGTGCTATATAGTTTTTATTTTGAAAAAAATACATTCCGTGTATTAATGATTACATGTCGTGTAGTTTTTATTTTGGAAATGAAATGAAAAACAATAAATGCCATGTATTAATGAATCCATGCCCTATAGTTTTATTAAAAACAAGTACATTCCATGTATTAATAAATACACACCTTGTATATTTTCCAGTCATGATTATGAGGATATAATATTGCTTTATTAAATCATATTTATTATAATCAGCATGGCCGCATGTCAAGGAATTAATAATTCAACATGGGGGGTTTTCAAAAGAGTTGATGAAATAAAAAAATGGGTTACGTGTTTATTTATTGTCATAACATTACATCCTCAAACTTGATTATAAATATCCTCACAACCCCAACTCTTTTCCTAAGAAAGAATCGTTGTGAACAACAATTATGGGGAATTCTTAAAAGGCCGAAAAGAACCTCTTCCTCCATGAACACTATTAGGACTAAGAGAGATCTTATATCAGATCAAGAAAATATAAGGTGGATAATGCAAGGAATGGTTTCTCTATGCTAGCTCCTGGGGAGTCCTTTGGAGACGTCTAGAGATACAAGGTGCACCTGTGGATCATCGCTAGTGGACATCTACACCTGGCTACTGCGACACAACGACGAATGACATCAGAATGTGATGAAGAATATCAACGAAGAAAGGACACACAAAAGGTACATCTTGTCAATTAATTAAATTAATTATAATCAAAATGTGATGATCCACTTTTGTGGTTCTGGGAAATTTCTTCTTCTATGTCTATTTCTGTGAATCAATCCATGGAGACTAGTGCATTTCATTGTATTGATCCCGGATTGATCATTTCTAATGAAACAAATCCCTGTGGGAACATCCACCCACGCTCTTCCGATGCGCCCGGAATGAACCCCTCCCTACAAAGGTATCCCTATAGGGATGATAGTCATGAAATAGGGGAAACAAACCTTAATTGATGGCACTAGTCAGCCGTGGGATGGATACTAGCATGAAGGGTGTAAAAATCTATATATATGGAAGGAATTACAATTTTTTAAGAATCATGATAAGAAAATAAGATGATTAATCAACAAATAACCCCAAAAAATACATATAAAAAAATAATCCCACAATGCATGTAAAAATAGATTTGATACAACAAAAGTCACCAACATGAATACCCATATATAAAGCTAAGAACTGACACAAGAACTATTCATGATCCTAGATAGTAAGGTCTAACATTGTATGATATTTCATCCTAGAAAGATGAAAAAATATTATATACATATGGTGACAATACAAGTATACTTAGTATAAGAAACCAATGTCTAATATACACATGTGATGGAAGAATGCTAATTTCCATATGAGAAAATAATAGAACCATACCACATCTATCAAAGTATACTAATCATATCATCCTCACCAAGGAATGACCTCTAAGTATTGCAAGTCGTGATATATAATACAAAGAACATAACATTGATGATAGGGTACCCCACACCAACTTCCCACTTGTTTGCAATTATCACCTAATGTCATACAGCCAAGCACACCCATCCCTTATGTTTACCAAATCACACCTACCTTCCCACACCTACGAAACACAACACATCCAGAATGCACAGAACTAAGCCAAATATCACATCAAATCACATTGTATCTCATCCTAAAGACACATGGGACATAATCCACATTTCCCGCAAACCCCTAGGATATAAAACCTCACCCAATGTAACTTGGGACTTCTCAACAATCATCCAAGGAACCATGAGACCTTATTACATCACAGTATATGCCATACCTACCTATGTAGAAGAGTGAGATAAAACATAGTGGGTATCCATACATATCTAATCTTCAACGAATGTTTAGAAAAACACCCAATGCATGAATATGTGTGTGTTAGGCACATATGGGTCAATTTGGTTGGGGTGTGTATAAAATAATCAAGAATGTACAATGGATACATACATATTGGGAAAAGAACATGAGCCCAATATATTTGATTACATGAAAACTTATGAACTCACATCACTTCTATCTTTTCGTCCCCATGTAAATGAAATTATTATTTCTAAAATATAAATTTCAGGTTGTAAAGAGCCTTGAAATTTTGTGTCAAATTGTACAGAATTTTAACACCCATTTGTTTAGTTATTTAGCATACAAACCCATTAATAACACAACCCATCATTAAATTATTATTAAAAATTCCAATCTTGTTATCCAAACAATCCCACAACAATTGAAACAATGGTATCCAATACTTTCTTCATTCCATTACTACTCAATAATGTATCTCAAAACAATGACATTATATAACCATAAAAACACATTGTTGACATTCTTCCATAAAGGAATGACCAACAAACCACATCCTCAACACCCCCACAAGAATGGCCAAACAACCCAGTCTAAACAACCACATCCTCACCACATGATAAGAATGGAAAAATAAACACATCCTCTCCACCCCATAAAAAAATCCAAACAAATATTACAACACATCAGGTCCATTTTTTACCGATTTTCAAAAAGTATATTTTTTTCACATTCCACATTATTTTTGTAGTGTTATCACAAAAATTAAATTCTTGTGGAATACATGCCATTATCATTGTGTATTTGGTTATCCAAATTCCATTTTTAGGGTCAAATGACACAATCACAACCAAAAAAATAATCACAACACACATATCTAGTGAAAACATGATATGAAATGTACATAGTTTTCAGTGAGGCGTTTAACTTGAACAATATATTACAACCCAAACAATATCGAAACTATAAAACATAAGAATCAAACACTTATTCCCCATAAAATTAAATTTTATCAATTTTTTATCAATTATTAATCAATATAAATATAATATATTGGTGAAAAAAATGAGAACCCCTCCCACATAATGCACAAATAAAGATAAATGGAGGAAATAATACCTCAAGGAAGCTTTTCATACTACATGTTGAGGAAGAACTCTTGAAAACTGTAAACACACCATGAAGAACAGGGAATCAACCTAAAATGGATACTGAGAACAAAAATACAGAATGCATGTCATAATGAAAGGAAACACCACCTCAGTGGCTTCCCATGAGAAGAATTGATGAAAACGGCCTATAAGGAGGAGAGAACTCACTATGGATCAATCACGGATCATCAATGAAAAAAAATCTGGGTCAATCTAACAAAGAGAAAGGAATTGGTCTCTATAAACACCTCGAGGAACCGATGGTTCGCCAAAAATGAGATGAAGAAGATATAATGGACGAATGAATGAGGGTTCAGCTAGAAAAAAATTTCAAACTGTACATGGTCGGGTTATTACATGATGTGTAATCCCTTTTCACATCATGTGATACCTAGGGTTTAGTTTCTAATGAATTTTCTTTCCTATTCATTTAATTAAGTTTTTTTAACGATTATATATTATATTCCATGAACCCGTATTCGTACCGTGTAAAAAAATAACATCCCCAAACATCTTTGGATAAGACATGTAACCGACTCTCAAACCATTTAATCCACTTACACAATGTCTGAACTCTGAGTTTCCAGAATTTAACAAATGAACTTCTCCAGACTCGCTTAGATCTCCCTTTGAACACCTCCAATTTCCAATACTATAAATTTAATATACCAGGATGGAGGAAACCAATAAAATAGTGTCCATGAGTAGGTAGTCCAAACATCTCTATATTCTCTGTATTTTTTCCCTATCACGATATTTTTTAGATTACTATAAATAAATATACTTTGAATAGATATGTTAATAATGTTTGGTTTCATGATTATTTATTTATGTAAATAAGAATAATGTATTATGAAAAAAATACCCTAATAAGTCATATAAAAATTTCAAATATTTAATTACATGAGATAATAATTTGAGATGAAATTGTTAATAAATTGGTAATAAGACATCATATGTAAATAATTTTTGGTATGAAATATATATATAAGTATGGGTTATTTATATATATATAATAAAAAATAATTACTATTAATGTGGTTTTTATGTGAATGAAATAAGTAGAGGAGTGTGACAGGAGATTTAAGTATCACTATTTACCTTTGGGAGACACATGCCACATTCACCACCAATTTATATATTGTCGTATATATAGTTATAGTGAATGTATTTTATGTTTCCCAAACAAAAAAATTATTATATTTAAATTACAATTTTCTTATCTCTCTTTCATGTATTTTATGGTCAAAATGTTACCAAAGCATTAATTTATTCTTTCATAAAATTTCTACTTGGTACATATGTTAGTTTACACATGAATATTCTATTAAAATTTTTATTGTAATAAAGTGTGATTTTATGACATTACTTAATTAAAATGAATTCGAAATTCTCTGGTATATTTAGTTTCTTGAAATTCGTAGCTTACCGTGAATTATATGCAACACAAATTTTATCTTGTATTGCATGTAACATGAAATTTCTTTGATAAAATTTTTACACACAAGGTTGAGTATTTCCACATAGTAATATACTATTAATAATGTTATTTAACATATAAATAATCACTTAACTATTAGAATGGATGGAATTGATAATATTAACTAATTTAAAAAATAAATATACTGTACATAATATTCTAATATTAATTCAGTAGTATATAAATAATTATAAATTAAACTAAAAAAATTATTATAAATGAAATATTTTTATAAAAAATAATTATTGATCCCAATGAATATTTACTATAATAAAAAAATTAATTCATTTTATTAAATGATATCAATGATATCAATATATTATAAAATAAATTAAATAAATTTTTATTTTTTTCATTATAATTTATAGGCACAAGAGAAAAAATACAATATTATCCATAAAAGGATAAATTTTTATAATAGCCACATTTCCACCATTTAATGGAAGACCTGTTTGAAAAATAAACACCAAAATTATAATAAATATTTGTTGAAAAAAAAAATATTTTTGGAACAATATTATGGAAATTTATTTTTGTTGAAATATTTGAATTATTGTGAAAATATTGATTTTTCTGTTAATTTTGAAAATTTCATATTTGTTGTAATAAGTAATTTATTTTAACACATTATGCAATTTTAGAGTTAATTTTTTTAATATTTTCATAAAAACCTAAATATTATATTTTTATTTAATACCATTAATAAAATATTTCCCATTTGTATACTGTTTTTCAATATATGTTTTTTATGGTTTCGATACTGTTTTTTCTAAAAACTGTTGTGAAATGTAATCTGTTTCATATTTTAAATTAATTAACATAATAACTATTCCTTAATGTTTTAAATGAATTTTATATAATATATATATAATTATATATTATTTTCGTTTTGTTAAATTATTCTTATAAGAGGTAGAGTTAATATACTATCATCTTTTTTCTACAACCCAATATTCTAAAAACCTGAAAGTGTCTCCATGACTATGCAATTAATATTAAGATAAATTATTAATTTTTTAAATATAATTAGAAAATGTGGAATAAATATTTAAAATCATTATAATTTATATTATAAAATAATAGAAACAAAATTTTTATAACTATAATGATTAGTCAAAAAATAGGAAATTTATTAACACAATTAAGGATAAAACATGGATATCCCATTATATTTATTTTTTTGGAAAATTTATTTTACAAACAACATTATATTTTTATTTAAAGAATTTAAAATAATATTTATAATAAATTGGTATAAAATATCAAAAAAAATGAAATTTTTATTTATAATATTAATTGATTAATTTCCTATGTATATATCAATATAATAGTTTCATTCATAAAATATTTCAAAATAAAATTGAGTAAACTTACTGACTATGGAATAACATGATAATAATTTTATTTATTAATTTTCAGTGGAGGTAATTTTCATGAATATAATAAATACCATTAATTACTGTTCAATTTTTTATCCACATTAGGTATTAGAGACCTCCCAATAGTGATTTATTTTATTTGTTTATAAGAATGACTTTCCTCTTCCCTTATAAAATGGCATGCACTCTTATAAACTCTTCACACACCTCAAGATATTTGTGTTGAAAAAAACCAACAAAGAAAATATCAAGAATTACCAAATATCATATTAAAATTCATAATTCATTTATAATTCCATCCATGAATGTCCTTTGGTGAAAACCAAAAGCAGGTACCCAAAATGGAGGTAATGTTGATTAGTGGATTTTTTTTGTTTAATTTCTTACTAAAACACATTAAATTCTTCATATAACATTATTATATAATATTTTGGACACATTAAATAAATGGATATTTTATCATTTTAGTTTTATGACCTATGAACACACAATCAATCATCAAATATTATATGAAATATACATTTATTTTAATGGAGGGAAACCTCATCGTGAAATAATGTCCCTTGTTTTCATAACCAACTATCATGATTGGGAATAATGATAGAAATAATATATTTATATATATATGGGATATTTATGGTATTAATAACATGATAATATGTATTCGATCATTTTATCACATGAATCTTATTTATATTCCATACCATATGTGATATAATAGCATTTCTCTTGTGTACGACAAACTATGGCCTTGTGAAGCAATTTGAGGTGATTTTTCAAATGCATTACATAGATGTTAAAAAGGGTAACAATAATAAATATATATTAAATAAATGAAATAATTATTACAATAATGACATAATTTTCTTTATTAAAATAAAATATATCATTTCATTTATATAATTTTCACCCACAAAAAAATTATAACGTCATTCGTGGACATGTGTAGTACTGCTTTCCCAGAGCAATGTGATTCATTTTACATCAAAAAATGATATATACATATTTATATGTAAATTTAAATATAAATAATGTTTTTAGTGATAAAAGAAATATACTACAAAGATAAAATATTTCATACATTCATTCCATAATGATCATTTAATATAGAAATGTTAATCATTCTTATAAATAATCAGTCATCGATATGATCATAACATTTTTTCATTTTTTCTAATTTTTTTAGTGAAATAATATAAAATTATAATTAATGTATAAATATGATTGTTTTGAAATTATTAACTGGTGATTTTAATATAATTATCTCATTGACCATAGATGGCCTATCAATGTCATTTTTGACACATAAGAAGAAAATGTTCAATAATTAATATATTTTTATTATTATGGATAATAATAAACTAGAATAATGAATTGGTCTAAATGTAAGTGTTTTTTCTAATCTTAAATTTTTTTATTGTAATGCATGACATATTCACCCCAATTTTTTTATATTGTGTATATATTTCCAATTAATTTATTTTATGATTATTATCATTAAATTAATTATTTTTTACTTATCCTTTTTTATATATCTATATGAGGATTATAGTATAAATTTTACCATAGAGAAAATGTTTTTATAAAAATTTTCCCTCATTGAGATGTTTGTTATTTTATTAACATATCCTCTTTTATGAATGGTATATAATCATTAATAAAAATATTATATCCTGAATCAACTTATTATCATGATTTTATTTGTTTAATTTACTGTTATTCCTTCATGATTATTATGATTCAATGTTACCTGTGTGGTTTGAGTCATTTGTCACAATACCATCACTTATTGGTTTTTTTTATGATAACTAATAATTTTTTTTAAATTTAATAGTGATAATTACATACAATATATTACAGTTATTCATCATAGTTTCATATAATTTTACATTTTTCCATTATTAGGAACTTAAAATGTTGGAAAATATTTTTTATGAAAATATCAGTTTATTTTACTCTTCAGCTAATAATATATGTTCTTCCACAACCATGTTTTGTAAAAAATTTTTAATATATTCTTCAAATTTTTTTTTAATTTCAAAAATGATACGTTCATCAAGAAATTTTTGAAATGATTTTAAATAATTATTTATATTATTCCATAGTTGGGTTTTATGAAATGGATTTTCAAAATGGGTTATGTTTTTTAATGTATTTTTCAATATGGAAATGGAATTTCTCTTGAAAATATATTTGATGATCATTTCATGGTATTTCAATTTATCAAAATCAAACCCCTATATTGTAATTTAAAAACTAATGGGGATATTTTTTATTAGTAACATCCACATTTATTCTATGGGTGGATAATGTTTTCTTTCATTGATATAATTATATAACATTTTTCTTTTCTAAAAGTTAATCTTATTTTAAATAGATTAACATGAATCCCATTTCATTTTCATGGGTTTAATAGGTTATAAACTACTATTAATTATTTTTACAATTTTAGGATGAAATTTAATTGTACATTATTCAGGTTTTGGATATTATACATTATTTATATGAAGGGGATGGATATATAGAATTGGGATAATAGATTATAGATAATTAGATGGTGCATTATAGATAACATTGAGGCATCCTGTTACAGCTTATACAACAGGGCCTCCCAGATTGTGTTATCTAATCCCATTAAAGATTATAATATTTTAGAATCAATAAATTTCTCCAATTAATTTGGTATCATTCCTTGCCTTAAAAGGAATTAAGGACTTAGTTACCAAAGGATTAGTTAGACAGATTTAAATGGGCTCTTGTAACTTATGAAAATATTTTTAAATAGGTTATTAAAGAAATTATCCCTATTTCAAAAATGGTTTTTAATTACTTGTATTGGGTAAAAATGTTACTAATGAGGATGATTGATATAAAATGGCTCATTATTGAAGATTTTTATTATTTTTACATTTTATATGTTTTCAATGTTGATCATCCATGTAAAAATGTGTTGGAATTCTTCTATAATTCTATCATTCTGTTTGATTGTGTCACCATCCCCATGTTAACATCTTTTAATCAATGATCAAATTCAATTTCAAATTCTAATGATTACCCTTACTGGGAATTTTAGCACTCTCGTATTATGTTATAATTTAACATAAATATTATTAAAGAGGTTATTTTATTTCATATCGATGATAATGATGTATTAATGTGATAAAGGAAAGAAAGGTTATGTGGGGGAAATTATCATATGATATAATGGGAAATGTTTTTGTAGAAGTTTTTATAAATTCCCCAAAACTATTATCCTAAAATTTCCAATAGTATATAATAGATCCAATTTTTTATTTTGAAATTGTATTTTTTGGAAGGATATAAATTTATCACCCTTATTATCATGAATGTTGTAAATTAAACGATCATGATTCTTGCACATCCTCTGTAAGTGAGGATCTATGGATGTTATATTTTTTATTAAATTATATATTATATAACTACAGATACACATATGTTCTAATGTGAGGTTATATTAAATGTTATGGATACAATCATTGGTCTATAATATTAAGGACGATCATATGTTAAAAGTAATATACACTACATTTTAAGGGTTTATATAGTAAATATTTAGAGGGTTTTAGTGAAACATTAGAGCTAATTATTTAGGGGTTGAGTTATTTGAATTACATAGTATCAATATAATGTGTTATTAGGGAGAAATTATATGTTAGCATGAAAGGAAAAAAGGTGGAAATCTGTATGCTATATGACAACTCGTCACATCTGGATAGCTAGTGGGTCTTAATCCCATGATAGAAGGATGTTAATGCTCCCCACCAAGAAGTAGCATACACGATTTCCTTATGAGTATGAAATTTTATTATAGGTATTAATTATGTTTATTTTGAATATATATGGTATTTTATATGAGTAATAATTGTTGATCATGGAAGAATATATAATCAAATACTGTTAAACCTTGGGTTTCAAATTTAGTTAGGAAATTTTAGTATAATTTATACGGATAATAATTTTTTGAATAATATGGTTTCGTAATTTGGTTTTACAAAAAAAATTTTAATGTATCATATAAAGGAGTACACATTTTTGGTAAATATCATATCATGTGATATCCAATATGTTGGATAATTTTTGTAGTCATATTTAATATCATGACTATCCAATTTATGATTATATATTAATTAAAATATTATTCATATGATTTAGGTATAATAAAATTCATATTGAATTCTCAACTACTGTATCGAAAAGAAGAAAGTTTAGTGGAAGTTTGTTAAAGGATAAAATTTTAAATGCCAAGTATGTATATATCATTATGTTTTTAGTATAGATGCTTATATAATCTTTCAAAATTAGGAAAAGGATTATGAAATAAATTTTTATATTATTACCATATTTTCTAATGGTATCAATGAAATTATAAACACATATTTTTATTGTTTTTTCTCATTGCCTTACTCATCAAAAAATTATGTATCACTCTTAATTAATCATTGGAAATTATTTCTCCCTTTGAAATCCATCTTTTATTTTTCCCAAAAATGTTTTTACTATGTGGAATCCATGTTATGCATAAATTTTAGTGAACATTTAGTTTCCCTATTTCCCCTTTTAAGGAATATTTTCATTATTTATTTTTTATATTTTTGGTTTCCCCAATTAAATTTTGAAAATGATATTCCTTCGATAACTAAAATTAATTTTGAGGGTGATATTTATATCAATAGTGGAAGAGTTTAATATCATGGGATTTTTTGTAATATATTATTCCAAAATAATTTTAATTTATTATGAATTATTATTTGAAAAAAAATAAATCTATATATTTGGTTACATGAAACACCATTTTTATTATTCATTTCATGTAACATTGAGTTTTTTCTGTAGATTGAGCTATACACAAGGTTGATTCTTATTATAAAACAATATAATATTTATATTGTTATTTAACATGTATGTTATCACATATCCATTGTAATGGTGGAAAAGATTAATATTATTAAATTATGAAAATATTGGTAGACATATTTAATAAATTAATTCAATTGTTAAAAATCAATTATATTTGAAAATAAATATATAGATTTGGAAATAAATGATGGAACCTTCCATGTTTATCAGAATTTGGGATTGAGGGTTGGACTATGGTTTCACATAATTGGATTTACTTATCATTTAGTTGTGTCAAAGCTAGGATGAGAATATTACAATCTCATGACCCTATGGAAATGTATTTTAGGGATTCATCATTGGGATGGACTGTTTTAATTGTTTATTACCCGTTCATGTTCACATTAGTGTATGTCATGAACTTATGTCTTCTTTTAAAGTTGAACATTGTTTCATGGTTGATAGGGATGAGGAACAAAGTTTCATATTTGAACAGAGATAATCATGTGGGTTCCTCTATTCAGGCAGGTGCAGTTTAGTACTCTATTGAGACTAGGTATATATTGTGATCAGAGATAGTGGTAGAGATTTGTACTTTTATTGCAGTTCCTTTTGAACTCCTTTACTTTTATGGATGACATAGTGGGTGAAAAAAAAATTTCTGTGTGGTATAACTATTCGGGATTTGTTACATTTGATTTTATTGTTATATCATGATTTCTTTTAGTTCATTTAAAACACAATAACTCAGTTTATTTACTATTTTGTATTAAACCTGTCTATTTTCATGATTTCATCACTATAATATGATGTTATTGCCTCCCCAACTTCAGACATTATGCCCACTCTTCTTTTGGATAGACTATGGTGTACAGGAAGGTGTACTTAGTGAATTATAAGGAACTTACTAAGAGATCCATTTTATAGGAATCCTATTCGGGATGTTACAAGATAGATGTCCCTTAATAAGCACTTAAGGTGAATTTTTTTTCTATTTGAAAAAAATAGATGACTTTTAATGATAATGTAAACTAGATTGTATTAATGACAATGAAATTGATTACTGATTTCAAAGAAATGTGATTTCTGTTATATGTTATTGGTATTATACATTTAGAGTCAAAGTACTATATTTTGGGAGTAAACACAAGCAAATTTAGGACTGGTGATTCTTTTGGGTTGTCTTCTAGAATAGGTTTATTTTGAGTGAGTTTTTTTAACCCCTTTATGTCCATTTTGGTGTAAGTTATTTACACCTCGAGGTTGTACTTTTCTTCTTTTTTTTACTTTAATAAATTCCATAGGCGACATGAATTGGGAAACCAATTCAATTCACCAATTTTCTTTAAAAAAAGTAAATTTAGATAATTTAATAATTTTTTTGTAAACTATATGGTTATGAATTTTGTTAAAATAAATTATAGGAGTAATAATGTTATAAATCTATGTAATTATTTTTTATGAACATTTTGTGTTTTTTAAGGTTTTAAATATTCATTCAATCTTTTATCATATAAGGATGTCTCTATATTGGAAAAATGGTTCTAAATTTTTTTGATTTCTTAAAATTATGATATATAGTGAAATAATTGTAATTCATTTATAGATTTTATGATTTTTGGAATGATAATTTTTGTACTTAGTTCATGGATAAACATTCACATTGAATATTTATTTCATGGGGTAAGATATGATATTGAAGTGAAAATTAACTTCTCAACAAACAATGGAATGAATTTTTCTTATGGAATGGAATTAAATAATGTTATTATACATTATGTTATTCAATTATAAATTTTTATTCAAATATTAAAAAATTATCTTATAGATATATTTTTTTTGAAAAAAATAGGTGTTGGTTGTGTTTTTTCAACCATTTCTGATTTTTGGATTCTTGTCATTATGATTCTTATGACCATGTTTTATATAACTCCCGGCAATTCATTGGACACGAATATTCTCCTCCATTTCCGTTTTTAACTACTTATTAATGATCTATTTAATATGGAACATGATTATGTATTATTTTAGGTAACCTTTATGATTCCCAATTCATCATTTGAAAATATGTTTTACCTTAAATATTATACAATATACTGTTTTATCAAAGATATTTTTAATTATTGAACATTTAGTTATTGTGATAAAAATTCAAGGGAAAAATCAGTTAGGATAGGGGTGAGAGGAATTTAACATATATTTATTTTAGAATATATTTATATTTATATAAGATATATGTGTTCGGTTGTTTTATTTACTCACAACCCCAAATATATATGAAATTCTATGTAGTAAATCAAAATAAACTATCCATAATGTTTACAAAAATTAATATAAATAAAAAAAATATAGATCTATGTTATAATAATGAAATTTATTTAATATTGAATAAAAATTAATTACACAATTTAATGAAACATTTTTATTATTCAAAAATTTGTTTTAAGGAAATAAATTATTCAATATTATATTCACATATAAAATTAATAATTTATACAATATTTGGATATTTTATTTTCATAAAATTTTTATATTATAATATATATATTATATTAGTTTTTATTTTTTTCTTTGTAAATATTTAATTTTCAAAGAATAATGAAAAATACCTATTCTTATAAAAAATAATTTCATAAAGGTAAAATTTATAGAATTTTATGAATAATAACATAATATAATCTAATAATAATTAAAATATATATATTTTAATTAATTACATAATAATTTTCATTATATTTTATTTTGCTGTTTTTTATTTTTTTCTATATAAAATATATATCTTATAAAACATTTTTAATGCGTGCATTGTTTTTCTATCATAATAAATTTAAATAACCATAATTTTTTTAATCATATATAAATATTATATATTTGTTAATTTAATGGTTTTTACATGTAAATTAATGTAGGTTAAAAAACATATTCTTTTGAAATCATTTTTATAAAAAATATTTTCAATTTGGGTATCATGATTGTTTAAAATTAAAATTTTCCACATAAAGAAATTGAATATGTTAAATTGTATTATATATTTAAAATAAATATTATATAAAATGTAATATCTTCTATCTAATTATTTTTCAAAGAATGGTAGAAACAATAATGTTCTATTCTGATGGTTTATATTAAAACGGGTTCACCGTCATGGTCAAAAAAGGACATAATTGTCCGGTATGACCCAAAACTATATTATTCTTATCTTATTAAGTTATTATAACATTATTATAACATAAAATTATATATATAGCTTGTTTTAACCACAATATCATGAAATATATCTTATATAATTTGAATGTTTTATAAAATCTCATGTGTGTCTTCGCCCTCACTAATATTATAGAACCTCTACTCCACACTTATTCATACCAATTTAGAATTATATATCCCCTAGTACCACAGAAAAATAATTCATATAATACTGCCCTTCCACCTAGATCTTATTTTCTTCTCATGAATCCAATCCATCACGGATTACATTTTAAATTAGTAGATATCACTCAAAGAAGATGTATATAATATTACTAGGCACATTAGATATTGTATAATAATAAAACCTCTCTAAACGGGTATTAGATAGGATTACATGATGAATATTTTATCATAAATATACGTATATGTTATTAGGATAATGTAACAACCACTGTTCTCCTCATCTCTATCAAAAAGGATATAAAAGTATCGCTCATGCATAAGTGGGAACTACTACTCATAGAAAGCAATATGATCCATTTTTCCATAAACATTTTTATTTGGTGGTCATAATAAATCCTATAAGCCTATGATATTATATTTATAACATAACTAACATCCTAAAAATATAATATCATATATTCCATAATAATTTTTATTCATTGGAAAATGATAACAACATTTGTTCTTATGTGTTGACTACCACATCCTTGAAGCAATGTAATTTTTTATCATTTTATCATGCTATATATGGTTAAAAATACAGTAATTAATAAAAATATGTGAAATATTTTATATCATAACTATAATTTAATTGTGAATTAAGATAAAAAACTATTTCGATCCATTCAATATAAATTTGGAACATCAATTTTGTGTATGTATAGATTACCATCTCCACAAAGTTATGTAATTCATTTGTCATCACTAATGAATATGAAATATTATTAATATTTATATAATTAATATATAACATATTTACATTGGAATTACAATTTTATAGATGGAGTAACCATTATCATATTGCAAGGATCATAATTGAAAAAAAACGAATAATGAAATTGTTAAAAATAAAAAATGATAACATTTATAGATGTTTGTTAATAAGCATGCGTTGAAAATTTTTAAGTCGATAATATATGTTCATCTATTTATAAATATTTTTCTATAATAGAATTATAATAAATTTATATTTTTTTTATGTTTTCATATCTCTTGTGAATCAAATAACACATAAGGTATTTTTAAAAAAAATATCGTTATTTAGAATTGATTTATTAATATGAAACATTTTCTTATTTGCAATGTATATAATTTCTATGAATGTCATTTTTAAAACTAAAATTCTTTAGTTCTTGTTATATATATAACAATATGATTTATAAAGAGTATTATAACATTAAATTAAAAAAAATTACCAATCTCATATGGGTTCATTGTCTCAATTTTTATTAGAAATTTTTATTTATTAGGAAACAATTTATGTTATTGAGATGAAAATATAGATATTTATTCACATGTTACACAATGGATCCCTCAAAATTCATAGAACATAAATTTTAATTTTAATTATGTGGTAGAAGGCGTTTTTAATTTGAATGATACCATATTGGTATGAGTTTATCATATAAATTTTCCATATTTGTAACATATGTTATATTATACAAGTATATTATGTTATAACATGTATCTTATAACATGTTGATAATATAAATAACTAATTTAATTTTGATAAATTAATTAAATAATTATATTTTTTATTACATGAACCGGGATTTTTAGTTAGTTTCTACCAAAATGTAGGGGTAATATGTTACTGTCACAATAAAAATGAATGGGGACCATGTCATAACTCTACAATCCCACCTCTAATCAGATTTGGGTTAATAAATTTTTCTAAGTAGGAATGTCTGTGACATGGGAGTCCGTAGCCTATGTACTGATACACACTATCAGATTTCCAAGTGTATAAATGGTGAAATGTGAATGAAAAATGAATAAACATGAATTAAAACATATAAATACCACAATTATAGTATGAAATGGTTTAATATATTGTACACATGTCCAAATAAAATACCACCACAATGAGAATGATAACATGTCCAACTAGAATGTGAAACATGGATTAATTTCTAGATACTATCGGAACACACCTTGGTCTGTCTGGTTTAACTAAGCAGCATCTAGTCCCCATCCATCTATAAAATTTTCATATCATCTTTTTTCTCCAAAATTCATGAAATTTGTAGGAAAATCCTATGTTTGGGTATGTATATCAAATTCCAGCTGGACACCTCAAAATAAAAAATGATAAAAAATAAAAATAAAATCATCATTACATATTTAAACATCTACGAAAAAATATAATAGAAATATTTCGATATTCTCAAAAAATACACATAGTTTAAAGGTATGTGACAACTATTGTATTCCACCATAGGACACCAACTCGAAGATTCATTATAAGATACATCAGAGAGAATAAACCACTTATTTTTATCATAATAATGACGTCCATCTGAGAGTTGATTCTCCTGAAGTGTCATCATATGATGTACATGAGACAGTCTGATGAAATATGATCCAAATATTAGGAACCCAAACATGTTTGCGGGGTGATACTAACACCACAATCAAAATTAGCAAGCTATGTTGGGTATCATCACCCACTATTGGTTGGTCAGGATTATACTGAGAGCTCCTATATGGTCATGAGGATGAATAGAGTATCTCAATATGAACCATAGGGAGATACTCTAATGACTCTATCACACCCAAAAAACACATTTTGGTTATTTTATTTAATTTTTTTTCTTATTTAATTTTATTCCATGCTAAGTGTTTTTCTCGTGAAATGAGATTTTTGGGTAAAAAATAAATTTCATGTGGTTAAGTTGCTTGTTTTTATATTTAGTGTGGTAACATCACAAAAACATCAATAGTTTTTTATAAAATCAACTACTGGGTTAGAGCATAGTTTATTAAACCATTCAGTCAACCTAGGAAGGGTGTTATAGGTTTTTATTAGAGTGGGCACTGTTGGTGCATGATTTTCTAAATCGTTCAACCCAAACAGTGTGCAATGTCTTCTTTTTTTAAAAAATCAAATTTGTTAAATAAAAAACAAAATTAAATAAAAATAAAACCCTATCAATCTCTCTACCCTCTCCCATAACTCATGTGTTGAATCTCCCAGACATCTCATCCATGTGTGCTCCACTTTCTGGCTCGGTCCACTATACATGGATTATCCCATAGATTTCTTCATTTTTCTATGTAGATCCTTCATGGTATGGTCTCTCGACCCCTATCCTAACATTTATCTAGAAATTTTCCATCTCTCTATCACCCCTCCTTTTATGGTCTAACCTTAGGTTAGGGGTGGACCTGATCTTGGTCCAATTTTACATTTTAAGGGATTTTGGGGAGTCTCCTAGGAAATATTCACGTGTGTTTAGGAAACATTCTCCAAAGGAGAAGTACATTAGTCTGTTTTGGATCATCCTCCATCATTGGAGGTTGGTTTATTCTTCCCTATTTTGTTTGATTCTATTTTATTTTGAGTCCTTGGTTATTTCTAGTCCCTATATGTCAATTTAGATAGTTTAATGGATCTTTAATGGTTTACACACACATATATAGTTACATATATATATATATCCTCATTCTATATATTAAATCATGGTGAGTGGAATATGTACATTGGATTAAGAGTTCAATGTGTAACTTTCCAGACACCGATGCCACTATATGGTGCCCCGAGCATGGTTGGCCACATCGCCTCAAGCGAATCTCCCCAAATGCCCGAGTCTACTAAATAGTAGCAAAGTCCTAGGTGAGTTATTGGGGAGACTATTTCCTCAATACCAGAGTATCACAATAAATGTAAAAAATATAATTAATAGTATAAGAAAATAAATATGCAGTCAACTATTGATAAGGTAGGATATGAATACATATAAATTGAAAGAAGTGTATCATATATAAAATTATGTAGATGTTTTATGTATCTTGAAAGAATCCAAAAAGTTATCTAGAAATACAATACACTACATGTATCCAAAAAAGAACATAAGACCCAAATGGTGCCCTAGTGTCGCAAGCCTGATCATGGTCCTATGCTCCCCTACTCTGAAGCCACAATCAAAAACCTAAACAAGGTCTCCGTCCCCTATAGTCACCTAACACCATATAATCTGTTTGGGTACCCATGGAGGCCCATAAAGGTTGTGAGATAATCATCCCAGTAGGAAACCACCCATGTCTATATTGTTCAATGAATAATTATAAAAATGTTCTTGAAATTGTAAATAGCCAGTAAGGTAATGAGTGTATTCCCATGGCATAAGTCCACTATAATGGAAAAATAAATAGCCTACAGGGCTACCTACCAAAGATACAGCTCCTAACTAGGTAGCTATACCAATGCAAATAATCAAGTCACACAGCCATTCCGTATATCCAATAATATCCTGTATCCCACATCCACATTGTATAAAGAGTCAATAGTCACACGACCATGATATATAGTGATTTTTAGATTACAAGGAAAATATTCAAGGTGTCAAAAAACCAAGGAATCCATGTAATTAATATCTATACCACAGAGGGCCGGATCTATGAATTTTGTCCAAGGCATCCCATTGAGTTCCATGGGTATCCCTGGTGGAAAGTCAGTTATGCATTGGTTGGGGTCCTTGGAGAATGGAAATAACAAGTTCTATGATAGCCTAGTCAATCCTGATCCATAGGGTAGCAAGTCCCCAGGCATCCCATGAAATCCAATCGTAATGGGCATAGTCAACCCAAGGCATCCACTACTGCATTCTAGATCTGTGGAGAGAATTCCAAAACATCTATCAAACCATTCATCAAGCATTCAAGCATTCAAAATTAATAATTCATAAACAAATGAGTTTACCCATTCAAAAAAACTTCATCATTTACCATGAATATGGTCTTACCATCCCATAAAATCCATTTTACATTCCTTTTACCATTTCATATAGGTATTCCCACCGATATCAACTCATTTCATATAAGCAATGCTATCTAAATAGGTTTGGTGTCACATGATATCAATATGTGAGGTGGAATGACATCTCCTAAGCAATCCATTATAGCTATCATGCCATTAACAAGCTTCCTATAACTGTGAAAGCCCACGAACACACCCCTTGGGTGGTGTAAATACGCATAAACACGTTAAACCCAAAAGGAAGACCCCATGGGAGACATTGAAATTTGAAACTGGTGATAACACACCAAAACTGTACCTATGGTTCACCTCAATAAGTCCAAATACAACTAATAATTTCCATTATATAAAAAAATGAGGTCATTACAGAAATTCATATGGATTGAGTAATGGAAAAATTACCGCAAAACACCAATGAAAAGATAAAAAAATTTATAAACCACCTACCTCACCTCGTTAGTAGACATCTCGTCTAGTATGACGTCTTGATTCATCCCAGTTTGGAATAAATATGGTTAATGTTAGAAGAATGGGATATTAGGTAATATGAACCTAAATCCAAATAGTATAGTTTTTTAATAATGAATCAACAATGGATAAAAAGGAATCAAGGACTTACTTTTGCAGATCCGATGAGACAATCGATGATCGAAAGAGATGTCAGAGAGAAGAACTTATTCAAAGTCATCTTTAGTTACCAAAGGGAGAGATATGAGGGAGATATTGTTCTATGGGGAAAATATAAATTATGTTTAAAAATAAAAATTAAATTTTAATATAAGATTAAATTAAAAAAACACACATTAGAGTGGCACCGTATACCCGCACGGTTTCCCAAACCATGCGGAAACCCTGCGTTCATCACTACCTTTGAGGGGATCTTCGCACGATTTCCCAGAATGGATTAACTAACTATATTCCAGTAATGAGAGAAGCATTCTACCCAAGAACCTTCACCTATCAGACCAAAAACACATTTTGGACTAACAATGCGTTGGTCATGCACAATCTATGAAACATGTCATTTCTAGCCCAAAACCTGGTTCTGAACACCTAAAAATCCTAAGACACCTCCAATACACCAGTGATCATGTTTAGAATTCACAAAAATAATTAACAAGGAAATTAATCCAAAAATAAAAATAATAGTACCTCATACGAAAAAATGGGTTCCTACAATCTTCCCCCCTTATAGCAATTCATCCTTGAATTACTCTCTAATGGGTGGTAAATATTTGTCTGAGAACAATTCTATCTTATATGATCATATGTCGGCACCCTATCCCATGTATCATCATATAATTTTCCATGATACCATAGAACCTGTACTAAAGAAAAAAACCATTCAAAGAGAACCTTTGTGATCTTGTCAACTATATGAATCAGATGCTCCTCAAATGAGGCATTAACAAAAATCTCAACCTCCCGGGGATGAAATTGTTTCAGACTAGTCTCTGTGTTATCAGAATAGCTAAGATACATGAAATACATCATGCATGGCTTGGTACCTCTCAGGTAACTGCAACCAATAGGCAATTGACCCACCTCTCTCTAGAATCTCAAACAGCCCAACATATCTCATATAATGTTTACCCTATCTCCAGATATTCTTATTTCCAAACCACATTGAATCATGTAAGACAAACCGAACTGAAACTGTGAAATCTAGTTGTCATCTACAATTGTCAACATATGATTTTTGATGAGAGTGTGTAGTATCCATCTACTTTTAAATCATATGCACTAGTTCAGAAGTCTCCTACATGATATGTAGTTCTAGTAAAGTTTCCTCTCATACCTCTAGCCAGCAAAGGGGTGAAAAAATTGTGCAATAATTTAATCCCAATTATGTACCATATGTATGATTTTCTAATAACTTTTATTATAGGAAAACTCAACCAGGTTAATGTGATTCTCACATGATCCCCCAAAATCGTGGACTCATAATCGCAACATGTCCTCTAGCACTCCTATAGTATGCTCGGACTGGCCAGTTGTCCGAGGGAGGTATGTTGTAAACAAATGAACATGTGTACCTAGTTCCCTCAGGAAACACTTCTAAAAAAAGAGTCTTAATGAAGGAATCCATCTACAAAAAGTGTGTAGGCCCCATGAAGTCATACACCAAATCAGATGTACATCTTTCCAAGATCCTAAACACGGAAGGTCTCCTTGATCAGCAAAACAATTGGTACCTTTATAAGACTATAAATTAAAACCCACAAAACATCATTAAATCGAGGAGACTACGAATAAACTATCACGAAAACCATTGCTATATCATCTAATTTCCACTTTGGAATTGGTAAATGTTGATAAATCCCATTTGTTCAGTTATATTTTACCTTCACCATCTAACAGGTGGAACACCACGTAACAAAACTAGATAACTCTCTCTTCATTCCTGGCCACCTTTATTGTAACTTCATGTCACTGTATATCTTGGTGACCCTGGGATGAAATGCCAAAATGAATCATGAAACTCCTACATCAACTTCTCTTTTATATCCATTGGAACCCAGACACATCCATGGATACACATGATCTAATCATCGCATATAGTCCCACCAAGAAAAGGTTCCTCACCTACCACACCTTCTCATATAAATAGTACTTCAGAATATTATAGTTTTCACATCTTAACACTAACTAAGGATGAATGAAATTTATTCTGTTGTCTATTAGACACATACATATGCATCTTAGAGAAAAACTCCATAATCTAAAACTCTCCACTAGCCTACTACACTGCCTGTATAAGAGTCCTCCTACTCTGTTCATCATCCACTACATTTCCCTTACCAAGAACGTAGGCAAGCTCGAATTCAACGGACTATAGGTCCTCCACCCAGCTTTACTACCTCAAATTCAGATCACAATGTGTAAGGATATAATTGAAGATTTATTGGTCTATGCACGCCAAAAAATGCACCCCCAGTAAATTGTTCCTCCAACTGTGCAACGAATTATCAACTACAGCTCACTTGAGATCATGCATTGGGTAGTTCCTCTCATAAGTCCTCAACTGGTGAGACCCATACACCACGACCCGATATGAATTCATCATCACTTCCCCTATCCCAATAATGGATGTATTACCGTATATTGTCTAACTATGGCCCTATTTTTGAAGTATCAGGACTAGTGTCGATGCCAGCCTCCCTTTCAGCTCCTGAAAGTTTGTCTCACAAGATTCTAACCACCCAAACATCACAATATTCTTAGTCAATCCCGTCAGTGGTGCATCTAAGCATGAGAAGCCCTAAATAAAATGCACTTAGTAGCAAGATAACCCCCATAATATCTGTATATCAAAAATACTCTTGAGTTTTCCCAAAAACAATGGCTCTAACCTTCATTAGAACTACTAACACACCTGTCTCCAAGAAAATGTAACCCAGGATGTGAATATGATCCATCCAAAAGTGTAACTTTATGAGGTTGTCAAATTATTGATGCTCCCTCAGTGTATTCAAAATAATCTCAAGATGGTTGGCATGGCCGTGTCAATTTTGAGAATACACCCATATATTATCCATGAATACCACCCCCAAAGCATCCAAATATGGATGGAAAACTCAGTTCATCCACACCATGCAAATTTCTTGCACATTCCAAAGACAGAATGCCATAACAAGATACACATATAAGCCATACCAGTAAAAAAAATGATGTACGAGGTATGTCTGTAGGTCGAACATTCACCTGGTGATAACCTGACCTCAATTAAATTTTCGATAACACATGATATCCTAAAAGAGGATCAAACATGTCATCTATTTGTTGCAAAGGATATCATTTTTTAACAATCATATAGTTCAGTTTCCTATAATCCACATATTTCCTAAGTGTTATGGCCTACTTTTTCACAAAAAGGACTATATAACCCCACAAATAATTAATGGTTCTAGTAAACCCCTTCACCTACAAATATTTTAGGTCGCTATTGATATCCATTAACTTCATCATTGAAATCCTATAAATTGGAATGGATACCCGTGTAGCTCTTGGCACCAGCTCAATAGATTACTCCCCCTCTCTCTTTGGAGGTAAACAAAAAAAGTCATCGAGAGAAACGTACATGTAGAACTTATCCTCTGGAAGAAATAACACTTGAATTAGTTCCTAATCATCTAGAAACAAAGTATAAATCATGGATATACTCTTGAAAAGCACAAGATGATCAGGTCCACCTCTTCTTGAATGTACATCCCCTTCACGTTGGTGAAAAAAAAACATCACCCTCTAGTGATTCGAGAGTCACCCTCCAACGATAACAGTCATCCTATGCTCGATAAGAAAACATGAAATTTCATTAATAGAATTAAATCAAACCCTATAATTTCAATGACATAAAGATCCTAGATGAATTGACAAACTCATAACTTAAGGGGGAACTCTATACACAGGAGAACATCACCAGTTATAACTACCAATGGTGTTTCTAGAATCCAAACGCCCTCATTAATAAAAACCTCAAGCTGAAGGCTTTTTACTACTAATGTAGAGATAAAACAGTGAGAGACGCCTGTTATGAAAAGAAAAGATGCAATAGTGGAAGACATTAATATCGTACCTCACACCATATATGGTCGGGAGTCATGTTATTATTGGGTCTATTTCATTACATGTGTCTGGCTTGTACAGTTTCCCTTTGAACCTTCCTTGTTACCCTAAGATGATTGATCCTAGTGTCCTTGATAACACCATGTCTGGATACCACGGCCCTGACCACCTCTACCCTGTCCTGACCAGCCTATACTACTTCAGCTCCTAGCCAGACACGGAGCTAATGACCTTTCTCCTGAACCCAACGTCAGAGGTGACCACATTCCACTCGTAGTTGGAAAGACGGTCCTGCCAAACAGTTGCATGTGCCCTATCCCGCTGCAATCTCGGCACTCGACAATGTCATGTTCGTACTGATTTTTTCATGTGGAATCACCTACCACACTAATGGAAAAGCACAAAGCTACCTGTACCCACATCCTTCCTTGCACTCATGTAATGGGATGCCTCAAAACATAACTTTCTTTCAGAATTTGTATATCTACTTGCGAGATAGAAAAAATTCCCCTATATTGTACCCCAATTTTTCCTCTTGTTCTGCTCTATAATCATCTCATGATTCACTATCTTAGTGATAGAAGGAAACCTGAACAATTTTACCTAAGATCTGATTGCATTTTTGAGACCATCCTCAAATCACCTCACCCTCGATAGCTATTGTGTAAGATACATCACCGCAAAACACTACATCTCTTTAAAGCATTCCGAGTATTCAATAACCATTATCGTGCCCTGATCAATATGCATAAAAACTGTATCGTAGTCTAAAAATATTGTTTTATGGTAAAAGTAGTCATTAAAGCGGGTTTGGAACTCATTCCAACCAATGTCATGCATCCCATCAGCCTGGTTCTAAACATCGCACCGACGCCTTTCCACCCAACAAACCAGGTAAGTCATGAGCTTGACCCTCTCCTCCAAGGGTGTCTTTAGATGCTCATAAATATCTAATGTGTTCTCTAGCCATAGATCTATATCATGTGGTCCTCCATCCAATGAAAATGTAGAAGGATGCTACTACTGGAACACCCATGTCAGCTCAGCCTTAGTCAAGGGTTGCTGCGGTTCTCCCTGTATCATATGCATATACTAAATGAATCCCTTGAGGAACTGTGCCTCAAAACCAATGACCAAAAAATCCTTAGGATCCACAACTAAAACTATTGCAGGATCAATCTGTATCCTTTGACGCACTGTTTCAAATGCATTTTCATCGCCTCCATAGCGATGTACCACTGGAGGTTGTCATGGTGGAATGTCATTAAAATTCCAAATACAGGCCTATGGTATGATTAAAATCAATGAAAAATGATCAAAAGTGTATGATAGTTCAAACCCCTCCATGAAACAATGTCAACCCAGAACCTACTCTTAAAGCCAATACTATATAAAGAACTTCCAATGAACAACTAGAAACTATTCCCCTTGACCACTCAAAATTTGAGTCTAGGTCAAGTCTCTATCCACCATTCATGTTTCTGTTTCCACTCGACATTACAATTTTCATCCCAGAAAATTTCACCAAGGTTCTTCCAATTCTGGAATCTAGGAGGTCCCATAATACCTCATGAACAAAAAACCTGGCTCCAATTCAAACCATTCATATAACAAGTTCATTTAACATTTACATATTATTGGTGAATCATTTTCCCAATTTATAATGTCCCATACTCTTTATGGAGTGAATGATTATGTCACACTATTATATAATGCACCCAATTAACACAAAAACAATAAAAACTATTTCATCAACTATCACAACCACATGTAATTTTTAATGCATCCTAGGTTGCATGGCATAATGCATGGAATGTGACTCTAACAAGAATATAACTGATGAATGAGATGGAACACCCTCATCACATCAGGTAGAAACTAAAATTGATCCCAAAATTGAATCGATATTAATAATTGAAATCATGTGAATCAACAAATGGTGAAATAAAATCAACTGTAATAGTCAAAAACTAGAAAATCAGAACTCAATTTGATGCGATTTAGATATTCCCTATATGTGGGGTAGAAACTCTCAAACAATGTTTATTACAAAACTATATTTCATTCATATCCCTATATAATTACACCAAATAGTACATCAAACTAGATGAATCCTCTAATACCACTTTTTAACATCCCAGACCTGGATGTCACCCTATAGTGCCCCGAACGTAGTTGGCCACATGGCCTCAAGCGCATATCACCAAACGTTAGAGACATCCAACTAGATGTAAGGGCAATGTTGAGTCGGTGGGTAGATTATTCCCTCTTTTAACAAACTATCACTATATAATTCAAACATATAAAAAATAGTAGATGACAATAAATATGTAGTAAACTAATGATAAGGTAGTACATGAATACATTTCAATAACAAGAAGTGTGTCATATACAACATTATTCAGATCGTGCGGGTTTCTATAATGTATCCAAATAGGTACATGGAAATACAGTACAATACAAATATCCCAAAAGAACAAAATACCAAAAAGGTACCTCATCATCACAAGCCTCAGTATAGTCTTATGCACCCCTCCTCCATAGCCACAACCAACAACCTTCACTTAGGAACATTCCCATTTCATCACCTGTAACAATATAATCTCTCTGGGTACCCAAGGAGGCCCATATAGGGTGTGAGATAAACAACCCAGTAGGAAACCACACTTGACTATATATTTATAACACCAATACTAAAAATTTTCTAGAAATTGTAAACAACCAGTAATCTAAAGTGTGTATTCCCATGGGATAAGTCGATTATAAAGGAAAACTGAAAAGACCTCATAGATTCCTAAAAAAGAATCATCTCCAAAAATGGAAGTTATTTCAATGTAAAAAACCTAGTCACATGGGAACATTGTAGATCCTTCTATATTCTGTATCCCATATACACACTGTATAAAGAGTCCAGAGTCTCATTGCCACATCGTATTGTGAAGGTTTGACTACATGTTCTGGATCCAAGGTGTCAGTAGACCATGGAATCCACATAATAAATATATAGACCATATAGGGCCAGATCCAAGGAGCTTTCCCATGACATCCCATCGAGTCCCATGGGATTCCCTAGTGGAAACTCGGTTAGGAATTGGTTGGGGTCCTAGGACTATGATAATAGAATGTCATATGCAATCTCATGATAGCCGGATCCATGGGGATGAAAGGCTCGAGGCATCACACGAAATAAATAGCTAAGGGTAAGAGTCAACCTAATGCATCCACTACCGCGTTCCAAGTACTTAGAGAGTATTCCATGGCTTCTATCAAACCAATAATCGATCATTAATTCATTCAAAATTAGACCATTCATAAATATGCTAGTATACCCACTAACATATTCATGTATTAGCCATAAGGATACACCCTCATGAAAATAATTATTCATTTAGCATATATATGGGCCTAACATCCCATTCAATACATTTAACATGACTTTAACTATTTTATATAGGTATACCCACCCAAATCAAACCATTTCATATAAGATAGGCTATCAAGATAGGCATGACGTCACACGATATCAATATGTAAGGAGAGAGGAAATCACTTATGTAATCCATTAAAACAATCAATGCATTTTCATGCTCCCTCTAACAAGACAAGAACAAGCACACAACCCTTAGGTAGTTATACAAGAATAAACAAGTTAATCCCAAAAGGCACACCCCTTAGTTTACCATGAAAAGAGAAACAGGTGACAACACACCTAAACTGAACATATTGTCAACCTCACATGTTCCAACAACATCTACTAAACGATACTAGCTCAAAAACAAGACCTCAATGGAATTTCCGATGAATGGTGTAATGGGTGGATTCCTATAAAACACGATTGAAAATTATAATGAAGGTATAGAACACCTAGATTGATTTGGTAGTTGATAGCTCATCCAGTATCATGTCTTGATACATCCCGGTTTGGAAGAAATCAAATGAATGGACTATAAATGGTATATTAGGGAATATGATCACAAATCCTAATAATGATGGCATTGTTCGGAAGAATCAATAACGACTAAAAAGAAATTGAGGATATAATGTTGTGGATCCGATGAGGTAATCAGCGATAGAAACAAAAGTCGAACAGAAGAACTGGCTCAAAAAGTACTTTTGGTTCCAAAGGGATAGCTCTATGGGATCTACTGTGTGATGGGGAAGAAATCCAAATTTATGTTTTAAACAGAATTAAATCATTATTTTAAAAATTAATTAAAACACACAGAAGTGCCCAATAGTTTACCCACACAGTTTCCCAAACTGTGAGGAAACTGTGTGCACCTCACTACCTTAGAGGGGTACTTCGCACGGTTACCCCACACAGATTGAATAACCGTTCACAAGCCATGATAAAGAGCTCTGCCCAAAATCATTCACATTTCATACCTCTAGAACAATTTACACTAACTGTGTGCAGGCTATGCAGAAACTGGGTGGTAGGTCATTTCATGCCCAAAACATTGTTCCAGACTCTAAATAAGCCTTAGAACCCTCCAAAACACTCTTGATCCAATTAAGAATTTACATATGTCCTTAACAAGGAAATTGAACCAAATGTAAAAGGAGAAGTACCTAATACTAAAATCCATGTTCATACACTACAAATATAAAAAAGGGTTTGTGTGTGAACTGTAGTTAGCAATGTATGATTAATTATAATATATTTTTTATGTGAACTGTAGTTACTCAAACATGATATTATTATTTCAAATGGATGTTTTGGGGTTCTCACACAATGTTCCATTCGTTGATTTCATTGTCTTTTTTTGGTTTTGAATGTGTTGTGTGTAGGGTTCCTTAAAAATGGTTTGGAATTCATAGGTCATTGTATTTTTGATTGACAGGTTTGAAATGGAATCATTGGACCCCCCCCCCTCAGAATAAGTCTCCTTCCATGTAGGTTAAAAAGGGATGAGAGTGCCCATGGCCTAGGAATTCTCATGTGTGATGATTATTTAAAAATATGGAACTACTTATTTGGGTCATTGATGTGGTGGCAGTTTTTGTGAATTGTGTGATTGCTTTAATGTATTGTTTGTTCTGTAACATGGCTTGCCACATAACGTTGTTAAAATGACATGGGAACATGGAATAGCTGTGAGGTATTCTATGAACAATTGAATCATGTGAATATATTTCACACATGCTAGTGTCACGTAGTATGGGAATTCTGTTGCATTGGGATTTATCCCCTCAGTTAGTCGAGGTATTATAAGACCGAGCAAGTGGGTGGATTGATATCATTAGGTTAGTCATTCCATCCGGATGATTCATATGAATAATATATTATATATATTCCTATGATCTCATAGGTATTACTATCCTAGCTCTATCAATAGAATATTTTAGTTTAATTATATAAACGTCTTTTCATGTATGATTTCATGAGTAACATTATCCCATTGCCCTAATTGTTTTATCTTAGTCTCTAATTACGGTTTATGGTGTTTTCATGGTAGAAAAATAATTTTTTTGTCTTCTTAAAAATATATCATGAAATATTTCTAGAAAAATTAATGATTCACCCATTTCACTTATAATAAAAATGAACCTCACCAACCATGATTTATTTTTCCCCCTTTCATTTCGATAAAGTTGAACACTCAAATTTATAATAGAATATTGAATTAATATTATGAGGGAAATGGATTGTGATTTACTTTCATTAAAAAGAAAAAACATGAAATCGTAGATTTGTATAATGTATTTAAAACATGAAAATAATGTTTACTTTAGAATGTAAAATGTATTATTAATAGATTATGTAGCCATTCTTACCATGTTTTAATACTCAATCCTATACTTTATTCTTGTTTTTAGTCTCTGGTGAAGGTTCCATCTTTGACATGATGATCGTGGGTGATGTTTTCTTTCAGATCAAAGTATGACCCCTTAAGTCATTTGGAGTATTAGTTTTCATCTGGTTTAGTTAGTTTTATATTTCATTTATTTCATAGTAATTCGATTCAGTCTCTATGATTTTGTATGCTCTTTAATTATTCAAATTCCTTTGTTAATTTATATTATTAGAAATTGATCCCAACATTTCTCTGTTGATTATCTTGGTGTTTTTCCGACCTAGGATGATTGTGAGCACCTCTCTATCCATGTCATTGGCCTAATCACATTACATATTTGGGGTTGAACCGATTTTGTTTGTGAAAAAATGGTAACATAGCCTAGCTTATTTATAGGATCTAGCAATCATTGCACCCTTTGTTATTTCAAATGTCAATTTAGATGGAATAATAATATCATAACATGTTGTGTGGGTATTTAGAATTTTTTTCCAACTCATTCAATATAAATCCATTATTTACCGTGTTAAGTTATGTATATGTTGGATGATTTTTTTCTTATGGGTTATTTGGTGTTTTGGAATATGATGTCAGAGTCGGGAAAGTGGTCAAATTGAGCTTATTGGGCCCAGAAATCCATGTGGAGCCAAGATAATGGTCCTGCAAGACACTATGTGATGTTTGTTTTATTGAAATATGTCCACCATCAAAAGGGAAATATCATCCATCAATACTGTTTTACCAAGCTGTGTTTTTTGGGTCCTTTTGATATTTTTGGATTTATGATATGTTGACTTGTAGGATTATTTCAATTGTTTGTAAGGTTCATCTAGGATGGTATTTGGGAGTATTAATTTTTATTTTAAAATAGTTTTTGTTATTATAAATTGTTTATCGGTTTATCAAAAATGATATTTCCAAAATCAAAACAGTGAATCATTTGGAGAGTGTAATGGGTTGTTCGGAAAGTTGGAGTTATTTTGGATAATATCTAGGGTTTTTTGAACAGTTTTTTATAATGTAAGGTTTTAAAATGATTCATGAATTTGATAATTTTTTCTATAATGATGATATGTTTTTTCAAATTATTTTGGGTATATTTGAGGTGGTTTGGAATGTGGTAGTGTTTCTATTATTGGTATCATGAAATTCCTATGAGTTCTCACATAAAAGAATATATATATGCATTTATGTGGTAATTTGGCGTTTAATGATATCTGTGGATGATTTATTGATCATTAACATGATTTTATACATGTGAGGCTTCATATAGTACCAATGGTGGGTTTTTGGTTCTAAAATATGGTTAGGTTTTAAGAAAATATTCTTCAAATACAGAGAATTTTTAAATGTTCTAAATTGTGGGAGTGTGTGATAGAACCTTTTGGGGTTTTCATTTTTTAGATTTTCATTTGATGTATTGGTTGTACATATGAATTGATGTTATTAGTTTGGGTTTTTGAATTAAAAATGGGATGTGGAATTTGGATTTATGAAATTTTTTGAATGGGTTTTCTGCTCACTATTTTCATATTAAGTCCAGAATAAGTTCTTAGGGATTTTAAAAATAATATTTTTGTTGTACATTCATTTCATTTCCTTCGGTTGATAATTTTATCATTTAAAAATTTGATTTATCCATTTTTAAAGGTATCCTAGTGGTCCCCAATATCATACTTTTTCCCAAATGTTCCTATAGTTGATCCATCATAATTTCATTAGGTGGCTGGAACGATGTAAGGCTAAGGAATGGATGGAAACTGTTGACGAGTTCTCTATTCGACTTGAGTATATTGATTCACTCAAGATCGATATTTCCACATTCATTTTGGAATGCCTAATTCAGGAATGGTGAAAATGAATTATTTATGTCAAACCATAGAATAATTACTCGTGCAAATTCATTATATACTTTCCCATATTTTAGTAAAGTTCCTATGACATTATGATAAAAATGTGTTCATCATTGTATTGTCTTGAGCATGGTGATTCAATGTTTTTGGATTATTCTAAGTTCATTTCCAAGATGGTTCCATATCTCCCAATTCTTTTGGGTGATGAATTTTTTATGGATCGATTCATTGAATGGGTCTCTAATCAGAATTACTTTAGACAGTTCATTTATCACATTTGGATTATGAATATGTATTAAGGTAGGTTCTTCAGGATGAAGCTAGTTTAGCTGGGTGTGTTCTGTTGAGAATAGGTACAAAAATATTTTTGTATTTTGTATCGAAAGGTTCATATGAGAGTAAGCTATGACTGTATTTTATATACTGTAATCCTAGTAATTGGATGTTTTCATGTCAAAATATTACATAATATCTTACATACCATGGATGATCATTCCTTTTGAAATGGTTTTTTTTATGTTGGATTCAAGAAGTGACATGGAGATTGACCCACTCCCTTAAAGAACCTTCCATCTTGGTTTTATGAACATAGTGCTTATGCAAGATCATTCATAATATTATTTCATTCTAAATTCCTTTTTATTAATTTTTTTATTATATGGTTTATTATTTTATTAGGTATATATATTTATGTTTTATCGCATTTGGGAACTATATTTTAATGGTGATTGTCTCTATAATGTATTTAATGTTTCTAATGTAGAATGGTTGTGTTTGTTGTCCCATGATTCATTTATTTGGGTTATTTCTAGATTTATATTGGATTATTGAGTTATTATGGCTTATGAATTAATGTTTTACTATAACCCCAAAATTGTGTGGAGATCACAATGGTATTATCATGAGACTAACCCAACATCCATCAGTTCTTGGCAGAGTACATTCTTGTTTTCACTCCACCCAATCCCCATCATTTTTGTTGGTTGACACAAATAGTGGGTCACGTAATAGATTCTTGACATGACCCTGAACATAACATGATGTGTTTCTTAGGTGGATTCTATGATATGTGTTGGGGTGTTACTTTTGGGGTTTTGTTTAGAATTGAGTGAGTGTCTACTTTGTAATATATTTGTTTTTTTTAAAGCTCTAATGTATGGTTAGGTATTTTCCTTGGGTGTTCATCTCCTATTGAGGATTTTTTATTAGTATTGGGTTTTTAATGGATCTGATTGTTAGACCTCCTATCTTCGAGTATTCATGTATTTCTTTGGATTGTTATTATTCCTTACATTGGTTTTAATCAACCGAATCTCTTTGAACATTCAAGGGGAACAAAATGTCATTTCGGGGAAGATTTTTCACACCACAAGTTGACAATTTTAATTATTTTATTTAATTTTTATTTACTAGTTAATGATTTTCATCTCTGGGTGTTTTACCATTAAATGTGAGTTTTTCGGTATGCAATGCATGTCACATGGATAAAGTTCATAGATTTCCAAATATTTTGGTAACCATGAAACAAATTTTTTAGTTTTTTGATATAGTTAACTGCATGGTTGGTACACTATTTAACAAACTATCTGGTAAATCCATGCGGGGTGTTCAATGTTATTAAGATTTGGTGCATGGTTCAGGAACAGTTTACAAAACCTTGTGACACAAAATGTGATCTAGGTGTTTTTAAATATAAATAAATTATATATAAAATGATATAAAAATAAAAAAACATATATATCTTTATCTTCTTTCTCCATAACTCAGGTGATTTTTCACCTATTTGACCTCTCTGTTTCACATGTTCCTCCATTTAGCGAGCTACCGTCTCCACAACATCTTCTCCCGATTTCATCAGAATTCACTCAATCCTTTAGGGTATGGTATCTACATCCCACTAATCATTTTTTTCAGTGATTTTCACTCTCTCAATAACCCCACTTTAATATACCAAACCATGTCTTATGGGTTAACCCGATGTGGGTTTTGATTCCATCATTAGGGAATGTTATGGCTCTTTTGGGACATCTTCATGCATGTTTTGGAATCTATCATAGAATGAAAAGAAATTTAATCCATTTCATTTCATCCGCCACTATTTGAGGTTGTATTATTCTACACTATAGTTTCTATTTAAATTTTAATTATGTTATATATATATATATATTTGGTTCTCTCTAGGTTAATTTTATCATTTTGTGGCTCCTCAAAGGTTTTCACACACATTGATAGGTATTTATGTCTATATCTAATTAAATGTATATATAAATACTCCTTGATTGAATTCCATCATGAAGGGGAGAATATTTACATTTCATTAAGGGATATATATATATATATATGATTATATGGGAGTGAATGTGTGGAGTGATCATCATCAATGGTTTTGAGTTCCTAGGTTCCCAGCATGAACCTATTCCTTTTGAGTTATTATCAATCTTCATTTCCTTTTACATTTAAATAATTAATTGATTTCATACATTCACCTGAAAATTTTATACTAATTCATTATATATTTTATTAAAAAAATATTTTGGAAGAGTTGAATCAAAATTGTTTTAATTATTGGAAATTATTTTATTGGGGTTTTCATAACAAATAATTGATGAAATTTCAGGTTGGATATTTAAATTTGTTTTTGACTTGATGTGATGGCTTCATTTTATTGAATTGGATTCCTAGTATTTTGTTTGGTTTTAAAAGTTGTTTCATGTTGTTTATTAATAAATAGGTTGACATGTAATTGTTATGTAAGGCATGATTGAATACTTTATAATTTCTTCATTGGATCAACCAGTTAGGAACGAGTCTCTTGCCTTATTGGTTGATAATTGTATTGGAGTGTCATTGGTTTGATACATTCATTCTGTTATTATGGTTTATCGGAAAGGATATACTCCTTCAGTTTGGTGGGGTCATTTTAGTTTGTGTGACAAGAATGATGGTTTGTATTTATAGTTTTTTGTTTGAATTGGTTTTAAAAACCCCATTGTGCACATTTGGTGGGAACCTAGAATATCTATGAGGACTTCGGAGAACAATTGATACAATAGTTTAGATTACACAATGACGAGTGGCCCTTATTTTATATTTTTCTCTACATTGGGATTGAGCCCATTGGTTATGAAAGGTAGGATAAGATTGAGTATTTGGGAAGATTGATGTTATCTGGTTTGGCATGCCAATGGAATGAGTCAAATGTATTATATAATCAGTATTTTTATTTGATCCCCTATGTTTTCTAATGATTTCTCCAACACTCGATTACCATTTGGGGGGATTTTTAGATGTATTTCATGTCATGGTAACATGAGCATCATTATCCTATTACCCATATTTTGTGATTATAGATTATTCCCACGGTTTATTGTTTATTGTTGGAAAAATGAAAATATGATTATTTTTTAAAAAATGATTCATGAATTATGTTTTGAAAGAATAATAGTTTCCACCTTTTCCCTCATTTAAAAAATTAATATAACCCACCCTAGTTTCATTCTCCCCAGTTCCAAAAAAAGATGAATCCCCCCATTTATAATATAGGTTTTTTATTAAATTAGGAGTTAAATAGATTGAAATTTGTTTGGATTAATATGAAATTAATTGAATATATAGATTTATATTATTTATTTCAAACATGAAACTTATGTTTCCTTATTTTTGATAAATTAATAGGGAATAGATTACTTGGGCACAATAACTGAGTTTTAATACTCACACCTATACTTCATTATTATTTTTAGTCTTAAGTGTAGTTTCAATATTGGTATCTAGCTCTTTGATTAATGGAGGTTTATAGGATAGTATTGTGCCCCATAGGGTCCAGTGATGCGTTATTGGTCATTAGTTTTGTTTAGAATTATTTAGTAGTTATTTCATAGTCGTTCTATTTGTGTTTTTTATTTTGGGATTCAATGTAAATATCTCAATAATTTTTTTAATTTGTATTTTGAGACATCATTCCTAGAAAAACACTAATCATCCTCTTAGTGCTTGTTTCAACCCTAGGAGGATTATGAACGCCTCTTGGTTCTTTTCACAGGCCATCTCGGGTGACTGGTTCAAAGACATCCCAAGATGGTTCATGATAGATTCTTTCTATAAATTACTAAATAAAGGATTATATTCCTAAGAGTAAAAGGCGAATCCCTACAAACCCTTAGAGAAAAGGATTTAATGAAAACACCCTAATGAAGAATGTTTAGGATACATTTAAATATGCCTTGAATTCGTGTTTAATAAACTACAAGGCATGTAGAAGTTGTTGAAAATGGTGTCCACTAACCCGGAAACATGCTCAGGTAAACGGCCTATGTTTATGTTTTTACCTATGTATGTGTATAAGTACACATCTTTTCTGATACCTCTGTAGTCTACCAATTTATTAGTATATGTCATATTTTGAGTACATTTCTAGAGTATACACGTGTAGGGGAGTACACTATGCTCACAACCTGATGTACCCTATCCCTTTTCCATTCACCCAATGAGGTACTTGATGAGTTTCTAGGGAGACACCACATGTTATGTGACATGGGTATATTATATCTGTTAATTTACATTCTCCAAAACCATAGAATCCACAAAGGGGTTCCCACATGGGGTGTATCACCTCATTACAAACCTTTTATCATCGATTTTCCTAGATTCCCAGATCTAGTCTCCTTTTTTCCTTCCATTCATCTGATCATATATATGTTGACCAACTTTCTATAACATATTGATTCAAGACCAAAAAACCAATCCAACATGAATAATCGGATCCGTAACATAAATTCATTCATAAACAGATATCAGTTTTCATTCTTCATTATTCTAGAACACATAATTAGTCATGCAGAATATTCCAACCAATCATGGCTTACATCATCTAATGACATACAATTTCATTCAGATCCTATATCTATGATTCCATGTTATTATTCCATGGAATGGGATCATATTGATCGATTCATCATAATTTGTTGAACTATGGACCATGCAATGAATGCCCTTGATGATTGAACAATCGAGGTGTGAAAATCATAACCAAAATCATGGAAAACGAACCTTAGAAATTATGTGTGATTTCCTTGATCAATTTTTTATAGAATATCAACAATTAGACCATCATTCACAATTCAATTATCACAAAATAATCCCAAATTTGAACCCACACCGCAAGATGATTGATCCACTAAGCATGTTGATCGATGACTGATTCACGTTATTCATAGAAACTAATAACGGAGAAATAAACCTATAAAAACAAATTTCCTACCATTATTATAAAATATTACATACAACGAACGATGAAATATAAATAAAAATATTATTGAATTATTTTTCTCCTTACCATGCCCATAATGAATTTTCCAAAATAGCCATTCACTGAACAAAGTTATGTCACACCTCATGTATAACATATGTTAGATACTCAACAGTTCCCACATATTTATAGTTTGGGTCCCATTAAAAATTTTATCCTATTTTTCATAAGAACTATGTGTGCCAAAAATTTATTAAATATAATATATTTCATGAATTTATTCTAAACACATTGGGCCTTGGAATAAAAATCCATATCATCTTCTTATATCGAATATAATCGATATAATACCCAAATTAATACATGGTAAATATGAGTCATCAGATTCTCCATGCAACGAACGATGAAATATAAATAAAAATATTATGGAATTATTTTTCTCCCTACCATGCCCATAATGAATTTTCCAAAATATCCATTCAATGAACAATGTTATGTCACACCTCATGTATAACATATGTTAGATACTCAACAGTTCCCACATATTTATAGTTTGGGTCCCATTAAAAATTTAATCCTATTTTTCATAAGAACTATGTGTGCCAAAAATTTATTAAATATAATATATTTCATGAATTTATTCTCAACACATTGGGCCTTGGAATAAAAATCCATATCATCTTCTTCTATCGAATATAATCAATATAATACCCAAATTAATACATGGTAAATATGAGTCATCAGATTCTCCACTCATGATTATTTACTTCCTAAAATAAAAAAAATACACAAAATTATGTGGGTACTCAGCATGTATCAACGTTTCTCTCTCCAATGTTATCTCCTGAAGATTCTCTTACTTCCACCCAACACACACTAAATGAACTACTCTCTCATGACAGATACCATCCAACTAATCCTCAAAAAGCATTCTAGAATTCAACAAATGTCATTCTATCCTTTATCTCTATCTCACCCGAGTCGATAACATGTGAAGGTTAATGCACATAATTCCTCTATTGTGTCATTTAGGAGACATAGTGTACAAAGTATAACTATGGAGGTAGATATAAGCAGTACACACCTCTCTAACACTATTTAGTATCTCAAATGGCACAATAATTCTTAGATATAACTTTCCACCCCATTCATATATCAATAATCTACATTATGGTGAATATGATTGGAACATATAGTATACTTTCTCAATCTCCAAAGCCCTCTTTCTGTCATTGTAAGACACATCAAGGCTCTATTAATTAAATATCCCCTCCAAGATGATTTGCAATTTATTTTTAGTTTCTCACACCAACTCGTTGCCTATGGATGTTAACACTCCATGATTAGTCCCTAATGGTGGTGACATATCTGGTCACCCATGATAATACTTTAATTTTCCATATCTGTGCATGAATCATAGCTGTTTATGTACACAAAATCTACCAGTGGTAGGTGATCCTCCCAACTATATCAAATTCCAACATTCATACTCAATACATTTACTCCATATCCAGAATGTTCTGATCATTATAGCCATTATTTTGGGGTTGACATTTTTTGTCTCAAGAGTTAATGATTCCAATTATAAACCTATAATCCCATACAATACTAGGAGGTGAAGCAGTCATCATGGTTATAAATTATTATCTTTGGAAATATATGTAGTTAGACTATCTCAAACATGTAGAGGCATCCCATCCTCTCTACTAAACTCTACTTCCAAATCATTTAAAATTTCTCTATCATGGTGAGTCATTCATTGATCACCCTGATTGAATTGTGTCTCCTATATGTATTTGGGAAGCCTATAATTAATCACATTTTCATTATATACCACATCAACCATGTCCCCTGATGGTGTTAAGATTATCTAGATGGTAGTTGGTTCTCAACCTTCACTTTATGTCTATTGAAGCATCAAAAAAACATAGAAACTCATTTTTTCATCCCAAGACACGCTATCTAACATCAGGGGTCCCGATACATCTTTTCCACACTTAGATTTACCACCAATGGATATATCTTAAACTCTCTCATAACATCATACAACAACATCACCTATAGCATCATGAATTATTTTAAAAAGGGAATTATTTCATTACTTATAAAATCCATCAGGATCATGTATAGTTGATATATGTGTGCATTGGGTATCATAGATGGTATACCAAATATTTCTCCCCCTAAAAAATTCAATTGATTTTGGGGGGAAATCATCGACAAGAGGTAAAATTCTCCATATCCATACATAATGGATAATTCCAATGATGATGACTGCTCTGATTCCTCACTCATCAATAGAAAAAAAAATCCCCTGCTAAAAGGATAATCTACTATATTCCCCTTCAGAGGAATATAGAAAATCCAGATGTTATAATCATGTGTGAACACTTACCATCACCCATGTCTCATGTTAAGATCATTTTTAGAGATGTTGTACTAGAGACTCTTATAATTAGAATAGATTATACACCACTAACATATTAGGTTTATTTTGAAAAAAAAATTATTTGGAAGACCGTCAATTCTAACTCAAGATCATAAAAATTTAGTTTTTATCATGTGGTACCAACTAATTTGAACCATATAAAACCACCATCTACCTATGTATCAAAATAAAACTAAGAATAGGTCATGATGTGTCACATATAACTATCTACTCAACTACTACATATGGAAATATCCTGGTTGGAGCTCACATCAAACTCAAACTCAACTACAGAAAATCCAGATGGAATATTTTAGTCCATTCTAAAGGCTTCCCCATTTTATTCATATCGTTCATGGGTGATGATATTTTGGGAAAATTGGGAATTAATATCTTATAATATCCATCCATCCTGATGAATATCTTTACATCTTTCAAGAACATGGGCAGATCTCTAGATAAACCACACTCATACTTGGCTGGGTCAACTATAACTCCATCTTCTGAGAAAACCTGTCTCATAACGTGAGCTTCTTGAATATATAACTAGAAATTTTAGAGAAATTTGTAAAGCTAGTTCTCTTAGAGTACATATAGAAATATCCTCATGTGTCACACATGATCCATTTTGGAAGGCAGGTACAGAAGTATATAGTTGAAAATGATTATGACGAACTAGTTTATGATATGATGTATGATCTAGTGGATGAGTGCTATGAAAACTATTTTTGTTTTTGTCATTCCAAAGGGTGTCACCATGTACTCATGGAGACCATAGTGAAATATGGATTGCATGATTGGTATATCCACATCCCATAGTTGTAGACTATGATAGCCTGACACGAGTTCGACCTTTTTAAACAATCATTCTACTCTCAACTGATCAAAGTGTTCATTGATTATTCGTATAGGATACTTGTTTTTCATGATCACCTCTTTCAGGAGTAGGTAGTCAACACATAACCTCAATAACACATCCACCTCCTTGTATAAAAAAACATGGGATTCCAAGGGTTAAAAAATGGGAATATCAATGACCGTCTTCATCATGTCCTCCAACTGCACCTTTAGCTCTTGAATTTTTGTGGGAGTCTAATAATATGTTGGAATAGATATTTGTTCCATATTGTGGTGAATTTAAATGTATAAATATTTGTAACAATGTGGAAGTTGAGTTCAAACATATCTTGGGAATACATTCACGTACTCCCCAACCACTATATGAAAATGATAACTCATAACATCAAATTTACCACATGTTAGGCTACCCAACATATGAGTAATCTATTGCACCCTCCCATTAATGTCTTCATCAAACATAGCCTTGGTTTCTTTTCACCAACAAACAAGAATACTGCTCTTTCACTGTTGATAAACTATATCCTCCTCCTCAAATAGTCAATCCTAGAATAAACTAGGGAAAACTAGTCCATACATAAGTTGATGTCTCTAGGCCAACTTTATAATAAAATGATTACCAATGAAAAACTATCTCTTCAATAGTTAGTTAAAATTATCAGAAAAGTGTGTGATCGATAAGTCTTCTCCATTAGGATTATCCAAACATAATGTTCACCCTATGGGATCTATCAAAATCCTGAGGTCTCATTCATGGTATGTGGAATGAAATTAATTATTAGAACAGATGAATATTAGAACATAAAATAAGGTTTAAATGGAACATATCATATATCGAATCAATACCAGAGCCTCTAGGTTGTAATTTTTGACCGCCTAATATTTTCCCCATGTTTGTCCTACATCTCCCTAAGCCTAGGTTTAAGCACCTTGGCGTGGTGGATGTAACATGACAAAGTGCCTACCAACTCCTCCTACACTCATAGTTCCTATACCACATCGATCACCTTGAAAACATACATGCCCCTTTAGTTGTATCTACCTTAGTAGCTGATCCATGGTCTCTCTATCAATTATACAACAGGTCGGAAAATCTTTTTCAATATGTCCCCTACTGTCACATTAGTAAAACTTCTTCTCCTAAGGATTAATGGCCCCACCCTATTATCCATGAACCATGGAATCACCTTATGGGGATCTCATACCAAAATTTATCGCACATCCAATTCGATGACACTATTCTATGCTCCCTACATACATGATCTATACTACTATATGAGTGTTACTAGAATCAACTAGATTTATCTTCTCAGCCAAGAAACTATCAACCATCAAATATTTCTCTATCAAATGGGCATATGAAGGAACTCATAGGGGGGAAAAACTAGACCGGATGTATCTAGAAATGTACACTTGAAGGTCTATGAACAAAATAAATGGTCATGAACAATATCTATAGAGTACCTAGAGTGTTTTTAAATCTTTGATGAATCCTCCCCTACTAACATGCTACCCTGATGGTGGAATAGATTCTCTTAGATATTCAAATCCCTTAGCATATCGTGAGAGAACTCATATCTGAAAAAATTCTCAAAATCTATACATGTGTGATTATCTTCTTTATTATACAGGTTCACTAACCACACCCATCACCAAGCCATGTAGTGAAGAAGGATCACATTTATTACCACCATATGATCTACTGGTGTCCTTAATATTAAGAAAACCTATGTCACTACCTCAAACAATTCCCCATTCTCCATTCACTCATACTTTCCTTAGAACCGTAGAATCTATGCTACTAAATCAGGTTATGTAAGATCAATCCATGAACATAAAAAATTGGTACCGCAGCTATTGTCAGCTACTGAACAAGTCCTGTAGCTATTGAGCCACCATGATTTAGCACCCTTTTAACTATTCCATGTTTTTATGCCTCACTATTAATAGGATCATACTCATGATCATGATGCTGATTCATAGCTAGAAAATATTTCAATGGGGTCCTGAGTGTAATTAGAAATACCACAGTCAATGAGTATATCAGTAGAGTTGACTCATGTAGCGTGTGGAACCCAAAACCCATTACTATATTATGAATTTACCTTTGTTTTCCTTGAATCTATTTTTCATATATATATAGTTGAAAATAATGTGATCTAAGCCCTAGTGTGTAGATATGTTAGCCACTACACCAACACTGTAGTCCTTGGAATGAAATCTGAATTCATAACACAAAACACTATTCCCCCAATCCAAACTAACATACTTTTGTCCTATGATAAAACCAACCCATCTAGTACCAGTCTTTCATGACTCATCATGAATGTGACTATGCTGCGACTGCCCAATATCTCCATCAATAGGCCAGTGGGTGGGTGACTAGTGTCAAGTAGGAATATACCTAACAAGGGTTGTCATGGACTATGTACCTGTACTCATGTACACATTTCCAGGACTATAAAATGATTAAATGTAAAATCAACTGAACAAACACACATGAATACATCTAAATATCAAAATTGATGTACAAAATGATGTAAAATATTGTATATAAGGAAAATTAAAATCCCGCAATAAGGAGTCTAAAAACCATTAAAACCTGGAATTAAAATTAGGACTACTGGGACGATTCCGTAGGAAAGCACCTCAGTTTGTCCAGTCACAGTAAAAACAATTTAGTCCAAGTATGACTATGGCTCTGTCAAAAGATTGATCATATTGACCCGACACAACACATGAAGACAATTCTTATTCAAGAGTGAGTATAAAAATACACATAATGACACCCATCAACAAAAAAATTATACAATAATTAAAATACTATCATCTGTACATAGGTATATTTCCAAAACACATATAATAAGAATATATATATAATCAAAAAAATAAACACAAACTGAAGGTAAATATCAATAGTTAATTACCATATTGGAATTACATATTGAAGATTCAATATAGAAAACATATGAGATATCACACAAATGAGTCTGATATCACTAATGAAATCTATCCAAGAGGTTATCCACATCATGTTTCACCATATGAAGAACGTGCTGGAGGTCTAACATTATATAATACATACATGAGGATTAGTACCATGTATGTGGGGTGATATGAACAACTCAATATAAATTAATCAACTATGTAAATGATCTACACATCTATAATATTTTTCATGATGACCCCAAGATCTACACCTAGGGAACAGATATAAATAGATGTTCTCACATCAGGACTCACAAAAGGATTCCTACAATACCATCCTATAAGTCCTGATGAATAGATCAGAATCCTAGAAGTATGAGGTTATTATTTAATAACTCTCTAGGAGAAGGATACTAGGGAAAAATCCAAACAAAATATGTCCTAATAAAAAATAATGGGGGATCAATACCATGTTTATTAATGTTCATGGTGTGTAAAAGTAGTTATATATCATGTCCCATGACCCCTTGTTTTGTCTTTGTAAACAACCCTTGTTTCATGACCATGTATGTGTCCATATAGAATTTAATCGTAGGATATATTTCTGGGTACATTACCCTTATCTTGATACATGTCTTATCCCTTGTACTTGTTCAGGACCTATTCATGTAAGGGAGTATATGGTGATCCCTAACCCATATAAATCAACCTGTGTCTGTGTACCCTCTGAGGTACATGAAGAGTTTTCATGGGGAAACTACACATTTTGTTACATATATCATACATAGTTTGATGGAAAAATTAATCTAAAATGATATCCACCACAAATGGGGGATCCAAAATGTGTGTGCCTCTGTATTACTTAATGTTTTTTGTATATTTTTCTAGATTCCTATATATTTTTTTTAATTTTCTTCCATTACTCTGGACATTGATCCAGCAACCGAAATACAATAAAATTATGATTGAAGGTCTGAAGAGACATTTATCAATAAGGAGCAATATTCTTATAACCTATTAGATAGGAAATTTACCTCATTTTGTAGTCTTTGTTGCATTTTGAAGAAAATGAAACATGGAATACAAAACCATTTATTTCATCATAGCTATTGTCTTTGACCACATTAAAGTCTTCCAATCCCAAATCTTTTATTTCATATCATTGTGCCAAGAAATGATTTTTCAATGATTGGTTCATTAGGATGTATGGAACCACAGACCTTTCAATTAATACCCATATCGAATGAATATTTATGGGGAGAAAAGAACTACAAAAAATGAGAACAAACCTTGCCCAATATTTGTGTTTACCTCGATCCAATTCCATTAGAAAAACAACAATGAATCAGTCAATCACAATGAAATTGTCCCAACATAATCCAATATCTAAACCCATCTGGAAGGGTGATCAAACAATGAATCAAACAATTTTTTTATTGATTAATGTTTTTCATAGAAATTAGGAACCATGAATGAATGTAATAAATACAAATATTTACCTTGATTGGGATCAATTTATTTTGAATAAATATGTAGTTCCATAATTGTTCGTGAGATCCTTTGATTTTGTTTTATGTAATTCATCAATCTATGGTATTGTTATTATTTGTGTCAGTAATATCCTCCAAATCTCACTCTATCAAAGGAATATCCACAAATTTCTCGTTTATGGGGATAACCCTAAAATTCCAACATTATGTTCTAGAAAATCCATCACAAGTACCTATGTCAATGTAATTGAGATAAAATAATTTATTTAATTATTTTATTCAATTAAAATCTAGTGATAAATTCAGAAAAAAATCTACGCACCGAACAATGTTATGCCATGTCTTGTTTAAATACCAAATTATAAACTCAATGGTTCTTATAGATTTATAATCATATCCCCTTTGTAGATGTCATTTTACTTTTTCTTTAAAACATTGTGCACGTGATAATTAATATATTTAGTATCTTTCAGAAAATTGTTACATGAACTGCAGTCCTCATAATTGCATTCCATCATAGAACCTA
The DNA here is from genome assembly GCA_963277665.1 of Viscum album. Classification (NCBI taxonomy): domain Eukaryota; kingdom Viridiplantae; phylum Streptophyta; class Magnoliopsida; order Santalales; family Viscaceae; genus Viscum; species Viscum album. Next base: position 433,197,869 of record OY728127.1, on the reverse strand, counting down.
GTCTTGACAATAATACATAAAATTTCATAAATACAATACATGGATTATTTGAGTCCTTATAGTCACACTCTCATTTTTACAACGGATTTTTATTCTTGAATGTGTGATGAAGAAATTACTTATTCTATCTGCCCAAATATTATTTATTTTATTTTCCTATATATTTTTTCTAGATATTGTATGATTAAAATTAATCATCTCATTCTTATGTACTAAATATTCAAAAATATTTTTTGAAATTAAAACTAACAGTATTCCTATCTTCCATCAAAAATATTTTCTTCAATGAAATTTTTTTAATTAAAAATCATTCAAAAATGAATTTACTATTATAAAATTTCTTATAATAGGAATATTATCCATGTCTAAAAATATATTATAATACCTAAGGATAATCATATATTTATTTTCCAAATGGGGTATATTTGTAGTTTTACCAATAATATGAAATGAATTATTATTTTAACGTACACTGCATGTTTCATTAACCTTAATCGATGAATACTAAATTATTTAAAGACAATATTATAATTTTTCATTTATTTCATCTAAAAAATATCTTTTAAATAATTTTTATTCATATTTTTAGATACAAAATATTTTATTTTGGATGAAACTGTTATTTTTGAAGAAAAATATTATAGTGGTCTTTTGAAGTTATCATTCTCTATAATAATTCCCTTTTCTATTACATTTTATTTTCCATGTTTATGTTAAAATTTTAATATCATTATTCATTATAATATTTTTTATATTATAATCATAAAATTTTCCAGAAACACATATCATTTCATTATGTTATTTTATGATGATATGATGAACTTTTCAGGATTTTTTATTGAATAAATATGCATGACTTTAATTATATAATAAGTGGTATTTAAATTATATTACCATAAGATTTATTGGGTAAAGATGAATATTTCCAGAGATAATATGGAATTTAATGGTGTTTGATCTCATTTAGTCAGGGGTAAATTTCAATAAGATGGACTCGGGATTGAATCATTGCGTTTGAAATGATGGAATGCAGAGAAAACCCAATGAACTTTGATTTTGTTGTCTATGATCCTTGATAAAGGAGAATCTTTTATATGATTATTTTTTCCCAAAAAAATATTTGTTCTTCTTGTGATAATTTCTCCAAGATCATGATTTATTATTAATGATTCTGTTGTCATATGTATCATTACATATACATTTTTATTAACAATAACACAAAACAATATTCATGTTTAATGATATTTAATGATTTTTTATGATTAATGTTTGATAGGTTCATGTTCTCATACCCTTATAAATATCTTATTGTCAAATATAATAATTCAATGAAATATCATAAATTTACACACAAGAACTATATGAGATCATCCATTCTTATATCTCTTATCCCATTTTAGATATAAATATTTTTTTGTATGAGATGTTTAAGATGAGTTCTAGTTGTTTTGAATACAATGGGAAATGATTTAGATATTTTATGTAGAAATTATTTAGGTCTACATGATTCCAATGTCATTAAATCAATATTGAAATGGGATGGGCCAAATCGATATGTACAAAATATTTCACAAATAAGGTATAGTATTTATATATGAATATATTTGGTATCTATAATTTGTATAATTATGATGGTCCACTATTTGGATATCCAAGAATAGGATATAAAAAATATAGAGAGTGTCCAATTTTTTCATAATAAGAATATAATTATTCCTAAAAAAGGAAATATGTAAATAATTAAATTAAAAATCAATCATAATGGATTAAAATGAATTATTTTACCCAATCACTATAGGTACTAATAATATCCAATCATCTATTATTTTATTTTTAATTAATATATATAATTATTATTATCATTATCAAAACTCACATACATTGATTGATTTGTTTTGAGTAAAATTGATAAGAGAAGTATAAAATCATAATAAAAATCATTTTTTGGCCTACCATTTATATTTATGAGATATTTTCTCCACGAAAAAATATAAATAAATTAAAATTATATTTAACATAATTGAAAGGTAATTGTAATTTATATTATTAATGTTTATGTGTTTTTTACATTCACAATTGTGGCTCCTAAAAATAATGTTTTTTATAATTTCATTTACAAGAATAATGACAATAATTATAGTAAATGACTCTCTATACATTTTTCATTATAATTAATATATGATATATTTTTATACTAGAAAATTGAATTTAAAAAATCACCTATTTTTTTATAAATATTTTTTGGAAATTGGTAGCGATGATATAATCATGGAAATTGTTTTCAATGTATTACGAGATCTTATATATTATCTTGACATGTCATTCTATTTTCAATTTTATAATAACAAAATAGGGTTTATTGATTTTTTTACAATGGTTTTTTATATATTAATATATGAAATTTCATAAATTATCATCATGATATATATTTGTATGACTAAAAATATTAATTGAATTTTCATATTTTATATTTGTTTATGTGAATAACACAATAATTATATGAAAAAGAAATATCATATATGAGTTTGTGAGGTTTGTGAATCCCTACTCCTATGTTAAATTTTAGAAGTTATATGTTATTTATAATAGCATTTTAGATATTTTATATTGTAAATATCAATAAATTTTAATTTTTTGTTACTAATATATATAGATTTATATCAATTTCGAATAATAAAATTCTATTAGATGATAGGTATTATAAGATTTTAATTAACTATAAGCCGAATATTTTTTGAAAAAATATTTTACATTGGTTACAAAAATAATTTGAGATAGATGATAGTATATAATATAATTGTGTGTGATTCTTCCTTTTTGGTTTATACATTATTGAATCATCTCATAGTTCCCATAAATGAAACTAAAATTTTTTGTTCAATATTACAATTAATTTCTCCCACCTAGAGAATATATTTGTGTTAGTGTATTTTTCATTTTATAATCATCATCCACATAGGTCCTTGTTTTTTCAAAATGTAGTATTGGTTATTCTTAAAAACGCGAACCTCTAAAGTGACTATATAGTTATTGATGATTTTATTTTATTTTATATTGAAAATTAATTTTTTTGTAAAAATTGGATTACATAATCTTTTAAAAATTTATCCATTGTGATGGAATGATGTTTTATATTATATAAAATTTCATTTATTTATACTTACACCTTACTCTCATTAATTCATTTGGTTTTCCTCTTCTATTTCCCTCTTTTATTTATATATTAATCCTTATATAAAACACTTTGTGGGATATAAATGGATTGAGATTTGTATTTTTCAAAAATATGTATAATTATTGGAACATATTTAAGTTTTTTGTTCATATTATGTTATAATTATACAATAAATTTATTATAAATTCAATTTTTATTCAAGTGGAGTAGATGAATTAAATCATTTATGGAAGTAGTATATCTATTTTGATGCATGATGTTCATTTTATCCCAACTTTTCAATTTAATAAATTAAAAAATATGAATCAATGTCAGTGATATATGATATGTTAAAATAATATTTCAAATTAATATTTAAATTAAACACTTCCTCCTCTTGATTGATAATTAAATCATTCCATTTTTCTCATTTTTTTATGTGTACATATATACTATTTGGGTATGGATTTATCATCACATCAACATCCCTAATAATATTAGTTTTACTCAATTTTACCCAATTGGTTATATTGGATTCTCTAGTAATGTTTAGTTTATTAAATCCTCATAGATGTATAAAACATTAAAAATAAACTAAAACATTCTATAGTGAGATCTTCTCTGATGTTTCATACTAGGCTTTGATTTAACAAAGTTTGCTAGGCTATAAAACTATTTCAAATTGTTTATGGTGAATGGGTTTATACTATGTTATTTGGTGGGGTATATTAAATAAATTAAAGTTTTATAATGTTTTAATTTCAACACTTTTAGACGGATCCATTCAATGAAATCAAAACTCTCATAACCACTAACTATTTTAATACCTCCACCAATCAAATTACAGTCAGTTATTCACTCAGAGAATAGTTTTAATCATCACTCAAAGTCAAAGAATTTCATTGACACTTTAAATCTATGACTATATGTTTCATTTATTTTTATAATGAATTTTATTCATCGAATAAAAAACATAAAAATAAATTAATTATTAATCATTGAAGGGAAAAAGATATAAAATCCAATAAACCCCTTTGAGACTTGAATAGTTAAAAAATAAGGATTTTATCGATGTATTTATGTAAATTACTCAAGGATATATGTATGTTGGATTTTAAGGGTATGATTTATTGTGTGTAAATAATAAAAAATGTACACACTGCCTTTTTTTCTAGAATATCACTATTTATGTTGTGAATAAATTAATGCATTGGGAAACAAATTTTGACATGATATAAATAATGGTACTAAAACAGAATGAAGAAATTTAATAATGAAACTATTATGAAATTGAAAAACATAAAATGAAATATCACACCTAAAAAAGTTAATATGGAAACATATAACTACAATAAAGACAAGACAAATTCATACTAACTTCTTCCCCAACCCATCTGTAAATAAGATTTTGTGTGCCATATTTCTGTTGGAGTAAGTTCCATAGAATCAACTTCTATGTATAATATGATAAAAATTATTCATAGTATTGAATGTAAATAATCTACGTATCACATAATTATTGTAAATCTATGTAGCATAGTATGTTATAATGTCGAAAGAGTTGTTCTCACACTATAAAGGTTATAAAAGTTCCCTACTATGATATAAACCTGAAAGTGCTACAATAGTATTCTAAATTACATTTTCTATAGTCGTATGGTATCATTTGAGGTAAAAAAGCTATACCAGATCATAATGTTGGGGACTCATATGACATTGAGGAGCATTCAAATGGGGTATGATCATGGTAATATCCTATATAGGATATTTTGAGAATGAGACCCTCCAGTAGGAAATCCACATTTATATTGGTTATTTGATGTTCATTTATATGGATGTGTAAATTTACCCTTAGAAATTTGATAATTATTAATGAGTATTATATGTCATATAATTTGATTTATTGATTAAAACCATGATTACATATGTTCACAATGAGGTAGGGTATATTTGTTGTGTTGAGACTAATATTTCATTGATGAATAATGCGAGAAAAGATTTAAACCTTCAATTATTTAATAGATGTGGATTTCTTAGGACCATTGATTTAAAAGAAATATCCTAAATAAATCCATTTCCATGGAATTCTATAGGCAATATCTCTTTCCATGAAGTCAAAGAAATATGCATATAGAACATATTTTAATGGCAATAACATGCATCCTACTAGAATAGATATATCATGATAATGAGATTATATTACAAAGTATGCATCCATATGTGGTATTATATAATTTTGACAGGAACAAATTTCACTCTGGGTTCCTTGGCATTATTTTATAAGCCAACATTGTACGATAATCTATTTTTACTAATAGCACTTAGAAAGAGGCCTAGATGGTCACATACTAAATGTATCCAGAATCTTAATTAGAAGATAATATAATTTTTTTATTATCTTAAATGATGAATAAATATTATTTATTCACATGGATTCATAATTTCTCAATTTTAATTAATCTCTAATTTTCCTTCACCCATTATTAGAATGAATAAAAAAATTTCAGATTATTTTATAAATATATATATTCTATTTTATGAATAGAATTTTTTTTAATTTATTGGAGAATAATGGAGTGATTATTAGACAATAAATATATAGTCATTATTCAATGAATGATAAATATTGTTGAGAAATGACAGATCGTTTTTAATTATCTTGTGAGAAAAAAATATTGAATAATGTTTTATTAAATATCATTTAATGTAATTTACACTGTTATGTAAATTTCGATAAATAATAATAATAATATAATTATTTTAAATTTTGTTTTGCATGAAATAAATAAAAAAAATAACAGGAACTTATGATATTAGTTTATATTAACCCCAATAGTATATAAAACAATTTATATTTTTTTCTTAAAGGGTCAATTCATTTGTTTTGTTTTGAACTATCGATTTTGATAATCCTTTCATGCCCTAGAGAGATCACATCTTGAATAAAAATCCCAAGAACCGAGACAGATCATCCTCCACCTCCCACTTTCATGTCAATTGATATTAAAAAGAAAACATTTAAAGTGGTTATCAAGGTGATAAATAGTGGGTGACGCAAGATATATGATCTGATGTGGTAGCACATAGAGAATACTAAAGCGGTGTTTAGAGATTTGTGGGACATGTGAAGATCAATTATAGAGGGAATCTATATTTGATTACTACAATGCAATTACTGTACAATGTAGATATTTTTTTCGATCCATCAATAATGAATTAATTTCATCCAGGTAAATGTTTAATTAATTAAATTGTTTATAAATAATATTGGATGATCCTCTCTCTGTCCCCAGAAATCTATCCCTTGTCTATATTATTTTATTGAATTCTGTAGAAAAAAACATATATCATTTTATATGTCTCAAATTGATCGTTGATCATGAAAAAAAGAAAATTTATCCATAACCCATTGTATGGTTCTTCTACACATATAACCTACATGTGGTATCAAAGATTTCACATAATTCATTACAATTATTTAAATATATTTTACTGATTTACACAATTTTATTTTAGTTTTCATTTCAATTTTAACCATTCATTTAATCTAAATTATGATAATTGTTTCTCTCTCGTTCATTTCTCATAGATCAAATCAACAAGATTAATTTTTGTAGTGAAATAAAATCATATAACACATCCGATGGTGCTATAGATTCCAGCTGGATAAAATAGAGTACATGTCATGTTACCGAAGTCACATGACTAGAACTTGTGTTCAATCCACCATGAATTAATTAAGAAAATAATTGAAACCCTATGAGTTAATGGAAAGATGTGTATTTATTTTATACAATTTGTGTTAACCTGGATAGTGTGGGCCAAAATTATCCAATGAACACACTGTGAATCCCTTGTACATGACACATAGTCTCATCGAGTTATAGATGGGTTGTGTATTACAATACATGACCTACATGTCTGGTGATTGTGTAACTTAGATGACACACGCCATGTAGTCTCTCATACATGTCGTCTACTCGAATTGTTTTGGGAATAGTTTACACATTGAGACCTCAGGAATATTCCAATGAAACTTTGTGATAGATGTACACACTGTGTAACTCAGCTTTACACACTGTTTACTTATACCAAATAACAAATATTTAAAATTTATTTACTTCACATTGTAAATATTATTGACTTGTGATTGTGTATAGTCATTATTTTGATAACAACAGAATGTGATGGGTTTTAATACATATATAAATATATGTAAAATAAATATTTTCATAATTTTCATATCTTTAAATCATGTATGAATTGTATTATAGTTTTTACTCTACTTGCACAAAATCATAACATATGACCAAACAATCATGTAATTTTTGTAATTAGTATGTTGATAGTACACGTAATGAAATTATGCTAGAATTATTGTATTATATATATCACAAAAGTAAAACTATATATGAGTGCCATACATGTTTGGTGGATTCAGAAGGACATTTCTTATGTTTTATTCCGAGTACACTTTTGTAAATAGTAAATTTTAGGAAAAATGATCTAATTTGATTAAACTTATGATGTATATGAAAGTAAAGGTAATTTGGATGATAAGTCAGATAAAATAATTAATTAATTAAATATAATAATTAATTAATTCAAGAGTTATTTATATTAATTAATAACTATTAAGTATTTAATTATAGTTCTACCAATTGTTTAATTTTATGCATGCATGTGTATAATCATGAGAATTTACATAACCTTTTTTTAATTGTATCATTTAAAAAAGTTTAAAATCCATTTTGTAAGTGAATTCCTTCTCTCCTCTTATTATTTAATGGTCTATGTTCCCATAGTTTCTTTTATGTAAACCCTTTCCCCCTATCATGACGATGAGTAAAAGAATATGTAATGGATGCAGCTCCCATCATAGTGTAGGTAGATTATGTTTGGAGCTAAACTGTAACCAATACAAGAGAGATGCAGAAGTGTAAATATGGAATGATGTAACACGAAGCTTAATTAGTTCAAACTGTTTTTTACTCATAGGTCAATAATTTTTCTATTAACCACTAGATAAAAAAAATATTGGAGAAACTATACATTCTATAGAATCATAAAATGACTTTTCGATTTGTAATATAAATGTCAAAACTACATTCCATAATTGGAGCCTCCTATAATATTTCTATATGACACATCCAGATGGGTTTTCTACTCTATTTTATCCAAAAATGATTTCCATGTTTCATGGATCCATTTAAGGGGTGACAAAAGCATCCAGGTCATGGAATAGTTTATTCAATGATGAAATAGAAGAATTTTGTTTGATTATGAATGAATGTGAGAATTTTTTTTCAAAGAGGATTAGTGGAAATTAATTTTCTATCCTAGTAGTATATTTTGATTATATATTTTTTATTGGAAATGACATAACATTATTAGAGTCTGTTAAGGAATTTTTTAAACAAATGATTCCACAGAAATGATATATGTGAAGAGGCTTATATTATATGGATCAATATCATTCGTGATTGATAAAAAGGAATCCTTGACTATGTCAATGATTCATGTTGACCTGATATTAATGAGATGTATTATAGAATAATCCTAGAGGGTATGATTTCTAGTGTCACATTGTAATGACCCAACAATTTATCAATTAAATTTCTACCTTCTTATAGTATTATCATAAATTATAATAACATAATATCACATTAGTAGACACAATGACACATTATGATTAAATGAGTTACTAAATTATATGTGACCTTTCATCATAATTTTTCCACATCTGGGATTTGAATTTCAAAAATCGGACATACACAATCGTGATCGGTAAGATGTTTGGAGTCTGATAGGACAAACTTACTTCTTAGTCAATAGTAGCATATCATTGTGAATCATATTGTTACCCATATTAATTTTAATATGATCCTTATTAATAGTAAATTTTCAATGTGATTAATAACCTTACCAGTGATAGTATTAATAAAATTTACACATCATATATGTGACAATATGATATAATTATGTAATAGTAATTCATGAGTATTTAATGATTAATTAAATACATTAAAATAAAATTTAGATTAAAAAAATGTATTCATAAAAACTTATTTTAATGTCATATGATAATATGATTATTTTATGAGATTGTAATTATTTTTTCAAAGTGTTAGAAAAGCAGTTTTAATTTTAAATTTATTATTTTTTATGTAAATTATGATTTAATTAAAAATTAAAATAGTCATAATTACAAAATTATTTTCATAAAATGGAGTTAATTATTTAATTCTAATAATTTAACAAAATTTATGGTTATAATTTCAATTTTTTTAGAAATTCATAATTTTTTTATGAATAGTAAAAGTAGATAATTCCCAAAATATGTTAAATAAATGAATTTATTTATTCTTTTAATTGCCACTATTTCATTTCATGAGGTAAATAAGTGAATTACTTAATAAATATTGAGATAACACCCATCCCCTCCACTATAAATACAACCAATAACAAACTCATCACCTCACACATCACAAGCATCAATAATAGTCTGAAGTCTACCCAAACATCATTTGTATCCCCTCCAAAAATTCCATGAGATCTTGGTATAATCCAAATACTAATCAGAGGCGCCTTGAGTAGGTTCTAAAGAAGAGAATTCAAGACGTAATTTCTTTCTTACTTTCCTACCAAATTCCATTCCAATTTAATTTAATTTCTTCTCTTATGCTAAAATTATATTATAAAAATATAAATATAACTCCATTATGATTTATATAATGGTATTATATCATTTAAATTAAATATTAATAATTATAATCTTCTCTCTCTCTATCTATCTATCTTAGTTTATAAACATATAATCATCACCAATGATGTGTTAATTTACCAACATTGTGGGTGATGCACTTACCTTTTTCATTAACACCTTCAAGGCTATCAATAAAACCACGAAATGGTTGAAAATTTATTTTAATATTTATGTTTTAACCCCATTTATTATATGGAATCATCTTTTTTACATAATACTATATCACAAAACAAAACAAGTTCATTGTGATACAAAATCTGCCAAAAATATCCTAAATGATCATCATTAATTTTTTTATTAATGATAAATCCTCTAGGTATATGAGAAAATTCAGTATAAAATAAATAAAAAATCTATAATATTATAAATTAGATGTAATGGAAATTATGGTTGTTTATCCATATTTCACATGAACTTCCATTCATGAAGAAAAGTGAACTGTTAATGAATACTAAGAAAAAGAACACTACCAAATAATGAATTAAAACTCTAAAACTCATCCCAGAGACCATAAAAATACATAAAAACCAATAGTGAATAAATTTAATGTATCACAGGTTCTATATTTGTAAATTAATTAATATAATATGGGTATATTGGACATAAATGTAAAGGAACCATTCAGACTCAAGGTTAATCCCAACATTCATTCTAGAAGTTATCCCTATAATACTCAATTTTAAGTATGATTATTACATAAAATAACTTCATTATCAGCATAATACCTTTTTGGGACATACATATTTTTGAATTATTTTTATACCAAACACAATGTCTTCAAGAATAACTCTTCTTTCAAAAACCACACTATTTACTTCCCACTCAAGGTTGATGGTTCTGGTATCAATTATGTTATTCTCTATTTAACTTGGGGAGAAAAATTTTATTAATGAATGATTTATGAAATTAAACCCATTATATGTAATTTATTATTATGTAAAATATTCATATATCTTCTTTATGCAATTCATTATATTGATAACATTATGATGGGACATGTGATCCCCGAATTATATAGTGTAATGTTGATGTTTTGAGCTGACTAGAGTGCCTGAAATTATATATCGCTATAATTAATTGGGTAATGTAATTAATATAACTAGTTAATGTAAATTATTTGTGAACATAATGATATATTTTTTCAAAAAGATGTGTGGAAGTTAAACTCTAAGACATAAGGTACATTTTTATGTATTCCCACTTTTCAATACCTTTATTAATTATTCCTACAAGTTTTATGATAATATTCATATGTTATGATGATAATGATTATGATCACCCCATTTCGTATTGTCTCGTGTTATCATCCTCTTTCGGGGATTTTATCTCACCCCAATTTTATGTTTATCCTCTAGTTATTATGTATAATAAGGATAACTCAAGGGAAAATAATAAAATAGAGAATGATTAATTAAATAAATCATTATGACTTATCTTTTCAATGTTATGCAAGGTCCTAGTCTTCCCAATACAATAAAACATCGTATCCACAAGGTGTAAGCTTTTTTTCTTTAAAAGGATTTAAATTTTATGTCAAAAAATAAGGGTCACTATAGTTTCTATCAGAGACACGGTTCAACTAATTTGGTAATTAAGATTAGATAACCTTAGTTGAAACCCTAGTATGCCACTATGTATATATAAGCACACAAAAAATATATGATAAACATAAGGATCCCATTAGTTATTCTTGTAGACCGAATTTCTCGAAGGAATAAATTATTTATTCATGTTTTATTGACTTATGTTTTCTTCTATAAATTTATATTTTCAAATATGGTGGTAATAATGAAAAACCATGACAATGACCTATGCGGGGGACAATGCATTGATTGTGAAAATGAAATCCCTAATGTAGTGAGAGGAGGAGTTCAAAAGATCATGGAGATACTGGCATAGTTGTCACAGGTTTTGAATTAAAACTTGGCTAATATTTAACATCCTCATTTACCAGTGATGGGGAAACTTGTTATCGAGTGTTTTATACGGTAACGACCACTGACGTTCAGTGGATCGTCCAATCCAAATATTGTCAGACAATGGGTCAAATAAATGGATAATATTTTTTCTATGTATCATTGTTATGATATGGAGAATGTGACTTTGGAAATTTATAGTCTCAATGGAGAGGCTAATCAGTGGTGGTATTTGATTAAGAACACGATGGTGATAGATGAAATTGAAGAGACGGAGTTGGATGATTTTAATATAATGTTTGATAAAAAGTACCCACCATAAAAAATTCGTATGAATATGGAGATATAATTCATAGTGGAAAAGGAAAAGGATAAATAATATTTCATGGCCTATAAAGTTATTTTCAAAAGGCTTGAAACATATGCTTTTGGACTTTTTATCAATGATGATAGACACATTGGCAGATTCTTTAGTGTATTAAAGAAACACTATTGAAAAATTATATGAAATTCATGACCTTGGAATTCATGAAGAAGACATTTGATATGCTCTCATTATGTGGATGATGATTGTAGAATGGTTCCATGGGTATGGTGAAACGAAATGAACGTTTGATTTTCATTTCAAGTGACCTAATGGGATTGATTGAAAGAAAACTCAACTACCCACATGTCAATGATGTTGGAAGAAGCATCATGGGAACTACCTCAAAGGGATGGGGAAATTCTTCAAGTGTGGGAGAGGAGGCCACCAAGATCAAGAGTATCAAAAATATATGAGATGGTAGGATAATTTTGTAGAGGAAAGGATAGAACCACCCATGGTCCAATGCTAAAACTATAGGGAGAAAGTGAACTATTCAAGCTACTGCACAAAAGCTTAAGTCATCGAGGTTAATCCACATCAGTTGCCACCAAATTCAGGGGGAGAATGGAATTATTATTCCATACATATTGTGGAAGTAGAGAATGAAAATTATATCACTAATGGTAAACTTCATATTCACCCATGAATTGAAAATGTTTTTTTTTTTATACTGGTTTTACACATTCCTTTATATCTCACATGTTTTATATAACTATTGAATCGAATCCCCAAATCCTTGAATTAGAGTTATCTATAAAAACACCAACTGTTGCAATCATTACAACCCATGTGATGGGATATTTTCCTTTTTGCATATCAGGGATGATTCTTCAATCAAATCTCATGATAATTCCCTTTGTTGAATTTGATGCTATAATGTGAATAGATTGGAAATCAATATATAGAGAATATATAAATTGTAACGAAATGTAAATATCTTTTCATATTTTGAACCATCCCTTGATTCTTTAAAAATGAAAAAATATAATAATCTCCATTAAAAAATATTTTAATAGGGAGTGTGCTGATTCCCTATGAAGAATCATACTTCACTCAAATGGTTGACTCAATATTGAGTATCAACCTAGTTTAAATTCCAATAACAAAGGAATAAAGTGATGTATTTAATGAAGAGTTTCATGAAATGCCACCATATCATGAGTCAGATATAACAATAAAACTCATACCTAGAGCTAATTGTATCTCATCATTTCCCTATATGATGGATCATATCGAACTAGTGGAGTCTAAGAAGCAACTGCATGATAATTTTGACAAAGGTTTCATAAGCCCTAGAAAATAACCCTGGGGTTCACCAGTTCACTTTGGGAACATGAAATATGTTTCAATGTTGATTTGTATTGATTATCAGTAACTAAACAATATCACCACCAAGAACATGAATCATATCCCACATATTGATGTATTTCTTGAGCAGCTTTGAGGAGCTCAGTTCATCTCAAATATGGATCTTCATTTTGGATATCATCAGTTAAAGGTGATGATTGAAGATATTCTGAAGACTTACTTCTATACATGGTAAGGGAACTATGAGTTTCTGGTGATTCCCTTTAGACTTACTAATGCCCATGCAAAATTATTGTATTTGATTAATGGATCCATTGTACATTACCTCCAAAAAATTGGTAGATTATATCAATGATATTATCATCTACTCTAATATAAAAAAGGTATGTTAATAACATCTAAGGCATCTGTTGGAGAAATTTTTTAAATTAGAAGTTGTACACCTTGTTCAGCAAGTGTGAATTTTGGATTAACAATGTCATGTTCTTAGGACTTGTGAGCACATGTGAGGGAATTTATATGGACGCTTCATAAAAAATGGCTATTGAGGAATGTTCAAGACCCACTAGTGTCATATAAATCCATAGTTCTCATTGATTATATGATTACTAACAAGGTTTTTTGAAAAATTACACATGATTTTCATGACTGGTAACTATGTTAACTAGTAAAGTGGGAATTTATGTGTGGATAAAAGAATGTGAGGAAAGCATCAAAGAACTAAAGAGAATAATAATAAATTCACATGTACTCACATTACAAAAAAGTGTACAATGTTTTATAATATATATAAAGGCTTTAAATAATGGATTGGGTTTTGTACTAATGAATAATGATAATTTGATAGCTTATGCCTAACAATGTTTGAAGATCCATGAGAAAAACTACCTAACACCTGATCTAGAGAAAGCAGTTGTGATTTTTTCATTGAAAATCTAGATGCACTACCACTATTTCAAGAATTTTACCATATATATAGAACAATATCCTAATGTAAAAATTCAGAGAATAGGAGTTCAACAATATTCAATGGATACAGTTATTTCTAATAAAATACAATGATTCCCCTATTCACTATCATACTGGAAAGGTGAATTAGGTACCAGGTGCTCTTAGTATAAAAGAACCTTCTTGTCTATCCATGATGTGTATTTATAATGACCCTATATTCATGGATATTAATAGGATGTATTTGGAAATCATTACAGAAGGGAATACATCCTACCTTGAACAAATGATTCCCAAACATCTATCCAATGCAATTTTATGGATTACTAGTTATGATTGGGATTTACAACAATGGTGGATGACGTAAAGGATGGGAGGAATAGGGAGTTCCATAATTATGATGATGGTGTGATTCGGTTTCGAATACATATTTGTGTGCCTTCATCACATTGGATTATGATGGATCTATTTCATAATGCATATAACTCAACTTTATCTATCTATCCTGGTGTCACCATGACGTACCGTGGTCTCTGAGAACACTTTTAGTGGGACGACATGAAGAAGTATATTGGTTAGTATATCACAAGGTACATGATATTTCAGAATGTTAATGTTTAGAAAAAGATGTCCAAAGGGATTATGCAACCATTTCATATACCAATGTGGAAATGGGAGAATGTCACTATGGAATTTATCACAGGTCTCTCGACGAAATACAAATGAATTAATGTGATATGGGTTGTGATGGGCCAACTCACTAATACTTCCCAAATTATATCTATTTGGGAAGTTCTCTCTATTGAAAAACATGAAATGATATATGTGAAGGAGGTATTAGGACTTCATGGGGTTCCACTCATGATTTTATCTTATTATGATATAAAGAAAACATCTAAATTCTGGAGGAGTCTTCAACTTGAATTGAGAGATGAGTAGAATTTCCTTAAGGCCTATAGTCCCAAAACTGATGGAAAATATGAATGGTCTTTAGAAATTATGAATGATATGTTAAGAGACTATTATTTATAAATCAATGGTGGATGGGATCATCACCTCCCATTGGTTGAGATCTTATACAACAATAGCTTCCACTAGAGTATTCATATAAGTCCATATAAATCTATGCATGGAATGAAATGTATAAATAAAACTTGTTGGGATGATGTCAGAGAAAGAATTCGCCTTGAACATAATATTATACATGAGATTACGGAGAAGGTTCTAGAAATATAGAAACATAAAAAAAGCTACTCAGAGTCAGAAAAAGAGATATGATGACATCCGCTAAAGGGACTTGGAGTTCAAAATTGTAGATAATGACTTCCTTCAAATATCACTGTGGAAGAGATTCATGTTGTTTGGAAATAAATGGAAGCTAAGACCAAGGCACATTATCCCCTTTTAGCTATCTGAATACAAATGATCCATGGCCTTTCGAATTTCACTTCCACCGAATATGGATCATGTTCATGATGTTATTCACATATCACTCATGTGGAAGTACAAACCAGACCACCCACATGATCTGAACTCAGAGGTGGTACAGTTGGAAGATGATCTCTCTTATGAGGAGTAAAGAGAAAACATTCTGGTGTATAGAGATAAATTTCTACACAAAAAAGAAAACCCTCCTTGTCTATGTGATTTCAAAGAACCATATGTATAAATAAGAAAAATAGGAGCTAGAGGATGGGATGATGGAGATGTACCCTCACATTTTTATGTAAAAACAATTGTGAGGTGGAAATTTCAAAAGGGGATAAGAATGAAATGACTGATACTATTATCATTGCAATTACACTCTTAAAATAGTAATATGATATAGTATAATCACATAAAATCACATTATGAAAAAATATTCTACATAATTATTAATTTAACTACTAAATTTTAACATTTCTTTAAAGATAATTTCTCAACATCGGTGAATTGAATATCCAAAATATGACATACATGGTTGTGTTCAATAAGATGTTTGTAGTCCAATTGGAAAAACATCATTTTTGGTGAATTTTATCATAACTTTTGAAGAGTAATATGACCCTTATGAATAACAAGTCTTCCAAGTGAATAGGTACCTTATCAATGATAGTATAATTAAAATCTATCCATCCTATAATTGAAAATATTATATATTTATATTATAGTAAGTCATTATTATTTAAGGATAAATATTATAATATAACAGAAAAATTAATTTCATAAAATTTATTAAAAAATAATAATTTTGATTTCTTTTGATTATATGATAATATTATGAGACCTTAATAATTTTTTCAAAGTATTAGAAAGGAAATTTTAAATTTTAAATTTGTATTTTTTTATTAACTTATGATTTTAATTAAAAATTTAATTACTCATATTTAGAAAATTATTTTCATAAAATAGATACTATTTTTGAATTATACAACTCAAAATATGGTTAGGGTGTATTTATGATACTTTTTGTAAATACTTTAATTTTTGGTGAATAGTGAAATTTGATAAATTTAAAATATGCAAAATAAATGAATTTATGTATCATGCTTGTTTCATGGATGATGTAAATTTATAGTAGTTCGTACCGTAGTTCCATATTTATTATATTTCATCATATAATAATCAATATTTCTTGTCTTGATGAGAATTAAGGAATTAAGGAATTTAATATTGAGAAAACACCCTTCCCCTCACTATAAATACCACATGTCACAACCTCATTTACTAAGGCCTCATAAGACACAATCAATGCGAATATTATTGCCAAACCTATTCCTTATACTCTATCCCACATCCTAGAGATCTGGGTCTCATCTGAAGTCAAATACTAGGTGACTTGAGGAGGATCTCAAGAGGAAAATTCAAGATGTAATCTCTATCTCTCTTGTATGCCTTATTCAATTCAAATTTCATTTATTTATTTTCCTTATCTTCAAAATCTCTTATAAAAATGTCATGATAACTCGTGTATGAATGAGATAAATGTATTCAATCATGTCAATTGGATAATATCCTTTTACTCCTCCCTCTCTCTCTCACCCCTCTTTGTTAATAAGAATGAAATTTTCACCCATTATGTGTTAATTTACCTCCATTATGGGTGATGCACTTCCATTCTTCTTAAATTCCTTATAGTAAATAAATAAAACCATTAAATGGTTGAAAAGATATTTTAATATGTATTTTTAATCCCTATTATGTTCTTGAATCAAATTTTATATGTAATACTAAATGATAAAACAAAACATGTTTGTTGTGATCCAAGAACAACCCAAATTAACATAAAACGATCATTATTATAGATTAACTAATGATTGATCCTCACATTATATTAGAAAACTCATTATTTTATCATTTTAACTTATATAATATCATTAATGTCATTAAAAAAATATGGATGTTTATCCATGTTTTACCTGAACTTCCACTCCTGAATGCATGTGAACCATTCTTGAAAACTATGAAAAATAACACCACAAACAATGAATGTAAACTATATAACTCATCCAAAGACCCCTAAAAGAACATAATAAAACCATAATGAATAATTTTAATTTATTAAATTTTCCTTAATTTCTAATTAATGAATCTAATGTGATTATACAAGACATTAATTTGATGGAAGCATTCAAGAACAAGGGAAGTGTAATTCTCAAACCAAACATTCATTAATCAGGTTTTCCAACTTTCACTAAATTTTCAGTAAAATATGTTCCTTAATAATAATTTATTTTTCATTTTAATAATATTTATTTTATATAAATATTTCCAAGTATTGTTTATATAAAACAAATTTTTTAAAAAATGTTCTCTTCATCCAAAACACACACCTTTTACTTTCCACTCAAGGTTGATGGTTCTTCTATCAATTATGTTATTCACACTTTCATTTGGGAACGAAATTTTTATAAATGTATGATTTATGAAATGAAACTCATTTCATTAAATTTCTTATTTATGTCCAATATTGATATATGATCTATGTGACATGCTTGATAATGTTAATGTTATGATGGGACAGTTGAACCCATAATTTTATATTGCAATGTTGTTGTTACGATGTGATGGGTGTACCCAGAATTATACAGCACTCTAATGGATTATGTAATGGGATGAATATCAGGAAGAATAATGATATAAAAGTGAACATGATTCTCAATTTTTTCACAATTATGTGTGGTAGTTATCCCCAACGACATAAGGTTTCATTCGTACGCATTTTCACTTTTCAAGAATTTTATTAATTCTTCAAATAATGTTTATGATCCAATGCCCATGTTATGGTGATACAAATTATGATCACCCTTGTTTTATTATAAAATGGTCTTATCCTCTTTCTAGGATTTTATATCAACCCGTTTTTATGTATATCCTCAAGTGATTACGTGTATAAAAGAGAACTCAAGGGCCAATAATAAGTTATAAAAGAAGAAATTAAATAAATTTTTATGGTTTATGATGTGAAATTTATGTATGGTATTAGTTATGACATGACATTAAAACATTGGATCCTCTTGGTGAAATTTTCTTTTCTTTAAAATGATATTAATGTAATGCAAGATACCGGGGGTCGGTATAACTGGTATTAGAAGAACAATTTAATTAACAAGGTAATTATGATTAGAGAACCTTAGTGAAAACCTAAGTATAATATGAAGAATAAGTTAGCACACAATAATATTTTCTTATAAAAGAGAACTAATATGATATTATGTACTTTTAAGTTCTATTATCTTCTTTGAGTGAAAGATGATTTTGTCATAGAAATTAGTTAAAATATGGAACTCTACTTGTCATTTATATATATATATTTTTCCTTCACTTATTCTATGAAAAAATTGATTCCTAAACATTAGGTAAGGGATCTAAAAACTAAAACTGTGTTATCCTAATAACATAGGTTTTGTTGAACAGATGATATTTTAAAACATCATTGATTGATGGATTTGAGTCCCTCAATTCTACAATTTTTTGGTATTAATTTCCTTAATCAGTTCCTATAAATATTAACGTTTTTCCTCCAATTATGTGTCTATAATTGCCACCAATTTTCTCTTAATTGAGATCATAATTTGGTGTTGACTTATTCATTCCTCGTTTCCTCTTATTAAAATTCAATTTTATTAACCCAATTTTTGATGTGGGATTTCCCACAAAGGTATTTTCTATTTCCAACCTTTTATTTTCGATTTTTTTTTCAAATTATGAGGATGAAATTTATTGAAGGAGGGAAGAATGTAACATCCCATGATTTTATAGTACGTTATTTCTTCAAAGTAATTAAATAACTTTCACTACACCCAACATTGAGTTCAAGTGCATCACGACTAACCAAACTAGCCGTTCAAAAGTAGTTATGAATAATATTAACTAAATTTTGAACTTTATATAATCCGTATAATTTTGGAATCCATATTATGAGTTTCTAAGACATATTATATGAACAAATACATTTTTTCATATAAAATAAATATTTTTCAAAAAATGCTATTTTACAGCCTTTTATTGGAGAACCTTTTTAAATCCAACATATGAAACATTTATATATTCAATTTTACAAAATAAACTTATTCATTATAATCAGGACATAATAATTCAGTTTTAATAAATTTTTGTGTTTTTCTGATGACTTTCATATTTGGGTGAATAGTGAAAAATTCTATATTTTAACTGAAAACAACTTTTTTAATCAAAATAATTTATATTGATAAATTATAAATTTTAATAGTTTGTAAGTATAAATATAATATATTTTTACCATTTAATCCACTTTTTTAGATTTTAAGTAATTTTACATTGAAATTGAACACAATCAAATGTCTATCTTTTTATAGATATTTTTTTTAAAATACATCTTTTGGTTTTGACAACGATAAATGATTATAAATTAATAGATACAACTTCTATGTTTTTAATTTGGTAAAATAGGCATCAATTTTCGATTCAGAATATCAAAATTATCCTAGGATGAATTTTTGGTCTTTTTCTGAAAACATTCAATTTTTGATGAATAGTGAAAAACACTGAGTAATTGTTTAAAACAGGCTTTTTATTTAAATAATTATTTACTTTATTTGAATTTATTTTAGGTCAAAATAGATACATAATCCTTATAAAATTTCAATGTAATTCATTGGAGTCAGTTTATAATAATTTTATATATATATATAAATTTTATTGAACTTTTCACCTTCTTTTACTCATCTCCTTGGAGAATTTGAAAATTTACATAAAACTTATTTTTACCACTTATGTGAGTTGAATTTGGAAAATATGAGATACATGGTTAATATCAAGGATGAAAATTTGGTTCAATAAGATAAAAATAATTTTTGGTGAATAGTATCTTTTTATTTTTATTTACCATGGTCAAAATTAAATAGGGTAATTAAGGGTAAAAATAATATTATTATTACACTAAAACATGTCCTAATTCTATTTTATAAGTGTAATTCGACCAAAAGATAACTTAGGAATAAAATATTACCCTTTAGGTCCACTTGGATTAGATTGAGAAATTTATTATTATTTTATTTAAAATAGAGTTAAAAGAGTTAAAATCAATGTTTAATCACTAAATCATTTTTAATATAGGGTTATAAAAAAGATAAATTAGACTATAAATATTAATTATAAATATAAAATGATTTCATACATAATGGTATTTTATTTATAAGTTTTAGAGATTAAATAATTAAATTTATTAATGACATAATGATGATGCAGTAATTACCTTATTAAAGAAAGAATCAAATAAATGGTATTATAAATATTAAATTAAATATAATTTCAATGTTTTTATCGAATTAACGAGTTTTCTAGGTGAATATGACATGTTAGTATTGATTAAATGTATATATTTTTGAAGTAATCATGCTGTTATTATTTTAACAAAAAACAAATACCAAATAGTGTCAAAACTGACATAAAATAGTTTTTAAAACAAATATAATATTATTAATTGATATAATGGTCCTAAAAATCTAAGGATCAGCCAAAGTACTTATATCATGATAGGTGTATCATTAAATGACCACATGGGGGTCGATTGGATGTTTATATTATGTTTATTAACCATATAATATAAAAATACAATGAGACATGGTAAATGTCAAACTAATTAACTAAGTGTTTAAACTAAAAGATAAGGTTACTAAAGTGACCCAAACCTATCTACACCCTATTGGTTGTGTGGATTTAGACCCAAACCCACATTATCCTCAAAATAAATCAATTTAAAGCCATTATAAACCGAATATGGATTTATTAAAAAAATAATATTTTAAGTTTCTCCTAAGGTGCCCCTCAGCCCTCTTATAAAAGGGCACTCACCCTTCACTCTAATTCACAATTTATAAGCCATTTTTCATAGCCAAACCCTTCCCAAATACACTCTCAACTATCCTCCATTCATCCTAGAGGCCTTAGATTGATCAGAATTCCATCCTAAGGATCCATTTTGATCAAATCAAAAGGAAGAACCAGAAGAAGAGGTAATGATTTCCCCACCCTCTTTCATGTTCGTTTCATCTCCCACTTCCTTTTTCTTTTTTGTTTCCATTCTAAAATAATATCTCTAGTATCTTCTATATACTGTGATGTTGTTATAATTATATTACAACCAAATTCATTATTCTATCCACCCTTTGAATGAATGTCAACATACGTGTGTACGTACAGTTTAACGCCTCCACGTCGTGGTGTAATAGTTATTCAATACATTATTATTTATATGGGTATAATAATGAAGTGTATTTGATGTAAATAATAAATATAACATGATAAGGATTCAGTATATATGACATTATATCCAATTATATATTATTTTAAAATCAAAAGAATGATATTTTTTCTCATCCGTATGTACGGATTACCGTCTCCATGACGCAATGAGATTCATTTCCATGTTCACCATTCATCGATGATTACAAAAATATATATTACTGATAAGTATGTAATATATGAAACAATAATTCTACTGGAGATATATATATTTATGTACTTACATATATCTTATTCACTTACTTCTGCTCAATACTATATGAAAACGGAAATAGAGTTTATGCGTACTTACGGACTACCATCTCCATAAACGATGTTTTCCATTTCCTATATATGTCTATTATACATATTTCTATTCTAAGTATATATGATATATAAATCATGTTTTATGTTCTGGATGTATTTTAATCATGGTATAAGTGATAAAATCAAGAATAACAAGTTAAAACACTTATGATAAAGAAAGTGATTATACTTGAAATATTAATATAACATGGAAATTATTATTAAATGGGTGGTATAAAGTCATAAATGAATAATGTATGATATTATAAATTTTAATATGGTTCTATTATAATTTAATAACATACTATAGTCTTCATACAGGATGTTAAACATACCATCGACTAATGGAATGTTCAAGGTAAGGGGTTTTCATCTCACTCATTTTTCCCTTCAGATTCATTCCATATTGCCACTATTACATTTTGTGTGGTGTATTTAATACCCATTATTGTATTCTTCGTGTAATACACTTTCATGTATGTGTATTAACTGTTGATGTTCTATTTTCTTACCATTCAGGGTTTATGGTTAATGTATTGACATTTTGTATGCTAGTTTTAATATGATTGTTTATGTTATGTTTCAACTTTTTCATATGAGGAATGTGGTGGACTTAGAAAGTGACAGGTGGAGCCTGCTATAGCTCCTTGATGCATCGGTAGGCCTAAGGAGAAAAACTAGTGCCTTGGCATAAGGCCTTGACAAAAATTTTATTTGTAGTAAAGGCACAAGGCCTTGAATATGTGGTAATGATGTCTGGTATTAAGAATTCCCTCATTGTGAAATTTGTTATTACATGTGGTTATTAGATTATTAGATTTTCCATGTGCATGTTTATATGGTAATGTTTCATTTATTTTTACCATTTTATGTTCAATTTTATGTTTAAAAGGGTTTTTTTTATTATACATCTTTCCTTAAAAAGTTTATAGATTCTGCTAAATTATTTACCCTTACTGAGCTTTTTAGTTCACCCCATTCTTATGTTTTATTTTCCAAGGTTACAAGAAGTGTATTATGATTGATATATAGGGTTAAGCTAAAGGAAAAAATGGCATTCTCAAGGAACTATCTATGCTGTGTTTTATGTTTCAAAATGTAATGTATAATTAAGGTATTTAATCTATTTTCCAAAACTGCTAAACTGATCGGTCCTTCGGGACATGATTCCTTGTAATCATGCCAATGTATTAAAATAATGTATCGGCTCTGGGTAACTGGGGTAGGAGTGTTACAACTTCACTATTATATGATGGATAATGTGACTCTGGTCATTTATCATCTCAATAGAGAGGCTGACCAATGTGATCTTTGATTATTAAAACAATGCTGAGAGACCAAATTGTAGAGATGGATTGGGAAGACATTAAGATAATGTTTTGTAACAAATCATTCCAATAAACATTTCTTACGATGATGGAGATATAATTCATAGAGATAATTAAAAATGAGGGAGAATATTTCAAGTCCTAGTATGATAATATCAGAATTTTTTTAAAGTATGCTTCATGATTTTTTTTCAACAATGATAGAAAAATTTATATATTGATTAGTGGTTATAAAAATGCTATAAAAATACTATTGTAATTTGAGTCATTGGGAGATATTAATTAGTTATTCAATTGTATAGCAATGTGGATATAGTGTATAAACAATGGTCCCATGGTTATGGTGATATGAAACGAAATGTGTAGTTTCATTCCATAAGATCTAATGAGAAATGTGGAAAGAAAACTCAACCATCCACAAATTAAAAATGTTGTACGAAGCATCATGGTAACTAACTCAAAAGTACGGGGAAATGATTCATTTGTGGGAGAGTGGGCCACCAATATCAAGAGTGTAGAAAAGAAATGAGAAGGAAGGGGAATATGGTTTATGAATGGAGAGAATGACCCGTGTTCCAATGCTACAACTATAGGGAGATGAGTAAATACGCAATCATGGGCAGTAAAACTTGATTTCATGAAGGTAATATGCATCGGTAGCCAACAAAGTCCAAGGAACAAGGTAATTTTTATTCCATAATTAGTATAGATAAGGAGAAATAAAATGATGTCATATAGGGTGCACTTCATAATCACACAAAAATTGAAAATTTCATATTTGATTCAAGTAATATGCATTTCCTTATGTCATAAAAGTTTTCTTGAACACTTGAACTGAATCCCTGAATCCTTGAAGTATATATATCTGTAAAAAAACCAAGTGGTGACATCATTTCAACCCATGTGTTGGAATCTTCTAATTTTCTCAAATTCAGGATGATTCTTCCATCTAATTTCATTATATTTCCCTTGGGGAATTCAATTCTATTATGGGAATGGATTGTATCTTGTTATATAGAGCACATATAAACTATATAGAAATGAAAATATCTTTTAATCTTCCAAACCATATCATGATCCACTACTAATAAAAGGATGATCATGAAACCCCTTTGAAAAATCATTCATTATGGTGGGTGTTGATTCCCTCTGAAGAATCATACCTCACTCAAAGAGTGTATTCATAGGTTATCTTCAACCTCGGGGAAGTTCCCATCTTGATGGAATACAATGATTTATTAAAAAAAGATTTACACAGACTTCCCCTGGATCATGAGGTAGATTTCTCAATAGAAATCAT
This sequence comes from Viscum album, assembly GCA_963277665.1. Classification (NCBI taxonomy): domain Eukaryota; kingdom Viridiplantae; phylum Streptophyta; class Magnoliopsida; order Santalales; family Viscaceae; genus Viscum; species Viscum album. The sequence continues at coordinate 433,172,733 of OY728127.1, read as the reverse complement.
TTCCGGAGCTACTCATATCTCAATGTGTCCCAATTGGATGTATCCAAATAAACATGGGGAGTAAAATAAGAAGTTGAAAGAGCATTTGGATAAAGGGTTTATACTCTATGGTACATCATCATGGGGTGAACACATTCTCATTATGAAGAATAAGGATGTATCAATGCGGGTGTGTATCAATTATCAGGAACCGAACAATATCACCTTATAGAAAAAATATCATCTCCCAATGTTTGATGATTTGTTTAATTAGCTATGGGAACTAAGTACTTCTCATAGGTGGATCTTCATTCTGTATATCATCAGATAATGGTGGAGAAGGAATATATTAAGAATATTTCCTCTCGTACAATGTATAGTCACTATGATTTTCTGGTGATGTTCTTTAGACTTACAAATGCCAATGAAAACATCATTGATTTGATGAATTTATTATCTAAATGATACCTTAAAAACATTATATTACTATTTATCAATGAAATTCTTATTTACTCGAAGAGAAATGAGTAACATGAATAACATCAAAGACTTATGTTGGTGACATTGAGAAAGGAGATGTTTTATGCAACAGAAAAAAGTATGACTTTTGGATGAAAAAATTATGAATCATTGGACATGTGATATCAAGTGATGAAATATCTATGGACGCTACAAAATCAATGGTGATTGAGGATAGTCACATAGCCTCCTGTTTTAGAGAAGCTCTTATTTTTTTGGATTATATGGGTACTACCAACAATTTGTGAGGAATTTATCATGATTTTTAAGAACACTAACTGGGTTAACAAGGAAAGGGGTAATGAATGGCTTGATAGAAGAATGTGTGGAAAGATTCAAGGAGCTATAGGGAAAGGTGATCACTATACCATTACTCAAATTACTAAAAATTAGATAAATTTATCTGATTTATAGTTATTCTATAATGAAATTATTTGGTTGGTTAGTGATGAAAAGTAAAAATTCTAAAGCCTATGCCTCATGGAAGTGAACGATCTATGAGCTGAACTTCCCAAATTATGATCTAAATCTAGTATCTCTTTTTTTTCTGCATTGAAAATATGACAACACTACATCTATGGTGAGTAGAGTGACATATATAACAACAAAAAGATCCTAAATAATATTTTCACATAAAATGAGCTCAACATGAATAAATAGAGATTGTCATAGCTAATAAAAAACTATGATTTATCTATTCACTATCATCCTGTAAAGGCATATAGTGTAGATGATGATATTAGTAAATAAGAACATACTACCCTATCCATGATATAGATTGAGAGATATCCTATCATCATGTATATGAAAAGCATGAATTTGGACAACACAATGATATAGAATACATCATACCTTTCCCAAATGATTTCCCAAACATCTAAGCATGTTTAGGAGGAATAAAGGGATGATCTAGAGTTACAATAGAAGGTGAATCCAGTAAATGAAGGGGAGATACAAGAGTTATATATCAACATTGATGGTGTGTTTCAATTTGGAATGTGGCTTTTTGTACCTTCATCACCTAGGATAAAGAATGAGCTATTTTATAATGCACATAAGTCACTTATCTCTATTAATCCTGTTATCACCAAGATGTAGCGTGATCTCCTTGAACACTTCTGGTGGGTCCCAATGAAGAAGGATATTTCTATGTATATATCATGGTATTTTATATGTCAACAAATTAAATATGTGATAAGTAATCCCAATGCAATTATGAAACCATTCCCTATACCCATGTGTAGATTGGAGAATGTCTCTATGTAATTTTTCACAGCTCTTCTAGGGACAACAAAAGGAAATAATCTGATATGGGTTATGGTGATCAACTCACCATTAATTCCCACAATATTTCTATTTGAGAATATCTATCACAAGAAAAATTGGAATGATATTTGGGTTAGAAATGGTGAGACTGCATGGGGTTACTCTCTCGATTGTCTCTGATTGTGATATAAGGATCACATCTAAATTATGGATGAGTCTTCAATATAACTTGAGTAATAAATTGAATTTCAGAACAACCTATAAACCCCAAATTTATGGAAAATTGAATGGACAAGTCAAACACTCTATGATATGTTAAGAGCCAACTATTTAGAATTAAAAGGTGGATGGGATCATAATATACCATTGGTTGAGTTCTCATATAATCATAGCTTCAACTTGAGTCATAATATGGATCCATATAATGCTTTGTATGGAATGTGATGTAGATCTAAAACCTATTGGGATGAAATTGGATAAAGAGATATACTTGGACATGATCTTGTACAAGTGATTACATAGAAGGCTAAAGTTATCCAACATCATATCAAAGCTACACAGAGTTGGAAAAAGAGCTATGTTGACAATAATCGATGGTACATGGATTTCGATGTTGGAGATAAAGTCTTCCTTAAAATATCATCATGTAATAGATTCATGTGGTGAGGAATGAAATGTATTCTAATCCCAATGTACATTGACCCCTTTGATATCTGTGACCGCATAAGATATACGAAAAATCCGCTTTCCCTTCCACTGAATATGTCTCAAGATCATGATTTGTTTCATGCATCACTCCAAAGGTATTACATAAGAAATCTATCACAAGTAATTAACTAAAAGGTGGTAGAGCTGGAGTATGATATATATTATGAGGATTATCTAGTAATGTCTCTAGACTAGTGAGATAAGGTTCTACGCAACAAGACATTCTACATAGTCAAAGTGTTTTAGAGGAACTATGTGTATGGATAATAAATGTGGGAACTAGAGGATGCGATGAAGGATAAGTACCCTAAACTATTTATTTAAAATGTAATGCTGAGGGTGAAATATAAAAATTTGGGAAGAATGTAATAACCAATAATATTATAAATATAATTTATACATTATTATAGTAATATCATACATTAAAATCATATTAAATAACATTTCCATACCCACTTCCACATCAGGATTAAATGAACTACTAAATTATAAGTGACCATTCAATATAAATTTTCCACTTCTGTGATTTGTATATTTAAAATCTGAAATACATGGCTGTGATCAATAAAATGTTTGTGGTCTGATTAGGAAAACATTAATTTTGGTTAATAGAATCATTCCCTAATTAATATTTATAATAAACATCTGAATAGTAAATAATTCATGTGAATAAGAACCTTACCAATGATACTATAAGTAAAATTAAACCATCATATAAGTGAAAATATGATATAATTACATTATATATTCTACTGGAGTATTCATATAGACCCATATAATTCTTTGTATGGAAAGTGATGTAGATCTCCGACCTATATGGAAGAAATTGGATAAATAAATATACTTGGACATGATCTTGTACAAGAGAGTACTGACAAGGCTCAAGTTATCCAACATTATATCAATGCTACATAGAGTTGGAAAAAGAGATATGTTGAAAACCATCGAAGGGACTTGGATTTCTTTGTTTGAGAAAAAGTCTTCCTTCAAATATCACCATGTAAGAGATTCGTGGAGTGTAGAATGAAATGGATGCTAATCCCAATGTACATTGGCCCCTTTGAGATCGTTGAACGCATATGATCTATGAAATATCCTCTATCCCTTCCACTGAATATGGCTCTAGATCATGATGGGTTTCAGACATCACTCCAAAGGTATTACATAAGAAATCAATCACATGTAATGAAATAAAAGGTGGTACATCTGGAGTATGATTTATTTTATGAGGATTATCAAGTAATGTATCTGGACCAGAGAGATACGGTTCTACACAACAAGAAATCCCACATTGTCAAAGTATTTTAGAGGAACTGTGAGTATGGAGAATAAACATGGGAAATGGAGGATACGATGAAGGATAAGTACCCTCAACTATTTATTTAAAATGGAATGCTGAGGGTGAAATATAAAAAGGTGGGAAGAATGTAATAACCAAAATTATTATAAATTAAATTTATACATTATTATAGTAATAGCATACATTATAATCTCATAAAATAACATTTTTAAACCCACTTCCACAAAACAATTAAATGAAATACTAATTATTAGTGACCTTTCAATATAATTTTTCAACTTCTGTGATTTAAATATTTAAAATCTGACATACTTGGTTGTGATCAATAATATGTTTGTGGTCTGATTTGAAAAACATTAATTTTGGTGAATTGAATCATTCCATAATGAATACATATATTAAACTTCTGAAAATTAAATCATTAATGTGAAAGATATCCTTACTAATGATAGTATAAGTAATCTTAAACCATCCTATAAGTGATAATATGATATAATTACATTATTGAAAAGATGTTTACAATTTAAATTTTTTTATGTAAATTATGTTATTCATTAAAAATTAATGTACTCCTATTGATAAAAATATTTTCAAAAATTAATGTTAATTTATTAATCCACCATCTCAAAAAAAATATAGGGTGAATTTTTGATATTTTTCATAAATACATTAATTTTTTCTGAAAAGAGAAATTCGATAATTTACAAAAATATGCTAAATAAATGAATTTTTCCATCTTACTGGAGTCATGTATGATTTTATGGGAAACTGTTTCAAACTCCAATGAATTCATTAAAATATTTAGCCATGTAATCATCAATATTAATTTTCTTGATGGAAACTAATAAATTAATTAAATAAATATTGAGAAGACACCCCTCCCCTCCACTAAAAATACCTCATATCACAACCACATTTCATTACACCTCAGAAGCTTCATGAATTTTCAAAAATCATACCAAAAATATTAGTTAGCCCTTCCCCCATGTCTAGTATTTTTTGGTCTCTTCCAAATAAAAATTATAGGATACTATAAAAGTATATTAGGAGGGGAATTCAAGAGGTAATTCCTCTCTTACATTTCGTTAAAATCCTTTTCAAATTTCATTACATTAATTATATTATACTCGAATTCTCTTATCCAAATTTCGTGATAACTAAGTTATAATTGATATAATGGTATTCTATCATGTTAATGGAATATTATTCATTATAATACTCCCTCGATTTCTCTTTATTTATGAAAATTAAATCATCTCTCAGGATGTATTAATTTACCTGCAACATGGGCGATGGACTTCCATTTTTCATTAACGCCATCCAGGTTGACAATAAAACAATTAATTTTTTTTAGTTTTTTTTAATACGTATTTTATAACCATTTTTTTATAGAAAATACTATTATACATAATTCTAAATGATAAAACTAAACATGTTTTTTGTGATACAAAAATCACCCAAATCAACCTAAAACGATAAACAATAAATTTTAACTAATGATTCATCTTCAAGGTATATAACCAAATTCATTATAAGACCATTTAAACATCTATAAAATAATTTATAACATGTAATTAAAATTAGGAGTTTTTATCCATGTTATACATGAACATCCATTCATGAATACATATGAATTTTTCAAGAAAACTATGAACAAGAACACTCCTAAAAAATAATGTTAAACTCTATAACTCATAAAATGGCCCAAAAATAACATAATAAAAAAATGAATAAATATAATTTAATAAAGGTTATAAAAATTATATATAATGAATATATTGAGATTATAATGGAAAATAAAGTGAATGAATCATTCAAACACAAGTAAGGGGGAATTCTCAAACCCAACTATCTTTCATCAGGTTATCCCTCTATCACTCTATTTTCAGTATGACTATTAATTAAAAATAATTTATTCATGAACATAATACATTTTATGGTATATATATGTTTTCCACTTGATTTTATGTATTACACACTACATTCCAAAAAAAACTATTCTTTTAAAAAGCATAACTTTTCCTTCTCCCTCAAGGTTGTTGGTTCTTGTATCAAGAATGTTATTGCCTATTTCATTTGGGATCCCAAATTTTATAAATATACTATTTATGAAATTATACCCATTATTTTCCATGGGTCATTTATTTCCAATAGTGATATATATTATATGTCACAAGCATGATAATGTAAATGTAATAATGTGACGGGTGAACCAATAATTATATAGTGTATTGTTGATGTTATGATGTGATGGTTGCATCTGAAATTATATTGCACTATAATTCATTGGGTAATGTGATTAATTTCATGCGTGAAAATGAAATATTCATGAAAATAATGCTTGATTGGTTCAAAACAATGTTTGGTATTTAAACACTCCAACATAAGGTTTCATTTTTATTCATTTAAACATTTGAATCATTTTATTAATTCTTAAAATCAGTTTTATGATCCTATATCTATGTAATGATTATAATTATTATTATCAACCCATTTTAATTGTCTGTGTTCTTATCCTCTTTCTAGTATTTCAGCTCACCCCTTTTTGATGTGTATTCTAATGTGATTACATGTATTAATTATAACTCAAGAGCCAATAAGAAGCATGATAAGAAGAAATTTAATAAAGTTTTATGATTTATGTTGTAATGTATATGTATGGTCGTAGTTTTACAAATAAACTAATCCTTTGGATCCTTATGGTGTAATTTTTTATCAATAAATTATGTAAATGTAATTTATGAAAAGCAGGGTCTCTATTATAGGTATCTCAGGTAGAGTTTAGTTAGTATGGGAATTTAGATTAGAGAACCATAGTGAAAACTCTTGTTTTATACAAAGTATATGTGTGTACAAAAGAATTTTTAATAAACATACAGATCCCAGAAGATATGATTATAGTGTTATTCGAAAAAAGGAAAAAGTATTTATTTTTTACTAGTAGAATATTGTTTTTATAACATTTTCAATTATATAAAATGGTGGGATCAAAGACAAATGAGACCAACAACTTGTATGAGGGACAATGTGAATATTGACCAGATGATATACCTATTTCATTGAGAGGTGGAGTTAAAAACATGAGTGAGATTCTTACAAAGTTGTCTAAGGATATGAGTAATTAATTGAATAATGTGGAATTTTATCCTTCAAATAAGAGGGAGAAACTGGATATCAAGAGTTTTACGTAGCAAAGACCACCAAACAGTAGTGGATGTTTTTATCTACTTATTATAGAATAGAGGGATAAATCAATGGAGAATATTTTTTCTATAAATCTCTATTTTGAGATGGAGAAGGTAACTCTGGCCATTTATCCTCTCGATGGAGAGAATGACCAATAATGGGATTTCATTATGAACTATGAGCTGAGAGATGAAATTGATGAGATGGAGTTGAAATTAATTATGATAATGGTTCTTAACAATTATAAAACATTAAATCATCATATGAATATGTAGAGTTAATTCATAGAGATAAATAAAAAGGATTGAGAATCTGTGACGGCATATGAAGAAAATTTCACAAGGATTGAAAGGTATGAATCATAATTTTTTATCAACAATGATAACGAAATTTAGAGATTTTTTAGTGGATTAAAACCACACCTTCGAAAGGCAATATAAATTTGAGACATTGGGAGTTATGATGAAGCCTTTAAATGTTCAATCAATGTAAAGATGGAGTTTGGTGAATTTTATCATGTCTATGGTGATATGAAACGATATATAGAGTTTCATCCCTATAGATCTAATAAGAATGGTGGAATGAAAACTCAACCACCCACATGTCAAAAATGTTGTAAGAATCATCGTGGTAAATACATCAAAGGGATGGGGAGATTCTTCATGTGTGGGAGATAAGGCCACCAAACTCAATAGTGTTGAAAAGAAATGATAAGGCATGAGAATGTGGCGGAGGAATGAAAATCACCACTGATGGTCCAATTCTACAATTATAGAGATAAGGTCACTATGCAAGCCAGTTCACTAAAACAAGATACCTCGAGGGTAATGTATGTCTAGATAAAAGAATGAAAGGATGTTTTAAGGATCTAAATATAATGACGATCACTTCACTTATACTCGCATTATCGAACACATGAATATATTTTGTGAAATACATTGATTTTTAAATGAATCGATTGAGTTTTTTACACAAGAACAATGATAATATGATATCCTATACCTCATAGAAGATGAATATCCATGAGAATATCTACCCGTCATATGATTTGGATCTAGCAGCTTTGATTTTTTACTATGAAAATCTGGAGGCACTACCTCTATGGTGAGAAGTGTGACATATATACCAATCACAAGAGCCTAATGTGTTTATTCACACTAAAGGAGATCAAGATAAATAAAATTATATGGTTATCTCTAATCAATGACTATAATTTCTCTATTTACTATCATCCTATAAAGGTGAATAAGGTAGTTGATGCTCTCATAAGAAAATAGCATTCTACTCTGTCCTTGATGTGGGTTGAGCAAGACCATATATTCATCGATATGCAAAGGGTGGATGTGGAAATAAAAATGGAAGAGAATAAATCCTAAATTCACTAAATTATTGTCCATCCATCTATCTACGAGAAGGATAAGGAGGCACAAATATATGATCTAGAGTAATAGAAGAGGGTGAATGCAAAAATGGAAGGAATGTTGCCTAATTTATATATCAACGATGATGGGGTAAATATGTTTGGACCGTAGATTTATTTTAATTAATCACCGGGGATAAATATGTAGTTATATGATAATGAATATATATCATCATTATCAATCCATCGTAGTATCACAAATATCTACCATGATCACCGAGAACCCTACTTGTGGGAAAACATGAAAAAGAGATTTTTTAATATATCACAAGGTGATAAATATGTCAGAAAGTTAAATCAGAGAGATAGAACACCAAAGGGATGATGAAACCATTGTCTATAAACATTTTTAAATTGGATAGTGTCACTATGAACATTATCACTTGTCTCCCGAAAACATCCAATGTAAATACTATGATTTGAGTTGTGGTGGAACGACTCACCAATACTACCCACATTATCAATTTTTGGGAAGATGTATCACTTGAACAACTTGAAATGATTTATGTGATGGAAGTGGTGATACTGGATGTGATTCCACTCTTGATTATTTTTTATAATGATCCATTTTTAACATCAAAATTCCAGGGGAATCGTAAAACATGCCTTCAGTTATAAATTAAGAATCTTCTGTCATCCCAAAACTAATTTCCAAGACAAATATTGTTCAAATGCTCAAAGATATGTTATGAACCTATTTTTTAGAATTCATAGGTGGATAGGATTTACATCTCCCATTGGTTTAGATCTAAAAAAACAATAGATTCCAATGTATTATTCAGATGGGTCTATATAAAGCGTTATATGGAATGCAATATAGAACTCAAACCTATTGGGATGAAGTTGGAGAAATAAATATTCTTGGACCTGATCTTGTAGAAGAGATAACTGAGAAGGTTGAATCCATCTAACAACATATCAATGATTCTCAAGGTCAGAATAAGTGTTATGCTAATAATTGATGAAGGTACTTGGATTTCAATGTTGGAGATAAATTATTCTTTCGAATATCTCTAGTGAAGTGAGTCGTGTGGTTTGGAAAGAATGAGAAGATAATACTCAGGTATATTGTTCCCTTTGATATCCTTGAGATAATATGGGAAATGGATTATTGGTGAGTACATACAACAAATATGGCTCACGTTCATGATATATTTCATGTATCAGTATGGAAGAAGTACTTACTTTCTCCCTCATATGTACTTAATACAGAAGTGGTATAGCTGGATGATGATATCTTTTATATGGAGTAGCTAGTAATGATTCTTGACTAGAGATATAAGGTTATATGGGAAAAAAAACAAAACCCTCATTCTCATAGTATTTTGGATGAACTAGAAGTATGATGATGCAACTTGGGAACTGGAGGATGAAAAGTAGGATCAGTGCCCTTAACTTTTTATGTTAAATGAAATTTTGAGGGTAAAATTCAAAAGTGGAGGATTAATGTATTGATTGAAATGTTTACCAATGAAATTTCTCTCTTCTTATAGAAATATAATTCAATATAATCTCATAAAATCACATTAGTAAACACAATTCCACATCATGAATAAATGAACTACTATACTCTATATGACCTTAAACCTAATTTTTCAACTTATTTGATTTAAATTTAATGAATGTGACACATACAGTTGTGATCAGTATGATTATGGATTTTGATATGAAAAACATAATTTATAGTGAATTGTAACATACCCTTATGAATATTAATATTTCCCTTATGAATATCAATGTGACCATTATTAATATTAAATCATCAAATTGAATAGGAAGCATACCAGTGATCTTATAAATAAAATATAACCATCCTATAACTGAAAATATGATATAATTATATTTTATTAACTCTTGAATATTTAATGATTAATATAATAAATTAAAATAAAATTTATTTTCATAAAATGTATTCATATGAATTTATTTTTATTTCTTATTATTCTATTATAATTTTACGTGGCCTTTATAAATTTTTGGAAGTGTTTGAAAAGCAGTTTAAAAATTAATTTATTTATTTTTCACAAAAAATATGTTTTCAATAAAAAATTAAAATTCTCATATTAATAAAATTATATTCATAAAATGGATTTTATTTTTGAATTCTATACACTGCTAAATGGTTCGAGTGAATTTTTGAGATGTTTTGGAAATACATTATTTTTCAGTGAATAGTGAAATTCGATAATTTACAAAATTTGAAAAAAAATGAACTTATGAATCATGATTGATTCATGGAAAATGTAAATGTCCATTGGTTATATCTCACATTCCCACATTAGTATATTTAGTTATGGAATTATAATTATTTTTTCTCTTTTGGAAAATTAATAAATTAATTAATTAAATATTATGAAAAGACCCATCTCCACCACTATAAATACCCCCCCTCACAACCTATTTTTATCACACATATCAAACATCAAGACTTGTAAAAATTCTATTAAAACTTATTCATTGTCCCATCCTCCATATTTTCATGATCTTGGTCTCATCCAAACACCAATATTAGGTTCCATGAGGAGGATCTGAAGAGAAAAATTCAAGTGGTAATTTATTTTCCTCTTTTCGTTCAAATTATTTTAAAATTTGATCTCATTTCTTCACATATCCTCAAATTATCTAATTAAAATGTCATGATAACTCTATTATTAATGATATAATTGAATTTTGTCATGTTAATGATAGGTTATTCATTATACTCCTACATCTCTCTCTATCTCTGTTTATAAAAATGAAATCACCACCCAAGGTGTGTTAATTTTATGACACTGTGGGTGATGTACATCCATTTTACATCAAGGACTTCAAGGAAATATATAAAAAAATTAAATTATAGAATAATATTTTAATATTTATTTTTAACCCCATTTATGTTCAGAATTAAATTTTATACATAATACTAAATGATAAGAAAAAACATGTTCTCTGTGATCCAAAAACCGCACATATTTAAGGAAAACGATCATCAATGAAATTTAATTAATGATTCAACCCCATGGTATATATCCAAATTCATTATAAGAATATTTAAATTATATAATGTCATTAATTACTTGTAATAGAAATTTTTTATGTTTATCCATGTTTTACACGAACTTCCATTCCTGAATACAAGTGAACCATTCAGGAAAACTAAGAAAAAGAACACACCCAAAAAATGAATTTTAACTCTATATATCAACAAAAGGCAATAAGAGAACATAATAAAACCATTATGAATAAATTTCATGTAGATAAGGTTATTTAAGTGTATAATAATGAATCTAATGAGATTATGTTGGAAATTAATTTGAAGGAGTCATTTGGACACAAGGTAAGGTGAATTCTTGATCCCAACTTTTATTCTTCAGGTTTTACCCATTTCACTACATTTTAGTATTATTTCTCCAAAAAATTAATTTCTTATTAATTATATAACCATTTCTAGATATAAATTTTATCTTCTGGATTTTATGTCAAACAAAATGCTTCCTAAAATAAATCAACTTCCAAAAAAACACACATTTTACTTCTCACGAAAGGTTGATGGTTCTCGAATAATGTGTGTTATTCCTTAATTAATTGGGGAACCGATATTTAAGGAATATATGATTTATTAAATGAAAACCATTCCTTTCCATGTGTTATTTATTTCCATGATTGATTTATTTTCTATGTGGCATGCATGATAATGTTAGTGTTATGGTGTAGTGGGTGGCCTAGAATTATATAGAGAAACGTTGATGTTATGATGTGACTGGTGAGCCTTGAATTATATGGCACTCTAATGCATTGGGTAATTTGATTAATATCATGAGATAATGTGAAATATTCCTGAACATTCTTTTAGATTTGTTCAAAAATATGTTTCTTTGTTAACAACTAATACGTAATGTTTCATTTTTATGCATTTCCCCAATTGAATACTTTCATTAAATATTCATATCATGGTTGTCATCCAATGACAATGTTATGATGATATTGACTATGCTCACCACATGTTGTATTATCTCATGTTCGTATCCTCTTAATTGGATTTTAGAAAACCCCTTTTTTATTTATATCCAAATGTGAATATAAGTTATAAGGAGAACTCAAGGGACAATTTAAAGATATAAAATAATAAATTAATTAAATATTTATGTTGTATGTTATAAAAGTTATTTATGGTTTTTATTTTCATAATCATAAACCATTGGATCCTCATAGTGTAAATTTTTATATTTAATTACTTGTAAAAGTAATTTTGAAAATATTGGTCGCTATACACAGGGATTACATATTTCTAATAAATTGTTTCCTCGTACACAACATGAGAAAAAATCAATGTTTAAGACCACATATTCTTCATTGATAGGATAACTCATAAAGTCTATGTTATTAACTAGAATTTATGATTCATACGCATTGATTCTATTAGGAAGATATTATGATGATCGAGGAGAAAAACATTGGATGATTGTTAAGGATATACATAGGAATCTGAGAAGAACAATCAATACATTCCTGGGGTACGGGGGATATAAGGAGGTATTCATTAGAGTTTATAATTATTCTATATTTTAGAAAGATTAGAATGATCTGAATTCATCGTTCGGATGTTTTTTTATCTTAACAGAGGATTAGTGAGCTAGAAGATTCTAAATATTCCACTTCTCACTGATTCTATACCGATTATATAGAGACATATAATGAATCAATGTAATCTATTTGGATAGGGAACTATGTCAGGGAACATGAATTTATTACAAGTAGTAAATACCATATCACATTGTGTTGTGATAATACGGTAGTGCAGGCTCTTAGAAATGTGACAAGGTCACACCAAAATTAAAATAATATACAGTGGAAGCATCAGCTCTTCATGTATTCGTATTATAGGGGAGATGGTACATATTGTTGTGTACCCACATAAGAGAATGATGTGGACCCCTTGACACTCTTTCTAGATTAGTAGAAGTATGGGTATCATGTGAGAGCTGGAGGAATGAATGTAGTTAGCAGTTATCTCTAGTAAATGTGGGAGGCCATTAGAGTTAGTGTCCTAGAATCATCATCAGTGTTATCTATGATAACATGTATTCATAATTTTTAATTTTAACAAAATACATATAATGTCATTTATGATCATCTATGTAGCAAGGTAAAAGAAAATTTCCCATGTTTATTTGTCACACTAAATAAGGTTATAGCACTACCCCACATTGATGAGAACCCATATGTTCTACGAAACTATTCTTAAATATATGTTTTATAGATAGATGATTTCAATTGAGGGACATAAATGATACATGATATTTGGGATAGAGACTCATTTGACTTTGAGACACCTTCACATGGTGAATGCAATTAGTAATATACAGAGTTTGATATTATGGGAATGATGCCCACTGGTCAAAAATCAACATTTATATGATCCATTAGATGTTACTATCTTTAGATGTATGTATTGATCCATGGACATTAATATTATTATTAATGAGTATTATAAGTCATGTACATTGATGTACTAGTGAAAACATGAAGATATATTTTCATGGTGAGGTAGGATACATTGGTTGTGTCATGAGTAATATTTCCTTAATTAATAATGTGAGAACAAATTTCTCCCTTATTTTCATTATGGATATTGAAAACTTATGACCATTTTGGGAAAATATATTTCATAAACAAAAACATGGACATGGTGTTATATAGGTATTTTCAGTTTTAGATTATCCAAAAAAGAGACATTTATATTATTGGCTAATGGAATAGACATGCGACTAGCTAGATTAAAGATATCATATTAAAGTGATTACATTAAACAGTATGAATCCATAAGAGATATTATGTTATTACATAATTTACATATATATATAGGGGTCCTTGTTGTATTGAGTGAAAATAACCTTGTACATTAGGTTTTTTTGCTTAATGCCACTGAGATATAGGCCTAGAAGGTCACACAGTAAGTGTATCCAAAATAGTTGTTAAATATTTATATTTCTATTTATTATGTAAAATGTTGAATAAATATTTTTCTCACTATTGGTTTAATAATTATTTATGTTTAATTGATTGCATATATTGTGTCTATAGTAATTTGAGAGAATATAATGTGTGCATAATATTTCATAAATATATATTTTCTATTTAGAAAATATAATATTTATATCTATTTTGGTGTATAATGTAGTGATATTTATTTAAAATATTAATATTCATTATTCATGGCCAGATAAATATTGTGGAGGAACAGTGAACCTTGTTTAATGGTCTGGTGTGTAATAATAAATATCGGAAATTATTTGATTAAATAAAATAATATTTAATTATCAGTGTAATGGTAATAAATAGAAATTATAGTATAAATACTGACAATAATATAATTTAATATTAGGTTCTTTAGGGATAATATAAATAATAAGTGGAACTTGTGATATCATTTTATTTTAAACCATGCAGTATATAACCAAATTTATTTTATATTCAAAATGAATAAATTAAATAATTTGGGTTTTCACAATGTTTTAGGGGAATCCTATAAATCCGTAGAGATATCACATATCCAAGAATGATATTAAGAAAAGATAGTTATATTCCTCCACATCCCACTCTCATGCCCTGTGGGATCTAAGAGAATGGTTTCAAAGTAGTTCATGAGGAAACTAATGGCAGATTATGAATGTGATATGATATTTCATTCAAGAAACTAGAGATTCCTACGATGATGTTCAATGTTTTTTCGAACATGTGTGGATCACTGATAAATGAAATATATTATTCATTCCTAAAACATAATGATGTTACAATAAAGATATGTTTTCAGATACATTATCAAGGAAATAATTCCAATAATGTAATTCATTAATTAAATAAATTTATTATAAATAATATGTAACTATCCTTTATTTGGATATAGAATTCTATCCATTATCTAAATTATTTGATTCAATTCCATATATCATGACGTTTATCATTATTGTTTTCATTTATTGGTTATTGAAAATGAAAAAAAATAAATGTTGTTAATGATCCATCCCATGCTTCCACTATGCTTGAAACCTATAGTATCAGCCCACCATATGTATATTTTTTTCCACTATATTGAGGCAATAATATGTGGGTTTAAAAAGAGTGAAATTTGGAATTTAAAAATGATTACTCGAAATAGGTTCAATCTTGATTTCTACAGTTGATGTAACAAAAGTATAATCATGGTATAAAAATTTCATGGTGTCATTGAAAAAAATTTTTTTAATTATTATCCCTTAACAATTGTTTAATTTCTCACACTATTGAATTAAATATCATAGAGTTATTTCAAAAATAGTTATCTCTTATTTTGTTCTATGTAACATAAACTAGAATTTTCTTACACATATATGAACTAATAAATATCATATTAAAAATTAAAATGAACTCAGCCTATAGTTAAATGAAAAAATTTCAATTATTTCATCCATATAGAGTTGAAATATTATTATTATTAGGAATTTTGAGACAATAAAACAAAAAAATTAATGGATTAGTAATTATTTTAGGTCAATTAGATAATTTTAGATTCAATGCCCAAACTATTATTCCTACTAAAGGAATGTCACAATTCTCTAATTTAATAGAATAATCCCTAAAACAAGCATAATATAATTCTCTTATTTAATAAATAAAAAATGATCTGTGAGTGTAAAGGCATCATACCTAGTATCTCATAGTCCATATCTACACTATTGTATTGGTATAATCTAGAAGTAATACAATTCAAAATTAAAAAATATATTAGATGTCTTAGTAAGGAAATTCAAAAAAACATCCATGTTAATATTTTTTATATTTATCTTGTTGAATGTATATAACATTCATCACTGGATTCATTAATCAATTTTTTTTCATATCAAATAAAAGGTAAAAAACAATATATACCATAAATATTTAAAATGTATTATGTATACTATAAGATATTTTGAGAAAAATGTGTATAAAAAATATGGTAATGTAAATAACCAAAAATATGTGTAATTTTATTAATAACATGGGCATGGAGGATAAGAAGGAAAATATTAACAATAATGGAATATGATATTTAATGAATACCATAAAAAGTTTGGAAATACTCATATAACATACAAACATAAATAATCACATTAATAACATTTTCTACATTCATGATGGCAGAATGTATAATGTCATACATCATATTATTATCGTCAAGTCATTATCGAATGACACGATATGTCTACATGAAAGGGTGCATCTATAAGGATAAACATATTTGTCGCATTCAACATATTGTTCAATTAAGGGGCTATAGATAATCCCTACCATAATTTATTATGCCCTATTAATTATTCATTTGAAATGTCCGAATAATAATCCAAAAAAACATAAACATATCCTTAATTTTGAAGAACTAGTATATAAAATGTTAAAATTTTCCCTAATCAATAAATACAAGAACAAGATCTTAATCCATCTAGTGAAATAATATGGATGGTTTCATTTGATTTTATCCCTCTTGAATATTAAAATTCATTAAATGATATTGAAATAGATGAAAATAAATTTTAATAAATAAAAGTAGAACATTTTTTGATTAAAATTCCCTTTTCATTTTAAAATCACATTTTTAAAATATTATATTTTCAAAAATATTATGCACAAAAATTTCATGTCCCCATCCCTTCAAAGATACCCCTCCTAGGATGGAAATGAAGAAATAGAGATAATGATCCCATGTCATGCCACGAGTAGGTCCTAGGGAGGCGAATAGTACCCAGGGAATACAATCTCACAAAAATTGGATGAATTTACTTTTTTAGGAAAACATGTATGGGATATATGATGGTTCATCCTAAAATATCTCCAAAAATGCCATAACAAGGTTCTGTGGGTCCTGTGAAATTACTCCCAATCCCGCATATAGTTGTCCAGGGGATGGTGACAATCACTGAGTAGGCATATTATTAAAATGGGATGCATTACCTATGTACATAAATGAACACACATATCTCCATTCCCATCAATGCAAATATGTAAACCCACTATGAAAAAAAATGTGTTCATACACCATAACCCAACAAAGATATTACAAAAATATGTAATGTTTAAAATGTAAACTTTGATATAATACAATCTCACCAAAAGAATGATTTTGTAAACATAAAAGTCCACCTTGTATGTATGAATTTAGTACTGTGACTATTTCTCATAGCTATAGAAACACCACACCATGTTTGTATTCCCATAAAGCCTGGTCCAATCCTAATCCAACATGAACTCCATTAAACGGTTGGTCATCTGCACAGGACAAGACTTTTGCTGGTAAAGGTAGTACATGGGTGACTATAACAATACTCTGTAAAGGATCCACAAAACCAAAAATTAATACATAATTGAAAGGTACAATCATCATTAAAAAGTATATTTATTTAGAACATATATCAATATAAACACCTATATAAACTCAAAACCCAGATGCATAGTCAAGGGTTAAGTCACAATGACGACATACCAATGATATGGATTCAGTTTAAAGATTCCATGAAGTTCTCATCCGGGATAACACACTCCATGAGTCTGATAGCACTAATGACGTCCTTCTATTATGTATTTTTTGATAGTATGTGTCACAAGGGGGATTGATGTGTTGATAAATATGATTAGAGAATATATACACTCATTCTGAGATAACCAACCCTTGATTGTGTAATGATCATGATAGATTGATAAGGATCACTACTAGGGCCATGGCATATACTGCAATTCATCCAGATTCACTTTCTATGTAGAAGATCAGGATCCTATAGGATTTCTCATGTTGAAAACTGACTCTACTAAGGGCCACAAATGGGTAGACGATCTCACATTGGGCCTCTTATAGAGACTCTTACTTCTTCAAGAAAGTCATGTCGAAGGTATAATACACATTTGGATTGAAACATTAGGGGAATGATAAAAGCGAAACTAAACCAAAAAAAACATGTCCAACGTATGGTGGTAATTGAGGTCAAGACATGTATAAGTGAGTGCACAGTGCATAGTAGTGTAACACATCGTGTCCCTTGACCTCAAGTACTCCTCTTGTGCAAAAATCCTTGTCAGAAAGCATTTCATTAGAAATGGATATACATAGAGTGTAGAAGAGTAACACACCATGTCCAACTATCCAGGGGCCTCTCTAGGTATGTTGATCATGGGCACACACATGGCATCAACCCATGTCTACCAACCCTTGTGATGGTACATAGGGTATTTGTAATGTATCGGACCTCTCTGGTCCATTACTTGTGAAAATATGGTGTTTGAGGTGTTCTGGGAGGTCATGGTGACTTATCCCCAGTATTTTTATTTTCAAATTTCCAATTCTGTGAATAGCTCTATCAGTGAAGACTGTTCTATCAGGAAGGCTTCAGTGAATAGTGCTCTATCGGTGAGGTTGAGTGAACATTGTTCTATATGTGAGGATTCAATTAACCGTGTTCTATTAATGAGGATTAGTGATAAGTGTTCTTTCAGTGAGGATTCAGTGAATAGTTTTCTATCTGTAAGGATATAGTGAACAGTGTTCTATCAGTGAGGATTCAGTGAACAGTGTTCTATTGCTGTGGTTGAGTGAAAAATGTTCTATCATTGAGGATTTAGTGAATATTGTTCTATTGGTGAGGTTTAGTGAACAATGTTCTATCAGTGAGGATTCAGTGAACTGTGTTCTATCAGTGTGGTTGAGTGAACAGTGGTCTATCTGTGAGGATTTGGTGAACAGTGTTCTATCGGTGAGGTTTAGTGAACAGTTTTCTATCAGTGAGGATTCAGTGAACAATGTTTTATTAGTGAGGATTCAGTGAACAGTGTTCTATCAATAAGGATTTAGTGAACACTGTTCTATCATTCAAGATTTAGTTAATAGAGTTCTATGGGTGAGGTTCAGTGAATAGTGTTCTATCGGTGAGGATTCAATGAACAATGTTCTATCCATGAGGTTTAGTGAACAGTGTTCTGTCAGTGAGGTTTAGGGAACAGTGTTCTATCAGTGAGGTTCAGTGAACATTGTTCTATCGGAGAGGTTCAGTGAACAGTGTTCTATCGGTGAGGTTTAGTGAACACTGTTTCTAGATTGGTAGGATCACAGTGTTTCTAGATTGGTGAGGTCTATCGGTAACCTCTAATGGTGAGGTCTATCAGTAACCTCTAACAGTGAGGCCTATCCGTATCCTCTAATGGTGGGGTCTATCGGTAACCTCTAACGGTGAGGTCTAACAGTGAAATTTTCATTCCTTTTCCAAAATATGATTATCTGAACAGTGTTTCCATCTTCCTATTGTTTCTCCCCTTTAACATTTCCTTTGATGTAAAATACATTTAAAGCCTTATTTTAAGGACTCTACGGCTGATTCAAAGGCCATAAATCCTATATTAATTATTCCTATGGCTCGGGATGTTTTTACTTGGTCAAACCGCTTGGGTTAAAGCGATCCTCTTTTAATGGAGAATTATGTGTATAATAAACTACCACCCCATTAAATCATCAAACGGGAGAAGATATCATCCACCCTTTTCCTTCCTCTTTGTTCTCGGATATGAGATGCTAAAACCGTTCAATTCTCCTTGTAGGAATTGCACAATCAAACTTTACTCCGCAGATTGGTTCTGATCTATTTTAATGCAACCGAGCTATATCAGTCAATCTTGGATATAAGGTATGTTTTATAGTCATTCTTTTGGGGATCATGTCATCCTATTTCTCCATTCCATGTTATAGCATGAAATCTCCATGATTCTAATGAGGTTTTTCATGGGGTTTGGTTGGGGCTGTTGTACGGTGGTATCCTCTAGTGGATACAGTTGTCACGAGAGGAGTATCATGACCCGTTGTGTGGATAAAGAATTTGAATAATTGTTTGAGATGGGGGCTTATTTTTTCTCTTTTCATTTACGAGAAAATTTATTTTTAGCATGTTTAATCTTCCTGGATGATAATTGAATTGAAATAATAAATATTTTAACCAGATAATTAAATTGATATCGATTGGATGTTATTGCATCTTTTTTTATAGATAGTGTGATATCTATGATTTATTTTCATAGTTTTTTTTTCATGATGGAAATCGGAAAAAAACAGAAGCTGAGATTAATTGATAATTGTTGGCTAAAGATAAAGAGGCATGAAAACGAATTTGGTTCTTGTTGTAATTTGATGATAAAAAAATTACTACAATAAGCGTATTTATTTATTTCTGATAACATACTGGTTAGGTTTCCCGAATTTGGAACCAACCAATATTAAATCGGTTAATCTATGATGGACTAAAGAACTGGTGGCTGTTATAAGATAATTGCTTGTAGAGTTCTGAGTTATGCTCTTGTTTGTTTAAGGACCAAGATCCCAATTGTGTAGATGTTTTTTACTGCTTCTTGTGTTTTCATGTGAGCCTAGATGGTTGTGGTAATATGTGGAGGCATGGAGCCCCTTTTAGTTGTCGCAGCAGATGACACCTAGAGTGGCGAGATTCATCAGTTTATACATGTGGGTGTCGGGGAGGACACCAGAGATGATGGAATTGGATTGATGTGATTGTTGGATGCATGGTAAATTGTATTGGTTGTTTATCTGCTTTACATTTCCTAACTACTCAAGGCAGCTGGTCTAAATTACCCTTATTCTAAAAAAGGCGATGACATGCTGGGTATGCCACTTGCTTTCCGTGTTTAGCTTCTTAAGGAATGATGGGTATATGCTCTTTCTATAAGCAGAAAAGGCTCGATGGGTAGTACATCCACTCACCATGTTGAGCCCCATTGTGTTTAGTAGCAAATAATGTTTTTCTAGATTTCCTAGGAATGTGGGAAAGTATTTCTATAATGAATAATTGGACAAATGGTGTTAAACCATGGGGATGGAGATGCTGGAACATAATGACGAGGTTGTAATTTTTGAATGAACATTTGAATTTGGGTGTGATGCTAAATAAATTTAATGTGGAATTGTTCATGGTTAATTATTGAATAAATATTTGACTAACATAATGTGGAACTAATACAAAGATAATGAATTCATCTAATAAATCTCTTTAAATGGTTGTGTGATTATAGGATACATAGTCTTAAATGTAGCAGCCCGGAGTCTGAGAGACATTAGCCACAGTTGTGTCTAAGACTAGGTTATGTCAATAGTGTGGTTGTGAGTTATAGTATATTCTGTACTTTATATGTTTCTATACGCTACACCACCATGTGAGTAAGGGTAAATAACACCTCGAGGATTTTGAACCCTAGGGTGGTGTTTTCCCCAACATTACGGTGGGAGGATGGATGGTCGACTGCCCCCTTTGGCCCCGCTCTCTTCTCTTGGTAGTTACTGGTGCTGGAAGGCACATTGGATAGTTTTCCCCATATATGTGTGTATAGGGCTGTAATGGGTTGTGGTTATTCTCACACATATATTCTGGGTATAGTTTTCTATGTACTACTATAGTTGTAACATGTATAGGTTGTGATGGCTTGAGGATCCTTACTCGGTGTGTGGGATGTAATGTCTTGAGGTATAATACATGACGTATGATACATGTTATGTGAGTTTTGGTGGCTCCCGGAAAATACCTGGTTACTTTGGTGTGTGGATGTGGTGGTTTTATTGTATGATGTGCATATTGTGGTGCTTCGCCCAGGTGTCTGTGGGAAAGCCTTTTTGGAGAGAGATTCTCAAGACGTGCGACGTTGGGGAAAGTAGCAAACCAGTGGGGAAGTAGTAGCATGGTACCCATGATATTCTTAATTATATGATATATTCATGTATGAATTACTTGGTGAGAGTAGCCATGGTGAGGATGGGAACATAGTATACCTATTTAGGTGACAAGTTAGTTTCACTTGTGGTTCACTGTGATTTAGCATGATTCCTTTACTTTTGCATGAGAGGATTCAGGTACATGCAGTCTTTCCCATTTCAGTTATTGTAATTCTACATGACATTTCATATGTGTACTTGGGTTTTCGTTTATATTGTATCCTGATTTGGAGTTGATTGGTGTCTATCTTATCTCTCTATTCTCCATGTGTTCTCATATAGGGTAATGCCTCCCATTTTCTGTGATACTATACCCTCGGTGCTAGTCGCAAACCTAGGGCCTACTGGAGGTGGGAGTTAGGGGTCATTTTCTCCATTATCAAATTTCCAGCCAAGGAGGGGTACACATTGTGGGAAGGGGGTCTTGATTGAGTTGTATCAAAGGTCTGGTTTAAGGATAGGATGGAGTATGGAGTTAGGCACATGTGAGGTTGCATGGGTTGGTAGGGCAATGATGTCATTCATGTTTATGAGGTGAGGTAAACACAGGAGACTGGATGAGACATAGGTTTTTAGGCCCCCCTATGATCTGATGTATGGACCTTTATGTTTACAAAGGCTACTAAACCTGTCACGACCCGCCCTCGGGGTCCGTGCCGTGACTACCCCAAGCCCGCCTTCCATAGGCCAGGGGCTGGCGACTAGCACCAAGGCGTAAATCCCGGTAAAAAGGGAAGGCATTGCCTTTGAAAAGTAAACAAACACCACAGAGTAAGCAAGAGGAAAGTAAACACTAAACAAAAGCAGAGTACAACTGAAAGTGCGGAAAAGTAAATGGGCCAGAATACAAACCCAAACTGAAAGTAAAGTACAACTCGAAAGGGAAAACAGCAACTGAAAAGTAAAAGCCGCTACACCGAGCTGTCCACTGGAAATCCCACCTGAAGGGTGGGTACAGATAGCTCCTCTGCTCCACGGGTCCCGCCGTCCGCTCCAAGCACGTCCCGCCCAGTGGTCCACCTCCGGGTACCGTCCCGCTCTGCAAGCCTCAGCTAAGGTCAACGCTGTCCGTCGTCTGCAACCAACACAACGTAGTGCGGGCAAAGCCCGTGCAGGGGTGAGTATAAGCTACTCACTAGGGACCCCGAGACCCCTGAAGGTCTCTCAAATCCACAAAGGATAAACCACGAAGAAAGGTACAATCACGAAGTAACAACCGACACTGCTTAGGTATATGCCCATACATATACCTAAGTTATCAATTCAAATACGCTCTAACCTCCGAGCCCAAGTACAACTCAGTCCACACAGGAAAGTAAACGTATTCCACAAAGGAAAGCAAAACGTAATCCACACAGGATTGCACAACACAATCCACACAGGAAAGCAACAGGATTCAGCTCACACAGGTAAACTTCTTCAAAGGACGATAAAGATGATCTCTGATCCATCTATGTCGTCGGACCCACGAAGGATCGATAGGTAACTAACCCCCGCAAAGACCCACACAGGATCGGGCCCACACAGGACCTGTAGGCGCTGGTTCACACAGGACCGCTGAGCGCAAGGACCCACACAGGATCGGACCCACACAGGATCGGGCCCACACAGGACCTGTAGCACTGATCCACGTAGGATCGCTGAGTGCTGTAGTCGTCGTCGTCGAATCCACACAGGATCTCTATACTGTCGTCGTCGCAGTCACAGTAGCAGTAGAAGCAGTAGAAGTCACAGTAACCGTCGCAACCAGCACTAGGGTTCCCGCACACAGCAAGCTCGTTCGGAGGGTCCGCTCCACGAACCGAGAGGCTGATACATCAGCTGACACAAGGTCCAGAGTTGATGTATCCAAAAGTTCTGTATCGTCAACAGGAACTCAACGCAACAGACGGCGCGTCGATCGGACGCCCGGTCTGAGAGTTATTCGCATTTTCGTCTCCGGGGCCCGGTTGGTTTTTAAGGAAAAACCAACCCGACCGTACTCCACCTGCGTCCAAACCTCGGGCGGAGTATGCCAAAAGATCTGTCTCACTAAGAGGAACACAACACAGCTGACGGCACGTCAATCGGACGTTCGTAGCTCAAGATATGAGCGTTTTCGCTCCGAAGGCCCGGTTGGTTTCGTGAACGAACCAACCCGGCAGAACTCAAAGTAATCCGAAACCTTGAGTGAGATATACCGAAAAGACCGTATCGATCCAAGGATCGCGTTTCCGTAGACGGTTCGTCGATCGGAGGTCCGTGGCTCATGTTATGGCCAAAAGACTGAATCTGATTCGAAACGGGGGGTCCGGGTCCGGGCCGACCCGGCCCGACCCCCCTGGGTCGTCCCGAACCGGGTCGACCCGACCCAGGTCCGACCCGGCCCGGTCGGCCGGCCGGCCGACGGCGCGGCGGCGCGGGGGCCGCGGCGGCCTGGCGCCGCACGGAGGCGGC
Organism: Viscum album; assembly: GCA_963277665.1. Classification (NCBI taxonomy): domain Eukaryota; kingdom Viridiplantae; phylum Streptophyta; class Magnoliopsida; order Santalales; family Viscaceae; genus Viscum; species Viscum album. The sequence goes on along the minus strand of OY728127.1, from coordinate 433,148,172 downwards.
ACGCGGGGGGGGGGGGGGGCAAAGCCACCCGCTGTTTGGGCTGGCGGCGCGGCTAATTGTCGCGCCCTTTGCAGAAAAAACAGCCCCCACGTGGGGGCCGGCTTGGAGAAAAACCGGGGGGCTGCTGCCCCCCCCCCCCCCACCTTCATGGAAACCGCCCCCCTCATAAAGAGGGGGGTTTTGTGTGCTGGCCGGGGGATTAATTTCCCCCGGTTTATTACCATCCGGCCGGCCAGCTGGCCGGCCGGTTTTCTCCAACGGGACCGGAAAATCCGGTCCCCTCTTCGGCTTCCGACGCCGGCGGCCCGGCCGCCGGTCTTCTCAACTCGCCGTGGCCCGGAACCGGCCGCGGTGTTCGTCGTCCGGCGCGGTGCGACGACACCGCGCCCCTCCGCCGTGCCTTGATTTCTTTCAACGCGGCGCGACGGCGTCGCGTTCAAGATGTTTCTTCCATGGTGCGCGCGACGGCGTTGCGTAAAATAAACTCATGATTAACCGCGTGGTGCGACGGCACCACGCCACCTTGTTTCCACCCGCAAAGCAATTCAACAAGAAAGATGGAGGGGGTTCGGCCGTGTTCATGCGGTCCGGCCCCCTCACGTTAAAAAATAACACTTTTATAAAATCCAAACGTCAGTTATGCATGAACCACAAACAAGGATAAAATAATTAAACAATAATCAACAACCCCTACCTCGGGTATAAGGTTCGAAGATTTGTCAACGTTCCGCGGAATTCGACGTCGCGGAGGTCGGGCGTCGCGGTCGCCGTTCGTCAAATCCGTTGACGAAGAGATACGCCCGAAGAGATACGTCGTTGGCGAATCATCGTATGCCAACGAAGAAAATCCGAGGAGGAAGCGGTGTTCCCTCTCGTTGACACGGAAGACGAAGAAGAGAGGTGGCGTTCTTCGTCGGAGCTTGAGCGTTTTTCGTCGGAGCTTGAGCGTTCTTCGTCGGAGCTTGAGCGTTCTTCGTGTTCTTCGTCAGAGCTTGAAGATGAAGGAGAAGCTCTCAAAATCCTCTCAAGAACAAAGGAAACCAACCCAACAAAATAAAATAAGCTTAAGCTTATTTTATTACACAACCCTCCTCTTAGAATTTCAAAAGTTTGAAATTTAAATTAACCCTCTTCAATTAATTAAGCCAAGTTGTCAACATTAATTGAAATGGGTTAAAGGGGAGGTTTTGAGAGAATTTGAGGAGTTGGGGTTCGTGTGGGTCCCACCACACTTAATCCTCCCAAGAGAGGTTAAGTGGATGTGGGTCCCACTCCCAACTCCCTTTGGTAGGATATATCAAGTTAAAATAAAATTTGTTCTTCACAAATTTTATTTAACTTAAACTAAAAACCCAAAAACTAACTTTCAACCCGCAACAAACGCAACTTCCAAAAAGGTCTCTTTAAGCGAAAATCGGCGCTGCGAGTTCATCGGTGCCCTGAGATTTCAATTCCGAGCACCAGATCAAAATTTAGGAATTCCCGCTCGTTCGTTCACTGAACGTACCTGATCCAAACATCGGAAATTGATTCCGGGCACTCCGGGCCTCGGAATCAGGTGCCGTATGAAACCTCGCTCTTGTAAAATTCTAAAGAAAATTAAGAAAAAATTTCCCTTGAATTTTACAGGTCTTTACAAAACCAGATGATACTAGTTGCAGGGTAGAGACCTAGGAATGGATAATGCATCATTCTTCCTTATGCATGTGATTGAATGGGTAGACCTTGGGCTAGGTTAACATAAAATGAATAAATGAAAACAATTAATTAATTAATATTGAGTCTTCCATATTCCTGGTTTAGGAACTCTAAATGTTGTTATTTTATAGGTATGGATCCAAGTCGATATCCTCGTCAGGTTTGTGCAGAAAATATCCAGCAGGATGTTCCAAAAGATCGTCGTATGGTAGAGTTTGAAGACAATAACACTTGGAGGAAGACAATCTGATAGTTTCAGCGACAATGTCTATAGAAGTGTGAGGGCTCTGTTTCAGATGAAGTCATGGATGACTGGTCATCGTGCATCGGGCGCTACACTCTAGGTTCCATCGTTGAGGCAGTTCCAGCTGAGGTAGCAGCAACTATTTGCACCATATTTAGATCAGCAGAGGGTATATGGGGTAGAAAAAGGACAACCCCATGACGCTCCCCATCCACAGAGAGCAAAGCACAGCCGTGGTGGTGGTCATCATTCGGGTCATAAAGGCGATGGAGGAGGTTGTGGTTAGCTTTATGCTCTAGCATTGCCAGCTCCAAGAGAGCTAGATGTCATTTGAGGTACCCTTTACTTGTTTTATACCTTTTTGTATTCCTTGTTTGATTTAGGAGAAACACACTCCTTCATATCACCTACCCTTGTCCATGCATTGGGACATGATGTAGAGTGGTTTCCAGTGCCCTTGGTGTTGACTACGCCAGTTGTAGGTCGATCTGACTTGTTTGAAGTATGTAGAGACTATGAGATAGTGTTGGGGAAACACCGCTCTTGGGGTGATTTCCTATGTTTACTAATACAACCATATAATATCATCCTCAGCATGGATTGGTCGTATTCGGTGCAGGATATCATGGATTGCTTCAGGAAATAGGTCTTCTTCATTGGTGCGGATGGAGAGAATTTGGTGTTTTTTTGGTGAGAGAGATCCCCAGATAAGTCATAGGTGCATTCCATACTTATCATCCATGTTGTATGAGATGATACGGATGTTCAGCAGTTGGTGTTTCCTAGGGTTGTAGAGGAGTACCCTGATGTCTTTCCAGAAGAGGTTGTAGCATTACCCCCTCGAAGAGATATCGAGTTTGGGATCGAGCTACAGCCAGGAGTGTCTCTTATCTCTATGTCTCCATATATGATGGCCACTTCATAGTTACGAGAGCTACATATACAGATTGATGGCCTGTTATAGTGCTGTTTTGTTCAGCCAAGTGTGTCACTGTGGGGTGCAACAGTTTTGTTCGTGACAAAGGCTGACGATAGTTTGCGGTTGTGTGTCGATTATTGTCACTTAAACAAAGTGAAAATAACAAATTGCTATCCTCTTCCACATATTGATGATTTATTCGATCAACTGAAGGGTGAAAGTTGGTTCTCAAAGATAGACTTGCGGTCATGATATCACCAGATGCGTGTGAAGGATGAGGACATCCCGAAGATTGCTTTCCTTTGTCATCATGGGCATTATGAGTTTGTTTTAATTCATTTTGGGTTGAAGAATTCTACATATATAATCATGGGATTGATTAATGGTGTGTTCCATGAGTTCTGGGACAAGTTTGTGGTAGTTTTCATCAAAGACATCCTTGTGTACTCCACATCTAAAGAGGAGCATGCAGAGCATCTACGAGCCGTTTTGGGATTTCTTTGCCAACATAAGCTATTTGGGATGTTGTAAAAGTGTGATTTTCGGGCTTGAGAAGTCCGTTTCATAGGGAATGTTGTGTCCCAACAGGGAGTAGCTTTAGATCCATCAAAGATAGAATTAGATGTGTCTTGGTAAGCCCCCAAGATGGAGTCTGGGGTGCGATGTTTCCTTGGTCTTGTATGCTACGATAGGAGGTTCGTAGCCAATTTATAACGATTTGTGACTCCTCTAATAGCTTTGACTATGAAGGTGTAGGCTTTCATATGTACTGATCAGTGTCACGTATCACTCAAGTATCTAAAGTTAAATTTTGTAAGTGCTCCAGTCCTTTTTCTTCCAGCTGAGGGAGTTCAGTTTGATGTTTTCCGCGATGCTTCATATCTGGGGTTAGGTTGTGTTCTCATACAGCAGAGGTCAGTTTTTTCTTATGGGTCTTGGCAGTTGCATCCCCATTAATGCATCTATGAATACAATGATCTTGAGATGTCAACCATGGTGTTTGCTATGAAGTTACGGAGACATTACCTCATTGGTGAGCTCTTTGTGGTTTTCACCGATCATAAAAGTTTGACGTTTGTTTTATCCCAGCGTGACTTGAACTTAAGACAACATCTCTAGATGGATTTCTTCCAGGAATACATCTTCGAAATATTGTATACAACTGGAAAATGGAATGTTGTAGCTGATGCACTGAGCCAAAAGTCACGTTGTGATATTGGGCGTGAATCCGGTGATTCCGGGAGATTAATGGAAGAACTTTCAGCATTACATATTGATATGAAAGAAGTTGTGGGTAGAGGTTGTCTTTTTCAGATGGTGGTACAGTTATCCATGGTGTAGAATGTGGAAGATTTATAGATGGGGGATCTTGTGGTGGAGGTGTGGAGAGACCGAGTTGTTTGTGGTGAGGCCCTTGACGGTTGGTCGGAGGACGAACAACACCGAGTGTGGTATCATAGAAGGATTTTTGTTCCCTTGACGATGCGCGAGAAGATTCTATGAGAGTTCCACAGTTCACCCATAGCAGTACATCCTGGCGTGACAAAGATGTACCGATCCTTGAGTAGTCTAGTTTGGGGGCCTGGGATGAAGCATGCAGTTGCAGAGTTTGTGTCTCAATGTTTAGTCTTCCAGAAGGTGAATGTCGAACACTGTGTTCCTGCTGGTCTTCTCCAGTCATTAGGGATTTCTCAGTGGAAGTGGGAGGAAATCTCAATGGAGTTTGTAACAGGTTTACCTCAAGCTCTGGGAGGACATGATTCTTTTTGGGTGGTAGTGGATTATTTACCAAAATCGGCCAACTTCATAGCAATCAAGGAGTCGAGCTCCGTGGATGTTTTGTCGAGGCATTATCTAAAGGAGGTGGTGAGACATCATGGATTCCCTTGGATGATCATTTCTGATCGAGATCCACATTTTACCTCTAAGGTGTGGAGAGGTCTCCAACATGCTTTTGGATCCCAACTATGCCTTATAACGACTTTTCATCCTCAAACAGACGGTTAGACAGAGCGAACCATCCAGACTCGTGAAGACATGTTATACTCTTTTGTTCTTTATTTTGGAGGATCATGGGTAAGGAACATACCCACAACAATAGTTTTCAGACCACCATCGGTATGGTACCATTTGAAGCCTTATATGGTCGATTATGTCGTTCTCTGTTGTGCTGGACTGGGGTCAAAGAGTCAGCAATTCTCGGACTGGAACTAATGCAGAATGCAACAGAGATGGTTTAGGTGATTCGTGAAAGATGAAGACAATGCAAGATCGTCCGAAATCATATGCTTTTCAAAGAAGGATGCCCTTATAGTTTAATGTTGGGGATCATGTGTTTCTAAAGGTGACTCCCTATCATGGGAAGTGAAGGATTGGACATGGAAGTGAGCTTTCTCCTCAGTTTGTTGGGCCTTTCGAGTTGTTAGCTCATGTTGGAGTTGTGGTGTATCAAGTAGCACTTCCCCCACAGATGAGTCAGATACATGATGTTTTCCATGTATCAAAGATCTATCATTATCTTCATGATGACTCTCACATCAGAAATTGGGGAGAGATCGATGTTGATGATGATGTAACCTTCAAGGAACGACCTGTGGAGATCTATGACCGCAAAGAGAAGGTGATGTGTGGGCATTCTATCACCTTAGTTCGTGTCATGTGGTGACACGGTGGAATGGAGAAGAGTACCTAGGAACGCGAGTCACAGACAAGGGCTCTGTACCCAGAGTTGTATGATTTTTAACTCTTTTTATGGAATGAGGTTCCCTTTGTGGTTTGACCTTTCATGTTTTATTTATGAATTTCTTTTCATTCTTTTGTGGCTTGCTCTCTTTTGAGAGGTATCTCTATGGGTGGTTATTCAGACCCTGTTTCTTATTTTTTTTTGACTTTTTATGTTGGTTGTGAATTCTCGAGGATTATAATGTTTTGAGAGGTATCTAATGTAACGTCTTGGACCTCTCTGGTACATAACATGTTAAAATATGGTATTTGAGGTGTTTTGGGAGGTCAACTTGACTTATCCCTAGTAATTTTTTTCAAATTTCCAATTCTGTGAAGAGTTCAATCAGTTAACAGAGTTCTATCAGTGAGGATTCAGTAAATAGTGTTCTGTCGGTGAGGTTGAGTGAACAGTTTTCTATCAGTGAGGATTCACTGATCAGTGTTCTATCAGTGAGGATTATGTGAACAAAGTTCTATCAGTGAGTATTCAGTGAAAAGTGTTCTATCGGTGAGGTTGAGTGAACAGTGTTCTATCAGTGAGGATTTAGTGAACAATGTTATATCGGTGAGGTTTAGTGAACCATGTCCTATCAGTGAGGATTTATTGAAAAGTGTTCTATCTAAGAGGTTGAGTGAACAATGTTTTATCAGTGAGGATTCAGTGAACCATGTTCTATCGGTGAGGTTAAGTGAACAGTGTTCTATCAGTGAGGATTTAATGAACAATGTTCTATATGTGAAGATTCAGTGAACAATGTTCTATCGGTGAGGTTTAGTGAACAATGTTCTATCAGTGAGGATATAGTGAAAAATGTTCTATCGGTGAGGTTTAGTGAACAGTGTTCTATCTGTGATGATTCGGTGAACAGTGCTCTATCGGTGAGGTTTACTGAACAGTGTTCTATCGGTGAGCTTTAGTGAAAAGTGTTCTATCGGTGAGGTTGGGTGAACAGTGTTCTATCGATGAGGTTCAGTGAATAGTGTTCTATCGGTGTTATTCAGTGAATAGTGTTTCCATAACGGTAGGTGTACAATGTTTCCAGAACGGGGAGGTCTATAGGTAACCTCTAATTGTGAGGTCTATCGGTAACCACTAATGATGAGGTCTATTGGTAACTTATAACAGTGAGGTATATCGGTATCCTCTAACGGTGAGGTCTATCGGTTACCTCTAATGGTGAGGTCCATCAGTAACCTCTGACAGTGAGGTCTAACAGTGACCTTTTCATTCCTTTTCCAAATTTTGAGTATGTGAACAATGTTTCCCTCTTCATACAGTTTTTCCCCATTAACGTTTCCTTTGATGTAAAATACATTTGAAGCCTTATTTTAAGGACTCTAAGGCTGATTCAAAGGCCATAAATCCCATATTAATTATTCCTATGGCTTGTGATGTTTTTACTTGGTCAAACCGTGTGGGTTAATGCGATCCGCTTTTAATGAGGAATTAACTGTATCTTAAACCTTCGCCCAATTAAATCGTCAAAAGGGACAAGATATCATCCTTTATTGTTCTTCCTCTTTTTTCTCAGCTATGAGATTCTTGAACCATTAATTCCTTCCCATTGGAGTTGCACAATGAAACATTACTCCTTGGATTGGTTCTGATCTATTTTGATGCAACCGAGCTATATCGGTCAATCTTCGATATATGGTATGTTTTATAGTCATTCCTTTGGAGATCATATCCTCCTGTTTGTCCATTCATTGTTATAGCATGTAATCTCCATGCTTCAAATGGGGGTTTTCTTGGGGATTGGTTTGTGATGTTGTATCGTGGAATCCTCAGGTTGATGTAGTTGTCGCAAGAGAAGTATCATGACCCGTTGTGTGGATAAAGAACGTGAAGAATTTTTTGAGGTAGTTCATTTGATGCTTCTCTTTTCTTTTATGTGGAATTGTATTGTTATCTTGTTTAATCCCACAGGATGACAAAGGAATTGATATAATAAATATATTAAATGTATAAATAAATTGATATCAATCGTATGCTATTGCATATTTTTTTCTAGATAGTTTGATATATATGCTTGATTTTCTTAGCTTTTTTTTCTTGATGGATGTAGGCAAAGCACATAAACCAAGATTAGTTGATAATTGTTGGCAAAAGATAAAGAGGCCTGAAAACGAATCTGTTTCTTTTTGTAATTTGAAGATAATAAAATCAGTGCAGTAAGAATTTTAATTTATTTGTGATAAGTTACATGTTAGGTTTCCCGAATTTGGAACAAACCAATAATAAACTGATTAATATAAGATGGATAAAAGAACTTTTGGTTGTTAAAAGATAATTTCTTGTTGGGTTCTGAGTTAATCTTCTGTTTGATTAAGGGACAAGAGAAAAATTTTGAAGATGTTTTTTTACGGCTGCTAGTGTTATAATGTGAGCCTGGATGGTTTTGGTGATATGTGGAAGCATGGAGGCCCTTTTGGTTGTGGCAGCAGATGACGCCTAGAGTGGCGAGATGAATCAGTTTATGCATGTGGGTTTCGGGGAGGACACAAGGGATGATGGAATGAGACAGATGTTATTGTTGGATGCTTTGTAATATTGATTGGTTTTTTATCTACTTTACATTTCCCCATTTCTCAAGGCAGATGGTCTTACTTACTCTTCTTCTGAAAGAGGCGAATAAATGCAGGGTATGCCACCTGCTTTCTGTGTTTAGCTTCTCAAGGAATGATGTGTATATTCTCTTGCTATAAGCGAAAAAGACTCTACGGATAGTACATCTACACACTGTGTTGATCCCCTTGTGTTTACTATCATATAATGTTTTTCTAGAATGCTTTGGAATGTGGGAAAGTATTTATATAATGAATAATTGAATAAATGGTGTTAACCCATGGGGATGGAGATGATGGAACATAATGATGAGGTTGTAATTTTTGAAGGAATAGTTGACTTCGGGAGTCATGATAAAGAAATTTAATATGGAATTTTTCATGGTTAATTAATGTTTAAATAATTAATTAACATAATGTGGAACTCATAAGAAGAGAATGGATTAATTTAATAAAGCTTTTTAAATGGTTTTGTGCTTATAGGATACCTAATCTTAGAAGTAATAGCCCAGAGTCTGAGAGACATTAGCTGCAGTTGTGTCTAAGACTAGGTTATTCCCATAGTTTGGTTGTGAGTTATAGTATATTCAGTTCATATTGTGTTTCTATATGCTACTCTACCCTGTCAATAAGGGAAACTGACACCTCAGGGATTTTCAGCCCTGGGGGGGGGGGGTGGGTGCTTTCCCCATCATTCTGGTGGGAGGATGGATGGATGACTACCCCCTTTAGCCGCACTCTCTTCTCTTGGTAGTTACTGTTGTTGTCAGGCATATTGGTTAGTTTTTACATTATATGTGTGAAGAGGGATGTAATGTCTTGTGGTTATTCACACATACATATTATGGATATAGTTTTCTATGGACTACTATATGTGTAACGTGTATAGGCTCTGATGGCTTGAGGACCCTTACTCGGTGTATGGGCTGTAATGGCTTGAGGTATAATCCCTGACATATGATACATGTTATGCGAGTTGTGGTGGCTCCCGGAAAATACCTGGTCACTTTAGTGTGTGTACATGGTGGTTTTGATTCATTAGGTGCATATTTTGGTGCATCACCCAGGTGTCTGCGGGCATGCCTTTTTGGAGAGAGATGATCAGGACGTGCGACGTTGGGGAAAAGCAGCAAACCAAGGGGGAAGTAGTAGTGGGGAACCCTTGATATTTTTTATTAGATGATATATTCTTGTATTCATTTCTTGGGGAGTGTAGCCATGGTGAGTTTGAGAACTTAGTATACCTATTTAGGTGATGAGTTAGTTTCACTTGTTGTTCACTATGCTTTAGCATGCTTCCTGTACTTTTTCACAAGAGGCTTAGGGGAGGATCCTACTAAGTATACTTTTATACTCACCCTATGTATATACAAACTTTTTTTCTAGTCACATGGATTAGGTTTGAGATCAAATTGGTTACTACTAGATTGGGGTTGAAGGAGCTATCCGGGCTTGTCATTGCTATTGTTTTACAATCTATTGGGCACTTGCAGTCTTTCCCCATTCAGTTGTAGTACTTCTTCATGAAATTTCATAAGTGTACTTGGGTTTTCGATTATATTGTAGTCTGAGTTGGAGTTGATTGGGGTCTATCTTATCTCTCTCTTATGCATGTGTTCTCTTAGAGGGTAATGCATCACATTTTTTGTGTTACTATACCCTCAGTGCTAGTCGCCAACTCGGGGACTACTGGAGGTGGGACTTGGGGGTCATTTTCTCCCTTCTCACATTTCCGGCCTAGGAGGGGTACAGTTTGGGGGGAGGGGTCATGACAGTATCCCGCATAACTGGCATAGTCTATCCCTATAGTGGAGTACATGACATGTAATCCACCCCATGTCCTTGTATAATATAAGATACATAGTGTGTCCCTTGTAGGAACACACAAACTATGTTTTCACTCTCTATATCATGGAACCTTATCCACCACTGAGTCATCCACACACGCTGTGTTGTTTGGAGAACACACCATGTTCATCAAGTTTTTCAAGAAAGGACGTTCTTCATCGTCATTTCTTCATTTCTTGATTCTTGATCTAACGATTCATATTCCTAGAAACACATGATCCATGGTCTCCCCACCATGCCCTCAACATTTCTAGAGGTTTCAGGTGTTTGATTATCCAAAAGAACACTTTTTCATTATCTGCATGAAGAATGGTTGAACAACAATTTCTTCCAATCAATGTTGATACATCTGTCTTCATTGTCTTCATAGCTCCACTGGGTCATCATGAGGATTGATCTATGATTTGGGATCATTTATTTGTGAGAAGGATGTTCAACGATCTATTTTTCATAACCTTGCGAAGTACACGAATAACACCCAGGTTCTGGAGTAGAAAATTCATAAACAAAAGAGGAACAAACCTCCACCATTCATTATTATAGTGTTAATATAATATATTTAGAAGTATCAAGATAAAAAAATGTATAATAATAACTATAAATATAATCAATCCCAAATTCCCACAACGTGAACCCTCCTTCATGAATTATTGAACCGTGGTTCAATATATTTGTTGGTTGATCTGTGTTCATCATAAAATTAATGAATGAGTAAAAATTAAATTAAAAAAAACAATACCTTGGTTGTTAAAGAATTTTGGATTTTATACCATAATAGATGAGATCCTCAAAACATTCAATGAAACAATCCACAAGATGATAATTCATTATTGTTCATAGATAATTCTCCAAGGTGGCTCCTCTCCAAAACCCAAGAAAAATCTATGGTTTTTCCAAGGTTGTGAGCCCAACCCATGGCTCCAGGTTATATTAAACCATTAAAAATTTCTCTGCGTTGTTAAAAATATAAAAATAAAATAATTTATCTATTTTATTTTATTTCCTTTAAAGTTACAAATATTAACATTGGATGTAGACCGGTGTTGGTCAATGATAGGCCTCAACGACTGGAAATTCACCACTCTGAACTCAATATTTCTCTTGTAATTTGGATCCAGGAACCTGTATAAAATTTATTCCACTATTTTTGGAAAACCACTCCTGAATGCTTATTTTAAAGAATAATTTATTTCAATCATTTATTATAGGAATTCAGGGCCTCATAATCGCTTGTCGTCACAAAGCATGGTATCTAAATAATCACATATAATTTTTAAAAATAATATATAGAAAATTTGATACATTAAATTATCCCCGCCTTACGGATTTACATATCATAAATTACTAAAAAATGATAATCAAATATATGTGGGTACTCGGGATGAATTTGAGCCTCCCTCTCCCACATTATCTGTTAAAAATTCTCATCATGCCACATGACATACATCAAGGGAATTTCATTCCCAAGGAGGGTCCTCTCATTCTAATCCTCGATTTCCACTAGGTAATCTTCCATAGTTTTTCCATCTTGGATGTCCAACTCTCCTCAGTCGATGAAGTAAAACAGATCATTCATCTACCTACACTTATATTATAATTTAAAACCATCCTATACCCAATGCAACTACAACTATAGAGCTATATATTATGCCACATCGCCAACTCTCTACAATATCTAGAAAGGGTCTGATAATCCTTAGGGACAACATTCCACCTCAGCTAAATCTCTACAACCCTCATCACTGTGAGAATATGAGGAAAACATTGTCTCCATACTAGAACACCCAAGGTCTCTGTGTTTTGTCAGTATAAGAGTTCTTCAATCTCTCTGCAGTCTTTATCCACTCCTAGGTGATCTGCTCCTTCTCGGTGGTTTCTCTTATGAACTCTGTAACCATATGTACTCACACTCCAATGTCGGTCCAGTAAAGTTGTGACCAGATGTTTCTCCCATATAAAGCCTCTAATAGTGCCACACCAATGGTGGAGTGGTATAATTTACTATATGAGAACTCCAATATGGGTAGGTGGTCCTCCCAGTTATAACCAAAGTTCTAGATATATGCCCACAACATTTCCTCCATAACATTAATGCTTCTATCCGTCTAACCATCTGTTAGGGGATGGAATTCAGTGATTGATCATAACTATGTCCAAAATCTCCCTTAGAATCCCATCCCCAACTGGGATGTGAAACAAAAATCATGATCTAATGAAATAATTAATGCGACTCCATGATTACAAACTCTCTCATGTACATAGAGGTGTCTGGATACCATTACATGACACATCACTCTGATGGATAGAATGTGAACTAAAATGGTGGGTTAGTTGATGATCACCTAAATAGAACCATGTCATCTAGACAATTGTGGTAATCCCGTCATGTAGTACATTGATATCGCATCCCACATCCACTCCAACATTACTTGGGGTTAGCTACTCCCTCTAGAGCATGGTGCTCAGCCTACCCCTACTGGCTTATAAGGCATTGACAAACAAACTATGGTACTTCCCACTTGATTTCGGTCCCCCAGAACTGACGTAAGAGGTCCTAGTAAATTTTCTATACTATATGATATACTTCCAAAGATGATTTATGTAACTCCCACATTAACTCTTCCTACAATTCTAGTAATATAAATGTTCTCCCTCAAAAAATAATGACGTTCTACCCACCTTTTGAATATCAATCAGCAACATGTCCTGTGGAAAACTGAGTATGTAATTTCCCGTATTAAACATCCCTAAAAATGCCTCCTAGAATTGTCGCAATAGTAGTGGGGTAATAATCATAGACTTAAGGTAATCCACATCATCTCCATCCGTGTAATATAAATGTAGTGAGGCCAACTATTTCGATGCCTCACTCAACTACTACGAACGCGACCTCTTACAGAGAACGTCTTCCACCATGTTCCCCTTCCCAAGATAATAAAATCTCTATAAGTCATAATCCTATCGGAACATTGGACATCGCCTATGCCTAATTTTAAGACCTTTATATGAGAATATGTAGTTAAGGATCTTGTGGTTAGAGTATATGATGAACTGCTCTCCCATCAGGGAGTGCCACCACATTTTCAATGTGAAGACTACTGCTACCAACACAGGATAATGTTTTATGTATTTTTTCTAATGTATAATATTATGGAATGAATGATAAGAAATATCCTCATGGCTATGCCTCAAAAAACATGAAATCACAGTCCATAATTTGTCATAGAAAACTACGTACTTTCCACAATCCTCTTCCAATCTCAATTTCGGGGCGCTCATCAAACTCTGCCTCAACTGGTGGAAAGACCACATGAAATGATCCATCCATAAGAATGGATTCCCATGTGGTTCCAAAGCTGTCATAGGTGATGAAATTTCAGATAGATTATGATTTAATCTCCAGTAATATCCAACAATCCCATGGAAGATCTTCACCACTTTCATGCTCCTTGGTGGATCCCATACTGACAACACCTCGACCGTGGCTAGGTCCACTACTACCCAATATATTGATTTGAAATGTTTAAGGAATTAACACTCTTGTATCCATAAATAGAACTCAGAGATATCCTAATAAATCCAGTGCTCTAAGAGTACGTCTTGATTCATATGCTGGTGCCTCACATTCTCACCCTCTGACTCTGAGTAAACAAGGATTTCATCGATAAAGACTACTAATATCCTGTCTATGTATGCATGTATGATATAGTTCATTATCCATGAGGACCCTGTGATGAAATTCCCCAAGCCAGAGTTCATCACCATTACACATAGGGACCATACCAGAATCTGAAAGTTTTCTTCAATATATCCTCATCTCGTACATATAAATGTTGATAACCCGATCAATGGCCAACCCTCGAGAACCACTATTCCCATAGAAGATGATCGAAGAGGCCACAGATCCTTTAGATTTGATACATTTTCTTCAATGTAACTTAGTTAAGGCACCAATAATCCAAGAATTACATAAACCACTCATCTTCCTTCTTTGAAATCAAAACCAGGGCCACCCAGGGTGAAACAAAAGACTTATAAATCCCATCCTATGAAAATCCTCCAATTGTAACAACATCTCACAACTCACTAGGGATCAATCAGATACTAAGGTGAGGATATCAATGTCGTATTAGGGTGTGAGTCGATGTAGACATATATATCCTTCTGGAGGGGAAAGGATTTATGGAACATCATATGGAAATAAATCCTCATAGTCTAACACTAGTACTATGAACTAAAAGCTCATAACATTTTTTGCTTTGATGGTAAGGCCATACAATTCATGAGTGATCAGGTTCACCCTCCTGATCATGATCCCATTTAGTGTTTCATGGATTACCTTTTTAACAATGAATAAAAGACTCATACCATAATTATGGACACACCACACTCTTCACCAAATGCAGTTAATCTGTACATTGATCAAATATATCAAATACATGCTGGTAATAATGTTTTAAGGCCACAATGATGCCACCATGAATATCCAACTGAATCTATAACCTCCAAGGGTAAGATCAAACTATTAGTAATGATGCATGTTCCCCATGTATCCTCATGTAGTTGTATCTAAGCATAAGGGTTGAATCAACGGCTCTTACCCAATCTCACATTTTTACAGAAGACATATGGAGAGGAATGAATGACTAGAACCAACTTCTATATGTATGGAAGATATGGTAGAAAAGACATAGATGGTACACTGAATCATCTTTTTAGTGCCTAGGATATAAGCCTCTGCCACAAGTAGCTACTCGCTCCCATGTTCCCAAGCTCCATAAGCCTGGGGTGGACATCATGTTGGTTCTACTGGGAGTATATAAAAATTCCTCCCACCACTCATAGATCTCCCTAATCCTCTGCTATGTCCTCCACCTAGAGGGTATGCCTACTCCAATATCTAACTCTTCCTTGGTGGTCCATCTGTTGATTCCATCTCAACATCTTGATAGTTCTTAGAATCTGTAGGGAGATGTCCTCTGTCATCGCATGTGTAGCATCTCATCTCTTATTTTTGAATGGATGCATCCAAAGAGCCATGGAATATATATCCCCTTTCCTAGGACCTCCTGGGTAGTATCCTACATCATGATCACTATGGTTGATATCGGCTCCCTACTATCGAGGTCTCTACCCGTGTCTTTCTTCTTTTGACTTCTAATGGTTCTAAATGCTCATCCAATAATCTCTCGTTCCCAAAATCTCACATGAGCACTCCACAATAAGTCCGTATTCAAGGAGGCATGAAACTTGCTTGCATGTACCCACTTATACCTCACTAGAAGGATCAAGATCTAAAGTACTAATCCCTTACCATATCAATTGAGTACCTATTGAGGTTGTTGAACCTCGAAGAATGGTCATCCACCATCATAATACAATTTTGGAGATGAAGAATCTCTTGTATATTCACATATATCATCATAAATGGAGATAACTCTACTCTATATTGTCTATAAAACTCCATCCATGAATGAGTCACCTCTTTGTTAGTCTGAATGGTCAAACTCCACCGTCACTAAGCGGAACCCTAAATAAGGCACATTCATAGGATCCCCATATATATCCCTTATGTCCTTAAAATATATAAATCTATAGTCCCATACTAATTCATGTACTCATCCACTTAAGTGTATATCTCTCCTTAGAACAAGTGGGGTATATATCTCTAAAACTCATGGAATGCATTCAGCATGGTCTCCTCATATTCTTGTATTGTAGGTAGCACATGCTTCTCCATTGGAGGTGGTATAATAGGTGTACCACCTAAAGGTAATGCCTACATAGCTAGAACCAGAATCAAATAATACTCACTATGGAGTTTATCCTCTTGATTTTGCTACTAAATCCATGAGGGTATGAATCGCAGAGGAATCATGTATGTAATCAAGATTTACCACAGTAAAAGAGTATATCTGGATTGTTGACCATAACGAGAATTAAAAAAATTCTAATTTCAATATGATGCATGTTCCATTATTTTGATTCCCTCAAACTAGTATTCTCATGTACTAAGTTGAATGGAAGGTTATCTGATTCTTGGTGTATAGATACATCTGCTGCTCTCACCAACACTCGATTCCCTGGCATGAAATCCAATATTGATACACCAAATAATGTTTCCCCAAAACATTCTCACGGACACTTGGTATTAAGGTAGTACTGACTTTCTTTCATACCCCATTTTAATGACTATCCAACTAGGGAATACACCGTGACTCCACATGACCACCTCCTAAATATCAGCGGCTGGTGACTACCACCGAGTAGGCATATTACTAACACGGGAGGAATTTATTATGTACCCATGAACTTGTACACATGCCCAGTCCCACATATGTAGAAATGTAAAAAAAACCTCTTTGTTACAAATGCGTTCATACACCATAACCCATCCAACAAAGTAAAATGGAATGTATAGTGTGGAACGTAAACTAGGCCAGAATACAAGCCCACAAAAAAGAGTCTACAAACCACATAGTCCAACCTAGAAGAAGGAAATATGTACTATTACTACTACTTGTATCCATAGGAACACCTCAACCTTTATGAAAGCTCAAAATTCACAATCTAGTCCTTGTTTACCCTGGACTCTATCAAAATTCATCTCATCAGCACAAGACACGATTCATGCAGGCTTAGCCTGTGCCGGTGTGAGTATTACAATTCTTAGTAGTGGTCCCTAAAATCCAAAATGAAAATCAAAAGGTAATGGAATATTTAGATATACAAAATATATGTATAGAAAACATATAACTTGAGATACATTCAGATATACTCAAAAACCATACATGTAGTCTAGAGGTAAGTCGTAACGATTGCGTACACACCCAAGGGATTTAGATCAATGATTCCATGAAGTGCTAAAATGGGAGAACTAACTCCACGATTCTGAATGCTCTGATGATGTTTGTGAAAGATGTATTGTTAATTGGTATGTTTCATGAGTTGGATAGATGAAATGATATATCTAAAGGGAGAATGTATACACACATTCTTTGAGAACTCTCTCCTATTTGTGGAATGATCGTGATACACAACTGAGGATCACTACCAGGGCCTTGGTTATACCACGCCTCATCCATATTCACTTTATATTTATAGGATAGGTTTCCTATGAGTGTATCCATGTTCATATTTGACTCAATTGAGGGCCAAGAATGGCTATAAGATCTCTCTCCGGGCCTCTTAGAGGAACTCTTACTCTATTCAAAAAGTCCTACTGATGGGATCGTACTCTTATTGATGGAAATGATATAATGCCAATAGTGGAACATGAATAGGGGTAACTATCCCAAAAAAAGTACTCAATGTTTTGGTGGACATGGAGATCAATCCATTTAGAAGGGAGTACATGGCATATAAAAGTGTAACATTTCGTGTCCCTTGACCCAAGGAACTGCTTGTGAGCAATAAATCATGTCAGAAGACACG
Organism: Viscum album; assembly: GCA_963277665.1. Taxonomy (NCBI): domain Eukaryota; kingdom Viridiplantae; phylum Streptophyta; class Magnoliopsida; order Santalales; family Viscaceae; genus Viscum; species Viscum album. The sequence goes on along the minus strand of OY728127.1, from coordinate 433,130,740 downwards.
TCATGTAGAAATATATTAACACATTGTGTAGAAGAGTAAAAAAATTTTCCTACTATCCACATTCACCTCCATGCATGTTTTCCCTGAGCCTATACAACGCATCAACCCTTCCCTTCCCACCCATATACCAGTACCCATGGTATCCGATGTAACCAGACTTGTCTTTCTGTCTAGTGGAGTACATACTGTATACTACCCCTTATCCATGTATCATCTGGGAATCATGGAGATCCTCTTATAGGGTCCCACATGATATGTGATAGGGTCCACAAAATTTTTTATTTCTATCTATAGAGTGGAACCCTAGATACTACTGAGTCGAACCCACAAATCATGTTCTTTAGAGAATAAAACACGTTCATCATGTTTTTCCAGAAATGATTTTCTTCTTCGCTGCAACTTGTATACTCTCATAATTCTCGATACAATTGTTTTTGTTCCTCGATAAACAATAATTGTGGTTTCCCTCCATTCCATCAACATTTTATGAGGTTTCAGTTGTTCAGTCAGCCCCGAAAACTCGTTTCATTCATCTACGCAAATAAATTTCAAAGACAAAATTCTATTGAAACTTGTCTATTTGTCTGTTTACATCATTTTTTCACCTCTACATGGTATTAATGAGGGATTCTCTACAATCTAGGATCATTTTATTTCTTGTATGATGTGAAATGATACATTTTTCATTACATAGTGAATAACACTTGGGGTCAAGGGAAAAAATTCATAAATAAAAAAAAACAAACCACTGTTGTTGTTCATTAATGAATTGATTATCTTCTGTTAGAAGGATCCATATTAAAACCATTGATAATCATAACAAAAAATGTAATCATCCCCAAAATTTTTCAAATTTAAACCTCCCTTATGAGTGATGGAATGGTGGGTCAACTAGTTTGTAGGTTGATCCACATTCAAATTCAAATCAATGAATGTGGAAAATAATGAATTTGAAATAATAATCCATAACTAGATCATTGAAGATGGGTGGATTTTCTACCCTCATAGATGTGATCCTCAGACCTTATTGCACAATAATCCACGAGATGATCATTCATAGACAATTGTTGAGAATTCTCCAATGGTGTCTCCTCTCCAAAACACTAGAGGAATCTAGAGCATTTTTTAGGGTTATGAGCCTAACCGTAGGTTTCTCATTATATAAAACCATAAAATGCATCGCTACGTTGACAAAACGTAAAAAATAAAATAAATAATTTTATTTAAAATAAAATTTCAAATAATTTATATTTTTAGCCAACCCATGCAGGTTGATGTTAGGCCTCGCCTATGGTAAAGTTGCTACTTTGAACACCATAATTCCAAAAAAAAATCGGATCAAGGAACCCATTTAGAAGTTGATACACTATTTCTGGAAAAACTATTGTATTATCTTATTTTAAAATTTAATTTATTTGAACCATTTATTCTAGCCACTCTAGGCCTCAGAATCGCACATCATCACAAAACCTAATCTCAAAATAATTACATATAATATTTAATTATAATTAATGAAAAATATGATATATTACAAATAAAAATATTATATATATGTATAAGAATGTATTAATAAATCCCACGTTAATGATAAAAAAAATGGTTACACGTGAAACATAACTACAAATTATGTTCCAAAATAAATATAATAAAATTACATAAAAACTATCCCAAAATGGATCTAGTAATGATAATCATGGTCCACGTAATCATCCTAGAAACCTTAAAATTGTTTTATATATATAGGGTGAGAACAAAAATAAACCTAGTAGTAAAAACCTAATTCTCTCATTCATAATGAAAAGGGATCATACTAATGCCCCTATGAGAAAACAATATATGAAAATTACACCTAACATCTACATTGACCATCCTAGTCCTCAAAAATGCAAGATATCTAAATAACAAAAGTTATGTAAATTAATATGGTATGCACATTGATGATTTTGGTACGTCGTACCACATTCCACTTGTTTATCCACTCTTTCGTAATATAAAACATCCTCACACACCCACCTCATCTGATAGAACCACATCACAACCTGATAACACAAACCTGGGCTCAATAACCACCATCACTAAGGACACAAGCCACATCACATCCCACATATAGACACATGAGCCTCATACTACATCACATCCAACCCACTGATAGTTGTGCCACATACAACATCACATCCCTCTCGCATATACCTGGGCTATACACCGCATAATAACCCATACCGAAGACACTTGGTCCACATACCACAACACATCCCATCTCTATGAAACATGGTAAAGACCAAATCATATCATATTAAAGACACCTCAGATAAAATAACCAATATCATCTCAAAGACACATTGGAAAATACAATCCATATCACCCCAAAGATACATGGGAAATTCAAACTCACCCTCACAATCATGGGCTTCACAAACAACAACTTAAAAAGTAACCATGGTATATCACCGCCTAGAAGAGGGATCATTGAAGAGTAGGTGGCTAGCCATCCATTCTCCATATATGAGGTTTGGGAATGACATCCTCCCCCATGATGATGGTGGTTTTCATCATGTATAGATCAATTATTGTGGTGTGTGTATAGAAGTCACTTGGAAATATTAGAGGATATACATATATGACACTAAACACTCAATCCCACCTATTGGTTCTCAACTAACTACCAGATCATGATATTTCAAACATTGTTGTAGCCTCTAAATGCACAACACCTCACATCAAGCCAATTTTATTTCAATTTACAACAAATTTAAAAGGCCATTTACATTATTTATTCAATAATCATTTTTTCATTATATTTACCAAACCAACCAAATCCACATTAAGAGTTTATTAAATATTTTTTTATTCATTCAGTCAACTACTATTTGCAATATTACCAAGCACAGAACACACCAAGAAAAAATAAAACACATTACTACACAACCCGGTCAAAGCCCCACATTCCAACACATCTCATCCATTAAACAATCAATCAATCTCTCAACTTATGAATCTATTACATTGAAATGTTCATTTTTCATCTACAAATTCATCTACTACACCACCCAAACCAACCCACATCACACACCTATTCTTCGCAAACTTACCAAATAATACCCTAGAGCATTTCAGCACATCTAAACATTACCACATCACTTTCCATATTTACCACACACATGACCACATTATCATAAAAAACATGACACCCCATGTACCAAAACATTACACAGTTATGGATTTAATGAGGAATACCTTATTTAATTATACTTGTTAATTCAATATTTTTCAGAGAAACTATGAATTCATGGGGCATCTATTTATTACTCATGTATACGTGATTTACCAATGTCGATATATATATATGTTCAACAGGTGCCATCCATCATGAATTTTTTTTTGTGCATACGAGGACCACTAGTGCCAATGCTTTTCAATGGGGTGTTTAGTCCAAATAATTCACCACATCAAAATAGTATCAATTCCTAAAAAACAGGAACATCAGGTCCCTCTACCCCTTCACAATCATTTACTTCGTTATAATATCTGATTTTTTTGGGACCAGTATGATACATTGGAAATAAAGTGAAGATATGTCAGAAATGATAATCAATAATTGAGAAATTATGAAAAATGCATACCTCGAATATGTGAATTTTAATTGAATTGAAATGAATCACCGAACTATCCTCTAATTACACCTACCATAAGTTCTGAAGCCACCCAAGGAAGTAGTATCCCCACTGCACCAATGACAATAGAGGAATAATGCATTATTACTGAGGATGAAAATCCATAATTACATGGAATGAAAAACAGGAGGAAAAGAGATTCCAAAATAGTAGAAACATTTATAATAGTGGAAGAAAACCCTTTTGATTGATGTCTGATCTCTAGGAATCAAAGGAGAGAAGCTAGTCTTTAATCCACGAACCTTCAAAATGAAAGATATGGGTCACCAAGTCACCTAGGATCAAGTAGAAATTTCTATAGTCATCGGGTTTGATAACCAGAGAGGATAGAAAAACATTTAAAACATTTCAACATCAGGTTATTATAGGATTTGTAAAACCATTTCATGCCATGTAATCCCTCAAGGAAAACATCCACCATAAAACCTAACTACATTCAATTTTATTTTATTTTTTCTAAACCCAAAATATTACACATTGTGAATGTTCCCTTCACAAATTTTATTATATATGCTCATCGTGAAAACTCTAGGAAATGTGGTAAAATAGATATTCATGTCGTGTAATGTGACTACATGATGTTTATTCACACTAGTTACAAACATTTGAAATCAATCCTCTCTAATATCCTTAGAATCCTCTTATGAAAATTTACATCTACCAAAACCTACAAACTGATGGACCAAGAGGACACATATAGTTACATTTGACTCCCCTACAACGATTATCACCCTAGAGCATCCAAACCTAATCCCATAAAAAGGGGGGAACTAAAAAAACCTAGTGATATACCTATCAAGGATCTTGCTATGAATGAAACACCACTCACAAACTAACACATTAACATTTAATGATAAAATATCCAATGTAATTTTAATGATGAGGTGGAAACTCCGACATCTAGGAACTCCACCTCTGGATGTTGATACCAATTGACAACAAGGCACAACACTCATGAATAACAACCACACTATCCAAAAACATGAATCATTTAATTCCACATTCTGTGTCAAGATAAAATCCCCTATTTGCACTACAAAATCTCCTTAATATGTTTAATAACTTTGAAATTAATGTTTTTTTATTACGAATCATGTCATCTCCATTTCAAATGATTGTCTTAATACACAATGAACTGTATATATCTCTATCTTGAGAAAACATATCATCTCATCAAACTATGTTCTAATATTAGATTTCAAAACAAAACTGAAAAAATAATATTCTAGGTATTGGGCAAGCTTCTTTTTTTCCCGCTCCCATGTAAACTCTTCTAGGAAACCATGACTCCAAAATGAACATAACAAATGAATGGTCCATCCATTCAACACATTGTTCGAAGATCCTAGTTATCAACCTACCACTCCAAATATTTCATGTCATCCTCAATATCTAACTCTCCACATTCAAAGACATGGGATTCATCATGATGATACTGATGATGTTGAGTGATGAGGAAGATGTTAGGGATCCTCTCTAACTACAATGAAAACAACAACTATAAGGCCACCTCCTCCACTCACCCCAATACCTAAAAGGGTAAAATTAATGTAAGAGAATGTTTACTCCCACAAATGAACACCATTACGCATGTTGAGGAGAAACCTTCAAGAAGACATAGTCCCTAACCATGAACCCCAAGGGCCTCGTTATATGACTGACAGATGACTTCTATCGGACATGCACCACTTTCACCCTCTCTCGAACAAGTTAAACCTTCTCTATCCTACCATGCACTACCTCTGGACCAAGAACAACTATCTCTTCATCCTCATCCAATCATATATGTGAACCAAATGATCTTCTATACAACATTTCAAATGGATCCATTCCAATAAAATATTGATTTCTAATATTAATAGAAAAATATCTCATTGGTAAGTGTCACACTCAAGTTCTACAAATGTTTAAGAAGAATGATCACAACATATCATACACCATCTAGATAGACCATTATATCTTCCAATCTATTAGAGGGTGGATGGCAGTGTTGATGCGTAATTAGGTTCCAAATGCAAGATAAAATCCCCTCATACTCGCACGGTAAAACTTATTTCTCAATATAATACAAGGGTCCCTGGAACTCCATCCAACCGCACAAAATCATACACATACCACTTAGACTAAACATATACTTTTCTAAACTCCTTAATTGCTAAGAAGATGGATTATTTCATCAGTCTATCTAGTACTACCTGATATCATCATTGTATCCCTATGTTATGGGTAACCCAGTGATGAAATCAATTAATATGTCATCCCACATCAACTTAAGGACATCCAATGTCTGCACGAAACCACTATGATCATGGTGATCGGCCTTCACCAGCTGGGATACTAAGGAACTTTCGAAACACTATGCCACTCCTCAATTCTTCTTGGGCCACCAAAAACTACATCGTCAAGGTATGTAAAATTTTATAAATTTATGGATGTACCACCAAGGGTGATCTATGTAACCCCTGGAGGACTCCCTTGTGAATCTCCATCAGAACAAAAAAAGTACCCAAAAACATCACCCTTTTTTGACCATCCTCTAACCATATTTCTTAGACATCACTATGGTCAACACGATCTCAAATCACCTCTTTATCATAGTCTTTCCACTAATATTCCTACAACTCCTGCATCAGCTACGGATGCACTGTCATATTAAACAAATATCCATTATAAACATGAAAAATTTAATTTAAGTGAATGGATCCCAACACCTTCATCACCATCCAAGCATCCGTAGTCTCATGAGAAACTTCATTCTATGAAATACATCTCAATGTATCAACAAACAAAATTAACTTTCTATAGGTTGAGGAGATCTTTGAATCACAGCCCTATAAAAAAATTATCTTTATTTACAACTGAAAGTTCATATCACATTATGAATATTTTTGGCAAAAATAATGGTGATCTGTGAGTACCACAATGTTCTCCCCACTAAGATAATACCACCACAACATCAGTAAAAACCTGACCACTACTATATACAAATTGTTGGTGGCATAGTTACACTCGTAGGGACATAACAATGTGGACATAGATGATATTATTAATCCTTGTTGAATGATGAAAAATCCCAATCCCATGTGGGAAGCATCCCAAAACATCTCAAAAATCACCCCTTCATCTAGTAACTAGAGAACTAGGGAACAAAATAACTCCCCCTTTAGATAGTTAAACTCTACATGAAACATCTCACACAACACAAAAGCATGGTCCTTCATAGTCATAGTTATCAATGAAGATTAATTTCAAGATAAATTAGATATAAACATCCAAAAATAGCCTTTAATACCAAGAAAACTATGAACTTAATGCACATTCATGGGTGGTTACCATGAAACAAAAACTTCAACTATTCATGTGTCCACTACCAAACCCTATTGTGACACCACATAACTGAGGAAATGCACCTCTTTTTTTAAGAACATACACTTGGAAAACATTCTCATGGATACAGTTGGGTCAATTAATAGACAATACATTCCAGATATTCTCAACATGTTATTCCTCTAACTTCATGTATACCATATCTTAATTGATGAAAAATATGATGAAATTCTTCAAGAACACATAGAAAATTTATTTTATAATCCCCATGAACATCGTTGGTGTGTTCATAAAACCAAACATCATGACTATGAACTCGATGTTTCTATTGCTTCACTTGAAAGAAGTCTTCGGGATGTCACCCTACTTCACCCTCAACTGGATGTATCTAGATCATCAATTGATCATAGAAACCTAATAAGCCTCTCTGACCTAGTAAAAATGATTGTCTATCCTTGGAAGAGGGTAACCATTCTAGAATGTCACCAGATTAATCCTCCAGTAGTCTATGCACTCCATTAGTCCATTATCCAGTTACATTTCAAAAAATAATGGAACAACCCATAGAGACACACTGGGATGGATAAAATCCATATTCATCAGATCATCTATATAAATACTCAACTCTTTTAACTCAAAATGTTCTCTCGAATAAAGATCCATCAAAATAAGAGAAGCATCGGGCCCTTGGAATTTCCATAACACAAATTCACATCAATGGGATATCATTAAACATCCTAGTTAAAAACATATAAGAACTACCCAACATGTTTTGGAACTTCCAATATCCAAACATTTACTGATTCCATTGAAAACTCACCAAACATGGAAAGAAGAGGTTTTAATCTCCAACATCCCACCATAAAACTCTGATCTCCATTGAAATCTACATGTCATTTATCCCCATCCAAAATCATAGATCTCCACTAGATGTAATAGATAACAACACGCTTGGAATACAACCAATTGATGTTGATAATGACGTTGTGTGGTTTCATATGTAGAAATAATAAAATCCCCATGGAACTGATGTTGCCTCCTTTTTAGTTAACATCCATGGAACATATTAAAAAAGTTTGTATAGATATCGACTAGAGTTCTCCACAGCAGGGTAATGAAAATCATATTAATTCCTAGACCAATAGCATGGGATAGAGTAGGTGCATCAATGGATGGAGAGTCTCTTGAATAAAACAATGAAAAAGAAGTCGTATTAATCAAACTAAACATAAATCTAATGATCCCTAGTCCATCCATAACTACTTCATCCGCTGTGTGAAACTGACCATGCCTAGATCATCATCCCATATACTAATGACCACCACCATGTCTATGCTATAGTTGAGGTCGTTAGAAGATATCCTTGGGTCAGACCCAACCTGCTCCATCTCCCCTTGCTAGAGCAGTAGCCTATTGTCCCTACTACTAAAATGGACAAACTAGAAACTACTATGGTTTTTGGAACTAAACATGCTGACATCCACCATACATTTCACAAATATCTGTTGGACACAGATTCTGAAAATGAATGCATAGTCCATAGAAAAAACACATTGGCCCCGACCCAATTTTTTTCCTAAGGACCAGTTTGTCAAAAATGAATTTGTTGGGATCGACTCCATAACATTTGAACGATCGATGGGCTGGGTGCCTAAGACATGCCACCTTGTAAATCTACATATCAGAGATCCATGTTGGAACACCTATCAAGGTAAACATCCCAGTGATTTCATCAACTAAATCACATATTCCTTTTTCTAAACATCCATTTATTTTTGAAACATGAAGGGAGTAAAATCATACTTAATCGAAAGACATACCACTCCCTCTAGATGTCTCACATGGGACTCCTCATCGAAAAATAGATTTCGGGAAAATTGGAGGAGATCCTTGAACTAGATCCCCTGATCTTGTACTAACATACTCCACTACTATATGGAGAGTAACACCGGCCTCTTCTCATCCATCATGGATGATAAAAGGAATTTTGATCAGAACTCCTTCTCGAAATTGACCCATAGAACATCATCATCCTTCTACTCCACCGTGTAAAACATCAACCACTTATGTGAAACTCCTCACATTTGGATAATAGTTAATGGAACCCAGTACTCTATAAGGGATAAGATCAACATAATTGTGATCTCAAGATCCTCAAAATATCTCTATATCAATGTTCTAGGAACTTTACTCTCACATTCCCAAAGCCTACCACCAGAAATCATGTAACATTATCTGCCACTAGTAATCTTCGTCTACTAAAACTACTCTCCACCAATCAACCAAATCGGCCTCCTGAGTCTCGACTGCCCAAGCCACAAGTGGACAATGACCAGGTTCCATAGATGAATGGTTAACAATGAATGCCTATGACTTAATAATATGAAATTTTATTTATGATTCATCTTAACTCAATTTCACTCATTTGAATGTATTTATTTTCATTCATTTCAAATTTAAGAAAACACGAAATTCAGATAAGGACACAAGTCCTTATGATGCATGTACCCTTCCAAGTGTCTCTACCATACAACTGGTGTAGCCTCATTTGGTTGGTTGGTAAGCTCATAGTCATTTCATCATAGCACAGTTACACTAAAATCTATTTTCATAAATAGCCCTCAATAGCTTATGTCCTACCCCAAGATCACCTAAAACTATTTCCCTACCCCCAAATGATATTGTAACTATTCCTAACCACAAACCCAATCATATCTCTCATACATACCTATGATACCATTCTATCACTTCCCCTCCCTCCAAAGATACCCCTCCTAGGATGTTAATGAAGAAAAGGAAATAATGAACCCAATGTCCCTCCTCTAGTAGGGCCCAGGGTGGTGACTAGAACCAATGGTAAACAATGTTAGAAAAATGGGAGGAATTTCCCATTTTTGGAAAACAATATTGATAGATAAGATGGTTCATCCCGAAATATCTCCATGATATATATATATATAATAGAAAAATTTATACCATCAGCATGTTGAAAATAAAACTATAATAATGAAAAAAACTCCAATGTATGTACCAAAGCAAGATAATGTACAGACTCAAGAAATGACCCAAAGCAAAAGATATTTATACCCATAATGGTCCATGTAAACCTCCTAGAAAATAAAAAACAATTTTATATATGTAGGGTGACTATACAGTTATACTCAGTAGAAAAATACTAATTCTCTTATGCATATGTAAAACGGAGTATTCAAATTCCCCTATGAGAAAAACGTAGAAAAAAACAACACAAAACTGGTACTCTAACCCTTATAGTCCACAGTAACGCATGATCACAAAATAATGAATGTCAGATAATGTAATATAGTAAACACATAGATTATTTGGGCATCCCGAACCACTTTCCAACGGTTTAACTACTCATGAAAAACAACATATATGCTAGTGATCCCACTTATTTCAAAATAATGACATCACAAACAACCCACACATACCTGGTCACCACAACCTCCCTTCATCCAGTCACTTCATCCATGAGCCACATCATATCCCTCTAATAGACACCTGGCCAACAAAGCATATCACATCCCACCTGTAGAATCTTGGGCTACATGCGACATTACATCCAGCCCTCCGAATCCATTTCCATATACCACATCACATCCAATCCCAATGACATGTGGGCCACATATCATATCACATCACATCTAGAATAAATGTGGGAAATCACAACTTATCTCATCCAAACCAAAACTGGAAAAACACAACCAATATCTCCTAAAGACACATGGGAAGACACAACCCATCTCATCCCAAAGACTACTAAGAAATCAAAACTAACCCTCAAACACCTAGGACCCAAAACCCCAATGTCTCTAAAGAATCAGGTGTTATCAAAAACTCAGAATAGGGAGAAGGGAAGAGTGGGTATCCAACCATCCATCTTCTAACTGGGATGTTTGGGAAAGACACCCTCCCCCATGATGATGGGTGTTCTTGACACATAATGATCAACATGGGTGGTATGTATATAGAAATAACAAGATAAAAAACCAATATATATATATATATATATATGAGTCAAAATAGTAAACATCATCCTATGGGTTCTAAACAAACAAGTGTCTCACTACACTTACAACCTTGCTACTGCCGTTAAATGCACAACACCACACATAAAGATACCACTGTTGTTCAATTTCAAACTGACATAAATAAGCATTACCTATAACGGCCAGAACCTAGTTACCCAGATTCGGTTGATTATTACATAACATTGGCATCATCTCAAGAGATAAATCCACAATTGACCTATTAGTTTAGCAGCCTTGGAAGCACTAGATACATAAATATGTTTACATTACATAATGAAATAAAGAAAAAAACATCATTAAGTCCCCTTGGAACACACTCATATACATTAAAAAATTCTTGTAGGTTATGATTACTATTCTACTTCACATCCTGTGAAAAATAAAACATAAAAATTGTGTGAGCCAAGATGCTCATTAAGGATTACAATATAGCATAAAATTTAAAAAATAAGCATAAACATTTATGGAAATGTATTAGAATAAAACATAATCCATTGAAACATAAAAATAATAACTGTATGGAAACAATAAGTAAAATAAATTCAATTTAATTATACAAATGGATTTTCATCTAGTAGAATAATAACATGTAATATCTATAGAAAATTTCATAATGATGGAATGCCTAATACAGGACATCCTAACCACATAGTCAAGGCCTCGTGCCATGACTAAGAATAAGATTTTTTCAAGGCCTTGTGCCAACACACTAATTCATCTCATGAGACCTACCGATGCATCAAAGAGCTATAGGGGGCTCCACCCATCACTTACTATGTCTAATGCATTCCTCATATTAAAAAATGTTAAAATATTACATATACATTCGTATTAAAACTAGCATAGGAAATGATATAACTTTACCATAAACAATGAATGGTATAAAAATAATACATCCAGAGTCAAACATATCAATAAACCATAAATACGATATGGATGTTTTCTATCGTAATAAATCAACATCAATCCAGTGTGAAATCCATCGAATGATAATGAGATAGATGAAATGGAAACTATTTGAGAGAAATATCTCTTTCTATTTTGAAATTATTTAAAATTCACATAATTTTAAATAAAAGCGATTATTTTGAAAATATTCATAAAAGCTAGTAAGGGAGTATTTGATGTTGTTATAATGGTAGAAAATATCCACACCCACTATATAAGTTAAAAAGAGACATTGATACATTAATTATCCAAAAAGGTCATAAAGTGGCTTGTTGCAAAACGATAGAAAGATTCATTTCAAAAAAAAATTATAAAAAGTAAAAAATGGGAATAAATGACTTTAACCCATATTATAAGAAATATTAAAAATGTTATGGAAAACATTTTTGAGAAACCTGGATGTGTATGAGTAAGAATTCCCAGTAGATACATACATATAAACAACCTCGGATATGTAGAACGATTTTAAAACTAACCCATAGCTTGTACATTTCTTTGGTAGAGGTTATGTTAACCTCCTTTATAATAGTTAAATCAATATTATTAAATTATAAAAGAACCACATATGTAAATATTATATGATTAATGATCATCTAATATAGATTTATTAATACTATTTTAGTTGTATCATTGTTTCAGGTGTTAACTGATTCATTTTCCTTTACATGTTTTGTTATGTATGTAATGTTTGTTATGGATAGGATATATTTGATTCATATCCAAAATTATATTAATTAATTAATCATTATTTTTAATCATATAATGAAAATTAGTCTTTAATGGTTACAATGGGGAATGAATCTCATCGCATTCATGGAGACAGGAATCCGTATGTATGCACGAGCCAAAATATCATTATATTGATTGTAAAATCGTATATAATTGGATGGAATATCATATATATAGAATCATTAACATGTTATATTTATTAATTACATAAATTATACACATTATTATACCCATCAAAATAATTAAGTGTTAAATAATAATATACACCGCGACATGGAGACGGTAAGCCGTACGTACGCACATATGGCGACTTTTTCATTCATAGGATGGATAGAATAATGAATATGGTTATAGAATATTTATAATTACATCAATGTATTTAAAAGGAACTTGAGTTATTATTTATGTATGGAATAAAAAAAATAAAGGGGAAGTGGATAAAGAAAAGAACATTGAAAGATGTGATGAAATAATTACCTTTTCTACAGATGCTTCCTTTTTATTTGATCAAAAGGGATCCTTGGGTTAGATTATGATAAAAGTAAGGACTCCAGACAGAATTGAGAGTAGTTGGTATGATATTTGATCAGGTTTTGGTAGGTCCAAATGACTTTTATTATGGTAAATTAATATAAAGGGATGTACCATTTTAAAAGAGTGGGGTGTGTCACCTTCAGAAATGCTTGAAATAATATTTTATTACAAAATAATTTTCATTTTATAATGGCTCTAAATTGATTCATTTGAAGGATAATGTGGTTATGAGTATAAATAATTTCGACCAATAGGTTTTAGACAACTTCAGGTTAACATATTAACCTTATATTCTATATTAAACACTTACTTAAATATTTTATCATTTAAACTATCTTATTGTATTATTATAATAAATGGATAATAATCATACCAAAAAATTACAAAGAACCCAAAGTGGTTCATTATTAACATATCTAACCTTTTCATTTTCATTTGGCCAATACTTATATTTTTTGGAATATTATATCAATTAATAATATAGTATTTGTTTTAAAAACTCATTTATGTCAATTTTGAAACTATTTAGTAATTGAATTTTTTAAAGTCCTAACAACTTGATTACATAAAAAAAATTATTTTAATGAACTCAAACATGTAATCATAACATATAAAATCAGAGGAATGCATCAAAATTATAAATTTACATTTATTAGGATATTTAAAATATCAATTATTTTAATCATTCATTAATAAAGTAATAACTACATCATCATTGTGTCATCAGTAAATTTAATTATATAATGACTAAAAAATAAAATATTTCCATTATGTAGGAAATGTTTTTATATTTATAATTAATTATTATAGTAGAATTTATCTAATGTATAATCTGATATTAAAAAAGTTTCACATATGAGAATCTGAATTTAATATTTTTAACTCTTATTTAAATAAAATAATAATAAATTTATAATCTAATCGAAGTGGATCAAAGAATATCATATTTTTTCCAAAGTTTTATTTTGGTCAAAATAAACTTATCCCATATAAAGAGGGCTTGTGATAGGGTAATTATTATACTATTTTTACCTTTAATTACCCTATTTACTTTTAACCGTGGTAAATAAAATTCAAAAGTAACTGTTTGTCAAAAATTATTTTCATCTTAATGAACCAAAATTTTCATAATGATATCAATAATGTCTCTCATAGTTTTTAAATTTAATTCATTGAAGTGGTAAAATCATGTTTTATGCATATTTTATATCGTTCTTAGAATGTGGGTAAAAGACGTTAAAAATTTAAATAAAATTTTATACATCTACTTTTTTTATAAAATGACCCAAAAAAATTACATTAAACTAATATAGGTATTATGTACCTATTTTGACTTAAAATATAATAAAATAAAATAAATAATTGTTTAAATAATAGGTCAGTTTTTAACAATAATGAAGTTTTTTCACTATTCAGCAAAATTGAATGTTTTCATAATTATAAAAAATATTAAACCTAAGATATTTTTGATTTTATGAATCAAAAAATGATTTCTATTTTAACAATTTAAAAACATATAAGTTTCATTAATTAATTTAAAATTAATCCCCGATGTCAAAACCTGAAAGCTGATTTTCGAGAGGTAAAAACATTCAATACATTGATTTGTGTTTATGTCCAATTTAAAAGTGAAATAAAATCCAATTTCCCACATTATATTAAATTATAAAAATATAATCTAATGATAATTTATAAAAAAAATGTATAACATAACACTATAAATTATTCCGATAATAAAAGTTTTTTTCAATTAAAATTTAGTGTTTTCACTATTCATCAATATATGAATGTTATCATAAAAACATAAAAAATTTATCCAAACAAAATTTTTATATCCCGAATCTAAATAATAATTTTACTTGAATCAAATTGAATATATAAAAGTGTTAAATATTGGATTTAGAAAAGGATATACTTTAAAAGGAGGAAAAAATAATTTTTTTGAAAAATACATCATTAATCTGAAAAATTTAATTTGTCCTTATATAATGACTATGAAACATATAATATGAATGTTAAAATTATATGGAATATATATAAAATTCAAAGTGTGGTTATTACTATTTATAAATTATTTTTAAACGACTGGTTTAATAGGTCGTGATGCACTTGAACTCGGTGTTGCGTACACCACACACTATTGTATTATTAAAACAGAAGTGTACCGTGGAAGCATGGTGTGTTAAATTTTCCCTCGTTCAATAAATTTAATCCTTTAATTATAAAAATATTAATCAAAATTAAAAGTATTAAAAAATTAAATACATTTGTGGAAATCCCACATCGAAAATTAAGTCAATGAAATATAGTTTTAATAAGAGAGAAAGGGAAATGAAAATGTCACCACCAAATTCGGGGTTTGAATAGGATAACATTAGAGGAAATTATAATTAGAGGAGAAATATTAATATTTTTATGGATTGATTGTGTTCATACATCACAAATATTTGAGTGGAAAAGTGAGGTCATGAAATCCATTTATTTATGATGATTTAAAATATCATCACTTCAACAAAACTTAATGTATTAGGATAACAAATATTTGGTATTAAAATATCTTACCTAATGTTTAAGAATAAATTTTTTCATAGAATAAGAAAATATATTACTTTACGAGTAGAGTTAAATCCTACCATAATATCATCCTTCACTCCAAAAGATAATAGAACTCAATAATATTCTATTTATCCTAATCATTTTGGGCTCAATAAAATGTATTTATAATTAAGCTGTCAAAGCATTTAAAAAAATACTTTATAAAAACCATGAAATCAAGTAGGATAATGGTTGGTGATGCACCCTTGATTCCATTCAGTTGTGGGTTCCAGTGATGCATCATTGTCAGACGTGATAGGTTGTCGCCCAACCTCTGAGGTGTCCTTTTTATAACAATCAAAATACAATATTATGAATTCTTTTAACCTTAAATAATAGTATCCAATATCCAACTTAATTAATTAATACATCTAGTATTTTCCAAAATACATCTATCTAAAATCAAAATAAAAAATATAAAAGGAAGTTAATCATATTGATGATCTTATTTGACACATAATAACATGTGAATACCTTTTTTAGGTATTCTCTTAAAACATGGTAACACACATAAAATTATGCTCCCTTATTTCATTATAGAATACTAGATATATTCCTTATATCCAAAAATTTTGAATACTCCAACAATAATGGAATAAAAAATTCATTATTCCATTACATGGTATTCAAGAATATCTAATATAATTTATTCAAATCAACCATCTCTTATTCCAGAATATCTACCCTAGAACCGGGATAGTATTAAGGTTCATCTATCCTTCAACCATGTATTTTAAAAAAAGTTTTCTTTGCTATTGAGTCACTTTTCATAGAACCATATAATATCAGTTCCTCAATCAAATAGTATTGCAGTAAAATCCTTATTTATTTCCATAATTAATATAACAAGTACATCATTGATACCACACTAAAATGAAATAATTCATTAAGAAAAATATAAAAACACTAATTATTCCTCTTCTTATTTGGTAGTATTATAAATTGTTTATTATTCCGTAATATCACATGGGGTATACTCTGATAATTAGGACATTGATTCACATAGTGTCCCAACTCTTTGTAGATGAAGAATTGTACATTTGAAACCATTTTCTTATTCTTTCAATCACGTACTTGGGGTCCTTTTTTTCCACAATTATTACAAACTCTCATTCCCTTCAAACATTTTCCAAGGTGATTCTTTCCACCGTTATCACATATGATAAAATCATTCTTTCCCTTATTCCCTTTATCAATATTTCTTTCCACCATCCTTTTATTCACTGGCTGCCCATCCATGACATAGGACTCATAAAATTCATTAAATATATTAATAACACATGATACAATTTCATCATATTTGAGAATACATGTGAATTTTTTTCGATTCTAAATGTTGGCATAATTCCATTAAGGAGATGATCCCTCTTACCCTTTGGATCACGCATATTGTAGGAGTCCTCATTTCATCTATTGAGTACCATTTTTAAAAAATGGAATACAATAGGTTTGTTTATGAATCACAATTCATAACTCCAAACTTATAAGATACCTAACATAAAATTGAAAATTATATGAATATAATCCATAATCATAAAAATGTTTTCATTGAGAAAGTGTTTACTAATAAATCCTTCATAATGGTTTGTAATGAAAAAGTGAATTATCCTAAGAATATCCCCCATGAGTGACAATACAATGATTGTTGCAAGTCCCATTGTCGTGTACCAGGAAACCCCGAGTCAGGCTCAAAACACCTTGTTGGAGTTTTCACTCCCAAGTACATATTTTCTTGAGGAGGCTCTATCATCTCGTTTCCAGATAGGGATGTTTTTCTTAGAAAATTCACAAAATCAATACATTAAAAAAATTCTAGGATGTTATTCTATACTAATCCTCAAATATTATCTTAGGGTAATATTGTCTCATCAGAGTTTATCTAAATCTAGTTTCCATGGTTTGTACTAAACTTCCTTCTATTTCAAATGTAACACCCCGACCCCAATTACCCAAAGTCGGTACATTATTACATAACATTGGCATAAATACAAGAGATAAATTTCCAAAAGGCCGATTAGTTTAGCTTACTTTGATGTATTAGATACATACATAAGTATTACATTACATCATGAATTAATGAAAAACAACATGATTGTGTCCCCATTTACCCAACTCATATCCCTAATCATATTACTTGAAGTTAATCATAATAGTCATTATCGCATCTGGGGAAAATTAAAACATAAGAAAGAGATGAGCTCAGATGCTTATTAAGGTTGACAATATAGTAGAAACATTCATTAACAAGCATAATCATTTAAGGAAACATATAAGAATATAACATGAGACTTTTAAACTTAAAAATCATCATTTTATGGAAATTATAGGTCAAATAATAACATTTACATATCAACATCGATATTCTACTAGTCATATAATCACATTTGTTAATAATAACTAATTTCATAACGATGAAATGCATAATGGCAGACATCGTAACATCATAGTCAAGGACTCATGCCAAGACTACAAATACGTTTCTTTCAAGGAATTGATTTAAGAATCTAATTTGTCTCATGAGACCTACCGATACATTTAGGATATATAGAGTGCTCCACCCGTCACACACTGAGTCCAATGAATTTCACATATGAAATGGTTGAAACATAACATAATCATTCATATTAAAATATGTATTTGAAATGTTAATACATAAACAAAAAACCATGAATGGTATAAAAATAAAACATCCAAATTCAGAAAAATAAAAAAAAATCAATACAATATTAATGATTAGTATCATAATAACTCACCTTCCAATAAGTGTAAAATCAATCAAAGGATGTTGACATATTGAAAATAAAAACTATTTTAGTGGAATATATCATTCTATTTTGAAATCATTTAAAAGTCACATAATTATAAAAGAAAGAATTTTTTTGAAAATATTCTTATAATCTTGTATGGGGTGCTTCGACGATGTTATGACGTTAGAAAATAGCCACACCTACTGTATAAGTTATAAATAGATATTATATCCTTAATTTGTTGAAGAGGTCATAATGTTCCTTGTATGGAAAACTTCAGAAAGATTCTTTTAAAAAAAATTAAAAGAATTCAATCAATGGTATAATAGAAATTAACCTATATTTTAGGAAATAGTAAAAATGATTTGAAATACATTTTTAAGAAACACAGTTGTGGATGATAAATAAGTTCCAATAGATACTAATATATAAACAACCTCAAATAAGTAAAGTGAATTTAAAATTAATCCTTACCTGGTTCTTTTCAGTGGTTTGGGGTATGTTAACATTCGGTATAATAGTTAAATAATAAATCTTAAATTATACATAAACCACATACATAAATTTGATATCAGTTATGATATTCTAATATTTCATTTTTAATAATATTTTAGTAGTATCATTGTTTTGGGTCTTCACTGATTATTTTTACTTTATATGTTACGGTATATAAGTCATTTCGTTTTTCATATGATGTATTTGATTCATATCTATAATGATATTAAGTTCTTAAAAATTATTTTTACTTATAAAATGAAAATTATTATTAAATGGATACGATTGGGAATAAATTTCATCGCGTTCGTGGAGATAGAAATATGTATGTATGCATGACTTACAATATCATTCAGTTGATGGTAAAATAGAATATAATTGGATATTATATCATATATAATGAATCAATAACATTTAATATTTATTATTATAATCAATTATACTTATTATTGTACCTCATACAATTAATGAAGAGTTGAATAACAAACTGCACCACGACAAGTAGACAACAAGTCGTACGTACACACATATAGAGACTTATTCATTCATAGGATGAATAGAATAATGAATATTGTTGTACTATATTGATAACAACATCGTAGAATGTAAAAGGAAAAATAGTTATTATTTTGGTATGGAAAAATAAATGAATGTGGAAGTGGAAGAAGAAAAGAACGTTGAAAGAGATGTTGAAATGATTACATCTTCTTCGGGTGCTTCCTTTTGATTTAATCAAAAGGGATCCTTAGGTTTGTTTCTAATCAAAGTAAGTCATCTAGATTGATGTAAGGGTAGATGAGAGGATATTTGAGCAGGGTTTGACCATGCCATATGGCATTGGTGGTGTGAAATTAAGGGAATGGGAACAGCCTTTTATAAAAGTTTTGATGATCACGTTAAGAAAAGATTAATATATTATTTTATTATAAAATAATTTTCTTTTTATAATGGCTCAAAATGGATTTATTTTGAGGTTATGGAGGGTTGGGTCTAAATCCTCTCATCCAATTGGTTTTATACATATTAAGTCACCATATTAACATTATATTTTATATTTAACTCTGAGTAAAATAGTTTACATTTTACAATATCTTCTTTATTGTTATAATAAATGGTTAATAACCAAACACTAAAAAGACAAGGGAACACCAAGTGGTTCATAATTGAATTATCTATCATTATCTATGTCCTTTGGCCTAACCTTATATTTTTTGAAATATTATGTCAATTAATAATTTATTATTTATTTTCAAACCTCATTTATGTTAATTTTGACACTATTTAGTAATTGATTTTAGTTAAAGTCCTAACAACATGATTACTTCAAAAAAATTAATTTAATCAACCCTAACATGTCAAATTATCATAGAAAATTAGTGTAATGCATCCAAAGTCTAAATTTACATTTATATGTATATATTTATAATATCAATTATTTTAATCATTCATTAATAAGTTAATTACTGCATCATCATTGTATAACAAATAAATTCTTTATTTAAGGTCTAAAAATTATAAATAAAATACCATTATATAGGAAATCGTTTTATATTTCTAATGAATATTTCTAATAGAATTTATCTGATTTATAACACTCTTTTAAAAATGATTTAGTTATAAAAATTTGAATTTAACACTTTTAAGTCTTCATTAAATAAAATAATAATAAATGTCCTAATATAATACAAGTGGATAATATTTTATTCTTAAGCATGATTTTGGTGGAAATAAACTTATCCAATAGAATTATGACACGTGATAGGGTATTTATAATATCATTTTTAACTTTAATTTCCCTATTTACTTTAAACCGTGGTAAATAAAATTCAAAATATACTATTCACAAAAGATTATTATCAACTTATTGATCCTCATTTTAATAACTAATGTCAACCATGTGTCTTTGATTTTGGAAATTCATTTCACATAAGTGGTAAAAATATGTTTTAAGAAAAATTCATAACGTTCCAAGAAGGTGTGTAAAAGACGTTAAAAACTTAAATAAAATATTATATATCTAACATTATTACAAAATGACTCCAATGAATAAAATTGAAATAATATAGGTATTATGTATCTATTTGGACATAAAATAAAATAAAATAAAATATAATTATTTAAATGAAAAGATGGTTTTAGACAATAACATAGTGTTTTTCAGTATTCATCTAAAATTTAAAGTATTTAGATAAAATAACCAAAATTAACCCGAAGCTAATTTTGATATTCCAATCAAAAAATGATGTCTATTTTACCAAATTCAAAAAAAATTATGTATCATTAATTAATTTTAAATTAATTCCCACTGTAAAAACCAGAAAGCAGGTTTTTGAGAAGTAAAAACATTCAAAATATTGATATGTGTTTATGTCCAAATTAAAATTGAAATTACATACAATGACCCAAATTATATTAAATGATAAAAATATAATCTAATGATAATTTAAAACCACATAAATGTATAATTTAACAATATAAATTATTTCGATTGAAAAAGTTGTTTTTAATTAAAATTAAGTGTTTTCACTATTCATCTTAATATTAATGTTATCAGAAAAACACCTAAAATTATTCCAAACTAAATTTTTTTGTCTATCATATAAAAAAGAATGTAATTTAATGATATTGAAAATATAAAAGTTTCAAATATATGATTTAGAATGTTTTCTCCATTAAAAGGAAAAAAAATTCATTTTTTTAGAAAAAATAATTTATCTGAATAATCGAATTTTCTCTTATATTATGACTAAGAAAAAAATGGTAACTTTAAAATAATATGGGATGTATATAAAATTAAAAATATTATAATTAAAATTCATAAAAGCTTTATAAACGACAAGTTTGATCATTCGTGGTGCACTTGAACTCGGTGTTGCGTACATCACACGCTATTATATTATTCAAAGAGAAGGGTATTGTGGATGATTTGGGTGTTACATTACCATTCATTATGATAAACAATTATTCATTATATTAACCAATCCAACCCATTACACTTCTAAACATTATAAACTAATTATTTACTCATTCATTCCACAAATAATTGTGAAACATCCAATCACATGACAGAACAAGAAACAAAACAACACATCAATACATAACCTGATCTTATCTCAACTATACAACTCATATCATCCATTCCACAATAAATCTATCTATCCACCTAATTATAAATTACTTGGTTAGGTTGATATATCACTTAAATGTTCATCCACTACACTTCCCAAACAAACACACAACAAAATCCTTTGCTTCAAAATTGTACGACAACACAATCCTAAGTTTATACACACATCAAAACATATCCACCTATCATTTCATATGTCCCAATAAAACAAGAAAAATATCCCACAAAACACATCAACCACATATAAAATCATAACACAATTCCATATTTAATGATTCATCCATTATCTAATTCAAATGGTTAATTTAGTGTTTTTACTAAACCTAGGAAATCCTAAAGGATCCATTTATTATCCTAGTGTTCGTTATTTACCAATAAAAATATTGAAATGTTCCAAATGATCTAACCATTATGAAACTTTTTTCATGAGAAAAAAAGGAAAACAAATTCCATGAATTTCAGCGGGGTGTTTATCCCATATAATTCACAAAATAAAAACAATATCATTGATAGAAAAACATTGGCATCAGGTCCCTCAACCCCTTTGATTTAATATACCATGTTCTTATCCATGATATGTGTGGTGGAACTATTCTCTATCAGAAAACAAGAGTATATACATCACCCATGATAAAAAAGAAAATATAAATGACAGAAAATACGTAACTCGATTGTGTCATTGTTTGTTTCATTGAAACAGATCATGTTACAGTCCACTGATTACCCCTACCGCAAGATATGCATCCACATGAGGATGTTGTGGCACCAGTGCACTAATGACCACCAAATAAGAAAAAATTATAAGAGATAAATAATATCATCCATTACATGGAATGAAATGTGGGATGAAAATAGATTCAAAACTAGTAGAAAATGAGGGAACGGATGTAGAAAATACCGTATATGGATTCTTGGTCACTAAATATTGAAGGAGAGATGCATGGACTTAATCATTTGTGAGGGAACTATAAAATTATTGATAGGGTTCACTATGTTACCATGGGTCTAGTGAAAATACTATAGTAGTAACGTTTTATAACCCAAGAAGCTGATAAATGTTTAAAATGTTAAATTTTTAATAAATTACATGATTTTTAATACCCTTACATGCTATGTAATCTTTATTGGTCTACTTATACCAAATAACCCATCACCTTTGGATTTTACTTTATTATTTCAGACCCTGACACAATACAAACTATGAAAATCTTTTTCTCACTGTGTACAATATCATCATTCCATGAAAACACGTATAGATTCTGTAAGAGATTTATTCATATCATTTAATTTGATTAAAGGATGTTCCATTACCTTACCACCATCCTTCAGCAATTGATCCTCAACAAACATTTGTTGATCTTCCTCTGAACCCATCCAACTAACAAAACCAACTTTTTTATTTAATGGGAGGAACTATAGAATTCATAAAAATATTTTTAATGAAATAAGAATACAGTTAATGGAATCATAAAATTTATGATTATTCATGATAATAGTAAAATAAAATTGTGCATTATATGATAATTTTTTTTATTCTAGCCATTGGTAAGAAAAGTACCTTTTATGGTAGATGAAAGAAATATTACTTTTAAAATAAATTAAGTAAATTAAAACAT
Source organism: Viscum album (assembly GCA_963277665.1). Taxonomy (NCBI): domain Eukaryota; kingdom Viridiplantae; phylum Streptophyta; class Magnoliopsida; order Santalales; family Viscaceae; genus Viscum; species Viscum album. The sequence continues at coordinate 433,106,899 of OY728127.1, read as the reverse complement.
GTTTTAAATTTCATTGAATAAAACATTTAATAATATTTAAACCGTTATTATTATTTTTTAAAAATGGAAGTTGAATAAAATCATTCCTAGAAAAATTGAGAAGGCAATATTTTTTCATATATAATATTATTTAGGTATCTTTGAGTTCCATGATGTTCATAATGGAAACAACTCATGGAAAACATATAATCAAATAAATTATAATAACATTTATTGGTTAAAAGATATAAATGTAATATAATTTCATCAACGGAAATATAAACAACATAATATTAAATAATATTGAGATTTTGAAACAAACATATATTGTAACATTGGATTCAAAATACCTTATAAGAAATCATTGGAATTTCCATGTTAAATAAGATTTATTATTAAGGTTATATGATATAAAATTTCAATGGGGTTGTATATACACATCATTAATATAAATCTGTATAATAATATGAAATATTCATCACTGTAGTATAAAATGATATGAAATCTCTTAGAAATACCATATCAATGAATTCTATATTACTCAACAAATATTTATGTTTCAAAAATGCAAATCCTCCGAAAAAATTGAAATTAATAATAATTAAATAAAATACTGTTATACAAATAATCTTGGCCTATTATGGTCACTGGGAGTATTACCCAATGAATAGAAATTCAGTTATGAAACCCCTTACCTCTAAACCAACATACAATGTATGTGATATTATCAACTTCATAATAAATTTAAATTTATAATATTTATATTATAAACCCATTTAAAAATAAATAGTATAATATATATTCCACAAAAAGTATTTAAATAGTTATTTATTAACAATTAATTAATAAACTCATAGTTTTTTATTCTTAAATGACACATATTTAATTATGTTTTGGTATCGTTGTATCAATCCATAAATATTTCTCATGGTTCCATTATATACATTTTGTTTATTCTGTTAAATATATTATATTTATTATAAAAATTATATTTTGATCATCTAGAAATATATACACAGAAAATGAATAATATCGCTTCATGTAGGTGGTAGTCTACACTAATGGACAAGTAATGTTATAATTTTATAAAGAGTGGTATTATATAAAGGTAAATGACAAATAATTTTTAATAATCGCAATTTTTTAATAAATATAACATTTATTAATTACTTTTATATTTATAATTATCCATGTAATGTTTTGAGTATAAGCAAATTTCATGACTATTTTGAGACGGTAAGTTATACGTATGCATGAACTGTGCATTTGCATTTCATGGGAGAGAAAAGAGTCATAAAATGTTCTTCCATTATAATAATAAATCTAATTAATAATGGTACTGAATTTATTATATTTGTAAGGTCAAAATATATTTTTTGTGACTATAATGAGGATGAAATTTGGATGATTCTGAAAAGATGGCAACTTATTCTTCATTATAAATTCTTTTTATCCACTATTCAAAAAACATGATATAGTCTTTTAAGAAGTCAAAAACATTAATATAATGGATATTATGGCTGATAAAATAATTTTGTAGGGTGATTTATGATAGGTTTTTTCTGATTATGTATTGGATAGAAGAGACAATTGTCTATTAATCAGTTAGGGGAGGGGTGTCAAGGAATTTGATAATTTATAAAAATAACATAAATTAAGAGTAACTAAAATGTGGAAGAGAATTGAAAATTTTCATATATGTAAAAGGTGATTATTATTCGAAATTTAATTATATAATAACATTTATATATTATTATGTGATTTTTTAACACTTATATATATGTTTTAATCACCTATTGTGAATTATGAAAATTATAGTAAAATTAATATTTTAAACTCCTTGAGGGTAATTAATGTTACCATAAAAAGAAATATTTTTAATAAAATATATGTTAATATAATAGTATTTTTGAATGAGTATAAAACACAAAACACCATTCTTAAAAACATGACATACCATTATTTGAAGAATTTTATAACATAGATGTTTAATTGTCATGTTTTGATAAGAGTAATCGAATAATGAAAATTATTTAAATTTACAATTATAAAACAAATTATTTCTTCATTATTAGAAATTAATCATCCAATTTTTGTAAAGTAATTTTATTCTTGATGATATCCTATAATTAAAAATGTTTTGCATTAATTTTGTGAGAAATGTTTATAGTTGATTTCTTTAACCAATAGAAATTATATTTGATAAAAGGATATTATTTTTGAAATACTCTTTCCAATATTATCTTAGGGAGACCTTTTTATGAAAAGAATGGTTTTATATTTATTATTTAAATGAAAAATTTATATTGAAAGTTGTATTTATGATTTGATAATTAATGATGATTAAATTTTTAAATGTTTTCAATGTAAAAATAGTTATATTATATTATTACTAATCAAATTTTGTTAAATAAAGAAAAAAACTATTTTCTTTTGTGTAAAAATTTTTCAATGCATAATATTTTTTAAAAAATATAATTTTTTATTAAAAGTAATTTCTTATCTTTTGTTAATTTATATCACTTCTTAAATTGGAATCCAAAAAATGGAATATTCCAACAAAATCAGTATGATGAAATTTGGTAAAGAATAACATTTTATTTTTATCAATATTAATAGTGGTAATATATATTTTTCTACAACAGTAATGGTAAATATATTTTAATTATTTTTAATTCTAATGTTATAGGGCTTCAAACAAATTAAAAACCATTATTTTTTCATTGGATGATTCTACGATTTATATAGTAATACAAAAATGATAAAATTCTACATTTTATTCCATTTAAATTTAATTTTTACCATTACAATTTTAGAGAAAATAAGAAATATAAATATATCAATTTTTTTTATAATATTTATCATGTAGGGATAAAACAGTTATATTCAGTTATTTATTTTTCATTGTAAAGGATAATTTTAATCATTTTTAATTATTTTTAATTTCTATAGCTTCAATTATTACCTTTTATGTATATGAAACATGGACATAGTGCTTGTGCAAGAAAAAAAAATAAAACAATTTATTTAAAAATTTTCAAAAAGTTATATTTTTCAACGATATAAAAATATGAAGATGAATTTTTAATAATCAAAAAAATATTAGCTGTTTTGTAAAATTATATATTGAAATTATATTTCTATCATGATGTGTTCAATGTCAGATAATTTGAATAGTTTTAAAAAGACATTAATTGTATTTTATAATAAATATATTTTATTCAATTATTTAAAAATAAAAAAACATAAAAGAAGACATTATATGTGGAAATTGACTGTAAATTTATCCATTTTATATTTAGTATCTTATTTTTTCATTATTAGTAAAATTATATCCCTTTAATACTAAAAAATTCATTACAACATTTAAAATAATAATTGTTTAAAAATGGGGTTAAACCAAAATATCACATTTCTAATGATATCTGAACATAAAAAAATTATTGGATGTTTATGTTAATAAAATTTATTATTTTTTACTCGATTAATTTAATTTTAAAACCATAAAACATTATTTTGACTGAAATTATATTGTAATAAATAATATATTTTGAAAAAAGATATTAATGGTATTTTATAACAAACAAAAATTTATTTAATTTTTTAAATATTCTGAATATAATATATAATAAAAATTAAAGGATAAAATGATTATCATATCATCTAAGATCCATTTCTATTCCACGTATCCAATAAAAATATTATTGTCACTAAAATTGAAAAAAAATATCATGGTAATTTTCAAAATGGTTAATGGGGGTTAATATTAAGAGACATTTAAAATAATAAATAAAACCATAAATAAATTTATTTTATAATTAGATTCGAAATTATAATAATATTATTTGAAACTAATTTTTTTAATAGTTATTCCATAAAAATTAATTTATATTTATTAAATAAATTATTAAATTCCCATTGTTTTCTCCTACAACTTTTACAAGGACACACCTCCTTTCTTATATTTTAAACTCAATGAAGAATTTTTCACGACCAAACCATACCGAACTATCATAAAAAAATACATTTAAATAAATTTTGGTGCATTTTATATTATAATACCTTTCCATGATTCATAGAGAAATGATCCAATGGAGGTTAGCTGAGGGAGAGGTAATCATCCTACTAGATAACTTTCAATTTATTTATTACTATAACTCCACCAAATCTATGGTTATTTTTTAATAAAATATAAAATTTAGTATAAAATTTATTTTTAAGCATTCTAATGATTATTTAATGATAATTTTTAACCCTCATTTCCATCATATGTGATGTTAATGTATTAATTGTATGTACATGTGGACAGGTACCTCCATGTAGGAAAACAATTAATTTTCCATCACAATCATTAAAGGTTTTTCATTATGATCATTTTAAGGATTATATATTATATTTATTAAATAAATATTATTCTATAGTCATATTGTGTTATATATCGTCTTAGAATATAATACTTTGAATGATATATTTTTTTGGTTCATACATGTGGACCACCACATCTATGAAGTGGGGTGATTCACATTTCATTTCTGATTTCCATGTATGGTAATAAAAATATATAGAAATATTATATTTCATAAATATTATATAATAATTATTATATTATATTTGATTTATTATTTTCCATTTATTCATTCAATTTATTAAAAAAGCAAAAACAATGTTCTTTTGTACACAGTGCCTACTATCTCCATGAAATGGGTAATTAATTTTTTAATTTCTATATTTTTTGGAATGAAACTAAATAAATATTTATAATTAATATCTATTATATTTATATCATTTAAAAAAATTAATTATGCAAGTTTGATATAAATACAAGTAATATAAGTATCGAACCAATATTCTCATGTGAAACGAAATAAATAGCATCATGAAATGATGATTTTCATATGGAATTGTTAATAAATTGTTGGTAAAATAATATTAGTAGACCATGTATAATACTATAGATAGCTAAATTACACATTTATAGAGTTTTACTAAATTTAGTTTAATTATAAATTAATTTAGATAATATTATATGAAATTCAATCTTCTTGTATGGTATTTTTTATCACTTTTATTTATATAAGTTATATGTCATATTCAACCCTTGTTCTATTTTTGTGGTGTATATAATGTCCATCAATGTAGTTTATAATGACTCAAAAGATAAATTTTGATATTTATATATCTATTTAAGGGTCACTCATTAGTTGAGTTGTGATTTTAATATTAACAGAACAGATTGTGATTTATGTTTTATTCTCATTGGTTATATGGATTACTTAGGGTAAAGTTCTAAAATTTAAAATTATGGGATCTAAGACTCATAAAATTTAATTTTTTATTCTAATATAGTTATTTAAAAAATTTAAATGTTTCCCATTCATTTTACTAACATTAACTACTCAATAGACTAAAATATAATATTTAACAAAAACCATATACACTCTTCTCTTTGGTTAAAAATCCATTTTCATCCATGTATATGTTAAATAAAAAATAAGTAATGTTTATAATTTTATAAAATTATATTTCAATATAATTTTTTACCATTATTTAATTTTTAAATGATTTTTTAAAATGAATCTTATTTTTATTTTCGAAATATTGTTCATCATACTTTTTATTAAAAATTTGAACATAATCATTGATTTAAAATACTTTGAATGAATATAATTATATTCCACCTTGACCACTTAATGATTCTAAGAATACAATAAATTCTTATAGTGTAATTTTAAAATAATAATTTTCCATGGTATATTGATGGTTTTTCGATTGTAATGAATTGTTTCAAAAGTGAATTTTTATTTTCCACATTTAATATTCAATATAGAATATTAATTGATTTTATTATCTATGACAACAAACATTGATGTTACATAAGCCTTATTATGGGTTTATAGAAATATTAAATCTATATTATTTCAAAAATTGTTTTTGTTTAATAGTCTTTTTGAAGAAACCATTCAACCGACATGTTAAATATTAAAAAAAAATTAATTGTATATGATGCATGTTTTATATACAATAGTTATGAAATGTGATTAATAATTGATGATATTATGGGGAAAAAATGATTTTTTACTCATTATGTGAGTGGTGAAAATTGAAATATATATCACTCCAATGTGTTGGGTAAATATGTATAACTCATGATATAATGTGGACTATAATTAGTAGTGTATGTATTTTTGAAACAAACTATATCTACCTGGATATTATTGATATTGAATGTTGGAAATGTAATAGGTATTGAATAAAATACATTATAATAGTTTTTTGAGTGAAACATAACCAAATATTGTGTGACAATCCCATTCTATTATTAATTTATTTTTTTAGTAGACTATAACATTTGAAATTATGGAATGTGTTGTGAAAACAATGAACTATGGCTTTCCCAGAAGTGATCTATATCTAAGGATATTATTTTATATTCATAATTTAATTACAAAACCATATGCCTTATTTAATTTTTTTTCTCTAGTAGATCAGGTTATTTTTTTTGATTCATGTATTTTTAAATATGAAACATCATTCCATTATTTAGATTTATGATCTAGGATATTTAGGGAATGGTTTCCAAATAATATTACAATATCAACATACCCTTATGGTCATGTTATGATTTATTTGTATTTCATATTTTATTTTTTCCTTTATGAAGAATATGATGTCACCCTTTCTTATGTTACATTTTCCCAGATTATACAAAAGTGTTTTCTGTATGATCTTTCTATGAAGGGTTAAAATTATGATGAAGATAGTAGTATATAATTTAGATATGTTTTCAACATGTTGTTTAGGTTTTCATGTTTTCAAAAACACTAAACCAATAAAATTTTACGATGGATTGTAATTTACTTTTCTTATAAGAAAATCTGATATTTATGTATGAAACGTATGGGTTTCTATAGATGGATTTAGGGAAGGTTTTAGTCAATCTATAGTTATTGGGATTACTGATTATGTGGGAATACCCTCGGGATATGCCTATGTATTAAATAATAATATAAACAAATTTAATATAGAGATTACATTGTTTTCATAGCAAATGCATCCATATATAGGAACTGAATTTCCCTGTGACATCAGAACTAATTCTTCTTGGGGAAATAATAATGAAATGATTTAGATAATTTAAAATTCACATAAATTTTAGGAAATATTTATTTTTATTAATTTTAATTTCATTAATAGATCATGTTACAGACTAAAATGAGTTTATCTTATATTACATGAAACTATGTGTTTTGGATGTTCAATACATTCCACCATGATTATCATGATTGACACGAATCACTATGGTTGTCCTGTATTATTTGTAACATAGAGATTTAATGAAACATGGATATCTATTAAAATATTATGATAAAACACGATAGTTATCATTCTTCTATCGCAATGGAAATTATTAACATGATTATATAATTTATGAAACTATATGGTTTAAACATTTATTTATAAAATTAATTCATTTTGTACTAAATAATAATAATAGAATAGAAATTTTTTTAAAAAATATTATATATTTTCCTAAAAAACTATTTTTATACCCAAAATCCAATTTTACCTCAATAAACTACACATATATGTTTTCTGAGTGAATTGAATGAAATTTATAAAATACATATATAATAATTAATGTAAAATTATTTATATGTGTTTTTTAAACATATTATTAAAATTAATCTATCTTACATCAAAAATTATATTTTTCTAAAAAGTAGTATTGTTGCCTTTTTCTGAACATCATGTTGATGTTATTTTTTCATCCATGTAAATAATTAACATGATAAAATAAACGTTAATTTTGAAATAAAAATTTCAAAAATATCAAGGGTGTGTTTTTTAGAATATTATGGGAAGATAATTGTTTCAATAAATAGTTATATATAACAATTTTTATTTAAAATTTTCATTTTGTTCAAAAAACATAAAAAAATATAAAATTTTTTACGATTGTTTTTAAATTATATGTATTAAAATTACATATATTTATATTAATCCAATTTATGAAATTTTAATACATTCCACATTGAAATGAAATAATAATACTCAATATACTTGTGAGAATTTTCTCCTTGAAATTACACTTTTATCGCATCTATTTTATTAATTTTAAAATATTTTCTGAAATATAAATGAGATGTATATGGAAAATAGAAATAAATATTTTAAATCGTCATAATTTATATTATCTACTAATTTAACATTAATGATTGACCATAATTAATAGTAGCATTTTTATAAATTATCTACTAATCTTACGTTCAAAATGGGTTTATAACGGGGTGATTAGAGGAAAATTATATGGTGTAAAATGAATTATAAACAATTAAAAATGAAATTTAAGTCTAATATTCAGAAATTGAATTTTACCAAATCTATAATTTTCAATCACAGAATCTTTTGAATTAATTATAATATATTTAAAAAATTTCTTTTCAAAATATTCATGTGTGTCACTCACGTCACTTCTAAAGGCCACCCCATCTCCTCTCAACTTCAAAATTAAAAAACCCATTAATTTTTAAAATAAATTCACAATTTATTTTCTTATATACCACTCCTAATCTGTTATTCATTTGTGATATCATAATTTTAATCAATGAAGGGTAGCATTTAATCATAAAAAGGATTTCTAAGGAATAAGTAATGTTTGTAACAATAGTTTTTTAATCATCATAGAACACATTAAGAATTGTAAAATTCCTAAAATATAGTAGAAAAACATTTATTGTATGTGTAATTTAAATTATTTTAATTTAATAACATATATACATTTCCACTTCAACCAAATGTGTGTTGCAATCACCATTCATGTGTACAGAGGACTACCACCCCGCAAAATTATGTTATTCATTATACATTACCACCACTATTTGATTAATATAATGATGAGTTTAATGTTTTTATATGAAAATTTTGACATTATTATACATATTCAGTCATAATATCACATATAACTTTTTACCAACCTATATATTTATTATAAATAATGTCAATTTTCTATACAACAAATTATGGCCTCGTGAACCTGTGTGACATGTTTTTTATTTTTATTTCACATAGATTGAAAACTAACAAATCAAATAATTAATTATGTTATTTATATAATATATATATTTTGATAATTATTATCCCAAAAATACAATTTTTACTTTTCATTCTGTGGGGGAATATGATATCATCGTTTGTGTCTTTAGAAGACAACTGCATCATGAAGTGATGAAATTAATTTTTCACTATTTCATTTCATAGAAGGTAATAAGGTTACATTTAATGAACATATGTGATTTTTATGACATAATAATGACACTTTTATGTTAAATTATTTTCATCTTCCTTATATTCCATTTATCAAAGTAATTAAAACTCTGTTTATGATTATGTATAGTCTATCATTACCGGAAATTGTGTATTTCATTTTATATCTATATTATCTATTAATTACTCTAAATTAAATAAACTAATTATATAAGATATTTATAAATATATTTAAAATTAATTATATAATGGTATAATGATCAATATAAGAATATGGAATATATAAAACCAAAAAAATCAAGAAAAACAATGCAAGTATTACCTGAAACATTAATTTAACATGAAATTGTTAATAAAAGGGTAAGAAAAATGCATGAGTAAATTAGATATGTTACGGTTCACATGAGTATGGTTTTATAAAAGATTTAAAATAAACATATACATACTATAAAAGAGGATTTAATGTGTACTAATACATTCCCCACAAAAGTTAATAAATTTTTGTCTCAATTTTATTTCCATTAAGACACATTAAATATTTACAATCTATTTCTTTTATTTAGTGTAGATACTTCCCATTAATGTATTTTAAAATTCCTCACAAGAATTTTTCTAGATATCCATTTTATCAAATCTCTTTAATGGATCTTACAATTCAATGTTACCAATGTGGAAAATATTTTATTTACAATGTATTTATTCATCGGGGTTGTTCCAGATTATTATTATATTGATGAAATATGTTGATATATTTATCAATAAACATGTGAATCAACATATAATTATATTATTCTGTATGAATACATCCATTCATTTAATTTTTTTATATTAATTTTTTTATGTTTCTAAAAGAATTTTTTAATTGAAATATCAGTTTTTATCCCTTTGGTCAAAACCCCTTAATAATTACATATAAATGTTTTCTACAAATGTTTTAAAAAATCCAATATTTATTCACTAGTATAATTTAATGAATATTTTTTTTTATTTTTTAATATTAAAAATTAAATTAATTTTCATTTGTTTGCAAACAATGTTCAAATAGCTTTTATAGAATATGTGAAAGGAATATTTTGGGACCAAACCGATTATATAGTTGTAAGTATAGAAAATGGAAATCACCCTTTTAATTCAGGTAATTGACTGCTTTGGAGCTTGAAAGCATGGGACCAAGATGAGGCTTGTGATGCTGAGGAATTGTTTTTCTTGTTTTATATTTTACTTTGGTTTAGTACTAAATTCCAGCATTGTGATGTGTTTGGCTTCTTTCCTAGACATATGAATCATGCATCATTTATATATGTGTGCTCTAGTTGTTTCTTCTCCAGTCTTCCGATGTTTACTATTGTACGCCATTATTACTGCTTCCACTATTACTATCGATTTTAATTCCATTGTGTTATTCTACCAATGAGGGAATAGTTTCTTGACTATCACAACCAAGGCCATCACTGGTATTCGGCAGCCTCTGGCATTCGGGGAAATGTGCATGGGGCCATGTGACCATCCATGTACGGGGCGCCTCTATGTGGCTTCAGGAACTAGGATGTTACAGCATGATAGTGAGACATTCATGGTGTTTTTCAATGTTCATGGTTTGCATCATGATCACAATGATCTTGAACATCACCCATATATAGTTTCTCCCATGTTCAAGTTGATGGATCTCAGCATGGGCTTGGTCAAGGAAAAATATATGTGACATAATCTCTATATGAAACCTTGAAAAATGTAGTTCATAGGTAATGATCCTAAAAGTTTAGCAAATCACTTTCTTTTTATGATTTATTAGTATTTGTTAAAACCCATTTATTTATATTAAAAATGAAAATGAATTTTAAGTGAATTAAAAATAAAATAATTAAAATATATAAATTTCATCCCCTATTCAATTACTTCACCACCATAAATTTATATTATAGTTTCCTATTGGATTGTTCAAACCCCCATATATACAAGGAATCCTACCTTATTAGATTTGGAGTGTGTGGGTGGAATAATTTATGAATCTGGATTTCCCCACCTTAAACTAAAATTACATCAACATAGATCCCTTAAATTTATATAAACATTATAATTTATATATAATAATTTCGATGATTCATCCCAAAATTTATTTAAAATTATATTATATTTCAATATCAAAAGGATTAATCAGTTTGACTATATAATTAAAATAGTGATACCTTATTAGGCTCTATAGAATATGGTAATAATTTTCTCTTCCATATAGGCTACAATAAGATCCTTATATAATAATTAATTATATCTAACAAAAATTGAAAAAAAATCATCATGATTTCCTTTATCCATAGTATAATTTTGAGATTTTATATTCATGTACCTTGGCTGCTAAATATAAGTTAATGGATTTCAATCCAATTCATTTTTCCTTGAAAATAATTGTATCAATTTCTAATGTTGTTGTCCTCCAAAATGAATAAGAATTTTCTACAGATGGAATATATGTTCCACAAAATCATTATAACCTAATATGAATATTTAGAAATAGAATAATGATAAGTGGTTTTTGTACATGGATTGTAGAAATAATGAGAGAAATAGAGCATTTGGATAAAGAATTGCAAACATAATGACGAATGAAATTTTTATTGAAAAATGAAATAATACCATTGATTATGAATATTTTATCACATGAATACTCAAAAATAAAAAATAAATATTAACTCCTTTTAGAATAAATTCAATTTATATTTATAATAATTTTTTGAAATGATTTATTATCCATTAAAATTCAAAAAAATAAAATCTTTCTATTAAAATTATACAATATAAATATTCGTTGAATGTGATAAAAAATAAACAAAATAATTATTTTATTTTTCTGTATAATATAAAAGGTTTATTATATGATACCATAATGTCTTCAGAAATTTGTTTCTTAAATGTAAGTACATAATTTTTCCTTGTATCTACATCAATATACATGTTCTTTTATGTACCTAACCTAGTGTATCCAATGAATGTGGACCTATTGGGCTAATAGGATGGCCATATTTATTCTATCTGAAATATTATTTTAAATCATTACCTATCACCTTAACAACTTTTATTATAATTTGTATGCATTTCCCCTCATATTTTTCTCAATAATAAGTTTTTTACCTTCAAAATTTTATTTAACTTCAATATCATCAATTGTTTTGGTCCTTACCATTGGAATAATTAGAAAATGAAGAATTCAATATCTACATTTTTAGTTAAAAAATAAGTTAATATTTTGTAAATATAGTATTTAACCCATTATAATATGATTATATACATTGTATATAATAAATTATAATATTAATTTGATCTTCTAATCAAAATAATTTTATTATGATATGGTTGAAGTGGTTTTGTGGAATACCTCAATAAGAATAATTAGGTTGATGTTGAAGTTAAATATAACATCATGTGTTCCTCCCCATATATAAGAGGTTCATAGATAGAATATATTGAATAATGGTTCCTTAGGGAGATTATACCCATTGTAATTATAGACACACAATAAAATATATCAATATATACATAATAAAATTGAACATCAAACATTTAGATAATATAAACAAGATGTGATTGAACAACCATGGATATGAAGAAATAGTTTTCATTATAATAACATTAGAACACCTACAATGAATTCTTGTCCGCCATTAACAACTAGATAATCATATTTCATGATGGAATATTAAATGAACAACCAAGGATCTGAAGAAATCATATTTCGACTGATCGTGTTCTAAAAATTATTCAACGAGCCATGACCACACCTTCATTGTATCCATGATAAATTTTCTTCATTGTATGTAAATACATGAAATAGAACATTAAATTTTATCATATACCAGTATTATGGAATTTTGAGACCATGATCTATGTAAAACTACTCCTTTCTAATTGTACAAGCACTTAGCATTATTGATTCAATAGTACTCATCAAAAAATAAAGGATATTTTTCATCATCACACCAGCCTTGAATTTTTTCACACCATCAAATGGAGTGTGGAATTCCCTCCATGGGATAGTAACATACAATCATATCGAACTATCCTTCCCTTATCCAAACAAACAATAAATAGTTCATCCCATCCATGATCCAACTATTGAGATTTATCTATTCCTATCAGGTCCTACTATAAACCTAATATCTCAAATAATTGATCTAATGTCTATTTATACTCCACGTATTAGTCATAAAATAGACATGATAAATTAATCAAAATTAGTATTCAATGGTCTATTCAATAGTCCACATGAATGGAACATCATATAGAGGAACAACCTAATTATTCCAAAAATTCCAATTGATATGAAAAGACAACATATTGGGAGAATAATATTAAGGAAAACTTGTTTCATGTCTATAAAAGGACACAAATGACACAAAATCATGATAAAAAATCATAATGTCATTTGGTATCTAATGTAATTATAACTAATAATCAACACATTCCAAAAACATCATATAAAAAGTAGGATGGTATGGTTTTACAATAAAAAAATTGATGCTAATTTCAAACATTAATATTTGGATGATACCTTATTAGATATGTTCTATGTTATTTAATAAATAAATAACCCATCAATAATAATAGAGTATTTATAATTTAAATCAATTTAAAATATCAATCCACTATTTTAAATCAACATTATTATACCAAAAGAGACTTGTCGCCAATATAAGTTCTAGGATTGATCAAGGAGGGTTCACCCATTATCAAAATCCAACACTGGTTGTTTAGTAAATTATAAATCCTCAATTTTATATAGATGAATATTCCTTTATTTATACCAAATATGGATTATATTAATGATCAAATATATATATATATATATATTATAAATGAGATTATAATGGAACAATATTATTTCAATAAATAACTCAGAATCGATCTACACATATAGAATCCAAATAGTGAGGAATTGGAGGCCAGATACATAGTGGTAGATATATTTTTGTTTTTTCACAAAACTTTTATTGGTGTAAGATGAGAGATACATAGATTATTATATTATATAATAATGGCCAAAATTAAGTTAAAGTTATTTTTTTCTAGGAACCAGTGGCTAGCTGCTGGTCTGTAGTGGATGGTCAATGGCACCAATAACAATATGGTTTTTCACCCAAAACTAGACAGTGATCCGTGAGTGAATATTTTTATTTTACCTTGAATAATAGTTATCCATTTTGACATACATAAATTCTATTATATCTTTCAGATCCACACACTATTTTTTATACCTCACTGGCATGCATGTTTTACTATTTCAGCCTCTATATATCATATTTAAGACTCTAAAATCTAAAACATTAAAAATCCAAACCCATTACCCAAAATAGAAAAATAAAATCAAAATATAAATAATAATATTTATCATTAAAAAATATTAATTTTTATGTGTTTTTAAATTATCCATCAATTGACTTCCCATAATTGAGATGTGACTATATTTTTCATGATAAAATAATACATAATGTTATACTCAAACTTCTATGACACCTCTTGAATAATTCAACTGTAACATCTCATGTATGAAAGAATAATATATTTTCTTATCTATTTTTATTTAATAATTAGATAGTGTTTCAATTACTTAAAATGAGAATAAATCCAATCTTAAGCATAGAATTCTCTAATATTTTTAAAAGATTGTTTTACAGCCTTTTGATGGCAAACCATTATTAAATATATATTTTTACAATTTTATAAGCTCTGTTTTTCAAAATAAACTTATCCTTTATGATTTGGACAATGAAATTTACTTTGGATTAATTTTTGGTATTTTTCTGACAATGTTCATTTTTTAATGAATAGTGAAAAATACTGCATTTTACATCAAAACTACTTTTTCATATAATTTAATTATATGGTTAGATTATCTTTTTAATTGGTTTTAAAGTATAAATATAATATATTTTTACCATTTAATACAATGGTGGTCATTGGGATTAATTTCACTTTGAAATTGGACATAAACAATTGTCAAACTTTTGCTAAAAATTGTTTAAAACAACCCTGACTATTTGTTTTGACAACGGGAATCATTTTTAAATTAATTTTTATAATTTTTGTGATTGGAATTTGGTAAAATAGATTCTATATTTGTAATCAGGATTTCTAAATTATGTTATTAATACTCTTTTGATTTCTGACATTATGAATAGTAACGACGGTAATTATCTTTAATTATCTTGATTAATTAGTAATCAGGTAGTTAAGGATAATAAAATAATATCATAATAAAAACAAATGACCCCAAAATGTGTCCTAATGCTGCTAGTTGTGTCATGGACGACCATGAGATGCCTTGTTCCATACTTAGGGACCCCATGGAAGCACTTTTGGGTAAAGGTGACACGTTATCATTTTATTTTTAATGAAAGGAGAATATCACTAAAGAATGTATAACCCAAGTAAAACATTTTTTATTTTGTCTACATAAATTATCTCTTGGAATATAAATATTAATTATAAATCTAAAAAGATTTCCTACATCATAGTATTTTTTGATAATTTTTGGACATTAAATAAATTAAATTATTTATGACATCATGATGATGCAGTGATTACCTCATTAATGAACGATTCAAATAAAATGAAACGATAATGTAAAATATAAGAGTTACATTTGTAAAATCATATTGGATGAGTATATTTCGAACCCTTATCACCTTATCCCTGAAATATATCAACGTGGTACCTTTAAAATCCGAATCTCATTTTAATATAAACTAAAATTTTAGAACTTTTCAAGAGTGCCCCTCCTCTCCTCTTATAAAAGGCCCCCACCTCTAGCTCATTACACACACCTCTCAAGACATTGGCTCGACCATGCTCTACTGATTTTATCTCTCCACATCCCTCTCTTAATCCTAGAATCCTTACCTTAGGCAGAAAGCCCTTCAAGAAAACCTTTTGGTTCAAACCAAGAGGAGTTACCCGATTTAAAGGTAAAGTCTTCTCTAATGTTATTTTGTTTTATTTTGCTTCACCAACCTCTTAAACTCTGTTTATTAATTTCTTTTCTAACAACTACAGTATCGTAAATATACTACTATTTTTTTATAATATGTATTCGAGCTACACTTACACACACCTACATCTAATGTTTAAAAAGCATATTGTTTCCGTGGATGGAAAATCTCTGCCTCACGAAACGATGATTTTTCAATATTCATCTAACATCTTAAAAGGTGTCCATTAAGATGTCACTATATTTATATATGATATATAATATGTTTATTTTTTTCCTTAAGCTTCAGTATTTTTACATTTATGGCATACCTTTATGGTTTCCATTATGCAAAAAATGTGATATCTTCATTTTAGGAAGTGCGTACTACCGCCCCCTCAATGTGATTCATTCGTTAATGCCATATATGGGACATATAAAAGATGGAGATAATGATATTATATATGATATTATACCAGAATTATAATATACCTTTATATAATTATTATTCCCTTCCATAAAATATGAAATAGAAATGAAAGTAGCGTTCATGCGTACGTACGACTTACTGTCTCCATGAACGGTGCTTTTCATTGCATACCTCTAAATGTTATGTAATATTATAAATGAATGTATATACTGGATATATATAATATATATGATATCTACATCATGAATATAATTTTGGATATAATGGATACTTTACCTCATGAACAACTTGTAATTATAAAGAGTTTATTTTTTACTCAAGTACCAATAATCGACAAAACGACCATTATTAACATAAATAATTATATACTGTTAATAACATAATAATATGTTATATAAAAGAAATAATGAACTATAAAAAGGTTCTTAAGAAAGTAGAAATTAACTCATGTTTATTATTCTGGACATTAAAGAACGATCGAGTCAAGTCGGACCCAGGGTAAGGGACTTCGTCTCAATCTCAATTCATTGAGGCATATGTTGTTTTATACACAGCTTTCTTTTATATGGTGTATAAACCCCTTTGACTTTTACATCTATTAAAATATAATCTTTTTAATATGAAGTGTTTTACTAAAAGACAAAAGGACTGTTTTTTTCTCGTACATATGCGGTGACAATGTCTTCTCCGCTACTGTGACCATTATTTGAGTTTCGGATTCCTCTACAAGACATAACTTTTTTTAAATGAAAAATAAATACCATGAATTACTTTTCTTTTATTTTGGTATGGAAAATGGTTTTCATAATGTTTTTATTATATCAAATTGTTGTATTGATATCTTGTGATTGAAATGTGGAAATGATATGTTTCCTTTATGCATGTTTTATGTGATACGATTACGTTATGGTTCTTGGGAATTGATTATGAAGATGTGTGGTTACGTGATAAACTAATGGAGGGTGAGAATGATATAGCTCTCAAATTCATTGGGTAACGTGATGGGGTTAAACGCTATGTTTTCCCCGAAGATATTTAGGGAATATACTCTGATGGGTATTCCAAACGTAACCATGAGGGTTACTCCCTACGTAAGAATGTTATGAATGCCTCAAGTTACCTTTATTTCTTATGATTTCTATGAGTTATTAATATATCTTATGATTTCATGATGTTTGTTAACGTGCTCATGTTTTATGAGTAAAGTATGATTTAATTTATTCTTATGTATACATGTACTAATGTTCCCTGTCCATATTTGTATATCCCTTACTGAGATTTTTATGCTCATCCCATGTTTTTAAAATGATTTTCACAGGACAAGGGAAAGGTACATGATGTGATGATAGTGTCAAGGAAGTGTCAAGAAATAATCCATGTTTTATTTTAAATATGTTTCTGTTGATGAAAAAAATGAGCACTATCTTTTATGTAACCACTTTGTTTAAATGTGGAATGTAATTCATGATTTATGATCTAATTCACTAAAACACTAAACCTGAAAAGATCCTCAATGTGTATTCTTGAAATACCTCAAGATTAAGTAATGTTTAAGGCTGGGGCCTTATTGTTGGTTTCAGAGGTTGGTTTAGATAACTTTAGGAGTTACAATTATATTAACTGATTATCCAAAAAAAATTGGTCAATTTTAAATGATATAGCATTTGAAGATTACCGTGTTGCTTTATCTAAGACATGTTTGTTCAGAATGGTTTTCCACAGAGGAAACATGGAAGTAGTGCTAGGATGGCATATAGAAGTAAATGACCTTCGAATCAACATCCTGAGTTGGTCGGAATTGGAACTGAACAGTTTGTTGCAGAAATGGCGCATTTGACTCAAGCGATAAATGGTGGTGGTATCCATGCACGAGATCAGCCAGATCAACCATAGAGGAACATGTCTGTGGTGGAAAATTTCATGAGGCAACACCCCCCATCATTCAAAAGATCATCTGACCTTGTTGTAGCTGGAGGGTTGATTAAAGCACTGGAGAATATTTTTGATGTCATGGGGTGTTTAGACAATCAAAAGGTTAGTATTTCAATTTACCATTTGGAGGTTGAAGTAGATCAGTGGTAGTTGATGGTTAAAAATATCAGGGATGCTGATGATATTGATGCTCTAAACTAGGATGAATTCAAAGGTATGTTTCATGAGAAGTATTTTCCTAATGCTGTTTGGCTTAGGATGGGAATACAATTCTTGGAATTGATGCAAGTGGACGACTCAGTCGATGCTTATGAAGAGAGGTCCACTTGATTGGCAAGGTATGCTCCAAATTTTATCCGAGACCTTTATAGTAAAATCAATCGTTTTTACTCAGGATTAAATCCAATATATCGAAGTGCATTAGCTTCTTGTGAGTTAAAAAGTTATGAAAAGCTTGTTCGATGTGCTAAAAAGGTGGAAATGGATTATTCCGATGATCAAGTGTTCTATAACATCAACAGAAGAAGAGACCGAGGTGGTAGGAGAAAGGGAAGAATTCTTCAAAAAGGTCTGATGGTAAGAAAACTAAGATTCCAGTTTGTGATAAATGTGGTAAAAGGGATGGTGGGGAATGTCTTCTGAATTTGGGAAAGTGATGCCGATGTGGTAAGATGGGACATAAGGCTCGTTATTGCACTGAAAATGATCATGGTGATGGTAAGACCATATTTGATTTACAGATAGTGAAATGTTTTATGTGCAATTAGATGGGTCACTATGCAAACAAGTATCCGACAAACAGCTCGAGTGATGGGAATTACTTAGAATACAAGAAGAAAGAGGTGGTGAAATCCTTTGCAACTACTTCAGCAAATATTGGGACATCAAATGATGTGGTATCATGTAGTTTTTTTGTTTTTTCAGATTTTTCCAGTGTGTTGTGTGATTCATGGTCTACACATTCTTTCATCTCTGAAAACTTTTCTAGAAAAATTGGAATACCATCTCAATAAATGACTCCTGAACTTGTGGTTAAAACACCTGGGGGAAATTTTTAGGCAAAAATAATTTATAAGAATCTTCCTATCCTTATCCGTGGAAAGAACCAACTTGCAAACCTTATTGTTTTACCTCTAGTAGAGTATGATGGTATCATGGGTATGGATTGGCTCTCTATTTACCATGATAATATTGATTGTATAGCTAAAGAAGTTTATTTTCAGAAAGACTTTCAGTTTGTGTACAAGAATGAACCCTTACTATTGATAACATATCAAGAGGCTGAGTTGCTTGTAAAAGATTGAAATGAATGGTACCTTGCACATATTGTTGAAAAAAAAGGTACTATTAGATTAATGATGTGCCAGTGGTAAATGATTATCCTGATGTTTTTCATGATTAGTTGCCTGGAATAATTCCAGATCGGGAAGTTGAATTTTCTGTTGACTTAGTCCCTGATGCTAAGCTAATTTCAAAACCCCCTTATCGAATCTCTCACCTTGCTCTTTTAGATTTGAAGGAGCAACTACAAGATTTATTAGATAAAGGTTTCATTCTACCTAGCACATCACCATGGGGTGATCCTATTTTATTTGTTAAAAATAAATATGGTTCAATGTGACTTTTTATGGATTATAGAGCCTTTAATAACATCACTGTTAAGAAAAAATATCATTTTCTTCATATCGATGATTTGTTTTCTCAGCTCCAGGGAGCTCAGTATTTTTCGAAGATTGACTTGAGGTTGGGGTACCATTATTTGAATGTTAAAGAAGCAGATATTCCGAAAACCATGTTTTGTACAAGATATGGCCATTATGAATTTGTAGTTATGCCTTTTGGTCTAACCAATGCACCTGCTGTATTCATGAACCTTATGAATAGAATTTTCACTGAGTTCGTGGATATGTTTGTGGTTGGTTTCATTGATGTTATATTGGTGTTTTCTTAAAGTAAAGAGGAGCATGAAAGACATTTAAGGGTTATTTTTCAAACCTTAAAAGAAAAGTAATTGTATGGTAAATTCAGAAAGTGTTAGTTTTGGTTGCAACAAATTTATTTCCTTGGACATATTGTTTCTAAACACGGAATAACAGTTAATCCTTCCAAAACAATGGTTGTTGAAAAATGGCCAAGACCCACAAATGTAACTAAGATTCGTAGTTTTCTTGGGATGGTAGGATATTACCTAAGGTTTGTTGGAAATTTTTCACGGTTATCTAGTCCAATGACTAAGCTAACTCCGAAGGGTCTTATGTTTATCTGGTCAAAAGAATGTGATGATTGTTTTCAGGAACCGAAAAGAAGATTGGTGAATGCTCCAGTTTTGGCACTACCTTCCAGGAATGGGGAGTTTGTTATCTATAGTGATTCTTTATTGAAAGGACATGGTTTCATCCTAATGAAGAATGATTAGGTAATTTCTTATACTTCATGACAGTTGAAAACTCATGATGTAAATTTCCCTACACATGATTTGGAATTAGCTGCTGTTGTTTTCTATTTAAAAATTTGGATGCATCATTTTTATGGTGTAAAGTGTGAAACATATATCGTTCACAAATGTTTAAAGTATATATTCACTCAAAAAAAATTGAACATGAGATAGAGATGGCTAGAATTAATCAAGGATTATGATTGTACAATTCATTACCATCCTGGAAAATCAAATAATGTGGAAGATGTGTTGAGTCAAAAAAGTAATGATTCATTAACAATGTTGTGTTTGGAACATGATCCTTTGATTAAGGATTTGATGAAATTTGGAATATAATTTGTTGGTGCCGGATGTCCTTATATTTTGTTTCAGGTATCAGTGAAATGTTCTCTATCAGACATAATTAAGCCAGCACAGAAGCAAGACACTGAGTTGCAGAAAAAGGTAGAGCTGGTTCAAAAGGTTACGTTTCCTGAATTCCACATTGATAATCAGTGTATTTTGAGATTTGGGAAGAGATTGTTTGTGCCCTGTGATTCACAGTTGAAGAGAGAATTATTATGTGATGCTCATAGTTCTCTGTTTTTAGTTCATCCAGGAAGTACTAAGATGTATAGAGATCTTCAAGAGTATTACTGGTGGAATGGAATGAAAAGAGATATTTTTGATTCTACTGTGAACTGTTTCACTTGTCAATAGGTTAAAGCAGAGCGGCAGTTACCGAAAGGGATAATTCAGCCTTTACCAGTTCCATAGTGGAAATGGGATAACAAATCCATGGACTTCGTTGTGGAATTTCCGAAGACACCTCGAGGTAATAATGAAATCTGGGTTCTTGTTGATCTCTTGATTAAATCTTCTCATTACCTTTCTATACGAGATACTTTTTCCCTAGATCAACGTTCCCAATAGTAACATAAAGAGATAGTCAGGTTACATGGAGTTCGCCTCTCTATTGTATCTGATCGTGATCCCAGGATTACTTCTAACTTTTGGAAAGCCCTTCAGAAGTTGTTGGGTACGAAATTAAATTTTTGTACAGCTTTTCATCCTCAATCAGATGGGCAGTCAGAACGAACGATTCAGACCTTGGAGGATATGATAGATGCTTGTTTGGTGGATTATCAGGGATGTTGGGACCAACTTCGTTCTTTGGTTGAGTTTACTTTTAATAACAGTTTTCATTCTAGTATACAGATGGCATCATTTGAGGCTTTATATGGGATGCAGTATCGAACTCCAGATTTTTGGGATGAAGTGGGTGAAATGAAGTTGATGGGACTAGAATTGGTAGAAGAGTTGGAAGAAAAAGTTCAGATGATACAGAAACACATGAAAAAAGATCATAGTAGGCAGAATAGTTAGCCGTACAACAAGAGGAAGGATCTCTCTTTTGAGGTAGTTGATCATGTTTTTCTCAACGTTTCACCATGGAAAAATGTGACGCGATTTGGTAATAAGGGAAAGCTGAGTCCAAGGTTCATTGGATCATATGAAATTCTAGAGTGTGTTGGATCAGTTTCATACCATGTGGATTTACCTATGATCTTATCTCAGGTACATAGTGTTTTTCATGTTTTAATGTTAAGGAAGTACATGCCAGATCCATCTCATGTTTTGAGTCCAGAGGTAGTTCAGCTAGAAGATATTCAATCATATGAAGAACTACCAGTACATATTTTTGACCATAGGGAGTATGTGTTACGGAATAAGGTGATTCATCATGTAATGGTTTTGTAGAAAAACCACATGATTGAAGAGGCAACATGGGAATCTGAAAATGAAATGAGGGATAAATACCCCCACTTATTCGATAAGTAAATAAATTATGGGGACACAATTTTCTAAACGGGGAAGGATATAACATCCCATTTAAGTAATTAATAATATATTTTCTTATCTATTTCTATTAATGAATTAGATTGTGTTTTAAAAACTTAAAATGAGAATAAATCTAATCTTAAGCAAAGAATTCTCTAATATTTTTAAATGATTATTTTACCACCTTTTGATGGAAAACCATTTTTAAATCTATATTTTGAAAATTTTATAATCTCTATTTGTCAAAATAAACTTATTCTTTATGATTGGGACAAAGAAATATACTTTGGATTAAATTTTGGTATTTTTCTGACAATGATCATTCTTTAATGAATAGTGAAAAATACTACATTTTACATCAAAACTGCTTTTTCATCTAATTTAATTATATGGATAGATTATCTTTTTAATTGGATTCAAAGTTTAAATAAAATATATTTTTACCGTTTAATCCAATGGTTTTAATTGGGATTAATTTCAATTTTAAATTGGACATAAACAATTGTATAACTTTTGATAGAAATTGTTTCAAAAAAACTCGCTAATTGTTTTGACAACGGGAATCATTTTTAAATTATTTTTTGTAATTTTTGTGTTTGGAATCTGGTAAAATGGATTCCATATTTTTAATCAGGATTTCCAAAATATTATATTAAGACTCTTTTGTTTTTGGACATTATGAATTGTAATGACAGTAATTATCTTTAATTATCTTCATTAATTAGTAATCAGGTAGTTAAGGATAATAAAATAATATCATAATAATAAAAAAATGACCCCAACATGTGTCTTAATGATACTTTTTGTGTCATGTACGACCATGGGATTCCTTTTTACAATCATAGGGACCCCATGGAATCACATTTGGGTGAGGGTGACACTTTATCATTTTATTTTTAAAGAAAGGAGAATATCACTAAAAAATGTATCACCTGAGTAAATAATTTTTAATGCTATCTACATAAATTATCTATTGTAATATAAATTTTAATTTGAAATCTAAAAAGTTTTCTTACATCAATGTATTTTTTTTATAATTTTTTTACATTAAAAAATTAAATTATTTATGACATCATGATGATGCAGCGATTACCTCATTAATGAACAATTTAAATAAAATAAAATGATAATGTAAAATCTATGAAATACACTTTTCAAAGAACTATTGGATGAGTATATTTATAACCCCTATCACATTATACATTAAATATATCAACGTGGGACATTTAAAATCCGATACTTATTTTAATATAAAGTAACATTTTATAACATTCCAAGAGTGCCCCTCCCCTCCTCTTATAAAAGGCCCCCACCTATACCTCTATAAACACACCTCTCAAGCCATTGGATCGTCCTAGATCTTCTCATTTTATCTATCCACATCCCTCTCTTCATCCAAGAAGCCATACCTTAGGCAGAAATCTCTTTAAGAAACCCTTTTGGATCAAACCAAGAGGAGTAACCCGATTTAAAGGTAAAGTCTTCTCTAATGTTCGTTTGATTTTATTTTTCTTCTCCAACCCCATAAACTCTTTGTATTGATTTTATTTGTAACAAAAAAAAGTATCTTCAATATAATAGGTTGTTTTTATAAGATTTATTCGAGCTACACTTATACACACCTACAACTAATGGTTAAAGAGCATATTGTTTCAGTTGATGGAGAATTTCTGCCTCACGAAACGATGATTGTTCAATATTCTTCTAACACCTTCAAAGGTGGAAATTAAGATGTCACTATATTTATATATGATATATAATATGTTTATTTTTTCCTTGAACTTGTGTATTTTTACATTTATGTCCTACAATAATGGTTTCCATTATGAGTAAACGCGATATCTTCATTTTAGAAAGTGCGGACTACCACCCCCTCAAAGTGATTGGATTTGTTAATGCCATATGTGGGATGTATAAAAGATGGTCTTAATGATATTATATATGATATTATACTGGAATTATAATATACCTTTATATCATTAATATTCCATTCGATAATATATGAAATAGAAATGAAAGTATCGTTCATGCGTATGTACGGCTTACCGTCTCCATGAACGGTGCATTTCATTTCATACCTCTAAATGTTATTTAATATTATAAATTCATGTATATACTGGATATATATGATATATATGATATCTAAATCATTAATATAATTCTGGATATAATGGATATTTTACCACATGATCAACTTTTAATTATAAAGAGTTTATTTTTGACTCAAGTACAATTGATCGAAAAATGACCATTATTAACTTAAATAATTACATACTATTCATAACATGGTAATAAGTGATAGAAAATAAAGAATGAACTTGAAAAATGTTCCTAAGAAAGTATAAATTAACTCAAGTTTATTATTCGTGACGTTAAAGAATGATCGATTCAAGTTGGACCCAAGGTAAGGGACTTCGTCTCAATCTCCTTTCTTTATGGCATATTTTGTTTTATACAAAACTTTCTTTTATATGGTGTATAAACCCCTTTGACTTTTAAATCATTCAAAAGGAATCTTTTTTATACAAAGAGTTTTACTAAACAACAAAAGAAATGTTTTTTTGTCGTACGTATGTGGCGAAAACGACTTCTCTGCCACTGTGACCATTGTTTGAGATTCAACGTCCTCTACAAGACATTACATTTTTTAAATTGAAAAATAAATACCATGCTCTATTTTTATTTTATTTTGGTATTGAAAATTTCTTTCATAATGTTTTTATTATATCAATGTGTTGTATTGATATCTTGTGATGGAAATGTGGAAATGTTATGTTTTCTTTATGTAAGTTTTATGTGATATAATTATGTTATGGTTCATGGGAATTGTTTGGGAAGACGAGTGGTTCCGTGATAAACTAACGGAGGGTGAGCCCGATATAGCTCTCCAATGCATTGGGTAACACGAAGGGGTTAAACACAAAAGTTTCTCCGAAGTGATCTAGGGAATATACTATGATGGGTATTCCAAACGTAACCATGAGGGTTACTCCCAACGTAAGAATGTTATTAATACCTCTAGTTACCTTTATGTATTATGATTTCTATGATTTATTCATAAATCATATGATTTCATGAGGTATGTTAACGTGCTTATGTTTTATGAGTAATGTATGATTTCATTGATTCTTATGTACACATGTACTAATGTTTCCCTTCCGTATTTTTATATCCCTTACTGAGATTTTTATGCTCATCCCATGTTTTTGAAATGTTTTTCACAGGACAAGGGAAAGGTAGATGATTTGATGATATTGTCAAGGAAGTGTCAAGAAAAAATCCATGTTTTATTTTTAATATGTTTCCATTGATGGAAAAAATGAGCACTATCTTTTATGTAAACACTTTTTTTAAAAGTGGAATGTAATGCATGATTTATGATCTTATTCTCTAAAACTCTAAACCTAAAAATATCCTCAACATGTATTCTTGAAATAACTCAAGATTAAGTAATGTTTAAGGATGGGGCCTTATATCAACGCTACCATAGGACACTGAAAAAATCCACCGTTATCCCTTAAATCACATTATCCCTCTTGTGTGTGATATGCATCAGACCCATCAAAAATTATGTGTCTGAATCTAGCTCAACATCCATGTACTTGATCACATTAAAATTATTTAACCTATACTATATTAACCAAGAAAAATGGAAAACAATTGAATTACCTATATATGTTGATGTTTGCTCCAGAAGTAGACCATTATTCTTATATTTTTTGTTGTCTCTAATTCTCCAAACAATCATTGTACTAACTTTTGTTGCTTCTATATTCATCATTGCACTAATTATTGAGTTTCCAAAAAGAAAACAAGTTAGGACATTGTGAAATATTTGGGTTTCATCATATGGTTATCATGTGATAATAGTCTTCTCTAAAAAGTGATAGCCGACTTCATAATCAGATACACTCTCTTGTAGGTCCCAAATTCCCTTCATGGCCCCCATGAATCCTTCCTCACCTTTCAATGTTATTACAAAATAATGAAGGAAAAGGACAATGATACAAATCCTAATTTGTTCCATATGAATTGGAACTTGGAAATTTTTTCTACTGTAATTTAAACCATTATATGTGATCATCCATAGCTCAACTAAAGTGTTAAAAGCATCCCCCGAACATATCCTCAAATATATATTTTCCTCTCTAACATTCCATTAATTAATGAATGATATGTAGTACTCAGATTCAGTTGTGTTCCGAAATACATTTAAAATCCTAGCCAATAAAATTTGTGACATGAAATTCTTTTCATATGTGATTCTAAATAAAACTAAATCATGGAATACATTATCCAATTCATACTAAATTCCAAATGCATCCATATAATGGTTCTCTCTAATTGGAATTAAATGATTAAATTTCATCATCCAATCAACTATCTCCAAAATAAAAATTGGGCTTCTCATTTTCCGTTCCAACCCCATCTTAATTTCCACCTTCAAATAGTCCAAGTTACATAAACGAATAACATGTGATAGAAGCATAAAATTAGTTTAAAATTTCACTCCCTTGATCATATATAATATTAGGAATTATAAAACAAAATCATGAATTGTATCTCTCTATACCCAACCACCAAAACTGATTTTAGGAATCATGGAATATCATTTTCGCCCCCAGATATACATCTCATTATAAAACCATAGAGTGTCTCATCAACGCCTCCCTCATGGAATATGAAATTACATCCATAGCCCAATGATTGTAGATCATTTCCTTCTCATATATGTTTTTTCATAGCGCTTGACCTCTCACTACCAATCATTTGTATATTACAACACACATTAGTTCCAAATCAATTCTATCTTTAATTTAGTTCATTAATTATGATTTGAAAACTAATGGAATGAATTCTATTATACTATAAACAACGTATACATAACCTATCCACTAAATCGTCATATTCATCAGATATTATTCCACTATTAGAGGATTCCATCCAAATACATGTGTCTAAAAAAATTTCTTACATAGAGATTCTATAATGACATTACCGTTCCATATAGAATAGTCTATCTCAACATATATTTTTGATAGATAACACACTAATGTCATATGTCTCATGTTGACTGAACTATAATATTAGAGGCATTGAAATGTATTTTGGTACTTGTAAATTAAAAATACTCTCACAAAAGAGACAAATTCATCAAAACATCAGAGTGTTGACCAAAACATAAAAATACAATCATGTGTTATATAGATCTTCTCATTGGATTTTGATTCACATGATACATATGCGGATACATAATGTTTTCTTATCAACATATATCCAAACAATGTACATGAAGAATCAAAATAACCTTTATCTATAATTTAATTTTTCTGGTGAAATAAAACAAGAACTATCATAAATATAGTAATTATATATAAGGCGACCTATTCACATTAATAAAAACCATAAAACCCTACCCCTTTTTCATCATCCTTGTCAGAAATTCAACCCAATGGGAGAATTCATGGGTTTTATTTGATGATTACCTTACAAAACCATGAAAATTATTAAATTGAAAAAACATTACATTGGAATTTACAATATATCACAACCTCTTAATTCATTGGATCCTCTAAATTCCATGTCTCAAAAATTGAATGCCTAAGGAATCACACCTCCAAAATCTAAAAGTGATATATCAGCAGTTTAGTAGAATCATCGTGCATTTAATGTATACTCAAAACCATATCAAATTTTCTAACATGTATATTAGATTTTCTAATGTATATTAAGATTTCATCTATGAATATACTGATAAAAGAGTAAATTAATGAATGTTATATCCTACACATGAGATCCAAGAAAACTAATAGAGAATTTTTCATCCCAATAATAATAAATAGATACTCAAACATTCCACATCTAATAATAAAAATTGTCTTCATAATATCATCTAATGTGATCTATTTGTAATGGTATAAAAAAAATCTAGTATTGGGAAACCGCTATGATTCTCTAAATTAATCAATAAAATAATCAATCCTTAGTAAAAGTTATTATTCATTACCATTTCATGATTCGACTTCAAATAGTCCACATAGATCCATAAACCACCATCCACTATATTATAAAAATACACTAGAATACATCAGTTTGATATGTTCAATCTAATGAAGAATTTCACCTCAATTCCCTGTAAATATGAATTCAAATATATCAACTTCTCTAATGAGATTCCATAAGAAGGAATTGATCATTGTTGTTACCTTGGTATAATATCAATATCAACCTCAATTCCACTATCTGTTGGATGAATAGAAAATATATCATTGAAAACATCCAAAAAATGATCAACCAATAGAGGGAAGAAAGGGGGGACGAATACTAACTTTTTTTCAATAGACAAGACAAATAATTGTACCATGATAGCTATAATATGTGATACATATAATCCCACACTGTTTTCCATTATATAATGCTCACCGATCCACATTATAATTTCTACTATAACCATGGTGAATGAAATACATATTTTGAAGTAGTATATTTGAGCTCAATAACCATTTAATAATACCACTATTTATACCACATTAATACATTCCATCTATATGAATATGATGATCCATAGATTACTATTGAAGGAATCAACTATGTACCATATAAAAAATCATCAAAAATGGGAAATCAAAATTTCCCCTTGCATATCAAGAGCGAAAAACTGATAGGATAACAAAATAATAAAATCATGTATAGAAAAAACAAGAAAATATATAAAACTATTTGAATCACATATGTAAAACAATTTATAGAGATAGAATATACATAATCAAGCCCATACCATTTTAAATAGATGGACCCATCCCTATGATGGTTGTAACCACATATATAATATATATCCTACATACCCCTAGAGCCTCACATTTACTCTATAGTTCATTACTCAGCTTATTCACCAGATTATACATTACAAGGGTCTCCTAATAATGACTATTACCTTCACCCAGAACCCATCTATGTGAATCTGGATATGAATCCATAGATTAAAATAACTAGAGATGGCCCCCTTTCTACATTAGAGACATTATAAATGTTCTTTCATATAAGATATACTAAAATGTCCCTTATGTCCCTAGTTGTGGAACTCGGTAGAACCTCCTACAATATAGGGACTAGATGAATCCCTACTCTCCTCAACATTTCTATATCCCTAATGTACCTCCTCATTCTTCCACATTCTATTACTAGAATATACACACACTACAATAGTTTTATTTATATTGGATATAATAAAATATGAGACAAGAAAACCATCAAAATCTGTATACACTACCCCCATATCAAAATCTTCATCCTTAGAAAGGGCCTCTGTATATGCCATCTATTAAAATCAACTAACCTGATGATAATACTCAAGAAGAAGGTCAATAAAAAACTTAATAACTTTCTACATCTCATTCCATTAAAAAATATTAGAAAATCATTGAAAACCCCTTAAATGAACTAAGTATGAAAAAGTCAACATCATCCATTATATAAACCACATATTCGAAGGTTCTTAGTGTAGAATTATTGTATTAGGAAAAAACACCACAAAAATTAACTCTATAAATGCCACTAGATTATGAATCTCATTATTACATTTGAATCCCATAATACCCCACAATAAATTAGCTCACCCTAACACATAATGGTAGTTAGCTTCACAATAATATCTTTAAGTCCATTTACCAAATAAATTATTCCAAATATTAAATCATTCCAGAACCCAACATCTTGAGGACTAACTGTTCCCTTAAAGGATTTCAGATGATGGAGCCATAAATATTTATCTTTTTCAATTATTTTTCTTCACTCACCTCCAATAAGCATAGTTTATTTGGAGGACTGTTGGTTGGGGTCCGTTTTTATTGTGAACAACCATATATAGTGTTGGATCATGAATTAGAGTAGACTTCTATTTCACATATTGTGGAACTGGATAGTCCTTAATAGTGGTAGAATTCTATATTTCTTAATTTAAAGGCCGCCATAATTATCTATGTTGTGGAATTGTTATCTAATCGCAAATGAATGTTGTCAACACTTATGAATAACTACATATGAGTTAACTTCATCAATAATAAGTAAAAAAAATTAAACTTCTATTGGAATATATATCCTAGGATATAACACAAAAATGTTATAACACACCTAGTTCTACACAAAAAACAAATATATTCTATTATAAATAACATTAAAAACTACCATATATATATACACTATAAATATATAAATTTTCAACTAACAAATTCATGAAATGATACATCACCGAATATATAGAAAAAAGATATTCATTTTGTTAAATAACTATTACGTTTTATGACAATGAATATACATTAAAAGTGATACTATGTGACAATTATTGATTAATTAATGCACCTAAACATCATAAAAAATAATATAAATATTTTAATGGTAATCTAGAGGTCTATATCACATGAGTCATATTGACACTGATAAACTCCCCTAAATGATATCTGTACATCCTATATAATTTATAAAATGGTCCAAAATAACCAAAATAATAAAATAAAAATACATCACTGATAAGTTTTTGTAATGCCCTGATGTAAATCACAATGTCTATTTCATAGTGCTATATGACCTCACACATGCCTCCCCATACAGAAGAGGCTACTAACTAGGATTTATGGTAAACAATACCACGGTGATACTATATCCTTATTAATCATATCCAAACATTAGAATATAACTATATAAATATGTCACCTAAATTTTATAGTTTAATACATGATAAACAAGATGTAATTACAATTTTCTTTTATGGTCATACAATATTAATCACAGCAGTACCCTTATGTGTCACGTAAACATTTTTAAGACGTATAAATTGAATAATAATTAAATATGATATGTAGTGATATAATTATAGATTCCTTCTCACTAACATATCAATATCATTACTCTAATAACTTTAGTAGACTATGGCTAGGCCCTTTCCGAGGCCAAGTTCCCTAATAATGTTGTTAACAAACACATTTATAACTCATAAAATAATTGGGTATGGAATATGTATGAAAAAACCAACGAATAATTAACAAAAAATCTTATATATAATTGTTCACGTATTGTTGTAAAGTTGAATACATAAACAATCATACAACCGATAAAATATTGATCGATCAAGTTCTTACCATGTAGTTGTAATACACAGTTGTTCATACATCGCTATCATGGGATAAGAATATCCTATGTGGTCACCACATACATTGATCATTCTATTTGACTAAAATATACCATTATTGGAAGGTAATAAGAATACCCATAAACAGCTACTCTACTATGATAATATACACCCTTGGGATTCCCAATTAAATGGAACTCTATAAAATGGACATTTCATCACCATAATAGATTAATATTTTTATACGAAATCTCTTACAATGGTTTAGGGAATTATCCCTTGGAACATGCATATCATAGTGAATGGATAAATGGATGTTTATTTTAATACATTAGTGAATAGGATGAATTAGGTCGTCTCACATGAGGAGTGTCATAGTCAGATCATTCACTAATTTTATTCAACCAAAAATAATATTATAATTTTTTATTAAAATAGTTAAACATTATAATGAATATTTTTACAAAAATAATGAAAAAGAGAAATAAATTATGCTAACATAATGTACATATAGAATGAAAATTCGGAAAAATTTGTTTTCCATAGGATTTACTTATTTTAGTTCTTACGTTGTTGAATTTAATATGATAATTTACTCCTTTCTGTACATAGATTATCAGTCCATACCATATGTAATGTTTTTCCATTCCTATGAAACCAGTTTCTAAACGAATGTCACCCTAATTTAGATAGAAAATATAAAAGGAATTGAGATCAATGAGATTTTGGACTACCACCACAACCAATTAAATTATCTCACATCCACTAAAAATTAAATTAAAAAATTGGTAATTAAGATGAGAAAATGAAAAATGGTGTGAACACATTTCTAGTTAAAAGAATCAAGATAGTCATTTTCAATTTCATGGTAAAATGGGATCGTGGAAGAAATATAGAAGAGAGATAAGATGATATTAGGTTATGAATATAAATGGAGATAGAAGAGAAAATAGAAACACATTAATTGAAATTTAGAATATGTGTTATATTATAAAAAGAATTAAAATGAAATAGAAATGGAATTGAAGCTATATATTTGTGACATCCCTACAGTTTAGAGAAACTATAACACCACGAGGACTATTAAATATATCTATAGTCTATACATTTATTTATAATGATTAAAAGAAACCCCAGTCACCCCTAATTACATCATTAGTGGGCCTCTCGTTCTATTGAGTAATTATGTTGTAAAAAAGGTGGGGACCATGAATTTAATTTCACCAAAGATGTCTTTTTTTATAACTTATTGAAGTATATATGTTGTTTAAATGATATATGACATGTAAAATGAGGGGATATAACATTCGAATCATGATTCAAGACATGATTCATGATCATTAAATTTCTCTAGCTATACGTATTTTATATTAAATTCAACATTTGTATGTTTTCTCACTTTAAATGTTCACTTCTAATGAACCTGGTTCTTCATTTTCATGCATCATAAATCGTACATAAAACTACCCTTCATCATGAAAAATAATATATATCATAAAATCATCACATAATAACATTAAAAAAATTTCTTGTCACACGACTTGGAAACACAACGTGATGTGCCTTCCGATGAGTCATTTTTTAATCATGTTAATTTCCAAAAAAAAATTGTGGCATCCTACTAGAAATAAAAATGAAAATTATTTATTTGAAAGTCATCAATGTTAATGTGTAAAAATGTTATCTTTTATATGAGAAAATATATATAATATATTACTATGTCCTTTCCCATGGGCTATTAACATGTTAATAATTGGGAGTATTCATCCAATATCCAGATCCATGATTAATGGGTCCGATCATCCATGCTCCCTCTATTCGTATCCCACTATGTCTATCTAGAAAACTTATCTAACTCATCACTGAAACAGATGTTTCATTAGATGTGTACAAACCATATGTATGGAATTTTATAATAAGAATGATATCATAATAAGTATTTCACATGCTATTAAATAGTACACATGTTAGAAAATCCATATTGACGAACATTCTTGTTATATGAAATATTTTATAGGATATCAATTGACCACATATATGTTGTGACATAATAAGCAACACACAGTTCATACAATGCAATGTCATTATTGGGAATCAATGAATTCCACCTATAACATATCATGATAGAATATTTTCACTATATAATGCACATAATCAATGAATTCCATGATCTCTATTGATGGATATAGTCTGATATGGACTTCCTACCATTATCATTATGAATCCAATTTCCATAATTCAATAAGGGATGATACCAACATCACTATAAAACTCCAATGTTTAAGATTTCATGACCCAATATATCATTATATAATCATAGAAATTGTAATTCAAGGAATAGATCATGTTTTCAGATAAAATATATATGTATTTCCCACAAGTTATTCATCTCCAATAGTGTTATTTTATCAATTAATGGGAGGTAATAGATTCTTCTAATCCAATGATAATTTATCAATAATACCTTTTTATAATTTTAGATCTAGTTTGATATTCATATATCTATCTAACATGGTTAGGATCTCTGAAAAACTGTAGGGAATTAATTTGATTTAATATTATAATGGAGATATCATTCCTAGAAGGATTAAAAAATATTTATCCTAAATCAAGCATCCTTTAAAATTTGAAGAGGGATCCTAGAAAAACTATGGGAGATCACCAAAAGTTGATATAGTTGTAATGGGTCATGATTGTTTATATGGTTATATGTAAAACTAAATTAGGAAAAAATACTTAAATTATAGTAATTAAATTTACATATGGGAACAATGGGACAATAAATGTAGCCTAATCTTTCATTATAAATAAAAATAATGTAGTCATACATACCTAGCCACTGATATGCATATGTTTTTCAAATGAATATCTAGTAGGATCTCCAAAATTGTTTTCCCATTTTCTAAGTCAGCCATCTATTTGGTGTACCTCACTAGATATTTTTTGCCTTTTTCAGCATGAAGTGGCTCACCAATTCATCAAACTTCTAAAACATGAACTTAATGACTCTTAAAACCTAAAAATACATCTATTGAAAGAAAAAATTAGGATAAAAAATAAATTTCAAAGACATATATCATTAATGTAGAATGTGTTACATGTAGTCTCCTAGAAGGAATCTAAATACCATTATTTTTGTATGAAATGATAAAATATAAAAAATATATTTTTTTTATCCTGAAATTGTTATGACATCACCATGAAAATTTCACCCCCAACAATATTTTTATTTGAACCTTTATTTTTAAAATGAAAAATAAATTAATAATCCTATTTCATTTGATTCATATATTGAATTAAATACTAGTTCAATCTCTACACCCATTATAAATAGTTGATCCCTATACACATCCATATTGAAATTAAATTTCATGAATCTCAATTCCTCATTTTTAAAAATAAAAAATTTATATAATAACTATAATTAAAAAATCAGTACCCTGAATTTTTTATATTCTAACCCTCATATTTTTTTGATACTGATATGATATAAAATATTCATGTGAATTGGTGTTTTTTACCAAACGCATGCGTCATTTCAACCACAATATTAACTACATTATATTCAATCATATTAATTTCAACATGTTTATTTATTTAGTATGGAAAGTTATTAATAACAAAAATATTGTGTTATAATTTATATATAGTTGTTCCTATATCTTTATATTAATGTTGATTTCAAATTAAATTCATGTTTGTTTATAAAATCATAGAAATATGGTACAAAAACTAATTTTTATCTATTTATTGTGCATATTTCATATCAATATTTATTCAATTTGTTTATTTTTACAACTATTATTTACATTGTTTTTTCAAAATATAGTGAGAACATTAAATAATTATGTAAAATTTAATGGTAATCCTTATAATAATCCATAATGGTAATTCAAACAATATTTATTCAATAAATTCCTTCAATCATAGTGCACTAGATATGTTGTGAATTTGAGAGAAAAGTATTATCCCCATTATATATGTAATCGGTTTAAAATTCAACAACATCATATCTAATATATCACTCTAGAAAATAACCTAACATCAAAATTTTATTTTTCATATACATTATAAAAAATCATTATACATCCTTCAATAGGGTATATACATCTATAATATACTGTATTAGATAGTTTGATATATATATCTCATTGAACCATCTTGAAAAAAAATCAAATAATTTTGGTCGTAAGAGGATATTTGATTAACATAAATTCTTACTAATATAATAATTCATAATTTAAAAAATAGGAGGTCTATAATATTAATTCATATTTAAATGAAAAAGATGATTTTTTATTAACTTATGTTAGGTAATTTTATAAAAAATGTAATGAAATGTATATGAAATTAAATAATATATAAATAATGATATTTATGTGATTTTAATCCTCTTATCATCAAATTATTAATGAAAATGTTGTTTGTTATATTTCCAAAAAAACCAATATGAGAAAATTACAATACTAAAAATGTTTCAAAATTATATATCTATTAAACTAAAATATTGTTATCCACTGCTAGATAAATGAATATTTTACACCATTCATTAGGGCCAACACTTACTTTATTATAATTTAAATCATGTCAAATAGAACCTTAATTTTATCTATATTTTGAGATCATTTTGTAATGGGACAATGACTTTAAAATTTTTTTATATGGATTTTATAAAAAAAATATTACAAATAAAGATGTTTAATAAGATGACTTACACAATCGACAACATTTTCTTACCCTTTTTAATGAGTTTTTCTGGAAATAGTTTACGAAAAAATCATAATATCAATTAAATTACTGAACTACTATAATAATTTTACTATAGAAGGTATTGATCCTTAAATTCACATCATTATTCATGTCTTTTTCCAATATAAATATTTCTTTTATCATGTCAAAAACATATATTATACAATAAAAAATTTCTTATGTAATATTTCAATATATTATAGTGTATAAATTATGGAAAAATGATACATCCTAATATTTCATTTAAAACATATCCTTTAAAATTAATGTAATAATGAAATTTATTTTTAATAATTTATAACATATCTCTCAATGTGAACTCTTAATTTAAATGATAACCATACATTCTAACCCACTGAATACCATTTTAATATCAGATATTTAATCTATGGATCAAAATAATAATCAATACCATTTTAATACTCATTTTATTAATATATATGTTGAAATGACATTAGGAAAAAACACTGTAGGAATAACTATGGTGGAAGAAAAAAATTTATGAACATAACATGATATAAACATTGTGTAATATCCAATGATTTTAAATGTAAACACTTTTTTTGATAGTGAATAAAGAAAGAAACGATAAGCTTCGACAAAAAACATTTTTATTTGATCCTTATATACATGAAAATAAATTGGTGAGCATGAATAGAAATAACTTATTTTTTTAATATATAATAAATCATTTTATAAAAAAATTATTAATTATTTCATTATGAATAAGAACCCACATTTATATAAATCTATTTAATTCTTCTTAAATACATTACAATTTTTTTTTATGAAAAAATAATATAATAATTTATGAACTATTATTTCTTAAAAAACCTAATTTTGGAAATCATCATGTCAAATGAATTCAAAAATATTTTTTTTTTCTAAAATTAATGATATTTTAATAAATAGTGACACACACTGATGTTTTTTGAAAAAAAAATTCTTCATATAATGAATTTATAAAGAAAATTTATATTTTTTATTATTATTAAAGTATGATTATTCTCTTTTGATTTGAAATGATTCAATTATGATCATTGAAAAAGAATTAAAAAAAAATTAAACAAAAATATACAATTTAAAATGGATTTTTTCTGATAAATAAATTTTCATCACACTTTTTTTTATTTTTAAATTTAATATTAAAAAATATGTCATTTAAATATTAAAAATATTATTTATTATTTATAATAAGGAGATTTAAATTTAGAAATCTTTTCGATTTATATAGTTATCAATTTGAATTGTATATTTGTTATTTTTCTAACAATAATAAATTATAAATCGTCTAATTAATGTAAAAAATAAAATGATAAGGAATAAAAAAACCCAAAACTGGAATAAATTTTCTTATGAGTTCATTTCATCAATGACCATCCATTATTTTTTAATATTGAATTTCATGGCCATTTGGATGAAATTTTGACATTTATGTTATATTATTCCATGGAAAATCAAACATGTCACACACCTGTTTTTAATGACTATAGTATTATTTATATGTTGTTTAATAAAGTAAAATTTCAAATAGAAATATTATATTCAACAAAAAATGATTTATCTTTATCATGGTAATCTAATTTTAGATTTTACATAATACATAATCATGTTAAGTGGTTTTAGAAATAGTGATTCAATAAATACTTAGGTAATGGAAAATCAAAATAAATGATATAAAATAATAAAACATCCATTATATTTGATAATTAATATAATAAAATATTTATATAGAATTCCATGACATTTTTTCTATATAATAAATTATTTTTGTCCAATTTAATCTTATTTCAGATATTGTTAATGTCAATGGAATGAATTGTTCTAAAAATGAAAATTATTGAAATTAAATAAAAATTAATTAAATAAATTCATTAAAATCTTATATTTATCGATGTTATTAGGATATGGTTATTATATTCATCAAC
The DNA here is from genome assembly GCA_963277665.1 of Viscum album. NCBI lineage: Eukaryota > Viridiplantae > Streptophyta > Magnoliopsida > Santalales > Viscaceae > Viscum > Viscum album. Next base: position 433,068,277 of record OY728127.1, on the reverse strand, counting down.
AATGAAATTACATGAAATTTGTATTTTTTTTAATAACTATATTGACCCACAAAAGTTTAAAATTTTGGTTTTCACAATAAGTATTAAAAGGGTTAATGAGGGGTTAAAAACAAATGTTAAGGGTAAAAATGTGAAGATGTATAAATAATATTTTAAGAAAATAATTTATTCATATATATTAATAAATTTTGATTGATAAATTTTAAAATTAATATTAAATTACATCAATTTATATATGTTTATAAATTTTAACAGTAGCCTCTCCCCTCTCTTAAAAAAGGGAACATATTCTTCACAACTATTAACATAATGAAGCCCATTTTTCATCCACTAACATCCCGAATTATATCATATATTCTATATCCAAATTTTAGAGGCTTTTATATTCACAAAATACCATTACTAGAGGTCGGGTGGTGTTAGGAAAAGGAGGTTATCTAATAAATTGTTATCATTTTTAGTCATTAATTTTTTATTTTTTCTTCTAGTAACTACACACAATTTTCTTTATCCATGACAAAATAATAAAAAATCGTCCATAGATATAAATATATTTTATTGTGTTAATTGAACAAGCTATATAAATCACTTCTACTATAACAAGGGGACCAAAATAATTAGTCGTGTATACATCAGGCTAACTCTAGGGACCCAATATAAATCATTTTACTTCACTGTCTCTCATAATTGGTTATAATGAAGAATTTAATGTTAATATATGGTATTAATGAAATATATACCACTATATAATGGTTATATTTTTCTTTACATTCAGTGAAAAATAATAATGTATTTGTGCATACCTGAGGGTTGATATATCCCTAATGCGATGTGAAACATATTTCATCACCACATATCATGAATGTTATATATATATAATAATATATAATGATACAATTTAAAGAATATTATATGATGATTTTTCAATAATGTTATTTTAATGTATACCTTCCTTCCAGAATGGTTAATGAATAATGGAAACAATTCTTATGTTTACAAAAGGCTTACTATCTCTATGAAGAATGACCATTTTATTTTTGTTAACAATATTTAATGGTTTGATTTAATAGTATAATTTAAATACAGAAAAATATTATTTTAAGTTTATTTTTCGAAATATTATAGAATAATTTCCTCCACTTCCATGTTCATTCTATATATGTCATTTTGAAATTATTTACCAAATATCACCAAAACACACTATGTGAACATGAATTAGAATATAAATTAATTGAAATGGTAATAAGTAATATATGATGAATAATGAACAAAAAACTATTCTTTAAAAAGGAAATATGTAACCTAAATTTATTATTTATGAATGGAGATAATGTATATGATGATTCCGGTTAATGTTAAGGGTTTTATGTCTAACATTTACATTTGGGAGAAAAAATCAATATTCACAAGTTATATTTTTGTAGTTGTATACATAACTACATTAATATATCATACAATGATAGTTTTATTCATGGTTTTTAATTTTTCATTTGATATTTTTAATTTCATGGTTCTTATGATTCATAATATACCCAAGTGGTAAGGGTTATGTTTATAATTTATTCATTATGTGATAATATTTATGTTTAATTATCTATTCTGAAATATTTTCTTCCATTTTCCATACTTTCTAAAAATAATTTCAAATATTTATAATTATCCTCCTATAAATTTATAAAATAATTATAACGCATGTCTGACTTTTTAAAAAACTATTTTAAAGGAATACTTTTGTAAATTTCAAAATGTGGAACTTGGTCAATTTTCGATAAAAAATTAGAATGGGTACTTTTTATCTTATAAGATTTCGTATTATTTTACCACCATACTGATTTCTTATTCCATTAAAGCATTATTTTTTATTTTAAATGTTTATTTGAATATTATTTTTTAAAATTTCAGATAATTAAAAAAATAATTTTAAAAATGAAATGTCATTTATCACAATAATTATTCAATTTTATAATTAAAAATAATTTTCCATATAAAATTACACCCTTTTTTGTAAATTATTATATACCTGAGATATAAACTAAGGATCCCATCCTTATCCATTTTTAGTATAGTTTTTTTATATTGAAAAGATAAAATGTTTCTGAACCCCATATTCTTTTCATATATAGTTCTATGATTAAATTTTTATAAAAAATCGTTTCTTTCCATAGGCCCTGATATGATAAAGAATTTAAGATCCAATGTACACATATATATGGTTAAAAGTTTAGTATGTCTGGGAAAAATTTATAAATTCAACGCAGTGTTAATATAATAATATCTCCTAAGATACACAAGGATAAAATCAAGACAGATTAATGTTATATACACAATAATGTGTAAAATGGTAATATTTTGAGAGATTCATGATTTCTATGATGTTTTTCGGAGTTAACTCATTAAAATAAGACATTCAATTTAATGTGATTTTACTAAAAAGAAAATGACTTTCTATGATTATGCATACACCAAAATTCAATGAATTATTCCTATTATATGTCTCTTGGATAATGTTATTTGATTACATTGTGATTTATCTCTTATGAAATTCTACGATTTTTTTCATGGATTTTGATTTGGTCAATGATATGTATTTTGTAATCCTGACATGTAATGTTCATAATACAATATCATTATTCTCATTCTAGGCTTATGTAATTACTCTTTTCTCCTATTTTTTACCCTAAAATATTATATGAGTTACTTATTTTCTAGTTTTTCCATAAAAATTAATATATAATGGTTATATATTTGGTAATAATAAGTAGTGTTCTAGATGTGATGAAATTGGCAGGATGATGTCAATTTCTATGAATGAATTTTTTATTTTCTATAATATTTTTTTCTTAATTCTATAAAACTATAAAAATAATTTCCTTTCAGTATTAAATTAATTCAATAAATAATAATGTTTTTTATATTTTGTTTGGCCAAAATTATGTGACATTTATTTTTATCATATAGTGAAGTGTAAGATTATATTATTAGCATCAGATTTTGTATCGTGTCTTCTGGGCTATTATTGTTTCTATTCAAAGATATTTTATAGGTCTTTTGAGATTATGATGTTTTCAATAGAGGATATCTTCAGAGTTGTGGGTACCATCATTGGGATAAAAGTACGAGGACTATAATAAGATCATATTCATAAACACTAGTTTTGGAGGATTTATTTGTTGGAATATTATTGATTTAAGGATATTTTGGGATTGGTATATATAACCCATATGATTAACATGAATTATTATTTTAGGATTAATTGTTTTAATTTTGGTGGAAAGGAATTTATGCAATTGGTAGTTATTATTGTTTCAAAGATATATATTTTTGATTTATATATTTATTATTATAATTTTGAGCATGTTCATAATAGTTTTTGGAATGTTATATGAATTATAATAATGTAGTTTTAGTACAACTATAACTGACATGTTTTGGGAGATCATTTCCCATCCAGAATATACTTGAGGCTTGGACCCAAAAAGGATGGTCGAAAAAGTTGCATCATCTACCACAACACAATATGATGTTTTTAATTGTATAAAAATTACTTATTTTATAAAAATTATCTAGCTAATAATTTTTAACATCATATTACGAACATATGTTATATCGTTGAGATATCCATGGGTTTGGAAACTAATTTGGTGTTATGTGATTATTGTTATTTTGAAAGTGTTCAATATTTTGGGAAGTCTATTCGATTAATTTAGTCAAAATATCATTGAATATTATATTAGTAGTAGTGGTAAAATTTTATTTTGGATTCATATATGATTTTATATTTGATTTGTGGTGATTCAGGATATTTATGGAAATAATTATCATATATTAGAGATTATATGTTTAGCGAAGGTAAATTTTTTAAGGTAAATAGTAAATTGATCATTGAATATATTGTGATAAAATTCTAATGATTTTTTTTTAAAATTTACTTATAAAATATGTCTATTAATTTTATCTAAGGATATTTATTTAATTTTCTATGATGAACATCATATATTAATTTTTATTTTTTAAGAATAAAATAATTTACCTAATATGAACATTTATTATTTGTGGGAATTGTGTCATCATGTTCATAAGGATCTGGTTTTAGTTAATTTATAATGATATCATGAATTTATATATATTCTTTTTGTATTAAAAAATCTATTAGACATCTATTTTAGTTCTTTAGACATGAAAAATACAAGGGGAATGGTCTTATGTAACGAAGAACAAGATATTTTACTAGAAATTAAATAAATTATGTAACTATAATTATAATTAATGTACATTTTATTCTAGTGTTAGTAATGTTTTTTATGTTTTTTATCAAAACATAGAAACATGACCTTGAAATAATTATACTATCTATTTACATTTCAAAATGAGAAATTTATCTTATTTTGACCAATCATATAATTATGATAAAGTGATGGTTAACTTTTAGATAACTATGTTCTCTATCTATCTATATCGGTAATACGTAGTTATTTTTCTATTATATATACTTATTTCACATCCCACCAATGATTTATTTATTTTAGTCCCAGTTTTTGTTAATCTCTAGGACATTCATACAATACATTCCCTATTTTCATGAGGAAATTTTATTATCCTTTTTTACGTCGTTTGATTTAAACAATTTTTTTAATGACTCAATACCAGGTTACCATAAACATTTCAATATTGTGAGGTTCAAATTAAATAATGGGAGGTATGATGTAATATCCTAAGATTTGAATATAAAATAATATGTTCGATAACATAAAATTTCTTCGACATCGAAATTAAACGAACAAGTAAATATTATTATATGACTATAATTTCCAAGCTTCTAAATAGGATTCTATGATTATGAATAAATTATTTATGAAATATATAATAGTCCTTAACTTTTATTTGGTAATAATTAATTATTTGTAATTATGCATTCAATTTTTAGAAAAGGCATTTAATTCTCCATAGAAACATTTGATTTTTACAAAAAATACAATTTTTTGATCATAAAATTTAATTAATTTATAAAAATTAATATGATAAAATTATATTAGTTTATTTATTTAACATGTAATAATTAACTTTAAATGTTGTTTTTATAATTTTATGAAAATATGTTATTTTCAATGAATTAGGAAAAATATTTATTTTTAATGATTTTTTTTTTAATTTTAAATTATGGGAAAATTAAAATTTCTTTTTGGATTATTATTAGTATTAAATTACATATTATTTATATATAATAAGTGAAATATGGTTTTTCAAAAAAAATTACACATTATGTTTGCAGGAAATAATTTTATTTTAAAATGGAATTTCTAAATACTATTTTTTATTATGTTTTGACGGTTTAATTATAAATTAAATTCTATATGTGATATTTTTTGAATTTGAAAAATTGTATTACATATATGAGATATAGAGGACTAAAACAATTTATATACCCATTTCAGTTTGTTAATATGACTAATATCATTGTTAATTTTTGTTACCATAGTAATGTATAAATCATGTAATTAATGATAACAATACAATGATAAATTATATAACATGACCCAAAAAAATTCCAACATTTTATTGGATTAGATAATTTCTTCCATACTCATACACTATTTTGTTATGTTTAATTTGATGGCCATTTTCATGACATTTTGACATTTATATTGTTTTATTTCAATAAAATTCAAACATGTCACACACCTATTTTTAATAAATATAATATTTTAAATATAGTTATTTCTAGTGGATATGATGAACTAAAAATAGTATTTTTAAATTTAAAAAACACTTTTTGGAAATGTTAATTTAATTTTAATTTTTTGTGATGGAGAAATTAAAATAAATTATTTCAAAAACACTAATGTTGGAATAATTTAATTAATTGAAAAAAGAAAATAAGTGATTTAAAAATTAAAAAATCAATATAAATTAAGATAATTTTTAAATAATACAACATTCTAGGAGAACATTAAATTTTCAAGGTCTAATATAATAATTGTATCTAATTTTAATTTTTATGTTCATTTTGTAAAATCCATGGAAATTAATAGATCAAAAAATATACATTATTTATATGCAATAAAACGTAAAATTTAAATAAATAATATAAAATTTCTAAAAATATTATATTCATTGGGGTGAGTATTATATTGTTAATAATTTAATCCTTTGTCTGTTTTCCATTTTTAGTTACTATATTGACCCTCAAAGTTAAAAAATTCTTGTTAAACCAGTATGTTTTAAAATTGTTATTGATGAATTAAATGTAAATGATAAGGGTAAAAATTAAAAAAATTAATATACATAAATTATTGGACCCATTAGTATCTTATATTACAAAATAATGAGTTTTCATAAATTTTGAATTAGATATTTAACTATACAAATTTAATATTTTGAAAAACTATAAGAGTGCCTCTCTGTTATCTTATAAAATAGAAGATATTCTTCTCAATATATCACAAATGAAACCCCATTTAGATTGTCCAATACCTGTAGAAACTACTTCTTAGAATCTATAATCTCATTATATGTTTAATTATTCATAATAACAATCATAGAGGTCTTATGGTGTGATAAAAATAGTGATTCCCTGTAATGACCTGGATATTTCAAGAAAAAAAATTTCTTAATTTTTTTGATATTTTACGAGTCCGCAGTTTTTTATGGCGCCTGATTCTGAGGCCTGGTGTGCCTGAAATCAATTTTTGAAGTTTTGTTCGGGTATGTTCAGTAAACATACGTTCGTGTTTATCTATCTTTTCAACTGGTGCTTGGATTCGAAATCTGAGGGCACCGATGAACTCGCAGCGTCGGTGTTCTCTTAAGGGGACCTTTACCGCAGTTCCGTTTTATACGGGTTTGATGATATATTTTGGAGTTGAATCATAAATTAAATAAAAATTGTGTTGCACAAAATTTTATTTTGAGTTGGTTATATCCTACAAGGGGGAGGTTGTTAGGGTGGCCCACACCCACATAACTTCCCAAGAAAGGATATTTGTGTGGTGGGGGCCCACACAAACCCCCAACCATACAACTCCCTTAAACTCCCCTTTAATCTCCCCTTCATTAATTTGACAACTCCCCCTTAACTCCTAAACTCTCCACCTCCCCTCATTTATTATGGTTGAGCCTCTCCACCTCCTGCCCATGAATGTTCCACCACACACTAAATTAATGATGAATTAATAGAAGGAGAAGAGGGATATTCTTATTCCAACGTAGAATAGCCTTCATACATAATGAAGAAAACTCTATGATTTGAAGAACGTGAAGTCACCAACAACAATTCTTCTTCAGGTGCACTCCGACGGACGACGCTCATGCCTGGATCGATGGAACTTTGCGAGAGAGATGAACGCCAATGATCGTCGACACCTTCATCTCCTCCCTTGAGACAATGTCAACAAACTGACATCCACCTTTTCATGATATCAATAATGAACAACCAACCTTGTGGTAGGGTTTTTTTTTATATTTTAGATATGTGATTTATACCCATGAGCATGGGAGTGTAATTGGATGGATGATTATTTGAACCACTAACGCGGTGAGTACGGACTAACTAACGAGTCCAGACCCATCACCATATTTTTCATGAAGCGCATAATATTTGGTGATGGAGAAACAAGACAGAAACGGTGATTTGGAGCTTTCACAGTGGAGTTCGGATCCTGAGATGACCACAGGCGCAGACGGAAGCTAAAACGGACCACCGGAATGACTCCGGTGGCCTGTGGAATTTTGCAGAGGCCCGGGTGGCTGGCTCGGCGGCGCCGGTGACCGGAGGTGGCGGCACCCTAGCTCACTATTGGTGGAAGTCCGCCACGGCAATATCCGCTACGGATGTGGAGCGGATCCCGCGGTCGCGCCTGATCTGGGAAGGTGGGGCGGCGCCAGCTGGCGCCGCCGATTGCAATTGACCCCCCCCCCCCGCTCTGCGCAACGTGCTCATCCAGCATGCCTAGCCAGCCACCCCCCCTGCCGGGCCGGGGAATGCCAACCGGGTCGGACAATGAACCGGGTCAGGTCACCTGGTTCGGGCCGACCCAGGGTGGGTTGGGCTGGGTCGGACCGGGCCCAAACCCCCCTTTTCATACCGTTTTGGTTTTATTGCCCGTAACATGAACTACAGACCTCCGATCGTTGCACCGCCAGTTATGCAGGATTCCTCAGATTGATTCATTCATTTCCATACATTACACTCAAGGTTTTGGAGAAGTTTGTGTATGGTGGGGTTGTTTCGAACTGAAAACCAACTGGGCCCTCGGAGCGGAAACACTATTAACTTAAGGACTGGATGTCCGATTGATGTGTCGTCAACTTCGTTGGTTTCCCTTTGATTATAAGGTTATTTTGGAATACTCTAATTGAGTTTTGGATGCAGTTGGAGTATGTTTAGGTTGGTTTTATCTTAAAAACCATCCAGGCCCCTGGAATGGGAATGCTAATAACTCTCAGAACGAACGTCTGTTTGAAGAACCGTCAACGGCACTAGTAATATCTTTTAGAAATGGTCCCATGAGTATACCCCATATGAATTTTGTGTACAGTTTATATACGGTTGAGTTGGTTCGTATACGAAACCTACCGGGCCCCCGGGACAAAACAACTAATAACTGAGAGACCGGGCATCCAATTGATGTGCCGTCTGTTGCGTTGATACCCCTATGATGTGGCCGACCTTTGAGATACTTCTTCATTGGAATTAGTGACTCTTGGAGTATCAAACAGAAGCTCGTGGAGCGGATCCTCCTAGGTATGAGCATACAGAGTACGGAGACCTACTAGCTAGATAAGACCTGATAACTACTTGTCTGATACGTTTCAGAGTGACTTGACTTTCCCAGTGTGGAGCAATACTGTGTGAGGTGGCTGAACAATAGAGGAGGAGCGCTACTTTGCGAGGCGGCATGCCTGTAGTACTCGAGAGAATGAGTACCTATGTAGGCTATCAGGGGGAGCACTACTGCGTGAGGCGGCTGACCCATGGCTGGGAGCGCTACTGTGTGAGGTGGTAGACCCATCGTACTTGACAGGAGAAGTACCTCATCAGTCTAAGGTTTGTGAGTAGCACCTCAGAGTCGTGACATGACTACTATGCTCGATAGAGGAGGTGTTCTCCCGCAGCCGTGTTTTCGACATCATGCACAAAATTCTTGTTTGAGCTGAGTTAATGACCTTGGTGTTCTCCTCATATTTGAGATGGGATACAAGATAAATTAGGTACATTTATGGGCATATAAAAAAGTAATGGTTATCTGTTGAGATCGTTCATTGTGGTTTATCCTTTTTGGATTTAGTGAGACCGTGAGGGTCTCGAGGTCCCTACTGAGTATTGTTATACTCACCCCTACATGGGCTATGCCCATACCTCATTGTGTTGGATGCAGACGACAGACAGTTCTGACTGAGACAGAGTGTATGTGGACTGGATGATACCTGGAGGTGGACACTCAGTGTGACAGCACACGGAGCGGACTAATAGATGTGGAGTTCAAAGGAGGACATATGTACCTACCCTTTAGTTAGGAACCCGGACGACGATCCACAAGCGGCTTCCATATTCCTATTGTTCTTCTTTTCAGTTGTAGATTCTTTCAGTTATAGTTTTACCTTTCAGTTGGGCATGTATTTCCATCCCATTTGTATTTTCATTACACTTGTTATATTGCATTACTTTGTGTTTGTTTCCGCTTGTTCTATGGTTGTGTGTGTTTACGTTTTATAAAGGAAATTCCTTCCCAGTTCTAGGTAATTACACCATTGGTGCTAGTCTCCAGCCCCTGGCCTATAGAAGGTGGGCTTGGGGTAGTCATGATGTGGGCCCCGGGGGACAGATTTTGACATTCCCACAGATGATATATCCTTTTTAATTGAATGCTTCTATTTTATTTAATCAACCACATGCATTAAATCTTCGTCAAAGAAGTTAAAATAATAAATCCAGAATCCTATATGTAATGAGATATTATTATGTTAATTTCATAAAAAAATCCGTCTCCTCCACAATAAAACGGTAAATGAAACTGACATTCATGTGCACGGAGGACTACCACCATGCACCCCAATAAAAATATTTTTCCATTACCGTTTCTTAAGAATAGTTGTAAATATAAAAATAATGTTAATATATGATATTAATTAATTTTTTATGATTCCTAGAATATTATAAAGAATCATATTTCAGACAATTCCATTAACTAATAACTGATAACATTCGATGGGAATACGTGTGGACTTCCACCTCTATGAAGATATGTGATTATTTTTTTAATCACCACATCTTATTGATTATATATATGTTTGGTAAAATAATTGATATCATATTTATATAATTATTATAATTATTTTATTATCAAATAACAAATACCTTATATACGTAACGATCCTCAAAATTTGGAAATGAAATTCTTGTGTACGTATGGCCTATCATCTCCCTGATTGTCACAAATTTCATTTGTGTTAACCATTTTTAATGGATTGATTTAAAATTATAATTTATGTATAAAATTAGACTAATTTCGTTATTAATATTCTATATATGAATAAATAATGACGTATTTGACCATAGTAATCAATTTGATGTCATTTTTGGAATTATTTACCAAATAACTCTAAAATGATTGATGAAAAACTAAATGTAAAAGTTCCCAGCCTTTAACATTACATAATCATGAATTATATTAATAATTCATATTGAGGATTTTTTTTTGATTATATTACCAAGGAATTATTCAATAACTATTACAATACATCTCAAATATTACAAAGTAGACACTTCTACTTAGTATCCATTTTTTCATAATATAAAAAATCTTAAATAAAAAAACAGTTATTTTATTGACATGAATCATCTTGAATAATTCCTTTCTCTTACCCTTTCTTATACCCTGTGAAAAACATTACAAAAATATGGGATGAGCATAAAAATCTCAGTAAGGGTTATATGATAAAGAAACAAAACATTAGTCCATCAATACGTACAAAACAAAATCTATTTAACATAGCTGAGGAACTAATAATATTTATGAATAACACATAGAAATAGAAAATCATAAAGGTTAATTTTTGAATCCATAGTATACTTACATTTTAGATTTCATAGATACATTGGGAGTTATGTTTGGAATTCCATCAACTATATATTCCTTATTTCTCTTATGAGAAACATTTATGTTTACCTCTATCACATTACTCAATGAATTGGATACATATCTCGGGCTCACCCACCCTAGGTTTATCATAGAACCAACCATATATGTAAACATTACCTATGAACCATTACATAATCATATTACATGAATAATCAAAATGAAAAGATAACATTTCCACATTTCTATCAATAGATATCAGTTCATGATATTGACATAATCAATTTAAATAAATCATTTGAAAATAAGAGTGTTGAATAAAATGGTATATACCACATTGATACATTTTAATATAATTATCACTTCAAAACACTCAAGTCCATATAAATACATCCTTAAAATCATTTGTAATACAAGTATATGAAAGACAAGGACTTATAATATTAATCAATTAAAACAGTAAAAATGATGTTTTAATTAACGAAATATTTTCCACTTGATATATTTATGAATAAAAATAATTAAAGAATAAAATCAAAGATAATAATAAATATCTCCAGAATATAGAAATTCATGACATAAAATTTCAATAGGGTTGTATATACACCTTATAGGATATGTAAGGTGCACAATATCAAGATATTCCTCAACAAAAGGAGATTGAGAAGTAGTCCCTTACAAAGATTGTATCATTTGATTAAGGATAAATCCATGATATTGTTATGTGTGAAAAAATATTAATACACCAAATATAATTAAATATTATGTTAAATCAATCAGAGGACATCCATACTTGTTTATAGAACACCCTAAACAAGATGTAGAAGATCAACCCAATGAATAGAAATTTGATTAATAAGTTCCCTTACATCATGTCCGACTTTACTGATTTTTTCTTTAATATACAAAATAACAAAATAATATTAATTTTTACTTTAATCAGATCCATTTAATGTATATTATTTATTTTAAATCCATTATTAAAATTTTATGAAAATTACATACTCATTCGAGTTAATAATGGTCATTTTGTCGATATTTGTTTCTTGGGTCAAAAATGAACTTCTAATATTTACAACTTCTTCATGTGGTGAAAATTCCATTATCTCCAGAATTATATTCATGATTTAGATATCATATATACAAAGTATTTATATTTATTTATAACAGTACATGACATCTGGAGATATGAAATGAAATGCACTATTCCTGGAGACGGTAAGTCGTACGTACTAATGAACACTACTTTCATTTAAATTTTATATTTAAAAAATGAAAAATTAATGATACATAGGTATATTATAATTAAATTATAATATCATATATAATTTTATTAAAACCATCCTTTATGCGTTCCATATATGGCATGAACGAGTCATATCACTTTGAAGGGGAAGTACTCTGCACTTTCTCAAATGAAATTATATTATTTAACCATTATAGAAACCCTAACGGTATGCTATAAATGAAACAATATAGAAGAATAGAGACAATATAAATATAAAATATATCACATATAAATACTTTTGAATCATAATGTACACCATGATATGTGGTATGAGATAATTGATCAATAATCATTTCGTGAGGTAGCAGTTCGCCGTCCACAGAAACAATATGTTTGTATCCATTAGATGGAGGTGTTTGGAAGTTTAGTTCAAATAATTATCATAAAAACATACTAGTATATTGATTATACTCTTTTATTAGTTAAAATAATAATAATATGAGTATAGGGAGTGGAGATGAAAAATAAAATGAAATAACTTGAGAGACGATGTTAATTTTAAATCGGTTAACTCCCTTGGGTTTGAAACAAAATTATTTATTGATTTAAATAATGTATAAAGTAAGGAATATTGGTGGAAGAGAGGGATGATTTAATATTTTTTAGTAGTGTTTGGGCATTCCATGGGGATTGAAATTTGGGAGTAAAGGGTTATATGTGATGGGCTTTTCTAAGGGGGAGGAGGGACTCTTTAGGAATGATTGAAAATATTATTTTATTTTAAACATATTTTCGATTTAAAAAGGTCCCAAACTCATTTATTTCAAATATAAGGTTAGTATTGATCTTAATACTCTAAGTAAATGAGTTTTAGACAGGTTTGGGGAATAAAATTAACCTTATCATTTTGTATTAATCTTTACATAACTAATTTATCTTTTATCATGTCCCCTCGTATATTCATAATATATGGTTATGATATTTACAATAAAATAAAAAGATACCCTAAAATTGATCATTAATGAAATTATTAACATCATATATGTCATTTGAAAAAATCATATATTTTTTTAGATTATTTAAACATTTAATAAAATAGTATTCATTTTAAAAACTCATTTATGTGTGATTATAGACTATTCATATCATGAATTTTCAAAACACTATAGAAACCTATTTCGTTCAAAAATACTACATTAATTCAATGATAAAACGTTTTAATCATCCATAAAATTCATGGATGGGAAAAAATGTTTAAAAATAAATTTAGTTTAATATTTAAAATCTCATTTATTTATAACATTCATTAATGAGGTAATCACTACATCATCATTGTGTCATAAATATATTTCTATATTTGATGTCTAAAAATTATAAATAAAATACCATGATGTATTAAATCTCTTTATCTTAATAATTAAAATTTATAATAGAAAATATAACTTATATAACCCCATATAATCTTCTTTAAAAAATATATATGTTTTTGTTACATGTTCCTTATCTTTAAATTAATTTTTATAAAGTCTTATTTTCATATACATGTGGATCCATGGGGTCCACAAATCGACACAAGAAAGACCATGGTTGTAATTGTATTATAAAATATTGTTATGTCACATGTTAGAGTAATATAAAATTACCATAATATTATTTTTACGCTTATATACCAGATTTACCCTTTAACCACAGTAAATAAAATGTATATAGAAGTTACTATTCATAATGTCTAAAATTATAAGCCACCTATTTAGAGAATTTGGACATCCTAATTCAAAATATGAAATCAAATTTTCAAATTCAAGACACACAATTTTCAGAAATTAATTTAAAATTAATTCCCATTGTAAAACCTAAAATGCGTGTTTTTAAGAAATAATAACCATCAAAATAATGTCATTTTTTATGTCCTAACTCATAGTGAAATTACATAAAAAGAACAAAATTGGATTAAATGATAAAAATATAATTCAATTACAATTTAAAAATAATTAAAATAGAAATATAATCAGATAAATAAATCAATTGAAAATACAGTTTTGACGTAAAATGTAGTATTTTTCACTATTCATTAAAAATGAACTTTATCATAAAAATCCAAAAAATATACCCAAAGTAACTGTTGATATCCATATTCTAAATAAGAACTATACTTCATCAAATGAAACATATAATAGTAAAAAACTAGATTTAAAAATGGTTCTTCATCAAAAGGCAGAAAATCTTTTTTTAATGAATATTAGAGTATTTAATGCTTAAAATCAGATTCATTCTTTTTTAATTGTCTAATTTTTTTGGATAATAGAAAAAACAATTAAAAAAATGTGTAAAAATATTTTATTTAGACCTATTAATTCCCTCCAATACAATGTCTAGGTGTTAACTACCATTTATGTAATAATATTATTATATTATTTTTCTGTATAACTAATTGTTCAGTGCAACATATGATTTCAAAGAAACACATTGTTTTTTGTTAAGTATGATTTCAGACATAGAATATTCTTGAACATAAAATTGATATTTAATTCAAAAATATTAATAAATATGAAAATGTCATATTCTTTATTTATCTGCGATGTTACATCCTTCCCCATTTTGGAAATTGCATCCTAGAAAATTTAAAATTGTGCTTAGAAACTTCAAGGAATGTCCCAAATCGGAAAAAGAGACAATAAAAATATCACATTAAATGAAAGAAACAATATTTCAAAGGTCACCCGAGATAACCTAAAATAGGATTTTATGTAGAAAAAACATGGATTTGGAGGAGAAACTAAGTGTCAAGTTCTGATGGAGAGTGATAGAAAACATGATCAGGAAAAATTCAACAACAAGAAAACCACAAACATGTGAGAGGTTAAATGTTTATTGGGTTCCCAGTAGGAAATGTAACATACAAGGTTTTTTTTATTTTATTTCCTATTCATAATGTTGGAGATTTTATTCAGACTAAGGACATAAGAAAATATACTTACTTTTCAATTAGAGTGTCATCCTTTAATATGTTTAATTTAAAAAACTCATATTTTCTCCAAACGATGAGTATTAAAGATGATATAATCACACCAAAAGTACTATAATTAACATCTACAGAATATAATGATCAAAAAACGATTAATCATATATTTCCCATGTATTTAGATATTAACTAAATCCATAAAGGGTAGTTCAATATTAGATAATCTCAAAAAATGATAATACTCCATCAAAAGAAATACTACCCTTAATCTCCAAAATTAGACAATCAATACCCAAAGTTCAATAAAGACCAATAAATATATAATTTTCTTTACAATTTTTCAAAATAATCAAAACAATGCTTGAAACCCAAACATTAGAAGGATTTGATCACATAGTCTTCTACAAAATTTTAACATTTATCTCCAAATATTAACGTCTACTCTTAAAGTCTCACACTGAAGTGTAATTATCATAAAAACATATTATCTATGATAGGTTTATCAATTCCAGAAATAACCCATTTAACTATATTTCTACAATTAAAACATTGATTCTTACAAAATAAAATTTCAACCATTACACCGTAAAAGAAAATAGAATTTTCCCATGAAAAACAGTTTTCACATATCAAACTTTGGGGATACAAAAACTAGAAAATGTCTTCCAAAGTTATAACTTCATTAAAAGAGCCTTCAAAAATTTATGAATTTCATCATCCTAAAATCTACCTTAACTATTTAATATATTATTTGTATACTTCTGAATCATTCAACGTTCATTATGATCAATTAACCATTCTTGTACAACTTATTTCAAAATAAATGTTTTCCTGTAAAAAAATCATGAATAATATATTAAGATCCAATTATGTCATAAAATTAGCTAAGAAATAATCCAAACCTTACATTGGTCATTTTCAATTCCATTATTCTCAATTGAATTACATTAGGTATTGGAAAAAATATATTATTATGGTCCAACTGATCACATTCATAAACATTCTTCATAGGAAATAAATTTGTATAATGACCATGCACCCCACATTTAAAATATTCAATTGATCCTTATGAAATAATTTATTTCTCTTTTCTTAGAGTCAACTAGATGATTCCTTTTTCCATGGTAGGTTAATTCATTATGACCTTCATTACGACATCAAAAACATCATCCCATTCCGTTGAATCTTTTTCCTGGGTGTTTCTTTCCACATCCATGACACACAATGCTTTGAATATACTTACATTTTTTGTTATTACATAAAATAATATTGGGATTGATTTCTCGCTTATATGATGCCTTATAAGAATCACCAAGGTTTCGGTGGTGAATTGTGGCTCTAGATAGTTGGTTGGGAGTTAGCAAATTAGTACTCATGGAATCTCCCAATTCATTCGATTTCATATTACGGAAACTGTCATAGTTTTCTTCACATACATTGCTACTTTGGTGCCTTCTAGATCCATCCATTTACAAAAAAAATGGTCTGTGTGATTTTATTAGTAATATCATTTTAGAAAATCTTATGAGGAGGGTAAACACTAAGATATATTTATTCATATTATCTTTAACTCATTTTATTTATCTAAACTTACTATGACTCTTTATAATATGTTACCCATTCTGGTAATGTAACATATGATTAAATAAAACCCAAATCTCTTATGTTATTTACCCCATGCATTGATACAAACTATAAGGCCATGACCTTAAAATTTTCATAATCATGAATTATGTTAATAAAAAAATTTAATATCTTTTAAGGTTTAGTGTTTTAGAGGATTATGACATAACTATTACATTACATCCCAAATATTATAAAGAAGACACTTCTACTCAGTATCCATATATTCATAAAATAAAAAATCATAAATAAAATAAGATTTATTTTCATGATGTAAATATTCACAATGTCTTCCTATCTCATACCATTCCTTATACACAATGAAAAACATTTTAAAAACATGGGATGAAAATTAAAAGCTCAGTAAGGGTTATAATATAAATAAGGAACACATTAGTCTATCAATATATGAAAAACATATGCTATTTAATATACCTAATGAAATCATAAGATTTATGAGTAACATAATGAAATCATAAATCATAAAGGTAGATTATGGCATCCATATGATACAGACATTGTATCTTTTATAGCTATGTAGGGAGTTACGTTTGGAATACCCATCACAGTAGATTCGCAAAATCACTTAGGAGAAACATTTACGTTTACCTCTGTCATGTTACTCAATGCCTTAGAGAGCTATATCAGGTTCACTAGCCCTAGGATTATCATGAAGACACCCGTATACGTAATCAATTCCCATGAATGATAAAATAATCATAACACATGAATAAGCATAAAGGAATGATAACATTTCCACATTGCAATCAAAATATATCAATTCAGGATATTGGCATAACCAATTCATTTAAAACACTTGAAAAATAGAGTTCTTCATCAAATTTTCCCATACCACTTCGAAACATTAGAAAATAATTTTCACATTAAAACACTAATGTCCTTATTAATAATTCATTAAAATCATTTGTAAAATATGGACATGAAAGAAAATTATTTAGAAGAATAAATCTTTAAAACATTTAAAACGATGTTTTTGTTAAACAATACATTAACACATGTGAAAATCATGAATAAAAATAATTAAAGAATAACTTCAATGAAAAATATAAATATCATGAAAATATAGAAATTCATGATATGAAATTTCAAAAGGGTTTTATATACACATAATAGGTTAATAAAGGTTCACAATATCAAGATATTTCTCAATGATAGGAGATTGAGACATACTCCCTTTCAAAGATTATATCATTTGACTAAAGATAAATAATTCACACAATTATGTGTAAGAAATAAAAATACACCCAATATATGTGGATATTAAGTGTAAAAAAATTTGCTCATTCACACATATTCATTTCACTCCATAATCATGAATTTGAAGATCAACCCAATGATTGGAAATTGGGTTAAGAAGTTCACTTACCTCATGTCTGACTTGACTCGTTCATTTTTTAATATACTAATTAATAAAATGATGTTAATTTATACTTTATTCTGAAACTTTTTTAATTTTAATATTCATTTTATTTCACTTATTACCATGTTATATACATTATATAATCAATTGAGTGAAGAAAGGTTGATTTGTCGATATTTGGTACTTGAGTCAGAAAGAAACTTCTAAGAATTACATGTCTTCCATGTGGTCAAAATTCCATTATCTCTAAAATGATATTCATGACTTTGATACCATTTATATTAATATTTTTATGTATTTATAAATTACATAACATTTGGAGATAAGAAATTAAATGCACAGTTCATGTAGACGGTTAGTCGTACGTACGCATAAACGCTAATTTCACTTCTATCACATATTTAGTGGAATGAAAATTAAATTATACATAGTTATATTATAATTAATGTTTAATTTCATATATTATTTCATTAACACCATCCATTATATGTTCCACATATGGAATGAATGATTCATATCACTTTTAAGGGGCGGTAGTCTGGACATTTTCAAATGAAATTATCATAGTTATCCATTATTGAAACCATAAATGTAAGATATAAATGAAGAAATACAGAATAATATGAAAATATAAATATAATATATATAACATATTAATAAAATTCCATCATAATGGCCCCTATGAGAGGTGTTATGAGATAATTGAACAATTATCATTCCATGAGGTCGTAGTTCGTCATCCACAGAAACAGTGTGTTCATATCCATTAGATAGAGGTGTGTGGAAGTTTAGATTGGATCATTCTCATAAAAATGGAAAAAAAATTTCAAGATACTAGTTTTGTTATGTAAAATAATAATAATAAGATCATAGTGAGTGGAGAAGTATTATAAAATAAATGAACTTGATTGAAGATGTTACCTATAAATCGGGTAACTCCCTTTAGATTGTACCAAAAGCCTTTATAAAATTTTCTTCTTCCCAATGTAAGAATATTAAATAGAATAGATGTATGTTGGAAGATTATTGAAGTATAGTTTGGATGAGCCAATGGTATTTAGAGGTATGAGTAATGAGTTAGAGATTATGGCCTTTCATAAATGGGGAGAGGTTCTCTTTAGGAAAGTCTGAAAATATTATTTTATGATAAAATGAATTTCAATTAACAAGGACCCCATGTAATTTAATTTGAATATATGGATATTATTGTTTGAAATACTCTAATAAAAAAGGTTTCTGTAAATTTTTATGGTGTAAATGTCACCATATCTTTTAGCTTTATCCTTTAGTTAACTAATTTAACTTTTACCATGACCTCTCGTATATTCATTCTATATGGTTTATATATTTAAAATAAAATTTCAAGAGACCCAAAAATGGATCATTAATGAAATTAGTAACATTATATATTTAATTTGGTCGAATAATATATTTTTATGATTATTTCATCATTTGATAAAATAATATTCATTGTAAAAACTCATTTTTGTGAATTAATAAATCTTTCATATCAAGTCTGATAAAATATATATTAAAAATTGGTTTTTTCAAAAAACCTACACTAATACAAATATAAAAAGTTATAATTTTCCATAATATTAGTGTATGTCAAAAAAGGTTCAATATTAATTTATTTTAACATTTATAATCTCATTAATTTAAAACATTCATCAATGAGGTAATCACTACATCTACGTTGGGTCATAAATAAATTTAATTATTTGATGTATAAAAATTATAAATAAAATACCATTATTTGGGAACTATTTTAATCATTATATATAATATTTATATTATAAAATTTCACATATATAATGACATATAAAAATTTATTTGCTAAAATTTATATGGTTATGTAAAAATTTTCTTAAATTTAAAATAATATTTATAAACTGTCATTTTCACTTACAAGTGGCTCCATGGGATCTCAAAATTGACCAAAGGATGACCATGGTCGAACATGTATCATCAAATAGGGTAATGACATGTGTTAGGGTAGTTTAATATTATTATAATATTATTTTACCATTATTTACCAGATTTATCCTTTAACCACGGTAAATAAAATATTTACTAAAGTTACTATTCATAATGTCTAAAAATAAAATTTACCAATAGAAACAATTTGGACCTTATTATTAAATATATGGAATCCATTTTTCCAAATTCAAAACATAGAAGTTTCCGAAATTAATTTAAAAGTAATTCTTATTTTCAAAACCAAAAAGCGTGTTTTTTTGAAATAATAACAATCATAAGATTAACATTTTTTAATATACAATTTCAAAGTGAAATTACATAAAATGAACCATATTATATTAAATGATAAATATATAATCCAATTACACTTTAAATACATTTTAATGAACAATATAATCATATTAATAAATCAAATGAAAATATTTTTTTGACCTAAAATGCAATATTTTTCACTATTCATTAAAGATGATTTTTATCATAAAAATACAAAAAATATAAAAAAAAGTAAATTTTGATATCCCAATACTGAGGGATAATTTTATTTAATAAATTGGAAAATATAATAGTGATAAAACTAGATTTAAAAAGTGTTCACCATCAAAAAGCGATCAATCGACCTTTTGATGAATATTAGAGTATTTAATGCTTAAAATAAAATTGATTATAATTTTAATTCCATAAAATTTATTGAATAAAAGTAAAAATATTTAACCAACATGTGTAATAATCTAGTAGTTTTTTATGTTCATTCTTTCCAATTCAATAGCTAGGGGTTAACTACCATTTAAATAATATTATTATTATTTTATTTTTATATATAACTCAAAATTGTGAGCATGGTGAGATTTCAAAAAAACACCATTGTTTTGTGTGGAGTATGCTATAGTACATATCATCCTCATGAATGTAAAATTAATTTTTAATTTTCAAATATTAATAAATTTGAAAATGTCATATTCATTATTTACTATCACGACCTGTCTCCTAGGGCCCGTGCCATGACTACACCAAACTCGCCTTCCATAGGCTCGCAGCTAGCGACTTGCACCAAAGGCGTATTCCATAAAAATGGGAATACATTGCCTTTATAACCTGTAAACACACGAAACCAATAACACAACAAGATACTAACTCAATTAAACTGAATAATAAACAGAGTGAGTACAGTAAGTAAATGAGGTCAGAATACAAGCCCAACTGGAAAGTACACGAAACAAAAAGTATAAGTAAACTGGAACTGCTCCTATGATCAACTGCCAAGGATCCAACCTGAAGGGTAGGTACAGTACTCGTACGGTCCACTTTGTGCTACGCCTCGTCTAAGGTCCACCTCCAAGCTACCTCCAGTCCTGGTACACTCATCCTCTATCAGTGCTATCTGTCGTCTGCACCAAACACAATGAGGTGTGGGCATAGAGCATGCAGGGGTTAGTATAACGATACTCAGTAATGACCCCGAGAGCCTCAAGGTCTCATACAATCCACAATGGATAAACCACAAATTATGAAATCAACTGACAACACAACATAGGTATATGTCTATTCATATACCTAAGTTGTCAAGTATTACAATCTCAATAATGAGGAAACACAGAGTCCAACTGAAAAGCCCTAATATCAACTATTCCACAATTGAATGAATACCATAATGGTAAGTACCACACTGATACACCACACAGATCAATACAACCAAGGTATTACCACAAAGGAAAGTACCAATGAGTTAGAACTCAGCCCACACTAATGTTTTCTTAGGTACTTTTGTAGAGATGATTAGATGTAACTACTAAATCATATTACTTTGTTATGAGGCTCTGCTGCTGACCCACACAAGATCTATCTGTGCTGACCCCCACATAATTGCTCGGTGCTAACCCATACAAGATCGCCCGTTGCTGACCTCCACAGGATCTTTAGGTGCAGACCCACATAGGATCGCTCAGTGCTGACCCACACAAGATTTCTAGGTGATGAACCATATAGGATCGCTCGGTGATGACCCACACAGGATTGCAAGGCGCTGACCCACATAGTATCGCTTTTCATTCATCATGTACCAGCTAGCTACTGGGTTCCCGCACTGGGCTTACTCATTTCCTGGAGGGTCCACCCCTCAAGCCAATGGTTGATACTACAACTTCCACGAAGTCCCATAAATAAGTATCTCAAATGACTGCCACATCATAGGGGTCTCAACTCAATAGATGATTCATAAATCGGATGCTCGGTCTGTATGTTATTTTCCATTTTGTCCCGAGGGCCTCGTTGGATTCTTGATCATTCCAACCCAACCATTCCCCATCTTTATCCGAAACTACAGTGGGGGTATACCAAAGAAACTATTTTCTCAATGGTTTCTAGTGTTGTAGAAGTCTCATCAAATGAATTTCTAGTGCCAATGTTATTGCCAAAATAGCATAAATGGGTTGAAGTGGGTCTGGTCTGACCCTGTCAGACTGACCCAACTAGACCCAGCCCTGGCCGACGTAGTTTGGTTCGACTCGGAACGAATCGGTTTGGGTCGACCTGGCCCGACCCAGTCGGTATGGCCTAGCCCACGTTGCTTCCCATCCCGATGGCCTCTTCTAGGTGGTTGAGAGGTCGTGTGGGCCACGAAGGTCGTGGGTGTCATGGGGCGGCGGAGGCCGCGTGTGCCATGGGGCGGCGGAGTCCGCGGCTGCCACGGGGCGGCGGAGGCTGCGTGTGGGGCGTGACGGTGGAGTCCGCAGCAGCGGGGTGATACTGTGGGGCGGCATATGATGTGGGGCTGTGCGGTGCGGCCTCGCGGTGGTCGCGACTGCATGCTGGGGAGGTCGGGGTGGCGCGGAGACTACAGGGTGTCGGAGACTGTGGGAGGCGGAGGCAGCGGCAGTGTGGTGGTCGCGAGGCGGTGCCCTTGCAGTGGTCGACGGTGGTGTCGGACGCCTTTCTCATGCCCCACCGAGGATGATTTTTTATCCTCCTCGGTCACAAAGAACACACCAAAAATAAGAACAGAAGATGGGTCGGGCAATGTTTATTTGGCACGTATCCTATGCGTTAGAGCGGTAGCAAGCGGCTTAACAAAAACATGAATGAAGAACATCAAACTCTACAGCCCTGGAAAATTTTTTATTCCCAAACCCACAAAAGAAAACATCTGTGGATCAAATAATTAGAGAGTTCAGCAGTGTACATTGATTTCGAAGGGAAGAACATGTGAATATATAATCATACACAACTAAACCTCTACCTCGATTTCTTGTTGACATTGGAAGGGGTGAAGTTGTTGATGTCGGCGTTTCCCAATCATTGGTTCATTTTCGCCTAAGATGTTCTTCATTGGAATGATCTTTCATTATTGGGGACTGCGTTCTTCAATGGAGAACGCATTATTCCTTGGAGAGCGTAATCCTCCCAAAGGATCTCTTCACAAAAATCCATGAAAATGAAAAGTAGCCAACATAATATAATATGTTTTATATTTAGTTTTTTGGAATAAATTAAAATTGTTTTAATTAATTAATTGAAGAGATGGTATAATTAATTAAAGGAGAGTTGGAATATTTAAAGTAGGGAGTTGAGTGGTTTTTCATCCATAATGAGGGGTTTGGGTGGTCCCCACCACCAAGCTTTGAATTCTGGGGTTTTACTAGCTCGGGCAGTCCCCACCATAAAGCATTCAAGTTGGGAGGTTTTAACTGAAAATGGTCCCCACCTCCATAGCCTTCACATGGGAGGTTTATTAGAAATAAAATAAAAGTTTATTTTGTTTGAATTTTTTTTTCATCTCCACAAAAAAACCCCCAAAGAAAACATTCACCCTCTACCCACTGCAGTCGAGGTGAACGTCTCCTTATGTGAATATCGGGGCTGCGAGTTCAACGATGTCCTCATATTTCAATTCTGAGAACCGGTTGAAAAGTTACCAAAACCCGTTCATACGTTAACTGAATATACCTGAAAAAAGATCATAAATTTATTTTGGTAACACTTGGCCTCAGAATCATGCACCGTCAGTTTTTGTGGACAAGTAAAATTCCAATATATTTAAAAAAATACATGTAAATTTCAGGTTATTACAATCTACCCAACCCAGGGCTTTGCGTCCCCATAAGCCAAAACTCATACTGAGGTAACAGGTGGGGTTACTAAGTGAGCATCTGAGCCTCCCGCTTCAATGTTCTATCCTAGAGGTTGCAATTCTGCCAACAAGTACACACCATAGTTATCAACTATTCAAGAAGGACCCACTCCTGTCAATCCTCAATCTCAACTGGAACCTCCAAAAAAGTCTCCCCATCTTCAATGTCCAGCTCGCCGTGGTCGATGACATGGGAATGGTCAGGCACATATCTCCACGGGTGAGATCTTTGGAAGACATCATGCACCCAGTGCAATTGAGGTGGAAGAGATTAGTGGTATGCCACCTTGCCAACTCTTCTGAGGACCTGAAAGATCTGATGAACCTCGGAGATAACATGTCGCATCGGCCAATTCTCTGTAATCCTCATCGGGGTGAGACATGTAGAATTATGTGGTCACCATCCTCAAACTGTAGAGGTCTCTGTCTCCAGTCGGCTTACGACTTCTGCCTACTCTATGCAGTCTTCATCGAATCCTGGATTATCTTCACCATCTCTGTGGTATCCCATACCATCTCTGGTCCTAGGAGTGCATACTCCTCTAGGCCAGTCTAACACAAAGGTGATCTACAAGGTAACTCATACAACACCTCAAAAGGTGACATCCCAATGGTGGAGTGATAGTTTCTATTGTATAAAAACTCCACAAAAGGTGAGTGATCCTCAAAGTTGTGACCGAAGTCGAGGATGAAAGCATGCAGCATGTCCTTGACGGTCTAAATGGTCTGCTCAGTCTGACCATCTATTTGAGGATGGAAGGCGGTGCTCAAATGATGTTGTGTCTCGAAAGCCTCCTGCAACCCCTTTCATAGTTGGGATGTAAAACATGTATCATGACCGAAGACAATCACCGAGGTTAATCCATGTAGCCACACAATTTTATGCACATAGAGGAATCTCAAGCTCTCTAATGAACTCTTCTCTCTGATCAGTAGGGAGTGGGCCGACATGGTGAGTCGATCGACGATCACACATATATATTCATGACCTTTATATGTACATAGATGTCCTATCATGAATTCCATGTATATCCCATCCCACTTCCACTCTAGAAACTCTAAATGGTGAACTAATCCAGCTGGTACCTGATGCACCGCCTTTACTTGCTGAGAAGTGAGGCAATGACAGACAAACTCTGCAACTTCTTTCTTCATTCTTGGCCACCAGTGCTGTCGTCGGAGATCCTGGTACATCATTACCACTCATGGAAGTACTACTAGAAGGGATTTGTGGAACTCTCTCTTCACATCCTCTTGAAGAGACACTGGTACCATTGTACATACCTTTAAGAAGATCGCGTGCTCCCAACATTAAAAATATATATCGTGTTCCTACCCTGTAGAAAAATTAGCAGGTCGAACCTTGCAGTCAGCGTCCCCATGTTGCACCTCCCTGACTCACTGATGATGTTGGGGAGTTACTATAAGAGACTGATGAAATTATTCTCCATCCCGATCCACAAAGGTTATCTGCAAAGCAGCCAGCTTATCGGTCTCCTCAACTAGTAATTTTATACCTGAACTCCTGCTGAGTGCATCTACTACAAAATTCCTCTTCCCCTGAGTATAGACTATCTCGAAGTCATAGTCCTGGAGGAACTCATGAAAACATCGTTCTATCAACTTTATGTCATTATGATAGGAGTAATACCTATGAATCTTGTGATCATAGTACAATGTAAAACCATTTCCAATCAAGTAATGTCACCACATCTTCTAGTTTAATACCTCTACTGATAATTCCAGGTCATGGGTAGCATAGTTCATCTCATATTGTCGCAGCTGTCGAGAACCATAAGTGATCACATCCCTTTCCTGCAGTAGGACACATCCGAGCCCGGTCCGTGATGCGTCACAGTAGACTATATACCCTAGTATCTCCTATGGTATCCTCATGATGGGTGCACTAATCAGTCTCAACCTCAGATCTTGAATACTTTGTCGACATCTCTCCGACCACACGATGAGTTTCCCCTTCTTCCTCAATGCTGATAGAGGTGTTGCAAATCTGGAGAAATCTGGCACAAATATCTGGTAGTAACCAGCCAAACCCAGGAATCTCCATACCTCATTCACACACCTGGGTGGCTCCCTAGTAAGTATCTCCCCAATCAACACTGGATATACTACAACTCCAACCTCTGAGATGACTTTTTCCAGAATGTGTACCTCTCAGATACAAATCTGGCACTTCGAGAGATTTCCATAAAGTTCGTTCTCTCAGAGATTGTCTAGTACTACTAGCAAATGATATGTACGCTCCTCCTTTTTGTCCATGTAGATAATAATTTCATCATTGAATACTACTGCAAAACATTCATGGTATGGATGAAATATCATGTTCATGATTCCTAGGACAACTACTGGAGATTTGGTTACACTGAATGGCATAATAAAGAACATGTAATGGTCGTACTGGAATCTGAACGTCATCTTCTACACATCTTCATCTCGTACAATGAGCTAGTGATAGCCTGATCTGATATCTATTTTCAAGAACCACCACGCTCCCTTCAGCTGATCAAAGAGGTCATCAATCCTCAGAAGTGGGTACTTGTTCTTCACGGTCACCTGGTTCAGGTGCATGTAGTCAGCATAATGCCTCAAGCTCCCATCCGCCTTCTTGGGGAACAAAATCTGGGCTTCCCAAGGAGAATGATTTGGTCAAATGAGCCCATTCCCCTATAAGTCCTACATCTCTACCCATATCTCATGATGCTCTGCATGCTCTATCTGATATGCTGGTCTAGATATCAATGTCATCCCGATGTACAATTCAATGTAAAATTCCACCTTTCATCAAGGAGGTAGATGCATAACATCTTTCGGGAAAACATCCTTGTACTGATCTACCACTACCTGATATATCGGACTCTCCACATAAACTGCTCTGAGGGTAAGTCTATCAAACTACTGAGTTATCGGCTGCACTCTCCTCTGGGTAAGTCCATCCTCTGCTTCATAGGCTCCCTTCTCGCAAGTGATGGTATACATGGTCCCCTCCATGCCGACACTCCAAACATTGTGCCAAATACAGTCTATATGAGCTTGGACTATAGATAACCAATCCATACATAAGATAAAGTCGTAAGGCCTTGATGTTGCTACTATAAAATCTCAGTTGAAACTCACTCCTCCAATAGTAATCTCAAACAAAGAGCACTATTGTGTAATCATTGAATCCGCTCCACTATGTGTCTCTAGCCATATGGATCGAACCAATGACACTATCATAATCTCCATGCTCCAAATGAGTGCAATGGAATTAAAATAATTACTGGAACCTATGTCTATAAGTATTTCAGCTATGGTGGAGTAGAAAAAGATCATACCTCGAATCATATCCGGAGTGCCATGATCGTAGGCCTCAGTTATTTGGAGATAATCTCACCCATGTCCTCATGCTCCCTATGGTCTGGGTGGACCACCTGGTGGTGATGGAGGTAACATCTCAAATCTTCTCACACTGCTAGCTGCACAACCAGCTCCTCTGACACATCTGTTTTCTCCCTGTGAACCTCCTCATTTTAACCTCTATCCCTGCCTGGGTGGTCCTTCAACCATCTGCGGATCATCCGTATGGCGGGCCAAACAGTCATAAGCCATGTGACCCTACCCATTGCATCTGTAACACTACCAGCTCTAGGAATGACTGGATCTTCCTCGGTTGCCCCGCAAAACTACCCCTAAATGATAAGGTAGTCCACCTATTGGTCTGGTCCTCTTGGACCTCTACGACATCTGTCTACATCTTGCTACAGAAGACTCCTCTACATTATGACTGGTACTGGGTATCACTACTGGGGACTTCTCAGCAAGGAAACTCTCCACTATGAGGGTTCTCTCTAACACCCCCACCTACATCTAGATTCTGAGTGAGATCATTGAAGCCCTAGTCTCCCTGCTGAGTCCCTGCTCAAAGTTTCAGGACCTGAAGAATGGGTTTCTCACAATATCATTGGATTATCTTGAGAGTTCAGTGAACCTCATGGAGAACTGAGCCACAATCATGCTTCCATAATGCAGATGAATTAGATCTTGTATGCGCACTACACGAAGAGTCGCTGAAACAAACTCTTCCCAAAACAGGCTCTCGATGTCTACCCAGAGTAGCATCACCACATCGGGAGCCTGGATCATCAAGATCCACCATCGTCATACTGCTTCCTATATAAGACTAGAATTGTAGATCACCATGGGATCAGTTGGTGTCCCTACCAGTGAAAAGACTACCCACAACCTCCAGTCAATCCTCAGCCACATGTGTGTCCATCTCTCCTCTAAACATGGGTGGCCTATGGAGCTAGAACTCGTGCAATGTGCTCAAGCAGCGTGCACTCTCTGCTGCTGGGGATGGTGGCATCAGTGGCCTAAAGGGTATTTGTCCCATTGGTGCCTCTACTAGAAAAAGGCCCTGCACCGAGGCCCCATCGCTTAGTGGGCTCTCAGTGTGTACTATATCCAGATCATTAGCTGCATATCTGTGTGGAGGCATCCTGACAGGAAGCAGTTGCACCACAGTAAAAAGTAATACCTGGTGAGATGACTCAAAGAGATCACAAAAGAAAACTCTTCAAAACACACACGTAATCCGTGTTTTCATGCACTGAGTCAGAAATTAGATTTCAGGGTTTTGTTGAATAGATACGTCAGCCACCACAAAATCACTGGATTACTTAAACTAAAAACCACACTAACTACACATAAACTATTACCATTAAAAGAAGTATTAGAGTCTTATGTTCTATTGTAGAACCGACTCCTCTGATACCAATTTGTCATGACCCGTCCCCTAGGGCCCATGCCGTGACTACCCCAATCATTCCTTTCATAGGCTAGGGGTTGGCGACTAGCACTGAAGGCATATTTCCTAAAACTGGGAAGGCATTGCCTTTATAACCTATAAACTCATGAAACAAAGAACACTGCATGATACGAACTCAAGTAAACTGAATAGTAAATAGATTGAGCACAGTAAGTAAAAGGGTCCAGAATACAAGCCCAACTAGAGAGTACATGAAACTAAAAGTACAAGTAAACTGGAACGTCTCCTATGATTACCCATCAAGGATCCTACCTGAAGGGTAGGTATAACTCTCGTATGGTCATCTCTGCAGTACGCCTCATCTAATTTCCACCTCTGAGATACCTCCAGTCCTGGTACTCTCATCCTCAGTTAGTGTTGTTCTTCGTATACACCAAACACAATGAGGTGCGGGCATATCCCGTGAAGGGGAGAGTATAATGATACTCAGTAGGGACCACGAGACCCTCAAGGTCCCAAAAATACACAAAGGGTAATCCACAAAGTATGAAATCAACTTACAACCAATAATAGGTATTTGTCCATACATATAAATAGGTTATCATGTATACCCATCTCAATCATGAGGAAAAACATAGTCCAACTGAAAATCCCAAAGCTGAACTATTCCAAAAAGGAAGGAATACCACAAAGGTAATAACCACAATGGTATTCCATGTAGAATAATACCACCATGGTATTACCAAAAAAGAAAGTACCACTCATGTATGAACTCATCTCACACTAGGTATTTCTTAGGTACTGTAGTAGAGATGATTATACGTAACTACTAAATCATCTTACTCTTTTAAGTGGCTCTGTTGCTGACCCACACATGATTGCTTAGTGCTGACCCACATAGGATTTCTCGGTGATGACACACAACGGATCGCTTGATCTTGAATAACACTAGATCGCTAGGTGCTGATCCACACAGGATCGCTCGGTGCTAACCCTAACAGGATCTCTTAGGGCTGACCCACATAGGATCACCATTCATTCTTCACATCACAGGCAGCTACTAGTTTTTTGCACTAGTATTTCTCGTTTCTGGGAGGGTCCGCTCCTCAAAAAACTCTTCGATACTCCAATTGTAACGAAGTCTCACAAATATGTATCTCAAAGGACCGCCATGTCATTGGGGTCTCAACGCAATAGACAGTCCGTCAATTAGACACCCGGTCTATAATTTATTACCCTTTTAGTCCCGAGGGCCCTGCTGGATTGGTGCTCATTCCAACCTGACCATCCCCAACATGATCCAAAACTTTAGTGGGTGTATACCAATGGGACCATTTCACTCCAAAGTTTCTGGTTCCACAGACGGTTCTTCAAACGGAATTCTGATGCCAATGTTATGGCCAAAAGAGTGTAAATGGATCAATGTGGGTCCAGGTCCGGTCCGACCCGGCTTGGGCCGACACAGTTTGGGTCAACCTGGCCTGACCCGTTGGTCATGGCCCAACCCACAGAGCGGCGTAGCCCACTGCATCAGGCACGACCCGCCCCTGGGTGGCCCTACATGGTGGCCCTGCCTAGGTGGCATGGGGCGGCGCGAAGGTCGTGTGGGCCGCAAAGGCCACGGTAGGCCCCGGGTACCACGGGGTGGTGGAGGCCCTGGGTGCCACATGGTTGCAGAGTTCACGGGGTCAGCAGAGGCAGTGGATGCCGCCGGGTGGCGGAGGACACGGGTGTCATGGATTGGCGGAAGCCGCGGGGGCCACAGGGCGGCGGGGGACACATGTGGCAGAGGCCGAGGCGTCGAGGTGAGACCACAGGGTGGTGGGGGTCGTGGGTAGCAGGGCCACAGGGTCCCGCGGCAGGGCGACAGGGTGGCAGCGGTCATAGGTGATGGAGGCCATGGGTCGGCAGAGACCGCATGCCGCATAGGCCACGACGGTGGGTCGGCTGTGGGGCGGCGCCGTTGCGCCAGCGCCGTCGTCGCGGCTGACAGGGTTTCCATCTGCCGTTCTCATGCCCCACTGAGGATAATTTTCCTTCCTACTCCATCATGAAGAATACATCAAAAGGAAGAATGACGGAGGGTTCGGGCCATGTTTTTTTATCCCGCACCATCCGCGTTATTGCGGTAGCAAGCTTCTAAACAAAAACATGAATGAAAAATGTCAAACTCTACAACACCCGACAATTGGTTATTCCCAAACCTGCAAAAGAAAACATCCGCGAATCAAAAAATTTTAGAGTTGATTTGCGTACTTTTTTTTAGAAGGGAAGAACATGGGATTATATAATCATACACTACTAAACCCCTAAATTGAATGTCTGTTGACGTTGGAAGGGGTGAAGTCGGTGACATCGGCGTTTCCAGATCGTCGGTTCGTTGTCATTGAAGATGTTCCTCATTGGCGTGAGAGTTCTTCCTTCGGGAGCACGTTCTTTGTTGGAGAACGTATTCTTCGTTGTAGAGAGTAATCCTTCCAAAGTTTATCCTCTCCCAAATCCACAAAAATGAAAAGTAGCCAACATAATAGAATTTGTTTTCTGTTTAGATAGTTGGCATAAATTAAAATTGGTTTAATTAACTAAATGAAGAGTTTGAATAATTAATTAAAGGAGATTTGGCATAATTAAATTAGGAAGTTAAGAGGTTTTTCTCCCATAATGAGGGTTTTTGGTGGTCCCTACCACCAAACTTTGAATTAGGGTTTTTTACTAGCTCGTATGGTCCCCAGAACATTGTATTTATATCGGGAGGTTTTAACCCCTCGTGGTCCTCAACTCCATAGCCTTCAATGGAAAGGGTTATTAGAAATAAAATAAAAGTTTATTTTGTTTTATTTTTTTCATTTCCTCGAAAAACCCCAAAAACTATCTTTCCTCCTCGACATAGTGCAGTCAAGGTGAAGGTCTCCTTAAGTGAATTCCGGCGTTGCGAGTTCAACGGTGTCCTAAAATTAAAATTCTGATAATCGGTTGAAATGTTACAAAAACCAACTTGTACGTTAATTGAATGTACCTGAAAGGAAGTTCAGAAATTTATTCCGGGCACACCGGGCCTTGAAATCACGCGCTATCAGATTTCACGGACTTGTAAAATTCCCATAGATTTAAAAAAAATTACATGGAAATTCTGGGACATTACATTTACATAGGATGTTACAAAATGATTATGTAATTGTAATAATTTGTGAATATGTGAGAATAAAAGAATAATTAACATTATAAATGAAATTAATAAAGTAAAAAATGATCCTATTTTTATTATTCAAGATGAAAAATATTGAATTCCATGACATAGAATCTAGGTAAGGGTTTCCCATCTAACTTTTAATTTTGTGATACATATGGAATATTTACCATTTTTTGGAGTATATAATACCCATTTGATAGATTATATCCCAAATAATTTATTCTTCATTGTGTTTCAAATATCATTTTATGTTATTTATTACATAGGGATTATTATTCCCAAGATACCACTATGGTACGGGTTTATTTCATAATATCATCATTATTTGGGATTTTTTATTTTTAATATTTATTTGGGGAAAATATCACCCCAATATCCATGATTTGAAAAAATATATTCATATTTAAAATATTCTCCAGAAATTTATGAATATAATTTTACTCATGTTTACATTTTTCAAATTGGTTTGGATGTATTATATTTTATTCCCAAATAATGTGCTTTAAAATATAATTTTAAAAAAATAACCAGGGAATGACTTTTTTACATATACATCTTGAAAATATTTTTCTTCCATTTGGTCAACTAAATTATTTAATGAATTCATTATATATTTATATATTTAATTTCAAATAACATTTTTCATTATTAGTGGTCGTATTTTAAAAAAAATCAATATGGAATGGTTATTTTTTTCAAGAAATATTCTTTGTGATCTTTAAAAATCATTTTTTCAAAAAATACAATATCCTATTATGTTGCCAAATAATTTTTAGGGATATGGAAAAAGGACAAAATCCTTACTATTTTTCTAGATGGCATATTTGTAACATAAAAAAAATTGAAACCAATTTCCATTCTGTGGGATATTATATAGTGAAATGATTATGAACACTATTTTTGATTGGATTGTATATGAAAACATATTTCTCATCTAGGATCACACATACATATTGTTTTTATTTTTTTTATTGGTGGGACCTAAACATTAGTTCAATGAATTAGTAAATAATGATATCTAATGAGATAAATACAAATAGAATGTGGATTGAAACTAGTTCAGTAAGGGCCCTTATCCACCATGATTTTATTGGGAGAAATCCTTAGATACTATAATGGGTTGGAGAGTGAACCCATTCCACTATGATAATCATGTAATATATCCTTGACTACTATGTAAATTATTTTTTATGATTATTTGTATCCCATAATTCTATGGATTATGATAGTTATATGTCTCTTTTTTCAAGTTCCATGATTATTAAATGATTCATATCTTATGAACTACCTTGATTAATTCCATGACAATAAAGACTCGAAATTTCCATGGAAAATTCTTTCTTAAATACATGGGAATTTTATGAGCCTGCAGTTTCTGATGGCTCTTGATTCAGTGGCCTGGTGTGCCTGGGATCAATTTATAAAGTTTTGTTCAGGTACGTTTAGTAGACGTATGAGAAGGATATTATATCTTTTGAACCAGTTCTCAGAATTAAAATCTGAGGGCATTATTGAACTCATAGTGTCGGTGATTGCATAGGGAGACCTTCACCGTAGTTGCGTTCTGATGAGAGTGGAAGATAGTTATTCGAGTTTTTAAGAATAAATATAAATAAAAATAAGTGTGGCTTATTTTTTATATTGGATGTTAAAATCTACAAGTAGAGGTTGGAGGTGGGAGCCACCACACCATAACCTCCCATGATATGTTATGTTGGTGGGGCCCACTCGCACATAACCTTCCTTGGGAGGATAATTATCATGTGGACCACATGGGATTTAACCCCTTGTAACTCTTGAACTTCCCCCATAATTGTGCCAACCCTCTATTTATTTCTAACTCTCCCTCTCCCCTATTCGAATATTAAATTCATTCTACCTCAATTAATTAAATGAGTTCTCTCATTTAATTAAACAAAACTCTTTTTGTTGTTGTGCCAACAAATAATATACTTTTCCTCTATTATTTTTGGTAGGAAACTTGGTAGAACATGGAGAACCCTTGGAGAAATATCTAAATGGAGAACCATTCTTCCAATGAAGAACACGAAAAACACGAAGAACGTCGTGGAACATCTTCTATGTTCTTCAACCGGATCAAAGGAAGGAGCTGACCACGATGAACACCGACGACGCATCGTCCTCAGTCTCCTATCTAGGATGATTCCCGACGTCAACGAATCGACGTCCGCCTTTCCTCTTCTTCCTCTATCAACGAATGACAAGAGAGGTAGGGGGATTTGATTTGTTTTTTCACCATTTTACATAGTTAATATATTTTTATGCATTATGCCGATTGCTATAAACATATCATTGGGGGGTCAGAACGCACCAACATGGCCGACCATCCCCCTTTTGTTGATCTTGTCTGTTGATGACGGAGGAACCGACCGTAGAAAACAATAGCGGCCGACGACAGGTCAGCCCTTAATGAAACCGGCGAAGCAAAGGCAGCAGGGTCACCAAGAGGGCACAACACCACCTCACTATGCAGAGGAGAGCTGCGACCACATCAGGTCATGGTGGAGGTGTGCGACTCCATCGAGCTGTGTCGGCGGTGCTGGACCGCGACCAGGGAGGGCCACTGCGGGAGAGCAGGGGCACGGTGCAGTCACGTCGTGCCGAAAATACCCACGGGCTATGGTCGCAGTGGACAAGGGAGGGCGGCCGGCTGAACCGGCCACCGATGCACGCTTCACAGGTAAGAACCTTTGAGTCGCATGGTTACACTGGCTGGTGCCATGCATCGGTCGTTATGAACACAGGGGGGGCATCACCCCCACCCCCCACCCACGACATGTGTAGTCGGGCCACGTGGCGTGGGCAATCGGGCCACGTAGCCATCCAGTCCGGGAAACACAGCCAGCCGTTGGGCCCCACGACCAACTAGCCGGGCCCCATGACTAGGCTACCCGACCGGCCAGGCTAGGTCATGCAGCCGGTCGGGCCGAGCCTCGTAGCCTGCTGGGCCGGGCCACATGGCCTACCAGGCCGGGGCACATGGCCAGCCAACCAGGCCGGTCCATGCCTTCGGGCCGGGCCACCCCCTTCAGACCACCTTCAGACCGGGCCGCCTTCGGGCTGGGTCGGACCCGTGGACCGGGTCGGACCCCAGTCCGGACCCGTCAGACCCGAAAACTCCTTTACGCCCATAACATGGGCTACAGGTGTCCGGTCTATATACTGTCTTCTACGATGGAAATATTATAGTGAGGCGGTTCTTTTGGCATATCCCACATGAGTTTTGGGCACAGTTGGAATAAGGTCCAGTTGGTTAGAACCTAAAAACAAATCAGGTCTGTGTGATATAAATGCCAATAAATCACAGACCGAGCGTCCGATTGACATTTCGTCTATTGCGCTGAGACCCCTATGATGTGGCGGTCATTTGAGATACATTCACGTGAGACTTTTTGACACTTGGAGTATCGACCTGTAGCTAATGGAGTGGATCCTCCAAGAGATGAGCGTGCAGAGTGTGGAGACCTAGTAGTTGCATTCCTAACAAATTCTTGACCGATTCGACTCTGAGTGATTCGACTAGCCGAGTGGGGAGTGTTTGGTAGTTGGCAGTAGACCCATGGTGGAGGAGCCCACGATATTTTTTGGTAAACTCTTGGTACTCGATAGGAAGAGTACTCTGAATTCTATTAGGAGGAGTCTCCAGTATTTGGTGGTAGACCCACGGTACTCGATAGGAAGAGTACTCTACAGGCTATTAGGGAAAGTGCCTGATATTTAGGGGCAGACCCACAGTAGATAGAGCACCTGTTAGTTGATTGCAGATCTGCGGTAAACAATAGGAGGAGTACCTCAGTAGTCCAAGGATATTGAGAAGCACCTCGGTGTCGTGATATTCCCACTGTAATCAACATAGGAGGAGTTCTCCAGCTGTCGTGGTTTCGATAATGAAAATCCTGGTTTGAGCCGAGTCAATGAACTTTGTTTTTTCCTTATGTTTAAGATGGGTTATTTGATAACATAGGTATATGTATGGGGATATAACTATATAATGGTTATAATTTTATTTCATACTTTGTGGTTTATCCTTGTTGGATTTTGTGAGACCTTGAGGGTCCTGGGTTCCCTACAATGAATCGTTAAACTCACCCATGCATGGGCTATGCTCGCACCTCGTTGTGTTGGATGTAGATGACACACAACACTGACCGAGTTCGAGAGCGAGCCATGACTGAAAGGTACGTGGAGGTGGACAACTCAACCTGACGGTACACAGAGTGGACTGATAGACATGGAGTGCAGGGTTGGAAATATATACATACCCTTCAAGTAGGAACCCTGGCTGACGATCCTGTAGCTACTTCTACCTTTCTTCTATTTCCCCCTTTTTCAGTTTTACTTTCTTTTCAGTTGTACTTTCCTATTGGGCTTGTATTTCTGGCACATTGTACATTCCAGCACTTATTCTTTGTACAGTTTTTACTCAATGTTTTATTCCACTTGTACTCTGATTGTGATTATTTACTGTTATAAATGAAATGCCTTCTCAGTTTTAGGGATTTACGCCTTTGGTGCTAGTCGCCAGCCCCTGGCCTATGGAAGGCGGGTTTTGGGTAGTTACAACATGGGCCCCATGGTACGGGTCATGAAAAATTGGTATCAGAGGAGTCGGTTCTACAGTAGAAACTAGGACTCTGATATTTTTTTTTGTGAAGAAATAGTTTTAGGGGTACGGATTGTGGTATTCAGTTCAGGGAGTCCAATGTGGGTACGGCGTCCAACGTATAAATACAACAGGACACTGACTACTGATTTCTGACTGAGTGCATGAAAACATTGACTGCGTGTGTTTTTTAAGTTGTTTTATTTAAGTCATCTCAACCAGGTCAGCTCACTGGGTATATTTTTTTGACCATGCCGCATCTGTTCTGTTAAGGATGCCTCCCCACGGACGACCAGCTAGAGCCCTGAGAGTTATATGTACTGACAGCCTTCCGACCGACGAGGCCTCAGTACAGGGCCCTCTTCCAGTTGAGGCACCCGTGGAGGCACCAGCGGTACTACTCCCCATTCGGCCACCGATGCCACAATCCCTATCAGTAGAAAGTCCAAGCCATTGAGCGCACTTCATGAGTTCCATCGCTAGAGGCCACCCAGGTTCAGGGGAGAGACGGACCCGCAGGTGGCTGAGGATTGGCTGGAGACTATGGTGAGAGTCTTCAGACTGGTAGGGACACCAGCCGACTTCTTAGTCATCCTTGCTTCCGACCAATTTTAGGCAGTAGATGGTAGATGGTGGATACTTATTCTCTAGATGCATGATGATGCATCACTTCTACAGATAGTCTTCGAGAGCCTGTTCCAAGAAATGTTTTTTCCAGAAACCCTACGAGCGGTGAATATACAGGAGCTACTACATTTATAAAAGGTTAACATGATAGTGGTGCAGTACTCTATGAGGTTCACCGACCTCTCTCGCAACTCCACTAATATGGTAAGGGACCCATTCATCTGGGCCCGAACCTTTGAGAAGGGACTAAGGTGAGAGATTATAGTTTCAGTTATCTCCCACAACTTCCTGACGTAGGTGGGGGTGTTGGAGCGAGCCCTCCAAGTGGAGAGTTTAGTTACTGAGCAGATTCAAGCAGTGAAACCAACTACTAGTCGAATTGTAGCGGAGTCTTGTGCAGTTGGCAGTAGACAGATGACACAGAAGTCCAAGAGGACCAGACCTACAGGTGGAAGACCGCACTACTCAGGATCGATTGTGTGGTGCACCCAGACTGGAGACAGAGCCATACATTCCAGAAGCAGACAATGTTACTTCTGCGGAGGGCATGGTCGCATGGCTTGTGACTATCTGACCTGCCACTCTGATGATTAGTAGTCAGTTGAGGGACCTCCCAGGCGGAGGCATAGGTTCGATCGGGGCGGTCCGCAGGGAGCAGGCAGATGTGATAGATGAGCTGGTTGAGCAGCTAGTTGTGGACGGTGTTTCGAGGTGTTGCCACCGCCACCACTAAGAGGTCCACCCAAACCGCCCGGAGTGGGTGGAAAGAGGTGATCTTAGCTTCAGGTAGCTGAGGCATACGACCATGGGACTCTGGAGATGATTCAAGGTACGATCTGTATCTACTCCACCTTAGCTGCAGTTCTTATAGACATTGGTGCCATTCATTATTTCATTTTCAATTCCATCATTCAAAGCTCAGAGATTCCAACGGAGCTTTTGGCTCGATCATTATGGCTAAAGACTCCAACAGGAGCAGACTCGATGATTTTTCACTTATTCCAGTAGTGTGAGCTTACTCCACGAGGCAAAAGCTTCATCTAGGATCTCCTCATAGTGGAGTCGAGGCCTTACGTCATCATCTTGGGTATAGATTGGTTATCTATAGTTCATTCTAAGATAAACTATATTAGGCGCAATGTTTGGTGTGTCCCCACGAATGGGACCAGGTAAACCTTCACCTGCGAGAAGGGAACCTTTGCCGCACAGGATGGACTTAGTCGAAGGAGGGTGCATCCGATCACTCACCAGTTGTCTTGCCTTGCCCTCAGAGTAGTAGATGTGAAGAGTCCATCTTATCCTTTATTGGTGGACCAGTACGTGGATGTTTTCCCTAACTATGTCCCAGGACTAC
Source organism: Viscum album (assembly GCA_963277665.1). NCBI lineage: Eukaryota > Viridiplantae > Streptophyta > Magnoliopsida > Santalales > Viscaceae > Viscum > Viscum album. The sequence goes on along the minus strand of OY728127.1, from coordinate 433,029,345 downwards.
CTCCTTATAGAAAGGTGGAAATCTATATTTACCTGTACCCCGGGACATCACCGATATCTACTCCAGCATATCGGATGGCTCCCACTGAGATTCGTGAGCTAATGGTACATCTTGAGGACTTTCATGGAAAGGGATTCATCCGACCCAGTGTTTCTTCCTAGGAAGCCTCGATTCTATTCCCCAAGAAGGAAGATGGGAGCTTGAGGATTTGTGTCAACTACTGTCACCTAAATCAGGTGACCATGAAGAATAAGTACCCATACCCGAGGATTGACAGCCTCTTTGATCAGATCAAGGGATCACGATGGATCTCAAAGATAGACTGCAGATCAGGCTATCACTAGCTCAGAGTTCGGGATGAGGATGTACAGAAGACGACCATAAGGTGTCGGTATGGCCATTATGAGTTCTTGGTTGTGCCCTTCGGCGTAACCAATGCTCTAGCAATGTTCATGATTCTCATGAAGAATATCATCCATCCGTACCTCGATCGCTTTGTCGTATTCTTCATCGATGACATTCTGATCTACTTGACTATTGAGAAGGAGAATGCCTACCATTTGAAGGAAGTACTGAATACACTACGAGAGTACCAACATTATAGTAATCTCTCGAAATGCTAGTTTTCGATTTGAGAGGTTCACTTCATGGGACATGTCATCTCTGAGGCTGGAGTGGCAGTCGTTCCAACGAAGATTGAGGCAGTACATGCTTGGGATCCACCCAAAAGTGTGACAGAGGTACGTAGTTTCCTGTTATTGGCTGGATACTATCGTAGATTCTTCCTAGAATTTTCCAGTGTTTTAGAACCACTATCATCCTTGACGAAGAAGGGGAAATCCTTCGTGTGGTCAGAGAGATGCGATTAGAGATTTCAAAAGCTGAGGCAGAGGCTGACTAGTACCTCCATCTTGAGGCTTCCAGAGTAAGTCGTAGGGTACGTAGTCTACTGCGATGCCTCAGGGACTGGACTCGAGTTTTTCCTGATGCAGGTGAGAGCTGTGATAGCATGTGGTTCTCGTAAATTGAGACAACATGAGCAGAACTACGCTACCCATGACCTGGAGTTATCACTAGTGGTCTTCGCCTTGATGATGTGGTGACACAATATTATGGATGAATGTTTCAATTTGTACTCTAATAAGAAGGGTATTAGGTATATCTTCTCTCATAAGGACCTATTCCTAAGACAGCGATACTGGATTGAGTTCCTCTAGGACCATGACTTCGAGATAGTCTATACTCTATGAAAATGGATCGTTGTTGGGGATGTTCACAGTAAGAGATCATGCATTCAGCTGCTAGGAGAGGTGACAGAGAATATATTTGCCTTACAGATATCCTTTGTGGACAGGGATGGAGTAGCCTATGTTTAGTCTCTTGTAGTCACTCATCTGCTTCATCATTGAGTCAGGGAGGCACAGCGTGGAGACGCTGACTACGAGACACGACAGGTTTAGATATCCACAGGGAAGGCACCTGAAGGATTTTCTAAAGGTAGGGAGCACATCATCCTATTCAGAGGATGTACCATGGTACCAGTTTCACATCAGGAGGAGGTTTTGAGGGAGTTCCACACTTCCCCACTAGCAGTACATCCAGTAGTGGTGAAGATGTACCAGGAATTTCGATGAAAGCATTGGAGGCTAGGTATGAAGAAGGCGGTAGGAGATTTTGTCTCACAGTGCCTCACCTATTATTAAGTGAAGGTAGAGCACTAGGTACCAGTAGGCTTGGTTCAACCCATAGATGTCCCATAGTTTAAGTGGTATGGGATATCCATGTACTTCATGTTAGGTCTACCACGTCAATCCAGGAGTCACAATTCGATATGGGTTATCGTTGACTAACTCACCAAGTCGGCTCACTTCATACCAAGAAGAGAGTAGGGATCAGTTGAGATCTTGGGATGCCTCTATGTGTAGGAGAGAGTGCGTTTACATGGAGTAGATTCCTCAATTTTTACCTACCTAGAAACATAATTACATCCTGGCTATGGGAGGTGTTGCAGGAGGATTTCGGAACATAGCTACGTCTGAGCACCGCCTTCCATCCTCAAACAGATGGTCAGATGGAGCAGACCATCCAGACCCTTGAGAGAATTCTTTGATCTTGTGTCCTTGTCTTCGGTCATTTCTAGGAGGACCACAGAGCAATGGTGGAGTTCACGTACAACAAAAAATATCACTCCACCATAGGTACGACACCTTTTGAGGCCTTGTATGGTCGGCTATGCAGATCGCCATTGTGCTGGACAGACCCAGGGGAGTTAGCACTAGTCGGACCGAAGATGGTATAGGATATGAAAGAGAAGATGCAGATCATCCACGAGTGGATGAAGACTTTACAGAATAGACATAAGTCGTATGCTGACAAGGGACAGAGACCTCTGGAGTTCGAGGATGGCGACCACGTCTTTCTACGGGTCTCACCTTGATGAGGACTACAGAGATTCGGCTGAGGTGGCAAGTTCTCTCTATAGTTCATCGGACCTTTCTAGGTCCTCAGCAGAGTAGGGGAGGTGGATTACCGCTTATTTCTTCCACCTCAGTTTCACTGGGTGCATGTTGTCTTCCACGGATCTCAGTTGAAGAAATACGTGCACGACCCATCCCACATCATCGATCACGGGGAGTTAGACATCGATGACGGGGTGACATTCATGGAGGATTGGGTAGAGATTGAGGATAGATAGGATAAGGTCCTACGTGGATGGTCGATACCTCTGGTGCATATTCGTTGGCATCACAGGAACCTCTAGGAGAGCACATGGGAGCGGGAGGCTCAGATGCATGCTCAGTACCCCCATTTGTTACCTTAGTTCATGTTGTAGATTTTGGGGATGTAAAGCCCGAGTTTAGGAAAATATAAAGACCAGAATTTACTTGGAAATTTATTTTCATAAATACAAGATAATTTTAAGAGTCCATAGTTTCTGAAAGTGCTTGATTCCAATGCCCGGTGTGCCCAGAATCAATTTCTGAAGTTTTGTTCAGGTACGTTCAGTAAACGTACGAGTGAGATTTTATATCTTTTGAACTGGTGCTCGGAATTGAAATCTGAGGGCACCGCTGAACTCGCAGCATCAGTGATTTCTTAGTGAGACCTTCACCGTAGTTGTATTCTGAATTGAGTGGATGATAGTTTTTGGCGTTTTTAAGAATAAAGTTAAATAAAAATAAGTGTGGCTTATTTTTTATTTTGGCAGTTAAAATCTCCAAGTAAAGGTTGGAGGTGGGGGAAACCACACCATAACCTCCCATGAGAGGTTATGGTGGTGGGGCCCACCAGCACATAACCTCCTTGGGAAGGATAATTAAAATGGGAACCTCACGGGCTTTAACCCCATGTAACTCTTGAACTTCCCCAATAATAGTACCAACCCTCTCTTCATTTATTTCTAACTATCCCCCTTCCCTATTGGAATTTTGAATCCATTCCACCTCAATTAAATAAATGAATTTTATCATTTAATTAAGCACAAATATTTGTGTTGTTGTGCCAACAAATAATAGACTTTTCCTCTATTATTTTTGGTTGAAAACTTGGTAGAGCTTGGAGAACCCTTGGAGAAAGCTCTCAATGGAGAACCATTCATCTAACGAAGAATGCGAAGAACACGAAGAACATCGTCGAACATCTTCTACCTTATTCTACCAGATCAATGGAAGGAGTCAGCCGTGAAGAACGCCGCTAACGCTTATTCATCGGTCATCTATCCCAGACGCTTCATGATGTCAACAAATCGATGTCCACCTTTCCTCTTCTTCTAACGTCAACGAACGACAAGAGAGGTTGAGGGATTTGAGTTGTTTTTCCCATTCTACGTCATTAATATTTTGGTATACCTTATGCCGAATGTTATCAACATAACATGGGGAGCTTGGACCGCACCAAAACGGCCGAACCTCCCCCTTTGGTTGATCATCTTTATTGATGACGAAGGAATGGACCGCGGCGAACAATGGCGGCCGGCGACTGGCGTGCCACGAAAGAAACTGGCGGCACAAAGGCCGCCGGGTTGCCAAGAGGGCATGGCATTGCAATGCTATGTGGAGGAGAGCCACAGTCACATTGTGCCACGGAGGAGGGGCGCGGTGCCAGCGTGCCGCGCGGAGGTCATCATGAGGCCGCAACCAAGGAGAGCTGCGGCGTTGTCGCACCATGCCGCTGGTGCAGGACTGCGGCTAGGGTAGGCCACGAAAGTAGGGAAAGGGTGTGGTGTCGTCACGCCACGGTGGAAAGGGGTGGGAGGCCGGCTGAACCAGTCGTTGGTGTGTGGTACAAAGGTGGGACCCTTTGGATACTGCAGTTACATGGGTCGACACCATGCGCCAGCCATTACGAACAATGGGGGGGCAACCCCCACAGCGTGGCCAGCCGGGCCGGGCCACATTCCCATCCGGGCCAGGCCACGCAGCTAGTCGGGCCAGGCCACATGGCCAGTGAACCAGGTCGGGTCGTGCCTTCTGGATAGGCCACCCTGTTCAGGCCGCCTTTGGGTCGGGCCGCCATAGGGCCGGGTCGGACCCTGGGACCGGTTCAGACCCTAGTCCAGACCCATTAGACCCAAAAACACCTTTACACCCATAACATCAGATATGGGTGTCTGATTGACGAAGTGTCTACGGTGACAGAAATCTTAGAGTGAGGTGGTTCTTTTGGCATATCCCACTTGAGTTTTGGACATAGTAGGAATATGTTTGGGTTGGTTTGAACCAAAAAACCATCCGGGCCCCTAGGACGGAAATGCCAATAACTCACAGATCGAGCGTTCAATTGATGCGCCATCTGTTGCTTTGAGACCCCTATGATGTGGAAGTCCTTTGAGATACATCCACATGAGACATTGTGACACATGGAGTATCGACCTATAGCTCGAGGATCAGATCCTCTCAGAGATGAGCGTGCAGAGTGGAGAGACCTATTAGCTGAAACACCTGATGACTGCTTGAACGATTTGACTTAGAGTGATTCGACATGACCAATGGGGAGTTCCTGGTAGTTGGAGGTAGACCCATGGTGGATGAGCGCCGAATATTTGGTGGTAGACCCACAGTGGATAGAGCATCTTGTAGTTGGAAGTAGACCTGTGGTACTCGACAGGAGGAGTACCTCAGCAGTCTAAGGTTAGTGAGAAGTGCCTCGGTGTCGCGACATGCCCACTGTACTTGACAGAGGAGGATTTATCCAGCAGCCATGGTTTCGATAATGAAAATCCTATTTTGAGCTGAGTTAATGACCTTTGTGTTTTCCTCATTATTGAGAAAGGTTACTTGATAACTTAGGTATATGTATGGGCATATACCTAAGTAAGGGATATCCATTGATTTCATACATTTTGGTTTATCCTTGTTGAATTTTTTGAGACCTTGTGGGTCTTAGGGTCCCTTCTGAGTATCTTTATACTCACCCATGCACGGGCTATGCCCACACCTCATTGTGTTGGATGCAGACGACGGACAGTGCTGACGGAAGCCGAGAGCGAGATAGGTCTGGACGATACCTGGAGGTGGAGCACTCGGCGTGACGGTATACCAAGCGGACCGATAGACGTGGAGTGATGAGTAGAACGTCTGTACATACCCTTCAGGTAGGAACTCCGGACAATAATCATCGAGCTACTTCTACCTTTCAGTTGTTTTCCCCTTTTTCAGTTGTACTTGTTTTTCAGTTGTACTTTCCTGTTGGTCTTGTATTTCTGGCCCCTTGTACTTTCCAGCACTTCTTCTGTATATAGTTTTTACTTAGTATTTGATTCTTCTTGTACTATGATTTTGATTGTTTACTATTATATTGGCAATTCCTTCCCAGATTTTGGGATTTATGCCTTTGGTGCTAGTCTCCAGCGACTCGCCTATGGAGGGCGAGCTTGGGGTAGTTACGACACGGGCCCTGGTGGACAGGTCATGACAATGACTCAAGATTTTGATATATGATATGAATGGTATAACATTCACATGTCATGTTAATTTATTCATTCCTTTATACTATTTATATTATTGTTAAATCATATATATCTATTTCGGTAACACAAATAGAGCATCTGAGCTCACCATTTAAGTATATTTTAATTTCCTAGGTTATAATTAAAAGTATTTAGAAGGGTATATGTATGAAAGATGACAAATATTAATATATATATATATATATTACTTTGATTTTCATTAAAAATATGTTTTATACATGATATATATGTTCTTGTAATTTTTCACTAAAACTGTAAATGTAAATGGGTCCTTAGTATGGATGTCAAAAAATATATTGTTTCATTTTAAATCTTATTAATGGTTGATATATGGTCTAGATTATTGGGATCATAGAAAAAAGTTTCAATATTGTTTTTTTTTCTTCCAGAATTAGGTGTGCATGTATTGGGATGGTAAAGTATGACTTATATTTTCTACATCAGAATGATTCATTCAAAATAAATAAATTTTCAAATGGACGTTTCTAAACTAATTTTCATATTTGGGATACTTATAATCAATTTATTTAAACTGAGGATTATTTAATATGGGGTAATGATTCCCAAAATTAATTATTTTCCCTTTATGACCTAACTATTGCATTTAAATCTCCTTTGTTCCATATAGAATTGTAAGCCTTAGAATTACATGAGTTAATAAAAATTGTTTTATAAAATGTGATTTGTAATTCCAGAATCATGATAATCTACACAAGGTGATTTCTTAACTAATTCGTATTCCTCATGAAAAAAATATGGTCATTTATATTTGCATGTATTATCCTAGATATCATACCCATTGCATAAAACAATTTTTTACTATTATATATTCATTAAGGGATCACATTATCTTTTTGTATCGTACCACATAATACTACAATTAGTAAATTAATTTTAGTGGATCTCAATTTATTTCTATCTTTCAAAATATATGAATTTAATATAAATTAAAAGATTATATATTTAGAATAACCATCATTCAAATGAATCAATAATAATCATATTAACATCAAAAAAAATGTTTGGAAAATAAATAATGTCATCACACTTTATAATATATATTTTTTAAATGTGATATCCATCATTGTTTTTAGAGGTATTCATGTAAAATGATCTATGAACCATATTTTTATTTTATTCTCTAGTTATATTGGGATCATCCCAAATATTAATTTAACACATTTAACATTGATGTATAAAATTTCAAATAATGTGTTCTTCCGACTCATTTCGAAATATTAACAATGAATTAAAACAATATAATAACAGCCTAATGATTTGAGAAGAATAACATACAAGATCTATTGTTATCTTGTTTAACAATTTAACCCCATCATAATATTAATTTATCATATTATTTAAAACCATAAATTTTTAGTCAAATCATACTACAGAGTTTGAAAATATTCATATTTAAGAAAAATTGAATAAAATAAATCATGGTATGAATTTAAAATATCATTTTTTCAAACATTATTAATATAATGAATATCTTTAATAAATATTATTATAAATTAGAATATATTGAAATTTAAATTATAAAAATGAATTGATATAAATATTATTTTAAAATATACACTGAAAAATATACTCATATAATAATACTGGTATATATATTCTTAATTAAATTTTATATATTTATATACTGATATTTAAAAAAATTTAAATAAATTTGTGTAAATATTTAATTTTGTTTGTTTGTATATGTATACACATATAGATGTTATTTTATATATAAAATGGATAATATTCAAGGAATAAAGTGTGAATTTAATAATTATTCTTGTAAAATAAGATGCTTTTTTAAATGAAATATAGAAAAATAAATATATATTTTTTGAACATAATTACAGTTATATATATCAGGGTTTATTTAATAAAAATTAATAGATTTATATACACTCATGTTGATATATAGTTATATATATATATGCACAAAAACAGACACATAAATATATATATATATATATACATATATAAAAATAGATGAAATAAAGAAAATTATAAATAAGTAATATATGTTTCACTATAAAGACACAAATATATAAAAAATATTATAAATAATGAAATAATCAGCAATAATATTGAACATATTTTCCATTTATATATTCCTACATAAACATATATATAATTATCAAAATATATTGATAGAGATATTCTTAATAGTAAAATATAGTAAAATAAAGTAAATTTTTTTGAAAATTTTGGAAAAATTGGTTGATAAGTCATGAAAATTAAGTTATGAACTAAATACCATTGTCTTTTATGGTCAATTCATCCAAAAAATCAATTTTAGACTATATTCATGATTAAATTCAGTGAAATAATAAACATAAAAATGACTATTATGAATATTAGGCCATCGTTAAAAAGGGATAATGATTTATAATAGTTCTACACAACAATGACTGACAATGGTAAACATCATCCACATATAAACATTAAGCATTGACAAAGAAAGTTAATATCATCTGTAAGTTATCCATTCATAAAGTCATATGTTTATAATTTCTAATTATTTTTTGATATTAGATGATTTCATAATGCTGTAATTAGTTCATCTAAAACCCAAAATAAATAATTTTCTAATTTGATGTATATATATTAATATTTAGATTATTAATAGAAACTAATAACATTGAATATGTATTTATATTTATATAATTTTAATTATATATATATATATTATAAATAAGTAATAATTAAATTTTAATAATGTTTGTATGGTCAAAAACCCTGACTCCAGTAACCTGGAGTTGGTGTCAACTTTTTTACATTTTCTTACGATAAAAGGAATCTCATAACAAAGTACTGTATATTGGGAGACATTGTATACTAAAAAAATACTAAAATATAAAATTACAATTGAAAATATAAAATAAAACAGAATATTTTATTCATTTTCGTCATTATTTCCATAATCAGATGCTTTTTTATCTATTGGAATTCACATTATAGATTCATAAAGAAATAAACATAAGAAAAAAGTTAAATAAGTCTCCTAGTATGTATAACTGTATAGTAGAGGCTATCATGAACAAATAATCATCATTAATATGGAACTAGAAATAATTGAATCATAAGATTTTTAATCAATTACTTGAGAACAATATGAAAAGAATAAAAGACGATCATATAATTTCATGTAAATATTCACTTGTGCATTGAAATATAACCATCCATTTTATAACTAATAAAATATTCACTTGGAACATTAATAAATAATCACATAATAGTGGAATGAAGTATTATACGAATCTGAGAAAAAAATTTAGGATAGTTCTGACGATATTCTTAAATTATGGCCAGAAATCCATCTAATTTGGATATCTAATTTTCATCATGATACCTATTGATAAATCAGTGGGAAATATATAACAAGTACTAAATAGTAAGATAAAAATTATAATTCATTTAACATATGAATGTTGTGAAACATAATAAAAATAATTTTTTCCCAAAAACGGTCAAACTAAATGTTTATATGTACCCACATAAATTAAACATAATTGTTAAGCATAAAGAGTAATATAGTGGAAGGTTATAAAATTGCACTTCCAATATTATTCTGATCATGAAACATAAAAAGAATTATTAAGAATTATATTAAACATTTCCATGGTGGATCTAATGTGACATAAAGGGTTGGTTTCATTGATAAATTTAAATAGCATAAAAAACATAAAAATATTATTGGGAAAAATAAGTTTTACATTTTGAAAATAGGTTTTTTTTAAATGATCCAAATGAATATTTAATATATTTTTTGAGATTATATATTGATATATATATGATAATTCATAAATCATTTATATTTTTTTGAGATGGAATATTATTTTCATACTGTAAATGTTTAAACAATGATTCTTTTCACAATTTTTGTTAAACCCAAAATACCTTATTTGGAAAAAAATAAAAATTATGTTATTTGTTTTTAATAATTAATAAATGTGTAAAATTACTTTATTAAATTTATCATAAATGTATTAATGTATTTTTTACACCTTTAATAATGCATTGATTTTGTTGAAAAAAAAATTGAAGAGAAAATTACTATAAGATTCCTTTAAAATAATTGTTAATAATTTTAAAAACCAAAGAGAAGATTAAATGTAATAATAATAAAAATAAATAATTTATATAAAACTGGGAGAAATTATATTATTTTTATAATGGAAATATAAAATAAATTACCCATTTGATACATAAATAAAAATAATCATGAAAAATATGATATTGTGGAATAAATTACTACCTCATTAGTGACCTCTGAATTATAGGGTCCATGAATGAAATAATTTCAAAATAAAACATTAAATAAAATTAATTTAATTATAATTATGATATCACATATGCCTAGATTTTTTATATACTCCACAAAACTAAATAAATGGTGAATATTGAATCTGCCTCATGGAAGTAAATTTGAGATGAGAAACCATTAGCTAAGGTTCTACTCTCTTAATATTTGTCGGATTTTTCTAAATAATAAATATTCTTTTATGAAACAAATGTTTTAGAATAATTCATAGATATATCATACCATATATTGTAATATTATAAATATTTACCACCAGTTTCTTGATAAAAATACATTATTTGAATTATTTAGAGTGTCAATTACCTAATTTTCACATATTTTCTTTATAATTAATGTTGAAATATCAACCCATGTAATCCAGAGCCAATGTTAAAATTATTACATTTTAAAAATATTCTAGGAATTTTATCTAGAAGGACAATCTCATTTAGTAGTATTTCTAAACTTGATACATACTTGAAATCAATATAACATTTTAAACATAAAAAACAATGACTTTTATTTGAGAATAAAATTATTTCATATTGTGTATCACAACATACTATGAAAAAAATCCAACTATCTGGGGTAAAATAAATCCTATGAAATAATGATCCAAAATAAATAATAATTATAAAAATTTAGAATTATCTATTAATTTATAATCAATAATATTTATGGAATTTTATGTAACTAAAACACATTTCATATAACCAAAAACTATTGAATAATATGTTCTGAATATAAGAGGATCAAAAAATTCCAAAATATTGATCACATAATTTTTAAAACAAATCCAGGCTAGTCTAACTATTCCAATAATCATATGTATTTTTAAGAACTAATTTCATAATGATTGAATGCAGAATTCCATATATTTAAATAATATTATCGATGACTTGTTCTAATAAATATAAATAAATAGTAAAGGTCTCATCCAAAATCCAATCTATTTTCCCTATGAAACCTAAAAATTCATAGAGGATATATATTGGGACCCTTACATCCCATACCATGTTCATTTATTTTCACATACTAAATGGTTGGAACATAATCCATATAATGATTTATAATAAAAAAATCATATAAAATGTTAATACATACACCAATATAATAAACATAATCATAAACCATATAGATTAATGTATTTTATTATAATAACGTTATATATCCTCAGTAATAATAATCATTATACCTATATAAAATGAATTTTGCTGATTTAAATACAAAAAATACATTGTGTATCATATGTACATGTAATGGTTCGATGTATATCATGAATAAAATCATTAAAAATATCATTAAATCATTTTAAAAAATTCACTTATGAAATGAGAATTAAAAAACATTTCCAAACAAATTTAGGGAAAAAATTCATTGAAAATATTATTTTTAAACTTTTAAAATATCATTAAAAAATTAATTTGAATTTATAGTGTAAAATACTATTCATTTCATACATGTTAAAACAATGATTCCATTTATATTTTTAGTAAAATAAAAAAGTGAATTATTTTGAAAAAGACATAATAATTCCTTTTAAATGATTCATTAAAATGTAAAATGTAAATGTTTGTAATAAATAATTTGGATAAGGTTAAAAGTGTTCTTATATTTTTCAAATGAAATGGGTTTTGATGAATAATTATTTCTGAGAGAATAAGGAAATAATATAGTCTTTTTTAAAACATTTTCAAAATATTTTTAAGTATCAAAGAGTGGAAAATGCTATTATTTCATGAAAACGATCATGAATGAAAATATTTTATGAAAATATATTCATTATTAGATATAAAAATCAAATAATTCCCCAAAGTGATTCATAACCATAATCAATCCTGAATGATGATGAGATTTTGAAATAAACCCCTACCAATTTAGTAAATTTTGAATCATAATACCCATAAATGATATTAAAAAATATGAAAATTTACATAGATTTATGATATATCATATCATCATAGTATTATATACTCTGCACAAAATATATAAATGGTGAATATGACATTTGTATAATAGATGTAATAGTTATATGAGAAACCTTAAAATCAATAATAATTTCATGTATAATTATATATAACTCATTTAAAATGGTTTTAAAAATGATATTAACATATAAATAAACCATATTTAAATTTTTAATATAATTTATGATCTTATAATAATAATTAATGACCCATTTGTTGATACATTTTCATTATTTTGATTGTTTTGGGTGTTAATTGCCATGTTTTCTCTGGTGTGTTTTGACAAAAATGTTTTAGTTATTGTGCATAGGATATATATATATATGTATATCATATTTATATATATAAAATTTTTAAAATATTATTATTTACTAAATGAATAAATTTTCATAGCTATTTATTAATTTTTGACACCGAAACCGAATGAGATAGCTTTAGGTTGACCGAAGAACAAATATACGACCAAGAAATTATATAAATCTCTTAATGGGTGAAATGTTAAGGAATGGGGTTATATTTTAATTTTAGATAAAAAGGTATAATCTTATATATAATCTATGTATTCATAAAATTTATCTTTATTACATTGGATGTATTTTGAATGTTAAAAATAAATCACATAATCTTGAAAGATAGCAGTCTATCACACACACGAGTAACCTTACCAAATTGGTTGTGAAACGTAATGTAACAAATTATATCATATATTAATGATAATTATGCAAAATAAAATAAAAAATTTCATATACATGTGATTAATATATCATTATAACCGGTATTGAATATTTGTAATGAAAAACAAACTATATCAGTTTGTGTGGTGGAAGTATATCTTATAGATGGTCAATGATTTCATATCCCATTCGATGGAAGTGGAGAAAGATAAATATTATTAAATAAATATAATAACATCTAATTATATGGTAGATAATTTTTTTATTATATAATATGTTCCAAAACAAAATTGACCTTGTTAATAAGAAATAAAATGAATGTTATTTTTACAGTTATTAACTTCCCTATGTGAGTCGATGGAGTGTCATTTTATACATTTGGAAAGGTATAAATCTTGGAAATTACAATGAGATTTCTAGAAAATAATCCAAACTGATAAATTTATTCACATGAAAAATAATCCAAATAACATTAAGATATAATATGGGATTGTATAATTTCGAAATATTCCTACAAAAATATATTTTTTTCATTAACATTTTTAATTTTAACCCTTATCATTATAGATTAACACCATAGTAGACCCATTTTTTCTATAAACATATTCAATAATTTTTATTGCTTTCACAATAAATTCATTGAAACAAAATAAATTCAAAATTATTTTATAATATAAATTATTTTAATTCCAAATATGAATTCATTTTTTTCAAATTTATTCAGATAAGTTGAATAATTCAATTTAATATAAGATTTATATAATCATGGAAAAATGTTTTTCAACGAATGAAATTCATATTATTTATGTTTTTAATATCTAAATTCAATATGAATTTTTTTTAAATGTACATAATTTGTTATATTATAATATTATTGATCTTATATTACATTAAAACCAAAAAATTTATCATTTCCCTTAGTTATTTATTGAAATAAAAAAGATAGACATTATTCAAAATTAGAATTTTTCATTATTCTTCAAAAATTTAAACATTTCAAAAAGACACTAAAATTTATCCTTAAAATTTTTTTATGATGATTTAAAAAATGAATATTATTTTAGAATATATTTATTCTAAAATATTGTAAAACATTTACCAACCTTTAATAATAAATTAAAAATTTGCATTGACAACATATGTGATATGAAACACTGAGCATAAACAAACCATTAAATATATTTCTTTAAATATAATCTCATTAATAGCTTATAGAACATGAATCCCCAAGTCAAAATGAACATTAATATAGTCTACCATTATAATGTTTATGCTAACATGGAATTTTTTTTAATACAAACTAAATTATTATTATTATTTTATTAATATATTTATAATATAAATTAAATAGATATAAATTGATTATAAACAATATAAGAGTTATTTAATCGAAAAAAATAAATTTTTTCTGATAAACATTTTTTTAAAAGATTAGGGCATCATATATCCATTATCACATATGATAAAATTAATTTTTAAAATTTTATTATTTTTTTTATCAAAGTATCATTTTTTTAATTTGAATATCAAAATAATCTTATGGGGACTTTTTGGGATTTTTATAAAAAGTATCACATTCGAGGAAATGTGAGAAAGAATATATTTTTTTCAAATCATCATACTTATTTAATATATTTTTAATTAATAATTAATATTTTAAATTATATTTCATGAAAATTTTATTAAATTATATTGTTATCAAGACAATTTTTTTAGTGGAATCATTTTCACATTTAACATTGAAATTTAAACATTATAATCAATAAAAACACTTTCTATATAAAAACTCTATTTCTCACTACATCTATGGGGATAATTTTGAATTTTATTTTTTCAGTTTTAGGAATGTAATTTGTTTGTTATGTATTCTACATTTTGGAAGATCATGATTTATATTGTCTAATGAGGTGAACATAATTGTTGACAAAAATAAATAGTTACACATTTTAAATTAATTATCATGTCTATGGTATAAATGGGATTATTGAGGGTTGAACTAAAATTCTAAGGATTATAATTACATTAAAATTGTCCAAAAATGATATTTCGGAAATTTTTCAAACATATAATGTTTATGGATTGATTAGAATATATTTTAGATCACTATGGAAAGTTGAAAACGTGGGTAATATTTTTTCCATTAAAATGTAATTGTGTTTTAATCCTAAAACATAAAAAAGGATTTCCCCTCTCATCTCTTATCCGCACATTCAATCCATTTTGGATCATCCAATCCCTTTCTTTATAAATTTCCAACATTTATCCCCTCAACTAACAATATTTTTACTGATCATAATATCATGACCCTAGCTACCTAGAGTCATTTTCATACATCCTACAATTATCATAATATTGAAGTTATTCAATCCCTTATAACCAATAATTTTATTATTCATAATAAAATAGATACAAAAATGAGTTATTCAGTAATTTTAAATAAAAAAAATAAAAACAGAATTTATTTATTTGAATATTATTATTCCCTTATGAATATTTTTGTGAATTTTTATATTACACTTCATTATTTCATGGGGAAAGTAAATAGAAAATGGTTGGATCAAATTCTCATTAAAGGTGTAATACAGTGGAAGGATTAATTAATAAATAGAAATAAACAATTTTAAAGGTTAATAACTGAACAAACATTCCATGTAATCCTTAAAATGAAAATGAAGTACTTAAATAATATGGAAAGGAACATAACTCAACAAAAACTTCATGGAATAATTTAAAATGAGAAGGGTGTTTTTCTATAGAAAATATCAATGTAAAAATATCATGAATAGAAACTAATATGGAAATGTTAATTATTTAAAACACCAATAATTTGACCCATAACACTTCAATCGTAAATGGATAAGGCATAATCAATAAGGAAAGATAAATAACATAACAAAATACCACTTAAATAACTGGAAAATAAATAAATCCAATGATATATTCATAGTGAAAATATCCTTGATTGATATAACTAAATTCAAAAGGAAGGAAATTCATAACTATTGACCAGATGTTTTTAATGTTCATGATAAATATATTATCATAACCTTTCACATGAGGGATTAAAACATACTAGATGAAAACCCAATTATCTAATTTTAGGGGTCTTTTTATTCTTATGAGACAACTAATTTTTAAAAGGGATATCTATAACCATCCAACACATATATCATACCTATCCGATAAATTCCATAGATATCGAATAATCGATTTAATTAATAAATTATGTTCCCTTTCGAATATCCAAGGTGATTAAATAACATATATTTATCGACATTTTCACATATAAAAAAATTACATTCAATGTATAACTCTGTATGTCAAACTGATATATGGTTTATTCAAAAAAAATATCCATGAATAATAATAAGGATATCGATGGGAAATGTAATGACAATTAATCTCATGAATGTGAAAAATTTAATGGGATACAAGGAAGTGAATTTCATTACAATACATGGTCAAAATGATCAAATAATATCGAGATGAATAATAATAATATTATTAGTACAATATATACCCACTTGAGTAATAGTAATTTTTCATTCATTTAATAATAAAAAATCCAAAAAAATATAAATAAAATCAATTTTATGAAAAATATAATTTTCATTTAGGAAAACATTCTAAAAATCTATTTATTTGAAAATAATATTTAAATACATTTGGATTAAATATATCCTCATAAAAGTTAGGAGAAATCTTCAATGAAATGATTGTAATTATGGTGTATAATTTAATATATGATTTTATTTTTTAAAATAACATTCCATTTTCAATATAAATGGTTGAGGAATTTCCCTTGATCTAAAAATAACAATTAGAATAATTTTATTATTTTTTAAAAGCCAAACATGATTAATTTATTAACTATTATAGTATTCCATTAAAAATATTATCAAAAAATCTGTTAAATTTCATTGATTGATTATTTTCTAAATTATAAAAAAATTTGAAATCATTTTTATATAAATTCAATTTGGAAGAAAACTTATTTCCTACCAAATTTGGAAATGAAATCATATATTTGTAAAAAAAATTCAAAATATATTTTATGTTCCAAAGAATGGGAAAAATGACTATTATTTTGAAATATAATGTATAAAAATATTATAATAAAAATGAAATGGTCTATTATTTAATGGACATTTAGAATTACATCAAATATTGTATAAAAATAAACAATATTGATTATGAAGATATGGGGAAATAATTCAATAGAACAATCATAATGACGATGCGAGAATAAATAACTAGATCGATTATGGGTATAAAATTTCAATCCACATAAATCATTTTTAATGAAAAAATATATAATCAAAATTAAGTACACTCATAATGTTACCCTAATGTTACTAAAAAAATTGAAATGCATCTTAATGAGTGGAAATTTAGATATAGAATGTAATGTAACTTGATAACATTTATGTGAAATATACATATGTAATATAATTTAATTTTAATCATAAAATACCATTATTAATGTTGAATTAAAATGATTTCCCTTATATTACTCCTCCTTTGGATGAACGTTCATTAACTTGCTGTATAGTGGTTTTGAATTTTTTTTAACTAATTCATTATTCATATATCTAATATCATATATGACCCTTTTAGAATGTCATATATGTTGTTCATTAATAATCATTAATTATTTTTCTTTTTTATTGAGTTAATTGCCTTATTGATTTAGGCATTTTTCTTTATAAAATATCTAGTTTGGGAGAATTATATTGTTATATCATAAAAAATATTAATGATGATATTATATTACAATTAATTACTAAAATTATACATTAAAAAATATATTGATTGACGGTTATGGAAAATGAATTATGTTACAATAATTGCGAATATAGGTTATACAAACTCAGGTGTAATGTTTAGATTTTTCAATGAAAATAATTGAAATGGTATGAATAGTGTTATATATTTATAGAATCATAATAATATAATATATACCATATTTTTAAATAAATTATAATTATATATATTTTCTATGAATTTTGTTGACGAAAGAGAGTCAAATCGCTTTGTGAATGTGCTAGTCCACACATACACAAATAAGGTTATCATCATTAAGTGTAAACAAATATGGTGATATATTATTTCTTCAAAATGATGATTATTTAATGAATATAATTACTATTTCGTGTATATCACATATAATCATTAACATTATTTTATATCACCATCCAGGTATGTTATTTTGAAATATGAATCAGAACGCTTCGTGAGGTAGTAGTACAACAAAAACATGATCAATGTTATTTTTTCTTATACGAATTGAAAAGTAACATTGTATATGTGGTATAATGAATCCATTGTTATATATTTGAGTTATATTATATATATAGATATAATTTTTATACTTTATCATACCAATCATTTAGAGTTGGAATTGGAAAAAATTGACTTTAGATCATGATATAGTAGTCTACCATACACTTGAATGACGATTTCATATCCCATTTGATAGAAGTGGATATTTTTTTAAGTAATTTAGATAATATAAAAACATTCCCATAGGTATAATATATTGAAATTTTTATTAAAACATTGTTTAAAAAATTGAATATAGTTGAGAAAGAAGTAAAATTAAGATGACTATCAAAGCACATTACCTCTTTCTTGAGAACCCCCAATAGGTTTATAATAATATTTTAAAATGTTAGTTTTATTGAAAAATTAAATATTTTATATGTTGGAGATTTTTTGGGGAGGTTATTTAGTCAGGCAATGGAATAAAATTTCAATTGGATTTTTTAATAAGTTATGAGAGTGATTACCCTATTTAAATTGAGGAGAAGTGGAATTCAAGTAAATACATAAAATTACTCACTATTAGGGGGTATCTAATGCCTTATATGACACAAAAACTGAATAATAATTGATGGAGAAGTTTATTTTACCCTTAAAAACCTATACCACAAAAAATAAACACATTTTTATCATGTTATTCCATATTCGGTATGTTTACATAATTTTACCCGTTTAGTAGCAGACCACAATAAATTGTATCGTATTATTATTATGAATAAAATTATCATTAAGAATAAAATGAAAATTTTATTTATTACATGATATATACCTAATGATTTTAAAATTAAAATTAATAAAATTAAATAAAAATTTAACGTGATTGTAAAATTAATTTTAATACAAATGTGTGTTATGCGAAAAAATAACATTTTCACAATAACCATTCTACCACATATTCTATTACTTATGATGAATTTTATGAATGGTAAATACCTATTTTCTATTAAAATGTAAAATTTACTTTCTAGAATATATAATTTTTAGAAATTCTGAACAATTCAATAAATTATAATTTATTATAAAATAAAATTAATTTCAATTTTTACATTATTCGCTTCATTTGAATTATTAAATAGATATATAATTATGAGCCCAAAAAGTATTATTGAAAAACTAGTGCAACATGATATACTTAACTAAAAAATAACCGAAATACAATAATTCAATCAATTTATATAAATTCTAATATTTTTAGTGTCAGTTATTTTATTTTATTTATTAACTAAATAATTATTGCATTTGAGTTTCCATAGAATTTTATATAAATTTAAAATATATAAATAATTATAAAAAATTATAATTCAAAAACTGTTATCACATTAAAAATGACATTTATAGTAAAATATATGATGTTTTTCCCTATCTAAATGTTTTATAAATATTAAAGCCAAGGAAGGTTCTTTTTCTTCATTTTTCGTTATATAACATATTATATAATTAAAATTCATGTATTAGTATCCCAATGACCAATAAAAATAATTAATAAGGTTATAATCATTGAAATATGGCCTTATAAATTGTTATGAACCCATTGGTAGTCCATTTTACACATTATAAATTAAAATTAACCCATTATAATGACGTTTTATCTTTAATCATAGACATAAATATTTATTATTTTCGCAAATAGTAATGGTAATATATTATGATTATCTTACTATATATTTTAAATTATTCTAATTCAAAATATAAGATTCATTATAGAAAATTAAAATGATATATGTGGCAGAATTAAATTTAAATTAAATCTCGCAAACGTGATTAATATGTAGTTTTTCAATATGAAAATTTTCCAAATTTTAAATTGATTTTATATAAAAATTCAATATGACAATTATTGTAATTACCCAAAATTAATTAATTTATATAAAATTATTATTTTTTTATTTAAACTGAATTCAAAATATAATTTATCTATATTCATTATTTATATAAAAAGTCAGATTTCAACTAAAATTAAGCCTTTTTCAATATTCATCATTAAATGGAAACATCTTAGTAAAATCCATAAATAATCACCCAAATATAATGGTGATATTTTGATGTGAAAAATCTTATTCTTTGTTAAATAATTTTTTTTAAATGATTTAATGTTTTAAATTTTGTGTGAAAAGCATGACAAAACATTGTTTTGTTTTATCATGGTGTTTGATGAATTGTTAGCTATCAAATAAATGAAATTTAATCATAAATAAATATATTTTTTATTTTTTATTGTTACATTATCCCCTCCTTAAATAAAGATCATCCTCTCAATTAAATTATGATCTTGTCGATTTTGGTTCAAACATTAGGTGGTTTGATTTTTCTAAAAACCACCTCATAATGGAGTTTGTAAATAATATTTTTAAGAAGAACGAATGGGGTTTATGATATTCATATGTTACAACACAAAAAAAATGATTCTATATAGGAGAATTTATTAGTGTGTGCTGATATGGACGTTGAAGAAAGGATAATCACTTATAAAAAGTGATTGAGGTCCTTGATCATTATAATTTGAATGATCAAAAGAATTTTGAGGCATGTGAAGCTATAAAACTATATTTATTTTATGTAAAATCAATTCAACTTAACTAATTTAATTAAGAAACAAAATTTGGATTAAATAAAATTTCCTTACATTTTTGAATTCATTTACTCCCAACTAATATAAGTAAATATAGTCCCACGATTTGTTTCTAATTCATAAAAAAAATTCATACTATACTAATTATTTGATAAATTTCTAATTTATCCCATTACTCCAAGATATGAATATCCAAAAATGTATTTATTTTATTAATGTAGAACAAAAATTCACTTTTATAGGATCATAATATCCAGAATGAGTGACAAATAATTCATGTTAGCTATTTTCGAAAACCAAAATGGTCAACAAATGTTAAATAGTAAATTAATCTCTATAATATTTAGTCAATAAGGTAATCTTATGAATTCTCCATTCCTTACGGAATTATTTTTTGAAAATCACACACATTTTCTTAAGTTCTGACTTTTTCTTAATATTTGTTTTTTCATAAGATCTCAAATTGTCATTCTATTATACTTACCGATTTATCATTATGATTTGTCATTATATTATAATTATAGGTGTATCATTAAGCTTTTTTATTCTGTTAGATTTACTGATTTCTCATACCGTCCTTTTGATTTTGAATCCGGTGTATAAGTGGTACCATCTTTATGATTCTGAATCCATTGTACAAGTGATAACGTCTTTCTGATTCCAAATCCGCTACAAAAGTTATTCTATTTTGTGATTTTGAATACAATTCAAACGTGATTCTGTTATCTAATTCTGAATCCAGTGGAAAAGTGATTCTGATGTTATGATTCTGATTCCATAACAAATGAAATAATGGTTTCAAAATATGATTATCTTTTACTTATAAAACCATTTTCTTGTTTAATTTTTTTCTTTAGAAACAGATTTCATGATAATGATAGAGTTGTTAATATGTGTCATTCAAAAATTATCGGATTCCATGTTTTCTTATACGTAACACTTATCATTAACATAAAATCATCTATTTTACTTGAAACAGTGTAGTACAATCTGTTACAAACTAACCGTTTTTTGTTTGACGTGTATCTAGGTCCCTCTAAAATTTATGGAAAATATAAATATTGGTGTGGAGCCAACCATTGGGATGATTGGCCTATAAATAAAAGTTCATTTGAACAAGTAAAAAGTGCTTCTTAAACGTTGAAAATAGTGAAAAAAGTGGATGAACTTGTTGAATGTTTTGATGTGATTTCTAGAGAGAGAGTCTCTTAAAACTCTCAGTGCTTCATGCAGATGTCGTAAACAACTTCTTTGGGTGTGAATAAATTTTCCATACTTGCAATGTGTAGACTCTGATCGTACTGATCGTGGGATTATGGGTATGGAAGTCAGAGGTTCAGATTTCCTTCTAAATCGAGGGATTGCAGGGATAACAAGACAGATACTGATCTTCCGATTGAGGGATTACCTAGGGTTGGATAAGACATACTTTCATGAAACAATAAATTAAGTAACCTTTATCCAATGTTGTTGGATACACTTCTATTCGGGTGAAACGAATCTTGTTGATACTTTTTTTCTATTTCAAGTTGTTTTATTTCCACTGTAATCGTAACATTGTTAATGTTAGAAAGTATAACATTATCATACATTCTAAATATGTTACTCTGATTATATTACAGATTCAATTTTCTTTAAGGTTGAATCATTCTTTTAATAAAAGGTTTATTTAAGTGGTTTTGGGAATGTTCATTTAACCTTATTAAATTTACGTTTAGAGGTTCCAAAGGAATTCTTAAAGTATAAAATTCAACCCACTATTGAATATTGATCATATACATTCATTATGTCGATCCTGGAATTGCTATCAGATGAGGTCTCTGAAATACATATATTCATATATAAGTTTTCTTGATCGGGTTTTTTTATAACTTTTACTTCTAATAAGTTTTGTGGAATGATATTTTTTTTAGTACGACATACATTCATATTGGATCTCTAGATAAACTCAATCCAACTAGACCTCCAATCTTCTATAGAAATGACTACGAGTACTGGAGAGACAGAATTAATAACATTGTGATAAACACAGTTGTAGAAAACTACATTATGTTAACTGGAGATTATAAGATTCCTGATAAAGAAACATTGAACCTTTACTAATCCGGAAAATGTGGAATACCAGCTAAACATTAAGGCATGAAATACATTTCATTGTTCCATAACTAGAAAAATATATAGCAAAATTTCATCCTGTGAAGCTGTTAAGATTATTTGGAAGAAGCATGAAGTAACTCACTTTGGAACTTCCAATGTTATCGAAACTAGAAGTGCCGTGATTAAAGTTGAGTATCATGGTTTCTACTTTCCTTATGGATTACATGTATGTAAGGTACAACAATGATTTCTGACTGTTGTCAACAACTTACCATCACTGGGTGTGAATCATTTAGATTATGATGCTCTTGTAGAAAAGATTATAGACATCATGTCTAAAGAATGGGCAATCAATGAAAACAGCTATAGATGAGAATATTAAAGATACAAAAATTTGTCATGATAAATTGTTTGGAACCCTTCTTCAACATGATACTAGAATGAAGAGAGATGCTGATAATAATAAGAATCATTGGAATGGAGGTGTTGCTTTTACAACTACTTCAAATCATACGAAGGCCAAGACTCCTAAGAGAGTTACAAGATCTATGTCTAAGAAGGTTGTTGTTCAAACGGAATTTAGTGAAAGTTAAGATTCAAGAAATGAGTTAGCCAATCATGCTCAGAGAATGAACAAGATTATTGGGCAGAAAATCATTGAATATATATGCAATAAGAAAGATGGAAAATATAAGAGAGATGTATAATTGATGTGCTATGAATGTAGAAGAACGGGTCATATTAGACCTGATTGTCCTATACATAAGAAAATAGATAAGAAGGACAAAAATTCTAAGAGAAACAAGAAGAAGTTATAGAGATCAAAACATAACAATGTCTTAAGATCCAATGACACTTGGATTGCCAGTGGAAAAGATTTTTTTGATGATTCTTCATATTATAAATCTTCTGAGCAGAAGAATATTGGTTTAATAGCACAAGCTCCATTTCAAAATCAATGTCTTATGGCTAAGGTACAAACTGTTGAATCCTTAAACAATATGTTTTTGAGTGGAAATTTTCCTGATAATGATTTTTCATCAGATAAAGAATCTTCTTCATTAGATAAGGATAATTATATTCCATCCTATGAGGATGTTTATAGGTTTTCTATTTTGATAGGGATAATAAATTGTAATGTTTCTAAAAAACATGAAAAAGAAAATTCTAGTGAATTTATTTTAACAAAATAAATATTGTATCTTACCGAAAATCTTGATATGAAAAATGATGTTTTTGAAAATCATTCTATGAAACATGAGGAATCCAATTATGAGAAGGATAAGATTTCTATTTATCTAAAAATTTTGTTTTTAAAAAAAGATGTTATAGGGGATAATCATAACTCTATGTCTATTATTCCAGAGAATATGAATTTAGTCCTAAGACAAATGTCTGAAATATTTACATTGAAGAATATTATTGAAAATATTACATCTGGTAATGAAAATTTTGACAAGATGTAATCTCATATCTGACCTGAGGGAAATAATTTAACATTGTGTTATTCTGCTGAGAAGTCTATTTTTAAAATGAATTATTTTGTTCCTCCAAGACTACCTTCATTACCAAATTCCAATGTGGTGTGCATTGGAAGAAGATATATTCTTTATATAATTTTCAATTTTTTGGGTTTCATAAAGCTTGCATTTCTAAACAAATGTGTATACCAAAAATTTTATAATCTAACAATTTTGGATCCAAGCAAGTTTGGATTAACAAAACCTAACTATTCTTTTTCAGGTCAATGAAGGAAGTTCCAACAACATATGGTACATGGATAGTGGATGTTCCAAGCAAAGTACTAGAAACAAAGACAATTTAAAAATTATTTTAAAGACTAAAGGTGGAAATAAATCCTTTGGAGATATCTATAAAGGGGATATTATTCTTCAATTCATTGGAATAAAAGAAAAACATGTTGATATTTTCTGAAAACCATTGTTTTTTGATAGATTTGAATATATTAAACAAATTATATAAATGATATCTGTATTGTAATAATTCATATCTACATCATTTTTTAATCATCTCCTAACATTAAACTACTACTTATTTCAGGGAGATTACATGTGCTTTCTTGATTTTATTCTTTTCATAATAATTTTTTTTTAATTTATCTTTATATATGTTTTTTGGAAATTTCGGTATTGGAAATTATGATATTAGAAATTTTGGTATTGATATCCCAAAATCAAAAACATCCATGAAAATTATTATAATACCGATATACTCCTCGGATTCTTCCAAAATGTAAATTCTCTCGCCCGTTATTTTCTTGTCTTAAGATTCAATTGTTGGTATTTTGAAATTTTCAATTTCGGTTTACATTACTAAAAAAATGAAATTCATATTTCCTATATCCATACTCATCTTTCATATCAGGTTAAGTTCAACCTTTTGATTATATTATGGAAGTTTAAAGGTCATAGCCTCGTCAATATGAGGGGTGCCTCATTTAAAATCCCTACACCATCCTTACTGCTCTCTGTGTCGTAGCTCTGTTGCCATCAATGTTTTCTTTCCGATTCTTTTTCTCCCTGAATGACTACAAAATCCTCAGCAGACCAGATGCTGACTAGCAAGGAAATATAGCACTGGTCAATCATTAGGGAAATGATGGTTTTCCAAAACTTCTTCAAAAAATACGACTCCCTTATCTAAAAGGTGATTAGAACTAATGGTTGGGAAATTGATTGTGTGGTTAAGGAGAAAAGTAAACATTTGGTTTCCCCTAACCTGGTTATACAATTCTATGAACCTGTTACTTTATTCCAAAAGGATGGTTATGATCTGTTTAAGTTCAAATGTTATGATAAGACTTATATTGTTCCTTATAAGAAGGAAGCAAATGTTCTCAACATACCATATGAAGGGGAAGCTATTCTATGCTCTCAAAAAATCCCTAATAAAGATGTTACTTTTGAGAAGGACAATGCTCTAGATTATATTGGTCTCATGTATGTTAAGAATCAAAATATTACGAATCTCTCAAAAAACCACAAGATGGTAGCACTCTGGATGCAATGATTTCTTATACCATGTAATGGAGATAGAGACTCTCTAAAGATATGTGATATCATTCTATTAGACATTTTTCAACTTAAATAATATCAAATTTTTAATGTACATCGTTCTCACATTATAGGCAATAAAATGTGGATCCATCATATCGTAGATAATTATGTATCCGGAAACTATCTCCTGGATAATTGTCATGTGACTTCAAAAGTTAAATGTCCCATGCCAATCAGTCTCAAGGCCTTTCAAGATTTTGTTACTCAGTGATGACACTCTAAGAAGGATGAAGGTAGAGTTATTATAAGAATCCATGTGTTTGGATGAAATAGTTAACTGGAAAAAGTTATATGTTCTAGAATAAACAAATTGGTACCCAAGAAAAGGAGACTGGAAGAACCAAACATTCCTATACCAGTTCTTGATGTCCCGGTATCATCACCTCATCCTGCAAGGAAACTGAAATCCTATTCCAATGAAAGAATGGCAATGTGGAGAGAAATGGAAGATACCAAAAAGGAATGAGATCCTCATTTTGGCTTAAACCCTGCAGAGGCCAAGGTCTTGAAATTATATCAACCTGAAAATCTCGAGAAAGAAAAGAAGAAGAAGAAGTTAAAGAAGAAATACATGGAAGCACAAGTTTTCAGTCTCTTCTAAAAGTTAAATAAAAGAAGTCTCAACAAGTACTGGTATCTAAAGATGCTCATAAGAAATCGGTTTCCACTCCAGAAATCGAGAAAACCATGATAGTTCTATCTCTATCAGAACATGATCAGGAAATAGAAGATCAGATAGTTTATGAAGACTATAATGATTTTTAAGGGAAGTAAAAGACTATATTGGAAGCCTTTTGATTTTAGTATCTAATATTGTTTTTCAGAAGAAAAATTTGAAGAAAAAGTTGATGAACAAGTTGAAGAACATGTTGACGAAGATATAAAAATTGAGGAAGAAGTGGATGTTGATGAAGAAGAACAGGTAGAAAATGAAGTGGAAGAAGAATACAAAGAAGTGGTTGATCATCAAAGTGGTGAAGAATAACTGTTTAAAGAGATAGAAGATGAACAAGAAGATCTAAATTTTATCCATGTTTTAGATGAAAAATCTATAGTTTGGATTCCTACTAAAGGCAAAAGTGTTTTGGTTGCCAAATCTAAAAAAGAGACACCTCAGATGTCTTTCAAGATAACAGAAAAATCAGTTTCCTCAACTACAAGAGGATTTCAGAAAAGAAAAGTTGTTTCAGGTTATGAATCCTCATCATCTGTTGGAAATGAAATTGTGAAGATATCTTTAAAAATGATTTTCATAACCGTTCTAGTTCTTGCAATATTGATGTCTGTAGTCGAATGATGCAAGAAACCCTGAACCAAATGAATGAATCAACCAATATTCTTATAGACATGGTGCTAATACAAGAGAAAAACATTAGTAAATTTTTCAGTTTTTAAAAAGATCAGAAAGTGACTTTTCTGAAAGTCTTTAACCACACCAAGACTATCAATGAAGAGCACAAATAGTTTGGTGACATTATCTATTCAATAAATGGAGCATTAAATACTTGTGAAACCAAGATCAACAAGGACAAGGCATCAATATCTGAGAAATCTAATCATCTAAATTCAATTTACCGATCTGTTAGTAGTGAGAAGGAAGTAAGAGATGAATTAGAGGGAAAGGTGGCTACTCAAGAAGAAGGGATCTTGTCAAAAGAAAAGAAGAATTAGGATCAAGATATCATGATGAAGAATATTTAAGAAGATCATATCTAATTTACGAACATCAAAGCCTTGATAAAGAAAAAGTTTTCTAAGGTGAAGAAGGATGGATAATTGTTTTTACAATTTTTGTTGTGGTAATATAATCATTATTTCAAAAAACGCTTATTTCATGTCTTTATTTTGTTTTTGAATATATTCATGTTATCCTTACAGGTACATCAAATACTTCTCCATTCCATTCACTCATTTTGAAAATCAAAATGAGGTAGAATTTATTCATATGATTAACTTAATGAAGATATCAAAAGAGGAGAATCTATTAAGTAAGTGTATGTTAAGAAAGGACAATGACCAATTAAGGGGGAGTTTTCTTTTAAGAAGAGATGATTTTATAAGGGGTATATGTTTTCCTAAGAAAGAAAACCAGACATTAAATATCAAGAATACGAGCCTTGGGAAACATGACCTAAGGGGGAGTTAGTCGTATTCATCGGAAATCTCATCTATGGGGGAGATAAGTATTTCATACATTTTTATCATAGAAAAAATATTCTTCCTTAGCAAAGTTGTTTGTGCTTCCCAAAAAGGGTTAGATTGTTGAGTCAATATGGTTATCTTATAACTTTTCCATTCCTTATGGACTTATGTTTTGAAAATCACAAACACCTTTTCTTAAGTTCTTTTTTTATGATCTATTTTTTTCCTTATGATCTGAAATTTTCATTTCGTTATACTTACAGAGGTATCATTATGATTTTTAATTTTGTTATACATATAGGTGTATCATTACAATTTTACATTCTGTTAGATTTATTGATTTCTCATACCATCGTTATGATTCCAAATCTGGTGTATAAGTGATACCATCTTTATGATTCCAAATCTGGTGTTTAAGTTATTACCGTCTTTGTGATTCCGAATCCGGAGAAATAGTTTTTATGTTTTGTGATTCCGAATCTGGTGCAAAATTGATTCTGTTCTGTGATTCCTTATCTGGTGAAAAAGTGATTCTGATGTTGTGATTCTGATTCTGGAACAAATGAGACACCAGTTTCACAACCTGATTTACTTTTACTTATAAAACGTTTTTCATTTTAATTTTTTTCATTAGAAACCGATTTATTTATAATGTTAGATTTGATTAATTGTATCATTCCAATATTATCAGATTCAATGTTTTCTTATACATAACATATATCATTAACCTAATATCATTTCTGTTACTTCAAATGGGGTCGTACAATCTATTAAAAACAAATAATTGTATGTTTGAAACGTATCCAGGTCCCTCCAAAATTTAAGGAAAATATGACCATTGGAGTGGAGATGACCATTGGGAAGTTTTTCCTATTAATACAAGTTCATTTGAATGAGAATTTTTTTTGCTTCGACTTCGACACCATTGTAGAAGGTGGATAAACATGATGCATGCTATGAAGTGATTTCTAGAGAGAGAGGCTCATACAACTCCCAGTGCATTGGGTGGATGTCATAAACAACTTGTTCAGGTGTGACCAACTTTTTCGAACTTGCTTTGTATAGCCTCCAACTGTGCTGATTGTGGGATTCTAGGTTTGAAAGACATAGGTTCCGATTTCTTTCTAAATTGAGGTCTTGAGGGGATAACAAGATAGATACTGATCAACATATTGAGTGATTACCTTGGTTTGGGTAAGATAGAATTTCTTGACAGTATACATCATGGAACCTTTATCCATGTTTTTTGGATACCCATTTCATTATTTTAAAATAATCTTTTTGTTACTTGTTTTCAATTTCAAGTTGTTTTATTTTCGCTGTAATATTAACTATATTAAATATATAAAGTACAAATTTTTCATACTTTCTAATTTTGTTACTCTGATTATATTATAGATTCTATTCACTTTAATTTATAATCCTTCTTTTATGAAAATTTTTCTTTATGACGTTTTGTGAATGTTTTTTAACCTTGTTAAACATAACATTAAAGGTTCCGAAGGAAGTTTTAAAGTATACAATTCAGACCCTCTTATATATTGAGCATATACATTCATCATTTCGATCCTACATTGACCATAAAAGATAAAATTGTGATTCATTATTACTAATTATTATAATTATTTTCAAAATTATTTAATTAAAAAGTTTCCATATTACCTAGAATATGGTGTTGGCCAATGTTATGAATTTGACCCTTACCATCTTTTGTTCATGGTTTCAAGCATTATGGACATACTATAAATAATGTGTTGTCATCCAACTAACAAAATGAAATTTTTCCAAACATTAGTAATATAATTCCTAAAATAATATGAAAAAATAATGATTGAAATACTTGAAATAAAATTATTCATTAAATAACATTTTTATGGATTTCAATAAAACTTATTTTTTCCCAATTTCTAATAATATTTTATTAAAATATAGACAATGTCATTAATTATGTTATAAAAACCAAAAGATTATAATACCTTCACTATTATGCCAATGAAATATAATGGAATTAAAACTCAAATAACAACTCCAAAGAAACAAATTATTGAATATGTTTTTCCCAAAAAATCAATAGTCATAGAAGACAACCATAAAATAAAACCTAAAAAGAGGTTTTTAATAATTTTAATTTATCGTTAATATTAATATCATAGAATGTGATGGTATCCATAACACATAACTAAAAGAAGACATATGTGATTCTAAAATTAAAATAAATCCACTCATGTTTCATTTTTTATATAATAAAATATCATTTAAATGATACTTCAAGCATTTTAATAATAACTATCAATTCATTAATAATTCAACTATTTTTCTACACATCAGTCATTGATGGTCTATAGATTAACTCAATCATTCATTTTCATCATCTCTTAAAATAAATATATATATATTGTTATGAAAATGTGGATTATCCTAAACATATACCATGACTATGTCATACCAGTTGTGCTATAAGGATTGTATTGTTGTACTTGGTAATTCTAGAAACATGCCAGACTTTCCATTATCAAATTTATTTAGACTAAGAACCACTATTGTAGAAACAAAACCACTTTTAGTATCTATAATTAGATATATTTACCAAGAATACCACATAATTGTTACCTTAATAAAACATTATGTTATTTTGTGAACTTATCCTCATTGTATTTTCAAATGGAAATGATACCTATTCTATATTTTCCTAAATATATTTCCCAAAGTTTAACAAAAAACCCCTTAATAGAAAATATTAATAACCTGAAATTGATATCCTATATCTTATTTTTTTAGTTCTCTACATTTTAATTAGATACATAGAATCACAGCCCAACGGACTAAATTTTTTTTTCAGTCTAGGTAAACTAGATAAGTAAGGGCCCATCCTTCCAAAGCCAATTACTCTATGAAAAAAATGATGTTTTAGGTTTAACGAGAATAAACAGTGATCCATTTCAGGGGTTTTTAAAAATCTATTTTTATACATTTTTTAACCTCAATTGGTGATTCGTTCATCGGTAGGTGGTGATAGTAGGTCACGAGAGGTGACTCGCACCGGAGAATCGCAACGGTTAGTCGCTAATAGTGGGACACAATGGAATGTCAGCAGTGGTGTGTCACCCAATGATGACTCTTGTTCGGGCACCTCATACATCAGTGAGTCATGATGTTGAGTCTATGAAGGTAGGTTTCTAGTGGAGGCTCCTGACAGTGACTCTTCCAGTGGTGACTCGGGATGATGACCCATCCAGTGGTTACTCGTGACAGTGACTTATCCAATGGTGTCTCACGATGGTGAATTGTCCAATGCTAACTCATCCAACTTTCACATATCAAATGGTTGGTGAACTAAAAGTTATTATTCCAATGGTTGTTTATCCACTTAGGATTCATTTCCATAGTTCGTCAAAAAAATTTGTTTTCCCGAGTTTTTCCAATTTCTCCTAATTATCATTTTATTTGATATATTATAAGTTTAAGAACATATTTAATTATTTTCAAATAAATTATAGTGGTTATAAAATATATACTTAAATTCCTAATACTCTGGATAATATTAGATAGTAATATCTGTGTCCTTGATTCTGATTTGTCTTTAATGTCTTTGGAAATTGTTTCTTCCATTGATACAGGATCTGACATTTCTATAGTCGACAATATTTTTTCCTTGTAAATTTCCATTTACCCAAGAGTCTATTCATCCCTATAACATTCTTTCTTGATTGATCATGCCTTATTTTGTGTCCTATGGATCACATTTCTTATTAGGGTTATTTCCTTCTATATGCCCACCCATTGTTTTTTGTGCAAGGATTAATTATTTTTCATATTTTCATTGATGGAGGGATCCCATCGTCACCCATTAATATTTTGTATCATGTATGGTGGATGTAAATAGGCTTCATTTTGATTACATTTCAATCCAAATTTAAATAAGATAATTGAACCTGTTATGTAGTGAATAAATGAGGGGTTTCAAGGATGATGATGATGATCATATAGTTTTATCATTTATTTTGATCCATGTTTTTAATTATAAGGGATGTATGCCTACTAAAAATCATAGTCATTAGTTGTCTTTGAGTGTGAACCTTGGATGGCTTGAGAAGGATTTTTTATCCTATGTGGAATGACTATATATATGAAATTTATTAAACACATATATCCAATGAAATAAATGGATGCCTTATGAGTGATCTCGACCTGTGATCACCCATA
The DNA here is from genome assembly GCA_963277665.1 of Viscum album. Taxonomy (NCBI): domain Eukaryota; kingdom Viridiplantae; phylum Streptophyta; class Magnoliopsida; order Santalales; family Viscaceae; genus Viscum; species Viscum album. Next base: position 432,997,026 of record OY728127.1, on the reverse strand, counting down.
AACATTAAAAGATGAATTAATGAGTAGAAGCCATTTTAAATCTAGAGGTTGTTCCATGTTTGGTTGTTTTGTTCTTCTGTTGATGGAACAGTTGTGCGTGGGTTGGTTCAGGTGGTGTAATGGAAACTCATGATGAGAGATTGATTGACTGTGGATTGTATGGGTGGTTTCATGTAGTGGGAATTCAACTACATTGTGATTTGTTTTTATTTATTAGTAAGATGTGTGTATGATGTACTTCTTCCTATGGTGTGGATGAGATGCGATGATGGTTGTAGCTTTTACATGGTATATTTCTTAATTTGGAGTATGTTTTGTGAGGGATTACATTTATATAATGATATTGGTTGTGGTTGGTATGGGTGGTAAATGAAGAAAAAAATTCAAGTGCTTTTCTTTACTGTGGTTGTTTTTCATCTTTGTGGTTTCTGTGGTTTTTTTTTCATGGTGTGGTTGGTAGTTTCCATGTTATGGATGGATGAAATAAATAGTCTTAATAATAATGAATGATTATTGGTTAACTAATTTCACTAGGGCTATGAGTGGAATTGTGACTTGTTTCGAAGTTGGGCATTTAGATATAACAGCAAAGGTGGTTTTTGGGATGATTGTTGGTTTGAAAAAACTCAAAGGTTGTAATGATATAATAGAATCATATTCATATATATATATATATAAACTACATTTCCTTTTCATTTTGATTTCATTTTGCACGCCACCCTATTTCAACACTATGTACCGAACTACCCCGTTTTCTTGGGGGAGGGTGTCTTTTCCCAATATTTTGGTGGGATAATGGAAGGTGGTTTATCTTATAATGCAGGATCTCTATAATAGGAGTTGATACACCAAATTTTTTGGGCTGGTTATGGTGCTTTTTCAAGGACCATATGTCTATGGGGGAGTATTTACTTACTTAGGTATTACTAGATTATGTGTGGGGTTCTTTCTCATGTGTCTTCAGGATGGCGTATGGTATTGGATAACATGTTTATGGGGTGGATGTAGAACATTTGTGGGATAGGGTTATGTGGGTGAGATTTGGGGAGCTCCATTTTCCAAGGTTGCAGCACATGATCTAAGGTGAAGGTGTGTGTGATCGAGATGTGACATGAGTATATTGGCTGTCTCTTGATGCGAATTGATGTTTGTCATTAGTGTTTGAATAGTTAACCAGAGGGATGTGGTGTGGGGTACCTAAAAGATGATACACTTATTTTAATACCTTACATGACTTGTGTTATTCGTTGAGCTTGCAATGGTGTGATTGGCATGGAAAGTAATCCTAGTTATTTCATGATGGTTACTTCTATTTTCTCAAAGGGGAATAAATTTTCATCTCCTACTTGTGAAAAAATAGACATTATTTTTTCATACTGAGTATACTCATATCCTCACCCAATGTATATAAAACTATTTTCAACACTCTTTGAGGAATACAAGGAAAATTTTGGACCATAATATCTCTAACATTAGGATAGTTTTCATTTCACTACGTAGCCTTATTTTTGGTATTTACATTGGAGAATCATGTTTAGTAACAGTTAAATTTTATAGCATGCATGTGGGAGGGTTTTAAAATTTTCTTCTATAAATGTGTCTTGGATTTTTTTTGGATGAAACATTTATATTCTAATATTGTTATATTATTAAGATAAATTCATCCATATTTTGATATCCATGTACCATTAGTGCTATTAACCACCTTGGGAAATATTAGTGGTGGGTTTTGGGGGTCATTATCTCTCTTCCTTTATTTCCAGCTCCAAATGGGAATCTTTATATGGAGGGGGTCATGAAATAATGGTGTCATAGGCTGATGTTTATGATACAAGATAGAGTTTGGAGTCAAACATAGTGATTAATGCATTGGTTGGTAGGGAAACAGGGTCAGGTGATCTTGGGGTGAGAAATAAGCCAGGGTAGATCAGCTAGGAAACTGGATTTTGGACCCCCAAGATGCGATGCAAGGACTATGAGTCTATAGAACGACCATGTGAGGCAACACCGTTACTAGCGTAGAGACACATATAAAATGTATATGAATCATAATGACTTGTGTTTTTATTAGAGGCGTGTGTCTGGGATATCTGAAATAATTAATTATTTAAAATTCGTTAATGTAAATTTTAAATCAAATTACATAATACTCGGGCATAGGAGTTTGTGGATTACATTTTCATGTATGGTACCCAATCATAATCTGCATGTAGTTCTGGCAGTGGAGGTACAACAGGATGACCCAGTTGATCGATGATGGGTTGATCAATGAGCGGAGGATGATATATGGCAAGAAGAAACTATGTGCTTTCCAACAGTAGACATTACAAAAGTATGGGGGAAGAGATTCAGATATGGAGATGGATATTTCTCTCAAGGATCATTTTATCACAATAAGAATGATCCACTCTCCAATGAAGTACATTATTCCTTTGTACGATATCCAGATTTTGGGATATACGCATTAGTGAGGGGCACAATACATGTGGGAGTGGAAGTAGGATGATGTTCTTTTGGGCGACACCAAGAAAGTTTTCCATGAAGAATTCCTTTTAATAGACCATGAGGTTTGAGAAAGAAGGAGTTACTCTCCCTCTAGCATGGTATTATGTTGGTACGAGGGCTGGAGATCAATTTCAACAATCTCATTTTTTATTCAATGGATATCTTTCCAAATAAGGTATCTCATGTGTTATGTCTAGAAGAGGTACTTTATCCTTCCTTCCAGCACATAGTTACTCCTTTGACCCTGATAACCTACTTGGAGGTCCATAAGAAGGTAGAGGATGATGAATGGATGCACTATAGATGAGGTCTACTATGGGAAGGGATCCAGTAGGGCTCTTAAAATAGAAAGGCTAGTAGTTGTATGTCTCAAATGTTAGGGCCTTCGATGTTTTAACATGTATGGGTTTACCTAGACAGTTACTATTTTGGCCATTATGTCCCTGTGAATTTTCATTGAACAAGGTACCAAGGTGTTTTTCTTGTCGAGAAAGGGGGAATATTTAGAGTAAGTCCACAACTTCCATTTGTGTTCAGTATGGTGAAGGTGGGAAAGTTCAGTGCTCTCCTCTATAGTAGATGATAGCTTGGCCATTTCAGTAGCAGGGAGAACAGGCTCATACTCTAACGAGGGGAGACAAATAATGTGGAGGACAAACTCATGGTGTTCCTTGGGGAACTCGACCATAGCATGGTGGGGGATGTGTTCATTAGCATAAGGGTGGAGGATCTTGGCATAGTTAGTCTCATACCATAGTGGTAGCAGCTTTAGCAGGGCCAGAGATCTTTACAGGTTCGATTAGTTTGTTTAGTACCCTTCCTTACCATTTTCATGATTCAAGATATTCGCACTTTTTTTCCACCCAGTATATCCCATACTCAGGGAGAATACATATAGGAGTTTCACCTTCCACTCTTGTTGAGTTTTCCATTAGGATTTCATACCATCTTATTTGATATATGTTGTTGATGGAGACTGATGATGGGGCCACAACAGTCTCATGGGGATCATTCCTTGCAACAGATGAAACCAGACAATATCATAATTGTATTTTACTGGCCATATTCAATTCATTATTTTATCGACTTCTTGTATATAAATGTCTTGTTTTTAAATGTGGATGGCCATAGTGTTTCTTTAGTAGGAGAGAAAAGTTATCAGAAGGGCCATTTGGGTGTGTAGACTCTTCTTTCCTTATTGGATGAGCATTAAATGAATTCATTAGATGCTTATTTGGAGGATTCCTGGTGTTGTAGGTAAATACTTAGATGTATTCCACAAAGAGGATATTAATATACTCCCTATATGTGTTGATGATTTTTGGATAGACTTATATCCGAGTACATGAATGTTTTTGATGGATCCATGTCATATAGAACATTTTGAGTTGCAGGGGAAGAGGATTCAGTTTGATGGAATGATGAAAAAGGGATATATTAGGCCTAGTATTTCACTTTGGGGTTCTCTATAGAAGTTTTTAAATAAGGTGGATGGTGGTGTGAGGTTGTGCATATACTACCTATGGTTGAATCGGGTAACAGTCAAGATAATTTACCCATTCCTAAGGATATATGGTCATTTAGACTTAATGATGGGAGAAAATATGTTCTATATGATAAATATGTGGTATAGATATCCTCAACTAAGGGAGAATGATGCTGATATCCCGAAGTCAAATATGTGTTTTAGGTATGGGATCTTTGAGTTTGTAATTGAAACTTTCCGTCTAACAAATGCATCATCCATGATCATTGGGATCATGAAAATGGGTTTAAATGAGTTAACGGACTGGTTCGACATCATATTCATCGATGAAATCATGATCTACATGAAGTAAGTTGAGGAGTATAGTATTCACCTTAGAACAATCTTCGAGGTTCATTGATGCCACCAGCTGTACAGAATGTTTCCCAAGTGCCTTTTTTGACATTAGAAGTACACTTCCATGGGAATGCGGTGCTTTAGTAGGGTAAAAATTTGACTAGTCGATGGTCGCGGGATTTATTTCATGGGAAGGACCCAATATTGACACATACGTTCTATATTTTATCTACCAGGATAGATATTACTAGATATTTGAACCCGATATCACTATATTTGAAGCTCTGTTAATAGTTCTAACCATAAATAACTAGGAATTTGTATGGAGCAAGCAGTTCCAAGATGAATTCATAATTCTGAGGGGGTTGTTGGTCAATGATCCAGTTTCCATAGGAATTTTTGATGTTCAAGGGGTTTTGAGCTACTTCATATATTGGCATTAGAGGCATATTGATGAAACATCTGTGAATGATCTCATATGTTATTATAAAATTATGTATTCACGAATTTAAATACTCCACCCATTATTTAGTGTAATATTTGTTGTGTTCATGCTAATGATGTGGGGACATTACCTCATTAGGTCCCGCTTTGTGGTCTTCGTACATCATAATATCATGAGGTATATCATTTTCCATAGGGATTAGAACATGTCATACTGGAGGAGGATGGAGTTTCACCAGGATTATGATTAATCTAAAACCATAGTAATGGGGAACATCTTGGCTGAGGCTATGTACTTGAAGTCACAGAGGAGGGAGTTAGAGAATCTTTGGTCTCTTGGAATGCAATGTAGGAGTTGGACACCATGAACCTAGATGAAGGAATGGATAGCCATCAAGGATTTACATTTCAGATGGCAGTGTACTCATCTCTGACATGGAAGGTGGTGGAGTCTCTTTAGAGTGACTCATAGGTATGGGTGATGCATGATCATGTTTACCTCGGTTATTCTCCAAAGGGATTGTTGAAGGATGATCAGAATCATATGATAATCCCTGGAATGTTGTTTTTTCTAGTGGTGATGTGTGAGGAAGCGCTTCATGAAATTCACATATCACCATAGGGTTATACCTTATAGTTTCGAAGTTATACTACACTAAGAGAGAGAACTTTTCGTGTCCCGGAATAAAAAGGATAATAGTAGAGTTTGTGTTGATGTTCATAATGTGACTGTAGGTGAAGGATTTGCATCAGGTCTTCAGAGGTTTATTGCATACCCTAGATTCCCAAAAGTGGTAATGTGGTGACATCTCGATGGATTTATTCAATGTATTACCAATGAATTTGGGAGGATATGATTTTATCTAGGACGTAGAGGATCGAATGATGAAATCACATCAATTCATAGTGATTAAGGAGTCATGCGCAGTGGATTCCTTGGTGACAAGGTATGTGGATGTGGTGGGAAATCATCAGAAGGGGTTCCAAGATACATTATTTTGGATCAAGAATCATGTTTTACCTCACATGATTGGAGGGGTGGTCCACATAATTTTCTCACTCTTTTATTCCATAGAACTAATTTCCACCATTATATAGACAGGCTGATAGAGAAGTCCTTATATGTGATGGAGGACATGTTCCTAGTGTGCATCATGTACTTCAAAAGATCAAGGATTTAACACTTTCCCATGGAGAGGTTTTATTTTGAAATTATCTATCAATATTACATTGGTAGGGATCCATTTGAATCCTTGTTTGCAAGACTGTGTCATTTATATTTGTGTCTTAAAATGGTTGGAGAGACAATTGTACGTGGTCTTGAGGTAGTCTTCAGAATGAAAGAGAATCATCAAGACGTTTGTGAGAGGATAAATGCTTTACAAGACTATCAGAAGTCATATTATAGTCACAGGAGTATGCCCATAGAGTTCGAGTTTAGAGACCACCAGTTATTGAAGGCGTCCCCGTGATGTGGGTAATGGATATTCAACAAATGAATAAACAATTATCCCATGTTCATCAGACCCATCAATGTATTGGGATGAGTTGGAAAGGATTCATACTAGTTATCACTTCAACAGTAGTTAGAATGGATCCATTTTATCTTCCACGTCTCTAAAATCCTTTGATAGCTTCTTCATGACTCTCATGTCATCGACTAAGAATTGTACGATATTGAAGATGATTAAGCATTTGTGTAGCATCTATTAGTGAACTAAGATCATTGGGAGAAGGTTCTGTATGGGTGGAATATTCCATTGTTTGGCGTGTTTTTCAGGGTTTGGGGCATGGGGGAGAGTACATTTGAGATAGAAGCTCATATGTGAGCCTAGTACCCAAGGTTATTTGGTGTTTTTTAAAATTTTGGATTTCCTTCAATTGTAATTTTTTCACTATGTAAATTATGAGATGAGTTGTTTCAGTATTCTTTGATGTGTGATAAATTCCTGACATGTCAATAGTGGAGGACCTAATTCATAATCGAGACACATTAATTGAGAAGGGAATAAACAGATGTGGGTGAGTCAGTGCTATCAAGAGTGGAGAGTATCATTCAGGGAGGACATGATTCTATGATTCATCTATTCTGATAGTGTGATTTTTTTCTTGGGTGGTGTGTATTCTAGTCAGTTGGGTTAGCAGATATCGAGGTAGGTGTCCTTAGATATAGTGTTTTATCATCAACATTCGAATAACATATAGTGGTTTATCATAGAAATTTGGTATGCTATGTTGGTAGTGGTGTTTCATGTATATCAATATCCAGGAGATGTATCTCATGTGGAAGTTATTTATACCACTCATTTTCTTATTTTTTATTTTTTATTGGATTGTAAAGGTTGAGAATCATTTTACAGGTAAATGATATAATGGACCAAACTTCAACGATCAAATACATTGCGAAAATATTATGTTTTCGGTGTCCTAAAAGGAATTTTTGAGTCATTAAATGAGTTTTTCTAAATCCATCATTTCTAATGGTAGCTCACCTGACTGTTATTCTTGCATTGGTTGGTGGCGATGGTAGGTCCCCAATGTTTATGTTCACTAGTGACTCATAATGGTGAGTCGCTGAGGGTGGGATGTGAAGTTATTTCACCATAAATGTGTCACCAAATTGTGACTCATCCAATTGTAACATAGCCAATGGTGAGTAACATACAGTATGTCACTAGTGGTGACTCTCTATGGAGAAGCATTCAAAGATCACTTGCGATGGTGAATTGACCAGTGGTGACTCGTGAGAGTGACTCGTCACGAAGTGACATACGATGGTGAATCATCCAATATTGACTCATCCAATGGTGACTCATCCAAATGTAGGTATCCTAATAGTGACTCTTCCAAAATTAGTTTATCCCCATGTGAGTCATTTTCATTGTTTTTCAAATTCACAAGTTTTTCTGGTTTTCCATTTTCTCCACATTAGAGATTTATTTGACGTAAAATTATTTTAAACCCATATTTTAGTGTTTTCAAAGTAATATCAATATATATAATATATATATATTCAAATTCATAATTATTTGGAGGATTCTATACTGTACAAATGTGTGGTCATGAATGCGGTCCGCCTTCAATGGATTTTGAATATATTTCTTCTGGTGATATATGATATAGACTTTCTAAAAATGAGACACTTTCATCCATTAATGTCTTCTTTTACCCTTAGTACCGAGTGTTCCATTAACCATTAAACCACAAGAAATCGTGTGTTGAGATGTGGCCTTCATATCTCATATTCATGAATTTTTTCCGACAACATGCACACCCCCTATTTTGGTTGTGGGGAGGAATTATTGATCATCTGTTCTTCATGGTAGGGATCAATTCATATATTTTTTATATTATGTATCATATATGATGGGTGTACGAATGTATCATTGTGAATATGGTAGAATAATAATTTAACAATGGTATTTTAACCTGTAAAGATGCTAATTAATGAGGGGTTTGGAGATATATTATGATGATCAGATTATTTTATCTATTTTTTGATACATGTTGTGAAATATATGGGTTATTTTCCTTATGAAGATCATGGATGCTCATAATATTTCTGTGTGCACCTATGAGGGATAGGGATGGCCTTTTTGGAACTTATGATGAATGAGAGTATATATAAAATTGATTAACGATATATATTCTATTAATTAAATGGATTCCCCGTGATAGATCTCATTCTATGATCACCAATAATCCTAAAAAGGTTAATTATTGATAGAAAGCGCTATTAAATCAAAAATTTGTGCATTCTTTTGGTATTTGGAACTAATTATTAGGGTATAGTTTTGTGTGGGGCGGTTTGGGTTGTGTAATGGAATCTCAGGATGAGAAATTTATTTATTCTGGAATGGATGTGTGGTGTCATGAAGTAGGACTGAAACCTAGTTTTTTTCTAGATGGGTGTGGTGTGTTTATGCAGAAGGGGTGCCAATGGTTTTGATAAGTAGCCTTCATGGGTGTGTCTAGTGGATGGAATTTTTCCATCATTGGGGGATGTTTTGGGCAGGAATAAATTAATATAATGATAATTTCAGTGGTTGGTATGGCTATTAAATAGTGATGACAAATGAACTGAGTAGCTTTATTGTGGTTCTTTTTCATCAATGTGGTTTATGTTTTGTTTCCTGTTCGGTGGTGTGGTTGGTATTTTTTCAGGTAGGGATAGAATAAATAAATGCAATTATTATTAATGTATGATAATTGGTTAAATGAGTTGGAAGAGGTTATGTGTTTAACACTGACATGTTATTTAGTTTTGCATTTAGAGGTAGCAGCAAAGGCCGTTCTGTGGGATGGTGATCGTACCACGATTCACTATTTTATTCCACCATTACACCAAAGTTTTAAAATAGTTTTGTAATGAATATTATAAATATAATAATAAATTGAACTTTATGTTTGAATCAATCAATTAATGTTAATAAATATTATAATGGTCAATGTTACTTGTTTTTATTATTTCAATGTTGGTGGAGATGATTTAGAGGGCCTTTGATGAAGTGGAAGAAAAATGGGCCAAAATTGCATGGATCCATGGAAATCATTCCACTGTTTTGCATAGTACACGAAATACCTGCATCCAAATGGGCTGAAATTTTGTGTCCCTTTCCGAAATTTAATTGTCTACATTTCATATAAAGGAACTCAATCATGATTCAGATTCTATGGAACCATCCAAACTGATATGTCCAAGCCACCGAATATGGTCCAAGTCAAATGCAGTGTTCTATAATTTATCAATATCTTGAGTTGTATTTATCCAAAAGGTTCCAAACATTCGGTGGAGATAGTCAATATATAGGGAAACAACTTTTATATTTTCTCCAATGTGAGATAAGAAATTCTGAAGGATGAAACACGTTGTACAATTTGATTAATGAAATCTGTGTGCCTAAAACCACCTTCCAATTTTCCTATAAAATGACACCTTGGTCTCCCCATTTGCATGTTTGGAAAAAAGCCAAGGTTCTTCCATTTTAGAGTCCCCAAGGAGTCTTCTAAACATCCCTATAGTTCTGTAGTATATGGGAGGTTCTACTTCAACATCTTCTTCTTCTTCCCCTCTTATGGGTTTCTAAACCCCTTGTGATCACCCAGGGAGGAATGTGATGTAATCCCGAGTTTCAAAGTTGTATTAATTTGAATGATCTTTTTAATTCCAGGTTTTATTTTTTCCTCATTATATATTCTAATTTTATTGAGTTATGTACTTGTATGTCATGGTCAACTCATATGATCATGTTTGGGGGTACCCATTCATGTGATGTTTCACACACCGTTCACCACTTTCTTTTCCCCCATCCAATTGCGGTGTTTGTGTCGTTCATATTGGTCAATTGAACTCACATAATCACTATCAAGTTCATGCACATTTATGGCATGGTATCACAATGAATTAACATACAAACCTGGAAAGCACATCAAATTCTTCATGTGTTGCCTTGGTGAGATTCGGTTATGATGTTGAACACAAATCACCCAATCATCGGCGGTGTCCAGTGAATTGTTATGTGTTTTCAACTAAACCCTAGGAGGTATCCTAGTATAAACCCAGTAAAATTATAGTTCAAGGTGTTACAAAATAGGTATTAAAATATAATAACCCCATATCATGAAACGATGAAGGATGAGCATCACGAGACTTCCTCGGGATGATCATGTTTAATCAATCTTGTTCATTTCTACTTTTTTTATCGCTTTCATTTCCAATTTTCATCATTAATAATAAAACCCCCATGTTTTAAAAAACCAAATTCACCTTCTACTTTCATAATCAAACCCTCTTTTTAAATTAATTGTATATGGCTCCGTTGAGAGACGACCTAGGGTTGCTGCTATACTGTAGAAATTCTTGTCAAACTTAAAAAACTAATTTGACGCGCTCGACAACACGATCAAATTTCGGCGCCGTTGCCAGGGAGCCAAGATCATTTTTTATTTATTTCCTTTTATTTATTTATTTTTCTTCTTAATTAGAAGTCCTTTAAATACCCCACCCCCATTTGATTTTTTTTTGGATTTTGTCATTATTTTTGGTTTTTTGGTACGTTCTTTATCTCTCTCTATCTCTCTATTATTCTCCATCACCCTCTATAATTCTGTATTACAACATTATATTCTCTTTTCACCCTTCTTATGTGATTTTATCCTTATTCAAAAAAAACTTCACAAATTATTTGCATGATCCGATCTGGTAAAGAAACACTACTTGAATTTGACCCTGAAATTGAAAAGTCACTTCACACACAAATCAAGGCTTCTTGTGATGCTCAATCAAGTAACATTGAGGAACCCCTGTTGGAACCTCAAGTGGTCCAAAACCAATCCAAAATTTATCCCAATCAATCCCAAGATAATATGGATTCAAATAACTGAACTTTAAAAGAACTGACCACCCCTGATGTGGAGTACCAACATGCGTACATCCAATATCATGAGGAAGTAGCCAACTTTGAGTTGAGATCAGGTCTCATCCACCTCCATCCAAAATTCCATGGTCTTCCTGGTGAGGACCCTCAAAAAAATCTCAAAGAATTTCACATAGTGTGCTCCACCATGAAACCCCCAAATGTGTCTGAGGACTTAATCAAGTTTAGGGCCATCACTTTCTCCCTTGATGGTGTATACAAAGATTGGTTATACTATTTTCCTACCACAATTGGCAGATGGAATGAACTAAAACGAATTTTTCTAGAGAAGTTCTTCCCTGCCTCCCGAAATACTTCAATTAGGAAAGAAATATGTGGAATTAGGCAATCACAAGGAGAGACCCTTTAGGAATTATAGGAGAGATTCAAAAGACTTTTCTCAAGCTGCCCCCACCACCGGATTAGTGAACAACATTTAATTCAATAATTCTATGAGGGAATTATCCCCATGGATTGTGGAATGATTGATGCTGCAGCTGGTGGTTCCCTAGTTGATAAAACTCCTTCCGCCGCTCGTGACATAATAGCCAACATGGCTCAAAATTCACAACAATTTGTTACACGAGCTATTTCACCAACCCGAGGAGTTCCTGAGGTTAGTCATTCAGACCTAGAAAAAAAGGTAGATACTAAACTTGATGAGATGCATACCCTTATAAGTCAATTAGCTCAAGCACAAGGTAACTCACACTCTACTTCCATTCCATTACACTGTGGGATTTGTTATGATAACACTCATTTTTCTAACCAGTGCCCACAACATCAAGATTCATCTGAGTTTTGTGCAGCTGTGTTCCCAGGGCGTCCATTCAAACAAGCACATCCCATCAAGCAAGAACAATTCATGCCAAATCCAAATCCAGGGTGGCAAGAACATCCCCAATACAGAAAAGGAGGAAACTCAAGCTACCCCGAAGAGGAATTGGTATCAACAAGGCCAAGGTATGAAACCTTCTTATCCATAAACTTCTCAAAACAATCATCCTCCTCCTCCCAAATCTAAAACAAGCCTCGAGGGCATGGTGAACCAAAAGGAAACCCAGAACCTCCAGTTCCAACAGACCACACAATCAGTAATTCAAGATTTGCGAACTCACGAGGGACAATTGTCAAACACCATCGGTGAGCTTAAGATTCAACGGTCCAGACAACTACCATCCCAACCCATTTCCAATCCGAAGGAAAAAAGGTAATGTATGTGAAATTACACTTCATAGTTGTAAAGAAGGTTCTCCTTCTAGTGATTCTATGAAACAGGTATGTCTCCCTCTTGAAAACACTCCCTCCCAACCCTCAAAAATTTCATGTAATGAAAAAAAAATAAAAAGGGAAATCAAATTATCATTGACTATTAAAATGAACAATCAATTCCTCTTCATTTCCCACAAAGACTCTCTAAATCTATGAAAAACTTTGATAATGATATTGAGAATAAAATAATGGATACATTTAAAAAATTTCAAGTTAATATTCCTTTTTTGGATGCAGTCAAGAAAATTCCCCATTATGCCAAATTTTTTAAAGATCTTTGCACCCATAGAAGGAGGTTTAAGGTTAATGAGAGAGACAACCTGGGAAGGAATGTCTCGTCCTTGATTCAACTAGCAAGGCCAACCAAATGCATGGATCCGGGAACATTCACGATACCGTGTACCATTGGGAGACCTTATTTTATGATGCTATGCTAGATTTAGGTGCTTCCATTAATGTAATTCCTCACTCCATGTATAATTCTCTACAAGATGGAGAGCTTCAACCAACTGGAATTATTGTGCAACATTTCAACCAGAGTACAAAAAATCCAAAAGGAGTGATTGAGGATGTCCTTGTTAGAGTGAAGAATCTCATATTCCCTGCTAATTTCTACATTCTTGAGATGGAAGATACCAGAACCCAAGGACACACTCCTCTCATACTTGGGCGGTCATTCCTCAAAACAGAAAATACGATCATCAATATTCACAATGGTACATTTTCTATGGAATTTCGTGGAGAAAAGGTAAGTGTTAACATCCTTGAGGCTATGAAACACCCCGTTGAAGTGCACTCCACTCTTCTTGTCTATTCGATAGAAGTTCTCTCAAATGATGCACAAACACAAAATTCTCTCCTCAACCCAACTCTGATTAATTTTTGTTTTCTTCACCCATGGATGATTTTAGTTTTGATTCATGTTTTGAGTGTTGTGTGGGTTTGGAAAAGTGTAAATTTTGTGATTTAATTGATGAGTGTGTTCATTTTGAGGTACCAATGACCATTGATGATTCTAGAAATCTCATTTCAATAGATTCTCTATCTTTAGAGAATAAAAATGAGAAGATTGACAGTTTAATGGACCTCACTCCCCCTAAATCCCCTCCCTCAATCTAGAAACCACTAGTGTTGGATATTAAGTCACATCCTTCTAATTTTAAATATGCATATCTTGAGGGTATTGACCAATTTCCTGCCATTATTTCCAATAAACTGTCTCCACAACAAGAATCGAAACTGCTCAAACATTTGAGAGAGTATAAAAAGGCAATAGGATGGACATTAGCTGATATTCCGGGGATTAGATCATCTATTTGTATGCACTATATACTTTTGGATGATGAGGCTAAACCCTGAAGACAATCTCAATGCCGGTTGAATCCCACTCTCCTTGAAGTGGTAAAATTGGAAGCCAGTAAATTACTTTCTGTCGGGATCATTTATCCTATATATGATAGGAAATGGGTTAGCCCCGTGAAAATTGTGCCTAAAAAAATAGGAATAACAGTTTTTTTAAATCAAAGGAATGAGTTGGTTCTAACACATATGCAAAATAGTTGGCGAGACTGTATTCACTACCGTCGACTGAATCAAGCCACATAGAATGACCACTTTCCATTACCTTTCATTGACCAAATGTTAGAAATATTTGTCGGTAAGTCCCATTATTGTTTCCTTGATGGCTATTTGGGTTATTTAAAAATCCATATAGCCCCTGAGGATCAAGAAAAGAACAAATTTACCTATCCATTTGGAACATTTTCATACAGAAGGATGCCATTCGGTCTTTGAAATGCTCCTGGTACTTTTCAGAGATGTATGTCGAGTATTTTTTCTGAATACTTTGAGAGTTGTATGGAAGTATTTATGGATGATTTCACAGTATATAGTTCTTCTTTTGATGATTGTTTTGAACACCTAGGTTCTGTCCTCTGCCGCTGCATTGAAAAAGATCTTGTTTTAAATTATGAGAAATTCCATGTTATGGTTGAGTGGGGGATAGTTCTTGGAAATGTCATATCAAATAAGTTAATTCAAGTTGATAAATCTAAAAATGAATTAATTTCAACCCTTCCATTTCCAAAATGTGTTTGTGAGGTGTGATATTTCTTGGGACATGCTGGTTTTTACTGCCGATTCATTAATGACTTTAGTAAGATCGCACTTCCTTTATCTCGGTTATTACAAAAGGATTCTTAATTTTTTTTGATAAAAATAATTAGGATGATTTAAATTCTCTAAAAATGACTCTCACCTCACCTCCCATAATCCAAACACCAAGGTGGGATCTTCCCTTCGAACTTATGTGTGATTCCTCTAACTTTGCAGTTGGGGCAGTTTTATGACAAAGGGCTGAGAAGTCCTTTCATGTAATTGCATATGCCTCACGTACCCTTGACCCTGCCCAGGTAAACTACACAAACACTGAAAAGAACTATTTTATTTTGTGTTTTCCTTTGAAAAATATCGTTCATATCTTCTCGGGTCAAAAATCATCGTCTTCTCTGATCATGCTGCCCTTCGTTTCCTCCTAAAGAAACCTAAAGCCAAACCCCACCTCATTCGATGGATGCTCCTCCTCCAAGAGTTTGACCTTGAGATTAGAGATAAGAGAGGGGTGTAGAATGTGGTATTTAACCACATTAGTAGGATTTCCCCACCATTTGACCATCATGTTGACTCACCCCTACCCATTCGAGAATTCTTCCCTCATGAGAACCTTTGTGTTGTTATGGACCTTACCCCCTAGTATACGGGCATTTTAAATTTTCTAGCTACATCTAGGGTCCCCACTGATTTTATCACTTCACAATCCCAGAGACATAAACATTATTCTCGATTGTACATTTGGGATGACCCATATTTGTGGATGATCTGTAGTGACCAGGTTGTTCGATGGTGTGTCCCTGACCATGAGTTCACCTCTGTTTTGACCTTCTGCCACACCTTGGCATGTGGGGGCCACATTGGCTCTCAACGTACAGCTCAAAAGGTCATTGACTCATGACTTTATTGACCAACATTGTATAGGTATGCCCATAGATTTTTCAAGTCATTTAGTCATTGTCAATTCACAGGGAATATCTCCAAGAGGAATGAAATGCCCCAACAGCCCATGTTATTTTGTGAGATCTTCGATGCATGGGGCATTGACTTCATGGGGCCTTTTCCAAATTCATTTGGATTTGTATAAATCTTATTGTCTATTGACTATGTATTAAATGGGTGGAGGCAAAAGCCACCAGGACCGATGACTCTCGATTGGTTGGTGATTTTGTGAGGTCCCAAATTTTCAGTAGGTTTGGTTTACCAAGATTCATCATTAGTGATCATGGTTCACATTTTTTCAATCGCAACATGAAAAATTTGCTTCATAAGTATGGGGTTGATCATAAAGTCTCCACTGCATATCACCCCCAAACAAATGGACAAGAAAAAATATCAAATCGGTTAGTTAAATGAATCTTGGAAAAAACGGTACAACCCAATAGAAAATATTGGAGTATGCACTTGGATGATGCACTTTGGGCGTACCGTACTGCTTTTAAAACCCCAATCGCAATGTCACCATAGAGAATTCTGTTTTTAAAGGCTTATCATCTCCCAGTGGAGGTAGAACACTGTGCATATTGGGATGCTAAACAATGTAATATAAACCATTCAGATGCAGGTGAGCAAAGAAAGCTTCAGATTCAAGAGTTGGAAGAAATTCGAAGTGATTCATATGAGAACTCTCGAATCTATAAAGAGAAGACAAAAGATATTCATTATAACATTATTCACCTACGAAAGTTCCATATTGGTGAGAAGGACATCATGTACAATTCCAGGCTTAAGCTCCACCCAGGTAATCTTCGTTCCAAATGGCTCGGTCCTTATACTGTTACTAATGTTTACCCTTTTGGTTCAATACAGGTTTTTCATGAGTAGAGTGGAAGATTTCTTACCATTAATGGGCAGTGACTTAAACACTTTTATGAGGATTTTTCAAAGAATCCGATGGAGGAAATCCACCTTATCGACGCATCATACCAATAAATCACAGCAGGTTTTATCCTTCCTTCTCACATTCTCAATTATTTCTATGAGGTCACTGCACACTCTTGGTGTGGGGGGATACATTCCTAGGTTAGATAGGAATTTTCATCTTTTTCTCCTTTTGTTTTCTATTTTTGGCCTTCATTATGGTATTTTCATTTTTTCCCCATCAAAAATTTCGAAGATCCATGATTTTTAGACCATAAATTGGGGAAAGTAAAAATACCATATCAAAGGATAAAAAGAATTTTTGTATGAATTTTACATCAGGGGGTGATTTTTACTGAATTGGTATTCTATAAATGATATAAATGGTTGTATCTATGTGAAACCTTTGAGATGATTGATTCCCATTGTGTGAGTAGTTTTTGGGAAAACTCTGTCACTAATATCTCCACAAATTTTTTAACCAAACCACAATGTGTGATTATTTCTTACTTAATATAAGGTAATTATATGTTGGGTTAATATTTTTTAGCTTTAAATGATATTTCCATATGTTCGTTCCTTATCTGATCTATTTCATTACTATACCAGATTGACCTATGCATGTTTACCTAATGTCCGACTGTTGTACGCCCTCAAAAAAAAATTTTTGTCTTGGGAAGGTCAAAAACCACTCCTCCTCAACCTTTGATCTTGTTATAACTATTGCAATTATTGTCGTGAGGATATCAACCAAGGGTTAAGAGATGAGTGTGAGATTTGTTCCCATTGATACTTCAAAAAAATATAATAAACGAGGGGAGTGATGAAATTTGAATCATATGGGGATATCTAGGTTGGGAGATTATGGTTTGAATTCTGGGAATACTTAAAGAGTGGGTCTTGAAATATTATTGTAAATGATGTAGGACAGGTTTGGTGACAAAATCATTTATGTTGAAAAATGTTGAAATAACCTATATTTATTGGATAGCAAGTGGAAATAATATCATGGAATGGTTTTCACACACACACATGTAGAGTTATTGTGATGGTTTACTTCTGAATTCTTTTCTCAATTGGGTATCGTGAATCTTTTTGAATTTATCTATGATATGATTTATGAGATATCTTTTTCTATTTTCACTAGGAAGAACTCCTTGGTGTGGTTCGTACATTGATCACTTTACATTAAATAAAATTTCCTCAAATGATAAATCTTCAGGATTTTGGAAATATATATATATATGCATCATTGTATATGGATATGTGACTTTTCCCATGATTTCAAATGTTTAAGTGTGGGTGTGTGATCGTACAATGATTCACTATTTTATTCCACCCTTAAACCATAGTTCTAAACTAGTTTTGTAATGAATATTCCAAATATAATAATAAATTTCACTTTATGTTTGAATCTATAAATTAATTTTAATCAATATTAGAATGGGAAATGTTACTTGTTTTTATTATTTCAATGTAGGTGGAGATGATTTGGAGGGCCTTTGATGAAGTGGAAGAAAAATGGGACAAAATTGCATGGATACATGGAAATATGTCCATTTTGTTGCATATTACATGTAATATGTGCATCCCAATGGGCTGAAATTTTGTGGACCTTTCCAAACATTAATTGGATACATTTCATATTAAGGAACCCAATCATGATTCGGCTTTTATGATGCCCATCTGAACTGATCATTCCAAGACACCGAATATGGACCAAGTCAAATGCGGGGTTCTGTATTTTCTCAGTATTTTGAGTTGTAGTTGTCAAAAGGGTGCCAAAAATTCTGTGGATACATTCAAAAGAGAGGTCTACAACTTTTTTATTTTCTCCGAAGCGATATAAGACTTTATGAAGGCCGAAACGCGTGGTACAAGTGGATTGATGAAACTTGTGTGCCTAAAACCACCTTCCAATTTTCCTATAAAATGACACCTTCGGCTACCCATTTTCAAGTTCGGACAAGAGGCAAGTTTCTGCCATTTTGGAGTCCCCAGGGAGTCTTCTCAACATCCATAGTAGTTTTGGAGGCTATGGGAGGTGCTACTTCAACATCTTCTTCTTCTTCCTCTCCCTTGGGTTTCTAAACCCCTTGTGATCACCCGGGAAGGAATATGATGTAATCTCGAGCTTCAAAGTTGTATTAATTTAAATGATATTTTTAATTCCAGGTTTTATGTTGTTTTTCCTCATCCTTTATTATGATTTTATTGATTTATGTACTGGTATGTCATGCTCAACTCATATGATCATGTCTGTGGGTACCCATTCATGTGATGTTTCACACACCGTTCACCACTTTCTTTCCCCCTTCCAATTGCGGTGTTTGTGTGGTTCATATTGGTCAATTGAAATCACATAATCACTATCAAGGTCATGCACATTTATGTCGTTGTATCAAAATAAAATAACATACAAACCTGGACCGCACATCCAATTCTTCATGTGTTGCCTTGGTGAGTTTCAGTTATGATGTCGAACACAAATCACCAAATCATCGGTGGTGTCTGGTGAATCGTTATGTGTTTTCGACTGAACCCTAAAAGGTATCCTAGAATAAAATCAGAAACATTCTGGTTCAAGGTGTCACAAACTAGGGAATAAAATATCATAACCACATATCATGAAACGACGAAAGATGAGCATCATGAGACTTCCCCGGGTTGATCACGTTTAATCAATCTTGGTCATTTCTACTTTGTTTTATTGCTTTCATTTACAATTTTTGTCATTAATCATAAAACCCATAAGTATTTAAAATCCTAATTCACCTTCTACTTCCATAATCAAACCCTCTTTTTATGTTAATGGTCTAAGGCTCCGTCAAGAGACGACCTAGGGTTGCTTCTATACTACATAAATTATAGTCAAACTTAAACAACTAATTTGACGGGCTCGACAACGCGATCAGATGGTTGATTTTTTTAGAAACCCATAGGTTGGGATGAGTGATTGTTATAATATATATATATATACTAATTTTTTTATTCAATATTATTTTTATATTCCTACCACACAAATTTAGAACTATGTTTTGAACACCAATATTTTCATTGGGTAGAGTGTATTTTCACAACATTACGATGGGATGATGGATGACAGGTTATTGGATCATCCAAATTCTCTCTTCTAGTAATTGATATCTGAAGGACATTTTTGGAGGGTTATGATGTAGTTTTGTGGTCTATGTTTCATTGAGCGAGGTGTGCTTTCCCATGTGTTTACGGGATGATATGTGGTTTTCATTCTGATGTAACTTTGAAATGATGTCTGGTGGTATACTTGGTGTCTATGAGAGGGATGTGGTATGGTTGTGTCCTTGGTGTCTATGGGGGTGTGTGGGGAGAACTATTTTAACAGGTTGAAGGACTAGATCAAAGGCCCATGTTTTTATGACACGGTTGTTGTAGAGACCCATGATTGACGTACATAGACATTACATTTCTTTTGAGTATTACTTAATACAAGACAAAAACAGACACCCAATTAGCATATTAGTTTGGTGTCTTTGGAAACTCGGAATATAATATTCTAATCATAGAGAAAGATCCTCAACATCCCCATAAATATAATCCCCTTTTTTCCAACATAAAACATTTTTCATGTCAATAGGAAATGAAAACATAATAAGGGTGAGATCAAAGGATCAATAAGGGAAAACATAGATAACATAAAACAATCCAAAAACATTTGAACATTAAAAACATGAATATAATGTTAAAAAATACAAATCATGTGAAATGACATAAATATTGTAAGTATGTAAGACATATATAATAAAATTAAATTTCCTATGATAGAATTTCATTGTCATAAAACATGTAATTGTGAAATACTATTAAGCACATAATATGGTTTTCATAGTAACAAAGGAATTTCGGCGTAGACCATCACTATGGAAAAAGTCCATTACTAAACTGTGGTTACTTTCCATTCCAGCCATTTATTATTGAATCAGGTTTACTTTTTGTTCCTGTTATGTAAGTATCATGAGATATAAATAATTACACAATGCATTGGAGGGAGATATAGGTCTCACCCATCTCTTAATTAAATCATTATTACATGTTCCCCAAAACATAAATCCTTCATCATAGCATGACCTTTGAAATAAAATGGATTTCATAAATATCATTTCATCACAACATAATCCATATAAAAGATCATTCCATCATCAATGATATAAATTCATATTAATGATAGGGATATAAACATAAACCTATTTAAGAGCATCATCATAGTTGGAAAATAATTTTGATAAAACACTTCAACATAGTTCTTGGTAAAAATCGCTTTTCTTCTTCAAAAACTTTTTATTTTCTCAAAATTTAACTCTATTTTAAAAGAAAATAATTTAGTTGAAAATAAAAATGAAATTGTGTAGATTCGGATCCATGGAAATAAGGTATCATGAAAACCATAAAAATCCCTTCATGTTGTATATGTTACAAAATCATTCTCCTCGTACTTTTGTTGGAAAACTAAAAAAGTGCCTCATATGGTAATAAAAAGAACGATTAAATCCATACCTTGTAGTAAAAGTAAAAATGGCTAAATATGACTTTTAAAATACATATAAAAATATTAAACATTTTATGAAATCATTTTTAGAAAACAAGGATATGGATAATAAATATAACCCCAATAAATACGTATGTATAAATAATCTCGGATGAAAATTATATTGCAAAATTATCCCTTACAAATTATAATCAGTGGAATCATATGCATTATAAAATAAATAAAATTGCTTAAATATTTAAATATCAAAACCTTCATAATAAAAAGAAAAAAACATTCATCAGAATTATAAGCACTACACACAAGAAATTGGTGGAGTTTAAGCCGTATGTCCCATATAAATAAAAGTGTGACGAAATAATCACATACCTTAGGTCTGATTTATTTTCAGTGTGTCTGAAACTATTGTATAGTGGGGATAAAAATATTATTAAATATTAAATGAACCATATTTATATTTATGATATCATATATTATTCACTTATGATATTATATTACCCATTCATTTGTCAATCCCACATTAATGCAATGTTTTGGGAAATAATCATTTAATTTATCGTACATGTTTTTAATTGCAATTTGTGATATCATTACGTATATAATGATTTAGATACATACATAATGTAAAAAATTATTTATAAATTATATATATTCGGTATATAAATATATATATAAGAGATAGATAAAAAATGAAATACACCATTCTTGGAGATGGTAGGTCATATGTACGCATGAACACTGTATTCATTTCCTTATTAAATTGAATGGAAGTAAGTAAATGAAATATACATATATAAATAAATATTGTAATGTAATATTTTTATATTTTTAATTATTTTTTATTATATAGTGAGAATAATCATTATTTAATGGTTAAGGGGGAGAATAAATGTCATCGCGTCTTAGAGACGGTAAGCCATACGTACGGACGAGCGATGTTATCATTCTAATAATCATTGAATGGAATTGAATTGGATGGTGTATAATATCACATAATTAGTATCATGTTATAATAAAAATATATAGTTATTATTTACACCATTATATTAATCCATTTAAGGTGGTGATGAAAAAAATATTACCCCACAACGTAGAGACAATAAGTCGTACGTACACACGCACAATGATTTCATTTTTTGTAGGATGGATAGTTGGTGAAATAGGGTTGTTTCATATTTATAATATCATATCAGTATATGATTGATACTTATATTACTAATTTACAATGAAACAACTAAATAATAAGAAGTATAAGACAAAATAAATTTGAAAGAATTAGTAGAAGGGATTACCTCGTCCTCGACATCCCTCCATTAAATTTCATTTTAGGGTACTAGAGTTCATATTTTGAGAATAATAGAATATTTATAATGAATCTTGGGATTTATAGAAGAAAAATCGGAAGGGGTTGGATGAACCTGAAGACTCAAAACGTATTGAAGAGGAGAGGTAGGAGGTACCCATTTTTAAAAGGGGAGAGGGGCACTTTAGGAAACTCTCATAATATTAATATATTATAAATTAAATTTCAATTAAAAATATTTATAACATATTTTATTATAAAATGAGATGGTTATGGTTAAAATAACCATCATCAAATAATTTTATGACATGTTTTTATAATATATTTTATCCTTATCTTTTTAGTTCAACCCTTATTTAACCCTTTTTAATCTTACCATGATATCATGTTATTTTCAAATTGTGGTTGAATGTAATTTCCATATTATTTAAAATGACTGAAAAAGAAGTTATTTATGACATATTTTTACTTATATTAACTATTTGGAAAAAATCATATTTTTTAGGAATATAATATCATTTGATAAACTATTTCATGTTTTAAGTTATGAATTATGCCAACATTGGACACTATTCATACATGACTTTTTTTTAAAATTCATAACAACCAGATTACATCATATATAACTCATTAAATCGAATATAATATGTCAATATCATCCATAAAATTCATGTAGAACATAAAAATAACCAAATTAATTTTATTTTAACTTTTATAATATCATTTATTTGAATACTATATTAATGAAGCGATCATGACATCATCATTTTATCAATATTAAATTTATTAATTTGATTTCTAAAAATTATGAATAAAATATGATGATTTTGGAAATATTTTTATCTTTCAATGAATATTTATTAGAAAAGATAGCAGTTATATAACCCTATATTAAAACCAATTTAGTAAAAGATATTGTTTAAGTCATAATTATCTTTACATGTAATTAATTTTTATAAAATGAAATTTTCACATAAAAGTATATCCATGGGGTACCAAATTATACCCAAGGATGTACATGGTCGTAAATATCTAATATATTAGGATTAGAACTTGTGTTGGGTTTGTTTATTTTTATTATAATATTATTTTTACACTTATTTACCAGATTTACCTTTTAACCACACTAAATAAAATAATTATTGATGTCACTATTCATAATGACAAAAAATAAAAGAAAAGTATTTAAAAAAATTAACCTTATGATTTAAAATATATAATACATTGTTCTAAAATCAATAGACATAGTTTGTAGTAATGAATTGATAATAATGTCCTGTTTTCCAAACCAAAAAGCGAGTTTTTAAGAAGTAATAACTATGAAAATACTTCTTTGTGTTTATATGCTATTTAAAATTTAAATTATCTCCAATGATGAATAAGTGTATTAAATGATAATAACATAATATAATTACACTTTAAAACCAATTAAAAATACAATATAACTATATAAATAAATTAGATGAAAAGACAGTTTTGAATTAAAGTGAAGTATTTTTCACTATTCATTAAAGATTGAATTTTCTCAGAAAAATACCAAAAATTCTACAAAATAAATATTTTATGTTGTGATTCCAATTAATAATTTTATCATAAATAACTTAACATATAAAATTTTCTCAAACTATATTTAAAATTGTTGCACCATCGATAAGAGGTAAAAATTCATTCTTTAAATACATCTTTTACCCAAAAAATTTGATTTTCATCTCATACTATCTTATATAAAATTTGTAAGATGAATGATACTATTTTATAAAATTTAAAATGGGTATAATAATCTTCATAACTGCTAGTTTATATCCCATGAAATAATAATATTTCAATAATATATCATTATTTAGTGAAACATGGTATTGCTTGTAATGAACAATATCATGGAAGGTCACTCTTGCATGTAACACAAACCAAGTTAGTTTTACATGTAGTTCAATATTCATTTTTCTTTTCGTATAACATAATACAAAAATATTTCATTAATACATTGAAAAAAATATATAATATGTGTTTCGTGAAATGAATTTTATCAAACAAACATGAAATTGTTTGGAACACAAGCCATGATTAGTTTTTCATATTCTGTAAGATAATACGGTGTTGCGTATAGCACAAGATAATATTGGAGTAGAAAACAACATAATAAATCAATGAAATTAAAAATAATTTATCTCATAAAATATTATGGTGTTACATTTATCCCCCTCAAAAGGAATTTTGCCCTCGAAATTCGACGGGGTTATAAATGGTTTTCTATTTTAATGTTTCATTCATGGAAACACAAAACATAATAAGTTATACAAAAACATAATTTTTAATAGGAATGTCAGAAACATTATCATTACCCAATGTAAATCTTCAATGGGTTTCCACATAGGATAACATATTTGGGAAGTGAAAACATGGATATGGAAGAGAAATCTAACCATTATGTTCTGCTGGATAGTGATAGAGAATAAGCTTTGGAGAATGATAACTACCAGAAAGCAATAAATTATTGATAATTTATGGGACCATATGATTAATCATATAAGAATGTACTAGGTTAAAAAATTTTCTATCAAGTTACCTTTTCAAAAGTTGTATAATTTTAATTGAGAATAAATATTTACATGATTTTGGTACAATGTCCCCGTTATTGATTGATTAAAAAATTTCCACCCCATCTTATATTTAAAGAAAATAAATTGAATTTGTCATTATGTAAGTGTTATAAGATCATTTTATTGAATGATATGTCTTTCTATATATAGAAAAAATTGGTTTTCACAGGTAATTATATATGTAGAATTCCACCTGTAGTGACATAATACATTAAAATAACCAATATTAAATGGAAAATAACTTATTCTATCCATAAATGGATACCATTAAAATCCTTAAATTTTTTAATCATATAAAAATTTAGATATATGTGATGTAAATAGACATAAAATATATCTCCCATATCTCATTGGGCAGTTCCTAGTAGTCACATTCCAAACATTTGAATACCTAAATCATGAATTATCCTTAAACAATGATAATATCATGAATTTCTATAAAACAATACTGAAAACATTAAAGTTTTCAATATTTAAATCCTTCCATTTACATAAATTCTAAAAATTCAATATATTCATTCCATGATATCACATTGTCCTTATATCAGTCATGAGGTTATTAATACTACCAAACATCTCATTATCTCCTTATCCCTTCATTATGCGCATATCATGTGCATTCCAAAAAAATATAAATCACTTTTAATGATTACGAGTACCATATACATATAGAAAACGATAGTGGACCAATACATAGGTATTCGAATATTCCATAAAACAATAAAAGATATCCAACAACACTATTATTAAATCCCATTACATAAACACTTAATCATTCAACAACTTCATTGTTATACACAACATCACCAATCGTTATCACATTCGACTTCCATTTTTATTTTTCCTCATCTGGATTTTGACATCAATCGTCCTTAACTATTGGATTAGGTCATTGGTTTGCATAATGCAACATTTCCTTACACATGTAGCATTTACGTGTTGGTGGTGTGTTCCATGTAGTCTTTTATTTATTCACATAATTAGTAACCTTTTTCCCATTACTTCTGTACTCAAATGCATGATGACCATCTTTTACACACTTGAAACATTTTCTATTCCCTTTAATATAATCTCTACCATGCTTAATTCTACAATTTGAGCATAAAGAAATATTCATCTTATTTTGACAATTGCCTTTCAATTTTCCCTTAAACTCCATCTTTCATTTCTTATAAAAACCATGAGATGTATATTTATCACCATCTTCTAGTTCAACTATGATATCAAAAATCAAATTTCTTCATAGCTACTGAATTCTCTTATAGACAATTCGCTTCGATGAAATTGTTTTTAGACACTAAATAATCTATCAACATTACTTTCAGTTTGGTTGATAATGATAGAATAATTTCGTGAAGGAATTTTAAAATCCACCTCATATATACCAAAATATTCATCATCCGTTTCATTAAGATCATGGAACCAATTCCTAAACAATGTTCGAAGAATATTATGGAAGTAATGTTTTAAAAATAATTTATTGAACAAATCTGATTGAATGGATTGAATTTCATTTTACTGCTTTGTATTCATAATTATAGTCCTCCACAGGTCTGCTTCAACTTCTAAACAATAGACTACCAAAAAGATTTTTTGATGTTCTGAATAGTGAAGGATGGAAAATATAATATTTTTAGTATTGATCCATTATTTAGAAACATGTTGATTAGAAGACCCACTGAATGAATGTGGATGTCGCCTCTTGGAGGGCTCAATAGAATGTTATTCTCTTGTATGCTCATTTGGAAGTCCATAATTATTTATTGATTTTTCATGTATAGAAATAAGATTTTTCACTCCACATACCATAATGATAGGTTGTTCAAAAGAACAATCATTACATTTCCTAATGCATTGATCATTAATAGAGTTCCTTCGGGTTCTATCCATTATCTAAAACCCAAAAAGAACAACGTGAGAGGAAAATATAATACTAGGAAAGCAAAATTATCATGGGGGAGAAATTTAAATCTCTAAAATAATAGTATTAATACTATGTTATTATTGATTTTTATCACAATTATTTTCCGTTATCTTATACTCATTCTTGAGCATAATGACATCCTAAGACATACCATAGAAATATCTCTAGGGATCTCACTAAACATTTAACATCCTAGTTTCAATTGGTTGACTAAACCTTCACTCTGATACCAACGGTAGATACCCATAATTAATTTCAATGGACATTAAATTTAATTTCATGAATAATTAATAAATTCCAAAAATTTATGCATAATGATTGTATTAGGTTCATGTCCTAGGAAACTTGAATCATAAAATTCTAATTCTAGTGAATGATTTCCTACGTATCTGATAAATATCTTACCAATTTATTCCCTAACGAAAACATTTTTTTATCCTGGGGAAAGAAAACCTAAAAATAGGGAGCTCAAATGCTTATTAACGGTAAACACCGAGATCATAAAACAAACAAAAAACGTTTGAACATAAAAAAAAATTAATAGAAAGTTTCAATGTCAAATTTTCTTCCAATGATATAATTCATATAAATGTATAAGGCATAGATTATAAAAAAATATTACCCATGATAGAATAACATTGGAATAAAACATGTAACTATGGAAAACTAATAGGCACATAATATGACTTCCATTGTAGCCAAGGCATTGCTGCCAAAAGCATCACAGTGGAAAAGGTCAATTAATGAACTTGGTTTACATGCTGTTCTAGCCATATTTTGCTGAACTAGATTTAATTTATATTCCAGTCATATCTATCTCATGAAATATAAATCTTTACCTAATTCATTGGATTGAGAAATATGTCCCACCCCTCTCATAATGAAATCATTCTTACATGTTCCACATAACATAAATCACTCAACATAGCACAACTCAAAAAATAAAATGGGTTTCATAAATATCTATTTATCATAACATAATCTACATAAAATATCATTCCATCATTAATGGAAAAAACCTTGTAGTGATAAATATATAAACATAGCCCTATATAAGAGCGTCAACATAGATGGAAAATAATTTTGATATAACACTTGAACATAGTTTAAGAGGAAAATATGACTTATTCTTCAATTAGGTTTTATTTTATCTAAATGCTACGAAACATAAAATGAATATAATTTATTTGAAAATAAAAATTAAAATCTATATATTAAGATTTTTTGAAATAAGGGATCGTGGAAACTGTAAAAATCCATCCATGTTGTATATGTTAAAAAATGAATTATCCTCCTACATTTTTTCAAAAAAGTAAAAATGTACCTATTATGGTAAAAAATAAATATTCCCCATATACCATGTACTAAAAGTAAAAAATTGGTAAAATTGAATTTAATGGTAAAAAGAATAACAATTAAAATTTTATTAAATCATTTTGAGAAAACATTTAGATAAATGATAAATATATCACTAGTAAATACTTATAAAAAATTTTAGATAAAAATAAAATATTAAAATTATCCCTTACCAGTTATAATTAGTAGAATAATATGCATCATAAAATACGGAAATCTACATAAAAATTTAAATATAATAAACCTTATAATAAAAATCATAAAACATTCATGGTAAGTATAAACACCACACAAATGAAAAAGGTGGTGTTTAAGGCATATTTCTCAAAACACAAAATGTTAGAAGAAATAATCCCTTACCATAGGTATGATTTCGTCTATATGTGTATGGAACACTTGTATAGTTTGTTTAAAAATATGATTAAATTTTTAAAGAAATATAATAAAATTTATGATATCATATATGATTCACTTGTGACATTATATAACCAGTTCATTTGTCAATTCTATGTTGAAGAAACATTTTGGGTAATAATTGATTAATTTATCTTACATGTTTTTGAATTGTAATTCTAGATATAATTACTTATATAGTGATTTAGTTAAATCCATAATGTAAAAAATGTTTTTTAATATATATATTCAGTATATAAATATATATAAAAGAGATATAAAAATGAAATGGAAGACATTGTTCATGGAGACGGTTGGTCGTACGTATGCATGAATGATGTTTTCGTTTCCTTATTAAATTGATTGTATGTAATTAAATAAAAAATATATATATAAATCATGTTTAATTTTTATGTCTTATATTTCATGATTATTTTTTATATATACATTATAATCATTCATTAATGGTTAACGTGGAGAATGATACTCATCGTGTCTTGGAGATGATAAGCCATACGTAAGCACTAATGATGATATCGTTCTCATATTTGTTGAATGGTATTGAAGGGGATGGTTTATAATATCTCAAAATTAGAATAATTTTATAATAATAATATATAATAATTATTTACACTATAATACCCATCCATGTATGGTCGTGATGAAAAGCCGATTACACCATGGTGTGGAGACGGTAAGACATACATACGCACACGCGGTGATTTCATTTTTTATTGGAAGGATAAAAGGTGAAATATGGTTTTTTTAATATTTATAATAAAATATTATTACTTCAGTGAAACATATATTAATAATTTATAATGAAACAAATAAATAAGAGGATGTAGAGTAAGAATGAATTTTGAAAGAATATGTAGAATAGATTACCTCTTTCTCGATGTGGCCTCTTTAAATTTCAACTCAAGGCACTAGAGTTGGAATTTTGAGAAGACTATCACCTCGAGAATGTATATATGGTAGTTGAAAAGGGAAATTATTAGGGTTTATATATTCTTGAATAATCGAAATCGAGTGTAGAGGATATGGAGGAGGTGTCCTTTAATAAGATAGTAGGGGGAATTTTAGGAATCTTTCGAAATAATAATTTATTATAAATTCAATTTCAATTTAAAATATTTGAATTCATTTTAAATTATAAGATATGATTATATTGGTTCAAATACACATAATAAAATAATTTTATAACAATTTTTTATTATATATTTTATCCTTATCTTTTTTATTTATCCTTTATTTACCAATTTTAATTTTATCATGATATCAAGTTACTTACACATTATGGGTTAATGTAATTAACATATCATTTAAAAGAACCCAATGTTTTTTATTTATGACATATTTGGACATTAATTAACAATTTTGACTAATACTATATATTTAGGAATTTAATATCATTTGATAAACTATTTAATGTTTTTTGTTTGGAATTATGCAAATTTTGGACAATATTCATAGATTTAATTTTTAAAAAAATTTCAAATTAACCTGATTCCAACAAATATTAATCATTAAATCCAAGATAATAAGTCAATATATTCTATAAAATTCGTCGATGACAAAAAAATAAAAAAAAACACAATTATTTTAAATTTTCCAATATCATTTATTTGAATCCTATATCAATGAAGCAATCATTGTATCATCATTGTGTTATTATTAAATTAATTTATATAATTTTTAAAAATTATTAATAAACCACCATGTTTCCAGAAAATTTTTTAGATTTATAATTACTATTTATATGAAAAGGATCTTTTATATAACTCTATTTTAAAATCGATTTAGTAAAAGATATATTTTTAGGTTATAATTATCTTTACACTAAATTAATTAATATTAAATGTCATTTTCACATCCTAGTGAATCCATGAGGTTCCATAATAGACCAATTTAATTACATTATCATAAATATCTCATCCAATAGTATTAGGATCTATATTAGGGTTGTTTAAAATTATTGTAATTTTAATTTTTTACCCATATTACCAGATTTTCCCTTTAACCATGATAAATAAAATAATTACTGAAGTAACTATTAATAATGTCAAAAAATAAAAGGTAAGTATTTAAAAAATTTGAACCGTATGATTCCAAAAATGGAATCCATTTTTCGAAATTCATATCCCAAAATATTAATTAATTAATTTAAAATTATGTCTTATTGTCAAAACCAAAAAGTGCGTTTTAAAAAAGTAATAACTGTCAAAAGATTTCAATGTGTTTATGTCCAATTTAAATTATAAATTACCTCCAATGAACAATAATTGGATGAAATTCTAAAAACAGAATGCAATGAAACTTAAAAATAAATTAAAAATATAATCTATATATAAGTAAATTATATGAAAAAGATGTTTTCGATTAAAATGTTTTATTTTTCACTATTCCTTAAAATTTGAATTTTATCATAAAATAAATAAAATTTAAAAAAAGTAAATATATATATCATTTTTTCAAATAATAAATTTATAATTTCAAATTTTACTTATAAAAGTTTCAAAAACAAAATTAAAGATGGGTGCACCATCAAAAGGGGGTAAAACTACAATATTTTAAAAATAATTCTTTTATATGAAAATTTGATTTTCTTCTCATATCATGTTCTATAAAATGTGTAATATTTATGATAATGTTATATAAAATTTAAAATGTGTATAATTATATTCATAAATACTATTTTGTATCCCATTAAATATTAATATTTTAATAATAAATCGTTGTTTAGTGAAACTCAATATTGTGTACAATGCAAGCTATCGAGGAAGTTCACTCTTGCATGTAATGAAATAAAAGTAATATTTGAGTTTAGAGAAATACTCCTTTGAAATTATGTATATCATAATAAAAACATATTTTATTTATATATTGAACTAAATCTATAATCTGTGTTGCATGAAATGAATTTTATCAAAAGAGAATTAAATTATGTGTAATACAAGCCAAGAGTAATGTTTTGTATATTGTAAGATAATATATTGTTGTTTATAGTGAAATACAATCTTGGTGTAGTGTATAACACAAGCCATCAATGAAATTAAAAATAATCTATCTCATGAAATTTTGTGGTGTTACAGTTTGGAGATAGGGTTCATGGAGGAGTGTATAAGTACCATGATGTTTGTCATTATGTTTTGGGAAGATAACCAATGGGAATGTGATTTTGGGTTCCCAAGCATTGATGTTAAAGTTATTCTACCTTACATTACAAGAATTATTTGGATAGTGTACCTTATTGATGTTGGGATGGCTAGTATTCCTTGTTATATGCTATTGGTTTCTATTGTTTTCACATAGGGGAATTAGTATTCTTCTTCAACACATGAACAAAAGAAATTGGTTTCTTTTACTATGTATACATGAATGCTCACCCTATGTATATAAAACTATTTACTATTTTTTGAGATGATAAAATGGACCATGTTTCACCATACTAGATCAAAAATGGGACAATTGTCATGTAACTATTATGCCTTATGTTTTTATTTCACATCAGATAATCATGTATTGTAACAAATAATTTTTTTAACTGGAATGTGGGATAGTTTTGTATTTATTTTGTATATATATATATATATTTAATAATGTATAGGAGTTTTTTTGGTATGAACCATCTTATTTCCTGATCTATTATTCTTATAAAGGGTAATGTGTCCCATATTTTGAGATCCTTATAACCTTAGTGCTAGCCACCAACCTAGGGCCTACTAGAAGAAGAAATTGAGGGTAATTATCTGACTTCCATTATTTCAAGATCAAAAGGGTCATCATAGGAAGAAGGGGTTCATAGAGATATACATACATGACTCATATATTACATTTGAATACACAAAATAAATCCCAATTTTTTAATATAATATCAGTAATATATCTAGTGTATTCATGCATATTTTTCATTGTAGGCTACATGGATTCCTATGAAAAGGATGAAAAATAAGGTTGAGATCAAATGATCAGTATGGTTTAATTATAATTGATGAGATACAAAATCACTAATCATAATCAATATTTCAAGGTAAATAAATGATCAGAAATTCAATTTAATCCATAAACTATTAAGTAAGTGTGAAAGTATTATGGAATGTTAAATAACAAAACACAAATTACATGTTATTAATTATCTATTAATGGTATGAATATAGAGATAATATCAATTTGGTAATATCAATAATAATAAACAATTGGGAAAGGAAAATATCATAAAAATAATGAAATTTAATTAATAACACGACTATGATAAAATGATAACAAACAATCGAAATGGAAACAATAATTACTAAAAAACATTAAATTTATGTAACCAGGATTGCTATACATCCAATGATAATTTCATAGTGAAAATACCTTTTATCAAAATATATGAATACTGAATGATGGAAACTCTTAATTATTGGATTCTAGGTGTCCCAAGTGCATTTAAAATTTTACACCTATACTATTCACAAGAGAGTTTAAAACAAATTAGATGCGATCAAACATAACATAGGATAGTCAACTGATCCATCCCATGAGACTGCTGATGCATTGAGATAATATCTATATCTTGGAACCACCAATTTTTTATCTATGCACGTAATTATTTATATATCACAAAATAGATTTAATTCATAAAAAATGTTCCTTATCAAAAAAAATTGAAAAAAAGTTTATTTATTTATCAGTATTTAACAATCTAAAAATTGAAAATCAATATAGAACCCCATATTTATAAATTATAATCTTTTTAATAAATAAAAATATCATTTCTATATAACGTGTACATTTGGGAGATATATAATGAAATACTTTTCTAAGAAAGTGAATAATACAACGAGACACATGGAGGTGAATTTCAGTAAAATATTTGGTTAGAAAGATTATAAACCATACAAAGAAACATTAAGGATATTATCAATCTTATTTTAAAATAATTGAATTACTATAATTAGTTATTATATTGTATTATATTAAATAATATAAAAATATCATTAAAATCATTCTTGAGAAAATTAATTTTTTTCAATTTGAAAAACATTTCAAAAATCCATTTCATAAAAAACTAATTTTATAAATATTTTCCTTAAAACGATCCTCATAAACATGACATGGAAGAAACAATGTAATGATATTAATGATAGTGAAAAATTCTATACAACACATAAATGTAAAAAAATAACATTCCTTTCTCATTTTAAAATTCTAGAAACGTCCCTGTTTAGAAAATTATGGGAAGATTCCA
The DNA here is from genome assembly GCA_963277665.1 of Viscum album. Lineage (NCBI taxonomy): Eukaryota > Viridiplantae > Streptophyta > Magnoliopsida > Santalales > Viscaceae > Viscum > Viscum album. Next base: position 432,963,261 of record OY728127.1, on the reverse strand, counting down.
TTAATATTTTCGATAGAATCCAAACAATCATTTATTTTAAATGTCAGCAGATTATTTTTTTCAAAAATATAATGAGTTTAAATGGGATAAATGTTCGTTGATAACATATTTTTTATTGATGAAAAATATTTAGTAGAATTTGTAATACATGGTTTTGGATGAAAAAATATTTCAAACATAAGAGAGTAATTAATTTAAATTTTCATTAAAAAAATTTCAAACAAGTATCATGTCACATACATTGAAAAAATGGTTATAATATATGAAACTATATTTAAAAACCATAGAAGAATAAAATTGTAAATTTTAATAGGAAATGGTCATGTAAATTTCACTAAACTCATATTCAAGAATAAACAATATTGATTAAAATGTGACTATGAAATAATCCAAAAAAAATAATCATATCATAGAAGAAAGAATTTGAAAATTTATAGTTTATGTGTATCAACTATAAATCCGTATAAAATAATTAAAACTAAATCATAAGATAAGAAATATTCTTTACACACAAGATCTTATCATGATGCAATAAATGAAATTTTTGTTTAACCTAATGAGTTGAAATTTAGTTAAAAAATATATATACACTTGGTATAATGTACAAAAAATCCTATAAAATAAAATAAAAAAGTTTAAAAACTTAAATTACCATGAAAAATTAATTATTCTTTATATCACATGTCAAATGGATTGTATATATACAAAATAAAATTAATTTATTGCATAACATTACAATGTGCCTTAATGAAATAAAATTAAAACAAATTTCCAAAACATATTCTTATTTTTTAAAGGGGTTTGTACCTCTTATATAGAGTTTTTGAAAAATTTATTAACCTAATATTGATTAATATCAATAATATCATATATGAAACTTTTATAAAATCTTAATACATGTTTGTTATTATTTTTTCCTTATTTACATTGTTTTGGGTTTTAATTTTTTTTCTCATGCGTGTTCCATTTTGAAATACCTAATTGTAAAGAATATTATATTTATTAAACAAATAATGAATAATAATAACGAAATTATTATAACATTATCATAGATATTAAAATTTTAAATGAAATATTGATTGATTGTTACAAAAAACTATTTATGTTGTGATCATGGAGATGATAGGGTGTATGTACACATGAGTAACCATCACTATTTTTAATGTTATTTATAGAAATTGTGTAAGTAATATTTTATATTTCTATAATGATCCTAATATCAAATATATATATATTCCATATTATTTCTTTAATTTTAATTATTTATATCACTCATGTGGTGTACTGATGAAAAATATGTACATCTCTTCGTAAATGTGGTTATCTACATGTAGTTGAATAATGTTATCATCATCAAGTATAAAAAATTATAATGATATGTTATAATTTCATAATGAGGAATATATTATTAATAAAATAATTATTTCATTAATATATCATATAATATTTTACATTATTCATTATCTCCTTTTATATAATGTGTTAGTGAATGATTAATCACATCGCTTCACAATATGGTAGTCTCCCATAAAAACAAGAAAAGATCTCATGCATCCTAAAAAATTCAACTTAATAAGTTATATAAAATATAATGACATAAATTTTTAATTATTTTACAAATTGCATATTTAGTATTAATATCTATAATTATAAACAACATTAAAAGGACAAAATTGTAGAACAAATGACATCTGTTCGCCAGGTGGTAGTCTGTTGTATATATGAATGATGATTTCATAAATGATATGATGGAAGTGTGTTATTTATTTTCATTTTCCCTGAATATAAAAACAAAAAAAACATGGAATAAACTGCGGTTATTATTTCATTGTTTTTTATTAAATATTGATGAATGTTAATAAAGAAGTATATTAATGATTATTGTTGAAGAACATTACCTCTCCAATGGGAATACTATGTAGGTTTTCACTAAGTCCATAAAATGATGGATTTCATTAAAAAATAAGGTTTCTATAAGTAGTGGAGGGAAATAGGGAAGTGATTGGGTAAGTACATACTGAACCAAGCTATTTTAGAAGCATGATTTTGTTAGGAAGTGAGTGCCCATTTATAATAACTGATGACAGCTACACTTTTATGTACTAAAAAGTTTTAACTTTTTTGATGTCTCCCTAAACTCAATTTTATATAAAATTTTATAATATTATAATTATGTGTTTTTTTAATACACACCTCTACCACATAATAATAAATAAATTTTAATCATGTAATTACTTATTCAATATGTTCACTGAATTTTTCCCCTTTATTAATTTTACAATTGTAAAAAGTAATTTTTTATTTTCCACGAAAACTGTTTAACTAAGAAATGAAATTAAAATATTTAAATTATATAATAAATATATAAATATTTTAAATATGAAATCAAATTTCTTCCATAAAAAATGTATGAGTAAAATAAATTTTACTAATAAAAAATGTAATGAACAAAAATACCATTTTAACCATTAATGTTCTTATAATGATTTTTCTATTTAGTTGTATATATAATCATCAAAACTGAAACATTTGGTATATTTATGGAAAATATTTTTTTATTATAATTTGGAAACAAATTTGAATAATATATAATTTTTAGTAATATAATATTAGTTAACAAAATACAATTCATTTTAAAATAAAATTAATGTTAATGTTGAAATTATTCATTTAATTTGAATTTAAAAATATATTGTCACTGATGGAATTTTAATATATTATTATATATCTTGTATATGATGATATTATTTTCCATAAAAATAATGTAAAACAATTATTCGTTTAATTAAAATAACATTTAATACTTTAATTATCATTTAAAAAATTTATTAATTACCTAAATAACATAATCATTAGAGTCTCATTATAGTGTAATGTAATTATATAATCTTAAAAAATCAAAAATAAATTTTCGCGTAAAAATTCATTTACCATTCAGAATATTATTTATAATTAAATATATTATTGTTTTTCCCTGGCCTCAAATAATTAAAAATATTAAAGACAAGGAATGAATCCAGTTTTTATTACAATAAATATTATAAATTTATCATTTTATGGTACTATATCCCACAAACACATAAACATATATTATTTAGAGATAATGTTTTCAAATAGAAATACACCGGGTGTTGGAAATGTTGGTATGTCATTTTACGTTTTTCTATTAAAATCAACCCATGGTAAATTCATTTTTACCACAATCAAAATAATTATTTATAACTATTTTTAATAATAATTAGGTTCAAATATAATTTTTTCCATATTAAAAAATATAATTTATTAATATTCCATATATGAATTCCAATTGGAGTAGTTAAAACAAAAAAGTGGCATAATTTATTAAAAAATAAATCCATTAGACACATGATAATGTAGGGTTTTAATGTGAAAATATGGTACCATATTTATATAAAATATATCATATTTCAATATGTTAATTATTCCAATGATCAAAATTTAATTAATTGATCTAAATTTTGACTAATGTGATGTTCAAGAATATTCTATAAAAAAAATTATCAATACTAAATTTATAAATGTTAAAATTGATTGTAATAAAAATTTAGTTTCATTCACAGTTCATCAAAAAACAACTTAGAAAATTACCAAAAAACTATACAGATATAATAATGATATATGATGTCAAAAATGTAGTATATTATTTAATGTAAATTTTCTAATAGTATTAAAATTTTATATTAGGATTGTAAATCCTTATTAAAAATTGTTTTGATTAAAAATGGTGTTGCACACATCATAAGATATCAATTTAATTAAAATTATTCTTAAATAAAGATATTTTTTATTCATGGTGTGTTACATATAAATCCATTATATGAATACATTATGTCTAATCAAGAAGTGGTTTTCTGAGAAGTTGTAAAATTATGAACTATGCATTTTTTATTTCAAATCCATTCCTCTTAAAATAATTATGATTTATTAATTTATAATAAAAATGATTTTACCATATAAATATATGTTATTATGATATGTTAATGAATTATATTCTTCCAATACTTCCACTAATGGGAAATGATAACATCCTTTTTGTGATCTGTAGATGATTTCCTCATGAACCAATGTGACACATTTTCCATCAACACCTCTCACCAGTGGGTATGAAGATTGATATAAAGTAAATATATAATATATCTATAACATATTTGAATATATGGTGTCATTATTACTTATGTACCTTTTTTTATTTCCATTCCATAGGATGAAAAATAACGCCACCCATGTGTATGGTGTACTACTGCCTCGCAAAGGAATCTGATTTTTTCATTAATGATTTATATGGAACTTAATAATCTAAAATTTCATTGTATATTTATAATGAAAAAAACCATATTATTATAGTTATAAAATATCTTCCATTACTAAAATATAATATACCATTTAATTTCGTCCCTTTTCACTCGGTAAAAGATCATAACAGTGTGGACCTGGGGACTATAACCTTCTTGAAGTGATGTGATTCTCATTTCATAACCCCATCACATGGATGATATATATATATTAAAATGAATTATATTTTATTTATGATATTATAATCATTATTGAAGAAAATATTTTTTCCTCCATTCTAAATTATCAAGGAAACAATGAAACGACACTCATGCATACATACAACCTACCATCTCCACTAACAAAAAATAAAATATATATCAATTAAATCAATCATGATTGGTATTAAATGCATAATTTTTTAATAAGTATTATGATTATTTAATGATTTTTATTCTTTATATTTTTAAATAATAACCTCTTAGACTGACAGTCATCTTAAAAAAGTAATTTTTGGTACATAAGTCAATTATAATCAAAAGACCCTACATAAACATAATTTAATAAATTATTTGATATTAAATGGTAATAATTGAAATAAATGGAATAATTTACAAGAAATATGGTGTTATGAATTTGAATATTTTACATATCTATATTATTAATTATGATAATGAACATATTTGTAATTTTTGTCTCAATGTAAGAGACTTTGTCAAAATTTCCCTTCATTGAGGAATATTATAATGTTATGAAACTTATATCATTCATACAGGGAATATACATCCACATTGACATTGAGTATCATGAATATTTCTGAGTTTATGGTATTTTTTTCACTTGTAACTTTTTTATTCAATTATATTTGACATGAAATTTACAAATTGGCGAGGTATTACATAACTCAATTTCTTTTCATTGGGTAATATTTCTTCATCATAGACTTTAATATTATAATATTATTGGTGTGATTCGTTTTTATTATCATATTTTTTATTTACACATGATAATAGTGGATTTACATTGTTACACATAATGGATTCAATGATTAATTACCGCATTAATGTTATGATATTTGTGAGTTCTTATATCAAAATATAATTTTAAATGGGATATGTTATACTAAAATTTATCCTAAAGGAAATTATTGTATAATTGAATAATAAAACTCTTTAATTTTTATCTCTAATATTAGTTTTTTATTTTCTCAATCAATATTATAAATTTTAGAGTCATTCCTAACTAAATAAAATAGGAAAAAATTATGAAAATTTAGATTTACTTATGTTGTAATATGGATATTAGTTTTCCTCCAAAATCGTGTTTATATATATTTTATCAAGAAAATGTATTTAAATTTTTTTAAATGATTTATTAGATACATATTTACACAATTATAATTTTGAAGAAAAAATCTAATGTAATATTCATGTAATTTTCAATACAAGTCTTATTTCAAATTTATTGAAAACGTTATTGATATATTGGTTTTGATGTACATGACATGAATGTAATTTCATGAAATTATTAAAACTCGAGGTCTTCAAGAATTCCAAATTTGTTTCCAAGGTAATATTAAAATGAAAATGTTTACATTTTTTTCAAATTTTCGTTTTATAATGAGATTATAAGAATTTAAAGGATATTTTTATCATCAAATTTTTAAATATATTTTATAGTATTTCTATTCATCAATGACAAGAACCAAATATTTTACATATTATCCACTATTGATGTGTATCATTACTATAATATTTTTTCTCATTTGGATGTTTTATGATCATTTTGACCTCGTAATATATCAACATTCACTTACTTGGTTCATTTTTGTAGTTATTACCAACCCCTTTAGATATTCACATTCATGTAGTAATTGGGAAACAAATATACCATTAATATCCATGTAATTTATCAATAATATTATTATTTCATGAGAAATACCCAATTTATATATAAAGTAGTTTACTATGAATGTTTTTTTATTTATTGGGGAAATATTAACAATATACAATTTTTATTGAATACAGATTTGTAAGGGTATGTTATGTTATTCACGAATTAAATAGATTGATCAATGTATAAAAGATTATTTCGAAATATAGATTTGGGTGGGAAGAGTTTTATATAGTCCATCAATGTATTGATAATCCCATAAGGTAAATTATCAAGCTATTACGAAATTGGATCCTACATATAGTTTAAAATGTTCGGTGAAATGTCATTATAGTAGAGGTACTATTTTCCTGAGAACATTCCATCAAATAAAATACAATTTCTTTTTTTAAGAATTTAGTTATTGTTATCCATGATATTTTTATAATGATATTATATCTCAATGAATTTCATTTTAATCATATTGATTAAATAGATATTTTTTTGATATTTAGAATTTCATATTTATTATCACCTATTAAATTAACTACAATAAAATAAAAATGTTATTATATTTAGATATATTTATTTCATATTTTATTGATTAAATGGATTTTTTTAATTTATTGGCATTTTAAAATTGATTATTTTTTGTCTTATTATTAATATGATTTTCACAATGATATTACATATGGATGTGTTTAATTCTTATTTAATTTGTTAAATGGAATGAATTATCAGTTATTTTCATTTATATATTAAATATTAATGATATTATTATATATAATAACATCTAAATGATATGGCCATTGGATGTATTTCATTCTCATTATATTTATTACAAATAATTTTTTTCCAGTCATCTACCATTCATGATTGATTATGTATAATATTATTATGATAGTTATATTATTAAAATGGAATTGTTCTTTAGTCATTTTCATTTTCTTTTCAACTATTCCTATTTATTTATAATATATTATTCTATACATAATACTTAATATGAACTTTATATCATCATTATTTCCTTCCATAGTAATCCATTAGGTGTAATATAAATTATACTCAAGGATATTCTAGATGGAATTATATTAATATTTAAAAAATATTTTTAATTTTTCTTCATGAAATGTAATGTGTGTATAATGTATTCATTAATTTTAATAAAAAATAAAAACTAATTCATTTATTGTGATGTGATTACATATAATATATTCCAACTTATTAATGTAATACAAATTATACAAAATTAAGGAGAATAGGTTTCAACCATTTTTTTCCTAGAAAATGTTGTGAAAACCCAGGGAATTAGATTTATTAAAACATACTTTAGGTAACATTACTCTATGATAGAAAATGATTATCAGTGTAGAATAATAACAAAATTATTGGTAATAAAGATAATTGTGGGGTTTTCATATAAATACATCCATGTATGGATTCTAAAATTATATGTGGATCATGATAATTAATACCAATGGGTACCATATCTGATAAAGGAGTGATGAGTTTGAATAGATTGTGATTAGGGGCACAATAATAGGACTTTCATTTTACATTGTTTGAAACTCTGGGGTGTACTCTTTGGAGAATTATCATTTTCATTACAACCCATTATGAAGAATTTTTGTTGAAGATTACATATAATTTAATAAATTAATCCTACTGTATCTTATATTAATTTTTTGGCCAGAATTATTTATCCTACAAATGATTATGTTCAGTTCCCACTATGATTAATGTTTCTCACAGTTTTTTTTATTGAATATATGGAACAAAATGGAATTTTGTAAATGAGAAACTTTATAAAAATGTGGTGACTAAGAGAAAACAAATTGGATGATTATAGGATTAAATGATATAATGATTATTCCTAACAAATTATCAAAAAATGTGATTAAAAACAAATACCCATAAAATTCTCAAACTCACCATGTATGATAATAATAGAGATTACCAAGAGCTAGAGTGGTTTAGACCATGTAAGAATGATGGCTTTATTTCCGACATATGAGAAACGTGGAAATAGACACCCAAGAATATTCTGAAATGGAATGGTAAAAAAATATTTTATGAAATATAAGGGACAAAACATTGACTTTTAGGGATAAATGGAGTATACTATAGAAGTAAATGAATCACATATTAGGGATCCATTTAAATTGGTTTTATTAATTTTGGGTATCATGGGATTTATCCAAGTCACATCCCCCTTCTAATGGATATCCTCTATAGCAAGGTAGTACCTATTTTAAAATAAAATAGATATTGTATTTATGAAATAGTATTAATGAATTAAATTGTCGAAGTACTTTTACAAATGGTATTATAGTTATGTAAATCAAAAAACATATTATAATTACATTATATTATAAAATCATAAATTTCATTATTAACATATGATTTAGGAATGCAATTATTAGTTTATTAGTGTATGTTTTATCATATGGTAAAGATGTTAATCATTAATTTTTTGGTTTTATGTGATGATACTTTACAATGATTAATGTTATTTTTTCAGAAATTGTTTTGATAATACAGACCATTTTTTTAGTATTCAAAATAGTTATTTTAAGAAAAATTACATTATTTATTGGACTTATGATTCATGTTATTTTTAACCATTAAGGTATATTATATCATTAATGTTGTAGTAATTCAGGATCATCAAAATTTGGGAACATTGTAGTAAATATATTAATATTATATTATAAATATGAAAACCCATAACATATGGAGAAGATTGCGGGGGAATGATCCCAAAACCAAAAGAAGATAAGGGTTTACTTTCTTCCACTAGCCTAATTTTTGTTCTATTTAACGAGGTATTTTTAATATTAATAAATTCAACGAAAACATATTTATTATGAAACAGTTCTTTTACTATTATGGTTTATATATTAATGTATTCTCTAGGATATATTATCATAACAATATTGTTTTTGGAAAATACATAGATATATTGGGTATTTATTTTCAATATTTTATGTATTTTATGATCCATTAAAATTTAATTTTATTGGTTATGGAAACAAAATTTATTTTTTATATTCAATTATTGTTGGATTCTATGAATTGGAAATTGATTAAAGTGAGAATAATTTATGAAATTTTTATTATGAAATATATATAATTTAAGTAAGTATATTTCATTATAATCTTATATAATAAATATTCTGTCAATATTTGGAAAAGTTCCTTAAAATAAAAAAATTCTATATTAATGTCAAATACAATGAATAAAATGTTATTTTATATCATAAAAATATATTGTTTTATATTCCAAAACATTCTAGTGTTGTTTCACTTTTTATGATCAATGGCCTTGATCATGTTCTATAATTAATTATCATTTTATTCCATGTCCATATCTACATTTTCCACCAATTCTACCCTTCATGGAAACCTAGTTATGTGTTATTATAAAACTTTTTTACTCCACATTATCTCTTATATAGAAGATGTTTATTAACTCTATTTACAAAAAGGGTTTTTTATAAAGGAAAATTAATCTATCAAACCCTTTATTTTCGAGTGCAAGATCAAATTTCAAAATAAATAGTTATATAGGTTGAGTAGAATGTAACTACCCCAAAAAATAAAAAAATAGAATTTAATTTAATAGTATATGTTACATCAAAAACCAATCATAAATCCACGAAATTCTATTTAATAAAATTTAATCTATTTTATTGCATGAAAAACACGCAAAACACAATGTAAATGAAATGAAATATAAAATAAAATTATAAAATAGTCATTAAATATATTTCTAGTAATAGTATTAACTTTAGTAAAAAATTAAATTCATTATAATTTTTTAAAATTAATTAAAATGATAACTATTTATTAGAAATAAAATATAAATCATTTGTAGAATATTAAATGTTTATCAGAAAAATATTTAGAAGAAACTTTTTTCCCCTTCATGTGCACATATGATATAATTAATTAATGAATCATTTATAAAATTAATTAGATTATAGGATAATAAATTTTAATGTTATAATATAAAATAATGTATTGGGTGATGATTGGATATTTTTATGCAAAATATCATTCTCTACTGATTAATAAAAAATATTAATAATTATACGAGAAGCAAAATTTTTCTTAATTGTATTTACAATGATAACTTATATATAAAAGTTGTTTAAAAGAAAAATTAGTTAATATTATTATAATAAATCTTATTTTAGTTATTGAAATCAATTTCATATAGTTTTTTTAATAATTCATAGTAACAGTTTCTACATTTTCTCTATGAAAACATGATTTCTCATTGAATATGTGTGATTAAATTGAAATTAAATTTCACTATATCTATTAATTTAATTTTAAAAAATGAAAGTACATTTTTTAATTTGAATTCTTTTTATTATATAATAATTTCAACTTATTTTTTGTCAAATAATAAATAGTGGAAACATTTGAAATTATTGAACCAGGTGAAGGAAAAAATATTTCTATTGTTGGGTTAATTGAAAAATATTGGTGTTAAAATTAAGTAATATACTATCTATAAAAATTGGATATAAATATATTTACTCTATTATGACTAGGTCATGATAATACTTCATAATACACGTTTTTTTATTGAGAAATATGTGGGTTCACACATTTCATTTCATAAATTACATGTTTTCCACTAGCATAAATTATAAATGGACACCCCATATCCTATCATCTTAACAAATTTAAACCCGTATTTTACGTGAAATTTCATTCCAAATAATGTACCATTTTTCATACCTTATAAGTAGAATCATTTTTTGGTTATAAATCCTTCATAGGAATATACTACGATTAAAACTTAAGAGGTTGTTCTGAAAGAGGAAACATTATTTCCTATGTGTTTTGTTTTATTTCTCCATCAATATATTTTAAATACTCATCATTTATTAATATATTATAAAAAATTATCTCCTATATAATTATATGATATTATAATATTCTAATTACAATTATCCACCCCTATGTCCTTAAATGGTAAATCATAATGTCGCCAGTGTGTATGGTGGACAACCGCCTCCTGGACCAATGTGACACGTTTTCCATCAAAACATCTCAATTTTGGTAATGATGTTGGATATAAATTATATATATGAAATTTATAACATAAATATTCATTTGATTCATTATAATGTATATAACTTGTGACAAACTGATAAGTGTTTCCCTAAAACCCGACACCCGACCCGATATCTCACATACTCGAAAGGCATTCCCGAACACCATGGGCCAGAGACAAGCACCCAAGCATCCAAGGAAAAACTGATTGAAAAATTTATACCCACATTAATGACCACATGATATATATATATATATATAAGAAGAAACATCAGAAGAATAACAAAGGTATATGCCACAACTGCAAGGGAAAAAAGATGAAGCAGAACAACAGAAATAGTAGCTAAAAAATCCAAATGACAAGAATGCCTGTAATGGAACCAAATCCAAACAGCTACTACAACAATGGCATGGATGAACTACAACAATCTCACCACCATCTACCTATCCCAACTGATATTAACCTCACCGCCTTTCTACTAAGCCTTTTCATTACCTACATTGGTTCACAGACAATGGTATACACACCTCCAATGTAGTGTGTAATGTGTGAGCTAACAGGCTCAGTGGGATCCCACCAAGGTGTTCTATAGAAAATAACTATATAAAAGTTAGGTATGATTATTAACATTAAAAACATGGAATGATAATAATTGAATCAATTTTATAGAAAACACGGTAAATATTCCCTTTTTCCACAATTCTAAAAAATATAGGTATATTAGTTTCAAAGAAACTTTTCCAAATCATTTTCCAAATGAATAAACATGAATATCCATGAATACATATAAATCCAAAAAAAATATATGCTCATGTATCACTACACCAAAGAATAATACATTTATAAGAAGAAAAATAATTGTAGCCAAATAATCAGGTTCACAAAACTAATCCTAGAACAATGGGCCTAGGAAGTAGATGAAAACGCCTTGAGTAATCCCCCTGAAAAATTAATATCAGTTTCCCAAAACAAACGGAGTAGAAAACAATGTAAAACCCCAAGGATAACATCCATGATAATAAAAACAATTGGAAATGGACTCAAGATAAACCTTTCACCTATGTACCCAAGGTAACTGAATATTTTTTCTCTGAAACCCATTTCATTTCATGGAAAACCAATCAAAACCAATTATTATCCAATTATAAAAATCCTGGAAAAAACCATTTTTATATCAATACCCTTTTTCAACACACACAACAATCATACCAATTTTATATTAAATTAATGAAGAAATTTGGAATGAAAAACATGGGATTTCATTATTATAGGCTAGGGAAGGAACATCCTACCTCAATGGCCGGGTAGCACACACAAATAGTGGAATACAAAAGTAATACAACACAAAAATTCCATCAACGAAATCCGTAGATACAAACCCTCACCTCAATATATTTATTCATAATGGAAGAAATGGTGTTGTAAGATAGACGAATGCCCACATACCACAAGAAAGAACATCCACTTCACTACAACTAGCCATGGAAAGGCCTTCGAGATAAGGTCTCACAATTTGTATCAATGTGAAAAAAATGAAACATACAATATGGTTCATCAAATCAGATAATACAAGGCTAGGGAACTATCGTGACCAATAGAAAGGATGAATCTGATAGAACACTTACCCAGAGAGACACATCATAGAAGCAACAATGAATCATAGCCTATTAGATCGATCCAGAAGGAAGGTCACCTCTAGAAAACACCTAGGATCCATTTAGGGTTGACAGTAATGAGATATGGAAGAATATAGGAGTGAAACTTCTAAACACATGTATTTAACCTTAGCAAAGATTTGGTCGCAACATGTACAACTTGGTATTGATGTGTAGTTCACATGAGAAACGTTGCAAAAAAACCCATCCCCTCGGGTTATAAATACATTATTTAACCCAGAAAACGACATGTAACTCAGGTATGTGATGTATACCAGCTCACAGAATGACCTCCCCATTCACAATATGATCTCCCAATCCATGAAATGTGATCAACACCATGTATGGAACATGTACATATTTTTTATTCTATAGTAAACCTCATAAAATATCATAAAATGATTCTTAAATCTTGATGAGAACATAGTAAAAGGGAAGACATACCTGGTCAATGTAAAGGGATGTTTCAAACACCCTATCATAAAGACATCCCATCCCCATTATGTGATGTGGAATATGTACTCCGTGGGAAAATATGTTGCCACTACTCCCTCATCAACGACATGTGTTCCCATGTCTCATGAGAATATGATCCTTGTTTCTATAGAACTCTTAATAATGTAATCAATATCCCATCCAAAAATTTATTTTGAGAGATGATAATCTCCAATAGTTTCTCCAAAATTGAAGCATCATGTTATAACTCAATTTAATCCCAACTCATGAATGTGTCTCAGATCTAGGTGATACTTTTTGAGATAAGATATAAAGAAAATTTCATGAATGCACATCAACTGAGCTTGAAATTTAAACTGATATGAATCTTTTCCAAGCCATTTAGTGATCTCAAATGGTCCTACATATCATGGATCCAACATTAACTATTTTCCAAGTAGATGATGGATCAACTGAGGAGAAATATTAAATAAACCCAATAACCAACAAAAACTCTAACAGATTCCACAACTAATATGCATTCGATTTATGTGGAATCTAGTCTATAACCAGAAACATTCACACCTATTTAATCATTTTCGACGTGTCTTATACAATAATTTTTCTATCAAATGATAATTAATGCACATATTCCCAAAAAATAGGTGATCTTCAAGCGAGACTCTACAACACCTCAAAGGATCCACTAAAATTTTTGACTGTTAATTTTGGTTAAAAACAAACACGACCAGTCCCGGATGGCTATGCCCTAATCCGCTGAAACACATGATGTATACAAAAAAAATATCCTCTATGATCTGGATTGCGTGCTCTAAATATCAATATGTCTGTGGATAATATGTCATGAACAACAATACCTGAGTCTCCATTTCCCCTTAATAACTCCTCCAAAACCTATAGGTAAACCTATGATACCAATATTAAAAAATGGAATAATGACTCCCATGTAACCTCATGATATCTTCCACAAATATCTTACCTAGATCTTTAACATTATTTTTGTATTTGATCAGAATGAAATCGGCATACTTCGTCAAAAATTCAACTACTACCCATATAAAATTATTTCTTTTAGTGTATTAGTGGTAACTGAACCAAAAATCTGTGGACACCTCATCCCACATTCTAACCGTCACTGGATGATGTTGATGTAGTCCATAGGATTTTAAGTGCCCTATATTTATTCGTTGGTAGGTGTAAAAATGGGAAAAATAATCTCCAATGTGACTCATCAAACCCAGCCACCAGAACTGTCTTCGGATGTCATAATAAATATTTGTAGATCATAGGGGTACGTCCCATGAAGTGATTATAAAATAAAAAGAAAACATAATCCCCCAAGGGTGTTTGGATGATAACTTGCTTCTTGAAGTGATGTAATCCATCTGAAGAAAGAGACCATCCAGGAACTGTCCTGTCATGACCTGTCTCCTGAGACCCGAATCGTGACTACCCCTAGACCGCCTTCCATAGGCCAGGGGCTGGAAACTAGCACAAAAGGCTTAAATACCTAATATTGGGAAGGCATTGCATAATAAATTGTAATCACACACAACCAGAGTAAAAGTAGAAGAAAAATATATGAAATTTTTTTTGAACAAGTGTACTGAAAGTAAAGGGGGGATATAATACAAGCCCAACTATAAAGTTCAAATAAAACTAAAAAAGGGACAAATAGTTGAAAGGTGAAAGCATATTCTGGATCTTCCTACAAGGTATCTTCCGAAATGGTAGGTACAGATGTCCTCCTCAGCACTCCACATCCGTCAGACTCCACCGTGTGTCGATAATTCATAAGGTCTTCCTCCGGGTATTGTTATGTCCTGGTGCTCCTGGCCTCCATCAGTTTTTTCCGTCGTCTGCAACCAACACAACGAGGTGCAGGCTTAGCCTAGGTAGGGAAGAGTATGACGATACTCAGTAGGGACCCCGATAACCTTAAGGTCTCACAAAATCCAAAAAGGATAAATCAGAAAATATGATTTCAACGGATATCCATTTCTTAGGTATATGTCCATACATATACCTATGTTATCAGGTAACCCATCTCAATCATGAGAATAACACAAAAGTCATTGACTCATATCAAAAAATGATTTTTATTATTGAAATCACGCTTGCAAGAGAAATCCTCCTCTATCAAGAATAGTGGACCTGTCACGACACCAAGACATTTCTCACTACAATTAGACTACTGAGGAACTAATCCTGTTGTGTACCATGGGTCTTCTACCATCTACCAGGCGCTCCTCCGCAATGGGTCTGCCACGAACTACCGGGCACTCCCCCTAATAGCCTGCAGAGGTACTCCTCCTATCGAGTACCGCGGGTCTGCCGCCAACTACCAGGCGCTCCTCCGCCATGGGTCAGCCACTAACTACCAGGCGATCCTCCGCTATGGGTCGACAGCAAACTACCAGGCACTCCCCACTAGGCTTGTCAAATCATTTCAAGCCAAATCGCTCAGGCAGTCGTCAGGTCTTTCAGCTAGTATGTCTCCGCACTCTATCTACTCATCACCGGAAGGATCCTCTCCACGAGCTACTGGCTGATACTATAAATTTCTGTAAGTCTAATGTAGAATTATCTCAATGGACCACCACGTCATAGGGGTCTCAATGCAAAAAATGTCATGCCAATCGGATGCCCGGTCAGAGAGTTATTAGTATTTTATTCTTGGAGGCCCAGTTGGATTCGGGTACGAACCAACCTGACCATGACTCAACAATACCCCACACTCTAGTGGGGTATACTCAAAGGGACGACTATGATACAAGAATACTGGTTCCACTAACGGTTCTTCAAACGGACATCTGGTGCCAATGATATGGCTCAAGAAGGTAATTGGTCAATAATGGGCCTCGGTCTGGTCCAACCCGGTTGGTTCGACTCCATCAGACTCGCTAGGTCTGACCCAACCCATTGGACAGGTTAGCCCACTATGTTTTGACCTGAATCGTTGGGCTCAGCCCAGCGGACCATGATAGCGGTTCAAACCAGTTTTCGCCACATTTGTGGTGCGGTGACTTGGCCTGGGAGACCGGTCTTGTTCAGCCAACGACCTTGTGGGGGACGCCGCGGGTCGGCTCGAGAGGCCACCAACCGGGAGCCCATCAGGCAGGCCGCGCGGGGCCCGGGCAGGCTGGATGGACACCTGGCAGGCCGCATGTGCACTGGGTCGGCCGCAGTAGGCCGCGGGGCTGGCTGCCGGGGCGCCGGGCAAGCCGCAGTAGGGAGGAGGGGCGCTGGGCACGCTGTGGCAGGGCGCGGGGCCACCGGTCAGGCCACTAGTAGGGGCCGAGTAGCACACCAGGTGGTAGGAAGTGTACAGGCAGGGCTGAGCAATATGACGAGGCACAGGCCTCGCACCGGCGGGGCCAGGAAACACGACGGGGCGCGGGCAGCGTGCCGGTTGGGTCTGGCAACGCTCCGGGGTGCCGGTAGCGTGCTGACGGGGGCGAGCAGCATGCTGGGCGTGGGAAGAGGCCCCTCTGGGACGCGTAGTGCGCTGGGGGCACGAGCAGCATGCCGGTGGGGCCGAGCAGCGCGCTGGGGTGCGGGAAACATGCCGGCAGGGCGCGGGCAACCCGTCGGGGTGCTGTCAGCGTGCTGGCGGGGTCGGGTAGCTCTCCAGGGACACGGGCAGCACGTGGGCTAGCTGCGGGTAGTTGGGTCGGGCGCCTCTTGTCCTGCGATGTTTGGACGGGAGCACCGGTGTGCCACGGGGGTGGCGCTGTTCACGGAGGCCGTGGGTAGTGCAACCACATCGCTGCCGCATCCATCTCCTTGTCATAGAATGCCACAAGTGAGAAGAATCGATGGAGGTTATCGAGCCATTAAGGTCGGCCCAAATCCTCTGCATTTAAGGTGATGACAAACTTCTCGCTAGTATGAAGCCGAACTACCATTGTTCATCATTTTGAGAGAAAGGAAGAACATGGGGAAAAGCTCATACATTAAATAAAATCAAACCCCAAACATTGATTCGCCGGTAGTCGTTCGTTGACGTTTCAGAAGGATATCCGCCAATTCATGGTAGACGATCACGTCCCACGTCGATGGGGTCCAAGTAAGAAGGTCAGAGACGAAGGGCATCACCGGCGTTCTTCACGATCTTCGCGATCACCACGTTCTTCATTGGGAGAACGGTTCTTCGTTGGGAGAACAGTTCTTCATTGGGATCTTTTTCTCCTTATCTTTCCTTTCCCCCGTTCCTCCAAAATGATATATGCGAAATAAAATAATACATAAGTTATCTTATTATTCTATTTTCATAGAATTATAATTGGTGATTTAATTATGAGGCCCCACCTTATTAATTCACGATGTTGGCACGAATTTATTAGGGGGGTTTGGTTCACTAATGTCATGAAAGGTGGAGGTGATCTCCCACATTAATGAGGGAGAGTTGAACGGTTATGGTCTCCTCCCATTAATGAGGGGTTGGGTGGCCTCGTGTGGTTACCACTATATTTAACCTCACATGGGAGGTTGGGATCGGGTAGGCACCACCACCATAACCTCTCATGGGAGGTTAGGGTGTTGCGGTCCCACCTTCAACTCCCAAGTGGAGGTTCCAACAACCCGTACTCACATGGAGGCTGGAATAAAATAAAGTGCGTCTACACTTTATTTTATTTATTTTTTATAAAAAGCAAAAAACTATCTTTTAATCCCGACCATCCACCCTGGAGATGAAAGTCTTTTTAAGCGATAACCAGTGTTATGAGTTCAACAGTTCCCTCATATTTCATTCCCGGGAACCGGTTCAAAAGTTAGTAAAAATCTGCTCATACTTTTAATAAATGTACCCGAAAAAAACATCCATAATTGATTCCGGGCACACCTGGTCGTGGAATCAATCGCCGTCAGAAACTGCATATTCATAAAATTCCCATGTATTTTAAAAAAATTCCACCGGAATTCTGGGTCTTTACATTTTCCCCACCTTAGGGATTTACGTCCCCATAAGCTACAACTTGAACTAATGGAACAAATGGGGGTAATGAGCACACATCTGATCCTCCCACTCCCATGTGCCCTCCTTGAGGTTCCCGTGCAGCCAGAAAATGCACAATAGAGGTATCCACTGTCTACGTATGACTCTCTCCTGTCGATCTTCAATCTCCATAGGAACCTCCATGAATTTCTCCCCACCATCGATGTCCTGCTCCCGATGGTCGATGATGTGGGATTGTTCGTCCATGTATCTCCTAATCCGAGATAAATGGAAGACGTCGTGCACCCGGTGAAACTGTGCTAGAAGAGACAAGCAGTAAGCCACCTCGCCTACTCTTCTAAGGTTCCAGAAAGGTCTGATGAACCTTGGAGATAGCTTGCTGCCATGGCCAAATCTCTATAGACATCATCGAGGTGAGACCCGTAGGAAGACGTGGTCACCATCCTAGAACTCCAGAGGTCTCCGTCTCCTATCAGTATATGACTTCTGCCTGCTCTATGCAGTCTTCATCCGTTCCTAGATGATCTTCACCTTCTCCGTAGTAGCTCTCACCATCTCTATTCCCACTAGTGCTTACTCCCAAGGGTCTTTCTAGCACAAGGGTGATCTGAATGGTCGCCCGTACAATGCCTCCAAATGGTTCATCTTTATTGTAGAGTGATAACTATTGTTATACGAACACTCCACCAAAGGCAAGTGATCCTCCCAACTAAGACCGATGTCGAGGACACATTCAAGGAGCATGTCCTCAAGGGTCTGAATGGTCCGCTCAGTTTGACCATCTGTCTGAGGATGGAAGGAGGTGCTCAAGCAAAGATGTGTCCCGAATGCTTCCTGCAACACCTTCCATAACCGGGAAGTAAACCATGTGTCACGGTCAAAGATAACAGAAGAAGGTACTCCATGTAACGACACAATATCCTGTACATAGAGGGGTCCCATGATCTCTAATAATCCCTACTCTCTGATCATTAGGAAGTTGGAGGGCTTGATGAGTCGGTCGACAATCACCCAAATCGAGTTGTTAACCCTGGATGTACATGGAAGACCCATCACGACATCCATAGATATCCAACCCCTGGATGTACTGAGCACACATCTGATCCTCCCACTCCCATGTTCCCTCCTGGAGGTTCCTGTGCTGCCAGAAAATGCACAACAGAGGTATCCACTGTCTACGTATGACTCGCTCCTGTCGATCTTCAATCTCTATAGGAACCTCCATGAATTTCTCCCCACCATCGATGTCCTTCTCCCCATGGTCGATGATGTGGGATGGTTCATCCATGTATCTCCTCAGCTGAGATAAATTGAACACGTCGTGCACCCGGTGAAACTGTGCTAGAAGAGACAAGCAGTAAGCCACCTCGCCTACTCTTCTAAGGATCCAGAAAGGTCCGATGAACCTTGGAGATAGCTTGCTGCCTTGGACAAATCTCTATATACCTCATCGAGGTGAGACCCGTAGGAAGACATGGTCACCATCCTAGAACTCCAGAGGTCTCCGTCTCCAATCGGTATATGACTTATGCCTGCTCTGTGCAGTCTTCATTCGCTTCTAGAAGATCTTCACCTTCTCAGTAGTAGCTCGCACCATCTCTAGTCCCACTAGTGCTTTCTCCCAAGGGTCTTTCTAGCACAAGGGTGATATGAATGGTCACCCGTACAATGCCTCAAAATGTGTCAGCTTTATTGTCGAGTGATAACTATTGTTATATGAAAACTCCACCAAAGGAAAGTGATCCACCCAACTGAGACCGATGTCGAGGACACATTCATGGAGCATGTCCTCAAGGTTCTGAATGGTCCGCTCAGTTTGACAATCTGTCTGAGGATGGAAGGCGGTGCTCAAGTGATGATGTGTCCCGAATGCTTCCTGCAACCCCTTCCATAGACAGAAAGTAAACCGCGTGTCACAGTCAGAGATAACAGAAGAAGGTACTCCATGGAACGACAGAATATCCTGTACATAGAGGCGTCCCATGATCTCTACTAATCCCTGCTCTCTGATCATTAGGATGTTGGTGGGCTTGATGAGTCGGTCGAAAATCACCCAAATCGAGTTGTTACCCCTGGATGTACATGGAAGACCCATCACGACGTCCATGGATATCCAATCCCACTTCCACTCTGGGACCTCTAAGGGAAGGACCAAGCCTACTGGTACCTGGTGAAATACCTTCACTTGCTATCAAGTGAGGCACCGCGAGACAAACACCACCACAACCTTCTTCATACCTGTCCAACAGTGCTATCATTGAAGGCCATGTTACATCTTCACCTCTTCGAGATGTA
The DNA here is from genome assembly GCA_963277665.1 of Viscum album. Classification (NCBI taxonomy): domain Eukaryota; kingdom Viridiplantae; phylum Streptophyta; class Magnoliopsida; order Santalales; family Viscaceae; genus Viscum; species Viscum album. The sequence continues at coordinate 432,942,659 of OY728127.1, read as the reverse complement.
CCTATAGAGGGGAAGTGCAGAACTCCATAAAAACTTCCTCCTGAAGTGAAACTTGTACCACGGTACGTCCTCTGAAGAGGATGAAGTGATCCCCACCTTTAGAAAAATCCAACAGGTGCCTGCCCTGTGGATATCTGAGAATGTCGCGTCTCACAGTCTGCGTCCCCATGTTGCACCTCCTTGACTCACTGAAGAAGTGGAGGACTGACTATAAGAGACTGATGATAGGCTACTCTATACATATCCACAAAGGATATCTTCAAGGTATCCAACTGCTCTATCGCCTCTCCAAGTAGTTGTATACTAGTCCTCCTGCTAAGCGCATCATCAACAACGTTTCCCTTCCAAGGAGTATAGACTATCTCGAAGTCATACTCCTAGAGGAACTTAAGCCATCGCCATTGTATCAGGTTCAGATCTTTTAGAGAGAATATATACATGAGAATTATGTGATTAGAGTACATGGTAAAATGTTCTCCCATCAGATAGTGTCACCACATTTTCAGGTGGAAGTCCACTGCTTCTAACTCCAGGACATGGGTAGTTTAGATATGATCAGGCTATCTCAGAAGCCGAGAACCATATGTGATCACTAATCATTCCTGCATTAGAACACACCCAAGTCCAGTCCCTGATGCATCACAGTAAACTACGTACCTTATTCCCTCCTCTGGATGCCTCAAGATGGGGGCACTACTCAGCCTCTGTCTCAGCTCCTGAATGCTTTGCTGGCATCACTCCGACCATACGATGGTTTGCCCCTTTTATGTCAAGGCTTATACCAGTGCCGTAACTCTAGGGAAATCTGGAACGAATCTCTAGTAGTAGCTTGAAAAACCCAGGAAACTCCGTACCTCCATCACACTCCTAGGTGGATCCCACACAAGTACTACCTCAATCTTTGCATGATCCACTGCAACTCCAGTATCCAAGATGACGTGTCCCCAAAAGTGGACCTCTCGAATCCAAAACTGGCACTTCGAGAGCTTACCATAATGCTGGTGCTCTCGGAGTGTGTCCAGTACTACCGGAAAATGATATGAATTCTCCTCCTCAGTAGTAGAGTAGATTAGTATGTTTTTGATAATGACTATGAAAAAAAGATCGAGGTATGGTTAGAAGATTCTGTTCATGAGACTCGGGAACACTGCTGGAGTGTTGGTTACCCTGAAAGGTATAACCAAGAACTCTTAGTGGCTGTAACGACACCTCAAGGTCATCTTCTTCACATCCTCATCTCAAAATCTGAGCTAGTGATAGCTTGATATGAGGTCCATCTTTGAGAACCATCGTGCTCCCTAGAGCTGGTCAAATAGGTCATTAATCATCAGGATTGGGTACTTGTTCTTCATGGTCAAGTGGTTCAGGGAACGATAGTCGACACAGAGCCAAAAGCTAACATCCGCCTTCCTGGAGATCAGAATCAGGGCTAGCTAGGGAGAAACATTGTGCAGGATGAATCCCTTTCCCTACAAATCCTCTAGATGTACCTGAAGAACACGATACTCTGCAAGAGCCACCTGATACGCTTAAGTAGATATCAGTGTCTTCCCGCGGTACAGTTCAATGTAGAAGTCCACATCTCTATGAGGAGGTAGGCCTAGAACATCATCATGGAAAACATCAAAGTACTGGTCCACCACTACATGATAAGTTGGACGCTCCACATTAACTACTTTGAGGGTAAGGCAAGCCAACTAGGGAGTGTTTAGATGCACCCTCCTCTGAGTAAGTCTGTCATGTGCTGAAAAGGTTCCCTTCTCGCCGGTGAAGGTGAACCTGGTCCTATCAATGTGGACACACCACACATTTCACCAAATATAGTCGATCTGAGGATGGACTGTAGATAACCTGTCCATAATCAAGATGACGTCGTATGGCCTGGACGCTGCTACTATGAGATCCCAGCAGAAGCTCTTGCCTCCTAGAGTAATCTTGCACTAATGACACCAGTTCATAATCTTCCAATCAGCTCCTGTACGAGTCTCTAGCTATAAGGATCGAACCAACTACTCTTTCATAATCTCCGAGAACCAAACGAGGGAAGTGGAAATGAATGAGTGACTGACACATGTGTCTATAAGAATTGTATCAAAGGTGTAATAGACCCAAATCGTTCGAATCATATCTGTAGCACTGTGATTGTAGTCCTCAGCTGCCAGAAGATGTGCTCTGCCCTCTCCACCTGCTCTCAGTGGTTGGGGTGGACCTCCTGGTGGTTGTGGCGGTAGCACCTCGTAACGTCATCCACCTCCCACTACACGGAAAGCTTCCCGACCATGTCAGCATGCACCATTTGGACCGCCTCGATCGAACCTCCTCCCTTGCATGGGAGGTCCTTCAACTGTCTGCTGATCATCAGAGCAACAGGTCAGACAATCATGAGCCATGTGACCAAGCCCTCCACAAGTGTAACATTATCCACTACTGGAATGACTGGCATTGTCTCCACTCTGGGTGCCCCGCACATCCGATCCTATGTCTTGCGGTCAACCACCTGTATGTCTGGTCATCTTGGACCTCTAAAAAATCTATCTACTGCCAGCTATAGAAGACACTGTTTCATGTCAGGTAGTGGTGGGTCTTACTGCTGGGGACTTCTTAGCACGAAAACTCTCCACTATGAGGGCTCTCTCTAACACCCCCGTATATGTCGGGATGCTGTGGGAGATAACTAATCATCTAATATCTCTTCTGAGTCCTTTCTCATAGGTCCGAGACCTGAAGAACAAGTCTCGTACCGTATTAGTGGAGTAGCACAAGAGGTCGGCGAACCTCACTGATTACTACACCACCATCATGCTACCCTGTTGTATATGTAGTAGCTCCTGTATCTACACCGCTCATAGGGTCGCTAGAACAAACACTGCCTGGAACAGGCTCACAATGTATGCCCATAGAAGTGACGCCTCATCATGCATCTAGAGAATTAGGTTCCCCAATCTACCTACTGCTGCCTGAAGGAGGCGGGCAGCAAGGATCACCATGAAGACGGTTGGTGTCCCAACCAGTCTGAAGACTGTCACTATAGCCTCCATCCAATCCCCAGCCACCTGCGAGTCTGTCTCTCCCCTAAACCTGGGTGGCCTCTAGCACTAGAACTCGTGCAATGCATTCAAGCGGCGTGCACTCTCTACTGCTCGGGCTGGTGGCATCGGTGGACCAATGGGGAGTAGTACCGATGGTGCCTCCACTGGTGCCTCAACAGGAAGAGGGCCGTGTACTGAGGCGTCGTCGCTTGGCAGGATGTCAGAACATACAACTCTAAAGGCTCTAGCTGATTCTCCACGAGGAGGTATCCTGAATGAAACAGATGCGACATGGTCAAAAGACTATACCTAGTGAGCTGACCTGGTTGAGCTGACATAATGAAAAACATTTTAAAACACACACAAAATCAGTGTTTTCATGCACTTATTTGGACATCAGATGTCAGGGTCTTTGTGTGTAGTTATATCGGCCGCCCGTACAATCACTGGACTCCCTGAACTGAAAACCACACTTAGTACCCTTAACACCATTGATTCACAGGAAAATAATATCAGATTGATATGTTGTACTATAGAACTAACAACCAATGATACCAATTTCTCATGACCCACCCCCCGGGGCCCGTATCGTGACTACCACAAGCCCGCCTTCCATACGAAAGGGGAAGGAAAATAGCACCAAAGGTGTCAATCCATAAGACTGGGAATGCATTTCCTTTATAAATTGTTAACAAACACAACCATAGATCATGCAGAATCAAACTCTAAGTAAAATCTTTATAACAAGTGTACAAAAAGTAAAGGGGATCAGAATACAAGCCCAACTATAAATTTAAAATAAAACTGAAAAAGGGAAAAACAACTGAATGGTGAAAGCATCTCCTTGATCGTCCTCTAGGTTTCCTACCTGAAGGGTAGATATAAATGGCCTCCTCAGCACTCCATGTCCGTCAGACTCCACCGTGTTCCCATAAATTGTAAGGTTCTCCTCCAGTTACCTTCCAGTCCTCACGCTTTCGGGCTCCGTCGGTGCTTTCCATTGTGTGCAACCAACACAACGAGGTGTTGGCATAGCCCGTACTAGGGTGAGAATAACGATACTCAACAGGGACCTAGAGACCGTCAAGGTGTCACTATGATAAACCACAAAGTATGATTTCAAAGGATAACCATTACTTTGGTATATGCCCATACATATATAGAAGTTATCAAATAACACATCTCAATCATGAGGATAACACAAAGTCATTGGCATTTCTCAAACCATGGTTTTTATTATCGAAACCACAGCTGCTGGAGAACTCCTCGTCAGTATAGAACAGTGGGCCTATCGTGACACCAAGGAAATTCTCACTAACCATAGACTGCTGAGGTACTACTCTTGTCGTGTACCATGGGTCTACTGCCAACTACTAGGTGCTCCTACATTATGGGTCTTCCGCCAACGACCAGGCACTCCCCCTAATATCCTGTAGGGTTACTCCTCCTGTCGAGTACCACGGGTCTACCGCGAACTTCCAGGAGCTCCTCCGCCATGCTTATGCCACCAACTAATAGTCTCTCCCCACTGGGCTAGTCGAATCACTCATAGTTGAATCAGTCAAGCAGTCATCAGGTCAGTCAGCTACTAGGTCTCCGCACTCTGTTTGATCGTCATCGGAAGGATCTGCTCCATGAGATATTGAATGATACTCCAAGTGTCATGAAGTCTCACGTATAAGTATCTCAAAGGAGTTTTACGTCATAGGCACCTCAACGCAACAGATTACAGGTCAATCGGATGCCTGGTCTATGAGTTTTTAGCATTTTAGTCTTAGGGGCCCGATTGGATTCATGTACGAAACAACCTAACCGTGACTCAAATATACCTTGAACCACAATGGGGTATACTCAAAGGTTCAACTATTCTACATGAATACCAGCATCACTGACGGTTCGTCAAACGGACGTCCGGTGCAAAAGATATGGCCCAAGAAGGTAATGGGTTTGTAATGGGCTCGGGTCCGGTCCGACCCAGTTGGACCGACTTGGTCAGACTTGTTGGGTCTGACCCAACCCAATGGATGGGTCAGCCTACTATGTTTTTACCCAGACTGCTGGCCCCGACCCAGTAGACCATAAGGGTGGTTCTGCCTGGTATTTTCCATGTAGGCGGCTCGGTGACTCGGCCTTGGAGAACAGGGTGGTTCAGCTAGCGACACCGTTGGGGATGCCACGGGTTTTCTTAGGAGGCCAGCGGTTGGGAGGCCAGCAGGCATGCCGCACGGGTTGCGTGGTGGCCAGCTGGTCAACGTGCAGGGTGCGGGTGCACCCGGCAGGGCATGGCAGGTCGCAGGGTAGGCCGCGATGGCGCCGGGTAGGACGCGACAGGGAGCGCACTACTGGAAAATATCCTTATACCCACGGTTTTGGAAAAAACCATGAGTATAGGGGTGCCCTATACCCATGGTTTATTAAAACCATGGGTATATGTATAGTGTGAGAACCTATACCGACGGATCTAGAAAACAGTGGGTATATGTCACCTATACCCATGGTTTTCCACAAAACAGTGGGTATATGTCTTTATTTCAAGGCCTATCCCCATTTCTATGTCAAAAATGTGGTGATAGAGTTTTTTTCAAAGGAATATACCCACGGGTTTATAAATCCATAGGTATAGGTGTTTATTTCAAGGCCAATCCCAACATTTTTGGAAAAACCGAGGGGATGAATAATTTTTTTTCGAAGGCATATACACACGGTTTTTTAAAATCATTGGGATAGCTTCCCCACATTATGGAGGAAATTAAAAATGTGCAGGAAACAAAAAAAAATTGTTGGGATAACCTATTTCATAGGTTAGAACTAATATATTCAGGTGGATATAAATTTATAAACAAATTTATTATGTGGCTTCGTTGGTTAGGCGTTGCATATTTATTGCAACGGTTGAGGTATTGAATCCAGCTGGCTTCTTTTTTTGAATACAGAGATGGGGATTAATATATTATTATAAATGTAGACATATATTGGCTTTGTCAAGCCAGCATGGTTGGTTAAGCGCTTGAAGAATGCTGCGTCAGACACGAGTTCGAAACCCACTGTATTCATTTTTTAGTAATACGCTCATAGATTATTATATATATATATATATATATATATTAAAATAAATGGCATACCTGAAGTTTTGAGGTCCGTTGAAATACTCGTTTATGTCGTGGGAATTCATGGGTTCAACACCTATGGGCTACTTATTTTCAATATTTTTACCCATGGTTTTTAAACAGTGGCTATAAGACTCTGACAGCATGGATGAGGCTATGACTTGGTGGAAAACAATATACCCATGGATTGTCAAACTGTGGGTGAAGAGTAATACACATATACCGACGCATCTCAGCCCCACGGTTCCCAAAACCGTGGGTATAGGCTATACCCACAGTTTTGGGGTTCTATGCCCACGGTTTTGAACAGTGGTTATATGTAGTTTTTCATGTAGTGGCAGGGGCGCCGGGCAGGCCGCAGCAGGGCGTGGGGGCACCGAGCTGGCCACTGGCATGGGACGGGCCGCACGCCGGGGGTGTGGGCAGTGTGTTGGCAGGGTCGAGCAACATGACGTGGCATAGTCAGCATGCCGGTGGGGTGCGGGCAGCGTGCAGTGGCGCAAGCAGCATGCCGAAAGGGCCGGGATGTGTGCCGGGGTACGAGCAGTGTGCCGGTGGTGTGCAGGAAGCGCGCTGGGGCAAGGGCAGCATGCCGGTGGGGCCGGGCAGTGCGCCAGGGCATGAGCATCACACAAGAGCTCCAAGGGTAGGCGGTTCGGGCGCTGCTTGGGAGGCGATGTTTGGCCGGTAGCTCCGGTGCGCCGTGGGGGCGGCGCGGTTCACGGAGGACCTGGGTAGCACGGCCCCGTCACTGTCGCCTTCGTCTCCTTGCTGTAGAATGCCACAAAAGAGATGAATCGACGGAGGATGTCGGGTCATGTTAGGTAGGCCCGAATCCTCCGTGTTTAAGGTGATAAGAAATGGATTTCTAGTATGATGCACAACAACCAGTATTCTTCATTTAGAGAGAAAGGAAGAATATGGGGAAAATCACATACATTAAATAAAATAAAACACCAAACTTTGATTAACTGGTAGTCGTTCGTTGATGTCGCGAAATTATGGACGTCAATTAGTGGTAGATGATCATGTCCCACATCGAAGGTGCCCATGTAAGAACATCATAGAAGAAGAGCTTCGCCAGCATTCTTTACATTCTTCGAATTCATTATGTTCTTCGCGTTCTTTTTTGGGAGAATGGTTCATCGTTGGGAGAACAGTTCTTTTTTGGGAGAATTTTCTCCTTATCATTCCTTTCACCCTTTCCAGCAAAATAATATATGCCAAATAAAATAACAGGTTGGTTCACTCATTATTCTATTGGCATTGAATTTGAATTGGTGATTTAATTATGAGGGTCCCCCTAATTAATTCACAAAGTTGGCATGAATTAATTAGGGGGGTTTGGTTTTTTATGGTTAGGAAAGGTGGAGAGGCCCTCCCTCATTAATGAGAGATAGTTGATAGGTTAAGGTCTCCTCCCATTAATGAGGGGTCGGGTGGCCTCGTGTGGTCCCCACCTCATTTAACCTCACATGGGAGGTTGGGTACGGGTAGGCCCCACCACCATAACAGCTAATGGGAGGTTAGGGTTTGGAGGTCCACCCACCAACTCCCAATTGGAGGTCCCAACAACCCACACTTACATGGAGACTGGAATAAAATAATGTGTGCCTACACTTTATTTTATTATTTTTTTATAAAAAGACATAAATTAACTTTTATTCCCAACAATACGCCATCAAGGTGAATGCCTTCTTAAGAGATAACTGGTGCTGCGAGTTCAACGGTGCCCTCAGATTTCAATCCTGAGCACAGGTTAAATATTTATTAAAACCCCACTTGTATGTTTACTGAACGTAACTGAAAAAACTTCTAAATTTGATTCTGGGCACAACGGTCCTCAAAATCAACCGCCGTCAGAAACTGCCGACTCGTAAAATTCCCAGGTATTTAAAAAAAATCCACGATAATTCTGAAACATTAAATGTCTCTCCATCAAAATGGTTTTTTCAAATCATATTAATCTCATTATCCTACTACTAGCAATACATGATATACTATTAGAGAGATGATGATAACTGGGCACTGGTCAGAAACATCACTAAAACTCCCTCGTGAGCATCTAAATGCAACTGATTGAAAATCTCCATAATATTCCATATTCCTTCAATTGTAGAACAACCTATGACGAATCCTTCCTGCTTAGAGAATCTCGAACAAAATTACCATTTTCAAGGGTTTAATAAGTGAATAATTCAAAGGTTTTAATGTATTTTAGCCATTGTCCCTATCTAATATTATTTTCCTTATGAGAAATGATACAACTCAGACTCTTATGATCAAAGAAAACAATGATCTTATGCCTAAAGAGACAGTGCCACCAGTACATAAGATATTGTGTCACTACAACAAGCTTTAAATCATGAGTGGGGAATATCTTATAATGTGATTGGATTTGACGTGATTTAAAAGCTATCACATGATCATCCTAAAAAATCATTAAATCCAAAATAGCACCTGATGCATCACAGAACACCATGTACAACTTATCGGGATCTGGTATGATTAGAATAGGTGTGGATGTTAGAAGTAATTTCTGTTCATTGATAGAATACTCACAATTGGTATCCCATGATAATTTTACTTCTTTCTTGGTAAGAAATGTAAAATATGATACCATATTAGAGAAATCCTTAATGAAATTTCAGTATTCTCCATCAAGACCCATGAATATTAGAATTTAAAAGACATTTGGTGGTTCCATCCATGATAAAATTGAATTTAATTTCTCTGGATCGACTAATATCCCATTATCAGAAATCTTGTTCCGTAATAAAATTCCTTCTAAAATCAGAAAATGCATTTTTATATCATTCCATACAGATAGTGATTTCTCAGAATCTCCAAAAACAAACTCATATGGGTCTCCTGCTAATGTTCGGACTTTGAATAAACCAGAAAATCATCCACGAACATTAACCGAAATGTTTCATGATATAGGTTGAATATCATGTCAATCATGGAAATAATAACTAAAGGAGAAATTTTTAGACTAAATGACATCACGAGATATACATAATGGACATAGCTACTGCTGAAGGCCGCCCTTGGTATATCATATTCCTAGACTCTAAGATGATGGTAACCTGATAGAAGATCAATCTCTGAGAATCACATTTCCCTTTTAACTAATAAAACAGTCATCCACATGTGGAAAATATGTTTGTTCGTAACTGTTACCCGATTTACTTTTCGATAGTCCAAAAATAACAAAAGGGATCCATCCGCTTTCTTATAAAATAGCACAAGGGATGACCAAGGTGAACCACTATGGACAAAAACCCTCTATAACTAGTTGTAGTACTAAATCGGGAGTTGTTTCAACTCCGATGGTGACATCAATTTATAAGGCATTGATATAGGTTGTGTACCTGGAACCCGGTCAATCGTGAGCTCTACCCCTCTCTATGGAGGAACACCGATGAATTATTCTTGGAAATCATCAAGAATTCCTCGGATCATATAAGGTATATCACCAATTGAATAAACGTTATTAGGCTGAAACAAAATGGAAGACAATAATCTACTATTATCTATGTTGGACGACCTTGTATGACCTGATCTTAGATCCTAATCCCCCTGAAACACATTGGAGATCCAATCAATATCCAGAAAATAAACACACTTACAATAAATATTAATATCATCATGATGAGCGACAAGCCAATCCATACCGATAATGAAATAAAAAAAATCCATATATAGAATTTTAAAATCTCTAACAAACTCCATCTCCGAAATCATGAAAAAACAAGAAGTGTCACTATATCCACTATAAAGGCCATAAGTACCATTTCTAGTTTAGGTATTTCACTAAAATTTGATGATTTAAATGATTGAGAGACACCAGTATCAATTAATGAAGTTTATACTATAGATGAAATAAGGAGCATACATATCACTTTTGTTATACCTAATTCAACATTTATTGGAAACTCATATATTCAACATAAATTCTTCACTCCAAAGGCATGTGGCTAGAGCCCTATATTCTTTGAAGCTTCAGACTGTGATGTAGAATCCTTTTAAAGCCGAAAAATCATGACATTAACAAGGTGTATTCATAGCCTGAATGAAATTTTGTAGATAAGTAACAAGTCCACAGCTATTACATGTATTTACAGACATAATACAAGAAAATATTGTGTAACCTTCCTTTCCGCCAGAGGTATCAAATCATATGAACACTACCAGTAGCAACGGATGAACCAGAGAAGCATCATTGCTAAGACCCACATCCATCACTCCTGGGATTGTCCTTCCACTTCCCCTTCTTCCCATTAATGCCACTGAAGATATCACTAGTTGGGAGAGTAGAGGTGGTAAATAAAACATTTTATTCAATGTCCATCTATGCAATAATTTATTTTTCCACTGTCCTTGCATAAGTATAAATCTTCAAAATGATCACCTAAAATCATTTATCAGATCTCAAACCCTTCAGGTACTTCTACACCATCATCTGGACAATGTTTTCCATGTTTTTAAGTTAAATGAAAAATAACATAAAAGAATTTTGTGTATACTGAAACCGAACGATCTCCACACTGCAATGATATGAAATATAGTGATTTTTACCACATCAGAGACTCTGCAAAAAAATTCTGAAAGAACAATGTTTTGAAACCCTTACAATCCAAGCCCACATGTATTTTTTCATATACCATAGAGTCCAAACAACGCTTGTCATAATCCTCAAGTCTGAATGATGCGATCTTAACCCTGATATTCTTAGCTATCTCTATGAATTCAATAATTTCATCGATCCTGTCAAATAAATCCATCACCTCTTGAGGTTTAGTCATACCTTTAATGGATGGTGGATTCTCACACATGAACTCTTGTGATCGATCTCATTCTCCTCTAGCTCGCAGTTGTACATCAATCAATACATTTTGACCTCCTAGAACATCCTTATTGAGAGCATGAACTACCCATATGATTATCTCAATATTATTATGATCCATAAGATAATTCCCCTGAGAATAATCAGCCACAACTTCTTGAGGAGCTCTTGGGAGACGTCTTAGAGGCATACTACTACACAACAATAAATAATAATGATCAGACATAGAACAAATATTAGTTTGAACTAGAAGACCCTTAAGAAAAGATGAGATTTTTAAAAGAAAAAAATCAACACTAGAGGCACATATCCCAACATCCCATGGTAACATGGGTCTCTTTATGAAAATTATAGGCCATGAACTAATCGCAATATACCTCTCATGTCCTGAAAATACTATCTGTATTCTAACCGAAAACATAGTAAATGATTATTGCATACATACCTCCATTGACACCAAACTGTAATGAACTGACCTAGGATGTCATGAAACTGGGTAACTGAACCACTCCATCACATACCCAAAGAGCATTCCTGATCCCCATGGGAAGGCAACAAGAACTTGGGGATTGGAAGAAAAAACTGAGGGAATAATTTCACCCAACCAAAATGACCACATAACATATATATAGAAAAAAAAGAAACATAATAACACTAGAAAATGTATATTCCATATTTTTTTGGAAGAAAAAGTATAAACAATACTAATGAAATAGTAGAAAAAAACTCCAAACTACATGCCTGATTGCAAGGGAAATGAAATAAACAACTACACCAATGATAGAATAGAAGAAAAGCAACCACCATAGAACCATCTAAACATCCTAACTAACATGAACCTTAACACCACACAACAATGCCCCACCTTTCCCTGATCATGAGGAAAAATGCAATATGCACCACCGAAGTAGTGTGCATGGTGTGAGCTAACATGCTTAGTAGGATCGAACCTAGTTGATCCATAGAAATTACATATATAACAATTCTTGTATGCTTATATAATATATAAAACATTGAATGATAAGTAGTAAATTAGTTTTATAGAAAACATGGTAAACATTACCTTGTTACACAGTTCTATACAATGGGATGTAAATAATTTCAAATAACATTTTCCATATCCTTGTCAACAAGTATATTCATGCATATCTAGGATAACTCAGAAATCCAATTAATAAAAAAAAGAATCTTATTTATCCCAACAACAATGAATACTATATGGCTGGGCAGCAGACTACTCGTACCAAAATAATCATGTTCAAAAATAAAATCCTATAACAAATGGCATGAGAAGCAGAGGAAAACCCCAAGTGGAATTCCTCCAAAATTTCAATATTGGTGTCCAAGAAAAATGGACCATGGGAATAGTGTAAGATCCTGAGGAAACCCTCTATAATTATAACGACAATGGACCACAACCTCTATCTAATCAATCCACAAATGTACCCATGGTAACCTATATTCTGTAGTTCAAAAACCCATTTTAGATCACTGAAAACCATTAATAACCATTTATAATACATTTTTTAAAAATCAGGGTAAACCCATTTTTTTCAAAATCCTTTTTAACAGACACAGAAAAATCTTACCAATTTCATTAATCAGTTATTGATTTAATTTTAGAATACAGATAAACAAGTACATTATCTTATGATGTAGATGAATCCACCTATCTCAATGTTCGGGTCACACACACCCACAATGGAATCGAAAATAAACGAAATCGAACAACACTCTCAAGAATGGAAGTAGAATTATATTCTCATCTCAAAGGATTGACTAAAATTAGAAGACAAGGGGTTGTTAGATAGAAGAAAGGCCACATACCTCAATAACGAACATCTTCTTCACTACAAATAGGAAAGGAACAAACATCGAGATCAGGTCTCACAAAAGATTTAGATAATGAAAAATAGAAACAGCCAACATGGATTAATAGATCAAATAACGCAAGGCTTGGGCTCTATCACGATAAATCTCATGTAATAATCAGTGATAACACTTACCTAGAGAGATGCATTGTCGAAGCAATGATGAACTGGAGCCGATCAGATCGATTTGTAAGGTGAGACACTTCTAAAATATTCCTAGGAGTAGTTTATGGTCAAGATCCAAGAGATATGGAAAGAATAGACGAGAGAAATTTTTAAACACATATATTTGACTTGTCCATTTTCCGGATTACAACATGTTACTCTTGGTCATGATTTGTTGTCCACAACGGATATGTTATGCCTAAAAACCTATCACCTAGTATTAGTAATCCATTGTTTTACCCCTACACGATATGAACCTCAGGTACACGATGTGTACCAACTCACGACATGATCTACCCATTCACGACATGATCTCCCAATCAATGACATGCAACCTGCTCCATGTACACGATGTGTAATGGTGTGTACCTATTTTGAAGTCTACAGTAAACCTAGAAGAAGTACATAAATGTATGTTTAAAACCAGAATGAAACAAAAAAAGGGAAAACATTTTACATCATTTTAACGAGATTTTTCATGAGTTTTTTACTTTCAATTTCAATAGGGATATGATAATGTCACTCATTTGTATAGTGGATTACCAATTTGTGAATTGATGCAATTCGTTTTTCAATAAAGCTACACATGGAAGGTAATAATAAAAAAATTAATTAATTTATGTGATATAAATGAAAAAATTGAACATTTAACAAAATATTTATCCTTAGTAAAATATTATATACATATTTTTTTCCATTTAAAATCACTAAATGATGATAAAAACAATGATATATACAATACAACCATCATGATGTTATGTGACTCTGTTTTCACCACCAAAAATATATGGTTGTTTTAGATAAATATATATAAATATATATAAATATGTAATATGGTATTGATGATATAATTATCATTATATATAGGTAAAATATTATTTACCTCTTTTCCTTAATGACATATAAATATTTGAAATGTTTTAGATGTGTATATATGGAATATTGTCTCTAATATCCTAACATGGTTCATTTAAAATAAAAATATTTCATTATAGGTATTAAAATTCAATTTTATTTATAAATAGTATAATTATTTCATTGTTATTATTATGTATGTGCTTAAATGATTACCTCTTAGACCAATATTTTACCTTCCAAAATAATTTGTGTCATATAAATCATATATCATTGAAACACCTGACGTAAACATATTTGAATAATTAATTTTATATAACATTTCAATCACAAGAATAATATAAATAATAAAAATTTAATAGTTTATATAAAAATTAAACAATTATCGAACATTTATTAGTCACGATGATTAAGAATGTACCTGGTGTGTCGGACATAACGTACGTTACTTCGTCTCAATTTCTCTTTAATAAAATATATTGTAATGTAATAAATATAATTTCTATAATATAGTGTATATACTACCAAATTGATGTGTAATATAATTAATAATTAATAATTATTTGTTCTTTAGTTTAAATTTTCTTTTTTATCATCCATGGGGATTTGAATTTTTTATTACCTAGTTATTAACAATTTCACGACTAAAATGAATTTCATTAGGTTATATTACTTCTTCATTGCCATTAATATTATAATGATATGAGTCAAATAAATTTTTATTAATATATTTTTCATTTCCATTTGTTTTTGGTGTATCTACATTGGACATAGATATTCAATTCATTGATTAATTCTCACATAAATGTTAGGATCTTTGTAAAGGTTTATTTGAAAATAACATTTTAAAAAGGACGGTTTATGCTTGAAATTTTATTGGTGAAAATAATTTTATCATTGTATTATGTAACCCAATTAATTATCATTTAATGTGGGTTTTCACTATTTTTCAATAAATATTAACATTTTCACTCTCCTTGGTAATTAATTTAATTGAGAAAATGTTTTTTTAAAACCCAGCATTAATTATGTATTCAGTCATAAATCATTATTCATTAAAACTAATTCTTTATATAAATGTTATTAAAAAAAATTATTTTAAATTATTCAAATGATGTATTAAATAATTTTCTTAGCATTTATTATTTTTTAAATAAATTTATTAATGTAATTTTCCCCACATTTTAAAAAACCATGGTCATTTTGATTTTACAAAAAAAATTGTAAAGAATCTATGTTATAATATACTCAGCGTGTACAAAATATCATGTCATCATGGCCATTAAATTTTTTTTCAAACATCCTACATGTGATTAAAATTTTATTTTCAATGATATTAGTTTTAAAACATTTCAATTCAATTTTAGTGTAAATTTTAATATTCAAAATGAAAATTTTTTTTTACTCAAGAATATTTTTAATGATATTTTTATGGGATTTCTATATAAAAATGATAATTTCCTTTAATTTTACTATAATCCACTTGGGATATATTAAATTGATACCATCATAATTATTCCATTGTATATTGTATGATCATTTTGACCATAGATATTATTTATATTAACTTTCTTGAATAATTTTTCATTTATTAACATTCCCTTGAATTATTCATTTTTTTGAGAAGATTGGACATTACAATTTCAATAGATATGTACATTATTGAAAATAAAAATTATTTTCTATAAATTTTAACATAATTCTACCTATGGTTTTTTATTTATTTTTATTTGATTGATTAGGAAAAAATTGATAGGTTCTATAATTCATCATTAAAATTATTTACTGTTAATGTAAATTATTTATAAATTATATAAATAATTAAATATATGGAAAATGATCTGAACATTTAGTTATTTTTGGAGTATAATTATAAATAGACCATAAATGAATCAGTAGACTCGTGTGGTGAATCAATAAGATAACATTAAATTAGTTTCTTACTAAACTAAAAACTATTTTCTGAATAGTCTTAATAGCAGTAGTATCATGTTCCTACGAACATGATGATAAATAATTATAAAATTATGTTATTTAGAATTTAAATACTTTTATACATGATATTTCAGATATTATTTTTCCTTTAGATTCATTTATTTATCGATTTATTGCTAATATTGAATGTATTTTCATTAATTTATATGTTCATACTGATTATTCCTTGTCTTATTATCCAAAATATTTTCACATTGATAAAATCATAGGATGTATTTAATTCAAATTTTATTTATTAAATGGATTTCGTATTTAAATATTTAACAGGAAATTTTTATTATTCATAGTATATTGAAAATTTAATGGACTACACATTTATAATATAAATTCATAAGCCATTTAAATTAAGTGTGAAAATTCCGACTACATCACCTTTTAGAAAAATATAGTTTTTTTAATAAATTGTTATTATATAGTTAAATGATTTTAGTTTTATATTAATATAAAAAGTAACCATTTAATTTAGATTATAATTGTGTAAAAAATTATATTTTAATAATTTAGTTTGTAAAATTAATTCCCACTAACATAACATTTATGTTATAAGGTTCAATATTAAGTAATAAAATTTTAATAGACCCTCATTTTTTTTAAAATTAATGTTGTGTGCATTACATGTTATTAAATAGTTTGTATTTATATAACATAATGTGTACCATAATTTCATGGTTAGTCATATACTATTTTATATTAGTTTTTTCTATCATAATTGCCTATAAATATGAAGATCATATCTTTAAATAAATGGATTTGAAATACCCCACCCCCTAAGTATATTGTGTACAATTAATCTCTTTCTCCATAATCAAGGGTTTGAAATTTTGAAATACCTCCTTCGAAAAATCACTTTCTAATAAATTTTGTTCAAAAATCCCTTAAATAATATATAAATTGACTAACATAGTTCATATAGAAGAAGACATAAATATTTTTCTATGAATGAGTATATTTTTGGAAGATGAAAATTTATATATTAAAAAAATGATAAAAAATTATAAAGAGTTGTAGTGGTCCTTGATCATTAGAAAGTTAATGGTCAATGAATATTTATAAAACTCATATCAAAAAATATGTTATGATTTAAAAGAACATTGATTAAAAAAATGGATATATTGTGGTAGCATTTTGTTTCAATATGATTTTCCTATAGATGTTTAATTTCATTATATTATATACAGTGAATATATGATAGGATTTATAAATGGTATCTACATATTTCATAGAATTAATTTTAAATTTTGGGTTTTCTTCAATAATTTTTCACTTCATTTCTTACTACATGAAATTAATATCCAAGATGAATGTTTTACACCCTAAAAACTAAAAATAACTTTTAATGAATTATAATATCCATAAATTAGATAAAATTGATTTTATATATTTGATAATATTTTCAAAATCCAATATGGTTATCAAAAGACATCCAATATAATCAAATAATCACTAAACCTAAATAGTAACACCATAAGTTCATCATTAATATTTATCCATAAAATTGTTTTTTTGAAAACAATGGAATGTTAATTAGGAAATAATGTATTTTTATGGAAGGTGTTGAAACCTTATCATCATTTAGTTGAGGGTTCATGCCCAATGGCCTTTCCTTATGAGATAGATTGTCACCCGACTTGTGAGTTTTAATTTTTCAAAAACTATATTAATATAAGTATCTTAATATTAACCAAATTTAATATCCCATAATTACCTCAACAAAAAAGAATATATAATTATTAATGTTATGAAATAAAAAAATAAAAATATCATTATCATTATTATCTCATCATAGATAATGTATTATGTATTATCTACAATTAATCATGTGTTTTCCAAGAAAATATTGAAATTTCATTGAATCACATTTCACAGTACCATTAAAAATAGTCATTCAATCCCATTAATAAAAACATTTATTGTAATATCCATATACATTTCATTATTATTATAATTAAAATATAATTGTTTAATTTAATCCTATAACAGAGTTTATAATTCCAAATACATGAACAACAATCATTCCACTATGTAAATAATAATAGTATATGATTGACCTTAATATTCTATTTTATGTTGTTCTATATTAGGTTAACACATAGGGTATTCACTTTAATGATCAGGTTATCAATTATTATAGTTCCCTTCCAGATTATATATAAATTATCAAACGATCATAAATATTTTCATTCCAATAAAATTACAAACATGTTTTTCATTTTATCAAAACTAAAATAAAAATCATTTTCCTTTTATGCATGTACCAAGGTGTTTACTTGGACAGCTGTCAGGCGATGAAATATCCTTCTGTTACATCTACACATTATCCTTTGTTTTCACTTTTTTCCACTTATATTATTTTTTCACAATGATGTAATAATATGTGTATAATTCAATTTCTAACTTGATATCACATTATACTATATACATTTTATGACAATAATGTTTGGGAGACTAGTTACATTTAGACTATTATTTAAATCCCATCAACTTAATTGTATATATTTCTATTAAAAATACTTAGGTAGATCAAATAATTCATTAATAATAATGTAATGTTTGCAGCATGGAGAGATCAATTATTCTCTTCATTTTTTATACATAAGAAATTTATTTCAATATATGCTCTTTGCTCATCAGGAAAATATTTTTCATGGAATATTACCTTAATATCCATGAAATCAAAACATGATATTTTTTTACATCTTTAATGATATTGAATTAATGAACAACCTTGATCATCATCACCTAGGAGATTATTTTCATATATTAAATAATCCTACCTTACACTATATTATAGAATAAAAAATATATTCAATATTGAACATATTCATTTCTCTTTGAAATGTATTTTCAATCTCATTGAGTGATAATGGTTATTGTCACATGACGTGGTCTAGCATCATTACACTGCATGGTGGATCAAATATAAATTCAATATGGGAATTGTTATTTCTCATGACATGAGTCATTTTACTAAATATGGTTAAAAATAATCATTTACAGCTCTATATCCAACTACAACATCATCTTCAATACCATGGGGGAAATCTATATATGATATATTTGAATAGATTTATTTACCATTAAATTTGTTAGGACTATTATGTAAACATTTACATAAAATAAATCAGTTTATATCATTATGAAACATTATAGATATTAAAATTAGTAGTTATTTGTTAAAAAAAGGTAAATGGTTTGCACTACTAATCTCATAATCCTTATCAAGGATTATATAGGGGTAATTTTTTTCTACTCCATTATAACAATTTATATAGAAAAAAAATTATTTACCACATATATATAGCTTAAAACAATATGATGAAGTGTGTGACAAATCACATTATCTTTCACATGTTGGAAATAAAATCATACACAATACTAAATTTTTATATTTTTTACCCCTTTGTTCATTTGATCTAGAACCACATCTATATTTAATATAGAGATTGAGATACACTTATTCGAAAAACCAATTAATCATTTCCTTACAAAAATAATATGATATTCTTAAAAAAATATCTTCAATGAATATATGAGGGTTATGTTACCAAATCTATGTTTTCATAAATATAGTTCCATGTTATTCTACCATACTACAGCTTATTCCAACAACTGTGACCGCGACTACCGTAACCATGATATTGTTTATAAATTATTAAATTATCATAAAATACTAGGTATCATTTCATGAATGAAAAATATTTTATTAGGATTTTTATAATTTATACATGCAAGAAATTTAAATTATAATTTAAAATAAAAGATAAAAAATGCACATTCCTTGAGAAACAAATTATTCCTCATATCATATCCCTATATATCTCTCAAAAAACAGTACTTGGTATCCAAGTGAAAACATAACATAAGAAAAGTGTGAGATTAGATTCTATTTAATGGTAAGGGTATAGAAAAATATAATAATAAATAATAAATAATAATTATTGTATGGTAAATAACTAAAGCACATTAGTTATAATTAATAACCTGATAATGGTATAGATGGAATAAATAATGAAAAAGTAATTTCATATAAATAATCAAATTATCACTAAATAAAAATCATTCATATGATAACTAATAAAATAATCACATTTAATATCAATAACAACATTTATATTAAGGGAATTAATAATTAAAAATACCTGAAAAATATCATTGAGGCATTTTCCCCTAACATCTAAAAAATTTATAATTCCTCAGCCAAAACCCAATGTAGTTTGTCACATGAGGCCTTCAATTTCATCAATTAGATATGGAGGGAAAAATTTCACATAATATGTCTAATATATTCTTCATATTAAATTTGTGTAGCATGATCAATATAAACATTCATATGAAATGTTAAAACTCACCCAAATTAAATACACTTAATCGTAAAGCATCATTATTATTTTGATGAATTATAGTTATATATTAATTCCTCTATCAAACTGATCATAATCCAAATATAAAATTAATAATAATGGATTAAATAAAACTATTACCTAGTTTATAATAAAAAAAATAAATGTTCAATGTCATTGATCAATTAATATACCATAAAACATTCATTAAAATAATTTTTTGGAAAAAATCTTCTCGCAATGAAATTTCATTTAAATTTTATGAAATTTAATTTATTTTAAAATAAAAAATCAGAAAATGTGAAATAATCATAATTATATTTATTTTCCTTGATGTTTGAGAATTCAATTCATATAATACCTGATTCCTTTCAAGTTATCCATAAAATTAAAATTACAATTATTTTAAAAATGACATTAAGATTAATTTATAAGCATTATTTAGAGAGTAAGAATTTGTAATAATAAATTTCATAATTTTTTTAATTCTTTTTAAAATATTTTTATGTTATTTCAAACAATAATGGTTTTGATCAAAATGGATTTCAGGCAGATGAAATAAATGTTGTCATAATTTCATAATAAAACAATTTACTAATAACTCAATATACCAAAGAGTAGTAATATAGAAATATTTAATGAAAAGGATCAATATAAATGATAGTATATAAATATATAATTATTTAATGAAAAAAATATTAAACAATTACCCCATGGTCAATGAAAACCAAAATAATCTTGAATGTTGATGAGATTGTGTAATAAACCCATACCAAATTGGTAACATATGAATCATAAGACTAAAAAAAGGAATTGAAATAAAATTAATGAAGAAATATATTAATTATATATAATATAAAATGTTTATTATAAACACAACACAATGGAAATAATTGTTTAATATGGAGTATATCTCCCAGATTTAAAAGTGAGATGAAAACCCATTTACTCAAACTAATTTCCTTCATAAGTGTACATTTATATTGGGTAATATTTTGAAGAATGTTATTATTTATCATGAAAAAACCTTAATAAATATGATATAATATTTTATCCTCTTATAAAAAATTTCCACACATTTTTTGATGATATTTCATTACAGATACGGTTTCTGGTGTTAATTACTCTTTTTTGTAATGCGTGTTTTGTCAATAGCATTTCATTAAATGGATATTGGATATATATATATATATATATAATAAACATAATTATAATAATATTATAAACATAATATTTTATCATTACATACATTTTTATAATGATTTATGAACTTTTTTCAAGGAAAACTAGTTACATCCCTTTTTGGAAATGGTAGGTCATGCATATGCCAGAATGATAATATCATTCAACTACTGAGAGAAAGGGTTAAGAAGTAGGTGAAACAATAATTTTATATAATTAATATCATATCATATATATAAATTTTATTAATTAATTTTATACTTATTTAAATTTTTTTATGTGATATATTAAAAAATGAATCACATCACTTCGTGAGGCAGTAGTCCACTATATAGGGGATCAACATTATCATATTTCAATCAAAATGGAACATGAAAGGGTATTTTTTATGTTAAATTCCAATTTTATAACGATATTATAAATATAATGTTCATTTAACAAATCCATCCTTGAATGGTGGCGATGGAAATCAAAATACATTATTTCACTGGGCGATAGTCCACCGTACATATGCTAGATGAGTTCATTTCACTTTTGATGTAAATGTGGATGGATAAAAATATTTCCATAAACAATAACATATAAGTATAAGTTGAATAATGGTTTCGTTATTTTTTATTTTGTAATACATAATTGAATTTGTAAAAAAAATAAAGAAGAATAAAATTATTCGGTAATATAATTTTAATCTCAATGAGAACCCGCTTTTAGATATCCTGTTGAGGACCTTAGGTATGACATTTTGGTTAGACCGGTACCTATATTATATGTATAAACGTTTTTGGTAGATTGTTTTAATTTTTTTAAATCCAAATGTATTGATGATTTATAATTTGTGAGGAATGGTGGTGCCCTTTTATATGTGGTGAAATTAAAACCTCTCAAAAAATTTCATAAAAACATCTCAAAAGATCCCAAATAAAAAATTAATTTAAATGCCATAATATTCTAAGTAATAGAAGGATATAATTCTAGATAGTATAAGGTTAATTTATGGATAAAAAATAATATTATGGCATGTTATCTAGTAATGTTAATTAATATATTCATAGTTTAACCCCACAATACACTCATTTTTACCTCAACTTTTGTATTTATTTTCACTGTTTTCACTATTTTTTGATAAAACTAATGTTGAAATTATTATATAAAAAAAATTATTATTATTCCAAATATGGAATAAATTTTTCAAAATTCAGTTTATAGAAGTAGAAAAATTCAATTTAAAATTATATGCGTAGATGTGATGATAATGAGGGTTTTCAAAGAGAAAATTTTCATTCATACACATGGTTTAATATAAAATTTCAATATGGAATGGATTGTAATGAGATAATTTTTTCAAATTATAAAATAATTGAAATTATATTTTTTATAAAATATTATTATATATTATCATTTTGTAAATAATTTTAAATACATGTTGTTCTTTATTAAAAATAAATATTTTTAACAATTCATCAAAAAAAATTTATTTTTGAAAAAATAAGAAAAATTAATCTGAGAAAAGTTTTATTTAAAATTTAGAAAAAGAAAAATATCTTGTCAAAATTATTTTCTCATGTTTATTAAAATTATTTATAAATTATGTTTACAAAACGCAACAAACCACTTTTAAGAAAATAGATATTTCAAAAAACAATTCATATACATTTAAATTATAATTATTTTTTTCATAATCAAAAGACAATTAATTATTTACATTATACATATTTATACAAAAATATTCATAATTTATTTAATACTATTATTTTCCTTCTACAAAAACATATTGGATATGGTGGTCATGTTTGAATAATAATATTTTAATAGAATAACATGTATCACTTAAACATAGTGTTGTGTGCTTCATAATATATAAATTATTTAAAATTTATTTAAATTATAATCTATCTTAAATACTATGGAATTTATATTCCCTTATATTCAAGGTGTTTTATTCCATACATACTATTGAGCATGATGTTTCGGTTTAATTTTTTTTTGGGTGTTATAATGAGTGTTCTAGTGCTTTTATAGTAGATAAAGTTCCATCATTACCAAAAGAATATTAATATTATAAATATTTTTATTTTTATATTATAAATCCTATTAATAATTCATGAAACGTTAATATTTAAAATGAATCGAATCAGTTCCTAGAGACGGTACGTCATATATATTCACAGTTGAATATATCATTCGCATATAGGGTTATACTGTAAGGAAGTGTTAGATATATTAATTTATACAACATATACCATGTCATATATATATAACATATATGAATTATATTCAACCTTATTATCATCCTTGTAATTCATAATTGGTAAAAGAATAACGTTGATTAGTGTGAAAGTATCCCACCATACACACTATGGAATTTATCATATTTTAAATGACACAGAATTTAAGAGGGTATATTTGATATTAAAACTAAAGAATAAAATTATAATAGAAATTATATATATATATATATATATTCAATCATTAATTATATCTAACTATGAAAAGGGTTGATAGAAAATGAGTTATATTAGTTTATGAGGTCATTGTCTGTCATACACCCAGTTGGTGATTCAGTTTCTCATTTTATGGAAGTGGAGATGGATAAATATCTGGTCATCAAAATAATATGTTATTATTATAGTTGAAATTATTGTTTTAGTCGTGTTATGATAAAATTTAATGGGGTCAATAAAAAAGGATAAATAATGAGCATAGTGAGTATAGTTACATTCTATTAGAGAAGCCGACTTTGGGACTCTTTTAAGGACTATTGGGATGGTATTTTGGGAAATACATATTCTCATGAATATTTATAAGGAATTGGTGAAGGATTTTGACATCATATTTTCAATTAAAATGGATTGATAAGTGTGCATTTATGAGGGTAGTGAGATCCCTTTTTTTGACTAAGAGTTACATTTTTCTAAATAGCTAAAAATATTCAATAATTGGAAGTCACCCTCACCCCAAATCACAAAATATTTATTAATTACGTTTTTTACATGATTATATCTTTGGTCCATGCATCCACTACAAAAAAACACATTTTTATTCGTGATATTACTTTACTAATATGATTCCTTACTATTATCATTTAAATATTCACTATGTTAACTAGTTTTTCTATCCTATCTAATCTATCCTATACCTCTAAAATAAAATGATCGTAATTATATAATTATAACCACATGATTTTAAATATGAAACCTAATTGTTCAAATAAAAATCATGAACATTTTTCAAATTGATTTTAACATAGTCTCATTGAAAAGAACAATAGGTTAACTAATGAACCATAGTGGATATTTTTAATCAATTACAAATTACATGGTGGAATATTAGATTTTAATTAATTTATGTTGTTTTAATATGATATAAATTATTATAAAATAAAATTCATGACTATGTTGACATTATTAAATTAATTAGAATATATAAAATATGGAGACAATCATTGAATTCAAATATATTTTGTTACAATCACAAAATTAAGAATTATTTTTCTAAAAAATTATTAAAGAACGTTTATTCATTCAATTTAATTTAATTTTAATATTTTTATTGTTATTTAATTTATTTTTCTATTAATTAAATAATCAAAATATTCGAATTTCATAATATTTTAATGTAATTAAATGATTACTAAAAATTAAAAATAATTAATAATCATGAATGTAATTTAATTATTCGAAATATGAACCTCAACATTCAATGACATTTTTCTTTTCCCCCCATGATAAAACAAATTTGATATTGAAAAGAAAGAGGGTGATAATTTATTCTTTTCATAACATTAATTATTATATAGGCTACATTGATTGAAAAATGCCCCAAAAACACAAAACCATTTACTAAATGGGGAAAAGGGGCTAAATATTGCCATATAATTGAAGTGGAAAAAATTATATCCTTTAAACCATTTTATTTTTAGAATAACGTCAAGATAAAAAAAATTAACCTTAACTGTTGTAATTAAATATTACTTGTCTTTCAATTCATTAGTCCAAAAATATAATAATCCTTTATAGTATAATATATATTATTTTTATTCTAAATATTGAATAAATTTTATCAAATTTAACTCATTAATGTGGAATAATATAAAATAATATTAAACCATCAAACATGGTGAAATATTAGTCTTCCAAAGGATAAATTCTCATATGTATAGAATGTTTTAATATATAATGTTAATATAAAATTTCTTTTAATGAATATATTGTACTTATTATAATGTAATTCAAAAAATGATACATTAAAAAAAATTATAACAAATATAATCTTTAATGTGATTTAAATAAATTGATAATTTTTAATTTAAACCAATAGTTTTCATTATACATCAAAATCAAATTCTTTTCCATTCTAAAAAATACGCTATAGGTAAATTTTGACTTGATGACATAGAAAATAAAATTTTATCAATAAAAAAATTTAGCAATGTTATTAATAATTAATTTAAATTTATATTTGACATGTGAAAATAAACCACCTTTTAGAAAAACATAATATTTTATGAAAAAATACATTGTTATTACAAATTATAAGTACTCTATTTTAGAATAAATTGATAAACATTTAATTTATTTAATACACATAAAATAAAAAAATTATTAAGTTCTTATTCCCATACCTAATCTTTAACTTAACAGATACATTATATTTGATATGTTTATATAATAATATTATTTACATTGCCATGTTTTTTTGAAACCCTAAATTGAGATCAAGAAAAGCTATTGAAGAGATTGAATAAATTTAAAATGTAATAAATCATTAAGTATGGAGGTGCTAAATTCTCTTGTATGATTTGTGTTTGCAGTAATATATTCATTCAAACATGATGGTCCTCTTTTAAAATCACTTTATTTCACATGCTACCATAATTAATAAATTACATCCTCATAATTTAATATTAAACTTGGTATTCCTAGGTATGAAATTCTAAAATACCTTTATTGGAAACCCAGATCATAAAAATTTATAATATAACATCCTAAAACATTATATAATGTGAATTATAAAGGTCATATAGAATAACCCATTACCAGCTTTTGAGGTATGATATCATTTTTTGGGAAATAAAACATTTACAAGAAAGATAATATTAATTACCAATGATTAATAGAGACTGATATGGATCATGTTCGAGAAAAATTAATCCACTACAAAATCATAAATAGGTGATGAGTTTAATGACCATTTGATTCATTATATTTGAATTTAATATGGTAAATTTATTTCACAAAATTTTTCATAATATTGAGAAATTCATTTAATTTATAAGAACATATGAAAACATATTTACATGATATCACTATATTTCATAATAATATTTTCTTCCATTTATTGTGAATTAATATATATCTAATTTATCTATTACATTAAGTAATGAGTATAAAATAATGAATTTTTATTAATGATTAACAGAAATTATATCATAATGGATTATTTAATTAAATAATACTCACTATTATTATATCAACATATCTTCCATGAATAATGGTTTTTAGATGTTATTTAAGAAAATGTGAATCTCTTATAAGTCAGTTGTATCTACCAATATTCAACACAATCCATTTTATAAATTATCGACCTTATGATTCATCCAATATTTATTAGAAAAAAAGTCAATGTCCAAAATATTTTATAGAAGGTCACTAAATTTATATAATCAACATAACATTATATTTCACAAACAATATAATTCAAATATTAATTTAATATAATTATTTAAATACAATAATAACAATAAAACCACAATGGAAAAAAATCATTATTCCTAATAAAAAATATCATATTAAAAAATGATTTACATAAATTCCAAAATAATTTATATTAATCATTTAAAATAAAAACCAACTTACCATCAAATTGGTAATTAGTTTTATGGTTTTCAAAACTATATAATTTTCTATATCTTTAAAAATTGACACTTTATAAAAAAATCACTTCATCAAGCACTTATTGTTGGGTTTATAAGATTAATAATGTATTTTCAGAAAATACTATCTTCTAATTGTATATCTTTTCTTGGACATAATTATCATTCATCATATGACAAGAAAACCTTAATGAAATAATATTATTGTAAAATTCTCATATGATTCATGACACTTGTAGTTTGGATGTCATTTATAAAACAATTATAATTCGATTAACGAATCGAAATACAAATGAAATATATTCCTTCAACTTAATTCTTAATCTACTAACTAAACATCATTATATAATTCGATAATACATCATCCTTTTATACATCATATTTTGATTCTTCTTCATCACCATTATACTAATAACTCATTAAACCATACTAATTATCGTCGGGATCTTCCCCTATTGCCATAAATTTTCATAATTCCCTTAATTTTCACATTTAAAATATTCAACCACCAATGATACTTTATGATTATCCTTATTCTCATCCATTTCATTAATATAAATTTTAATTTTTCCATAAAAATTTCATGATTTTCCCTTCTTTCCCTTATCAAATGAATCCTCCAATTTCTCTATGTCCTTGACATGGGTGTTTCTTCCTACATTATCAACTTCTAAGAAACCAATTAATTATTATATTATGTTCTACACCACCTGAGAATATTGGTTTTTCTGTCGTAATTTTCACTGATGTGTCATATAGTTGGTTATGGTTCATGTCATTAACCATATACACTGATAACCAATTTGGTATAATTGAAATATTTTGCAATTCCAAAATCAACCCATTTGGTATCTAATTAGCACAATTTATACAATATTAAAAACTATCCCAATCCCATCTAGTCCCCACCATTGACAAAAAACAAAATAAATTAGATAAATAATACTCAATATTGTGGGAAATAAAATCATCATGAAAAAATTAAGATTCCTTAATCATGAGAACATCATTCACCCAATGAAAATAGATGATTAGCATTGGTAATTTTTTGTTACCATCAATTTAAATACATTATAATGATTTTTTAATTTTATATAAATTTTCATAAAATAATCCTCAAGGATTTTCAAACTAGGTATGTAATAAGGAATGTTATTTTGTACATGGTAACAACCATGTTAATCCTGAAACAACTATCTCATAGTTATCACTCATATGTACATCTATTATAGAACCAAATACAATTATAGAATCTAGGAATGCATGTATTATAATGTAAAGTAATTAATACATACCCCAAAAGAACATTATAACATGATTATTCTCAAAATTAAACATATAGTGATGTTCTATTATATTTTTATCCAAAATCAAATCCCCATGATTATTCTAAAATTCATTGTATAACAATTGAAAATACCGTGAATCATGTAAATCAAATATTTCTCCCTCTTAATGAAAATTTAATAAGATAATAGGAATTGAATCCAAAAAGATTTATTTTTGTTTTGGAATAAATATATATATTATATAATGTTACATTACAACAGAAAACATAAAATTAATCATAGAATTTTAATTGAGTACATCATTATTTCATCTAATATAACCATACATATAAATCATAATACACATATTGGCATACTATGGAAAATATTAGAATGGATTAATCTCAACTGATCTATAATGTTATACAGATAGTGGATGACACCATCAATAAGTACGAATAATGAATATGGTAAGGTTATTAACTAAAACACAATCAATTAAATAATTTACATGAGGATAGTATGGAAGGAATAAATTATTCACAATTTTTTTCATATAAATAATCACATGATCTTGGAACATTTACATTGATATTATATGAAATATAATAATAACATGAAACATCATAAAATAATATAAAAATTAGATAATTCATAATGGTGGGTATATGAATCATAAATTCAATGATGTTCAAAGTATAGTTTAAATCTATGGGATGAAATCCTTCTAATTTGGCCAACATAACTGTATCTTGAGACCTATCAATGCATCTAGGGGTATCTATAACTTATCCCCACCAGAATCATTATAATTCAAATTATTTCCTCAAATTAAAGGGGTGAGATATAATAAAACAATCATTTTTATTGGAAAAATAACATGTAATATGTTAATACATACCCCTATTAAATAAACATAATCACACACAATCTAGAATAATATATTGAATAGTAATTCAATTGTATATACTCAGTCAAAATTTTCATAAACCAACTAATTAATGAATAAAGATGATATTCGTGCATCATATATGCAGTGGATCATATGTATAATGATGTTTTTATGTTTTTTATTTACGAATACACAATAAAAAATTACTTATATTTTTACTTGAAAAAAATAAAAATATAATTTAAAAAATAATATCAATAAAAATATAATTTTCCCCAATATTATGAATATTCATCTCTTTAAAAAACTATAAATTATATAATATAATTATTTAATAATTAAATGTTCAATATGGTGATAATTTCCATTCATGACGTAAATTTTAATGGAAAAAACTATTCACAATTTTAGTAAAAATATGAAAAGTCCATAATTTGAAAATGACATAAACATCATGTTCAAAAAAATTAATAAAATTAAAAAATGGTAAATAATTAATTTAATAAATGATTTCAAAAAATGATAAAACATTTTGTATACATTATTTCAACACATATATTATGATGAAAATTTATTTTTATCTAATACGATATATAAAACCAGAATTAAAAAAAATATTATTGCAATCATATGACGGAATATGTAACATTATAAACTATGATCCACATAATAGTTCCCCATGATGGTGGGACAAATGGCCTTAAGCCTTCCCCCTTATGTTAAAGATTATTCTCAATAACTATAGAGGTTCATTGATAGTGAGGTTTGTATATTATATGCTCACGATCAAAGTAACACATTAGTATCATAATTGAAAAAGGTGCAAGAATACTATTAACCAAACATGCATGTTAAATAGCCTAAAAACAATATTAATAATCAATGTGAACTGATATTACTATAAAAATGTTGAATATTTCATGGAGCTATATAATAGATATGAAATACATGGTAACAAACATCTAGTAAGATACATATAAAAATATTGAAAATATACTGATAAGAAACTATCTACATATATCATCATTAACCACATCCTTGTTCTATGATCATGTCATACTATGAAAATATCAATCATTGATCACCAATCGGTCACATTCCCTTATTTCAAACTACAACCATTAATGCTTTCCTAGTACCAAATGGTGTCCTTAACATGGTTTGAGTAAAGATCCAACAAACCACCACCAAATGTGTATATAACAAGTGAATTTTTCCCATATAATCTCATGTAGTTTTCCTATATAACAATTTTAAATGTAGTAAATTTTTAATTGATATTTTACAATCTGTCAAGGACCATTGTGATCATGAATCTATATAAAAATGTATTAGAGTAAAGAATGATATGTATAGTTAAAAACCTATGTCATTTAATCACGTATCACAAAAACATTTCCAGGATACAAGGAGTATAATTTTCAACTACTTCTATGTATGATGGATCGAAATAGTATAAATTTCAATGATATTTGGATAAGATATTGCGTATAAGGAGTATATATATCAAATTCATCCAAATTGGTCATCATATCCAACTATTTGAAATTTTTTCAGTATCATAATGGGTGATGTAAACTAGATCAAAGGAGTTGAAATGACTAAAGAATCCATTTGAGCACTATTAATGGAGTTGAAATGTCTTTAACATCCGATTAAGCTAGATCATTGGAGTTGACATTTCCATTGAATCAATGTTAGCCATTTTTTTGTACTAAAATCCTTATTACCATTCTCTCCATCTCAATGATAATATCATTAATAAATTCAAAAATTGGTTCATAATAATATTCAATCCAACTAATTATCTTATTTGGAACATTCATACTCAAATTTAAACGTACATTAAGGTGATTAAAACTATTACTAATTCACTTTAATACCACATTCAATTTATCCTAAATATTTAAAATATCAACTCACCCAATGGTGAAATTTACAAATTTAAAGTGAAGAAATCTTCTCATGGGTGGTTTCATATGAGATCATCAACCTTGAAACCTAAATTACGATTTCATGGAATGTGTGAAACAAGAATTTAACAAATAATATAAGGTATTATTAATTTAGAAGTAAATTCCAATATATTCAGATTTTTGGAACAATAGTAATTGGGTTTATACAATAATAAATTGTGAGAATTATCCTAGAAAACTAAATTAATCCTATAAAGGTGTACTCATCATGTATTAGTCTTTGATTTAATCCATTTCAGATGAAAACTAAATAATAGACAAAACCATTGAAATAGGGATAAATAGCCCACATAAAAACAATTCCATTAAATGAATTAAAAATTATGATAATAACATAAGTATAGAAGAAATCATTGGTAGTTATCTAAGAAGATTATCATTTCATGAATTAGAATTGACATAGTGAAATGGAGCCTAATATTAACAAAATCTATATAAGAGATTCAAATTGGAGAAATAGGATATGTTTTAGGCTAGAAATGAAGAGTTGAGTGAGGGGTTCAGTATATATGTAATTTATGTGAAAAAATCATTTATCTCAACTTTTAAATAGTGATATGTTTTTCATCTTGGCTGAAAAACGTGCCCCATATATGAACAAGTTATTATATATGGTGTCCATCCCACAAGGTATGTAGAAAACCATTCATAAAACCATGGAAACCCCATGGGAGTCCCACTATAGATCCCTATATCAGCCCGTATGGGTTTTCAAAACCCTGAGACAACTTTTTCATGGATTAGTCAAACCATTCAACTACCACATTGCTCTGAAATGCGATGCACTAGTCTTTTAAAAACCCTCATACACTCATTTTGACTTCATTAATAAATTAGGCACATGTACTAGGATAAAAAATGTTATACATAGTAATTTTAAAAATATTTATACACCAATGATAACCTTATGATATTAAAATCATCCCCACATAATGTAATTTTTACTTGAAATTCCAATCCAAGGGAAGTAAAGAATAATATGAGAATAACTATTGACACAGGGCATGGGCTTCAACCCCACACTCCCACATACGTTCATGTACCCAATCGTGATACCATAGAATCCATTCCAAAAGAACTGACTTGCATCTGAGAAAACTGATTAATAGATAAATAATACAGATAATATTATCCTCAAAGGGTTATCCATCCTAATACATATCCTATTTTGGAAGATGAATATGTGATAGATCATAATAACATTCGCAAAAGTGGGATACATTGAAGAAGTAATGGATGGTCTGGTACCTCTGAAGTAACTACAACAAATAGTCCCTCTAAACCACTTTATCTAGAATAATAAATGGACCAAAAAATTGGTTATATATTACATTTTTCTCAATAAATATATGTAAATTATAGATGAATTTTGTAATAATGATTTACTCCCCAAGTTGAATTATAGTATTCGACGAAGAAAATTGATATAAGAATTATATCAAGACTATATTGTAGAAATCAAATTCTTAAGAAGATGAACCTTCTCCTATGTTTCCAGAATAAGATAAGGACCCTATATCAGTTCCTGTAATATCTCTATCTAGAATAGGGTCAAATAATAGGGTATACCATATCATCCCAAAAAATTAGTACTTTTCACTGTCTCTTGGAAGCTATTTTAATAAGAGAACACATGGAGAGGTACGTCTTTCATCCATGAACTACAAAAATAAATTAAATATACTGAGATAATGTCTTCCAAAACCTATTTTGGATTCCAATAATTACAATTAGATTCTGGGTGATTGTCTTTACTCAGCAATAACTATGATCCCAGTTCCAACTATTCGCCCTCACTGAACTATGATATAAAATGATTATCTCTATCTAATATGAAGAAATGTGGATCTTTATGGGAGAATATAATCTATGGAATGTTTATCACCACTAAATTATACACTAAAATGTTTTCCAAAATAGTTGATAAGATGGAGACCTTTATCAACCAGTCTCTGATTACTTATGTAGAATCTCTACCATGAGGTTATCATTTCATTTCCATCATAAAATCCATGGTGACATCATCCAATTTATAAATAGGGGTAGGTAAGGGATGTAAAATAATAGATGGTAACTAGTGTTCTAACTTCAACTAATAATTGGGGGAATACATAGAATCAGGCCCAACTATCTCCAACATCATCGCCAAACCCACGTAAAAATGGATTATACCACGGTACATCTTTCTAAGATCAGGATGTTCATTCCATATTGATGAATAAATTTATAGATTCAAATCCTCTATGATGTATATAAGAACTGATATGTGTAAAATAATACATAATATGTAATCCCTATTAACATTCCATCTAGGATAAGCATCATCACCTATAATTCTCTCTCTTTCAAATAATCCACTATGATTTAAATGTTTCCACATCATCATTATCTCAAGAAGTGAATAGGATATCTATATATATATATATAAAATATTATTTTTTTTGGTAATTCACACATAAATTAATGATTCAATCCAATATATTAGTGTAATGTTCTTTTGAATAAAAAATAAAAATACTACTTTTTTTAAACACATTTGATTGTAATTCCACTATCTGCCACTTTACTTGAAATAACATGTTAGGATTTTTCCTTTAAGAAGGAAAGGATATTAGGGTAGATCATAGAACTAGTTCAATAAAAATATATACCTCTATCTAAATAGTTATTTCTAAAAACTTTTTTTTGGAAAATGACCACAAATAATCTACCATGGGAGAGAAATATCCCTTATGTGTTTACTAATCATCTAGATATAAGCTACCTATATACGTTTTCATTCCTCCCATCCCATGAAACCTGGGTCCTTCTCAACTCACCTGGACATCCCATTATACCATTTTAATAATAAATCCACCGTCTGTGGATGTGAAATTCATCATTCAAAAATATATGTCTACAAAACAATGATTTAGAACCACCAGTCCATCTGAAGAATGAAATCAAGATCTGTGATCCAATGGATAAATAGGTACCATACATAATAAAACCCACCTATCTCAAGGGGGATCTCTCTACATTGGAATACACCCTCTGATTGAATTTGGAATCATGTTTCATGTTTCATTACACTATAGGAGAACTGAACATTTTTCCCAATGATATCCACAATCAGTACAAATTTGAAGCAATGAGAAAACCTTATATTGAAAATATAAGATGAAAAAATATCATACATGTATAGTACATTTCACTATATAATTTTTATCACTGTTATCCCTAGGTATAAGTTACAACACATAAATTTGGCATGATATATGGCCATGAGATATGTTTTGGATTCCCTGAGTATGTATTATCCAATTTATATTTGAATTTATTGTCTCTCTACATAGACCACGACCACCTACTTGGTCTGATATTTATTCCATTATCTTGTTCCCTTCCTTAAAAAAATATACTGCCCCACATTTTAATGTGGTGTTGGTGTAGGAATTATCTTAGTAGTTTTTGTATGAATGGTCATATGAAAGAATTTCAGATGACCAAACCTTAGATGGGATAGGCACTCAAGTAGGTTTTTATCAGATTGGTTCATCATGTTCCCCTGACCCACACTAGTGACAGATGAAAACAATATAAAAAATCATTCTCTAGAGATAATTACCCCCTTTATAGGTATTCAAACATCCCACAATGCTAATTGAAACTCCACCACTAGATCAATAATATGAACTTCCTTACACTTTACGCCATCTTATCAAATGATACACATAATAATAAGAGCCTCATTTCTTATATTAGTTATGGTTCAATATTGAAATAAATTCACTTATGGTCAATTTTATCATGATAAAATTCTCAAATTTCTATGCACTAGATAATATTTCATACATTAAAATAGGACGAATAGTCAATGGATTAAAATGTTCCCTACTCCATGTGTATAAACAATATATCTATATTCATCATTAAATTATTGGGTTAAAAATAATTATTGTTGTCCGAAAAAATTTCCCTATAGTCCATACCTAGTTGATGATCCATCAGAGTAATATCATCCCACCATATCTTGGAATAATTTTATAACATTAATTTAGTGTGATTATATCTTTTTGTAGATTCTATCTTAAGACAATAGAAAATCACATGGCCTCTAGAAATTACTCTATATCATGTGGTCCACCATACCCTGATAATGTTGGTGGATTCTACTACAAAAAGTATTGATTCAACTCTTCCATAGTATGTGATGATATTGTGGGATGAGAATATAATCGTGATCAAACTAATACTATGGAATCATAACTGCAAACAAAGAATAAGTGTACCTTAATCCCCAATTGTCAGGTCAATCATCCAGTAATAAAAAGTAAATGAGAAAAAAATTATTACACCTAATGATGAGAATGTCATGCAGCATTACAAAAAATAGGAAATAAATGGAAAAGTGAATATTATAAATTACATGTATACAAACTGAAAAGGCCAAAAATAAAAAATCCCTAGATAACATCATGATCCACAGTATGATCATGTGCTCCCACTGTCCTATGAATCAACCAATCATGTATCACCAATAAGGCGATTTACCCTAACCTGACCTACATATAAGATTTATGTATAGGTTTTAAATGGTGTCCTAAACAGGGTATGCGATTACAGTTATTAGGAAACCAAAAATAGTGTCTATATTATGTACCGTCTATCATATA
This sequence comes from Viscum album, assembly GCA_963277665.1. Lineage (NCBI taxonomy): Eukaryota > Viridiplantae > Streptophyta > Magnoliopsida > Santalales > Viscaceae > Viscum > Viscum album. The sequence continues at coordinate 432,906,603 of OY728127.1, read as the reverse complement.
ATTTGTAGTTGTGTGAATATATTACTAAAGTATATTTAATAAAATTAGAAGTGATATTTTCTAGTCTATCAAGGAGCAATATGATCTTGAAATGAATTCACAAGATATAATTTTCATGCATGTTAACCATCATTAATTTCATACACCATGTAATGTTTTATCAAACCAATATGGACATGATCTAAGGAGTATAAATATTCAAGGAATCCAAGTATAGAAGATCCCTAGAGAATAATTTTATGTGAAATCCATGAATGTTGTTAGAAAAATTGAGTTATAATTTCAAATAAATCATTGTTGGCCAACATATCTGGTGAGTTAAAATGTACACGGTATCCAAATAGGTTGAGTAAACTATATACATTGTGTATAACTTCCCAACACATTTAATGATGTTAGATCCATAGTGTATAAAAATTCATTGACATTACGTATGTCATTTCAATAGAGTATAAATTTCCAAGGAATCCATGTATGTGAGATCCTTTGAGAAGAAATGTCTAATGTAACCATGTGGGTTATATGTTACAAAATAAAAACCCCATTTTCATAATAATCATCTCATTAATAATGGCATTAATAATTAGATTAATACACACATAATCATATAAAATTGACGTTATGACCCATTTCATACCATTCATATGTGAATGAAAATGTGATTAAAGGTGGTCACAACATTAATTAATTCACTATATTACCAAATTCAATATTCATAATGAATAGAAATCTTAACTCACCCCAAGGATGAAATTTCATAGGAAAAGATGGAGAACACTCTCCATGGGTGGAATTGGTAGAGGTAATAAAACTCCAACATAGTGTAATAGTTTCATTGAATTTATCAATGATGCTTTTTAAATTTAACTCAATTTTATATTAATTAATTAATAGAAACCTAAAATGATCATCGTGAGGCATAATGAAAATAGTTTATAACCAACCACACATTAAGGTAATAGTTATAGATGACCTACCTAAAGGTAGACGAGGAGTAACCATCCAATATTATCCTCTTATTCAATCCACAGAAATGAACGTTGAAAAATAGCTGAGCACCCTAAATGTAGGGCATAAGATCTATCACCAAAATAAAGTCATCAATAGAATGAAATTTTTTGGAAACATTCATTTTAATATTGTGATCACTTGTTGATTTCCACTAATATATTAATTACTCAAATTGTATGATAGAAAGATTAATTGAACCAAATCCTATTGTGTTCTTAAAGAAAACGTAAAACATGATAAAAGTGGGATGATGTTCTCTATAAAGATGAAGGGATATGGTGATCATGAAGTAGGAACTTCAATGGTAAATTTCCATTTTACCAAACTATTAATGTGTACATGGTTTGGAATAATCATGATCCAACTATCTTCAAATGACTATCTGGGTTGTACAACCATAAAGGCTGAAAGTGCTTGGTTAGAAAAATTGTGTATATACTGGGCATTGACTTCTATGGATCCCTTAATCACTCCAAATAGTTTTTCCAAGACATATTTCCTCCCATTCATTCTTAACTAAAACCATGAAACTACCCTTTTCCACTAATATATGGATATCCATTCACTGAGAAAACCAAACACACTCGTGATTCTTACGATATGTGATTAGGGTCATGTGCAATGATAAAATAGAATATTCTTTCTAAAATATAAATGATTTCATATTAATGAAATATTTATTATATTACATAAAAAGAGAGTGAAAATGATAAATTTAATTTTAAAATATCCTAAATAAATATAAAACTAGAAAATATAATGACATTATGATAAAAGAATCAAATAATTCCCCAATGAGATTCATAATCCAAATCAATCTTTAACAATTATTTGATGGTGAAAAAATCCCTTGACACTATGGATACTTATGAATAATAAGCCCAATAAAATAAATAATTAACAATTAAACACTAAATGACATGAATATACATATTTTAACAACATAACCTGTAAATAGATAAAATATTTAATCCACATTAATCAATATGTTGTGAATATGGAATATGTATCATTGATGTAAAAGGGAGATGGAATCCCCTTACCTCAAGTTCGACTAACATTGTATATGTTTGAAAATCATATTAAATTAATAAAATTTAATTACGAATCTACTTAATAACATATATATATATATAAGAACATGTAAATTCCTTTTTAAAAAATTCTCTACGTGTTTATTAATAATATTACTATATTTTCTTTTTTTCTAGTATTAGTTTCCATATTCTCTCATGCTTGTTCTGTCATAAATGATACAATTATTGTACATAAAATATATTTCTATAATTATCATAATAATATTAAAATTATAAATATTATATTTTTCATTAAAAACATCTGATAAACCATTCATTAAAATTGAACATAGGAAATGTATCGCATTGCTTTGTTGAGAAGTTAGGCCATACGTATGAATGACTGAGTATATCATTCCCTAAAAGGGAGAATTAGAAATGAAGTGTATGATATGTTAATTTTTAGGAATGTTATATCATTTTTTATATATCTCTTATATATTTAATAAATTTATCTATATTATGTTCCATGAAATTCATAATGGTAAAAAATATCATCGCTTAATGTGGCGGTAGTATGTCATACCCATGAGCGATGCTGTAATATTTTAAATGGAATGTATGGTTAGAAGGTATATGTGATATTATTACTATTGGATTATGATTATATAATACCAAAAAAAATATGTGTTTATCAAATAAATCATTATATCCAAAAACTATAATAGATTATGGAAAATGAGATATATTAGAATGTGTGGAGGTAGTCTATCGTATGCACGATTGAAAATTATATTTCCCATTTCATGGATTTGGAATGGATATATATTATTAGATAGAAATAAAAACATATAATTATATTATATGTACTTTTATTATTTTATTTTATGATTTAATACATAATTTATTGTTGTAAATTAATAAAAAAAATAATCTTCAAAATGAATAAACTATATTTTCTTAGCGATCCAACCTTTGTAACTCTTAATATAGACTCTAGGGTAAGGTATTTTGGGATTTCTATTTTATGTATATTGTGGAAAAAGATTTAGGGGATGCATTTTTGTATTTTATGATTATGAAAAATGTATTGATAGATTTAATTAGTTAGGGTAATTATTTCCCTTTTCTAATTGAGGGGATTTGGAATTATTTTAAATACCATAATCGATTTAATAATTTAAAGTCACTCTCACACAATGTGGTTAAAAAATTGACAATTAATGTGGTGGAGGGATTACGTTATCAATCCAAAAAACCAACACACATAAAATTATAATTTTTAATCTTCTTAATACTTAGCATCGATGTTTCATTTTACAATTTTAGTTTTTAGCTATGGAAACTAGTCATTTTAAGCTAGGTAATTTATCCATTAATATAAAAATATTATATTAGTTATTATATAATATAGAACTGCTAATTCTATAAAAAACGTATTTCAAAAGAAGATTAAAATAATTTATATTAAATATTTATTTTAACACAAGTAAAATTGATGTGAATAACAACGTTTTAGCATTAAAAATGAAAAATAATGTTTTTAATCTTTAGGGTAAAATAAAGTCACTATAACAAAACAATTAGTCATTTAATGGACTATATTTGATAATTTTAAAAATTTAAAAGTCACCTAAAATAAGATATAATTTTTAAAATTTTTAAATCATGTACTAATTTATAATTTATTTTAAAATAACATCAATTTCATTTATGACATTATTCATGAAAAAATATACCCCAAATGACACTTCATGGTTCCCCAAGATGGTCATCCACATGTACTCAATAACGACACCCCATATTCCAATGGAACCTAATAAGAAACAATGTCCTAGGTTATGTCAATGGGGAGACTATGCAGTCATATATAATGGCTTAATATAAAAATATACATAAATAGGAAACATCAACGGTTGGAAAAATAGAATGTATGATACCCTAATGATTAAACCACTATAATGGAAGTAGTAATATGAAAAATAAAATATCTCATATCGTGAATAAGAAATATCTGAGATAAATAGCAATCTATCATATGATGAATAAATAATATTAATAATGATATTGATTATCATGCTTTCATGTAATTATAAAAATTTAGTAGATAGGGATATGAGGATACATACATATACCTCATTCTATAAGAAAATAAAAAAATTGAAAAATTGAAACTATTTTTTACATGAATATTAGCAGTCGTCAGATTATGTACTCTATCCTAAAATAATAAACCATTCATCAGATGCATAATGTTTCCGTTTTTTTAAACCTTTAATGATGAATTATTTTTAGTCAACAATAAAATCCCATGAAGGTTGTGAGATATATTTTTTTTCACAACTAATAGTGTTTTCATTAGTCCAGTTCATGTAATATAAAATTAATAGTTATTCTATATGTGTAAATTCAATGTAATAAATAATCAAATAAATATATGCATACTGTAGTCATGGTTATTTAATGTATACCTGGTTGATTACACCTTCTCCAGCCAAATCCGGATGTCTAACCCACAGAACTTATAGAAATAAAAAGGTGCATATATCTCAATCATGAGTTAGTCGTCAAGTGTGCGCTGACCCCTAGCCTTTTCAATATACTGGTGGGTGTATCCCTTGAAAAAATATTACAATGATCATAAATAAGGAATTTTCATTATAAGAAAGCATATAATTCTTTAAAACCATGTATGCCATCATGATCCTATCAATGGAGATCCATAAATAATCCATTGGGTCTCTACAGGAGCCTCTAAAATAACCAATACCCTAGATTCACCTCACAGTGATATATAATAGCATCCCTCGCATCACACATGTCATGGTAAACATTATGCCTAAATTAGGTATCTCACATAGGGGACTATATAACACCCAAGGAATAGTATAACCATAATTATAAGGATATCATACATGGTTTCCCCACAACGGATCTGGTGTCACATGTAAATATAAATAATCATCCAAGAGAAACCATCCATGTCATTTCATGGGTATTTCATAATGTATCAAGAAGTTCAATATAGAAAATATGGTGATTCCATTGAGATATCATTAAGTAGATACTCATTTTCTCTCCCAGACCATGAGAAAGTTTGTCCTAGTTGTATCAATTCCATAGCATCATCAAGAAGGGTAATATTACAAGTTAATTAGAAAGGATGTGAATTTTATCAAGACTATAATCATGAGATAATTCATTAATAATGAAATATAAGGTAGAAGACTATACGTCAAAAGAATATAAGTCATAATATCTAGGTAATGTTATTGGAATTATAGTATAACAATAATGAAAGATGTTCCCAAATCATGTCATATAATATATCCTTTATAAATTAATTATATACATTAATTTTTCACTAGTGAAACCCATATCACATGGTGGTCAGAAATCATAAGGCAGAGGAAATTATGTTTTTCTAGGGAACACCCAAGGGGTGGATTATAATAAGGAAAACAACAGAAGGATGAGTTTCACCATAATCTTGGAACAAAATCAACTTGAGAGTCCATTTACACTAGTTTAGTTATCATGATATATACATATCTAGATAGATACTTTGTACAACAAAATGGATCACATTATTGAAGTGATAAATATAATGTGGAAGAAAAATACCACAAAACATGGCCTTTTTAATGACCACTCATCCATTTTCCACCCTTGAATGGAAATTTAACAAGATTTATCTAACAAATCCAAATATTTAAAAATAATGGAATAAATTCGGTTCCAGATAAATGGGGTATCAAGTGAGAATTTAACCGTGAAATAGAAGGAAGATGATTCCAATTCATGCAAATGAATATATGATTAATTCTAAATTGAATGATTTGGATCATGGTGGGAGGTGAAATGGTGATCCTTAGATTAGAAGGGAGAGTTTTGACTAAGGGAGGGCATGATTAAAAACATTAATAATAATAATTAAAAGATAGAGGTGATTAATTTAATTTATTATGAGTCTAATTTTAATTTAACCAAAATAGATAGGTGATTAGGTTTTGAACACACAATTGGAAAAACTACAAGCCATCTATGTGCCATACCCGCTCCTAGAGTGTATCTGACATGGGATTGGGGAACAATTTGTTTAATCATGCATGGCCTCTTAGAAACACCTATAAAACTTTTCTAAGACATGTTTCCGGGGAGTTCAAGAATCCTTGAAGGCATTTAGTTACACTATGTTGATCTATACTCCCAATAGTCTCACACAATATTATTGGAGAAATAGTGTGGTGTGGGAGGCATTATTTCTCATAAATGTGCAGCTTAGTATGAATCCCCACATTTTGAGGCTCCATGATCCTAATGATTCACTAACAAAATAAACACCTCGATGAATCTATTTAAAAATAGTTAAAGGAACAATAAAGGGAAATTAAACATAAAAATGATGGGATATTCCATCACCAAAACTTTATATGTTACAGCCACCCCTCTATAAGAGAACGTGTCCCCAAGTTTCACATAGGTGAGTGGTAGTATTTCATTTAATAAGTTCATTGACCACTACTCACATACATTATACTCTTTCTCCCTAGTATATTCTTAAACACGGTCTTGATTCAATGACACTTGGACTAGTGGGAATGAAATTCATTGTAGATCATAAATTCATCTATCAATAATATAAATCAGATTCTCTTAAATTTATGAATATGTCCCCAGCTCAATATCCATATTGTTAAACAAATGAGAATGGTTTGAATGATACAAATGAACCTGAGATATGTAGAAGATGACATGCTTGGCATGAATCCTAATAAATTGATATATCTTATATGTTATCTTCTTGAAAGTACCTATTGTCGTGGTTGTGACATCATATATATGTGTATGATTTCCCTATCTCTAAATTCCTATATGACACAATCGCTGTGAAAATCATAGAATTAGGTGATGTTCCACATCAAAATTCAGAGGTCTATAGTGGTGATTGGAAAATGATACCTAAAGAATTTTTCTATATCCATTCTCTTATGAATCCTTTTATAATTTCATTGAGGTATATTGAATGGTATTATGACCATTTTTTGCAACATAATCTACCTCTAACTATTATAGATGTGAATGGAATGGCCTACTATAAGAGTCCTCTTATAGTTTCATTTGAAAAATTACATAGGAACAATTTTTCAAGGAATACACAATAAGAGGTATATGCCATTCCCAATAACCACTATAATCAACGACACATATTTGAGGAATGTCATAAAATATCAATATCATCATTATAGACTATATTTTGGTTTGAGGGTGAAATTATTTACTCAATAGAAATTGTGAACCCAGAACATTCAATACCCCTTTTTAGATAAATGATATTAATTGAGAATCTCAATAATATACAATATATTATTAAATACCATGAGGGAACAAAATTGTTCAATTGTTTATCCTCTCTAGTTAATCAAATTATAAGGACTCCCAAATTCTAAAGAACAATGAAACTATGTCCAAACTATTGATAACCAACCATACTTCATCACACCCTCAATGGTATCTTGGAAAACCCATCACAAATACCATGGTGAAATCGTTCCATTTAATCTAAGGAATGTATAGGGGAAAAATAATTTTAGTATTACCATGGTACATTTCCTTCTCCTACAGATATGTCAAATACATTGTCATAAAAATTTTAATCTCTCTCTTCACACTTGGGAACCAATAATGATGATGTATATATAAGTACAAATTATTAAGACCAGGATGAGGTGCCCAAACATAGAAATTGGATTCACACATCAACCCATAATTTATATTTAAAGGACCCTGAACATTCATGTAAAAGGGTAGGGTACCATTCACATTAAGCAACCAAACTGGTTGTAGTTTATCGCCAGAGAAGATTTACCTCAGGATGTGTCCCTTGAGTTCTCATAGTTATCTTATACTCACCCACTCCGTAATAGAGGATGATACTACTGGAGATACATAAACTGGCTCCCCATACTATTACTAAACCTCTTGGACCATCTTTGAAAATAGTCCCAACATCTATTATTCTTAGATAGAATCCTAGATGTCATATTTCAAAGTCTTCATGACCATGGTATCATAAATATAATTTCACATCCCATGTGTATAATCAAGCTTAAAATCCAAGGAATTATAAAATTCAACCATCTTATTCTACCTAATATTCAAGTTTCAATGAGTGTATATTTTTTTCAGACATCTTTGATCTATTTAGATAATTAATCACTCACACAATAAGTATTTCCTCTATCACAGTCAATAATGAACTACGTTAACTAAATTTAGTTCATGTGTATTGTTGTTCAACTCAAGTGGCCTTAGTTGTGGGACACAAATGCTACCACCTGATCTCCCTACATCATAACTTATCCTATCCCAATTATTAATGCATCCTAATAGAACATGTTTATGCCACACCAATTTTAAATAATTAGGATTGGTGATGATATTAGTATCCCCATTTCAAATAAAAATATATCTCACATGTTTTTGAAAATAAAAATTTCAATCCATTTTTAGTAAATTTTAAAAGAGGTAAAACTTATTTGGATAAATCCTTGATGAATCACTTATAACATCTAGTTATCCCCATGATGTATCATATATCAAAAAATTTCATGGGATGCTCATAGGGATCAAAATATGTCACCTACTCTCAGTCAATATATATGTATACCTTGGAAATAAAATATCACATGAAGGGAAATGAACAGATCCAAATTAGAAATTTTCATTTCATTACATATAGTTGGTTCTATATCAGTATATTTAGTATGATCTCGTGACCGTTGTATTGGTCATCTCTGTTTTATAAATACTCTGAGATTTTATCTATAAAGACCACCATAAATAAATCGATATATGGGTGTAAAACATGATTTATCAGATCCAAAATGATGGTTAGTGTGTTTTTTGATCCAAATTGCATTACCAGATACTCGTAAAAGACTTAAATTCTTCAAAATTTTATACATGGTATTTCTAATATCCACACATCAAGCTAATGGTATCCAATCATCCAATTGATCATAGAGAAATTTATCGATCCTCACAACTAGTCAAAGAGCAATTCAACATAAGGTATTTAATTATAGTTATTTATGTTATACTAGTTCAATCAGTGGCGATCCATGCATTATATAAGTGTATCATCCAACATCCTTGAGAAATAGATTGGTAAACCCCAATATCATGTGATGTGTTATAAAAAATCAATTTCCTCTAGATCTTCCAACAACTTATTTTGTTCATGGATCGTGGTAGGTTCCATCCAATAGGGAGGATGGAAGTATATTGTCACTCCTTGAACATGATTTAATATTGAAATATAGCTCTCTATCTGGACAAAATATCATGAAATATTAATGTATTATGTCAATTAAATGGTCCACAACATGAAAAAATTCAAAATAATGTGCTCCTTAATTCTCGTAATGAGACTAACCATCTATGTTTTCACCCAACCTATCGCATGATGCTTGGAAGTATCATGACATTACTTGATATCATATTGTTTCATTTTTAATATACATATTTCCATCATGTGATGTAAAAAACCCCATTTGACATAGAAATACACATGGGAACAATATTGAACAAGCCAGTATATATAGAGAATGACATTGAAGACTATTTTCTAGAGAATAAGTAAATTCAATAACAATAGGTACCCACCTATATCTTGTGGAATTGGCTACACTTCCATAAAACCTATAATCTGATTGCATGTAGATTTTATAGAGTTATGATTCCACTAAATCACTATATTCCATGGCCTAAACGTCCCATAATTTCCAAAGATAAGAAATAGTATTATATAGTTTTATCATAGAAGAATGAAACTAATCTAAAGGAAACCAAAATAGTAACTATAAACCTGGATGGCCATTGACTCCACTCATCTGCTGTAGGATGTACTACATAGATTTTTCCTATAAACAATAGATGTACTATTACTTGCATGTGAGGGATCACTTATGATGATGTGTTTCTCTGAGGCCTATCTGCATAATCCATAACCACCATCTCTTCCTAATTGGAAAATATAAGAAGAACTCCCAGCCAAATGTGGGCTTGCAAATCCTATAAAAAATGGTTTTGGTATTGATCCATGTCACTTTACGAAATAGAAAATATCATTAGAATCACTAAAGGTGACCCATCCAACCATAATCTTGGAACATTGTTGGATTCTTTTTAAAAGAATACATGTTTTGTTATTTCCTACTGCACTAGATACACATGAAATGACTGTGAGTGCATGACACTTAGATAGAACCTCCCACAAAAGCACTCAATAGACAAAACTTCCTTCTACCTAATATACCATCACTCTACCAAATAATTGAACCACCCAATCTCAAATATTCTTTCAGTAATAAGGACTAGGTTCTCTATCTTAGTAATGGTATAAAATTGAATGATATTCACATGTGATAGACCAAATTATAGAAAACCACGTTCTTGAATCTCCTAGAATGCATCAACATGTCATTAGTGAAGGTCAGAGTGAAATTATGAAGGTGAGTGAAATGAGTAGAATACATGATAACGATAATAGTTCCCTGATATATATGATCAATCTCACTATAATGGTAAACACTTATACTATTGTGAGTGAACTTATTGTATAAGGTTATATGAATTTATTCCCTAACTATAACCCAATGATGCTCAACCTGAGAGGTGATGTCTTGAAATGTCTTGGTGGAATCGTGTAACATGTTGGTAGAATGTTTTACCCTCCACAATGTACATGTATCTATATGGTCAAAAATAAGGACCATGGATTCAAACCACAAATCTATATCATGTGGTTTTCCAATCCCCTTGAAAGTGGTAGGAAGCTGTTTCTAAAAATCATAGCCCTTCTTTGCCATAATATTTTCATACTGGGGAGAATCCTAAATAGAATAAAAGAAACCAAAAAATATATCATGGATATGGGCATCGTTTCCGAGTAGAATATCTATAAAAATTACCTAAGTATTTCCTATAGGAAGAACTATTGGTGGATTGTGTCTCATGTAAAGACCTGTAAAATTTAAGGGAAATTTTTTTCTTAATTTTATTTGGGATTTTACAAGAACGCAGTTTCTGACGGCACCTGATTCCGAGGCCCGGTGAGCCCGTAATAATTTTCCAAAGTTTATCTCGGGTACATTCAGTGAACGAACAAGAGGGTTTTTCTAACTTTTGATCCATGCTCGGAATTGAAATCTGAGGGAACTGATGAAATCGAAACACCAGTAATTTCATAAAAATACCTTTTCCTGAGTTGCGTTTACTCGAGAAGAGTTGTTTAGTTTTGTGGATAAAGACTTCCAAGAAATAAAATTTGTGCAACTAATTTTATTTCATTAATGTGGTTAAAACCTAAGGATGGAGGTTGGGTAAACCTAACTACCTATGTGAGGACAAATGTGAGGTGGGCCCCACAAAAACCCCACCCATTCACATTCCATAAACCTACTCTAACTCCCCCATTAAGTGGGTGAACTATCATATTCCTTAACTCTATAACCCCCCTTTAATGTGAGACCACTCACCTCCTATCTCACTTCTTAAATCATGCCAACTCACTTAATTAATTATGTGGTTTAATTCAATTTTTAAATTTCAAACTTAAGTCACGAGTAATAAAATAAGTGACACACTTAATTTATTTTTGGTTGGAGCTTGTTGTGTTGAGAGGGGATTGGGAGAAAAAGGGGAGTCTTGAAGTTCTTCATCTTCGCCGAAGAACGCGAAGAATGCGAAGAACGCGAAAAACGCACTGATCTACGGCGAAGAATGCTGAATCCTCGGAGATCGACTATGCAGTGCCATGTACCTCGACGCCAATGACCCTCTCCTTCTGCGAAACCTTCTTCCGTGATGATAAATTCCGCGATGAACCTTTGCTCAATGAATTCGACAAGGTAGGGGATTTATTTGTTTGTTCGTGAATACTTCAGTAGAAATTTCGTTGTTTCAAATTGGGTAATCTGTTTCCGCAATAACGGGAGGAGGTCAGACCGCACGAACACGGACGAGCCTCCTCTCCCTTGTTTGTTTGATTATATTACGGCACATACAAAGGCGGCGCGGTGCCGTTGCACCGTGCAGAAACAATAGGAATGGTCAAGGATGCGTGGCGCCATCGCGCCGCGACGGAGAACCATGAAAAACACCGCCGCTAGAGCGGGGCCGGAGTGTCGTCACGCCGCGCTGGATGGACCAAGGCCGCGGCGGAGCAAGGACAGGCGGCCAACTTCCGGCCGCCGGCGTTGGAGCAAGGGGACCGGCCTGCGCCGGTCCCGTGGTGCAGCAGCCGGCTGGCTGGAGTGGGCCGGCTGGTCAGAGGAGGAACCAGGGGTTTGTAACCCCCGGCTGGCCGGATAGTAGAGGCCCCCCGCATGGGGGCCGCGGTTACGAAATAGGGGGGGGGGGGCAGCGCCGCCCCCCCAAACCTCTCGGCTGTTTAGGCCGATCCCTCTGGCCAGCGGGCTGCGCTGGACGCGCCAGCGCGCCGGGCCGGGCCGCGCCAGCCGGGCGGGGCCGCGCCCATGCGGGCCGACCCAGGGGGTATCAGGCCGGGTCGGACCGGGCCCGAACCCCCTATTTGCGGACCACTTACGATCTTCTTCAAATATCATGGGATATGGATCTCTGATCGACACACCTTCAGCTGCGATGTGATCCTTGGACCAAGAAGGTCATTCCGGTATATTACACTCAAGGTTTCGAAGTATTATGAGTTTGGCCGGGTTGGTTCGAACATGAAATCAACCGAGCCCTCGGAGCAGAAACACTAATATCTTGAGCTCCTGACGTCCGATTGACGTGCCATAGACTTTGTTCGATTCCTCTTGATGAGAAAGAACTTTTGGCATACTTCGCCTTAGATTTGGACGCAGTTGGTGTATGTCCGGGTTAGATTGTACCCAAAATCCAACAGGGCCCCTCGTATGGAAAAGCTGATAACTTTCAGACCGGACGTCCGTTTGACAAACTGTCAGCGGCGTTGGTGATCACGTTGAGAAACGGTCCCTATGAATATACCCATATGAGAGTTTGGGGTACAGTTAAGATATGGCCGGGTTGGTTCTCACACCAAACTAACCGGGCCCATAGGACGAAAAGGCTAATAACTCACAGACCGGGCGTCCGATTGACGCGTCGTCTGTTGCGTTGAGACCCCTATGACGAGGCAGTCCTTTGAGATACTTCTTCGTGGAACTTTGAGATACTTGGAGTATCAACCTATAGCTCATGGAGCGGACCCTCCTAGAGACAAGCGTACTGAGTACGGAGATTGTGTAGCCGGCTGAGACCTGGCGACTGCTTGACCGACTCGACTTAGAGTGAGTCGAATAGCCCAGTGGATGGAGCACTACTTTGTTTGGGTATAGACCCATGGCGGACAGAGCACTATAGTGTTTGGGTGCAGACCCGCGGTACTCATCCGGATAGTACCTCTGCAGGCTATTAGGGGGGATGCACTACTGTGTTTGGGTGGCATACGCCAGCGGGAAGCACTACTGTGTTTGGGTGGCTGACCCGCGGTACTCGACAGGAGGAGTACCTCAGCAGTCTTAGGTTAGTGAGCAGTACTTCGGAGTCGTGACAGGATCACTGTACACTCCAGAGACGGGGCTCTTTAGTAGTTATAGTTTCGATAATGAATATCATGGTTTGAGCTGATTCTATGACCTTTTTGTTTACCTCCTGATTGAGATGGGTCACTTGATAACTTAGGTATGTGTACGGGAATATACCTGGGAAGTGGTTATCCGTTTACTTCATAATCATTGTGTTTACTCATGATTGAGATGATTTACTTGATAACTTAGGTATAAGTATGAGCTTATACCTAAGAAGGGTTAACTGTTGTGATTCTTCTTTGTGGTTATCCTTGATGGATTTAGAGAGACCTTGAGGGTCTCAGGGTCCCTACTGAGTATCGTTATACTCACCCCTGCACGGGCTATGCCCGCACCTCGTTGTGTTGGTTGCAGATGATGGGCAGTGCTGACGGAGGCCAAGTGTTCGAAGACTGGACGGTACCCGGAGGTGGACCTCATGACGAGTCGGTATCCGGAGGTGGACTTCACGGCGAGACAATACTCAGCGGAGGATGACGGGAAAGAGCGTTGTGGAGGATATCTGTTCCTACCATTCAGGTAAGATCTGTGGTGGACGATCCAGGAGCTGCTCTATCTGTACCTACCCTTCAGGTAGGATCCGTGGTGGACGATCCATGAGCTGCGCTATCTGTACATACCCTTCAGGTAGGATCCGAGGTGGGCGACCTAGTAGCTACTTCCTTTCTTCCAGTTGTTGTCTTTTTCTGTTGTACTTTTGTTCAATTGTAGCTTTACTTTCAATTGGGTTTTTATTCTTGCCCATTTAGTTTTTTTCACTTCATTTTGTACTTAGTGTATTACTTACGCTTGTACTCTATGGTGTTTGTTTACTTTTATAAAGAAAATGCCTTCCCATTTATCGGGAATTACGCCTTTGGTGCTAGTCGCCAGCCCCTGGACTATGGAAGGCGGGCTTGGGGTAGTCCCGGCATGGGCCCCGATGATGGGTCTTGAAAAATTGGTATCAGAGGAGTCGGTTCTACCGCAGAACATAAGACTCTGATATTTTCTTTCTGTGAAGCAGTAATGTTAAGGGTACCGAGTGTGGTTTTCAGTTCAGGGAGTCCAGTTTTGGTGCGGCGGCCTACGTATCCTTACACCAGGACCCTGACTTCTGATTTCAGACTTTGTGCACGAAAATGCTGATTGCTTTTGTGTTTCCACAAGTTTTAAAGTCAGATAAAACCAGGTCATCTCACTAGGTATAAATCGTTGACTGTGTCGCATCTGTTCAGGATGTCTCCACGCAGACAGTCAGTTGGAGTATCCGAGAGAGTACTCGATGACGGCTCACCGAGCGACGAGGATCCGGTGCGAGGCCCTTTTTACTATGTAGGCTCCCTCGGGTGGTGTATTAGTAGCACCACCACCTGTTGGGCAGCATATTCCACCAGTCGTAATAGTGGATGGTGCACGCTGGTAGAGCATGTTGCACGAGTTCCAGTAGCAGAGGCCTCCGAGGTTGCGAGGCGAGGCAGATTCCCAAACAGTAGAGGACTGGCTGGAGGCGATTGCTAGAGTTTTCCTCCTAGCTGAGACAACAATGGAGTGGATAGTAAACATGGCTACTAGTGTTTTCCAGTGCGTGACCATGAGGATGGTCCGAATAATGATGAGGATTCGGTACGTGGACCGTTTCCTGAGATAGTTCCTTAGGGTAGTGTGTCAGCTATACATCACTACCTGTTGGTCAGCAGTTACAACCGGCGGTACCAGTAGGTGACACATGTAGGCTTACTTCCTTACACGTGTTCCAACATCAGATACCCTCATGTTCCGAGGAAAGACCGACCCACAGGTGGCTGAGGAATGGCTTGAGGAAGTGGATGAGTGTTTTCTAGAGCTTTTACAGCTTCAGCAGGACGACATGTCACTAGCTGAGAATTCATCAAATTGTACCGAACATTCCAGTTACTCGATGAATACGATTTGAACAGTGCTATAGAGCTCAGACCTCTGAGTGTGGTGTGTTTGTGGATATTAGAGACATCACTTCTTCCTCTATGCATTCCTACTCACGTTAGGGTGCTAGAGAGAACCTTGAGGTTGAATGTTCTTTGGCTGAAAGAATACAGCTAGGGAATGTTAGATGTTGGAATGCAGCGAGCTGGTGCCAGTATTATTGACTTGGGCATGAGAATGTTTCAAGAAAAGGAAATGTTAAGGATAGATGAGTCTGCAATGCAGCAGACGTGGAGGCAGAGCTCGGCGAGAAGCATGAGGTGGTGTACATCTTAACATGTTACACTCACCCGCCTTTTTAGTCCCTGCTAGGCTCAGGGAGCTGGAGTGAAGGGGAAGAGAGTAGCTGCATCCGGTCAAGGAGTGTGACCCAATGGCTCTAAGAATGATTCATGGGACAATCTATGTCCATTAGTAGCTTCTGTAACAGAAAACTTTGATATGAATCCTTCCTTCCTTCCAGGAATCTTGTCCCAGACCTAGAGTTTCCGGTGAGCCATAGACTTGACCCTCACGTTTGAAGATACCTTGGAAGGAGAATCGATAATCACACTTACGCCGACTGTGTGATCTGACCCACGAGGCGAGAGTTTCGGTTGGAATCTCTTGGTGGTAGCGCCGAGGCCTTACGACATTGTTCGGAGTATGGATTGGATCCACAGTTCATACACAAATTGATGGTATTAGGCAAAAGTCAGTATGTGTTTTCCTTGGTCTACAAAAAAGGAAACCCCAAGCACCACAGGATTAACTCTTGCATAGGAAGGTGTAGCCGATCACTCTTGAATTGGCCAACTTCACCCACGTGGCAGCAGGAGTTTTGAGTTTTAGTTCTAATCAGGAGCGGACTAGTTCCAGGCATAGAGGCCTTTGATCATTGTGCTACCATCTTCCTTGTTGTTGATGTTGTTGTATGTGGTTGTTGTTTGTCTTGTACTACGAGATGTAGTAATTAAAGACACTTATCTTTGTGACGTTTACTTACCTTCCCTTTTTGGTTTGATTGATACTAAGAGGTTCCGGTTAAAGACTATTGACTTGACCCTCACTTTTGAGATTCTTACTGGAGGAGACCTAGTGACCACACACTGATGCCGACAGTGTGACTCAACCCTTGGAGGCGAGTGTAATAGTTGGATCTCTTGGTAGTAGCGTCGAGGCCTTACGATGTCATCCATGACATGGATTAGTGCCATTCATGACAGGATTGACTCTTTTAGGCAATGAGCATGGTTCATCCAGGGGATTAGACCAGATTTCTCTTATCGGAAAATAAGAAATCATAGCAACTCTTGTGGGAACAGAGATGGTCTAGGCCACGACAGAGATGGTCTAGGCCACGATAGAGAAGGTCCAGGTCATCCAGGAGCGGATGAGGACAACTCTGAGCCGATAGTAGTCTTATGATTATAGGAGACAGATCCACTAGAATTTGAGGACGGCGAACACATTTTCTTACGGGTCTCACCTCGACGAGGTCTATGGAGATGTGGCCGAGGCGGCAAGTAATCTCCAAGGTTCAGCGGTCCTTTTCAGGTCCTCAGCAGGGTGTGCGAGGTGGTTTACTGCTTGACCCATCCAACTCAGTTGCACTGGGTGCACGATGACTTCCACGTATCTCAACTGAGGAGATATGTTCTTGACCCGACGCATGTCATCGACCACGGGGAACTAGACTTTGGCGATGGGGTGACTTTTGCCGGGTTCCAGAAGAGGTTGAGGATCGAAAGGAGCAGATCCAATGAGGACGGTCGATTCCATGGGAGAGATTTACTAGTAGTATGGGATCCTCCAGGTGAGCACATGGGAGCAGAAGGCTCAGGTGCATTCTCAGTACCACTTTTGTTTCCCTAGTTTGTGTTAAAGCTTTACGGGGACGTAAATCCCTGAGGTGGGAGTAATGTAATGACCCGTAAAATTGAAGGGAATTTTTTTTCTAAATTTTCAATCGGATTTTACAAAAACGTAGTTT
The DNA here is from genome assembly GCA_963277665.1 of Viscum album. Taxonomy (NCBI): domain Eukaryota; kingdom Viridiplantae; phylum Streptophyta; class Magnoliopsida; order Santalales; family Viscaceae; genus Viscum; species Viscum album. The sequence goes on along the minus strand of OY728127.1, from coordinate 432,889,021 downwards.
CTAACGGCACCTGATTCCGAGGCCCGGTGAGCCCAGAATAATTTTCCGAAGTTTAGCTCGGGTACGTTCAGTGAACGAACGAGCAGGTTTTTCTAACTTTTGATTTGGTGCTTGGAATTGAAATCTGAGGGCATCGATGAAACCGCATTGCCAGTAATTGCATAAAAAGACCTTTTCCAGAGTTGTGTTTAATCGGGTAGAGTTGTTTAGTTTCGTGGATAAAGACTTCCGAGAAATAAATTTTGTGCATCTAATTTTATTTCTTTAAAGTGGTTAAAACCTAAGGATGGAGGTTGGGTGAACCTAACTACCTAAGTGAGGTTAAATGTGAGGTGGGGCCCAAACGAACCACACCCCTTCACATTCCTTAAACCTACTCTAACCCCCCCCCATTAAGTGGTTGACCTATCATATTCCTTAACTCCTTAACCCCCCTTTAATGTGAGACCACTCACCTCCTCTCTCACTTCTTAAATCATGCCAACTCAATTAATTATGTGGTTTAATTCAATTTTTCAATTTCAAACTTAAGTCATGAGTAATAAAATAAGTGAAGCACTTATTTTGTTTTTGGTTGGAGCTTGTTGTGTTGAGATGGGATTGGGAGAAAAAGGGGAGTCTTGATGTTCTTCTTCTTCGTCGAAGAACGCGAAGAACGCACTGATCTTCGACGAAGAACGCCGAATCCTCAGAGATCGACAATGTGGCGCCATGTACCGCGACACCAATGAACCTCTCCTTCTGTGAAACCTTCTTCCACGATGATATATTCTGCGACAAACCTTCTCTCAATGAATTCGACGAGGTAGGAGATTTATTTGTTTGTTCGCGAATACTTCAGTCGCCATTTCTTCATTTCAAATTGGGCCACCTGTTTCTGCAATAACGGGAGGAGGTCGGACTGCACGAACACGTCTGAACCTCCTCTCCATTGATTGTTTGATTATATTGCGGCACATACAATGGCGTTGCGGTGCCGTTGCACCGCGTAGAAACAATATGAATGGGCAAGGATGCGAGGTGCTGTCGCGCCGCACTGATGAAGTCGAACAAGGTGGCGGCGCCGTACCGCCGCACATGAGAACCATTAAAAACACCGTGGCTGGAGCAGGGATGTGGCAGAGGGGCGCGGCGCCATCGCGCCGTGCCAGATGGACCAAGGACGCAGATTTAGGTTGTGGCGGAGCAGGGACCAGCGGCCAACTTCCATCCGCCGACGACAGAGTAGGGGGACCCGCCCGTGTCGGTCCCGTGGTGCAGTAGCCGGCCGGCCCGCTCCGGCCGGCCGGTTAGAGGAGGAACTGGGGGTTCATAACCCCCGGTTGGCCAGACAGCAGTGGCTCCCTGCATGGGGGTCGTGGTTACGAAACAGCGGGGCAGCGCCTCCCCACCAAAACCCTCGGCCTTTTCGGCCGAGCCCTCTGGCCGGCGGACCGCGCTGGCCGCGCCAGCGCGTCGGGCCAGGCCGCCCAGGCTGAGCCGGGTCGCGCCTAGGCCGGACGGGGCCGCATTAGCCGGGCCGAGCCATGCCCAAGCGGGCGGGACCCAGACCCGGGTCGGGTCGACCTAGTTTGGGCCTACCCAGGGGGTATCGGGCCGGGTCGGACCAGGCCCGAACCCCCTATTCACGGACCTCTTACGATCATTTGCCCATATCTTGGGATAAGAACCTCCGATCGACGTACCGTCTGCTGCGATTTGATCCTTGGACCGAGACGTTCGTTTAGGTATATTACACTCAAGGTTTCGGAGTACTTTGGGTTCAGTCGGGAGGGTTCAAACACGAAACCAACTGGGCCCTCAGAGCGAAAACACTTATATCTTGAGCTTCGGACGTCCGATTGACATGTCGTCAACTTTGTTTGATTCCTCTTGATGAGACGGAACTTTTGGAATAATTCGCCTGAGATTTAGTTGCAGTTGGAGTATGTTCAGGTTAGATTGTACCTGATATCCAACCGGGCCCCTGGAAAGGAATAGATGATAACTTCCAGACCGGACATCCATTTGACGAACCGTCAGCGGTATTGGTGATCACGTTGAGAAATTGTCCCTTTCAGTATACCCTATGATAGTTCGGGGTATAGTTGAGATACGACCGGGTTGGTTTTCATACAAAACCAACAGGTCCCCTAGGACGAAAAGGATAATAACTCACCGACCGGGCACCCGATTGACGCGTCGTCTATTGCATTGAGACCCCTATGACGAGGCGGTCCATTGAGATACTTCTTCGTAAAAATTTGAGGTACGTGGAGTATCGACCTGTAGCTCATGGAGAGGACCCTCCCGGAGATGAGTGTACGGAGTACGGAGACCGTGTAGCCGGCTGAGACCTGACTGCTGCTTGACCGACGCGACTTGGAGTGAGTCGACTAGCCCAGTGGATGGAGTAATACTTTGTTTGTGTGCAGACCCATGGCGGACGGAGCAATACAGTGTCTGGGTTCAGACCCACGGTACTCGTCCGGAGAGTACCTCTGCGTGCTATTAGAGGAAATTCAGTACTGTGTTTCGGTGCCATACCCGGCGGGAAGCACTACTGTGTTTGGGTGGATGACCCGTGGTACTCGACATGAGGAGTACCTCAGCCGTCTTAGGTTAGTGAGCAGTACCTCGGAGTCGTGACAGGATCACTGTACACTCAAGATATGGGGCTCTTCAGCAGTTACGGTTTTGATAATGAAAATCCTGGTTTGAGATGAGTCTATGGCCTTTGTGTTTACCTCATGATTGAGATGGGTCACTTGATAACTTGGGTATATGTATGGGCATATACCTGGGTAGTGGATATCCGTTGATTTCATAATCTTTGTGTTTCCTCATGATTGAGATGGGTTACGTGATAATTTAGGTATAAGTATGGGATTATACCTAAGAAGGGTTATATATTGTGATTCTGCTTTATGGTTATCCTTGTTGGATTTAGAGAGACCTTTAGGGTCTCAGGGTCCATACTGAGTATTGTTATACTCACCCTTGCACAACCTATGCCCGCACCACGTTGTGTTGGTTCCAGACGACGGGAAGTGCTGACGGAGACCGAGTGTTCGAAGACTGGATGGTACCCGAGGGTGGACCTCAGGATGTGTCAGTATCCGGAGTTGGACTTCACGATGAGATGATACTCGGAGGAGGTTGATGGGAAAGAGCATTGTGGAGGCTATCTGTACCTACCCTTCAGGTAGGATCTGTAGTGGACGATCCAAGAGCTGTGATATCTGTACCTTCACTCCAGGTATGATCTGTGGTGGACGATCTAGGAGCTGCGCTCTCTGTACCTACCCTTCAGGTAGGATCCGAGGAGGACAACCCAGGAGCTGCTTCCTTTCTTCCATCTGTTTTCATTTTCTATTGTACTTTTTTTCAGTTTCAGATGTACTTTCGATTGGGTTTGTATTCTGGCCCATTTATTTTTCTGCACTTCCTTTTGTACTTAGTGTATTACTTCCACTTGTACTTTGTGGTGTTTTTTTACTTTTATAAAGGATATGCCTTCCCAGTTATCAGGAATTATGCCTTTGGTGCTAGTCGCCAACCCCAGGCCTATGGAAGGCGGGATTGGGGTAGTCACGACACATGCCCAGAGGACAGGTCGTGACATCTCACCACTACTAGATCATTCTTATTTCCACAATATCGGAACATGAAATGTGGACATCACACTGGCATAACTCTAAATGATTATCTCCACTCCAAAAATAATATTTATAATAGATAGGGAAAACTATATAGTAAATAACAATCCCATGGGCATCATATAAACATGTCAATAGCCTGATCTTGCTCCTAGAGAAAGGTCTAGGTGAGAGGAATGTGTCACTGGAAAATAAAATGAGACAAAACCTAATTCCCACAATTGAGGTCATTTCATGATCAATGTATCATTCAATAGACAAGGGTATTATATATGGAGTCTCATACGAAATTTATGTGGGAAATAAAATTTACATAAAATTTTGAATCTTTATCTAACATTAAACTTTAAATTTATACAAATTAGTTTATTTAGGATTTAATTTATGTATAAGCATATATATATCTTTTCCAGGCAATTACGTCACCAATTGCAATTTTATAAATGCCCATTTAAATTTTATGTTGTACCTTGTAACAAAGACCTACAATGTAAACATTGTATTTAGAGGTGACAAAAAATTCATTCTGTTTTGATTTAATGAAATACCATTTTGAATTATAAGAGGTAATTGAAACATAAATTTCCATTAGCATTCACCAATGAAATCAACTAATATGGAATAAATAGTTAACTATGGTTTAATCACCTATCTATGTAAGAAAGTACATTTTAGATTTAGTTAGGAACATTAATCATGTCAATTATTTAATACTGAAGGAAACAATAACACACTATAACATGAACAAAAAATGAACCACACAAGCCCAAGAAACTCTTTCAATTCATGATGAATTTAGATATGGCTAGTAATATTTTATAGAAGTTTATTCCAACGATTCCAACTATTATTTACAAATTTATATTCCCTCATTTTATTATGATATAGTGGATGGAGTACAATGAAAATAATATCAACAATAGTCATATCAAAAAACAAGTGCATAACCAAATGGTGAAATCTATGTAATAGTAACACAGTCAAGCAATAACAACATTAACCCATCACATGTATTGTGGTATTCCCCTTTAACAGAGTTATCTAATAATTGATATAGGCTCATAAAAATTATAGTTTTTCTAGTTATCATTTATAATCCAAAAAATTATAAAAAAATTAAATAGGATCTGATTCCAATTTTTAACATTCTTCCCTGAAATCCATTTAGTGGTTCCTTGATACGGTCAGGTACATTACCTCAATCACACCTCCCTATGTACTAGAGTTTTCTATCTACTAGAAATAGACTAGATTGCATATGTCGTTAAAATATTCCCTCATTGATCCGGGTTGAGCGTAACAACATAAAAGAAATAAAAAATAGTGAAGGAAGTAATAAGAGACCCAATAATAACATGACCAGTAACCCACTGTATAAGAAGTTGTAAGAATGAAACCAATAATATCAGATATAATAAATAAATAACATCAATGTTAAATAAATTTTTTTATTAAGATGAATAAATAATAAAACAAAATTTAAATGATGATCATGATGTCATGTAACAATACAATATTAGTACATAGGGATCATTGGATAAAATCATTTTCAACTTGATAAAATATTATATATAATGGAAAAATATATAAAATACTATAAAAATGTGCATTGGATTTTTCCTCATAACCCATTCTCCATCATTGGAATGTATATCACTCATTTGAAGTTAGATGTTTTAATTTTCATATTACTAAAATCATGAAGCAAGAATGGGTACCAATGGTTTCCCAAGTAGTGTATGAGATACACAATACTTTGTAATACCCTACGTCGTATTGATTAACCCATATTTTGAAATATAAAATGAACATTTTGACCATTCATGTAAATTAAAATATATTATTTAGTCAGGGTTCCTCAATGAATAACTGAACAATTATGACATCCTCAATGTATGCATCATTTCCAAAAAAATGGAACCAAAAATAATAATAATTTGTAAACATTGAGGTTATGAATAAGGACTAATGTTTATAAAATACCAATCTAGTGATTTTTCATGGTGGGCACGTCCCTAGGATATCAATTCAGTTTCTCATAAATAAATAAAATCCATAAAAACTTGTTATGAAATCCGAAAAAATATAGTGTAGAATAATTTTCTTTTCCAAGGAGATCTATAAGAAAACCAAATGATCATTTAAATAGGCACTAACATAACCAATAACACAATTTCGGTCCAACACATTCTATAAAGTAATCCATTGTATAACTCTTATCATGGTAAAATATCATCCTAGACCTGGTATCTCACATAATGGAGTTTGAATAACCTGAGGGATGGTATAATAATCTTTCCATAGATCCTACCCAAAATATCTCCACAAGGTAACTAGTGTCACTCACAATTATAATTCATTTAACTAGGTATACCATAAATGAAATTATGAGGGACACTCTCTACACATCATGTAAATCTAGATACAAACCACTATTATTATATCAATGACATCCTTATATCGAGATTGGTGTTTTATCCTAGTTCATAAAATGTAAGTCATGGGATTTACAATTCTATATCATCTTCAATTATACAAACGTCACCTGCAAATAATAAATTCCACACATTTTATCCAATCCCAAAACCATTGAATAAGGCATTAAGAAATGAGAATAAGGAAAAATATTATAAGGAGTAACCACAATACAATGGAAATGGAATATAGAATAAGCATGAAAGGAAAATTTGCTTACTCTCTACATAAAATACATCTTACGTTAATTGATGAATTGTGATCCTATATTACAATTTTATCACACACATCATATTTTTATAACATCTCACGAATACATAAATTACTCCATTTAGCTGGGAACATCATATTGGTGGCTTCCAATCGGATGTACACCAATATTAAGGGAGTCTATATATTCTATGGTAAAAATTGACATGATAATACATTATAATTAATTTATTTAGTATCAATGAGTCATCTCAATAATGATCTATAGAAAATAAGAATGATTAATTTTAATAAAGGGATGAAAATTTCTTGAAATAATTACATCACATACAGTGGAATTAGAAAATAATTCTTGTACATTGTTTACACATTAATAAAGAACTAAAAATATCAAAGAAATCTCCACATTCTGTGAAAATGTGGGAAATGAAATTTCAAAAAAAATTTGTATAAAAATGGAGAAGAGTAACTAGATATAAAATGGAGAGGATTTGAGTTCTTACCAGTGTAGATAAAATTATTCAAATAGAAAAGGATTTATAGCTTTGGTGGGTGAGAAATGTTGATCCCTATATTAGTAAGGATGAGAGAAATATTTGGTAGGAGAATCACTTACATATCGGAAATGATAAGTGAAAGAGGGGTGAGTAGATTAAGTCATTAATGGTACAATTTTAATTTAACATAAATTGACAAGGGCACTTGGTTTTCCACATGTTTGGAAAAACTATGCACCATACCACTGCCCAAAGAGGACCTTTAATGTGCTAGGTAAACATATTATATATTCATGTGCATCACATTAAAGCACTTATACAACATCTATGAGACGTGTTTTATAGGAATGTGGGAATCCTTTGACAATCTTACCAATGCATCGTGAATCCTTACTCCCCACTTCCTCACATCTCAGAGTTAGAGAAACCATGTGAGTTTGGAATAAAGTTCACTCCTACCTATAAAACCTAGCCAGATTCCACACATTTCAAGGATCCATTCTCCGAACGAGCCATAGGAACAATCATAACCTCTAAAAATCCATTAAAAAACATTTTATGGGAAAAAATAAGTAATTGAAAAAATTAAAATTCTCTGTACATTCACGAAAATCTAGGACATTATAGTTCATTTAATTTTAATTTAACAAATATATCATGAGATTGACGGAATACAAATATATTTCGATCGAACCTATATAAAATGATATAAATATCTTCACAAATAAATTAACAAAATAATTAATTGATTTTATTTTATTATAGATTTTTTATTTCCATTTTTAGTTTTTTATGTTAAATAAATAATTACTTTTCTAATATTTCATAAGAATTTAAAATATTTTTTTTGTTACTAAAAATTATAAATTAATTACCCAAATGGAATTAATTTCATTATTTTCAAAATAGAAATCAATATTCATTGACCATTTTTTTTCATTTATGTGAACATCCTTAAAATATAAAATCAAGAGGGTGAAATACTTTCTTTTCCTTCTCATTAAATATTATATATGTCACATATGGGAAAAAATTTACCTATAACTCCAAAAAACAGGGAATATGGAGTTGTGGATTGAAATATAGATATATAATTTTACTTGGAAATGGTTTTAGGTCAGTTTAACCATTATATTTTATTCATTGGATGCACTATAATTATTTTCTTACCGTAACCATTTAAATTAATTTTAACAATTTTTACAATTCATTTCGACCAAATCTATAGATTATATAATTATATAATATTAATTCTAGGGATTATATATATGGAATATATTTTATAATATTCAAATCACACAAGTGAAATATTTTATCAAATAATTACACCTTAATGTAAAAATAAAAAGTTGTATTCTTATGAAAAAAATATCTTATGTCTTGTAAGTATTAATATCAAATTATAATTATTTTATTTAAAACATATAACATAAAATTAAATTTATTTTATAAATTTTTTTATGAATTGAAATTTCATTGATTAATTTTTAACACACAAATAATTAATTAAATATAATTATTCAATAATATTTTACATTTTAAATATTTTCTTAAGACATGTGACCGATGGTATCTCGTGATACAGACAACTATTGTTTTTCATAAATATTAGAAACAACACGTTTAAACAATCGTGACATATAAATAGTAACTTGTTATTCAATATGAATGGTATCCCTTATCCATTAAGTTGAATGGTATTAATATTGTTAAATAATTTTTGAAAATACATGCTTTAAATATTGATATCTAATAATATTTTATGTGGACAACAAATTAGAAATCAAAATAAAAACAATTTCAAAACAAACATAATATTTTTCTGAAAAATAATATTTTATGTCTACAAACACGTTTAATCACAATAAATTAAATAAATAAATTTTGTGAATGATTCTAATTTATTTAGTATATTATATAATCAAAAATCTATTAAACATTCATCATTTTTGTTTAATAGAGAGATATAAGAATATAGCATATATTCCCTTAAAATTTGATTTTTTTTTCTCATAGAAATTTGGTTTATTATATTTTTGTAATTTCAATAATAATTTTTTTATAATTTTTAAAATTTATTTCACATAAAAAATATAATTTTTAAAATCATAATATTAGTTTTATCTTATGTTGATTGTTTGATAATATACTTAATATATCATTTTTTTATAAATAGTGAAAATTCAAAAATATTAATTGAAAAATAACTTTTTGTTCAAATTATTTAAAAAATTAATTTATAGTGGAAATAAATTAAATTATATATATTCTAATTATATTTAGATAAATTTAATGTTTTTCATATTGAATTTTGATATAAAAACCTTTTACACTTTTGAACATTTTATCTTTGAAAACCTGCTTTCTCACTTCATTGGTTGGGTTAATTTAAAAATATAATTTTATAATAATCTTAATGGAATTTAGAAAAATATATACCATACATATAATTATTATAAATTTAATAATATAATAACTTCAAAATATATTTTTACAAAAATAAATATTGAATATACTACCAATTAAATACCATGGATAAGTTAAAATTGGTTTTACAGAGGGTGTTAGTCTAAAATTATATGTATTAATATGAAGTAAAAAAACTTCAAAACCTATTGAATATACATATTTTTACATTATAATTTATAATGGGTTAGAATTATATATATTTGACCCATTTGGTTTGTGAAAAATGTTGGCACACTTATTTCATTAAAAAAGTACATATGTACATGTCATCTTACCAATAAAATGCCACCCCATATCCTCTTTTCATCTCACAGTAGGAAGAAAAATTATCATACAATACCTACCAAAATAAAATTACTACTTTTATACCCTATACATAGATGACATGTCTCTATAAGAATTCTAACATATGAATTAATTTTTTTGAAACCTAAAGAGGTTACACAATAATGATGTAACATTCATAAACAATAATTTTTATTTAATTTCATTATCTACAACATCTATTAATTAATAAAATATTTAGATAAAATTATCTCAATATATTCTAAATAATTATATTTTTATGTTTTTTCCTTCCCAAAAACCATCTACACTTATATAAAATGTGTTAATAAATCATCATTTTTGTGTGTGATGAACAACCACCACATTAAGTGATTTCATTAGTTTTTTCCATTACCACATTCACAATAGGGACTGCTGATGGATATAAAGTATGTATAAATTTTATATTAATAATTTAATGATACCTATATATATATTATCATATATACCTTTTTTACATTATATTCCTTGGGATATATAATAATGTCTATATTGTTTACGGTCGAGTACCTCCTCACAAAGCAATATTATTCTTTTTTCACTAAATCTTGACATGGAAGATAATAAAGATACCATTAATGAATATATGTGACATAAATAAAATAAATATAATATTAATGAAATACTAATTTTTATAAAAATATAATATACTATTTTTTATTCCATTTCACATAATAAATGACGATAACATCTTTCGTTTACACGTTAACTACCACCTTAGAAAATTATTGACACTCTATCTTGTCAAAACCACAAAAAATTTATGGTATGTATATATATATATTATGAAAAAATTTGGTATTTATGATATTATTATAATTTTATAAATATAAAATATTACTTACCTACATTCACTAATGATTTTGAAAAATTGAAATGTCACTCATGTGTGTGTATGGCTTACCGTCACCATGATCATAGCATACCTCGTTTATCAAAATAAAATATTAGTAATGGACTAGATTTTAAAATTTATGTATATAAATTTTAATAAATTCATTTTTAATATTTTGAAGATTATTGAACTATGATCGATGAAATATGACCTAATATAAACAATCCAAACAAATATGAAAAATTGGCAATTACCCAAAATGTGGTTTTAATAAATATTTGGTACAAAATGGAATATAAATTATCATAATTAAATATTTTATTATATAATATATAAATATATATATGGTTGATTGTATATTTATTATGAATATATATATATATTATAGGATATTCTAATATGTACGGAAGAAGTTGATAATTATGGTATGAAATTTATATTCTCTATTTTATTTTTAAAGATATATGAAAATTCAACCCTCTTTCTTTGTATAGTTTATGTGTTTCCCCATTGACATTTTATATTAGGAATTTAATTATTTTTATTATATTAAATTTTTCAATTGATATTATTATTTAAAAGGGCATACAAACAAAAATATTACTAAAGTGGTAACTGATTTCCATCTCTCTTTTTAATTATGTGGCATACATTATATAATCAGAACATGTTTCTTATATGTGGTGTATATACTAACAAAGAATCATTTTAAAATTTATTGTTAAAAAACTATTTTTTTAAGTATTCATTTTAGTATCTATATTCAATGTGGTTTACAGTTCAAAAGACAATAATGGTGTAAGAGATCATTGTGAATATTTTCCTTCATTGAGAAAATTTTTATGTTCTGCACCTATCATCTCTACGAGGTGTATAAACTACCCATTAGACATGTAATTTCATTAGTTTATATTTTATCAGGATATTATATGTTTCAAATAATTTTATTCATTCATAGGGATTAAAATTTACTATTATCAAAGTGGTAATGATATTATGTTTTAATATAATCTTTTATTAAGATTATTTATGATTATGTTTCTGATGATGAAATCTTATAATCTATTTTTCATGAAAATAGTAAACCACTTTATCTTTTATTTATGTCATTATAATATATATTTCCATCCATTTACACTCATTATGTTATCAAAGGTTATAATGAAATTTTTCAGAATAAAATCATTTCTAATTATGTCTTATGTCAAAAAAATTCATCATCCAAAACAATTTTTATTTATCAAATTAAAACTATTTTTATCATTCATCGGATTATTTATTTTTTACATTTTTAGATATATTTTGACGGTTTTAAAAATATTATTAATGGAATATTAATGAATATTATCATGTAATGCAAATTTATATTTTACTAAGAAAAGTAAAAGAACATTTATTTTAATTAATATGGTATTTATATAGTTTCTAACAATCATTACAATTATTTTCATAAAAGGATACGTTATATTACGAGATGTTTATATAAAAAAGGAATTATAGAATTTTCTATTTTTAAAATTATATTTTTTCCCATCTGAAATGATATATTTATAGGGAAATGATTTCAATTATTGATAAAGATTTATTTATATTTTTTTCAATGTTATTTTCAATGAAATGGATTTTCAAAGTATTTTATAAATATTTATTAATAACAATTTATTATACCAGTAAGGTTATGTTTTTAAAAAAATAAAAAAAAATCAATATAATTTCTAAATAAGATAACTTCATTTGATATTATTTACGACTTAATAGGGATAGGTTCCAAAGATACCATTATATTTTCCTCTCAGAATTAATTTATTCATGGAATTATATTTATGAAACCCACTTTTCTACCATGATTTATACAATGTTAAAATTCATATCAATATATCTTATTTTAATTGTTTATTCTATGATAAAATATTCAAATTATATTAAAACCTATAACTTTTGCACAATTTATGATACTGGGAAATGTTCATGAAACCCCTTTATTTAATGTGATATTATATTATTATTATTATTTGGACTTATTGAAAACATTTATATGATTTAATCTATATAATTGGTGATACCTATGTCACCCTCGGATGAATTTGGTGTGGTTTTTTATCTCATTATGTGGGAAATAATTTAATAGTGATTGAACATGGTTTAGTGAGGAACATTGTATTCTATAGTGGACATTGGTGTGAAACATGACTAATATGATTTTTTGGGGTGTGAACACATTTCAAATTAATATTCTTTGTTATGGTCATTGGATAATATGGAAATGTTTTTATATTCTCAATTATATCATGCATTTTTAAGACTTATACAAATTAAATTCTCTCAGGGACCATGTTTTTTGATTCCCCTATTATTTTTGTCTTCTGAATAGTTAATATTAATTACTTTAGTCTAGATTAAGAACATTAATATGATCGTTATTTATTTCAATAGTATTTTTCTTATTATCTTATCTTCATGTTCATTTTATGATTATTCATCTTTACTTTTTCCTATAACTTATACCTATCCTCAAATTTTATTATATTTACATTCCTTAAGTAATACATTAGTGCATTAAGTAGTGCATGTTTCTGGAGGTTACTAAATTGAAATACCCTTTTAAGTTATGTTGAAGATCATTCACCAAATTATATGATTTTTTACCGAGAATCAAAATATGAAAAAATATTATTGTACTCAGACATGTGTTTAAGTAATGTATTGAATATTCCCCTAAAAACACATAATATATATGTATTAGAATCCTAATTCACTATATTTTCTATTTGGATGATTCTTATTTTAAACATTGGAAAGTTATATGAGAAAAAATTAGTGATATCCGAAAATATATTTCTATTTTTATGATTTGTGATACATCAAAATATAGTTCATAAGATATGTTAATGTGTAACAAAATATCCTAGAATTTTGATAACAGATTAAGTGAGTGGTTTCTAAGAAAATAATTACATATCTATATTCTAAAATTTTATTTATCTGCATTAAATAAATATTTATTGGAAATTATTATAAAAAAGGTTTATTTAGTTTGACTCAATCATCACCTGGTTCATGATAATTGGACTTACTGATCACTTAGCATGACACTCCATAGTGATATTTTTTTTATTTTAGAAACTCATTATGAAATATGATTAGCGACTTTAATAATTATAATTATTTATCTTGGATATTACTAATGTTTAATATATTGAAATTAACCTTTCATCATATTTACATTATATATGTTATTTTTCTATATTTTTAACATTATTAGTTTTTCTCACACTATGTTTTTTTTGTTTTAGTGAATGTATAGAACCACAAAGAATCTTGTTAAAATTGAATCTAATGGAATATTTCAGACTATGGGTAGCCAGATTGGATGATGAATACAGAAGAAGATATTGTGATACTGCATACTCATCTATAATGATATTTAATTAAAAACATGAAATTAGAGGAAAATTGGAGTCCATAAAATAATAGGAAGATAATTTTTTTGGAAACTTATGTTGATAATAATAATAGTTGACGGAATATTTTTCATCCATAATGTAATGAAATATAGGAAAATATCCTATAAAAATATCTTAAATGGAGTGGAATATGTTATCTACATGGAGAATAAGGTTATAGAGTAAGAAATATTTATGGAGTTTAATGTCTCACCTATGGGGAAAGTGGGAATTATCCAAATCCATTACATAAAACATGAACTATATTATATAACAAGTAATTATTGATTATATTTCTGTCAATGAAGTGAAATTATTGAGTAATTTTATATCGGGATTCAACGATTTTATTTTTTAATATTTTTTCAATCATATCAGGGTAAAAAGAATCAAAGAACATATAAGGTTTATGTTATTTGTGGAATAAAATATTAAAAAATATAAGATTAAGATAATTGTTATGTATTCTATCATGGGTTTATAATATTATTGTTGACCATATTTTCATTGTCTTAGACAACCTTTTTGAGGATTTACTAGATGGGATTTTATAAATATTATAAATATTTTATGAGAAGTTCATTGAATCAAAAACCATTTATACATATGTTTTCATCAAAATGTTATATATGGATGAATTCCTTTACATATTGTGAAAAAAATATTATTATTACTTGTATCCTTTAGGTATTATATAATATTTTACCTTTAAGTTAATATGTCTTATTATTGATCACCATATGAAGTTAGCATTCTTGTTTTTCAATCAAATATGATTTTTCTTTGCTTCCTCATCATATAATATTAATTATCGATGTATTTAAGGTGCACGGGGTAGTACATTAAATTGTATCATCTTATGATCTAAATCTTACCTTGATATATTTCTGATGTATTTAACAAGCTCTTAATATAATATCGATTTTAGAATTACCTATCATTCTCAGACAGATGGTAATGTAGAACGAAAAATTCAAACTCTATGGGGTATTCCAATTTATTAATATATGAATTTTAAATATATATGTGTTCAACACCTTAATAAACATTATTTTTTAAAAATGTTATATTTCAATTGACTATTCTTATGGATCATTATTAATAACATTATAGGAAGAACAATATAACTCCAAAGAGTAAGAATTACGTTGTAAGAAGAAATATAATGGGACTTCAGAAATATTATAAAATTTAATAGAATATTATGTCCACTCAATATAACAGAAGGATGTCAAGAAGATGGAAAAAATATTATAATAATAATATCAAACATGATCTAGAATTTGAAGCTGCTGATAAGGTTAATATATATATTTCTCAATGGATGAAATAAGTGAAAAATATTCCATTGGTATATTGTTTCATTTGAATTACTGATTGTATAGAGATATGATCATAAAATTTGTATCTTAGACCAAACCTCTCTCATGTTCATGATCTGTTCTATGTTTCTTTCCTAAGGATGTAAAAACCTGATTCATTACATATACAGAACATTGAGTTAGTACCATAGAATAATGGTTTTCTTTCCGGGGAAAAACAGTAGAGATTCTAGATCAATTAGTCAAGGTAGTATAAAACATTACAATATATGAAATAAAAGATTCTTGCTGAAACAAAAATCTTGAGGAAGCTGTTTTGGAAATTAAGGATGTGATGAGGCTGAAGTATCCAGTGTTTTTGGTACCAAAGTGAGGAATATCAAGGGAGAAATTCATTTTAATGGGGGTAAAATGTAGCACCCTTGTATTTTTTTAAAGATATTTTTTTGATAAATTTTATTTTTTTATACTTTATATTTATGAAATTACTTTTTTATTATAAATTACATGATACACTATATTAATTTTTTCATATGTAACAAAATGATTAACCGAAATGAGATATACAATTAAGAAATTATTATTTAATATGATATTTATCACCTAGCCATTGTAATTGCGTGTGTGAATATTATTAAAATAATTATGATAATATTTATTTAATACATGTATATATAAGGAATACCATGTTGAATAATTATTTATAAAATAAAATAAAAACCATTTTAAAGTAATGTGAATCTTTTTTAAAAAACTATTTTAATATTCACAAACCTTTTGATCTCAATAATTAAAATAAATAACTTTTGATGAATGATATAAATTAAATTCTAAAATTATATATTCAATTAACATTTTTAAATTAATCAAAATTTTCTTCAAGACAAGATATTTGAATTAATCCAATTTTACAATTAACAAGTATTTTTCTAAATTCTGTTTTTTCCTTGTTTGTTTCTCTAGTTTATTAATCTATGTTTTTACCAATTTTAAAAAATAAATTTATAAAAAATAAATTTTTATTTTAAAATATTAATTTAGTGATTATTTAAATGGTATGTATTGATAATTTTCTAAAAAAGAATAAATTTATTACGAAAAGTGAAATGTATAGAATATTAATTATTATATTTCTTTTCCAAATACAATGTTTATGATGTATGATTATATTATAATTTGTTTTTATATTTAATTTATTATCATATTATATATATTAATCATATTTTTATCATTTGAATTATTTTCATTGTAAATTGTTAAATAAAAACCTGGTAAATATTTAAAAAAATTCTCTTTGAGAACCAACTTTCGCGTCACGTCTTTGGGATTAAATTTATAAAATTTTATATTCTCATCATTAAAAAAATTCTAAAAAATTGATTGAATATCTTGATTCTACAATAATTTTGTTATCTAATATGGTTTGCATAAATATTGACAAAAATAAATAATGAAAATTGTTAAAATCAATTACTGTGGTTAATGTAAAAATCAGTTTTGGGTGTTAAACATAATAGATAAGTTTTAAAATTAAATTTAATATTGAAAAAATATATAGTTCTACCATATTGAGAACATATAATTTTTATGGATCGACAATACAAAATTTCATAAATTCATTTTATATCAAAAAATGCAGGTCCCACATTTTCTTTCAGATATTACAGGGGTTCCACATAACTCACATGAAAAATGCCACCCTAACTCCCCTATATTTCATACCATAAAACAATTTTTTCAACTAATACCAACTCAAATTAAATCCAAAAATAAGAAAACTATTCCGAGATGTCTTATCCTTATATGAAATCGATCCAATATGTTTTTTAGTTTATCCCTTTGGACTATACCCAATAAAGAGGTTATATTCTTCATTGAGCATTTTTATTTTATTTATTTTTCAGCATTAAAAATTATTATTATTTCATGATGGAATAATAATAATTAATTCTTCGATATAATGATATATTTTTATGTTTAGTTATTGATTTTAAACCTTTTTCACTTTCACTAAATTTGTTATAACGTCATTATTCATTTGCACATAAGACATCCTCTATGCATACTGAGGTCATTCGTTTTTTCAATTACCACCTCTCACGATTTGTTATGATGATGGATATGTTATATATTTAATATATTTATAATATATTTGTACTTATTTATTGATTATAAAGTATATTTTTTTCTTTCCATTATGTAATTTATATGATAACTTTGATCATGTATACATCGGTCTACCACCTCGCAAAATGATGCACTTATTTTATTACTCTCTCTTTTCATCAAACATCATAAGAAGAATGTTAATAAATATAAGTTATAAAAATAAAATAATTTTTATATTAATGAAATATTTATAATTATTAAAAGATATTATATGATTTTTTTTCTTACATTTTCACTTACTAAAAGATGATAACATCATTCATGTACGTGTGCACTCATTCCTTCATAAAGAGATGGGGCTCTATATTTTCTTCACCACACCCCAAGGATGATATGTATAAGTATATTTAATGAAATAATATTATATTTATTATATTATTATTAATTAATTATAAAATATTACATTCCTCTCATTCATAATGAATGTCAATAAAGAGAAACATTACTCCATTGTATATATGGACTACTATCGGCATGATAGTATCATTCATCATTTACAGAACCCATCATTCATTATTGTTATTAAAATATTATTTGATTTATTAAAATCAAAACCATTTCATTAGTATTATTCTGGTTATATAATAACCATTATCAAATTATTACAACCAAAAATAAAAAATCGCAAAAATGTACAAATAAAAAAATCAGTTATTACATAGAAATTGATTTTGAGAATTTATTTGTAATATATTGGTAATTAATAGTAAAATCATAATCATACATGGCATAATTTATATAATAATTATTCTTTAATAATTTTAAATTAAATTTATATTTAAAACAATGTTCCATGTTTATAGAATGAAAATTGATACCAAAGTAAGGGGATTTATCTTATGTATGTTCTTTCTTGGAGACATATCAATGATCACCACTTGTTTATTTTTTGGAGTTTATAATTCATTATTGTAATTTTATATCATACAAATCCTCAATAAGATGATATTAAATTTCTTATTTTATTTTATCATTTATTGGGAACTAGATTGCAAGGATTACTATAGTTTTAATAGATTTACATCTTACTTTTTTACTTTTTGAGATAAATTTAATATTCAAAAAAATATTATTATATGTAGTATATATAATATCCATGAATGAAATTTATTTTTATTATAATTAAAATTATTTGGATTTACATTTATATTTAAGGATATATATTTCATTGTTTTTACTGTTCAAATGATACCCAAGCAGTAAGGGATCCTTATCACAGTTTCTCTTCTTTGAGACATATAATATGTTGTGATGCGATCATATTTTTGAGGTGTATATAAATACCAATTGAAATTTTATATCATGAATTTATTTTTTCATTATATTATATGATTCATTTATTTCAATTATATCATGTGATTCCCATTCAATTCAATATAAGTGGTATGGATTTTATTTTAAATTATCATTATTTATCAGGATTATTTATGATTATATTTGAATTAATGTAATATTATAATCCATTTTTCAAGAAACTAAATACTTTTATTCTACTATTTACATTTCACAAGAATATTGGTTTTCTTTTAATTTTAAATTCTTTATAAACTAAATCATCCAAAACACTATTTTCATGAAAAAATAATGTCTATATATAAATTTTGTCAAGCAAATAATTTTCGTTGAAAACATTATTTTCAAAAAAAAATTTAGATGTTTATATAATTCAGAAAATGATTAGATAAATAAATTTTCACTTATGTTTAAATGTCTTATTATAATTTTCAAATCAAATTTTCTTAATTTTCCAACGTATGCTCTTCTAGATTTTACTAAAAAAATGAATTAGATATTTTTTCCAGTTAAAAATTTACATAAGTACCAACCACTATATCCACTATTTTCATTAATTCTTCCACTATATTTATTTCAATATTATTTTAGAAGATATGTTTTCAAACTATTTTATATTAATTTTTTTTATCAATGTGGAAATGATGTTTTCCTCAAGAAATGTTTTTAATGATTTTTAAGAAATCCATTAAAATTAATCATGGTTATTTTAAATAAAAATGATTTCCAAAATATTATATGAATTTATTATTTCAATATATGATTTTAAATGAAAAGAAATTATCCTAATGATATGTATTAAATGATCTTTCAACATTAATTTACCTACTCGGATGACATCCATTGTAGTTACCTAAGACTTATTGGGAATATGATCTATTGATACCATTATTATTATCTTCTGAATGGATTATGTTCCTAATGGAATAAATTTTTCAAACTTTTGTATCTTATATGAGTTTTACCATAATAAATTTATTATGAATTTCACATCATTTATTTGGTTATTCTGTAATAAAGTTATGAAATTTTTCTAAAATGTGTAACTTCTCTGTAGGTAGTGATTTGATGAAATGGTAATGAAACCCATTTATTTTCATTAGATATTACCTGTTTCATTTTTGGTGATACTGTTTCCCAAAAAAATGTGATTTACATTTTGTGATGAGTGAGGACTATATTTTTTTTGCAATGTATTCAGAAATGATTTATTTATCATGAGATATACATGAACAGAATGTGGAGTGAACCTTGTTAATTAAGATACCCTATATAATATGATGGTCATGGTAGTGAATCATGACCACTTTAGTGGTTTATATAGTTAACCCATTCATCTATTATATCATTAGTAATGGGCCATGACTACAATGTTAATGAGTGTCAATTATTATGTGAAAAAAAATTATTTCTTATTACAATGTTATTCACAATTTTATTGTCTAATTTTCTTCCATAATTATTCAAGTATTATTAATAGAAAATATTTTTTCATAAGTCAAGATATTGATATTTGATATGTTGGGAATGGTTTTAAAATTTATTCTCAATCTCTCGTACACTTATCTTCATTTTATTCTATTGTATCACAATTGATTACCATTTTTGAGAACCTAAGCTCATCCTTTCTATTTAATATCCCCAGGATCTGATCAATGGTGTTAAATTGGGTATGTTTGTGAATAACAATATATTATAAGATATTTATGGGGGATATTGAAGATATCTAACCAAATTTGATGATTTTGTATGTAGTCTCCATATACACTAAACTATTACCGTCGTCAAGTGTGTTTTTTTGTAATGTATTGAACATTTATAAAAAATGAGTAGTATCTATATATGAAAATACTAGGTCACATTATAGTAAGTATCTTTCATACCATTAGACATAACGACTACCACATATAATTCATATTTAAATATTAATATTTTAATAGGGAATCATGTTTTCTTTTGACCACACATTATGTGTAACACAAGCTATCAATGAGATTTAATATATTTAAAAATAAATATTTTTTAATGTAACGAGTTATTACATTATCTTCTAAACATGGTGTCTTATTTTATATATGATGCCGAACATGATGTTCTTTTTGTAAAATCATGCAATGTTAAAATTGTTATTTTATAAAAAATTTATAAAATTTATAAATAAATTCATATTTTACACATAATATTAATTTATGATTGTATTTCTAAGAAATACATTTAATATATTAAAAAAACATATATATTTTAGCAATCAATAAGTAATTTTTTATTTAAAATGTATTGTTTTTTAATCATTTAATATATTTTATATTTAAGGGACATTTTTAAAAAAAAATTATAATATGTATCTATTTTATAATTTGATTAATTTTAAAATTTTTTATTATATATTTCTATTTATTGGTACTAAAATTTAAAAATTTGTTTAAATACATTTTAATTTCAGAAATTATTTATATTATGAATTTGACTTATATACTAAAAAAATGTGACAAATAATATGTATAATATAATAATAATTATATAGAATTGTTTATTTTCAGTTTTTGTTGATTGATTTAATAATTAATTTTTACTATATTCTTTATCTAAATATGTATACAGTCACACTAAGGGAAACACATATGTGAAAATGAAAATACATGCACAAATGCATGTATATAAAAATATTTCACACGTACAAGAGATGTGGGATTATGTCTACATAATAGTGTATATATATCAAAATAAATATATGAAATTGGAAACTCAAAAGACGTTTTGTGTGTGTGTTTTTAATATTATAAATTATTTAAATGTTATGAATAAATAATAATATTATATATGTATTTATAAATAATACTATGTTCATAAGGACACGACTCTAAACATTACTTAACCTAGTAAATTCCACTTAAATAAGCTTCTTTACATTCCTAGATATATTTTTTGTTTTTTGTTTAATAATATTTGGAAATAATTCGTACATATCAACCAATAAGAATATAATGTGGCTATTTTTAAAACCATTTCAATTATTTTTATGGAAATTTTTTTAATAAAAACATAAATTCTATACATGAAAAATCATCATAACAGTCATCTTGGATTATTTTATTCTTGTACCCATACTTAATCTAAATAAATATATTTTAAAAGTTGGAATAATCTATAAAATCTAAGTTAGTGTTATAAAAAAATGGATAAAAACCATTAGTACATTAAAATTTATAAACCTATGAAATCATTTTCACAAATACATATTTCTCACCCATTAAGTATCATATAGTTACTCTATAAAAACATGATATTTCAAAAAAACATATGAAACATAAATAATACCTTAAAGGTAACTTTGGGAATTACATACATAATATTTTAACCATCATGGATACCAAAATATTTCTAACCCTCTCGTATACCTTATATTGCTACCCTTACAACTACCTTTTAGTCTAATCGTCACATTTAAAATTGGATTAACCATACAATTGACCTCTAAAATAACTATACCCATTGAATTTGAGGGATATATATTTCCTATCCATAATCAAAAAAAATTACAACATACATACATAATCATATGGCAAGAATAATTCCATAAAAGCATTTATTTTTAATTTTTTAAAATAGAAATTTAAATGAGGACTTTTAAAAGAAATGTCACTTACAAATATATTATAATTGAAGTGATAATTAATTTAATTAAATTAATATGGGTATAAAAATAAATACACATAATAATACATAATATAAAAAAATGCATTTCACAAGTAATCATACTAAAACATAATTACTAAATTATATGTTTAACCCAATGAATGTAAATTGGGAAAATAGTTCTCTTACCTTGGGTTAATCATACATAGTCCTTGTGGAGAACTCAAATATAATGGTTTAAATAGTGTTAATAAAATATAAAATAATAATATTTATATCTTAAATTACATATTTTATATTATCATAAAATATTTCAAACTATTTATTAAAAATATTTTGTTATTTTATCTTTTTTTGGTGCATTTATGTCACGGTTTCTAGGTTTGGTTTATTAAGGATTTTCTTATCGAATGATAGAAATTATCCAAATTTTTATTCAAATTTTGTTAATATGTTTTAAAAAACTTAAATGGTGTAATATATTATTTTTTATGATATGAATATTAATTATTAAATAAAATACTAATTATAATGAATTACTTTACAATGGTAGTTTTTATTTTCATTCAAAAAAAAATCCATTAATTTAATATAATGATTATATAATTTTTCAACAATGTTAAATATATTATAATATTTATAATAATATATGAAATTACATTATTAGTGGTATTATTTCAATCATTTATGTCGTTAATTGAAATTGAAAGCACATAATCGACGATGATAGTAAATCGACACATCATAGAAAAAGTTTTTTTATTTAAATAAAATGGATAGAATATGATGTATGATGATGAATTTTTCCATAAGAATGATAATTTAACAGTATATATAATATATTATAATTTTCATTCCTTATAGATAAAGAGATGTGAAGAGAGTATAATAAACAAAAAATAATTAATACGAAAAATAAAAGAAAATGAAAAAAGGATTTTTAACTCTTGAATTATCCTCCTTGAGGACCTACATAAGACCCACGGTTTTGTCCTTTTGGTGAGACCATAAGATCTTATAAATTAAGAAGATCCTTGGGAATGGAAATTGGATAGAAAATTTTCAATCTATAAGTCTCTAATGTGTGAGGGGAAGAGGTAGCAATTGGTGGTATTTATAGTGGATGTGCAAGGTATTTTCTGATTAATATATTCATTAGTTCATTATTTTGGACCATGAAATTTAATTTATTATGAATTATCATTAAATTTATTAATATAATTATGTTATGTTAGAGACTGTTGTTATTAAATCATTCAGAACTGAATGAATAGTGTATTGATCTATTAATGTACAAATTATATAAAATATTGTTTTTTACTATTCATAGAAAACATCATGTATTTCAGAAAAAGCAAAAAAAAATCTACCAAATAAATTTCCAACAATTAGATTTCAAAGAAGAACTCCATCTTATTATAATAATTTCTGTAATATGATAAATATAATTTTTAATTAAAATCATAATTTATTCAAAAAATTAGAAATTTTAAAAATATTACTAACTTTATAATACTTTGAAAAATTAATTAATGTATCAAAAAAATATCTTATAATCATAAGAAAATAAAATATTTAATATATTTATTTTATGAAAATAGGTTTCCTTTTAAATCATTAAATTAAATATAAAATTAAAATTTAATATTCATGACTTACAAAAATGCGAACACATAATTGAGATTTTTTAAAAAATTAATTTAATTCTACCATAATATAAATATGGCATTATTACAATTATAAGATGCAAAAAATTTATTCATAATATTTTTTTGAGGTTTCCATTATATTGAATAAATTAATAATCATAATGTTTATGATAATATTCCAATGGTTAAGTTAATATTTCATCATTGTAAATTGCTTAATTTGGATAAATATCACTTATTTCATTTTATATGTATAATTAATTTAACCATTTAATTCCATAATAAGAAAAAAAATATGAGTACATGGGTTGTAACATTCTCCCTATCTTCTGGAAATTTCTGCCTCCCAATTTTTATTTATTATTAAGTAGTTAAAGGTACCTTTACCTCATTGAATTTTTAAATTCCTTTGATCCTTCATCAACCATTTGTTTTCTAAACTAAATCGTATCCCAATGAATTATGAAATTCCACAATACATTCAGTCAATGATCAAGAATCTTTATATGATTTTCTTTATATGAAATTTTATCTTTTCAATGAACTACTTCAAGACTCAAAACGTGAGATGGATCAAATACATTATCAACCTCAAAGCATGAAAAACATTGTGTATTTGAGATAAAAAAGAGTTAATGTTATCGGGTAGGTGACTGGTCAAAAATTGTATAGGATTTTATCAGGCCTAATGAACCATGGATTTATCTTTCCATTCTTAACAAAATTCATAACACTTTTCCATTGTGAGATTCTCAGAGAAACATTATCACGATCCTCAAAAGAAATGTATTTCCTCCTTTTATATCCATAACGTTTATTCTTCATTTAATCTATAATAATGTGTTCATTCCTCATATTCAATTTCTCAGTGACTTCCACTACTAATTCTGGTCCCATCAACTTGATTTCACCGATTTCATCCCAAAAAGATGGAGTTCATCTCCTCTTTCTCTATAATGACTCAAAAGGATCCATTTTTATACTGTAATGGAAATTGTTGTTACATGGAAACTCAATAAATTAATGATAAAAATCCTCAAATCCATGGTATTCCATTGAACAATCTTGAATCTTATCCCCCAATGACTAAATTTTTCTTTTAGTATTTCAATGAGATTAAGGATTAAATGCAGTTCTGAAATTTTGTTTTGTGTCCAACATCTTCATAAGGCCTTTCCAATCCTTATAAGTGAAATTGGGATCACAATAATATAAAATGGGAAATGGAAATCCATGTAACATGAAAATATCTTTGAGGTACAATTGTGAAATCTGTTCCTATGTCATATTGTCTCAAATATGATGATTATGTGGAGATTAAGTAAGCTGGTCAACAATACCCCAAATTGCATTATTACCTATAGAAGTATTTGATTGTCCAACCACAAAATCAATTGACATATTCTCCTATTTACAATCTTGCACTGTAAAAGTTCAAACATCTCCATTGGTTGTTGGCACTTTTTTTAATTTCTTGACATATCAAACAATTAATGATTAAATAAGAAATATATGTTTTCATTCAATCCCACTAGAAATATTGTCAAGATCTCTATACATATTAGTACTACCAAGATAAAATAAAAATGGATAACTATGAGTTTCAAACGAAAATTTGTTCTTTAGATGGGAAAAACAAATCTCAAATACTATCACTCCAAATCATAAAATACAATCATTATCAATGTTAAATTATGGAAACTAACACATGTTGTAAAATTCTATTTTTTT
Source organism: Viscum album (assembly GCA_963277665.1). Lineage (NCBI taxonomy): Eukaryota > Viridiplantae > Streptophyta > Magnoliopsida > Santalales > Viscaceae > Viscum > Viscum album. The sequence continues at coordinate 432,863,327 of OY728127.1, read as the reverse complement.
GATATCTAATGTTCCTCCTTATGCACTTTCTTAATTCTATCTAATACAGATGAATACATCAACACAGAAAACAAAATATTGGCATTTTCTACACCAATAACATCCGATTAAATATTCATCAAATACATAATGTAGTTTTTTTCCCAGATAACTTGGTTAACTATGAATTAAGTTTTCTACTAAAGGTATCGATCATTTTTTTTCATTTCTGGGATGATAATTTATCATTCAATAATAATCTTTTATCAATTCAATCCATCTTCTATACACCATGTACAATTCTATTAGAGTGAATATATATTTCAGATATTTTTTGTATGTACATATTTTACATTCTTCTCTATAAATATGATACCCCTGAATTTAAAAATTGAATGCTACATCTACTATTCATAAATAATTTGTGGGATAATTTAACACTTGTGTTTTATATTTTCCTGAATCATAAGATATTATATGATCATTTTTCAACATTGAACAACCATGTACCTTAAATAACGTATAACTACAGATGAAAAATTCACCATTTTTTAAATGCAGGAAAAAATGGACATTCATCAATATATTCTTCTATTCCTAAAACATCATCACATTATTCCGTCCAAATATATTTAACCCCTTTTCCTGTGAACTTATTTAGCTGCCTAGATAACTGTGCAATGTTTTTTAAAAACCACTAGTAATTACATAGTAATTCAATAAAACTGTAAATCTCTTTAAAATGTATAGATTTTGTTTTTTATTAAACCTCTTTTTTGGTAGAAGTAACTATTTTTTCAATGTTATTTACAATGACCCCTTTAATCGAAATTGATTGCAACCAATAGTAATATTTTCTAAATTGTCGATATAAATTCATTTATTTTATATTTTTTATGAACATTATTATATGTTTTTCATCATCCATATAACTTTTTAATGGACCTTAATATCATTAATTTAAAATAAAAAAAATGTATCTAAGTTTTCAAATAATATCCTATTCAAAAGATCCATGATTATTATAGTGTAATTTGTCGAACCAATGAGAAAAAAAACATAATTTCAATATATTTTATGACATAATATTTTAAGGATGACTTTATCATACACCATAAAATGATTTTACCAAGATCTCATGTTAATTATAAAAAATTACTAATCTCTCTAGAGGTGATCAAAAGAGTCATTGATATAAAGAAAAGGTTAATTTTTATTAATTATAATGTTAGTAAAATATCTATAATAAATTAGAAGTGTCATGGAACCATAATTATTTTTAAAGAACAAAATATGATCACCCCATGGTGATATGGTTGGTTGAATGAAGCCTTTATCTGGAAAATCCTGAAACTAATTTCTAAATTCAAGAACATCCAACTGATCCATTTGATAAGTTGTTTTTTAAATTATCATTTCATCTTAAACTGAGAAAATAGTAAATTAAACTTCATAATGAGGAATCAAATTATGAAAATATTCAGGAAAAACATCATGGTATTCATTTAGCACTAACACATCAATAATCTAAACAATTCCCTTGATTTCAAAAATATGATCAAGATAATTTTCTTTTCCCTATTTTAACAATTCTATAGAATCTGGATATGTTATCAATTTTATGGGTTCATCATTTTATAAATAATGAAACTCTGTATTAAAAATAACTTCTTTAGATATAAAATTAATATTAACATGATAAAAAAATTCAATACATATCACGAATGACATAAAAAAAATAATCCTAAAAAAGGTATTTGAAGGCTATTTAGTTCAAAAGGGAACAACATAAAGATTCATATAATTCATTATTATGTAATATTTCACCCTTGTAATTTAAACATAGGTTCTGGTATAATTTCTTGAGGTGATATTTTCAATTTACAAAAAAAAATCTTAGAAATAATGGAATTTTTACACTCTGTATCAAAAAAGATGTTAGAAAAATATGATTAAACAAAAAAATGTACATGATACCACATTATTTTATCGGACGATATATTCTCACATAGTTGAATAGTATCTCACTACAAATCTATACTTATTATCATAAAGTTTCCATCATTTAAATCATTAATTGGGAGGTATTTGAATGATGAACGACATCACCACATTTAAAAAAATTAATATTTTACTTATCAGAAATAATATTAGGATCATTTATATTACAATATATGTCCATATGAACAAACATAACACATTGAAAACACATTACATTTTGGATAAAGAATTCCCCATGGTAATTTTAATAAAAATATCACATACTAGAAACTAGACATTCATACAATCATTTTTCTTTGATTTATTCTTACCAATCACATTCCATGTGGACCTCTGTATCTTCATGTTTTCAAAGTACACATGATAATCACTAAAACACCATTTCAATATTCTCAAAAAATCCTAAATTTTTCCCACGTCATTCAAATTCAAGGGAATTATTTTCCCTTCAATATCTTGTATTCAATCCAATGTAAAAATTATTGATTGTTATATCAAGATAATGAATATGATATGGAGTGTATTATCCCAATAACGGCCTGTTTTTTCCAACAGGGTCACTGAATCCTCCTACTTTTAAATCAATTCTTTTTTATTTTTTCCATTTTTATATCAAACCACCTCTGTAAAAAAATTACTGGATATTAATTTTAAATTCAACACATTCCATGGAATAAATATCATTACTATCACAACTATTTTTGACAATTTACCCCCATTGTATTGCTTCACCTTATAAATAACAAATGTGAAGAATGATATTTTGAATATATAAACAACATATAACTAATACTATCTTTAAAATGGATTTAATCTATCGTCCAATCTATATTGTGATGGGTCTATAGAAAGTAGTAGGGAGTTTCCTCATAAAATGTTCCACTATATTTAGGTTCATTTGTGCTAGCTCAACTTGTTATATTGAATGGCTTCGACCACTATTTTTAGCCCATGTAAACTGATACATTGAGATCAAGCCCTGTTTAATTACAATTGCTACCATTCTAGGTTGTGGATTTATAAGGATATAATCCTCTCAGTGCCTTGCTACATCATCTTCCATGTTTCCTCTGTGGAGAACCATTCTGAATAGATATATCTTTGATGAAGAAAAATGGTAATATTAAAAAGTTATATCATTTAAACATAAATGTATTGTAAAAATAAATTATGGTATACTATTAATATCATACTAACACATATTGTTTTCTAAACTGTTATCTAATATGGACTATCAAACCCGGACATAAACATTACATCATCATGTTAATTCCTTAAAAATTCACTTATTTACATTCCTAAATATCTTTTCAATTTATATTTTTAGAAAATGATTAAATTTTTAATAAAAACTATCACATAATCATATATATTGTATACTTTAAAATAATATCCATTTTTTCATAATAAAAATATTTTTAATAAAAACATGAAATCTATTCAAGAAAAGTCTGTATATAATTCATCTTTTCATCTCCAATTATATTAACCATCATTTAACCCTATATAAAACATTTTAAAACATGGGATTAGAACAAAAGTATCACTAAAGTATATAAATAGAAGGATATAAACTATTATTATAGGATTAATTATAAAAATTTGATATCAATTTCAATAATACATACTTTTTACCCTATATGTAAAATATAGATAATCTATTAAAACATGAGATTTTTATAAAACATCGAAATTATAAATAATACCATATAGGTAGAATGTGTAATTAATTACAAAATATTTTTACCATTGCATATACAATTTTATTTTTAACACCCAGGGATACCTTATAATGTGTCCCAATTGGCTACCTAATAATGTAACCTTGATGTCTACCTAATAATGTAACCATTAGAGATTCAATTTGAGTAACCATATGGTCGATCCCTAACATAAACATAACCAATGCATTGGAGGGATATATTGTCCCAATTATTATTCATAAAAAAAATATTAAGAACCAAAAAAATTCATAAATCATTAATAATGGAAAAATAAAACATTTCTTTAAATTTTTTTACAAATTCAATTTTAATTGATGAATTGGAATGAAATTTCCCATTCAAATAACAGATTATTAAAGTGAAAATTAATTTAAAAAATTAATATGTGTATAATAATTAAAATAACATAATAAAAGATAATATAAATAAAATTATTTACCCAAATAATCATAGTACTGCAAATTAAATGAAGTTTAAAGTGAACCCAAAAATAGGAAATTTGATTAAGAATTACGTTAGCTTGTGTTAGTCTAACATTAAACATGTGAAAAAATCTTTTATAATATATTAAACAGTCATATTAATATATTAAATAACCACATATATATTTATAATTAATTATTTGATATTTTCCTAGCATCTTGAAACCCATTAAGTAATAATATTTTTTATTTTCATTATTTCGGGTGGAATTATATCTTGGTTTGTATGGTTGTATTATTAAGTTTTTTCATGTAAAATATAAGGATAAATCCAAAAATAGTAATTAAATGGTGTTAATATGATTCCAAAATATTAAATTAAGTCATAAGTTATTTTTCAGATATGTAGATGATTCATTAGTAAAAATTTAATGTTAATTAATTAGTTTATTTTGGCAATTTATATGACCATCATGAACGTAAATAACTAAATCTATAATACTTTTTATATAATGGTTCCATAAAATTATATATCATATAATATTTCTAATAAAATCTAATTTAACTATATTAATGGTTTTTTGACCAGACATGGTGGCAGTAATGGAAATTAAAAACACATTTTCCATGATCTCGATAAATTGACACATCACGAATGATATTTTTGATTTTTTGAATAAAAGGGATAGGATAATAAGTGTGATGATGAAATTTTCCAATACCATGAGAAAATTATATTACATAAATGATATTATTGTTTTATTTCTCCTTATGTATGAGGATTGAAAGACAATTTAATAAATGAGAATGAATTGAAAATAAATATAAAAAACTTAAAGAGGATTTTTACATCTTCAATTATCCACCTTGAGAATCAATTAAATGCCCTTGGTTTTGGACTTTTTGTAAGACAAGATATTCTTGGATGCAAGGAAGATTTTTGGGAAGGGATCTGGATAGTTAATACCAAATATACTAGGATATGATATGTGTCTAATAGGTTGTTAGATATGGTATTTATAGTGGTTGAGAGGGGCGTTTTCTAATTATATTATTTCTTAATTTATCAATTTTCCCAATGACTATGAATATTTTGTGAATTAAAAAAATAAATTATAATATTTCAGGGATTTTCTAGATTATTTTTTTATCATTCTTGACTAACATGATAGTGTATTTATTTAAAAATTCATATATACTATAAATTATCATATCTTACCAATGACAAAGAAATTCATTTATTTAAGAAAAAATATCACCCCCACCATATTTGAATATGTAGAATTCAAAAATACACTCCATTTTTTGAAATATATATTCTCAAATGAAAAATGTAACTTTGAATTAAAAACAAAATTTATTTGAAATATAAAATATTTAAAATTATAAATAATTTTATAACACATCTGTAAAAATTAATTAATGTATGAATAAATTTCCATATTATTATATAAAAAATTAATAATAATTTATAAATATACTTGAGAAAAATTAAAATTCTATTAATTCATTATATTAATTATAATACATTAATTTAATATTTTTGACATACACAAATACCAACACATAAATTGTCAATTCAAAAAAAATTATTTAATAATGGCATGATATAAATTAGTAATGATTACACTTATGTGATACAAAAATTTTAATTATAATCACATATGCAAGGTAACTATTCTATTGGAAAAATTATTGTTCATAATGGCCATATTACTATTCCAATGGTCTTGATTCTATTTTATCATTAAATATTCCTTAATTTATCTAAATTTCACTTATTTCTATACAAATTTATAATAAATTTAACTATATAATTCATGAATGATAAAAATTATTTTATAAGTACCTTAGATGTAAAAAAATTTACATAAAAATAATAATTCTATTGATATTATGAATAATAAATGTTTTTAAAATGAGTATATTTTGAAGCCCCAACTCGAATCACTATGCCTATGGTAGTGGGTCACATGTCCTTATGTGCACCTCCTAATATACTAGATGCTATTAACTAATGATGAGGTAATTTAATAACTTGGAGGATAAAATTCCCATATATGAAATTATAGAAAAATATCATAAATAACTAAAAACAATATCCCACTAGAATCCTTGGATTATATAGTATAATATCAAACTGTATTCAAAAAAATTGTTGATTTCATAAAAATATGAAATATACCACCAACTAAGAGGGTCAGGAATAAAATTTTACAATTAAAAAATACAATGATTATCTCAAAAAATTAAACCCTCATCCTAATCCAAGCCCCCACGTACCCATCGATCTCCACCAGCCTCATCCAATTCACAAATCCCAATTTGAACAGTAAAAGAAAATATATGGTCTCTAGGAGCATCTAAATACCTATTGTTGTTTTGAAAATAAATTCTATATGTATTCTCAAATAACCGAAATATACACCAAAATATGTGCATGTATTGACAAGTAAAATATATTAATTAATTAATATGCACATCAAGTATTCTTATGTTATCCACAATATTGTAAAATATGATGAGTTAATACCACATATCAGGTATTTGAGTGTTAAAAAGGAAACTACACCAAATCATACCAACTTTAGATCCATGATAGATATCTAGTAATAATTGTTGACAAGTTTCAGTCTATAAATAATTATTAAGGGTGGGTCCAACACAATTCATTTATATGGATAAATAGATAAGAACAATCTTACACATTCAATCCACAACTCAACACTCTTATCGATGAAAAAACATGATACAATCAAAAAAATTCTCATATAAGCATCTAATTTGACTTAACCATTTCCTCAATCTATATCCTAATATGAATATATTAAGATTCATATAAACACATATGAAAATTCTATATCATCGATGGAATGACACCATATAATCTAGACATACTACATATAAACATACACTTACTCAATCATCACATTGATTAAATTAGAACATATAATCATAAAGAATTATAAAAAATTTCTAAAAACCCAACCATATCAGGATCAGTTACACCATCCTATCTAAAGAAGTTAATAAAATATACCTATTAAAAGGACCAAATGAGGATGTAATACCACCATGTAATCAAATAAAATATTAAAAAAATAGTGTTCTAGCTCATTAAATATATCACCAGTATGTTATAATCAAACCATGTTATTTTCTATTGTCTCGCATCAAACAATGTCTCATATATCTAGACAAGGAACCCACCAGGATCTATTACCCACATTGATCTAAAATCTTCTATGACAATATACAGATGTCACCATTTTATGAAATTACATCCAAAAGTCTCTCATCGACCTTGGACTCACCAAACTTCAACCTGAAATACCAATTTCAAGTATAAAATTGATTATTAGGATTGAAACCAGTGCTCAACATACATATCGTTAAGCCGAATACCCACCACATGGACACACGACTCACATTCATTCCCAACACATCTCTCAAAAGATAATGTATTCTATTTTTATTTCCCATATCAGAAACCATGAACTACCTACGGTAACATGGTATAACATCCAATACCCTCATCACATGGATATGTAATCCTTGGATAATTTCTAGCATTTTAATTACTTTCAATAACTTATATCAACTATAGGGATCAATTCAACCATCATTGTCTAGTCTAAGGATCAATTTGTCCCCAACCCATATTCATAAAACTATATAGAAATACACATTGACTTTCACCCTTGTTCATATATATATATATATATATGATTTTCTATCATAGGGTCTACCTACCTAAAATTGACATACCATTATCTCTAATACCACACATGATTATACTATGATCATTTGAACCTCATACATGTTTTCCACAATACCACCCAATCCCATAGATACTCCCAACCATATATATGATTCATGGAATCAAGAATAATTAATTATTAAAATAAATTATTAATTAACATATTTAAACTAATTAGGAATAACTTACAAATTATTCATTGGGAATCACCACTTCAACAGAAACCTGATCACTCAATATTGAATGGGTCACAACACATCCATAGAACCATACTGAGAGAAATCCATATCATTAGACACCCCACTAACTAATAATTCAGTTAAATTTTTTAAAATAAATAATTATTTTAGGGGAATTTATTTACACTACTAAAAAAATACATATGGTTAGATGATATAATATTATGGAATCTTCTATACATGTTAGGATAATTGTAATTTATTCTTGGTCAATTAAAACATGCTTCAGTGGATTCAACAACAAATCCCAAAATTGATTTTTTCATAATCTTTATGTGGTGATGGAGAATGGAGAATAAAAATAAATAGAGGAACTAATATGAAATATTCATTACAAGACATAATAAATAATACCTCCTCAAGGATGATAGATTGAGAGGCCACGAGAGAGAGTATTGGCCATGAAATTGTTACTCCAAATCCCATACCCCTTCTAAAACCTAAATTTCCATAACACAAAAAGATAAATAATCACCTTATAAAAATATCCTATAATTATCTCAAATGATGATTTGATTAGAAAAACCAAATGTTTTGTGGCCCAAAAGATGCTCTTTGAACCCAACTAGTGTTTAAGGACTTTCTCTGCCCATCGGTTAACCTGGGGTGGCTATTTGGATATATGATATCCAATACTACTAAAATTCAGCATCCTTGACCACTTCTCGTTTGTCCAATTATTTTTTTGAATCATACTGTCACAATCCAATTCTAGTACCACTTACCAAAACATCTACTATATATATCAAAAATTTATGAATCCCAGTATGTGTCCCAATTCAAAAATTGAAATAGAATTCTGAAGGAATATTTAACTTTCCTTAATATTTTTACAATGCATTAGGAAAGAGAATGATCAGTAATTATTTTTACTATTATGATGTTTCACTTTATTAATAATATCAATAATAAATAAAATATTAATTAATATTATGAATTATAATAAATATTTTATCAACAATAGCAACATTATGAATAATAAATTGTATGACTAATTATATTAATAATTATATAAATGATTGAAAAAAATTAAAAAATATATAAATATAATTTATATTAAGAATATTAATTATATTAAAAATATGATGGATAATGGTCATAATAGTATGTATGATAACAATATAAGTAAATTAAATACATAATATTATGAAAGATAAATGCATTAATATTATTTATAAAGGTATAAATAATAATTAAAAATGTTTAAATAGTAATATTATGTCTAAATTTGTTTTCAAAATATACTATTAGCTATAATCTTATGAATCTAAAATTATGAATTGTAATAAATCTAAGTAAGACTATAGTTTTTTATAAGTGGATAAATTATTATCCCTATCTAACTATATAAATATATAGAGTGTTAAATATATATAAATTTTTTAATTAGTTATTAATTACATTTAAAATTTATCAAATATATTTGAAAAAAATATTAATTATATAACTCAAGAAATATTTTTTATAAAATATAATTGATTATATAAATTTATAAAGACATAAAAAATAATCAAAGGTATATAGTCATGTTCATTTAAAATACTCAATACTAAATACTTTAATATAAGTATAAATGAATAATTTCATTATTATAATAATTTAAATGTTATTTTATTTATTAAATTAAAAAAATTATAAAAATTATAAAAATTTGTAAATTCATTTAATGATATAAATTATCATTTTATTAGTAATTGATTTAATTATACGACAATTTATTCACATAATAATATATTTTTCCATGTGTTTGTGACTATTTGAAGATACCAAGGACTTCTCTGTGTGTGTAATAGGTAAACCCAACAACCACATGATTGTATCCAACTATACATATTTATTTATAAACTATAAAAATATAATTGGTGTCACGACCCGTCCCTAGGGCCTGTGCCGTGACTACCCCAAGCCTTCCATAGGCTAGGGGCTGGCGACTATAACCAAAAGGGATATTCCCTATAAACGGGAGGTCATTGCCTTTATAACCTATAATCATATGCAAACAAGCACACAACAAGATACAAACATAAAAAAACTATATTGAAAAAGAGTGAGTACAGTAAGAAAAAGGGGCTAGAATATAAGCCCAACAGGAATTTAAAAGAAACTGAATGTACTAGTAAACTTTATCATGTCATGTGATCACCCACCAAGGATACTACCTGAAGGGTAGGTACAACTATTATACTGTCATGTCTAATGTATGACTCAGGTAAGGTCAACATCCGAGCAACCTCTAGTCCTGGTACTCTCGTCCTTAGTCAGCGTTGTCCACCATCAGCAACAAACACAATGAAGTGTGGTCATAACATGTACAGGGGCGAGTTTAGCGATACTCAGTAGGGACCCCAAGACCATCAACGTCTCACAAAATACACAAAGGATAAAAAAAGAATGAAATCAATAGATAATCCAACTTAGGTATATTACCCAACATATAAGTATGTTATCAATTATACCATCTCAATCATGAGGAAACACAGAGTCCTACTCAAAATCCCAAATCTAAACTATTCCATAAGGGAAGGAACATCATGAAGGTAAATACCACATAGGTATTCCACATAGAAGAATAACCCAAAGGTACTGACATAGCTCACACCAGGTATAACATAAGAACATATGTACAAATGATTACATGTAACTATGTAATAATATTACTCTGTTAAGAGTCTCTGCTGCTAACCTACAAAGGATCACTCTATACTGACCCACACGAGATTACTCAGAGCTGACCCACATAGGATCACTAGGTGCAGACCCCAACAGGATCGCTCGGTGCTAACACAAATAGGTTATCATGGTACTGACCCATAGTGGATTGCTCAGTGCTGACCCACACTGGATCGCTCTTCATTCATCATGTCACACCCTGCTACTAGGTTCCCACACTATGTTTTCATGTCTTCAAAATGGTCTTCTACTCAAGACACTAATCGATACTCCAACTTCCACGATGTCCAAAAAATAGTATCCCAAAGGACCGCCACATCATAGGGGTATCAACGCAATAGATGGTATGTCGATCAGACTCTCGGTCTATAAGTTATTAGCCCTTTAGTCCTAAGGGTCCATTTGGATGCGTGCTCGATCCAACCCAGCAGTACTGCACCATTACCCAAAACACTAGTGGGGGTATACCAAAAGGACGGTCTCGCTCCATGTTTTATATTGTCGTTGACGGTTTATCAAACGGACCTCTGGTGCCAATGTCATGGTAGTTAGAGTGAAAATCTCTTAGCTGGTCAGGGTCCGGTCTGACCAGGCCCGACCCGTCCTGGGCTGACCCGAACCGGTTTGGGTCGACTCAGCCCGCTGGTTCTGGCCCGGCCCACACTGGGTCCGGCCCAGACCTGCAGGTCCGGCCTGACCCGCAAAGGGTGGTGCAGGGGCCTTGATGGTGGCGAGGATGCGGAGGGTTCCGGGGCAGCAAGGCAGTGTGTGCTGTGAGGAAACATTACGATGGAGGCTGCAGAATGGTGGAGGTCGCGGAGGGACGCGAGACGGCGAGGCCGCGGGGGCCACGGTGGGCCGTGGGGTGGCAAGGTTGTGAGACCACGATGGCGGAGGACGGTGAGGCCACACGAGCCGCAGTGGGCCACAGGGCGGCAAAGGCCGTGGGGGCCATGATGGGCTATAGGGTGGCAAGAACCTGGGGGCTGCGGAGGGCCACAGGGTGGCGAGGAAATGGGGGCCGTAGAGAGATGTGAGGCGGCGATGTCGTCGGGGCCGCGTAGGGCCGCGAGGTGACAATGTCGCGAGGGCCATGGAGGACCAATGGGTGGCGAGGTCGTGGTTGGACAGAGGCCACGATGTGGCAGTCCACCATGGCTGGCTGGGCGGCGCGGTCACATGTTGTGCCTTCTCCAGCTGCCGGGTTGACCGGACGCCCTCCGTTTGACACCTTATTCGCAGCCGGCCGTGGTGTCAATCTTGGTTCTCCAGTTCCATCGGCACCAAATGTTGTCACCGGTCTTCGTCACCATCATCAAGAACACACAAAAGTACCATATGATTTGCGGGGTGGGGGGGGGGGGGGGGATGGGGGTCGGGCCATGTTGGTTTGTCATGTACCATCTGCATTAGGGAAGTAGCAAGAGGTTTACAAATTTTGAATCATAAACATGTATGGAGGATATTTAAAACATCAAACCCCACAACCTCCATCAATCACTTTTTCCAAACTCGCAAAAGAAAACATCTGCGGATCAACTAGTTAGAGAGAGTTGATCCGCGTTCTTTGATTATAAGAGAAGAACATGGGAAATATTAATCACATAGAATTAAACCCCTAAATGAATGGTATTTTTCACTGGGATGGGTGAATTTGGTGACGTCGGTGTTTCCTAGGTCGCTGGTTCTTTTTCATCGAAGACATCCTACATTGGCTGCCTTCACAAGGTGCTTCCGATCAGCCTCAAGCTCCATAAGAACTTTCTTCTATATCTGGTGGTCATTCTTCATTAGGAGGTGTTCTTCCTTGGAGAGGGTAATAGTATCTCCATATGCATTTCCAACACTTCTCCCAACAAAAGAATAACCAATATAAATTAAATTATGTTTTATTAATTTAATTTTAATTGGAACCAGTAATCAAGAGTTGTTGGCATAATTAATGTGGAGGAAGTTCAAGAGACTTCTCCACATTAAAGAAGGAGTTTATTAGTTTCTCCCATTATAAGGGTTCAAGTGGTCTCTATGACCGTTAAACATGTGGGATGTTTTCGTTCAGGTGGTCCCCACCTCCACAACACACTTGTGAGAGGTTTCAAAAAATAAAAATTTTAAACTATTTTATTTTATTCTATTCATTCATAAAAAACTCAAAAAAAAAATACTTTCACTCTCGGCCAACTACTGTCTAGGTGAAAGTCTCCTTATGCATATACAGACACTGCAAGTTCAATGGTGTCCTCAGATTTCAATTCTAAGTACCGGTTCAAAATTTAAAAAAACCCACTCAAATTTGTACTGATGGTACCCAAAAAAAAAGATTAGAAATACATTATGGGCACTACGGGCCTCAGAATCACACACCACCAATTTTCACAGACTCATAAAATTGTCACTTATTTAATTAAAATTACATGGAAATTCTGGATCATTAAATTCTCCTCTCTTCAGGGATTCGCATCCCCGAAATCCACATAAAAAAACTAGGAAAACAAGTGGGGCTACTGAGTACAAATATGTGTCTCCTGCTCCCATGTGTTCTCATGGAAGTTGTTGTGCTGCTAGAAAATGCGCACGAGAGGTGTTGACCCACCATGAAGGACCCGATCCTTTCAATCCTTAATCTCTAATGGAACCTCTGTAAAAGTCTCCTAATTATCGACGTCAAGCTCACTGTGGTCGATGATGTGAGAAGGGTCAAGCACGTATCTCGTCTGCTCGGATACATAGAAGATGTCAGGCACCCAGTGAAACTGAGGTGGAAGAGATAAGTTTTCATCCACCATGACAACTCTGCTGAGGACCTATAAGGGTCTGATGATCCTCAAGGATAACATTCCACCTCTTCAAAATCTCTGCAAACCTCATCGGGATGAGACCTGTAGAAAGATGTGGTCACCATCCACAAACTCTAGATGTCTCCATCTCCTGTCGTCATAAGACTTCTGCCATCTATGTGCAGTCTTCATCCTCTCCTGGATGATCTTCACATTCTCTATGGTAGCCTATACCATTTTTGGTCCCACTAGTACTAACTCCACTGGGCCAGTCCGATACAAAGGTGAACTGAATGGTTTCCCGTATAATGCATCAAAAGGTGCAATCCTAATGGTGGAGTGATAGCTTCTGTAGTATGAAAACTCCACCAAAGTAAAGTGATCCTACCAGCTGCGACAATTGTCAAGGATGTAAGAAAACATCATGTCGTCAATGGTTTGAATGGTCCGCTTAGTCTGACCATCCGTCTGTTGATGGAAGGAAGTCCTCAAACAAAGTTGCGTCCCGAAATCGACCTACAACCCCTTTCATTGCTGGGAAGTAAAATGTGCATCACGATCAGAGACAATCATCTTGAGTACTCCATCTATCTTCACAATATCCTGCATATAGAGGTGTCCCATGATCTCTACTAAACCATACTCACTGATCAGTAGAAAGTGGGACGACATGGTGAGTCAGTCGATGATCACCCAAATAAAGTCATGACCCCTAGATAAATGGGTTATTCTTCACAAAGTCTGTGGATATTCCATACCACTTCCACTTTAGGACCTCCGAAGGATGAACCAAGCCTGCTGGTACCTAAAGCTCCACCTTCACTTGCTGAAAAGTGAGGCACCGAGAGACAAAATCTGCTACTACTTTCTGCATTCCTAGCCACCAGTGTTGTCGTTGGAGATCTTGGTACATCTTCTCCACTCTAGGATGTTCCGCTAGAGAGGATGTGTGAAACTCCCTCCAGACATCCTCTTGATAAGATAATTGTACTAGGGTACTTTATCTGAAGATAATTACGTGCTCCCCACCCTTAGAAAATCCATCAACTGCATGTCCAGTGGATATCTGAGCACATCGAGCATCACAATCAATGTCCCCATACTCTGCCTCCCTGACTCGCTGAAGAAGTGGGGGAGTGACTGTAAGATGCTGAAGGAAAGTTGCTCCATCTCGATCCATAATGGATATCTCCAAAGCATCCATCTACTCTGTTTCCTCATCTATCAGTTGTATACTAGATCTCCTGCTGAGTGCATTTGCTACAATTTTCCCCATTCCATGGGTATATACTATCTCTACATCATAGTCCTAGAGGTACTCAAGACAATGACATTGTCTCAGGTTCAGGTATTTCTGAGAGAATATATACCTAAGACTCTTGTGGTTAGAGTACACAGTAAAATGTTAGCCTATCATGTAATGTCGACACATCCTCATGGAGAAGATCATAGCTCATAACTCCAGGTCATGGGTAGCATAGTTCTTCTCATGTTGTCTTGGTCTTCGAGAACCATATGCGATCACGGCTCGATCCTGCATTAGGACACATCTGAGCATGGTCCATGATGCGTTGTAGTAGACTACGTACCATACACCCTCCTCTAGAATCCTCAAAATGTGGACAATAGTCATCCTCTGCCTCATCTCTTGATAACTCCACTGACATATCTCCGAAGAGAAGAAGGGTTTCCCCTTCTTCATCAATGATGGTGGTGGTGCTGCAACTCTGTAGAAATCTAGCACAAATCTCTAGTAGTATCCATCCAAATCCTGGAAACTCCGTACCTCCGTCAAACTCCTTGGGGGATCCCAAGTAAGTACCCCCCCCCCCAATCTTCACTGGAACCACTTCAACTCCAGCCTCTGAGATGACATGTCCCAGAAATTGAACCTCTCTGATGCAGAACTGGTAATTTGAGAGCTTAAAATAATTTTTTTGCTCTCGATGTGAGTCCAGTACTCCCTGCATATGCTAAGAATGATCCTCCTTTGTAGTCGAGTAGATCAGAATGTTGTTGATAAAGAATACTATAGAGTGATCAAGGTATGGATGAAAGGTCATGTTCATGGGTCCCATGAACACTGATGGATCATTGGTCATGAAAAATGGAATAACCAAGAAGCTGTAATGGTTGTACTGACTTCTCCAAGCCGTCTTCTGCACATACTCATCTCATACTCTGAGTTGGGGATAGCCTAATCTGAGGTCTATCTTTGAGAAACATTGTTCTCCCTTTAGCTGATTAAAGTGGTCGCCAATCCTCTAAAGTGGGTACATGTTTGTCACAGTCACCTAGTTTAGTCTCCAATAGTCTGCACAAAGCCTCAAGCCCCCATCCGCCTTATTGGTGAACAAAATCTGTGTTACCCAAGGAGATACAATGGGATGAATGAACCCTTCCCCTAAAAGTCCTCTAGTTGTACCTGTAGCTCATGAAGCTCTGCGGGAGCCATCCGATATGCTGGTGTAGATATCGGTGTCTTCCGAGGGTACAAATCAATGTAAATGTCCACCTCTCTAGGAGGAGGTAAACCCATAACATTATCAGGGAAAACATTTGCGTACTTTTCCAACACTACAGGATGGCTCAGACTCTCCACATCATCTACTCCGAGGGTAATTCTAGCCAATTTATAAGTGATTGGTTGCACTCTCTTTTGGGTAATTCCATCATGTGCTGCATTGGCTCCATTATCACCAGTGATGTTAAACCTAGTACTATCCATTTAGACCCACAACACTTAGGGCCTAATACAGTCAAAATAATCATGGACTATAGATAACCAGTACATACCAAAGATGACTTCGTAAGGCCTCGATGCCGCTACTAGGAGATCCCAGCCGAAACTCTCACCTCCAAGAGTAAGCCCGCACTACAGGCACCAGTGTGTAATCATCGAATCCACTCCCGTAAAAGTCTCTAGCCTTAAGGATTGAGCTAATGAATCCATCAGAATCTTCGAGCTCTGAATAAGGGAAGTGTCAATAAAAGAATGAATAGAACCTGTTTCTATAAGTACGATAACTATGGTGGAGTAGGCTCAGATCGTACCTCATATCATCTCCAGAGCGCTGTGATCGTTGGACTCAACTCCCTGGAGCAGAGCATTCCCCTCTCCTCCTGCTCCCTGTGGTCGGGGTGGAATACCTAATGCTGGTGGCCGTAACATCTCGAATCATCACCCACCTCCAACTGCACGGCTTGCTCCTCTTGCACGTCTGCATTCTCCCTGCGGACCACCTCAATCGAACTTCTGTCTCTACTTGGGCGGTCCTTCGACTATCTGCGGATCATCTGTACAACGAGTCATCCAGTCACAATCCATGTGACCCTGCCCGTCTCATGTGTAACACTGCATGTTCCTCACATGAAAGGATCTGTCTCAGGTTCCCCTGCACAACTAAACCTGAATAATGTTGTCGTCCACCTATAGTTTTGGTCTTCTTGGACCTCTGCGACATCCGTCTGCTTCCAGTTACAGAAGACTCTGCTACGTGACATCTGGTAGTGGGTCTCTTGGCTGGTGATAGCTCACCAAAGAAACTCTCCACTGAGAGGGATCACTCTAACATCCCTTCCTACGTCGGGATGCTAATAGAAATCATCGAAGCCATGATCTCTCGCCTGAGCCCTAACTGGATGGTCCAGGTACTGAATAATCGGTCCCACCACACATCGGTTGAGTAGCGTGAGAGGACAGTGAACCTCGCTGAGTACTGATCCACAGTCATGCTACCCTACTACAGATGAAGAAGCTCATGTATGCTCACTTCACGAAGAGTCGTTGGAACAAACTCTGCACAAAACAGGCTCTTGAAGTCTGCCCAGAGAAGTGTCACATCATCATGAATCCGGAGCATCAAGCTCCACCTTCTTGTTGTTACTGCATGTAGAAATCTAGAAGAATGGATCACCATGAGATCATCTGGTGTCCCTACTAGTCGAAAGACTCTCACCATGACCTCCTGCCAATCCTCAGCCACCTGTGGGTATGTATCTCCCCTAAACCTGGGTGGCCTCTAGTGCTGGAACTCGTGCAACACGCTCAAGCAACATGCACTCTCTGCAGCTGGGTCTAGTGGAATTGGTGGCCCAATGGGTAATGGTACCATCGGTCCCTCCACTAGTGCCACTACTAGGATAGGGCCCTACATCGTGGCCTCCTCGCTCGGTGGGATATCAGTGTGTACTACATTTGGAACCCCACCTGGCTGTCTGCATGGAGGCATATTGGAAAAAAATAGGTATCCCATGGTCAATAAGTTATACCTGGTGAGCTGACTCCAAGAGATCACAAAAAAAAAATTTCAAAACACACGCACAATAAATGTTTTTGTGCACTGATTCAAAAATCAGAAGTCAGGGTCCTGGTGTATGGATACGTCAGCCACTGCACCAACACTAGATTACCAAAACTTGTAACCACACTCACTACAATTAACACTATTTCTATTAAAAAGATCCGAGTCATATTTTCTACGTTAAAGCTGAATCCTCTGATACCAATTTGTCATGACCCGTCCCCTAGGGCCCGTGCCGTGACTATCCGAAGCCCGCCTTCCATAGGCTAGGGGATGGCGACTAGCACTGAAAGGCAAATTCCAAATAACCGGGAAGGAATTTCCTTTATAACCTATAAACACACACAACCAAGAACACAACAAGATACGAACACAAGCCAACTATATAGAAATAGAGTGTGTATTGTAAGAAAAAGGGTCCTGAATACAATCCCAACTGGAAAGTACAAGAAACTGAAAGTAAAAGTAAACTAGATCAACTCATGTAATCACCCACCTAAGAACCTACATGAAGGGTATGTACAACTCTCGAATGGTCATCTATGCGGTACGCCTCATCTATGGTCCACCTTCGAGCTACCACCAATCTTGGTACTCTCATCCTCAAACATCGTTGTCCATCGTCTTCACCAAACACAACAATGTTTGGGGAATAGCCCATGTAGGAGTGAGTATAACGATACTAAGTAGGGACCCCGAGACCCTCAAGGTCTCACAAAATCCACAAAAGATAAAACTCAAAGAATGAAATCAACTGACTACCCTACATAGGTACATTCGCATACATAAACCTATGTTATCAAGTGTACCATCTCAATCACGAGGAAACACAGATTCCAACTCAAAATCACAAATCTCAACTATTACACAAAGGAAGGAACAACACGAAGGTAAGTATGAAACATTTATGACACACAGAAGAATACCACAAATGTACTTACTCATCTCACACTAGGTATAACATAGGTAAAGAAGTAAAATGATTAGATGTAACTACTGAATCATCTTACTCTATTAAGAGGATCTTCTGCTGACCCACACTGGATCGCGCGGTGCTCACCCACCTAGGATCGCTCAGTGCTGACCCACACAGGATCGCTAGGTGTTGACCCACACAAGATCGCTCGGTGCTGACCCACACTAAATCACTAGGTGCTGACCCACAGAGGATCACTCGGTGCTGACCCACCGCATATCACTATGTGCTAACCCACACGGGATCGCTCGGTGCTGACCCAAATAGGATCGATATTCATTCTTCACATCTCAGCCAACTACTGTGTTCTCACACTAAGTTTTCTCATATCGGTAAGGGTCCACTCCTCAAGCCACTGGACGATACATCAAATTCCATGATGTCCCATGAAAAATTAACTCAAAGGATCACCACATCATAGGGTTCTCAATGCAATATTTGGTACGTAAATCAGATGCTCGGTCTGTAAGTTATAAGACTTTTTGTACCGAGGGCCAGGTTGGATTCGTGCCCGATCCAACCTAACCGTTCCACAATTTTATCAAGAAATCTAGTGGGGGTATTCCAATGGGACCATCTTACTATAAGGTTTACAGTTCCATTGGAGTGTTTTTAAATGGACTCATGGTGCCAAAGTTATGGGTTTTAGAGTGAAAAGCTCGTAGCTGGTCTAGGTATGGTATCAGACTGGGCCGACCCGACCTAAATTGGGTCGACCCTACCCATTGGGTCCATCCCGGCCCACTCTAGGCAACACAGGGGCCGCGGAGCACCTCGAGGCTACTAGGGCAGTGCCGAGGCCGCGAGGGCGGTGAGGCCATGGGAGAAGAGGAGGGTCGTGGGGCGGCGAGGTTGTGAGGACTACGAGGTAGCGGAATGGCGGAGGCTGCTGAAAGGCGAAGGCCGTGGAGAGACACAAGCTGGTGAGGCCAAGTGGTTCGTGGAGGGTTGTGGGGCGCCTTGGCCGCAGGGGCTATGAGGGGGTGGTAAGGTGAGGCTACATGGTCCGCAGAGGGCCACGGGGGGCCACGGATGGCTGGGGGCCGTAACGGGCTGCGGGGCGGTGAGGCCACAGAGGCCGTAGAGGGCCCTGGGGCTGCGAGACATCGAGGGTCGTGCAGTGGTGACGCTGTGAGGGCCATGTGGCAGCGAATCCGTGGGGGTCGCCGAGGGCCGCTGGCTGGTGAGGCCACAGAGCCTCGGAGTCTGTGGTGTGGTGGTCCGCCGTGGCTCTCGGTGCAGTGCGGTCGCGTGTCGTGCCATCGTCGGTGGCCGACATGACCAGCGCCCTTCGTTTTTCACATTCGATGAGGTCATTCGTTGTGCCGATTGCTGTTCTTGAGTTCCACTAATTCGAAACAGCAGCACCGGTCGCCATCACCATCGTAAAGAACACACAAATTAAACATATGTTTTTTGGGGGGTCGGGCCATGATTCTTTGGTCTGTACCCTCCGTGTTAGGGAGGCAGCAAGCGGTTCACAAATTTTAAATGAAGAACCCATATGGAAGATATTTAAAACATCAATACCCCCAACCTCCATCAATCACTATTCCCAAACCCGTAAAAGAAAATATTCGTGGATCAACTAGTTAGAGGAAGTTGATCAGCATTCATTATTTAGAAGGGAAGAACCTGGGAAATATTAATCACATAGAACTAAACCCTACATGATTTCTTGTTGACATTGGAAGGGGTGAAGTTGGTGAAATTGGGATTTCATTGATCTTCAATTCATTTTCGTCGAAGACATCCTATGTTGGATGCCTCCGCAAGTTGCTTCGGATCTGGATTGGGGTCAGTTTCTACATTCGTCGATCTCTGGTGGTCGTTCTTTGTTGGGAGGTGTCTTTCGTTTGAGAGGGTAAACGTTTCTCCACGTGCTTTGCCAACACGTCTCCCAACAAAAGAATAACCAATATAAATTAAATTATGTTTTATTAATTTAATTCAAATTGGCACCATTAATCAAGACGTGTTGGCATAATTAATGTGGAGGAAGATAAAGAGACTTCATCACACTAAAGAGGGATTTGAAGAGTTTCTCCCATTCTGAGTGTTTGGGTAGTCCCCACCACCACAACCCATTTGGGAGGCTTTAGTTGAGGAGGTTCCCACATCCAAAAACACATATCTGGGAGGTTTCATCAAATGAAAATGTTAAAAAATTTATATTATTTTATTCATTAATGAGAAACACAAAAACTAACCTTCACCCTCGACCAACTGTCGTCGAGGTGAAAGTCTCCTTAAGCGAATATCGGTGCTGTGAGTTCAATGATGTCCTCATATTTCAATTTCGAGCACCGTTTCAAATGTTACAAAACCCCACTCACACTTTTACTGAATGTATATTAAAAAAAAGTTATGAAAATCCTTCTAGGTACTCCAGGCCTCGGAATCACGCGCCGACGATTTTCACGGACTCGTAAAATTTCTATTTAATTAAAATAAAATTACATGGAATATAGGGGTCTATATAATTTTCAATTTTATTTTCAATTATGATATATATATATATTTTAATTAAAAATTGTTTTGATACATTTTTATGTTTGTATATTTATACAGCATATTTATTTTTTTATAATATATTTATATAATTTTAATATATCAATATAAATAAACAAATATATATATATATATATATTTTTATATATATATATATTTATGTATACTATAAACTAAAATAATGATAAAAATATAATATAAAATTTGAACTATATATCATGTATTTAAACGTTTTTATATAGTTAAAAGTGTTATATTTTAAAATATATATATATATATATATACGATTATAATTATAATATTATTATAAATAAATGAATATGAATATATATATTAATATAAAATTGATTGTGTGATATATATATATTTTTTGTTAAAATAGAAATGTACTCAACATGTAAGGGTTATCTATGAGGATAACAAAGGGTATTTTAAAAAGGATACATAAGGGATTCACATAATGCAAATCCTTATCATCCTAAAAAAACTTATAACAGAGCCTTTATCAGTGTTAAACAAAAGAACAAATCAATTTTAGCCTTTATTAGTTCTGAAAAACATTGATAATGTAATCCGTTTATTAGTAGTTTTTCCGCTAGTAAATGCTTCTATTTAACAGCTCTATGTTTTTGAACTAATATTGGTTATTGTTGTGCTTTTTAATGAATGTATAGTATTGAATACAGACTTCCTATTATATTTTCTTCTATATTTGATCCTTTTTAACATATTATCATATAAACATCATCTAATGTAACACTTATACATAACTATGATGAATAATTTTGATATAAAATAATATAATTATCTATTCCCCTATATTTATTCATCTATTCTCATGTGATTTTTATGATATAATTATATTTCCACTTCATCTCTACATCATACACTTATTATAAATATAATCCAACCAACCTATGATCTTGTAAGAACATCATGTTAGCACTTTTATCACCAAAACACATTCTACATCACATAAATATATCTATCACCAATAATTTCAAATATTGACTTAGCTATTTGAAATTTTTAGTGTTGAATAAATTAATTCATTCCAAACCCAATCTATTAGGTGCAATAATCATCCCCTTTGAATTTTTTATTCACTAGTGTACATATTAATAATCACGTATATCCAAATTCAATAAATCAATTCATATTTATCAATCACGTTATATTGTTTTTCTATTCATATTTCACTACAATATAATTTTTTTTTGTTTTAGATGGAAATTATCATTACTAAAAATACAATTTGAACTCTTAGATAATTATTTTGGAGTCATTTGTCAAAGATTCTTTTATCACCAATAAAAAACTATAAAATTGTTGAATATACTATATAGTGTTTTATCTACCCACAATAAAAAAAATATAAAATTATTTAGCATAATTAATATCATAAAATTAAAATATACCATAAAAATAAATAAGTAAATAAATATATATAATTAATCATCATATTTTATCATATAGATATTTAGAAAAGTAATTATAAAAATATTTACAGAAAACAAATTTTGAATTGTGGAGTGATAAATAATGAATCCATTATTTTAAAACCAAAAAAGAGCATCACTTATAAGTGAAATCATTAATACTTTAGTCACAATAAGAAAATATTATTTTTAAAAGTAAATTATTATTTTGAAATGAATAATAATATTTATGTTCATCTAAATGGCATAGAGAAACTAAATGACATGTTGTTCACTAATTCGTGCCAGAAAATAATATATAGTAATTTTATGATTGTTTCATTGATATTTAAGCATATTATTGTAGAATAGAGCATGTAATGAATGATTTAATGTATAATGTCACATTTAAATTGAAAAAACAAATCCATTTTCATTATAACTACACTATGAAATATAATTTTGTGTTTCTAATTTATAAATTTCAAAATAATGTCACTGAAAATTCTAATTCAATTTCAAGAAATCGAATCTTAATTTTCTTATATGACAATGTGACAATCATTTTAATAATATATTACATTTAAAATAAAAAAAATTCATCCAATCTAGACACACCACATGATTGAATGATATCTAATTAATTAATTCAAGAAAAAATTCTTCAACCTCAATTTCACTAAATATTCATGAATATTTGAAAATAGTTTCTCCAAATATAGAAAGTTACACTTATTTTGAATGGAAATATCTCTTTAAAATTTCATGTATATGTGTTTTTTATTCAAAAAACACCATGAGTCAAAATGAAAAGTGTATAATTTTAAAATTCATAAATTCATCTTGTTATATTACCTAGTTATTAAAAATATTTCAATAATGTTTTCACAGAAGTGATTTTGTGACATTCATTTTGAAATAAAATAAAAATTTTAAATTGAAAACCTATGTTTTCAGAAATTTCATCCACATCATTAGATAAAACTAGTTTTATATCATTAATGAAATTAAAAAATATATCAATGTTATTTTTATAAGTGTTCAATGAATTTATTATCCATTATTCTTGGAATTGAGCATGTTACACATTTTTGAGAAAAACATTCACTTTTAAATTGATTATTTTTGTAAAATCAAAAAAGACATGAGTCATAATGTAAATAAATTCATTAAAAAATTTAAATATTGATGCAATGATCATTTTAATTGTTTTTAGGGCATTGAGAGTTTATTTTCTCCTAATTCAACATGAGATAAAATTTCTGAACTAATGTTTCAATTTAAAATAAAAAACACATTTTTCTAGCCATTATGGAAACAATTTGATTCAAAAAGATACGATGTTAATTAAAACATGACATAAATGCTTAAATGGTATATTTTTGGAAATTTTATTTAATAAAATACATTTTAATAGGATTTCTTCATCGGATAAGGATTTTGAAGAAAAATGTCACTTTTAGAATAAAGACATATTTTTCAATAATTTCATAATAACATTGATCCCAAATGATTTTTTGTTTATCTTAATATTCCAAAATTGTGTAATCCATTAAATATATAGAGTTTCATGACATTATTAGAATTTTTATTTTAAAATATTCATGTGAACGATTTTTTGAACTTAAATATATATTTTAACATGAAAATATTTAATTTGGGTAATTCATACCACAATAAGAACTAAAATAATTTACTTTCATTCAATCATGAAAAAATGAACCAATAGTAATTTTTATTAATGTTTCAAGAATATCTAAAAAAAATCATCTGAATTTATAACATGTCTTTGCTTTTGAAGAAAATTATCACTTTTTCAACGATGAAAAGTATTATCCTTCATTACCACCACCATACAATTTATAATCTCTTATATTTCATTCCTACATGTTAAAAATAAAATATTTTTATTTTTTCTAGTGTTTCATATCTTGTAGAGTGAATTTTCGTTAAAATGATCGTTTGACCCATGTATTGAACAAATCTGAATATTTTATTTTAAAAATGCATATTTTTCAACATTCAAAAACCTCACATGTCCTAATGATGTTCAATTCATTGACACATTCTAAAAAATTCATAAACAAACATTTAATAGAGTTCCATGAGATTAAAATAATTTTCAATTCTTATTTAGCTTGTGAAATTCATTTTATAAGGTTATTTTTATACTAAACTATGATGTAATATTTAAGATAACCAAATTTAACATGTTGAAGATAAATCAATTTTTTATAACATTTTTTTACAACATAACGTTAAAAATAATTAACATTTTACCCTTATTTTAACTATCAAACATTGTAATATTAGATATAAGTATATTTCATGAATATCTAGAAAATATAAATAAGTATTCTTTATGATGTGAAATGGATGTTTTTGGGTTAAAAAGTAGACATATACAATAGATAAAATTAATTTTATTTGAGTAATTATATAGGTTATGATATCTTTAAATAGTTTATAGATGTACTAAAAATATTAAATATAATTTTTTAATTACTGTCACAATAATAAAATTAAAAATAATAATTTTTTTTACTGGAATAGATTTTTATACTAAACTGTTATTATATATTATATAATATATTAGTATATATATTAGATGATTAGTTTCATGTTTTTGTAAATTTTCCATAATCCCTATTCCACTCAAAATATTATAAGTACATTATGAACCAATATATGATTGTTAAGACACATTATATAACATTCAATTGAACACATATAAAATGTTGAGAAAAATGTTTTCATTTAAAGAAGAGAAATCATGTGGGGCCTATTTTTTATATATATTTATTTTGTCCAAAAAATATATCAATTGATTAACTGACTTTGTTAAAGGAAATATATAGTGAATCAAAAACATTATTCATTAATGAGTATTATATACAAATAATGAATCAATATTCCAACAGTAACCAGGGTATATAGTTATACACATTTATGGTAGGTGTTATAAATAATTTATTATATGTTGAATTTTTATTCAAAACATTAATAGATTGTTAATTATTATTAAAAATTGTTGTAATATTATAATTATTAATTTTAATGAATCTAAATGCGGACATTTACATAAAAATTATTCTTCAAATCTATATGGATTGAAAATATTCTATATGACTGTATTGAATAAAATAATTATTTCTAAAATTGTAATATAAATCATATATCAATAAATAAAAATGAAAAAATTTATTAATGTTCTTAAAATATACCTGAATGAATTATTATTTTGACTATTCATGGAAAATGTTTTCATTTTCAGTAAAAATAAATAAATAAAATAAATAGACATAGTGATGTTTATTTATTTTGAAATTATAAATTATAAATAATTTTCGTACACAAAATTTGTATTTAAAATAACATATGAAGTTATTATGTTTTCCCTAGATATTGATGAAAAAAATTAGGGCTTGTAGTCTCCATTAATGATTCATTATTTGATCCATTTCACATCCTTGATGCAAAACTGTGTTTATCATTCTAAAATAACATTCAATTGTTTGTAAATTTATTATTAATTATAATAGTTGTTGGTTAATATAATATTAATATTCTATTCATCATTCTCATTGAAGGAATTAATAAGATTGGTTTCCCATGCAATTTATATTCCAATTTCTTATTCAATAGTGAAAACATCATCATCATCAAATGGTATAAGTATTCAAACTATTGGATAACGTGTTATCTCAATCACTATTAAAACTTCAGTAAACAATACTATTTTATTATTTATTTAGTTATCTAAAATTTTGTACCTGAAATAACTAACAACAATTTAGTGTCTATATTTAAATAGATATTGGTAGTATATTATTCCACACGGAAAAAATGAAAAAAAATGAGATCCGAACATTTTCATTGAATTAATATTAGAAAAATTTATTAACATGATGAATACATCCAATATATTTCATTTATAAATGAAACAACATTCTCAAATCAGGGTGGTTACATGTCTATTTATAGTGAAATTGGTTATTATATAATCAATTTCCTATAATCTATCAATTTTATGATGAAATTATTTTTTTGAAATTGTATTTCATTAGTTTTTATAATCATTATTTTAAATTATTTAAATACATCATTAGTAAACATCCTTATTTTCACATTTTAATGTATTCTAATGGGAAGACTTAAAAATCCACCTCTATTTCAAATCCATATTTCTTGGACTGATCAAGAACGACTAAAAGTTTATCACTTTTCGTCATTAACAGATGAAATATTATTTCCTTGGACTAAGAAAAAATGAAATCATAATTTATCATTGTGAAATAAAATTTAATTAAATAATACATTTTATTGTATTCAAAAATATATATTCACCCTAAACATGCTGACAAATTTTAACCTTGAATCGACTCTCCTAATTAAAAAGGGCCTCCATCCACAAGGAATAATATGAGTTTGATTTACTGAGGTATTATAATAATCATACTATATTAAAATAGATATACACCAATTATTTGTTATATTTATCCTTTCATAGTAACATCTATCAAAATTATAGTTATATCCCTTGTTCAGCATACCTCATATTTTATTTTTATGGAATAAGTCATGTATATTTTTTAAAGGATTATAATAAACTACAATAATTTTTTTATAAAGTTACACATATGAAATTGTTTTGACAAATTAGGACACTCAATTGGGGGATGAAATGATTTCAAATAAAAATTTCTACTAAAAACATTATATGGAAATTCTCTAATTAAAAAAATACCTTGTTAATAAATGTTTTTAATTTATAATAGTCTGCATGTTCAACTAATTTTTAATAGATTGATTAACTCTCCTTTATATCAACCAAAAAGGATGAAATAAATTTTAAATCCAATTTACTAAAATAGTGAAAATTTAAATTGAAAAATGTAGTGGATAAAACAATTCATTCAGTCCCAAGACGGGACCTAATACACTCCACATACTGAGACCATTCTACCAAGAAAAATAACTATAAATCAATGATCCAAACCTTGCATTGTGTTTTAGAATACAGTACACAAGAATATCTAGGTCCCAAGACATCAACCATAGCTCTCCATGCGAAATATTATAGCAAGGTAACACATTTCCTCTCTACAGTTATATGTGGATGAAATAAGGTCTAAAAGATTATTTGTCTATGGATATCTTGTATCCACCAGTTCAATGCCAGAGAATATGTCTATTTTTATTATAGACACATATACTACTCGAATAAACAATAAAATATTATAAAATATCGACGAATAAAGTTAGGTGTAATTATAAATATTTTAAATGGTGTTCTATGTAGATCAAAAATTATAAGCTGTTTCAAATTTGATGTTCATGCCCTCTTTGGAAAGTAGACTCAGAAAAAGAGTTTCATGATTTCTATGTTCTATTGTTTTCTTATTTGTTGTGTAGCTCATCATAACACTTCTTATTCCATGATTTGGTGATGCATGAGTGTTCACATGATGGTAAAAAATAAGGTGTATGTATTATTTTCATTCTTCTTCTTGTTATAGAATTCATAAATGTTCACACTATTGTCAATTTCAATCATTTTATATAGCTAGTGAGCCCCGGTGTATTTTATCTAGGGTTATTGTGTTATAGCCAGAAAGGATAACGATATTTGATCCGCATACCTCACACTATCAGGAGTCATTTATACAAAAAAATCATTATTAATGGAGGTCTCATTAAATGTCTCATAAATGAAAATTATATTTCAATTTTAAATTTAATTGAAAAATACAGAAAAAATTTTATTTAGGGAATGGTGTCATAGTTGGTGGTGAGGCTGTAATGGCGCAATAGTCATTGTAAAAACTCAAAAATATTCAATGGAAATTACCTTCTTATAATTATGTCATAAAATAACATGAAAACACAACATAATTAACTACTATGTGATAAGTGACATTTAATCATAAGTATGTTACATCTGTGTTTGAAATTTCGAAAATCTGACATACACGGTTGTATTCAAGATGAATTTTCAAGTCTAATGAAACAAAAATAATTTTTGATGAATAGTGACCTACCCTTACGAATAGTAACATACCCTTATGAATAGTAACATGACCCTTATGAATAGTAAATCATCCAACAAAAGAGTAACATTACCTATGAATAATTAAATACAATTTGGGTATCTTAGAAAGTGACAATTGGACCTTAATAAACGTTTTGGAATTTGGTAAGTAATAAATAATTAATTATAATTAATTAATTAATTTAAATGAAAATTTATTTCCCTAAAATTTAATCATAAATTATTGAATCAATGTCTTATAGTTTTTAGATAATTTTATAAGCCCCTACATAATTTTTGAAAGCACTATAAAATCAGTTTTAATCTTAAAACCTGTTTTCATATATAAATTATGATTATAAATAAATATTAAAATAATAATTTATAGAAAATTATTTTTGAAAAATTGACATCATTTTTGGATTCTACACGTCGAAAAATGGTTGGGGTAAATTTTTGGGTTTTTTCTGAGAAACATGATTTTTTTATGAATAGTAGAATCCGATAATTTAAAAAAAAATCCTAAATAATGGATTAACTGAGTCATAAATGATGATAAACTGATGTAAGCCCACTTTTTTCTGGATCACATGATAAAATTACTGTTCTGGGTCATTCAAGTCTCACTATTCCTTGTCTTAGGGGAAATAAATAAACTAATGAATTTTATATTAATGAAACCCCTCTCCCCTCCACTATAAAAGCTACCCTTCACACCTTCATTTCCATAGACCTCTCAAGCTCCATGCCATCACTAAAATCTGCCCATACACCTTCCCTATCCCCTACCCCACGTCCAAGATCATTTGTTCTCATCAAAAGTCCATTCTTAGGCCCTTAAGGTGGTTCTGAAGAGAAGGATTCAAGAGGCAATTTCTCTCCCTCTTCTCCTTTAATTTCCTTTCAAGTTCTTGTTCATTTTATGATCTATCCCCACCTATCTTCATACAAATGGTATTTTAATTCCATTATTATACATATAATATAATTATATGATTCTAATGAAATATTATATCATCCAATACCCTTTCCCTCTTCCTTTTATTTTATTAAAGAAAATGTTGTTCATGAGATGTTAATTTATCACCTTCAAGAAAACATGCTTTCTTCTTCTATATCTACCGTCATATCTGGTCATAAAACCATTTTTATGGTTGGAACAGAATATTTTATATGTATTATGTTCTATTTAATGTTCTATAAATATCCTATTTCCATATATATAAGTGATATGTTAAAAAAAGTTTGTTGTGATCCAAAAATCGCCCTAATTGACCCAAATAACCATCATTTAATTATTATCTAATGATTCATCCAAATGGATCTAATATTATTAATTATAATATCGTTCAAACTCCTATAATATCATTAATGACATGTAATTTCATTTATGGATGTTTAGTCATGTTCTACCCAAACATCAATTTTAGGATACAAGTGAACCACCCAAGAAAAACCATAAAAACGAACATCCCCAAACAGTATTTTTAAACTCTATAAGTCATAAAAGAAACATAATACGACATAATTAAGCCACAATTAACCCTATTAATTTACACATGGTTCTTTATATCTAATTAATTAATATAATGTAATTATACATGATATTAAAGGGAAGGAATCATTCAGGTACAAGGTAAGGGGAAATTCTCGAACCGAACTTTCATCCTTCTGGTTCTCCCTCTTACACTCCATTTTGATATGTTTAATCCATAATGATAATATGTTCATAATTAACCTAACATTTTTGTGATATATATGTTTTCTACCAAAGAATATGGCAATCGCAATGTTTTCCAAAAGAACTCTTCTTTTATGAACTCACCTTTTACCTCTCATTCAAGGTTGATGGTTCTGGTATCAAGTATGTTGTTCCCTCTTTCTTTTGGGAACATAATGTTTATTAATGTTTTCTTATGAGATGAAACCCATTCCTTTTCATGTGTTAGTTATTCTCATTTATGTTATATGTTCGTTGTGGCATGCATGATAAATGATAATGTTATGATGTAACAGGTGCGTTAGGAATTATATAGCGGTCCAATGCAGTGGGTAAAGTAATGAATCTCATGAGTAAATGTGAAGTGATGTGTGAACAAGATGATATATTGGTTCACATGTATGTGTGGTAGTTAACCACTAATACATGATGTTTCATTTTTATGAATTGCTACATTTCAAGTCTTTTATTTATGCTCCCCTCATGTTCATGATCTTTTTCCTATGTTATGATTATGATCTCCCCATGATATATTTTTCTTATCTATCCTCTTACTAGGATTCTATCTATACCCTTTTTATGTATATCCTAAGGTGGATACATGTACTAAGTAGAGGACAAGTTCCAATAAGAAGCTAGAGAAAAAAAAATTAATTAAATGTTTGTGCTTGATGTTGTATTTGTTATGTGTTGTCCTTGTTTTCCCAAGACACTAGACCTTTGTATCCTCTATGTGTAATACTATTATGTTGTTTATCTTTTAAATGATGTTATAGTAATTTATGAAAAGTTTGGGTCGCTATAGTTTGTATCAGAGGGAGGATTAGTTAATTTGGGAATTAGGATTAGTGAACCCTAGAGAAAACCTTTAGCATGAGACTAGGTAGAAATATGCACATAGGAATATTTACCTAGGGATCCCATATTTTATGTTTTTGGTATACATTTTTTAAATTAATAAGTTATTCATGACTTATTTACTTATGTTTTGTTCTAACCTTTTCTATTTTAGAAAATGGTGGGAACTAGGAGGAATCAGGCCAACAACTCATGTGAGGGTCAATGTAACAAT
This sequence comes from Viscum album, assembly GCA_963277665.1. Taxonomy (NCBI): domain Eukaryota; kingdom Viridiplantae; phylum Streptophyta; class Magnoliopsida; order Santalales; family Viscaceae; genus Viscum; species Viscum album. The sequence continues at coordinate 432,831,723 of OY728127.1, read as the reverse complement.
TTCTCGAACGACATCCCCCATGATTTGGGAGGTGGAGTTCAAAACATCATGGTGATGCTTACCCAATAATCTAAGGTTATGAACAATATCCATAACAATGGGGAACATCATCCTTCACCAAAGAGGGAGAAACTGGATATCGAATGTTTTATGTGGCAATAACCACTAACGTTTTGTGGATCTTCTGATCCACTAGTTACGGAACAGTGGGTCAACTCCATGGAGAAGATCTTTTCTTTGCTTTACTGTTCTGAGACGGAGAAGGGGACTCTTGCCATTTATCATCTAGATGGAGAAGCGGATCAATGGTAGGCTTTGATTAAGAACAACAAGCCAAGGGAGGAAATTGAAGAGATGTAATTGGAATACTTTAATATAATGTTTCATAACAAGTATTTCCCAAGAACTCTTCACATGAAGATGGAGAGAGAATTCATAGAGGTTAACAAAAAAAGAAGGATAATATGTCACAACCTATGAAGCGAATTTCACAAGTCTTTCAAGGTATGCTTCGGTTTTTGTTATCAACAACTATACCAAAATTTATAGATTCTTCAGTGGATTAATACTAAACCTTCAAAAGGATCTTGAAATAGAGACTTTGGGAGTTATGAAGAAGTCGTTCGATGTTCCCTCAAAGTGGATATTGCATTTGGAGAATGGTCCCATGGAAATGGTGATAAGAAATGAAAGATGGTGTTTCAAGCTGGTGGATCTAATGATAAAGGTGGGAAGAAAACACAATGGCCCACATGACAAAAATGTGGAAAGTTGCACCATGGGAACTGCCTCAAAGGGATGGAGAAGTACATTAAGTGTGGGAAAGAAGGACATCATGCTCAAGAGTTCCGAAAGGACAAAAAATTAAAGGGGAATGTAGCTGATAAAAGGAGAGATCCACTCATGGTTCAATGCTACAGCTATATGGATATAGGGTACTATGAAAACCATTGCACTACACCTCGAGTTCTCGAGGGTAATCAACGTCAGAAACCACCAAATCCAAAGGGAAAAAGGTAAGTTATATGCCATCACTACTCCGGAGGTGGATCTTGATAATGAAGTCATAGAAGGTACAATTCTTATTCACTCAAGAATGTCAAATGTCTTATTTGATTCTGGTTCTACCCATTCCTTTATATCATGCATGTTTGCTAGAACTATCGAATCTATGCCTTAAAACCTTGAAGTAGAGATATCTATAAAAACACCAAGTGGTGAAATCATTGTAACCCAAGTGTTTGACTTTTCTCATGTTGTCATATGTGGGAAGATTATTCCGGAAAATCTCGTAATACATCCCTTGGTGAAATTTGACGCTAAAATGGGAATGGATTGGATCTCATTATATTGAGAAAATATCAATTGTCAGGAGAAGGAAATATCTTTTCATATTCTGAACCATCCCATTATCCTTTACAAATGTAATGAAGATCATGAATCTCTTTTGAAAAACCCTTCAGTGGTGTGGGTGTTGATTCCCAATGAAGAAGCATACCTCGCTAAAATAGTTGAGTGGAAGGAAATATCCAACCTTGAGGAAATGAGCATCGTGAGTGAATACATCGATGTATTTCCCGAAAAGTTACCCGGAATTCCCCTGGATCGTGAGGTAGAGTTCTCAATTGAACTCATACCTGGAGGTACTCAAATATTGATGTTTCCCTATAGGATGGCTCCTATCGAACTGGAGGAGTTAAAGAAGATGCTACCAGTGCATCTGGACAAAGGGTTCATACGCTCTAGTGCATCACTTTGGGGTGTGCCAGGTCACTTTGTGAAAAAGAAGGATGGAACAATGTGGCTGTGTATCGATTATCGGGAACTCAACAAGATCACCATAAAGAACAAGCATCCTCTCCCAAGGATTGATGACTTGTTCGACTAGTTAAGAGGAGCTCAATAATTCTCAAAGGTGGATCTTCGTTCTGGATATCATCAGGTAAAGGTGATGAAGGATGATATTCCGAAGGCTGCCTTCCGTACAAGGTATGGTCACTATGAGTTTTTGGTGATGCCCTTCAGACTTACTAATTCCCTTGAAATCTTCATGTATTTGATGAATAGATTATTTAGACATTACCTCGACAAATTTTTGGTAGTGATTACTGATGATATTTTCATCTACTCCAAGAGAAAAGAAGAACATGTAAAATATCTAAGACTTGTGTTGGCGACAGTGAGAAAGGAGAAGTTGTATGCCAAGTTCATCCAGTGTGACTTTTGGATGAATCAAGTCACGTTCTTGGACATGTTATTACAAGTGAGGGAATTTCTGTGGATCCTTCAAAGACAAAGGCAATTGAGGAATGGCCCAGGCCCTCTAGTGTCACATAAATCTGAATATTTCTTGGATTATATGGGTACTTTCGATGTTTTTTGAGAAACATCTCATGATTGTCAAGCCCGCTAACTAAGTTAACAAAGAAATGGGTAAAGTATGTCTGGACTGAAGAATGTGAGGGAAGCTTCAAGGAGCTAAAGAGAAGGCTGATCACTGCACCTGTACTCACACTACTAAAATGTAGAGAATGTATTGTGATATACAATGATGCTTGAAAGAAAGGCTTGGTTTGTGTACTCATGCAAAAAATAATGTGCTTGCCTAAGCCTCACGACAGTTGAAGATCCATGAGAAAAAATACCTGACACATGATCTAGAGCTGGAAGCTGTGATTTTTGCCTTGAAAATATGGTGGAACTACCTTTATGGGGAGAATTGTGACATATACACCAACCACAAGATCCTAACGTATATTTTCACAAAAAAGGAGCTCAACATTCGTCAAAGGAGATGGTTAAAGTAAATCAAGGATTAAGATTGCTCTATTCACTATCATCTTGGAAAGGCGAACAAGGAAGCTGATGCTCTAAGTAGAAAAGAACCTGTGACTCTATCCATGATACATATTGAAACAAGATCCAATATTCATGGATATGAAAAAAAATGCAATTTAAAATCATAAGGGTCTGGGATACATCCCACCTTGCCCAAATGATTGCGCAACCATCTATCCAAGAGAAGATTAAAGAAGAAAAAGGGATGATGTGTAGATATAGAGGAGGGTGAATGCAGTAAAGGAAGGAAAGCTGCCAGAGTTCCATATCGATGATGATGGTGTGATTCGGTTTGGAACGTGGATTTGTGTGCCTTAATCACCTGGGATAAAGTAGGAGATTTGGGATAATGCACATTGTTCAACATTCTCTCTCCATCCTGGGAGTACCAAGATGTACCGTGATCTCCGAGAACACTTTCGGTGGGATAACATGAAGAAGGAGATTGCGTAATATATATCGAGGTGCTTGGTATTTCATCATGTTAAAGTTGAGCGAAAAAAGTCCAAAGGTATGATGCAGCCATTGCCTATACCCATGTGGAAATGGGAAAATGTTACTATGGACTTTTTCACGGGTCTCCCAAAGACGTCGAAGGGAAATAATGAGATATGGATTATGGTTGACCGACTCACCAAGACTGCCCATTTTTTTACTATTCGGGAAGATCGCTCGCTTGAACAGCTTGAAATGATATATGTGAAGGAAGTGGTGAGACTTCACGGTGTTCAACTCTCAATTGTCTCTGACCGTGATCCAAGGTTCACATCTAAATTCTGGAGGATCCTTCAAAATTCTTTGAGTACTGAATTAAATTTCAGCACGACCTATCACCCCCAAACCGATGGCCAGTTAGAAAGGACTATTCAGACACATGAAGATATTCTATGATCCTGCTCTCTTGAATTCAATTTTGGTTGGGATCAACATCTCCCAATGGTTGAGTTCTCATACAACAATAGCTTTCACTCTAGTATTCAAATGGCTCCATATGAAGCACTGTATGGAAAGTGATGTAGATCTCCAACATGTTGGGATGAAGTTGGAGAAAGAAAGCTACATGGACCCAATATTGTTCAAGATATGACAGAGAAGGTTCAAGTCATCAAGAAACACATCAATTCTACACAAAGTTGGCAAAAGACTTATGCTGACAATCGTTGAATGGACTTGGAGTTCGACATTAGAGATAAATTCTTCCTTCAAATATCTCCATGGAAGAGAGTCATGTGATTCGGGGAGAAAGGGAAGCTAAGCCAATGGTATATTGGACCATTTGAGATCCTTGACTGCATAGGAGTTGTGGACTATCGTCTTGAACTTCCACCGAATATGGATCATGTTAATGATGTGTTTCATGTATCCCTACTGAGGAAGTACATACAGACCCCTCACATGTACTAAAATCAGAGGTGGTGCAGCTGGAAGATGATCTCTCCTATGAGGAGCAGTCAGTAAAGATTATGGATCAGAGAGATAAGGTTATATACATCAAGACAACCCATCTTGTCAAAGTGTTGTGGAGGAACCATGAGTTTGAGGAAGTAACTTGGGAACCAGAATAGGAAATGAAGGATAAACACCCTCACCTCTTTATGTAAAGTGAAATTTCGGGGGCGAAATTTCTTAAGGGGGGAAGAATGTAACGACTCAATGTTTTTCAATGGAAATTACCATCTTATAATTATGTCATAAAATAATATGAAAACATAACATAATAACTACTAAGTGATAAGTGTCCTTTATACACAAGTTTGTCACTTCTGTGTTTGGAATATCGAAAATCCGACATACACGGTTGTGTTCAAGAAGATTTTTAGAGTCTAATGAAACAAAAAAAAATTGGTGAGTAGTGACCTACCCTTATGAATAGTAACACAAGCTTATGAATAATAAAATGACCCTTATGAATAGTAAATCATCCAACATAAGTGTAATAGTACCTAAGAAAAATTAAATAAAATTTAGACATCATAGAAAGTGAAAATTGGACCTTAGTAAATGTTTTGGTATTTTGTAAGTCATAAATAATTAAATATAATAAATTAATAAATTTAAAAGAAAATTTATTTCCCTAAAATGTATTAATAAATTATTTAATCAATGTATTATTGTTTTTAGATAATTTTATAATTTCATACATAATTTTTGAAAGCACTATAAAATCATTTTTAATCTTAAAAACTGTTACCTTAAGTAAATTATGATTTAAATAAATATTAAATTAATAATATTTAGAAAATTAGTTTTGAAAAATGGAATTTATTTTTGGATTATACACGTAGAAAAATGATCGGGGTAAATTCTTGGGATTTTTCTAAGATACTTGTATTATTTATGAATAGTAGATTCCGATAATTTACAATAAATGCTATATAATGGATTAATTTAGTCATCGATGATGATCTACTGATGTAAGACCACTTGGTTCGATATCACATGATAAAATTATTATTATTGGCCATTGAGGACTCCCTATTCTTTGTCTTGGGGGAAATTAATAAACTAATGAATTTTATATTAAGGAAACCCCTCTCCTCGACACTATAAAAGCCACCCTTCACACCCTCATTTCCTCATACCTCTCAATCTCCAAGCCTTCTCTAAAATCTGCCCAAACACCTTCCCTAGCCCCTCCCACACTTCCAAGAGAAGCTGCTCTCATCAAAAGACCAAGCTTAGGCCCTTAAGGTGGTTCTCAAGAGAAGGATTCAAGAGGTAATTTCTCTCCCACTTCTCCTTTAATTTCATTTCAAGTTCATGTTCATTTCTAGATCTCTCCCCACCTATCTTCATCCAAATGATATTTTAACTCTAGTATTATACATATAATGTAATTTTATTATTCTTATGGGATATTTATCATCCAAACCCATTTCCTTCTTCCTTTTATTTTATTAAATAAAATGTTGTTCGTGAGGTGTTAATTTATCACCTTCAAGAACAACATGCTTTCTTCTTCCATTTATACATTCAGATCTGGCCATGAAACCATTTTTATGGTTGAACCATAATATTTTATATTTATTGTGTTCTATTTAAAATTCCAGAAAAAACCTAATGCCATATTACTAAGTGATAAGTTAAAACAAGTTTTTTGTGATCCAAAAACCACCCAAATTTACCCAAATAACCATCATTTAATTCTTATCTAATAATTCATCCACATGGATAAAATATAATTATTTATAAGATCATAAAAACTCCTTTAAAATCATTAATGATATGTAATATCATTTATGGATGTTTACTCATGTTATACCCAAAATTCAATTTAAGAATAAAAGTGAACCACCCATGAAAAACCATAAAAACGAACATCCCCGAACAATGTTCGTAAACTCTATAATTCATCCAAATGAATATAATATGACATAATGAGAGAATAATGAACCCTATTAATGTAAAAATGGATCTTGATTTATAATTAATGAATATAATGTCATTATATAGGACATTAAAGGTAAGGAAGCTTTTGGGTAGAAGGTAAGGGAAATTCTTGAACCCAACTTTCATTCTTCAAGTTCTCCCTCTTATACTCCATTTTGATATGGTTACTCCTTAATGATAATTTGTTCATAATTATCATACCTTTTCTGGGATATTAATGTTTTATACCAAAGTGGATTCCAATCACAATGTTTTCCAAAATAACTCTTCTTTTAAGAACTCACCTTTTACCTCTCATTCAAAGTTGATGGTTCTTGTATCAAGTATGGTGTTCCCTCTTTCTTTTGGGAACCCAAAGTCTATGAATGTGTTCTTATGAGACGAAACACATTCCTTTTCATGGGTTAGTTATTCTCATTTATGTTATATGTTCGTTGTGGAATGCATGATAAATGATAATGTTATGATGTGACTGGTGCACCAGGAATTATATAGCGCAATATTAATGATTAATTGTGATGGGTGCACCCAGAATTATATAGCGCTCCTATGCATTGGGTAATGTGTTGAATCTCATGAGTAAATGTGATGTTTTGTGTGAAAAATATTCTATCTTGGTTCACAAGTATGTGTTGTAGTTAACCTCAATGACATGATGTTTCATTTTTATGCATTGCCACATTTCAAGTCTTTTTTTATGCTCCACTCATGTTCATGATTTTTTTCCTATGTTATGATTATGATCACCCCATGATATATTGTTCTGATCTATCCTCTTACTGGGATTCTATCTCACCCCTTTTGATGTATATCCTTAGTTGGATACATGTACTAAGGAGAGGACAAGTTCCAATAAGAATCTAAAGAAGAAGAAATTAAATAAATGTTTACGCTTGATGTTGTATTTGTTATGTGTGGTCCTAGTTTTCCCAAGGCACTAAACCTTTGGATCCTCTATGTGTAATAATATTATGTTTTATATATATGAAATGATGTAATACTAATATACAAAAAGGACAGTTCGCTATAGTCACAGAGAGTCAAATTTGGTGCCACATTCATTGGTGATGTCCTTCACATGTTCTAGAACTCATAACACAGTTACACTATTTTGACCTTTGCAATTTCTAGAACCGGTAGCATGGTTTTCGTTTCTGGTCTATTTCAATTTCCAGAACTGATAGAATTGTTATGGTGTATGGTCATTATCATTTTAAATAATTGGTAATGTGGTTATGGTGTCTGGTCAATTGAAATTTTTGGAACCGGTTGAATGGTTATGGTTCCTTGTCCATTGCAATTTCGTAAAATAGTATTACTATTATAGTTTCTGGCCATTTTTGAATTCCTGAATCGTAAAATGGTTATCGTTTTTTAGAAATGGTTTCATGGACATTTCTGATATCAATACTAAATGGTGACAAAATATGATCATTGAATTGGTGTCTCATATATAGTTATATATATTCCATCATTCGTAAGAAATAATTATCATAGAATGTGTTAAGGTTAAACAAAATCATAATAAAACATAATTGAACAAGAGTAAAGATTATTTATAAAAATTAAACTTCATTTACATCATTTACAAGATTTTTGACAATTAATAATATATGAGGACTACAATATCATCCCTTTTTATGATAAAAAATAATGGAATTTATGATCCCTATATCTTAGAAATGAATAAATTGTGTAGTTATAATATCAAACGTAGTATGTGGGAGTAAGACATAAACTACATAAAATTGATTGTAGTATTATAGAATATTTGTATAAAGTGTGTTTCTACCTTTTTCACAAATGCCAGCCCATTTCCCCCTTTATGATTAACAAAAAGAGAGTAAGAAAAAAAAACAGTAAATGAAACCAACAATTGAATAAGAGAGAGAGATATAGAGAGAGAAATTTTCATTTAATATAAAAAAATGATTGTATAAAATCAAAAGAATAGAATATAAAAAATCCCTACAAATAAAATTTCTTTCAATCCCCTTCAGATTCTCCAACCTTCACATTATACATGTCAGAGACATCATGAGTGGAATCAAGATGTGAATAAGTGGAGTTGTTAGAAGAAATTTTAAGGGACGTTAATTGTAATCCTTCAATTATATAAGGGGAATGGGTAGGTTTGGTGGTAGATCGATGAAAAATTTGCTAAAAAATAATTGGTCTGATCTCACTCATATCCAATGAAACATAAATTTTTTTTGGGTAAATTAAGTGGAGGAAGAAGGGTATGTGGAAGGACGTAGAACATTGAAAAAATGAGCCACTATAGGAGACACAATGGTTGTTCTCAAAACATACAGATAAAGTTTCAACATGTTTATTAAATCCTTAGTGATTTAAACACCATACAAAATAGAATTTTCAAATTGATCTTTATTTTCCATGAATATATCTAGAGTAGGTGGAAATTACTTAGCTTCTGTACATTATTTTTGAATGATTTAGTTATAGGAGGATGCATTACTTTTTCCCTAAGATACAAGAAATTGTTTGTAAAATCATGTATAGAAGAGATCCTATTGATGTTATAATCCACTTTCATAGATATTTCATCTTGATAATTAGTGGAAATGTTCTATTGAAGTCATACTAGGTCAAGATAATTGTCAATGTTATTTATATATTCATCATGAATTTCCATATCAATACCATCAATCAAAGGCTGAATATTTTATGTTATTACAGATCTTACCATTTCAAAATCAATGGGAAGAGATGGATGGTCAAAAATAGATTTAGGAAAAATAGTTGATGAGAGAGAATTATGTTCTTTTAGAATAGTATGTAAACATACTTTATTCTTAGTTATCAGATTATTGATTCCTAAGACAAGTGAAGATATCTTGTTTTCTATTTTTGTGTTATTCTCAACAACCATTTCAGCCATAGTAATAATGTTGGGTTGAATTAATGATACATCCTTCATTGTTATCTTATAAGAAACATTCTCACCGAGTTTCATAATAGGGACTTGAGAAAGTCTAGGTTTTTCTTCATTTACTCAACCATATATTATATACATTTCGCCTCATTACTCAACCACAAATTTTCATTCTGAACATCATGAATCTAATAAGGAATCTTTGGTGGGATTTTCTATTTAATTTTCTCCATAAGAAATGAAACATCCCTTCATCTAAGATTGGTTACAAGAGAAGGATACGGTATCATGAGAATCACAAAACCAGAGATCATATTGTCTCCAAACTATTTCAAACCATCATGAATTACATAATTAGGATCTATTTGAATAGGTTTATGAGTAGGAATGGATATATGTTATGGATCCTTTGTAGATATTACTTCTTTATCGATGAGTTTTTTGATCTGGAACACAGTTGAAAGGTCCAATCCCTGAACTGATGTTGCTTGAGACACATCATCATCAAAATATCTTGGAATCTTGTAACAGTTTTCCATTGAACAAAAATCCAATGGGTTTTAAAGATAAATCTTTTCGACAAAGTATTTTTTTAACCCGCTAAATAGATTCATACAATGTCATACTACGAGACTCAATCTCTTAACATGTTTCCACACCCACTTATCTATCAGATTCAGCCATATTTGTAGCTAATTGAATATCTTGATTCATTCTTACATCCGAAAGAAAAAATAACATTTGTTTCTATAGATTATTATGTATGGTCCAAATTACTATAATGCTATTACATAGTATAATTTTCATCATCAACATCTTTACTCTTATAATCAACTTCACTTTCTTTTCTGGAATCGTCATCACCTTTGGGGAGTGGATATTCTCTAGGGGAATCCTTTTGAAATGGTTCATGATATTCTTCTATAATATCTACACATTGATTATTATTTTTTACTTCTTCGATTCTATAATCATTTATTCATTCATATGAGTATTCTAAAATTTCATCTTACTATAAACCATGGCTACTAACATTATCATGTATTGAAGGTCTACCAACATGAATGAAATCCTAAAAAAGTCTGTCATTATGTTTAATTCATGATCTATTCCATGTATTCCAACTGATATTAAATCACATATATATATATCCTTAGATATACAAAATTCATAATCTTTAACAACTTCATTATTCTTACCAACCACGTTATTGTCTAGTAGCAATGTAGAGATAATCCTTGAGTAGAAAAGGGATGTTTACTTTGATGTTGTCATGATCATGTCACATATTTTACAGATAAAGTACTTGAATAGATTAATAATGTGACCATTTTTCAATAGATGTATCTAATATACATATTTATACTTCAGAGAAGAATTCTTTCATTTACTTGGACATATAATGTGTTGAATAAATTTAAACAGCATCATATTCTCTTCATCTAGTTCAGAATATATTACCCTTCATTTATTTTTGTTTCCAATCATCTCACCCAACTATTATTCTAAACAATAAATGTCACAGAATGGAGGAGTACGTCATTGATAGTAAAAAAATTCCTTCATGTGGTGTTACTAAGCATGCATCCCACAACCTCAAAAAAAGGTACATATCTATCCATTCACATGACTTATAAACCCAAAATAAAATTTAGAGTTGAAAGTGAAATGAAAATAATGATTATATTTGAAAAAAAACTACGGTTAGATATGTATTTTCCCTTTTGTAAACCACTCCAACCATCTCTATTCTTCCAAGACTTTCAGAACAAGATACATAATTGACAAGAGACACTTCCCACATATTTCTTTCTCTGTAACGGCTTTACAATCCACAAGAATGAGGTTTATAGGTTTCTTAGGTATAGTAATTAATCTCGTTTTCAATTTTGTTGATGATCAGTGCTTTCCTGGAGATTATGAACATAAGAGTTCGTACAAGGAATTCAATACGCGTTTATGAAATATGAGGAGTTTGAGAGAAAATATTTTTGCATCCATAGTAGAGAGTACTAGTGAAGAGTTTTATAAAGAGATGAGTTTTTACTATTTAGGGATTTCAAACATCTCAAAACACAAAAATGTGGAATAAAACAAATAAAATAATATATATAGGGATATGGGAAAAATATTTCTAAAAATGGAATTTTTTGTCATAACAATGATATCAGAACCAGAAGTCATGGTGTCATCATAAAAATGTGACTATAAATGGTGTGACTCTAACTAGTGAGACGTCAAACATGATATAACAAGCTGAGAGATAGTAACTAAAAGATGATACTGCGAGATAGTAACTATTAGATAGTAAACTGGTCACTCATGCATGATCATTCTAAATTCATGTATGATGTAATTCATCCTTTCATTATTTAATGTCATTGTGAAAATGTCAGCAAACTAATTTTATGTTCCAATGAATTCTAAAGAAATATCATTATTTTGATAAATATCTCTCATGAAGTGATGCATTACATCAATATTTTTTCTCCTTGAATAAGAAAAGATATTATTCAAAATGGTAATAGCACTTGTGCAATCACAAATAATAGTGGCATGCCTAAATTGATATACATAATATAGAATAGTATTTTCATCCTCAAAATCTGATCACAACAACTACCAGAAGCACTGTAATCATAATTGGTTATAGATAATGCCACAATTTTTTTACAACACCATGATACTAGTGACTTGCCCAAAAATTTACATGTTATATAGGGTCTTTTTTAATATAGGTTACAACCTAAAAAATAAACATCTGAATAGAAAAATATGTCAAATGATTTTCTTCTAGGATAGAACAGTCTTAATTTAGATGTTTGTCAGAGTAAATGGAAAATTATTTTATCAAAAATAATATGTGACACATATGAATTTTATTGAAAACGACCACACATAAACACGTCAAACATTATATTAGTCATTATAGTAGTTAATTATAGTAACATACCAATCATTCCTCTATACGTCGTTTCATCAATTGATATATAATAATTAATAAGATCAAATTTATAGGTGCTACTCATAAGGGAATCCCTAATTTTAGTACTATTAAAAACAAAACGTTTAATTATATATTTAATATATTAACTTTATTTACAAATAATACCTTCCTTATTTTCAAATATTTGAAATCCAAGAATTAATTTGACTTCCATTTTTAATCTCAATTCAAATTCACATTTTATTATATTTTAAAAATCAACGCATAATTAAATTTTAGAAGATCAAAAAATAATATCATCAACATAGATTTTCACAACTAAAATATATTTAGAAATTCATTATGTAAATAGTGTTTGATCAGTTATACCTTTAGTAATGCCTTTTTAAATAATAATACTCCATATTCTATCATACCAAACTCTTGGTGATTATTTATACTATATACAACTATTGTTATTTTAAAAACGTGATATAGAAGATGAGGGTATGTAAAACCAGGGTGTTATTAAAAAAATATCCACAACAATATAAAAATTTAGGAATTAAATCTCAATAGATATTGAATATAGTCTCAAGTTTAAATGTGATGCATGATGAATCAATATTCTAATGCTATCATTTCTAGCAATTGGTGCAATAGTTTCCTCAGAGTCAATTCCATCTTCTTGACTATAAACTTTTGAAACCAATATACCGTTGTTTCTCACTATGGTTCCAGATTAATATAACTTATTTCTATAAACCCATTTAGATACTATAGTCAATGTTTCTTTAGATTAATCCACTGATTTTTAGGCATTATTTCATTCAAACTAATTTAATTCTTATTTCATATCAATCACCATAAAATCATCACTGATTGACTCATTGATGTTCTTAGGCACAAGCTATCACAAGAATAAATTATATTCAAATTGAATTCTTACAAAATCTCTAGTATGTCTTCCTTTATCTATGGAACCAAATATAGAATTACAAGGATGGTTATTATGTGTTCTAATAGATCTTGAAAAATAAGGGATAGACGTGTTTGTGTTCATCATTACTAGAGCCTTGATAATTTCTAGAACTCAATTGTTTAAAATATTTTTTTGAAAACAGGATCTCTACATCTTGAATTGATATACAGATTTTAAAAATCATCCACAAGATTATATAGAGCGTTCCTTGGGTTATGTGGATGTGTTTCATCAAATTTTATAGGTACATATTTTTCAACACATTTAGTTATTTTTTTAATGACAATATAGGACTTTCTAAAGAGGTAGTAAACTAGAAATATTCCTTCATCACTTTTGGATTCAAATTTATCAATATTTTATTTATAATTGAGAATATAAACTTTGTAACAAAAAATCATTGAAGTAATTAACTATGGCTTTTCTATTGTTCCAAAACACATAGGGTGTTTACTTAAGAATTGGTCAGATTAAGACTATATTAATAATATAGAAGGCCATATTGATAGATTCATCCTAAAAGTAGATAGTTAGGTCATATTCATTAAGAAAGGTTCTTGATATATATTATAAGGCTCTATTTCTTCTTTCTTCAACATCGTTTTGATGAGGTGTCCATGGGGTAGAGAAGTTATCACTGTATCCCTTTTGTGGGAAAAACGATTCAAACTCTTGTTTATCAAACTCATAGGCTTGGTCACTTCCTAGGGTTTTAATTTTAAATGCACATCATTTTTATACTATTCTAGCATACTTGAAATAATCGAAATAAGATTCACATTTGCAAGGAAAGAGAAATTTCTATGTATATCTAGAATAATAATCTTCATGATTATAGACATAGAACTTCCCATTATGGATCAAAACACTATATCTTCTAAAATATTCCATGTGAAAAACTAGATAGGTTGAGAATATGAAACATATTTCTTTGGATTGAAAGGCTGTTTGTGATGTTTACCCTTTTGAAGCATGAGTAATGCACTATCATATGTCTAGAAAATATACTATCCATGTACCATATTCTTTAATAGGATATCTTAAACTACTTTACAATAAAATAATTATGCAAGATATGGTTTTGGAACACATATTTTGTTAGGTCTAGTTACAATAACATTAAGAGAATATGGATCCCAAACATGCTTCATTGGCTTACTATACACAGTCTATATCAGATTGTAAAATTAAAAGTAAACTTTTCATGAAAAACTAGATGTAGTGAATGAATTCCCATATCTAGAAGTAACATATTTTTTTTGTTCTGCGTATGAAGACTTGTTTTTCAATTTTTTTAATAAAATATGTTTTATCTATCTTTCATTATCTATATTGGTATCCTATACCAGTTTTATACCTAGAAGATACTAATTTAAAACGAATTTGTGATATAATATTCTTTCCATTGGTAAATTTTCTACATCCATTTTCAATTGAACATTACATAATTTATGTTCATTGTACTATTTATGTAATTTAGAATTGTTTTCATTTTCAATAGTAATATCAGATTTAATAGTAGTAGTATGAACATGATATTTAATTAGATCCATATATTTATATTTTAAATAATTGAATGTATCTTCAAGAATTTGGATGTATTTAAAAAATTACTTATTTTTTATATTTTCATAATCACATCCATTTCATGGATAATAATAATTTTTTACATGTGACTCAAGAGTTACCTCAGATGTGTTTTCCATGAAATACATGTTTTCTTTGTCACATATCACATCATGTGAAGATTCTGATTCATTGGAGATATCATAAAAAACACTCCATTTTTTGTTCCTTACATTTTTCATACTTTTTATATTTATCCTCATAATTCCCTTTTTTACTTTAGCCATGGAAAATCAGCCTTTACACATTCTTTTCCATTCAATTCATTGTAGACTATCTCATTTGTGTTTCACCTTTCTTATAATCCTTTTTCCAATTAAATTTATTATCATATTTTCCTTTATAGATTGGAATATATAAGAATTACATTCTTATATAAATATTCATAATCCTTTGGGATACATGAGACATTTCAGCATCACATTTAGATAGGGAGTATTCATTACAGGTATTGTAAGAATGGGTCTCAATCCATTACTATTAATTTTTATTGGACGTAGTGGTTTTGAAAGCCACTAACATTATCTTTACTTTATCCTCTTCCAATTTATTTAATTTTATATCTTCCTCATACATCAATAGTATAACTACGACCTCTTTTACTATAAACGTACTGATGACACATAATTCATTAAATGTAAGAACCTCTCAATATTATTGGTAGACATATGAGTAGCCACCCAATTTGTTCATTATCATCCACTAGATTTCACAGAGAGCTCATTGTATTCACTGTTTATATAAACCAAACATATATATTTAAAATGGATTCTTCATGCATCATTTTAAAGTTATCATTGTTAATAGTAAATGTATTGAATGTCATTTTATTAAAAATAGTAGCTCCTTCACGTGAGACTGCTAGGGTATCCAAAATTTCAAAGTTATATTTACAATACGATATTATATTAAATTATTCATCCCCTATAAAAACAAAGCATTCATAGCTTTAAAATTATTATTTTATGAATCTTTTGTTGCATTACTCCATGTACATCTTTAATTATATATTATTTCATATTTATATTCTATTATGGTCCACATATAAAATCACATACATTCTATGTGCATTTTCATTTTATTTTTCCACTGAGCATAATTTATCCCATTAATGTAGGGAGGATTGTTGGAAGATGCACCTTCCGATCTATTATCCATAACAATGAATAAAGGATTTATTTTAATGAGATAGAAATTTAGAACTAAAAACTTAATGATATTTGATAAAAAACTAAATCATAATTGAAATGATTTTAAAATTATTTTAAACCTTCAGAAATAGTTATTTAAAACCATTGATACTAATTTTTATGGTGTAGGACACATTAGATGGGGTTAATTGAGTTCAAGTAATTTTAAAAAAACATGATTTGGAAATTCACCAAATTAAGTACAACACAACCCCTTTATCAAATTATTAAATTTAATATTTTCTTACTGTTAAAAAAATTTTGTCAAGTGATTGATTACTATATAGTTATATCAATTAAAAAGACTAAAATAAATTTTAAATCCAATTTACTAAATCAAAACTATTATAAATACAATCTGTGACTTAAAATCAATGTGAAACCTAATTTTATAAAATATAAATGAAAATAAGGAAGAAATAAATTATAAAAAAGTGAAGCTAAATCATGTGGATTAGTTTCAAGCTGTGACCTAATCCACTCCATCTAGTGATCACCTCACACCATGATAAATATATATAATGATTTGATCCACTAACTAGATTGGGGCTACAAAACAGTACACAAGATTATCCAGGTCACAAGACCTCAACCACTATTGTACATATGAAATATAATATCCAGGTCACACATGACCTCTTCCACAGTGATACATGTGTGAAACAAGGTGTAAAAAGATATTTTGTGTGATGATGTCTTGCATCCTTAACTTTTTTGTAAAAGATAGTTTATATTTTCATTCTAGACACACACAATACTCAAAAGAACAATAAAATAGTACACTACAAAGAATAATATATTAATAAGAGATTAGAAATTCTTTGAGTTTTATTCTATTCATCTCTAGACTTCTAGGATGTAGTATATTTGATGTTCTATTCTACTACGAAAAGTATACTCATAAATAGAGTGTCATGAGTTTTGTATTTTATTTTTTAGTGATTTTTTGTGTAGCACTTCATAGAACTATTTCATCACTTAGTTGGTTTTCCTTGTATTTTCTAGATTGGTACACAATAAAAATTATTGACTTTCTCCATTAATATACTTGTTTTATCATGCATCTGTGTTCACTCTAACATTTCTTTCTGACGCTTTATGTACCTTATGAAATAGCTTGTCTTTTATCTTGGGTTCTTATATAATGTATGATATGATCCATGATCACTTCACCCAATACCTTATAAAATTTGGTGTCATGTCTATAAAAATTAATTAATTTTTTTCAGTGTCATTAAATGACACCAATAAGACCACTTGAATCAACTTTTAAATTTAATTTTAAAAGTTAAAAAAAATTTGTTTGTAACGATTTTATAATTGGTGGTGAGACAAGAATTGTGCCACAATCATGGATATTTAGAAGTGGTTCCACAATCTGTAGTGGTGTCCTTCGTGAGTTCTGGAACCAGTAGCATGGGTACAATTTCTGGCCCTTTTCAATTTCTGGAAACATTATCATAGTTATAGTGTCTAGTCCATTGAAATTTTTGAAATGACTAGCACGGTTAGGGGGTATGGCCCATTATAATTTTTGGAACGGGTATCAAGGTTATTGTGTCTAGTTATTTTCAATTTTATGGACCACTTGCACAATTATCGTGTCTAGTCCATTTCCATTTCTGGAATCGGTAGTGCGGTTTTGGTGTCTTCTCCTTCACAAGTTGTAGAACTGGTAGCGTGGTTATTGTTTTTGGGATATGTTGTCCAAGTCAATTTTGAATTCCATACTAAACAGTGAGGCATATTGACCATTGAAACAATGTCTCATACTGAGTAAAATATCTTCTATCTGTCTTAAGAAGTAGTTCTCACATAATCGGTTCTGGATAAACATTATCATAAAAAAAACATTATAGAAGAATATTGATCATGATTTATATGATTTAATAATCATTTACGTGATTTACATTATTAAAATGATTTTTATGATTTTTCATCATTAAAACAAGGGGATTCCAACAAAATCAACTTTATCATATATTTTAATTATGAATATTAAAAACAAAATGAAATAAAATTAAAATTTGAATCCCCCTAAGTATAAATGAATGAATTATATAATAAATGGGATTTGATGTTCATGTATAATTTTTGTTGGATAGAATTAAATTTTAAGTCCTTACCTCTTTAAATCATAGTTTTCAATGTAGACTGGAAACCTCTATGACCATCCATATAAACACGCTACATAATATATTAAAAATTATTCCATAAAAAATGTGATCATTAAATTAAATATATTTAATTTTTGAATACTTGAACATATGAATAATAAATATAATGTTTTAAAAAATTTGACCCCAATATCCCCCAATAATATATTTAATTTCTGGTATTCATCTATTCCAACTATAATGTAACGGACCTCTATGGTCAATTCAATTTATTAAATTTTGTGTTTGAGGTATCCTGGGAGGACATGGTGACTTATTATGAATAGTTTTCCAAAAATTTTGTTCTCTGAACAATGCTACTAGTTTTGTGAACAACATCATAAGTTGTCCATCTGTTAATATGTCATCTTTCGGTAGGAGCTATAATGTTTCTAGATCAATCGAAGAACAATGTGTACATCATCCTACAGTTTCACTCATATGATGATTTATTTTGAGTAAAATTGATTCAAATCCTAGTTTTAAAGTATTAAAGTCTTATTTATTTCCCATAACTCTTATCAGTATATTCAAAGGTTTCTGGGGGACTTTAGTCAGTCAATCCACATTGTCATGATGAGATCAATCTTGAATGGAAAATCTAGAATGTATCCAAACCCCTTCTTTATTTTGATATTCACAAGGCCATGATACATTCCACATTGTTAATTATTCTCCTTCATCTTGGTATGATGTGCACAAAACCTTTCATTTCGGAGGATTCATGTGATTTTTCTGTAGCCATATACTGTGTTTTTATTACATGCACGACCAGTTTTGGTGAAAAAAGAAAGTCCCAATCTGTCTCGGATAGAAGGTATCTTTCATCTCTGTTGTTATGGTTTGTTTTATCTATCTCTCCATGTTATCGTTTCCATTAATATATTGTGATATCCATTATTGAAATTGAATTTTCTTGGGTTTTGGATGATATGGTTCTATCGTGACATCCTTGGGTGGATGGAGTCACTTATAGAGAGGAGATCATGATTCGTTGTGTTGGCCCATTACTGTGCAGAGGTATGAGATTCTTGGATTATATATTATTTTACATGTATTCATATATTTATAATGTTTTAACTAGTATATCCTAATGGAATTTACATAATTTCTATTTGAAAAGGATTAAGGAAATGAAATCGATCAACTGTTATTAATTTATACCATGATAGTGATTTTCCTCTTCATTTCATGACATTATGATACCTTTTATTTTTTTCTTGTCATGTAGTTCGTTATAGAAATTGATAATGAATGTAAAGATTTGATTAATTATTAATTAAATGGATAAAGATAAAGAGGTATTTTTAATGAATCTGGTAGTTTCTGTTGGTTCTCGGTGATAAATAAAACGGATGTAGTTATGAATGTTTAATTGAATATATTAATTCAATATGGGAAAATGGACCTGTTTTGTTACCAGGATAATTCCTTGAAGGGTCTTAAATTGCCCTATTTTTTCAATGATATGCACCTTGTACTTTAGAGCCGTGAGTTCTTATTGTGTGTTATGTTTGAATGGATTTATTAGGGCAAATAGACAATTTGTAGTGTTGTTTGTTTTCTGTCCACTTATGTGGTGGTGTGATCCTAGGATGGGTGATACTAAAGGGATGTTGTGGTATGTCACGTTAGAGAGCCCACGTGGTGGTTGTAGCAGTTAACGCTCAGAGTGGAGAGATGCAATAATATATGCCTGTGGGTGTTGTGGAGGACACCAAGGATGATGGAATATGGTGAAGAATGGACTCCCCATTGATATGAAAGTGGATGTTGTCAAATATGATGTTTTATATCAACTTTAATTTCCACAATTCATATGTTAGATGGTATTTTTTACCCTCCATACAAAAGAGGCAACAATGAGTGGGGTATTCCATAAGCTATCCGTGTTTAGCTTCTCGGGGATTGATGTGTCTATGCTATTTCTATTTGTGTAAAATACTCAATGCGTAATTCACATACTAACCATATTGAGACCCTTTTATTTGGTATCATTGAATGCTTCTCAAGATTACCTAAAAGTATGGAAAAGTGACAGTTTTATTAAAAAATATTTGATTAAACTATGTTAACCCATGGTGTTGGAGTTTGATGGGATTCAATGTTGAGGTGACAATTTAATGGAATAGTGTGCATGCATTGGTTATGCCCGGAGTACAAGGATATTGGAAGGAATTTTAATGAAAATAATGTGGTAAATTTTTATGGTTAAACAATTTATCAATGTATTTTGAAAGTAATTAGAAGGGATGAGATGGATTAATAAATCACTTTAAATGGTAGGCTTCTTATAGGATATCAATTCCTATTTTTAGTGGCCAGGAGTCAAAGAGATGTTAGATACAATTGATTCAAAGACTACTTTATCCCCATAGTGTGGTTGTGAGATATATTATATCCTATATTTTTTTTTGTTTTTATATTTTACCCCACCCTCTTGGTTATGGAAATTGACACCCTAGTGATTTTAAGCATTAGTATGTATTTTACCCAACATACCAAGGGGATGATGGATGGATGAATACCCCCTATGGTCCCTCTCTCTTCTGTTGGTAGTTTCTTGTGATCGTAGGAACACTAGTTGGATTTATAGATATATGTGTGTAGAGGACTATAATGTCTTCTGGATATTCACAAACATGTATTGTTTATATAGATTCTTATGTACTACTGTAGGTGTTACATGTATGTGATATGTTGTCTTGTGGATCCTTACTCGATGAATGGGTTATAATAGATTGTGGTTTAATAGTTTACGTTTCACACTTGTTATGAGAGTTGTGGTTGATCCTAGAAACTACTGTGTTACATTTTTCACATGGACATGTTTGTTCTATTGCATGAGGTTCATTATATGGTTCATCACCCAGGTGTCTGTGGGAAACCATTTTTGTAGAGTGAATCTTATGCTTTTCGATGTTGGGTAAAAGAAGAAAAATATTGTTGAAGTGGTAGCGAAGTAACCATGATATTTTTTGTTATATAATACACTCTTGTGTATGATAAATTGTGTGAGTAGACATCGTGAGTCAAGGAACATATTATATCTATTTAGGTGATGAGTTAGTTTCAGTTTTTGTTCATTGTGATTTATCATGAATTTTATACAATTGCAAGAGAAGATCCAGAGAGTATTGTACTGAGTATAATGTAATACTCACCCTACATATATATAAACTATTTTAATGTCAGTTGGAGACGGTTGGAGATTAGGCTGGTTACTACTATCATGGGCTTGTAGAAGCTTTTCTAACTTCGTGGTCATTGATATTTTATATTCTTTTGGTACTTATAATTTTCTCTTTTAGTTGTAGTATTTCATTCATTACATTATATTTGATTACTTTGGTTTCTATTATATTTTTTCATGATCAAGATATACTTGGTATAGTTCTTATGTTTCTCTTTCTCATGTGTTCTCATAGAGGCCAATGCCTCCAATTTAACTTTTACAATACCCTTGGTTCTGGTCACCAAGCTAGAGCCTATTATAGTTGGGGCTTAGGGGGTTATTATATCTCTTCACACATTTCAATCCAAGGAGAGGTACACATTGTAGGGTGGGTTTCATGACAGAGTTGTATCAGTGGCCTGGATAAGGAATATGATGGACTTCGCATTTAGTCACATGTGAGGTTCCATGGGTTAGTAGTAAAAGTAGTATCAACTTTGTTTATCCAGAAAAATAACCCCGAGATACTTGCTGAGACATAGGTACGTAGTCCCCCAAATTATATGATTCAAAAACCTTATGTTTACAGTGGCTATGAAATTAGGTTATACATGTTGTTGGGTAGAGATATAAGAATTGATCATGAAAAATTCTTCTTTTTAAATATGTTTGGATTGGTAGACCTTAGTATCTGTTAACATAAAATGAATAACGGAAAAAATTAATTCATTAATATATAGTATTACATATTCTAGGATTAAAAGCTCTAAATCATAGGTAATTTATATGTATGGACCTAGGTTGACGTTCTATTCTGGTTTGCGCAAAAGTTGTTCATTCGGTTGTACTAGCAGATCACTACAAATTAGAGGTTGTTGACGATGAATCCTAGAGGAGGACACTCTGAGTGTCCCATCACCAATGTTTGTGGATGTATGAGGGATCTATTTCAAATTCATTCACAGATGACTTATAGAAGGAGGTTAAGATAGCATTCAGTTTGATATGTGCCCAGAAAAAGCACTAGGTTTCGTTGGTTGTGATGATGTTTTATGGAACATTCAGAAAGTATTGGGTCCTAATATTAAGAGATCACGAGGAGTTATCAGTCTCATTGGAGGAGATTTCAGACATGTTTAGATCTGATTTTCTCTCTTAGACCATAGAGGAAGAATGTTTCAAAGATATGTTTACCCTTCAACAGGGGTTCTCGTTTGTTTGATATTGTGGAGTCCATTTCAAGAACAATTTGAATATTCTTCAGAACTTTTGCCTATTGAGGCGGTTTGGTAGAGCCAATTCTAGGAGGGTTTGATTCTAGTGATCAAGTTCCATGTCACTCCATTTATGTGGAAGAAATTACAAGAGGTGATATATAAGGCATAAGTCATTGATATGATGCTAGATAGAACCATACCATCATGAGAGGGGATTCATTAGGATTCCTTATGATGTAGATGTATGGTTTGGGGTTCCCTATTTTCCTGGAAGAATTTTTTCTGGTGGGTTTTCCATAGGTCCCAACAATGATTTTCCAATTTATCCATGTTCCATTTCTCTATGAACAATGACAACATATCATGTCCTTGTTTTAAATGTGGAGGTTGAGGTCTTGAGCAGTGATAGTGCCCAAACATTCTAAGAAGTTAGCGTCCACAATAGGTTCCACATGATGTTCCTCCATTTAGGTAGTTTCATCTGGTGTAGCACAAGAAGGTTTACCCAACATTGGATTAGAAGAGAGAAGATTAGGTAGGCAGAGGACTGCACAAGGATACTCCTCATCCTCATAATGTTGAGCACGACCGTGTAGCTGGTCTTCATTAGAGTCTTAGAGGTTGTGGAGCTAGTTGTGGTCAACATCATGGATTATCATTTCTAGTTCCAAGCGATCAAGATGTCATTCAAGGTCCCATTTTCTTTTTTTACCTTGGTTTTATACCTTCTCAGATTCAATATCGACACACTCCTTTTATTCACATTCCCTTTTCCAAGCATTTGGACTTTAGGTATTGAGCTTCGAGTGACTGTGGTGATGACTATGCTAGTTGGAGGTCAGGATGAATTGTTTAAGGTATCTAGAGACTATGAGATAGTTCTAGTGAATAACATACCTTTTTAGATTTACTATGATTACAAATACAAACATATGATTTCATCTTATGTATGTATTGGTTGTATTCGATGTAGGATATTGTGGATTTCATCATGAGGTAGGTGGTGTTCTTCAAAAATGATGGAGATCCAGCTGAGTTTGTTGGCGAGCCAAACCCTAAAATGGGTCAAAGGAGTGTTCCTTCCAAATAATCCATTATGGAAGAGTTTATTCTGAGTCCATCAGAGGTGAAATAGTTGGAGTTTCCCAGTGTTAGTTAAAATTTCCCTAATGACTTCCATGAAGAGGTTTTAGTGTTACCCCCCATGATGAGATATCAAGTTTGGGATCGAGCTACAATAAGTATAATCTCCTATATCTATTTAACAATATAGGACGGAACATTATAATTAGCGGGAGCTCCATATACATCTTGATGTTATATTGTAGTGTGGGTCTATTCGGCTGAGTGTGTCACCATGGGGAACATCGGTTTTTATGAAGAATGTTATTAACAGTTTTCTATTGTGTTTCAATTATTGTCATGTGAACACAATGGCAGTATAGAATAACTATAAATTTCTACAGATGAATGATTTATTCAATATACTGAATGGTTCATGTTGGTTCTTGAAGATCTAATTTTGGTCAGGATATCATCACATGAGTGTGAAGGATGAGGAAATCCTATAAACATAATTTCATTTTTTCATGGACATTATGAGTTCATTATGGTTCCATATAGAGTGAAAAACGATCTAGATGTGTTCATGGTATTTCAGAACGTGATGTCCTAAGATTTCCTTGAAATGTTCATGGTGGCCTTCATCAATGCTATCCTTGTGTACTTCATGTCTAAGGAAGAGAATGAAGAGAATCATCATGCTATTTTTGGAGTTCATTAACGAAAGTAGCTATTTTGGAAGATGTCAAAGTTAGAGTTTTTATATTAATAAATCTATTTTGTGATTCATGTTGTATCCCTATAGGGAGTATCTATGGATCCATCAAAAATAGATGAATTGTTTTCTGGTGAATCCCCTAAGATGGTGGTAGTGGTTCGAAGTTTCCTTGGTCTTGTAGGCTATTATAAGAGTTTCAAATACATTTTCAATAATGTTTTGACTCCACTAAATGAGTTCACTATAAATTATTTTTCATTCGTATGGAATGATCTGTGTCAAGAATCTTTTGAGTGTCTGTGGGAGAAGTTATTCAGTGTTCTAATTCATTATTTTCTGGCATAATGTGTTTAGTCTTATATTTTATGTGATTCATCACTTTAGGAATTATGATGCATTTTGATGTAGCAGAGATCTATAATTTCTTATAGGTCATGGATGATACATCCCTTTGAGGGTGACTATGCCACTTATGATATTGTGTTGCTATAATTGTTTTTTTTCTATGATGTTGTGGAGACATTTCCTCATTAGAGAGCATTTTGGGGACTTCACAAATCAAAAAAAACTCAAGGTACATTTTCACCCAATGTGACATGAACATGAAAAAATGATAGTGGATGAGGATATTATTGTTTTTTGTCTTCTAAATATTGTATACATTTGGTATGGGTAATGTAATAGCAGATGCACTGAGAAGGAAGTCACATAGTGATGCAGTATATAAATCTGGGGATTCGTGTAGTGTAATGAAATAACATTTAGTGTATAATACATTATTGAGGAATTCAGGGTAAAGGTTGTCTTTTACATATTTTGGTGAATTAAAATTTGGTGAATTAGGTGGAAGATTTCCAATTGAGAGATCGAGAGGTGGAGGGTTCTAGATAACTATTTGTTTTTGTAGAGGCCCCTAATGGAAGATCAGTGGATGAGCAAGATCAGGTTTTGTTTCAGGAATGGATTTTCATTCCGTTTTTGATGTGTGAGTTTGTTCTCAGAGAGTTTCATAGTTATGAATTGTTTTTACATCCTATGGTAAAAATTATTTATCGATCATTGAAGAGTCTATTATCGTGGTCTAGGATATAGAATGTAGTTGCAGAGTTTCTATCTCGATGGTTGGTCTTCTAGAAGGTAAAGGGAAAGCACCATGTTCCTGGGGATTTTCTACAACCATTAGATGTCCCTACATATATTTTGGAGGAGAACTCAGTTGAATTTGTTTCTATTTTACCATGATCACAATATTCTAGGATTCTGTAAGGGTGGAAATATATTGTTTGAAGAAATCACCCCACATCGATGTAACCAAGGATTCATGATCTATTGATGTTTTTTTGATCCAATATTTAGATAATGTGGTGTATCCTCACAGTGTCCAAAGGAAGATCAGTTTATATTGAGATCATCATTTAATGTTCATGGTGTGGAGATATATCCAGCATTCTTTTGGTTGTCACTTATTCCTTAACAGTATTTTTCATTAGAAAATAGTTGGTCAGGCAGAGAAAACCATCCAGACTCTTGAATACTTGTTGTGTAATTGTTTTTGGGATTTTCAAAATTCTTATATGAGACACATACCATATTATAGATTTCTTACAATAATAGTTTTAACTCTACATTTTGGTACAGTGATGTTTGAATATCTGTATGGCTTACTGTGCCATTCTCCTTTGTTCTAGACTCGGGTTGGAGAGTCAGTAATTCTCTAGGTGGAACTAGTAGACAGTACGATAGTGATGGTTCATGTGATTCGTGAGAGGTTGAAGGTTGCTCAAGATCATCAAAAATCCTATACTGATCATTAAATGGGGCATTGTTTGTTAGATTTTGGGGATCATGTGCTTCTATATGTGAATCATCGTCATGGGAAATGAAGGTTTTGTCAAGGGAGTAGGATTTCTCCCTAGTTGGTAAGGCCTTCAATGGTGCGTGGTCATTTTTTACCCCTGGAATATTGGGTACCCCTTCCCCTAAAAATAACATCAATACATGATGTTTTTTACATCTCACTTGTCCATCGTTATCTTCATGGTGACTCTCAGATCATCGATTAGGGAAATAGTAATGTTTTTTATGATGTGACCATTGAAAAGAATCAATAGAGATCCATGAACTTATGTAAATGTGTTGGAGTAGGTGTTATATCCCCTCAGTATTTGTCTAGTGGTGACACGGTGTCATGGAAGAGAGTATTTGGTAATGTGAGTTTCTTATAAATTCTTAGTACCCTACGAAATTTTATGTTTGGTTTTTTCATGTAAGAATGGTTGCCTTGTGGTAGTAGACCATTCTTATTAATGAGGTGTATTTTCTTTTTTTTGTATAATGAGTAGCTCTCTTTTGAGAGGTATCTCCCCCTACATTTTATTTTGGAGATGGTTTTAGTTTTCATCTGTTTTCACATTGTTTCATTGATGATGTGGTTGAGATCCTTTGGTGGAGAGAGCCGGGAGAGGTATCTCAAAGGGATGTTTTTTGGACCCTTATTTTGTTTCCTCTATAGTTTGGTTTTTCATCCATGAGTTTGAGAATGTTTTCATATGTTTCTAATGTATTTTACTGGAGCTATGTCATCCATTCCATTACTGAAATCTGGTGTTCGAGGTGTTTTGGGAGGTCAATGTGACTTATTCCCCACACTTTTATGAAATTCTACTTTGGTGAATAGTCTTTAAAATTTTTTGAATACTGCCAAAAATATGTCATCTATCGGTTGGTTATCTATTTTATGTTGATATGTTGGTAGGTCATCGATCGGTAGGTGCAACAATGTTTTCAGATCAATTTCTGAATAGTGTATCCAGCTTACTACAGTTCTGCTAGTTTGATGTTTTCCTTGATGTAAAATGGATTCAAATACTTAAAAATAAGTTTTATTCAAATACCATAACTTCTAACATAATATTAATATTTGTCACTGTGATTTTTCATGGTCAAACTGTGTAGTCTTGAGTAGATCTTCCTTTATTGGTAAAGCCTATCAGCATCTAATCTGCTGATCTATATAGATTTTCAAAATGCCAAGATACATTCCACCCTGTTAATTATTCTCATTACTCTTTGTATGAGGCACCTAGAACCATTCGTTCCCAAGAAGATGTGTTCTTATGTTGTAGTGTTGGACCATGTTTTTCCTACTTACACACCCCATTTTTGGTTCCAGATAGAAGTGATGACTCTCCTTTGATAGATGATATGTTCGATCTATGTTGTTGTGGGTTCTTCAATCTATTTTCTCCCATTATACTTTCAATTTTACAAAATTTCATCACCATGTTTTTAATGAAACTTTATTGGGTGTTGTTTGATACAGTTGTGTCGCGACATTCTCTGGTGGATGTAATCATTGCAACAGAGGTGATCCTGATCAATTTTTTTGTCCCATTCTCATGAAAAGAACATCGAAAACCATTCATGATAGGGGATTCGTGTCTTGAATATTCCTTTACATGAATTAGTAGAGTTAGCATGTTTTATCCACTTGATCAAAATGAAATTTAAATAATAGATATGTTAACTAGGTTAATGATTTGTAATCGATCATATGTTATTTATTTATACAGTGATTACAGTATGCCTCATGATTGCTATATCATGTGAAATATATGTTTTCCTAGGTTAGCATGTTGTTCATGAAGTAAATTGGTAAAGAATGTAAATTCATGATTAATTATAAATTAATTTGATAATGATAAAGAGGAATGTTTATTTAATATGTTTTTTTGGTTTGTTTGGTGATAAATAAAATGGATTTAGTTATGCATTAATAATTGAATAAATTAATTAAATATGGGATAAAGGACCAGTTGTTTGATTAAGAAAATTCCATGAAGGGCTCTGAGTTACCTTCATTCATTTAATGTCCAAGATCCATATGCTTTATATCTGTGAGTGATCATTGTGTGTGAAAGATGAATGTATTTTTTAGGTCCAAGAGCCCATTTTATATGTTGTTTGTTATCCTTTTTCTTGTGTTGTGGTGGGAGCATTTAATGGATGAGCTTGGAGGTCTGTTATGGTGTGTGGGGGGAGTGAGGCCTAATGGTGGTGGATGTAGTTGATTCATAGTGTACTGAGATGCAAAAGTTTATGTGAGTGGGAGTCGGGTAGAAGATGAGGGATAATAATATAGGTTGAAGCAGGGCTTAACCATTTATATGAAGTAGTTATTGATGTATATGATGTTTTTTATCTTCTTTATTTTTCCCCACATCTTGAGTTAGATGGTCATTCTTTACACCTTCCAAAATAGTCGAACATGTGTAGGATTTTCCATATGATTTCTATGTTTACCTTCTCGATGTAGGATGGGTCTATTATCTTCCAATAGGTGGAAAATACTCGAATGGTAATTCACCAACTCATAGTGTTGATCTCCTTGTGTTTGTTATAATAGAACGAGTTTCTAAAATACATATAATTATGGAAAAGGGATATTGTTGTTAATAAATGATTTAATATATGATGGTAACCCAGGGGGTCAGAGCATGATATGATGCAATGCTAAGGTTAAAATTTAAAGGAATTGTGTAATTGGTTTAGTTATGGATGGAGGGCACGGATATTGGTGGGAAAGGTAATGAAAGGTAATGTGGTAAATGATAATGGTTAATTAATTGTTAGTCAATTATTCAATGTAATGTGAATCTAATAAAATGGTACACAATGATTTAATAAAGCACATTAAATTATTGGGTGCTTATCAGATATCTAGTCTTAGCAGTGGAATCCTGGAGTTAGATAGATGTTAGCAAAAATTGATTCAAAGACTAGGTGATGCCTATATTATGATTGTAGGATATATTATATCCAATAACTTTTTATTTTATATTCCCTACTCTACCCAGTTAGTTAGGGAAATAGACATCTTGGGGAGTCTGATAACTTGGGGTGTTTTCCCCAACATCCCTATTTGAGGATGGATTGCAGACTACCCCCTTTTTCCGAATTGTCTTCTCCATGTAGTTACTTTTGATGGTAGGCATTGAGGTTGTTATTACCCAAATGTATTTTTAGTGGTATATAATGGTTTTTGGATAATCACACACATATATTCTATATATAGATTCATATGGACTACTAGTTGTTTAACATGTATAGGATGTGATGGCTTGGGGTTCCATAATTAGTGTATGGGTTGTAATAGATTGAGGTATAATACCTGATATATGATACACATTATGTGGTTTCTGGTGGATCTTGTAAACTACCATGTTACATTGTTTAACTGGATGTGGTGGTTGTGTTGCATGAGGTGGATGTTTGTGGTGTCTCACCCAGATGTCTTCATGCATGCCTTTTTTAGGAAAGTTTCTTAGGACATACGATATTGGAGAAATGCAGGAAACCAATGGTGAAGTGGTTGTAGGGGACCCATGATATTATTTATTATATTATATAATATTGTATGGGATACTTGGTTAGTGTAGCGATGATGAGGGTGTGAAAATTGTATACATGTTTAGGTGATGTTTTTGATTCAATTGTTGTTCATTGTGTTTGGCGTTCTTTCATTACATTTATATGAGAGGCTCTAAGGAGGATCCAACTGAGTATACTATTATAATAACCCAACATATATATATATACTATTTTTTAGGTCACTAGTAGTCGGATGGAGATTAGGATGATTAATACTAGTTTGGGGTTGCAGAAACTATTCAGGCTTCGTGGTCAATGTTTTTTAACATTCTTTTGGTACTTGATGTATTCCCTTTTAGTTGTAGTAGGTATTGCATAAAATTACATATTTGTACATGGAATTATTTTATATTTTAGTCTGAGTAGGATTTGTTTGGTGTCGTTGATATCCTTATCTTTCTCATCTATTCTCTTAGATGTTAATGCCTACCATTTGAGTGATTGTTTTATTGTTGGTTCTAGTCTCCAAGCTGGGGCCTACGATATAAAGGACTCTAGGGGTCATTATCTGTATTCTCACATTGCTAGACTATGAGGTCTACACTTCGTGAGGAGGGTTTCATGAAACCAACAATCTATGTTAATTGGAATATTCATTTTCACACTAATACTGATATAAATGATGAATATTGATATATTATGTTCAATGATTTTTTCATGGTCATTCAATATAACAATTAATTTTTCTCATTTCAAACATCCTTAAAAATAGTTTTTAAATCCAATACATCTAACTACTATTGTTTTTTAGAGTTTAACTTCAATCTTAATTTTTTTTCTCATCAGTTTGATCGAAAATATATCACTAATCTTGGTGAGTAATAACTTTATTTAGAGAACACATTGTATGAGTAATAATTTAAACTATAAACGTATAATATAAAATGTTATTAATGATTTCAAAGACATATAATCTATGATATTAATAAATATAAAAGACACAATCTCCAAAAGCATCAATATGAAGTTCTTATGATATTAAAAAAATAATAAAATAATGAATTGGTACTCAATTCAGTATTTTCATTCACTACGAAAACTCATGTAATTAATATGTTTTATATATTATTAATTTTCAATGAACAACATGAATATTTAAATCATACATTATTTCAAAGCTATATACTGTGACAATGTTTTTTTTAAGAAAAACAAAGTCAAAGAACATATTTTTGTGGTTGGAATAAACATAACTATATATACACATATTAGAAAAACTATATATATATATATATATATCATTATAAGATATTTTACTATATTATATATTTATAATATTTAAATGAACAATGTGAACATATATATATATATACAACATAAAACATTAAAATTCATAAACACTACTAAACATACATGATTACATATAAATAATATATTTTACCATATATATATATTATGTCTATGTATATTATTATAAATCATAATAGAATCATATATCTAAATACATATATAAATCCTAATTAATATATATATATTATATATATAGATAATAATATATATACAGATAAATAAATTTTGCCTATATTTGTGTATATATTTATATTGATGTCCCTGAGTCATGGTATATCACTAGGAAAGAGAGGGGTGAATCAATAATTATTGTTACAATTTATTTCTTTTTAAATCAAACTATTTTTGTTTATAACATATTCTCATATCATATTATGTATCTTAGTCATACTATGATAATATAGATAATGAAATCCACAAGATTGTATAATTTTAAAAGAATTATTCCCTTCAGGAAAATCCTATAGTTTATTGTGATTTGTTATTCACCGTAAACATAGATTCATTCACATAAAACAAATGTAGTTATATTATTAATCTTCATGAACCCATCATACATCATCCATTATCATAACATCACATTATTCCCCAAAGAATGCCATAATAAATAGTACTTCTCATCGACAATACAATTAGCTAAAAAATGGAAGGGAAAGAACAATTATTACTTATAGTTTCCTCATTAATAGTTGATGAATATAATCTTATTTTATCCTCCATGATTAATAAGATAAAATAGAGAATCTTCATTATAAATATCGACATCTGAAAATGCTGATCAGATGGATGATACTTTCTCAATAAATTTATGTAACGTCCCAGTTCTGGAAGCCACCCAAAGGCGCACCTTACCCGGTTGGTCACATGGCCTCAAACTCATTTCCCCAAAGGCCAGAGGCTACCGATTAGAAGCGCGGGCCTTCAGTGTGATAGTGGGGAAACTATGCCCTCATTGAAAGTGTACACAGCGTATGTAAACAACACATAAAGTGGTGGAAATAGTAAATATCCAACAATAGTAAAAAATGGAATATTGGAATAATAACAACTAGAGAACACACACACACACACACACACATATATATATATATGAAATGATGTATAATACATATGTCTAGAAAAAAAGCCAAATAAGTCACAATACTGGGAATACAAGTTGTGCTAAATGAAAGTATAAAAGACAAATAAACAACTCCTCACCATCGCAATCTATATCATGGTCCCATGCTATCCGGATCCACTGAAAGTCAAGTACCTGAAGTAGAAGGGAAGGTTCCCTTATCTATACCTCATACAATATAATCTTTTTGGGCCCAAATGCATTAACCAAACATGGTGTGAGACTAAATCCATGTAGGCAACCACATGATGATTTATGCTTAACAGTCATTGAGTATATGGTAGGTAAAAGTACAGAAAGCAGTAAACATGAAAGAACAATGCAGTAAACAATCCATTGTTTAAAGCACTAAAATCACCACACAGCATGCAACAGCTAAAAAAAGATAATAACACAATAGGTAACACTCTGGGAAGTACCCACATCCTATCCTCTCTGGTCATACATCACACCACAAGAAAATATATAAACATAAGGTAACCCTCTGGAAAGTACTCATAGCCTATGATCTTTCGTCCTTCCTAAAAAGTACAAGCAACCCTCTGGGTAGAACACTTAGTCTAACACCTATGGATCAACTTAATAATATACTCTCTAATGAAGAACTCATTTCCAATTCCCCATATAGTCTCATAACAGTACTAAAGGCGCTCTGGGGAATCACTCAATGTCTCATTCCCCCTGTGGCCTGCGTCGAGGAAATACCGAGACTCTGTCGAAGCACTCAACGTCAATTCCCCCTACGGTCTGGCATCGTATATTATAATATCACTCTGATGAATCCCCCGATGTTCATTATCCCTTTGGTTTATACGTCAGGTTCTCACCGCCATTTGTATGTCAAGCAAATTTTAGAAGTACGTAACTGTCAACGTAAACCTTACGAACTACATGGCTAGCATTCTACAACACTATAACATAACAGAAGAACAGTCACACCATCCTATAATAATAGGCATGGGAAAGTAAAGAGCATCCTAACAGTGAAACTTGACCCAAAGGTCAAAACATGACAAATATTCTTGGGCAATACATCCAAAGCACAACAATTCACCCTATTCATAATCAATGATAATCTACTCAGGCATACTAGCATAGTAGAGAAATAATATGCCTAAAACAGTAAACGCACAATACGCCACTCATGGGTATTGGGAAAATTTGCACATAAAACTCAAATAAATTCCACAAAAAGACACAAATAACCTACCTTTTTGTTATGAGATCAATATACTAGATCCTCAATGATTGAATCTCCATGGAATTTCGTAGATCTACGAAAATTTCTAAAATTTTCATCCCACGATAAAATGTAAAAGAAGTGGAATCATGAAACAAGGTTCCTACAGAAGAGATAACTCATCAATGCAATTCCAAAAAAATCAACGGTGTTCGATTAAATGGACGGATGGAGGCTCGGTGCCACGTCGTAGATCTGTGGCTTCTCGGCACTCTCGGATGAACTAGGTTGAGAATGAGGGTGTTCTTTCCATCAGACGTGACCCTTGTATGTTTAATGAGAAAAGGAAAATACATGGAATGTAATTTTGGAGTACATGGCATGTACTTTTGGTATTTGTACTCCAATTTTTGCAGCCTCTAGGTCACTCCCACATGGTCGTGTGTGTGGTGACTACACAGCCAACACACAGCCACCTCCGGCAAGGATGTACATGTCTTGTACCTAAAAAGTACACTGTGTGGACTTAGAAAATTTCAATAATGATGGTGTGTGGATACTAAATGGTCATGTGTGTTGATACAACATGGCCAGCACACGACCTCCTATGGAAAGGTAGTACAAAAAATGTACTCATTAAGTACATGGTGTGTACTTAGAAAATTTCCAGAATTTCTTCTTTTTCTAATCAATGAAAAGAAGAGGAAAAACATACCTGGAAAGAAGATCCATGTTATTACAAACTTCACCCCTTAAATAAATTTGTCCCCTAATTTCCCACGATCGGTATAAAAGAAGAAACCCTGAACAACTCAAGCCACTTTGCTCGTACATTGGCCTCCCTCTCCCAAGTCTCATCCTACACCCACCCATGCTTCCAAACCACTTGTACCAGAGGAACATACCGACCACGAAGAACCTTTGTACTATGATAAAAAATCCATATTTAATTTTCTACAAATGAAGCATCCACATCGAGCTCAACCTCCTAAATTTGAAAGAAATGTGACTTTTCTGAAAAGTAAAGTTGAGGGTAAGAAACGTGGAAGACAACGTTCATAGCCTGGTACCACTGAGGTAACTGCAATCAGTAGGAAACTGGCCCAACTCTCTCCAACACAAAAAACGTCCTGACATACCTCGGTGAAAGCTTACGCTATCTCTGAATCACCTTGTTTCCCAACCTCAGTGTGACACGTAGGAACATGTGATCCGAGAACACGAACTCCAGTGGTCGTCTCCGCTGATCAGCATATGACTTCTGTCGAGACTGTGCAATAGCCGTCCTCTTCCGAATTAACTATATCTACTCTATGGCCTCTTGAAATAGATGAGGTCCTAGCAAATTTGTCTCTCCTACATCAGGCCAACATAATGGTGATCGGCATGGCCTACCATACAAAGCCTCACAAAGTGCCATCAAAATAGATTCATGAAAACTATTGTTTAAGGAAAACTCCACAATAGGTATATGCCTCTCCCAAAAACCACCAAAATCCATAAATCATGCTTAGAGCATGTCCTCAAGAACCTGAATCATTTGCTGGGACTGGCCATCTATCTGGTGGTGGTGAGATGTACTCAAAAGTACATGTGATTCTAAATCCTTCTAATGCCCCTGCTAGACCTGAGAAGTAAAACGTGCATCCCTGTCTTAAACAATGGAGTGTGGAACTCCATGTAGACACACAACCTCTCAGATGTACAACCATACCAGATTATCAACACTAAAGGTCTCCTTGATCATTAGGAAGTGAGAAACCTTCGTGAGTATTTCAATGACATCCAAAACATCATCACTCCATTGAGGCAACCTTGAAAAACATGTCACGAAGTCCATCACGACGTCATTCCACCTCCACTCGGGAATGGATAACTACTGAAAAATACATGCTGGCCACGGATGCTCTTCCTTCACCTGCTGAATAGTAGAAATCTGCACGATGAAACCAGTAATTTCCCTCATCATACATGGCCACCAATACTGATGGTGTAGATCATGATACATCTTGGTGATGCCAAGATGATGTGCCCAAACTGATGAATGAAAATCCTGCATCAGCCCCTAACATATATCTTCCGGCACCCATACGTGACCCTAGAATTGCATGTTCTCATTCTCACCTATCGTCCATCTAGGAATAGGGTCCTCTCCTGACACACTCCCCCATAGGACTTGGAATTTTGAATCTGATAGCTGCCTCATTCGATCTTGATCAAGAAGTGTAGAGGTAACAACTACAGATATGACGCCCCGACCCCGGTAGCCCGGAGCCGGTGCTATGGTTATGGTGTGTAATTTATTTCGTACAAAAGAAACAAATAAGTCACACATCATAACCCATCAGGAGGAACTTTCTGGTTTAGATCCTAGAGAATCAGAGACAATAGCTTTTCTTCTTTATTTCTGAGCTAAGAAAAAACATCCAAGACTTGGAAAGGCTCTATCAACCTCTAAAAATTTAACATAAAACATAGGGTGAGCATTGAAATACTCAGTAAGGAGTTTTTAAAAATAAATACAGCCTTTGAAAACCATTTTGAAAATACTTTTTCATACTTAAAATGTTTTCTTCAAGGAAAAACTTCAACAAAAACCTATTTCGATGTAACACAGTTAAAACACTTCATACATACACACTAGAACACTTAGCTAGAACCCACTTAATAGACAAGATAAGCATGCTAATAAAAAGGCATGGGTGATACTAATTTAAGTGTCCATAAACAAGAAAGGTGTGCATGAACAACAAGGGGTAAACATTATCAGAGTCACGCAAGAGCGAATTATCTAAAAAAACACATTATGACATAACATATATAGTGCAACATTTGTAATAAAATTCTGGAAAAGAAAACTGGACATGCATCAACATTGTTATATCATACGTCTTGTGTTTCTTTTTTTATAAATCTGATACTCATAGGTAAGGTTCTATAACCAAGGATATTCCTCTAATCGGAGTAATCACTTGGTTGGTCATAAACAAAGAAATGTATGCTGAAGGACTCATGGTCTCTATGTCAAGGCCTTGTGCCATGACCTAAGGGTAAAATCCCAATCAAACTGTCTCGAGAACTATCGATTCATCGAGGAGCTTACTTTTACCGGTCTCCAACCCAGAGGGATTACATTAACCAGTCCCCAACCTGGAGGGTTTTCTTCTTACCGGACCCCATTCCTGGTAGTCCCATACATTTCTCACATGTTGATAAGGTCAGATATTCAAGGTGTCCCATACCACTTTAAATATATAATTTTCATTTCATATTACCCAAGGTGTCCCATACCACATTGGGTAATACCATTTTCATTACTCATTACCCAAGGAGTCTGTTACCACTTTGGGTAATTTAGTTCTTTTTTCATTATCATGTTGAGTCATATTCATGAGTAATATGAATAAGGTAATAATAATCTAATTGGTTTACAAATACATGATATGACAGATAAAATTGAAAATATGGAATAAAAGCTAGCATGGTTAAGCAAGAAAACTATGTGCATAGAACAATTAAAAATGATGAATGTTTGGGATTTTCTCCCAAGGGGTATTAAATGATGAGTTTCTAAAATTCCAGTACATGGAAATGAACTACTTGGCATTAACTATTGTAATTCATAGGTCACAATACTTGCAACAAATCTCCATCCACTAATAACTGTTGCGGCATGCTTGGTATAAAAATAATAAACAATTGAAATCTTTAAAATTCTGACAATTGGAAATAAACCACTTTAAAAATAATACCTGTCATTAATTATTATTCTTCACTGGTCATAGAATTTTCAGTTACACTCTGCTCACTAAAGATCATTGCAGTGAGTTTGGTATAAAAATAATAGAGGATTTCTACATATTAACATAACCCTTAAACCCCTATCCTTTTAAAATGAGTTTAAAACAGGCATAAGCATATCCTTAAAAAACACACAAATCAGTTCAAGGGAGACATTAATCAAGTTCATTGGTGTACCCATAGACACAGAATATAAAACAACATAGGAAAGCGCTAAAATCCTACATGCGTAGAAATATTAATAACCATTTCTTGAAACTAGGGTTTTCAGATATTAATCATCAAAACACATACATACATTGGGATATATACACAAATTATATATATATATATATA
This sequence comes from Viscum album, assembly GCA_963277665.1. NCBI lineage: Eukaryota > Viridiplantae > Streptophyta > Magnoliopsida > Santalales > Viscaceae > Viscum > Viscum album. The sequence goes on along the minus strand of OY728127.1, from coordinate 432,794,390 downwards.
GGTTTTCTCATAAATTAAACATGGTTCACTTAAAATCTTAATACCTCTAACTACTTATCATTTATTCAGTTTGAAATTCAAAACCTCATGGGGGTTTAAATGTTCATTAAACTATAAATACATAAATATGTAAAAACTTTGTTTTTAACTATAACATAATTGTACTTAAACCAAAAACCAAGTTCACATAAAAAATATTTTTCAGAGATAATTATTCATCTCTTAAACATCAAAACCAATTTCCATTCCAACAAATTACCTTAGATAAAAATATAGTTATATAAATATATACGGCTTACATTAAATCCAACCTGTTAGGAATTGATTTTAGAAAAAACCCTTTTCAAAAGTATAATTCTTAGTATAAAAATACTGAATAGTCTTGGATACCCTAAAAAATGGGTTTGATTGATTTATATACACATGTATATATTTATATATATATATATATTCAAAACCATAAAAACGAATACACTTAAACTTGAGTTTTAGGTTTGTAAAATAGGACCATTAAAACAAACTTAAAAGTGATATCCCTTTTTATATCACGAAGGAAACACCCCTTGAAATTTGTTCAAAACCGAAGAGTATGAGTTGTATATATATATATATATATACTGTATATAATGTGGGTATAATAGTATTGGTTTTCATAAAACATGAAAACACCATTAGAGTAGAGTACTCTTCTTAAACCGAGGGGTTTGCATGGTGAATATATGCGTATAGAAAAAAATCGGATATGTATATACATATATATATATATATACCGAGTATATATAACGTTTTTTCTTAAACAGAAAAAAACACCAAAACACCCTTACATTGCTTGAGGATGAAGCTCGAGACATGGGTATGATCACTGGATTGCTGGGAATTTAAGGGAGTGGAGGAGGAGAAGAAACTGCCTGGAGTTTCATGTGGCAGGGGTGAGGTTTATGTAGAGGATTTCAGTGCAACTAGGTGGCTCGACCCAAGGGTTAGCCTGGTGTAGAGGAGACGAAGGTACGTCGCCCTTGTAGGTGGGGGTGTGCGAGGTCAACAGAACAGTGGAGAGGGAGGTGTATCGGGAAAACCAAGCACTGGTTCGCGGGTCCCTGGCGTGAGGTTGAAGACGACGGGGTTAGCAGTAAAAAAGAAACACACGACAACTGGGATCTATCCTGGATGAGATCAGACAGAAGAAAAGAAACGAGTGATTTAAAACATAACAACGGCCAGGATCGGTCCTAGAAAAAACAGACGGTCGAGGCGAAATCAGATGGAGAAGAACCATGCGGGGTCGGGATGGACTGGGTTGCATGTAAAAAAACAGTTTTAATAAACGTTAATATTATACTACTTTGCACTTTATTAACTATATATATATATATATATAACCGCAAGATTATAATTTGGAATTTGTATAAAATTTAATAACTACTTTTAACTCATATTTTTTTTAAATCCAAAAATCCCATTTTAGTTTTAGTAAACAAATGATACTATTTGATATTAGTTTTTTTTAAGATATATTTTAATACCACACTTTTATAACTACTAGGATCTTATAACCATTAAAATCCAATTTATAACTTACTTCACTTGTTGATTTATAAAATTATGTTTAAAAGAACCGTAGTTTTTCTATAATTCAAAACACATTATTTTAGAGATCCAATAAGATACATTTTTTTCAATTATTACACATACCCCATTCGACACATTTTAAAATACCATGTTTTCCACCATATAAATATCATCATGATCAAAATAGATTCATTTGCAAGATTAATATTTTATTTTAATACTTGAAGATATAATTCTGATACTTTTTATTTATTAAAATATTGAAATACCATAATATTATAAAAGCGTTATAAAGACAAAAATTTTATAAAATGATGCACTTTATCCATTTGAACCCAACGGTCAAAAAAAAGGTCATATTCCCTTAGAGGTCCATTATAAAAGCAAGGGGTAGTATGTTTTATATTTTCAAAAAACCGGACCCTTGGAGGATGGCTCTCCTCATACCACTAGCGCTGAGTGCGTGCGCGGTGGTTCTGGTGGTTGTACATTTCACACTAATGGACCATGAAGATGACGACTATCCGATTGCCCGCGTTTTGGTTCTAAGTAGTCTTGTTGTGGCCATGTTAGGTCTTGTGAACCGTACTTTCAATTAGATGGGCCTTGTTGTAATGTATCTTATAAATATATAACAGTTTATCGTATTCTTCATGTTTGATTTCCATTCGAATTCTTTATCATCACACAAAGCATAAAATAGAATAAAACATGAGACATCATTATAAGAATAACATCGTTCACTTAGACCAGTTAATAAAAACCTGGGGCTTCACAACAGAAGATCGAAAAGTCTACCTTTTTCTATTGTGCACCTACAAATGCATCTCAGAGAATAGAACCATAAGTTGTCACTCACTGCTGGCCTCCCAAACTACTTTATCTGAGTCCTCCTTCTCAACGCATCAGCCACTGCATTGCCTTTCCCAGGCATATAGGAAATCTCAATTTCAAAGGACTATAGGTACTCATCCCAGATGTGCTATATCAAATTCTGATCGCGCTAAGTGAAGATGTACTTGAGACTCCTGTGGTCATTGAAAACCACACAGTGCTCTCCCAGAAGATAATGTATCCAACATCATAGGGCATGAAAAATCGCTGCCGACTCCAGATTGTGTGTCTGGTAATTCCTCTCATGTGGCCTCAACTGCCGAGATCTGTACGCAATGACTATATATCTCTGTATAAGCACATCTCCCAACTTGATACCTGACGCATTACAGTAAACTATATAACTCTTTCATGGCTCTGGAATGACTAGTATCGATTCTGAATTCAACCACCTCTTCACCTCTTGGAAGGCTGACTCACAAGAATATAACCATAAGAGCTTCGCCCCCTTCTTGGTCAGACCTATCAGTGGTGCTGTTATGCATGAAATGTCATGTATGAAATGTCTGTAGTATTCAGCCATCCATTGAAAAAACTACACCTCAAAGACGTTCATCGGCTGTTCCTATAAAACTACAGCTCTCACTTTCTTTGGGTCTACTTATACTACTTCCTTTGAGATAAAATAACCCACGAAGTGAATCTAATCCATCCAAAAGTGGCACTTTGAGAGCTTAGAATATAACTGATGCTCCCTCAGTCTACTCAAAATGATCTAAATATGGTTAGCATAGTCATGTAGAGTGCGAGAGTATATAAATATATCGTCCATGAAAACAATCATAAAGGAATCCAAGTATGGATGGAACACTCGATTCATTAGTGCCATGAAAACTACATGGGCATTTGTGAGACCGAACGACATAACCAAACACTTGTATAGACCATACCTTCTCCTGATGGCTGTAAGAGGTTTATAAAATGCTCTTAAGTGAAAATAATGATAACCAGATCTCAGTTCAATCTTCGAGAACACCTGAGCTCCTCTAAGCTGATCAAAGAGATCATCAATCCTAGGTAAGGGATATCGGTTCTTGACTGTCAACTGGTTCAGCTTCCGATAATCCACATAAATCCTGAGGGTACTGTTAGCCTTCTTTGCAAATAATATAGGAGAACCCCAAGGAGAAGTACTGGGTCAGATGAAACCCTTCTCCTGCAACTTCTCGAATTGCTTCTTGTGCTCCTGCAACTCATGTGTATCCATCTTTTATGGAGGAATGGACAACAGTGTTGCTCCAGGCACAAGATCAATCGAGAAGTCCACCACACGCTATGGAGGCAAACATGGAACGTCATCTAGAAAAAAATTTCTCAAAAGATCCACAACTTCCAGAAATTATAACAGTGAACTCTCCTTGTCGTCCATATAAACACTAGAAATCTGGGTGGTAACTCCTCCCAACCCATGATACTCTAGACCAGCTCTGCTCGCCTGGACGTCCCATTCGCCACCATGAAGAAAAGATTACCCCTTTGGTGATATGAAACTCACCATACACCGATAACTATAGACGAATACCTAGAATGTAACTAACCAGCCCATTCAATGAATGACATCATAGACTGTCGTCTCTAGGACATAGAGGTCCCATAATAAGTGACACCCACCAACCTGTAGAGGGCACTCTCTAGACTATCGCACACTAGTTGTTCTAGTCCCCAATGGTGTGTCAAGTGTCAAGATATCGGTATAAGAAAGGATGAATTGCCCAAGGCTCTCCCTGACAGCAAAAAATATAAGGCTATGGGAAAATCCTATATCAAAAAGATCAGAAGCTAAAACTGAGGCTACTAAGATCGAACCTCGAATAGTAGAAGGTCTGGTATCCTTATCCTGTTGGGTCTTATCATCTACAAAAGTCTGGCCTATACCATGGCCCTGCGACCATGCCTAACCACTCTGAGTTGACCCACCCTGATGTCACTAATGATCTGGAGACTTCCTACCATGGACACGACCTTCACCACGGCCTGAATTTTCGGAAGAACTCTAGTTCCAAGACTTGTGAGAAAGTGGTGGTGCTTCTCCTGAAAGTAGAGTCATTGAAGAGGCCATGTCAGTAGCTGCTAGAGAGAAGATCTGACATAATCACTGAAGTTGACCCATCTTTCTGTATTATTGGCACTCCACTGGGTCATCTGTGCAATGTGGCCTCCTATTCCCACTCTTTCCACACTGGTAACACACCACCTGACTACAAGGAAAAGTGTATCACCTTCTCAGATCACCGCCTGAAGACTCCCTGTGGCGCTTACTACTATCAGTAGGAGGAACACTAACCCTAGTTGTCGAGCCACCCTAGATCACAACTCCAGAATACCTCATATTGCGCTCTGTGAGTAGCACCGTGATGACTATAGAAGTGATATAACAAAGACAGAAGATGTTCACCTATGATCGGATGTCGTGCCACATACCACCCTCGAACATTCTTTCAATGAACAACTGATCAACTCCAAGAATAGGCATGAAGTGCTGTAGCTCGGTAAGGCAGGAGGAATGCTCTATAATAGAATGAGTACCCTACTCTAGACTCATAAAAACACAGGCTCGATCGGCTTTCAAGGCCTCTAGATAGAAGTAATGAATGTAGACGTGCTGAAATTCATCCTGCTTCATAACTTACTGGTGTCCCTCCTATAAGATCACATCCCACCACTTCTTGGTGGAGTCCTGAATCATATAGGTAGCGATCTTGACCCACCTCTCTAGAGGCATCTCCAAATGCTCCAAGATCGTCATCATAGATTCTATCCATGACTAAGCAGTCTGAGGTCCTCTTTCCCATAAGAAATTGAGAGAAGTATGCAGCAGGAAGACCCGATTAAAATTAGCCATCGACGGGGCAGGAGGTGGCACTCTTTGAAAGGTATGCATCATCCTCATGAAGCCTTCCCTGAACTGTGCATTAGCATCAGTAACAGGTATAACTGATGGTGCCAAGACTGGAACAACTAGAGGATCTACTGGAAGTCCCTATTCAAAAGTATCTTGCATCTGATCACTGCCCCGTAACTAGCGGAAAACTAGAGGATGTCTCAGTGGCATGACTCTGCAAGGTCAGGCGCACACCTTGGAAAAGAATTAATAGGGAAAAACACGAAAGTGTAAGAAGAGATCAATAGAATGAAAACATTCCAGTTTACAAAACAAGACTACATGGCTTGTACATTTACTACGCGGCGTGTTCCCGGAAGTTATTTACATGGGCGTGTACTCATTCCTACATAGGTCATGTAACACCCCAGAAACATGGCATGTTGTCTTAACACACATATTGTACTTGATTCCTCTTTCCCTGCCTGAGTTCTTCCACACGGCTAAGAAACACGGCTCTCCTAAGGCAATATTACATGACGTGTAACATTCTTACACAACGTGTACTAGACAATCTTCACTTGGCCCGTGTTGTTTGTTACATAGCCTAACACACAGCTCAAACTACAGGGAATTTTCCAGACAGACATGGAATGTATCAGAAGGGATAATACCCACTGGTGTTGTCTGTGACATGGTTGGGTACCTGGGCCAGACTACACGGCATGTTCAAGGAAGACACAATGTGTACAAGAAAGGGGGCACCAACCCGTGTTGTTCATGACATGGCTGGGTACCTAGGTCTGACTACACGACGTGTTTATATGGCACACGACATGTATTAGATATGAATCGGCCAACCTATGTTTTTAGTGACACGGGTGGGCACGATGTCGATACTACATGGTGTGTATGGACGATAAACGGTGTGACCACTCCAGATTTTCCCCATCTCATGTTTCATCCCACACGACCTATGAAACAGTTAGAAACTACATGGTGTGTACATAATGTACATGGTGAGTACATAAGAAAAAAAAATTCTTCCTAAACATAAGAACTGATGGCTTGTACTTAACACTACACGACGTGTATTCTGGGTTTTTTGAGAGAGTAAGTCTCAGAAACTACTCTAGAACCCAGAAAACACTGAAACAAGCATTTAAAGTTCCCTATTCTGATCTGTGAAGGCCCATACTCTCCGTAAATCAATGTTTTGAATCATATACACACTATAACAAGGAAAACAATGTAATGATCCACCAAATGGAGGTTCATGAGGTCCCATAACACTAAAAGAACGAAAGAATGGCACTCTTTCTAGAAAAACACTACACAAAGCAGTACCCTATCAAACTTCGGGTATTTCTATCAATGTAACTACCACAATGACATGCATATTTTACACATCATCTATCAAAACAACATGAAATCACTAATTCATCCTAGATGGCATGGAAAAAATCCATGACATGTGATTGAAAGAAAGTTCCTATATGGTGTATGAGATGGAATACCCTCATCTCATCAGGTTGCAACATAAACAGAACCTCAACAATATCAAAAACAACAGAAAAAATCATGTGAATCACTCATGGTGAAATCATATCAGCTCTAATAATTGAAAAACCAGAAAAATTGAAATTAAAAGATGTAGATTGGAATTTCCATGTACATGGGCGAGCTACTCCCCATCACGGCTTGTTACCAAGTACCTATTCCATCCTATCGCTGGCTATGGATCCAAATAGTATGTCAAGAGAAAAAAAGTTCCTCTGATACAACATTGTAACATCTCAGTTCCGGAAGCCACCCAAAGGCGCCCACTTACCCGGTTGTTCATATGGCCTCAAGCTGATTTCCCCGAATGCTAGAGGTTGCTAACTAGAAATGAGGAACTTCGGTGTGATAGTGGGGAAACAATGCCCTCATTGGCTATGTACACAATGGATGTAAACAACACATACAATGCCAGAAACAGTCAATATCCAGCAATAGTAAACGGTGGAAGATTGGAATAATAACAACGGGAGAACATATATATATATGAAATGATAAATAATACATATATCTAGGAAAGAATACAAGGAAGTCAAATTGATGGTAAGACAAAAAGTGCTTAAACAATGTACAAATGAAAAATAAATAGCTCCTCAACATCGCAAGCCATAACTTTGTCCCATGCTCTCTAACTCCACAACTAGTCAAGTACCTGAAGTAGAAGGGATCCTTCCCTTATCTATACATACAATAATATAAGCAGTTTGGTCCAAAAAGCATGACCCATATAGGGTGTGAGACTAAATCCAATTAGGAAACAACCCAAATATCTGTGCCTAATAGTCAGTGAGTATATGGTAACTAAAATTATAGAAAATAGTAAATAGCAAAGCACTATGCAGTAAAAAATCCATATTTTAATGCATTCAAATCACTAGAAAACTTGCAATAGTTAAACATAGAAGATAACACAACAGGTAACACTTTGGGAAGTACCCACAACCTATCCCCTCTGGTCCTACCAAGCAACACAAGAAAATAGCTAAACACAAGGTAACCCTCTGGGAATTACTCACAACCTATCCCCATTTGTCCTACCTAACAAGTACAAGAAACCCTCTAGATAGTACACTCAGTCTAACCCCTCTGGTTTAGTATAAGCATAGACTCTTTGAGGAAGCACTCACCTTCAATTCCCCCTATAGTCTCGTAACGGTACTAAAGGCGCTCTGGGGATGCACTCAACATCTCATTCCCCTCGTGGCCCACGTTGAGGAAGTACAATTACTTAGGGAAGAAATCAACATCAATTCCCCATGTGGTCTCGCATCGTAAATTATAAAGACACTATAGAGAATCCATCATCGTTCACTCTCTATATAGTCTATGCACTAGGTTCTCCCTGCCCTATGTAAGTCAAGAAAGTGTAGAAGTGCATAATCGCTAAGGTAAACCTTAAGAACTACTTGGATACCATTCTACAGTACAACAGCATAATAGAAGAACAATCACACCATACTATAATACTAGGCATGGGAATGTAAATAGCATCCTAATAGGCCAACAAGACCCAAAGGTCAAAACAAGAAAAACATGCATGGGAAATACATCTGAAGCACAAAAATTGACCCTATTCACAATCCATGATCATATAATTAGCCATACCAACATTGAAGAGAAACTATATGGATAAAACAGTAAACACACAGTACCCCGCTCATGGATATTGGGAAAATTTTAAAATAAAACTTAATGACTTTTAACAGAAAGGCACAAACCACCTACCTCCTGTTTAGGAGATCATTATACTTAAACCTCGATGCTTGAATCTCCTTGTAACGTCGTAGATCTAAGAAACATCTAAAAAATTCAACACACGATAACATAGAAAAGAAGAGGAATCATGAAACTAGGTTCCAGAAGATGAGAGAACTCACCGATGCGATTCTAATGAAAATAAACGGTGTTCGATTCAGAGGAAGGATAGATGCCTAGGGGCTTGTCAAAGATCTGTGACTGCTCGGGACTCTCGAACATACTAGGTTGAGAAGGAGGGTGTTCTGTCCATCAAACACGACCCGATGCGTTGAATGAAACACCAAACAAAACACATATCATGTAATTTTGGAGTACATGGCGTGTAATTTTTGTTTCTGTACTCCACTTTAGGCAGCCTCTAGGTTACTCCCACATGGCCATGGTTGTGGTGACTAGACAACCAACACACGACCACCACTAGCAAGGATGTACACGGCGTGTACTCTTAATGTACATGGTGTGTACTTAGAAAATTTCCAGAAGGATGGTGTGTGGATACTACACAGCCGTGTGTGTGGCTACAACACGACCAACACACAGCCTCCTGTGGCAAGCCAATATACGAGGTGTATTCATAATGTACATGACATGTACTTATAAAATTTCCAGAATTTCTTCTTTTTCTCAAAAACCACCAGAAAATGAAAAACATACCTAGAAAGAAGATACCGGTTCATACAATTTAAATCCGAAATGATTTTGTAGTCCATTTTTAATAAGTAAAATCATTTTCCATCTATTTTTTTCTCAATTATTATCAATGAAACTCTCAACATCATGAATTTTACATAACTATTTTATATTGTGCTTCCCTAATTCACTAGATTCTTTACTTCCATTAATAAATATCAATTAAATTCATTCACTCATTCATTTTAATCGTTTAATTAAAATATAATATTTTTAGAATGAATACATATTTTCTATTGGGAAATATCCGAATAAGAATTCCCCTGGAATAATTTTTAATTTATCATTATAATATTTACTTAGAGGATATACAAATAATTTTTCAAGTGACTAAAGATATATTCTTCATTGAAATACACATCAAAATATACAAATTTAAATTTATTCTAAATTTTGGTGTAATTTTTTATTAATTGAACATTATAATGTTTCCATTTAATTTAAGGAATGATGATTTTCCTAAAGACATTGTCATTAAATTAGTAAATCTTATTCATACTATGAATGGATATTTCCAAAATTCAACCTTGTTGAAGTGTCATGATGTTATCATCTCATAATTGAATGGAAATAAAACTATATATTTTGTATTCTTAAAAATATCATTTAATGGAATGTATATTGAAAAACATTCTCAACAATGTAATTATGATTTTTAAAAACAATAACATCATATCAAAACAATGGCTATTTTATTTTTTATAAATTTTTATCAAATTTATAAGTGAATTCACATTGTAATAAACCATAATATGTTTATGTGTACATTCTAATGTAATTTATTATAACATATATGTTGATCAATCATTATGGTATGAACTATATTATTTTTCTGTACCATCTGATATTCTATGGGAATATATAAAATTTCCATAATCCTTTTAACAAAATATACTTAAAAAATATGATCTTTGACTCTAAAGAAGTTAAATACATACAATTTCAATGTTATAGATGGTCATGAACCATAATATTTCTTGATAACATCAATAACAAAGCTTAAAATTAATATTTTTATATTTTTAATCAGCCTTATAAAATATTATAGAAATCTATAAAATGGTTACAAATACCCTTATGATTTCTAGATGTACTTTATAATGATTCAAGGTGATCCTTTATAAGAGTTCATTTTCTATTCTTCCAAAATCATTCTTCAAATGAGAACATGATGAATAGTATATTGTATATGACTGTTAAATTTATCATAAACTACACATTATTGAATGGATCCTCCACAACTCAAACATTAAAAAAAATCAGTAACACTTTATATAATCACATTATTTTTACAAACAATTTTCATACAGAACATCCATATGGTTGAAAAAAATAAGAAATTCCACAAAATTTAAATAATTACTTAAATCTACCTCTTTACTTATATTTTATAACATTTTCATACTCATATATAAGCATAAAATTATTATTCAATAATCATTAAACCAAATCTTTTAATAATTTTCAACATTATCGAAGCCACCAAATTAGATATATTATTATTTTTGAACATAATATTTCTATTAATGACAATAATATTTTATCCATGTAAATTGAAAACCCTCCACCATTGTTCATATGATCATAACATCATTTTTTACAAACAATTTTCTTATTAAAATACCTCGCAAGCACAAAATATATCAAGATAATTTTTATCATCCTAAATAATATGTGTGAACCATTCATAACTCATTAACAATATAATAAAAAGAAAAAGAGATTTAATAATCTAAGGTCCCTCAAGAGTGGGGAAACAAATTGAGATTCATGATTAGACTCCATTGAATAAACAAATATATATGAATTTCCTTAGGGATAATTTTAGACAAGAGATCTTGAAGAGGAATAAATTTTAACTTGAAATAACCATTGGATACTATCTATTTTTCATGTATCACATGATATAAATGAGATTATATAATATTTTAGAAATATATTTTTCCTGAAATACCAATATGAATATTTTGTAACTCAAAATCATGAGATGTCTGACATTTATCACTCAATATCACAAATGTTTCATCATCAAAATCTTATTTCTAAATCAAAATGATTCATAAATATATTTAGACTATATGGTATTCAATGTTTCAAAATTATATTTCTTACAAATATATATAAAATTGATTATTCCATTCATAAATAATACTTTTAATGTAGAATTTATAACAAAAAAATCTCATACTTTGTCTTTAATATTGAATCCATATATATTCTGTTTCTCTACATTTTTATGTATTATTAAAAAACTCAATAACACTTTTATACATTTTATTACTCTCCCTTTATCTATTATGTTGAATTATTTAATATCATTATATTATATGGAACATAGGATCACAATATATACAATGGTGGGTTTTCATGCATTACAAAAAAACAATCTTCTTTATCATTCTCATGTATAAATATTTTTTCATTGAATATTCTATAGTGTCCTTGAAAAATTTTATTCCATTAAATATTTAATCTCCCACCCCATATCATGGGAATGATATTTTATCGAGCTGTTAATTCCCATATTTGACATCTCGAAGACAGCAAATGCTGTAAATAAATTCCAAGGGCATCAAAAAATGTGGGGACATGGTTTTCCCTTTAAAAGGATAAAACTACCTAATAACATTGGGAACTAAAATTCTAATCCTATGATATGGTTCATGTAAAAATATGTAAAAATAAGGGAATTAAAAACCCAAAAATCAATAAATAATAATAGTGACAATAATAACACGTACACTAACTAATAATGAATGATATATGACAAGACATAAAGACACCAATGTGTTATCTCCAATATTATAATTCAAAACATTCCACGATCCAACACCATATTCCATGATCATTGTATAAAATTGGATCACTATACATGTTTTATACATTTCCTTTTTTTAATATATGATATCTAAAAACAATAAGATTTTCCCAATTATGTGGTGAGTACTAACTCAACATTATTTCCCCAATAACAACCAAACACTGGCCACTAGGATAAATTTTTATGGAACAAATTATATTAAATAGTTTGAAATCATTTAAATTAGTTTATATCAAAATAAATTGAAATTTTATAAAAAAATATGGTTTGTAAACAAATTTTAAAATAATTTCATAAATGGTTTTGAGCATCCATGAACACGCAAAAACACACATGCATGTCATGTTCGAGTACCATACTCAATATTATTCAATAAAGAATTTATCAAGTCCATAGATGGGGAATATTATCTATATTTCTAAATACCAATTTCCCCATACTCCAGTTCATTTCAAAATTAAACTCATTAAACTCTTGTGTGTTATGTTCAATGAAATATTAAATTTTACATAAAACCAATTCATTAAAATAAAAATTTCACTAAAAATTAATTTAGTATAAAAAATTACACAATTTCAAATATATAATTTAAAAATTATATATGAATAATGTTTTCAGAAAAAAAAACAAAATACTATATTATCAGAAAAAATTTAAAAATGGGGTTTTCATTCTTGAATCACACAAGTTTTCACAAATATTCCATGTAAATATAATTTAATCTATACTAGTCCTCTATCATATATATAATGATGATTTGACAGAAAATCCACCAACTTCATAGGGTTTGGGAAGAAAAAATAATTAAATAATGTTATTATGGATATATGATCACACAATTTTCCCTTGAATAAATTCAACAAGTCTGCAATATTATTTCCATCAAAAACACAGTTTAATATTTGATATACTAGATTAATTTTCCATGGGAAGATAAAAATGGTCGATCTTCGATGGAAATTGAAGGATGGAAGATAAAAGGGATTTATCGATGGATCAGTATCTATATCATTCTTTTTTAGCATAAAAAATGAATTTGGTTTGATGGTATATTTCTCTCAATCCTATAGAGTGAGAAGAATTTTACATTATTTGTTACTTATAGAATATAAATTCTTTTGAGTTTTATTCAGATTAAAACCATAAATTTAATAGTTCCAACTTTATGTAACATGGTTTGATTGTAAAATAATTCAAATAGTGTTCCAACCATGTATTGAGCTCCATTTTCCATTACACAATTTCCCTTATGAAGTAATGATGCTTGATAAAATTGTGTTCCATCTCTGTTCATGAACAATTTACACTAGAACAAGATTTTTGGTTTTATGGTGTTGGTTCATGGGTTATAATGACCACGAACAAATCATGAACCTATAAAAACACATAAAAATCATGCCAATGATTTCTTTAAAATCCAAAAACATAATAATATATTTATTTAGATCAAAATCATGTAAACCAATAATCATTTTCTTCGAACATTACATGTAAAATTATCTTAACCAGTATTCTTTATAGCCATTGGAAGTACAAAAATGAAATTTTTTAGGAGAATAGGAAACTACACTAGAATATCCTTTTCACAGTACCACATAACCTACAAAAAATAAGCATTCTATGATAAAACCCATAAAAAACTGATTTATTACCCATGATGGACCATTACATGCTATATATATTTAGTATTAGAAGATGAATCAAAATAGTGTCTATTTGAAGATAAAAAAGGTCCAATCAAATTAGATGGTCAAATAAGGATTTTAAATTTTCTAATAATGTACAAGAATGTATTACATAGAAATTTTATATTATGAGATATAAACCAACCAATAAACGACATAACATACTCACATAACTATCACAAAATGGGTTAGTGTGCCATGGAGAGAACATTTTATTTTTAGAAAAATGACAATTTTCTAGACGTGGAGATATTTTCATGCAATCATAATGAACTACATTAAAAGATAATTATCTTCAATAATGATATACATCTGATTTATAATTATTCTGTTTTATTTCAATTCATTAATAATCATCTAAATCAACACTTTTTTCCCAATAAATGGTTTAAAAAGGGAAATATCATCTATTTCCACCAAAAAACTGTAGTGAACATCAAGTATGGACATATAATTATTAAATTATAACCATATATATATAGTCCTAAAAAGAGTTCTTGTATGATTTCTCCACTAATGGAATATACCCATCCCATGAGCCACCAAAATCCATCCCACAAGTACAAGTAATTTTTTCCATCATTTAGATTATCCTATCAGATTTTCCATCCATTTGAGGATGATAATATATGATTATTCTCAATTGAGTTAAAAGGGATTTCATCCTAAAATTAAAAAACTGATACGTAATCCTCAGGCCCCAGTCACATATAATTAAAACTTGAACCCCATAGATCTTCATGAGTTCCCAAATATAGAGTATGAACATGTTATCCACCATAGTGTATTCTCGTACAAGGTTGATGTTTTCAAAAATCATGATTTTTTCAATGAAAAAAATTTAATCATTAATCTATACAATTTTTGGTCGAAAAATGAAAAAATTCCAATATTAAGTTCTCTAGATTCCACAAGGTAATCAGCAGTGATTGCAACGTACTGGCTATTCCTTTATCCTTTTTCTTAACTCCCTAACATTTATCTCATTTAGAAAAAGACACTGCCCATTTTCTATACATTCTATCCCACCAAAACTATTCTCCCAATTAATTCTACATTTTTCTAATAATAAGATGAAATACCATTCTAGATTATTCGTTCATAAAAATATGCTATTCATGATAGGATAAACTTTCTACAATCTAATATCTAAACCATAATATTGATATCATATATAACATATTTCACTCATTGATCTACCCAAAATATAGTTTTCACCTGATAGTAATCAATATTAGATCAGATTTCTACACTTCTATAACCATCCCAAAAAAACACAAAAACATATAAAAATAGAATGAATGATACAATTCCACCATGATTAGAACACTCTAGATGCATGTTCACTATGGATGGAATTATCTTCTTTGGGTACAAAGGATATTTATCTATTTTATTATATTACATAATACAAAATTAATTATCCATTAATATTCTTTTACCTAGTGTATACGTAAATTTAATTTCGTAAAATTGTGGTGGTTTTTTTCATCATTTTTCCAAATATTCATTTCCAAATTTGATTATAGGTGATTCAAAATATTATGATCCCAAAACAAAGTAAATAAATAATAGAATATCCAATGATTCTATTTCACCAAGGAATAGAATAAACTATCTATTCCCCATTCATGTGATGGGTACTTCTTTTCATGAACCCATAACATTATTAATCGATAAGTAACCATATGATCTTCCATTAATGTGAACACATGAAATACTAGATCATGATACATCATTGTAAACCACAAATCCTTGAATCATGTAAAGGGGTATGATAATATTTTATTATTTAAGATAATTTATATGATTTTGAATGATATTTAGTAGTATAAAGTCAATAAAAATGGAATATAAATTCTTATTATAGTCTTCATGGGTGATTCAAGATGTAAAAACATATGAATAAAATTTTTGTAGTAACCTTCACTGAAAAGGAAACATCATATCTCAATGAAATTATTCACTGGTTTAAAATAGACAATAGATTATATGATTTATGATCAAACAAAATTTCTTTTCAAAAAATGAACTAACCATGAAAAAACACCTATTGTATCCATAAATCATATTTCTATAAATTTCAATAAAATTGATGATCCAATAATATGACCAAGACTATAAACATGTATTTATCATTATCCTATTTTGTTTAAGAATAACCAAAATGTGATCAATGGACTCCAGAAAAATGGAATCCAGATACCCCTGAAATAATAGATTCATCAATTACATTAAGAATGATTGTGTATTCGTAATACCAAAGGGAATGACCACATACTACTATAGTCCATAACGACTCATGGGTAGTGATTTATAAATATCATCATTCTAAAATCCAAAATAGTTATATGTTAATAGTATGTTAATTGTTGAGAACCACTAGGCTCCACCAAATTGATAAAATATTTTTTCAATTCTACATAGAATATATTGATTGTTTAATCTAACCTGGTTAATAAAATAATTGTACACAAAATTTTTAAGAGTTCTATCACCCTTCATTTAAAGAAGATATTGTGATTCCCATGGGGATGTTTTTGTTTAATAAGACCATTAATTTCAAACCCTTAAATATATTGAATCAATTATGTCAATTCTATTGGTTCTACCCCATAAGACAAATTAGAAATACTTCTTGTCCCTCAATGTATATCTATCATAAAGCAGCCTAATATTTTTAATGAAAAAAATGGAAAATATCTTTATCGAAATTTGGAAATTTGACCACTAATGTCGGAAAACCATTATTTTTTATATCATTAAAAAATTCTTAAAATCACAAGATTATAAAAAAGTCACTTTTAAAGAAAAATATTTGACATGAGGTTTTAATTATGTCAACCAATACATTCCCATTATAAAATGAAAGATACAATTATAATGAATTAAGAATGCCAACATGATTTTGAACCCATATAGAGTTATATATCACACTACACACATGAAGGATTGAAACTACTACTTTCCTAGATGGGTTTTATGTTTGAAAACTGATTTCATTATCTCAAATTAAGGTCTCATATTATCAACAACATGATAAGTAATGAATTAGTGTGAAGAAACAATTTCAATTAATTATTTTATTAGGTTATAGTTTAAAAGAATCATATTAGAAACCATTGATGTACCATCCATATAATCAATGATCAACTACATAAAAATTTATTATTAATTGACTTATTCTCTTTAATCTTTGATTCCATTTTTGAATATCCTCTATGATGGACTCAAGTTGTTCCCACAATCAAATTTACTCTCATCATTCTTTGGATTGGAATTTTTTAAAAAAACTATCATCATATATGTGTAGTATATTGAAGAAATATTATATGGATTCACATTACTACACATTAGATCTCTAAAAAATTAACATCAGTGATGTCACATATGGGTATAGTTATTTCATGAACTTTATGGTGTCAGGAAATATTGATTGATATATAAAAAGGATCCACCATTCAAACACCCATTTTAATTTTTCCAATTATGAGGGTTGTTGACTAAAAATGTGGAATGATTCTTATATATCTTACCACTCATCATTTAGGTGTCCCTATTCCACTTATCCATAGAATAAATTTCCACATTTCTTCTCTTGAGGAAAATCATTCTCCCTATTAACATATTTTTACAGATATCCATTACAACAACAATCTCATTATTGACAATCCCTATGTAGATCATAATAAAATGGAGATCAATCTTTGATATAATTTATTGTTGGACACCTAACATAAAAATGAATTCCTTTAGGGAAACACATACAAGAACAACTTATGAAAATGGAAAATATCTATAAACATTGTCTTATACTCAATCCAGAATTATTATCACTTTTTAAAGTAATGAAATCTATTTTTCATGTGATCTGAATTTCATGAGCATAGAATTAAAATTTTAAAATTTATTAAAAAAATTATGTAATTTCTTATTCAAATTTATACTAAAAACAGAATCCCACCACTATTATTCAAGATCATTTAGAATTAATTTTCCCAACTTGACATTCATCTTGATTGGTGTTCCAACATAATCGAATATCTGATTCATTCTTTTAAACTATAAATCCTTATTTAGCCTTTGAATTCCAGAAAATAATTAAACAATTTTATTTCTAAAACCTAATTGAGTTCTATATTTTTGGTGTCCCATCATACATTTTTCCTCTATCAATGGCATGAAGATCCCTAATGATTTTAATGGACTATCTTTTGGTTCAAATTTGGGTCAGGTGCACCCAGATTCTTTGTAGCCTCTTTAGGATGATTCTACAGACATTTTCTAGGTTTCATTCACTGTAAATAAAAAATATCATCATTTATCTCAATCACTATAAATAAGATATATTGAAACATAAAATTACCATATCAACTGTTACCAAAAACATTATTTGCAAAATACCACCATTTGAAATAATTTTTACCTTTGTAGATAAATAATAAAACGAAAAATCAACAACTCACTCCTACTGTGTTGTATCATAAATAATGAATGAGATTCAACAGACCTCGACTAATCCCTTGAATATGAGTATAATAAACACCCAATTTTGTCTAAAAATAGTCATGTACTAATAAAACCCTGAGAATTGATGTTCAAAACAAAATGTATAGATACCTATTTTTTTGAAATACATATAATGTTCATAAAATTATATTATAAAAACAAAAATGAAATTAATAAAACCTAAACTAATGTCATATGTAATGTGATTGACCTTTTTATTTGCTTGATAATTCAAGATTGTGTTAGTGACATTATATGACATCCAACAAACACCACATGTTGTGTGTAAATTCATATGACTTAAGATAATTTTAATCGATTTTTTTACATTAAAATAATTAAACAAAATAATGAATTTGAATAATGAACATCAAATCCCTCTATATGAATTTTTTTAAATGTAATACCACATTATATCAAAACCACCCAAACAAATAATATCTGAGTGACAATAGAAATGATGAAAAAAACTAGAAGGTTAAATAATGATGCTAATACCTAAAGAAAACTATTTGGTATCCTCACAAGTACAATCCCAACCAACTCTAATCTCTAGCACCACCTTTATTGAGAATAGTATCATGGTGTATCACTATAGATGTATGAGAAAATTCCCTTCTATGTGTTCAGATATATGACATCTACAAACACAATAATGATCCCAATAAGGGGTTGTGTATTATCTCTGTAGGATTTTCCCAATGATTTCCAAACACCAACCACTTAGAAGAATATTATTATCACATTTTATATATAGTGGTTTAAAACTATTTAATTTTTTTATATCTAAAACAAATTATGTTCTATGGAAAATAAGAAAATTGATGTCTTCAAAATAGTTTTACATAATTATCCATACCCATTCACATTCATCCACACAATCACACACATTCAATGAGCGCAGAAGTTCTATATTCATGTTCACTCTCTGTTTTATCCACCATGTCATTACATTTTTAAAAATAACATATTTCCCTAATAGAACACACCCATTCCTCAAAGTCACGTTAATAATTGAACTCATTCCAACAATATGTAAAATTACATGGAAAATAACATTTAAAAAAAATAATTCTTTCATGAAAATATATCATCTATCATATTGAATTCCTTAATACTATTCCATAATTTAAAAAAATGTTATATTTAAATTATAAACAAATTGGTTTTTCCAAAATCAATACAATTTTCAAAATATCTTATTCCATTAAATAATATGTTTCCTCCTACAATAATAATTCATTTTAAAAAAAATTGAAACATAAATTATCCCGATTAAGACATAATGATTTATGTCAACTGGAGATATGTGATAAGCCACATTAATCCACTTAGATGGGGAAAACATATTATAACACTGTGATATTTTTGTGTCGGGCTCGCAACTCCTTCCCTTCAATAGAAACACAATGTTATAATCATGATTCAAATAAAAAAACATAGACCCAAAACCAATCTAGTAAATATATGTATTTATGGAGGATAATATGTGATGATTTAAAAAAAGGATGGAAGGGAAAAAGAACATAACAATGATTCCAATTCTTCATCACACTTTTGTTCACATATATTTCTCTTCCAGATCAATGGGATTCATATCTCAATCCTATGGATGGATAAGAGTTCATGATCATGCGTGATTAGATAACTAATGAGTCATTCAGGACATAAATTAATTTTATACATGGAAAATTTAGGGTTATAATTCAAAGTCACATGGGTATCTCACACAGTTTATAAAAAAGTGCAACATTCATTCATCTACAATTATAAGATCATAGTAGTTACTGAGTTATGTATGGATGGTTTTTCAAACCAATACACAACCATACAATAATACAATCTCAATTACACAACATTTATGTTTCAATAGCATTGATAAGAAAATCATGCTCCAACCATGCTCTTCACCCTATATTCCATTTCACTAATTCCCTTGGGCACTTACATTGTTTTTTAACACCATGCACCTAACATTTTCCTACCTAATCACATGCAAAACATGTTTTCTACCTTTGTTTGTTGGTTCTTTTATCCTAAAAACTGTGAAACTGCAAAACCACCTCAATGCAAGTTTAAACAATCATGAACAACTCAAAACAAAGACCAAGTGTTATATAGGCTCAATAATCATAAAACCATGATCAATTAATTAATATCATGGGTGTCACATTATACATGTATTGAATTTAGTTTGGAATCTTCTAAGATAAATATATTTTAGTAATTAACTAACATAAATCAATTGAGATAATATAGGATAATCCATCAACTTATAAAAATAAAAGAAACAAAAAAAAAATATAATCCCTCAAAGTAATTATTTATCAATGTAATTTTTTATGGTTTCAAAAAATATCTCTACACAATCACTATTAATTACTTTAATAGTTGGCCTCTTGAAAATATAATATTACAATGAATATAATTGAATTTATTTGTGGACATAAAAATTAAATTCCAGATTATCCTTTTTGAATCTCGCACACCGATAATTCTACATGACACTGAACAGTAGGATTTAGGGGAATCTTTCATCGCATAGAGTTACTTATTCAATTTTTAAACCATAGGTCAATATTTTTCAAGAAAATATCATTAAGATGCTTCAAATAAAGTAAATTTTTAAAAACAAAATTAAAGAAGGAATATTTTATATCCAATTGATAAATTTTATATTATTTTTTAATTATAAACTATTAAAATAAAATATTCCAAATAATATCAAAATTAATTATAAATTAATCTTCAAAATATAGTCCATTTAACAATGAATAATCATTGAGAACAAGTGTGTCTTTGTTCCTTGTTTCTACCCTTTTATCATTTAATTTGTTCCTCAACACTCACTTAGTCCCAATTACATCTGTATCTATTGTTCTAGGAATAATAATACATGTGGAAATCTATTTTTATCTATCCCTTTATCTACTTCTCCAAAGTACTTTTAATTCCTGGATGATTTCTCCACTAATTAAGGTACATTATTCATGATACATGTTTTTTTAACTTCAACAATTCATATTAAACATAAATTAAATGAATCCTTGTTGTTGATAAAAATATTTTCATTTAAAATTAATAAATACCTCTTTTTAAAATTTAATCATTCATTTTCATCTCTATTATAAGTATCATGGTATTATCCATAATCAATATAAAAAATTATTGTATTTATCTTTCTTTATAATCAATATAATTTTTTTGAAATATTTATGACTATAGTATATAATTATCTAAATATGATTACATTTTCCCATTATGAAGAAAATATTTATTATCATCATTGAAATACAAATAATACAAAATCCTATTTTTTGTTTTATTCTAAATTATTCTTATACATTCATTGAAAAAATATCCCATTAAAGTGCCAATATAAAATCTCCTGAAATTCATCCATTTTACATAATTATTCTTCAAATAAAAAAGATATCCAAAGTCTTTAAATTACACAATAGATTTTATACTCTTTAAGGAAATATCAAGTGGTTTCATATTTGTCTCATACATAAATCATCACATATTTTATTATTTATTTAATGACATTGTATTTCTCTGTTGATTTTTTTGATAACATAAATTCAATGAACTGGGTTTTACCCATTTCAACTATACTTTTGTTCATCCACTGTACTATAAAATTGTTTTATTTGTTATACTGTGTAAAATATTTATTAATTATTCAACATTTTAAATGATATATTCAAACTAATCACATGTATACTCCTTGAAATTATCATATCTTTTTTTATTTATACGTGGTACCATATCATTATTTTCATTTGTAGTGAATTAAAAACTTATAAACTCCATAATTCATATTCTTAATAAACATGAAATATGTTTTAATGGATTAATAATTAATAATGGTGAAAAATTATAGAACTAACTTATTATTAATTGGAATTATTTTTTGTCATTTGTTTGTATGGTTAAATAGCGTTCTTTAGTATATTTAATATCTTCTTTTTTCTAATATCATTGACTAGGTATCAGATCATAAAAATTCTCAATG
This sequence comes from Viscum album, assembly GCA_963277665.1. Lineage (NCBI taxonomy): Eukaryota > Viridiplantae > Streptophyta > Magnoliopsida > Santalales > Viscaceae > Viscum > Viscum album. Next base: position 432,772,065 of record OY728127.1, on the reverse strand, counting down.
ATTTTATATCATTTTTTATTCAGAATAAGTAGATATATCACAATATCATAAATTAGAATATTAATAATAATTCTTTGACCAAGATAACAAATCTTATATTCCCATTTTTTTAAAATTTTCCCTCAAATAACAAGATATTGTAGAATCACTAATTATAAACAGAATCCCATTTACTTAAATTATTGAAAATCCTTGAAAAATGATTATTTTGATGATATATGAGTCATTAATAAATATTTTCCCAAGTATATCAACAGATACTTGGCGGAGACAAAAAAAAATTTGATTCATTGCCTCAATAATTATAATGACATTGGTCATTATACATTGAGATTTTATTTTATCTTTGATAAATACCTAGATTTTTATAGGGAACTAAATTAAAGTATTATCTAATCCTATTTTATAATTTTGAATTTTATTTAGAATCATTGTGGTGCTATTAATGTATTAATAATATCGATTGTAAAGAATATGTGACATTGTTTTTAATAGGGTATAAGGGGAACCTAATTAAAAGATGAATTATCATCCATCACACTCTAAATTTACTTTACATTATCACTCTAGGATTTGATTCATTGTATACTTGTTATGTAATAATAAAATAACAAAAATATTTAAAAATATAACCTAAATTTATTTTAAGAGTAGTTATCAATTTTTTTGTCAGCTAAAGAGATGAATTACTAGTAATATTTTTCATCCATTGAGATCTACTTCATTAATTTATAATAATAGACCCCCTTAATGAATCCCCTATTCATGATATTTACTTGTTGAACCAGAATGAGTAGGATTTCTGTCCAAACACTCCATATCTCGTGTGATTGTCTAATAACATTGATATAACCTATAGATGATAATTATATCTAGAATATTGTAGTTAGATTTTTTCCCATAATCATTCACACCTTTGATTCTTTGAAAGTGATCTTCATATGACATCCTTGTATTATTATATTCATTTTTGGTTTATAATTTCCCATATTCATCCTGAAATTAAATGATATTGGATAATAACGTGAACTATTAAACACAAGAATATTATTTTAATATTTCATAATATAAGATTTTACCCTTCTCATTGGTACATTTTTTAAATTTCATTATTTTTATTAAGACATAAACATAATTTACATATTTAGTAATTCTATCATATAATGAAAATAATTCACTTATTTAATATAATTAGATTATATAATGATAAATTTTAAAATTCTGAAAATATGATTTTATTAAAGTACTAATAATATATTATCTTACTCAACCACCATTAATTTAAATTTTTTGATTACATCAATATATGTAATTTTACTCTTCTATTACACCACCATTAGTTTAGAAATATTTTCAGTTTCTTTTATATAAAAAACATTATCCATATTAAGGTTTGTATCGTTTAAAAAATATTATTGTAAATCATCATTCATCAGGTTTCCTGGCCCTGCCGGTTTTCATTCAACTTTTTGCTATATGATTTTTCTACACCCTTCCCAACATTATCAAAATAATTCATAATATTTTAAGAGGATTAATATTTAGATTATCCAGTTGATTAAGTGTTAAAATAATATTGTTTTCTTATGTATTATATTACTTTTCAATTAGATAACTAAATATTACTTCCATAATATTTTTTTCTTCTCTTTATCTCTTAAGAAATTAATTTTTATATAATTTCTCATCACATTCATTTAAATAATATTATGTGAACTTATTCAATTGGTAAACTATTGAAATGGGTCTAATCCCATTTCATGTTTCACATATTTGTGGTTTTACCCTTTATTTTATCTTTTCCAATTCTATAGATTCAATCAAATAAGAGATAAAATATCTTGAAATAATTATTTTATTCCCCATCCCCAAACTCGGTTTACATTCCATCATAATATTTTCTAATATTTTCATTTCTCAAAATTTATAATTCAATTAATTTTTTTTCATTAACATTAAATATTAACATTATTATTATATCAAAATAAATTAAAATGTTATTAAATTAATCTATGGTATCATCTTATATATATAATAAAGAAAAAGAATTAAGAGGACTCATTTTTGTAAAATTTATCTACTTTTTAAAAAAAGAATTAAAGTGATTCTACATATTTCGAATCCCTAAAATAGTCCACATAAATTATAATTTCCACTATAATTTCACTGTATAATTTAAATTATTCAACAATTTTTCTCATTCATCAATCATCATAAACATATTATTTTGTCTCTAAATATTCAATTCTGATGCCCTATGTAACATCCAAGGTAATTATAGAATAATAAATATTCATATATATTAATATTTATGAATTAGATAGTGATTTTACCTTAAAATGTAATCTATATCTTTTGGCATACATGACACACGACAATAGGGTATTTTCAATTCTTATGTCTCACAGAAGATGGAATTACACCAGAAAATATTATATTATTAATATTACTATTTTAAACAGTAGCTAACACCTAGTTGTTGTACTGGTGGGAATGAAAATAACTAAAAAAATAATGTTTATACATTTTTGTAGAACTTTTATAAATTCATTAATAAATATTTCAGGCGTATAATGAGCATAAATCCAATTTGAAACATAAAATACACAATTTGTTTTGAAATGTAGTTATACCACCTCTAGATGGAAAACCCTAATAAAAAATTGAATTCTTCACTTTTAAATGTACTATTTGAAAAAAAAATTGTTTTTTGGATTATGGAAAATAATAAACTTAGGTTTAAATTTTCTTATTTTTCTAATAAGATTCATATTTTAATGAATAGTGAAACTTTTGTATTTTATTTCAATACTATATTTTAAGATTATTTATTTGTATTTTGAGATTATAATATGAATTTTTTTAATGTATATTTAGATTTTTTAATCATTTAATCCAATTTTGGTCATCGTAAGTAATTTCACATTGAAATTTGATATAAACACATGTCATTATATTAATAAATTTTACATTTTAAAAACATGTTTTCTATATCCGACAATGAGATCACGGTTAAACATAATTAACCACTTCTTGGAAATGAATTTTTATAAACTAAAATACACGGTTTTGAAAATTATGAAAACTTTTGTTTAATAGGATAAAAATAATTTTTAGGGAATAATAGAATTAATATTATATTTACCATGACTAAATGATAAATTAGGTAAATAAGGGTAAAAATAATATTATAATAACATAAAAAACCCTAACACTTGTACTATTCTTATTGAATGTGTTATAGAAGACCAATACCACCATTGTGATGAAAATTTGGCCTTTGGGTGCCACTTTTTTGTGATTATGAAATTTGTAACTTTTAATTTAATGCAATGGGAAAATTATCAGAAACATGCCTCATATTACAAAAAAAAAAAAAATGGGGTTATATGAGTGATATCATGAAATATAAATATTAAATATAAATATAAAACTATTAAATGCATCATGGTATTGTATTTATAAATTTTAGGCAATAAATAATTAAATTTATTAATGATGCAATGAGAATGGAGAGATTTCCTTCATAATGAACTAATCAAATAAATGATTTTATATATATTAATATAAATATAACTTGACATTATTTATGTCATCCACCAATTTTATAGTTCAATATTACATCATATAACAATATTAAATGGGTTTTTTCTAAGTAAACATTTATTTTTTTATATTATTTTAATTAAATATTTTGAATTGTGTAATAAATTATATAGATGATATTTTAAAATAAAAACTATTTTATTAAATGATATTAATGTAATAAAAATATATGGCCTTAAAAAATAAAGTTAATAAATTCAAAATTTTCATTAAGGATTCAATATAGGAATTTTTGGCATTTTATAGTAACTATGTACACCATATAGTGTAAAAATATAAGAACACATGACAAGAATTAAATTATTTTACTACAAGATAATGCCATATGATAAGGTTAATTTTGTAAAATAAAAATGTATAAAATTAATTGGTTGATATATTTTATGCCTAATCTCATATAATCATCTAAATAAATAACATTTGAGATATTAGAAACTAAAAATTAATTTATTATAAATTAATATTTCAAGACATTTGTAAAGTGACCCTTCCCTCTCCTGTAAAAAGGAACGGTATCTTCCCTAATACTCACACATAATAAACCATTTGGTTTGTGCATGACCTACCTAATCATATTTATAGAATCCATCCACTCATCCTGGATGCCTCCCTTAGTGTACAAATCTTCCTAATGAAGCCTTTTGGTATAATCCAAAAATAATTACTAGATTAATAGGTCACAACTTCTTTTATTATTTTTAGCTTCATTTCCATTCTCAAATCCCAAAAATATTATTATTCTATTATTACATAAAAACTAGTATTAGATATATACTATGATGTTTTTATTCTATGGTTTCGATCTACACTTACACATTCCAATATTTCATGGGTAACGAAATTATTATTTTCATGTACAGAAAAATACGGCCTCATGAAATTATGATTGTTGAGTATTCCACAACCACCTCTCATGGAGTCCATTATAATGGGAAATATTTTAACATGTGATATAAATTATATTGTATCTATTTTTATTTAAAAAATTGTTTTACACTTTCCATGTTGTGTAAATATGATAATTTTTTTGAGAAAGTGTGCACTACGACCCCCTCAATGTGATATAGCTCATTAAAACTCTACATGGAATGTATAAAGGTTGGTTTTATATAATCTATGAGACATATATGAACTCAATATAATCTTTGAATTATAATATATGTTTATATGATTTCATTATTATTATATTAATATGATAAATAACTGGAGGTAGTATTCATGCGTATATACGGCATACCGTCTCCATGAACGGTGTGTTTCACATAATATCTCCAAATATTATGGATTGTTATAAATACAAACATACTCGATATTTATGGTGTTTATATTATTAGTATTATTCTTGATTTGTTTGACGTATGACCACATGGGGAATTTTAGGCATAACATCTTCATTTTTGACTCAACTACCAAATATTGACAAAGAATCTGATATAAACATTAATAATTATGTAATAATCATGACATGGTAATAAATGATTAAAAAATTCATATACATGAAAAAGTTATGTAGAATGTATTAATTAACCTATCTTTTTTTCGGGAAAATATAGAATGAACTAGACAATTCTGGATCATGGTGATAGACTTCCTCTCAATCTCATTTCATTATTATAAATTTTTATTTAAAGACAGCCATATTTTATGAAGTGTATAGTCAACGACATTGAATTTAATATTATTTAAAAGATTTCAAAAGGAATATTTTTTAAGAATAATATTGATAAATGAGAAAAGGAATTTTTTTAATGTATATGGTGACAATGACTTTTTCCACCATTGCAACCACTATTTTATATTTTTCTTCCTCTACAATCTGTAATTATTTTAAAATAAAAATAAATACCATATTCCCTTTTTATGTATTTTGGTATTGAAAACGGTTTTGGTAAGGGATTAATTATGTCAATATCATGAAATGATATCTTATTAATGAATATATGGAAAATTTATTTTTCATTTATGCTTGTTTTATGTGTTATGATTATGTTATTGTTCTTGGGAATTGCATATGTATATGGGTGGTTCCATGATAAATCAAGGGTGTGTGAGACAATGATAGCTCTATAATGCATTGGTTAATGAGATAAAGTTATACAATGGGTTTTCTCCAAATATATATATGAAATATACTGTGATGGGTATTCCAAACATAACCATGAAGGTCACTCCCTACGTCGCTCTAAAAGATATAATGTAAGTATGATATAGATACCATAGTTTACCATTATAATTTATGATTTCCAAGATTTTTTTTCAATATTAATAGATTTCATAAGTTTATATATAATCATGGACTAACATTTTCATTCTTTATTTTATATTCCTTAATGATATTTTTCACATCCCATGTGTTTAAATGGTTTTCATAGGTTATACAGATGGGTTAAAGAAAGGAAGAATTCAATAATATTTTTATCCAGAAAAATAAATCAACTTCACATAAATTATTTTATATTATGAAATAAATGGATACTCCTTTAGTAGTATCCATTTTTCCCCATATTTATAGCCTAATTTTCTAAAAAAATAAAACAAAAACCATCCTCAATGTGAATTCATTACTTAAATTAATATTATGCATTCTTTATGGTAGGGGAATTATACCATCAAATTAAAATCACTATCATCACATATTTTTTGTGTATACAAAATATACATAGAATTTTGAATCACCATAAATATAGTGCACATTTTTTATAGAGGTATATTGACCAAATATTTTGATTTTTGATCAGCATCCATATTTCTCTTATAAGAAAAAGACTTTGGAAAATCCATCTTAATTGTTGGAATTTCAATTGTGGATGTATCTAGAAATTAATGGCTAAAATATTCAAAATATTTATGCATACTATTATACATGTTTTTAATGTGATTTAAATAAAAGGTTTTAATAAATATTTCATTGACTGTATTCAATGTTTCATATCTGGATTCATTGAAGGTTGGATATTTCATATGGGACATTATTGGTTATAATATAATTGATAATCCTTTGATTGGTCATATCACTGAGGGGGAAAGGGTAAATTGGTTTCAAAATTTTTTTTCATTAAACAAAATCATCATGATTGGATAATGTAGAACACTAAATTATTACAACCCTCATAAGTACATAAGAAATATACAAAATTAATCTTATAAGGAAATGTCGAATATTACCTTGTTTAAATTGTATGTTAAAGGAATAGTCGTTGTTATTATTTATTAGTCACAAAAAAATATTGTATAAAAATATTTAGGTGATTGTAATGCTAACATTTATGCTCCATTAGTACGTCCTCTATATTAAGAGCATTGTAGGTTGAACTTTTGAATCTAACTGGAAACAAATAATCTCATTCAGTATAGTATGTTATTTTGATTCAGAATGACCACTTATTTGATTCATTTTATTATATTATAATAAAATATGATTTTTTTTGATAATTCAAGATCTATATAATAAAATAATATCAAATATTTAAAAACATCACCATATAATAATCAAAATAAAATCAATCATCCTAGATAAATATATTCTTCTCTTAAACGATATAAAAACCAGTCTAAAATCATTGAATGCTTTGAATTTTAATTTTTATTCCATTATATATAAATAAATATGAGATTCATAATTCCGAATTATCTATTTGGTATATTGTTTCATAGATTCAAAAGAGTATATTCATATATTTTCTATCCAAAATACTATTCATACCCTACTTCATTTTATTCTTTTCTATTCATATATTTATTTTAGTTTAATTTTTCCATATATTAAATCTGGAATTCATCGTAGATTCCCAAGTAAACAAAATATTTATTATTAGACACATTAAATCAGTGAAAATATTTTATTGAAAATTCCTAGAGTGTGGATATATTGTTTTCCATTATATAATATAAAAAAGTAATGTATTTTCACCTATTACACATGATGATTAACAATTTCATGAAGTGATCATAATAAAATAACACCTTCATTACTGGTAAAAAATAAATTCTCAATACATATTTATAAAAATATCATTTAATTTTTATCTCCTTGTGATGTGGAAAGATCTAAACATCATATGTGTAAAAGTAGTGTGGGTCATGCCCTTAAAAATTGACATATCATTATCTATAGACCTCACTATGGATTATTATTCAATATCCATAATATTAAATCAAAACACCCTCTGAATATTTATGATATTGGAATCTATAATGAAAAATTACACATTAATCTAATTAATTTCCCCCAAAACATTAATTTTGTAATTTCATAGTTCAGTTTTAATGTGATAAATAATTTTATGTTTTTATATAGAATATAATTTTCAATATTTTCCATTAATAATTGGTTAATTCATAATGAAATAAACCATATATTGATTTATGAACATTAAAATATAATATGGATATATTTACAATTCATATGAACCTTGTAATGTAATATACTAAATATTATCAAATTATACACTTTTTATTTTAGACACAAATGAAGTATAACTACTATAAATGAATGAACCACTCAAGAACAAGTAATAAACCATATAATAATTATTAGGTGCAGAAAATACTTAAACATATTTTAACCTACATATTCTAAAATTGATCTAGCCCAACTTATAAATTTGATGACCCTTCATCCACACTAAATATCAACAAAAATCTTTCAATTTTCCCTCTAAATATTTTTTTGAATTATTTTTTAAAAACTATATCATTTTTCATAAATTATAATTTGTACATCAACTATTGAACAATACTTAGCGTAACACACCATCGTCTAGAACCTCTTCTTAGGGGAATATATCTTATGTGAATGTTATGTCTTCATCAATAAGGATTCCATAATCATGTTTCTTTTATGAGGTTTATAATCAAGGATTAGATGGGTTGATACTGTCCCAGATGTCTTTTATATATATAACAAAAGAGGGATTGAATTGAGTTCCTAAAATTTTCATTGATATTAGTCTAATCATGTCATTGTATTTGTGTTCAATTCATTCATGTGGAAAATATGTGCCATGAATATTATTGAATACAGAAAACAAATTGAGGACATAGATTTATATTGGTTTGGAGAATAGAAATCACATAGTAAGCTCCATGAACAATCTCCTCTGAGACTTTTTACATTTCCCTTTAACACTGTTTTTATTGGTGGCTCCCAATTGATTAAATGATTATTTCAGTTAATTTAATGTTACAAGAGATACTAAAAATGATCTACCTTGAAAATAAAAATCTATTATCATAAAAAACACATACACTAAGTGTAAAAAATACTAAATAAATCAAAATCATTTTAAAAAACGTATGAAACACACAGCCACAATTAACAACATATTGTAAATGACGATTTATCTAGAGAAAATTATATCATCTATGGTATAGCTTAAAATGATCATCAGTAAAATTAATATAATTGAAAATCACAACACGAATGATTTTATGGTTTTAAATTTTTACATGCATCTAACATTTAATAAATATAAAAATGTTGTGTATAATTCCAACAAACTATGTTCCATTTTTAGTTGTCGGAAAATGATATTTTTTTATTGTTTGAAATTGAGAGTGAGATTACTCTCCTAGTAAAAAAGGTACTTATTGATGTTGATGGAATATGATATTGAGGATTTCCATCTAAAATTTATAAATATTTGAATTACATTTACTACAGTGATGATAGAAATTATCTTGTTCTTCAAATAATTAAATTTATTGTTATTATTGAACTGAAAAATCAGTCCAATGATTGATTACATGATTTTTATGTTCTCTAATAGACTAAAATGACTAATTAATTTAGATGAAATGTAATCATGAAATTATGTAAAAGTAATGTATTTATAAGATACTAGTCTATAATAATTATTCATCATAATACCGCATTCATGAAATAAATTAGATCTTCATCATAATATAAAATAACATCAATAATGAATGAGATAATTCTCTATTATATAATAAATATGTTATGTTGAAGTAACAAATATCATTTTCAACATCTTCTGGTAATGAATATTCTTCTCAATTGATATTGTCTTTTTATATTTTCATTTTTGTTAAATAATTTGTCTCTAGAAACTATAGTATATTTTCTATCATAATATCTTATGTATTTTAATAAAATTATGGATGTTCTAATTCTGAGAATACATATTATGTTTATTAGAATTCATAAGATAATATGATATAGTACATATCAAATAGTTTCCACATTTTACAATTAACAATTGGACACACAACTTAAGATAAATACAATCTGAAATACTCTGGAAAAATATGTTACAATTAATTTAAGTATTTTTTGAATCATAATAACACAAAACATGGTGGTATATTGGGACAATATATTATTTTCAACAATATCAAAAAAATTATTTGATCAAAACTATAATATGATTTAAAAAGAATCATACAATAAGCTGTAAAACAGTATAAACAAGGATGTTCCCTTTTCACCTACTCTGATTTAATAAATATTTAGAAATTAGAAATTTCATTTCCTCCTTGCCCATTTGGAAATATGTAGAATGTTCTAATATTTAATTTTTTTCATTTCCTTTTATTCATACTCTTTTTTGTAATGAAATGATGTAGAATAAGTAATATAATTTACATTAGACTCAATCATTTTAATTAATATAATGGTTAAAATGATTAATATAATTTAGAATGTAATAAAATACATCAGTTGATATTAAAATAGTATATAATCAAAAGAATATAAAAGAATAATATTATAATGAAACAATAATATTCAATATTAGGGGAATATATAGGAGCACAGAAATTTTAATAACATAGAGATAAATTTAAAGGCTTTAATGAATTAAAATCATTCATGATATAAAATTTAAAAATAAAACACATTGAAATTTTATTATGAATTCCATAAAGATATAATGATTATTTATTTCTTGGAAAAATTCACATGAAATTGAAAAACTACATCATGAAATGATGAAATAGAGTATATCAATTGATGTTCTTCAAATAAATTCTCAGAGGTAGCTTATTGAGAGAAAGGGTTGATCATGAGGTAACGTAGATGAGTACAGAAGATACTTAAATTCATGAAAACAAAATCACTAAAAATTAGTAGACATGCTCCTTTATCAAATTGATATTCATGATAAAATAATAATGGTATCAATTGGATATTGATAAAAGATTATTGTGGCCACGAAAAATAAAATTTATCTATGTGGGTGATGGCTTTTTTGGTTCCCACATTAGGTAAACATAATGATATTTATTATAAAAACATGTGTTTCTCCTATTGATAGATCATATTTTGTTTAAATATTTATTTCCAATGTTGAGATGTTGACTAATGGACATCCACAAATATTGGTACTAGAAATCATGTTATAGGAATATGAAACTGTATTCTTTTTCACGAATCTATTCTTTTAACTAATATATATTTATAATGATAAAAAATAGTTATAATCCCATTCCAGAGATGATGTGAGAAATTTATTATAAAATTATGTATTTCCCCTTCCTTATGAATCTATATATTATATTCATAAAAAAAATCGAACTAGTTTTCAGTTGTACAAACAGGAGATGAAAATTGTTTTCCTTTTGAAGTCACTTATCATTCAGAGTATTCTATGGAGGCATCAACATCTTCATAATATTATTTTTCATAAAAATATGGAAACATATTTTTAATGAATAATTCATATAGATATTAAACATAATTATATACAACATAAAAATTATTTTCAACTAGGGCATATATTCTCATCAATCCAATGATGAAAAAGATTTCATCTTTCTTCACTTATATTTAATTATATAAAACTTATACAATCCTATTTTCTATTATTGATCTAATATTAATATATATATATATATATTAATTGATTCAAATTCTGATTTAAAAATATATTGTAAAATTATTAATTCATAAATTAGGCATTTTCAAAACATGGAGTCATATCTTTTGGGATTTTGTTTCATTGCAACGAATCAAGAGATAGAGTTACCTTATCCACTAAATGTGTTAATTCTATTTGCTTTGACTATGGATCATAAATATTATTAATTACTCTATTGTGTTATTTTGTTAAATATTTTAAAACATATCTAAACAACATATTTTCTTCACAAACATCCGAGATTGATTAAATATGATCACAAATAGTATTTTTTTCCTCTATCGATATTGTCACATCTATTAGTTTCTTGGGTGTTTCTTGGGTAATTGTGGAATTTCCACTACCCTTGAACCTAAGATGATGATTTTTATTCTATTCTATTCTTTTTCCATGTTCTTTGGATGGAAAAACATCTTGATTGATAGTGACTCGACGACCATTGTTCAAGCGATCTGGACTGGAGTAACTCATATTGCGTGGACAATTACTACAAGATGGATAGAATGAAATCATTCAATAATTGATGTTAAATATATCATCACACATGATTATAGAGAAGAAAATAGTATTGTGGATGTCCTGACCAACTTGGGAGTAGATCAATACATTTCATGTTTTGCAGATCTCTCTACTAATCTCATTCACTGTTGAGAAAATGATTGTAATATGATACCATATTTTAAAATCATGTAATATTGTTTTTAATAATATTTATTATTTTGTCATTCTTGGCCACATCATCACCCTTAAAAAAATATCTTCAACATGATTTGAGTCTTTTGATTTAGTTCTAAATACTCTTTTTCTTTAAATCCTTCCAATTCATGACAATGTGAATCATCATAATTTGGAAATTTTGGATTATATGAAAATAGTTTGGTCGTGATTAACTAAAAACATGAAAGTGATTGTTATGGATTTTCATTACATATTAACTTGTTTAATTATGAGAATATGGGAATGAGGAGTATAATTTTAAAAAATGACTTCATTTCTAGGTTGAATTCAATTTTGGACAATTATTCATCACAGAGAGTGTTTATTCGTCATCATAACATTATATTATCTCAATTTCATTATATGAATATTATAATAACACTGTTATATCATGTAAAAAATATGGATCCCCCATAGTTGATATACGTACTACAACAACAAATGAGGTTTTTGTTACCAACATTCTTATCAAATTCCAAACACAATCCACTTATTATTAAAAAATCATTCACTTAAGGTTATTCAACCCTGAAAAAGGGATATGATAATATCATCCCAACCAAATGTAATGTTTTATATAACAGTGGGTAATGTTTTTCTGAATGGGTAAATTTTTAGAGACTTGTTATTAATATGAAAAATATATCATATAATATAAAAATCCATATTTTTACCTTTTATATAATAAAATGATAAAGAAAATAGAAGTCTGGAAAACAAATTTCAAAATCTAATTGTTTTATTATTCTATTTATAATTGTATGAACATTTTCAACACATTTCATTTCATCTCTAAATTCATCATTGGATTCTTTTATATATATGTTATTCTGAGGAATGACTTTATTTCTTTTAGTAGGGTGACACCATCCATGGTAACCATAGATGTTATAAAAAGTTGTTGTCTTCATGAGGGATTATCTATAATGATTTTAAATAAACTTTGGTTATCAAGTGAATTTTTTGAATGATTATTTATGTAATGAAGTCTCCATAATCACTAAAACAAACAACTATCGATTTGTAAAATACAATGACTTCTATTTTAATATGAACAAGGTTATAATTTTCTTGATGTTATACTCTCATCTAAAATTAATGATGACATTAGTTAATATCATATAATAAATTTTTAAAAATTGAAATTCAATTTCATTTTCATATAACACATTCCTTTAGATCATTTTTCTTTTCATTTTATAGGACCTAAATCCTTCATTCCATTTAATTTTTACCATTAAATTTGTTTAGGGGGGTTCAAATGTTATTTTGACAAATGTTTGAGTGGAAATATAATGGGGTAAAATGTTTTAAATTCATTTCATGCATATATTTTATAGAAAATATTTTTTTGGGTAATTGAGTGGTTTTGTGGAGATGTTAAGAGTAATTATCACTATAACAAGGTGATGTGACATATTAATTGTGACCAGTACAAAAAATGGTGAAAAAAACCAATTTATAATTGGAAAATGAATATTTATATAGAATGCGAAAATAATAAATCTTATTTAAATTAAACATACCTAATTCTTAATAAATGAAAAAAAATTATCATGAAGAATGTTTTAAAAAAAATTATGACAATTGATATTCAATGATTTTATTTATGATATATCATCTCCCTTTATTTGATATATAAACAAATTATGTCTTAAACATTGTGATTCATTCTGGAATTTTTTTTCATATTCACTAAGTTGTGATAGCACTAATGGTATCACATATGATTAAATCACACATTACACTTTTTCCAAAATACATTATTGTTTTCTTCATCTAAAGATCATATGTCAAAACATCTATTTATGGAAATATATTCTAATTCAACGGTGGATAGTTCTACATAGTTGTTTGTCTAAAGAATCTTGGAATATGTAATTACCATGAAAATAGTATGTTTTGGAGATGATTTTTTTCGATTCTACATCTTAAAAAATGTGCATCCGAATATGAGAATAAGAAAAAAATTATATTTTTTTGGAAAAATATGAGAAAGATACAGGTATCCTTTTAAATGAAAAAAACCCATTTAATGAATTTAAATGTCATTATTTTTTATTATATTTATATCATACACAAATAAAAATATTAAAAAAATGTATATCATTCTTACGGTGAGATATAATAATCATTAATTGATCACTCTATACAACATGATGTTAACTAGCTTTCTATTTTATTATAAATCATGTTTTGATGTTGTCACTCATTCAAATTGAGTAGGTCTTTCTATTTTTATTATAAACATATTATGTACATGAATTATTTATTTTCACGTATTTAAAACATTTTCAAAACCATTTTTGTTAACGTGATATTCCTAACAAAAGTTTAGTTTATCCATTATTCCCATATCAAATTATTTTTACAAATTTTTTGAAAACTCATTTCAATTTTTATGATTTTTTATTTGTAATATCAGCTACATATATTATTATATACTATGTATTTATGAATTATTTTTTCATAAATATTATGAGATCTTATATTCTAACAATAAAAACATTTGATAAAAGAAATCAACCTAAAATTTCAAACCACGACCATTGATATTTTTCGAGTCCATATAGAGGATTGGCATGTATAAGAATATAAATATGAATATGAAGATCCTAAAAATATGGATTTTTTCATTATAAACTTTCCCGTTTTGGAATAAATTTAAAATGGTATATTTAACTTCTATTTTATATAAAATATTTTTGATATACGATTCATATTCTAGAATGATTATATTATCTTGGAACCCACCTATAAAAGGATAGGTTTTTTTATATTATATTCTATTTTCTTGATTATAATATTTAGAAATGAATCATGATTTCATTATAGTTTTTGTAGCAAAATAATTTTTTTGTATAATAACCCCCAATTGGTTCAAATTACATGATAGTTCGAGGTTCTTTAAACTAATTATAAAAAATAATTAATATCGAATTGGATTATCTCTTTTTCCCTATGTAATAACCAACATTAATGTTGTAAGGATTCATCTATAAATATTTGTTCTAGTTTTGACATTAATGTAGATAATTCCACTATATTTACAGTGTTCTACAATCTTTTCACACTTTCGTCATGGAATATTATAACTATTTATAGAGGATTTTATTTTAGGGTTTAAGGTATTCTTGGAATCACACTTCCTGGTTCTATATAATTTACAATCAATGGATTTGTTTCAATGTGATGAAGATACAAATCATCATCCATACTATTGTTAAAGAGGGCATAATATATCACATTTTTTATTGAATCATTTGGATCCTTAATTTTAAAATTTCAATGAAGAAAAGGCGGACATTCATCAAAATTCATATGGTTTGATTCTTCAAAAATCCATAACCTTATATTAAAAACACTATAAAATTTAGAGGTATCAGAACATCCTTGGAAGAAACATTATTCAAACATTGGATTTAGAATTCCTACATTATCAATGATGATCGACATTTAAACGTAGTATCTAAATAATGTGAAGTATCAAAAAACAGGGTTTTCTATTATTCAATAACTCATACGGTTGTGTCATTAATATATTACTCATTATCAATATATTAATGATATAACACGATGTGTGAACATCCTCCACCCATAAATGAGTGGTAAATCTATATTCACATAACATAGTCCTAGAAATTTAATTTTGGGTCTAATTCCTCCCATCAAAAACTCGGTTTTGATATGGTGACTTTCAAGATGATAATGAATGTATATTTCCTTATTCAGATAATGATGAATTAAATTTATGATTATAATATTCATCTCGATGAACACATCCTACGTACATGACATGGATATATTTTTTATTTTTCAATTTTTTATAGAATACAATAAATATTGGACAAACTTCACTTTTAGGTCTTACAATGTAAACCGATGTACATTATGGAAAATCATCAAATAACTCATAAAATAATGATATAAAAAAATAGATGAGTTCTATTTGGTTAGAACAAATCTATATGAATATTATTAAGTGGTATTGATTTAGAAAAATCATTAATTGTTTTTTAATATGACTTCTATTTCATATCCATTTTTTATGTGACAAATAGGTTCTTTTTATTTATTTTGAGATTAGCAAATTAAATATTCAAATATTTTTTAGAAAACATTCTACGTGAATAAAATTTTTAATTTCCATTCATTATATAAAAAATCTATGAATAATCTATTTCATAAATTAAATAGATTACATTATATAAACACATTAAATCAAGATCTAATGGTTAAACATTACCTATTTTTGCTGTTTCAAACCTGAGACACATATATTTAAAAACTAAAAATTAATTTTTATAGAAATATACAATTTATCCATCCCAAATATAGTATAAATACTTATAAATATTAATTAATGTTTACAATATATTTTAATTTATTGATTCAAGGTGACTGAGGATTTATTAATGACACAATTCCAACCAATTTTTCTTTTACATAGTCATAAAATGTCAGAAACACTTAATCTAGTTTGGATAGATAGTTCATGTTAGAATAATATACAATTATATCAGTTGTACATACACTATCCATGAACCATTTTTCAAAACACATTACATGTTAATTTCCCAAAAAAGAAAAATCAAACAACATAATTTTTTGGGACCCAAATTGATTTCATTCCTAAAATGTTAGGTATAAGCTATCTAGGAATATGAAAATGATTTTTCTTTCATGACAATTTTTATACATATTTTAGAAAATAATTAAAATGGCGGTCAAATTTTATACGATAAACATATGTTTTTATTATATCACAAATGTTAGAATAGTTTCAAATTTCTCCACAATTAGAAAAATAACTCTGTAAACATGTTTATTGTTAAAGAATGTCCAAAAATTATTTCTATATGGTTTGGGATTCTTTTCCATGTATTTTAATTCTATATATTTATATATTATTTTTATTATCACAATGTATTTTGTTTCAATAATATTATATATTATCAATGAAACTTGAATAATCATTGAAGTTTAGAACCTCAATACACAGCTTCTTAATTATTTATACTTTCTTAGTATTTTAGGTAGTTTATTTTTACATCTTATTATTATTTCTAAAAAATGGTTGGTAAAATATTCTTATTCACTAAAAATTTTGTTATTATAATTTCAAAGGGATTTATTTTTATTTTTTATTAAATCGTATATGATTTCCAACATGGTGTAGTTCTCATGTAATTCATCTTATGAGATTTTTTTTCATATTCATGTTCATGCACATAAGAGTAATATGTATATACCTCATCTGAATATCCAATGAAACATATGTTATCCTTTTGATAATTAGCATTGGATTAAATTATGATATTAAATCTATAGAAACATCTGATGAAATATTGGTGGACTTCATATCATTCTAATTTTCCTTATAACAATCTATAATAGAATATTTATTTTTCATATACATATTGCCTTCAATATTCAGACATTCAAGATTGATGTTTCACCTTATTTATCCATCATACTACAACAACTCATTAGTTTTTTCACTATTATTCTAGTTCATATTTAAGGGTCTTTTAAAAAATATCCTATTTTTATATAACATTTTGAACATCCATTGAAATTGAACATGATAATTGATTGGTCATTATTTTTGTGATAAATAATCATCTTTAGATGCTTTAGAATGTTTACTAGTATAATTATTTCTATCATCATTCTATGTATAATTCATAAAGTCATCATTTTAATTATTTATCATCCTACTATCTTTAATTCATGGATCTCGTTCTGCTTCACACATCATAAGAGTACCAATGCGTTTATTCGTTTTGAAATATTAGACATCTATAGATTGTATGAGAGAATTTGGTATTCCAATACACGATGGTGGTAATACTTTGTGATCCTTCAATACCTGATCAGGCTCAGTGAAAGGTGTTCTTAGAGAAGCAATATTTTTCACACTCTCATTGTCTCATCCATTTAGTTAAGTAATTCTGTTTTTTTCAGCCACATTGAATTTATAGTACATATTATTATCTATATCATATCTATATGATTTTACCAAATTAGTTCATTCAAATGAAACAACTATATTGTTTCACATCTCAAGTGAAGTTTGACTTTGATATATCCCATTAAACTCAACTAGTGCTATTAAACAAATGATAGAGTACATCAGCTTGGAGTTTGTAGAATAATTTTTTCCTGTTGTAGAAACCGATGATTCAGGTTCATTCAAAGGAATATCTTAGGGATTAAATAAATTGAATGGGGATTTCAAGCCATGATTTTGCACATAAATGAACATATGATCTATCCATTAACTACAGCAATTTCCATTAATATATGGAGCTCTATCCATTAACATACCTTCTCGGTTATCATCCATCACATACTCTTGGATATAAACATATAGACTACATCCTTTAATGGTTTATATCATTATATTTACAAGCTCTACTAGATTTTTTTTTTCATATATATAGACTGGATGTATAACTTACGAGGGGGTGAATTATATTCTAAAAAAACATTAATATTATACCACCCTCTTCAAAGCATGTGAGATAATTTTTTTATTTTAGAATATATTTAATGAAAATATGAATGTATATTGAATAGAAATTGAACATATATATTTTTAGTGGATTGGGAAAAACATCCTCTAGTTAACTTCATAGACACTAAACTTCATCAGTTTGTTGATTTTTAATAAAAGTTGAATTTTACTGAGGGATCCCAACTTAGTAGAATTATATGTCACATTAAAAAAATTTACCTGCTCATTCAACAAGGATATCCCTATAAAAGATCCATACAAAGTCTTATAAAAGCACTTTTAAGGAGTTATAGAAAGACATAATTAAAGAATAACATTGATAAAAATAGTTGTATGACATAGTGGCATGAAACAACTAAGGGTTGATGATGATTTATCCTGAGAAAATGATTAACTAAAAGGAATAACATGAGTTGTTAATCAATATAATTGAGAGAATATATAAGCACATCAAAAAAAATTTAGTTCTATATAAAAGAAACCAATTTTTTTATATGTTTATATGATCAAAATAATTCCAACTGACTATATCTCTTTTTTAGTGGATAAATTATATTTTTTTGAATTATGTTTTAACCTGAACATGAGATAATTATAATGGCTGGGTGAGATGTGAAGTGTTCCGCATAGGATATGGTATTAAGTATATGCATCCTACAATAAAAATATATGAATTTCATTTTGGTGGTGATTTTAGGAATCCTATCATTATTCAAATATTTCCTTTCTTATCTTGTATAGTCAACATGAATATTTCTTCTGATAGATAACTTATTTTTTTGATGTAATATAAATGTATTAAATGGAATATTAATAGATTATAAAAATAAATCTGACATTAATTAAAAGATATATATTTGTATGATACCAATCTAGAAGTACTATTCTCAAAAAGATAACATTGGTACAATAATGTATCCTATGTTCATATGATAGAGTCAATTCAATGTTGCACAAGATACTTATACAGTGTTTTATAAATATATTACTATGATGTAACCCTTGGATTATTAAAATTCTTCTAGATATGAATATTATTTTCAAGACAGAAATCAATTTCATATTATTATTATTAAAAAATAATTCACCATGATTCTCTCAATCATACATCATTTGATAGGGCCTTATATAGATGAGTAAACATTGATACATTCTGATTCAAAGAAAAATGAATATTTTCATTAACAATATTATGACAAAGGTTTTCAGAACAGATAAAATACATTTCACATATTAGGATAAACACATGTAAATATACTTTTAGATACATACCTTAAAAAATTCTTTGGATAAAAATTGAAGAATAAAATTAGTTATTACGTGAATCATCAGAAAAATATATATAAGAGATGAATATTAGAAGAATATAATCCCTTCAAAATAAGACTCTAGGAACTCCATTCATCTGCTCAACTAATTTATGTCACCTCTAACAAGTCTATAATCTTAATGGGTTGATTTATATTTCAAATGAACTCAATAATTTATGAAAAGTATTTTTACAGGACGAGTAAACCATAAACAAGATAGGTTTTCTTAAGGTCTATGACAACATAAAACTTCAAGAAACCCTGAAAAATAGTGTAGTTTCTTAAACTGTTATAAACAACGTATTCCCCCCCCCCTATACCTCTGGGATTGGAAATGGTATTATCCATCAAAACATATTCCCAGATTTAGTTGATGGATTATTTTATTATTACGATTCAGGGAGACTAGAAAGTGATGATTTGGAAAATTATATAAATTTTGGGATTTTAAAATAAGATAAATATTCATAATTTATGGAATTAACACCTAAAACGTCTCACACATATTAAAATTGAATAATTTATTAATATTATGTAAAATCAATAAATTTATACCAAAATAAAAGAGTTAATTGAAATAAAATGGTCATAAAAGTGTTGTTCATCCTGTTAATAAAAGGATGAGAACTATTTCTCATAAACACTACTCATATATTATACAAAATTGTGTAAATAATATATATTGATAATGGTATTTTTTAATAATCCACTTTATACTTCCACAAATGGTAATGAAGACGGTATAGGAAAAAATCGGTTACCATATATAAAGATATTCACAAATTAGAGGAGGAATCCATGAAGAAATATCTACTTGATTAAATGGTTATTTTTTATGAGAGACATATGTAATGTATAAGTGAAATAATTTTTAATTATTTGTGAGTGGAGAGTAACATGGTCCTTTTCTTGAACATGTGACAACTAAATCTATAACTATGATCCACATCATGAACTATGAACAGAAAATGGTATATATTGATTTCAATATCGAACCATCAAGGCCAGAGAATATATATATATAATTGATAGAGTGTTTAATGTTATCAATAAGGAAAAATTGAAATCCACTGAAATTTAGTGCCACATTTTACTCTAGATTTTTATCAAAATAAATACGAATATAAAGGATTTTATTTAACTGTATTGAAAATATAGATACCTTATTTGAATAATTATTATATTCAGATATTATATGGGATTAATTACCAATCATAATTTTCCTTCTCTAGATAAATGATTCCACAAACATAACATTTCAATTGGATTAAAAAAATTATAATTTTGTTTAATATTTTCCCTAACCAGTTAATTGTTATCCTTATTCTGACTTATTTCATAGTGAATAAAAAAATATTATTTGTAGTGATATGTATATATATATATGTACTTTTTATTTATCTTTATATATCATAAAATAAATGTATGTTTTTGTATTTTTTCATAATATTCATATAATATCATAAATAATGAAAAATAATAAACAAAGGAATATAGTTATTAAAACCAATTTTTTGGGTTGTTTTCCTTAAAATTCATCAAAAATATTTTCAATAAAATTAGAATTCCATAAACAAGAATTCATGAAAATTTAATTTATAAAATTATCTAGGTGTAGGACCATCATTCAATGGATAGAGGGTAAAATAAGAAGCCATATTTTTAGTTGAAATTTAACACTATATCATGATGAAAAATAAAATATTGTGAATGAAAATCCATTTTCCTTGATAAAAAAATTGATTATCAAAATTATTTACTGGAATGTAAAAATAGTGATTTAATGTTTCTCCATATCATAATTAAAAATTAATTAAGAAAATATATACTAATATTCTATTTTAAATTATAAGATATATAGTGATGAGTAATCCCATATGTGGAATATAGATATTCATAGATAGTGAAACAATTTTTGATAAGAACATTTATTTTATCTTCTAATCATACATTTTTTTTGGATAAATAAAAGAATAGTAATGTTATATAATATTCCGTTCATATTGATAACACTCCTACACTATTACCATAACTGTAAATAGGAAATGTTTTTTCATTTATGATAGATATGTATGGATATAAATTATTCCCACTAACTAAATAATTTCAAATTATTCTTTTCACATCTCTAATAAATTATAAATATATAAATACAGAAATTACCATATGGGTGAGTTACCTTATAATTATGAGATCATAAAATAATAATTTTCATGATATTTTATTTATATATATATTCTTGTGTCTCAAAATCTTATTCCTCTAGTTAATGATTTTTTCATTGTTTTTTTGATATCAACATCATAAATTCTATATAAAGCAGTCGTATATATATTAGAGAAATATATATATATATTTTCAGGATGTAAAAATTTATAAGCTAACTTATTCTTAAAAAATTATTTGAATTTAAAATACTCCCCCTACATTATTGTTCAATACATTCAACCTATCATACCAGGGGTACAAATTTTTAATATAATCCTGTGGATTAGGAATCCCTAACAATCTTTTCTAAAACATCATCTTCAACCTATGAAACTTATTAATAATACCAAATAATAATATGACATCCACACATGTCTCTAATTTTTCATGAACAATAATTTAATGCTTCGAGTTCATCATCATTCTATATATCCCTCTAATAATCCAAATGGAGTGAATATGATTCTTATTTGACAAAATAACATTGTTACAAAATATCACAAGTTATCATAACATTTAATGATCACAAATTCCCACAAATAATTGTCTAATTATTTTCTTATATGTTTTAAAATCAACATTTTTTAACATCAGAATATGTTTTTATATGTTTTATAAATTCATATTAATGAAGTATATCTTCTGCATTATGTCATATTCACAATTTATATGAAGTACCTAAAACATAAAAAATCATTGAATTGGTATTAATTCTATGTAAAATTCTAGTTTTATAAACATTTAATAACATTTGTAGTCTTATGATTAGAAATAGTGTTATTATTTACATATATCTTCAAAATGATACCTACAATAAATTTTTATCCATTATGTATTTTGATGATTAATTATATATATATTGAAGTCCAAGAAATAATTTCCAAGGTAAATCCTTACATACAGAATAATTACATTTATTTTGAAGAAAATCATATGATTATTCCAATCATGTGATCAAAAAAGAAAATGGAATAGACCTAAAATCAGAATCTATAGTCATAAGATCAATTGAATATCCTTTTTTCAGAAATTTATTTAATTTCAGTAATGTGTTACGATTACCCACAAATTCAAATGAGCATAAAAATATTTATGCATAGATATAATAAAATGTTGAATAGTATCATTGATGATAATTAATATGTATGTTTACTATATTTTATTAAAATTATAATATGATTTATTATAATTTTATTATCCTAAGGAAAATAAATTCCTTTTAATTTTATCTAAATTTGATATTCCTTAAATGAGAATCAATGAATAAATTAATGTTTTTATTTCTAAAAAGTGAAATTATTCGTGAAATAAGAAAACTAAACTGACATGAAACATTTTTTTATTTATAGAGTATGTCTTATGGAATGGAAAAAAGGATTGATTTCATAGTATTGTAATATTTACTATTGAATATCTCAATTTTAGGATAATTTTTTAATTCCAAATTAATTGTTTTATATATCTTAGCGGTGGTTAGGAAATTAAAAATTCATAAACTCATGCATATTCCTTCCTTTATTCCTGTTTGACTAAAAACACAAATCTAATATATTGTGGATGATTTAATGATACATTTAAAATAAAAAATATTCTTCCAGTACAGATATCATGGGTACTCATTCATTGTAGATGCCTCATTATATATCACAAACTAGAATCTTCATTTCGTTGAAGCATAAATTTTTTTTATCTAATTCATTTTAAATATAACTCTTTTTTTTGTGAGTGAATGATGAGGAAAAATATTTTAAACATTTATAACGTTAATAACCTAATATATCCTTTTTAACAGGTTTTAGTAATTATTACTACACTATCATGGTTATTAGAAGATTATCTATAACAGTGAAAATCTCCAATCCCACTAAGAGAGTGATTACTGGAATGGAATATGGGATATCAAGGCCTTAGAAAACTATAAAATCATTGTGTTATGATACTTTTAATAAAATTTAATATTCAAAATCTTATATAATTTTTAGTTAAATAATTATTAATATTTTTTTCCAATGACAATGGATTTTTATTGTTGAAAATTTTAGGAATTCAATTATAGAACCTATTTATACTTTATAGAACAACTAATATAAGTGAAATTGATATTAGTGTGATTAAAATTTGATTTCTCTTCCTTGTCCTGTTGATGTCTTAATATCGATTTATTGTTTTCTTACAGTTTATGATTCCAAGGAAGGAATGTCAATGATTAGACATGTGTACATGAATAGTGAAAATCATGTATTCTGAAAGTGTAACTTCTGAGGTAAATAAATGATTTGATATTTTTAGATTTATTAGTATTTGTGAATTAAATATTACTTTTACTTTAAAGTGGATTCTATGTTTTATGGAATACCTGATACACAACAACATATTTCTTTGAAATCTTATGTTGCACACAACATTTAGTTATATTGAAAAATAATTATAAAATATTATTATTTTAAATTGTAGTTAACACATAGTGTTTTCAATGGTGGGAATGAACAGAACTAACTACAATATTAATTAAAATGTTTTTAAATGCTTTTTCATTTATCCAATAATAGATAGATGCATGAAATGCAAATGAATTCACTTTTAAGCACAAATACTCTAATATTCTTTTAAATGTTGATTTAACCCTTTTTGATGGAGAACTATTTTTAATTCTAGTCTTCTCACTTTTATATGTTGTATTTTACAAAATAAAATTCTCAATTAAATATGGACATTAAAATTTACTTTGGATGAAATTTTGTAGTTTTTATGATGATGTTAATTTTTTAATTAGTAGTGAAAAATACTATATTTTAATTCAAAAATCCCTTTTAATATAATATATTTATATGGATTTACTATAGTATTAAATGGTTTTAAAGTTAAACTAGATTATATTTTTATTATTTAATCCAATTTTTGTTATTAGATGTAATTTCACATTGAAATTGGACATAAAAAATGTAAATATTAAGATTGTTATTGGTTCTTAAAAACATGATTTTTGTATGGACAACTTGAATTAATTTTTATTTAATTACTACAGCTTCTGTGTTTTTAATTTAGAAAAATATATTATATATTTGGAATCAGGAGGTCCAAATTTTGTAAATATGTAACTTTTATTTTTAAACCTTTTGATATTTTCTTTAGTAAATATTTTATTTACTATGGTTAAACGGTAAATCTTTTAAATAATGGAATAAAATAATATTATAATAATATTAAATTACCCATACACATGTTCTAACACAATTAAATGAGATATTTACGACCAAGGGAATCCTTGGAACCATTTTGGGACCCCTTGGAGCCGCTTGGGTGTGATAATGACACTTTATATTAATTAATTTATAGTTATCAAAAAATGACATAAACATATATATTTTAGTAAAACAATTGTATATGTTGTTTTAAAAGAAAACACATAGACTAAAAATATTCTTATGAAATAGAAAAGTATTTACTAAAACATGTTATTTTATTTATAATTTTTAGACATTATATAAATAAATTTAATTAATACATAGTGGTGATGTAGTAATTACTTCATTAATGATGTATTCAAAAAAATGATTTTATAAATATTAAAATAAATATGTTTTGAGAAATTTTATGGAATCCAAGATTTTTATATATTAATATGATTTTTTATATTTGAATTAATGAATATTTTTCTAGAGAATCATAATGGATTGGATTTTCATAAAAGTCATGATACGAAATGTATTAAAATTGACATAGATGAGTTTTTAAATCAAATGATGTTTTATTAAACGATAAAACAATCCAGAAATAATAATATTCATCCAAATGACATATATTATGTTATGAATGTCATTAATTATCCATTATGGGTCTCCAGGCATTATATTGTAAATATATCAACCATATAGTAGGAATATACATGAGGAAATGGTAAAATTTAAAAGGACACCACTTCTAACCCATTAAGGGCAATTATAAAGCCCCTTGGATCATCCAACCCCTAAAAAAATAAACTCCCAAAATCCCTATCTTCCTCCTATAAGCCTTACCTTTTGCATAAGTAAAGTCAATAATGAATTTTGGTACAAACCAATGTGAGTTACCTGATAAAAAGGTAACGTCTTCCCTCAAGTTCACTTCTTTTATTTTATTTATTCATTCATGTGATATTAATTTTATATGTTTACATAACAACACTAGTTGACTCAATATACATTGTTTTTTATGATAATAATTCTAACTAAACACACACACACCTCCATCTAAAGGGTAAATAACATACTGTTTCTGTGGACGGTGAAGTACTGTCTCACGAAACAATGATTGTTCAATCTTTTCCAAGAACCTCTTATGATGTTAATTATGATGGAACATCATTTAAATATGATATATATTATGTTTATGTTTTCTCTAGGCTTATTTATTTATTATTTATAGAAAAACATTATGGTTTCTATAATTGGTAAATATGATAATTTTATTTGGGAAAGTGTGGAATACTACCCTCTCAAAATGATATGAATCATTCATGCCATATGTGGGGAGTATAAATGACGGAGTTAATGAAAATATATATGATATTGTACTGTATTTATAATATAACTAGATATCATTACATTTTTATTTGATTAAAATATGGACTAGAAAATAATGTTGCGTTCGTGCGTACGTGGAGCTTACCGTCTCTATGACCAGTGAATTTCATTAATTATCTCAAAATATTGTGTACTATTATAAATACATATATATAATGAATATATATGATATATATGATATCTAAATCATGAATATCATTCTGGGTATAATGCAATTTCGACCACATTGACAACTTGTGATTATAATAATTTCATTTTGGACTCAAGTACCAAATATCGACAAAATGACAATTATTATCATAAATGAATATATAATATTTATAATGTGGTAATAAGTTATATAAAAGGAATAATAAACCTAAAAAAGGTTCTGAAGAAAGTATAAATTAACTTTATTTAATTATTCAAGAGATTAAATAACGAACGGTTCAAGTTGGACATGAGGTATGGGATTTCATCTAAATCTCCTTTCATTGAGGTATATTTTGATTTATACATGACATTATTTTATACAGTGGATAAAACCATTTTAATTTTCATTTTATTCAAGGGGAATATTTTTTCTATGTATAATTTTACTAATTGAGAAAATGTAATGGTTTTTTTAACGTACATGGTGACAGACACCTTTCCACTGCTATGAGTACTATTTGATCAATGGCTTCCAGAACAAGCCAGTGTGTTTTTTAAAAGGAAAGTAAATTTCATATAACCTTTTTACATATTTTGGTATTAAAAATGGGTTTGAAAATGGATATTTTATATCAATATATTTAAATGATATATTGTGATTGAAATGTGGAAATTTTATCTTTCCATTATGTTTTTTATGTGTTATAAAATTTTAATTGTTCATGGAAATTTTTTATGTAGACAGGTGGATCTGTGATAAATATAGGGTGGGTGAGCCAAAGATATCTCTTCAATGCAATGGGAAACATGATAGAGGTAAATATTAATGTTTCTCATATGCAATTTATGGAATGTACTATGATGTGTATTCCAAACAAAACTCGCTATATAGTTGTGGCATATACAATGAATGTATGTTATGGATTCGACAAGTTCCCTTTATGATTTATAAATTTTATGTGCTATTAATTAATAATATGATTTCTTGAGGTATTCTAATGATCTTATCATTGGTATGTTTTCATGGAAAAATGTTTTCATTTATTAATTTATAATCTTTACTGAGCTTTTTATTCTCATCCAAGGTTTTTGAAAATTTTTTCCTAGGACATAATGATGAATAGGGTCTAGGATGGCATCATGGAAAAATCATGCTGTCTAAAACATGGAAGTAGACATTACGCCTTTTTCAAGAGTTTTTATTTTATGAAAAAATCAATATTGTGTAGAAGTGTCTACTTTGTAATATTTGAGATGTAATATAATAGATATGGTGTAATTCCCTAAAACACTTATCCTGAAAAGATTCACAATGTGATTTATTAACATAATTAAATAATATTTAATGATTTAGTATGGGCCTTATAGTTGTTATCAGAGGTCAGTTTAGACAACATTAGAATTTAGGAATATTGTTAAATTAATATTTAAAAATTATGTTTACATTATGGTATATTGAAATGATATAGAATTTACAGATCACCATGTTAATTCACCTAAGATATATCTGTGTTAAGAATGGTTTTTCATAGAGGAAATAGGGTAGATATGGTGGGGGACATCAAGACAAATATAACCATCCAAATCAGCAACCTGAGATGGTCGGAATCGGAACTGAGTAGTTTGTTGCAGTGATGGAACATTTGACTCAGGATATAAATGGTTGTGGTATCCATGCACCAGATCATCCAGATCATCCATAAAGGAACATATCAATAGTGGATTATTTCATGAGGCTACATACCCCACCATTAATAGGATAATCTCATCCTATGCTAGGTTAATGTTTGGTTAAAGCACTGGAAATGATTTCTGATGTCATGGGGTGTTTAGAACATCAAAAGGTTAGTCTTTATTTTTTCTATTTATAAGGAGAAGCTGATCAATAGTGGTTGATGGTGAAAAATATCAGGGATGATTAAGAGATTAATGATCTTGATTAAGATGAATTTAATTGTATGTTTCTTGAGAAATATTTTACTTAGGTGGTTCATCTTAGGATGAAAATACAATTCCTGGAATTGAGGCAGGAGGACGACTCAATGGCTACTTATGAAGAAAAATTAACTTGATTGGAAATGTGTTTTCCAAATATCATACTTGATCTTGATAGTAAAATAAATCATACTTACAAAGGATTAGGCTAAATTATCAATGGTAATTGTCTTCTCAAGAGTTCAAAAGTTATGAAAATCTTGTTTGATGTGTAGAGACGTTGGAAATAGAGCTTTCCAATGATCCGACATTCATTAAAAAAGATAAAAAATAAGAGTTTGTGGTGGCAGATGACAGGGAATATCTCTTCCAAAAAGTCTGATGTTATGAAACATAAGTTTACAGTTTGTGATAATTGTGGTAAAAAGCATATTGGAGAATTTCTTTTGTATTCTATGAATTGTTAATTATGTGGTAAAATAGGAAATAAGTCTCATAATTGCATAGAAATATATCAGGGTAATGATAAGAAAAATTCTGATTTGTAGTATGAAAAATGTATTAAGTTCAATGAAATGGTTTATTATGCAAATGAGAGTCCAATGAAGAACTCAACTGAGTGATAGAAGACGGACTACTACCAGAAAGTAGTGGTGAAATCCTTTAAAACTAATTCAGTAGATGTTGGGCCATTGAATGATGTAGTATCAGGTATATTTTTTGTTTATTCATATTATTCCAATGTATTTTTTGATTCAGGGTCTACACATTCATTAATTTATTAGAAGTTTTCTAATAAATTGGGAATTCCATTACAATAGATGAATCTTATACTTATTGTAAATACACTGGGAGGAATTGTTGTGATGATAATAAATTTTAAAACCCTTAATTTACATGTGTGCATAGTGAATATACCTGAAACCTTTTTTTTGTCACGACCCCCTCCTCACAAAGTGTACCCATCCTGCGTCAGCAATGTGAGAAGGGAGATAATGACCACCTGAGTCCCACCTCAATCCATTACTGCCCGTACACCGAGTAAGGATCCTGAAGCCATCACAACTTATACACGTTACACCTATAGTAGTATATAGAAAACTATATCTAGAATATATGTGTGTGAATAACCACAAGCCAATACTGTCCTCTACACACATATATGGGGAAAGCTAACAAATGTCCCTGCCAGCACTAGTAACTACCAAGAGAAGAGAGCGGGGCCAAAGGGGGTAGTCAGCCATCCATCCTCCCACCAGAATGTTGTGGAAATCACCCCCCCCCCCAGGGCTCAAAATCCCCGGGGTGTCCGTTTCCCTTATTGACAGGGTGGAGTAGCATATATAAACACATAAAGTTCAGAATATACTATAACACACAACCACACTATGGGAATAACCTATTCATAGACACCACTGCAGCTAACGTCTCTCAGACTTCGGGCTTCTACTTCTAAGATTGGGTATCCTATAAGCACAAAACCATTCAAAAAGCTTTCTTTTATTAACTCATTCCCTTTTTATCAGGTCCACTTTAAGTTAATTAATTCTTTAAAAATTAATTATCCATGAACAATTCCACATTAAATTTCATGAGCATCACACCCAAAGTCAACTGTTCCTTCAAAAATTACACCTCATCATTATGATCCAGCATCTCCATCCCCATGGGTTTACAACATTTATTAAATTATTCATTTTAGAAATACTTTCCCACATTCCCAGGAATTCTTGAAAAAAATTATATGATACTAAACACAAGGGGCTCAACACGGGGAGTAGATGTACTACCCATCGAGTTTCTGTCGCTTTTAGCAAGAGAATATACCCATACAACCATGAGAAGCTAAGCACAGAAAGTATGTGGCATACCTGGACAGTCTTCACCTCTTTCGGAAGAAGGGTAAGTAAGACTAGCTGCCTTCAGAAATGGGGAATAATAAAGCAGATAAACAACTAATAAAAATTACCAAGAACCCAAAAATCACATCTATCCCATTCCAGCATCCCTGGTGTCCTCCTCGACACCCACATGGATAAACCAATGCATCTTGACACTCTAGGAATCATCTGCTACCACAACCAAAAGGTCCTCCATGCCTCCATGTATCACCACAACCATCCAAAGATCACATTAAAAGACAAGTAGTAGTAAAACAAATATCTTCACAATTGTGTTTTTGGCCCTTAAACAAACAAGAGGGTAACTCATAAACCTACAAGAAATTATCATTTTAAAACCACTAGTTCTTTAATCCAACTTGGATTAATAGATTTAGTATTCTTTGGATCAAAATTCGAGAAAACTAACCGGTAAGTTATCGAAAATAAATAAACATGCTTACTACACTAATTTGGTTAACATCAAATTACAACAAGAACCAGGTTCATTTTCATTCTTCTTTATCATTAGCAAAAAAAATTCAATTAATACCAGGTTACGTTCTTTACTGATTTCCATCAAGAACAAACAACAAATCAAAGCAAGCATAGATATCCCAATATCTACAAAAACAAGAGGAAATAACATATTATCGATATCAATTTATTTATCCAGTTAAAATTTGTATTATTTCAATTACATTGCCATCCAGTGGGATAAAAAATGCTAACAATGCATTTTCACGTAAAATAAAATAGAAGAAACAAATCCCCTACCTCAAACAGTTCATCACGTTCTTTATCCACATAACGGGTCACGATCCTCCTCTCGCTGCTGCTACATCCACCCGAGGATGCCACGATAAGACCGCACAAACTGAACAAAAAGAAAAACCACATTGTAATCATGGAGATTACATGTTATAATATGGGAAGGATAAACATGGGAAGATGATCCCCAAAGGAATGACGATAAAAAATACCTTATATCGAATATTGACTGATACATCTCGATTGCATCAAAACAGATCAGAACCAATCTGAGGAGGAATGTTTGATTGTGCTACTCCTATGGGAAGGATTGAATGGTTCAAGCCCCTCATAGCCAAGAACAAAGAGTAATAACAAGGGAGGAAGATATCATGTCCTTTTTGAATATTTAATGGGGCGACGGTTTAAGATACGCTTAATTCCCAATTAAAATCAGATCGCATTAAACCATTTGGTTTGACTAGGTAAAAACATCCTGAGCCATAGGAATAATTAATATGAGATTCATTCCCTTTGAATCTGCCTTATGAGCCCTTAAAATAAGTCTTTAAATGTATTTTATGTCAAAGGAAACATCAAAGGAGTGAAACTGTAGGAAGCTGCAAACACTGTTCAGGAACCTCACTATTAGAACATTGTTCATGAACCTCATTGTTAGAACCTCAATGACAGAAAACTGTTCATGAAACTTGCCAATAGAACAGTGTTCAGGAATCTCACCATTAGAACATTATTCATGAACATCACCATTAGTACCTCACTGATAGAAAAATGTCCACCGAACCACACCGATAGAACAATGTTTATTGAGCATCACCGATAGAACACTGTTCATTGAACCACACTGATAGAACACTGTTCACTAAACCTCACTAATAGAACACGTTTCATTAAACCTCACTGATAGAGCATTGTTCACTAAACCTCATCGATAGAACACTGTTCACGAAACCTCACAGATATAACACTACTTACTGAACCTCACCAATAGAGATGTTCACTGAGCCTCACTGATAGAAATATTCAAAAAACCTCACTGATAGAACTATTCACTGAACCTCACCGATAGAACTGTTCACTGAACCTCACCGATATAACTGTTCACTGAACCTCACCGATAGAACTGTTCACTGAGCATCAATGATAGAACTGTTCACTGAACCTCACCGATAAAACTGTTCACTGAACCACATAGATAGAACATTGTTTACTGAACATCACCGATAGAACACTGTTCACTGAACCTCACCGATAGAACTTTGTTAACAGAACCCCACCGATAGAACACTGTTCACTGAACCTCACTGATAGAACACTGTTCAATGAACCTCACCGATAGAACACTGTTCACTGAACCTCACTGATAGAACTATTCCATGAACCTCACCAATAGAACTGTTCACTGAACCTCGCCAATAGAACTGTTTATTGAACCTCGCCGATAGAACTATTCACAAAATTGGAAATTTGGGAAATTGTGGTGGATAAGTCACCTTGACCTCCTGGAACACCCCAATCTCCACATTTTCACAAAGTAATTGACTGGAGATGTCCCGGACACTACATCAGATACCTCTCAAACCATTCTCGTCCTCAAGAATTCCAAACAAGGTCCGAACAACCACCAATCGAGATACCACCCAAAAGAGAAAAATCCACAAAATCAAAAAAAGAAATTCATAAGTAAAATATGAAATATCTAACCACAAAGAGAACATAGTTATATGAAAATAGTTAAACATTAATCAAGATTGGGTACTAAGCACATATCTTTGAATCACAGTCCTAGGTACCCTCCTCCATGCCACCAGGTCACCACATGACATGAACTAAGGGAATAGAACGCCCATGAAACACCTTCTCCTTGAGGTCTTTGATCTCCACAGGTCGCTCCTCAATAGTTGCATCAACAGAAACATCGTTCTCTTCCCAATCGATGATGTGATAGTCATCATGAAGATAACGACGGAGCTGTGATACAAAGAAAACATCATGTATCCGACTCATCTGTGGGGGATGTGCTACTCGATACACCATATATCCTACATGAGATAACACTAAGAAAGGCCCAAAAAACTGGGAAGAAATCTTACTTCCACGACTAAACCTTCGCTTCCCACGATTGGGAGTCACCTTCAGAAACACATGATCCCTAATGTTAAACTCCAAGGGTCTCCTCCATTGATCAGAATATGATTTCTGTCAATTTTGAGCTATCTTCATCATCTCACAAATCACATGTATGGTCTCTGTTGTATTCTACACAAGTTCCGGTCCGAGAATTGCTGACTCTCTAACCCCAGTCTATCCCAACAGAGAACAAAAAGGTCGACCATACAAGGGCTCAAACAACGCCATACCGATGGGGGAGTGAAAAATATTATTGTAAGAGAACACCACCAATGGTAAGTGCCTCATCCATGAACCTCCAAAATCATGAACACAAGAGTGTTACATGTCTTCAAGAGTATAGATGGTTCACTCTGTCCGACCTTCCGTTTGTGTATTAAAATAAGTGTTAAGGAATAGTTGAGAAACAAAATCATGTTGGAGGCCTCTCCACACCCTGGAGGTAAAATGAGTATCTCGATCAGAAATGATCATCTATGTGACACCATGAATACACACCACCTCCTCTAGATACTGCCTTGACAAAACACCCATTGAGCTCGGCCCCTTGTTCGCTGTGAAGTGGGATGATTTTTTTAAATGATCCACTACCACCAAAATAGAATCATGTCATCCCTAAGCTCGAGGTAAACCATTAAAAAAGTACATTGAGATATCCTACCACTTCCACTGAGGATTAACTACTGGCCGAAGAAGACCACCAGGATCACGGTGTTCGACCTTCACCTTTTGGAAGACTAAACATCGATACACAAACTCTACAACCGCATGCTTCATCCCAGGCCACCAAAACTGAATCCTCAAGGATCGGTACATCTTTTTCATGCCATGATGTACTTATAAAGGAAAAATATGGAACTCTCGCAGAATCTTCTTGCGCATCGTCAATGGAACAAAAAGCCTTATATGATAGAACACTCGGTGTTGTTCATCCTCCGTCCAACCATAAGGGGCCTCACCACAAACAAATCAGTCTCTCCATGCCTCCACCTCAAGATATCCCAATTAGGACTCGTCCACCTTCTGCATCAAGGATGATAGTACCATCATCTAGAAAAGACAAAATCTACCCCCAACTTCTCCTATATCAATATGTAATGCTTACAGCTCTTCCATTACTCTCTACGAATCACCGGATTCATGCACAACATTACTATGTGACTTTCGACTCAGCGCATTAGCTACAACATTCCACTTTCCTGGGGTGTATGATATCTCGAATTCATATTCCTATAAGAACTCCATTCACCGACACTTTCATAAAATCAGGTCACACTGGGAGAAAACATACCTCAATCTCTTATGATCAGTGAAAACCACAAAGCACTCACCAATGAGGTAATGTCTCCACAACATCAGAGAAAACCCCATGACTGCCAACTCAAGATCCTGAGTGGAATAGTTACGTCCATGGGGACGTAACTGCTGGGACCCATAATAAAAAACTAACCCCTACTGCATGAGAACACAACCTAACCCCCAATGTGATCAATCATAGAAAACATCAAACTAGACTCCCTCAGCAGGAAGACAAAGAATGGAATCACATTCTAACTTCTCCTTTAGTCACTCAAAAGCAACCTGAAACTGATCAGTCCATATGAATTCATGATCCTTCCTAGTCAAAGAAGTTAGTGGAGTCGCAACTCGTGAGAAATTGGCTACGAAATTCCTTTTGTATCCTGTGAGACTAGGGAAACTATGCACCTCTAAAACAGAATTGGGGGATTCCTAGGACACAACAGCTTCAATAATTGATGGATCCACATCTACTCTCGATTGGGACACAACATGCCCCATGAAACAGACTTCTCGAGCCCAAAAATCACACTTCTACAACTTCCCAAATAGGCGATGTTGACGAAGTACTCCCAAAATAGCTTGTAGATGCTCTGCATTCCCCTCCTATGATGTGGAATACACAAGGATGTCGTCAATGAGAACTACCATGAACATGTCAAGGAACTCACGAATCACAGAATTCATCAATACCATGAATACAGTTGGATCATTTTTCATGCCAAATGGCATTACAACAATCTCATAATTCCCATGAAGACAACAGAAAGCAGTCTTCGAGATATCCTCATCCTTCACATGCATCTGTTGATATCCTAACCACAAGTCGATCTATGAGAACAAACTTTCACTCTTCATTTGATCAAATAATTCATCAATCCATGAAAGAGGATTGCAATTCTTTATTGTCACTTTGTTTATGAGATGATAATCGAAACACATCCACAAACTATCATTATCCATCTTCACAAACAAAACTGGTGCACACCATGGTGACACACTTGGCCAAACCAAACCACACTGTAATAGACCATAATAATGTATATATTGCTCTCGTAACTATTAAGGTGTAATCCTATATGGATACATTGAGATATGAGACACACCTGGCTGTAGCTCTATCCCAAAAATGATCTCTCATTGAGCGGGTAATGCTACAACATCTTCCGGAAAGAGATCGGGGTACTTCTCTACGACCGTAGGAAACTCCAACTACTGAACCTCTAAAGAACTCAGAATTATCTCATCCATCATGGATGATAAGGATGGAATGCGCTTATGACCCATCTGAGGATATCGATCACCAACAAACACAACTGGCTCTCCATCTGCACAAATGAAGACGAACATCATCTTGAAGGAATCCATGATAGACTGCACTGAATAAAACATATCCATGTCAAGGATGACATCATATGGTTGTATTCATAAACATAGGAAATCTCCCCAGGAGTGGTGTTTCCCCAACCCTAGCTCACGGTCTCTACATACTTCAATCAAGTCAGCTTGACCTCCAACTGGCATAGTCAACGCCAAGGCCACTGGAAGCCTCTCAACCTCAAGTCTGAAAGTATGGACAAGTGTAGGTGATATGAAGGAGTGTTTCTCTCCGAAATCAAACAAGGCATACTCCACGGTTAAAAACAGGGATTGGGTACTTCGAATAACATCTGGATCTCCTAGAGATGACAACTCTAGAGCATGAAGCTGACCACAACCTCCTACATGGCCTCTTTGACCCTGATGACGGCCACCACTATGACATCTCCATACTCTCTGAGGACGGGAGAGTCATGGGGTTTTCCTCTGCCTACCCCATCTACCCTCTGCTGATGTAATGCTGGTGCAACGAGCTACTGCTGCCTCATCTAGAACTACCTCAACAGAGGAACCTGGAGCATAAATCCTGGTACACGATGACCACTCTGAATGGTTTGTCACTCCTACTGCGGATGGCCATGACCACCACATGAAAAACAAGTGCATGATACCTTGTCATAGGCCTGAGAGTTTCTGCCTCTGGTGAAATGAGATATGATGGGCGGGGACTTACCCCCAGCAGAACGGAATCCCTTCATCCCTAAAAACTGAGAACCCCAGACCACATCTCTGCTTCATGAGGAATCATGCTGATTCCCCTCTCATGATGATCCGGTCCTTGAAAAATTCCTCTTGACAACCTCTTCCCTCTCCAACACCAGAAGATATGTTTTCATCATAAATGGGGTGACCTGGCACTGGATCTCTGGATGCAAAGCCTCCTCGAAATGCCTCCCCCTAGCCCCCTGATCTGTTAACAGGTCTGAATCATATTGTAAAAGGTTCTGGAAATGGATTCCGAACACTCGAACATTGGAGATCCCCTGTCGAAGGGTAGGAAGCTCCTGGTGACTGGACGCCTTCGCAGTCGAAGAAATAAACATGACTCTAAACTTATCTCGGAACTCCTCCCATGAGATCGCGGACTCCTCACGATCCCCAAGGAACAAGAACCACCACTACCTCACTGCTTTACGTAGCATTGTGACAACCAAGGACACCTAGTGATTCTTCCGAGCATGAATCAAATTGAATCCGATATTGACCTCCTCTAACTATTATTCTGTGACTAAATCTAAAACAGATCTCTCACACTTCTGCAACATATGGCGCTGAAACTCTCAGAGTGTCTTCCTCCAAGTGTCGTCATCTTCAACCTCTAACCTACGACAACATTCTAGAAATCTTGCTGGACATTTTCTGTGAAATCTCGATGACGACTTCTACCTGGATCCATACATGTAAAATAAAATATCATTAGAGCTCCTTAACCTGGAATATGGAGGACTCAACATTAATTAATTTTTTTTCTTTCATTGATTTTCGGTTCTCCTATCCCAAGGTCTACCCATTCAAAAATAGGCACAAAGAAGAATGATGCATGATAAATTCCTAGTTCTCTTCCCTGAAACTAGTATCACCTTGTTTATTAGCCATTGTAAAATTAGTGGTCCGTACATCAGATCATAGGGGGCCATAAACACCTATGTCTCATCCGGTATCTACTGTTTACCTCACTTGCTAAACATGAATGACGTCGTTGCCCTACCATCCCATGAAACCTCACCTATACCTAACTCCAAACTCCATCCTATCCCTCAACCTCTCTTTGATACCACTCTATCACGACCCACTCCTCACATAGTGTACCCCTCCTAGGTCGAAAATGTGAGAAGAGAGATAATGACCCCCGAGTCCCACCTCCAGTAGGCCCCGGGTTGGCGACTAGCACCGAGGGTATTGTAAATACACAAATGGTAGGCATTACCCTCTAAGAGAACATATGCGAAAGAGATAGATAAGAGAGACACCAACCAACTCCAACATATAACTGAAATATACAAGATAACCCAAGTGAACATATGTAATGTCATGCAAGAGTACTAAAACTAGAAGGTAAAAACTACAAGTACCCAAAAGAAAGTAAAAAACAACATCAACCACCATCCCAAACATCTTCTATAACCCGAAGATAGTAGAAACCAGCTTTGTCTCTGACCTGCTCCATGTGACCTGAAAAACAGTTTATATATACATAGGGTGAGTATAATAGTATACTCAGTAGGATCCTCCCCAAAGCCTCTCGTGGAAAAGTAAAATAGCATGATAAAGAACAGTGAACAAAAACCGGAACTAACTCTTCACCAAAAAAAGTATACTAAGTTCCCAACCTCACCATGGATAGACACACCAAGAAATTCATAAAAGAATATATCATCTAATAAATAATATCAAGGGTACCTCACTACTACCTCCCCACTGGTATGCCTATTTGCCCCAACGTCGCACATTCTGAGCATCACTCTCCAAAAAGGCTTGCCTGGAGACACCTGGGCGAAGCACTACAATATCCACCTCATGCATCAAAACCACCACGTCCACACACAAAAGAAACCAGGTAGTTTATGGGATCCACCACATCTCTCATAACATGTATCAAACCTTGGGGATTATACATCAAGCCATTTCAGCCCATACACCGAGTAATGAACCTCAAGCCATCATAGCCTACAAACGTTACACCTATAGTATTCCTTAGAAAACTATATCCAGAATATATGTGTGTGAATAACCACAAGACATTACATCCCTATATACACATATATGGGGAAAACAAACCAATGTTCCTGCTAGCACAAGTAACTACCAAAATAAGAGAGTGGGGCCAAAGGGGGTAGTCACCCATCCATCCTCCCACCTGAATGTTGGGGAAAACACCCCCCATTGCTCAGAATCCCCGGGGTGTTAGTTTCCCTTACTGACAGGGTGGAGTAGCGTATAGAAGCCCAAAAATTACAGAATATAGTACAACTCACCACCACACTATGGGCATAACCGTGTATTAGACACAACTATAGCTAAAGTCTCTTAGACTCTGGACTGCAACTTCTAAAACTAGGTATCCTATAATCAGACAACCTTTTAAAGAGATTTATTAGATTAATTCATTCCCTTTTTATTAGTTCACCTTTAGGTTAATTAATTCTTTAATCATTATTTAACCATGAACAATTCCACAATTAATTTCACTAGCATCACACCCAATGTCAACTATTCCTTCAAAAATTACAACCTCATCATTATGTTCCTACATCTCCATCCCCAAAGGTTAACACCATTTATTCAATTATTCATTATAGAAATACTTTCCCACATTCCCAGGCATTATAGAAAAACATTATATGCTACTAAACACAAGGGTTTCGACACATTGAGTAGATGTATTACCCATCGATTCTTTGCCGCTTATAGCAAGAGAATATACCCATCATTCCTTGAGAAGCTAAACACAGAAATCACATGGCATACCCTATGTGTTTTCACCTCTTTCAGAAGATGGGTAAGTAAGACCAGGTTCTTTGAGAAGTGGGGAAAAGTAAATCAGATAAACAACCAATCAAAATTACCAAGAATCCAACAATCACATCCATCCCATTCCATCATCCCTAGTGTCCTACCCGAATCCCACATGCATAAACTGATGCATCTCACATCTCTAGACGTTATCTGTTGCCAAACCCAAAAGGGCCTCTATGACTCCACATATCACCACAACCATCTAGGCTCACATTAAAACACAAGAAACAGTAAAAAAACATCTTTATAATTGGGATCTTGTCCCTTAAAAAAACAAGAGGGTAACTCAGAACCCTACAAGCAATTGTCTTTTAACAACCAACAGTTCTTTAATCCATATTGGGTTAACCGATTTATTAATCATTGGTTCCAAATTTGAGAAACCTAACTAGCATGTTATCACAACTAAATAAAAATTCTTACTTCACTGATTTGGTTAAAATCAAATTACAATAAGAACCAGGTTTGTTTTCATGCCTCTTTATCTTTATCCAAAAATTATAAATTAATGTAGGTTTACGTTCATTACCGATTTCCATCAAGAAAAAATAGCTAAGAAAATAAAGAATAGATATCACACTATATTGCAAAATAAGAGGCAATAACATACGATCGATATCAATTTATTTATCTAGTTAAAATATTTATTATATAAATTCTATTGTCATCTAGTGGGATTAAACATTATAACAATACAGTTTCATGTAAAAGAAAATAGAAGCAACGAATCCCCTACCTTAAACAGTTACTCGAGTTCTTTATCCACACAACGGGTCATGATCCTCCTCTCGTGGCTACTGCATCCACCCAAGGATGCCATGATACGACCACACCAACCGAACCCCAAGAAATACCCCATTAAAAGCCTATAGATTACAAGATATAATATGGAAGGAGAAACAGGAGAAGATGATCCCCAAATTAATGATGATAAAACATACCTTATATCGAAGATTTACCGATACAACTCGGTTGCATCAAAACAGAGCATAACCAATCTGAGGAGGAATGTTTGATTGTGCGACTCTTATGGGAAGGATTGAAAGGTTCTAGCATCTCATAGCTAAGAACAAAGAGGATAAACAAGGGAGGAAGATATCTTGTCCCTTTTGAATATTTAATGGGGCGACAGTTTAAGATAAACTTAATTCCCCATTAAAAGAAGATCAAATTAAACCACGTGGTTTGAAAAAATAAAAACATCCCAAGAAATAGGAATAATTAATATAGGATTTATGGCCTATTAATCAGCCTATATAGTCATTAAAATAATTCTTTTAGTTCTTTTTACGTAAAAGGAAACATCAAAGGAGTGAAACTGTAGGAAGCTGGAACCACTGTTCATGAACATCACTATTAGAACACTATTCATGAACATTGCCGATAGAACCTCACCGATAGAACATGGTTCATGAACCTCACCTTTAGAATACTGTTCATGAACCTCACCGCTAGAACCTCACCGATAGAACACTACTTATGGAACCTCACCGATAGAACATTGCTCACTGAACCTCGCCGATAGAACATTGTTCATTGAACATCACCGGTAGAACACTGTTCACTGAACCTCACCGATAGAACACTGTTCACTGAACCTAACTGATAGAATACTTTTCACTGAACCTCAAAAATAAAAATCTATTAACAAAACCTCATCAATAAATCATTGTTCAGTGAACCTCACCGATAGAACACTTTTCACTAAACCTCACTGATAGAATTGTTCACTGAACTTCACCAATAGAACTGTTCAAAAAACCTCACTGATTGGACTATTCACTAAACCTCACCGATAGAACTGTTCACTGAACCTCACTGATAGAAATGTTCACTGAAAATCACTGATAGAACTGTTCACTGAACCTCACTGATAGAACTATTCACCGAATCCCACTGATAGAACATTGTCCACTGAACCTCATAGTTAGAACACTATTCACTGAACCTCATCGATAGAACTATTCACTGAACCTCACCGATAGAACATTGTTCACTGAACCTCACCAATATAACTGTTCACTGAACCTCACTAATAGACCTGTTCACAAAACCTCACTAATAGACTGTTCACTGAACCTCACCGATAGAACATTTCACAAGATTGGAAATTTAGCAAAGTGTTAGGGATTAGTCACCTTGACCTCCCAGAACACCTGATAAACCATATTTTCACAATGTAATGGACCAGAGAGGTCTGGGGCATTACATTTTATCTCTAGTTGAGTTTGATTTTCTTTCGGGAACAGATTGGATTTCTATTTCTCATGCTATGATTGACTATAGAGCTAAATCGGTTTCCTTTCATGAATAATTTCAGTTTTGTACAAGCATGAACCTTTAATTTTGATAACATATCTGGATGCTAAGAAACAAGTAAAATATTGAAATTAATGTTAACATTAACATATTGTTGAAAACAAAGGAACTGTTCATATTAATGATATGCTAGTGGTAAATGAGTACCTTGATGTTTTTACGGATGATTAGTATAGTATTCTACCCGATAAAGACGTTGAATTTATTGTTGAATTAGTTCCTGATGATAATCCAATTTCCAAACCCCCTTATCGAATGGTTCAAATTACACTTTTAGAAATAATGAAGAAATGGAAATATTTATTAGATATCGGTTTCTTTTGACCTAGAACATCACAATGGGGTACTCTTATCTTGTTTGTTAAAAAGAAATATGGTTCCAGGAGACATTTCTCAGATTATAGATAATTCAATAACAATACTGTTAAGAACATGTATCTTTTTCCTCATATCGATGATTTGTTTGATCAGCTCTACGATGCTCTGAATTTTTCGACGTGTGATATGAGGTCTAGGTACCAAAAGTTGAATGTAAAAGAAGATTACATTCTGATGACTCCAATTCATACTAGATATGGGAATTATTAATTTTTAGTTATGCCTTTTGGGTTATCCAATGCATCTTCTATATTCGTAGTTCTTATGAATAGAATTTTCAATGAGTTCATGTATAAGTTTTTGGTTCAGTTCATTGATGATATTTTGGTTTATTTCAAAAGTAAAGAGGAATATGAAAGTAATATAAGGGTTGAATTGAATACCGTAAAAGAAAATAAAAGGTATGGTAAATTCAGAATGTTTGAGTTTTGGTTGAAACAAATTTCATTCCTTGGTTAAATTATTTCTAAAAATTTCATAACTATTTATCTTTCAAATTAAATAGTTGTTATGAATGGAAAAATCCAAAAAATATAACCTGGATCTGTATTTTTCTTGGTATATTAGGTTATTACGAGAGTTTTGGTGAAAATTTATCATTGTTATCTAGCCGACTAACTAAATTAACTAGAAAAGGTGTTATGTTCATATAAACAATAGAATACGA
Source organism: Viscum album (assembly GCA_963277665.1). Lineage (NCBI taxonomy): Eukaryota > Viridiplantae > Streptophyta > Magnoliopsida > Santalales > Viscaceae > Viscum > Viscum album. The sequence continues at coordinate 432,728,858 of OY728127.1, read as the reverse complement.
TGCATGTTTTCTGGAATTGAAACAATGAATGGGAAAGGTTCCAGTTTTTGCTTTACCAACTAGATATGGGAATTTGTTATCAATTGTGATGTTTCATTGAAAGGAATTGGTTGTGTCCTTTTGAAGAATGATCATGTAATTGCTTATGCTTCACATCAGTTCAAACCTCATGAGTTAAATTATACTACAGATGATTTTTATTTAACTACAGTTTTTTTTTCATTAAACATATGGAACATCTTTAATTTGGAGTAAAGTGTGAAATATATACTGATCAAAATTTTTTGAAGTATATATTCATTCAGAATGAATTAAATAAGAGATAGAGGATATTTCTAGAATTAATCAAGGATTATAATTTCACAATTCATTACCATCCATTAAAGGAAAATAAATTGGTTTATGATTTTAGTCGAAAGAGTAATGATACATTAACCATGTTATGTTTGGAACAAGATCCTTTGATTAATGTTTTGATAAAATTTAGAATATAATTTTTTGGTGCATCAAATTCAACTATTTTGTTTTAGCTGTATGTGAAATCATCCCCAGCATAAAGAATAAAGCAAGCACAGAAAAAAATGTGAGTTACAAAAAAAGGTAGAGTTAGTTTAGAAGGGTAAGTAGCCTAATTGTAACATTAATAATGATTTTATTTTGAGATTTTAGAACAGATTATGTGTGTCTTGTGTTTCAATGTTAAAGAACAAATTTTTGTGTGTGTGAAGATCATAGTTCTCTGTTTTAGTTCATCCTAGTTCTACTTAGATGTAGATAAATCATAGAGAGTATTACAGGTTTGATGGAATTAAAATAGATATTTCTGACTTTACAATGATGTGTTTGACTTGCCAAGAGGTTAAATCAGTGAAGCAGTTACTGAAAGGGATGCTTCAGTATTTACCGACACTATAATGGATGTGAAAAAATATAGCAAATGACTTATTTGTGGTTTTACAAAAGACATCTCAAGGTAATAATAAAACCTAGGTTATAGTTGATTGGTAGAATAAATATACTCATTACCTTCCTATTTGAGATATTATGTCATTAGAACATTCTTATCAGTTTTTTTAAAGAGATAGTCAGATTGGATGGAGTTCCCCTCTCCATTGTATATGTTCATGATTCTATGATTACTTGTAACTTCTGGAAAGGCCTTCTAAAGTCATTGGATACTGCATTATATTTTAGTACAGATTTTCGTCCTCAATCAGATGGGCAGTCAGAACAAACAATTCAGTCTTTGGTTGATATTCTATGTGCTTGAACAATGGATTACCAGGGATGTTGGGACAAACATATTTCATTGCTTGAATATTCATATAATAGTAGTTTCAATTTTAGTATACAGATGTCTCCATTTAAGGAATTATATGGAAATTGTTGTCTTACTCTGGATTTTTTGGGATGAAGTAGGTGAAAAGATACTGATGGGAAAAAAATTGGAAGAAGAGATGGTGGAAAAATTTCAGTTGATTCATAAGCACATGAGAACAGCTCCATGTAGGCTAAAAAGATATGCGGATAACTGGAGGTAGGATCATTCATTTGAGGTTAGTGATCATTTTTTTCTCATATTTTATCCATAGAAAAGTGTGATGTATTTTGGTTAGAAGGTAAAGCTGAGTCTGCGGATCACTGGACCCTATAAAATCATAGAGAAAGTATATACCCAATCAATCTAATGTTTTGAGGTTAGTGATCATTTTTTATCATATTTTATTCATGTTTCAATGTTAAAAAAGTATGTACCATATACATCTCATGTTTTCAGTCTATAGGTAGTTCAGTTGGAAGGAATCTTTCATATGAAAACAACTATTACAGATTCTTGATCGAAGAGAGATAATGTTGCAAAAAAAGTTTATATATCAGGTTAAAGTATTGTGGAACCATATATAGTTTAAGAGGCCACATGGTAATTTTAATATGATATGAGGGATAAATACCCCCATTTATTTGATAAGTAAAAAAAATTTGGGAAGACACAATTTCATTGAGGGGGAAGAATGTAATATCCCAGGTAAATAAAGGATATGATATTTTCATATTTATTAATATTTGTGAATTAAATATTAGTTTTAATTTAACGGGTATTCAATGTTTGATGGCTTACCCGATACAAAACAAAAATTTTGGAGGAAATTTTATGTTTCACACAAAGTTGTGTTATATTGAAAATAATAATATAATATTTTTATTTTAAATGGTAGTTAACACATAGTTGTTGAGTTGGATGGAATGAAATGAACTAAATAAAATATGATGAAACATGTTGGTTAATTGGTTTTTCATTTATCAAATAAAATTTAAAGTATTAAAATTTGAATGAACTAAATTTTATGTATAAATACTCTAATATTAATTAAAAGGTTGATTTACTGCCTTTTGATGGTGAAACCTTTTTAAATCTAGTTTCTGTCACATTAATAAGTTATATTTCATAAAATAAAATTCTCATTTAAGATCATGACATTACAATTTACTTCAGATGAAATTTTGGAATTTTTCTGTTGATGTTCATTTTTTAAATGAATTGTGAAAATAATGTATTTTAATTCAAAACTACCTTATACACTAATTTATTTTTATATATAGAATAAATTTTTAAATTTTATTAAAGACTAATTATATTATATTCGTACCATTTAATTAAATTTTGGTCAATTTAGGTAATTTCACATTAAAATTGGACATAATCATGTGTCAATATTTTGATAGTTATTTTTTTTAAACATGTTTTTTTTACAACCGGCATTTATTTTAAATTAATTTTTGAAAATTATGTGTTTTGAATTTGGAAAAATTAATTCTATATTTGGAATCAAGAGGTCTAAATTGTTTTATTAGATAACTTTTATTTTAAGACACTATGAATATTTATTTCGGTAAATATTTCATTTACCATGGTTAAAGGGTAAATCTGGTAAATAAGGGTAACAAAATAATATTATAATAATATTAAATTACCCTTAAAAATTTTCTAACCCTATTGGATGAGATATTTACGACCATGGTCACACTTTGGTAGATTATGGGGCCCCAAGGAGCAACACGAGAGTGATAAGGACACAATATATTAATTAATTTTAATTAATGAACAAAATAACATAAACATATCTTTTAGAAAAAAAATTGTATATGGTTTTATATAAGTGATTTCTTCGACTATAAATATTAATTTTAATTATAAATGGATTTCCTACATGATGGTATTTTATTTATAATTTTTATACCTTAAATAAATAATCTTAATTATGACACAATATTGATACTGTAATTGTTTCACTAATGAAGGATTCAAATTAATGATTTTAAAATTTTTAAAATAATTTTTTTTTGAAAGATTTTATGAAATACACTAATTCTAGATATTAATATAACATTATATATTTTAATTAATAATTTTTTTAAATAGAATCATGTTGGATTGGATTTTTTAATAGTAATGAAATTAAAAGAATTAAAACTTATATAAAAGAGTTTTTAATTCACTCCATTTTTTATTAAAAGATAAAATATTCCTAAAAATATGATATTCATCCAAATGAAATATATGATGTTAAAAATGTCATTAATGATCCATTTTATATCCTATGGAATTTTATTTTTAATAAATTAATCATATTGTAAGAATATATAAGAGTAAATTGTAAAAGTTAAATAAGATAACATAGGGTTAAATAAAAATGATAAGTATTAATAACTATCAAAAACCTATAAAATTATTATTTGATGATTTATTTCTACTTATATGAACTTTATCTTCTATGTAAATATGTTTTAGATCTTTTTAAAACTAAAAAACATTTTATAATTAAATAGTACATTCAAATATTCATAAAGAGTCCCTCCAACCTCTTATAAAAGGGAACCACTTCTAACTGACTACTCAAACATATGAATCCACTTGGCTAGTCTAAAACCATCCCAAATAATCTCCCAACATCCCTCTATTCTACCAATATTCCTTAAATTATGCATAAAGGTCTTCAAGAATTCCTTTTGGTTCAATCCAAAGGGAGTTACCTAATTTAAAGGTAACGTTTTCCAACATGTTCTCTTATTTTATTTTACATCATCACTCCCTATGCACTTCTTATTATTTTTTAACATAAAAACACAATTTTACTAAATATAGTAGGTTTTTGTTATGAAATGTATTCAAACTACTGTTATAAACACCTCCGTCTAATGGGTAAAGAGCATACTGTTTCTGTGGACGATGAACAATTGCCTCACGAAACGATGATTATTCAATATTCTACTAAAAACTCTTATGGAGGCCATTATGATGGAACTGTATTTATATTTGATATATATTATGTTTATTTTTTCTCTATACTTATGTATTTTTCATTTATATCATACCTTTATGGTTTCTATAAAGGTTAAATATGATAATTTCATTTGGGGAAGTGTGGACTACTACACCCATAAAGTAATATGACTCATCAATTCCATATGTGAGACAAATAAAGGATGTACATAAAGAAATTATATGTTATATTACACCATATTTATAATATAAATTTTTATAATTATGTTTTAATTCTATTAAAATACTAAATAGATAGGAAAGTAGATTTCATGCCTACGTGCGGCTTAACGTCTTCATGAATAGTACATTTCATTTCATATCTCCAAATGTTATGTACTATTGTAAATAAATATATATACTTGATATATAATATTTATATGATATCTAAATCATGAATATCATTCTGGAGATAATATTATTTTCATCACATGTGCAACTTGTAATTATAAGAAGTTAATTTTTTACTCTAGTTCCCAATATCGACAAAACGACCATTATTAACATAAATGATTATATAATGATTATATCATGGTAATAAGGGATATAAAAGGAATAATAAACCTGAAAATATTTTGAAGAAATGCTATATTTACATTATCTTATTATTAAAGAGATTAAAGAACGAACATGTCATGTTGGACACAAGGTAAGAGACATCATCTCAATCTACATTCATTGAGGTATATTTTGATTTATAAACGACTTTCATTTATATGGTGTATAAAACCCTTTGACATTTAATTTCATTCAAAGGAAAACTTTTTTGAATTTTTCATTTTACAAAATGACAAAAAAGAATGTTTCTTTTAACGTATGCGTTGAAAATGACCTTTCTGACACAACAAGTATTATTTGATCTCTAGCATCCTTAACAATTCGTAGTGTTTTTTAAAAGAGAAATAAAAACCATATACCATTTTTACGAATATTCGTACCGAAAATGGTTTTTATAATGGATAATTTATTTAAATATATTTAAATGACGTATTGTGATTGAAATGTGGATGTGTAATATTTCTTTTTTGTTTGTTTTATGTGTTATGAATTTGTAATGGTTCTTGGGAATTTTTTTACCTATATGGTTGGTTCCCTGATTATCCATTGGCAGGTGAGCCCAAGATAGATCTCTAATGCATTGGGTAATGTGATGGAGGTAAATGCTAATGTTTATCCTAAGAGATTTAGAAAATATACTGTGATGGATATTCCGAATGAAACACTTTACGTAGCTATGAAAGCTACAACATAAGTATGTTATGGATTCCACAAGATACCTTTTTGTTTCTTGATTTTAATATGTTATTCATAGATATTATCATTTCATGAGGTATGTTAATGTTTTTATTCTACTATGTATTTATTAACTAATGTTTTCTTTATTTATTTTATAATCTTTACCGAGCATTTTATGCTCATCCATATTTTTTGAAATGTTTTTCACAAGACATAAAGATGAAAAGGGCCAAGGATGAGGTAAAGGAAAAATCATGCTATTTAAAACATGGAACTAGACATGAAATTTTTTTCAATATTTTTTATTTTTAAAAAAATGGATATTTTGTAGAAGTTTCTACATTGTAATATTTCAGATGTCATGTAATATTTAGGGAGAAGTTATCTAAAAATCTATACCTAAAAAGATCATCAATGTCAATAATTAACTTAATTCAATATTATGTATTGTTTAAGGATGAGGACTTATAGAATGATAGAATTATTAAATATTTTATGATCCATATATTAGAAGTGAATTTAAATTTTGTAATGACTTATTCAATACGTTATTGATAAATTGAGTCATGATTTTCTAAAACCAAAGATACTTATGACCTCCACTCCAAATCTATCAATGCCATATTTAATGAACGAGGTACTAATGAGATTACTACTATTATATTCTATGGTAAAACATATAATATATGGACTATAAAATTAGTTTTATATGATGGACAAAATAATTTTAGGGAACCATGGTACAATACTATTAATCCAAAATTCCACACCATTTGAATGATATAGAGGGAGTGAATAACCGATATGAATGGTAGACGCATTCAAAGTGTCAATAAAGATACTATTGTAGAAATTTATATTTCGAAACTAGTCCATGATTTGAGTTTTGTGTTTTTTTTAACATCCTCATGGAGTAAAATTATTACTACCATTATAAAATCCACTCGTGTCAATAATATAGATATATATGAATTCATCTCAACTCTCATGATATATGAATGTGAAATAGAGGCTATATAATTTAATGCAAAAAATTAAATGATAAATAATTCATTAATTGTATATACATATATGAATAAATATAAATACTCTTAAAAAATATTATTATACTCATCTATTGAAGAAAATTTCATTCACATATACTTTTTATGGTTGTTTTTCTCTGTTTGGTAGAAAATAAAAAATATTCAATAACAAGAAAAGTAGATTAAAAAATAATTTGAAAATATAAATGAACATTGATGTGAATATATATGATGTTTGATTATGAGATTTCAAGAATCTCAGGCATATTTATTTATATTACCCTCAGTATATTGGAAATATGAAATTAGAGAAAGAGTACCTTAAAAGTTTTTTTTATAAGCTAAATAATAATGAATTATTATGGGACACAATAACTGCTTCTAAAGTCACAAGTGATAGTTTATTTTACAATTAAAATTATTGAATATCAAAAATATTATATAAAATATGTATTATGGAGAAATAAAATGATGAAAAAACTATTTTATATTCTTTATCAGAATCTGATAATGAAAACTACTCATATGAGGAAATATATTTTGTTTTACAATATACATTAAGTACATTATGAATATATTAAGAAGAAAAACATTTTTTTTATTTGAAATATATTATATTGGTTGTGAAAATTATATCTTATAAAAAAATTATACAAATTAAAACCTAATTTAAAAAAATCGACTTGAAATGATGTTTACTATAAAAGAAAAATACAAGATTTAATGGAAGAACATAATGATAATATAAAGGAATCCGATATATTTTCTAAATTATATAATTATATGAGAAAATTCCATGATAATTGTTATGAGAGTATATATATAGATGTAATATATAGTAATATATATATACATCAGTTTTATAAAAATTATACTATGGATAGTAATAAGTAGAGAATCGTTTTTACTATTTCTTTCATTAAATTGGGAATCATTTTTATTTATTGAATTTTTTTTAATCTTATGGAATCCCAATTTTTTGTTTTTAATCATGTTATTATTTCAAAATATCTATCAATATATTATACAATATGTTTTTGAATGTCTAAATAGCTTTTTCTACCTAAATCATTAGATGATAATAATACTAAACACATGATTTTTAATTAACTAATGATATCTTTGTTTAAATTTTTTAATGTGAATTAAATGTAAATATTAATTGAATTTACTTTATGGATAGAGGATGTTCGTGGAATATGAGTCGATATTTTTGAATCAATACATAATTATCAAAAAAATAATGGTGGATTTATCACCTTTTGGTGATAATTCTAAATGAAAAAATCATTTATGTTCATACAATATATAGAAACATATGTTTTTATAATGAGTAATATTATATATTTTTATGGGATATAACATAATATGATAATTATCTATCACAACTATGATGACTGATATTAATTTTTTTTGTCTAAAAATACATATTATGCAATAAAATATATATGAATCAACATTAAAGCACATTGAGATGATAAAATTTACTTATCTAGATCAAATTTTCTATCAAAATAATATTTAATTTTAATTTTTTCTTGATATAATAAATTCTTGATTTTTCATAGATTTCATTGAAATTTTAATGATTAGTTTATGTGAAAATTATCTATAACTAATTTAATTTCGTATTTACATCAACAAAATTTGTAAAAGAAAATACTATATTAATAATTTCAAATTAAGAGGTAATATAAATAATGTTTAAAAACAATTATAAATCCTTCTACATCTATACCCATATAACATATTCATATTTCTTTATTTGGGAAATCTAAAATAGTATTCCTTATGCATATATATATTATTTATATGTATTATTTAATAATTTTTTTATGTTTACTTGGGTGATAAAATAATTATTAAAAGTAAATATTGAACTGTATTTCAAAATTTATTTAATCTAGTAAAAAATGAAATCAATACTAAAATTGTTTTTTTTAGATATTCTATTAGGGAATAGTTTGAGAATCCTAAATTCAACAAATATTATACAAATCATGGCATTAGACCTACCTTCTCATCCATTATGAGACCTTAATAATGGGATTTTTAGAAGAATTAATATAAAACATTGATGACATTATTAATCTATTTTATAATAATAAATAACCACTAGTAATATTACAGTTTGGATATGTCCACAGAACATGTTATATCATCAATAACGTTCTATTAATAACCATCATTAAGTAAAAACCTTCTGAGCTATAGAATAACATAAAATAATTAGACTGTTTTGTTAATGTTTTTTGATATAAATTGTATATATTATTAACCCCCAATGAATTTTAAATTTATTTTCATTTGAAAATATATTTGAGAGAATATTTTATACGAAACGTCATGATTAAATCAACTATGATTTAATATTATTTTAATATGAATTTTATTACCTTGTAATATTATTAGAATTATGGAATATGAATTACCATATGATAAGGTATTTGATGAAAATTTTCATTTATAAAATAAATAATAAATAATAAATTAATTTCTAAATGGTTGAAAATTTAGATAAATTATTTTTAGGGTAAAATTTATTTTTTCATATAACTATTTTTATATACAAAATGTATTTTATTCATCATATTTTACATTCATCACCAATTATATAGTATTATATTACAAAATTTATTTAATATATTGAATTTGATGAAGTAAAATTGATTTATTTTTTTTATCATCCAATTAAATAAAATGTTTTATTTTTATGTCGTAAATATATATTTTCAACAAAAAAAAATTTCCTATAATTTCTGCATCTTTATTATAAATAATTTCCACAAATTTCCAAAAACAATATTTAAAATATTATACATAATTTTTAAAATCATAATTTTATAATAGTATTATTATAATTTTTTGTAATTATATAAAATGGTGATTTTTTTGGTGAATATTGAATATTGCTGATTTGGGTAAAATTGTCATTTATTTTTATTATGACATGTGTTTTGAAATAAGAATTATTTTTTCCAAACTAAATAAATTAAGATAAATTTTATTAAATATTATCATAATAATTACAAGTTAAATAACAGTATAATTTATTTTTGTATAAGTTCAATTTAGACTTAAATTCAATATTTTCTAACGAAATATTTTTCATTCCATTTCCTCACATATATTAATATATATTTATATATGAAAAATATAAATTGTATATAAAAATGATTTACATATTTTTCATAAATATAATAATATTTTTTAATTACACTATATCAAAATTATTCCATTATGAAGGTTCACAAATGTAACAATGTGTCACAACGTTAAATGGTAAATGATTTTAAATAATTTACATACATTTTGATAAGGAAACAAACTATCATAAAAAACAAAATGTAATGATATAATAAAAACCTTATCAAAAATTATTCTAAATGGGATATTTTTTTCGAATTTAAAATTATTATGTTATTAATAATATTATTAATCATATAAAATTATATGTTTTCACTACTATCACTTGTAAAAGGTCACATATTCATGTCTCTTTTTATCACATTTTAATCACTATTGATCAACCAAAACCGTAAAAAATATCCATCAAACATTCCTACACAAATCCTTGTGGTAATAACACACCAATATTTAAATCTATAATTAAAAACAATTAATCCAATGGTGGTTTTCCAAAAAAATATTATAAGTTGTAACGATGAGTTTTCATGTGTTTTTCTTCTTCTACATCCTTAACATATTCTTCAACCATACTGAAATAATAAAATATATATATTTCATACATTGAAAAGTTATTATTACTATGATAAAATCCATTTAATTCTTATTTTCCATCATATAGAAATCTAAATAATCATGTGTGAGTATGTTTGGACTAACCACTCAATAAAGTGATGTTCTTAATTTTTCAACATTACATTATATTGATGGTTGAAATTAATGAAAAACAAACATATATTAAATTTATTATATAGTTATGTGATTGTAAATATAATATATCACATACCCTTTTACCCAACCATATGTTTAAGAACAATTACATCCCACTTTGTTACATGTGGCTACCAAATCCACTATGCGATGGGTTACATTTTTTCACTACAACATTCATGACACGCTAAAAAGATGAAAATAAAGAATATATATAAAATATATATCAAGTTTATGTTTCATAACGATTAAAATATTTCCTTGTTTAATTTTTTCCACCCATTACAATAATGAAAATTTTGTTCATGTTAATTAATAATGTACCATATCCATGAAAATATGTATTTCATATATCCATAATACCTTATATTAATGGTTTTAATTGTTTTTATACTATAAAAATATTATAATTAAAACACTTTTTTATTTTGTATTTAATTACAAAATAACCTCGTTTTCCACGTTCAATGCGCCTATTCTATTCTCAGGTTACAAACGAAACGTCCACAAAACATTCTATATGAACATAAATATTTGGGTAACTAAATAAATCATTGTAACAAATAAAAAAAATACTTATATAACAATGAGACATGTTTGTATTGAGGAAAGGGACAATATTTTTAAAAATACAATTCTATATTTTCTCTCCAACTCTTTTTCTTCCATGTTTAGGTTCTTTAAAATTCATTCAATAGTGTTCTTATTTTTTTATTAAATATTAATGAACATATTTTTTAAGTATTTTTTATAAGTACCCGACCTTAAACATTACATAATCTTGAATTAAATGAAAAATTAACATTTTGGATCTTTTCATGTTTAGAGTTTTAGAGAATTAGTACATTACTATTAAATTAAATCTCTAAAATTACAAGGTAGACACTTCTACTCCATTTCCATTTTTTTCATAAAATACATACTCTTGAAAAAAGGTGTCATCTCTAGTCCCATGTTTTCGACAACATGACTTTTCCATGATTCCATCCTTGACCCTATTCATCTTTAAATCCTGTGGAAAACATTTTAAAAACATGGTATGAGCATAAAAAGCTCAGAGATGGTTAGAAAATAAGTAAGGAATACAATATCCCATCAATAAATACAAATCGATGTAACCATACTTTTTAATCATAACATGCCTTACGAAATCATAAGATTTATGAATTACAATCACAAATCATGAATAATAAAGGTAACTTATGGAATTCATAACATACATACATTGTAGCTCTCCCAGCTACATAGCGGGTCATATTTGAAATTACCATCATAGTATATTCCCTAAATCTCATAGGAGATACATTAACGTTTACCTCCATCGTGTTACCCAACGCATTAGAGAGCTATCTCAGGCTAACTTGCCCTGGGTTTATCATGGAACCACCCATATAAATAAACAATTCCAAATAACCATAAAATAATCATAGAACATTACAAAAGAATAAAGTAAAGATATCATGTCCACATTCTAATATATAAAATCATGATATTGAAATAAATAATTCATTATCAAACCATTTTCAAAACAATTTAAAACATTTAATAAAGAGATTTTTGAATAAAAGTGTCTCATACCACATTGATGATTTTAAGGAATTATCATTTTAAAACATTAATGCCTATATAAATAACTCATAAAAACCATTTTTAGAACAAGGACATTAATGATAACGATTTCGATGAATAAATCATTAAAACATTTATAATGATATTTTAGTTAATGAGTTTTCAACAAAATGAGAGATGCTTGAATTCAATTAATTGAGGAATAAAATTTAATCCAAACTTTATTATATCATGAGAATAAATGGATTCATAATATAATATGCTAATGGACAATATATATACAATAAAAATGTGAATTGGTGCATAACAGTAATGAAGTCTCAAAAGAATGTAAATTGAGACGAAATCCATTATAAAAATGGTTTCCTTAGACTAAGGACAAATAAATTACATAATAATTTGTGACAAATATAAATACACTAAATATGATTGGTTATTTATTTTAAATCAATCATAGGAAATTCAAACATGTTCATTTTAATATAAATCAAATGACTTGGATGTTTAACTCAATGAATCGAAATTGAGTTAAAATTACTCTTATCAACTTCATATCAATGACTTGAGAATTTATGAATTGTGTGATTATGTGTATCAATAGTATATCCATTCAAAGGGGAGTGGAAATTAAAACATAAATAAATAAATAGTGATTCCAAAAAGAATTATAGCATGACATAATTAAGAATTAGAAGATTAACCCTAGGAATAGAAATTCGGTTAAAAGGTTCTCGTGCCGATTTGGTAAGTTATGAAACATACATACCATGAAAGAAAGTCCACAAAATGAAGATTTAAATACCCAGAAATTGATTTATATTAATCAATGAATACAATCATGGGTTGTACATACACCATACAAAAGGAAATAGTGGCAAATATTGCATGAATCTGATGGGAATAAAAAGTAACATGAAAATTCCTGACAACTTTGTAATCAATCAAGTCATATGACCAAAAGTTAATAAACACAAAATTATTCTAAAAATAACATTAATATAAAGAGGATAATGATAATATATATTAAATGGCAGTACACAATACACCACATGCAAAAAATTAGTTTTGAACAATGGAATTCTCACAAAATTAATAGTTCGATAAAAAATCACTTACCTCGTGTCCAACATGACTTGTTTGTTCCTTGTTCGTCCTGAATAATAAATATAAGTTAATTTATACTTGATTAAGAACCTTTATTATTGTTTATTATTCCATTTATATCATTTATTACCATGTTATAAACATTATGCAATCATTTAACTTAATAATGGTCATTTTATCGATATTTGGTACTTGAGTAAAAAATGAACACCATATAATTACAAGTTTTTCACATTTTCAAAACATCATTATATCATGAATTATATTAATGATTTATATATCATATATATAATATATATCCAACATATACTTGTATTTATAATAGTATATAACATTTGGAGTTATGAAATGAAATGCACCGTTCATGGAGACGGTAACCCGTACGTACGCATGAATGCTACATTCATTTATATTTCTTATTTTAATGGAATTAAAACATAATAATATATAGATATATTATAATTCCAGTATTATATAATATTTAATATCATTAATTCCATCCTTTATACATCCCAAATATGGAATTAACGAGTCAAATCACTTTGAGGGGGCGGTAGTCCGCACTTCCTCAAAAGAAATTATCATGTTTACACATAATGGAAACCATAAAGGTATACCATAAAAAGTAAATATAGAATCATAATGAAATAAAAAATATAATATATATCATGTATAATTTCAGTGTATTCTTAATGTCCACCGACAATGGAACAATCATCATTTTGTGAGGCGTTAGTTTTCTATTCAAAGAAACATTATGTTATTCGCCCATTAGATGGAGGTGTGTGTAAGTGTAGTTAGAATACATATCATAACAACATCAAAGAATATTTAAGATATTATTGTTGTTATAAAATAATTTAATAAAAAGTGTTTCAGGGTTGTAGATGTAAAGTAATAGAAAAGAAGCAAAGATAAATTGTTACTTTTATTTTGGGTAACTCCCTTTGGCTTGAATCAAAAGGACTTATTGATATATCTTTTTCAAAAGGATAGGCTTCTAGGAGAAGGAAATCGATCTTGAGAGCATATTTGGGTAGGGGTTGGATGTGAAAAGTGGTTTGAGAGGTGTGAGGAATGAGTTAGAGGTGAGGGATTTGTATAAGGGGGGGGGAGGGGGACTTTAGGTAAGTATGAAAATATTATTTTATTATATAATGATATTCATTTTCTAAAAGTCAAAAACTAAATAAAGACAAATATTATATGACTAATTTTCGAAATAAAATCATCCAATAATAATTGGAATGGTTTTGGATATCGTTTTAATATTTATAATCTTATTTATTTAAATCATTTATTATTGAGGTATATACTGCATCATTATTGTGTCATAAATAATTTATTTTATATTATGTCTAAAAATTATAAAAAAATTGCAATGATGTAGGAAATCTTTTTATCTCTATAATTAATATTTTTAGTCAAAAATATAATTTATATAACCCATTTTAGAAATTAATTAACTAAATGATATTTCATTATGTCATTTTTCTTTCTCTTTATGTTACTTAATCTAAAGTGTCATTACAACTCCCATGTGGTTCCACGATGTCCCAAAACCGACCCATGGATTCCCATGGTTAGACATGACTCATACAATAATGTTAGGAAATGTTTTAAGGTAATTTTTTATTATTATGTTTTTATTTTAACCTTGAATTACTCTATTTACCTTTATCCGCGGTAAATAAAAGTCCAAAGGTATTATTCACTAAAAATTATTTTCATCTTATTGAACTACATATTTATTACTAATTAAAACCATTTATGTCCTATTTTCAAAATTCAATCCCCAGAAGCATAAATATTTCATTTAATTGAAAATTTTAATTTTTTTAACTATTACATAATGGTTTCGCTATTCATAAAAAAATTATGTTTTTCAGAAACATACCAAAAATTCCGCATAATCTATATTTGATATTATGAATTCAAAAATAATGTCTAGTTTACCAAATTTAACACATAGAAGCTGGATTAATTAATTTATAATTAATTCTAATTATCAAAACAAATAGCATGTTTTTAAGAAACAAAAACTTTCAAAAGATTGATACATGTTTATGTTAAATTTTCAAAGTGGAATTAATTCCAATGACAAACATTGGATTAAATTGTAAAAAAAATAATCTAATTAATCATTAAAACAAATTAAAAAGATAATGTAACCATGTAAATAAATTAGATTAAAAGTCACTTTTTAACTAATATACAATCTTTTTCATTATTCATAAAAAATAAATTTTATCAGAATAATACCATAAATTTACCAAAAGTTAATTATGATGTCCCGATTCAAAAAAAAATAATTTTATTTAGTAAAATAGAACATATAAAAGTTAGAATAACTATATTTAATGAGGGTTCGCCATCAAAAGGCAGTAAATCAACCATTTAAGGTAAACTATGCCTAAAAATATATTCATTCAAATTTTAAGCCACTTAATTTTATTGGTTAAATGTAAAAAAAATTAACAAACATGTATAATAATATTTTAGTTAGTTCTATTCATTCACGTCAATACAATTTCTAGGCGTTAACTACCATTTAAAATAATATTGTTTTATTTTTGTGTGCATCAAAATATTTCAATGAAACCTATAGTAGTTTGTTAGGTATGCCATCGAACATAGCATCCCCATTAATGTAAAATTAATAATTAATTTAAAAATATTAATAAATATGAAAATTTAATATTTGTTATTTACCTGTGATGTTATGCCCTTCCCCCCTTTTTGAAATTGCATCCAAATTTTTTTAAAAATTGGGCTAAAAACATCATTAAAAGTCCCACATCGGAAAAAGAGTCAATAAATCTATCACTTCAAAATAATGGATAAAAGTAAAAAAGAAACCCAAGATAAAATATACTAGGATTCCATGAAAACATGGATATGTAATAGAAAACAAACCATCATGTTCTGATGGAGGGTGATATAAAACATGATTAGGTGAAAGTTAACAACCAGAAAATCAAAAACTGGTGATGGTTAAAATGGTCATTGATTCCCTAGTAGGAACAGTTAACAGGAAACAACATTTGTTTTATGTTAATTTTCTTATAGTTGAAAATTTTATTAATGAGATTAACTAAAAATATATGAAAATATTCTTATTTTTCATGTATACTTTCATCCTTTACTAAATTCCTACCACAAACTCATTTTTTCATCATAAGATGTGTATTCAATATGACTAGTTCACATTGAAATCACTATAAACAACCTGTAGAGAATCAATTATTCACAAATGATGAACTATATTTTTTTCCAATGTCTTTAGGCAGTAAATAAAACAAAAAAATTTAGTTGATGATCAGATAATCCCAAAAAAGGATAATCTTTTACAAAATGAAAAACTACTCTTGATCTCCCAAATTTTTCAAACAATACCCAAATTTCAACAAAGACAATTCAACAAACAATTGTCTATAAAATTCATCAATGTAATAAAAACTAATATTGAAACCCAAATAACATAAGGATATAGTCACAAGGTCTTCTATGATAAATGTTATCATTTATCTCTGAATACCATTTAGTTACTCTTAAAGTCTCATATTGAAAAGCATTTAACCTAATCACCTATTTTTCATTATAGCTTAATAATTTCTATAGAAAACTGAAAACCAACTTAGAAATTGATTCATAAAATCATCTATCTAAAAATAATAAGTCATAATAACTAGGGACATTTCGTAGTTTAGTGGTAGGGGATAAATCCCCGGCGCACATTGGTTGTGGGTTTGATTCCCTCATCTTTGTCTGACACAATGGGTTGTCATGCGGTCTGCGTGTTGTCCTTTTTAAAAAATTATATATTTTTATAACATTCCCAAAAAATAGATAAATTAATCAAAAATAGCGGTAACATACATTAACCACAAAGGTTATCTAATAACATTCATTTTTCACCCGAAAATGTATTAACCTGTAATAGCCTCAAATTTTAGGATCATATAATCCCAAATGGTTCTTTATAACTATATCCCCAAAAGAAAAGATAATTATTCCATGAAATTTTTTTCATATAACAATAATCAGGGTTACACATAATAAAAATAGTCTTTTAATGTAATCCCATCATCAAAAGAGCCTTAGCATTTCACTATCCAAAAATCGATTATAACACTTGAATCCCTTATATGTTTACTTCTTACTCATTCAACATTCTTCATGATCCGTTAACCATTACATCACAACATATTCTGAACTACTTCTTTCCTACAAACAAAATCATGAATCCTATTCTATGATTCAATTGTATCTAATCATCAGATAAAAAATAATCCATACCTTTCATTGGTCTTTGTCAGTTTCCTCATCCTCAATTAAAATTGAATTAGGAATTGGTAAACATATATTTTTTTGATCTAGTTGATTCCATTATCGAAACATCTTCATAGGACATTTGTTTGTATAAAGACCATGAACCCCACATTTAAAACATTCAATTGATCCCTTAGAAAGAACTTCTTACTCTTTCCCAGAGTCAAATGGATGCTTCCTTTTTCCATAGAAGGCTCTTGCCTTATGACCATCAATTACACATATATTGCATCTTCCCATCCCATTGAAACATTTTTCTATGTGTTTCTTTCCACATCCATGACACATAAGTTTTTGAATATACATATCTTTATTATTATTACTAGAACATTCGTGGGGATTTTTCTCTTTCATATATGATTCCATATAAAAATCACCAAGGTTCAGGTGGTCAATCATGACTCCAGATAGTTGGTTGAGAATATCCACAAAATTTCTAATTGTAGCTCCCTTTCCATTCAATATCTCATTTGGAAAACCATCACAGTTTTCTTCTCATCCTCTGTTACAATGGTTCCTGCATGATCTAGCCATTTACTAAAATAAAAAAGGTAAGTGTTTGTATTTAAGTGAAATCATCAGATAGTATCTAATGAGGAGGGTAAATACTAAGAAATACTTATTCAGGTAATCTTAAACTCATTCACTTTATCAAAAAAACTATGACTCTTTCTAAAATTCAAAACATTATCTTAATGTCACTTATGATTAAATAAAACCCTAAACTCCAATGTTATCTTAACTAACCTCTGATAACAACTATATAGAACCTGCCTTAAATAATACATAATCATTAATGTAATGAATAATTCACATTGAGGTTCTTTTTAGGTTTACAGTTTAAGAGAATTATGTGATAACTATTACATTACATAATAATAATTACAAGGTAGATAGTTCAACTCAGTTTCAATTTTTTTTCATAAAATAAAATCTCTTGAAAAATAGAGTTATGTCTAGTCCCATGTTTAAGATAGCATGCATTTTCCATGATCTCATACAAGACAATATTCATATTTAAATCCTGTTGAAAACATTTCAAAAACATGGGATTTGTATAAAAATCTTAGTAAGGGTTATAAAATCATGAAGGAAAACATTATCCCATCAATAAATAAAAATCTATAAAACCATACTTCCAATCATAACATACCATACGAAATCATAAGAATTATGAATAACACACAAAAATCATGAATCATAAAGGTAACTTATAGAATCCATACCATACATACATTTTAGCTATCACAACTACATAGGGAGTCAAATTTAGAAAACCCATCATAGTATATTCCCTAGACATCTTAGGAGAAATATTAACGTTTACCACTGCCACGTTACCCAATGCATTGGAGAGCTATCTCAGGCACACTCTCCCTAGGATTATCATGGATCCCCCCATATACATAAACAATTACCCATAACCATAGAATAATCATAAAACACAACACAATTATAAATGAAATATAACATTTCCACATTCCAGTATCTCAAATCATGATATAGAAATAAACAATACTTTATCAAACTATTTAAAAACCATTTAAAACATTTTGTAAAGATATTTTTGAATCATAGTGTCCCATACCACATTGAAGCTATCAAGTAATTTTCATTTGAATGCATTAATGTCCCTATAAATAAATCCTAAAATCCATTTTTAAAACATTGAAATTAATGTTAAATATTTAGAAGAATAAACATTAAATCATTTACAATTATATTTTAGATAAAGTGTTTTTATCAAAATGGGATATGCTTAAATTCAATTATTTGAGGAATAAAATTTAATCAGAACATTATAATGTCAGGAGAAAAAAGTGATTCATGATTTAATATTCCCAAGCACAATATATACACCACATAAAAGTGAATTGGTTCATAACGATAATGAAGTCTCAATGAAATGTAAATTGAGATTAAATCCCTTATAAAAATGGTATCCACAGATTAATGATAAATCAATTACATAATAATCTGTGCCAAATATAAAAGCACTAAATATGCTAGGATATTCAGTTTAAATCAATAAAAGGATATTTAAACATGTTATTTTTAAAAGAAAACCAATGACTTGGATGTTTAGCTCAAGTAATGGACATTGAGTTTAAATTACATTTATCACGTTCATATCGATGACAAGATAATTTATGAATGGAGTGATTATGTGTATCATAAGTATATCCACACAAAGGGGAGTGAAAATTACAACATAAATAAATTAAAATTGATTCCACACATAATCATAGCATTAAATAATTAAGAATTAGAAGATTAACCCAAGGAATGGAAATTGGGTTAAAAGGTTCTCGTACCGATTTGGTAACTTTTGAAACAGAAAATCCATGAAAGAATGACCATAAAATGAAGATATAAATACCCAAAAATTGATTTATATTAATCAGTGAATAGAATTATGGGAATTACATACACCACACTACAGGAAATATGGGAAAATATAGCGTGATTCTCATGGGAATAAAAAGTGAGGTGAAAATCGCTTCCCACATTGTATTCAATCGATCCGTATGGAAAAAATGTAATAAACACCAAATTATTCATTGAATAATATGAATATAATAAGGATAATTATAATATATATCAAATTTAATTACATAATACACCACATTCATTAAATTAGAGGTGAACAAAAGAATTTTCAGAGAATTAAAAGTCAGATAAGAAATCTCATACCTCGTGTAGGACTTGACTTATTTGTTCCTTGGTCTTCCGGAATAATAAACACAAGTAAATTTATACATGATTAGGAACCCTTTATAAATTGTATTATTCATTTTATATAACTTATTACCATGTTATAAACATTATGTAATCATTTAAGTTAATAATGGTTGTTTTGTGGATATTTGGTACTTGAGTACAAAATGAACACCTTATAATTTCAATTTGTTCACATGGTCTAAAGTTCATTATATCTAGAATGATATTAATGATTTAGATATCATGTATATAATATATATCCATTATATAAATTAATTTATAATTGTATATAACATTTGAAGGTAAGAAATGAAATGCACTATTGATGGAGACGGTAAGTCGTACGTTTGCATGAACTCTACATTAATTTATATTTATTATTTTAAATAAATTAAAACATAATGATAAAAAGGTATATAATAATTCATGTATAATATCATATATATAATCATTAATTAAATCCTTTATACGTCCCACACATGGAATTAACGAGTCATATCACTTTGAGGGGGCGGTAGTCCGCACTTCCTCAAATGAAATTAGCTCGTTTACCAATAATGGAAACAATAAAGGTAAGATGTAAAAGGAAAATAAAGGTGCATAAAGAAAAAATAAACATTATATATATCATATATAAATATTGTTTCATCTTAATGGCCACCATGATAGGTGGTATAAGATAATCAAACAATCATTGTTTCGTGAGGTGTTAGTTTTCCATTCAATGAAACATTATGTTATTCAACAATTAGATGGTGGTGTGTGTATGAGTAGTTCGAATACATAACATAAAAAATACTAGTATATTGAGGATACTGGTGTTGTTATAAAATAAATGAATAAAATGAGTTTAGGGGTTTTATAAATAAAAAATGAAAAGATGTAAAGATAAACTATTACCATTGTTTTGGGTAACTCCCTTTGGTTTGAATTAAAAGGACATATGGAAGTGCCTTCTGCATAAGTTAAGTCTTATAATATGATGAATTTTATTTTTAGAGATTATTTGGTAAGGGTGTGGATGAGAAATGGGGCTTGAGAGGTGTGAGGAATTAGATAGAAGTGAAGGCTTTTTATATGGTGAGAGAAGGGGCTCTTTAGGATAGCATGAAAATATTATTTTATTATATAATGATATTTGGTTTCTAAAGGACCAATACTAATTAAATTAGAAGATAATATGACTAATGGTATAAATAAAATCATCAAATAATAATTGTACAGGTTGTGGATATAGTTTTATTATTTATAATCTTATTTATTTAAATCATTTATTAATGAGGTAAATATTGAATCATTATTGTGCCATATCTAATTTAATTTATTTAATGTCTAAAAATTATAAAACAATTACCATGATCTATGAAATAATTTTAGCTTCATAATTAATAATTATAGTTCAAATAATAAATTATATAACCTTTTTTAAAAATTAATTTACTAAAAGATATTGGTTAAGGTAATTTTTTCTTTTACATGAAGTTAATTAATCTAAAGTGTCATTATCAATCCCATGTGACTCCATGGGGACCCATAATCGACCCAAGGATGCTCATGGTCGGCCATGACTCATACAATATGATTAGGATACTTGTTAAGGTAATTTTTTATTATTATGATATTAGTTTTACCTTAAATTACCATATTTAACTTAACTGCTGTAAATAAAAGTCAAAAGTAACTATTAATCAAAAATTTATAATCAATTTTATTGAACCACATTTTACTTACTAATAAAAAATAGGTATATTTTATTTTTTAAATTCAATTCACAGAAGCGGTAAAAGATTATTTAAATGTAAAATTCATTTTTTAACTATTACTTGGTCGTTTCAATATTCCTAAAAAATTATGTTTTTCAGAAATATACCAAAAAATCAGCCTAAGATATATTTAATATTCCAAATTCTAAAATGATGTCTATTTTAACAAAATTATAACGTTGAATTTTGGTTAATTAATTTAAAATTAATTCCCATTATAAAAACAAAATATTATGTTTTTAAGAGACCATAACTATCAAAAGATTGATACTTGTATATGTCCAATTTCAATGTGAAAATAATTCCAATTTCAAGCATTGGATTAAATGGTAAAAAAACAATCTAATAACAAGTTATAACCAATTAAAATATAATCTAATTATATAAATGAATTATATTAAAAGAAAATTTTTAATGAAAATACTGTATTTTTCACAATTCATATAAAAATCAATTTTAATAGAAAAATACCTAAAATTTACCTAAAGTTAATTTTGATGTCCAGATTCTAAAGAAGAATTTTATTTTGCCAATTAGAACATATTAATGTTACTATAACTATATATAAATATGGTTCACCATCAAAAGGTGGTATATCAACCATTAAAGTTAAATTATGCTGAAAATTAGATTTATTCACATTTTAAGCCTCTAACTTTTATGGGATAAATGTTAAAAAAAATTAACAGAAATGTATAATAATATTGTATTTAGTTATTTTAATTCCCATCAATACAATGACTTGGTGTTAACTACCATTTAATGTAATATTATTATATGATTAGTGTACAATGAAAGTTTTCAAAGAAACATGTTGTTGCGTATTGGGTACACCATCAAACATAGCATCCTCGTTAAATTAAAATTAATAATTATTTTAAAAATATTAATAAATATGAAAATGTAATATTCTTTATTTACTTGATATGTAACATCCTTCCCCCCTATTTAGAATTGAATCCTTGAAATTTTAAAATTGGGCTCAAAACATCATTGAAAGTCTCACATCTGAAAAAGAGTCAATAAATGTATCACATTAAAATTAATTAAAAAAAGTAAAAAGGTCACATAAGAAAAAAGATTCTAGGATTCCATGAAAAAATGAATATGTAAGAGAAAACAATCCATCATGTTCTGATGCAGATTGATAAAAAACATGATTAAAAGAAAGTTAACCACTATAAAATCACAAACTTGTGATGGGTTAAACGGTCTTTGATTCCCCAGTAGGAAAACTTAGTAGACAACATTTTTGGATTTAAGTTAATTTTCATAAATTTGAAGAATTTATTTATGGAATTAAATAAAAATATAAGAAAACATAATTAATTGTCATGTAGACTTTCATCCTTTACTAAATTCCAACCACAAACTCATTTTTTCATCAAATGAGGAGTATTTAAGATGACTTGTTCACATTTAAAGTGTTATAATTCACTTCTAGAGAATCACATAATACACAAAATATGAGCTATTTTTCCCATGTCTATAGACATTAACCAACACCAAAATGGATAGGTGTTGATCTGATAATCCCCAAAAAATAAAATATTTTTCCAAAAGAAAAACTAATCTTATCTCCAAAATTTTTCAACAAATACCCAAATTTCAACAATGACCATTCATCAAAAATTTGTCAATAAAATTATTCAATGTAATAAAAAATAATATTCAAAAACAAATCTCAAAATTATTTAAACACATAGTGTTTTAAGATAAATCGTAACATTTATCTCCAAATAACATTAGTTACTCTTAACGTCTCATATTGATAAGTAATTAACCTAATATAATATTCTCCATGATACGTTAATCATTTCCATTGATAACCCAAAATCAACTTATTATTGATTCATATAATCATTTAACTAAAAATAATTAGTCATACTAATGAGGGACTTCACGTAATCCTACTGTAGGCAATAAATCCCACTCTCACTTTGGTTTTGGGTTCGATTCTGCATCTTTTATTGACAGGAGGGGTTGTCACACGATTTCATGTTCCTCTTTTTCAAAAACTATATAATTTTATAACATTCCAAAAAAATAGATAAATTCATCAAAAATAACCATAAAATACTTTAACCACAAAGGTTATCCAATAACATTCATTTTTCACGCCAAAATGTATTAACCTGTAATTGACTAACATTTTAGTATCATATAAACCCAAATGGTTCAATATAACCATATATACAAAAGAAAAGTTAATTATTGATCGAATATAAATTTCATATATCTAACTTCAGGGTTATAGATACTATAAAAAGACTTCTCATGTAATCCAATCATCAAAAGAGCCTCATGACTTCACCATCCTAAAATCTACCATAACACTTGAATCCATTATATGATGACTTCTTGCTCATTCAACATTAATCATGATCTATTAACCATTCCTTTCCAACTTATTTTGAAATAAATATTTCCTATAAACAGTACCATGAATAATATTCTATGATTCAATACTGTTTAAACATCATCTATGAAATAATCTATACCTTTCATTGGTCATTGTCAGTTTCCTCATCCTCAATTAGAATGGAATTTGGAATTGGTAAAAAAATATGTGTATGATCCTGGTGATTACATTCTCAAACATTTTTCATAGGACATCTATTTATATAATTACTATGCACTCCCCATTTAAAACATTCAATTGATCCCTCAAAAATAAATTCTTTCCATTTCATAGATTCAACATGATGCTTTCTTTTTCCATGGCAGTTTGTTGCTTTATGACCTTCACTTCCACATCTATAGCATCTTATCGTCCATTTGAAACATTTTTCTAGGTGTTTCTTTCCACATCCTTGACACATTGGTTTTTGAATATACATATCTTTATGATTATTACCATAACCTCCATGGGGTTCAATTTCTTGCATATATGATGCCTTATAAAAATCACCAAGGTTTAGGTGGTCAGACATGAATCTAGATAGCTAGTTGAGAATAAAAAAATGATTTCTCATTATAGCTCCCATTTTATTCAGTTTCTCATTCAGAAAAACATAACTATTTACATCACATCCACTGTTACATTGGTGCCTACTAGATCCATCCATTTAAAAAAACAAAAAAGGTAAGTGTGAGTATATGAGTAAATTCATCATATAATATCTTATGAAAAGGGTAAATATTGTGATATTGTAACACCCCAAGTAAATAAAGATTATGAAATTTTCTTATTTATACATATTTGTGAATAAAATATTAATATTACTTTAAAGGGGACTCTATGCACGATGGCATACCCAATACACAACAATGAGTTTCTTGGGAATCTTGCATTGCACTCTAATAATAAATAATATTATTTTAAATGGTAGTTAACGCCTAGCCGTTGTAATGGCGGGAATGAAAAGAACAAACTAAAAAATGATTATATATGTTTGTCAAATATTTTTACTCCTTACAATAAATGTTATAGGATTAAAAATGCGAATGAATCAAATTTTAAGCGCAAACATTCCAATATTCTTTAAAAGGTCGATTAACCGCCTTTTAATGGCGAACCTCTTTTAAATCCACTTTTTGAAAATTTTATATGCTCTATTATTCAAAATAAACATATTATTTATGATTGGGACATTTAAATTTACCTTGGGTTAATTTTTGATATTTTTCTAAAAAAGTTCATTTTTCAATGAATAGTGAAAAATAGTGCATTTTACATCAAAAATGCTTTTTCATATAATTTAATTATATGATTATATTATCTTTTTATTTTGTTTTAAAGTTTAATTAGAATATATTTTTACCATGTAATTAAATTATGGTCATTGGGATTAATTTAACTTTGTAATTAGTAATAAACAAGTGCCAAACGTTTCATAAATATTGTTTCTAAAAAACCCGCTATTTGGTTTGACAACGGTAAGTTTTTTTTAATTATTTATTGCAATTTATGTGTTTTTAATTTGGTAAAATGGATTACATATTTGGAATCATAAGGTCCAAATTATTCAATTAAGACTCTTTTGTTTTTGGACATTATGAATAGTAACGACGGTAATTATCTTTAATTATCTTGATTAATGAGTAATCGGGTAGTTAAAGATAATAAGATAATACCATAATAATAAAAAATTACCACAACATGTGTCCTATGGCTACTGTTTGTCTCATGGCCGACCATTGGATGCCTTGTGCCAAATTTGGGGGGCCCATGGAATCACATTTGTGAGAAAGTGACTATTTATCTTTTTATTTTTAAAGAATGTTAAATGTAACAAAGAATGTATCACCTAAGTAAGATATTTTTAATTTTGTCTATATAAATGATATTTTAGACTATAAATATTCATTAGAAATATAAAAAATATTTCCTACATCATAGTATTTTTTCATAATTTTTAGACATTAAATAAATAAAATTATTTATGACATCATGATGATGCAACAATGACCTCATTATTTAACGATTTAAATAAAATGAAAAGATAATGTAAAATATAAGACCTAAACATGTCCAAAACCTATGGTATGGGTGGATTTAGAACCCTTATCACATTATCCTCTAAAAACATCAATTTTGGTCCATTAAAATCCGAAACTCATTTGAAAATAAAGTTACATTTTATACCGTTCCAAGAGTGCCCCTCCTCTCCTCTTATAAAAGGCCCCCACCTCTACTGCCTTACCCACACTTCCAAAGCCTTTATCTCGGCCAACCCCTACCCATTTTGTCTCCCCACAGACCTCCCTAACTCCTTGAATCCTCACTATGGGTAGAAGTCTTCCCAAACAAGCCTTTTAGCTCAAACCAAAGGGAGTTACCCGATTTTAAGGTAATGTCTTCACTTGAGTCCTTTTTTCTTATTTTGCATCTCAAACCACTTAATCTCTTTTTATTAATTTATTTTGTAACAACTACAGTATCTTAAATATACTAGGATGTTGTTATAATATGTATTAGAGCTACACTTACACACACCTTCGTCTAATGGTTAAAGAACATACTGTTTCTGTGGTTGGCGATTTTCTGCCTCACGAAACGATGATTGTTCAATATTCTTTTAACACCATTAATGGTGGCCATTATGATGTCACTATATTTTATAAATGATATATATGGAATTTATGTTTACTATATGCTTCTGTATTTTATATTAAAACCATTCCTTTATTATTTTCATGTTGTGTAAATGCGATAATTTCATATGAGGAAGTGCGGACTACCGCCCCCTCAAGTGATGTGACTCGTACATGCAATACATGGAATGTATAAAGAATGCAATAAATGACCATATGTGACCTATATAACATATATATTATACTATAATTATAATATATATATATATATATATCATTTATTTTTAATTCCATTAATATGAAAAAAGAAAAAAATGAAAGTAGCGTTCATGCGTACGTACGGCCTACCATCTCCATGAACGGTGCTTTTTGTTTTTTTTCTCCAAATGATATTGAATAGTATAAAATGAATATTTAATGGATATATATGATATATATGATATATAAATCATGATTATAACTCTGGATATAATGGATACATGAACAACATGTAATTATAAAGAGCATATTTTGACTCAAGTACCAATGATCGTTTAAACGACCGTTACTAACTAAAATAATTACATAGTGTGAATGACATGTTAATAAGTGATATAAAAGGAATAATTAACTTGAAAAAGGTTCTTAAGGAAGTATAAATTAACTCAAGTTTATTATTCAGGAGATTAAAGAATGATCGAGTCAAGTCGGACCCGAGGTAAGGGATCCTACTCCTCTCTTTCTATTTAAGTACACCCTTTTATGTCATTCCTTTAAAGAACATATTTATTATGATTGGGATGTTCTTTTATATTAATCATAAATTAAATTATATGATAAAATGATTAGAGACCCTATTTCCTCTCGTAAATCCATTTTGGAAGTTTTAAGTGGCGCCGTTAGGCTGCCGAGTTTTCGTAAGGGATTTTTCATCTCACTTTTATTCCCGTGAGATTTATGCTACATTTGCCACAATTTCCATTGAGTGGTGTATGTACTGACCATTATTATACACTTTGTGTAGTATAATTTCATTTATGGGTACTCACATCTTCATTGTATGACCCTTCTTTCATGGGGTGTATGTTTTGAATGTTTCCCAAATCGGTAAGGGAACCTTTCACCCTCCTCTTTTTAAAAGACATATCTTGTTATGTCTTTTAATTTACATCTTTTTATGTTGGGATATGTTATTTTATATCCTTATTGATGTAAATTTTATGTCCAAGTGATGATATTCCCTTTTTATCTCTCATCAAATCATTTTCTTAATTTCGAAGTGATGCCATTAGGTTGTCAAATTTTGCCAAGGGATCTTTTTAACCCAATTTCGATTTCATTGGGTTCAACATGTAGTTATTGAATATGTCATCCTTTGAATATGTGTGAATGACCTTTTATTGTTTTAAACTTAATATCCACTTTTATTTGGGGTATTTATATTTGTCACACATAATTTTGAGATTGATTTATCATTAATTTAAGGATACCTTCTTTATAAGTGATTTCATCACATTTGACATTTCTATTGTGACTTCATTGTTGTTATGCACCAATTCACTCTTATATGGTGTATATACTGTCCTTTGGAATATTATATCATGAATCCATTTATTCTCATGATATTATAATGTTCTGACTAAATGTTATTCCTCAATTATTGTATTTAAGTGTCTCAAATTTTTGTAAAACCCCTTTAACCAAAATATCGCTTTAAATGTTTTAAATATTTGTTCTAATTAATATCCATGTTTTCCAAATGGTTTTAAGTATTTATTTATATTGATATTAATGGTTTAAAATTTTAAAATCTTCAAGGTGGTATAGGAAACATTGATTCAAAAATCACTTTATTAAATGTTTTATATGGTTTTGGAAATGGTTTCTTTATGAATGGATTCATTATTTCAATATACTAAAATGTTATATTGTGATTGAAATGTGGAAATGTTTTGTTTCCTTTATGCATGTTTTATGTGATACGTTTATGTTATGGTTCTTGGGCATTGATATGAAAACGGGTGGTTCCGTGATAAACTAAGGGCGGGTGAGCCCGATATAGCTCTCCAATGTGTTGGGTAACACGAAGGAGTGAAACGTTAAGGTTTCTCCAAAGAGATTTAGGGAATATACAGTGATGGGTATTCCAAACGTAACCAAGAGGGTTACTCCCAAATTATAAATGTTATGAATGCCTCATGTTACCTTTATGTCTTATGATTTCTTTTATTTATTCATGATTTTATGAGGTATGTTAAAGTGCTTATGTTTTATGGGTAACATATGATTTCATTCTTATGTATACATGTACTCATGTTTCCTTTCCATATTTTTATATCCCTTACTGATCTTTTTATGCTCATCCCAAGTTTTTGAAATGTTTTTCACAGGTTAAGGGAAGGGTACAGGATATGATTACAGTGTCAAGGAAGTGTCAAGAAATAATCCATGTTTTATTTTAAATATGTTTCCGTTGATGGGAAAAATGAATACTATCTTTTATGAAACCAATCTGTTTAAATGTGGAATGTAATGCAAGTTTTATGATCTAATTCTCTAAAACTCTAGACCATAAAAGATCCTCAATGTGTAATCTTGTAATAACTCATGATTAAGTAAGGTTTAAGGATGGGGCCTTATAGTTGGTATCAGAGGTCGGTTTAGATAACTTTAGAGGTTATGGTATTCATTAAGCATAAGTGACATTACCATAATGGTTGTGATTTCAGAAAGAGTCCTAGTTTTAGATAAAGTGAATGAGTAAGTATATCTTATTGTTTATATTCCTCATTAGTACATTATGGTTTTGTTGATATACTCACACTGGCCTTTTTGGTTTTAGTAAATGGCTGGATCTAGCAGGCACCAAAGTAACGGTGGATGTGAAGGAAACTGTGACAGTTCTTTGAGGAAGCAACTGAGTGATATGGGAGCTGCAATGAGAACTCTTGTGATTATCCTCAACCAACTATTTGGAGTCATGATTGTCCACCTAAACCTTGGTGATTTCTCTAAGGAATCATATATGCGAGAAACAAATCCCTACAGAACTACATGTAATAATCATAAAGGTAAGTGTGTTCAAAAACTTATGTGTCCAAAATGTGGAAAGAAAAACCTAGGAAAATGTTTCAAAGGGACAGAAATATGCTATAGATTTTGAAATGATGGTCATAAAGAAAGAACATGCCATGGAAAAAGGAAGAATCCATTTGACTCGAGGAATGGGAAAGAAGTTCTTTCTGAGGGATCAATTGAATGTTTTAAATGTGGTGTGCATGGTCATTATTCAAACACATGTCCTATGAAGAAGTTTCGTGAATGGGATCACCAAGATCATACAAATTTTCGTTTACCAATACCTAATGCCATTCCGATTGAGGATGAAGAAACTGAAAATGACCAATCAAAGGTATGAATTATTTCATAACTATTGTTTTCCTATTTTGGAATCATAGGATATGACTCATGATTTTGATTGTAGGAAAGAAGTATTTCAGAATAAGTTGTAAAGTAATGGTTAATGGATCATGAAGAATGTTGAATGAGTAAGATGTCAAAATATAAGGGCTTCAAGAGTTATGGTGAAATTATTAAGAGTATTAAGTCTCTTTTGATGATGGGGTTACATTAGAAGACTTTTTATAGTATGTGTAACCCTATTGTTTAATATATGAAAATTTTATTGAAGGAATAGTTATCTGTTCTTTTGTGTACATAGTTATAAAGAACTATTTGGGTTTATATGATCCTTACTTTTGAGGTAATTATGGGTTACTATATGTTATGATGGAAGTGAAAGGAATGAGATAAAATTGAGGTTAAATTATGTTATGGTTATTTTTTATGATTATATCTCTTTTGGGGAATTATTTTAGAATTATTTAGTTTTGGAAAAAGGACAACACACAGACCGTGAGACAACCCGTCGCGTCGGACAAAGCTGTGGGAATCAAACCCACAACCTAAGTGCAACTGGTATTTATTGCCTACCACTGGACTACGTGAAGTCCCTGGTTAGTTTGACTGATTCTTTTTAGATAGATGATTTTATGAATTAAGAGTAAGTTGATTTTGGGTTATCTATGGAAATTTATTAACCTATCATGGAGGATATGTGATTAGGATAATTTCTTTTCAACACGAGACATTAAGAGCAACTGACGTTGTTTGGAGATAAATGTTACAATTTTACTTGGAAGACTATGTGACTAAATCCTTCAAATATTTTGGATTAAATCTTAGTTTGGTTTAATTTGAAGAATTTTATGGAAAAATTGTTTATCGAATGGTCCTCGTTGAACTTTGGGTTTTGTTGGACAAATTTTGGAGATTAAGAATATATTTTTTTTTTATAAAGGGTTATCCTTCTCTAGATTATCTGATCTTGTACTAACCTTTTTGGTTTTGGTTTTGGTTAAAGTATAAATACATGGAAAGTATATAGTTCTCTTTTGTGGATTAGGTGATTCTCTAGAAGTTGATTATAGTACTCTTATAGTGAACAAGTCTTCCTAAATACTCGTCTTTAGGAGAAAATATGAGTTTGTGTAAGAAAAATAATAAAAGTTGAAAGTCAACATGATAAGTAATTATGTTTCCTTATGAAAAAAATTCCTCAATAAAAAGTAACTTAAAATAAAAATGTTGCCTATTAACTTTTCCTACGGAGGAATCAAATACCGTTTAACCCATCAAAAGTTTGTGATTTTCTTGTGGTTAACTTTCTCCTAGACATGTTTACTATAACTCTCCATCAGAAAATGAAGCTTTGTTTTTTCCTCCATGTCCATATTTTCATACTTGGAATCCCAGTATGGGTTAACTCGGGTGACCTTTGTACTTATCTTTCTTTATTTTGAAGTGATTGTTTTACCAACTCTTGTTCTGATGTGGGACGTTCAAGGATGTTTCCAAGCTCAATTTTAAAATTTCGAGGATGCAATTCCCAAAAGGGGGAAGGATGTAACACCCCAGGTAAATAAAGAGTATGAAATTTTCATATTTATCCATATTTGTGAATAAAATATTAATATTACTTTAAAGGGGACGCTATGCACGATGGCATACCCAATACGCAACAATGAGTTTCTTGGGAATCTTGCATTGCACTCTAATAATAAAATATTATTATTTTAAATGGTAGTTAATGCCTAGCCGTTGTAATGGTGGCAATGAACAGAACTAACTAAAAAATGATTATATATGTTTCTCAAATATTTTTACTTCTTACAATGAATGTTATAGGATTAAAAATGTG
The DNA here is from genome assembly GCA_963277665.1 of Viscum album. NCBI lineage: Eukaryota > Viridiplantae > Streptophyta > Magnoliopsida > Santalales > Viscaceae > Viscum > Viscum album. Next base: position 432,696,614 of record OY728127.1, on the reverse strand, counting down.
AATGAATCCAATTTTAAGCGTAAACATTGCAATATTCTTTAAAAGGTCTATTAACCGACTTTTAATGGAGAAACTCTTTTAAATACACTTTTTGACATTTTTATAAGCTCTATTTTTCAAAATAGACATATTATTTATTATTGGGACATTTGAATTTACGTTGGGTTCATTTTTGGTATTTTTCTGACAATGTTCATCTTTCAATGAATAGTGATAAATACTGCATTTTACATCAAAACTTCTTTTTCATATAATCTAATTATATGGCTATATTATATTTTGTAATTTGTTTTAAAGTTTAATTAGAATATATTTTTACCGTTTAATTCAATGATGTTCATTGGTATTAATTTCACTTTGGAATTAGGCATAAACAAGTGCCAAACTTTTGATAAATATTGTTTCTAAAAAACCCGATATTTCTTCTGACAACGGGAAGTTTTTTAAAAATATTTATTGAAATTTATGTGTTTAGAATTTGGTAAAATGGATTACATATTTGGAATCAGAAGTTCCAAATTATTCAATTAAGACTCTTTTGCTTTTGGACATTATGAATAGTAATAACGATAATTATCTTTATTTATCCTGATTAATGAGTAATCGGGTAGTTAAAGATAATAAGATAATATCATAATAATACAGAATGACCACAAAATGTGTCCTAAGGCTACTGGTTCTCTCATGGCCGACCATGGGATGCCTTGTGCCAAATTTGGGGGCCCCATGGAATCACTTTTGTGAGAATGTGACTTTTTATCTTTTTATTTTTAAAAAATGTTAAATGTAACAAAGAATGTATCACCTAAGTAAAATATTTTTCATTTTGTCTACATAAATGATATTTCAGACTATAAATATTCATTAGAAAGATAAAAATATTTCCTACATCATAGTATTTGTTTTATAATTTTTAGACATTAAATAAATTAAATTATTTATGACATCATGATGATGCAGCGATGACTTCATTATTTAACGATTTAAATAAAATGGAAAGATAATGTAAAGTCTAAGACCTACACATGTCCAAAACCTATTTTATGGGTGGAGTTCGAACCCTTATCACCTTATCCTAGAAATACATCAATTTGGGACCATTAAAATCCGAAACTCATTTGAAAATAAAGTAACATTTTATTCCTTTCCAAGAGTGCCCCTCCTCTCCTCTTATAAAAGGCCCCCACCTCTACCTCCTTACCCACACTTCCAAAGACTATTCCTTGGCCACCCCTGCCCATTTTGTCTCCCCACATCCCTATCTAACTCCTTGAATCCTCACATTTGGATGAAGTCTTCCCAAGGAAGCCTTTTAGCCAAAACCAAAGGGAGTTACCCGATTTTAATGTAATGTCTTCACTTGAGTCCTTTTGTTTTATTTTGATTCTCCAACACCCTAAACTCTTTTTATTCATTTCTTTTGTAACAACTACAGTATAGTAAATATAATAGAATGTTTTTATAAGAATTATTCGAGCTACAATTACACACACCTTCGTCTAATGGTTAACGAACATACTGTTTATGTGGTTGGCGATTTTCTGCCTCACGAAATGATGATTGTTCAATATTCTTTTAACACATTTAAAGGTGGACATTATGATGTCACTGTATTTTATATATGATATATATGGTATTTATGTTTACTATATGATTCTTTATTTTATATTTAAACCATACCATTATTATTTTCATGTTGTGTAATTGCGATAATTTCATATGAGGAAGTACGGACTAGCGCCCCCTCAAGTGATGTGACTCGTACATGCAATACATGGAATGTATAAAGAATGAAATTAATGAACATATGGGACCTATATAACATATATATTATACTGGAATTATAATATATATATATAGATCATTTATTTTTAATTCCATTAATATGAAAAAAGGAAAAAATGAAAGTAGCGTTCATGCATACGTACGGCCTACTGTCTCCATGAACGGTGCTTTTCGTTTTTTATCTCCAAATGATATGGAATAGTATAAAATCAATATGTACATGATATATATGATATATATGATATATTCATCATGATTATAACTCTGGATATAATGGATATATGAACAACTTGTAATTATAAAGAGCATATTTTGACTCAAGTACCAATGATCGTTTAAACGACCGTTATTAACTAAAATAATTACATAGTGTTCATGACATGGTTATAAGTGATATAAAAGGAATAATGAACATTAAAAAGGTTCTCAAGGAATTATAAATTAACTAAATTTTATTATTGAGGATATTAAAGAACGATCGAGTCAAGTCGGACACGAGGTAAGGGATCCTACTCCTCTCTTTCTTTTTAAGTAGACCCTTTTATGTCATTCCTTTTAAGCTCATATTTCTTGTGATTGGGATGTTCTTTTATATTACTCTTACTGTAATTTTTATGTTCATATGATTAGAGACCCTATTTCCTCTCGTAAATCCATTTTTTAAGTTTTAAGTGGCGTCGTTAGGCTGCCAAGTTTTTGTAAGGGATTATTCATCTCACTTTTATTCCGTGAGATTTATGCTACATTTGCCACAATTTCCTTTGAGTGGTGTATGTACTGCCCATTATTATAAACTTTGTGTAGTATAATTTCATTTATGGGTATTCACATCTTCCTTGTATGACCCTTCTTTCATGGGGTGTACGTTTTGAAAGTTGCCCAAATCGGTAAGGGAACCTTTCACCCTCCTGTTTTTAAAAGACATCTCTTGTCATGTCTTTTAATTTACATATTTTTATGTTGGGATATGTTATTTTATATCCTTATTGATGTAAATTTTATGTCCAAGTGATGAGATTCCATTTTTATCTCTCATCCACTCATTTTCTGAATTTTGATGTGATGCCGTTAGGCTGTCGAATTTTACCAATGGAACTTTTTAACCCAATTTTGATTTCTTTGGGTTCAACATGTAGTTATTGAATATGTCTAACTTTGAATATGTTTGAATGACCTTTTATTGTTTTACACTTAATATCCAATTATATTGGGTGTATTTATATTTGTCACACATAATTTTGAGATTGATTTATCCTTATTTTAAGGATACCTTCTTTATATGGGATTTCATCACATTTGACATTTCTATTGAGACTTCATTGTTGTTATGCACCAATTCACTCTTATATGGTGTATATATTGTCCTTTGGAATATTATATCATGAATCCATTTATTCTCATGATATTATAATGTTCTGACTAAATGTTATTCCTCAATTATTGTATTCAAGTGTCTCTAATTTTGGTAAAACCCCTTTAACCAAAATATCGCTTTAAATGTTTTAAATATTTGTTCTTATTAATATCCATGTTTTCAAAATGGTTTTAAGGATTTATTTATATGGATATTAATGGTTTAAAATTTTAAAAGCTTCAAGGTGGTATGGGACACTTTGATTCAAAAATATCTTTATTAAATGTTTTAAATGGTTTTGGAAATGGTTTCTTTTTGAATGGATTCATTATTTCAATATACTAAAATGTTATATTGTGATTTAAATGTGGAAATATTATGTGTACATTATTCATGTTTTATGTGATACGTTTATGTTATGGTTCTTGGGAATTGTTATGAAAACGGGTGGTTTCGTGATAAACTAAGGGCGGGTGAGCCCGATATAGCTCTCCAATGCATTGGGTAACGCGAAGGAGTGAAACGTTAAGGTTTCTCCGAAGAGATTTAGGGAATATACTGTGATGGGTATTCAAAACATAACCAAGAGGGTTACTCCCTACTTAAGAATGTTATGAATGCCTCACATTACCTTTATGTCTTAAGATTTCTATGATTTATTCATGATTTTATGAGGTATGTTAAAGTGCTTATGTTTTATGGGTAATGTATGATTTCATTCTTATGTATAAATGTACTCATGTTTCCTTGACATATTTTTATATCCCTTACTGATCTTTTTATGCTCATCCCATGTTTTTGAAATGTTTTTCACAGGTCAAGGGAAGGTTACATGATATGATGATAGTGTCAAGGAAGTGTCAAGAAAGAATCTATGTTTTATTTTAAATATGTTTCCGTTGATGGGAAAAATGAATAGTATCTTTTATGTAACTAGATTGTTTAAATGTGGAATGTAATTCATGTTTTGTGATCTAATTCTCTAAAACTCTAGACCTGAAAAGATCCTCAATGTGTAATCTTGTAATAACTCAAGATTAAGTAAGGTTTAAGCCTGGGGGCTTATAGATATACTTATTCATGTTATCTTAAAATCATTGACTTTATTTAAAAAACTATGACTCTATATAAAATCCTAACCATTATGGTAATTTCACTTATTATTAAATAACACCCTATCCTCTTAGGTAATCTAAAATGACCTCTAATATCAACTATATGTACCTAGACTTAAACATTTTATAATTCTGAATTAAATAAATAATTCTCATTGATGATCATTTCAGGTTTAGAGTTTTAGAGATTTAGGCCATAACAATTAAATTAAATCTCAAAAATTACATGGTAGACACTTCTACTGAGTTTCTATTTTCTTTATAAAATAAAAACACATAAGAAAAGAGTCATGTCTATTCCCATGTTTTAGATATCATTACTTTTCATTGATCCCATCCTTGAGTGTATTCATCTATATATACTGAATAAAACATTTAAAAAACATTGGATGAGCCTAAAAAGATCAGTAATGGTTATAAAATAATGAATGAAAACATTATCCCATCAATAAAAACAAATCAATGAAACCATACTTTTCAATCATAACATACCTGAGGAAATCATTAGATTTATGAATAACACACAAAAATAACAATCATAAAGGTAACATATGTAATTCATACCATAAATACATTGTAGCTATCACAACAAAATAGGGAGTCACATTTAGAATACCCATCAAAATATATTCCCTAAATCAAATGGGAGAAACCTTAATGTTTACCTCCACCACGTTACCTAATGCATTGGAGAGCTATCTCGGGCTCACCCGCCCTTGGTTTATTATGGAACCACCCGTATACAAAAAAAAATTCCCAATAACTATTACATAATCATAAAACATAATATAAGTATAATTGAAATATAACATTTCCACATTCCAATATATAAAATCTAGATATTGAAATAATCAATGCTTTATCAATCCATTTTCAATACGATTTAAAACATTTAATAATGAGATTTTTTAATCAATGTGTCCCATACCACATTGAATCTATTAAGGAATAATCATTTGAAAACATTAATGTACATACAAATAAATACAAAAATCCATTTTTAAAACATGTACATTAATGATAATTATTTATAAGAATAAATATATAAAACATTTAAAATGATATTTTAGTTTTATAGTTTTTCACAAAATGAGAGACGCCTGAATTCAATTAATTGTCGAATAAAATATATTCATTACATTATAATATCATCAGAATAATGGGATTCATGATATTATATGCCAACAGATAGTATATACACAATATAAAAGTGAATTTGTGCATAACAATAATGAAGTATCAATGGAATGTAAATTGAGAAAAAATCCCTTATAAAATTGGTATCCTTAGATTAAGGATAAATCAATTACATAATAATGTGTGAAAAATATAAATACACTCAATATGATTGGATATTCAGTTTAAATAAATCTTATGAAATTCACACATGTTATTCTTAATACAAAACCAATGACATGGATGTTTAACACAATGAATGGAAATTGAGTTAAAATTACCATTACCAAGTTCATATCGATTACTTGAGAATTTATGAATGGAGTGATTATTTATATCATAAGTATATCCAAAAAAATTGGAGTATAAATTAAAACATAAATAAATAGTGATTCTGCACATAATCATAGCATTGCATAATTAAGAATTAGAAGATTAACCAAAGGAATCGAAATTGGGATAAAAGGTTAATGTACCGATTTGGTAACTTATGAAACATACATCCCTGGAAAGAAGGACCATACAATAAAGATATAAATACCCATAAATTGAAGTGTATTAATCAATTAATACAATCATGAGAAGTACAGACACCACAAAAAAGGAAATATTGGCGAATATAGCCTGAATCTCATAGGAATAAAAAGTTAGATGAAAATCCCTTTCCACATTGGAATCAATCGAGTCCTATCAAAAAAAGATAATAATCACCAAATGATTCACACAATTAAATGAATATAAATAGTATCATGATAATATATAGTAAATTTCAGCACAAAAAACCACACATGCAATAAATTAGTGGCAAACAATGGAATTCTCATAGAAGTAAAAGTGAGATAAGAAATCATTTACCTCGTGTCCGACATGACTTGCTTGTTCCTTGTTCTTCCTGAATAATAAACATAATATAATTTATAATTGATTAAGAAAATTTTATCATGTTAATTATTCCTTTTATATTACTTATTACCATTTTATGAACATTATGGAATCATTTATGTTAATAATGGTCGTTTTGTAAATATTTGGTACTTGAGTAAAAAAGGAACAACTTATAATTACAAGTTGTTCACATGGTCAAAAGTTCATTATATCCAAAATGATATTCATGCTTTAGATATCATATATATCATATATATCCAGTATATACATGTATTTATAATAGTATATAACATTTTGAGGAATGAAATGAAATGAACCGTTCTAGGAGGCGGTATGTCGTACGAATGCATGAACACTACTTCCATTTCGATTTCTTATTTTAATTGAATTAAAACATAATGATACATAGGTTTATTATAATTCCTCTATAAAATAATATATAAAATCATATATAATATCATTAATTCCATTCTTTATACATCCCACATATGGAATTAATTAGTTATATCACATTAAGGGGGCGGTAGTCCACACTTCCTCAAATGAAATTATCACGTTTTCCAATAATGGAAACCATAAAGGTATGCTATAAAATGAAAATAAAGGAGAATAAAGAAAACATAAACATAATATATATCATATATAAATATAGTTTCATCTTAATGGCCACTATGAGAGGAGGTAGGAGATATTCGAACAATCATCGTTTCGTGAGGCGTTAGTTAGCCATTCACAGAAACATTTTGTTTTCCCCCATTAGATGGAGGTGTCTGTAAGTGTAGTTAGATTTCCTCTAATAAAAACATCATATTATATTGAGGATACTGGTGTTGTTATAAAATAATGGAATAAAAATAGTTTAGGGGTTTTAGATGTAAAACAAATGAAAATAAGTTAAGAGAAACGATTACCTTTATATTGGGTAACTCACATTGGTTTGAATCAAAAGGACATCAGGATGTGCCTTATACCTAAGGCAAGGCTTGTTGGAGGAGGATTTGGATCTTTAATGCTTATTTGGGAATGGGTTGTACCATCCAAGGGGTTTGAGAGGTGTTAGGATTGAGTTAGAAGTGAGGGATTTTTATGAGGGAGAAGAGGGGCACTTTAGGAATGTTTGAACATATTATTTTATGGTTTAATGATATTTGGTTTATAAAGGTCCAAAAAAAATTTAAAGTTGAAGATAAGATGACTAGTGGTCGAAATAAATAAATCCATTAATAACCGGAATGTTTTTGGATGTTTTTTTAATTTTTATAATCATATTTGTTTAAATCATTTATTAATGAGGTAAATACTACATCATTATTGTGTCATAGATAATTTAATATATATGATGTCTAAAAATTCTAAAAAAATAACCATGATGTAGAAAATATTTTTATATTTAATATTAATATTTATAGTCTAAATTATAATTTATATTTCCCGTTTTAAAAATCAATTTACTAAAAGATATTTGTTTATGTCATTTTTTCCTTTACTTTAAGTTAATTAATCTAAAGTGTCATTATCACTACCATGTGGACCCATGGGGTCCCAAAATCAACCCATGGATTCCCATGGTCGGACATGACACATCCAATAATGTTAGGCCAAGTGTTAAGGTAATTTTGTAATATTATGATATTATTTTTACCTTGAATTAAATTATTTACCACTATCTGACGTAAATAAAAGTCAAAAGTTACTATTCACCAAAAAAATATTTTCTTCTTATTGAGCAAGATTCTTCTTACTAAAAACAACCATATATATCATATTTTTTAAATTAAATCCATATGAGTAGTAAAATTTCATTTAAATGAAAAAGTCAGTTTTTTTAACTACGACTTAGTGGTTTAACTATTCATCAGAATTTGATGTTTTTTTAAAAAATATTAAAAATTCAGCGTGAGCTATATTTGATATTTTGAATTCATAACTTATATCAATTTTACCGAACTTAAAACATATAATTTGGATTAATTAATTTAAAATTAATTCCCTTTATCAAATCAAATAACATGTTTTTAAGATACAATCACTATCAAAAGATTGATACCTATTTATGTTCAATTTCAAAGTGAAATTAATTATAATGACCAACATTGAATTAAATGGTAAATACATAACCTAATTACAAATTAAAATCAATTAAAAATATTATCTAACCATATAAATAAACTATATTAAAAGGCACTTTGGAATTAAAATACAGTATTTTTCACTATTCATAAAAACTAAATTTTTTCTGAAAAATACCAAAAAATTACCCAAAGTAAATTTTGATGTCCTTTTTCTAAATTAGAATTTTATTTGGTTAAATAGAACATATAAATGTTAATATAAATATATTTAAAGAGGTTTCCCCATCAAAAGTCAGTAAATCTACCATTTAAGGTATATTATGCTTAAAATTAGATTCATTCACATTTTCAGCCTCTAACCTTTATTGTATAAATGTAAAAACATTTAAAAAACATGTAAAATAATGTTTTAGTTAGTTTTATTAATTCCAATCAAAACAATGGCAATCCATTAACTACCATTTAAAATAATATTATTATAATGTTAGTGTGCAATGAAGGATTTCAAAGAAACCATTTGTTGCGTTTTGGGTACGCCATTGAATATAGCATCCCATTGAAAGTAAATATAATAATTAATTTAAAAATATTAATAAATATTACAATTTCATATTCTTTATTTACCTGGGATGTTACATTTTTAATTAATTTACATAATTTTAATAAATAATCTTTTCAAAAAATATATATATGAGTTTTTTTATTTCTTTATAAATGTGTACAATAAATCATTGTATTTAAAATTACTAAATTCATGGAGTTCATCAAAATCCATATAGTTAATATCATTAAAAAAATACATTACAAGTTCCCATGGATATTTTTGGTGACATAATTTTCTCCATTTTCATCAATTTCATAGTTTCGAAATATCATAGAAGTGGGAATATATTCTAATTTTTCATAGATACCCAAATGTGTTCTTAATTATGGGTTTTAATGAAAATTTAATTTATTTTTTTATAAGGTGGAAAATATATTTGATTTCTTCATGTTGTGGTCTGTCGAAATTTTATATGAACTATGAATAATTCTAAAAATTTAGAATGATTAGTGAGGTTGATATATAACTCAAATTTATTGAGTATTGTGGAAGAGATTATTGGTGAAACGTTACTCTTAAGTGATGTGAGAAATATCTAATTTGTTGATTAAATTATAGGGGTAATTATGTGGTTAATCTTTTTACTCACCTAAATATTTTTTCTATGATCCCTATTCAAATTAAATGATATATTATTATTTTATATTTTATGAATCCAAACTCAATATTTAATTAAATTTCATGACCTTTAAATGTTGAAAGGTATGTTTTTCTGATATATCATGTTTTATGTGTAAATTAAATTTCTATGATTTTTTAGTTTTTGATAGATACAAAATTATTAATGAAAAAACTATACGATGAAGTTTATTTCATGTGAATTTATAATATAATTGTTATATCAAAAAAAAAATATATGTTTAAATGGTAAAATTCTATATAGGTTTTTATTATTTTCAAATTGATTAATGGGATTCTATTTTTTAAACCACTTACCATGATATTCATGTGAATCATATTTCATCACTAGTTTTCCAAATTTATCAAAGATGATTATGGATTATTGAATGTTTAATTGTATCACAACTTGAATAAAAAACTCATCAATAAATTAGGGATTTTAACTAAATAACCAATTTAAAGGAAAAATATATCTTCAAGTGGAAGGTTCCACATTTATTTATGGGTTTGATATGTATCTATTTTTCATAATTTACGAAAATATTAAACATAAAATATTCATGTAATGTTTGATACTGGCACCCATTTTTTAAATCACGTAATTATTTGTTGGTTACATTTTAATTCATTATTTTCTTGAACACTAATATTATTCCTAATATGTTATATGTAAAGGATGATCAATGAATCTTCCTAGTTTATTATAAAACATCTATTAATTATAATTTTTTATCAAGTAAATGATATTTTTGTTGTTAAAAATTTTAAATTTCAATAAAAGGTATGTCATATATAAATAAATTTTTAATATTTTGGACATAACTGATTTAACTAATAATTTTATAGTTGGACAAATCATAAATGATAAAATAGATGACAATCTAGAACATGATTATGTTCAATGTAGTGTTAATTTTTTTGAACCTGAAAAAAATGGTAGTTTGAAACATAGATAACCTAAACCCCTTAATAACTATCTATTGGTGACATTTATTGGACAATTAAATATCGGAATCATAAATTGGAATATACAAAACATACTAATTTTTGATTGAGTATTTATGAAAACATCAACCTAAAAACAAATATGAATCTTATAGTGATCAGGGAAGGTATATTTTCATGCAAGAATAGTTAAACCGGTTCAATATTATGACAATACGAATTAGATTATAGACCAGTTTCTTATCAAATTACTAGAAATGATCATTTATATAAATATATGAAAGATGATCAGGGTGTTCTCATTCGAAATAAAGAAATATTAGTTTCTAATGGTTATAGACAATAGGAAGTGATGAGCTATGATGAATTCATTTACCTTATTACTAGATATGTATCTATTATAATATTTTATTTTATAAATATTATAATAATTTTTAAATATTTTATATATATTTAAATTATTCATTTTTAAATGGACAGTGAAATTTTATCTTGAAAAACCAATACTGTTCGAATATAAAAATATCAGAAATTAATATTTTAAAATCCCCAAAGCATTAAATCATCTTAAAAAGATACAATAAATTGATATGAATGGATTAGTTATTTTATTTTTTCATATTAATTTTATGTGGGATTTCATATCCCAAGGATGTCATAAAACATTCATAAATGCATAATTATTGGAATCAAATTTATGTTGATTACGTGATCCATAGGTAAAAAAGTTATAAATTATATAATGAATTTTTATACTCATGAAAAATAGTTTTTAAATTAGTGTAATGGTAGAATAAAATATAATTCATGGATTATATATTTATAGAAAATGATTTCTAGATTTTTATTTCTAATAATATACATACAAAAATTAATTTAAATATTTGGACTTGAATGAATAATGACATATTCAACTACAATGAGTTATAACTATAATATTGTATAAGATGAAATTAGTTAAACAGTTGGAAATGTATATAGAGAATAAAAATGATATATATATATATATATATTAATGAAACTAGAGTATATATTATATATTCTATGTTATTATGTTCTATATTAAAAACATATAAGAGTTATATTTAACAACTTCTAAAATTATTCTATAATATTTAAATAAAACAATTTATTTATCATTAATATTTTGATAATATTATTATTCTGAGTTTCATAGATATGCTTATGTATTCATTTGTTCCTATAGGTTATTTTGGGAAAATTACTTTGAAAACCTGAAAAAATATTTAAACATTATGAGTTCTAAGGTCTAGTAAAATGTAAAAATAAGTTTTTTTATCAAAAGAAAAGGCCAAATTCATTATATGTCATGACCCGTCCCCAAGGGCACATGTCGTGACTAACCAAAGTCTGCCTTCCATAGGCTAGAGGATGGTGACTAGAACCAGAAAGGCATATCCCAATAATAGGAAGGCATTGCCTCAAAACCTATACACATAGACATATACCGGGCACACTGTGAAAAAGTAAAACACAATGGAAGAAGAAAGATAAAACCACAACTAAAAACCACAACTGAGTTGTAAAAGTATGTACTGAAAGTAAATGGTCCAGTATACAAGACCAACCAGAAAAAAAGGTTCAATAAAAAGTGAAAAAAAGCTCATGAGATCACTCGCCAAGGATCCTACCTGAAGGGTAGGTACAACTAGTCTCTACAGCTCTCCATGACAACCAGTCACCTCCATACATTGTCTATTCTTGGCTCAAAAGACTCAGTAAAGTATTCTTGTCGTCTCAACTAGACAAAAAAATGTTCAGATGAATCCCATTTAGGGGTGACTATAACAATACCCAGTAGATACCCCAAGACCCTTGACGGTCCTCTAGAATTCCACAAAGGAAAAAAAGTAAGTATGATCTCAATAAAAAAGAAAAATTAATGTCTTATCTCAAACTAGGTATATAACATAATGAATAGGAATAAGTATGATTAGTAATAAAGCTAGATCATCTTATTTTTTCGAGAGTATTTTTCTAAGAGACCACACAAGTTCTATTGAGGTTATAACCCACAGTGGATCACTATGTGCTGACCCACACATGAACGTTAGGTGTTGTCCCGCAAAAGATCGCTAGGTGCTGACCCACACAGGATCGCTAGGTGCTGACCCACATAGGATCTCATGGTGATGACTCATAGAGGATCACTAGGTTCTAACCCACACATGACCTCTAAGAGATTACCCACACAGGATCTCAAGGTGCTGATCCACATAGGATCTCTATGTGTTTACCCATATAATATCTCAATGTGTTGATCAACAGATGATATCAATTCTTTCTTCATCTTAAAACCCACCACTAGATTCCCACACATACTACACTTGAATCCGGAGGATCTTCTCCTCATGTCATCATTCTCATTTTAATATCCTTTAAATCTCACTAATAAATTAACTAATTAAATTCAATATCATAAGGGTTTCAATGCAATAGACGGTGTGTCGATCAGACCCCTAGTCTACGTGTTATTGGAATTTTAGTGACGGGGGACCGGTTGGATTCGAGTCCGATCAAACACGACCATACTCCAAAACATTAGAAAACCCAAGTGGAGTATCTCAAAAGTATTACCTATTTCTAACTCTATAGATAGTTCGTCAAACAGACATCTTATTGAGGAGATATTACCTTTTAATCGAAATTGTGTCGTACGTGGGACATGGTCTGGTCGGTCCGACAGGGGTTTTCCTATGAGCTCAGCCCAGGGGACCATGTGCTCGGCCCAATAGGTCGTGGGCTCAGCCTGTTGGCCATAGGCAGGGCTTGTTGGGCAATGGGACCGACCAATCCCACCATGTTGGGTGTGGCCTGCCGGGCCATAGAACCACCCTTCTCATTGTCCGGGTTCAGGGGTATACTCCACTCCCAAACAGCTCAGTCATTTTGGTCATCAATGTAGCGACGCTGGTTTGTGATACTCCACCTAGTCGGTCTACTAGAATAGTCACCAGGGGAACCCATGGACCGCTAGTTCGCCCTCCGACCCAGCTCAAACCCACGACCCTCCTCCGTAGAGTGCCACCGCAGCGCACCGCCCATATCCAACATGGCCCACGCTGGTCGGCCACCTCCTTCGTCCATCATGGTACATTCGGGCACCGCCACCTTCTCACGACTAGCGATTGGTGGACACTGCCTCCTCCAATCACCAGTGCCACCACACCGATGAAGCTTCTTCAGTCCCTCATTGAAGCTGATATAATTCATGTCTATGCCTACGGGCCTCTCGGAATGAAACCAACACTGCACCTCTCTCGACTTCACCATGATATGATATTTTCCACTCTCCCATGAAGAATTCAACATATACCGAAATCAGCATAGCGTCTTTGATTTGTTCATTCAGCCCACACCTTCCTCATTAAGATTTTAATGTGGAAGAAATTCAGTCATCAACAAGAATAGATGAATTATAAAATCTATGAATAAAACCACTACCTCAAACATGTTTGTAGATGGTGTGGATAAGGAAGAAGGGTTCGTGTTTGTTAGGTGTCCGTTGACATTCATCGAACTCTGGATTGAATCCTCTAAGGTGTTGAAGCTCCGTTCTAAAATGGAGGAATTCATCGCCCGCACATCGTCATAGGTTCCTCTCATGAGTTCACAAGACCCATGCCCTGTATTTGTTTATATAGGATAAATGAGAGTTTAAGTAGTCACACAATTAATGTGGTTCATTAGTGAGTTTAATTAACGAACCCATTAATCTACCAATGGTGTGTATACACAACCATGTGTAACCAACAATTAAATGAGCTAACAACCCTGTGGCCCCACCACCATCGTACAACTATTGAATAATGAAAATAAAACAACCTTTAGTTATATTATTATTATTTTGTTAATTTCCTAAAATTCAATTATTCGTCCCACATTTTCTGAAACAGTTTATTCTTACCTAAATAGAATCCTTGCACATTGAATTCGATGATGCCCTATGATTTTCTATCCGAGCAGTGGTTTAAAATATAAAAATTTCGGTCATACGTTTACTGAACATAACATAAATAAGGTTCAATGTATTCTTAATAGCCCCCCTCGTCCCACGATGGTCGTGTTTAGGCTCTTTCAAAGGGGATATGAGTTCACGAGATCATCAGTACTCAGAAATTTCCAATCCCTGTTACCATTTAGTAGTTATGTAAATTAATAATAGAATAATTGTCAGTTAATTATTTTATTTACGGCCAAAAACAAAATTCCACTATTGTCATGTGGCGACCAAAAATATGATATTCCTATGGAAGACTACCCTCATGAGAAAAGAAATGGTCTCAGATTTTTAATCTGAGTCATCATTCGTGAGTTATAAGCATTTTAAAATGAAAATAGTCTTATTTAATTACTTTATATACTCTTATTCCATTTTTGGTTTTTATCACTAGAGGCCTGCCCCGACAAAACATTAGTCATGCATTGGGTAAACCAGCCATCCTGAATGCAATAGTACCATTGAATTTCGGACCATGTATCATGTTTAAGAGTTATTCCACTTGTTCTAGAAAACCGCTCGCATGCCCAATTTAAAGAATAAAATTTTTTCGACGGATCATCTTGAGCACTTCAGGCCTCAGAATCATGTGATGTCAATTTTCATAGTCTCATAATAATCCAAAACATATACTCTTAGTTCATCGGGTTGAACCAAATGTCGTCTAATACCTCTACATAAAGACTCGTCCCCCAGGGCTCGTGATGTGACTACCAAAGCCCTACATCCATAGGTCATGGGTTGGTGACTACCACCATAATTTCATATCCCAAAAATATAAATGCATTTCCTCATAAAATGTATACAAAAAGATTGGGAAGAATGTGAAAAAGTAAAACACAATGGAAGAAGAAATATAAATCAACAAATAAAAACCATCACCGAGTGTAAAAGTGTGTAATTAATGTAATGGGGCAAGTATGCAAGACCAACCAGAAAGAACGTACAAAAAAAGGGAAAAGCGACTTTTGAGATCGTCTTCTATGGATCATACTTGAAGGGTATGTACATATCATCTCTACATTTATCCACACCAACCAGTCACCTCCGTACACCATCTAGTCTTAGCTCTAGAGTCTCCGTCAGAGCTGCCTCTCATCTGCACCAGACATAAGAAAGTGAGGGCCAATCCCATTCAAGGGTGTGTATAACAATACTTATTAGAGTCCCCGAGAACCCCGAAGGTATCCCAGAATTTTAAAAAATAAAAAACACAAAGAATGATCCAAATCACAAAGCACATGTAAATATTTTGCTCAAACCTGGTATATGACTTATAGAAAATGAATAAAGATGATTATTCATAAAACAAGATCATCTTATTCGATGGAGATGCTTCTTCTGTAAAACCGCACAAGGTTGCTAGTGGTTATGACCCTTATAGGATCACTTGTTGATGACCCACACATGATCTCTATTTTCTGACCGAAAAAGGATCATGCAGTGCTGAACAACACTGGATCGCTAGGTGCTGACCAAAGGAGAATCGCTAGTTGTTGACCCACAGAGGATCACTAGGTGATGACCCAAACTGGATAGCTTGGTGCAGACACACATAGGATCACTAGGTGATGACCCACACATGATCAATAGTTGTTGACACATAATGGATCACTAGATGTTGACCCATAATGGATTGATATTCTTTCTTCACATCGAAGCCATACATTTTATTCCCACACTTAGTAAGATTGATTGTAGATGATCCAATCCACAAGCCATTACTAATATTTCAACAACCATGAAGTCCTATTTAGATGTAACATGATTAAACGCCATGTCATAAGGTTTTAATCTTAACAGACACCACATCAATCGAACGTGTGGTCTGTATGTTATAGGATTTATTGTACTGGTGGAACGGTGGGATTAGAGTCCGATCCAACCATCCGTACTCCAAAATTATCCAAAAAAAATTTGTAGTATCAAAAAAGGACCGCCTCATCCAAAGGGTTCCAATGCAACAGATGGTTTGTCATATAAACATCCAGTTTTGATGTAATATCCCTTTAATCAAAACAGGGCTGTTAGTGGGTCTGGGTCTTGTCTGACCTAGTCGAACCGACCCAGCCTGGCCTGCTGGGCCCGGCCGGAAGGGGTGACCTCGGATTAGTTAGGCTAGACTGTGGGATTGGCATGCTAGCCAAGGGATGGGCATGTTGGGCCATGGGACCAGCCCGACCCACCAGGCTAGGCGCGGCCCTCTCGGTTGTAGAATCGCCCATCACGATGACTGGATGTGTGGGTCCACTAACCACCGAAATTTCTCAATCAATCGGATCATCAAATCTTCAGTGCCAATTCGCACTGCTCAACTTTTTCAGTCTGCTAGACCATGGGTCCACCCTCCATCGTGGATCGAAGCCAAGATCCTCCTCAATGGTGAGCCCCTATAATGTGTCGCGCATCTCCAATTCCCCTGGTGCAGGCTGACTACCGCATTCCTCCACCGAGGCACCTTCATGGGCCACCTTTTTCTCGTAGCCAGTGGTTTCCTACCACCGCCTCCTCCGATCCACGGTGCCACCGTGACAAGGAAGCTTCCAGTAGCCACCAGTGAAACATCGATGGTATGATTTCCTTCCCGTATGTGCCTACGAGCCTCTTGGGAAGGTGTATACACTATGCAATACACTATTTCACTTTGCGACCATATTTTCCCCTCTCCCATGAGGAACAAAACCAAAACCGAGATCAGTAGAGGGTCTGGTCCTTGTTCGTTCGGCCCACACCCTCCATTTAAGCATTATAATATAGAAGCAGTTAAATCATCAACCAGAATAGAATAATTATAAAAATCCATGAGTGAAACCCATAACTCAAACTCATTGGTATATGGTGAAGATGAGGAAGACTTATCCACATTCGTAGCACGTTATTTTGCATTTGATGAAATCCATATTGAATCCTATATGGCGTCAAAGGCCCATCCTATATTGGAGGAGTTCATTGTCGACACATCGTCATAGGTTCCTCTCATGAGTGCACAAGACCAATGCCCATGTTTTTTTTAATTTGAGAAAAGAGAGTTTAACATGTCGCACAATTAATGTGGTTGATTAATTAGTTTAATTAATGAACCCATTAATCTCTTGAAGGTGTGGTTACACAACCAAGTGTAACCAGCCATTAAATGATCTAAAAACGAAGTAGCCATGCCACTGATGCTCAACGGCCGAAAAAATAAAATAAAATAACATTTAGTTATTTTTTTATAAGGTCCCAAAAATCAATTTTTTGTCATATTTTTTCTGAAAAATGATAAGCTTCCCTTATGAGAATCTGAGCATAGTGAATTCAATAGCGCCCTCATATTTTCAATCTGAGAACCAGTTTAAGGGATAGAGATATTCAACTGTACATTGACTGAATGTACCTTAAACAAATTTAAAAAAATTATTAACAACCACCCACAACCCATGAGAGTTGAGTTTATGTTCTATTTATAGTGAACACGCCCCCATGAGCTCCACGGTTCTCTCAAATTTTTAATTTGAGTTACTTTTTAAGAGTTAATGAATTTATCAATAAAATAATTGTTACTTAAATTTTTTTTACAACCAGAAACTAACATCCACTATTGGCCCTTGCCGGTCAATGTTCAGATCTGCCTAAGGGAAGGATACCATCAAGATCTCCACAGTGGTCTCATGTTTTTAATCTGAGTCAGTGTTATAGATTTATAAGCTATTGGAAAATAAAATAATTTTATTTAATTATATTATTTATGGTTATTCTAGTTTTGGGTTCTTTTACTGGAGGCCTATGCCGACTACACTGAAGTCCCACCTATGGTAAACCCACCATCCTGAACACAACAATGCCCTCAGATTTATGATCTTGGTACCCATTTAAGAATTATTCAATTTTTTCATGAAAATTATCACGAGCGCTATTTAAAGAATAATTTTTTTCGACGGATCATTTCGGGCACTTCGGGCCTCAGAATCACGTTCCATCAATTTTTACAGTCTCGTAATAATGCCATATAATTTAAAAAATTATGTGTAAATTCCAGTTCATGACAATATAGATGCGTTTTTGGTGGATACATCTTGGGGATGATGTAGTACATATTTTTCAAGGACACAACCTTCAAAAAAAATGTAATATTTCTTTCTTGAAAAAAAATATTCTTTGTTTAATAGTGAGGATCTTTTCAAGTTTTGATATTTAGGGAATGAGGACATATTACATTCATAAGAAAAAAAATTACAAAAAGGATACTACTAAAACATTAACCATTTTTCTAAAATATAAAATCATTTAAAATAAAACATTATCTCATTAAAAAATATTTATAGTAGTTAACATGACTTCATTTTTTCTCTTACACATCCTAATATCATTTGAAATCATTTAACACATGGGATCAACACAAAAATATTAGGAAGGGACATAAATGAAGAAAAAAATGTGGTTCATTGAAAACTTGATAACCCATAATTCCCATTTCATAAAAACTCATTATAATGCATAGAATAACCTTGCATTTTCCTTGGAAAAAATTTAACATATCTCTCTTACATTCAACCGTAGACAATGAAAAACCATTTTTCCAGCATCCGTCTCTAGACTAACCAATGAATTGGAAACCTATTATTGGGATAACCTTTCATACATGAGTTATAATTACTTCATCCCAATATATAATTAGTTATAATGGTGATAAACCCTACATAAGATGATGTATAATTGGATAATCAATACATAATCATTTTCTAATGAACAAATCATCGATAAGTTGCTTGATAACACATTTAATCCCATAATAAAAACATATTATGGTATCATAATACCCATTTTTCTAAAAATAATTTGTAAAATATAGAATCCAAATGCATTATAATGAAATCATATTTGAAAAATAAATTAAATATGAAAATTTATAAAGGATATATTATAGTAATAAAATGTCATGAAATCCGAGAAACCACTCATGTTATATATAAATTAATGAAAAATGTTTTGAATTTCATAATGGATTATTATAAAAGGATTTTAAAAGTAAAGTCCCTTATATAAGACATGAAAATGGCCCTTTTAAATTACTAGAATAGAAAAGAAAACATTAATAAAATTATATATCCCTTCCATAATACTATTTTGAAATCAGGAAGCTGAAATATATATATATAAGAATAAATTATTAGATCCTTTAATACAAAGTTTTAGTTAAATATTCTGTTACCTAGATTTTAACATACACAAAAATGCTCAATCATCATGTATAATAGTTTCAAGAGTGTTACTAATTTATTAAAAACTGTATCCATGTTTATAATACCTTACATGATTACCATATGAAATTTTCCACTCATTTATTTATAGTAATTTGTTATTTCAGTTGATTCAGGTGTATTTTTTCATGGTTTCCATGGTCAGTTTATTATGGTATTAATTATTAAAAATAAAAAATAATAAGTAAGTGATAAATATATATATAGGTAATTTTTGACAATTAAATTATAATTTATACATTCGATGATTTCGGAAAAAGGGATATGAAAAATCATCAACAATGAAAGAGTTCAATTGATGCACCGTAGGAGACAATTTCATTATTTAATAATAAAAGGGGAATATTAGAAATTTTATGATTCATATATAATAAGAAAAAAAAGTCCAATATATATTTTATACTATTTTTTCATTTATCATTGGATAATATGTGACGATAAGGTAGAAATGAAAAGTAATTTTAAAGAGAAAGAGAAGGAATCATACATCTTTAAAATTCCGCCTTGAGAACCACCTCAAGTCTCTTGGTAGTGGTATTTTTATGGGACTAGAAGATCAATAATTTTTCAAGGTATTATGAGGAGGGAATATGGTATTATTTAGCTATGAAATAATGATTATGGTGTTGAAAATCTATTAAGGATGGATCCACCTTATATAATTGAGGTGAGGTGTTACGTAGGAATTACATGCATTATTAAAAAATAATAAATTCATTTTGATAATTAAGTCTTCAAAAATGATTAATAATCCTTGGATATACCATTAAATAATGAATATAATCATTTTTCCATTTTTATTAATTATGATATTTAAAAATAATTTAATAAAACACTTTATGCCAGGAAAAATAATTTATTCAAATTAAAAACTATTCATAATCATTACTTTAAATAAATAAATATAATTGTCTAAATAATATTTAGTTTATTATTATATATTATACATATTATAAAAACCTATAGAAAACGTTAATAAACATAAATTATCAAATTATAAATATTTTACAATTATTTACATCATTATTTTTTATTCATTAATTATTTATTTATTAAATCATTATTGTCCAAAAAAAGGCAAGTATTTATTACCTAAATATAAAATATAAATTTCAATGAAAAATATAATTTTATTTTATTTTACAACAATATTCATGATAAAAACTCTTCTATTAAACCTCATATGAAAATATTATACTTATTGAAAATTATAGTGTAAACAAGTTGACTTTCTTTTTAATAAAATAATATAAAGCGACTAATGTGATCCATATGGGTCCATAATTTTCTAAATCTAATTAAAATTATGATAAATGTATAAAATTTCATCTATAAAATTTATTATCAACATTTATGGTTATATAATAATTCATATAATTTTAATATTTTTTTTATTTTTCATATGCTTATACACGCACTACATCAGCATTTCACCCGCACTAATGATAATGATTTCATATATTACAATTAAATATAAATTTATTTCAATAAAAATATTATTTATGTTAAAAATAAAATTCTATATTAATTAATTATATATATCCACTAAAATACATTTCAATATAACATCATATTTTTTTTATTTTGTCTTTTCATCAATACTAATGCATTGGAGAGGCATTTGTGTATTATTATTTTTTATATGATAATAAACGTAGAAATTATTATACAAAAACCACAAAAATACACAACAAATAATGAATGTGGCATGAAAATATTTTTTCACGTTATTATTATTTAAAAATAACCATATTTGATATGGTCAATGATTTTCAGGAACCACATTGGTGTTGAATTTTTTTTAATAAATAAGAATAGAATATAATTTTCATTTTCTATTTTTTTTTTGTAAAATATTCTTCTGATACTATAATTATTTAATTATTCAATATATTTTTCCAATTTTATTTCATAATTGTGTCATCATGACTTAAATAAAATATCGTATAAAAACATCATTTTTTACAATTCACTAAAAATTAATCATTTTCATAAAATTCATAAAAATTCATACCAATATAATTTCATCATTCTAAATTCCAAAATGAAATAGTTTAATTACATAATAAATATATAATTTAAAAATTAATAGTTTATAATATATCCAAATAATAAATTATTTATTTTATGAATTATTATTTTAATCATGAATGCTAATAAACAAATTATTCTATAAATATCCATGTTGATCCATTCTCCCACACCATTTTGAAATTTAATCTGCACATTTTTTATTTACATTTAAAAACGAGGATGCTTTAACCTCATATAATTTTATTATTCCCATGATAATTCTTCAACCACATGGTTTTTGGACACATCTTAAACGTGGTAAATTACATTATTTCAAAAAACATACTATATGTGGTCAAGAATCATACATGGTTTCTCTTTATAAGAATGTATCTATTCATGTTTAACTACTTTTGGGCTCAAAATTTGAGATAGGTCAGGTACATACTTTTTTAACATTGAAACATGATAAACACTGTGTAACTAAGATAACCTCAGAAGAAAATTTATTCGATATGAGACTTGTCCAGAATTCAGAATAAATTAATATGGTCTAATGAACCATGAAATTAACATTAAATTATTACCAAAATGATAAAATGGTTTCCATGGAGAAAATTTAATAATGACAGGATCACCTACATAGAATGAAATAAATTTACTCAAATTATCTGCATAATTTTTCTGAATGCCCTTATTTTTCCTATTATGTCGTTGAATCATCTGAACATTCTATGCCACTCAATATACCATTTCTGGTCCAATCAACATCCATTTCATAAAATCAACCCAAAATGGTAGATTTCAACCCAAATTCCCATATAATGCTTCATATCGTGCCATTTATATACTAGAATAGGAACTGTTATTATATGAAACTCCACTAAAAATCAATATTGATCCCAAATTCACTAGAAATCCATTGATCATGTTCGAAGAATATCCTCTAATGTTTGAAATATTCACTTTGACATTCCATATAATTGACGATAAAAGGATGTGTTGGAATTTAATTTTTTCCCCATTATATTTGAATGACATTACAAATATTATTCGTGAACTTGGGATTATGATCATATACAACGGAGAAAGTCACTCCATGTAACATGACTATTTCCTTTATATACAATTGATAAAGTTGATCTAGGGCTAGGGAGTCTTGAATAGGAAAAAAGTTATCATATTTTGACAAATGATCAACAATAACCCAGATTTCATTGTTACCTCATGATGCCTTAGTAGTCACACCAGAATATTAATTGATAAAATTTAACATTACCACTATTGAAATAGAAACTGTTTAGGTATCCCTATACGTAACTCATGAAATCGTTTAAATTATTATCATTTAAAACATTTCATGGTTATATCTTCATCATATATTTTCATTCCATCCTAAAAGTAATGCTCAAAGTAGTCACTGTACATCATTCTTCTACCATGATGAATGATAAATAGAGAGTTTTGAGCTTCACATAACAATTTATTATTAATCCAAGAATCATAAGGAAAATATAATCTCCTCTCAAACCTCACAAAAAATCATTATCAATGACAATATTAGGAGACTATCCCTTTTAAACCAAATCTACAATTATATGCGACACATGGTCATCCTGTTGAGCATACCTAATTCTATCTGAATGATTCTAATGTACTGAATCCTCAATCAAAACATATCAATTTCATGCACTAACAACATTCATGCCAACATTCATTAAATAACTAACCATGGGGTCATTATAAAAAAAATTGTTACTGTAGCATTATTCATCCTAATAAAATCTCTATCCAATCTACTTGATTTTAATAGATTGAAATGAATCATGAAATCAGAATCTGTGATTAAATCCATCCATTTTCTCTATGGCATGTTAAATTAATTCTATGTAAATATATACATCAAAATTTTATGGTCCGTATATATTTACATTTTACTCCATCCAAATGATTTTCAAAATTTTTAATGAAAACTCAATAACATCTAATTCTAAATATTGTGTAGGGAAGTTTAACTCATAAGGATTCAACTATCATGATACCTAAGAAATTAACAGATCATTTTGTATTATGACACATCCAATCCATTTTATAAAGCATTATTATTGATTAAAATTCACCATTTTTTGAAGGTGGGACCAAAACATAGGAATTCAACAATCGTTATTTCAATTATTGAAACAAAAATCATTGTACCTTTTTGAGATGATAATAACACATTTTTAATATAACATTTTTAATAAACTGGATAACCATGCAATGTTTTCAACACTCTTCTAGTAATATCCTTCCAAACCAAGGAAACTCTCATTCTAATTTATATTTTTGAGTCATTTCTAATCATCAACAAATCTTGTTTTAACAGGATCAATAGCTATACCATCATTAAAAAAATGTTACCAAGGAAATAATTTTTTTCCATAAAAATTAACACTTTGCATATTTTCCATACAATTTATTTTATTTTAATGTTTTAAAAAATTAAAATACATGTTTTGCATGATCCTATTTACTATTTGAATATACCATAATGTTATCAATAAACAAAGCCACAAACATACCCAATAACTCATGGAATATTATATTAATAAGATCCATGACTACATTAGGTACATTAGTTTACCAAAATTTTATTACAAAAAATACATAATGCCCATATCTAGTAAAGAACTTAGTGTTTGGAATGTCTTCTTCAATTACATTCTACTAAAGGTCCCCTGACCAAAGGTTAATCATTAAAATGTATTATGATCCCTAGAGTTGATCAAACAAATATTCGATATGAGGAAATGGAAAGTTGTTCTTTATTGTGATGTTATTTGAGGCCTACAATTTATAAAATGTCCCATTAAACTGCATTTTTTAACAAACAAAACATGAGCACCCCATGGTGAATGCCATGTCAGATGATGATTCATCTACTAATTCCTACAATAGTCTATTGAATTATATAATTTCTATTTCATCCATTTTATGTGGTAGTTTCTAAATTTTCTGATCCTTATGAACTAAGTCAATGGTAAACTAAACATATTGATCAACAATAACACTAGGAAAATCCTCCTAAAAACATCATGGAACTAATTTACAACAGGCTCACCATTAATCTATATAATTCATTTATTTTTAAAAATGTGCACATGATTACATTCACTTTTGTATTTAATGAATTTAATATCATCAGGATATATTATCAACGGTATAGGTTCATTATTATACACAAACCAAATTGATTTCCAAAAATACATCATCGTTTTCAATATAATTAAACATTTAATGATATTAAGAATGACAGTCCATACCCAGAATAACATCAAACTCTAACTGAGGATATAAAAAAAGGTTTACATGTAAAATATTCTCACAGAAAATTAAAGGTACATTCTTATAATTTCCTTTTTTCCTGAATATTTTCTCCAAGGGTTTTGACCACTATCTCTAGATTAATTTTGTGAGGTGAAATATATGATTTATCTAAAATATTATCATAAATTAAGGTGTGAATAGACTGTAAATAAAACAAAACATTGGATAAAAATTTAAAAACATGAAATGTATTTGATACAACTTATTTTAATTTATCCACATCCATTGAATTAGTTGAAAAGGATCATTCCACATGCTTTTTCTTCCAATATATCTATTTTACAACCTAATTGACTATATTCAGGAACATATTACTAAAATTATAAAATTAATTATAGTTAAATCATCTCACAATTATCATCTCATTAAATTTTGGATCATTTCCCATGAACTCATAAGACATTCTCTAAAACATTGCACAACCGCATCATTACCATGAATTTATAAGACATTCTATACTAGGATTTTTAACACACTTGTAAGAAGAATGGAAATTGAATTTCTTAACTCTAAATTTCATTGATGATTTCTTCCCCAAGGGAAAGAAAATAGATTGATTCTTATTTATTTTATCAATAGTAATATATGGGTCAAAAAATTCTATCCCAAAATTTTCACCACAATTAAAATGTATCTAATTTTATTTAAATTCTCATGCTTCAAAATCTATTCATTTAACTGGTTTTAGTTCTGAGTAAAACAAATATATTTTTTCATTAGTGTCCCAAACAAAATGTAGAAAATAACTAGAAAATATTGTGATTTTTTTCATATAAAACTATGAAATAATCATCTTTTTCGTTAATTGATGAAATTATTTTCCATTCATATTCGAATAATCATCGGGAAATATCTCTCAAAAAACGATAATTGAATGTTTCCAATTTAATGGAATCACATTTTTCTTTCTACTTGGTATTATTAACCAAAGACCTACATTGATCAACATCAGGTATAAAATAATTAATAAAAAGAGGTACGTATTGATGTGATGAACTTCCAATGACATCAAATATAATTTCCAGAGAATTGATCCCTCTATTGGCTAACACCATGTCAAATTATACACTGAATGATGGGGGATGTTGCCTTACAAAATGCTCCAAATATATATGTTTTTTCATGGTAGTTCAATTTTCTTCCCTATCAAGAAGACCACCACCATTTATCCCATGAGTTAATTGGGACATTACAATCATAAACTACTTGATTCCAGTTCCCTACAATATGGGTTATAGATTCAGAAAGATATTAGTCACTCATTACCAACTTACATCAAATTCCAAGTTTCATCAAAGGAAAACCATTATGAAAAGACATATATTAGTCGAATATACATGTTAATATTAAAATTCTATATCATTTTAAATTAACAATAATTTAAAAATATATTTTGTTATTCAATGAACATCATCATAAATCTTAAGGTTATCTAAACCACCCTTTGATACCAACTATTAGTACTCATCCTTAAATCATTACTTAATCATGAGTTTTGGTAAATAATGTAATTTACTTACATTTTTGGATTTTTTCAGGATTTGAAGTTTATATAATTAGGACATAATACATACATAACACAACACATCCAAACAATGAGGATAATACAAAAACAATATCCCTTTTTTAAAATATAAAATAATTCAAAATAAAACATGAGGACTTTGAAAAAAATTCCAAAAATTTATCTTAGTTAGTTATTACTCTCACAAATCGTTATAACATCTAATTTTTTTTATAAACATGGGATGAGCCAAAAAATCATAATATGTGATGTGATGAAACAATAATCATTATTACAGTGAAAACAGGTAATCCAATAAAACCAATTTCATAAAAACTCAGTGGCATGCATAAAATATCATACACATTCCATGGGACCTATTTTAAAAATCACTTTTACATTCACCCTTAAACATGGAAGATACATTTGGTCAACATCCCACCACATAGTACCCAATTCATTGATAATCTATAATGGGGCTCACCCATCATATATTGAGACTTGATAGGTTTATCCCAAATGATCATGAGATATAAATGGGCTCAAAAATTCATATATTGAGCTATAATAATCTCAAACCTACATAGACAATGTCCATGGAAATTAACACAAATAAAACCATTGATAACTCTTTTAAAACCATAAGAAAAAAACATTCAGATATCCTAATTCCCTTTTTTCAAAAAATATTTTAAAAAATATAAAAACCACGCATATACTAATGATATCATATTTTATAAAAATAAGTATGAAAAATTATAATTGAATGAATATAGCTTTTAAATTGCATGAAATTTGAGAAAACTATTTTTCCATATATATAAATAAAAGAACAATATTTGGAAATTAATAAAAGAGACATTTATAACGATTTAAAAGTACCTTCCCTTAAAATAGGAATATGATATAGAATGATTTATAATAATAATTCTTTAAAATATTTAAAATAATATTTTCATTAAATAGTTTCTTAGA
This sequence comes from Viscum album, assembly GCA_963277665.1. Lineage (NCBI taxonomy): Eukaryota > Viridiplantae > Streptophyta > Magnoliopsida > Santalales > Viscaceae > Viscum > Viscum album. The sequence continues at coordinate 432,668,938 of OY728127.1, read as the reverse complement.
TCTTGTTCAAAGTCCAAGAAAAGTGTTCAACTATATTGTGAAAATGTTTTATGATTTTTAATAGTTTATTAAATAAATATAATATTGTTTCTAATAAATTAGATGATCTTCTTATAAAATTATCCTCCTATTTGTTAATAATATTTTTTTATTTCTATTGTTTTGGCTGCGATCCATAAATTTATTTCTAGGAGAGTTTATTATGGTCGTTAAAGATAAATATAAATAATAATTAAGAAGTGATAACACATATATATATTTTCCATTTTAGACTATTATATTTTAGTTCAATCTTTGTATGTTTTTGGTAAAATGGAAATGAAAATCATAATTTACTATGGGGGTTAATTGAAGATTCACATATGATGATTTCTCTATTTATGAATAAATGGAGAAGATGAGAGATTTTGGGAAGCATATACCATAAAAAACAATAGTACAATGTATATTTGATATCAGATTTTTAATATAAAATTTTATAAGAGGTGGGGATAAGGTAGAAATTAAAATGAATTTAATAGAGAATAATGAGCTTTACCTAATGAAAATTCCTCTTTAAGAACCTATTTAAGGCTCTTGGAAGTGGTAATTTTTTCAAAAAAAAATTAAAAGAGTGTTGAAAGGGATGGGGAGGAGGTAAATTTACAAGCATTATCCATGATATAAGTCTTATGGTGATGAAGGCATATGAAGGAGGCATCCCCTATTTTTAATAAATATGTTGGGTAACATTGAAATTACTGAAATTATAAAAATATAAAAAAATCATTGATAGGTTTTAAGACTCACAAAAGGAAACAAATTCTTAGGATGTTTCATTATTGTTGGAATATTACAATTTTTTTATTAATGGTCCTTTATAAATATTTTATTAAAATATTATCTTCATGGAAAAGCTATATTTTCAAATTTGAAATTATTTACAATCATATCTTTAAACACATAAAATATAAAATTCTAATTAAATTTTAATTATATATTTTAAATATTATAATTTCAAATATATGTAATTAATTATGTAAAAAATATCAAATTATATTAATTTTAATATTTTTAAAATCACAAATTTTATTATTCATTAATTAAATATTAAATACATTATATCTATTCCAGCCATTATGTAACTTATTTATTTACTAAAATTCAAAAACAATGTTCTATAACAAAAGATAATTTTATTATCTTTCTAAATAAAATTATTTTAAAAAATAAACTTATGGAAAACCACATATTATAATATTATACTTATGGAACATTTTTGTGTGTACAAGTTGTATTTATTATAAAAAACCAATATAAAGGGACTCATGTGATCTATGTGGGTCCAAAATGTCTCAAATCTGAATCCAATTAAGATAATGGTCAAAGGATTGTTATATAAGATGTTTGGACACATGTTATGTCATTAAATAATTCTTATAAATTTGATAAAAATATTTTATTTATTTTTCTAATGCTTGTACAAGCACTGTATCTGCATACCACATGCATTAATGTTAATTAATTCATATATAAAAATTAAAAATTAAAAAATAAATTTAAAAAAGTTAACTAATTTATAAATAGAATTATATATTTATTATTTATTTATATTTAATCTAATACATCTTAATAAAACATATTAAATGTTTTCCCGAACGCAAGCATTTTAGAGGCACCTAGGTAATATAATTTTATATAACTATAAAATTAGAAATTAATGTCCAAGTACTTTGATAATAATTCAAAATGAATAAATGTGTTTTTAAAATAATTTTTAGCACATATTTATTATTTTAAAAGAACCAAATTTGACATTTCCAATGTTGTAATGGCACTACATTGGCAGTGAAAATAGTTGTTACACTTATCATTAATGGAATATAATTTTTGAAGAGTTACTTATTTAAAATATTAATGGTATAATGTAGTTATTTAATTTTTATATAAATTTAATAAATTTAATATCACATTTATGTCTACATGACTCCAAAAAATAGCATTAGAATAGAACTATATTTTTTACTTTTCACAATAATTTACAAATTTTCATAAATTTATCAAAAATCCATACAAATATAATTTAAACCTATGATTTCCAAAATGAAATAATTTTTTTTAAAATATAATATTTTAAAAAGTAATGATTTAAAAAATATAATCATATAATAAATTATTTACTATAATAAGAACTATTTAAAATAATAATAGTAATAAACAAATTATTTTATAAATAACCCAGTTGTTAAATAAATTTTTTTTATTCCTTTTTTATAATGTTTGAATAAAATTTGATAAAACAAATTATTTCATAATTTCTAAAAATCCAATGACCGATTCAAATAATTAAATATATTGATTTAAAGCAACATTTGTTAATGAATTATCCACAAAATTGTAATATTATACATACATGACATTAATAATGAGTAAAATTTTACACAATGTTTAAAAATTATTTCACCGATAGAAAAATTTTATTCTATTAATGGTGAGTTAGGATTATGTTATTTTGAATTATTTTATATTTTTTACAAAATGATTCAGAATAAATTATGTTTTCTTAGTTATTTAACAAATATCTTTTTTATATAGATTATATTTGATATATTAATTAGACCAAATTTTATTATTTATTTTCTTATTTATTGTTTTTAACTTATTAATATTCATTATGACATTGTGTACCATGTTACTCAAAGTTAATATAATCAATATCTTGTCCATAAGAATATATATCTTTCATTATCTCTAACCTCAAACCCACTATTTTTATAAGCCATATATAAATATGCCCCTATTCTTCTTATAAATCCTAAACCATTTATTATTACTACATTAATACTTCATATGTTTTTGGAAAATAAATATTATATATATATATAGACAATAAGTGGAGTTCATTTTTTTATTTACTAAACTATGTATAAGATAATTCATAGATAAGATTTGGAAACTAAATAGTTATTTGAAATCAGTTATGAAATTTATTATAGTGGTGTATCCGAAAATAGATATTCATATTCTATGAAAATAATTAAGGAATGTTTTTTTCATTACATCTTCTACGTGATCCAAACTCATTGGATGAAAAACTTATATTGATCCAAATAGTTACTATCTCTATATCTACACATCCAAAACTAATTCATTATAATTCCAAAGATGAATATGTTTATAAGAATAATATCAAGGTGATTTTGAATTCTATTTTATATGTGAAAAAAAGGTTGGGAATTGATAGAAATGGATTAGGGGAAACGAAAAATTAATTAAGACCCATCACACCTAATCCTTATGTCCTTAATAAATGTCTTATTTACCTTAGTGTCAAACCTACTCAAATTGTACCATCAAAAAATCATAAAAATCTACAAAAACCTTCCACACAAAAAAAACTCAACCTAATGGGTAATGTCTCTATTTTAATTTTATGAAAAATGAAAATTCAATTATTTAATCAATGAAGTTCATATATTATTCATATTTCATTTCCTTAATTTTCTATTTCATATTTTTTTTCATATTTTTTCCTTTTTTTAATGTAATCATATCATCTTATGTCAAACTCTAATTCATTTTATTCATCCAATATTGTTGATAATAAACTCAATATTATATATATATTGTGTTAGATTAGTTTTTTTATATTTTATCAAAAAAAATGGTTACAAAAATATTTTAATTATTTAATTAAATTTAATATTGTTATTTATTATAATTATTCTCTCATTCAACTAATTTTAGTTAATATTTTTTATGAATATATTAAAAAATTATTTATGAATGTTATTTTTATTTCTTATAATTAGTAGGGATAGGTTAATTGAGACAATAATATTTTTCATATATATAAAATTGTAGCCATTGATTTCATAATAACAAAAACACTAATTAAAAAAAATTGTAGGGTTCAATAAATATATTTTCATATTATTTATTTTCAATGTTTTTTACATTTGGATTGAATTTATTTCATAGGTTTGATGACATGCTCAAGTCATATACATTATTGAATACCTAAATAGAAACCACATATTCAATTTACAGTTAGAAATTAATTATTTTTTCTACTATATTTTCGTAAGTCTCTGTTTCTTTTGATACAATAAGATTCTATGTTCAATAATTATTAGTAAAAAATAAACAAATCGATGTATAATGAGCATAAATTCATATAATTAATTATTAAAATGATGAATATTTCTCATGAATAGTCTCTCTGATAAATCCTTGTGTTCTAAATATACAATTGCATTCCAGAAAAGGCCTTATTATCATGAATTTCATATATAAATAAATTTAGATTATGATGAATTATAATGGGAATATATTGTATTAAAATAAAAGTAATTTCATAAATTTATTATATTAAATAATTTTTATAAATTTTTTTATGACTAGGAATATCATATGTTGATATGATGAATTATGATCATATGTCTTATAGAAAATACCCTAACTCTTGTTGCACTTATCTGGTGGTTTTAAATTTAAAATTAAACAAAATATGTAGAATCAAATCTTAATGGGATAAATAATTCAGTATTTTTGGTAAAATTGATACATACATGAATGTAATAAAAAAATTTACAACATAAAATACAAAAAAATAGTGATAGTAACTGTTTTCTACTGACAAAATCATTAAAAGATTATTTCTTTATGACATGCGGAAAGAACAACAAAAATAGTCAGATTAAATGGTAAGTAAGTGTTATATATAGTTGAATAAGTCACCAATAAATAAGTAATAATCAATATTCAATGGTAAATAATTGAAAACATTCAATTTAATAAATAACATGATCGTGATGAATAATATAGAATGGGGAAATAGTGTTAAAATGATTTGATATAAAAAATAAAATGATATTTAAACATGTCAATGTATTCAATAACTATCTAAATAACATCATTGACAAAAATAAATGATTTCGTATTGAAAGAAATAAATATTTTGAACAAATTAAAACTACCCTCAAGACCTCATTCTAATACCTTATCAACATACCATCAAGGCACCATCCTAAGATATCTTCAATAAATCGTTAAAGAAATGGATAAATAACTGAACTATATTTAATCATGAGACTTAATAATGCATCAATGTGATATATAATTCTAGTCCTCACACATATCATACTAATTACAATGAAATCATAATTCAAATACAATTAATAACCATTCCATATTAGAAAATAAATTTTTTAATTTGAAATAACTATAATATAGAATGTCTGTACATTCCTCCAAAAAAACCTAACACTAACCGACTAGAAAAATCATAAGGATGGTTTCATTAAAAAATATCCCAAGATTAGTATAATTAAAATATATGTTATTTCATTGATTAATAGAAAAAGGATAAAAATATCATTAAAAACATTAATGAGAAAAATTCACATTAAAATTTAATTGTAACATTTTTATTGTAAACATTTACTTAATGTTAGGGAAAATTATATTCTACACTAATTATTAAATATTTTAATGAAATCTACTTGTAATTTAATTTTCATAATATATCAAATTAAATTCATTCTTTATAATGTATTAAAACATTCCGTTCATCCATTTTCAATAAATTAAAATTGCACCATATTACGAAAACCAAAAGATAATTCGTTTTTAAAATTATTAAAAATTCCCCATATTGGAAATTTTATCATTAATAATTCATTTTATATTCAAAATTTAATTCTTTAAAATAATTTTAATGAATATATAGAAATAGATAAAATAGATTCCTTATTGAATAGTAAATACATAGTCTATATTCTATAAAAATTTCACATTTGTCAATTGAGTACATAAATATTGGAATTTAAATGGAAATATGTATTATTCTAAAATAAAAAGATAATAATAAACTAATTTTGTTTTAGTTTGGATATATAAAAAAATATCCACTAGTATATACTTAAACATACATAATCCTAAATAATTATGAGTTTGTGAAATAACCCTTATTATATTTGTAACATTCGAATGAAAACACCTTTGATAAAATAAATTGAATACTAATATTGTTGGACTCCTCATGTATTAATCATGTTTTAATGATCAGTAATCTAATTCAACCTAGTTAACTCCTATAAATTATTCCCAATCATGTGTATTTATGTTTAATGTTTTCTCATGCTTTTTGAAGATCCATATAAGATCTCAATTTCTCAATATTTGGTTTACTTACACTATACTATCTTTAATCTACTCTCTTAATACCTTATTTTACAAATGATTATGTCTAATAATTTCTATTCTCATCATTATTTATGAATGAACACAATTACCTTTAAAAGTCTAAGACTCTGTGAGTCTGCCACTGGCTATGTATTTTTGGCATCGCGAAGTAGACACTATGAAGCTATACACCGAGAAGCCATACACAGTAAAACAAGACACCGTCAATCAAGACACCGTGAACTAGACACCGTGAAAAAGACATCGTGAACAAGACACCGTGAACAAGACACCGTGACCATGAGACAGCATGACTATGAGACTGTGCGACCATGAGACACCATTATCATGAGACACCATGACACTCAGACAATCTGATCAATCTAGACACTGTGTGAAGGAGACAACATTTCCCTGACTTACTATGATACTGTTTCATTAACTAATTTGTTGTCTTTCAACTAAATTTCTAATGGTAATATTTGATGATTTTAATGCACTAGAATTATTAATGATTCATTTGAAGACATATAATCAGACAGTACGAGGTACGAGGTGAAAAAAACATGCAACCTGTCAGCTAAAACACATGCATTCCAAGTTAAAAGCGAAGTGTGGCCCAGAATCAGTGCACATGATACAAAAACGAAAAGCAAGTCTGCGAGCACAATAACAAAGAATATACATAGAGGATGTTTCAAAATAAAGGCACACTGCACGCAACTCAACACTACTAAAAAACAAACGAAGAATATTTGAATCTTGAAGAACATCTTAGCTCGTTGAAACTCACGAAGAACACAAGATGAATCACGACACTCTATTTTCAATAAAACATCCAAAAAATGACTCAATGAATTATCTACTTTAATATAAAAGAGTCCATAGCTACATTGACATCACACAATAGAATTCTAAAAAAATCTCTATATTCATTATCTACTGTGATCATTGTTTTCTTTACATTACGAGCAGTGTGTGCTTCTATCTATTTGGACACACACTAACTCCTATGTTGAACTAGAGGATACTGAAATCCTCAAACCAAACTCTTTATACCTTTATATATCCCAAGTAGAACAGTGGTAGAGGTCTGAGGACCTGGACATCCCATTTTGCTGTTGTTGTTCCTTTCCCACGTAGAACTGTTGTAGAGGTCTGAGGACCTGGATAGTCTGAGTACTGTTGTAAACCTCGATCCAGGGTGTGGATCAATTTTTATTTATATAAACTTCTTGGTTTAAGTTGATCACTAAGTGGAGTGGATTAGGTCTCGACTTTATAATGAACCACTTGTTTCATATCTGTTGTGCTGCTTAATTTAATTATATCTATTTTATTTCTTTATTGTATAATCCATAAATCAATAATTTCACTTTGATATTTAATATTTGAAAGAAGTTATAAATTTCATTCCATTGTATAATAAATTCAAAAGTAATGTTAATAACACAAATTATGATTACTGAGAATTAATCAATCTTCTAAGAAATTATTTAAACATTCAAACTCATATAACAGTATAACCCCGATTAACTGGGCTGTATTTAATCTTTGGGGAAAACCTTTTTAGAAAAAAAAAATTAACAGAAATTTTAATTGGAACTCAATTCACCCCCCCCCCCCACTTGAGTATCCACTCTTACCAACATTTGGTATCAAAGGATATTTATTAGGAATCTGTGTAATCATAATCAACTGTAATTTTAGTTGTGTCTTAATGATCTTAAATTTTTGTTATTTCTTAATTGTTTTCTCTTTAAATACATTTGCTAAAATCTAATTATGGATAATAGATTAGAAGTTATAGCTACCAATATAAAAAACATTTATAAAGTATGGGATTTGACATTTGTACTTACATAGAGACTCAGAATAAGATTCCAAAAACTATTTAAACTAATTAGGATGAACATACAAAATATGATTATAATAATAATTTAAAATCAATAAATTCCATGTATTGTGCATTAGGAGATAAATAACATAATCAAATATCAGGATGTAAGACTGCTTATGAAATATGTGATACTCTGGCTGTTTCCCATGAGGGAACAACAAATGTTAATAAAATGAGACTAAATATATACACTATTATATATGATAATTCTAAAATTAAATCTGATGAATATATTTCTGAAATATATCTTAGGTTTAATGAGATAGTCAATACAGTGAGCTCACTGGGGAAATTTTTTCCAGCAAAGGAGAAAGTCATGAAGATTATAAGATGCCTTCCATACAGATGTATATGAACATCATCTCTATACGAGAATCATGTGACATTGGTAAGCTAATTTTCAAAGAGATTATTGGTAAATTAATGATGTATGAAGAAGATCTGAAGGTAAACAAAGAAGAAGAAGATGAGCCTGAGAAGAAGTCAGTGGCATTTAATTCTAATACTTCGAAAGGCAAGGACAAAGATAAAGTTCACATAACTGAAGAAAGCTAAACTAGTGAAAATTATGACTCAGACAGTTATGGGGAAATGTCTCATATATCCAGGAGATTCATGAAATTATATATAAAGAATAATTTTTTTAGAAAATCATATTATAATGGTATGTATTACAGGCAAGGTAATTAGTAGAGAGATTTGAAGAAAGCTGATAACAATTATGAGATAGTCTGTTATGAATGTAAAAGGAAAGGACATGTTAAGGCTGACTATGCAAATTATTTGTTTAAGAAGAAATATAATTATAAGGAAAAAAATATAAGAATGATATGAATGAAACATGAAGTTCATCAGAAGATATCTCAAGTGGATCTGGAAGTTCTGATTCTGAAGAAAAGAATCATGCCAACATGTGTTTCATGACTAAAACATCTGAAGTACCGGTTTCCCCTATGCTGAATGATTACTATTCTGGGAATGAAAGTGATTCAAATAATGAGGATAATATGTCTAAAGATGAATTATTTGAATATTGGAATATGTTGGAAGGTAATTTTAATGAGCTAAAAGATATGTATAAATAATTAAATAAACAATATGTCGTGGCTAGTACATTTAAATCTGATCATAGTATAGAAAAGGAAAATAATACTCAATTGTTAAAAGAGAATACTGAAAACAAATTTTCAAATGAGAATCGTATAAAATAATTTTAGAAGTCCATAAATGTAAATAATTATCTAACTCAAATGCTTGGAAAAATGTTTCACCAAATTATACTACTGGTTTAGGATACCAACATGGACAGAGACTGACTGTTCAGAATAAATTTATTCCATAATCTCGACAGTATGCTGCTAGTTCAAGCTATGTCACTCTTAAGCATTATCTAGCTATTAAAATTCTTATAGACCAATCAATTTTAATTTATCGAAATCCTTTGAATCTATTTATTATATATAACCCATTGGACAAACATGGGTGCCTAAATATTTATTTGCTAGCCTTTCTGGACCCATGAATATCTGGGTACCAAAATTATCGTCTGCCTAATCTGTTTTATAGGAAACTTTCTTGAAAAGTTCCTGTAAGAAGATATGGTACTTGGATAGTGGATGTTAAAGTCATATGATAGGAGACTACTCATTCTTTAAGAGCTTAACCAATGTTGATGGAGGACATGTCACCATTGGGGATATCTCAAAATATAAATTTTCGGCTTATGCCAGATTGGTAAAACTTATTCAATTATAATTTATAAGGAACTATTTCTCGAGGGATTAAAAAACAACCTGCTATGTATTTCTCAGTTGTGTGATGATGTTTTCAATGTAAAATTTGGAAATGATTCAAGTAATTTTTTTCTAAATCTAAATTTTTTTTGATGTTTACTGCACTAAGAAATGAAAATGTTTATGTTGTAGATTTGAGTTCCTTAGCTAAACAAAATGTTACTTCTCTGAATGATTTTCATAAAGAATCTTGGCTATGGAACAGAAGACTAGGACATTATAATGTGTACTATCTCAGCAATATTACTAGTAATGGATTAGTTAGAGACTTACCTAAAATGGAATTCCCACTTAACAAAGTGTGTAATACTTGTGAAAAGGGAAAACAACACAATGTTTCTTTCAATTCAAAGAAAGAATTTTCAACTTCTCAACCACTCAAGTTGGTTCACAAGGATTTGATTGGACCATTAGGGGTTTCATGTCTAAATGGGAAGCACTATGTTTATGTTTATGTTGATGATTTTTCTAGGTAATCTTGGGTATAATTTCTTTCTCACAAAAGTGAGGCTTGTTCTTATTTAATCAAATATTAATAGACTGTAGAAAACCCTAGTGGACTTAGGATCATGACCATGAGAATTTATCATTGCTTTTAGTTTTAAAATAAAGAGTTGGAATCTTCTTTCTTACATAATAGCTATAGTCACATCTTCTCTGCTCCAAGAAAACCTCAACAGAATGGTGTAGTAGTAGGAAAAAATTGGACTCTTCAAGAGATTTCTAGTAAAATCCTCAATGAATATGGTTCACTAATTTACTTTTGGGCTGAAGCTGTTAATACTACTTGTTACATCATCAATAGAGTCTTTAATAGGCCAATTCTTAAAAAGGCCCCATATGAGCTTTGGAATAATAGGAATCCTACGTTTATATAATTTATTGTTTTTGGTTGCAAAGTTATTATCCTTAATACAAAAGATAATCTTGACAAATTTCCATCCAATAGTGATGAAGGAATTTTCTTAGTTTACTCAATGTCTAGTTAATCCTAGAGAGTATTCAATAAGAGAACCAAATGTGTGGAAGAAATTATACACATCATATTTGATGAAACTAATACACATGAACCTAAAACCCCTCTTGAAAATCGTGAAGAATATATGTCCACTCTAAACCTTAATTACAATAATAGTGAACCTGTTATTAAGACAACAAGTTCTTGCACTTTTCTAGATCCTATTTCTGTAGAACCCAAACCTGTAAATGAATCTGAAATTTCTAGCCCTATATTTTCTAGAAAAACTGGGACCCTTAAAAACCATCGTTTAGATGTTGAATTAGGTAATTTAGATAGAGGGACACAAACTATAGCTTTTCTGAGAAACCAGGTTGAACAACAAGATTTTCTTTTAGAGAATGAACTTAAAAATATCAAGGACGCAATCAATGATGAATTTTGGATGATTTCTATGAAAAAAGATTTGAATCAATTTGAAAGAAACAATGTTTGAGAATTAGTAGATAGACCAATGGACACTTTGACCATATGCACTAAATGGGTTTTTATGAATAAAAGTGATGAAGCATGTATCATAGTTAGAAACAAGGCTAGAATACTTGCATAAGGAAATAGTCTAGATGAATGAATATATTATGAGTAGACCTATTCATGAGTAGCCAGACTTGAAGCCATCAAAATCCTGCTTGCCTATGCTGCACATTTGATTTTCAAAAAATATCAAATGGATGTTAAGAGTTCATTCATAAATGTGTACATAGCTGAGGATTTTTTTGTTGAACAACCCCATGGATTTAAAAAAAACCCATTTTCCAAATCATATTTTTAAACTATCAAAAGCCTTATATGGTTAGAAGAAATATCCACGAGCTTGGTATGATAGATTGAGTATTTTTCTTATCTAAAGGATTTACAAAAGGAATTTTTGATCCTACCCTTTTTATAAAATGAATTTGTAATGATGTTTTAGTTGTTCAAATCTATGTAGATGACATTATTTTTGGATCATAAAAAAATTATTTATGTGTTGATTTTTCTAAAATGTTGCAAAAATAATTTCAAATGTGTTTAATGGCAGAACTCAAATATGTTCTTGGATTTCATATTTTTCAAAATGCAAATGGTATTATTTTAAATCAAAGTAAATATATAAAGGATCTTCTAAAAATATTTGGATTAGATAGAACTAAAAGTACTGACACTCCCATGAGTACCACATGGAATTTGGTTCTTGAAGAAGATGGAAAATATGTTGATCAAACAACTTATAGAGGAATGACTAGAAGTTTACATTACTTAACATTTAGTAGTCATGACATTATGTTTAGTCTGTATATGTGTTCACGTTTTCAAGCTAACCCTAAGGAATCTCATTTAAATGTTGTAAAGATAATTTTCAAATACCTCATGAATAAACCAAATCTATGATTGTTTTATCCAAAAGAACAATCATTTGAATTAGTTAGTTATTCTGATGCTGACATCGATGTTTGTAAGTTAGATAGAAAAACTACCTCTAGAACATGTCACCTTTTAGGAATGTAACAAGTATTATGGTGTAGTAAGAATCAAAATTCTATTGCATTATCTACTGCAGAAGAAGAATACATAGCTGTTGGAAGTTGTTGTGCACAAATGTTGAGGATTAAACACTCATTACTAGATTATGTATATCAATTCATACATGTACCGAAAAATATTGACAACACAAGTTCAATTAACATCTCAAAAACTCTTGTTTCTCATACTAGGACAAAGAACATTGATGTATGACATCACATTTTGAGAGACCATTATCAAAAAGGTGATATCACTTTGGAATTCATTGGTGCTGAATATAAACTTTCTGAAATATTCACTAAACCATTAAATTTTGAAAGAATTGACTAGATCATACATGAACTAAGCATGATAAATCTCAAATAGATGCCTTACTTGTTACTGTTTCGGATCTTATTTTTCGATATATTATTGTGTTATAATTTACAGTTTCATGATTACGGTTTCTCAGTTACTGTCTCTCATGTTTACTGTCTCACTGAAATGACTAGACACAGTCTCACCTAAAAAATTCTTTATGTTTTTCTTTAAACTCGCATCGTGGTAATTATCCTATTCACCATTTTTATGTTCCCGCGTTTTTATTTTTGCAACATTTGGTATTCCTAAATTTTAAAACAAAGTGTCACTGGATTCCTCACTAGAGGTTTCTTCTGTAGAGACCCCGATCCCCGGGTGCCTCATGAGACATGATATACTAACATTTCATTACCACATTTACAAATAATATATCATGTCTCATTACTATAGAAGATCACGAGGCTCAGGATTCTATAAAACCAGCTGCTCTGATAAACTTCATCACTACATACCATGCCTGAAAAATTTTAATCAAAAACGTAGAGTGAGCATATATGCCCAGTAAGGGGTTTTAAAAACATTTTAAGAAAACTCTTTCTCAAAGAAGTCATTTTGAATATAGAACTTCACTAAAACAAAACAACGCATTATCTTTTATTAAATCATGTAAATCATACATTTTTGAACCCGCTTTCACAGAAAAGACGTACAAACTTGCAATAAACATTAAAGTAAACATATTCATAGTGCACAAACACATAAATAATAGAAGATTCATAATTTACAACCAAGATTCCTTCAGTTCTAAAAATATGTGAGTAACCATGGAAAACATTCATAACATGATTCATCAGTACATAAAGGTCTTATAAGAACTTACAACATGAATTACAATTCTTATCTCATGATTTCATTCTCATAGTCAAGGGAATTTTCAACTAGGGTATGTCTTGTTAGTTGGACTAACCCCTGGTTGACCATTTATCATTACATGCAGAGGGAATGTATAATTCCTAGACTTGTCAGGACCTTGTGTCATGATCTTGAAACATAACATAGTACGGGTCAAGGCACACCGCCAATCCTGTTTCCCATAGTAGCACAAGCCATAGCCAACTGCCAAGACCATCGCACATGAAAGCACAAGCCAAGGCTAACCGCCAAGACCGTCGCACATGAAATCACAAGCCGAGGCTAACCGCCAAGACCATCGCACATGAAAGCACAAGCCAAGGCTAACTTTCAAGACCATAACACATAACATCTCATGAGACTCTTACTATACCCAATGCATTGGAGCGCTATATAATTCTGGGCGCACCCATCCATAAACACTTAAGTCAAAACCATCCCTCACATATCTTGACATGGTCTTTCTTTCATGGGGTTTCATTCATACATTCTTAATCAGACCTCTTTTTACATGAGTTTTCAATGTCAGGAAGGTAGTTCAAAAACTAAGATGAACGTCCTAAAAATACGTACACATAAGAAATTATCTTAACAGTTGAAAACATGGGTGAACATAAACACTTTTACATTCCAAAGCATCATAATACCAAGTTAAAACAAGGTTGTTCATAACTAATACACATGTTGATAAATGGGCATTTTGGTTGTTTAATTAATACTGTGTGAATATAATTATAGTTAGTGATATAAAGTGTGCAAATAAGTTCATCTTGGGAAGTCATGTATCTGTGTATGCAAACTGCTTGAATATATTATTTTTTTTGTAAAAACTCATTTTCCCTTTGATTAACATGACCTTTCCTTTGAAAAGTTTGAAAACATTATAGGGAGAACTTGTATTTGAAGAAAACATATTGATACATGGTTATATATATCTATATATATATAAATTTTGGTGCGTATACACATGTGCATGGGTTTACCAAAATAAACCATACTCAAAAATATTTCTCATGTTATACCTTAAACAAAATTAATTTTTGGTAAAAACATATGGAGTTCTTTTACATAAAAGAAAAAAAATGTGAACATAATTTCTATAAAACCATTATTGACATAAAATCAGTCTTTCATTCAACAAGGTCAATCCATAAATAGGAGTACATATATATGAATACATGTATACAATTGTAAAAGTTCAAGAAATTCATACTACCCATTTTCACAGGACAAAATCTTGATTTATCAAGAATGGTGAAAAATGAAAATTTTCAATTGAAAGAATTATTTTGACATCAAACTAACTCTTAAACTTCTTCATACATATAAACTTGTACACAAATTGTTTTGGGTACTTTTCGTGAAATAATAATCTTAAAGGGTACATGTAATTTGTAATAAATCATTATGTGATAATGTGGTAAATTTTAAAAGAAATAAATAATCTTGTCCTCAGATTCGCACATCTATGTGCACGTACATATTATATAATCACTTGTACATATATATCTATATGCTCTATATATTTTCATCATCTTACATTTTGATAAAATTACTCGCAAACTCCTTTTTTCATGGGGCAGAATAAAACCAGGGTTATAAACATGTGAAAGAAAGGTTTACACATGCATGTATCATTATATATATATATATATATGAATACAAATATATATTCACATATGCGTGAAGTGTACATATATATATAGAACTCATGTTGTTCCCTCATCCTTCTACCATCATTGACCAGAACTCCCATCACAACCTTCTACCCAATGGGTGCAGTGTCAACTTCCAAACAACATATATGTGTTTCCTCAATCCCAATCCCTTTTGCTAAACCCTCATCACAGGGTGTATCATCAATATAATCCTTACATAGAACCCTTTATAGATATTGTCATGGTGGAATACAGAAATATAATCATGATGTACCATGTTCAAAGATTATATTTATGGATATAACAAAAAAAATACATGGAAGACCCAAATAATTCATATATAATTCAAGTACTAGTAATTCCCTACAACTAGTTCAGTAATTTTCTAAGTAAAAAATTATATTATCAGAGTCATGTTGAATTTATACATCAACCACCAATGAAAAATTAGAGTCAATTTCTTGAAAATCAAACCTAAAACTCCTTAATGTTGTTTCTATGAATACCAAACATGTATCATCGCTATAAAACTATAAACTCTCAATTCTGTGGGAAACACCTACTTTGAAACAATTAAATCACCATATGACCAACTAATTCATAAGCCCCAACTAACCCTTACCCACCTAAAATAGTCTGATTGATGGAAAATAAAAATGTGGAGTCATATAACATTCATGGGATGTTTTGGCCAATGGTACACACACACACATACACATCTCCATTAAAAAAATTACGTTAAATAACATGGACTAAAAAATTTAGGCATACATCTATCAAAAAATCATTGTTCATAAGAAGTACTTATAGAATAAGATGTGAAAACTAAAACACCAAAAAAAATACTATACATGTTCCCAACCTACTCAGTTATAGTTGATAATCTTCAACTACAGGAATCATAACACACTCCGGAATGTCTTTCTCACTGAGCTCTGTATAATCGTAGAGACCCTAGGATTCCATCCAATGTCATGTTATGTACACAAGAAATACAAGTGATGGAAATGATCATATCAGGATGAGTATGAAAATTCATGGTTGGATTCCCAAAAACTCCTAAGAAGGGAGAAATAGAAATTAAACAGTATACTCAACCAACCCCAGAGGGAACCCATGAGATGTAGAACATATACTCAATCATGACCACTCCTCATATATAGAATACTAGTCAAGTCATCTCCACATAGCATGTAAATCATTATACAATACATTAGTACAATGATTACCATAATCAAATTTATATACTGGTAAAATTCTCTTTGTCCAATTAAGTCCTGACCTCACAACCATATATAAGACTAAATTGATAGCTCAAATGTGATTATCTTCTGAAAAAATTCTTCTCATTGAGCAGTGCCCTCCCATATGGAACTCAAAAAAATGATATAGTGTGTTATTAGGATCTCTCTAGGTTCAACTCTATAGGCCGAAGACTAAGATCCTATCTCCAATGCAATTCACCCCACCGAAGCTCATAGAATCCCATGTAAAGAAGTCGAACCCTCGCCACCACCCAGAGTTTTGGGGGAACTAATCCAAACCATACACCATGTGAATACTCTATAAGGATAGTGTGGGTGACCTTAACCTCACTACTAACTAACAATGAGCAGTGAACTATATCATATTCGTACCCGGAATCCTTTTAAATTCCCATATAGAGAGGCAAATGAATCTCAATATCAAGGGATAACTATATCCTAACTAGGTTCAATGAATAAAGAGAGGGTGTCACTACGCAAAATGGTGCTTCACATTATATGGAGCTCTAACTCCTATTAAGTACCTACATCCATCCACATCATGACGATGGGGGATTCCAATCTATAATTAGAGGACTCGCATCCTTTTTATACGGGAATTGACGTAGTATATGATCACATTGGGGGACCCACACCTTGAATCTACAGGGGGTACTAACCCTTCCAAAAAATCATATATTGTGGATGTGAATCCTGTAATGATAAGGGAGTTCTTACTAAATGAATATGAGAGAAGATCCATGGTGTGATATGGGAGTACTGATTATGTCTGAACATCCAATATATAGTACCCTCACCCTAGTGCATCAATGGAGTATCAACTAAATGGTAGAGGACACACACCCTTGTATTATAGGGGATCACAGAATCTGTCTATGCAATAAATGTAGAAATCATGTGACATGATACGAAATGGATGATCAATCTCTATATACAAATGATATGAGGGAATAACACCCTTGACTAATAGGGGAGTAAGACCATAGGAGAACTACTCCATGGGTAGAAGAACATGACACACTATGGGAGAGATTCATCAATACCAGTCTAGTAAGTAAGGAGAACCCACAACATATTATGATAAGGTATTACCAATACCTATGTAACTCTATGATAAATTAAAATTATCTCCTACATCATTCATGCATCATTGAACAGAACATCACATTTTTCACTCCTCATGTCAAAACACATCCAGGGGTTGGGGACCAGCACCATTATAATTGGGGACAACTTATCTTCCATTATATATAGTCTATAATAAATCTCATCCTTATAAAATATAGAATGGTACTGACCCTTACATCCAATTAGTGATACACCCAGATGAAAACCTTAAATTAATAATTCCTAATAATGTATAATGCTAAAATTATGCCACAATGAATCTCAAGAATCCACCATGATGGTGGTAATCAGGATATATATAGAAATATTCCGATTAAATTTTATCATTGGCCTTAATCTGAGCCCTGAATAAGGATATACACTATGTGGAAGTTCCTAATAATGTTAAAAAACGTGTACTAGGGTCTCAAAGTTGTGTCGCCCTACCCAACACTAATATATTCCCTTTATCACATGTCTTCTCTAGCCTTGTGAGATTTCATAGAGTGTACATGGAGTACAATTAATTTCTCACCTCATCTAATCTAATAGCTGTTTTTAATCACCATGCAATTTATTACACATTAACTGTTGTATTATTACATAAAATTATAGTTTATACAACCCAAAAGATTGATAAGTCTTGTGTATTTGATAATTTTGTGCATTACCCATTAAATTATAACATGTGATACAATACATTATCTAAAACATTTTTCAAATGATCATAGTATTCCAATGAACATAAAACTGAATGGGATAACCTGGGAACAAAATTAATAAAGGGGATTGATTTAAAACCCAATAAGGGAATAAACAAAGGCATTACTTGAAGAAGATGATAAATTCAAGACAAAATGAATATCAATATAGTATAAAATGAGTAGGAATAATAAACATCAACAATGATACATGATATGGCATGTTAGTCATTAAAAAACATTGGAAATGTGGAAACAACTTAAATTACTACCTCATTATCATAGGTCAATGGTAAATCCAACAAGAATTCACTATGGAAAAAGTCCCATAAAGTAATTAGGTTCACTTCCTCTCCCAGTATGATGTATAATAAAACTAAACATTACCCAATGCAGTAGATCACTATCTAGTTGCATGCATCAATTTAAATTTATTCTCATGATTAAGTGTGCCACATGGATCATACAACATCGGTTCATATATCATCATGATTTCTGTTGAGCAAAGTATTGTTTTCAATAGTACATGTTAATGTTATTTAAAGCGGGAGATTATTGAAAATAATACTCTGTATCTTTATGATAATTTTGATGCTCACAAATACCCTTAGTTATTTTATTATGATTTTATTTAGTATTTTTCAGGAATTTATTAATTTATTTTAGTCATGAAATAACGAGTATTTATTACTTAGCGCAGAATCTGTTTTTGTGCGTTCTGGAATCACTGTTCATACCCTACGTGGATAAACGTATCGTAAGGATGAAAAGAATGTATACGTTTTGAGATTAGAGAAAAGAATGGTTAAACAACCATACGTTTTCAGCAAAGTATGGAAGAAGAACCATACGTTAGGAAGGAACCTTACATTTTGGTTATCAGTAAAGTATGGAAGGAGAACCGTACATAAATTCTAAGTGATACATTTGTTTCTCATAAGAATAGTTCATCAACCATACTTTTGTAAACAACCATACGTTCTTGTAAAAGTATGGATCAAGTAAAAGTATGGATCTGTTATTGTACGTTTGAGTGTTGAAGAAAAAGTATGGATGATCAACCCTATGCTTGTATTAATTTTTATGTTGTCAACCCTACGCATGTGTTCACCCTTACATTGTTAACCTTACATTTGAAGGCTATGTTATTAATCCTATGTTTGGAGGCCACGTCATCAACCTTACGTTTGGCGTCAGAAATTATTACAGACGATATTTATGTTCAATGATCAGCAAGCTGATTTCTAGGTGGATTTCAAGATGGATTTAATGTCATTTTAAAAGTACGACTTTGACTGATTCAAAGTCGTTTTATTAATGGATTTAAGATCGCATTAAAAGTAGCTTTTAATGCTGAGTCTTAAGGGACGTTACGACTTCTCTGAAAATTCAAATTTTTTAATATCGCAAATCAGAAGGTAAATTTTATGGATCTAAATTTGCAGGAGATATGGTTTATTATATATGTTCTCTCTGAAACATCATGTACATTAGTATGTGATCGATCTATTGTTGAAAAAGTTAGAAAACAGAGATTGCAACTAATCAATATTGATCTGCTGATTCAAAAGGAGCGTAAAATCTCTATTTGTTTAAGAAGAAGGAACTCGATATAAGATTCACCTTCTCTACATCGAATATCTACTATGAATCTACTACTGCTGAGGTTGTGAACTATATCACTACATCTACTGCAACTGGATCAACTCAGAACTACTTTGTCATAAAGATCAATATTTCTAGAGACTTCGATACATCTATTGTCAATTGCATTCTGCTGCAATTGTGAAGTTCAACTAGAAAATTTCATTCTGAAATTATTTTTATTCTTGAGAAGCCAGCATCTCGTTCGAAGCTGTGTTGGTTCATGTTTGAACCAGAAGGATTTTTTTTCCTTGGATTGTAAAGGTGTCAACTGCCTGTACTCAGTTGTGAACCAGTGTGTGTAAAAGAGGACCAGATAGTGAAAATCACCAAGCTCGTGGAGTTCAGCGTTGGTGGAGTGGACTACGAGCCTTCTGTTCCTCAAATCACTATACAACTTTGTGTTCATGATTTTACTTATTATGCTGCATGATCAAATATGATAAAGTATAAAGGATAGAACACGTTCAAGAAAAGAGTTATCGAAAAATTTCAAAAGACACAATTCACCCCCCTCTTACGTATAATCTGTAGATTCAGATCCAACAATTGGTATCAATGTTGGAGCTTCTGATAAAGCCTTAGAAAGCTAGAATCATTTAAGGATTATACAATAGATCATCATGACTGATACAAGAGAAGGGATATCAATGGTCAGAGCACCATATTTTAATGGATACAACTATGGTTGCTGTAAATCATGCATGATAATATATCTGAAAAACCGTGTATATAGAGTCCATTCAAAGATTTTGACTCCTTATGAAATTCCTGAAAATCCTGTGACATGGAGTGCTACTATAGAGGCAGAGTATGATATGAACTCGAAAGCTATGAATGCAATTATCTGTGGTCTAGGACCAGATGAATTTAACAGAGTATCTCAGTGCCTAACACAGCATATGAGATGTGGAAAACAATATCTATGGCATATAAAGGAACAAAAAATGTGAGGTAAATGATATGTGAAAATTCTCAACTAAAATTTGAAACATTCAAAATGGTTGAAGGTGAGATCATTACCCAAATGAATGGGAGATTGAAAAAATTTTCAGTAACATAACTTTTCTAGGAGAACTAATCAAGCATGCTGATCAAGAATTAAAAGTACTATGAGTTCTTCCTACTCAATGGAATGGTATTTCTGCTGCAATTAGACAATCAGCACCTGTCAAATATCTAACTATTAGAGAGATAATTGGTACGCTGATGATGTATGATGCTGAAATGCAAGATGAGGCTAATGAACATAAAGTGGTTATCAAAAGAGAATATACTTCCTTGAAGGCAACTTCACAACAAAAGAATATAAAGATGAAGAACAAAGAAGTCAAAGCTAAATCAGAAAGCTCTGACTCATCCAACTCAGATGAAGAACTGGCTCAGTTAGCTAGAAAATTTAGAAACTTATACAGCAAGAATAGAGGCTTCAAAAAATCATTTAAGGGAGATAATAAGGAAGTAAGATGTTATAAATGCAAAAATATGGGACACATCATACCAGATTGCCCACAATTAAAGGATCCAAAGAAGAATAATTTCATCAAAAGAAATTACTTTGAGAAGAAAGACAAGAAAGCTATGAAAGCCACTTGAAGTGTATTTGAAGACTCTAGTAGCTCTTCTGAATCAATATCACAGAAAGAAGAAGTCAATCTAAAGGAAAACATGTGTTTCATGGTAGAAACTGATGAGGTACACTCATATTACTCCTCTGAATAAAATTCTAAATCAAGCTACACAAATGAAAAACATGCAGCTTACTGTAATATGCTTGAAGAAAAATATGACTCACTATTTAAGAAACATAAGTCACTAAAGAATATACATAAATCTGTTTCAGATGAATGAGATACAATGCTGAAACAACATAAGGAATTAACTAATAAATACAATTCGATTAACACTAACTATATTAATTTTGAATCAAGAATAAAAACACTGCAGGATGAAGTAGAATCTTACAAATAGGCTGCATTGGTTTTTACAAAAGGAGAGAAATCATTAAATGAAATTCTTGGAAAAACTATCTTTAAAAAGGAAAGATTTGGAATTGGCAGTAAAGGAGAGAAACCAAAGCTATATTAAAATTATTTTTTTCCTAGCTCTAAAAAGGTTAATTGTAATTTTTGTGGGTCAAAGGGACATGTAGATAAAAACTGTTTCTTAAGACAACCTAAAATTTTTTGGTATTATGAAAGCCTATGTTTCAAAAGACTTATATGATTCAGATAATTTTAAAAGAACAAATAAATCTGGATACCCAGATCATTGCTAGCTAACACTCCTGGACCCAACAAAATATGGGTACCAAAGCAATTTGTTGGAATGTCTCTGCAGATAGTAGGTCAACAGAGAAGAAAAGATATATGGTATATGGACAATGGCTTCTCAAGACATATGAGTGGAAACTCATTGAATTTTTCTTCACTCACTCAAAAATAAGGTGGACTTGTCACATTTGGTGACAATGCCAAAGGAAAAATCATTGGCATTGGAACTATTGGAGATCGAAAAACAGTCTCAATCAACAAAGTACTTTATGTACAAGGACGTAAACACAGTCTGATAAGTATCTGTAAACTTTGTGATGATGGATATATTATTGATTTTACTAACAATTTTTGTACTATTTCTAAAGATAAACTGTTTAAATTTATAGCACCAAGAACTGAAAATGTCTAGACTTTGGATTTAAATTCATTGTGTAAACAACAAGTAAACTGGTTGACTACTAAAGTAAGTGAATCCTGGATCTGGCATAGAAGACTTGGTCATTAAAATGTATATGTTTTACATAAGTTATCTAAGAAACAATTATTTTTTGATGTACCTAGTCTCAAATTTGAAAGTGACAAATTTTATGATGCATGAAAACATGGCAAGAAGCAAAAATCATCCTTCAAATCTGTTAATAAGGATGCTACATCTAAACATCTAGAACGTATTCATATTAATTTTTTTTACCTTCAAGAGTAGCAAGCATTGCTATTAAATTATATGTATATGTTTTAGTTGATGACTATTCAAGATTTACATGGATTTTCATCATGAAATTCAAAAATGAAGCTTTTACTTTATTTGAAAGGTTCAGCAAATCTGTTCAAAATGAAAAAGGTTTCAATATTATCTCATTGAGAAGTGATCATGGTGGAGAATTTGAGAATCTGGAATTTAATTCCTTTTCCTGAAATATGGGTATTAAACACACCTTTTCTACACCAAGAACACCTCAACCAAATGGGATTGTAGAAAGAAGAAATAGAACTATTCAAGAAATGGCTAGAACTATGTTAAATTAATATAGCCTACCTTTATATTTCTGGCCAGTAGCTGTGAATACAGCTTGTTATATAATTAGTAGAGTTTTAATTAGACCTATTTTTAAAAAGACACCTATGAGCTATGGAATAACAGAAAATGAAAATTAAATTACATTAATGTTTTTTGGATGCAAGGTTTATATCATAAACACCAAGGATAATATTGGTAAGTTCGATCCAAAATAAGATGAAGGTATTTTCTTAGGATATTATGTTACATCCAAAGCTTATAGAGTTTATAATAAGAAGTCAAGTATTGTGGAAGAATCAGTTCATGTGAAATTTGATGAATTTGATCCTTTTGAGAAAAGGACAGAACAAATAGATGATCTTGACTCTAATGATAACATGAGACTTGATAATTTAAAGAATGATTTTGAAAATTATATAAAAGAAATTTCGTCCAGTTCAGAGGAACATGATACTGAAGAAACATTAAATATATTACATAGACAGTCTAGAACCCTAAAGAATCACCCTTTAGAAACTGTAATAGGTGACCTAGAAACAGGGGTTCAAACTAGAAGAATCATAGGAAACCTAGTGGAATTCTCTGCCTTCCTATCTCAAAAAGAACCCAAGACTATAGAAGAAGCTTTAGATGATGATAGCTGGTTAATAGCAATGCAAGATGAATTAAACTAGTTTAAATGAATTGATGTTTGGGAATTAGTGGAAAGACCTAATAATTATCCTGTAATAGGAACCAAATGGGTCTTTAGAAATAAACAGGATGACCAAGCCACAATAACTAGAAATAAAGAAAGATTAGTATCTAATGGATATAATCAAGAATAAGGAATAGACTATGATGAGACGTTTGCACCTGTAACTAGGTTAGAAGCCATTAGAATCATTTTATCCTATGAATATTATATGAATTTTAAATTATTTCAGATGGATGTTAAATATTCCTTTTTAAACGGTTATTTAATGGCAGAAGTTTATGTTGAGCAACCTCCTAGTTTTGGAAACTCTCAAAAACCTGATTCTGTTTTTAAACTTACTAAAGCTCTTTATGGCTTTAAACAAGAACCTAGATCTTGGTATGAAAGATTATGTTCTTTTATTTTGAAAAATTATTTTTCTATTGTTATGGAAGACCCAACACACTTTATAAAAACTGTGAAAAATAATGTTTTATTGGTTCAAATTTATGTTGATGATGTGATCATTGGATCAACTAATAAAACTCTTTGTCATGAATTTTAAAAATTAATGCAAGAAGAATTTGAAATGAGTATGATGGGAGAATTATATTTATTTTTGGGTCTTCAAATACTTCAAAAAAAATTTGGAAATGTTTTAAATCAAAGCAAATACATTACTGATTTACTTAAGAAAATTGGTCTTGAAAACAGCAAGCCATTTACAAATCCTATGGGTACTAATATAAACCATGATTTGGATGAAACTGGGAAATAAAATGACAACAAGTTATATAGAGGTATGATTGGTAGTTTGTTATATCTTACTGCTAGCAGGCCAGATATAATATATTCAGTATGTCTTTGTGCTAGATTTCAATCAAATCCTAATGATTCTCATCTAACAGCTGTTAATAGAATTTTTAGATTTTTAAAAGGAACTGTTTTTCAATATCTTCTTTATCCTAAAACTTCTGATTTCAATTTGATTTCATATTGAGATGATGACTTTGGAAGTTGTAGATTAGATAGAAAAAGCACATCAGGTACATGTCACTTTTTAGGAAAGTCCTTAGTATCATGGTCTAGTAAGAAACATCATTCAGTTGCCCTGTCAATAGCTGAGGCAGAATATGTTTCTACTGGCAGTTTTCGTGCACAAGTGTTGTGGATGAAAAACACTCTTATGGACTTTGGATTGAATTTTAATAATACACCTATTTTATGTGATAATACATGTGCAATTAATATTTCAAAAATTCCTATTAGTCATTCTAGAACTAAGCACATTGATATAAGGCATCACTTTTTACGAGATCATGTTATTTAAAAAGACATATTTTTAGATTTTATATATATAGAAATTTAATTAGTAGATATTTTTTACTAAACCACTTCCCACTGTGAGGTTTGATTTTATTAAGGGGGAGCTAGGTTTATTTAATTTTAAATAATTTTTTATTTTTATGTACTTTTATTTAATTATGTAAATTTATTTTGTTTATTGAGTATTGTTTATGTTTTTCTTTCATTCATCATATGAAAAATTTATTTGTTTTTAAATATATGTAATGATTAGTAATTACACGGGAATCAAGGCTGTAAGAGCCTTTTCGACTTCTAAACCCTTTCACTTCTATCAAAACCTTTTCGAATTCTGAAAATCTCACTTGCTTTTCTGAAACCCTAATCTTCAAACTTCTGAAACCCTAACCTTCAATAATTCAGAGACTCTTGAGGAAATGGTATGTAATAAAAGAGCCAGTGATGCCGAGCCAAGCAATGTAATGAAACAACGCACCGAGGGAAGAAAAATCATACAGTGCAAGGTAATCCATCTCGACTAGTTATTTCAGAAAAATATATTGTTGAAGCAAGCAATGTTGTTTTAGAATCATGAACAGATGATCAACATTGAAAATACAGAATTTATGTATGAAGTAGAACATAGATACTTCTTCAAATATGTACAGTTTAGTCTGGGAGATACCGAGGACAGTATGATGGCTAAGATAGAGGATAGGGATTTCTAAATCTCTTTAGTAGAGATTGTTCAGATTATCAACTGCCCTCAGGAGGGAGTTGTTCATTTCGATTTTAAAAATATTGGAGATTCTGTGCATAAATCTTAAGACATCATGTCTTTTTATTTTGTTACTAAGACAATAAAAAAATGTTTGTCAAGGATTTGGAGCCTGATCAGAATATTTTGGTCAAATTTATTCAGACTGGAATAGCTCAACGGATAGCAGAAATGGATAATATTTTGTACCCTGATATGTATATAATGTTTCTTATGTTAAGTGATATTAAGTTAAACATTCCAAGAAACTTGACAAGGTATCTTAGATACTGCTGTCAAAGCGAGGCCAGGATGAATTTCTACCCTTTAGGTAGTTATATTTCTAAACTGTTGTTTACGAAAGGCATGGTTATTTTAGTGGATTGTAGAGTTAACTGTCATCACAGTAATACGTTTAATGCTGGAACATTGAGGAATTTTGGATATTTCTGGAGCATAATTAATGGAAAACTTTTGCTAGTAGGAGGTGAGGAAGACTCAGAGAGTGCTCAGGCTCAACCTGCTAAGTCCAAGGAGGGACAAGATGAATCTAGAGTCAGCAATGAAGCAAAAAGGATTCCCTTTGAAGTGGTAGATGTTTAGGAAGACAGAAGTTATGAGGGACTTCAATAAAAAAGAAATAGACCAATAAATGAGGAATTCACATCCAATTCATTGGAAACTACAACAGAATAATTATTTTATTTTTCATTTGTGAGAGAAGTTGTTGTTGATAAGACAATGGAAGATGTTACTGAGAGAACAGCTCCAGTAGAGGAATCAAGAGCTCAAGAAGAAACTCACAAGGAAAATCAGGAACAGATTATAGCTGATGTTGATGTTGCACCTCAATAGGAACAAGAGATGGAGGCAGTGCCTGGTGAAGAAGTGGACAGACCTCAGGAAACTACTAAAGATATTTTTCTTGAAATTCTAGTGGAAGAAAACTATGCAGATGAATGTGATGAGCATGCTTCTGAAGCTCAAACAGAGGTACTTCAAGAGGATTTTTCAGTGAAGGAGATTGAAAACACTAAGGAAAAATCAATGGACCAACCTTCTGAGGATAGAGAAAAAGAGAAATTTGAGGCCGAATCATTGCCTTTGGTACTGTTGTATCAACCTGAGAATGTGAATCAAGCATAGGGTGCATCTGATTCAAGAAAAGAAGAATTTGAAGACATGTACAGAATGGTATCTCAGTTGGAATCTGAGAATGATTCTATGAGAAATGCCTTAGACATAGAACATTTGAAGTTTCTAAAACTGAAGGAGTGTATAGTTTAAAGGAAAAAACTTGAAATTTTTAAAGAGGATATGTTGACTGTTGTTACACAATTAAAATCTGAAATGGTTATGGAGTCAAATTTATCATATCTGAAGTTGTTTATGGAGAACCAATTTGCATCAGTTGAAAATAATGTTGTTAGTTGATCAGGTACTTCACCTGATTTAATCCAA
Source organism: Viscum album (assembly GCA_963277665.1). Lineage (NCBI taxonomy): Eukaryota > Viridiplantae > Streptophyta > Magnoliopsida > Santalales > Viscaceae > Viscum > Viscum album. The sequence goes on along the minus strand of OY728127.1, from coordinate 432,641,479 downwards.
ATGTATCAGGATATCACAAGTACATTGAGAAACATGAATGACAGGATACAAGATCTTCAATGTAATAGTGCTCCTTTGTCAGTGTTGTTGGGGAATCAAGAGTTCTTAGTGGATCAACTGACATCTAGTGAGTCATCTATCCGAATTCTGTTAAATCAGTTATCAGAGAAGTTGTCATTATTTGTTGAAAAAGAGGAAAGGATGCATGTGTCCTTCAATGTCAATTTAATTGAGGATATTCATATGACTCAAGATAATAGATATCTCATTATCAAGCTTGGAGATGGGATGATGAAGAGACTTCGAGAGAAGTTTATAGAAATCAAGTCTGCAATCCAGAGGATATAGACCCTGTTGACTATCTTACCCAAACCTTGATTCCTGTGTATATCATTGTCATGTATATACTACTATTTTTGAATGAAAATATTCTTCATTGTTTATTTGATTCGTTATTTATTTGTTTTGCTGACGTTATTTTTTGATATGTCAGTACTCCAAATTTAATTATTGATAAATAGATTATAATATCATTTACTAACAGTTCAGTGCAATATTAAAAGTGTTAAAATTCATGATTTTTCATTATTTTTGATATCACAAAAAGGGGAGAATTTGGATAAACACAACATTAAAACCTATTTTTTATTTAGGGGGAGAATTCATTTTGTTGGGGGAGAAAATTAAATGAGAAATTTGGTTTTATAATTATCTTTTTGGCAAAGAAGTTTTTATTTAAAACATAATAATGCATTATGAATGATAATTTTGTTTAAATAATTTTATTTATTTTATGGGTTTTATGATCATCAAAAATGGGGAGATTTTTTAGAAAAGTTTTGTTTGAAACAATGGATGATAATGTTATTTAAAGGGGAGATTATTGAAAATAATACTCTGTCTCTTTAGGATAATTTCGATGGTCAGAAATACCCTTAGTTATATTCTAATGATTTTATTTAGTATTTTGTAAGAATTTATTAATTTATTTTAGTCTTGAAATAACAAGAATTTATTAAATACCTCAGAATCTGCATTAGTAGGTTCTGGAATCACTGTTCATACCCTATGTGGATAAACATAGCGTAAAGATGAAAAACATGTATATGTTTTGAGATAAGAGAAAAGTATGGTTAAACAACCATACGTTTTCAGCAAAGTATGGAAGAAGAACCTTACCTTAGGAAGGAACCTTACGTTTTGGTTATCATAAAAGTATGGAAGGGGAACCGTACGTAAATTCTATGTGATACATTTGTTTCTCAAAAGTATGGTTCAAAAACCTTACTTTTGTAAACAACAATACTTTCATGGAAAAGTATGGATCAAGTAAAAGTATGGATCTTTTACCGTACATTTGAGTGTTGAAGAAAAAGTATGGATGATCAACCCTACGTTTGTATTCAACCTTATGTTGTCAACCCTATGTTTTTGTTCAACCTTACATTGTTAACCTTACGTTTGATGGTTATGCTATTAACCCTACATTTGGAGGCCATATCATCAACCTTATGTTTGGCGTCAGAAATTTTGACAGATGACATTTATGTGCAACGATCAGTAAGATGATTTCTGGACGGATTTCAAGCTGGATTTAATGATTTTTTTAAATACAACATTGACTGATTCAAAGCCATTTTGTTAATGGATTTATGATCGAATTAAAACGGGATTTTTATGCCGAGTCTTAAGGGATGTTAAGATTTCTCTGTAAATTTAAATTTTTTAAAATCGTGAATCAGATGGAGACTTTTATGGATCTAAATGTGCAGGAGATATGCTTTATTATATATGTTCTCTCTGAAACATCAGATACATTAGGATTTGATCGATCTATTTTTAGAAAAGGTGGAAAACAGAGATTGCAATTATTCACTATTGATCTGCTGATTCAAAAGGAGCATAAAATCTCTGTTTGTTCAAGAAGAAGGATCTTGATAGAAGATTAACTTGTTATACATCAAATATCTACTGTGGATCTACTACGGCTGAGGTTGTGAACTATATCTCTATATCTACTGCAACTGGATCAAATCAGAACTTCTTTGTCTTGCAGATCAAATATTTCTAGAGACTTCGGTCCATCTATTGTCAATTTCATTCTGTTTCAATTGTGAAGATCAACTGAAAAAATTATTTCTGAAATTATTATTATTATTCTTGAGTGATCAGCTTCTCGTTCTAAGCTGTGTAGGTTCTTGTTTGAACCAGAAGGCATTGTTTTTCCTTGGATTTTAAAGGTGTCAACTGCCTGTACTCAGTTGTGAACCGGTCTGTGGAAAATAGGACAAGAGAGTGAAAATCATCAAGCTCGTGGAGTTGAGCATTGGTGGAGTGGACTAGGGGCCTTCTGTTCCCCGAACCACTATACATCTTTGTGTTATTGATTTTACTTATTCCGCTGCACGATCAAATCTGATAAAGTATAAAGGACAGAACTCATTCAAGAAAAGAGTTATCGAAAAAATTCAAAAGACACAATTCACCCCCCCCCCTCTTGTGTATAATCTATAGATTCAGATCCAACAATTTGTTCCTTGAATATGGATAGTGGAATACATATAGGTATTTCCCCTATAAATAATTATAGGTGTGTATATTGTAATACCCTTGATAGGAAATTGGCGATATTATTCAATACATAATTGTTTTGGCATGGTAAATCACATAGAAATATCCACAGCATAACGAAGTTATATAAAAATTAATTAATATGGATGATGATAGAGAAATGAGACTCTAATAATTTAAAAATAAAATGGGATGTTACAGGGACATGGAATGGTAGGTCCAAACATTATTAAATAGAAATAGAATTCATAATTTCCAAAAAAAAAATGAATAGTGAAATGAAGGTGTTGATTCCTTGCGAAATTTCCACATAGTAATAGCTTAGGTAACAGTCCAAATGGGGGATCATAAATAATTCATACACAAAATAAAATAATATTCATTGTAATGAAGGATAATAAATTAATTAAAATATAACAATTTAAAATTTGAAAAAATAATTTAAAGATGTTTTTTGAATTTGAATGTAGGAGAGTAAGATCCCTTAAATGATAATGTGACTCCAATGTCATATGATGGAACAATTAATAGATTTTGTGGACTTTTGAGGACGTTTGGGAGTGGATGGATGATTATAGATGTGTTTTTGTGGAGTTTTAGAGATGATAAATGGGTGTATGGGGGGATTGTAGAAGAAATGAGGATGATTTCATTATAATTGTGGTTTTGGACTCCATATAACAAAATATCCAAAACCACAATCCATGACATGTTTTTTTCCAATGGATTGTACAAAATGGGAGTGTTTTAAATTATTTTTTATGGTCATAGTCTAGAATTAATAAAATATTACCATTGATGATGTGGAGGTGAGTCACACTATTAAACAAATTACATTAAAAACATAAAATATATCATTTCTATGGGAGGATTCATAAAGGATTTGAAAAATAAATCGAATATACATAAAAAAATATTACATTAAATTAAAAAAATGTACATTGTTTATTCCCCCATTTGATTTAATCATTACACTACGTTTTGTTCATTATGATTGAATAAAAGGCAAAGTGTATTTATACAGTATGTAATTTTTTACCCAAAAATATAATGTTTGAGAAAATTATGGAAAACTAACCATTTTATAATTTAAATGATATAATTGAAAAAATGACATTCATTCTATGTAAATAAGTTTATAAATACTTGAATACTAGCTTTTAAAATAAAATCATCATTTCCTGAAAAATTATGTGTTTTTTAATAATAACAGTTTTACAACACTTATAAAAATTACATTTAATTATAAGATCATATAAATTTGATATAAATAATTTAATAAGAATATTTTGTTATAATATTGTTTATTATAAAAATCTATTCATTTTAAATTCATTTGTTTAATTTGATTTTTATCCAAAAATACAATTACGAGATTATTTTACCAAAATAATTATAATATTGAAAAGAAAAATAATAATATGATAATATATTAATTATTAAATAAAAAATAATTTAATTATTTATATTTATATGTTATTAATACATATCCCTTTAATACACTATTAAACACCAAATTTGTAAGTTATATGATGGTTGGATGTTCCTGTGGTGGTTTAGTGATAATTTTCGGTGTTGTGATCTCTATGAGCTTGAACATTTTCCAGAAATGTTTGTGATCATACTTATGTTGTTGGATCTCAACAAGTTATGGGTAAATGTAAACTACTAGAAGTGATATATACCTTTGAATATTTTATAAATGAGATTAATAGAGTAAAAATATAATAGTTGAGGCCACCACTTCCTTTTTGGTTACAAATGGATTTTTTAAAAACCTATATGTATAATAAAAATGTGATCATTGTTCAATGGATATATTATCAATGGAAAAGATGACTAAAAATATTTTTAATCATTTTGGATATTATAAATAAAATGAAATTAAAGTTTTTTCTATAAAAAAATTAATTAAAAAGGCATTTGATTGATTCAAAATGGGAATATTATTTATAACATTTAGGGTCATTACAATCTTACCCCATTTAAAAATTTAAACTTAAATATTTTCTTTTCCCACAAAACAAAAATTTGGTGGTAGCTTTGCTTCTACACATCCATCAGTTCAAATATTTCTTCTATAAACTTTTGGTTTCCCCACAATACATTGAATTGGTTCATTTTATAATTTTTATATGATCAACGAACTTCAACGGATGTACCTCATAGGAATGGTCATTAAAAATTGGTTATAAATCTAGATTGACTATATGTGAGGGGTCTAGTATGCACTTCCTTTATAGGGATAAATGGAATACATCATGTACATGAGATAATTTCAAATGTGGTGCTAGATTATAATCCATCACTCTGATCCGATCAAGAATCTAAAATGATTTAATGTATCTTGTATTATGATTTTCATTTTTCACAAATTTCATCCCTTTCATGCATGGAGATATGAGGAGGAATACCATGTCTCCAGCATTAAACTCACAGTCTTGTTTATGAATGTATGTATAGCTCTTCTCTCCTATTTGTGTAGATATGATGTGTTGTTGAATAATATTAACCTTATCCACTATTTCTTCGACCATTCATAGACATAGATGTTTTAGTTCCCAAACATCATCCCAAAATGAAGGTGTTCTTCACCTCTTCCTATAAAAGTATTCATAAGGATCTATTTGGATGCTCATGTGTGAACTCTTATTGTAAGACATTAAGACCATAGGAAGTTGTTTCTCTCATCATCCTTTGAGGTTAATTGAGAATACTATCAACATATCCTCAAGTGTTATGATAGTCTTCTCATATTGAGTATCTGATTGAGGGGGATAAGTCATAATAAAGTTCAATTCATTTTTTAGATCATTCTGGAGAATTTTTAAAAACCGTTGAGGTGACTCAGGGATTCAAATTAGATACAATTGGTGGTGATACTCCAAGATGCCTCACCACTTCTTTGAACTGTATCTTTTATAGTTGATACAATGTGAAATCCTCTCAAATTATAATGACGTGTATAGTCTTTGTAAAAAGGTTCACAACATCAAAAATAGTATTGTTTCCATTGGATTTCTGTAGAGGTCCCATTCCAATGTTTGTGGTTATTTTTCCCATGTTTTTATGGGAAATAGTTGCATCATACCCTTAGTGTCCCACCATTTATCCTTCACATTATAACATACAAAGAACATTGATGTATATTTATCGATATCCATCTCAATTTTGTCCCACAAACAGTTCTGTTATAGATCTTGATACATATTTTTATTTCATGGGTGAATGGGGAAAGGCTATGTATGTTCATCTTCCAATAGATACTACTTTTACACATGATTTGATTAAAAACATCTTGCCCCTAAATCTCAAAATTTCATCTACATTGACATTGAACTCAAAGGAATTTCCATTCCATGAATTTTCAAATTTCTTAGGAATTCCCATAATGTCTTTTTTATCATTCATTATCCTTCCATGAAAATATATCTTAGGAATCATTTTTTGAAGGACTGATGAAGTTCATTCTTACTTGTTTATAGTTTTCATCCAATTCATTTCAAGGAATATTGGATTCGTCTCATTTATCAACAATTATAAAATTGAGGGATCCATTATACATAGATCATCTAACACATTATTCCCTTTACCGGAATGGTAGTGAGTTGAGTAGTCATAGTCCATGATTACATATAACCATCTCCATTGATCTATTTTCTTCTCCTTTATGTAAAAATATATTTGAGAATTTTTTGATTGGTATATATTTCGGTGTTCAACACTAAAAGTTAATTATTCTATATATTTAATATTAATATCACTATGTTCTACTTCGTACCATGTTTGGAATTGATATATTCATAAACATCCAACTTCCTAGAATCTAAGGATATGACTTTTTCTTTTCTCATCAACACACAACCCAATCCCTTATCCAAGGAATCTCTAATAAAATATGATATGTTCTCCAATTATGGGTAGTGTGATCATAAGGGAAGTGATAAGCAATATTTTGAACTCATTGAGGCTTTTTCACATTCAAAATTCGATTAAAACTTGATTCAATTCCATGTTATCTTTTAATGATGGTTTAGAAATCGTGATTAATTTCTCACCAATTGATGACAATATATAGATATTCCAAAAAGAATAAATACATTTCACTGATTTTGCTATCAGAACTCATGAAATTTATTTTATCTTATAATTAACCATAGATATCCAATTACATCAGATGATATGTCCAAATAACATGACTCCCTTCAACCTGAACTCACATATGTTGTACTTGTCATAAATCCTATCCTTTCACATGTAATTTAGAAAAATTATTAGATGATCCTCATCCTCCATTTTCCTTTTGGATTCTATTATAATATCATCTACAAAGACTACCAAATATTTTTCATGGTAAACTATGAAGACTCTATTCATCATTTCTATAATGATTGGGGGATAATTAGTGAGTCTGAATGGAATTTATATAAAACAGTAGTGCCCATACCTTGAACAAAATGCAGTATTGGGGATATCCTCCTTCAACACCCTACCTTGGTAATATCCCGACTCCAGTTCAACAATGTAGTTGTATTATGCTCCATGTATATAATCCAACAAGTCATCAATACATTTAATAAAGATACATTATCTATATTTTGGTCTTCTTGAGAAGCCAATAATAAATTAAAAGGGGAAATGACTATTCATTTTACTTGATGATGATGATTGGGGAACCCCATGGTGAATAACATTGTTATATAAACCTATTATCTATATTTTTATGTCTTTATTTGAATATATCCACATGTTCCATAATAGACATTATATATGGATTCTTGGATATTTGAAATGAACATGGTATATGCTCGATTGAAAATTCTACCTCTTGGATAATAGGATTACTAGATAATTACCTAGGAAACACATTAGAATATTCCCACACAATATGAATATTTCCAATGATGTTTATTTATATTGACAGTCTAATTTTATAAGGATAAACATTTATTTTTGGAAGTAATGTTGGATGTATATAAATAAATCAATCTGAAGAAAATAATTTCATAATAATCTCTAAAAGGAATTATGAAAAGATTCGTTAGGAATATCAAACCACAACCCATGATATATGAGGAGTTATATTCATTGTATTATATAATTTCCCCACATTTCATTTACACTGACATCTCTACAACCATCATTTTTTGTGGTATTTTGATATATTAATTAAATATTTATGCTTTACAAGAATACATAAAACAAGACTAACAAATATTCTCTATTCTAAGATGAATAACTAGATTACCTATCACAACCTAGATTCAAGATTAAATTCATCTATTGTGATGGTAAAAGATCACACATTCTTCCATGGAGGTAGTTGGTTGTCTCCGATCTACATTAACTTACTGCATTATTTTGAAAAGTTCATTTATTCATTGACGATGATGAAATTGAAAATGCATTGAGAGTTGAAAAGAGAATTCGATTCCTCCATTGCATTCTTATGTTTCTCCAATCCACACTATATATCTAATTTTCATCCTTCCCACAACTAAAAAATTTTATTGTTCGCTAAATGAAATTTCCAGTGTTATTCTACACACTAATTTTACTAGTTGGATGATCAAATTTCTTGGCACCATTAGATATCTAAATCTGACTTCCAAAATCTATCTCTACTTTCCACTCTTTTTCAACATGATACACTAGATATTTTCAAATATTCATTTCTAATATGAGATAAATAACTTAATTTCTTCATAGATATCTATATTAAGGACATTCATTACATTACGAATACTATGTTACAACCCACCAAAGAAGAGGTAAACATTGGAATTCCGGGTTAGTGACATTGCTAGAGGTGTGTCCTACAATGCTTGTGAATTGTTCTTCATAATCCCTGATATACTCTTCATCTCTTTTCATAAGTCAAAGTAAATAATTTTACTTTTAATGTCGTAGTGTGTTAGGAAATTTTTTTTCAAAAAACATTTTTCAATATTTCTTCCCTCCATAATTTCAATATCATTCTTGGGAATCATATATTTGACCAATTTCAACCATTTATCAATATCTCCATCAATACTATAAATATCTATATAAAAATTCTCTAGTTCAAAACATTGAAGGATGGACAATACCTTCTCAATAGAGTTGATCATTTTTTCCATGATTAAAGGATCAAATGATCCACTGAATTTAGGAGTCATTTTTTCCACTGAACCTATCAATTTCATCTTGTTATCACTAATGGGGAGTTGTAATATCCACTCGATCTATGTTTTTTCATTATTTAAATTTTTTGTTAGAGTATCTTTAAAATGATTTCAATTAACACTCTTATAAATTTGGGTATCTCATTGCAGAATTCATCACATTTCTCATCACATCGCTGGTTCACATGATTCCTCATATTTCAATCCATTCTCTTGAATAAAAGGATAATTAGGTGTGAATATCATAAACTATTAAACATATAAATGGGAGTCCAATAACTATAAAGGGATAAGATATAAATTAAAATTTTTCCCTTATCTTTTGATTTATTAGTCTTCAATCTATGCCATAAAAGATCTATTTCTTAAAATATGTACATTTGGTTAATTTTCCCTATTAATAATGGTTCAAAATGATATGAGGACATTGAGAGTGTCAAAACGGGTGCACAGTAATGCCCATTTTCATATACCAGGTCACCCTAAGTCACACCAAGAACACATTATCGATGTTTTTAAGCCTAGGTACATCTATTCTATAACCACGTCCACAAGAAGTATTGAAAATGGATGTATTTTACTTGATAAAAAACATATTCTTTACTTCCAAAAATTTGGGAATGTTTTATTCTACTTAGTCATATCCCTAAATATTTCTCTTGAGTTTTCTCAAAGTTATCCAAAATTCTTTTTAAAATTTCCCTCTAATACAAACTATAGAAACTCATCTGTTGTCACATTAATTTATGTTTTAATACATTAATCTTCACATATTAAAACCCAAAATATTGAGAATTTTTGTGTATTGGGTAACAATGTGAATTACATAACAAATTTTTACATGGGACACAAAACATTATTGAACACTTCCTTTTCATGATCATTATATTGGAATTAACATAAAACTGCATGGGATAACCTGGTGATGAAAAATAATAATGTGGTGAGCTATAATGCACAATAATGGAATAAATAAGGAATAACATGATGATAATTATAAATGATGGAAAATAGGAATATCAATGGGTCAAAAAATAGTATGAACTATAAAATTAAAAATGAAACATGATATATCAAGGTAATCATAACAAAAACGTGAAAAAATGGAAATTACATTAAACATTACAACATAAAGATATGTCAAGGATAAATATTTCATGAAATGATGGTGGAAAATATACATTAAAATAATAATGTCCAATCCTTGTACCATAATTAAGTGTGATGATACTAAACAATTCCAAATTCATTGGAGCACTATCTGGGTAGACCCATTATATTCATTTCGTTTTCATGCTTATTTGTGCCACATACATCATAAAGCATGGGTTTAGTCATTATAATGACTAATTAAATGATTATTGGGTGTGGAATTTTTATAATTGAGTCCCCAGTAAAAATTATATGTCCATAAAGGTGAATAGCCTTGATGAAATGTGGATATATAATTCACTACCCAATTGTTTTGTCAAGGAAAATCTTGGTAAATTTCAGTAAAATAATGACATTTGTAAAGAATTCATTAAAATGGGCGATAATATAGAAAGGGATCTGTAACACCTGAGAATTTTATGAGAAATATTTTGTTTTTATGTTACATAAATCATCAACGGAATCTTTCACTACCCAAAACACTTTCTTGGCTTTCTTTACACGCAATCACGACCTTCCTCGATAGCTTGCGTCGTACGCACTACCGAGTTTCACTAAAAAACAATATGCTATTAAAACTAGCCGTTATGAATAGTATTAATCGAATTTTGAATTTTATAACATTTTAATTCAACTTATACATTTTCTAGAAAGAGGTATAAAAGCAAAATCAGATTTTTTATAAAAGAAGTATTTTTCAAAAAATGCAGTTTTTTCGCTTTTTGATGGCGCACACACATTAAATCTAGTTTTTAACATGTTTATAAGTTCAATTTGACAAAATAAAATTCTTTTTCTGAATCAGGGTATAAAAGTTTACTTTGGATAAATTTATGATATTTTTCTGATAACTTTCATATTTTATGAATAGTAAAAATACGCTAATTTTTAATTAAAATCAAATTTTTTCATTGAGATAATTTATATGGATAAATTATATTATTGAATGGTTTTAAAGTAAAAATAGAATAGATTTTTACCATTTAATATAATTTATGTCATTATCTTTAATTTCACATTGAATTCATAGGTAAAAACATTTCAATCTTTGGCAATGTTTTAACTTCTAACACCCATTTTCTTATCAACGGGATTTATTTTAAATTAATTACTGCAACTTATATGCTTTAAATTTTGAAAAATGGATTCCATATTCAGAATAAGTGGGTCCAAATTATTTTAATAGGCTAATTTTTATTTTTGGGCATTATAAATAGTAACTACGATAAATTTTATTTACCATAATTAAAGGTAAATCGGGTAATTAAGGGTAAATATAAGATTATAAAATTACCCTAACATCTGCCAAAATAATATTGGATGACTAAAAGTCTACCCATATCACCTAGGAGTCGTATTATATTCATTTAATAGAATTTTATCCATGAAAATAATTTAATTATTATTAAAACCAAAGAATGTGACAACATGTCACTTTCTTAAATCTTATAAGTATAATAATTTTAATTTAGTGATAAACTTCATGAAACATAGAAAATGAATAGTATCCAGAAAGCTAATACAATTATCTACATCATAGGAATTTATTTATAATTTTTAGAGATTAAATAATTATCATTAAATATGACACAATAGTGATGTTGAAATTATTTTATTAATTAAAATATCAAGTAAATTGTATTAAAAATATTAAATTAAATATTATATGAACTATTTAATGTGCTAAACTAATTTTATAGATACATATGACATTTTATGAATCTATTAAGTCTTTTATTTCTTACATATCTTCTTTATATATTTTATTTAAATTCAAATAACTGAATAGTTCCAAAATTGACACTGTTGTTATTTTATAAAAATAACATATTACAAAGTTGTTTAAAAATCAGAAAAATATTTAAAAATTATAAATTAAAATTGATATGGTCAAAAATGTCATAAAGTGTCAAATTAAGGAAAATTCACAACACATATGTAATTATTTATAATAATTTAAAATTTAGAATATTATTACCAAAAATAATATTAAATTGATAAATAAGGATAAATCAAGTTGATAATATTAAAAATAAATTCCTAACATGTATAAATTTTATTGGATGATGAGAGTACAACCCTATCTCATCTAATATTTGGATATGAGTCATTTTGGATGTTTTTAAGTGGGGTTGGGATTTAATATAATCTAATATTTCCTATATTTCCAAAGGTGCCCCTCTCCTCCCTTTAAAAAAGCACCTCCTCCCTCTCTTCCTCACACCAATTTGATCCTTCAAGCTCGGCCAACCCCTTCCCATTTCACTTCCCCACTTCCTTAGAAACCTACTAGAGGTATTGGTCTTATCAATAGTCCAACCCTAGTGCCTTAAGAGAAAGTTTAAAGGAGGCACTTCGAGAAAGAGGTAATACCTTCTACCGTTTTCTTCAAGTTACATTCTTCTTCTACTCCCTCTTATTTAGTTGTTTCATTATGAGGTAATAACATCAGTATCACTCATATAATGATATGTTATTATATATATGAAACAACCCTATTTCACCTCTTATCCATCCTATGGAAAACGAAATCATCGCGCGTGTGTACGTACGGAATACCGTCTCCACGCCGTGGTGTAATCTATTTTCCACCACCACCTTACTTGGATGGGTATAAGGGTGAAAGTAATAAATATATATTTTTATTGTAAAGTGTTATTGATTCTGAAATAGTATACATACAATCCAATACAATTCCACGATCACGGGAACGATATCATCGCCCGTGCGTACGTACGGAATACCGTCTCCACGATGTGATGCGATTTGTTCTACATGATCTTCATTGAATAATGATAATATAAATGAATTGAATGAATTAATATGATATATATTACACTAATAACATTTTGGAAATGGGGTATCTATAACCTAAAGAAAAGAATAAGAATTTATTCGACAAACACGCATAAGAACAAAAAGTAATAAACACCAGAAAAACAAGTAGTAATGAAATATTAATAATTAGAAGATAATAATATGACCATTTATGATATAAAAAAAATAATTATGATTCTGTAATAAGTCAATAACATTATTTAAATCATTATACAGGAGGTTCGGACACTTACGAAGAAAATCGGGCCTAAGGTAAGGGAAAATCTTGCAATCTCAATTTTTATATGAGATTGTTTATACTTCAGAATTTACTGGGGTGTATTTTATCATCCACATCCATGTTTCCTAAATATTCTATATTGTTCCATCCACCTACAAATTTTTAAATCCAATTTTACCCTTCAGTGAGTTTTTAGTAAAAGATATGAAATAAATATTTTGTCATTTTTCGTATGAGGTACTTTTTGACTTTTCTGACAAAAATAAGAGAAGAATGTTTTTTTAACTTATACGGCATGAATGGATTTTTAAAACATTATTTCCAAGAAGCTTATTTTACATGTTTTCAAGTTAATTTTTAATCCACTTCTTTTAGTTTAAAATTGTATGACATGTTAAAGAAAGGATGATGTTTTTGAAGTAGAAAGGATATTTTCCTCAAGAATGGAGTTCAAGTGCTGTATCAAAATTATTTTCCATCTAAGATAATATAGGGTTCTGTTTCTATCCCTATTATTACATTGATTTGATTATGTTGTGATGGAATTATTATTATGAATTCCTTTATCTTATATGAATTATTTTATGATGTCATGTTGTTTAAGAATCCCATTTTTACTACATGGGTTATGCAATGATGTATGATTTATGATTTTGTGGCACAGATAAGAATGGAATCATTATGAGATGGGTGGGACCTATATCTCCCTCCAATGCATTGGGTAAAGATTTTATATCTCTTGAGATAGACATGGATGGAATGGCAGGTTATACCAGTTCAGTGAAATAGGACTGAAACGAGGAGTGAACTCGGTTAAGAAATGGACTTTGTCCACTAAGATAGTCTTTCCAATGTGTCTTTACTAATAAGAAATGATTCTCAATTATTGTGTGTTTATGCCACAAAGTTTCATGTTTTAAGTTATGATTATTGGGATTACATTTCAATTCCAATATTTATCCCATGTTATGAAATTATGATCTCTTTTTCAGGGTAAGTTTTCCAAAATGTTATGTTTTTATTTTGATGTGATTGATATTTCTTTTGTTTACCCTTACTGATCATTTGATATCCCATTTTGTATGTTTTATTTCCCCATGTTAGGAAGAAGGTTATTAAGTAAGATATTCCAAAAGGGACTACAGATATGACGAAATAAATGGGAGACAGTGTAGACGCCTTATGAACTAGTTGTTTACGTTTCCCAGTTTCTAAAGGCACTATACCTATACGGTCCTTTCATGGTTTTGTTATATGTTGTAATATGTGTGATTCAATTTTGAAGTAATAACAATGTATGTAAAGTATGGGTCATTATAGTTGGTATCAGGGGAAAGGTATAGTCAACCTTTGGAAACTAGGATGTGAGAGCCTTAGTAAGAACCCTAAGGAAAAGTCTAAGCATAGAACACAATCTTATTGTTTTAGAAATGACCATGAATAACCTAGGATAAGACCTTAAGTGTGAAATTTCTGCCTTGATTATGTGGTTTTCCGATTATAATTAGTGTTGCTCACACTATTCTTCTTGGTTTTAGTCAATGGCTGGAACCTGAAGGAACCGTGTTGATGCAGAATGCGACGAGAAATGCAATGATTGTCCCCCTGAGCAACCAAACGTTATGGGAGCAGGAATGAAAAATCTTGTAGCCATGCTCACACAAAATCCTCAAGCTATGAATCATCCAGGACTTCCAAACGAGCAAAGGAAGGAGAAACATTCTGTTGAATCCTTCATGAGGCAGCAACCACCTTCTATCAGCGTGTCTACTGATCCATTAGTTGCTGAACAATGGATTAGTACTACTGAAAAGATATTTTTAGTTCTTCAATGCTCTGAACATGATAAAGTCATCCTAGCAGTGTATCGTTTGGAAGGAGATGCTGATCAATGGTGGAATCTTATTAAGAATACGAGGCAAAGGGATGAAATTGAGTCCATGGAATGGGACTAGTTCAAGAACTTATTTTTCAATAAGTACTTCCCTCGTATTCTCCAAATAAAGATGGAGAAAGAGTTTCTTGAACTAATGTAAAAGGATGATGAATCTGTTGGTACCTATGAAGCAAATTTTACAAGACTTGCAAGGTATGCTTCTGGTATTATTATCCCACCTGAAAGTAAGATTTATAGATTCTTTAGTGTCTTAAAACCAAGTCTTTGAAGGGTGTTATCCATAAGGGACTTCTATAGCTACGAGGAAATCGTTTGATGTGCTCTCAAAGTCGAGATGGAGATTGGAGTAACCCATCAGTCATATGGGTATGATAAGAAGAGGAAAATGGAATTCAAAGGAAAATCTAAAGAGCACACTAAAAAAAGATGAGCTTTCCCTTATACTCAATGTGTGGAAAGAAACATGGAGGGAGTTGTCTTAAAGGGACAAGTAAATGTTTCAAATGTGGAAAGGAAGTTCATCGGGAATTTGAATGCCACAATGATGGGAAGAAGATGTCTAATGATTCAAACAAATTATGGGACACACAGAATAAAACTAATACACTTCAATGTTTCAAGTGCAAGGAGATGGGTAATTATGACAATAATTGCCCTAATCCAAGGGTTGTTGATGATGGTCGACATAAACAAAATCTTAAGGCTAAAGATAGAGGAAAGTCACATGCAATTTCTATCTACGATGTGGAGTACGATAATGATGTGGTCAAAGGTACACTTACCATCCACTCTAAAGTAGAAAATATTTTATTTGATTATGGATCCACCCACTCATTTATTTCTGAATATTTTTCTGAGGTTATCACTGTATTACCTCAACAATTAGATGTTGAGTTAGCTGTGACAACACCTAATGGCACAAAAGTCGCATCAAAAGTTTATAATTCTTCCCCGATTGAAGTTTGTGGGAAAGTGCTTCCTGCAAATCTTGTGATCCTTCCTATAGTGGAATTTGAGGTGATTTTTGGCATGGATTGGCTTTCTTTATATGGAGCTCATATCAATTTCCAAATATGGGAAGTCACATTTCATATTCCAGATCAATCTATGATCATCTATCGATGCATGGATGAACATAACATTCCAGTGGAAATTTCTTCCATCATATGGGTCTTGATTCCACTTAATGAAGGTTATTTATCTCAAATGGTTGGTGAGAAACTCACAATTAAGAATATTCCCATTGTATGGTAGTTTGATGATGTCTTTCGAGAGGAATTGTCGGGTCTTCCAAGAAATCGTGAAGTTGTGTTTTCAATAGAACTCGTACCGGGTGATTTGCCTATTTCAAATACACCATATAGAATGGCCCCAATTGAGTTGAAGGAATTGAAGAAGAAACTCCAAGAGAATCATGATAAAGGATTCATACGCCCTAGTGTGTCACCTTGGGGAGCACCTGTTCTGTTTGTTAAGAAGAAAGATGGATCAATGAGACTCTGCATTGATTATTGAGAACTAAACAAGATCACTATCAAGAACAAATATCATCTCCCACGTATTGATGACCTATTTGACCAACTACGCGGAGCTCAATACTTTTCCAAGATCGATCTCCGTTCAGGGTATCATCAATTAAGGGTCAAAAGGGGCGATATACCAAAGACGGCTTTCCGTACAAGGTATGTACACTATGAATTTATAGTAATGCCATTTGGTCTTACTAATTCCCCTGCTATATTCATGGATATGATGAATAGAGTCTTTAGAGACTACCTTGATCAATTTGTGGTAGTCTTTATAGACGATATTCTTGTCTGTTCAAAGAACAAGGAAGAACATGAAGATCACTTGAGAATTATATTGAAGACCCTGTGAAAGGAGAAGCTTTATGCCAAATTTACCAAGTGTGAATTTTGGATTCAAAAAGTTTCATTTTTGGGTCACATAATCTCAAAAGAGGGGATATCTATGGATCCAGCAAAAATAGAGGTTATCGAAAGTTGGTTGAGACCAACAACAGTAACTGAGATCCGAAGTTTTCTCGGTTTGGCTGGATATTATCGACGTTTTGTGAATGATTTTTCACGATTATCTAATCCACTCACCAGGTTGACTCGGAAAGGAGTTAAGTTTGTTAGGACGGAGGAATGTGAAGAGAATTTCAAGGAGTTGAATAGAAGGTTATCTAGTGTACCTATGCTCACACTTCCTTGTAGTAGAGAAATGTTTGTGATCTACAGTGATGCATCCAGGAAGGGATTGGTGTGTGTTGATATTCAAAATGATATGGTGACAGCTTATGCCTCACAACAGTTGAAAGTACATGAGCCAAAATTACCCAACTCTTGATTTGGAGTTAGCTGCGGTAATCTTTTCTTTAAAGATTTGGAGGCATTATCTTTATGGAGAAAGGTGTGACATTTATACTGATCATAAAAGTTTAAAGTAGATTTTCACACAAAAGGAGCTGAATATGCACCAAAGAAGATGGTTGGAGATGATTAAGGATTACGACTGCTCAATTCATTACCACCCTGGGAAAGCAAACAAGGTGGCAGATGCATTAAGTCGACAAGACCATTCTAGCTTATCCATGATGTGGATCACAAAAGATCCTATATTTATGGATTTACAAAGGATGGATCTTGGATTTATAATGGAAGGGTAAAATTGTATCTTTCTCAAATGAATGTTCAACCATCTATACATGTGATGATTAAAGAGGCACAGAAAGAAGATGTAGAGTTACAAAAGAAGGTGACAAATGTTCCTGAATTAAACCTTGATTGTGATGGGATAATAAAGTTCAGGAATCGGGTTTGTGTTCCTCCCATCCCAGAATTAAAGAAGGAGCTGCTGGATGAGACTCATAGTTCATCATTCTCTATTCGTCCTAGAAGCACGAAGATGTATAGGGACCTGAAAGAGTACATCTGGTGGGATGTAATGAAAAGAGATGTTTCTGAATATGTATCTCGATTCATGGTTTGTCAGCAAGTTAAAGCTGAGAGACAGAAGTCTAAAGGGATTTTACAACCATTACCCATACCCGAATTGATATGGGAAAACATCACTATGGACTTTGTCACAGGAATTCCTTAAAAATCCAAAGGCAATAATTCAATCTGGGTCATAGTTGATCGTCTTACAAAGTCTTCACACTTCATTGCTATTAGAGAGGATTTCTCTCTGGATCAGCTTTCCAGGATATAGGTAAAGGAAGTTTTAAGATTGCATGGAGTACCACTTTCTATTATATCTCATCGGGATATGAGGTTTACCTCAAAGTTCTGGAGAAGTCTTCAGCATACTCTGGATACAGAGTTGAGTTTCAGCACTGCTTATCATCCTCAGACAGATGGTCAGTCTGAGAGGAAAATTCATACTCTAGAAGATATGTTGAGAGCTTTCACTATAGATTTCAAAGGTGGTTGGGATCAACACCTACCTTTGGTGAAATTTTCTTATAATAATAGCTTTCACTCCAGTATTCAGATGGCTCCTTATGAAGCTCTCTATGGAAAGAAATTAAGGACTCCAACTTTCTGGGATGAAGTTGGGGAAGGAAAGATATTAGGACCTGATCTTGTTGATGAGATGGCAGAAAAGGTTCGATCTATTCAATAACACATAAGAGCATCTCAGAGTCGACAAAAAAGTTATGTCGGTAACCGAAGAAAAGACTCAGAGTTTGAAGTGGGTGATAAGGAGTTCTTACAAATATCTCCCTGGAAGAGGGTCATGAGATTTGGAAAGAAGGGAAAGTTGAGCCCTAGATATATCGGTCCTTTTGAAATTAGGGATCATGTTGGGAAGGTAGCTTACCGATTGGAACTTCCGCAGAATCTCTCTCAAGTTCACGATGTGTTCCATGTATATCTCCTGAGAAAATATATACCTGATCCTTCACATGTACTCAGCTCAGAAGTTGTACCGGTGGAGCAAGATCTTTCATATGAAGAACAGCCGATAGAGATTCTGGATCGTAGCGAAAAAGTCTTACGAAACAAGACCACTCGCTTGGTGAATGTTTTATGGAGTAACCACCAATTAGAAGAAGTTACATGGGAACTTGAGGATATGATGAGGGAGAGGTATCCTCATCTGTTTGTTACAAAGTGACAAATTTTGACGGCGAAATTAA
Source organism: Viscum album (assembly GCA_963277665.1). Taxonomy (NCBI): domain Eukaryota; kingdom Viridiplantae; phylum Streptophyta; class Magnoliopsida; order Santalales; family Viscaceae; genus Viscum; species Viscum album. The sequence continues at coordinate 432,622,490 of OY728127.1, read as the reverse complement.
TTTTAAGGGGGGTAGAATGTAACACTCGAGACTTTTATAATAAATATTTTGTTTTTATGTTATATAAATCATCAAAGGAATCATTCACTACACACAACACTTGCTTGGCTTTCTTCACACGCAATCATGACCTTCCTCGATAGCTTGCGTCGTACGCAATACCGAGTTTCACTAAAAAAACAATATGCTATTAAAACTAGCCTTCATGAATAGTATTAACTGAATTTTGAATTTTATAACATTTTAATTCAACTTATACATTTTCTAGAATGAGGTATAAAAGAAAAATCAATTTTTTTTGGATAAAAGATGTATTTTTAAAAAAATGCAGTTTTCCCGCCTTTTGATGGCGCACCCACATTAAATCTAGTTTTTGAAATGATTATAAGTTCAATTTGACAAAATAAAATTCTTCTTTTGAATCAGGGTATAAAAAATTACATTGGATAATTTTTTGATATTTTACTGATAACTTTCATATTTTGATGAACAGTAAAAATACGCTAATTTTTAATTTAAAACATCTTTTTTCATTGAGATAATTTATATGGATAAATTATAATATTGAACGGTTTTATAGTATAAATAGAATACATTTTTACCCTTTAATATAATTTATGTCATTAGCATTAATTTCACATTGAATTCATAGGTAAAAACATTTCAATCTTTGGCAATGTTTTCACTTCTAAAACCCGTTTTCTTAACAACAGGATTTATTTTAAATTAATTACCGCAACTTATATATTTTGAATTTTGAAAAATGGATTCTATATTCAGAATCAGTGGGTCCAAATTATTTTAATCGGCTACTTTTTATTTTTGGGCATTATGAATAGTAACTACAGTAAATTTTATTTACCATAGTTAAAGGTAAATCGGGTAATTAAGGGTAAAAATAAGACTATAAAATTACCCTAACACCTTCCAAAATCCTATTGGATGACTAAAATTAGACCCATATCACCTAAGGGTAGGATTAGATTCATTTAATGGACTTTTTTCCATTAAAATAATTTAATTATTATTAAAACCAATGAATGTGACAACATGTCACTTTCTTATGTCTTATAAGTATAATAATTTTAATTTAGTGATAAACTTCATGAAACATCGAACATGAATAGTCTCTAGAAATCTAATACAATTATATACATCATAGGAATTTATTTATAATTTTTAGAGATTAAATAATTATCATTAATTATGACACAATAGTGATGTTGAAATTATTTTATTAATTAAAATATCAAATAAATTGTTTTAAAAATATTAAAATAAATATTATATAAACTATTTAATGTGCTAAAATAATTTTCTAGATACATATGAAATTTTATTAATCTATTAAATCTATTATTTTGAACATATATTCTGTATATGTTTTATTTAAATTCAAATAAATGAATAGTGTCAAAATTGACACTATTGTTATTTTATAAAAATAACATATTATAAAATTGTTTAAAAATCTCAAAAACATTTAAAAATTATAAATTAAAATTTATATGGTCGAAAATTTCATAAAGAGTCAAATTATGGAAAATTTACAACGAATATGTAATTATTTATAATAATTTAAAATTTAGAATATTATTACCACAAATAAAATTAAATTGATAAATAAGTATAAATCAAGTTGATAATGTTTATAATAAATTCCTAACATGTCTAAATTTTATTGGTTTATGAGATTACAACCCCATCTCATCTAATATTCGGATATGAGTCATTTTGGAAGTTCTTAAGTGGGGTTGGGATTTAATATAAACTAATATTTCTTATATTTCCATAGGTGCCCCTCTCCTCCCTTATAAAAGGGCACCTCCTCCCTCTCTTCCTCACACCAATTTGAGCCTTCAAGATCGGCCAAACCCTTCCCATTTCACTTCCCCACTTCTTTAGAAACCTACTAGAGGTATTGGTCTTATCAAAAGACCAACTCTAGTGCCTTAAGAGAAAGTTTAAAGGAGGCACTTCGAGAAAGAGGTAATACCTTCTACCATTTTCTTCAAGTTCCATTCTTCTTCTACTCCATATTCTTTAGTTTTTTCATTATGAGCTAATAACATCAGTATCAATCATATACTGATATTTTTTTATAAATATGAAACAACCCTATTTCTCCTATTATCCATCCTACGGAAAACGAAATCACCGTGCGTACGTACGTACAGAATACCGTCTCCACGTCGTGGTGTAATCTATTTTCCACCACCACCTTACTTGGATGGGTATATGGGTTAAAGTAATAAATATATATGATTATTGTAAAGTGGTATTGATTCTGAAATAGTATACATAGACTCCAATACAATTCCACGATCATGGGAACGATATCATCGCTCATGCGTACATACGGAATACCGTCTCCACGATGTGATGCGATTCGTTCTACATGATCTTCACTGAACAATGATTATATAAATTAATTTAATGAATGAATATGATATATATTCCACTAATAAAATTATGGAAATGAGGTATCTATAACCTAAAGAGAAGAATAATAATTTATTCGACAAACACGCATAAGAACAAAAAGTAATAAACACCCGAATAACAAGTAGTAATGAAATATTACTAATAAGAAGCTAATAATATGACCATATATGATATCATTACAATATTTATGATTCTTTAATAAGTCAATAACATTATTTAAATCATTATACAGGAGGTTCGGACACTTACAAAACAAATCGGACCTAAGGTAAGGGAAAATCTCGCAGTCTCAATTTTTATCTGAGATTGTTTATACTTCAGAATTTACTAGGCTGTATTTTATCATCCACATCCATGTTTCCTCAATATCTAATATATTTATATCCACCTACAATTGTTTAAAACCAAATTTACCCTTTGGTGAGTTTTTAGTAGAAGATATTAAAGGAATCTTTTGTCGTTTTTCGTACGAGGTACTTTTTGACTTTTCCGACAGAAGTACGAGAAGAATGTTTTTTATCTTATACGGCATGAATGGATTTTTTAAAAATTATTTCAAAGAAGCTTACTTTACATGTTTTCATGTTTATTTTTAATCAACTTCTTTTAGTATAAAATTTAATGACATGTTAAAGAAAGGAAAATGTTTTTGAAGTAGAAAGGATATTTTCCTCAAGAATGGAGTTCAAGTGCTTTATCAAAATTATTTTCCATCTAAGATAATATAGGGTTCTGTTTCTATCCCTATTATTATGTTTGTTTGATTATTTTGTGATGTAATTATTTTTATGAATTCCTTTATCATATATGAATTGTTTTATGATGTCATGTTGTTTAAGAATCCCATTTTTACTACATGGGTTATGCAATGATGTATGATTTTGTGGCACACAAAAGAATGGTATCATTATGAGATGGGTGGGACCTATATCTCCCTCCAATGCATTGGGTAAAGATTTTATATCTCATGAGATAGGCATGGCTGGAACGGCAGGTTATACCGGTTCAGTGAAACAGGACTGAAACGAGGAGTGAACTCGGTTCAGAAATGGACTTTGTCCACTAGGATAGTCTTGGAAATGAGTCTTGGCTAAATAATAAATGATTCTCAATGATTATGTGTATATGCCACAAAGTTTCATGTTTTAAGTTATGATTATTGGGATTACATTTCACTTCCATGATTTATCCCATGTTATGAAATTATGATCTCTTTTTCAGGGTAAGATTTCCAAAATTTTATGTTTTTATTTTGATGTGATTGATATTTCTTTTGTTTACCCTTACTGAGCATTTGAGCTCACCCTTTTGTATGTTTTCTTTCCCCAGGTCAGGAAGAAGGTTATTATGTAACATATTCCAAATGGGACATTAGATATGATGAAATAAATGGGAGACAATGTAGACACTTTATAAACCAGTTGTTTATGTTTCCCAGTTTCTAAAGACACTATACCTATACGGTACTTTCATGGTTTTGTTATATGTTGTAATAAGTGTTCTTCAATTTTGAAGTAATAACAATGTATGTAAATTATGGGTCTTTATAGGGTCCATCATAATTTAAACCTAAAATTGGATGTAAGAGAGGAATGGAAGTATATTTCACAACATTATTATATGGAAATATAATTAATATGTTCACAAACAAATGTGAGTAATGATGAGAAGGTGAGGATCCCATATTGAAGTTCTCTATTGTAATAGCTTAGGTATGTATCCAAATATGCGATGATAAATTTTCCCTCATTAAAATAAAATCTAAATTAATTTAAAGTAATGATTATAAATTAATGAAAATATAACGATTTAAAATTATACAAATCAATTTTAAGGATGTTTCTTGAATTTGAAAGGAGGGGAGGCAGGTCACTTACTGGAATGTGTGATACTAATCCTCGGGAAGGACTTCATTATAGATTGGGGTCCTTGGGGGGACTCTATAGAGTAGATTTAATAGTATGGAAATGACCTAAGAAGTAATTTAAGATAAATTGGATGTTGTGTGGGTTTATATTGGAAAATAGGAGTATTTCATTATTATCTATGTTTTGGACTCAATTAAGTAAAATATCTAAAACCACATTATTTACTATGATATTCTCCCATGGTATCCACCAATAGGCCATGGATTTGATTATTATATAATGAAAAGTTCTAGAACTATTAAAATATAACCATTTGTGTTATGGAGGTGAGACACACTAATGATGAAATAATTATAAAGCCATTGAATATATCATATGTTTTAGAGGACTCCCAATGGATTTAGAAAATAAATAAAATTATCCTAATGGAAAATTATTTAATATGGAAAGCATATATTTTTTGATGGAATTAATTTAAATTAATTGTTACATCAGATATGTTTCATTATGATTTAATAAATAAAAATATTTATTTATAATGTGATTAATTTTTACCCAAAAATTTGACCGTCTCAAAAAATTACAAAAAAAATTCCATTGGATAATTATGATGATATTATTTCAAAAAAAATATTCATTTTTTCTAAATAATTCTCTAAATATGTTAATTGTTACAATTAAAATGAAATTTCCATTTATTAAGTAATGTTGTGTTTTTTACAATAGATGTTTTCCAATGCTTATAAACATTACATTTGATTATATTATCATTTATATATGATAAAAATTACTTAATAAATAAATTTTATTGAAATATTATTTTTTTAAAAATTAAATAATTTCATAAATTCTCCAACTGAATTTGAATAATGGCTAATATTACAAATTTTTATTTATTGGGTCAATATAAAATTCTTTTAAAAATTGACAATAATATGAGGAAAATATATTCATTATATTATGGAAAAATAAGCTAAATATTTTTATTTCTAGGTTATTGATACAAATAAATTTAATAGACTAGAAAATTCTATAAGTGTATGGTGTGTGATGATGGGGAAATCATTGGGTGGTTCAGTAAACATGGTTTGTTCCATGGTCCCAATGTGTTTGATCTTCTCAAATAAATAGTTTCACTCATGATTATGTTATTGGATATAATCTTAGTATTGGTATAGTGAAAATACCATAAATGATATCTCTCTCAAAATCATCAATAAATGTACATCATAGGATATGATTATATGAGTTAAGGCCATCACGTCCTTTCTCTGTGTCAATTCAATTTTTTTAAACCCTATATTTATATTAATCATGTAATCATTTTTCAATAGCTATATTACCAATTGTAATTATATGTAACAACAATTTAAATCCAATTATATGTAATAAAAATGAAATCCATTTGTTTTCAATAACCATATTCTATAATAATATACTTAATTGATTCAAACATGCAATTTTATTTATAACAGTGTGGGTCATTTCAAAGTTCTATCTTCTTATGGCCAGTTACAAAACCACATGCCCTTGTACTTTGGGTTTTTACTACCACATAGCCATGTACCTTATCAGGGAATGTCAATCCATGTCCCGCAACAACTCAACCTGAGATCACAACAAATTGTGTACTCCCAGTACATGGAATATAGTCGAAAAAATAGTTATTATTTGATTGGGAAGAACAAAATGAATGTGATACTACACTAAACACAGTATTATTAAAAATTCCCTATGATCTCCGGAAACACCCTAGTTTTCACTAAAACCATATATCTACCCCTAGGAGATCACTATCAACCATATATGGGCTCTAAAAATGTTAAACAACACATTAAAATTGGGTATTGAGAAATATAACTCAAATCATTCGACCTCATGGGGAGAAACCAATGTTTTTGTTTTAAAATGACAATCATGAGAGGTTGAATCTCTATCTAGTGAAAAGATACATTAAAAAAGTGGATCAATGACACCACTTCACCTCAGTTTTTCAACATGACATATTCCACACATGGAGGGATCATATTCTCCTTTTATAAACACCACCCATAGGTGGTTAATGACTTAATTTTGGTTAAATCATTAAACTACACATAACACCATGTGAACTTCCACCATTGACATGGTGATTCTTGTAGAAAAGTTTTATATCTCCTATGGGAAACCGCAATGATGCAAAATAAACTATGATAATAGATTTCATATGAGAGTATCTAATTGGGATTAATTCTGTGTTAATAAGTAAATAATGTTAATGTGATAATATATAATAAATATATTTAATATCACCACAATAAACCAGCCACAAAATCTCATTATAAGTTAGTTCATAGATTTATAAATATTCTTATATTTATTATATGTCTTAATAATAAAATATATTTTTTTATTGTTTAGGTAATTTATAATGCTTATCCCAATTTTTTATCCTTAATCACTCAATTTATCATTATTGTGTTGACAATTACATAATATGGTTACGATTAGTATTATACAACAATTAGACGGAAGCATTAAATAAATTTTTACACCATAAATACAAATTTGGAATCAATTTATCAAGATTAATCTTATATATGTGTAATAAATTAATTTATGATTTAAATGAAATGCATAATGAAAAAAGGGTTTTGTAAAATATCCATATTTAATTATATAAATATTTTAGATATAAATTTAACCACAAAATTGATTCCAATAATCATATTTTTAATATTCATAATAAAACTTGTCCAATAATACATTGAAACAATATTCAGAAAAATTGTTTCATTTCCAATTCAGGAAATAAAAATATTATTTTCAATAAAAATTAGTATTTTTCAATATTCAAATGAAAATCAATCTTTTCATAATAAATTTCCCTATATTTTATTACGTATATTCCAATCTCAAAAATATTTTTGATTTTATAATGTAAAAAATATAAATGTCGAAGAAATTAATTATAATTTTGACACACATAAATAAATTTTAAAAATTTTAAAAATTTATTTTTAATGTATAAAATGATTTTACTAAAGAATAATTCATATTTATTATTAATTAATTGGTTCTATAATACCTTTATATGTTATATTAAAAATTTTCCTAACTTATACATACCAATAAATTTAGGTTCTCATTTATAATAGGCATATTAAAATAATATTATCTCATGGTTATTTTTAGAATTATGTTATATGTGGTATAATATATCAATCATAGTATTCATTCAATATTATGGTGTCATACACATATGAAAATGAAAAATTATAAATAATTTAATTATTATGTTAGTATAGTTTTTTTAATTTTGAGAGTTTATTATTTTTTACATATGCATATCAATGAAACATTACTCGAGATTTTATTTTTATCAACAGTATAGATGTCTATACAAGGAATCATAAAATTAAATAATGGTGAGATTGATATAATTTGAAAATATTCCTTGAATATACAAGCTTCACCGGTATGATTCCTTCTTTTCTGATTCTAATTTTTGTAACATGGAATGTGCGAAAGGACTTAATTTCATTGAATTATAATATTTGCTCAGGATTATTTAAATTAAACAAAAATTTTATATTCAAATTTATGTGATGTATATATATCCAAGAGAATGTTGATAATGGAAAAATACATGAATAATCACATACTATATTTTTCATTTTTCTAAATATATTACAAAAAAAATCAATTGTTTCCCAGTGATTTATTGTTCAATTATCAACAAATTAAGCTCATTATAATTTTATTCCTTGTCTAATAAATCTCTCGAGAAACTTCACTACATAAAATTAAATACATATAACTATGTGTTGAACCCATAAAATTTATGCAGCTAATTAAATGTAAATTAAAAGCTCCTTATTTTGGGTGTGTGAAATTAGAAGATACGTCTAGTAAGAAGGGAGTTCCATGTAATCATTATAATTACATTTTGATCAAGTTATATTTTTATGCACTCTACTATCATGGTACCTAGAAAAATGTACCTATATGGGCATAGTCAATAAGATCAATGAGAGAGTGAATAATAATATCATCTAAATGATCTTTCTATCCCAAACCACTATAAATTAATTATTCAATGATTCTTCTATTCTGTTTTAATAAGAATATCCATATAAAATTATTAGTGAAGATGAATTATTGTATTAAATAGGGTGGTTTAAAAATAAAAAAAAATTCATGAACTCATATTTGACCCATAATGAGTCCTCATGAAATACATCAGATTAAATCACCTTCTCTATAAATTTTTATGTATTGTCTACTACTCGATAGAAACAGACAAGGAATGAAGTTATATCTATATTTTTTATTTTTTATATTTTTTCTTATTTATCAACTATGTCATTATTTTTTTTTTAATTTTTTCCACATTATCTTCTTTGTGATACAATTTTTAGTAATATAGAATGTCTCTTACATACATTTTTTAATATCTCCAACATGGGATTGTAATGTTTGTTTTTCAATTTTTTTATTTTTTAATTTTTTAATTATTATATAATGAATGTTCTATATATTAATATATAAATATTTCTTAATATTTTATATAAATTATTTTCCATTTATATTTTTCTGTTGAATAAAATTTAAAAAAATAATAAAAATCGTTTTCAATTATTTATTCATTCTTCATGAATATTAGTTCTTCAAAAATATTCTACAGTTCACTATATATCATCCATAAAGACTATTTTTTAAAACAAATCCTTCAAATATTATTCTTTATTAATTTTATAACATTTTTTCAAATCCTTCGACCAAAATATATTGTTAAATATTCATTTCATTATATAATTTATGTCTCCATCACCACTATAATATATATATATAAATATATATATATATTTAAGAATGAATTTTCTATTTATATTGTGTTGTAGAATATGATTTTATAAATAATAATATTTCTCCATAATTTTGTATGAATTCCATTAAATTAATATAAGAACATAGTGTTTTTCTAATAATCACATAATTTGAAATACATGTTTTTAAAATTTCTTTTTAATCTTTTTTTTCATATTTAGTGTGATTATTTATCATTATTATTGTACTCCACTATCATGATTCTCAATTATCACATTATCCAAAATAATTATTCTCATCAAATTTTATTTACCATATTTTAAAATTTATAATCATGATATTATTTACTCATTTGAGATCAATTGATTAAATTTATGTCTTAATATTCCCACATAATTTTTCTATATACTTAAAATTATGTAATATATCCTTTATAAAGACTCGTAAATAATTATTATATTTTCTATTTTTCTTTTTCAATACTACATCATTATCATTAACTATTACAGTAGACATATAATAACTAATGTCTACAATACTCTTTTCATATTCTTTTGATTTTACATTTTAAATATACAATATTTAAACAAAAAAACACTATCCTATTTATCATCTAGGAACATATTTATCTATTCCACCTTTTTATAAATATTCTTGACTTTTTTATCATTAATTTCTAGATAAGAATTATATATATCCATATAGAACATTTTCACACCATTAACACTTGAAAATTAATATCTTTACTCATGATCTTTTATAATCACCAAGAATCCCATTAAATATCATATCATTATTAATTAATATTTTGGTTAACCCACAAGTTATACAACATTTATAGTAATATAATTTAGTTACAAAACTCTATCTTTCAATCCTTCCACTATACATTAATTTTAGTTCAATAAAAATATAATTTCATAAATGCATCTAAAAATACACTCTCTTTCATAAAAATTATTCATTAATATATTATAAGAATTTTTTTCCAACTTATCCTTTTAGAACATATATATAGTAATAAGATGATAATATCTAATATATATTTCAACTTTTAATTTATATTTTGTCATAACTATAAAATCATGAAATACTAAATATTTATATTATCATTCTTAATTATTTTATTGATATAAAAAGGAAGTAATTCATTCTATTTATAATGAGTATTTAATAACATTTAATTTTTTAATAGGTGAATCTTGGTTATAATTAGTTTAGTAAATAGTTAAATGACATAATCATGACAGACTACATTTTGATTCTAATTTCACTTTATAGGGGTAGGCCAGTATTAATGAATGAGAACCTCCGTGGTTCACTATTCATTGAGGGAGACAGTCATTAATGGCCTTTCACCCAAAAAAATATTTTCAATTAATGTGTTAATAGGAACACATTAACCCTTGATTCCAATTATGATGTTTCATGTTTCAAATTTATAAACATTATATATTTCCTTTATCTTCATCTTGACCATGATATTAGTTATTGTTTATCTATGTATTAGAATATGGTATCAAATTTTACTATAATTTTTTGTAATGACTCAAAAATTACATGTAACTTTTATTAAATATATATATTTATTCTTAGACTACATGCTCTGACTGCACGTGATTCTGAGACCTAAAGAGGCTGAAATAGATTTTGATCTTTTTAAAGGTACGTTTAGTAAATGTGTTTGTGGGTTTTCTAACATTTGAAATAGTTCATAGATAGAAAATATGAGGATACCATTGAGCATCAAATGCCTGGATTTTCCTATAAATTACTTGAAACGTCTAAAATGGGTCGAGAAGAAAATTTATTTTTCTGACATGTTGAGAAAAATACTAAATAATTTAACATAATTATTTTATTTAAATTCTCACAATTGAGTGGTGGACTATGATGATGCGGTGTAGCAAAGAGGTGGTGATAAGGTACATTAATGGAGGGTCAATAATGGCTTATTTGAAACTACAACGTTGTTGTCTTAATGGATCATTAAATTCGGCTCGTTAAATGGGGAAAATTTAATAAGCATCATTAATTGGCACAAAGTCACGGCACACTTTATTTATTTTATGTACCCAACATGATGTATATTGGGGATTAAAAAACATGGGGAAACCTCAGAAAAACCACTGGTGAAATCCCTTTCCAATGAATAACTATGAATAGAATGACGAATGATGGAGGATCGGATCTATTGGATGGAATGTGAAGATTCATGCCAATGACTACAGATCAACGTCGACGTGAATTACATCCTTTTTCATAATCATATCCTACAAATCCAGGTAGGGGTTTGTGCATTATATGTATTAAATGGTTTTAGCCTTTTTGTTGTTTTTTTATGTAGAATGTGGATCGACCAACTAATGAGTTTATCTATGAATCACTTGTTCTTGTGGGTAGATATTTGAGTGGGGGTTTGATTGGGGGGTTTTCAAGCAGTGTGGTTATCATTGTAATAACCTAGACCTCTATGTTTAATTTAATTCGAAATTTGGTGTATGATGTGTTTTGGGTTGTAAAGGTGGCTTATCCTCAATAATTTTCCAAAGTTTTAGTTCAGTGAACAGTTCAAAAATAACCTTAGGTGAATAGTACAACGATTTCCTCAGGTGAACAGTGCAATGGTAACCATAGGAGAATAGTGTTTCTAGAACGATTAGATTCCAACAGTGAGGTTCAAGAATAGTGTTTTTCCTATGCAAAATTTTGATTTCATGAATAGTGTTTCTAGAATGGTGAGGTTCCAATGGTGAGGTTTCATCAGTGAGGTTCATGAAAAGTGTTTCTCCTTAGCTTAATTTGGATTTCATGAATAGTGTTTCTAGAATGGTGATGTTCCAATAGTGATGTTCACGAACAATGTATTACCTTTTCCAAATTTTGAGTTAATGAATAGTGTTTCCAGAACTGTGAGGTTCAATCGTTGATGTTTCAATGATGAGATTTGTGAAAAGTGTTTTTCCTTTTCTAAATCTATAGTTGATGAATAATGTTTCCAGAATGGTGAGGTTCCAATGGTGAGGTTTCAATATTGATGTTAATGAATATAGTTTTTCATTGCCAAATATGGAGTTTAGGAATAGTGATTATAGAATGGTGAGGTTCCAACGGTTGGGCCTTCACAGTGTGGTTCATGAACCGTCTTTTTCCTTTTCCAAATTTCGTGTTCTAGAATTGTGTTTCTGACATCCCACATTTTTACCATTTTATCGTTTCCTTGGATGTAAAATGAAATTAATGGCGAATTGTAAGTACTCTGAGGCCGATTCAAAGGCCATAAATCCCATATTAATTTTTTCCTAAAGCTCGGGATGATTTTACATGGTCAAACCACCTCGTATAATGTGATCCTATTTTAATGGGAAATCCAGCATATCAAAAACCGCTTCTCCGGGAAATATTCTAAAGGGAAAATATATCATTTTCCCTAGTTCTTCCTCCTTATTCTTGGTTGTGAGATGCTCAAACCTTTCATTCAATCATGAAGGAGTTATGCGATAAAACATTCATCCTTGGATTGCTTCCCCTCTTTTTTGATGCAACCAAGTAGTATCGATCAATCTTTAATATAAGGTATGAACTATCATCTTTCGTTAGGGTTTACCCCATCAATTTCTCCTTTCCACTTTAAGGGCATTTAGCTTCATGTTAATAATGGGACTTACGTGGTTTCTGGTATATGTGGTGGTGTATAAGCATCCAATGGTGGATACAGTTTCCATAGGGGAGGATATCGTAAACCGTTTTGTGGCTTTTTCTCATATAAAGAATGTCAAGAACCATTTGAGGAAGGGTATTTGATGATTATATTTACACTTATGTTACACTATAGAGTTAGCATGCTTTTTCCACTGGATCACAATGGTATTGACATATTGAATATTTGATCTAGATAAATAAATTGATATCAATAGGATTTTATTGCCTCTTGTTTTTCTAGATAGTGCGATATCTATTCTTTCATTTTTTATATTTTCCTTCTTGAAGGAATTTTTTGAAGAACATAAAGACAATGTTAATAGAAATTTGTTTGGATAAAGAAAATGAGGTGTGTGAATAAATTTAATGGTTTTTGTTGTCATTTTGTGTTAATCAATTTAATGCAGTAAGCATGTTTAATAAATTTGTGATAGCTTATTGTTTAGTTTTCCCAAAGTTCAAACCTACGAAAAATAAATCTATTAATTAATGATGAGTTAAAGAACTAGTTTTTTGAAAAAAGATAATTTCTTTTAGTGTTCTAAGTTACCCTCTTTGTTATTTATTGGCCAGGAGGCCAATTGATATGATTTTTGTATTCATGCTGCTTGAGTTTTGATGTGGTCTTGTATAGTTGTTGTAATATGTGGGGGTATTGAGGCCTATTGGTTGGGGAATAATTTGACACATATAGTGGAGAGATGCATCCGTTTATGAATTTGGGTGTTATGAACGACACTGGGGATGGTGAAATTGGACAGATGTGAATGTTTGGATGCTTACTGATTCTGGTTGGTTGTTAATTTGCATTACATTCAGCACATCTCAAAAAAATCTGTCTTGATTACCCTTCATCCGAAAGGTGCAAAGACACATGGGTTATACCACGTGCTTTTCATTACTTGAATCTTGAGGGATAATGGGTCTATGATATTTCAATTGGTAGAAAAGACTTCACGAGATGTTCATCGACTCACCATGTTGAGCCCCCATTTTCATAGTATCTTAGAATGATTTTTCTAGAATTATTGGGAATATGGGAATGTAATTCTGTAAATAAATAAATGAATAAATGATGTTAACCCATGGGGTTTGAGCTTATTGGGTCACAATGCTGGGGTTGTAATTTTATGTAACAATGAACTTTGGGTGTGATGCTAATGAAATTTAATGTGAAAATAGTTAATTGTTAATTAATGATTAAAAAATTTATAATTGTAAAAATCTACTGATAAAAATAGCAATGAAGTATTGTAATAAATCCCCTTAAATGGTTATATGCTTATATGATACCTAGACATAGTAGTGGCAGCTATGAATCTGAGAGACATTAACTGTGGTTGAGTCTAAGACTAATTTTTTTCCATAGTGTGGTTGTGGGATATAATATATTTGGTAATATTTATATTTCTATATGCTACTCCACCCCGTCAGTTCGAGAAACTAACACCCGAATGATACTAAGCCCTCTGGGGTTGGGTGTTTTCCCCAACAATCTAGTGGGAGGATTGATGGCTTACGATCCCCTGTGGCCATGATCTATTCTCTTGGTAGTTACTTGTGATGGTAGTCATAGTGGTTTTCTATCTCCATATATGTGTGTATAGGGTTGTAATGGCTTGTGGTTATTCACACACATCTATTTTGGATATAGTTTCTTATGGACTACTATGGGTGTAACCTGTATAGTTTGTGATGGCTTGAGAATCCTTGATAGATGTATTGGATATAATGGCTACATGTTTTAATACTTGACATATGATACACGTTATGAGAGCTGTGGTGGCTCCAAGAAACTACCTTGTTATTTTCTTACATGGACATGGTTGTTTTGTTGCACGAGGTGCGTGTTGTGGTTATTCTCCCAAGTGTCTAGGGGTAATCCTTTTTAGAGATAGATGCTTTAGACGTGCGACATTGAGGAAAAGAGGAAAACCAGTGGGGATGTAGTAGTTGGGTACCCTTGATATTAATTATTATATTATGCATTCTTATATTCGTTACAGGGTGAGAGTAGCACCATTTAGTTTACGGAGGGAAATCATGTGTTCCTTTGGATCTCACCTCGATAGTGACTGCAGTGATTTTTTCAGGGAGGCAAGTTATCCTCGAGGTTCATCGTGCCTTTTAAGATCTAGAGCTAAGTTGGCAAGGTGGTGTACTACGTAGCTCTTCCCCCTTATTTTCACCAGGTGCATGATGTTTTCCTTGTGACGCGGCTGAGGACTTACGTGCATGATCCATCATACATCATCGACATGGGTGACCTGAACATTAGTGATGGGGTGACATTTGAGGTGTTCTCATTAGAGATAGAGGATCGATAAGAGTAGGTGCTATGTGGGTGGTTGATTCCATTGGTCTGAGTTCAATGGCATCATGGGAATTTCCAGGGGAGAACATGGGACCGAGAGGTTCATATTTGTGCTTAGTACCCCCATATGCTAGATTAGTTTGTTTTTGGATTTCAAGGTAATAAATCCCTTAGGTGGGGAGAATGTAATGTCTCAAAAATTTCATGTATTTTTTAAAATATAATGAATTATTCTTAGACAACATGCTCTAACTTCATATGGTTCTAATGACAAGATATCCCATAAGGTAATATTGAACATTTTTTAAGGTACATTCAGTAAACGTGCGGGCTGGTTTTTCTAACATTAGAACCAGTGCTCGGATCGAAAATCTGAGTGAACCATTGAACATGGAATGCTGGGATTTTCCATGAAATGAATTTACTCTAGCCAACAAGGGCTGTGCGGAATATTTATTTTTCATATATTTTATGAAAAATAATTAAATAAATTGAAATAATTATTTTATTTATGTTCTAATAATTGAATAGCTGATAGTGAGACTACGGTGTGGTGAGGACACAACAATAGGCGCATTAATGGAAGGAAATTAATGGCATATTTGAAACTGTGATGATTTTATCTTATTGGCTCATTAAATGTAACACATTAAATGGGGCTCATTTAATGAGAATCATTAATTGGAGAAACTTCGGTTCAGTTTTTATATTTATTTTTATAATCCAACATCTTGGAGTTTGGTAATTGTTAAACATGGGGAAACCCCTGAAGAACGACTAGTGGAATCCCTTTCCAATGATGAATTAATAACAAAGTGAAAAATGTCGGAGAATCAAATCACGAGGATAGAAAGTGGCGATAAATTCTAATGACAGTGGATCGACAATGACATGAATCAAATCCATCTTCATCAACGGATCCAATGAATCTTGGTAGGGTTTTATGAAATCTATGTATTTTATGATTTCATCATAGTTCTTGAATGTTTATGATGAATGTGGATCAATCGACTAATGGGTTTATCCATGAATTTATAATCCTTGTGGGTGGATATTTGTGTGTGGTATTGATTGGGGGGTTCACACTATGTGTTTATCCTCATGTTTATCCCCATGATTATAGTCTAACGATTAGGGCGCGAGCTGACATGAACAAGGTCTAGTCCTTCCTCTATAGTGGTTCTCGTTGTGTTCTTTGATGTTGAATGGTCAACATTTTAGCAAGGTGAATTCAGAGGTTTCGTGTGATGGTGGTTCCCTATGGAGGCCATAGGAATATGTTTCAATAAAAAGGGACGACTGGAGAAACATTGGTGGCCCATCTATGGCACTGCTTGTGGTGGTCGGTGATAGCCTGTGGAAGATAGGATATGTGGTGTTGTGCACAGTGTGGTGGGACAGCCTACCTCTTGAAAGTCTATAGGATTTCATGCTATGGTCTGTAGATTGCGGATAGAGGGGGCCCCACATCTGTGGCACTGGAGGGGGGTGAACATGGTGTGGCTACAATATCCCAGCTGGACGACACTCTACTGGCCACCCTTGCGGTTTGGCCTCGGGCTGGAAGTATATGCCCCCAATCAGCTGGCTAGACACACATAGGTTGGTCAGACCCACACCTAGCAGGCTGGACCTCATTCAGCAGGCCAGACCCTTGCGATTCGAGTTGGGATGGACGAGACCAAATCGTCGGATGACCCAGCGGGCTGGACCCTCATCCAAACAGGGTCGTGTCCAGCGAGGCCCATTGGACCTAGCCCATATGCCAGGATGGATAAGACCAACCTCGACCCAAACTGGGTCTGTTCGATTCCATATATTTGAACCAGGGTACTTGTGGACCCATGGGTCGGGTTGGTCAGGCCAGTCTAATTGGGTCAGACCTGGCCCAGACACAACATTCCCCTTTTATACTAAAACACTTATATCTTTCAAATCGCACGTTAGATTGATGTGTCATTAGTGGAAATGGGACCCTTGTGATAGATAAGTTCTTTCGAGTTACTCCTCTTGAGTTCTGGTAGAAGTTGGTATTTGGCCGGGTTAGATTGGAATTGAATCCAACTATACCATTTTTACTAATAGTTCAATAAAATACAGACCCATCTTCCAATCGATGCACCATATATTGCTCTGAAATCCTTATGAAAATAATTTTTTTGGGATACATATATGTTAGCCATTGTTGTGGTTAAAATACAATTGATGGATTGAGGATAAGAAAATTTTGAAGACATATGTTTAAGGTTATATAATCTACTGATTGGATGTCATGTGATGAGAGACCCTCTTTTGATTGGAAAGAGAGAGACCCTCTATGGATCAGTAATGGAGAGACACTATGTGGATCAACAAGAGAGAGACCCAACATAGTTCTACTATGGGCCTCCCCTCTGTGGATCTGCAAGAGAGCTACCATTTTTGGATCAGCAATAGAGCAACCATCTGTGCACCCACAATATCATGACCCGTCATGGATCAGTCATAGTGAGACCCATCGTGGTTCAGTGGAAGAGAAACCCTTTCTGTATTGGCAGTGGAGCCACACTTCTGGGATTATTATTTGAGCCTCTCAAATAGAATTAGATGATCTTTCTTATGATTGATCATCATTATTCATATTCATTAAGTTGTATACAAGGTGTGAGCTATCTTTTAATTTGTGCATTATGATTGATATATTTATTTGTGGTTTACCCTTGTAGATTTCTAATTGACCCCCAGGGGTATTAGGGTCCCTACATAGTATTTTTATACTCACCCCTACATGGTATTTCCCCATTGTTGTTGTGTATTGTGAAGATGAGAGACAACTTGACTGAGACCTCGTGAGGTAGGGCTAGACGGTGCTCGGAGGTGATTGACATATTTATTGAGCTATAGTGACACTAGACAATGAGTTGTAAAAACTCTTCATGTGATATCATCAGCCGAAGATCTCCAATGTTTTTTTTCATTCCTTTTGTTATAATTTTATTTTATATGGGATTGTATACTGGACCCTAAACTTTCAGTACTTACTTATACTAAAAGTAGTTTTTCCTTGTGTTCTTCTCTCTATGTGTACCCTTTATATGTGCATGAAAATTTAATGTTAATGTATTCTAGTTCTGGGTAACATCATTATAGTGCAATCCACCAACCCCTGGCCTATGGAAGTGGGGCTTGGGATAGTCACGGCACTAGCCCTAGGGGATGGGTCATACCATTTTTCATGATAGGTTTCTTGTTATTATTTGAAGGGGATTTAACATTTTTCCTATGTGAGATCCCATTATAACTAAAAATATAATTTTTCTTAACCAAAATATATTAATTTGAAATAAATAAAAATTGGAATCAAATTTATAATCAAATATTTCCTTATTCAATTTTAATAATACAATCCTATTATATGATATTTACTCTTAATTTGATTACATGTTCAATTTTACATAATTAAATGTTTTTATATCAAGTAGAGTTTTATGACTCACTAAATAAATCCTTAATGATATAATAGATATCATTGGATAGGGAACAATAACGGAAAATATGGGAAAATATAACAAAATGTTGTTTTAGTTAACATATTCTTTTCATTGCATAAATTCTTGTTCATTAATAAAAAATATCAATATCATTATGAAAACATTCCAAAAAAAATATACAAAAATTAGTATATAAAATATTATTATTTTTCAATGAGATATAATCTTTCAATTAGTTATTTGAATTATCATATATTATTTTTTAAAAATAAATCCAAATATAGTTTATAAAAATAACATAATTCAAAATGATATGATCATAACATTCCATGGGAATGATACCAATTTTTATATCCTTCTTATAAAAATATTGGAAAAAACATTGAAGGAATCAATTTAGGTGTGTCAAAATTGAAATTATCGTAGATATTTTTATCATTTTAAAATAAATAAAAAATTAATAGTGTATTATTTTCATTGTTTAGGGGTTTATTGTGTCACACTTATAATGAATTTAAAGGGACTATTTAGTAACTCCCATATTGTAGAGACCCGAAGCTTGACGTACATGGACATTACATTACTTTTGCGGAATTCTTAGTACATAACAAAAAAAACACACACAAGGATCGTAATAGTTTAGTGTCTTTGGAAACTCGAAATATAATATTCTAATCGCGGTAAATGATCTTCAACATCTCCCATAAAGATCTTCCCTTTTTTTACCTAAAACATTTCTTTATATCCTGGGGAAAAGAAAACATAAAAGGGTGATCTCAAATGATCAGTAAGGGTAAACAAAAGAAATATCAATCACATCATTTTTATAAGAACATAACATTTTGGAAAACTTATCCTGCAAAAGAGAGCATAATTTCATAACATGGTATAAATCATGGCAGTGAAATGTAATCAATATAATCATAACATAAGACATGAAACTTTGTGGAATACACACATAATCATAGAGAATCATTTCTTGTTAGTCAAGACTCATTTCCAAGACTATCTTAGTGGACAAAGTCCCTTTCTGAACCGAGTCACCCTCGTTTCAGTCCTGTTTCACTGAATCGGTATAACCTACCATTCCATCCATGTCTATCTCATGAGATATAAAATCTTTAACCAATGCATTGGAGGGATATATAGGTCCCACCCATCTCATAATGATACCATTCTTATGTGTGCCACAAAAACATAAATCATACATCATTGCATAACCCATGTAATAAAAATGGGAATCTTAAACATCGTGACATCATCAAACAATTCATATAAGATAAAGGAATTCATAAAAATAATTCCATCACAACATAATCAAATCAATGTAATAATAGGGATAGAAACAGAACCCTATATTATCTTATATGGAAAATAATTTTGATAAAACACTTGAACTCCATTCTTGAGGAAAATATCCTTTAAAATTCAAAAACATTTTCCTTTATTAACATGTCATACAATTTTAAACTAAAAGAAGTTGATTAAAAATAAACATGAAAACATGTAAAGGAAGATTCTTGGAAATTTTGTTTTAAAATTTCATTCATGCCGTATAAGTTAAAAAAACATTCTTCTCGTACTTTTGTCAGAAAAGTCAAAAAGTACCTCATATGAAAAACGACAAAAGATTCCTTTCATATATTTTACTAAAAACTCAACGAAGGGTAAAATAGGATTTAAAAAATTGTAGGTGGATGGAAATAATATTACATATTGACGAAACATGGATTTGGATGATAAAATACACCCCAGTAAAGGCCAAAGTAAAATCAATCTCGGAAAAAAATGAGATTGTGATATTTCACTTACCTTAGGTCCGATCTGCTTCATAAGTGTCTGAACCTCCTGTATAATGATTTAAATAATGTCATTGACTTATTACAGAATCATATTCATTGTTATGATATCATATATGGTTCAGTTATGACTTTATATTACCCGTTCTTCTGTAAATTCCATTTTAAAGAGCGTTTTGGGTAAAATTGTTTCATTTGTCGTCCGTGTTTTGACTTGTAATTATTCATATGATTACTTAGATCATGATTACTTAATTCCAGAATATAAAACATGATATATATATATATATATTCAGAATATACATATTTATAATAAATCATTAAATGGAAAGAAATACACCGTTCATGGAGATGGTATGCCGTACGTACGCATGAACACTGTTTTCGTTTCCTTATTGAATTGAGTGGAATTAAGTAGATGACATACATATATATACACATAAATCCAGTAGATTTATAATGTCATATATTTCATTATTATTGCTTATATATACTTTATAATCATTCTTAAACGGTTAACATGGAGAATGAATCTCATTGCGTCGTGGAGACGGTAGTCCGTACGTACGCACGAGCGATGATATCATTTCCATAATTATTGAATTGAATTGGAGTGGATGATACAATATATCAGAATCATTATGATGTTATAATAACTATGTATAGTTATTCTTTACACCATAATACCCATCCATGTAAGGTGTTGGTGGAAAAACAGATTACACCACGGCATGGAGACAGTATTCCGTACGTACGCACGTGCGGTGATTTCGTTTTCCATAGGATGGATAGATGGTGAAATAGGATTTTTTTAATACTTATAATAAAATCTCAGTATATGAGTGATACTGATGTTATTATTGCATAATTAAACAACCTAAGAAGAAGAAGTGGAAGAAGAAATAAAGGTGAAAGAATTGGTAACAGAAATTACCTCTTCTTTGAAGCGCCTCTTTGAGATCTCTTTTTAGGGCACTAAAATTGGTCTTTGAGGAATACCAGAACCTCTAGGATGTTGCTATGGAAGTGTAGAAGAGAATTTGGCAGGGTTTGGCCGAGCTTGAAGGCTCAAAGTTGTGTGAGGAAGAGAGGGAGGAGGTGTCCTTTTATAAGGGAGGAGAGGGGCACCTTTGGAATAACTAAAAATGTTATTTTATTATAAAGTCAAGTTCGGTTTTAAATAGCTCCAAATTGATTTATTTAGATTCTAAGGTTGGGATGGGTCGAAATAATCTCATACAATAGAATTTAGAAAAGTTTAGGTTCCTATTTTAACCTTATCATTTAGATTTAACATTAAGTTAAATAATTTTACTTTTACCGTGTCTTCTTGTGTTCTTACACTATAAGGTTAATAATCTTACTATAAGAAGCCAAAAGAACCCCAAGTTGTTTATTATTAATATATATAACCTTATATAAGTCATTTGGCCGAACCTTAGATAGTTAGGAATAAAATAACAATTAATAATAAAATTTTTGTTTTAAAAACTATTTTATGTCAATTTTGACACTATTTAGTAATTGATTTTTGTGAAAATCATAACAGAATGATAAGTTCGAAAAAAGTTAATTAAATCAATACTAACATGTCATATTAACCTAGAAAATTAGTTTAATTCATAAAAAGTTTCAAATTTTATTTATTTGGGTATTTATAACATCAATTATGTCAATATTTCATTAATTAGATAATTACTGCATCATCGTTGTGTCATAAATAACTTAAATTTTTTAATGTCTAAAAATTACAAATAAAATACAATTATGTAGAAAATCTTTTTATCTCTATAATGAACATTTGTAGTCGAATTTATCTTATGTATAACTCTATATTAAAAATGTTTTATTAAATAAACATTGATTTTAACTCTTTTAACTCTTCTTTGAATTAAATAATAATAAATGTCCTAATCTAATACAAGGGGGCATAAATGGTCATATTTTATTCCTAAGCTTTTTTTTGGTCGAATTAAACTTATCCAATAGAATTTGTTCATGTGTTAGGGTAATAATAATATCATTTTTACCCTTAATTATCCAATTTACTTTTAACCGTGGTAAGTAAAAGTAAAAAGTTACTATTTACCAAAAATTATTTTCATCTCATTGAACCACATTTTACTTACTGACATCAACCGTGTCTCTCGGATTTTTGAAATTCCACTCACAGAAGTGGTAAAATTATGTTTTATGAAAAATTCAGTTTTTTTAACTACCACTTAGTGGTTTCACTATTCATCAAAAATTGATAGTTTTTAGAAAAATACCAAAAATTAGGCCTAAGCTATATTTGATATTATGAACTCAAAAATGATTTCTATTTTACCAAATTCAATACATATCAGTTGCATTAATTAATTTAAAAATTAATTCCCGCCGTCAAAAGAAATAGCGTGTTTTTAAGAGATAATAACTATCAAAAGATTGTCACTTGTTTATAACTGGTTTAAATGTGAAATTACATCCAATGACCAACATTGTACTAAATTGTAAAAATATATTCTAAATATACTTTAAAGCCACTCAAATTAATAATTTATCACTATTAATTATTTCGATTGAAAAAGTTGTTTTTAATTAAAATTTAGTAATTTTCACTATTCATCAAAATATTAAAGTTATCCGAAAATCACCAAAATTTCACCAAAAGCTATTTTGGATATTCCGAATCCAAAAATGAAGTCCATTTTGAAAAATAGAAATTACAAAATTTCAGAAAGTGGTTATTGCTATTCATAACGTCTAGTTTTAATAATATTTTAATAGCATATCGTTGTTTAGCGAAACTTGGTGTTGCGTACAACACACGCTATCGTGGAAGGTCGCGATTGCCTGTAATTCAAGCCAGGTCAGTGATGTGTTTTGTGAAAGCTCCTTTTGGTGTGCGTATAACACAAGACATTAATGAAATTAAAAAGAATATTTTTCATAAAATCTCAGGGTGTTACATTCTACCCCCCTTAAAATGAATTTCGCCCTCGAAATTCGTCGGGGTTATTAATGGTTTACTATTCGAAAATTTCTTTGATAGAAACCCACATCGTAAAAAGGAATACCAAAACTAATCGTTAAAAAAAAGTATGAAACGTAACGGTTAACCAAATAAACTAATCACTGAGTTTCCACATAGGTGAAAATATGGATATGGAAGAAAAATCTAACCATCATGTTCTGATGGAGAGTGGTAGAGATCATGGCTATGGAAAAGCCAAAAATAAAAAATCCATAAATTTGTGACGATCTAAGGTACCATCTGATTAATCAAATATAAGAGCACTAGGACAACATTTTCGGTTTTCAAGATCGTTTCCCTAAAGTTGAAGAATTTGAATTAGAATAAATACTTACTTTATTTTGGTACAATTTCACTGTTGTTTGTGCCTTGAACAATTTCCACTTCATCTCTTAAATAAATGAAGTTGAATTTGTTATTCGTGAAGTGTTAGCAGATCATGTGATAGAATGACGGGTCATTCCATCTGTCTCAAACAGAAGGTTAGAAAAAGTTATTAAATATATATAAGTCATTATATAGTGAGATTAATCATATATGGTTCCTAAAATGGAATTATACTTCATATATCATACTTCTTAATATAATAAAACTAGTTTCTACTAAACAGGGACATCCTGTAGGCCAGTGGTAGGCGATAAAGGCCAATCGCACTTCGGTTATGGGTTCGATTCCCACAGCCTTGTCCGACGCGATGAGCTGTCGCCCGTCCTGCAGGTTTTCCTTTTTCTAAATCTATATTACTATAACATCCCATCAATAATATCGAAAAACGTTTTATCCTAACCTATGTCCAACATAATCTATTCTAATCTTTAGGCTTATCGAAAATACTGCAGTCCACTCTCATAACATAGTGAAAAATATTACCAGAGATTTAATACCATCGTTTATCCCCATATATCATAAGATATGTTTTGTTGGTCCCATTCCAAACATTAAAAGTCCTTAATCATGTATTCTCTTGAATACCCATTGAACCATAGTGAAAAAATGAATGCAGTTAAAAGTTAACACCTTCCAAATTCCAAAATCCTCAAAATTCTATATACTCAAACCATGATATCACTTAGTCCTTATATCAATCATGAGCTCATGAATACTGATAAACATTTAATTTTCTCCTTATCCCTTCATTATGTGCATATCATCTACATTCCAAAAATATCTGCATAACCATTCATGGATACTGGTACCATTTATCATACACTTTCAAAACTCAAGGAAAGACAACTGTGTAACAATCCTTAGATGTCTATTTATTCCATAGTACTATGAGATTTACTTATACAACATTACACATGATAAACATGTAATCATTCGACTACATTCTTAAACCATTGACCGAGATTCAACAATTCTTTCATCTCACATATCATTTGTAGTGTCATCATCATCATCAACATAAATACTACCCATACGACCATACTGATTCTCTTCATGAGACTATCCCTTAGGGCATTGGTTTGCATAATTCCCGTACCTTCCACATTTAAAACATTTAACCACTGTTGATGTCGTAGAAATACCACTATCCTCATCCCTGGTGTTAACTAAACCTTTTCCTTTGCACTTACTGGCTTTGTGTCCTTCTTTTCCACACCCAAAGCATCTTGCAGTTCCTTTGAAACATTCTCCTTTATGCCTCTTCCCACATGATTTACATAGGGGAAATTGAACTTTCTTTCCTCTATGATCATCATGAAACTCCATCTTTCTCTTATTAGCCGAGTCAGGAAACATACCAAATTTTACTTTATTGATCATATTATAAGATTTCTGATTCGTCATAACAATGATGTTTGGACTTCCAAATCCCATTTCATTTGGTTGCTAATGAAAAATATCATTCCATTGTCCATCATATCCTCCATTATCATGAATTATCTTGTTTCCATCCATTTTCTAAAACCCAAAAAGAATAGTTTGAGAGGCAAAAATCATAATAAAGGGGGAGTAACTTCAATATCTAACATCTTTTGTTTAATCTAATATTGTTACCATAGTTCTAGGACTATATCCTATACGTATACTTATCCTTAGGGACATCCCTAGACAAACCTTAGAAATATCTCTAGGGATCTCACTAATGTTTTCGCATCATAGTTTCCAAAGGTTGACTAAACCTTTCCTCTGATACCAACTGTAGAGACCCGAAGCTTGACGTACATGGACATTACATTATTTTTGAGGAATACTTAGTACATAACAAAAACACATACACAAGGATCGTAATAGTGTAGTGTCTTTGGAAACACGGAATATAATCTTCTAATCGCGGTGAATGATCTTCAACATCTCCCATAAAGATCTTCCCTTTTTTTACCTAAAACCTTTCTTTATATCCTGGGGAAAAGAAAACATAAAAGGGTGAGCTCAAATGCTTAGTAAGGGTAAACAAAAGAAATATCAATCACATCATTTTTATAAGAACATAACATTTTGGAAAACTTAACCTGCAAAAGAGAGCATAATTTCATAACATTGGATAAATCATGGCAATGAAATGTAATCACAATAATTATAACCTAAGACATGAATCTTTAGGGAATACACACATAATCATAGAAAATCATTTCTTTTTAGTCAAGACTCATTGCCAAGACTATCTTAGTGGACAAAGTCCCTTTCTGAACCGAGTCACCCTCGTTTCATTCCTATTTCACTGAATCGGTATAACCTACCATTCCAGCCATGTCTATCTCATGAGATATAAAATCTTTACCCAATTAATTGGAGGGAGATATAGGTCCCACCCATCTCATAATGATACCATTCTTATGTGTTCCACAAAAACATAAATCATACATCATTGCATAACCCATGTAATAAAAATGGGAATCTTAAACATCGTGACATCATCAAACAATTCATATAAGATAAAGGAATTCATAAAAATAATTCCATCACAACATAATCAAATCAATGTAATAATAGGGATAGAAACAGAACCCTATATTATCATATATGGAAAATAATTTTGATAAAACACTTGAACTCCATTCTTGAGGAAAATATCCTTTCAAATTCAAAAACATTTTCCTTTATTAACATGTCATACAATTTTAAACTAAAAGAAGTTGATTAAAAATAAACTTGAAAACATGTAAAGGAAGATTCTTGGAAATTTTGTTTCAAATGTCCATTCATTCCATATAAGTTAAAAAAACATTCTTCTCGTACTTTTGTCGGAAAAGTCAAAAAGTACCTCGTACGAAAAACGACAAAAGATTCCTTTCATATATTTTACTAAAAACTCACCGAAGGGTAAATTAGGATTTAAAATATTGTAGGTGGATGGAAATAATATTACATATTGAGGAAACATGGATGTGGATGATAAAATACACCCCAGTAAATGCCAAAGTAAAAACAATCTCGGATAAAAATGAGATTGTGATATTTCCCTTACCTTAGGTCTGATTTGCGTCGTAAGTGTCTGAACCTCCTGTATAATGATTTAAATAATGACATTGACTTATTACATAATAATATTCATTGTTATGATATCATATATGGTTCACTTATGACTTTATATTACCCATTCTTCTGTAAATTCCATGTTAAAGAGCGTTTTGGGTAAAATTGTTTCATTTGTCGTCCGTGTTTTGACTTGTAATTATTCATATGATTACTTAGATCATGATTACTTAATTCCATAATATAAAACATGATATATATATATATATTCAGAATATACATATATATAATAAATCAGTAAATGGAAAGAAATACACCGTTCATGGAGACGGTAGTCCGTACGTACGCATGAACGCTGTTTTCGTTTCCTTATTGAATTGAGTGGAATTAAGTAGATGTCATACATATATATACACATAAATCCAGTAGATTTATAATTTCATATATTCCATTATTATTTCTTATATATACTTTATAATCATTCTTAAATGGTTAACATGGAGAATGAATCTCATCGCGTCTTGGAGACGGTAGTCCGTACGTACGCACGAGCGATGATATCATTCCCATAATTATTGAATTGAATTGGAGTGGATGATACAATATATCAGATTCATTATGATGTTATAATAACTATGTATAGTTATTCTTTACACCATAATACCCATCCATGTAAGGTGTTGGTGGAAAAATAGATTACACCACGGCGTGGAGACGGTATTCCGTACATACGCACGCGCGGTGAATTCGTTTTCTGTAGGATGGATAGATGGTGAAATAGGATTGTTTCGTACTTATAATAACATATCAGTATATGAGTGATACTAATGTAATTACTTCATAATGAAACAACCTAAGAAGAAGAAGTGGAAGAAGAAATAAAGGTGAAAGAATTGGTAACAGAAATTACCTCTTCTTTGAAGCGCCTCTTTGCGATCTCCTTTTAGGGCACTAAAATTGGTCTTTGAGGAAGACCAGAACCTCTAGGATGTTTCTAGGGAAGTGTAGAAGAGAATTTGGCAGGGGTTGGCCGAGCTTGAAGGCTCAAAGTTGTGTGAGGAAGAGAGGGAGGAGGTGTCCTTTTATAATGGAGGAGATGGGCACCTTTGGACTAACTAAAAATATTATTTTATTATAGAGTCATGTTCGGTTTTAAATAGCTCCAAATTGATTTATTTCGAGGATAAGGTGGTGATGGGTCGAAATCATCTCATACAATAGAATTTAGACAAGTTTAGGTTCCTATTTTAACCTTATCATTTAGATATAACATTAAGTTAAATAATTTTACTTTTACCGTGTCTTCTTGTGCTCTTACATTATAAGATTAATAAACTTACTATAAAAAGCCAAAAGAAACCCAAGTTGTTTATTATTAATATATATAACCTTATATAAGTCATTTGTCAGAACCTTAGATTTTTAGGAATAAAATAACAATTAATAATATAATATTTGTTTTAAAAACTATTTTATGTCAATTTTGACACTATTTAGTAATTGATTTTTGTGGAAATCATAACAGAATGATAAGTTCGAAAAGAGTTAATTAAATCAATAATAACATGTCATATTAACCTATAAAATTATTGTAATTCATAAAAAGTCTCAAATTATACTTATTTGGGTATTTATAACATCAATTATGTCAATATTTAATTAATAAGATAATTACTGCATCATCGTTGTGTCATAAATAAATTCAATTATTTAATGTCTAAAAATTAAAAATAAAATACCATTATGTAGAAAATCTTTTTAGCTTTCTAATGAATTTTTATAGTTGAATTTATCTTATGTATAACCCTATATTAAAAATGTTTTATTAAATAAACTTTGATTTTAACTCTTTTAACTCTTCTTTGAATTAAATAATAATAAATGTCCTAATCTAATACAAGTGGGCCTAAATGGTCATATTTTATTCCTATGCATGTTTTTGGTCGAATTACACTTATCCAATAGAATTTGGACATGTGTTAGGGTAATAATAATATCATTTTTACCCTTAATTACCCTATTTACTTTTAACCGTGGTAAATAAAAGTAAAAAGTTACTATTCACAAAAAATTATTTTCATCTCATTGAACCAAATTTTACTTACTGACATCAACCTTGACTCTCGGATTTTTGAAATTCCACTCACAGAAGCGGTAAAATTAAGTTTTATGAAAAATTTAGTTTTTGTAACTACCACTTAGTGGTTTCACTATTCATCAAAAATTGAAAGTTTTTAGAAAAATACCAAAAATAAGGCCTAAGATATATTTGATATTATGAACTCAAAAATGATTTCTATTTTACAAAATTAAAAACATTTCAGTTGAACTAATTAATTTAAAAATTAATTCCCGTCGTCAAAACAAATAGCGTGTTTTTAATAGATAATAACTATCAAAAGATTGCCACTTGTTTATAACTGGTTTAAATGTGAAATTACATCCAATGACCAACATTGTATTAAATTTTAAAAATATATTCTAAATATACTTTAAAGCCACTCAAATTAATAATTTATCTCTATTAATTATTTCGATTGAAAAAGTTGTTTTTTATTAAAATTTAGTAATTTTCACTATTCATCAAAATATGAAAGTTATCAGAAAATCACCAAAATTTCACCCTAAGCTAATTTCGATATTCCGAATCCAAAAATGAAGTCCATTTTGAAAAATAGAAATTACAAAATTTCAAAAAGTGGTTATTACTATTCATAACGTCTAGTTTTAATAATATTTTAATAACATATCGTTGTTTAGCGAAACTTGGTGTTGCGTACAACACACTCTATCGTGGAAGGTCGCGATTGCGTGTAATTCAAGCCAGGTCAGTGATGTGTGTTGTGAAAGATCATTTTGGTGTAGCGTATAACACAAGACATTAATGAAATTAAAAAGAATATTTTTCATAAAATCTCGGGGTGTTACACATATAGTCATATAAAAAACATTAAAATGTATTTATATTTAACTTTATAACATAACGGTAGACCCTTATCTGACCAAATAATGGCTAATACATGATTTATATTAAAAAATAAAAACATCACACTAGTAATGATACACCTCACTAATCTAGTAAAATTCTTTTAATGGACACTCAATTAAATGATTCATACTATTTTTGATATAGGGTACTCTTAACATATAACTTTGTTAGTCACTCTAAATTATATCTTATAAAACACCCTATAAAAAACTTATTTAACTTTTATTTAAATATGAGATGAATAATTTGACCCTTATTTGGGGATCTACTATAGATCATGCTGGATTTTATTCCACCCAAGATCATCTCAATAATGAATAACAAAAATTATAAAGGTATTATAGTTTCCATCATATATCCTCTATATCTTCATCCCTTTCACACAAGAGTGGTGTACATGATCTATGTCTTATAACCTTATTTATGATTATCTTACAAAAATATATTATCTGAGATATTCATTATCATTTGATGTTATTTTTTTCTTCATCCCATCTTTTTACTCCCCACATCATATATAATCAATCCTGATCAATGAAAGTAGATGTTTAAATGTGTAAATCATTCAAAAATGAGTGATATTTGAACAGTTTTTTATCATTTTATAGAATGAATAAAATATTACTCAATTCATATATGAATCATACTATCATGTATAATATAATTCAATCCCTTGGATGCATCTAGGTTCTTCCTAGACCTTCTCTTCCAGATGATTATTCATGTCTCTATACAGTATATAAAATCTATCATCAATTGCCTATATAATATTAAATATACGTTTTAAAAAGGTACATCACCCAAAAAAGTATGCATATTATCTTTCAAACTGAGTGTGATTAACAGTAATCCATACAAATAGATAAATCTAAATATATGTCAAAAAACACGTAATACTGATCTTCTTTCTCATTGTTGATTTTGTATATTACCAATATATAGAAAACATATCCAATATCTCTATAAAAATATTTATCTTCCTTATTACATCTCAAGAAATATTTAGAAATTTATATATGATTCATAAATCTCTATAGTAGAAGTTGGCATTCTACAATATAATCCCTTAATTTATACTGTCCTAGTAGTATCATATATCATGTTTGGTTATAGGGGAACATCCATTTGTTTTTCATTTATTTTAGTTTTTTATTTCTATTTTTTCTATTAATGAACTTATTGTGTATAGAAATATTGTTATTTCTTATTTGGAAATGATAACACTTCTATTTAAAAAAATTATCACGGTTTTTTTCATAATGGAAATAATCAATGTCATCACCATTGAATTAATCACGCTTCACGACATACCATATATTATTTCTGTGATTATTGTGATATTTGAAATCATAAACCTCATGATATCTCATGTTATAAACATTGACCAAATAATTGAAATCGATATTCTCTATCTTTGTTTATGATATTTTCATTGTCTTTTTGTCTTCATCAGTAATTCCTATTAATTTTAATGTAAATTTCATGGTTTTTTACTATTCATACATAAAAATATTTATGTATAGAATTTTGTGTAAAAATGATCATTACTAATAGCATAATTTATTTTTTGGTCATATATTATTTCAGAACAGTAAATTTTATCTTGTAATATAGAGTTGTTGTAACTATTGACAAACCCTTCTCATTTAGTGTGTAACACCACGTCTCGTTAAACTGGCATGTCATTATCAGTGACTGGAAATTGTTTTCCATAAGTCAAGTCACATATAGTGATATATATTATTCACCTTTAGGGGAAGGATTCACAAATATACTAATAAAAATAATCAATACATATAATAATTTCCTACTAATTTCAATATAAATTATGTAATATCATAATAATATTTTCATTATGAGAATAATTATTGTAAAATAATTCACTATAACACCTCTATATTTAAGTTACCTATGATTCTATGTATATTATTATCATTGTATTGTAATACACTTAGTCAAATAAATAGAATTGGCCTAGTGGCCAACATTTACTCATGCTTCCATCCCTATAAGCATGGCATTAACAACTGTCAATGAGGGTCCAAAATCTATTGTGGGGACTGAGTGAAAATTATTTTTTATTTTATTATCAAATAACATATAACAGAGGTATGAGAGAACACCATGTAAATCAAAACAACCAAAATAAAACAGCACAAAAGAAGCCCATGAAAAATATTTTTCCTTCCTCTGCCAAGTAACTCATCATTAAAAGGCACCCACCAAAGCATGGGAACTCAGCAAATAGCCCCATGAAAAGATGCATGGGCATGGAACCTATGTCCAATACATAGACTCTAATTCTTCCACTCCATGTGCCATGATTAAGTGAGGGCCGCATGCTCTAAAACCATACAATAGAATCATAACATGAAAAAAATTACTAAATGGGAATAAATAAGACTAAATAATAAAAAATGATACATATGATTTCATGTCTTGTAATATATAGTCCTATAATTGTGTAAACTGAGGAACCTGAAAGTGGTAGTTAAAACCAATATGATTGAAAAAATAAATTAAAAAGAATATAAACATAGTAAATTTGTAATTTCCATCCTAGTAGCACCTTGTTCACCATGATCCACCACGTTAAATACCTATTGTGGGACCCTTTCCCATCCTTACATCCATGATCATTATGTTTTTGTATGCACTGTGATTATAATGTAGTGTTTTAGTATGACCAAATTTGGAAACTACCAATGTATCCAAAACATATGATCTCATATATAACAGTTTTACACTGTGATAATAAGTAAAAGTTTTTGTAATTAATAATATATCAAATTTTAGAATATAATGTTATAAGAAACATTCCATGAACCTTGGGTAAGTTGCTCTATTGATATAATGTGTGAAAAAACCGTAATTGAATTCATAAATATGGGATGGCCAAAATACCACCATATATCTCTAAATATCATTATGTAAACCAATTATTTATTTAAATAACATGTTTTTTGTTCCCAATCATTATCACGGGATAGTCCATAAGGCCATCATACGCCATCTCTCCCTTGGGATGATACAAAGGGCCATTATATAAAGATTCTTCTTATGTTCAAGCTGTAAGGTCTTAAAAACATTTTTACATCTAATTTCATCATTATCATTTTATCATTCATCACTTCGTATCCATATAATGGCCAACCAAGACATACATATCCACATGTCACTTGACATTATAATAAATACCTTTATAATCCATACATCCCCACCTAATTAGAAAAATGAATATATTCAAAAATATATCATATATTGCATGATCCTCTATTTCCCCAACCAAAAATTGGTGATTTATCATGAATGGGTATCACAGGATAAAAACAAACACATATGATATCATTTTTTTGAAATAAATTATGAAATTTCCCTTTATGGTATGTATCATCCTACGTAAATAATAATTATGAAAAGTGATAATATTTTCCTGGTAATTATTCCCAAATCATTCCCATGCACCACCAGGATCTAACCGAAATTCCATTGATCCCATGAAATGATCAAAATTCATCACATAAAGTGATTATAGAACAATATTTCATGGGTATATAGATACATAGTCTAAAAATAACTTCAACAAACCCAATGAAAACTTTCATCAATGGAATATCTCATCCTAATCCAATGAACATTAACCAAATTTATATATTTTATAATTATTATTTAGGACCCCAATAATTATTCATTATATTAAAATAAATTCCATCATTCTATTCAGCATAAATTATATTTAATGCCAAATAATGAAGAATAAAAATATTCTTCATTGAATGGAAATATCATACCAAATAAAATATATGGGATTGATCAATGATTTTTTTCAAAAGGCAATAATATGAGAGGATATAGCTCACTATAACGTAGAACCTATATTTATTCAAGCCAATGTGGTCTTATCCATTGGTGGGATATATCAAAAAGTGTATTTCTTGGGAAAATAAATTTTTACCTTTGATAACATATTTGTATATCAATTAATATTTCAACAATATTTTTCAGCTAAAAATAAAGGAATATTTTATCATACAATTCATATCTACTCATGACGGTTGTCTTATGAATATCCAATACTATGTTGTGGATGGTGGTAGCTTGAGAAAATATAAATCATGGTGAACAATTATGATTCATTTAACTGATCAAAAAATTTATCAATCATTGGATTTTTTTTCAATCTTTATTATAAACTATTTTTCATTATTTTGTTCTACCAGAAACTAATTCCTAGAATCCTCTTTCATAATTACCATGCTAAGAATACCCTAAGGACATGTTTTCAATCAAATATAAAAATCACCTCAAATTCCATGAGTTACACCATTTGTTTCATGGAATCAACTCATGATACATGATATGGAGAAATAATATTTTTCATTCTAATAACATTAAATTTGTATAAAAATATATACATCTTTTAGTAGGAATTCCGAAAAATTTTCATATAAATACATCCGAGTTATAGTACAATATTGGTGGAAAGGATGATCGAGCTACTTCCGATACAACTGTAAGAACAATGTCTAAAATATATAGCATAATAACATCAAACTAACACAAGTCTAGTCACATTCATCCTAATACAACCTCACATTCACTTGTTGAGAGAAACATAAATTTTATAGGTGTAATAATGGAAAACCATCACTAATACTATTTGATATGTATTTTGAAACTAGTTAACCATTAGATTTTAAAAAATTTATCATATTTATTCATCTATAGAGTCATAAAAGTCCATTGATATATATAGCCTAAAACTACTATGTGAAATTTTAGTCATCTCTATTGATGATTAAATTTATTCACCAACATTGTATCAAGAGATAAAAACACATAAGATAACATAACAGAAAAAATAAATCCTAAAAAAAATTCATAATATGTTATCTATTGGAATTATACTATATATAACATGAAAGATATATCATAGATGTGATCAGGAGGGTACCTCAAACTATCGATGGTCCCCATCCACCATCATCTTGGACCTGGTCCTCTATATAAAAGTTAATCCTTGGGTACAAGACCTTACCTATGTAGTGCATAACACTCAATTGTCACTATAGTATATGGGATCACAGTCTAATACCAACGAAACTAGAAATATCCCATTTTCATAATATCCATCTTCTCTATACTAATATCAATGACCATTCACAATTTTTTTGAATCAATCTTCTAATGATTCCCCATATTTCTACATAGATATAAATTATATTGAATCTCTGAAAAAAATTTTCTATAATTCCAACCATATGAATAGTTGAAAATTTGGGGACAACCTTCAGACCTGGAAAATTCTAAAGAAACCATCCACAAATATAATTTCAATCCACCACTATAATACCACACCTAAAACCACCTTTTATTGTCACTCAAATAGGAACCCACTACTACACTATGTAGTAATAAATTTTTTACACTAATAGATGGAATAATAAATATATATCCATAATCTTCCAAAAAAATTAATTTCAAAAAATACATCAAAATAGCATTGAGAAATGTTTTCATGTAAAATTTATTTACTAGATATATTAATTCTAGACAAATTTCAATCAGCTAGTTCCCAATCATCTACGCGTCATTCAGGGAAAAGTGGTGAGTGAATTGATATAGCTATGTTAAATGATAAGAGTATATAGACACTAAAATAGTATCTATATAAATATCCATATGCACTTTTACATGATCCATAATAAACATTTCTAGAAAAAACTAACCAATGAATTTTATTGTGGTGGTCAGCCATGTTTTACAGACATGCCTATGACTGACAATACACATACTGCTAGATATTCCCCAAAAAATGGAAATATTATTAACTAAAAAATATTTTTCTATCTCCACTATATATATTGTTATCATAATAAAATAGGTATTGTCCTATGTATTCTATGTACATCTAGTGTCCTAGAATAACGGGGGATGCTTAAACTAGAAGTGTCGGCCTTAATTGACCATCACCCTGGAATCTCCTCTACATTGAACATGGAATATGCACATGTCTCCTAATTATAATGTATTTGTCACCATAACCATTGGATTATATATAATATAATTTTTAGATGCATCCTTCTATCCTTCTGGTGGTGAAAAAAAATATATTTTCTTATTACATGTGTAATTGTTTACATACATCCACTAGATGACTCCATTCACATATTCATGCAGCATGATCGATAATTCCAAGTGAACACTTTAAAACCCTATAATTGATTGCATAAGATAAAAACCTAATAATTTTTTAGTCACAAATAATGGATTTATATATGAGGATACTCAAAATTATATGGCCTAACCCCCATAGAACTACTCAGTTACATGCCTTTTTATTTATACCTTGACATTAGTCATAATCATATATAAATATAAAAACAAATTACATGAATTATCATATTAACATTATATAAATTTCAATATAGTGTATACCATTTGAATAAGATATTTTATTTAATTTTATGAGTGACTATTTATAGGATGCAATTGGTTTATATGACCTCAAATGTGTCATTCATAATCTTGACGCATAAATACACCATATTAAAACATTTTTTTTGAAACCAATCATATCATGACCAGTATGTACCCATAATAATATACATATAAAATAAAATACAAAATTATTAATACATTTATTCCTTTAACATGATCATGTCAGGGAAATTTGATTCTCACATAACTACATTTCACATAGATTATCCTCTTAACAATGCCCCTAATGAAATGAGGAATAATGAAACAAAATCCTATATTAATTCTATTAGGTAATAGCATGACTTGAATCGCCTTGTGTAGGATAGTGAAAGACATGAAATCATATAAGAAAACCTTTAGAAAATTGGATTATTACTACCAGTGTGGTTCTAAACAATGTAGTTTGAATAATATAACCTAATTATCTAATCCATATAGTATAATAATAAATTTAAAAGATTAATTAACCAATAATATAATATGAAATTAATAATTAAAAATATTATATCATATGGAATTATAGGTATCCAAGAGATAAATAGTTTAATAGATCAAGGACCCCTTATGTTGGCTGTCAATATAATAAAATAAGACTTGAAAACTAAACAAAAAAATTATTACAATTCTCTAAAACACTTCACATCATTTCTTCAATCACCTTGGAAGACACTCTCTAGTACATACCATGGGTCACACACCCTACAATGGATACTGTATCATTGTGAAATTATAGGAAGTGCCAAACTACTTCCTTAGCTAATGAAAAACCGGTACGCTCTATAGAAATGTATATGCAATATAATGGGCACCAACAAACTAGTGGAAACTATGGAATTGCAGAGCCACTATAATGAACATTGGGTGTCCATTGGATCCCACCAACTATCCAATGGAATTAATATCAATATTTCCTATTTTTTATTCACATATCATATTATCAATCCAATACACCTACAACACCCTAAAAATAGGACCTAACCTAAATACATAAATGGGAAACTCGACATAAATACCGAATGAGTTAAATCTATAACCTATATTGATTTGTTTTTTTTTACCATCTTGTCTATAGTTTACTAAAATTAAATGAATAATTTATATCTATTTATATAGCTATAAATACAAATTTACAGTACTCTTTAATATTTATATTAATTTATATTAGAAATTTAAAAAAATCCATCACTAGAAACTATATATATCCCTTTGTAAGATGCCCATACATATTAAATTTCTTATAATTTATAGGGAAAAACATTCTTAATTAAAATTTACTATAAATCATTGTATTTTTAGATAATATCTATTTTTTCCAATAATAAACTTCAATATTCGTCCATTTATTATACCCCTAATCTTATCAGTAATAATATACTATTATGTACACTAATATATGTGGAAAATTATCCATAAAACCAAAACATAATTTAATAAATAATGTAATTTCCTCTATCTAAAACTCAATTGTGTGACTCCGTTATATTTCTACATCATATCCAATTTATATTCTTTTCATGATTATCAATCAACATTACTCAATTCCTATAATATCATGATTTTAATAATTTTATAATTATATACCTTAGAACTATCCATCATGACTCTCCATCATTGATCATTTAAAAAATCATTTAACAAGTTAAAACCATCAACATTGGTAGAAAAAAATCATACCACAATCAATTTACATGGTAAAAAACCCTATACTTTTGACGTTAATTTAATTAAACTCAAAAAATTTATCACTATTTAATACATAGGCTTTTTTTAGTTTAATTGTTTAGTTTTTAATTTCATTTTATACTTGTAGACGCCGGAAAAGTCCGTTGTTCCCGAACGAAGCTCCGGATGCGGAAAGCGAAGTGATATTTGGAGTCAGAGGCACGTTCCGGAGGGCCCGGAGGACTTGCGCGAAATTTCATAGGCTCGCGCGCAAAATTGAGCCGCGGCGCGCAATCCTCCCGGGATCCGCGCAATGCGCTGGGCCGGCGCGCTATTTTGCGCGCCCGCGGCCTGCGCGGCGCCTTTGCGCGCTGGGTCCTGATTCCGCGCCCGCGAGGCGAATTGCGCGCCCGAGACCGGATTCCGCGCCCGGGGTTGCCTATAAATATAAGGTGACCCCCGACATTTTGAAGGTTGCCGGAATCCGAAGCGTCGCTCGTTCGCGCAATCCAACCCCTTCCGCGCGCAATGCCGATCTTCAGTTAACCTCCTTCCTTTCACGCAAAAGAGCCTTGGGGTCCACCTTCGCGCGCAATCCCTTTGGCTCATTTCCTTTGAATAAATTTCAACCCAAAGGCCTTTGCGTGCAAAAGAAGCCTCTTGCGCGCAATTGCCCCCGGGTGCGCGCAATCCAGCCCGATTGCGCGCACCCCCCATTTTCAAAGTGGCCATTCGTTAGAGAATGAGCCGTTGCCCCCGCGCTCTACCCGAAGCCCGGAGCGCGCAATCCCAATCATCCGCGCGCGAAGCGCTGGCCCAATTGCGCGCCAGCCCGCCATTTTGCGCGCCGACCCGCGGTTTTGCGCGCAAAGCTCCTCTTTTGCGCGCAATCCGCCAGGGTCGCCTCCCTTGACCCCCTGAGGGTACCCGCCTGCGTGGCGCCCGATGGTCTTCATCCCGGGTGCCCGCACCGTGCGTTGTCTTCCCGTGCGGCCCTCCAGGCTCGTGCGAAGTGACACGGACCCATCGGCGGCAATCATTCGTCCAGCATGACGTTAAACTGCATATTCGTCCAGCATGACGTTAAACTGCATATTCGTCCTGCATGACGTTAAACTGCACAATGACCAGCATGACGTTAAACTGCACATCCGTCCAAGCTGCACGACGCTAAACTGCCTAGCCCCCATCGTCTGCGCTGCAAGACGTTAAACTGCCAAGTGTTTCGTCCTCAACACACGACGTTAAACTGTGCTTCGTCCGGCAAGACGTTAATCCGTCCGCTTCGTCCTCAACACACGACGTTAAACTGTGCTTCGTCCGGCAAGACGTTAAACCGTCCGCATCATCCGATCCCGTGCTCTGCACGCAGGGTCTCCCCCGGTTTGGACGTGGCCCCCACCCGCTCGTCTCTGCAGGGATGTCGGGATTGTCCCGCTTTTGGGACGATTTAATGGGAGTGGCTTTTCCCTACGGGGGCAGGGTATTACAAACCCCTAGTTTCTCGTGGGAGGCTGCACATGTGTATCTCCATTGCGCCTCCCCACTGCCGAAGCCAGTAGAGGGTGTGACTGGGATCGAGGTGTCTTCTGCTTTCGGTCCAAGTCCCTTCCAACTGAGTTTTTCCGCATCCGGGCTGCCTCAAGTGCGTAAGTCCTGACAGAATGAACTACGTGGACTTCGATCCCTGTCTTCTAAACAGGGTACGTAGGAAGCCTTCTTGAGGTCCAAGCCCGCCACCTGGTCGTCCCGGTCGTATTTACGTCGGTTCGTCCATCAGTGGACCCCTCCAGGGTTCACGCTTGCGTCGATTCACCTATGAATCCACCCCTGTGGGAGACTGCCCGTGTGTATCTCCACGGTGCCTCCCCACAGCCCCCCTTTTCCATTTCTCCTTTCATCGTCCAGCATGACGTGAAACTGTGATCCACCCGGCCGTTCCATCCCCCTCTGTGCGAGGTGGTTCGGTTCAATCCTCCGCCCGGCGGCCTCGACCTCTTCGTGAGTCGGCTTGCCGACGTCCAGCATGACGTTAAACTGTATACCCGAACTACGTTGACTTTGATCCGTGCTAACGCGCGGTACGTAGGAAGCCCCTACGGGGTCCAAGCTCTCCACTCCATCATCCATCCTGACCCTTACCCGGGCCGCCACATCCCGGTGGGGTCATGCCACTTCACTCCACTCCACGTTACTTGGGAAGCCGCCCATGTGCTGGCTCCAGCATCGGAGGTTCCCCGCAAGGGGTTCTGTCATCTGATCCACTTTTCGTGTTGATCGGTCCGATGCCGTCCCCGCTGGACGTTAAACTCGCGGCATACCCCGTGTTAAACATGGGAAGCTGAGGAAAACCTCAGGTGACACAGTTCCCCGCACTCAGTACGGGATGCCTCAGGTCATCATGCCTTCGAGAAGCCCTATTAGGGACGGAAGACAGACGTGCAGAGCCGCAGTGTTACGACACGCCCCCAGCACCCAGAGCCACCCGGCCTTCTCACTGCAGGTTGCTGCCCCGCCCAGACTCCTTGGAGCGTCCGGGTGGAAGCAGCGTAATTAACCGGTGTCCATGAAGATATGGCGCCGGGAACGAGATTCACGAACATTCTTAAGTCTATGAGGGAGACCCGGATTAGGCGACGAGTTCCGAGGAGACGTCCAAGGAAGGAGGAGCCGACATCCCATCATCCCGGTTTCGATCAAGGAGCAGACGCCCCTGAATAAGGGACGAATGCCGCCCGCCCTTAGAAAGCGGGACTGCGGGACCACAAGCCGCGCGCCCATCCCCTCGGGTCGACGGGTGCACGCGCGAACGCGTCCTGGCGGAACAGCGTAACCCGACGCACATCCGCACCGAAACAGAAAAATGGTGAACCCGACGTGAATCTCTTCTCCTCGATACGAAGACCGATGGCTTTCAGAGGTGTTGGAAGACCGGCATGTTTCCCGGCCAAGCATTCAGTCTTACCCGCCAGGGGCTGGGGAAGTGAAATCGGGCACTCCGTCTCGCAACGTCGAGGGCCTGGGTTCCCCCCACAGAAGGCGTCGTGGCGCTAATGGTTGGTTGCCGATTCCTTTTTCCTGTCAGTGTTAATGGGTTATTCTCCCTGCTTTCAGAAATCAGGTCGCCCGATCCAGTTCCCGATCGCCACCCGCCCACTGGCGCAGGGATAGGGGAAACACCGACGCGGCTACTCCGCGCGGTCCTGCCCGTTCCACAGTCGTCCCAGCAGCCGCAATTGCGGGACGACCACGCCCTCTCTCCCCCTCGGAGGTCATCCAAAGAAGGGTGATCAACACCCTGGTGCGGAGATACGAGGAAGAGGGAGTCATCCCCACTAGGGAAATGGCTCGCCTAGACCTTGAGGAAGCTGCGCCTCGCCACCACCGCCGCCCCCGAGGGCCGCGCAGGGAGGCACCGCTGCCTACCTCAACGTCCAATCGCTTCGGGAGTTTATCCCCAGAGCGCTCTGACAGTTCCCTTCCCTATGCGGATGAGGTGGAAGATGCCCGGGATCACCCTATCCGGGATTCGCTCCAGGGATCTACGGTAAGGACTCCCGCCAGGCCACGGCGACACCGCCGCCAGGCCTCTCCAGTCGAAGAGCGGGCTCTCCACCTGCCCGCGCCGCTCATCCCGACTCGTCTGTCTCGACGCCAACGTCGGGCACGAGCGGAAGAGGATGCCCACCTTGGGTCTCTAGCAACAGCGGCCGCATTGGCCCAAGCCACTGCTGGCTCCAGTCGCCAGGCCTCTGCGCATCCTGAGCAGGGGAACTCCTATGCCCGACCTGGATCGAGGCCCCGACCGCCCCAAAGGCAGGTTGGGTCGACTCTCCCGGTTGCTGGCACTGGCAGTAGCCACCGCGGACCACCTCGCGGTAGCGCTATTCACCGGCAGGATCTACTCTGTGTGGCCGATCCAGGGGGCATGGGTCATCCCACCTTCCGATCCCGGCCCAGAGGCCTGCCCGGAATCATCTCTCCCCGCGTCCC
Source organism: Viscum album (assembly GCA_963277665.1). Classification (NCBI taxonomy): domain Eukaryota; kingdom Viridiplantae; phylum Streptophyta; class Magnoliopsida; order Santalales; family Viscaceae; genus Viscum; species Viscum album. The sequence continues at coordinate 432,580,520 of OY728127.1, read as the reverse complement.
CTTTGATATCTGTCCCGGTGCCCCTCGCACCTTGGTTCCCAGTCCTCTTGGCCCCAGCACCAGTGCGGCCGGAGGACGCCAGGACAGAGATCAGCCCTGCCCCGAAGAACCACCCAGGGGCAGGAAGGCAAGGCGTCGACGCCGAGGGAAGAATGTTACGGAATTCCGGACAGAGATCCGACCGGTCCGCTTCTCTGATTCAGAGGCGGAGTACGATTCGGCGACAGAGCCCTTTCCCCAATCCCGCCAGTCGAGGGAAGGGGTAGGAATGCGGCACGTCAGCCTCGTGCTCCCCGAGAGCGAGATCGATGTGATCCCCGCTTCTCTCCGAAGGTATATCCGGAGTAACGAGGGCCTGGTAGACCCCCAAGGATCAAGCTTGCGGTTGGTACCGGCCCCTCCGGAAGTGCCTTCCGTCTCGATCGGAGAAGCCGGAGACTTTTTCTGGGGACCGACGGTCGAACCACGATTTGGTGCGCCCTCGGCGAGCACCGATGCTACGGCAGGATGTTCGCTCGCCGGCCCGTCCTATCGTGATGTGGTAGCCAGGGCACCGCCACCCTCAGAGGGCGGCCCGGGATATGTAGGCCAATCGGCCTGCTCGCCGTATTCACCGCCGGCCAGCCCGTCAGCCCGGCGGCCCGCCTCGGCACCACTACCAGTTCCCCGTCCGTTCCCAGCCATGGAAGAGGACCAAGGAGATCTGAGTCCTGAGTTTGAGTCGTGGAGCTTCTGGACCGTCCTTGCAGAGGGCCACTTCCCTGAGAAGTTTTGGCCAGTCGCAGGACCGGGCTTTGATGCACCCGAATCGCTCACCCCGGATGAGTTCGAATGCTTCCGCCGAACTCTCCGGGAGACTCGCTCCTGTCTTCGCCGCCTAAAAATGCCATACCCCAGGTGTCAATCGCACCTGGAGGATATTGGTGAGCAGTGCCGTCAAATTGACCTGGCCATGCTCCCCGCGGTTCGGCACCCCGGGTCATTTGAGCACCACGAGGCCCTCCAACAACGATGCGTTGAGTGTTTTCAAGTACTCCGCAAAGTTATCGAGGAAGCCACTCCCCACGTGTATATCCGTGGATGGGGGCAGTACGCTGCCCTACGCTTCAGTGTGATTCGCCGACAGCCTGATTCGCTGGGTGGCCCTGAGGGTATATCCCCAGGGACAGAAACAGTCAATATGGCTGACCTGTCGGGAGAGGGGAACGACTTGGAACTTCTCGACGGGGGCTTCCCCCCCGAAGACAAGCCGTCGTCAGATCCATCGGTGAGAGTTACTCGTCATCAGAGGAACCTCCTGGGGCTCCCCGCACCCACTAAAGCACTGACGTTGAGCCGAAACGTCAGTAAAGGAAAAGAGCACTGCGAGGCTATAAGGCCCGCCGACCCATCTGCCTCCATGCAGAGGGCAGAGGAGGATCCCGAGAAGGCTACGCTACGTCAGCAGCTCGCCGAACAGAAGAAGCTGGTTGACCAGCTCCTCGCCGAGCGCGCTGCAGAACGGCGGCCCGACTACGGTGATCCCAGGCCAGGACCGCAGGGACCGGAATAACCGCTCCTCGATGAGACTCTCCCGGGCAACCGTGATTACGCCGTGTTCGCCGACAGGAGTGAGGCCATTGCCTATGGAAAGAGGGCGCGGTATGTTTCGCCACACCCTCCCGAGCGGCGTGACTACCTGAGAGATCCCGCTCAGATTCCTCCCGCTGCCCCAAGGGCCGCTCCGCCCGCCATCCCACGAGCTGCCGAGTTCGACGACCCGGTCGACGACCCGATTGAAGGGCCATGCAATGCGCTCGTGGTTAGAGATCCTCGCCAGGACTGGAACCCATGTCCGGACGATCCGATGGCGGCGCTCATTGCCCGCTTGGAAGCCTTGGAGACTCGGCAGGTGGCGATCCCACCGGACGGCAAGCCCTACCCAGCATGGGTGGATGACATGCCGGCGCCTCCGGGATTCGGGAATCCCACTTTCGCTCCCTTCAACGGAACTGGAGATCCGCCACAGTATTTAGCCCACTTCAACTCGAGGTGCGGGCCTATGTTGGGGAATCCGGCGCAGCAGGAGGCCGCTAAGCTTCGCTGCTTTGTTCAGACACTGGAAGGGCCAGCATTTGTCTGGTACAGCCAGCTCCCCGTCGGGTCGGTAACCAGCTGGGAGGACCTCCGTAGACAGTTCCTCTACCAGTTCAGTTTCACGACCCGGAAGACAAGTATCGCAGACCTCTTCAAGTGCAAGCAGAGGCCTGATGAGCGAGTCGCGGACTTCGTCGCCCGATGGAAGGGTCTCACGTATTCCCTTGACATGCCATTGACTCAGGAGCAGTTGCTGACAATGTGCGTCGGGAACGTCAAGACTGAGCTGGTCCCTTCCCTGATCACTCAGAATTACCCCGGAGGGTTCAGGGACTTCTCAGACAAAGCTCAACGTCTTGAGGAAGCCCTGCAACAGGCCAGCCAGGCACACCCGCTGCCTCGAATGATTCCTGCAAGGAGAGTCAGCAGGGCTGAGCCCGCTGCTGTTGCCCAGATAGAGGCCCCCAGGCCGTTGGAGCTGCTGCCGGTGAGGCCAGCTCCACAGCCTCACAGGAATCCGCCTCCACGGGCTCAGTTCCCGGCCCAGCAGCGGCAGCCTCAGAACCGGCCGGCCCCTCCGCGTAATGTACCGCCGCAACCCAGGCGAGATAATCAGGGTCCACCTCCTCGGCCGGCCCCTCCAGCCCCTCGTCAAGACCACGCTCCCAGGGGCCTGCGACACCTGACTTACTCCTTCCACGAGGATCAGGTCCCCGGTTATTTCCGGAGCGCCCTGGAGCAGAGGATTGTGCGACTGCCTGAGTGTTGGAGGCCAGAGGAGGCACATCTTACGAATAACCCCCGCTACTGCCCCTACCATCGGGCCCTGGGGCACACCATCCAGCGGTGCTATGTGTTTAAGGATTGGCTCCAAGACCAGATTAACAACAATGTAATCAGGTTGGGCCCAGCTCCGGCACAAGTGGCGGGCGTGTTCGTGGGATCAGATGACGATAGTGGCAACGAGGACGAATGGCAGCTGGTCTCCGACCGCGGATCCCAGAAGTACAATAACTGGATGGCCCGCAAGACGACCATTCGCGCCCATGGAATCATCCGTGCGCGCTTGAATCAGCCTGAGCCCCCAGAACCTGCGGGTGCTGCTTCGGCAACGTCGTCCCAGCCTGCCTCTTCCAAGAGGAGCAAACGGCGGCAGCGCAAGAAGGAAGAGCGCACCCCGCCGGTTCCGCCACTATCCCACACTCTCGGCGATTTCATGCCCCCGGAGATGGGGGTCCCTCCTCGGATCCGCCCGGTGATGGATGATTCGTCCGATGGCGGTATTGGGTACGCTTCGGTTAATACCGTCGAGCTGGTAAATCCCTTTTCGATTCCCGACGTTGAAGAACACCAGGTGGACCTCCCTAGTGTCCCCGGTCGTCGCTACCGTCGGAAGAACCACAGCAACAGGAGTCACCGGGGCACAGCCGTTGGTACCTCCAGCCAGGCCGTGCACGCCACTGAGACTAGGCAGCAGGCTCAAAACCGAGCTCAGCGCGCGCAGCCCCCCCATCCGGGGATGACGGATTCGCCTCCGCCACTGTTTGTGGTGTGGGACCAGGCAGAACCGCCTCAGCCGTGTCGCGACCAGCTCCGCCCTGCCACGAGTCCATCCCGGCCTCCTGACTCCAGTACGGTGACCATTTCCCGGACTGCGACCAGTGAACAGCGAGATGCGCCAAGTACCAGTCGGCCGCCGATCCAACCGGCAAGGCCCATCATGCCACCAACCGCAGAGCAACCTCCTGCAACCAGGGGCTCGCGCTTGGCCAAAAAGTATGATGTCCTGAAGCACTTGGCCGACATCCCAGCAAGGCTCTCCATCCTTGAGGCTCTGTGCATGTCATCTGAGATGCGCGAGGCACTCGCTGAAGCCCTGAAAAGCCCCCTCCAGTTTGAGACAGAGGTTGCGGCTGCAGAGGCCTTTCACGCCGAAACGATCGAGGACGCCGAATGTCAGGCAGTTATCTCGTTCTCTGGTAAGGATGAAGACCCTCCTATACAGGGACATATCCGTCCGCTGTATGTCACTGGCCAGTTCAATGGCCTTGAAGTCCGGCGCTGTCTTGTCGACACGGGGTCCGGGATTAACCTGATTCCAACTCGGACGCTCCGGAGATTGGGGTTGTCTGAGGATGACTTGATTCCCTCCGACCTCAGGATCCAGGGGTACGACCGCACCGAGCAAACCCCGGTCGGCAAGATACGTTTGAAGACCCAGTTCGGTGACTTGGTTGCCAACACCGAATTCATGGTAGTCTCTCAGGACACTGCGTATAACGCATTGATGGGCAGGCCATGGCTTCACCTTCACGCGGCGGTTCCCTCGTCATACCACCAATGCCTCAAATACTCCCTTAATGGTCGAGTAGGCGTGCTTCAAGGAGATGCCTCTCCTTTTGCCTCATGTGAAGCCCGCTATCTGGACGCGGACTATTACAAGAGCAAGGATAAGCAGATCCTGGCAGGTGAGGTTGAGCCTGTCGCTGTTGCAAGCGATCCCTGGGCAAGTCTGGATGACGCTTACGTCCTCCCGATTCACCGGTTGGACGTCGCCATGGTCTTGACGGTCCGCGAGTCTCCTGATGAGATGGCCGCGACCGCCCGCGCCAGCACCAGTGGCCCAGCAGGATCTGGTAGCCCCAATGCAGTTTCCAACGCGGTCTCTCTCGTGGACGATCCCTCCCCGAGCGGAGAGGATATGGAAGACGCACCCCCAGCCTTTGAGGAGGGCGTCCCCGCCACGGTCGATGAGTTAATACAGGTGAACCTTGGAACCGAGGCCGATCCAAGACCCACATTGGTTAGTGCCGCCATGCCCTCTGAGGAGCGGCAGCAGTACGTGGACTTTCTCAGGCAGCACCGTGATGTGTTCGCTTGGGGCTATGACGAGATGCCGGGGCTAGATCCTCAGGTAGCCGTCCACCGCCTTGGTCTCCCGGCGAACCATCGCGGGTTCAAGCAGCCTCCCAGGAAGATGCACCCATCCCACGGTGCCATGGTTGAGGCCGAAGTTGACAAGATTATTAAAGCCAACTTCGTGAGGGAAGTTAAGTACCCCAAATGGCTGGCCAACATTGTGCCGGTCAGGAAGAAGAACGGTCAGATTAGAGTCTGCATCGACTTCCGCGATCTCAACCGCCACTGTCCGAAGGATGATTTTCCCCTTCCAGTGACAGAGCTGTTGATTGATGCCACGGCAGGGTTCCAAGCCCTCTCCTTCATGGATGGATACTCCGGATACAACCAAATTCGGATGGCCCCTGAGGATGAGGAGTTCACTGCCTTCAGGGCCCCCCAAGGTACCTTTTGCTACCGGGTCATGCCCTTCGGCCTGAAGAACGCAGGTGCCACCTATCAACGGGCGATGCACCGCATATTCAAGCCAATCCTCGGCACACTGGTGGAATGCTACGTCGACGACTTGGTTGTCAAATCGCGCCAGCGTCAGGACCATCTCAAAGATCTTGAGAAAGTTTTTAGCTTCCTCCGGTCTCACTGCCTGAAGATGAACCCGTTGAAGTGTGCCTTTGGGGTCACCTCCGGAAAGTTCCTTGGATTTGTGGTAAGATACCGGGGTATTGAGATCGACCCAGAGAAAATCAGGGCGATTAGCCAGATGCCTCCCCCAGGTACCGTCCGGGAACTTCAAGGGTTCCAAGGCCACTTAGCCTATATACGCCGATTCATCGCGAATCTGGCCGGCAAGTGTAAGCCCTTTTCTCGGCTCATGAAGAAAGGTGCCACCTATGTATGGGATAAAGAGTGTCAGACCGCTTTCTAGGAAATCAAGCAGTACCTGCTTCAACCTCCGGTCCTGATGCCGCCCGTATCCGGAAAGCCGCTGGTCCTTTATGTGACCGCCCTGGAACGGTCCCTGGGTGCCCTTCTCGCCCAGAAGAACAACGAGGGAATAGAGAATAGCCTCTATTACCTCAGTCGCATGCTCCTCGATGCGGAAGTTAGGTATTCCCCCATCGAGAAGAGCTGCCTGGCGCTCGTATTTGCCGTACAGAAATTACGGCACTACTTGCAGCACCATGAGGTACAGTTGGTTTCTCGGGTAGACCCGTTGAAATATATCCTGAGCCGGCCTATGTTGACTGGCCGCCTAGCGCGGTGGGCTGTGATTCTCCAGCAGTTCGACATCAGGTATGTGTCTCAGAAGGCCATCAAAGGGCAAGCATTGGCAGACTTTCTGGCAGCTCACCCGACCTCCGCGGATCAGCCGCTGGATCTAGGCTTTCCTGATGAGGCCATTCTCTCGGTTGATCGATCCGATCCATGCTGGCAGATGCACTTTGACGGTGCATCCCGGAGCCCCACCGGTAGAAGACTCGATAATCCTAAGCTCAACAGAGTGGGCTTGGGCATCGTCTTCATTACCCCGGAGCGAGCCGTGCTGCCATACTCTTTCCTGTTGTCAGAGGGCTGTACCAACAATGAGGCGGAATACCATGCCCTCATCACCGGCCTCGAGTTGGCTCTCGAGATCGACGTGCCTCGTCTGTGCGTGAAAGGGGACTCCGAGCTGGTCGTTAGGCAGATCAATGGCGACTACGTTGTCAGGAAGCCGGAACTTGTGCCATTGTTGGAGTGCACCCTCCTTCTGATGCCCCGGTTCCCTTCTCGGCCGGAAATTGTCCATGTTCCCCGGTCGCAGAACGGTCGAGCAGATGCTTTGGCCAGCCTCGCTGCGTCACTTGCGGAGCCTGAACAGGACAACCTGATCGTCCGCGTGACGCGCCGCAGGCTCATCGCTCCCGTTATCCCGGAAGAAGATCGCGGCCCGTTGGTAGGTAACCTCACCACGGTTGCCCCTATGCCCGGAGCCCCGAGTACCCCAGATGTGACAGTCGGATCAGCCCCTGATTGGAGGACGCCTTTGGTTGAGTACCTCCAACATGGCATTCTTCCATCGGATCGGGCCGAGCACGAGCGAGTTCGACGCCGCGCATCGCAGTTCGTCCTCCAGAGCAGTCCCGGCCTAGAGCAGATCCTCTACAAACGCGGATTTGATGGTGTTCTCCTCCGTTGCCTTCAGGGAGTTGAGATCCCACGAGTCATGCAAGAGGTTCATGCTGGTTCATGTGGCGCCCACCAGACTGGGCCGAAGCTGTCCCACCAGATTCGGAGGCTGGGATACTTCTGGCCCTCTATGATCCATGACTGCATCGAGTATGCCAGGAGGTTCCATGCGTGCCAGGTTCATGCGAACTTTGTGCATCGGCCGCCGGAGCCTCTCCATACCACAAGGTATTCCTGGCCCTTTGCAGTCTGGGGACTGGACGTCGTGGGACCTTACCCGCCGGCGACAGCTCGCCAGTGCCGGTTCATTCTGACCGCTACGGACTTCTTCTCCAAATGGGCAGAAGCGATTCCGCTCAGAGAGGTCAAATCCTGTTCGATCGCTGACTTCGTGACCTCCAACATCATCTATCGATTTGGAGTGCCTCACGCTATCCTCACGGATAACGGAACCAATTTCCGAGCAGCCGAGTTGAAGAAGTTGTACGCCAAGTATAACATTCACTCGAACCATACATCTCGCTATCATGCGCAGGCGAATGGACAGATCGAGGCGTTCAACAAAACCCTCTCTAACATTCTGCAAAAGATGGTTGGTCAGAACAAGAAGAGTTGGCCGGACAAGCTCCCCAACGCCCTCTGGGCTTATCGGACGACGACTCGCAATTCCACCCAGATGACCCCTTATTCCCTGGTGTATGGAGCTGAGGCCGTCCTGCCCATCGAGATCCAGTTGCCGTCCTTGCGCACTGTGGTCTACGACCAGCAAGAGCCGGACAGAGTTGCTGAAGCCCGTCTAGTCGAGTTGGAAGCACTGCATGAGAATAGACTTCGCGCTTTGCACAACTTGGAGAGGCATCAAAGCAGAATGGCTCGAGCTTTCAATAAGAAGGTTCGCCTCCGCTCCTTCCTGCAGGGTGATCTAGTGCTAGCCCTAAGAGCGCCGATGATCCCCGGCAGGAAGCCGCCCAAGTTGGAGCCCAAGTGGGAGGGACCTTTTGTTGTCCACAAGGTCTATCCCAATGGCGCGTACTCCCTAGCGACTATGGATGGTGAGCGTGTCACTCCTCCCACCAACGCTAGGTTCCTCAAGCAGTACTTTGTCTGAGTGTGCCCACGTCCTGCACGACGTTAAACTGCACATTTGTCCAGCAAGACGTTAAACTGCACATACGTCCAGCATGACGTTAAACTGCACATTTGTCCAGCAAGACGTTAAACTGCACATACGTCCAGCATGACGTTAAACTGCACATTTGTCCAGCAAGACGTTAAACTGCACATACGTCCTGCACGACGTTAAACTGCATTCGTCTAGGCTACAAGACGTTAAACTGTTCAGCATTCGTCCGCGCTGCAAGACGTTAAACTGCCAAGTGCTTCGTCCTGCATGACACTAAACTGCACTACGTCCGAGCTACAAGACGTTAAACTGTTCAGCATTCGTCCTGCATGACGTAAAACTGCCCCTCAAGAACTACGTGCGGCTTGATTCCCATCCTTATGGGATACGTAGGACCGCCTGAACATTCATGTTTCAGGCCCAGCCCATCCTTTGGGAATTTCCATCCCATCTCGGGCCCTTGGCCCAGTTGCCTTCGGGTGTGCGGCGTATGGTGTGAGCACGGGGCTATGCCCTCATTCACGTCGGTTTGCTCGTCACGCTGTACGCCCCCCCCCCCCCCCCACGTTTGGGGATGCCTTCTGCTCCCCCCTTCCTTTTTTATCTCTTTTCGTCCTGCATGACGTTAAACTGCACTTCAAGAACTACGTGCGGCTTGATTCCCATCCTTATGGGATACGTAGGACCGCCTGGACATTCATGTTTCAGGCCCAGCCCCATTTCCCGGGAATCTCTATCCCGCGTTGGGCCTCTGGCCCAAGTTCCCCTCCTTTTTGTGCGAGGCGTATCGCGTGAGCGGGGGGTCATGTCCTCATTCACGTCGGTCTACTGGCTGCGCCGTACGCCTCCCCCGTGTGTGGGACCACCTCACACCTCTCATCGTCCTGCATGACGTTAAACTGCCTCAAGAACTACGTACGGCTTGATTCCCATCCTTATGGGATACGTAGGACCGCCTGGACGCTTGTGTTTCAGGTCCAGCCCCATCTCTTGGTTGATCACGGGGATCTTCCCTCTTTTGGTTGCTCTCAGGGTGAGTCCTCCGACCCTTTCCGGAGATCTGTTAACATGTTTTGGGTACTTCGGTCAATGACTCGTAGTGTCAGATTCAATCCCGACAAGTCCTGTGTTGCTTGTCAGGCCTCGCGCTTCCTCTTGTTCGGGCCTTCACTCAAAGGGATCCTCGTTGGCGGTTTGGGTACGATGCCTCAGTGCTCTCCTACCGCTCCGGGTCGATTTACCGGTGAGTCCTGGGCCGCAAATCGATATGAATCCTGCGATTGAGCGGTTGATGCTCGTTTGCTTGCCCCGTCTTAGGCTGACGCGATCGGATGTTGTGTTGCGAATATGGTCAGCAACATCCTTGATCGCCATGTCGGCTCTTTCAGGCTCTGAACATTGGATTGCGCAGTCCTCATCACACTCCGCCTTTATGCGTTGTAGTGGAATCTCGACACTCTCTTCATACTGACCTCCAGTACACCTCTACACGTTAGGCAGACCAACCAGGGTAATGATGTCGTTCGAGGCTCCCATGATCTGAGCACCAAGGATATATGCGGATGTCCTCCCTAAGGGCCATGCGTAGCTGGACTCTCGTCCCCATAATGAGGAAGGAGTCGCCCGAACAATCGCGTTCTGGGCCCAGTATATCTGGAGGCTAGCATCTCTGCCCCTCGGGTGATGGACATACGCAGGCCCCTATCCCAAGACTCTTCTCCGGGAATCGTGCGTGACCGCAGGGCTGGGTATGTTCCCCCCCTCCGCCGTGTCCGCCGTACCGCAATAAGCGGATTCCTCCATGGTCCGAACCACACGACCTTAAACTGTGTTGTCTGGTCCTACCACACGACCGTAAACTGTGATCGTCTTGGCCGCCCGACGAGAAACGGCACTGCATCGTGATGTTCTCCTCGGGGGACACTCATGTTGGGCGCTGGTTAATAACCACGCCATTCATCAATGCCTTCCGTGGCTTGATTATTGTGGCGACGTCAGAGATTTTTCAATCCCAGGCACGTCGCCGCACAAAGAAAAACCATTCATCTTTAAGGACAAACAAGAAATATCAAATGCCGCTCCTTCTGTGTGCGAGGGTCAGACCCGCACTCTTCCCCGCGCTGGTGCCCGATTGTGTTGCGTCGCGCTTCAAGAACTACGTGCGGCTTGATTCTCATCCTTATGGGATACGTAGGAACGCCCGGATGTTTGAAACTTCGGGTCCAGCCCCCCACCTCTTAGAGATTCCCCCTTCTCTGGGGAATCCGCCGCCTTCAGGTCACCCTCAAGGCGTGTTCCCCGACCCCATGCAGTGGTCCACCGGTGTCAAGAGTACTCTGGTTTATTGCCAGGAGGGTCAGGATCCGCTTGGTCAGGTTTCCTCCGCTTTTCAGGCTTCGTGCTCCCTTTCATTCGGACCCATCGTCTACGCCCTGGGTGGATCCCCCGTGAACGGTTCGGACACAATGCCTCAGTGCTCTCCCACTGACTCGGGCCGGTACCCCCAATGGCCTCGGGCAGCAAATCGATATGAATCCTGCGATTGAGCGGTCGATGCTCGTTTGCTGCCTCATTCCACCAACGGTTAGTGCGATATTGATGTTGTTTTTCCGCCACGGTCGGCAGTACTCCCATATCGTTACGCCGGTGCCCCCAGTCCTTGAATGAATGGCCGCATGATTCACATTTTCCACCTCCCATTCCGGCCAGGCGAAACCTCGACGCTCTTGACACTATCCCTCAGTGCATCTTCGCATATCCAGGGGATATGACCGCGATGTGGCGTGCTTTGAGGTCCTTATGGTCCGAGCTCTAAGACCTTAAACTAAGATCTCCCCTTATGGTCCGAGCTCTAAGACCTTAAACTAAGATCTCTCCTTATGGTCTGAGCTCTAAGACCTTAAACTAAGATCTCCCCTTATGGTCCGAGCTCTAAGACCTTAAACTAAGATCTCTCCGTATGGTCCGAGCTCTAAGACCTTAAAATAAGATCTCCCCTTATGGTCCGAGCTCTAAGACCATAAACTAAGATCTCTCCTTATGGTCCGAGCTCTAAGACCTTAAACTAATATCTCCCCTTATGGTCCGAGCTCTAAGACCTTAAACTAAGATCTCTCCTTATGGTCCGAGCTCTAAGACCTTAAACTAAGATCTCTCCTTATGGTCCGAGCTCTAAGACCTTAAACTAAGATCTCTCCTTATGGTCCGAGCTCTAAGACCTTAAACTAAGATCTCTCCTTATGGTCCGAGCTCTAAGACCTTAAACTAAGATCTCTCCTTATGGTCCGAGCTCTAAGACCTTAAACTAAGATCTAGCCCTTATGGTCCGAGCTCTAAGACCTTAAACTAAGATCTACCCTTATGGTCCGAGCTCTACGACCCTAAACTAAGATCTCCCCAAATGGGGTCCTACGTCCTGCATGACGTTAAACTGCACTCTCAGAACTACGTTTGTCTTGATCTCCAGCCTGATGGAGTACGTAGGAACGCCCGGGCATTCCGACTCGGGTCCAGCCTCAGGGATCGTTAAGTCCCGCCCCTCCTCGTCGCCGGCCGTCTGGCCTGACTTCGGGTAGAGTGGTGCAGTTGTGATATTCTCCCCGATTCAGCTCGGGATGCCCCATCGCAAGAATGGGAAGCGACGGTTTCCTCGTCAGAGAGGTGCTGTCTGAGAATTGAGGTGACTCACGGCCAGATTAGTGCATCCGCCTAATACGCTCCCCCCACGGTGGCGCAATTTTGAGAGCGTTGGATTCTGTCCGAACAAATCGTCACTTCGCCCCACGCTTCGCATGCCCTGTTGATCTAGATTTCCACCCTTGTGTCTGAAGGAACCCCAAAGCGGTATTCATGATGACATGTGGTCCGCCTCCTGCAATATGAATGATGGCCTTTTTCGGTCCGTCTATTGTAGTTGTTATGGTCGATCCACTGTCCGCCTACCGTCTTGGGCATTTCCTGGAAGGCCGACCGTTGTGGATGTCTGGATTCGGGACGCGCGATTCACCCTTTCTCATTTCCCTATGTTCGGATAAAATCTCAACGCCCCTAGCATTGTCCCGCTCGTGTGTTGGAACAGGTTGGGGGGATGGTACATTGATTAGGTCTGAGGTCTCCTTTCCTAGGAATGACCTCCCTCTTTTCTCCAGAAATCCAGGCCCAATTATGGATGCCTGATGCTTGGTTAACACTCCCGCAAGACAACGAATTGTGGTTGAGCATGTTAAACCAAAAGATGCAGATAAATATATTGATTCATACAGATGGATCAACGTAGCGGAAGCAAATGTTTTGGGAATGGCAAAACAAATCCCTTAGGGATTAGCGTGCTGAATGAGTCTTTCTAATGCCGCTACCCTTTGGCTGGTGGCCTCCAGAGCTGCTTCTCGCTCTCTGCGTGCCCTCTCTTCGTCGGCGGTCGCAGCGCGCAGTTCGTCGATTCTGGCCTGTGCACGCTCCCGCTCGACCTGAATTGTGACCATCTGTTGGCCCGCCTCCGTCAGCTGTACCTGGGCGTCAACCAGCTGGGCTGCTAGTTGCTCCACAAGCTCGGTACACGTTGCGACGAAGGCTTCCTTCTCTGTCGCCTGCCCTTCGAGGCGCCAGACTTCCTGCTCCGCCGCGAGGAGCGCCCGCGTGCTCTCCGACATGTCCCGAATTTGTGTGACGTCGGCACGCCGGCAGCTCTCGCGCATCTTTTCGGCCATGAAATCACGGACCGTTAGATGGAGGCGTTGAGCATCAGCTCCCCCGGCACACAGAAAGCGCAGCCAGGTTTGAAGTGATCCCATGCGCCCCAGCCACTCCGACGGGTCTCGCTTGAGGAAGCGCTGGATGCACTTCCACCCCCTACGGCGCGTTATCCGGCTATCCTCGACCGCCTCCGTGTCTGAGTCGTCCATCTCCTCGGGATCGGCAGGCCGGTAGGCAGGGAAGGCAGCCAGCAGGTCTGCTGCAGGGTCCGCCCCTGGGAGGTCCTCACGAGGGATAGGTTCCCCAACATCCGGGCGACCTTCTTCTCTCTCCCCAGCGGCGCGGACACCCTCGTCAGCCCCCAACCTCTCTCCGATGGCAGCACTGCCGACGTCCGCAGCCCCTTGATCAGCAGTTGGTGGGGCCGGCTCGGTTTGGGAAGTCTGTTCCGGAGCAGGCGGCATGTCTGCCACCGGTCCACTCGTGGATGGCCCGGGTTTGGCAACCTGATGAGCCTCCATTGTTGAGGTCACTGCGCAGGACATGCCATGGTTAGTCACGGATCGTCAACGGCAAGCACCAGCAGTAAAGTAGGGAGACTTACGGGAGTTCGGAGCGTCATCTTCCGCTATCCCGGTCGCCGCAGGAACAGTTGCAGCAGGGGACCCCTTAGCGCTTGTCAGTTCGATAATGGGTGCCTGGCCCCCGCCTTGTCCTGCTGGCGCCTCTCCTACTCCCGCTGAGGACGCCTGACCGACATCCGTGTGCTCCTGAGAAAGATGGAGAAATGGGTTAGAAGCTGCATAAGAGAGTGGATGAAGCAGATTGAGTAGGGATAGAAGCGGACCTCGAGGAGCTCAGTGACATCAACGTTGTCAGAGCCGGCCACCTCGCCACTCTCCCGTGGGCTCCCCTGATGGGATCTTCCCTCGGAGCCTTCATCCTCCCCCATTTCCTCCTCTTCTTCGGAGTTACTGCTACTGTCATCTTCTTCCGGCGGCATCTGTTCCGGAGCGGGCTCGAGGCCGAGCATCACCCTCACCAGAAGGGATGGCTCCGCGCGCTGACCACGTTGGCGCGCGTACTCGTCCATGGCCGTCAGATACGCATACTGCCGGTTGAAGTCCACTCTGTCGGAAATCTGGAGGCGCCCGACCTCTGGCAGATAGATTCCTTCTCTGAGTATCTTTCGCCAGATGGCGTCGGTCCCCATTGATTGCCGCAGAGTCATCCAGGACGACCACAGCGCCGGGAAGACCGCATCATGGGAAGGTTCGAGCAGACGTCTCACCTGCTTCCCGGGCCGCTCTTCGACCACCGCACGTGCCCCCTCTCTGGGTGCTGAGGTCGTGGCGGCAGCTCGCGATGTGCCCGCCGCCGAAGTCCCTGCCCGCGCTGGCTCCGCTGTTTGGCGCGCCTCCGTTCTCCCCCGTGTGGCGGCGCCTCGCCTCCTTCCTTGACGCCCGGTCTCCGCACGGGTAACCTCGAGCCGCCGAACTAGCTTCCGCAAAAGCCCCTCAGGGTACGCGATGGCCCAGTGTTCGGCGTACTCGGTTGCCAAGCCTGCGTCGACTCCGGTAGGAGGGAGAGTGATGACGTCGCCAGAGCCGAAAGCGGCAAACATCAGCCACATCTGGCGAAGGACGCCAGGGTTCGTCTCCTCCCGGACAGCAGTGAATACCCTCTTCGGCATCCGCTGAAGGCACCCGAACTGCCTGGCGAACCGGGTCGGCACGTAAGGCTCGCAGATCACCTTCCCGTCGATCCGAGCCACGAGCACCTCGCCCCGCATGTTCAGGAAGTATTCATGCTGCTCCAGCGGACCCTGCCCATTGTCGATCATCTGGCCGACGGGAGTGGGGAACGGACTGAAGTTGAAGTTGGCATGATTTCCAATCCGGATCCGCACGCCCTCCTCACTTAGGGTCATCGGAGCAACCCCCGCGATGTTCAGCATGGAGGGTCGCAGGCCATTGCCCGGAGGAATGATGGCGTTCGGAAACGTGTACCCACCGAGGTGAGCAGCCACCCAGCCGTGGAAGAACTGAAAGGGCCCACAGATCCTTCGTGGCGACCCCCCTCGTGAGATACGTCCCAGGATGGCATACAGCCTCGCCAACACTGGGACCCCGAGGTTGTATCTCTTGTTGGCGGCCATAGCGCCCGCCATCGCCAGTGTCGCCGGGCGAACGCCCATTCTCGCGTCCCGCACTGGCAGGAGCCACCCACTCAGAATGGCGGCCAGGAACGCCGCGTACCGGACATTTGGGTCCCGGGACTCGATGATGCGGTACCCCCATGAGCGGTAATCGCCCGTCTCCAGAACCCGCCAGTACGACCCGTTCCGGCTCCTCTGAGCTGCGGTCGGGCACCGCTTCCCCCTACCTGGCATCTTGACCGCTGGGTCATGCTCCAAGAACTGGCCGAACCACTCCTTGTAGGCTATGTCCTTCTGGAAGTCCTTGATCCCAAGCCGCTGCGTAGCCAGGTCAAGGAGATGCCATGTCAGGATGGGAGTCTGTGACCTGTCCTCCCAGGTGTTCTTCGGTGGCAGGAACTCATCGTATTGGTAGCCCTCCAGCGGGATACCTCCGATGCAGTGGATTTCCCAGAGACCGATGCCGACCTCCCCATGGTGAAGATGGAAGGTGTTGGTATCCGGAGACCATCGGGTGAACAGCTCCGGCCCGAGCTCGGACTGCTGGTAGAAGTGGAACTGCGACGTCCACACCGCCTCGAACAGGCCGATGTACCGCAGCTCCTCTGCGAAGTGATCGCAAGTGTGGCGTACCCAGAACGCCCAGGCCCACTCACTGGTGAAATTGCCCCCAGACCGCAAGTCCCAGTCCTTCAGCCAGCCCTTGGTGTCGTCTGTGACGCTCTGGCGATATATGCTCGAGTAGAGGGCTGGAGAATTCTCCGCAGTAGGCTCACCCCCGTCAATGGTTCGCGTCCTCGGGTTCAGGACATAGACGTCCAAGTGCCTGGTCTCCCTGGCAGGATGCCCATTGTTGGTGATGTTATAGCGGGGAAGCTCGTCCTCCCGAGTCACCCAGGTCCGTGGCGCATCAACCTCGAACCCTGGCACCGGAACCTCATCAAGGATGCCGAAGTTCCAGAGCGGCAGGTTGTCTGACAGTGGATATGTCTTCTGGGCCGGCGTTAGTAAGTCGAACAAGGATTGATTGTTGGAAACAATCTCCTTGGCTCCGTAAACCTCCTCGTTCGTCGCCATCTCAGCCCTGCGAGTGGCGGCATCCCCCTCATTTCCTCTGTGCGCGGCCATCTCAGAAGTTTTGGGAGTCGTGCGGGTTAAGGGATGAAGCGTGCGGGATCGGACGAGGCTGGTAGAGAAGTTTGAAGGGTGGCGCGCAATCCAAGTGGACGGCGCGCAATTGGGAAGAATGTCACGCAAAGTTCCGGGTTTTCGCGCAAAGACAGGTGAATTCCGGACGATTTTGCGCGCCGATCGGGCGAATTTCGCGCCGGAAAAGGCAATTTCGCGCACGAGAGCGTTGGAGCCTATCGCGCGGAAGGCCTGGGTACGGAACGCGGGACCCAGGGCCCCTATTTATAGGCGAGGCCGGGGCCCGCGCTGCGCGGAAAGCGCTTTGCGCGACCGCAGCGGCGAATTTCGCGCCCGGCGCCCCTTTTTGTGCACCTCAGTCCCGCGCCGCCCAGGACTTTGGCATTCCGGCGTCTCCCTCGGAACCCGATCGTTGCGACCTCTCGCCGACCAGATTCCGAGGGGGGGCTTTTGGAGACGCCGGAAAAGTCCGTTGTTCCCGAACGAAGCTCCGGATGCGGAAAGCGAAGTGATATTTGGAGTCAGAGGCACGTTCCGGAGGGCCCGGAGGACTTGCGCGAAATTTCAGAGGCTCGCGCGCAAAATTGAGCCGCGGCGCGCAATCCTCCCGGGATGCGCGCAATGCGCTGGGCCGGCGCGCTATTTTGCGCGCCCGCGGCCTGCGCGGCGCCTTTGCGCACTGGGTCCTGATTCCGCGCCCGCGAGGCGAATTGCGCGCCCGAGACCGGATTCCGCGCCCGGGGTTGCCTATAAATATAAGGCGACCCCCGACGTTTTGAAGGTTGCCGGAATCCGAAGCGTCACTCGTTCGCGCAATCCAACCCCTTCCGCGCGCAATGCCGATCTTCAGGTAACCTCCTTCCTTTCGCGCAAAAGAGCCTTGGGGTCCGCCTTCGCGCGCAATCCCCTTGGCTCATTTCCTTTGAATAAATTTCAACCCAAAGGCCTTTGCGCGCAAAAGAAGCCTCTTGCGCGCAATTGCCCCCGGGTGCGCGCAATCCAGCCCGATTGCGCGCACCCCCCATTTTCAAAGTGGCCATTCGTTAGAGAATGAGCCGTTGCCCCCGCGCGCTACCCGAAGCCCGGAGCGCGCAATCCCAATCATCCGCGCGCGAAGCGCTGGCCCAATTGCGCGCCAGCCCGCCATTTTGCACGCCAACCCACGGTTTTGCGCGCAAAGCTCCACTTTTGCGCGCAATCCGCCAGGGTCGCCTCCCTTGACCCCCTGAGGGTACCCGCCTGCGTGGCGCCCGATGGTCTTCATCCCGGGTGCCCGCACCGTGCGTTGTCTTCCCGTGCGGCCCTCCAGGCTCGTGCGAAGTGACACGGACCCATCGGCGACAATCATTCGTCCATCATGACGTTAAACTGCATATTCATCCAGCATGACGTTAAACTGCATATTCGTCCTGCATGACGTTAAACTGCACAATGTCCAGCATGACGTTAAACTGCACATCCGTCCAAGCTGCACGACGCTAAACTGCCTAGCCCCCATCGTTCGCGCTGCAAGACGTTAAACTGCCAAGTGTTTCGTCCTCAACACACGACGTTAAACTGTGCTTCGTCCGGCAAGACGTTAAACCGTCCGCTTCGTCCTCAACACACGACGTTAAACTGTGCTTCGTCCGGCAAGACGTTAAACCGTCCGCATCATCCGATCCCGTGCTCTGCACGCAGGGTCTCCCCCGGTTTGGACGTGGCCCCCACCCGCTCGTCTCTGCAGGGATGTCGGGATTGTCCCGCTTTTGGGACGATTTAATGGGAGTGGCTTTTCCCTACGGGGGCAGGGTATTACAAACCCCTAGTTTCTCGTGGGAGGCTGCACATGTGTATCTCCATTGCGCCTCCCCACTGCCGAAGCCAGTAGAGGGTGTGACTGGGATCGAGGTGTCTTCTGCTTTCGGTCCAAGTCCCTTCCAACTGAGTTTTGCCGCATCCGGGCTGCCTCAAGTGCGTAAGTCCTGACAGAATGAACTACGTGGACTTTGATCCCTGTCTTCTAAACAGGGTACGTAGGAAGCCTTCTTGAGGTCCAAGCCCGCCACCTGGTCGTCCCGGTCGTATTTACGTCGGTTCGTCCATCAGTGGACCCCTCCAGGGTTCACGCTTGCGTCGATTCACCTATGAATCCGCCCCTGTGGGAGACTGCCCGTGTGTATCTCCACGGTGCCTCCCCACAGCCCCCCTTTTCCATTTCTCCTTTCATCATCCAGCATGACGTGAAACTGTGATCCACCCGGCCGTTCCATCCCCCTCTGTGCGAGGTGGTTCGGTTCAATCCTCCGCCCGGCGGCCTCGACCTCTTCGTGAGTCGGCTTGCCGACGTCCAGCATGACGTTAAACTGTATACCCGAACTACGTTGACTTTGATCCGTGCTAACGCGCGGTACGTAGGAAGCCCCTACGGGGTCCAAGCTCTCCACTCCATCATCCATCCTGACCCTTACCCGGGCCGCCACATCCCGGTGGGGTCATTCCACTTCACTCCACTCCACGTTACTTGGGAAGCCGCGCATGTGCTGGCTCCAGCGTCGGAGGTTCCCCGCAAGGGGTTCTGTCATCTGATCCACTTTTCGTGTTGATCGGTCCGATGCCGTCCCCGCTGGACGTTAAACTCACGGCATACCCCGTGTTAAACATGGGAAGCTGAGGAAAACCTCAGGTGACACAGTTCCCCGCACTCAGTACGGGATGCCTCAGGTCATCATGCCTTCGAGAAGCCCTATTAGGGACGGAAGACAGACGTGCAGAGCCGCAGTGTTACGACACGCCCCCAGCACCCAGAGCCACCCGGCCTTCTCACTGCAGGTTGCTGCCCCGCCCAGACTCCTTGGAGCGTCCGGGCGGAAGCAGCGTAATTAACCGGTGTCCATGAAGATATGGCGCCGGGAACGAGATTCACGAACATTCTTAAGTCTATAAGGGAGACCCGGATTAGGCGACGAGTTCCGAGGAGACGTCCAAGGAAGGAGGAGCCGACATCCCATCATCCCGGTTTCGATCAAGGAGCAGACGCCCCTGAATAAGGGACGAATGCCGCCCGCCCTTGGAAAGCGGGACTGCGGGACCACAAGCCGCGCGCCCATCCCCTCGGGTCGATGGGTGCACGCACGAACGCGTCCTGGCGGAACAGCGTAACCCGACGCACATCCGCACCGAAACAATACTATATGAAGGACTATGATTATAGGTCTACATTTTAATTTTGTTTGATACATATAGTTTTTATAATTACATTGCTACCTAAATAATTCAACAAGTACAATGATTAAGTTGATATTTTTAAGAAATAAATATTTTGTTAAAATATAGCTTTTGGTGTTTGATAAAATAATATTAGTAATATTTATTCATCGCATTTTTATATTTACAACAAATTTATTTGAAAAATCTATAGTGAATATTTTCTATAAAAATTTTTTGTTCAGAAATGTATTTATTTATTATGCAAATATCGTTCATTTAATTAATTTACAGTATCCACTCTATGTGATGAAATGTTATAGAGTCATTTTAAGTGAAAATTAGTTTAGATGGAATAATAAAAAATTTCTAAGGATCCACACAATATATACATTAATAACCATTAAATGTATAAGAATATTCATTTTAAAATAAAAAATATAAATGATAAGACCATAAAGGTATAGAGTCTTCTGAGATTGGCAATCCTAAACAAATTTTTTAGTGTCATCATCATTTTTCCCACTTATTTAATTATTACTAGACCACTTTTTAACATATCTTATGTAATTCCACACTTTAATCAATGGGGTAATGAAATATATGAAAGGGTGAAATTATATTCTCAATAAGATCAATCAAGAGAGATATAAATCATATAATAATTATAAAACATGTGAAGTTAGCATTTGAATATCATATCATCTATATAAAAGATTATGATATCATGCCATGGAAAAAAATGGATGTTCATAAGAATCCTTGAACATAATACAAAAAATCATAACAAAACAAAGGATTCATTCTAGTATATACATATGAAAGGAAAATATTCATATATTAGTCACATCTCATATCTAATACCATCATAGTAACCAAATTCCATTACTGAATATAGTTCAATCCTCATTCCAGTCTTGTATCACTTAACCGATATCATTTCTCATTCCGTCTATTTCTATATCATGAGATAAAAATAATTACCCAATTAATTGGAGGGAGATATATTTTCCACACATATCATAATTAAATCCTTCTAATGTGTTCCATAGTATTGTAAATCAATTATCATAACCCATGGAATAAAATTGTTTTTTATAAAATTCATAACACTATAACATAATCCATTTTAAAAAATGCATTTCACAAAAATAATTAAATCATAAATAGAATATATTCATAGGAACTATAAGGATATTATACTTGTGACATAACTATGTTATATAATTCCATACTGGATGGAAAATAAATTTTATGAAATAGATGTATATAATTCTTGAAAAATATTTCCTTTCTTCTTCAAAAGTGTTTTCTTTTTCCAAAATATCACTAAATTTTAAAATAGAATAATGTATTTAAATATAAAACTGATATAATGTAGAGGAATCCTCATAGAAAGAAGGAGTTATGAAAACTTAAAGTAAATTCGTTGTATATAAGATAATAAAATCATTCTCCTCAGACTCTTTTTTGAAAAGTCAAAAGTACCTCATATAGAATTACAAATATGATTCCATTAATACTATTTAATAAAAATTCACCAATGGGTACAATTTGACTTTTGAAAATTTTAGAAGAATAGAAATAATATTACATATTTAGGAAACAAGGATGTGGTTGTTAAATGTACCCCAGTAAATAGTTACGTATAAAATACATTGGATAATAATGATATTGTGAAATTATCTTTTTTCCTTTGGTCTGATATCCTTTGTATATATCTGAACCACTTATATTATATCGGTAATAATTCTGTGGAGTTATTCCATAATCAAAATATTGTTTATGATATCATATATGATCATATTATCAATCGTATTTTAGTAGCATTTCATTGTTACATGTTATTCATATATAAACTTTGTTATGTTCTTATACATGTATTGTTGAATATGTTCTAGTTCTCATTCTTATGTCATTATTATTTCATTAAAAATTGATATTAACATAATATATAACATATATATTTATTCAGTACATTTATATAATCATTATTGAATAATTATCATGTATAATGAATGTGATCACATCCTAGAGATGGTAGGTTGGATGTACACAAGAGCGACAATATAATTCCTATAATTTTTGAATGTTATTGAAGTAATAGTGAAAAATATTTTATAATAAATATAATGTTATAATAATCATATATATATTTATTATTTCCATAATTATACCCATTCATGTATTGTGGCGGTGAAATGTATATTAAACCATAGTGTGGAGATGATATGCTATATATACACAAACATAATTATTTAATTTTGCAGTGGATGGATAGAAAGGAGAATATGGTTCTTCCCTAATTAGAATAAATTTTTTTTATAAAAGTTATACTAGATTTATTGAATTCTACTGAAGAAAATCATGAATAGTATATAAAAGAATAAGGAAGTTTAAAGTCTTGATAGGCGAGATTACCTCTTTTTCACTGTGCTTTATCTAAATATCCTCTTAGTGCACAAGATTCTTAATTTTAAGAAGAAACGAAACCTTAGAATGTAAATATGGTTGTTTCTAAGGGACTGGGAAGGGGATGGACGTTATTGATACCTTAATGTGAAATGAATAGGTGAGGTAAGATTTTCCCTTCTATAGGTTAGGTGATGGGATATTTTGGGATCTCCAAAAAAATAAATTTATAATAAAATCAAACCCCATAAAAAATCCTCCAAAATATCTCAATTCATCAAATTAGATGATATTTGGTTGTAATATCATCAGATAATAGATTTTAGACATGTTTTTTTTATCAATTTTAACCTTCTAGTTTTACTTAAGACTTAGTTGTTCCATTTGTTTTTTCACTAGGGTAACAAATATTTAAATATTAAAGGGCTGTAATATTTAATTATTTTATGTAAATTATATCATAAATAAATACATTATAAAATATTAGGGCATTTAATAATTTTTACATATAATTTAAAAATGGTTTATTGTTTAATATTAATTTAACAAAACCTTATTTTGATAAGCAATCAGTAGAATCATTTTTGACACTATTAAATACATTGATTTTTAGGAAAAAATTTAAGCTAACAATATAACATCAAACCAACTATTTTATTATATTACTATTCGGTGAAGGCCATATATAAAATACATTAGATATATCAATTATCCCATAATTAAAATTATTTTAGTTTTTTTAATAACATTTATTTGTTCTCTCTATAGATATATTATTTACAACATCAATTTTTTTCTAATTATTTAATAAAAATATTTATTAAATAAAAATAAATATAAAATAATAAGATTGAGATAAATATACTAACATTCATTTGTATATTTTTAGTAGAATTCATATTCAATAAAATAACACATTTAAAATGTTATACTTAATAAATTATTAATGTGAAAACCTTATCATCAATTTATATAAAGTAATATAAGTGTCACAATCTATTCTATAAGTATCAAAATAGACATTAACTGAATCCATGGATGGTTATGGTCCGTATAAAATCGACTAATTTTATTTGGTTATGTGCTTGGGTATTTTGATGGTGTTATTAATTTAAATAAAAATATTTTTGTTGATTTCTCAACAATTAATTAATTTTTACATCGTCAAAGTGTAAGTCTTCAAGATAATTAGTTAAAATTTAAAAATTAAAAATAAATTATCATGTCAAATATAAAATATTTTATATTAACTATTATTATTTTTAAACGAATTTAACTATTATATAACTTTATATAAAAATTTCTATATTTATTAAAATTTTTGTGATACATATTAAACTTTCCTTTAATTAAAAATAAATTTTATATCCTAATCTCGACCAAGTAGAATCCAAATGACACCATTTCTACCAAATGATAATTAAATTAGAAACAAAATCATTAAATGATATTAAGACATTTTTTATAGTTATTTTATAATAGTATTCTTACACTTAATTACTTGGTTTACCCTTTTAATGTATTAATAAAAATTACCAATGTCACTATTAATAATTCCCAAAAATAAAATAAATATTCTTATATAATTTGGACTTATAGATTCAAAATATGGAATTCTTTTTTAAAAAATCCAATTAAATTTTTTTGTATTTAATTTAATATTAATCCCATCATCGGAAAGAGAGATCTTCTTTTAAATGTAAATAAATTACAAAATATTGAAATGTTTTTATTCCAGAATTGAATTTAAAATTAATAGAAATAAAATAAAATATATTGAATCATAAATATATATTATATTTATATTTAAAATCATTCCTTATTATAATTTTACCATATTAATTTTTACAATTAAAAACTTATTTTCAGTTAAAAATTATTATATTTTTGTGTTCATCAAACTTTGAATGTCATCAGAAAAAATAATCATTCATCCAAATTAAATTTCTATATACGTCTTCCAAATAAGACATTTATGTTTTCATATAAAAATAATTAATCTTTCAAAATCATTAATTAAAATGGGTTTTACATTAAAAGGTGAAAAATCACCTTTCAAAGAATATAGGTTTTTATACATCAAATATGATTTATTAATACCCAATGTTAAAAATTTCTATTATATAAAGATCATAAATTTTTAATTATGTATATAACATATATATTTAATTAATTTACTTTAGTAATAGTAATTCCTTAACTTTATTAATTCAAAATTACAAATATTAATTGATTTATATTTTCCATTTATAGTTTGTAGCAAATGACATCACAATACAATTTCATAAGTTAGTTATATTTATTACTCCTAATCTAATGGATAAGATAAAAAAATATTTTCATAATAAGGGTGTCTCACCGATCACTTAAACTCATGATTGAATGTAATTCAATCTTTTAATGAATCAAAATTATTTAAAGAAAATATTTTAAAAAAATTGTGGGTTACATTCTACCCCCATAACCTGAATTTATCCAAATAAATTCTTCCCATGGATATAAATAAATGATTATATATATTGGTCATCATTTCATCAAGTTCCCATAATGCATCATAAAATTGGTGGTTTCTCTACAAAACGTTAATCAAGTGAGTTTTCTTGTTTCATAGAAGTTTTTCCCTATAACAAAAAATACTTATCATTTTTTTTATAAGAAATATATTTATCTAGTAGAAATAATAATGAATTTAGTACATGTGAATTATCTAATTTGAATTTTTTAGGAGCGTTACATGGAACACATCATTATTTTGAGGGTGATTTGGCAAAAGCTCCAATTGGTATCCATCCTTCCAAACATGATCTAAATTTTTAAAATTACCAATATAATAAGGGCCTAGAATTTAATTCTTTCAAAATCCCATTACTCTATTCTTGGGGTATTTGTAGAAACACCTGGTCACCCAGTTCATATTCAAGGTCATTTCTTCAATTATTAGAATAACTATTTTTTCAAATCAGAGATGCTCATATGTTTTATTGAATAGATATGAACTTTTTATTCATTTCATAAACATGATAATTTATTTATTTATTTATTTACCCAACATCAACTTAGAATGTTGGAGTTATGAACATCTTTCAATAGAAGGATTCATAAGAAGCCATCTGAATATTGGAGTGAAAGTTATTTTTGTAATATAAATCAACAGTGGTAGATGTTGATCCCAAAAAGAATTAAAATCCAAAGTGAAATATTTGAACATGTCTTATAGAGTTTTAATTATCCACTCAGAATGATTATTTGACTGAGGATGAAGTCAATGATAATACATAACTCTATATAGATATCATACTTAAGCCTTCTCTTGAACATCGAGGTAAGCCTCAGATCCTCATCAGATATAATGGTATGTGGAACTCCATGAAATCATAAAAATTTCATTAAATATATCATTAGAATTAGATCAAAATAAAAATCATGTCTATTATAAATGAATTGTGATAACATCTTATGGTGATCAACCAAAATCCATATATAATTATCACATTTATAAATTTTTGGATGTTCAATTAAAAATTCCATAGTGGTGTTTTAAAATTTAAATTATGGTATAGATAATGGTTGTTACATCCCCTTAGGCTTTTGTCTCTCACCCTTAACATGCTGACACATGAAGCACCGAGATACAAATTCTACAATATCTCTTTTGGTTTCATCCTACATGAAATACCCTTTCATGTCCCTGTATATATTTTGTTCCAGGATTAATTAATAATGAAGAACTAAGATCCTCATCCAATAGATCCTTCATTAATTATTTTATATGGAGAATACAAAACAAATTATTAAACATTATTATTCATTCACAATTAATTTTGAATTCGTGAACATTTATCAACTTATTTTGTAGCTCTACATATCCTTCTATTCATCCTTAAACATCATGTGTATAGATGGATGAAAAATAAATTTAGGAAGAAAATATTTTTCCAATTCCTTTAATATTTACATATGCATCATTAAAAAATCCATGACTATTGGACCTTTTGTGATCCTAATAATGGATAGAGTAGCATGGTCATTTGGACTCAAAGAATATACCACCATGATCTTTTTCCCATGGTGGTAATGTACAGAGAACCCATAATCATCAGTGAACTTCAACAATATTATTTTATTAATTCTTTTCTCCATTTTTGTGAAAATATTCTTTAAAATATTATTATCACTTTAAATATAACACCATTCACTATAAAGACATTTCCACCATATCTATACTGAAAATATTAATATAGTTAACTACTAATAATGAGTTGGCTAATTTTGACTATGGGTTTTCAATTTCCATGAGGCATAAGCTATCACCAGATAACTTTTCATTAGAAAACCATCGAGATGATTTGGGGATTAATCACTATAGGTCACAAACATTTCTCCAATTCAAGGAAGTGTGAGCATAGTTGCACTGGCTATCCTTATTTTTAAATAATTTAAATTCTCTTCACATTCGTCCATCAACATGAACAAAATTCATTTTGGAGTAAGCATGGTCTGTGGATTATAATATTTTAAAATATATTTCCCAAAATGTCCATTATATCCAACAAAAAAACAATTTGAATATCAGTTACTGTAGTTAGTCTCTGTAAACCTTCTAATAATTCTTTTTCTATAGGATCTATAGGTATCCCCTCACTTGATAGTTTGTGATCCAAAAATTAATCTTTGTAAATCCAAATTTCACACATGGTAAATTTTTGATAAAGCTTATCCTTTCTCAGGGTCTTTAGTAGAATTCTAAAGTTATAATCACTCTCTCCCATTATAATTAAATAGAGAATAATATCATTTATAAATACTTCTACAAATGGATCAAAATAGTATCTAATGAATATACTCATTATCTCCAATAAGATAGTGGGGTAATTTGTAAGACCAAAAGGAATCACTATAAATTCATAGTGTCCATTCATTTTATGAAATATCATCTTTGTTATATCTTCCTTCATGAACATTAATTGATGATATCCTGAATGAAGATAAATTTTGGAAATTTATTGAGCTACGTGTAGTTGGTCTAATAAGTTATCAATGTATGGAAGATGATATTTTTTCATGATAGAGATATTATTATGTTCTCAACAATCAATAAATATTTTCATTTATCCATGTAGAATCATAAAAATTAGAATAGTTTCACCCCAAGTTGATTCACTAGGGTGTATGAATCCCTTTTCATGATTTTCATGGAGTTACTTCTTCAATTATCGGAACTCGTTTGGGGCCATTCTATATGGTGTCCTTGAAATAGTAACAATACCCTGTATGAGTTCTATTAAAAAATAAAATTAATGATTTGTTGGAAGACTGGGTAATACTACCTAAAAGATATTCTCAAACTCTTGGCTGTTGGGTGAAAAATTAATTGTGAGTTTCATTATATATTTGAGATATATAACCTTCATTTTTAGGGATCAATATCCATAACATGAAGGGAATTTCTACGAGAAGGTTCTATTCATTCCTTCATCGATATGTCATTATAGATAGATCTAGAATATGGAATGACACTTCCATTGGAAATTGATATGAGAACCATATAGAGAAATCCAATCCATTCCGAAAATAACTTCATCTTAAACTAATGGAAGGATCACAAGATATGCAAGATGAACTTTCCCAAAAATATCAACTGTAGAAAAATTATATACTATTCATATGACCTTTGTTCGATCAAAATATGTCACAATTTACTCAACATCTAATTATTTATGTAAGAAAATGATAACCTTATAAAATTATTCACAAATAAAATAGTGGGTGGATCTAAAATGAAATAAAACATTTTCATCATTAGAGTGTATGTCAAGTGTTCCATTCACTAATTCAATATTATAATACACATCACTAATAGTGGTTGCATGTGACATTAATTTACCATTGGACTTAAGAGGTTTCTTACATCGATCATCCTCAGTAATAATTTGATGAGGGCGTTGATTGGAATAATTCCATGAGTGGGTGGATCCCAAATCAAATAAAACATTTTCTACTTCTGAGTGGACAGTAGGTGTTCCCTTCTGTACATCGTTATTATAATGCATATCCCCAAGAGTGATTGCATGTGACATTACTTTAGAATTTTCCTTATGATTTTTCTTACATCAATAATTATCAGTAATCCATGGATTTGGGCATTAATTGGCATATTTATCCATTTCCTTGAACAAGATACATTGAAATATAGGAGGTGTATTCAATATAGAATTTTTACTACTAAAATAATTAGAAATAATTTTCTTATAACTTCATTATTAAACTACTGGATTACCTTCATTTCCAAATTTATAAAATTTACAAGTCCCCTTAAGAAAATTTCCTCAGTATTTCATTCCACAGATTGATCATAAGGAAAAACTCATCCACTTTCAGTGTGGTCTGTAGATTTTCCCTTGAATTCAATTTTTCTATTATTATAAAAACTATATTCCATTTGGGTTATTCTATTCTCCAAATCAACTTTGAGATCACATCAAATGATTTAAATATATATATTGAACTCTCTTATAGATAATTCGATTCAAAAATATTGTTTAATGCCACTAAAGAATCAACCAATTTTAATCTATGGTTGGAAAATAATTCTAGAATCATACAAATAAATTCGTGTAAAATTTACTTCATAGATACCAGAGGATTCAGTATATTTTTTCCTAAGATCAAGGAACTCCTTTCCCATCATTGTTCAAATAATATAAGTAATATATTTATTAAAAAAATAGTTCATTAACTTGTCCCATTCTATGGATTCAATTTCATATATTTCCCCATATTCATGAAAAGTTTATATCACTGATAAACTAACCCTTATGAATGATAGCGTTTGATGATATTTTTATCATGTTATAATCATTGGAGAACTGAAAATATATTGTCCATGGTACTGGTCCGCTTTTCAACCACTAATGGAATAGAAAACCTGCTAAAAGATGTTGTATGTTGCCTAATGAAGGAATCCACAAA
This sequence comes from Viscum album, assembly GCA_963277665.1. NCBI lineage: Eukaryota > Viridiplantae > Streptophyta > Magnoliopsida > Santalales > Viscaceae > Viscum > Viscum album. Next base: position 432,551,727 of record OY728127.1, on the reverse strand, counting down.
ATGTTGTTCACTCTTTTGATAATTTCAAGTTCTCGCATGATTCATAGCATGAGAATGTTTTCAGGCCATATCTGCATGATTTTTCATTCCATATCCCAAATCATTTTGTTGATCATTAGTAAAATAATTTCATTTCCTATATTATTCATCATTAAAGATGTTCTATTGGGTTCCAACCATTAGATATAACTAAGATACAGTGTGTGAGATCCATTAATAATAATGGGAAAAATACATAATCAAGAATAAAATTTCAATTATCTAATCATTAGGTATTATCATGTGTTATTCATGGGAATTTCTAAAACAGTAGGATTCTAACCTATAATTTTACAAATCCATTGTGTTCTCACTAATGTTTTCTCATCCTAGTATCCAATGGATAAAAATGTATTTCATTTGATACCACCTATAATAAACCATACATTATATACATTGATATTACATCAATGTTAACGAATATTAATTAAAAATATTACAATACCACAACATGACCATATATGTATTGTGTCATTTGAAACTAGGATACATAAACCACTTGTTCATAAGACCTCTTCATTATCTCCAAAATATTTTTTAACAATATGACATGTTTAAGACATATCATACTCAATATACTTCTTCAAGACCTAGGGAAATGAAATGCATGAAAGGAAGAGATAATATTCAAAGTAAAGGTAAACAATGGAGATATGAATTATATAATAATCATAATTCTGGAGAACATAATATTTGAACACCTTATCTTATATATGAATGAATGTGATATCATGACATTGGATAAATCATAAAAGATCAAAAGAATTAGTGATTTTAATCCAAAATGCCACGACCCATCCTCGGGGCCTATGCCATGACTACCCCATGCCCGCCTTCCATAGGCCAGGGGATGGCGACTAGCACCAAAGGCGTAATTCCCGATAACTGGGAAGGCATTTCCATTATAAAAGTAAACAAACACCACAGAGTACAAGCGGAAGTAATAAACTAAGTACAAAAGGAAGTGAAGAAATCTAAATAGGCCAGAATACAAACCCAATTGAAAGTACATCTACAACTGAACAAAAGTACAACAGAAAAAGACAACAGCTGGAAGAAAGGAAGTAGCTCCTGGGTCATCCTCCTCGGATCCTACCTGAAGGGTAGGTACAAATAGAGCAACTCATGGATCGTACACCATGGATCCTACCTGAAGGGTAGGTACAGATAGTGTAGCTCCTGGATCGTCCACCACAGATCCTACTTGAAGGGTAGGTACAGATAGCCTCCACAATGCTCTTGCCCGTGAACGTCCTCCAAGTATCATCTTGCTGTGAAGTCCACCTCCGGATACTGACTCATTGTGAGGTCCACCTCCGGGTATCGTCCAGTCTTCGAACACTAGGTCTCCGTCAGTACTGCCCGTCGTCTGCAACCAACACAATGAGGATCGGGCATAGCCCGTGCAGGGGTGATTATAACGATACTCAGTATGTACCCCGAGACCCTCAAGGTATCTCTAAATCCAACAAGGATAAACACAATGCAGAATCACAACAGATAACCCTTCTTAGGTATAAGCCCATACATATACCTAAGTTATCAATTAACCCAACTCAATCAAGAGGAAACCCAAAGATTATGAAATCAACAGATAACCACTACCCATGAATATTCCCATAAATATACAGAAGTTATCAAGTGACCCATCTCAATCATGAGGTAAACACAAAGGTCATAGACTCAACTGAAACCAGGATTTTCATTATTGAAACCGTAACTGCTGAAGAGCCACATCTCTGGAGTGTACAGTGATCATGTCACGACTCCGAGGTAGTACTCACTAACCTATGACTGCTGAGGTACTCCACCTGTCGAGTACTGCGGGTCAGCCCCCCAAACACAGTAGTGATTCCCGTCGAGGTATGCTACCTAAACATTGTAGTGCATCCCCCTAATAGCCTGCAGAGGTACTCTCCGGACGAGTACCGCGGGTCTGCACCCAGACACTGTAGTGCTCCACCCTTCATGGGTCTGCACCCAAACAAAGTAGTGCTCTGTCCACTGGGCTAGTTGACTCACTCCAAGTCGAGTCGGTCAAGCAGTCGTCCGGGCTCAGCTGACTACACGGTCTACGTACATCGTATGATTGTCTTCGGGAGGGTCCGCTCCACGAGCTACAAGTCGATACTCCATGTATCTCAAAGTTCCACGAAGAAGTAATTCAAAGGACTGCCTCGTCATAGTGGTCTCAATGCAATAGACGGCGCGTTAATCGGACGCCCGGTCTGTGAGTTATTAGCCTTTTCATCCCAGGGGCCCGGTTGGTTTCGTGTGCGAACCAACCTGGCCGTATCTCAACTATACCCCAAACTCTCATAGGGTATACTCATAGGGATTATTTCTCATCGTGATCACCAACGCCGGTGAAGGTTCGTCAAATGAACGTCCAATCTGAAAGTTATCATCTTTTCCGTTCTAGGGGCCCAGTTAGATATCGGGAACAATCCAACCCGGACATACTCCAACTGCGTCCAAACCTCTGGGGAAGTATTCCAAAAGTTCCTTCTCATTAATAGGAATCCAACAAAGTCGACGACACGTCAATCGGACTTCCGGAGCTCAAGATATAAGTGTTTCCGCTCCGTGGACCCGGTTGGTTTCGTGTTCGAACCAATCCAGCAAAACACAAAGTACTCCGAAACATTGAGTGTAATATACCAAAACGACCGTCTCGGTCCAAGGATCGCATCACAACTGACGGTGTGTCGATCTGAGGTCCGTAGCCCATGATATTGGCAAAAGATCGTAAGAGGTCTGTGAATAAGGGGTTCGGGCCCGGTCCGACCCGGCCCGATACCCCCTGGGTCAGCCCGAACCGGGTCGACCCGACCCGGGTCCGGTTCCGGCCTTCTTGGGCGCCGCCCGGCCCGGCTGGCCCGGCCTGGTTTGCCTATCCCAGTGCGCTGGCGCGGCCAGCGCGGTCCGCTAGCCAAAGGGCTCGGCCGAAACGGCCGAGCGGTTTGGGGGGGAGGCACTTCCCCCTGTTTCGTAACCGCGGCCCCCATGCAGGGGGCTGCTGCTGTCCGGCCATCCAGGGTCTATGAACCCCCGGTTCCTCCTCTGACTGGCCGGCCCGCTCCAGCCATCCGGCTGCTGCACCATGAGACTAGCGCGGGTCGGTCCCCCTGCTCCGACGCCGACACCTAGAAGTTGGTCGCCGGTCCCTGCTCTAACGCGGCCTAAAGCCACGGCCTTGGTCCGTCCGGCATGGCACGACGGCGCCGCGCCCCTCCGCATCGGCCCTGCTCCAGCCGCGGTGTTTTTCGTGGTTCTCCGGTGCGTCGTGACGGCGCTGCGACCTTGTTCGACTTCATCAGTGCGGCGCGATGGCGCCACACATCCTTGCCCATTCCTATTTTTTCTGCGCGGTGCAATGGCACCGTGCCGCCTTTGTATGTGCCGCAATATAATTAAACAAACAAGGGGGAGGTGGGTCGGTCATGTTCGTGTGGTCCGACCTCCTCCTGTTATTGCGGAAACATGTGGCCCAATTTGAAACGAAGAAATGGCGACTAAATTATTCACGAATAAACAAATAAATCCCCTACCTCGTCGCATTCATTGAGCGAAGGATCATCGCAAAATTTATCGTCGCGGAATAAGGTGTCATGGAAGGAGAGGGTCATTGGCGTCCCCATACACGGTGCCTCATATTCGATCTCCGAGGATTCAGCATTCTTCGTCGGTGATCAGTGCGTTCTTCGCATTTTTCACGTTCTTCACATTCTTCGCGTTCATCGACGAAGAAGAAGAACTTCAAGACTCTCCTTTTTCTCACAATCCCCTCACAACACAACAAGCTCCAACACAAATTAAAATAAGTTCTTCACATATTTTATTACTCATGACATATGTTTGAAAATCAAAAATTGAATTAAACCACATAATTAATTAATTGATTTGGCATGATTTAAGAAGTGAGAGAGGAGGTGAGTGGTATCGCATTAAAGGGGGGTTAAGGAGTTAAGGAATATGAGAGGTCACCCACTTAATGGGGGAGTTAGAGTAGGTTTACAAATTGTGAAGGGGAGGGGTTCGTGTGGGTCCCACCTCACCTTTAACCCCAGTTAGGTAATTAGGTTCACCCAACCTCCATCCTTAGGTTTTTACCACTTTAATGAAATAAAATTAGTTGCACAAATTTTATTTCTCGGAAAACATTATCAACAAAACTAAACAACTCTTCCCGAGTAAACGCAACTCTGGAAAAGGTCTTTTTATGTAATTACTGGCGCTGCGGTTCATCGGTGCCCTAGGATTTCAATTCCGAGCACTAGATCAAAAGTTAGAAAAACCCGCTCGTTCGTTCGCTGAACGTACCCGAGCTAAACTTCGGAAAATTATTCTGGGCTCGTCGGGCCTCGGAACCTGGTGCCGTCAAAAAATTTGTTCTTGTAAAATCCCAAAGAAAAATAAGAAAAAAATTTCCTTTGAATTTTATGTGTCTTTACATTACTCCCACCACAGGGATTTACGTCCCCGTAATGTTTTAACACAAACTAGGGAAACAAAAGTGGTTCTGAGCACGCACCTGAGCCTTCCGCTCCCATGTGCTCACCTGGAGGTTCTCGTACTTCCAGTAAAGCACACCCAAGGAATCGACCGTCCTCGTAGGATCCTCTCCTATCGATCCTCAACCTCTACTGAAACCCCTCAAAAGTCACCCCGTCACCAAAGTCCAGCTCTCCAGGGTCGATGACATGCGTCGGGTCAAGCATGTATCTCTTCAGTTGAGATACGTGGATGTCATCGTGCACCCGGTGCAACTGAGGTGGATGGGTAAAGTGGTAAACCACCTCGCCTACCCAACTGAGGACCTAAAAAGGACTTCTGAACCTCCTAGATTACTTGCCGCCTCGACCACATCTCAATGGACCTCATCGAGGTGAGACCCATAAGAAAACGTGGTCTCCATCTTCAAATTCTAGTGGCTCTGTCCCATATCATCCTAAGACTTATGTCGGCTCAGAGCTATCCTCATCCACTACTGGATGACCTGGACCTTCTCTGTCATGGCCTGGACCATCTATGTCGTGGCCTGGACCATCTCTGGTCCCACAAGAGCTGCTTAGATTACTTTTTTTTCTGATAAGAGAAATATGGTCGCATCCCCTGGATAAACCATGTTCTTTGCCAAAAACAGTCAATCCTGTCTTGAATGGCACTAATCCATGCCATGGATGACATCGTAAGGCCTCGATGCTACTACCAAGAGATCCAACTATTACTCTGGCCTCCAAGGGTTGAGTCACACTGTCAGCATTAGTGTGTGGTCACTGGGTCTTCTCTAGTAAGAATCCCAAAAGTGAGGGTTAGGTCAACAGTTTTTAACCGAAACCTCTTAGTATCAATCAAACCAAAAAGGGTAGGTAAGTAAACGTCACCAAGATAAGTGTCTTTTATTACTGCAGCTCATAGTACAAGACACACAACAAACACATACAACAACATCAACAACAAGAAAGCTGGTAGCACAAAGATCAATGGCCTCTATGCCAGGAACCAGTCCGCTCCTAATTAGAACTGAAACTCAAAACTCCTATTGACACATGGGTGAAGTTGGCTGATTCAAGAGTGATGAGCTACACCTTCCTATGCAAGAGTTAATCTTGTGCTTCCTGGGGTTTCCATTTTCGCCGATGAAGGAAAAACCATCCCGACGTGTGCCTAATACCGTCAATTTGTGTATGAACCGTGGATCCAATCCATACTCAGACCAACGTCGTAAGGCCTCGACGCTGCCACCAAGATATTCTAATCGAAACTCTCACCTCGTGGGTCAGATAACACTATCGGCGTAAGTGTGATTATCGAGTCTCCTTCCAAGGTATATCCAGATGTGAGGGTCAAGTCTACGGATTACCGAAAACTCTAGGTATGGGACAAGATTCGTGGAAGGAGGGAATGGTTCATATCAAAGTTTGCAGTTACATAAGCTAGTAATGGACACAGACTGTCTCTTTAATCATTCTTAGAGCCATTGGGTCACACTCCTTGACCGCATGCAGCTACTCTCTTCCCCTTCCCTCCAGCTCCCTGAGCCTAGCCGGGACTACAAAGGCGGGTGAGTGTAACATGTTAAGATGTACACTGTAACACCCCGAGATTTTATGAAAAATATTCTTTTTAATTTTATTATTGTCTTCTGTTGTACGCTACACCAAAGGGAGATTTCACAACATGCATCCTTGACTTTCCTTGCATTAAACGCAATCGTGACCTTCCTCGATAGCGTGTGTAGTACGCAATACCGAGTTTCACTAAACAGCGATATGCTATAAAAATATTATTAAAACTAGCCATTATGAATAGTAATAACCACTTTTTGAAATTTTTTAAATTTTATTTTTCAAAATTGAATTCATTTTTGGATTCGGAATATCGAAATTAGCTTAGGGTGAAATTTTGGTACTTTTCGGATAACTTTCATTTTCTGATGAATAGTGAAAATTACTAAATTTTAATTAAAAAAACCTTTTTAATAGAAATAATTAGTAGTGATAAATTATTAATTTGAGTGGTTTTAAAGTATATTTAGAATATTTTTTTACAATTTAATTCAATGTTGGTAATTGGATGTAATTCTATATTTAAACCAGACATAAACAAGTATCAATCTTTTGATAGTTATTATCTCTTAAGAACACGCTATTTGTTTTGACGACGGGAATTAATTATTAAATTAATTAATGAAACTGATATGTTTTGAATTTGGTAAAATAGATAACATTTTTGAGTTCATAATATCAAATATAACATATGCCTAATTTTTGGTATTTTTCTGGAAACTTTCATTTTATGATGAATAGTGAAACCACTAAGTGGTAGTAAAAAAAATGAATTTTTCATAAAACATAATTTTACCGCTTCTGTGAGTGGAATTTCAAATATCCAAGAGACACGGTTGATGTTAGTAAATAAAATGTGGTTCAATGAGATGAAAATAATTTTTGGTGAATAGTAACTTTTTACTTTTTTTTACCACGGTTAAAAGTAAATAGGGTAATTAAGGGTAAAAATGATATTATTATTACCTAACACATATCCTAATTCTATTGGACAAGTTTAATTCGACCAAAAACAACCTTAGAAATAAAATATGACAATTTAGGCCCACTTGGATTAGATTAGGTCATTTATTATTAATTTATTTATAGAAGGGTTAAAATAGTTAAAATCAATGTTTAATAAGAAAATCATTTCTAATATAGGGTAATAAATAAGATAAAATAGACTATAAATATTCAATAGAAATCTAAAAAGATTTCTTACATAATGATATTTTATTTTTAATTTTTATACGTTATATAGTTTAATTTATTTATGACACAAATATGATCCAGTAATTATCTTATTAATGAAATATTGACATAATTGATGTTATAAATGCCCAAATAAATGTAATTTGAGACTTTTTATGAATTCCACTAATTTTATAGGTTAATATTACATTTATTATTGATTTAATTATCTTTTTTCGAACTAATCATTCTATTATGATTTTCACAAAAATCAATTACTAAATAGTGTCAAAATTGACATAAAATAGTTTTTAAAACAAATATTACATTTTTAATTGTTATTTTAGTCCTAAAAATCTATGGTTCGGCCATATGACATATATTAGGTTATATATATTAATAATAAACAACTTGGGGTTCGTTTGGCTTGATATAGTACGTTTATTAACCTTATAGTGTAAGAAAACAAGAAGACACGGTAAAAGTAAACTTATCTAACTTAAAGTTAAATATAAATGGTAAGGTTAAAATAGGAACCTAAACTTGTCTCTATAATATTGGATGAGAGGATTTCGACCCATACCCACCTTAGCTTCGAAATAAATTAATTTGGAGCTATTTAAAACCGAATTTGGCTTTATAATAAAATAATATTTTTAGTTATTCCAAAGGTTCCCCTCTCTTCCCTTATAAAAGGGCACCCCCTCCCTCTCTTCCTCACACCACATTGATCCTCCAAGATCGGCCAAAACCTGCCAAATTCTCTTCTCCACTACCCTAGAAACATCCTAGAGGTTCTGGTCTTCCTCAAAGACCAATTTTAGTGCCCTAAAAGGAGATCTCAAAGAGGCGCTTCAAAGAAGAGGTAATGTCCGTTACCGATTCTTTCAACTTTATTTCTTCTTCCACTTCTTCTTATTAGGTTGTTTCATTATGAAGTAATAACATCAGTATCACTCATATACTGATATGTTATTATATGTATGAAACAACCCTATTTCACCATCTATCCATCCTACGGAAAACGAAATCACCGCGCGTGCGTACGTACTGAATACCGTCTCCACGCCGTGGTGAAAACTATTTTCCACCACCACCTTACTTGGATGGGAATAATGGTGTAAATAATAACTGCATAAGATTACTTTAAAGTGATATTTATTCTGAAATAGTATACATACACTCCAATTTAGTCCCACAATCATGAGAACGATATCATCACTCGTGCGTACGTACGGACTGCCGTCTCCACGACGCGATGAGATTCATTCTCCACTTTAACCATTAATGAATGATTATAAAGTATATATAATAAGTAATCCTGAAATATATTAATTAATAATGATACTGGATTTATTTGTATATATATGTATGTCATCTACTTAATTCTATTCAACTCAATAAGGAAACGAAAACAACGTTCATGCGTACGTACGGCCTACCGTCTCCATGAACGGTGTATTTCATTCCATTTAATGATTTATTATATATATGTATATTCTGAATATATATTATATATAAATCATTTTTATATTCTGGAATTAAGTAATCATTATCTAAGTAATCATATGAATAATTACAAGTCAAAACACGGACGACAAATGAAACAATTTTACCCAAAATGCTCTTTAACTTGGAATTTACACAAGAACGGGTAATATAAAATCATTAGTGAACCATATATGATATCATAACAATGAGTATGATTCTGGAATAAGTCAATGACATTATTTAAATCATTATACAGGAGTTTCGGACACTTACGAAGCAAATCAGACATAAGGTAAGGGAAAATATCACAATCTCATTTTTATCCGAGATTGTTTATACTTTGGTATTTACTGGGGTGTATTTTATCATCCACATCCATGTTTCCTCAATATGTAATATTATTTCCATCCACCTAAAATTTTATAAATCCAATTTTACACTTCGGTGAGTTTTTAGTAAAAGATATGAAATGAATCTTTTGTCGTTTTCCGTACAAGGTTATTTTTGACTTTTCTGACAAAAGTACGCGAAGAATGTTTTTTTAACTTATACGGCATGAATGGATATTTAAAAAATTATTTCCCAGAAGCTTCCTTTACAAGTTTTCAAGTTGATTTTTAATCAACTACTTTTATTTTAAAATTGTATGACATGTTAAGAAAGGAAAATGTTTTTGAAGTAGAAAGGATATTTTCCTCAAGAATGGAGTTCAAGCGTTTTATCAAAATTATTTTGCATCTAAGATAATATAGGGTTCTGTTTCTATCCCAATTATTACATTGATTTGATTATGTTGTGATGGAATTATTTTTATGAATTCCTTTATCTTATATGAGTTGTTTTATTATGTCACGATGTTTAAGATTCCCATTTTTATTACATGGGTTATGCTATGATGTATGGTTTATGATTTTGTGGAACACATAAGAATGGTATCATGATGAGATTGGTGGAACCTATATCTCCCTCCAATGCATTGGGTAAAGATTTTATATCTCATGAGATATGCATGGCTGGAATGGCAGGTTATACCGGTTCAGTGAAACAGGACTGAAACGAGGAGTGAACTCGTTTCAGAAATGGACTTTGTCCACTAAGAAAGTCTTGGAAATGAGTCTTGACTAATAAGAAATGATTCTATATGATTATGTGTGTATGCCACAAAGTTTCATGTTTTATGTTATGAGTATTGGGATTACATTTCACTACTATAATTTATCCCATGTTATGAAATTATGGTATCTTTTGCAGGTTAAGATTTCCAAAAGTTATGTTCTTATGAATATGATGTGATTGATATTTCTTTTTCTTACCCTTACTGAGCATTTGAGCTCACCCTTTTATGTTTTCATTTCTCCAAGATATAAAGAAAGGTTTTAGGTAAAAAAAGAAAAAAAGTAAGATCTTTATGGGAGATGTTGAAGATCTTTCACCACGATTAGAAGATTGTATTCCGAGTTTCCAAAGACACTAAACTATTATGGTCCTTGTGTGTGTGTTTTTGTAATGTACTATGTATTCTGCAAAATTAATGTAATGTCCATGTATGTCAGGCTTAGGGTCTCTACAGTTGGTATCAGAGGAAAGGTTTAGTCAACATTTGGAAACTAGGATGCGAGAACTTTAGTGAGATCCCTAGAGATATTTATAAGGTATGTCTAGGGATGTCCCTAAGGTTAAGTATAAGTATATGTTATAGTCCAAGAATTGTGCTAACGATAATAGAATTAAACATAAGATGTTAGATATTGTAGGTACTTCCGCTTTATTATGTTGTTTTCCCTAGCATGATTTTTTCCTCTCACACTATTCTTTTTGGGTTTTAGACGATGGCTAGAACCCGAAAGAACCGTGTTGATCAATGCAATGGACAATGCAATGATTGTCCTCCTGAACTAACAAATGTTATGGGAGATGGAGTGAAAAATCATATTTCTATACTTACACAAGATATGAATCATTCTAGACTTCCAATTGAGCAGAGAAGGGAACAATATTCTATTGAGTCCTTCATGAGGCAACGCCCACCTTCTTTCAGTGGGTCTTCTGATGCACTTGTTGCTGAACAATGGATCAGTACCACTGAAAATATATTTTCAGTTCTTCAATGTTATGAACATGATAAATTCATCTTAGCAGTATATCGTTTGGAAGGTGAAGCTGATCAATGGTGGAATCTTATCAAGAATACGAGGCAAAGAGATGAAATTGAGTCCATTGAATGGGATGAGTTCAAGAACTTATTTTTCAATAAGTACTTCCCTCGTATTCTTCGAACAAACATGGAGAAGGAGTTTCTTGAACTAAAGCAAAAAGATAATGAATTTGTTTGTATATACAAAGAGAATTTTACAAGACATGCAAGGTATGCATCTGGATTTATCATCCAACCTGAAAGTAAAGTTGATCGATTCTTCAGTGGCTTAAAACCAAATCATAGAAGGGAATTAGCTATAAGAGACTTCAGTAGCTATGAAGAAATTGTGCATTGTGCTGTCAAGGTAGAAATTAAAGTTGGTGTTACTTATCTATCTCATAGTTTTGACAAGAAACAAAAGATGGAGTTCAAAGAGAAATCTCAGAATAATGGTGAAAAGAAGACGAATGTTTCCTTATGCTCAATGTGTGGAAAGAAGAATGGTGGAGATTGTCTTAAAGGGGCAAGTAAATGTTTCAAATGTGGAAAGGAAGGTCATCGAGCATTTGAATGCCACAATGATGGGAAGAAGATGTCTAATGATGCAAACAAAGGAAGGGATACACATAATGAACCTACTACACTTCAATGCTTCAAGTGCAGGGAAATGGGGCATTATGCTAATAAATTCCCTAATCCAAGGGTTAGTGATGATCGACATGAGCAACCACTTAAGGAAAAAGACAAAGGGAAGTCACATGCGATCACCATTGGCGATGTTGAATATGATAACGATGTGGTGGAATGATTAAGTTTTTATGTAATGGGATTCCAAAATAATGTTGTATATAGTATCGTGGAATATTGGAATATTTATGTATTGGTATATTGTGGTTTTCAATAATTTTATGGTACCGGTAACCATGGAATGTGATTGAGATATTTTTGGAAAAAAAATGATATGCGCATAATGAAGGGAAAACAAGAAAATGAAATATTTGACAATATTCATGAGTTCATGATTGATATAATGACTAAGTGATATCATGGTTTGAGTATATAGAATTATGAGGATCTTGGTATGTGGAAAGTGTTAACTTTTAACTACATTCATGTTTTCACTATGGTTCAATGGGTATTCAAGAGAATACATGATTAAGTCCTTTGAATGTTTGGAATGTTACCAACAAGACATATCTTATGATATATGGGGATCAACGATGGTATTATATATCTCGTAATCGTTTTCACTATATTATGAGAGTGGACTGCAGTATTATGGATAAGCCTAATGATTGGAATGGATTATGTTGGACGTAAGTTAGTATTGTTTAAGGATAGAATCTTTGTCGATATTATTGATGGGATGTTATCGTAATATAGTTTTAGAAAAAGGAAAACCTACAGGACGGGCAACAGCCCATCACGTCGGACAAGGCCGTGGGAATCGAACCCACAACCGAAGTGCGACTGGCCTCTATCACCTACCACTGGCCTACAGGAAGTCCCTGGTTAGTAGAAACTAGTTTTATTTTATTAAGCGGTATAATATATGAAGTATAAGTTCATTTTTAGAACCATATAAGATTAAGCTAACCATAATATGGACTTATAACTTTTGCTAACCTTTGTTTGAAAGAGATGTAATAACCCATCATTCTATCACAAGATCTTCTAACACATAACGAATAAAAAATTCAACTTTATTTCTTTAAGGGATGAAGTGGAAATTGTTCAATTCACAAACAACAGTGAGATTGTACCAAAATCAAGCAAGTATTTCTTCTAATTCAATATTTTCAACTTTAGGGAAATGATATTGAAAATCAAAAATGTTGTCCTAGTGCCCTTATATCCGATCAATCAGATGGTACCCTAGATCATGACAAATTTATGGCTTTGTGATTGATGGCTCATCCATAACCATGTTCTCTACCACTCTCTATCAGAACATGATGGTTAGATTTCTCTTCCATATCCATATTTTCACCTATGTGGAAACCCAGTGATTAGTTTATTTGGGTAACCATTACGTTTCATACAGTTTTTTTAAAAATTTGGTTTTGGTATTCCTTTTTACGATGTGGTTTTCTATCAAAGAAACTTTCGAATAGTAAACCATTTAAAACCCCGGCGAATTTCGAGGGCGAAATTCATTTTAAGGGGGGTAGAATGTAACTCCCCGAGATTTTATGAAAAATATTCCTTTTAATTTCATTAATGTCTTGTGTTGTACGCTACACCAAAGGGAGCTTGCACAACACTCATCCTTGACATTCCTTGCATTAAACGCAATCGCAACCTTCCTCGATAGCGTGTGTAGTACGCAATACCGAGTATCACTAAACAACGATATGCTATTAAAATAGTATTAAAACTACCTGTTATGAATAGTAATAACCACTTTTTGAAATTTTGTAAATTTTATTTATCAAAATGTACTTCATTTTTGGATTCAGAATATCGATATTAGCTTGGGGTAAAATTTTGGTACTTTTCGGATAACTTTCATTTTCTGATGAATAGTGAAAATTACTTAATTTTAATTAAAAACAACCTTTTTAATAGAAATAATTAATAGTGATAAATTATTAATTTGAGTGGTTTTAAAGTTTATTTAGAATAAATTTTTACAATTTATTACAATTTTGGTCATTGGATGTAATTCTACATTTAATCCAGAAATAAACAATTGTCAATCTTTTGATAGTTATTATCTCTTAAGAAAACACTATTTGTTTTGACGACAGGAATGATTTTTTAAATTAATTAATGAAACTGATATGTTTTGAATTTGGTAAAATAGAAATCATTTTTGAGTTCATAATATCAAATATAGCTTAGGCTTAATTTTTGGTATTTTTCTAGAAACTATCATTTTTTGATGAATAGTGAAACCACTAAGTGGTAGTTAAAAAAAATGAATTTTCCATAAAACTTAATTTTACCGCTTCTGTGAGTGGAATTTCAAAACTCCAAGAGACACAGTTGATGATATTAAGTAAAATGTGGTTCAATGAGATGAAAATAATTTTTGGTGTATAGTAACTTTTTACTTTTTTTACCACGGTTAAAAGTAAATAGGGTAATTAACGGTAAAAATGATATTATTATTACCCTAAAACATGTCCTAATTCTATTGGATAAGTGTAATTCGACCAAAAACAAGCATAGGAATAAAATATGACCATTTAGGCCCACTTGGATTAGATTAGGACATTTATTATTATTTAATTCAAAGAAGAGTTAAAAGAGATAAAATAAAAGTTTATTTAATAAAACATTTTTAATATAGGGTTATACATAAGATAAATTCGACTATAAAAATTCATTAGAAATATAAAATGATTTTCTAAATAATGGTATTTTATTTTTAATTTTTAGACATTAAATAAGTTAATTTATTTATGACAGAACTATGATGCAGTAATTATCTTATTAATGAAATATTGACATAATTGATGTTATAAATACCCAAATAAATATAATTTGAGATTTTTTATAAATTAAACTAATTTTATAGGTTAATATGACATGTTATTATTTATTTAATTAACTTTTTTCGAAATTATCATTCTGTTATGATTTTCACAAAAATCAATTACTAAATAGTGTCAAAATTGACATAAAATAGTTTTTAAAACAAATATTATATTATTAATTGTTATTTCATTCCTGAAAATATAAGGATCAGAAACATGACTTATATAAGGTTATATATATTAATTATAAACAACTTGGGGTTCTTTTGTCTTGATATAGTAAGTTTATTAACATTATAGTGTAAGAAAACAAGAAGACACGGTAAAAGTAAAATTATCTAACTTAATGTTAAATATAAATGATAAGATTAAAATAGGAACCTAAACTTGTCTAAATTCTATTGGATGAGATAATTTAGACCCATCCCCACTTTATCTTCTTAATAAATCAATTTTTAGCTATTTAAAACCGTATTTGGCTTTATAATAAAATAATATTTTTGGTTATTCCAATGGTGCCCCTCTCCTCCCTTATAAAAGGGCACCCCCTCCCTCTCTTCCTCACACGACATTGAGCATTCAAGCTCGGAAAAATCCTGCCAAATTCTCTTCTCCACGTCCCTAGAAACATCCTAGAGGTTCTGGTCTTCCTCAAAGACAAATTTTTGTGACCTAAAAGGATATCTCAAACAGGCGCTTCAAAGAAGAGGTAATGTCTGTTACCGAATCTTTCAAATTTATTTCTTCTTCCACTTCTTCATCTTGGGTTGTTTCATTATGAAGTAATAACATCAGTATCACTCATATACTGATATGTTATTATATGTATGAAACAACACTATTTCACCATCTATCCATCCTACGGAAAATGAAATCACCGCGCGTGCGTACGTACGGAATACCGTCTCCACGCCTTGGTGAAATCTATTTTCCACCACCACCAGACTTGGATGGGTATAATGGTGTAAATAATAACTATATGTGATTAATTTAAGGTGATATTGATTCTTAAATAGTATACATACACTCCAATATACTCCCATGATCATAATAACGATATCATCGCTCGTGCGTACGTACGGACTACCGTCTCCACGACGTGATGAGATTCATTCTCCACTTTAACCATTCATGAATGATTATAAAGTATATATAATAAGTAATCATGAAATATATGACATAATAAGGATAATGGATTTATGTGTATATATATGCATGTCATCTACTTAATTCCATTCAACTCAATAAGGAAACGAAAACAGCGTTCATGCGTACGTACGGCCTACCGTCTCCATGAACGGTGTATTTCATTCCATTTACTGATTTATTATATATATGTATATTATGAATATATGTTATATATAAATCATGTTTTATATTTTTTAATCAATTAATAATGATCTAAGTAATCATATTATTAATTACAAGTCAAAACACGGATGGAAAATGAAACAATTTTACCCAAAACGCTCTTCAACATGGAATTTACAAAAGAACGGGTAATATAAAGTCATAAATGAGCCATATATGATATCATAACAATGTGTATGATTATAGAATAAGTCAATGCCATTATTTAAATCATTATACAGGAGTTTTAGGCACTTACGATGAAAATCGGACATAAGGTAAGGGAAAATATCACAATCTCATTTTTATCTGAGATTGTTTATACTTTGGTATTTACTGTGGTGTATTTTATCATCAACATCCATGTTTCATCAATATGTAATATTATTTCCATCCACCTAAAATTTTTTAAATCCAATTTTACCCTTCGGTGAGTTTTTAGTAAAAGATATGAAGGGAATCTTTTGTCATTTTCCGTACGAGGTACTTTTTGACTTTTCCGACAAAAGTACGAGAAGAATGATTTTTTTAACTTATATGGCATGACTGGATTTTTAAAACATTATTTCCAAGAACCTTACTTCACAAGTTTTCAGGTTTATTTTTAATCAAATTCTTTTATTTTAAATTTGCATGACATGTTAAGAAAGAAAAATGTTTTTGAAGTAGAAAGGATATTTTCCTCATGAATGGAGTTCAAGTGTTTTATCAAAATTATTTTCCATCTAAGATAATATAGGGTTATGTTTCTATCCCTATTATTACATTTATTTGATTATGTTGTGATGGAATTATTTTTATGAATTACTTTTTCATATATGAGTTGTTTTATGATGTCACGATGTTTAAGATTCCCATTTTTATTTCATGGGTTATGCTATGATGTATGGTTTATGATTTTGTGGCACACATAAGAATGGTGTCATTATGAGATGGGTGGGACCTATAACTCCCTCCAATGCATTGGGTAAAGATTTTATATATCATGAGATGGACATGTCTGGAACGGCAGGTTATACCGGTTCAGTGAAACAGGACTGAAACGAGGAGTGACCTCGATTCAGAAATGGACTTTGTCCACTAAGATATTCTTGGAAATGAGTCTTGACTAATAAGAAATGATTCTCTATGATTATGTGTGTATGCCACAATGTTTCATGTTTTATGTTATGAGTATTGGGATTACATTTCACTACTATGATTTATCCCATGTTATGAAATTATGATCTCTTTTGCAGGTTAAGATTTCCAAAAGTTATGTTCTTATGAATATGATGTGATTGATATTTCTTTTTTTTACCCTTAATGAGCATTTGAGCTCACCCTTTTATGTTTTCATTTCCCCAGGATATAAAGAAAGTTTTTAGTTAAAAAAAGAAAAAAAGGAAGATCTTTATGGGAGATGTTGAAGATCATTCACCACGATTAGAAGATTATATTCCGAGTTTCCAAAGACAATAAACTATTACGGTCCTTATGTGTGTGTTTTTGTAATGTACTAAGTATTCCGCAAAAGTAATGTAATGTCCATGTACGTCAGGATTAGGGTATCTACATACACCACCTCATGCTTCTCTCCTGGCTCTACCTCCACATCTTCTGCTTCACAGACTCATCTGTCCTTAACATTTCGTCTTCTTGAAACATTCGCACACCCATGTCTCTTAGACTGGAACCAGCTCACTGCGTTCCAACTTCTAACATTCTCTAGTTATATTCGTTCAACCAATGAACATTCAACCTCAAGGTTTTCTCTATCACTCTAATGTGAGTAGGAATTCATAGAAGAAAAAGTGATGGCTCAAATATCCTTAAACACACCATGCTCAGAGGTCCGAGCTCTATAGCACTAATCGAATTTTATTCATCGAGTACCTGGAATGTTCAGTATGCCATGATGAATTCTCAGTTATCGACACGTCGTCCTGCCGAAGCTGTAAAAGCTCTAGAAAATTCTAAGCCACTTCCTTAAGCCATTCTTCAGACACCTGTGAGTCAGGCTCTCCTCGTAACTTAAAGGTATCTGATGTTGGAACACGTGTAAGGCAGTAATCCTACATGTGTCACCTACCAGTACCACCAGTTGTAACTACTGACCTACAGGTAGTGATGTATAGATGACACACTACCCGAAGGCACTATCTTAGGAATTGGTCCACGTACTAAAGCCTCATCACTATGTGGACCATCCTCATGGTAACTCACTGGAAAATACACGTAGCCATGTCTACCATCCACTCCAATGGTGTCTCAGCTAAGCAGAAAACTCTAGCAATCGCCTCAAGCCAGTCCTCTACTGTCTGGGAATCTGCCTCGCCTCGCAACCTCAGAGGCCTCTACTGCTGGAACTCGTGCAACACACTCTTCCAGCGTGCACCATCCACTAGTACGACTGGTGTCATCTGCTTCCCAACAGGTGGTGGTGCTGCTGGTACACCACCCAAGGGTTCTTGCATAGTAAAAAGGTCCCCGCATCGGAGCCTCGTCGCTCGGTGAGCTGTTATCGAGAACTCTCTCGGAAACTCCAACTGACTGTCTGTGTGGAGACATACTGAATAGATGTGACACGTTCAAATATTTATACCTGGTGAGCTGACCTGGTTTGAGCTAAATTTAAAACATTTGGAAACACACACGCAATCAGTTTTTTCGTGAACAATGTTGGAAATCAGAAGTCAGGGTCCTGGTGTACGGATACGTCGGCCGCCGCACCAACACTGGACTCCCTGAACTGAAAAAAAAACTTGGTACCCTTAACACTATTGCTTCACAGAAAGAAAATATCAGAGTCTGATGTTCTGCGGTAGAACCGCCTCCTCTGATACCAATTTGTCACGACCCGTCATCGGGGCCCGTGTCGTGACTACCGCAAGCCTGCCTTCCATAGGCCAGGGGCTGGCGACTAGCACCAAAGGCATAATTCCCGATAACTGGGAAGGTATTTCCATTATAAAAGTAAATAAACACCACATAGTAGAAGCAGAAGTAACACACTATGTACAAAAGGAATTGAAGAAAACTAAATGGGCTAGAATACAAACCCAATCAAAAGTACAACTACAACTGAAAAAAAAGTACAACAGAAAAAAGACAACAACTGGAAGAAAGGAAGCAGCTCTTGGGTCGTCCTCCTCAGATCCTACCTGAAGGGTAGGTACAGATAGCGCAGCTCCTGGATCTTCCACCAAAGATCCTACCTGAAGGGTAGGTACAGATAGCACAGCTCCTGGATCGTCCACCAAAGATCCTACCTGAAGGGTAAGTACAGATATCCTCCATAACACTCTTTCCCTTCAACCTCCTCCGAGTATCGTCTCGCTGTGAAGTCCACCTCCAGACACTGACTCGTCGTGAGGTCCCCCTCCGGGTACCGTCCAGTCTTCGAACACTCAGTCTCCATCTGAACTGCCCGTCGTCTGCAACCAACACAACGAGGTGCGGGGATAGCCCGTGTAGAGATGAGTATAACGATACTCAGTAGGGACCCCGAGACCCTCACGGTCTCTGTAAATCCAACAAGGATAACCCCAAAGCAGAATCACAACAGATAACCCTTCTTAGGTATAATCCCATACTTATACATAAGTTATCATGTAACCCATCTCAATCAATAAGAAACAAAAATATTATGAAATCAATGGATAACCACTACTCAGGTATATGCCCATACATATAAATAAGTTATCAAGTGACCCATCTCAATCATGAGGTAAACACAAAGGTCATAGACTCAGCTCAAACTAGGATTTTCATTATCGAAACTGTAACTGGTGAAGAGCCCCGTCTCTGGAGTGTACAGTGATCCTGTCACGACTCCGAGTTACTGCTCACTAACCTAAGACTGCTGAGGTACTCCTCCTATAAAGTACTGCGGGTCAGCCACCCAAACACAATAGTGCTTCCCATGGGGGTATGTCACCCAAACAAAGTATTGCATCCCCCCTAATAGCATGCAGATGTACTTTCCGGATGAGTACCGCGGGTCTGCACCCAAGCACTGTAGTGCTCCGTCCGCCATGGGTCTACACCCAAACAAAGTAGTGCTCCGTCCACTAGGCTAGTCGACTCACTCCTAGTCAATTCGGTCAAGCACTCGTCAGGTCTTAGCCGGCTACACAGTCTTCGTACTCCATACGCTCATCTCCGAGAGGGTCCGCTCCATGATCTACAGGTCGGTAGTACAAGTATATCAATGTTCCTTGAAAAGTATCTTAGAGGACCGCATCGTCATAGGGGTCTCAACGCAACAGACGACGTGCCAATCGGACGCCCGGTCTGTGAGTTATTAGTCTTTTCGTCCTAGGGTCCCGGTTGGTTTCATGTGCGAACCAACCCGGCCGTTTCTCAATTGTACCCCAAACTCTCATAGAGTATACTCATAGGGACCGTTTCTCAACGTGATCACCAACGCCGCTGATGGTCCGTCAAACGGCCGTCCGATCTGAAAGTTATCAGCTTTTCTGTTCGAGGGACCCGGTTGGATTTCGGGTACAATCCGACCTGGCCATAATCCAACTACATCCAAAACATAGGCAAAGTATGCAAATGGGTCCATCTCATCAAGAGGAATCCAACAAAGTCGACGGCACATCAACCGGACGTCTGGAGCTCAAGATATAAGTGTTTCCGCTCCGAGGGCCCAGTTGGTTTCATGTTCGAACCAACCCGGCCGAACCCAAAGTACTCCGAAACCTTGAGTGTAATATACTGAAACGACCGTCTCAGTCCAAGGATTGCATCGCAGCTGACATTGCATCGATCAGAGGTCTGTATCTCATGATATGGGCAAATGATCGTACGAGGTCCGCAAATAGGGGGTTCGGGCCTGCTCCGACCCGGCCCGATACCCCCTGGGTCGACCCGAACCGGGTCCAGCCTGCTTGGGCACGGCCCGGCGCGGCTGGCGCTGCCCGGCCCGACCAGGGCATGGCCCGGCCGGGGCACGGCCAGGCCTGGGCATGGCTCGGCCAAGCCTGGGCGCGGCCCGGCCAGGCATGGGCACGACCCAGCCCGGCCTGGGCGGCCCATCCCTGCGCGCTGGCGCGGCCAGCGCGGTCCGCTGGCTAGATGGCTTGGCCGAAATGGCCAAGCGGTTTTGGGGGGAGGCGCTGCACCCCCTATTTCGTAAACGCGGCCCCCATGCGGGGGGCCGCTGCTGTCCGGCCATCCGGGGGTTACGAAACCCCGGTTCCTCCTCTGACCGGCCGGCCCACTCCAGCCGGCCGGCTGCTGCACCACGTGACCGGTGCGGGCCAGTCCCCCTGCTTCGACGCTGGCGGCCGGATGTTGGACGCCGGTCCCTGCTCCGCCATGGACTTGGTCCATACGGCGCAACGCGACGACACGACGCCCCTCTGTCGCGGCCCCGCTACGGTCGCGATGTTTTTCATGGTTCTCTGGCGCGGTGCGACGACGCCGCGACCTTGTTCGACTTCATCAGCGCGGCTTGACGGTGTCGCGCATCCTTGACCATTCCTATTGTTTCTGCATGGTGTAACGTCACCGCGACGCCTTTGTATGGGCCGAAATATAATCAAACAAACAAGGGGGAGGAGGGTCGGCCGTGTTCGTGCGGTCTAACCTCCTCTCGTTATTGCGGAAACTGGTGGCCCAATTTGAAAGGAAGATTGGCGACATACGTATTCACGAACCAACAAATAATCCCCTACCTCGTCTAATTAGTTGAGCGAATGTTCGTCGCGGAATTTATCGTCGAGGAAGGAGGTGTCACGGAAGGAGAGGGTCGTTGGTATCGCGGTACACGGCACCGCGTAGTCGATCTCCGAGGATTCGGCGTTCTTCATCAGAGATCAGTGCATTCTTCGTGTTCTTTGCGTTCTTCGACGAAGAAGAATAACTTTAAGACTCCACTTTTTCTCCCAATCCCCTCTCAACACAACAAGCTCCAACCAAAAATAAAATAAGTTCTTCACTTATTTTATTACTCATGAATTATGTTTGAAATTCCAAAATTGAATTAAACCACTTAATTAATTAAGTGAGTTGGCATGATTTAAGAAGTGAGAGAGGAGGTGAGTGGTATCACATTAAAGGGGGGTTAAGGAGTTAAGGAATATGAGTGGTATCCCACTTAATGGGGGAGTTAGAGTAGGATTAATGAAGGTGAATGGGTGGGGTTTGTGTGGGCCCCACCTCACATTTAACCTCAATTAGGTAGTTAGGTTCACCCAACCACCATCCTTAGGTTTTAACCACTTTAAAGAAAGCAAATTAGTTTCACAAATTTTATTTCTCGGAAAACATTATCCACAAAACTAAACAACTCTTCCCGAGTAAAAGCAACTCGGGAAAATGTCTTTTTAAGAAATTATTGCTGCTGTGGTTTCATTGGTTCCCTCAGATTTCAATTCCGAGCACCAATTCAAAAGTTAGAAAACCCCACTCATTCGTTCACTGAACGCTCCCGAGCTAAACTTCAGAAAATTATCCTGGGCTCTCCTGGCCTCGGAATCAGGTGCCGTCCGAAAATACGTTCTTGTAAAATCCCAAAGAAAGTTAAGAAAAAAATTTCCCTTGAATTTTACGGGACTTTACACAAAATGTCATAACACAATACATGAAGCTTTTTTGAATGCACATAATGTCATAACACAATATACATTGTATGTATTCAAAACTCATGTATAATAATTTAAATAATCATATTGATTTATTCTAAAATCCTAGAAATGTTTATAATATAATAAATTATCACATTAAAATCAGTTTGTTAGTAACATTCCATTGTTATTCATTAATCGGATATTAGCTACATTATATTCTTATACATGTTTTGTCAAATAAGATCTATTTCAATATATTATGTCAGATTTATATCCTTATAAATGATATAAACAAACTATATACCATATATATTCATTAATTAAATTTATATAACAATGTTTTAATGAAAATCATGTAGAATGAATCATATTGGGTCGTAGAGATAGTCGGTATTACGTAAGCACAAGCGACAATATCATTTCAATAATTATTGAATGGCATAGAAGTGAATGGTCTATAAAATTTCCAAATCAATATAATTTAATAATAATAATATATTTTTATTTTTTTCAATCATTGTATCCATCAATATAAGGTTGTGGTGAAAAAAATATTACACCACAACATGGAGGTAGTAAGTCGTACGTACACAAAAGTTTTGGTTACATTTTTCATATGAGGGATTGAAAGTGAAATAATATTATTCAATAATAACAATAAAATATCATTTTGTATGTGATACTGGAGTTATTAAATTATAATATAATTACTCATGAATATAAATTTGAAAACCATATAATTTTTAATGTATCAGTAGAGGATATTACCTTTTCATTGATGTACGTCCTTTGAGTTTCCTCTTTGAACACAAGAGTTTTAATTGAAAGAATAAAAAACATATATAATTTAACTAGGGATGTTTATATGGGAAATGGGAATGAGATGAACTAGATTGAAAGTTCAAATTGAAATAATGTGGGGAGGGAGGAGGTTCCCATTTATATTTGTGGTGAGGGGAACTTCTGGGAACTAAAAAAATGTGAATTTATAATAAAATTGAACCTTACCCAAATGAATAAAAAATATCCCAATTTATAAGATGATATTATATAGAAATTTAATATCATAAAAAATTGATTTTTGACATGTTTTTATTTCATTTTAAGCCATAACATTTTAAAAAACACATAGTTATTCTATTTAATTTTTAATTAGAGTAAAAAATATTTCAACATTAAAAGGGTGAAATATTTACTTATTAGATTTACATTAGAAAATAAATAAATAACATAGAATATTTTTGACCATAAAATATTTATAAAATTTTTTTAGTTATGTTTAATGGGTTTTAAATAATTTAAAATTTTATTATTTTGATAAACAATCATTGGTGATGGTATTGAAAGTACTCAATTCATTGTTTTTAGGAACATATTAAGATAACAAGTAACCTTATAACCAAATAATTTATTATATTATTAAAAAATAATGGTTATTTTGAAAATTCATTACACATATTAATTACCCCAAATTATATTTATTTCAATATTTTTAGTAAAATTTATCATTTATCTCTATTAATAAAATAATTACAACATCAATATTTCCAAATTAATTAATATAATTGTTTGTTGAAAAATAATTAAATATATGATACTATCATGAATATAAATATAAAAGATTTAAGATGAATATT
Source organism: Viscum album (assembly GCA_963277665.1). Taxonomy (NCBI): domain Eukaryota; kingdom Viridiplantae; phylum Streptophyta; class Magnoliopsida; order Santalales; family Viscaceae; genus Viscum; species Viscum album. The sequence goes on along the minus strand of OY728127.1, from coordinate 432,527,784 downwards.
TTTAGTTAAATTTATATTCTAGAAAATTGAAAAGTTAAGATGTAATATTTATTCAAATATGAATGTTACAAATTTAACGTCAATTCAAATAAAATAATATAAGTGTCATAGTCTCTTATATATGTCTCGAAATAGTCACTAACTCGACCTTTGGATTTTTATTGTCGATATATACATGATAAATAATATTTTGGAAAGTGTTTTGGTCTTTTAAGGGTTATAATTGTTTTAATATTTTTTTATTTCTCATCAATTAATAACTTTTTACATCATAAATGTACAATTCATGACGGTGTTTTTTTTATTTTTTAAACTTTAAAATAAATTATAATGATAAATAAATATATTTTTTCATTACAATAATTATTTATAATCAAATTTATCTTATATATAACTATATATAAAAATGATATCTTTATTAAAATTTGTGTGAGACATATTTAGTTTTTTGATAAAAAATAAATTAAAGGTTCTAATATCTTCCAAGTGGCTTCCAAAGTAATCCATCAAGACCTAATGGTGACTTATGTCGAAAAAAACATTAACTGAAATTAAAACAAGTGTTAGGGTAATTTTATATTATTATTTTTACTCTAAATTAGTCGTTTAATCTATTTATCGTATTAATAAAAATTACTGATGTTACTATTCAAAATTCCTAAAAATTAAATAAATATATTTATTTAATTTAGACCAACATATTTGAAATATAGAATCCATTTTTGAAAAATCAAAACAAAAAAATATATAAATTATTTTATTTTTAATAACATTGTCGGAAAGAGAAAATCTGTTTTAAAAAGATAAAACTTTGAAAAAGATTGAAATTTTTTAAATAGAATTTCAATGTAAATATAATTTTAATAAAATAAATAAAATTGAATGATAATGATATATTATATTTATATTTCTAATCTATTTAGTATTATAATTCAACCATATATATTATTTCTGTGAAAAACTTTGATTTCAATTTAAATTTATTATAATTTTTATATTCATCAAAATTCAATAGTTAATCCACAAATTTTAAAATTACATCAAAAATAAATTTTTATTTCCAAAATCTAAATAAAATGTTTATATGGACATATTAAAAATATTAAAATATTAAATATTAATTTAAAAAGGGATCCCCATTAAAAAAAATTACACATTGAAAAAATACAGTTTTTATACATCAAATTGTGTTTATTGAAACCCTGTGAGAAAACTATAAATTGGGAGATTATAAAAAATATTTTATTTAGTACATAATATATATATTTCATTAATTTCACATATTAATAGTAATTCACAGATGTTATTAAAAACAAATTACAAATATATAATTGATTTATTTTTTTCATAAATAATTGGTTGTGAATGACTTCTCCATACATTTTTATAAGTTAGTTATATTTATTCTTGTTAATCTAATATCTAGGCTAAACAGTTCATTTTATATTAAGGTTTTCTTTTGGTTATTTTCTTCTCTTGATTTCATGCATTTAAATCTATTGAAAAATTTAAATTATTTAATGATAATATTTAATAAAAACATCAAGTTGTTACAATATTAACTATATTTTAAAATTTCATATTACTAACTTATTTTTATTGTGTTTTGAGAAAAATTATTATCATGTGAAAATAGTATAGTTTTTATCAAATTTCAGTACATAAATTCATTCAATATAATTTTTACATTGTTAATTCAGAATACATATCAATAAAAAATGTGTTAACCCCAAAAAATACTTCAGAATTATAATTAAATTAATAAAACATGAAAAGTCCCTTTCGCCCATAAATAAAAAATTTATTTGAGAAATATTTTAATTTATGTACCCTAAAACCTCTTGATGTCAATAAAGATTCCCCCAATTAGTATTTATATAAATATCATTATAAGTGTATGTTTCATTTGATATGAATATTATATGAATCAGACATGATGAAATCATCATATTAAATATCAAAATTTTAAATTGTTTTATCAACATATCATATATATTAAACTTACTAAAAAAGATTAATAAATAAATAATTATAAAATATTATGGGTTTTTGACTAAAATTGTTATTATTGAAAAATAATCACAAGGATATTTTACAAAACTGAAATGAATATGTCTAATTAACATTTCAAAATAGATAATTCCTCACTATGTTATTTTCATAATATTAATTATAAATTTTATAATATCTTTTAGGATTTAATAATGTTCATGAAATGGTACTAAATGGAAAAACATTAGAATTTATACTATCAATTTAATTTGAGAACTATTTTATTAACCAATAATGAAATCATACTTATAATAAATTTAACATTATCATTTAAGTATCATTAAATATGAAAAATGATTTTTGGGTGATGTTTTTTGAATTTTCATTTGTAGTAAGACATATTTTTATTTTTTTTATTTCTCAATAATTATAAATATGGATTTATTAAATACTATGATATATGTGAAATGATTTATTAATTTCAAAAATAACTTCTTTAATCCTAACAATTGTATGAACATATCATAGACTGTGTTATTATATCATATTATTTTACTATATATATAGAATGAAAATAAACTCTATCTAAAATTATATTCGAAACTATGTTCTCATAAAATCTATGGGGAATATTAAGCATATATTCTATAATAACATGAATCATCATTCATAAAACAATATAATTAATCCTGTATACAATTAAACTATTAAAAAAATTAAAAATAAAAAATCCATTATAAAAAAAACTATATCTGACAACACATTTTTTTATTATATCCATAAAATGTTATGAATTTAAATAGTCAATCAAATTATATGTAAATTAAATATATTTTCACAAACCATTGAATATGAACATCAAACATGAAATATTTCAATTATTTATTTACTAAATCATATATTTTAATTTTTCTATGGCAATGAATTATTATATAAATATACATTAAATGTTACTCATACATGTAAGTGAGAATATCACAGGTCCTTCATGGAAACATGGCTATTCATTTGTTAATAGAGAGTAAATCAAGGAACCATATTTCATATCCTCTCTGTGGGATGAAAAATACTATTTGAGTTATGAAAATTATATAAAAACATATATATCATACATAACTGTTGACTTATTCCCTTATATTCAAAAACTAATTTAATATTTGTATTAAAGTATTACTAGCCACATGATTGAAGCAGTTTTATTCTCAGTTCATGGATTACTACAAAAAACTCAATTTTATCACATAAATATACATATGTCATTCCCAGTAGTTTATTATGGGAGGAAAAATTCATAAAATAAGTCCATATTATATCCCATAACATAAATTTATATCTCAAAGTTAGTTTTTTGTAATCTAAAAATGAATATCAAATTAAAATTTAGAAATTAAAAATATGATTATTAAAAAAATTAACATAAAGTATTAACATTCGTAGTTAATTATAATATCATATTTTCAATATATATATTTCAATGAAATTTTTTTATATTTATCATAAGTTAAAACTATGATATATTGTTTATTAATATGTTTCACATCTCATGAATTTATTTGGGAATCATTAATGAATATATATATATTTATATATTTATATATAAACTAGATGGAACAGCTTATAAATATAATACTATAGGACAAGAAACTATTTTGGAAGTCATTTAATAAAAATTAATATTTCGTTATCATATATACCCATTGACATAATCACTAAATAATCCACCTAAATATTTTCATTAATAAGACAGTATATTCTACTGATATTTTTTGATTTTGGTGAGAATTTGGTTCTTTATTAAATGTGATTGTTTCATTATTATCATAGTGTAACTCTATAGGGTTTTCTATACTAAATAATCAATTTTCAACTAAGAACATGATTACAAAAATAAATATTATTAAAAAAAATTTTATTTTTATTATATATCAAATATATTTGAATATTACATTGTTGAAAAATAGAAATAAATTTTTATCACTTTGTTATATTATAGTCAAATATTGTGTACCAGACCCTGATATTGAATCTCCATTATTTTCATGAAAATAATATCAATTTATACTAAATAAATTATACTCTTATTCACCTCGAAATGCAATTATTAAATTCATAGTTTTTAATAGCTGTTATTTATATATTCATATTTAACTCGGCGAGTCCAACTAGTTTATGGTAGGTAACTACATGGCATAAAAAAGCATGAGAGACATCAGGTTGAGTATACAAAAATATATACATGATATATATTTTAATTAAAATTTAATTTATAATTCTTATTTATTCCATGTATGTACTTATCAAAGGTCAATAATCATTTATGTGAATCATTCCAATAATAACACCCCTGACTAGCTCACTAGAATGACATCCGATTTGGTGGTGCTACCATACATCAAGTGAACCTCCTTTTATCTTATAAGCTACTTAATATAGTTAATATCAATTACACTAAGACCTAGTACATTAATATAATAAATAATGATCATGTTTTAATATATGGAACAAAAAAACCACATTGATTATATCAACATTGAGCCATAAAAATAACTATAAAATAGTTTTCAATATAACAACCACATCATGTATTAGTAAACAAATAATATTATAATGATACACCATAAAAAATAATTCTATAAGAATATACTATAACTTAGAGAGATAAATATATTATATTCATTACTATCATAAGGAAAACAATAACCAACACAATATATATGTTATAATAATTAATACAGTGTAATCAATGATTTTAGGTGTCAGAGTAATGTTTATATATATTTTGTAATACAACCATTGGAAGGGAATGGAGACTATTAGAATTTTACTGTTAGGATTTAAAACTTCAATATAGAAATGTAATAAATATATATAAATTTTTATTATAAAATAATTAAAATAAATGGGTAATGTTAAAATAAATAACTATTAATAATTTATTTTTATCAATGAATGGTAAAAACTACCACACTTATGTTTTATAATTGATGTTAAATTTATTAAAAATGAGTCATTTTAATATTTATGAAAAATGTTTGAATTTTTAATATAAAATTTTCTTTAATATATAATGTTTTTATATAATGATAATTATTTTCAAAACAATGAAATTAAATTTTTAATTAGAACATTGAAATTAGAATTTTGTGATTTCTCAAAAAAAAATTGAGGTAATCTAATTCTCCAATAATTCTTATAATTTTGTAGGAATTATGAGTCATTTTGAAATTAAAATGAAGTAATATTTAATATATTTGAATCCTTAAATAATTGTATTTATTATATTAATCTCTATTAAATAATTAAATTCAATTTTCATAACTATAATGAACATTCCAATGTATTAAATTAAAATTATGTTTTTAAAAAATATTTCTGGTTAGTAAAAAAAATTTCATGGGTAATATATTATGAAATTATGGTGTATTGTAAATTATATTTAAAATTTTAAATTATAATACAAGTAATATAAAAATAATAATTATTTATTTTAAAATTACATGAGTTATATTTCAAAATAGTAAATTTCAAAACCTACGTGAAATACCCCCTCATTTAAAGTAAATATTGAACCCCCATTCAATTATTCTTCACTATTAAATTTGTGAAAATATTTCCATTACCATTTTCAATATCTTTATTCCATACATGTTGCCATTACGTTAATAATTTGATGTTCCTAATTGTTTAATATGCTACATTTCATTGTTAGAGTTCATTAAATCCATTATTCATTTTTGATTTATAATCAATTATATTTATTTTCATATCCAAAATAATTAATCAAATTCATTCTTATTGTAAATTAATTATTAGTTTTTAAATTAGATACCACTCTTCTATCACATTATACCACATTTATAATATTTAATTGTTTTAAAACATTACCATATATAAAAATCATTATATAAAACCTTATGTATCCTTTGTATATACGATAATAATGAAGTATTAATAATATGTCATTGGATTTGTATATATATGGATGATTGATATGTTGTTGATGGATCATATATCTTCCTTGATTTGAATTAAACTTAATTTTTAGTTGAATTTCAATATTTCCTTCAATTCATTATTACTTGGATTTCTTAAGAATATTCATTATCCCTGGTGTGCGTCAAATATATGTAATATATACTCTTTATTTTTAGAGGGTATATTCCTATTATATCTTTTATACAATGATTATTTCATTTTAAAACCCATATACCCTTAGATTATCCTATAATAGTACTTCATTATAATTTCTATGATAATGGTACATTATAATTTTTTGGGAATATCACATAGTTCATATATTGATTACTGGTTTTTAACCTTGATATGTAAACTATTCCATTTATTTGTGAAATATGTTTTTATATTATATTCATTATTTATATTGATAACTGATTTTTTTCATTTCCATGATTATGTATTAGGTTCCTAAGTGAATATAATGATATGTTTTTTATCCTACATTTTTATATTTTGGTTGTATTGGACTAATTATGTGATGGGTTGGACACAACATTGTATTTCATTTTTTGTAATGTCAAGTCTCTTTGGATAAACTAGTATTGGTATTTTGGGTATACATACCCATTTATTTGGAGATTTCTTAGACGATGAATTAATGGAATGGTTATACTTTCCTCCATTTTCATCTACATCATTACGATTCAGCTAATATTATCTATTGGGTAATTTATTTTCATTTTTATGTTTTTATAGTTTAAATGTGCCTATATTCTCATATACAATTTCATAATACGACGATTGAATCTAATCCTATTTCGTATATCATGATTATTTAATGTTACCTTATATTGTAATATAACCCTTACAAATAGTCCGAGATCATTCCATTATATTTTTTTTATATTTTCCTTGAGAGACAATTGATATTTCTACATATCACATGAAGATTAAAAATAGGAATCAATAAACTCTATATGAATTATTATTATTTTATTTCTAAAATTATATAATTTTAGTTTATGTATCATGTTTCCTAAAGTAACTAATCTATTGGATCATGATTATTATCAATCTATAAGATGATTATCAGTAGTGGATGATGTTTTTTAAATATATTTTTTTGTTTGATGATTGATGTGATGATGTTTTTTTCTTCATATTGTGCATTTTATATTAGTATGAAATGATGAAAAATTTTATATAGAGTCTAGGTAGAAGATTTTGTGTGAATATTTGGGAAATGTTTTCTATAAAGATGTATTATAGCCAAAATGGAATAATATGAATTATATAAAATATAAATAATCCATTAATTTACTATTTACATTGAATAATACTATAAATAAATCATTAATGATGTTTTAAATTAATTTACAAGGGATATAGACTTGTCTAAAAACCCTAGATTCCATTTATAAAAATTCTAGATCATGTTTTAAAAACATAATTTAATGAAAAAATTTCAATCATTAGAATTTGGTTATGAATTTATATTTTAGAGTGATCATAAACCATCTTCATAATGCATTAAGTGATCATAGGAAAGTTATTTAGAGCCATAAATATCAACAATTATGTCAATTTAATGAATCAATATACACAATGAGATTATATAATTCTTTATTTATAATTAATCATCAATTTAGGTTATTACCTATCATTTTTATGTTTTATTTTAATTATTTACTTCTAATTGTAAGGTTTCAACAATATTCATTTTTTTGGACCATATATTGAGAAAAATAAAGCATTCATAATTAATATTATGATGAATAAAAATGGTTATAAATCATATGGTTCAAGTGTGGTGATCCTCATAAAAAATTCATTACTATGTACCACATTATCGACAATCAATTATTAGTGATGATTTGAGCCTCCATCTGTAGAAGCGGCTGATGATTAGGGAGTTGAACATTATAAGATATATGATTAACAACACATTTCTTATGTAAAAATATTAAGAAAATTGAATATAAAATGTTTTATAGAATACTTTGAAGATGAATAGGCTCATGATAATTCAAAAATTATGTGAACAAAACATGCCAATTCATCAAAATGTTTTATTGAATGGGTCGAATGAGTTAGTTTGGACCACTAAAAATTTAGGGCAGATTAGAAAAATGAATATTGAAACAGTATTAATAAAATATTTAATTAATTTAAATTATATTAAATGAGTAATGATATTTGTATATAATTATTAAACAAAACATATGAGATTATGATGTATCAAAGAAAAAGAAGGAGAAATTATTTGCCAATTATAGGAAATTTTTTGTGTAAGTAGGAGATATACGATCATCATCAAGAGCCCATATGGAATCCAAAATACTCATTTGTAATCAATAAATATAATGAGATTATTTACATTATTTATCCCAATTTATTACTTATTTTTTACATATGAATGTTTATGTTCAAGACCATACCATTTCTCAATTTCATTTTATATTATAGATGGGGACTATGTGTTTGGGATAATATCAATAAACAAACATGGGTCACTATAATAAAAAACGATTCTAATCTCATTGAAATGTAAGTATTAAAATTATATATTTTTGATTAATTGTGTATCTTGATTTAGTCATTATATGAATGATCGATATATGATGGTTTTTTTTCAAAATTTTATACTAATTAATTAAAACCACCACACCCTCTCTAATGTATCAATACTGTCTGGTCAAAAAAAATTTATTGCAACTAGTATAATCTATCTCTTTAAAATTTTCTAGATCTAAATTAATATAATAAATTTATAAGTACAGACATATCAAATATTGATGGAAATTTTTTAACACATGAAAATATATAACAATACCTTATATTCTTTCTCTAGGTCCCGATGTTCTTCATTTCATTCAATATGGATTTTATTTTCTATATGAAAACTCAGTGTGTATTTTAGTTAAACAAGAAGAATTTAGTATTATTTTTAGAATTGAAATAAATTATTTTCTTATTTATTTTAAAATGATTTATATAATTTCACTAGTTTCTGGATTACTAATTATATTTAGAATAATCATAATAACATTTATGAAAGAAATATATTGTTGTAAAAGAGAGGTATATATCAGTCAACAATAGATTGAAGATGTCATTATATGGGTGTAATAAATATTTGATTCATTTACTTATAAGGAAAATATAAGATCATGTACTATTATTTTAATTATAAAATCTCTTATAGACTCTGCTATTGTGAATAATTTGTTCATAATTTTATCAAATAAATTTTATATTAATATCACATCACATGAAGATATTAATTTTGAAGAATTTACCATTGGTGAACATCACAAAATTGTCGTTAATTATGAAATTATAAATGGTATTACTCTTATGATAAATGGAAATCAAGGAATAGAAAATAGAATTTAATCATTCAATGATATAAATATTGATGATATGTAATACATTTTGTACTTAATAGAATTTAGGGATGATTTTACTGATACTCACTCACTAATTCTATGAAATATTTTAATAGGATAATTATATAAATATATAGGTAAAATTACATTAAAAATTTTATAATTTATCGAATTATTTACATTTCATTTCCAACAGTCCACTGAATATTATAGATAATAATGACAATGAACATGCCACCAAGAATACCATCAATAAGAAAACACTTCAGGATATTAGTCGAAAAGATATTATAAGATCTTACCATGTTCCATCAGAAGGAAATATTTAACACTAGAATATTGGGTTATTTATAGTGAATAAAGTGGTTATGGATGAGAAGGCATGAAACATGTCTCTTATGGAATTATAAAAAAACATGACTAAAAATATGTAAACATATCCAATAATGAGTTTCAATATAACAATCATTTTATTTTAGTGGATAAATAAACCCATAAAGAATATCTGAGGGAAATGGGGATGTAAATGTGTTTTAAATCAATATGAATAGTGATTAATATAATAATGTAACTAATTTTTTTCATGAAAATATAAAAATGGACGGATTGAAAAAGGATATCATGGATAAATAAATTTTTATGACATTGATCAATATAAAAAATAATGAAAAGACAATTGAAAAGATTATAACTTCCATAATACAACATGATATAGGAGTTAATTAACTATGTAATCATATTTAGATATTAAGGAATAATTATGTGAACATAATTGAATACGAAATTAGGTTTTAAAAGTCGAAGGAGATCTCTCTTTCAATCATTTTATAAGTATATTTTATCTAAAAGATATAATATACGAAATAGATAAGTATATAATAATTATATTATAAATGATGATCACTTATACACATTCAATACTTGAGATATTTCAATATAAATAAGTTTAGTTGTGTGATGAAAATTTAAAATCTATTAAATTTTAGAAATATTGATGAAATTATTTAATGAGTTCATAATTTGGAAAAAATTTCCCACTAAAATTCCCAAAAGGGTATTTGTTGAGTATTAACATTCTACGTTTTAAAAACATTCTTGTTAAAATTAATTTTATTTGTATAATGTTTATGAGAATATAAGGATTTATATATATCGATCGTGTTTTAGTATATTTTGAATAAAGGACTAAAACTGTTGGACGAATGGATCATTACTCAGACTAAGGGAAATACATAAATTAGGGGGAGATAATTACCAAATATGAGAACTCAAATAACCTAATAACCTAAGAAGAATGTTTTAATTACTTAACAGTTTTAAATTTAATTAGAAACTCTATAGATGTTATGAAAAATTTGTGCATAATAAATATGATTGTATTTCTTTTATCCCTGGTCAATTTATTCTGATCCAAAATTTATAAAATAATTAGAATCAATGCTATAGTATTGAATTGGATAATATAGTTAATGATGTATATAAATCATTCTAATTGTAAATTCCATGTATTATAGATAGCGTATGTAAATCAAACATTATTAGTTAGATATGAAATCCTAAAAATTTTGATAAGTATAATTGAGGTCTTTTTTTCAATCGGTAATCAATGTTCACATAAAAAACATTATATTCAATAAAATGGGTTAAATATAAGTAAATATAGTCTTCTATTATTTGGTGGACTATAGCATATGATGTTGAGCATATCAAAACTTTTTGATTCTATAAGTAAGGGGCTCTTTGAGAAAAATTGATTTATAGTTATAATAATAGAAAAGAGGAAATTTTTTACAAGATTTATCCGCACTCTATTTTTAGAAATTCGGGAATCAACTCTAAGCTGCAACCTCAGAGAAAAATAGAAAATATGTAATCAAATATAAGAATTGGTAAACTTATCTGAAATAATATGAAAAGACTGATCCATAAATTGGTTGTGAGAAATATTCCCATAAAAGATGAATTTATAATTATATTTATATAATTAACAAATGTATAATTGATTAACTAAACTCATTTTGGTGTTTAAACTCATAACCCAATTCCTATTAAGAAAATTTGATCAGATATATGTGGTCCACTGACCATGAATTCAATAAATAGATATTCATGTTTCATTTACATCATATTTTATATCAGTAGGATTATGTCAACCATAATCACATCACAAAAACTGTATGAATTTAATAGATTTAAGAGTTTTGGAATGCATATAGATAATCAAATTGGGTTGTACATAATGAGGTCAATATCTAACAAAATTAGTGTTTATTCTAATGTATTATTCCTAAGATATGATAAAACAAATTCAACATACAGGAATATTATTATCTATATATGCCTCATTAAAATAGATTCCCTAAATAAAAGAATATTTGTCTAGTGGATATGGTTGAATCTATTCAGGCTTGGCATGAATTCATGTGATTTTACTGGTTATAAGACATCTAAAGAGCGGGAATAATTAAAACAAGATATCTCTTATGAAAAAACTAATTCATGAACTCCAATGATTTTTTTATTAAAAAGAATCGAAATGTTAAGTATTTTAGTGTTTTTAGAATCCCTTGTTTGATCGTGAAAAAGATGAGAATTATTTGGATATTTAATGATAATGTTGAATATGTAATCTTTCATGGGTACACATTCCATATACAATATTACATGCATTAAAAAAATAAATTTCATATAATTATTGATAGTCATAACAATAAATGTTATGAAAATGAAAACTTATACAAGAATAAAATTATTTTGGATAACAGAGATGATGTTTTCATTTCAAAACCTATCAAACAATATTAATAAATCATGTGGAATTAAATTGAAAAATTAGATTCTTTTTTCTCATTAGATATTGATATAGAATATATATATATATGAATATATGTTTAAAAAAAATTGTAATATTAATAGATTTATTGTGGAGTAAATAGAAAATGTGTAAATAAGATGAAATATCATGGAAGTTTATCAGACAACTAGTTTTCTAAAATTAGACCCTAGGATAGTTGAATAATAAAATAAACATAAAGTGTGAATTAGGTAAATGTGTTATTAAATTTAATATATTTTAATGTAGGAAACATTGTAACTTGTTTTCATAAATGAGTTGAATGATTTAGTTTGGACCACTAAAAATTGAGGGAGGATTATAAAAATGAATATAGATAGAGTATTAATAAAATATTTAATGAATTTAAATTATATTAAATGAGTAATGGTATCTGTATATAATTATTAAAAAATTATTTTAGATGATTAAGTATCAAAAGAAGAAGAAGAAATTATTTGAACAATTGTAGGCGATTTTTGTGTAAGGAGGAGATATGTGATCATCATCAAAAGCCTATATGAAATCACAAATACTATTTTGTGATCAATAAATATAATGAGATTATTTTCATTATTTATCCCAATTTATTAATTTTTTTGTTCCATAAGAATGCTTATGTTGAAGACCATACCCTTTCTCAATTTCATATTATTTTTTAGACGGGGACTATGTGTTTGGGATAATAACCATAATAATCATGGGTCACTATAATCAAAAAGGATTCTAATGTCAATAAATTAAATTATTCAAGTTATATATTTATGATTAACTGTGTATCTTGATTTAGTCATTATATCAATGATCGATAGATGATGGTTTATTTCAAAATATTATACTAATTAATTAATACCACCAAACCCTCTCATCATGTATCAATAGTGTGGGGTAAGAAAATTTGAATTGCCACTAGTATAATCTCTAATTTTGAATTTATCTAGATCTAAATTAATATAATAAATTTATAAGTAAAGACATCTCAAATATTGATGCACATTTTTTAACCCATGAATATTGATAACAATACCTTAAATTTTTTTCTCTAGGTCCCGATGTTCTTCATTTCATTCAATATGGATTTTATTTTCTATATGAAAACTTAGTGTGATTTTAAGTTAAACAATGAACCATTTGAAATAACTTTAAGAATTGAAATAAATTATTTTCATATTTATTTAAAATAATTTATTAAATTTCACTTGTTTTCAAATTGCAAATTATATTTAGAATAATCTTAATAACATTTATGAAAGAAATAAATTGTTTGAAAAGATAGGTATATATTAGTCAGCAATAGATTGTAGATGTCAGCATATGGGTGTAATAAATATTTGATTTATTTACATGTAAGGAAAATATAAGATCATGTACTATTATTTTAATTATAAAAACTCATATAGACTCCACTATTGTAAATAATTTGTTCATAATTTTACCAAATAAGTTTTATATTAATGTCACATCACATCACATGAATATATAAATTTTGATGAATGTACCATTGGTGAACATCACAAAATTGTCATTAATTATAAAATAATAAATGGTCTTACTCTTATGAGAAATGGAAATCATGGAATTGAAATTAGAATGTAATCATTCAATGATATAAATATGGAAGAAATGTAAGACATTTTATATTTTGTCGAAATTAGGGATGATTTTACTGATAGTCACTCACTAATTATATGAAATATTTAAATAGGATAATGATTCGAATATATAAGTAAAAATAAATTTAAAATTTTATAGTTTTTTTAATTATTTACATTTCTTTTCCAACAATCCACTGAATAGTATACATGATAATGATAATGAACAAGCCACCAAGAAGACCATCAATAAGAAAAAATTTCATGATATTATTAAAAAATAAATTATAAGATCTCACCATGTTTCATCAAATGGAATTATTTAACACTAGAAGATTGAGTTACTTATATTTAATAAAGTGGTTATGTATGAGAAGGCATGAAATATATCATTTATGGAATTGTAATAACACCTGACAGAAAATATGTAAACATATCCAATAATGAGTTTCAATATAATAGTCATTTTATTTTAGTGGATAGATAAACCCATAAATAATATTCTATGGAAATGGGGATGTAAATGTGTTTTAATTAAATATGAAGAAATATTAATAAAATAATGTAACTAATTGTTTTCATGAAAATAGAAAATTATACATTTTGAAAAAGGATATCTTGGCTAAATAAATTTTTATGAAATTGATCAATATTAAAAATAATACAATAATAATTGTAAAGACTATAACTACTATAATTGAAGATGGTAGGGATGTGAATTAACTATGGGAACATATATAGATATTTGGGATTGATTATGTGAAACTAAAATAATTTGGAATTAGGTTTTCAATGTCGAAGGAGATCTCTCTATGAAGAATTTGATATGTATATTTTATCAAAAGGATATAATATATGAAATAGATAAGTATATAATAATTATATTATAAAATAATATCACATTTACACATTCAATGGATGATATGTTGCAACATATATTATTTTAGTTGTGTGAGGAAAATTTTAAATCTATTAAATTTTAGAAAGATGGATGAAATAATTTAATGAGTTCATAATTTGGAAAAAAGATCACAATGAAATTCCCAAAAGGGTATTTGTTGAGTATTAAAATTAAGTAATTAAAAAATATTCTTGGTAAAAATATAGTTATTAGTATAATGTTAATGAGAATATAATGATTCATGGATATCGATCATGTTGTAATATATTTTGAATAAAGGACTAAAACTTTTGGATGAATCGATCATCTCTCAGACTGAGGGAAATATATCAATTAGGTGGAGATAGTTACCAAAGATGACAACTCAATTGACATAATAACCCGAGAATAATGTTTTAATTACATAACAAATTTAAAATTAATTAGAAAATTTCTAGATGTATTGATAAATTTGTGCATAATATATATGATCATATTTATTTTATCCCTAGTCAATTCAATATGATTCAAAATTTAGAAAATAATTTGAATCAATGATATAGTATTCAATACTTTACTATATTTAACGATGTATATAAATCATTCCAATTGTAAGTTCCATTTATTATAGATAGTTCATGTACATCATACATGATCAGTTACACATTAAATACTAAAAAATTTGATAAGTATAATTGAGGTCTATTTTTCAATCAGTAATCAATGTTCACCTAAAATACATTATATTCAAAAAAATGGTTTAAAAATAATTCAATATAGTGTTCTATTATTTGGTGGGCTATAGCATAAGATGTTGAGAGTATCAAAAATTTTTGATTTTATAAGTAAGGGGATATTTGAGAAAAAGTGTTTTATTAATAAAATAATAGAAAATAGGGAATTTGTTATGAGATTTATCCACACTCTATTTTTAGAAATTATAGAATCAACTACAAGCTGTAACCTCAGAGAAAAATTGAAAATATGTTATCAAGAAAAGAATTGGTATCCTTGTCTAATATAATATGACAATACTGATCCATAAATTCTTTGTGAGAAATATTCCATTAGAAATATGAATCTATAATTATTTTTATATAATTAACAGAAGTATAATTGATTAACTAAACACATTTTTGTGTTTAAATTCAGAAAAAAATGCCTATTAAGAAAATTCAATCTGATATATGTGGTCCATAACCATGAATTCAATAAATAATTACTCATATTTCAATAACTTCATATTTTATATCAATAGGATTATATCCACCATAATCACTTCACACAAACTGTATGAATTTGACAGATTTAAGAGTTTTGGAATACATATAGATAGTCAAATTGGGTTGTACATAATGAGGTAGATATCTGAGAAAAGGATTTTTTATTCTAATGTATTATTCAATAGATATGATAACAAAAATTTCAAAAAATATGAATATTATTCTCTATATATACCTCATTAAAAGAGATTCCCTAAATAAATGGATATTTTTCTAGTGGATATAGTTGAATCTATTCCAGCTAAGAATCAAATATTGTGATTTTACTGGTTATATGACATCCAAATAGAGGGAATAATTAAAACTACATATCTCTTAATAAAAAACTAATTCATGAACTCCAATGATATTTTTTAAAAAAATAATTCCAATGTTAAATATTTTAGGGTTTCTAGAATCCCTTCATTGATTGTGAAAAGGTGGAGAATTATTAGGTTATTTAATGATAATGCTGAATGTGAAATCTTTCATGGGTACACATTCCATATAAAATTTTACATGAATTAGAAAAACAAATTTCATATTATTATTTATAGTCTTAAAAACACATATTCTGATAATGAATACTTATACCAGAATGAAATTATTTTGGATAACAGAGATGATGTTTACAATTCTTAACCTATCAATCAATATTTATAAGTCATGTAGAATTAAAATGAAATTTTATATTATTTTTTCATTAGATAAAGATATAGAATATATATATAGATGAATATATGTTTACAAAAAAATCTTGATATTAATAGCATTATTGTCGAGTAAATAGAATATGGGTAAAAAAGATGAAATATTATGGAAATTGATCACACAACTGGTTTTCTAAAATTCAATACAAGGATAGTTGAATAATAAAATCAACATAATGAGTGAATTAGATAAATTAATAATTAAATTGAATAGATTTCATTGTATGAAACATTCTATCATGTTTCCTAACCCACAACAAAGTAATGTTATTAGATCCAAAATAGGTTCCAGATATAATCTTGTTGTCGATGGTGGAGTGTTTAGTAAGATATCTATACCTTTATACATGGTACTTTCACTAATAGAATAAATTTACATTGGTGAATCATTCCACACATTAGTTTGACGAGATTTTTTTTAAAATAACTTTTAAATTTTTTCGAGGGAAGTATAAATACATTTCTAATGGATGCTAAATCAGATTTTTTGAATAATGAGTTCAATGTGGATGTGGACATGGAATATCGTAGAGGAATTATACTTGATTTAGATGTAAATAGGGTTTTTAATATCAATAATTATCTATATTTTTTATGTAGTATTCAAGATAATATTATTTAAATCTTGATGAATTTATTAAAGGCACAATTTTTTTAAAAAGTGTAGGAAAGTAGAATTTATTTTTCGAAGAGTGGCCCCTTATTACATTTTATGATTATATATGTTTATATTATAATATATTTAATCAAAATTAAAAAATATTCCATGAATACTTATTAATCACAGGAAAAAATATATGATATATTCATGATTAAATAATATAATAATTTTTATGATTAGATATTTCTCATAAAGTAGTGTTTATTTTGGTTTCATAATTATAATATGATGAAAATTTTTTACAACATTTTATAATTACGAAACAATAGGGGTATTCAAAAACAATAATTTAAGAAAAAAGATGAGAAATAATGATTAAGGGAAAATTATTATTGAGATGTTTTTCTAATACCATTTAATGATTTAATTACACTTAATTTTTTAATGACCAAGTTCCCATAGAAGAGGAGATGATTGATTCATGATTCCATTTCTAGTAGATGTTTAATACCTCACATTGGTTATATTTGTAATTAAATATAGAGAGATGTATGAGGTATTTATGATAAGATTAAGGTGGTATTTTTTTAAACCAAAAATAATGATCAGAAATTTAGTTTCTATACATTTTTATTTTTAATGATTAATGTGATTGTCTTTATTAAGCCATGACATGTTTTTGATTTGAGGAGGAAATGTATATAACATTTTAGATATATAATGTCAAATAGATACACTTTATTGGTCATCATGTTATCTTCATTATCATTTAATGTTATCCCAAATCAATGATGAATAAAATGAATCTATAAATAATTCAACCATGTTGTCTTATTCATGGAGGATTATATTAAGACCCCATGGATGATTTTTTTTAATATAAAGAGACATGGTTTCATTAAATAAAGCAAAACATCATCTACTGACATTGTGCAATATAATTGTAAAACTAAAAAATTTATAAATAAATTATCAAAATCCTTCTACAGTAAAAGTAGTTCATTAAGTCAAAATATTGATTCAATGAAAATCATTTAGTAGACATAATACATTGCAATAGATTGAATAAAATGGAAGAGCCTATTTATTTTAAAGATTTATCATTGAATATTGATATGATTATATTCCTTCAATCATATTGATTAATCATTGTTTGTTTTCGATATATTTCATCATGTTCTGCCATAATTATTTCTCAGTAATCATATCACATCAACACTTAATTATTATTTTTTGAAAATCCTACTAGGAAAAATATGACATGATAAAATATATATTATAATCAAATCATATGAGAATCTATCAGAAGATAAAATTTTGATAATATTCATTGATAATAATTATGATCTAAAATAAAATAATTATTCAAAAAAGGTGAATATTGAATCACTCCTATGAATAAGAGAAAGATTATGAGGGTGATAATTGATATATAATATAAGATAAGCATTACTAGGAAAATATATAAATATATTGTCAACTGAATAATATAATTTTGTGATGATTTTAATTAATAATATTCCTTTTATATGTAATCAATTTTTAAAAATAAACTAGTATATTCTGCAACCAGTTTTATATTAATTTTTGAATAAATCATTTTAGCCACACAAAATCAATTGATGTTTGTAAAACAGAATCTGTAAATAGCGTTATCATATTATCCCTTGATAAATATTAAAATGAATGAATAAAGGTAGGATTATTCAATTATGAAAAATTTATAACATATGTTGTAATATCTAAGAAGGAGAAAAAAACATTAAGAACATCCATAATTGATTATTGAGAAATGGGGATGAATGAAATCATCATCTTGATTTTGTATAGAGGATGATATACTCATCATTAATCATTACTCATAATTATTTTGTTTTCCAATCATTAAAATGAATATAATTATTGTATCAATATATTTTATGAGTTTATGGTCATACCCTTTCTCACATTTCAATGATTAATAATAATGAGACGTTATTTGTAGTATTTTTTACAATGAAAAATATTGTTTTTAATCATATAGATAATGGTTATCCTCATTAAAAATATATTATATATAATTAATATTTTGTAAATTAGTTTTTATCTTGATATATAGGTTTTTAAAAATATCAAGAGAAGCATTTTTAAAATTTCTGTTTGCACTGATTGACAACCAACCCTCCCAATGTGTATTACCCATCATGTGATCGAAAATCATATAAATTTTAATAAAATAAACCTTATATTTAGGTTACTATTGTCAAAATTTTCACATTGATAAGTCACGATGAGACTGTTCCTTCAATTAAAAATCATTAAAATCATATCTAAATCAAATGAAAATTAATCATAACTCATATATGTAGTGAAAAAACAAAATAACATGTCGAGAAAAAACATTTAACTAAGATAGAACATTCAATAAATAATATAATGAAACAAATAGTCATCTTTATGTATAAATATTAATTATATCTATTCTAGTATAGTATACAAAAAAAACATAAAAATACTCAACCATTTTACACAATACTAACGATAAATTATAATGTGTTATAGACATATAAATAGACAACTTCCTTTGTCCCAATCCACGTAATCCCTCCAAATAATCCCTAAACCTCCCATACTATCATACAGACCCATAATCCAGGTACTAAACAAATTCATATTATGAGATGAAAATGTTATGTCCTACCTATAAAAATTTATTACCATGATTTATTCAAGGTGGTTAATGAGTCTAAAAACACATTTTGATTCCTTTATTCACCACAATACAGTTACTAATATTGTGATTAATGGATGTTCATAAAAAACCATTGGGAGAATGAATGTTAGTACGCTTTGAAACTAAATTACATGAAAAAATATAAATACATTAACATTAATAAGAATGTTTTTACCTCATGTATAGAAGTCTCACAGAGCCTGATTACCCAAAATTGTATTGTTTTACTCAGTTGAAGGCCACCTAAATCTGATCAGTTACCCACATAGCCCCATTTCCCAATGATGTATTCCAGCATATATCTTCTTGTAAAATATAATCAATATATGGTCTCCCTAAATCAATATATCACCTATATAATATTACTAACCCACCCATTTATCATATGAATACATATCAGTAAATAAATATGTGATGTGTCATAAAGATAATTATACATAAAAATCAAGTAAATATGTAATTAGAGAGGGAACAATATTAAATAACATATGAATAAACCAAAAATCAATAAATATTCAATCAAAATTTTCCCAAAAGATAAAATATAACAAAAAAATAGATTAAATATAACATAAATATAAAACCCATATAATGGGGGCGAATCCAATGAAATAACATTCATTTTACCCATTCTCTTCCCCAAATAATATCATAGATCCTGAATGGACCTCTCTACTATACTACACATAGAGATCCTCCAGATATATCCCATTTATCACCTGTTTAATTATTGTTTATCTTCAATTACATGATGGTAATGATCTCCATACTACACCAGGAACACTATCGTCATATGTAAAAAACATACCCAATATCAATAAGTGGCCAACATTTCATGACCATATTCTTAAAAAATATTTCTATGAAAGGATCTAAGAAATCACTATTTCATGAATCCCACCATCACACTTCATGTTATATTTTACATCCCTCCTAGAAATTCATCTGTAATCTATTTTTATTTGAATCCCAATGGGGTAGAGGATTTTCTATGTTGAGAAAAATATGATCTATGAAAATATAATTAATATTATATTGTAAAAAAACAAAATAAAAACAAATCCTAAAGAATAAAATCATTTCCAAATGTAATTAAAGATTTCACCTCCCATGAATATTTACCATGAATTTGGAGATATTTTATATTATCATATTCCCTTATAGTCTATGTGTCCAATTATGTAATATAAAAAAAGTTATGTCCTCTGTGAACTAGAAGGGAAAATCACTACCCAAATATCAATTACAGAATGATTAATTATTAATCTCATAACCTATCATAATATTTATACCAAGGGTTTCTATACCACGTTATCCACAACACATAAAATTATATTGAACATTCAATCAAAAAATATAAATAGTACATATACCTAATCCTTATGGAAGATCACTAAAATTGATATAACGACATTATATATCTTCATGGAATAATAATAACATGAAATAAACATAGAGTATTTAAGTACAAACAAAACCATACATGCTTTATAAGATAGTAAATCATCTATAATAGGTTATACAAATCAAAAAAAATCTCAAAACTATCATAATAGGAATTCCATTAAAAATTTAATTTAAATAACTCTTTTTGAAACATTTCAAAAATCCAACGCATTATGTATTTCGGAATCTAAGAAATACCTAAAAATAAATATTAATATATTATTTTTAATACCCCTCGTTTGTTAGGACACGTTAAATTAAATTGATTTAAATCACTAAATTTCCAATTAAAATTCAAATAAAAGCCTATTTATTTGAACAGAAGATTATTATGTGACTATAATTTATTTTTTTGAACATGTTATGAATAAAACTTTTATACCACCATAAATCTATCAAAATCGGTCACGAATTCCAATTCAAAAAATTCATAAAAAATATATCATTTATAAATATATATGGAATTATTTAATATTAGTATTGATTGTTCCCATTAAATTGTTATTGTGTAAGATTTAGAAAACCATGAAATACTTCAATGGATATAAAAATTATCATAAAAATAATTAAATGAATATAACAATTAGAATGAATAATTAAAAGTCCACCAACATCAATCAGTGCTCCACAATCACGTCCACACATGATCCCACCTCCAAAAAACTCTACAGTCCCAATAAATACCATAGAATCCATTAAAAACAATAAAAAAAACTCTAAATTAAAATAAAACAATGTAATTATCAATACCATACCCATTGGGAAGGATAATTATAATACGAATGTGAGACAAGTGGATTAATGCACTCCCAAAATTTTCCTAGTCCTATAAAACAAAAAAATCTCCAATTTGAAAATATGAATGAGTGTGAAATTATACAAAAAATCACCAAAAACAATAATTTAATATGATATGAATCATACCTCACGATAGTCATTGTAATAAAGAATTAAAACCTTTTTTGGTATTTCCTTAATAATCTACAAACCAAATCACTAATAAGTGAATCAATTCAACCATTATCTTCTGTAATTGACACTCTAAAACCATATATGGGTGTACCAAAATAAGCGGTGGAAAATGGGGGAAAATATTGGTAATGGATTGATCTTAACAGAACTACATGTGATGAGACCCTCTAATAATACCATTATCATGGAGGGTAATTGGTGGATATTATCAGATGCAATGAGAGTTATTCTCTATCCTTTTAGTGGTTAAGAAAAACTAATAAAAATAGGTGATCTAAATGGTTAAACCCTAAAAATACATCATAAAAATAGATAATGAGTTCTATTTATATTTTACAACGATTTTATACGATTAAATGCCTCACTATTGGGTACACACTGTTGTTTCACCATATAGTACACAATATTTTGTCCATCCTTTGTAAAGAACCTATAAACAAAATTGTGAACATCAAGGGGAAACCCTGATATATTATTTATGAAAATATTTTATTTATATAAATCCAATTCACTAAATCAATATCCCTCTATAAACATTTGACCAATTTTTACACTGAATTTAGAGATTCGTTTTTAAAATATATAATATGGTGTGAATCTATAATGACTATAGAATATTATATTATATTGTACCCCAAAAATGTTACACCATTCCATTTTGTGATGTGACCTTATACCAATACTATAATTTCCTAAAAAAATATTGTTGATCACAATTATTTTGTTTTACCATTGAACATCAACCCCCAAAACTTCCCAAAAATCA
Source organism: Viscum album (assembly GCA_963277665.1). NCBI lineage: Eukaryota > Viridiplantae > Streptophyta > Magnoliopsida > Santalales > Viscaceae > Viscum > Viscum album. Next base: position 432,504,671 of record OY728127.1, on the reverse strand, counting down.
TAGTAAATAACATAAAGCCTCCCCTTCAAAAATAAAAATTAAAAAATATAAATTAACCCACAAACCAAAATAATGGATATATTACACAAAACACATCTCATGGACTCTAAATTTAGTGTGTTGTTACAAACCATTGATCATAATCCATCCCATAAATCTGAAACCATGGGGATACCAAACCATAATTTTCATATTCCTTGGGTCATCAATCCTTCTGTGCAATTCCATTATATTCATTCACTAGTGCCTAAATTCATCATTTTCTACATGTCTAGTCTTCCATAAATAAAAAAGAAATCATTATTAAATTATGATATTTCTTCTAAATCCTTCATTCCAAAAAGAAATAATTTAATCCGAGTTTTTCACATGAGTACTCAACTCATATAAAATACCAAAAATTAGATATGATTGATAATGAAAAATTTAGTACTAATATATTGAAATATTGACAACTAATGAAACCCATGGGAATATGGTTCCTTTCAGTATAATAATATTCTAATAATGGAAAACTCTAACCAGAATAGATCCCTTATATAGGAATCCACTACCATAGAAAATTCAATTCATCTAAAAAACATTTAACCTCACATATAAATATATAAATCTTGTAATAAACTCGCATTACCACTAGATGATGAATCATTACCATTAAAAAATATATATTACCTGCAAACACACAATTAAAAATCTTAGGTCAACCCATGTAGAAACGTTAAATTCTATGAAACATGGTTTTCATAGCCCTTGAAGTCATATTTCAAAACAATCTCAAAAACATTTATACACAAAAAATTGAAGAGAAGTCAAAAAATGGTAATATGTGTATAGGTATTTTCATTGAAAACAAATTACTAAAGTCACAAACATATCATGTTATTTCCCTAAAAAATATTCACATTTAAATACTAATTTTGGGAAAAATATTCGAAGCCCATTTCCTCATATTTTCTTAAAAACCAAAAATCCTATACCATTATACACAATCATAATTCTACTACATAAGTATCCATTATGAAAAAATATTTTTCTCAAAAATAAAACATCTAAAGAATCATTACCCCATAACCATTAAACAACAATAATAAATTAAAAAAATCCTAAAATACTAACATATTTATATTCATATTATAACCCATTATAATTTATTTAAGAAAAAAATAAATATTTTATTATCATATTTGATTAATAATGGATCCCACTGAAGACATATGCCATTATAAACCACCAATATGATTTTTTATCATTCCCTAATCATGTAAAAATTATATTTCTTAAATAACCATTTTTATCACAAAAAATACACATGAAACATTATAATCCTTTTCCAGTCCATGTTAAAATTAAAGGTTCCATAAATCACTCGTCCAATAGATCCTTTTGTTATAATTTAAAATCACATTATGAATTTGGATTCCATGAAAACAATTATATTTTGGAATTCACTTGGTCTTCTCTCCAAGTCTAGATAACCATTTTAAAACTATAACTAAAAATTCATCATACCAAAACACTATACCGTTAATCATTGAAGAACCTCCACCAAGCCCTCCTAAACAACAACCATGATGGGGTGATATAACAATTAGGTGGTCTTCTCCATGAACTATAGTTGAACCAAATTTAGAGTGTTCCTATAAAATTCATGTGGACCCTTAAATCATGATGGTAAAGAATTAGTTTCAAGATCTATTTTATTAAAAAACAATACATGAATTTTACATGTGTCAAAAAACCAAAACCATATTGACATAGAACATGGAGGTATGAGTTACAAAATGGAATGACATAAAAAGTAGTTTACAGTCCACGTGATTCATAAAAATGTTTATAATAGTTGAATATATATATCATATTAAATAATATACATCACACTAGAAGTTATAAATAATGAAAAATTACAGCTATGTTAATATAAAATGGACATCAACCATAATCAAATGATAACTATAACTAATCCTCAACCTACCATATAATTTATATACAATCCAATAATATAATATTTATGATGATTAATTTTAATGAAAGAAAAAAATTATTCATTCCCATGTACAAAAAAAACTCATGTCGTGTGAAAGGGTAGAGGTAACGTCCAATAGTCCAATAGGACTCCCTCACTCATCTCAACATACTATGGTATTCTGTAATCAAAAGATGTGATTTTAAATAATTAGACATAATGAATGTATATCAATGTGAAACTGACACTACTAGAATTATAAAAAACACATTCAAATGTAAAAAAACAATGAAAACATGGCTAAAAGAAACACCACCTGATAACTCAAAATAATACTACCCAACTATGGATATGATCACATTATTATGAAAGATAACTCATAGAACAATGAAGTATTTCAGAACACTCTGATTTCATCATATGTAATCACCATGAGGCCTCCATATATCCACAAAATTTTAATATCAAAATATACCTACACCAAATATCATCTCACTACCAATTAAGAAATATAACAATTATGTATCATTGGACATACTTATTAACAAGAATACCCTAATAAGAAACTATTGTGGTACAAAATATCAACCACATGATAATAAATACTAGAAAAAACTATAAATGGATAGTCAATTAGGGTCCAAACCATCTAATTAAATAAAACAAAATAAAAATGATAAAACAATTTGGAAACCCAAGTATTGGGGAAAAATTCTTGAAATAATATTCCTAATGCTCACACCCATCTCTATATAAACCCTACAGTTCACTCTTAATTTATATCCAATAATACCCACTAAACAACTCATGAATAAACATGGTTTTAATTGCAGGTATGGATCCCTATTAATTAACTATAATTATTTGTTTTGGATGTAATATGGATACCTTATGAGGATATAATTGTATAGGAGGTATAAGGGGCATGTTTGGTGTTCAGAGCCCCATTCGATGAAGAAATAAACCTAACAACATAATTAACAGAAATCATGTGACAAATCCAACATGGTATCTTATAACTAGGCGTGGCACGATAAGGGGGTGAATTATGCGGCATGGTACTCCCAAACTATCTGATAGATGTGTCATTCACGTATAGAATATCTACAGTATTTAGTATAGTATATTCCCTATAGTTGTTTCACAGTATTACTATATATGGGTCCTGACATTCTTGGTCCCACATTATTCAATGGGAGGTGCATGGTAAACACAAATTTTGTTGAACACATGGAGGAAAACTCTATAACCATTAAATTTTTGGAAAATTTACTTTTTATCCCTTAATTAAATTTATAAACTCTACACATATTAAGGATAATCATTATAGAGGCTAGAAACTCTCCCTTTTCCCTCATTGAACTCCAAAAAGCCTATTCTATATACTTTTACTCAGTTCATATTTCTGAAATCCAATTTGATACTCATTCATCATGTTGGATGAGAATAATTAAGTAATTGATTTCCTTTTAGTCATTCTCTATTCCTTATTCCCAAAATTAAGCTATTTAGATAGTGTATCATATGACCAATTTTAATGGAATTTGTTAGTTATTCACATCTCTTCCAATCTTATCAAAAATAAAGGATTATACTACATGAAGAGATTCATATGATCTTATAGTTGGTGATGTATAAATAAACCATTATGATTCTCCATTTTATAAATTATCAATATTGTGCACATTCATATTTTATTAGAAGTTTCATGATTAACACATGTCCCTATATTATTGTAATTTTAACCATATTCTAAAACCCTTTTAAATATATAATACATTTTTTGAGGTTATTTCCCCAACATAAAGCACCACATGTATGGTGTTTCCATAATTATGATTTTAGTGTCTTATTAATAAATTTTAAACCATCATTCAAGTGAGTTGATACTTGATCATGATAATGGAATGTGATACAATTTGAAAATTATTTCTAAATAGTTGTGACATGAATATTTATTTGTTATCCCTTCTTTGGTAGCTATTATAAAAATTGAAAATTTCCAATAAATGGTTACTGGAATGTATACATACGGATATCACTTGTCTCTTACATTTTGAATAGAATGAAATGGTTTCATTCATATTGAAAACATTTCCTTGTTTATGAAACATAGCGGGATGTACCACACTAATTATTGTGTAAATAATGGACTAAATGGTTTCATGTCCTTTAAATTTCTTACAATTCTAAGGGAATGTATGGAATTATCCTTTGACTTATTAAATGGGATAATTATTACATGTCCATAAATACTTAATGAATATTTTATGAGGTGCAAATCTCTTACGAACCATGACATATTTATATGGGGTTTAATACTCAAGACAGCCTTGGATTCTCAGGGGAATGCCTTGAGATCTCATGGATTCCGTTATAATTTAAGGATGTGAGTTTTTATATTTGAGACCCTCATTTGAACATGATCTTTGAATAATAGTTGATACTAATATTACACCATATGACCCCTCCATTATTAATTTAGGATTCCTTGGATACATTCCATGGATCCTACGTGACGTTTATAAACATGGGGTGCCTTGGATACACTATTGGGCCTAGTAATTTCTTATTCAATTTTACCTTGTATGAATTAAATTGAATATGATATAATTATGTTGTTATGGAATTCCTTTGTAATTTCACCCTTGATAACACTTTTACCAATTAAATCTTGGCAAAATGTTATTATTGAGTTTGCTAGCCCATATGGTAAAGTATTACTTAGTTATTACCTTGGATCCTATTTATTATCATCATAATCAGAGAATCATTATCATATATTGAACCATTTTTCATTATTATAAGCATTTCATGATTTTAGGGATGGTTCTACATCGCATGACATACTATATAAACTACAATTTAAATAATTATTGAAATAATTAAATGTTCAGATACTAGTTAAGGCTGAATTTGGTACAGTAGGATTTACATTACATTGATTATTGCGTTTATATAGGCATCCATGGACTCTATTTTATTTATAAAACACATATTGGTTTTTAGATACATCATAGGTGAAGAAATTCTATGATTTATCTCACACCCAATCTGGGTCCCCATTAGTACCCGAGAATATTACATGTATACAGTTGTTTCTAAAGTAATGCATCATAATATATGCTCTTAATATTTCTTTGTACCATATGAATGATGTTTTTACAATATAATCAATAAAAATAATGATTTTTTTAGTTCTTTCATATTTTCTATTCATTTTTTATATGATGTACTATCTTTTCTTTCTCCATGTTTTCCAATCTTATTGAGATATGAAATGTGTGATCATTTTTAATGGAATCATATTCTAGTAATATTTGATTATTATATATTTCATGGTTTGTTATTCACTTTTATAAATATTTATAAAATTTCCTACTATGCACTTTATCTGATTTTCTAAAATCATTTAATTAGGTAATAGACTCTCCCCGGACACCCTCGAGCCCCTCATTTCGACTCAACATCATTTGGAATTCAGGGAGTTCATCATGAGGCCACGTGTCTAACCAAGCATAGGGAACATTTCAGTGCACCTAGCTTCAAGACGTCATAATGTATTATCTGAATGGTTCCTTTCACTGTTTACTATTTAGAAAAAATATACAGGAGAGTGTTAAATATTTTTAACATGGATATATGATTTTTTGAGCATAACTAACCCATATTTGGGTAACTATCATGTTTCATGAATTATAATTTCTATTCATATTTTTCTAAATACAATTGATATCCCCTAATCATTGGGTGGTGCACATGTTTTGTTGTGATTATTTTTATTATTATGATTGGGGTTTGTGATTCATCATTTACTCAAGGACATGAGGGTAATAATCATTGTAAAATAAATAATCCTCTACTACTAGAATTCACATGTCATGAATTTTCCAGCCCATATAGGTGAATTTTTGTTCTATTATTTATTGCATATAATGTCATTATTGAGTGATTATAGTGTAGATATATTATTCCTATGTATTTATTTGGATTTTATTTAGTGACATTAATTTTCAATTCAAGATTTGTATCAGAATTCATGGGTTTGATTGGGTTATTTACCGATTCATTTCATTGTATATAATCCAATTTATTTTTCAACTAAATGTAGACTAGGTTGTTTATATATATAATTGGTGTTGAATTATTTGATAATGATTATAGAGCATGAATCAATTTTAATGAAAATAAATTATTATAAATCATTGATATAAGTTAATAATAAAATGAAACATAAATAAAATTAAAAACAAGAATTAAAAATAATTTGTTGTTAGTAAATGATGTGGAATAGTGATATTGACACTTTGTCTACTAGAACCCCCATAATATAAACATGAGCAAATGCCAATGAATATCCTTATAAATGAGTATATGGGGAATTATGACATGGGAATTGTGTCCTTATCCTTATATTTTATTCCCTTTAGTGCTTTTATTTTCATTAATTTGGGTTTTAGGTATGATTCTAGAATTTGTAGACACATGATGCCATGAAGACTTCATGTCATGCACAAGGAGGGCAGTGATGAACATGATCGAGAAATAGTGGTCATTAAGCTTCTAATATAAATTCCAAAAGAGCCCCATGAGACACCAACTATGATACATGGTATGGAATGTGATGCTCAGATTTGCAAGAGTTTCTTCATATGAAAGTGACCATTCCCTAATACTCCACAACATTCACATTTCATAGATGATCTGACAAGTGTGTTACAAAAAAATCACCCATACCTTCTTGTGATATATCGGTACACAGGCTACAGATTCATGCATAGTGTCCACCCTTCAAATATTTATTCACATAGAGATGTCTCTAATTTATAGGAAAATTATTTCTATTATTATAATTTGTGATTCGGCCAAGCACTGGTGGGACTTAATTAAGTTTTTTGTATTCCATCAAGGAATGGTATGTGTTGATTTCAAGATTTATTTCAATTATCAATTCATTCACCCAAAATAGAGATCTGGGCAATCTTGAAAATATATACATCTAGAGTTCGATATTTTGTCATTAATAAATTATTCATCAGATTTCACTAAGTTTCAGTGCCCTTCACAACTACTAGTAAGTTATGAGTTTTCACGTGTTAAACATTTTGAGTATGGGAACTAGTATACCGTCCATAGTAAGGTGAATGTTTTTCACCAACCAACATTCCCTAAGATTATAAATTAGTCTCTCATCACAGAGTGGAATAATAGTAAAGTCCTTATTAAAAGGCATATAAGATTAGTGCTAAGGAAGGGTAGTAGTTCTTATGGTATCATGAAGCATTCATTCACATTTTCACAATGTAGTGGCGGTTGTCATAGTTTTCCCAATATCATTTCCATTGTAGGACATCAGTGTATATAGTTGTGGCATAGGGCACCTATGTGTGATAAATACCCAATGGATTTATATTCTTGAGGTTGTTTGGGACAACTATATAGATTTTTTAGACTATTCTATCTGATTCATGCATAATAGGATTTGAACCAAATCCACCATAATGAGTATGTACATTTAAACTAAATTATGAAGGGAGTTGGGTTAGTGCTAGTAGGATTGGATGAGGAGGAGGTTATGTTCATTGTAGTTGGACAATAGGTCATCAGCAATAGTGGAGAGATCATACTAAGGGTAGTCAATCTATATCACTGGGTCATGGATTATGCATGTTTTTTTATTTAATGTGGATACCCATGGATCGATGAAAATTATCATCTATAGTATGAGGTAATATTTTATAGCATCTTTTGTAGTATCTTATTAATTTAACAAATGTGAATCACACTCAATTATTTCTTTATCTTTCATAAAATGTATTAGGATAGAAGTATGATATTAATATGGTGTAATGACCATTCATACATCATTACGATTACATTTAGAGGGAATATGCTAATGTTGGTACCTTCCACATGTATTATGAAGTTACCAATTTTGAGGTACCACATTATCCCTGATATGATAGGCTTCAATTTGATTCTCTATATGGACTGGTTTGTCTATATCACACATTTCTAGAATATTATATCTATAGGTTTTCTTTTAAATCACCATAGGGAAGCAGTGAAACTTTCCATTTCCCTATTCAATAGGGAACCGTTGGTGCACCAGGAGATGAAAACATAGTCATAATATTAAGAGGAATATGTTTTTAAACAACCAAGAACATATTCTCTAGGTTTACCAATCCATTCATTTAATAAGGTGGACAATAACCTTCATCTATGCTTTGATTGTGGATGTTTTATACATCATATTGTCATTATCTAATATCCTATTCCATTAATAAATGATCTATTTGACCATCTCTATGTAGCTAGTGTATTCTAAAATATTGACCATATATTGGGCTGTCATAAGGATTTATTTATAAAATCAGACATACCACATAAATCATTCTTCAGTAGGTATTTTCACAATGAGTATCTAAATATATCATTCGGTTTTATGAAAGCTCCTACCAATTTTCATGGATATGATGTCTGATTATTCTTTTTTTCTTTATGGATGAAATATTTATGTATTTCCATACTCATTGAGACCACGATAATCACTTTGAGATCATTTGATTTATAGTGTGAGAAAATAATCATTATTCCAAACATGTTATGTGCCACCTATGGATTAAAAAAAATATTTATTATGTCATGTTCTAATTAAATCAAGGGAATATGATAACCTAGAGAAGATGAGTGTTGTGTTTTTAGGAACCTCCGAATAATTTTATTGATATGTTGAGAATATTAGTACTAGATGGATACTATATAACTTCTTAAATGACTTATCGTGCCTTGAATAACCTCTTATTGTTCATGGAAGTAAGGGTTTCATGTTCATATGCTCATATGTGTGTGACAAATACATAATGATGAAAAAATGAAGGCTTTTTTTATAGAAATTTAGATTCTTACAAAGCATTGAAGAAGGTAAAAATTTTTATATGTTTCATCATGAAATTTTCATGGAGATGTGAATATGTAGGTGAAAAAAATTGAAAAAATTTGATCCTTAATTTGAGGCCTCATGAGAGATACTACATGACACATGATCTTGTGCCAGAATCATTTGCCTATGCCTTATGTTTTTGGAGACACTATCTATTGGGTGAGAAAATTGTAGTTTATATGGATGAAAAGATCTAGAAAACAACATTTTACCAAGTGAAAATTATGCCAAAAATGAAGATGATAATAATGCATTGAATCCTTCAATTTTTAGCCCGCCTATATTCCTAGAAAAGGAAATGTGGTTGTAGCCACACAGAGTAAAAAAAACCATTACCATGCTATACCATATGTCAATGATTAATATTAATTTATCTCTCTCATCTCAATGATGATTCTAGAATTTTATGATAGTAACAATTAGTCATATCTGTCATCCGTAATAGTTACTTATTACATCATTGAGAATTTGAAAATAAGGAAACATCCAATTCATGAACAATTGAATCTATATTAGAATATTTTAGTAGGAGACCCACCTCCATATTGGTTTATCAATTGGAATGATATTCTCCATATTCAGAGGATGAATTTTTTTCTACAGATACGATAGAGGAACTAATGTAGGAGTTAACATTTTTATACAGATAATTTATCTAGTAATCTCTTATATTTATAATGATATCTGATTCATGTTTTTGTTACCTATGATGAATCATTATATATAAAACATTATCATTAGGCAATACACCTATTAGTCTGTGATGGAGGAGAACCAAAGACCTGATAGATTTTTATAATTGATTCCAATCTAAGAATTGAAATTGGATGATGTTTCCAGAGACATTTTAGATGGATTAGTGATGTCTCCTCAATGTGGATATGCAGTTTGGTAATCCTTGAGAAAAAAAATTATCCCACTTCCTTTTATTCCAGTAGACATTCTCAATTAGTGATTTGAGATGAATGTATGTTTATGAGATAATCCAACTAAAATGGTTCCTTCATAATAATATATCATATTGGGATTCTTGTCTCATGTCACAGTTCATGTATGGGTTAATGAAAGCTATAGGTACCCAGGTATTTCTCAGTATAAACATTTACCCTCATACTGATGGCCAATAGGAAAATATGATATAGGTTCTGGAGATCATTATTCTAGAATTTTTCCATGCTTTTGGTCAATCTTGGGAGAATCATATCCCACTTTTTGAGTACTAAAATTATAATTCAATTTTGAAATCATTTCTGATGCTGCTTCTTTAAGGCCTTATACGATTGGTATTCATATTCACCCATTAGTTGGAATGATGCATGACATTCCACCCTACATGTTCCTAATACTGTAAAGGAGACATTGGATAAGGATTTTATTTCCATGATTAATATATAAATTAGTTACTGTAGACAAAATATCAAATTCAAATCACTTTTATCAAACTAATGATTTTGAGAATGAGAATTTTTTTTCCTACAGATATCGCCTAGGCTTGGTCAAAGTTTGATATAGAGGCATAGATTTTTTTAAAATTGTTATATAAGACCAATTTAGATTCTATAAAATTTCTTCCCAGTATCATATCATTTTTTACTACCTTAGAGGTAATGTTCCAGGCATTATGAATTAAACGTTTCAAAACATCACTATTATTTTGCTGGCCCATCTCATAAACTTGATCTCAATGAATTTCATATTGATATCAATGATTCGTTTTATAATTATCATATACACATCATTTACCATAGATAAATTACTCTCTAAGGCTATTTGGTCCCATTAGTAATAGTGTTTTTGTATCCCAGGCATTTATAAGATGAAACATTGGAGTTTGAGTTCGAAGTACGATCCTAGTCAACATTGTTGTTTTCTAATGATAATTTTCCACCCTTTTAAGGTAAACATTAGGATATTTTTTTCTATGTATGTAAGACTATAAGAATCCTTTTATTATCTTACTTATGGATCATTTAAACTTTGGACTAGTTATTTATTTTGAAATTAATTTGGATTAACTGTGAGGTTATAATATTATTGAGTGGTTTCTGGGGCATGTTCGAAGATTGGAACCCTGACCAGAGTAGAAAAACACTATGCCTCATAGTTTTTAGTCATCATGTGTCTCATCCAACACATTATCTAGTAAAAATATGGGTATTGAAAATGGGATGGATTGGGGCACATTTTCTTCTCCTAACCATACCCCCATTGTTACAATCCCATTGGATATTTTTATCAATTTTTACCAGATGGGATTCACATGTTTAGTGCATGGTTTTCCAAACAGTGAATCCTAACCATGTCGTTGCCTTCCATACACCATGTGAGGTGCATTATGGTCACATTGATTTTTATCAAAAGTGTATCTATATTTCATGACCTTTAATTTTAGGGTCAAATTTACCTTTTCCCGTATTGAAATGTTTAAACCTACCCTGAATTTTTATTTTTTGTTCCAATGAACTGTATCACAACATTGTCCAACATTGAACACCGGAAAGTATCATTTATTGATTTGGGCCCAATACATCTATCCAAATTATGATTTTATCCCTAATCAAAATTATGTATATTCACGTTTAGGTACTCAATTTATTTTTAACCATTTGTCATTCATACATCCCACAACGACTATATTTTGAAGTAAAATCTTATGAAATATATTTACGTTGTTGTTATAATCTTGATTTTTCTAGTTTGGGCCAATATATTTCTAATAAATGATGTTTTGAGTCTTATTAGCTTATGTGGGGTTCTTTATAACTCATCCCCCATGTTTTTTAGTTTTTAAATTTGCATCATTTTGTTCATGCCAATTTGAACGTCATGTGTATTGATTAAATTTATTAAAACATTATTCCATGACCCTTTTTATATACTTTATCCCTCATTTGAGGTTATGACCTCATAATCAGCCACCCCATGTTGGGTGATTACAAATATATTATTTTAGTGGCTTTTATGTTTATTGGAACCATTAATTGTGTTTTTTCTGACTTAATCTTGACAATGGTACATGTTTCAATTAAAATATTTAGTTATAAATGGTTGTAACATGTATATATCACATAAACCTTGTAACGAATGTTTATTTATAAATTTATATATCCTTTAAATGATTAATGAAAATTATACATATGTATATCACATGGTTAAGATATTGATAATATAATGATAAGGTTTCACTCCTTTAGAACACATTTTCATATTAATGATTTGGATTGGGGTGAAACAAACTAATTATTATGTAATTAAGGAACATAATAGTTCCATGTCCTTGAAATTTTTTATCAGACTAAATAATTTTTGGGAATTTAACTGTAACTTAATATATGAAATGATTATTACAAGGCCTTGAATAATTAATGAATCCAGTATATGTTTCAAATTTCATACATTCCATGACATAATTATAGGATAGTATATAGTCAATGTATACTTGGATTCCTATGGTAATACCATGAGATTGTTAGAATTCATTCTGATTCATGTATGTCGGTATCTGAGGGAGATACCTACCATCAAACCCTCTCGTTGTTAACAACTGGATGACTATTTTGAAACTATATCGTCCCTCCATAATCATTATATGATTACATGGATACACATCCTGGAAGTAGTGTGACATCTACGAACCTGGGTCTCCATTCATAGACCATTGGTCTTAGTAATTTTGAATTCTACTTTACTATATATGGATTCATTGGAATCTATAAGAATTATGTTATTATGGAATTCCCAAGGTATTTCTCCTTTGATTTCACCCATACACCATACCACCAAGCTCTAGGTTATTATTGAGATTTTTTAACCCCAAAGTTCAAGGATGTCTTGGTTATTACATTAATGCCTTTTCATTATTATCATCATTGTGGATTCCTTGTTATAGCATAGATCCTATATCATTTTTATTATCATGCCATACTGCCGATGATGGTTCTACCTCACATGGCGTACTATATAAAACAAAACGTAATTAAATAATGTGATAATTATACATTAAAATACCATGTGAGGTTTAAGATGTTAATTATAGATTTATATTATTTTACTTCATACTTGTATATATGCAGTCTTACACACTATTTTCAATTATATTACATATGTTGGATGTTATAGACACTTTTGTTATTGGTCATTGTAAGTTTAAATCTCACCCTATCATAGACACTTTAGTTACTAGGGAAGATTTCATGTATGCATGTGTTGACAATGAGATGTTTCCTATGTTGAATGCTTGATATTTAATCCATCTTAATGATAGATCTTGGAATAAAATTACCAAACTGGCCCCTAGATGATGGTTAGTTTTTATAATGATTTTTCTCCTTTTGAATAGAATTTTCGGTATTATACCTTGCAACAATGTCATCCATTTTATAGAGACATGACATTTATAATATTTTTTTATCATTTAGCTTCTAGATATAATATATTATTATCTATTGAATGAGATGTTATTCACATAACCACATATTTTATTATTTACAAGATATTCCATATATCCAATGTTCTATAATATGGTGTTGAGGGAATAGTCTCCCATCTAACACAACATAATCCATCAATACACCTCAGTAGCCTCTAGCATTTGGAAAGAGCACTTTTGGCCATATGGAAAAATAGGCTCGGGGGCCTTTTGATAGCAACATTGGTTTTGTACGTCACCTCAGGCTCGATCCCATATATCGCATATAATTTTATTGTCAAATTATAAATGTAATATGCTATGGATCGTATGATAAAAAATGAACTATATGACTAAAAATAAAAACCATAATCAACAATAATAAGAAACATGTGTGTCATCTCCATGGTCATACATCAAGTGGGTCCTTGGAATGATTGGGGTTATCTCTATTTCATATATCTCACTATCACTCTCCATGTGTCCAATAAAATTTTTCCTAGTTCCAATTTATCATTCCCTCTATGTTTAGATTCCAAAGTGGGGTATAAACACATACGTCAATATGTATCTACATTTGGAAATCCAAAACAAACATGGGACCTCACAAGATAGAAGCATATTGTCTCCTCAAGAGATATATTATTACATATTATAATTTAATAATTCATTAGAATTTATAATTAACACATAACATGATGGTAAATTATATAACATTTATTCTATACCTGATCTGTACCAAATCATACAATGTCATAGAATTAAAACTATTCATCAACTAGGTGGAAAAAACGATCATCCTCTTCTAAAATATAGAAGGTGGAATCACTAATATCGCAACACATACGAAGAACCATTTCATGGGTCACTAATACTCATGGTCCTTGTGAAATCCCATGATATTATCATATATTTATTTATAAATAAATTTAATCTCACTGAGTCCATTCTATATAGACAATAATGAGTCTAAATACACCTTAATATTGTGTACTAATATATATTGGCACTTATATTTGGAGGATTATATAACAAAAACTTTATTATTTGAATTTTTTAGTTTACACCAGTATAAAATAAATGCATCAGTTATCAATTGATTAGTTATTTAATTGAATATCATTTTAATGAATAATAAATTTTGGTCTAAAAATTTATCTCTTTTCCCAATGTATTTTTTATTTTAATAAAATAAAATTTTACCAATTGGTTGACGATTCTAATGTTATTTACATATAAAATAATCTATGGAACTTTTTATCACCCTTATAATAATTTTTTTCTTTCCATGGGACAAGAATAAATCCAACATTATGTTGAAAATCTTATCTTCTAAATAGAGGTTTTCCTCAGCTATTGTGCACTTATTTTAAAATTAATTTTTTCTACATTTAAGAAATTTATTCAAAAAATGAGATTTATTTTTAATTAAATATTGTAAAATTATATTAAAATAAAATTTTATAATTTTCAAATATAATTATATTTTTGATGGATAGTGAATAATAATTTTTTTTATTAAAAATAGTCATTTTGATTATAGAATATCTAGAGTTCCAATTTTTTCTTAAAATTGTATATAAATTTAAATTAGAAAAAATATTTTATTATTAATCCATTTTATTTCATTCGAATCAAATTAATGATAAATTTTCAAAGAATTTTTTTTATATTTATCAAAACAAATTCATTTGAAAACGACGTTTTATTGCATTTCATGGATTACTTCTATATTAAATGGTGAAAATTTTGGAAATAAAATTTGAAAAAATTTATTATATATTTTTTATGCATGTTTAATATTATTTAAAAAGGTCAATTGTTTTCATAATGAACAATAAATGTCAAAAACATTTCACTATAGATGTTAAAATATTTTTACTATGTAGTTAAACTAATGATATTTGGGTAAAAATAACCTAAAAACTAATATTTATAATATTTCATGTCCACATATAGATCCTATAACATTTTATATTTCTCAATGGTCCATTATGTATACATTTAATAAAATGTCATTAATGAATACCGATATTTTAAAAATTTACAAGTTGGTCATATTCCTATCATATGAGAAGATACCCCTCTCATCTCCATTCCACAATTCATAATATTTTTTATATAGATAAGAAATGGAAAAATACATTCCCCAAATATATTTCTATACAGTAGATTACATATTTTGTTCAGAAATCCTTTCTTTGGAGGGATTAAATATAAACTAAAAGTGGTTGTCTGATGGAGAGTTATAGTTCTTAACCATGATTTTATGGTATTATTACATATTCTACCACATTAATATATTATTAAAATTTTATGAAATAATAGTAGAAATAGATTCCTTATACTGTTATTTTATTATGTTAATTATATAACCTATATTAACCTCCAATTTCATCAAATGGGACGTGAATCCATTGATCGTATGTACAATGGACTACCAACTCATGAACTAATCTAATTATTTTTCCATCAGAAACAATAATGAATGGATATAATTAATTTTTAATATATATATATATATATAATATTTTGAAATTATTATAATTTGATAATTATAATATCACAAAAACCTTCTAACGTTCTAATCTGTTGTAAAAGAATAATGTTTCTCCTACATATGCGTGGAATACCACTTGAATTAATTGATATTATTCATTAATAAATTTTTTTAAATGGGTGTAAAAAATAATAATTTAATGAATAGATATTATATATATTATAAAATAGTTATTCAAAAAATGTCAATTATTATTTAACTTTTTTTGTTTCATCTGTCAAAAAAATATTATACTATTCATTCATATTTAACTCATTCCTTATACAAGAACTGTGTAAATAATTTTTCTACATAAAACATAAATGGATAAAAAATAAAACAATAATCAAGATACATGAAATCTATATAATGAAAATATTATGGTTATTATGGAGCCATCATCCATTTATAGTTAACAAAATAACTGAATTGAAACATACATAAAAAACAATGTTGTTATCACTCTGAATAGTGATAGTAATAATGATTTATTTAAAAAATATGATAAACTATTAAATATAAATAATAAATTTCATGATAATATGTTTATCTGTATTAAATTTATATATAATAAAAATATATTTATTATACATGTGTGTGGAATAAGTTTTATATAACTAATATCATTGGTAATTGTTTTTTTGTAACCTTCTCATCATTATATTGAATTATTTATGATTAAGTTTCAAATGATTAAATTTCCCAAAATTGTTATCATGAAACTCCTTTTTTTAATCTCCCCTAGTTATTTCTATAGGTTATTTTTTACCTTTCATTTTTAGATCTTTAAAAATTCCGGAGTCTGAAAGAATTGTTTACAGAAATTTGTTGTTTATTTCTCTCTTATGTCAAATGCCCTTTTTCTTCAATTCTCATGTTTCTAAAAATATATTTAAAATTGTTTTTTATATATTAAAATGATTAGATAAATTAGTTTTTACCCATGATTTATTATCATTATAGTTTTTGAAATTAATATTTGTATCATTTTCTAAATGTGGTACTATTTTACTATTTATAAAAGTGTAAAATGAAATTTTCCTATACAACATATGACATGAGTGGAATTTACAATAATTATAAAAACTTAATAAATTTCATAATCCATTAATATTATTAAATTATCTTTTAAATGATAACGTTATCAGTGAAATTTGGAACATAAATTTTTTTAATGATGTTATTTTAATGTGAATTGGATGCTTTCGAAAATATATATAAAAAATGATCATTTAATTTTATTTTTACTCTAATATTTTTATCTTATTATGTTAACTAAAATTTAAAATAGGTATGATAAAATTATTCCATCCTTATTATTACTTTAAATATTTTAGTATTAAGATGCTAATATGTCTATAAAAATCAATTGATTTCTATATGTCATGCTATGACGAAATGAAGAAATATTTTTGGAGCCCATTTATTTATTAAGGGTTATTATATGAGTATTAAACACATTTCCTTTTCATGACCAATTATATGAGTAATATTATATGAACTTATAGAAAAAAATTCCTTTTATTTAATTAACTATTTTGTAGGATCAAAATTAATTATCCCTATAATGAGGTGGGAAAATATAGATACCACATAAAGAAAATTTGACAGGTGAGAGTGAATTAATCTTTTTCAGAATGCAGATTGGCCATCTCTGATAGAATTTTGGTATGAACGGTTACTACTATGACTATTTTGAGAGGGAACAAAATCAACTGTGATAGTTTCATGGGTTTATAATGACTAGAAATGAATAGAATTCCAATGATTATGTGAATTATAAATATCTATATATTATTAAAATATTACACTATCAAATATCATCTTAATAAATTAATCTATGTTTCAAGTATTATTATTATCTAATAATTATAACCATACAGATGATTTTGATCTATGATATGTAATTCTTTTTTTTCTAATTTAATGCATATATTATCATACCATTATTATCACTCACTGATTTACAATCCATGAACAAAAGGGGACTGCAATTTTGTGTGGTAAGATTTTCTCCTCAGATAATGAAATTACCATAATAAGGTAAGGCTCATGATCTATAATAAATGACAAGAGGATCATTAGAAAGACCCATAAATTCTAGGCTATTTATATAAAAAACTCTCCCTCAAGATATGAATGAATTTTATTCCTTGGTCAATGAATAATTTACACTAAATGATATGATAGAGTAAATACCATAGATCATATAAATTTTTAAATGTGAAACTAGAAATAAATTTTGAGTGCAATTCCACCATGGGGATGTTGTTTTATTAGATTTTTCTCAACAAAAGGCCACTCAGTAATGCTCTAGTATCGGCCACAACTATGTTTCTTTGAAAATAAGAGGTGGAGTAAGCAAGGATCATTGATCTATGATATACAAAACCTGCCATCCTCTTAATAATTTTCCTTGAATCGCGAACCATATAAATTTAGTTTTATTCATAAAACTAGTGCATTCCACATGAACCACCTTCTTTGTTGTTCATTGTACCAACTATTGGATTCATGAGAGAGGAGGTATCTGTTTACTTCTATAAAGACTGGAAAAAAAAGAAGTGCACTGAGATCCATAGTTAATGAGTGAATGTGTACCTTATAAAATAGTTGTGACATCTATATACTATCTCTTCCATTAATCCTCTACCCGTAGACCTACCAGATCACCAAATCATAAACCATTCCATAGATATTTACATCATGAGGTCGTTCCTCCTTTCCATGAAACCATGTGTTAAAAAATCCCAAATGTACTATCCAAACAATAGAATATCATACCACTGCCCGACCATATCACATGAAAATATACCACAATAGATAAAAATAAATAAGTGACATTACAACTCGATACTCAATATCTTACAACCCATATTGGGTGAGGCCCTTTAAGAACTATTTATTTGAATTTTTTCAGCTATTAGAATGGAATTTTTGTGAAGCCTCCACAAATAGAAATTCATTTACCCAAATATACATTAACCATATCTTTTATTCCCACACATAAATCCCATGGATAAAATTAATATAAGATAATATATATTTATCATAGAAGGACCCTGACACAAATTCCTATAAAATTCATTTATCTGGTACATTAGTAATGAAAATTCTATCACGCAAACTATTTTGGTCTAAATAAATAGTTGAAGAAATAAATTTGGGATGAATTGTTGTTTTTAATAATATATCTATATTACGAGGAATCGTGTATACAATATTAGACAGCCTACCCATATTTTCTTCTATTATAACATGTCTCCTCTCCCTACAACCCAGTGCAACATGTTTTCACACATGGTTAAATAATTTCACATGCACCATGTTTTTACCAAGAGACTACCGAGATAGAGTCACACACTTCTTTATTACTCCCCATATTCATCCCTCCTTATTTAAACCCATACATGAATCCCCCTCAATTATATAGAAATTTTGATTGGTATTCACGCCTTGTATGTTATATATGACACTACTCACTTTCATACCACCTTTTAGAAGCAATATTATCTTCAACATCCAATATTCACAATGACACTTCACTTCCATTATTTTTTCCAATATGAAGACATTAATGATTTTTATTCATAATTAATTAAATCATTTGATGGGTTGATAATAGAGAAAACATGCATTGGTATAAATGTAAAAACATTATTCACTAAGGTTTTAAGATGAACAAATTAATGATTTTTTCTCAATTGAATATGTCTAAGGTAATACGACTATCTGAGTACATAGACATAACATTATTGAAATTCCAATTCAAAATAGGGTCTCCTATGTAGTAAATTGGATTATTCCAAATGATAATTCAATTTTTTTATATAATGATATTATAGGTATTGTCAAACAATATTTTGATAGGTATATGCTACTCCTCGTATGATAAATGTGTTTCTAATTCTAACTATTATATGTTGTCATGATTATATCAAAATCATTAATTATTCTAGTCATATTATTCATTAATAATAATATTTTATCATCATACAAAAAGTGATGCATTGTGTGTGTCCTTGATATATAACTGAATATAAGAATTCCCCCTCTTAATATTTTATACCATAAATTTATATTAAGAACCTCCTGAGGAAAATAGAACAAGCATAGTTATTGAGTATACCCCTATCACAAACTTAAAACTGATTTATTGAAGTATGAAAATATTACCAAGTGTATCGAAAATAACCATAATCGTGTGATGCATCGGTTCATTAGAGCAAGGTGACTCTCTGGGAATTCGAACTGATCCATTATCATCCAGGAGAAAATCGTGTCCTACCTATCGTAATATTTATCCACCCCAATATTGACCATCATATTAGACCCAAGACACTTTCTACTTATATCCCCTAGCATCTCCTTTAATATCACAATATACTTATGTATCCTCTATTCCTGCATGATGTCGTGTTATTATTTTTAAATAATACATTTGAGAACATGTATAATCATTATACTTATAATTACAAAATGAATTTTATAATATATGTTTTATAAGAATGTTATTGTGTATTGTTCTAGAGATATCAACTCCCAATCTCTTTGCGTCAAAACTAGTTTTTAGGGATAAATATCTCTACTAAGTGACACCTATCAAATGATGTCTCATAAAAAATATATAATTTCATATTTTATTAAACCCACTAAAAAAAGATTAAAACATACCCATAAATCCTACTGGATAGAGAGAACATTTATATTTTTGGAAAAGGATGGAATATTTGATAACCTTAGTATCTGGAATCTCCTCAATCTACTAGTTTTCAAGATGATTAACCATCATATGAATGTTATGAATGATTGTGTTCTCTCATCCATCCATCTAAGTCAATAATCCCTTATATTAGGAGTTACCAAAATACATTATTAAAGTTTATTTTAGCCAAATTTATTTAAACATCTACTACCCCATACAGTGTATGTTCCATATTCCAAAAGTGGTCATTTTTCTAGAATAAATCTAGTCCAATGCCATGAATGATATAATATGATGTTCATACCCTCCCAGTAGATCCAAATATCCCTTGAACATTTCTTGAAATGATTTATTATCTCCACTAATGATTTAGATAGATGTATTTTTACTGAATATGTTAACAAATATATTCTCATTTATTATCTTCTGCATATGACTCTCTATTATTCCAATGTCCTCCTTTTATATATAAAAATTATAATAGTATTTGTACTTATTTGGGATCAATTCCATTATATTATTCCATTACATCATCGTCATGTCACTGAGTCTCACACATGAATTACCATCAATTAGATGTCCCCATGACTCTTTAATAACTAGAATGATCATTTTTGTTCATTTATATCTCAGAGAGATGATGTTGAATATATACCTTATTTCATACAACTTATGGTGAATCATGGGTGGATAGTTATCTGATATGATGAGAGGTATATTAATATCCTATTCCATGGTAAATATGATAAAACCATATAGTTATGATAAATAGGAATCATGTATGATCAATATTACTCCAAACCCATTCTTATTATTTATGAACATGAATAGTTATCCTATGAATCCTGCATACATAATTTTATTATCCTCTTGGATCAACTGGTAATAATTCATTTTTATAGGAGTGTATATTACACCTCTCATATTCTCCAACACATCTATTATGGCATAATGTCACCCCCCTAATGAACTACGGTATGATTCCCATTTATAATAATTATAATTATTTCCACAGGGATGCATTATGATTTTCATCGAAGATGTCATAAACAGGTAATAATACATAAATGGATCATTCAAAATACACCTTAAAAGTAATTTTTTATAATATATCTCGTCTTTTTTATAGATATAGAACTACTGTAAAAAATTCCATACATTATTTTCACATGGACATAAATTCATGTAAATTTAAAACCCTTGTGTTCATTCATAAAATTGAGTTTGTTATCATTATTTTTATACTCGAACAAGTATAAAAAAGGGGATTGATTTTGATGATAATATAATGATATATTTTCATACTTTTCCCGATCCCCTAGTCCCATGGGATACATATAGTTATAGAAATACTTATAGGGTTTAGATGTTAGCCTTTTGGACATAATGATTAGTATAGTTTGATTTAGATTTTTTAGATTTCCACCATATCCATAGAGCTAGAAACCCTACCATTTTCCCCCAAAAATAGTTTTCTCTTATATTTCAAAAATTATCAAAAAACAAATGCATTATTTTTCATTTTCTATGTTTGAAATCAAGAGTGATGTGATGTGGTTTGACAGTCTCATTATAATAATAAGGATGGCCCGTTCTACCCTCACCCAAGAACCTTGAGTACCCTTCACTTTCGGTACGCCTATTTTATCCGATTGTAGGGAAGATAAGACTATACATTTTAAATAAAATTTTCATATATTAACTCATTATGTGTAATATAATCTGTATCAGGATTATTCTTCTCCTCATCTAGAACCAAAACATGAGTCTTCAGAATGGAAACTACCTCCTCCCGAACCTTATCTCACCCCAAAATCATGGCTTGACACTCCACATAAAGGGTATAGCACAAAAAAATGGAATTTTTTCTCTTGATATTAAACAAGAGGTTACAACGAGAGAGAAATTGCAGATCTATGTCATTGAGGATACCTATGAAACATAAAACATGATTGTCCCATAGGGGTTAGAACCTGGCCTTTTTCAGTAGTGGGGGGTGTGATTGAGTGGTATCCTTATAAAATGTGATATAATTTAATATTAATAATTTCTTTATATATATCCACTAAATTTCCCTTGAGATGTAACAACTTGAAAAAAAAATTTGGGTAGCTATAATTAAATAGGTTACTACCATGATGAATCATCTCATATGAATTGTATCTCTTCTAATTCTTCTATTCAATTTCCTTAATTTGTGATGAAAGGTAATATGTATGAAATTTCAAATAAGGATGATTTTTATGAATAAAATAATGGAAGATGATATTTTTCCGTTATGGTCCATTTGTTTATTCATCAATGTTTCCAATGGAAAAGGGAATCATATGAATCTAGAGTTTATCATTTTATTTTTTACTGAATACTCATATGTTAAGATGTGAAATAATTATATTATAATAATAGTTTTCTTATCTATAATCAATGAGTTTTGTATATTACCATTAGAAAATATGATTCAAAATAATATTTTCCCATAGGATAGTCCTAATTATAGGATAAAATCACGAGTTATGTTAAAGAATGGAGTCTGGTTATCATAAAATACCATGCCTAGTTACTAAAAATTTAATTTATTTTTCAAAGATTCATATAGTGGTAATAACCCCCAAAATATTGGTTTGATTATATATTTTAAATCATTTAGGTTTATGGTGAGTGTGACCTTACTGTGCATCCAATTTAAAAATTTATGAGGATATTATTATGTTAATTCACAATTTAATTTTCAATCATCATTAAGAGTTTCCATATATGATGACCATGAATGAACTAGGTTTAACCTATGTTGAAATAAATTGAAAATCATTTTTAATGATTTATACATATTGTAAATGATAATTCATGGCTATGTGGTTTCCCGCTATCATTATTATTATGCGTACTATGATTTTTGGTTTTTCTTCAATAGGTATATACCCCATGAATTTTCTTAATGATGAGTGTAATGGTGAATACAAAAAATATCATCATGAGAAACCAAATGTTATGAAATATAGAATAAAAAAATATAATTTTTATAATCAATATAATTCCCAATTAATGAATCACATTGTTCATCCAACTATATAATTAGGGGAAAACATTTTAATGAGTCATTTCTGATAGAATGTATAATTATTTTTGTGGGTCCAATGATCCATAAGATATTGTGAAATTGTTAGTAACAATAAGATGATATTTTATATTCAACATTGTTCAAATCATGATGATGTTATTTTGGTTTTCAATCATTAATAAGGAGAAATTGATCGATTCTGGACTCTTATAAAAAATATAAGGAAACAAAGCTATCTTGACTCAATTTATTAAAATGATTTTGAAATATTATTTATAAATTATTACCTTCATTATATCCTTCATTAAAAAATTTATAATGAATTAATATATTAAAATTAAAAGGATTATTAATCAATTAGTACATATGAGTTTAATATTACATGACTTGAGATATTTGATTCTGATTTTATCATCTAACCTAAATTATGGTTGAACAATTCACAAGTGCCGTAAAACAATGACATCAAAGTTAATTATCCAAAAAATACTTCAGTAACTATGATGGAATTGTATCATGTTATATCATGGAGAAAATTTATATTTGAGTTTCCCATCAATCACAAGATTTTGATAATAATAGTACTATTGAATTCAAACGAATCATTAAAATCCATGTAATGAAGAATATGTGACATCCCTTATGATCAATGTGTCCATAGAATAATAGGGAATATTTTCATAAGGGGAATGGTAAATATTTTATTTTTTCAAAGGCTGGTGATATAAATATTGAGTTCATATGCAAAGTACGTGTATAATGACAAGAATGGAGAGAACAATCCATTGAAACCACCACCCAAACTCATGTAATTAAAATGAATGGAGTATGGTAATAATGATAATTAGTGACACAATATGAAGTGTATTTCTGATGATTTACAATAAAAATATTTAAATTTGAGAGATATATTAAAATATAATGTTACATTGTCTATATAGGGGTAAATAAATGATGTGGTGAAAGGTTCAGTTTCCATCCACTCTATAACATATAATGTCTTATTTGAATCAGGCCTAACCAACTCTTTCATATCTGATGAATTTTAAATGGGTATAAAATTCCATCCCAATAATTAGATGTTGAATTATCAATGAAACCCCTAATGGTATTATGATTTCATTTCACTTATTTGATGCTACATGGATTGAATTTTTAGGGAATGTTCATCATAAAAATATTTTTATTTTTTAATTTCTGTTAATCAAAACCATGGATTATATTTATATACATAAATCATAAGTAAATTAGTAATGAAGGTAAATAAAATTTTAAATTCCATAAAATATATGATCCTCAATAATTGTTACGTTAAATATGAAATTTCAATGGAAATGAAATCCACTTTGTTTGACATAATTCATATTCAAAATGGATTATTATATAATATGGTTGGGATGAAAATAAATATTAATCTTATTTTAATTTGGTAAGAGTTTATTGATGGATTTTCAGAAGAATTTATTGTCTTCCCCTGAATCGTAATTTTGAATTCTCAATATAACACAAATATGGTGCTACACCTATTTTAAATACCAAATATGTAAGGGCCTCGATTGTGTTGTTGGAATTGAAGATGAAATTATTACAAAATCATGAATTTAAATTTTATTTTCCATTGTGCATCACCTTGTGGTGCACAAATGCTTTTTTTTAATAATAATTGTTGATCTGTGAGACTATGTATCGATTACAGATATCATAAAAAGGTCATTATCAACAATAAATATATTATAAACTATATTTAAGACATTTTTAATAAAATAAGAGGATAAAAATACTTTTAATGATTGACCTAAAATTTGTATATCATCTGTTTAAAATCAAGAATGAGGATATACCCATGATATCTTTATATAAATATTTTTGACATGTTGAATTTAATGTTATTATGTTGGAATATATTAATTCCCCAACAATTTTTCATGGAAATAGTGAATGGGGTCTTTAAAGGTTACCATCATTTGTTTGTGGTAGTTTTAATAGATGATATTCTAATATATTCCATGAGAATCAATTGTATGAATACCACCATGGAATTTAAAATAACAAATTAATTAAGGAAAATTGGTATGAAATTTTTTTAGATAATTAATATTTACTGTAAAGCGATTTAATGTTTTTTCATATAATCTTATGAGATGGTATATCTATTGATATATAAAGAAAAGTTCTCTTGAATATTATTGTAGACTTACCAATGTGGATATGATTCATGTTTTCATTGGTATGGATGGATATTATTTGCCTTTTGTGGATAATTTAGCATAAATATATAAGCCACTCAAAAAGTTAAGTCAGAAGGGACAAATGATTAGTTTGATTAGTGAATGTTAGGAAAAGTTCATGGAACTGTAGATAAGGTTGGTCAAATGAACCTATAATTATATTAACCACTATATGTAAAGGGGATTTTATATTTTATTATTCATATTTCATGGGAAATGGAGTAATACCATGTACATATCTATGGAGGTAGATTAGGCATCATTGAAATTTAAGGTTCATGAGAAAAATTACCCCCTCGTTATTTGGAGTTACCTATGGTTGTTTTTTATTAAAGATGTGGATGAAATATATTTAGGAATAAATATGTGGTATATATACTAATCATAAATATTTAATTTATATTTTCATATTGGATATTTGGGTATGAATTAGTGAAGACGGTTGAAACAGATAAAATATTATGATTTCTCAATAAATTACAACCCTCGGAAAATGAACAATGTACCCAACACTCCATGGAGAAATGATTATTTTAAATTATCTAAAATGATTATCCATAATGATCCAATTATTCTATATTTACAACATATTGATCCGGGAATCATGTAATAATGTTTGAAATAATCCAATTTTCATATAATTATTCAACAAAACTTTAATGTGAAGATTAAATTGATGTAGAAGGATAATGTAGAGTTACTGAAGTATGTGATAAATGTTCAAAATTTTAATGTTGAGTTTAATGGAATGATACGGTTTCAGAACCTATGTATTCAATATATCCAAGCCATATTTGAATATAGAGTTATTTTATGAGGGTCATAGATCATCATTATATAATCATCATAGAACTACTATATTGTGTAGATATCTAATTGATTATTTCCATGTGACTATAGAATGTGAAATATTTCTCATCGTTTATCTCAATTATTTAAATATCATCATCTTAGGGATAAATGATATAATTTTAAGGGGTTGATATGACCATTTAACATATGATATTGAAAATGAGATAAAATCATGATGGATTTTTTCAATGGAAAACATAAAACATCTTCAAGACATAATGAATTTTGGGTTGTAGTCAATCACTTTATATATTTAGGAAACATCACTTTTATTAGGATAGTCTTATCTATTAATAATATTACCATAATAGACCTTATATATTTGTAGTGTTGTAATGTATTGCCACATTTTATAATTTATGTTTGGGATCTGATGCTCACATAAAAGTTCCAGGGATTTCATTAGTAGTATATAGATAATGTGTTAGGTTATTTATAAAATAATCCATAGAACGATATTCAGTCGTAGTGAACTATTCAAACCCTACAACATATTATGATATCTAATTTTATGAATTTTAATGGTGTATGTGATTAATACATTCCTATATTAATGTTTTCATAGAACATTATTTTTTACTGGATCATTAAGATGTATCTTTTCGAATCCCTTGTCAGAAAGATGTGTTTAAATCTAATTTGAGATGAATATATAGATATAAAGATATTGGAACCTATTTTAGTTGAGGAAAGGGTAGATAATTTTAGATCCATTCAATATTAGATTAGGGTAACTATGATTCGATCAAAAATTAATTCTTGTAAACATTGGTGAAATAAAGTGTTCGAGGTTGGTGAAAAGGTGTTTCTAAACATTTATCTATGGGAGAATGCTATGAGAATTATAATAAGGGGAAAGATGTTACTTATGTGTATTATCCATTCTGATATTCATAATTGAGTATGGATGGTAGTGTAACTCAAATAACATCCACCAAACCTATCTCATGTTCACAATGAGTTCCATGTATCGCTCTTATTGAAGAGCATTCCATATCCATCACATATACTACAATCAGATGTCATACTATATCATAATTATATAATAGATGAATAACAAGCAGTATATATCTTTGAATTGTGGGGATAAAGTTCATCATAATAAGAATACTCACTTGGATAATGTTCCCATTATGAATTTGGTATTCATTAAAGCTATGTGGGGCCCCAAATATGTTATGTGTTTGAGATATCCACATTTTCTTATAAATTTAATGTAATTTTTTTTGGAAATATTAATTTAAACTGGATTATAATGTGACAAACCAGTATTTAATGATATATTTTTTAATTAAATTTAATCCCATTGATGTATTGTGATACCCAGAACCTCGATCCTAAATGAATCTTAATATGTCGTGTTGTTATATACTGGCTATTAAATTTGTTGATATGAGTAGGAATAACAATATTCGATATTTTTGTTTACAAAAGTATAAAATAAATTCCTCACTTATAAATTAATTAAAAATTAAAATGAAAAAGTTAAAATTAAAAAAAAACTACTTTTCATAGAAACATTATAATGCATGAAATTTTTTATATTAACGAATTATATGATTCACTAATGGTAATTGATTTAAATAATTTTATATATTATATAATAAATAAATATTTTAATTAATCCAATATTATTATTTGTACTGGGTATGGGTTTTGAATAATTCTACTATAGAGATTAAGAAATTTACCTTTCCAAAAACAAGATTCATCACGTTTTGCGCACATATATTAGAATTAAAATTTCCGAAATTTATAAATTTAATATGAAAAAACTGTCATTATTTTAAATTAACAAAAAAAATCAATTTCAACATAATTTTGTTGAATTTTTCAAAATTTATAATTTATTAATAAATAATATAAAATTTTGAATTTTTTAAAAGTAACTTTTCATTTAATTCATGGGAAATTTTAGATTTTATTTTAAAAAATTGTAAAAATGTACAATGAGAAAAAATATATTATTATGAAACCAACATAGGTCATTGTAATAAATTATAGGTTTAAATTTTTTTATAAAAATATTTTTTACAGAAATATCTTTTTACATTAGTAATATAGATTTTATAATTTATACATATAATATTTTATATTTAAAACTTAAAATATTATGTTTTTAATTATTAAAAAATGATTAAAAATAATAAATCTTTAAAATTATGTGTCTCTGATGATTAATTTTCACTTTTTTAGTATTCTGTTGAAAGATATAATCCACCTTCTTAATTCCGTAGACACGATCAATACCTATCGGCATCGTCTCTTTAACTTTTTAAAATTAGTTTTGTGTCCTTTATCTCATACCATAAATAGCCTCATGAGGTTCCATATGAATGAGTCAATAGAAACAATAATTATTTAAAATCTCTAATTGGGAAACATATTAATTCAAAAATCCTTATAAATCCATCGACTAAGAACACAATAATTTTTTTATAGTTATAATTGGCATTTGAGCCTGGGAATCTATCCAATGATTATATCCACATCTAATGATCATCACTATATTAAAAAATTTTGATGATTTTTAATGAACCACATGGTAAAAATCTGATCACGATTATATGCAATTGATATTGTTACTTCGTGTAGCCTCAAAAAATACCTTATGTTTATTATCGAGATCTATTAGAGGGGGTAATTTATATTGATAGAAATAAGACACACTAACTTTGAATGGGGTTTCAATAAAACCCAAATAAAAATAATCCGTTTATATTTTTTGGGTAGTCCAATGCAGAATTCCTTGGTGATGTTTTCCAAATTACATGAAAGAATGAGTAATGGTTTTGAAATAACAATATAAATATTCCAAATATATTTATCCTTATATAAGTCAAGGAAAAATGATATGCATTATGAGATCCATATTTTAGTATTATCCCAATATATGTTTTCTTTTATATCATAATAAATATAAGTTCTTCTTGGAAATATAGTTAAGGGCGTGCTATGGAAATCATCCAAATATTTCATCATTGATTTCAATATTGATGAGACACGTACTTTCATACAAACAAAACTAAAAAATATTTATAATATAAGAACCCTTGAGTATTTTATAACTTGTTCTATAGATCTAAATCATCTTTCTAGGATTTATTTGAACATTAAATTAATGAACTATTGATCAACTTGTTGGGAAGAGTTTGTTTAATCTCCCCCAATTATGAATAATGATTCAGAAATTTAAAATCAATGATTAATTCATATTTTGGGATCGTTATAAAAGATAAGGTTGTGTGATATTATTTTCTTAGAGAATATAATTTTTTTCCTTTCACCAGGTTTTAATTTCTTAAGCATTCATAACCTTTTATTAACTCTAATCATATCCTTGGAAACTTATTCCATTCCTTCGGTTTGAATATACATTTCATTATTTTTTAATGAATATACATCTGAATATTTTCTCCATTCATGTCACAAACCACCCTCTCCATGATGTGGGAATGTATAATAATGTATGATGCCCTTCCTTTCTCAATGTGAAGAAAAGATAATGACACCAATGTCCCACATTCAGTAGGCCTTAGGGTGGTGAATAGAACCAAGGGTATAGAATCTTACTAAATAGAAGTAATTACCATTTTAATAGAACATTTTCGGCTGATAAGATGGTAAATCTCAGAAACACCAAATACTAAAGAGATAATTAAAGCCAATAATCCATTAACACATGAATTTTCAAAATACAATTGATAAAAAATAAAGAAAAACTATGAAATAAAGTTCCAATGAAGGGAAACTAAAAATCAATGAAAATTATCCTACTGCCAAGCGAGTGACATCTGACCGGGTCTTGAATATCCTACAAGAATCCTCAAAACTATTTAACATTTTTAGGGTGAGCATACATGTATACTTAGTAGGGTAAATAAAACTTCTCATACACAAGTGATTGAGCATACATATGCCCCTGTGAAAAAATATTAGAACATCAAGAAACTACCAAGGAATACTAACTACCCCAACCTCACCACGGAACACTCACCCATGTAACTCTAATCAAGTAAACATATTATATAAGAACTATGATATTTGGGTACCCTACACACCACATTCCCACTGGTTAAGTGGACATTCCCGATGATCTAACGTCTTGAACCTGCCACTCTTCCCACATGCAGTACCATTGCCGCAACCTAACCAAAAACACCTAGGCCTCAGACCAAACACTTCCATTCTAGCAGACACCAAATCCCCAACAATAACCTATATTCCTGAAGACACCCGGGCCTAAAAAACCACACTCCATGCCCGAGGACACTTGGGCCTCTTACCAAAGATACTTAGGAAAAAACCCTATCTACCAAACAACTAATCCCCAGGACCAAAACAAAATGTTTCCCAAATAATCTTGGACTATGCTAAGACTAAAGCCATTACAGCCTACCCGGATATTCCCAAGCAGAATGACCTGAAAGAGGGGCGGTGATGAAAATCTATAACTATCCATCCATCCTCCCATAGAGATGTTTTGAAATACACCCTCCCCTATGAAATGTAGGTGTTCAAAACCTATTTCACAACACTTATGGGGTCCATATAAAAATCATAAGGAACTAGAATTTTTATATATATTGGTAAACAAACACTCAATCCCAACCTATGAGTTTTATAGAACATACAACAATCCCACACGAGAACAACTTTTGTTGCTACCCCTACACGCAAAACCACGCAACTAGTACTTAAAAATATTAATCCATCCACTGTTTTTCAATTTCCTTTTATTTATTTATGTGTATTAACTTAATATATCCCCAAAAAATTGAGAAACTAATAGCTCCAATCACACCAAGTAATCAAAAAAACTAAAATGCAGTCCTAATACAAAATAGCATAAAACTATACTTTCAGTCCCATTGCCCATCAACACATTACATGATATATAGTCCCACTAAAAATCCATGTTTAACTACTATACACTATCATTATTCAATGTTAAACTTCCCATTCCTCCTCACACAACACAACCCTATAGCCCCATTGCCCAAAAAAATATTCATTGCAGTCCCACTACATAACAAGTCCACAACCATATAGTAGTCCCACTGCTTGATGTCACATCATGTTCACAACACAATATAAACACATTTTATCTTCCTAAAAGTTCATAAATTTCAAATTAATATAATCTCTTAGACGGATACATAAATATTCCACATGTAAAACCCCACAAACCAAACCCACAAAACGCAGACTAGAACTCACAACACAATACCACAACCATACAACCAAACATTTTCAAATTTAACTGACAAGGGTTCATTAATTTCAATATTAATATAACTAGTTTGATGAAAGAACATGTATAACCATGGGGAATCTATTCATTAATCTGATTTTATTAGATTAATCAGATTCCATGTTAATTATATTGGACAAATCACAATAAGAAAATATATTATCAACAGTGAACAAGACAAAACCACCAATGTTCATTATTTCTAAAAAGCATACATCCATAACAATTCATATCATAGAATCAAATATAATAGAAAAAGAAGGTGATCAAACATCCTGATACAAACTGCCCATTACTTTACATATACAAATTGATTTTTGATCTTACAAAATTCATGATAAATTATCAATTTAATTATAGTATCTAGACACCCATTAAAAGGAACCATTAATATACCTAACCCACATGGCGCACAATTTAAATATAAGAATATGGAAATACCTACATGGATGTCCCACAATCAAAATTATATGTCACCTCAAGAATAGGCGGTGGTGTGATAGGTATGAAAAATCCCATGATTGAGCTGGAAGGGATCCAGTACAAGCACATGAATCGTCTCGGGAGGATGTATGTATGTGGACCAAGAGAAACGAAAAGGAAGAAAGAAGAGAGAATTTGGGATTAATAAGAGGCCTAATTCTAAAATCAAAGTGACCATTTCAGAGTACATAAAAATCATACCGTGTCTTGAACACTCAACTTGGTGGATTAACACATTGAAATTAATTGAGATTTAATAATTCCCCTAAAAAATTTTGGAGATAGAGAAGTGAGTGGTTGTGAGTGTATAGATTAAAATTAAATGGATAAAAAAACATAGCATGGGTGAAATTGTGATAAATTATAAAATTGGGAAAGGGTTGTGACACCGTATGATGAGACAAATGGTGAAAACATAAATTGTGCGACTGTAACTGTACCATCTTTGAAGTTCCCTAATAGTGTTTCCACCATAGAGGTTCCACCATAGTTGTGCCACTACAGTTGTTCCACTGTAGTGTCTCCATCATAGTGGTTCAATAGTAAACAGTGTGACCATGTTGGTGTGATCATGACAGTGTGACTGTGATGGTGCAACTGTGATGGTGCCACTTTAATTTGTTCAATTGTTTCTGTGGAATAGTTTGGTGGAACCATGTTTTTTGGAAGACACCCAGAACATGCCACATATCCCTACGAACACCATGACCTCTATATGTTTTCAATGGAAATGCATGGGACAACTGGGTTATTACATAAGATGCCTCTCAAACTATTATCATCCCAGAGAATCCAAAACCAATCCACAAGAGATATAGTCCTAATAACCTCCTCTTATGATACCAATCATTGATAAATCACCCAGATATAAACTAATTAATGGGAAATGACTAAATCATGGAACATATCTTTGACATCCATTTCTTGAAAAATCTGGGAGACACTAAGGCTCCACTATACCATGAAATCATACAAACACCAAGGATCACTCTTCCTAGATACAAGAATTAGGGTGCTCCTTTTCCTTGTCATGATACTATTTTCATTGGTAGGAACTAACTTCTTTACATGGGTTTAATTACATCCACATTAATTTGTATTCATTAGGTATCTAGTCCACCCCTTTACATAGTATGGAATTTCCCTGAAAATCCAGTTAATAAAGAAACAAATTATCATTCAGCAATCATAGTTAAACATTAAATCAAATGAGAGGTTCAAAGAAAACACAATATCAAAACAATCAATAGTCTGTGGTATTGGGTGGGATTCTATGCCTTCCATTCCCTGGTACTCTCCTCAAGGCCATCAGGCTTCCCTAACAAACGAACCAGGGTAATTGTCCATCAAAAATGAACATTCTCCTTACAATCCTTGATTCCCACTGGTCCCTCCATGAATGTTGTATCGTCCTTAATATACAACTCCCCCTAGTCGAGGATGTGAGAGTAATCGTGTAGATACCGACATAGTTGAGAGATAAGAAAGGCATTGCGTATCCTCTTCAACCGCAGTGGTAACTCTAACTAATAAACCACCTCACCAATCATAACCGAGACCTTAAAAAGTCTGATGAACCTGGGGGAAATCATTCTCCCCTGCCAAACCTCTAAATTCCACACCAAGGAGAGACCTTTATGAACACATGGTCCCCACCCTCTAACTCCATGGTTCTCCTCCTATGATCGTCCTATTACATCTACCGGTCTTGAGATGCCTTCATCGTATCACATATATGTTAAACCATCTCCATCATGTTCTATGGTACCTCGGGTCTAAAGAACACTGTCCTCCCCAACCACTTTCCAGCACATGGGTGAATGACACAGACTACCGTACATGCTTCAAATGATTCCATTCCAATAGGGAGTGATAGCTATTATTCTATGTAAACTCCACCATGGGAAAGTGTTATACCCACTATCCTCTGAAGTCCAAAAAACAATCTTGCCATATATTTTACAATGTCGGCATGGACTTCTTTATTTTCCCATCCGTCTATGGGTGGGAATCGGTTCTAAGGGGTAATCGGGTGCCAAAATCCTGCTAGAATACCTTCCAGACTCGTGATGTGAAGTTGGAATCCTGATATGAAATGTTGGATGTTGTGATTATATGTAGTCACTCCACTTCACGCACATACCTCTATGCTAAGGTATCCAATCCACTCATCTCCTTAACCACTATAATGTGAGCCTATTTAGTCTATCGGTCTACCACCACCCAAATTGAATGACATCCTCCCTCAGCCTTGGGTATCCCTTTGAATAAATCCATTGAGAGGTAGTCCCACTTCCACTCAGCAACATCTAAGGGCAGTAATAGACTATCAGGAAAATGGATTTCATCCTTTACCTACTAACACACAAGGCAACATGCCACAAGATCTCCCACATCCCACTTCACTACATTCCCTAAAAACTATCCTCTCAAGCCCTGGTACATCACGGAGACTCGTGGATATACTTCCAGGGTTGAGTTACGGAACATAGAAATATTTCCGTAACGCATCTCCATTAGGACTTATAGATTTCCATAGAACAATATCTTATTCTAACAATCATCTGACCATCCATCCTATGAATCGTCGTAGATAATGTGATCACCCATCACATCATCCACAAAGTCTCAACACTAAGACTCCTCCACCTAACATACCAAGGAATATTAATATTTCATCAAAAACATATATTATCTTCCATCCACCACACCCATGCCCACATGTAATGTAGTAAACTACTGATTTTTCATCCAAGAATCTACTGACTCCAGAACTATATCCTTCCATGACATCATGTTCAATGCCTTAGCCATCACATTCCCCTTTTATGAGGTGCATGAGATATCCATGTCATCATCCAAAATAAATTCCACCCACATCCATTGATGTAACTTTTGGTCTCGCTGGGGTATGACATACCTCAATCACTTTTTTTTGTAGACCACGAAGAATCCTCGAATGAGGTAATGCCTCCACAACTTCATCATGAACACGACCACTACACATTCTATTTGGTGGGTGTCATATTTACATTTGAGGGTACCCACCTTCCTTGATCCAAAAGATATCAATCCACACTAATTTATTAGCACACATCCCAAGCCTAGACCAGAATTATCCCAAAACTCCTGGAATATCACCCCTTCCTCTGGAATCCTCGGCTCTGGGGCACTGACTAGCTTCCCTTAATGAAAAGTGAAAGTTATATTTCACTAATCCAAACATAAAAAAGCATAGTCCTCTGGGGTTAAGGTCGTTAGTGGAGCAGAAACTCAAGATAATATTAGTTCAATCTTATGTTTGTAACCTTATAGACCAAAGATACTATAAACCTCTACCATTTTCCTATGTTATTACTAGGAAACAACCCATTCACCCTTCAACATGACAACTTCTATTCCATGCTGGGATAACACGTGTCCAAGTAAATGTAGCAATCTTGTCCTGAACTTGAACATGGAATACTTTTCGTAGAGCTGGTGGTGTTATAGGATATCTAAAGTGGTCCATAGATTCTTGTATTGATCCTAACATATTCTTTAATAGATCATGATGTTTTCAATGAAAACGACCATTAACTAGTCCTAAAACATGCAGAAAAAATATTTCTTGAGTCCCATGAATAGATCTGGTGGGACCGTATCACCGAACAACTTGACCATGAACTCAAATTGCACATATCTGCACCTGGATGTAGTCTTCGAGATGACACCCACCTTCACCCTCAATTGGTGTTATCCAGACTATAGGTCGATCTTAGAAAACCAACCTACCCACTATAACTGGTCCAAATGGTCATCGATCCATAGGAGGGGATAATGGTTCTTGAATGCTACCTTGTTCTGTCTCTAGTAGTGTATGGAAATCTTGAGACCACTATTTTATTTCTTTGAGATCTGGGATGGATCACCCCATGGTGGCACAGTGGTTAGATGAAACCCTTCTTCATCATTTCATCAACCTGAATCTGAAACACCCACTACTCAGATTGCTTCATTCGATAGGGAGCCATCAAAATCATACGAGCACCGGGTTTTAATTATATCATGAACACTACATAATGTGTAGGGGTAGAGTCACATCCTTTTTAGGGAAGATTTCCAGGAACACAATGATAATTCCCCGAACATCCACCATCTCTGAGTCAGCTGATTCCACTAACCGGTCATCTAATAAGAAATAAAGGGGCTACACACATTGTCTACCCTCATTGATATCCTTCTAACCCTCTAAATCTACATTTTGGCCACCCAAATCAAAGATCATGTCACTTCATAAAGTGTAGTCAATAACATAGTGCATTGATAATAGAAAGTCGATGCCTAGGATGAAATCATATGGCTATACTTTTTAGCAGAAGAAAATCCACACTAGATTGAGGTGGCCCCTACATCAGTCTACATCCTTGACAACATAAAACATGTTGTTCTGACATCAATCTAGTTTATCCATCACAGGGGGCATGGAATGTCTCTATTTCTCTAGACCCAGGGCATGGGAAAGACTAGGTGAAACAAAGGAGTTTGAAGATCTTGAATTAAACAATTCTCACTCATGATTAATAACTATGTTGATTGTACCTCGATCAACTTCTGGGCCTACTAGAACTACTCCCTCTATATCATCTATCTTCCCATTCACAACTCCTCTACCCCATGGTTGTCGTTCGCCTCCCTGATCATACCCTAGTAGAGGACCTTGAGGAGAACGCTGAGTTCGGCCCCCTCCGACACCATATTCCCTTGGTGGAGTGGGAGCTTGCTAGTCCTACTGCTCGATGGGCCAGACAATAAACTACTATTGTTGAGATGTGAGATAACTCTAGATACCCCTACTATAATAAACTCATATTGGGCACTGATTTCGATGATTCTCATGTCTTCCATCAATAAATCATTTTTTCCATTGGACCATTGAGATAGGGCAAGACCGGGAGGTTGAAACTGGAACTACTGAGGCATACTCCATGCTAGCAGAATCCTAGAATGTCTTAACCTTGGAGGATTACTACTGACATCTATTACCTTTGAATAAATAATGTAGATCCCTTCTTACATCAAACCTCCTAGAATGTGCATCCTCTCTATTAATTTATCCATCTTACGAAACTCCATGTATGTTGGTAGAATGAATGGAGTAACAACATGCTGAAGAGAAGGTCAGATATCCACTTCCAAGTCCCTTTCCCAACACTCCTCATCCGAAAATAGGTCCGCAAAAAAATGAGATCCTTGAACATGATCCCAAATTCCCTCACCTTAATACTCCCATACTAGAGAGGGAGTCGATCATTCCTCTTTTAGATCTTCATCGTTGAAGAATCGAATTCCACCTAAAACTCCTTTTAAAATGATGTCCACAAAATTTTAGTTTCCTACATCTCCCAAAGGTAAATTTTCCACCAATGATGCACCATTATTCACATATAGCTCACTATTATAGTATCCCAATACTCTGTTGGGGCCCAGTTCATGATTAATGTGATCAAAAACTCCTCAAGTTGACTCTCCATCTCCATGGCCAAGATGTTGCACTTGTACTTTCCAAAAATCATCTGCTGGAAGGAATGATGTGTCTTTATCCACTTGTCATCCTACTTCTCTCAATCGGCCCTCCTCGAAACAATCATATCAACCTATTGGGACTCTACTTCCCAAACTACTCATGGATGACACCCAGGTGTCATAGCTGAAAAAGAATTCCTGAAACTCATGAGACTAAGTACTATGGAAGATTTATTTTAATTTTTTGAATATTTTTGTTTATTTTAATTTCTAAGACACCAAATACACTAACGAAAACACGTCATTATAATGATTATACCTTTCCTAGGGTCTCCTCCATACAATTGGTTTATCCTCAACTAGCCATTTAGTATGAACATAGTCCTTACATTGGATCACGAGTGTGCCAAAAATCCTACATCCTAGATGGTCTTACCTGGCCTATTTAACGCACCATCATTTCATAACTCTATATACCTACCATCCCATGCAATCCTCACTATTGGAAACCCTATACATCATCATATATCTCATCCTTCAACATTGATGCCATTCTATCATGACCTTCCCTCTCCAAGATGAGGGAAGGGATTGAAAAATGCACCGCCCTTCCTTCCTTAACGTGAAGGAGAGATAATGATGTTTGAGCCCCACATTTAGTAGGCCTCAGAGTGGAGAGTAGAGCCATGGGTATATAACCTCACATAAATTGAATTCCTTAAGCATTATATTGAAACATATTCAAAGATAAGATGGTAAATCCTAGGAAAACCAAAGGATAAAGATAAAAGTTATGTCATGAATCTATTGAAACATTCATGTTGAAAATAAAACTGAGACAAATTAGGGAAAAATCCTAAATCATGTATCAAATAAGAGAAAAAAACAAAAATAAAAACTATACTAATGTCGGGCTATTAAAATCCAAAAAAGTATTCATAGTCCTCTATGAAACCTGAAAATAGTTTTACATACATAGGGTGAGATTACAAGTAATCTCAGTAGGGAAACTAAAGCTACTTGTGAACAAGTGATGTAGCATACTGATTCCCATATGAGAAAATAATAGAATCTCAAGAACCAACTGGAGAATACTATATATCCAAACTACATGAAGGCACATTCACCAGAGTAATCCAAGTCAACTAATATAATAATATAAGGACTTCGATATTTGGGTAACTTATACACCACTTTTCCACTTGTTATTTACTCATTTCAAACGATATGACATCAGACATTTCCACTCTTCCAACACAAATTCCAATTTCCAAAACCTACCCGCAAACACCTAGGCTTCAAACCACACACAACCATACTCGCAGACACCTGGGACTCAACAATCACTACCATGACTGAAGAAACCCATCCTCAACAACCACAGACCACACCCGAAGACACATGGCCCTCATCAGAAGATACTTGGGAAATTGTACTTGGCTTGAAAACACCTCATCCCCTTACCAAAAAAAAACCCTCTAATGTAAAATTATGGACTATAGTAAGCATCAATCTATTATATCTTACCAAAATATTCCCAAGAAGCATGATCTGGATGTTTTTGTGGGGTTGAAAATCAGTAACCACCCATCCATCCACCCACAGTGATGTTGGGAGAGACACCCTCCCCCGTGAAAAGGAGGTGTTAGACACAGAGTTTTAGACATGGGTGGGGTTTATATAGAAATAAAAAAGAACTATAGTATATATATATATAAAACACTATGTCCCATCCTATGGGTTTCACTTAACTTACAACATGCCCACGCCAACACCAATTTTGGTGCTACACCTTCCTATACAATCACAAAACAGCAACTGGAAAAGAATAATACATCACCTTTTTTAAATTTATATTTATTTATTTAAGAGGAATTACATAATCTATCCAAAAGATACTGGGAATCTGACAGCAGTAATAACACCAATTATTCAATGAAAGAAAACGATAGTCCCATTACAAAATCGAACAAAACTAGGCTTGTTGTCCCACTGCATATCAACACATGAATGGACATGTAGTCCCACTGTACATCCCCATTCAACTACTATCAAATATAATAATTCAAATTAAAACCACCCATTATTCCTCACACTACCCAACCCTGTAGCCATGCTGCCCAAACAAGTCCCTAATGGAGTCCCACTACATAACAAGCCCCCAACCATTCCGTAGTCCCACTGCACGACGTCACTTCTTGACCACAAAAAAATAAAGATAGACCATCTTCCTATAACTTCATACATTTCATTTTCAATAAATCTCTTAGTGTGAGACATCAACATACCCATTGTAACACCCCACATAGAAAACACACAAAACCTAGTCCATAACACACATCACATGACCACAACCATCCAATCAAACATATTAAAAGTTAACCATCAAGGGATCATTAATTTTCACATTAATATAATCAGGGTGATCACAGAAAAGGTATAACCCTTAGGATTCCTTTTATTTAACTAAGTGTATGTGATTAATCAGATTCCATGTTACTGCCTTTTTTAAAAACACCACAACAAAATATAGTATCGTTGGTGCGTAAGAAAAAACAACCAGTGGTCTTGATTTTTAGAAGACATACGACAAGACAATTCATAAACATAATCAATGATAATATATAATGTTGGTGGTTAGACATCAAGCTACACTATAGACATTATTTTATATATGCGACTTAACATTTGGTCATATTAATTATTTTTTAATTCTCATTTCAAGAAGAGTAACCAGTTGCTTCTTACAGGGAACCATTAACATACACACCCTTAATTATTCAAAATTTAGAGAGAAGTTAAAGGAAATACGTTATTGGATGACCAACGATAAAGGTTCCTTCTCACTTAAAGAACATGGGATGGTGTGACTTGTAGGAAGAACTCCATGGCTGAGCCGGAATGGCTCTAGCATGGGCGCACGACTCTCCTCGGGAGGAAGTCTCTAGTCGCATGAAGTGAAAAGAAAAGGAATAATGAAAA
This sequence comes from Viscum album, assembly GCA_963277665.1. NCBI lineage: Eukaryota > Viridiplantae > Streptophyta > Magnoliopsida > Santalales > Viscaceae > Viscum > Viscum album. The sequence continues at coordinate 432,463,748 of OY728127.1, read as the reverse complement.
GGGTATTATGGCTTAAGAAGAGCCCATATCCAAAAATTAGGGAGGCCATTTTTAAGTAATTAAAAGTTAGAATGTGGCTCGACCACACAACAAGGTAGTTTCAACCGTGGGAATTAATTCATATTTAATAATTTCCATCAGAAAATGTTGACATAGACCAGTAAACAACTGTGATTTTATAGATTCACATTAAATGGAGAAAAAAACGTAATATGGGTGAAAATGGGAAAAAAACAGAAAACTAGTCAAGGGGTTTGACACCATTTGGTGAGAAAAATGGTGACAATGTAAACGGTGAGACCATTACGGAACCACCTTAGCGGTTCCACTGTAGCGGTGGAACTGTATAGATTCCACCATAGTGGTTTTAGTGTAGCGATACCTCCGTAGTCGTTACTTATTAACGGTACCACTGTAAATGGTGTGACCATGATGGTGTGACTGTGATGGTGTGATCTTGATAGTGTAACTTTGACAGTGCCATCATTTATGTGGAACTATTTGGTGGAACCATTTTTTTTGAAAACCCCATGAACTAGCCCTGTTGAAAACTATGAACACCACAATCACGATATTTTCACAATGGAAAGACTAGGAAAAACCATGTTATTAAAATTCATATTACATTTTAGAATCACAAATTCAATGATCACTTATACCATCTCTATATCATGTTTTTGGTAACATTCTAATGATTTTAAATAGGTGTTTACCATATGTAATTACCACATCATTCAATGTGAGGAAAAAAACCCAAACCCATTTTCAATGCATTAATGCATATTACCAACCACACCCCATTTTAGGGTATTGTATATACCGTATCAATGAAAAAAATATTATTCATTTCATCAAAATATTTTCCACATTCATTTATCAAATGAAACATTACTACATTCCATGTCAACGATATTTGTGGATTTGATATCCTATGTAAATATCAAACAAAGTGTTTATAATATCCTTAAAACTCATTGAATCATTGAATACCATTAATAATGGTTGTGAAGAGAAATTTATAATTAAATTATATAAATGATTGATCTAATAATATTTCATTTCATAATATTACGTAACCTTGATCTGGAAAATTTGGTAGAAAAAATTTATATTTTATATAATATTCATTCAACATTACTTTTCTCATTATAATTCACTTCATTTTTAAATAATATACATTATCCTCCATTCTAAATAACTATATAAAAGTAAAATATTAATATAATGAAAAATATATATCATGGTAGTATATAATGAATAACTCATTGGTTCGATGATGATTAGTCCATGAAACATCACTATAGACTGATAGTGTTTCCACCATGTATTTATATCGATCATATAAATATCAATTCTTTTTAACCATAAATGATTGTATCTAGAATATTGTTCATCCATTTTTAAGTATTAACACCCATAGAGTTTTTTAATAGATAATTAATTAGTGGTAGAAGATATTTTATTTATAAATATTTTATTATGATAAGGATAATCAATGCTATGTTGAATATATGCATCGTTTTAAAAGAAGTATGATATTTACACCCCATGGTGTTGCACTGGGGAATATAAAACCATTTTCCAAATTGTCTTGTATTTTATTTTATAACACCACAAGTTTATTGTGAGTCATTCTATAAAGACTCATAGATATTGGTGATGATCCATGTATCATTTTGATTTCAAAATCAACCTCATGATTTGGTGGAATACTAGTCATTTCATCCATAATTTTATCATTATTTTCATTTACCTTATATATGTCATGAATTTTGACTTCATTCGAAATTATTTGAGGAAATAGTACCTTTTTTGGGTACCATAACCCACATTACATATATTTCTTCAAAAGGTAGTTCATAATCATCATTCCATCGATTAAGTGGAAAACTAGCATAATGATGGAATATACCTTGATCAAAATAGAAAAAATGACCAAGAAACGTGTATAAAATCCATTATCTTGCCATATTAAAACCCTATACCACCTTTTATCTAATTTAATTCATTATTTGAGAAACAAGTCTTTAGAAAAACGTTGGTGGAATTACATTTTCAACAATCTATTGGAATTACACTCCTCCTCCACTATAAAATAGAAGTCAAACCTCCCACTAATTAACACCTCAAAATCTCTATTTATCAACCAAAAACTACTCAAATAACATTAAAAAATACCTACCATCCACGGAAAATCCTCAATATTGTATTAAATGGGTCTAAGTATATCCTTTAATAATGCTAAAAAACAAACCCATAAATTAGATAACCTTATTCACTAGTCACTTTTGTTTTATTTATATCAACACTCCTTTATTATTCATTATTAAATTGTTATATAATAACATAATTATCCAAAAATAATATTATTTTATAATATTTTAAAGGTTTTTCATATACATACACTTGATTCCATCAAATGAGTAATGAACGGACCATTCGTGTATATTAAACTGTCACCTCGAGCAACGATGTTGTTTGGTTTTTCATTACCAACTCCCACGGTTGGGAATGATGATAGGAACAATGTTTATGTTTGATATATATGATTTTATAGAGTTTTTCTAAAATTATTATATAACAAATAAATTCATACATTCCATTTCTTGTAAACAAGATAACAACATTTTTGGATGAGGAGACTATTGCCTCATTAAAACAATGTGATTCATTCAACATATAGATTGGATTTATAAATGTTGGTTTTAATAAACATATGCAAAAAATAAGTAATACATATTATACTATAATTATAACACACATATATATCATTAATTTTTAATTATTTTAAATATGAAAAATCAAATGAAAAAGGTGTTCATGAATTAGTATTTCCTACCGTCTTTATTAACATTGCATTTCATTTCATACATCCAAATATTATGTATTATTATATATAAATAAATTCTGAATATTTATTATAATTAATTTGTGGAATACACCCTTATTATGAGAAAACCATGATCTACATATTAATGATGAATATAAAAATTCAAAACCGACTTAAAAAACAAGGCAATTGACACCTAAAATAGTTAAAATAATGAATGATTGATAACAAATAGTTTATAAGATATTATAAGAAGATCATATATGATATTATAAATATTATTATGGTTACTTTATATGTTAGTGACATTTTTAAATTCACTATACATGATGTTAATGTACATTCCTCTTAAAAAAAATTAACTGAGTGGATTCCCATCTCAATTTCTAGATCTATGGGATAAATTTCATATTCACAACTTAATTAAAATATGTGATGTGTCTAATGAATATTTTCATATATTAAATCCCAAATTATTTTATATTAGTTTTTTTATAATTTCTTCTAGGAGGATTTTATATAAACATTACCAAGTAGTAAATAATTTCATAACCAAATTTATTTTCAACGGTATATAATAATTAAAATTTTCTTCAATATTCAATGAATATTCATGTAATAAATTTATATTGTCTAATTTTTTATTTCCACTTTTTTTATGACATATGACACTCATAATCTATTAATCTTTTCTGTCTCATATCAACATTATGGTCTTATTAACGATATACTTCACTCTATTATATTTTCTAGGATTTTTTAAACATGAGTTTACATCAGAGAAAATCGCTATTTTAATATTTAATAAACCACTTCATTTTATTATCCTCTGGTTATTAATATATTTTTCAGATAAATGGTACCATTTTCCACCCCTTGCTAATAAAACTATTTAAAATTGTATATGTATTATAAGAAAATATAATTTTTCTCCGACGTATAAGAACATATTTTATACTAAAAACTCATATTTTTAGAAATTATTCATAAATGTTATTATCAATTCAAAAAGGAATTTTTAATTAATATTTTCATATTCATTCTTTTACGAATGTTTTTAAAATAATCATCTTGTCACCATCCGATCAAGGTATATTTCAAACATTTTTACTATGAAAAAATAATGATATTTTTTAACTCGTACAAAATGTTTTGATTTACCCATCGTCATTTATTTTTATATCCATTTGAAAAATAGAATTGTTAATTTTTAATGATATTTTTTAAATATATTTTTTAAATAAAATTATTTTCAATCTTTTTTTTCGAAATGTAAATGAAAATATCCCATTGAATGTTTTTAAAATTTCTTTTTATATTTTTTCATTAATCTATTAAAATTAACACAAATTTTACTACATTGTGGGTATTATGTATTAATATAATCATTCTTCTTAATATTGATGGTTTATGATTTATTTGACCAAGGATATTATTTAAAATCACTAAATTTATCACATTTAGTCTAATTGAAATATTTATTTTCTTTTGACCATTAAATTATTTAGTTTCTCATAATACTTCATATCATTTAACCTGGATATGATTATTGATTAAATAATTTATTTTTTTAAGTATCGTGTTTATAGGGATAGTTATTTGATTGAACAGGGAAGTACTAAGAATTTTGGAACCTTTACTAAATACATATATTTGATATGGAACTTTGATTATTTAAATTTATTATTCAATATATGAGAAATTATTTGGACATGCACTGTATGGGTTATGGACAAATTCATGCATTCCCTATGGGATAGGGACCAGTATCTAAAACAAAAATGGGTTTTCGATCATTTCAATTAATCCCCACTATGAATTTTTAGTATCATTAGATGAAATTAGTTACCGATAGAGCCCTAAACATTGTTTTGAAGATGAAAAAAGGGTTATCATACCATAGATTTAAAATTCCTTTATAATAGATATGGACGTTGAAGGTATCATGATCCTAGGAAACATTAAATCATATAATTATGAATTTCATTTATTAAGATTTCATTTTTTTATTATTATCCATGACATTATTACTTTGTTATTATTTATGGATGCATTTCATTCTTAGATTATATTTTAAATTGCTAGTGTTTTTATGTTTATACCATTCTATATTATTTAAACACATCCATTTTAGTTTATTGATTATATATGATGTGTGTTCAGTAATTTCCGTCCTATATTGATTAATCTCACTGATTCGTTATTTCATCCAATGAACTTAACCTTATTGAGAATTTGAGCTCACCCTTACTCTATTTTAATTTCCTAATATTCCTCACAATGTACTAATAATGATAATCAAGGATACACAATGTGTAATTAATTTATAATCCTTGAATGAAAAATAATATATATTTTCATTGGTGTATTATTTTATAATATAATACTTGTCTATATATCTGGTTTCTATGAGTTCTAAACAGTTCAGTAATTTTAGTTTTTATTTAAATTAATAATTCCAATTTAATTCAAGAATACAGTGGATCTTTTCTAATGATATCGAGTCACAATAATCATACACAAGCATCATTGGTGGAAATATAAAAATGAATGACAATAGTTCATGATGGGATAGTGGGAAATCTACACAATAGATTATTTCTTGACCTATTTGACAGATGTTGATATTGTATTTTTTCATTGAAAAATGACAAAAAGTATCCCGTTATATTTTTGATACTAAAGTTATTATATTGTAATTTATTCATAAAATTATAAAATATTGATAATTAAATAAAATATAGATGATATCCAATGATCCTTACATGCTCTTCAATTATCCTAATTATGAATCTAGTAATTAATTCTTAGTTTTTCATTTTGAAAATAATAATTCATCTATGATGAGGGGAGGTAGGTTTATATTTTATTTTAATTTTTATTGGTTGAACCATATTGGTATTTTGGTCTGTAGAAAAGTGTATAGTGACTGCCCTTTTATAGTATAGGAGGAGTGACATTTTTTGTATATTCCTAAATGTATTCACTATTGGGAGGTAAATATTACCTCATGTAGATAATGTATTGTTAATTAATGGTTTGAAAGTATAGTATGGTCTACAAACACATCCAACACAATATAAAATAATTTTTTTAATCATTTTGTTCCTTTACCCCAACATATCCATAATTTTATCTTTTTTGATTATGGTATCTAGTTTTATAACTGATGTAATTTATCCATTATGACTAAAATAAAATTACACTTACTATATAATTTTTTTTCAATTATTATATATATGATATAAAATTGAAAATACAAAAAAACCATTTTTTTAAATATTATTTTTAGCATAGGTTCATGTAATATAAAAAACATTGTTTTAATAGTAATTCTGATAAATTTGTTTAACTATTAAAAGGTCCACAGAGTCATTGTAAAATAAAAAAGTGGTTAATTAATTGAAAATAGTTTATATTTATTTTCATTTAGAATACATTTAATAATATATTAGTTTTAGAACTTTTATATCATATTGAAAAATATTATTTATCATAAAATAGAATTAATGTATATTTTAACACCATTCATTTAATATTATGTTTTAAATATAAAAACAATGATATAATTATTATTTATTTTTTTTAAACCTATATTAAATGACATAATAATATAAAAAATAATGCATCGTAATAATTAATTAAATTTACTTATCTTTTAATTCTTTAGTACAAACAATTATATTTGAGTATTGGCTAAATAAATACTATGTTGGTGTTTTTTATCAATATAATGTAATTACTTGTTATCAAAATATTTAAAATAATTTTTCGTGATAAAAAAGAATTTATCAATAAAGAACGAACATTTAAACCCTTATATTCTAATTATATATTTATATTAAATGTAGAAAAAGTGTATTTTTTCACTTTTTCATTACATATCTTATTATATATGTCCTATTCAAATGTGATTAATAGAAATTAATTTCCATATTTCAAATAATTTTTTTGAAAATATTTACTTAAATTCATTAAATAATATTAAGATACTCTTCTAGGTTATTTTAACTGTTACAATTCATGTTTATCCCACGTGTAAACCAATTTTAAAATTAACCATAATAATTAATTTTTATTTCAGTGGCTATTAATTTTGATATTAAAATAATTTTTTACAACTGTTAAACAAAATAATTTTCTTATTGAAAATATGGAATCTATTTTTAGGAATAAAATACACATAAATGGGAAATTTTAATATATAATATCTCTAGAAGATGGGATGCGAATGTAGGTTTTTGAAATTTGAATGTCCAAAAGTTCACAGTGTTATTATTTCCATATTTAATATTAAAATTATTCTAATAGCCTAAATTGGATTATTGGATAAAATGTTAATGTAGTCATACATTAAAAAATAAATATATAATTTTACATTATAAATTAATATAATGAAAATGAATTTTTCAATTAAAATTGTGTTTTTTCACAATTAATCCTAAAATTAATATTTCATAAAAAAATCAAAAAAATTATCTCCATGAAAAATTAGGTATTATCTAATATGAAATTCTTTTTTATATATAATATAAACAATCTAAAGGTGGTACTAATTAATCTTAAATTATATGTGTCAAGTTTGATTAAAACATCTTTTAGAAAAAATACAGTTTTCAAAATAAATTAATTTTTCTGATAAATGATTATTTTGTAATAATAAATAAAAAATTAGTTTTTAACTATTTATTTTTTATTTTTTTATTGAAACCTGAAATTATAATAGATTTCTGATATATTATATATTATAGGTAATAATATTTTATTGTTTGGTAGAACTCGGTCTTCTGTGTAATGCATGCTATCAAAAAACATTTATTGTGTCCTATAAAATCTACCTTTGTATTTCATGAATCATACTTCATCGAATAAACAATTATATTTCAAAATTATTTAGGTTTTTTTAATTCTCTCAACCTTAAATATATTTTTTCATCACAGTTAAAACATGATCTTTGAAATCAATATCTTAACAATATAAAAAAATTTAATGATTACATAGTAAAAAGATGTTATAAAATACTCTCTTCATATGAGAGGAATGAGATTTTTGATATCATATAAAATAACACATAACTAGGTTTTTGTGACACAGAAAATTGGTCTCATTTGAATATACTGACTTAGAGGAAATGCATAAATAATTAGACATAGTGATTAAAGTCACTAATAACATATAATTGAATGACCAATATAATGTCAAGGGCTTAAAACCAATAAATTTTAAAATATATATAATTATATATGATTTATATTATCTAAATTTAAAAAGATAAAATTTCTATTCCATGATCCTTTTCTTAATGTTGAATAATCCCTTGCAGCCTCTGAATATAAGGATATAAAATTAAATGATGTGTTTTAATATAATAAGTGTAATTTAATCAATTAGTAACTATTTAATACATTTTCAATTCATCCCTCACCATTTTAAAATAATAAAAAATTAATTTTTAATATGGAATTACAAAAATTCAATTTTAAAATATCATAATATCTAAAAAACTCCTTTAATATATCAGTAAATTTTATCAAAAACCTATATGGTTATCACTAGTTATCCAAAATAATAAATTAATCTCTCAACAACAATTGTAACACCCCAGGTTCATAATTAAAATTTATTTTTCATACTGTTTAACAAAAAAATAATATATTAACCATGATATCACATAGGTCATTGGTAGTAATTAAACCCTTATCTTCCTTCTGCTATTGGTTTAATACAAGTGGCGTTTCCATATGTGATGGGATTTCACCTTACATGTAGGTTGTTACTTTTAAATCCATATTTATATAATTAATATGATATTTTCTAATCAATATGTTGAATATCCTAGTAATAGTATTAATCATTGAAAAAAAAATCATTGGTCTCTCATGATAATTACTTTTTTAGAAATTATAATAATATTATTTGACTATTATTACATTTTAATTACAAGTCACATCTACCGAAATAGTTATAAATACTTTTAAAAATATATCAACACAAAATAATATCCATATTTATCAGAAAATATACTAAAATTATGGCTCCCAAAAATTACACCCAATATATTCTTAATCATGCAATACTCCCACCACAATTATCCCAAAATGAGTTTTTTAATAAATTGATCATAAGAGAAATTTTAAACTCAATAAAAAATTGTGGTATCCATAACTCTTATGTTAATTAATATATATAGGATTCTAAAATTCCACAAATTTTTTAGATGTTTTATCATATTTTTTTACCAAAATACCATTGATAAAATACTTCTATAATTTAAATTTTCAACACTATTAAAAAATTACTTAATCCTTTTAATTTCCACATAGGTAACACCAAGGTATAGTGTTAAATATAGTTCATTAATTTTCATTATCTATTCTAATTTTCCATAATCAGTTTTTAATGAAAATGAAGAGTATGCTTAGATATCCCCTAGGACATTCAATCAAGGTGCACAGTAAGGTCCTTAGTCGAGCACCAGGTTACAATTGGTCAAATTCTATGCACCCTTTCTGGTTTTGTTACCCCTATGTAAATATGTTATCGAAAAATTCCCATATGTAGTATCATGAAAGGGATGTATTGGTAGAAAATCCCACATAATATCCATGTCACCAAACAATTAGGATACTATTATATACTTATCCTCAATGAATATCACATGTTTATGTCCCATAATCTATGTTTTCAATAATAAAATTATTCTGCTTTATACTAAACTTCATATGAAATCACTATAGAATCCCAGTCTCCAACAACCCCGCGAAAGTACTTGTTTGTTATATTAGAAACATATACAAGGAATATCATCCCAATGGAAAAAATAGTTTATAATTATTCATAAAATAGACACATTCTCGATCCATACATTACATTAGAATACCAAAAATAAAAAATATTTTATTCAAGATTATCATTATTCCCTACAGTAAATCCTTGCATATCCACTATAATAGATTTCAGGAATTCATGAGTTAAAATTCAAATTTAGGGTTATGTAAAACACAATTCGTCATCAATTTATATGTCTAATCAATATAGAATGGTTTTTTTGAAAAAATATTCCATTTAAATGATTGGATAAGGAATACTCAAAATATGAATGTAAATAATATAAAAAACAATCCATTTAATTAATAAAATAATAATTAAATTAATCCAATGATAAAATCATATAAAAATCGTTGATTATAATAACTGAACACTTAATGAAGGAAATGATTAATTATTTTACATCATGATACAAGAACATGATTTCTCTTCCAAAATTACCTTTCAGTAGATGCTTTAAACCTCATGTAGAAACTCATTTGATGAATGCGTAATTAATTAGTCTCATTATACCAATTGATGAATCATGAGGCAATATAATAATGCACCAAAACCATAACATAAAATCATAATCATTCCATATATATTGATTAATTCATTTAATTCATGAATCATAATGGGTTAATATCAAATATCAATATTAAGAAACAGATGTGGATTTGTCCACATTTCGGGAGTCAAAATAATAAATTTATAAGTCTAAAACCTTATATAGAAATTTTATATTTTTTAATAATAAAAGAATATAAATTATAATTACCAATGATATTAAAGAAAATTTAACATTTATTGTTGATGAGAATGTTATTATTTCAAGAGGATGTTATTGACTATATAAAGAATTGTAACGACCCGTAAAAATTCAAAGAATTTTTTTCTTAAATTTCTTTGGAATTTTACAAGAACACAGTTTCTGATTGCACCTGATTCTGAGACCCGGTGTGCCCAAAATCATTTTCTAAAATTTGGCTCGGGTACATTCAGTGAACGAATGAGCGGGTTTTCTAACATTTGAACCGGTGCTCGGAATCAAATTCTGAGGGCACCGATTGAATCGCAGTGCCGGTATTTTCATAGAAACGCCTTTTCTGGAGTTGCATTTGCTCGAGTGTGGTTTTAAATTTTTGGGGGTTAAGTGATGAAAATAAAATAAAGTGGTGCGACAACTTTATTTTATTTCACTTAAAGCCACTTAAAGCTACTTAAGCTGAGTTGAAGCGGATAGGGTGGAACCAAAAATATCCTACCCTCATGGTAGGATATTTTTGAGGTGGGGCCCGCACGAGCCCCACCGTTTCTTTTCATCTATGTAACGCACCCGTGAAAACTCCCCATTAATGAAAGTCAACTGGTGCATTTTCAAAAACTCTTAACGCTCCTATTAATTGGATAGTTAAGACGTTACCATTAATTCACCGAATTAATGGTTCGTTTCATAACTTTGTTTTTCTAATCATTGAAACGAGAATAAAATAAGTCCAACACCCTTTTGTTGACAGGTTGCTTGTTGAGAGGATTTGGAGAAGACTCCAAGGATGGAGATCTTCATCCTCCTTTGTGAAGAACGCGAAGAACGCGAAGAACGCAGGCCTTCGATGAAAGGCGACGAAGAATGCCAAACCCTCAGAGATCGACGACGCGACGCTGTGTACTGCGACACCGACGATTCTCCTCCCGCGACGTTCCTCTGCGACAATCCATCCATGCGGAAACCTTCAAACAACACCCTTTGAGGTAGGGGATTACGGATATTTTTAAATTTCCTTTGTGGATTTTATCCTTAATTTTGATTTAATTCGTGAAATTAAATCTGTGTGTTTTCTTCAACCCTCGGTGATCATCGACGCGACGCCGTGTTCCACGACGACGCGACGATCCTCTTCTCCTGCGACGATCCATTCCGCAAAGAACTCTCTTTCGACGTCTACAAAGAGGTAGGGGTATTATTTGAGATTAATATTTATTTCCATGGTTTTTTCCTTCTAAAACAATGAACCAAGATCAACTCATCATCAAATTGATCCACGTTTGTTTTTATATGTGGGATGAGAATTTTTATTTACGGGAGTTTCTTTGGGGAAGTAGGTTCAATTTTAATTTATTAAAATTGTTCCATGTTAGGTTTTCATGTGTTGATTATTATTTTCCCCAATTGATATCACCTAACACGGAGGGTGCGGGCCAAACAAACACGGTCCGACAACCCTCCATATTTTTTCATTGATGCAAGGATTAACAGCGTTTACGAAATGGGATCCGAATGGAGATTTGAGGCCTTCACAGCAAAGTTCGGATCCCGACGTGGGGGCGGGTGACACGGAGCAGCCCCCACGTGGGGGCCGCGTCTCCTTTCGCGCGGCCGCTCGGCCAGCGCCGAGCTGCCCAGGCTGGGCCGCGCCATGCCGGCTGGTCCGGGTCGCACCCCGCCATGTCGGACCCGGACCCAGGTCAGGTCGACCCAGTTTGGGCCTACCCATGGGGGGTTGGGTCGGGTCTGTCCGGGCCCAGACCCCCCCGTTTTCGGACCTTTTTGGTCTTTTGAACGTATCTTGAGCTACGTGCCTCCGATCGACGCATTGTTAGCGGCGATGAGATCCTTGGATCGAGACGGTCATTTAGGTATATCACACTCAAGGATTCGGAATACTTTTTGTTCGGCCGGGTTGGTTCGTACACAAAACCAACTGGGCCCTCGGAGCAGAAACGCTCATATCTTGAGCTCCGGATGTCTGATTGACGTGCCTTCAAATTTGATGGATTTCTCTATGTCAGATGGATCTTTTGTATTACTCCTCCCTGTTGAAATAGTGGGTGCCCTAGACCCAACTATTATGTGCTTTTGATTACCATATCGTGTATAGAGTTAACTATGTATGATGTCATCTTACCATTATAGTGTAGACTTTTCTGCGTCCACTATTGAAATGGTAATGTCCAAAGATTAATTGTCGTATCGAAAGGTTATAGCATTTCCCAGGCTATAATGAGAACCTCTAGATACTATGACATTAATCTTAAATATATGTTCTATGGTCTAGATACATCTTACTAATTGGACATAATAGATGTATGACCATCAGGTGCTGGGGGCTCATAAGCATTGAGACTTCTTCTCATGAAGTTCGTACTTGGTGATCTCTAGTAGTGAGATCATGAGGACTGACCCGCCAATAGGAACACCACATGTTTCAGGTGTCATTGGATGTTCCTATCTACGATCATGTGTAATGGTCTCCTGACTTGAGATCATTACCAATGTATGTCATTTGATCGCGTACTTTTATGCAATACGAAAACCATGGCAATAAAGTCGTGGCGAGGTAGTTTGTGTTGGGTGCGTCATTAGTGGCATGTCATTGGTTGAATGGTCAAGAAAGGATTTGTCGCTTCTAGGTTATGGAAGTAATATATCTTTGGCCATGTTGATATGGATGGCAGTACCTTTATAAGACCATGGCCATGGAAGTCGAGGGTAAATCCGTCCAGTTACATCAACAAACAATAAAGCAAGAAAAGGGTGATGACACGAGAGTGCGTCCTGCTTTATGAGATATTATAGACAAAGAGATTATATTACACAGTGCGTGTTCGTAGGTTGGTTGTCGCTGTTGTGACAATCCTTATTTCATCAGGGGCCATGATGGGTTGCTAGATCCCGCTCTTGGTCTGTGAATATTATTCACGGCTGTCGAAATAAGGGCCTAGAGGGTCACACACAATAGCGTATTCAAGAATCTTCCCTATTCAGTTGAATAGGAGTATTGGACATAGTGGGCCCCGCCCTAGGGGTCCAGGAATTTTCCAAAGTTAAACGATCACCAATGCGATAAATAAATTCATATTATTCGAGTTTTGAATAATGAGTATTGAATTTATTTATTAAATGTATTTACGAGTTTTAAGTAAATACATGAAAAATATTAATTGACGAATATTAAATTATTCAAGGTTCAATTAATATTTATGGGAGCGACGAGTCGGGTTAATGACTTAATTATTATCATGTAATATATTTTAATATATTACAAGTGAATGATAATAATATTTATGGCTCAGTTTAGTAGTCATAAAATGTCGTTAATAGTGCGTTAAGTATTCGGGACCGGTGAGGCGATACCGGGTATTTTAATTATGCACTATAAATAGAAGGGGAGGGGCATTTGCCAAATACTATTCATGGAGTTTATCTCTCCTCTCCTCTCTCCCACAATCTAGAGAGAGATGCTCTGGATCCAAGGAGCTCGGATGGAGCTCTCTCTCGGGCATCGCTAGCGAAGCGATGCGGTGGTCGTTGGAGCATCGAAGGCATCGTCGCAGATCCGCGCTAGCACCCGGATTACGACGAACGGCGCTCCCGCAGATTCCTTGAAGCGCGTGTGGACGATCTAGAGGAATTCGGCTTCGGATTCTTCGAGCAGCGATCGCCAACGACGAGCAGACGTCGTGCGCGGCTTTGGATTCAAACCAGGTATTTTACGGTTTAATTTTGTGCTTAAAATCCTCCACGCGTGGTCCTCGGCTTTGACCGGGCTGCCCTTCACCGACGTCGGCACGTTTAAGGCGAACGGCGGTGGAAAATTTTTAAAAAACCCACCTATTTGGGGCTTCCGCTGCACGCCCTGTTCCAACAAGTGGTATCAGAGCGAGCGTGTGTCGATATTAAGCCAAGAAAAATTTAAATTTGCATTAAAATGCTAAGAGGGTGTCGAAACGGTCCCAACGCCGCAGACGGAACCCGAATCGGATATCGGATGGTCAGTCTTCAGCCATCCGAAGTCTCGAATTCGGATTCGAGATTGATTTTCGGTACGAAATACTCACCGGAAAATCAATTTGGTTTTGATATTAATTTATTAAAATTAATTATATTATTATTATAATAATAAAATTATTTGGTTTTATTATAATAATAATATTGATATTGTTATAATAATAATATTATTATAATATTATTATTATTTTTCCAAAGCTTAATATAGGCTTTGGAAAAATATTTAAAGGAGGGAAGACTTCAAAGTCTATGTTTTTTAAAAAAAGGGGCTAGAAGACCTCCTTTTAGGTCTTGCAAAAAAAAATAATGGGGGGGAGGACCTGCTTTTGTAGGTCAAGGAATTTTTTTTTTTTTGGACCTCCTCTCTCGGTGCACTGTAGCGCCTCGACCAGGCCTCTTTTTTTTCCTTCCCATGAGATGCGGGGCACCTGGAACTCCAGCAGCAACCCACCGTCCTTCCCGCATCAGCCGCACAGCACACCGAGCGGCCCCCTGTTCCGCCACGCTGCACCAGGCCACCACCACTACCGCCTCCCTCTTCCGCCTTCACCGAGCGGCCCCCTGTTCATGCGCGGCGGCCACAAGGCCTCCTCCTCCCTCCTTCAGGCGCCAGATCCGGCGCACCACCCCCTTGCTGTCATCTGGTCTTCCCGGCTACGCACCAGGCATAGCCCGGGACGTCCTCCTCCCTGTTCAGCGGCAACGCTCAGCACATGGAGTCCGCCTCTCCCTTCCCCGTGGCGCCTCCTCTTCCAGTTTCACTCAGCGGGCCAACCCGGCGCACCATCCTCGCCGCCTCCCTGGCCAGCCCCTGTCCCCGGCAACAGCTGCAGCCCGCACCTCCCCTTCACCGCGCTGCAGAAGCAGCGCACTACCTAGGCGCATCCGCGACCCTAGCCGGCCCTCTCCGGGCCTGCCCCCAGCAGCGTGCTGCTCCGCTAAAGCCTCTCGACGAGTGACTTGCGGGCCGCCCATCCCGGTCCAGCCGCTGGCCGCAGAGCCGCTCTTCACCGGAGGCCAGCCTCCTCCGGAACAGTGCAGCGGGGGCGCACCACCGGGAGGTAACCTTTTGCACAGATTGGGTTTTCCCTGAAACAGGATCCGATGAGTATGCCTAGCCCGAAATGGACTTAGGCAGGCCTGCCCATCTCAGAACGCCCCTGCTTGGGGTCGCTAGTGCCTGGACTGGGCCTGCGTGGGTTCGCCCCGACCCGCACGGGCCCTGCTCGGGGTTTGTGGGGCTCAGATAATTTTATTTAAATCAAAGGTTAATTAAATTAATTAATTTAATTTTGGTTCAGAATTAAATTAATTAACTATTAACTTTTGTTTATAATTAAAGCGGCGTAATTAATTTATTTTCTAATTAATTAAATTAATTAATTAATTTAATTTTAGTTTTAAAGTTAAATTAATTAAATGGGACCGAACGACATAAATATTGGATTAAAAATTAGAGTGAAATTTTTAATTCAATTAAAACGCCCTCAAGATTAATTTTAATGCAAGTTTAATTTTTATTCTGCACTTATTTAATATACGGAAGTTTAATGCGTATATAACTGATCATGAGCTGAGACCGACCAATGCATGTTTGGTGTGTTTTATTTATTTATTTATTTATTTAATTATTTATTTATTGCAATGGTTTTGTAATAATTAGTTTAATTAAATAAAAGACGATTTGCGTGTCGTCTCAAGGGTCATTATATTTATAAGGGTCTGCGCGCCCATTCTCAGAGTTGTATATTTTTTTTTACTCCCGAGATCCCCTCGCCTGCGTGCGAGTATAATTGTATAATGACGAGACGACCGGTGACGCTTTTTGTGCCAAGTGACGGCGACACACCAGACATGAGTTGGATGCACTGGATGAGCAGTCATTGTTATTCAAGTTGCAAGCCACGCGACTAAAGGTATTTACCCCTAGGGTTTTGGTTGGTCCGTTATTCACTCAACAGATCAACCAATAGTACCGGCTCATGATCAGGTGTTCGTTTTATTTCTGCATGGTTTATTATTTTTGTGCATGTGTAATTTATTTCGCGATCACATAGAATAATAATAAACAAACATGCAAGATAAAATGAACATGTGACGCGATGAGATTTCTATTTCTTGCACGACTAGTTGTGAGTGCGATCACATAGTTCGTGCTTATAAAATTAGAAAAATGATTTCTTTCGTCACACTAAAAATAATAAAACCCTCAATGATATATTAAGTCTAAACAGCCTTCCGTCTTTCAAATTTGGACAAAACCAGCTGTTTGAGGTGCTGGTTCATGCCTTAGCTGAGGGTGCCTCTTACTACTGGGGAGTCCTTATAAGAATGATGGGTCGACTTAACTAAAGTACTAGTAAGGATTAGCCCTAGCTAACTTGCTATCATTTTAGAGGCAAGCGTTGAGTAAATCAAATTTTGATTTTAAGAAGCTGGGACTTCACTCAACAGATCAAGGAACCGCAAGTTAAAGCGGTCGGTCAGCCAAAAGCCTACCTAGAACCCTCCAAGTAGTGGCGTAGCCTTAGCTTGTAGACTATGAAGGGTGGTTCCGGGATCCTTGCCACTAGAATACTCAAGCGACAGAGTATTCCGATTCTAGCACAGAGGGTTCCTAGAATCCGATAAAATAGTGGGAGACATAAAATGATCAAAATTTCTAAACCGGTAATCCAGATAAAATGCACTTATCTGCTAAAATTTATTTTTGTAGAAAAATGGCAAGTTATACCACAAGATTAAAACTGCAATATTATAATGGACAAAGTAAATGTCCATAGTGACACGAGTATCCATGAATAGTACAGGCGCATGCGCATAGTACTATGATATAGGAAACTCAAGGTGTTAGTGTCCCCAACGCTGTTAAACTACCTCAAGAAGCGAGGGTGAAAATTGCTTACAGGAGACTAATATACAAAGCATATGATAGTTATATCATTATGCTTTCATCAACGTCCGGTGTCAGTTGCGGTCGCTACACCAGGACATAGATGATATAATATAAAGTCTCATCTCCGAGATGTTTGTAAGGAGAAAGTGAAGCAATGACATGAATAAGGTGAAGTTTACACCGACATGTGTAAATTTAAAGATTGATCATGATCTTTAAATATCATTTTCACCACATTACTCAAGTCTCGTTTTAAGATACAAAACGAACAAGTATTGAGTAAACGCTTCATTACCTATCTAGGTAAGGTACTCCAAGTGAATAAGAATCAAAGACAATTAAGCTTTAATTCTTATGGAGGATAAATTGAAATACAATGTGAAAAGGCCAAAGGCATGTAATTCCAAAGACAAATTCGCGACGTCCTTCAATTAATGAGGTAGTAACAATGGTTATATGCATTGCATATTATAAAATAATGCTTTGGAAGTTTAAAAGCAATAAACTGATTTAAAGAAGCATGTTTCCGCTTCTACATCAGGTATATTCATCATTAGAATGTTTGTCTTTTACTACATGGGTATTAAATACAATATGTTGGCAACATATGTGTATTTTAATACGATAAACAAGTTAGTATATAAAACTTACTAGAAGTCAGGTGTATTCTCCAAGTGGCTGTGAAAGGGTGATACCTAGGCCAGTGGTGAGAAGTACACGAATTCTTTAATTGCCAAGTGAAAGATTCGTGTTGAACTATTGTTGAGTATAACTACAAACATTAATCTCATGTGTCCTTGGACGCAAGGAGGCATTCTTTTAGTTTCTGAAATGAATGTTGTTTTTGGTAAACTCAATCACTAGTTCAGTGATACATGGATCATAGGAAATTAGTGATGAATATAAATGTAAGACTTATAACCAGTTGTGACAGGATAATTCTTTGTCAAGTAATACTAAAAATTGACTTCACGAATATACCAAGTATGGTATTTAGGCTAGGCACAGCTAAATACTTTTGGTATTATCGATGTGTTTAGTTTAGACAAAGGAGCCTTTAGAAATAAAGGTACGTCACAAAGCTTTTGGAAATAGTTCAACATGATAGTATGAACTATTCCAAGTATAAGATAGAGGTATATATACTTCATAAGATTCTATTAAGTAATTAAGGAATATCAAAGTGAAGTATTTTCATGGTCAGGAGATATGAGTTACTTCGGGTTGGGATACCGAAGAATATCTCGACCAAGCATTCATCAATCATGATAATGTAGCGTGGAGCAATTCCTAAACGCACATTACCTTATCAACATCACGACATTGATGTTAATGGGGAGGATTGATGATGAAGTCTTACATATCAACATTGATCAACAAAATGTAGCGTGGAGTAATTCCTAAACGCACATTTTATACATCAAAGTATTGATGTAAGTAATATCAATGTTGGAACTAGCAGAAACTTCCACTATATTTCATGAAATGCTTTGCAAATAACAGCAATATCCCACAACCATATGCCAACTATAATTACAAATGGATATCATACGAGCCATAGTATGATGTAAACCCATTATGTCATAAGAACATGTGTTTGGATGCAAAGAGTTTGTTAGGACATAAACAAACTAGCGTCAAGACAAACACATTGTGCATTTAGTGTAATAATCCTAACAATTGTTTGGGATGTTACAAGATAGAAGAATAGGTAGTCAAGCAATAGACTACACTTCTATACAAGGGTGCACATCTCTATTAGAGATAGTGGGAGCTATATTGACTTGTGTTTAATCAATGCTCAAGATGCACAAAATAGCTGGCATAGGAACTAGTTCCACAAGCACATGTGGAACAAAGTATTTTCCAGAGACACATACTGCGTAGGAAGGATAAAACCATGGTGATGATTTTTATATTCACCACGGTCGGTGATCTATTACTCAAAGTGAATAATATTTCCTACAAGTAAGCAGTATATGGAAATTAGCTAAAATTGATAAGATCAACTAAAATTCAATTAATGAATTCCTTGTATCAAAGTATGAAAGGGGCTATTATTTTGAATACTGCAGTGGGTATTCAAGTGAGTTGATACATGGATGGTACGAGCTTAGTACCAATAAGGCTAAATTGGTTTCACCAAGTTGTTATGCCTAAATCCGTTAGAATTTTACTTATCATAGCAAATATCTATGATCAATTTATTTGGCATTAGATGTCATGACCACCAATCTTGGATGGTGTCTATATGACACAACCAGAAAGGGATGGTCACATCATAGAATGCTGATAAAGGTTTCAAGTTACTAAAACCCGGTTTAGGATTGAAGTAAGAAACATGGTCATAGTATATACATTTAAAACAAATGTTTTCCATTTGTCTACTAGAGGTTAGTGGGAGCGCAAAGGTTTTCCAATAAGAAATGTGTTTGGTAACATATGGAAAACAAACATTGGTCTGACAGTTAGTTAAGACCAATTTACTCTCCAATGATTGACTTAAAGTAGCAACCTATGTTCTAGGGAAAAAGATCTATTAAGGTAGATCTATAGGTTGCTTGGTTCTAGTCAATCGTACATATTGTGACATTATATTGAAAAATATGTTGGAACAATTCAAGATATGAATTGTTGCCTACGTCACAGGGCATAATCTCTCCATGTTGACTTGTTCGTGACATGGGAAGAGATAAATGTGGTGAGTTGAAATCCATACGTCGGAGCGATGGATCAATCATGTATGCCATGATATGTACAAGAACCGATATTGCCAAGGTATATTTTACAATAGGCAAATATCAATTATATCCAGGAGCACTGCAAGGGATGCAGTCAGAACAATCTAATTGTACTTCGGCAAGTACAAAAGATATGTACCTGGTAAGTAGAGAATAAAGGATACTAGTTTTTGGGGATAAAAACTAGTCTTCCAAAGATCAAGAGATCTAGTATTGCAGTTAGCCTAAAGGCGATGAGCGAGTCAAGCTCATATCAACCTTTGGTGGCCATATCTATAAGACCGAGTACATTGCAGCTTCTAAGATATCTAAGAAGTAGTTAAATGCAATGATTTGTTCCAGTTCTTGGAATCATACCTGGTGAGAAAAGTATTATCATAATGTAGATTATGATATTCTTACTAGCCAAGATGTCATGTTATGACAGTGGACAAAAAGGGTATATACTCGGGATACCATCTCTTGAGAAGTTTTAATCAAAGAGATGAGGTCGCTATAGCAGAATAGCCACGCAGCAGAACCGTGGCGGACCCAGTATCTAAGGCCTTTACTCAGCAGAAACATGATGCTTATCATGTGAGTAGCTAACAAGTTTGGTTAGCAAGTTGGCTCTAGTGCAAGTGGGAGTGTTGAAATAGTGGGTGCCCTAGACCCAACTATTATGTGCTTTTGATTACCATATCGTGTATAGAGTTAACTATGCATGATGTCATCTTACCATTATAGTGTAGACTTTTCTGCGTCCACTATTGAAATGGTAATGTCCAAAGATTAATTGTCATATCGAAAGGTTATAGCATTTCCCAGGCTATAATGAGAACCTCTAGATACTATGACATTAATCTTAAATATATGTTCTATGGTCTAGATACATCTTAATAATTGGACATAGTAGATGTATGACCATCAGGTGCTGGGGGCTCATAAGAATTGAGACTTCTTCTCATGAAGTTCGCACTTGGTGATCTCTAGTAGTGAGATCATGAGGACTGACCCGCCAATAGGAACACCACATGTTTCAGGTGTCATTGGATGTTCCTATCTACGATCATGTGTAATGGTCTCCTGACTTGAGATCATTACCAATGTATGTCATTTGATCGCGTACTTTGATGCAATACGAAAACCATGGAAATAAAGTCGTGGCGAGGTAGTTTGTGTTGGGTGCGTCATTAGTGGCATGTCATTGGTTGAATGGTCAAGAAAGAATTTGTCGCTTCCAGGTAATGGAAGTAATATATCTCTGGCCATGTTGATATGGATGGCAGTACCTTTATAAGACCATGTCCATGGCAGTCGAGGGTAAATCCGTCCAGTTACATCAACAAACAATAAAGCAAGAAAAGGGCGATGACACGAGAGTGCGTCCTGCTTTATGAGATATTATAGACAAAGAGATTATATTACACAGTGTGTGTTCGTAGGTTGGTTGTCGCTGTTGTGACAATCCTTATTTCTTCAGGGGCCATGATGGGTTGCTAGATCCCGCTCTTAGTCTGTGAATATTATTCACGGCTGTCGAAATAAGGGCCTAGAGGGTCACACACAATAGCGTATTCAAGAATCTTCCCTATTCAGTTGAATAGGAGTATTGGACATAGTGGGCCCCGCCCTAGGGGTCCAGGAATTGTCCAAAGTTAAACGATCACCAATGCGATAAATAAATTCATATTATTCGAGTTTTGAATAATGAGTATTGAATTTATTTATTAAATGTATTTACGAGTTTTAAGTAAATACATGAAAAATATTAATTGACGAATATTAAATTATTCAAGGTTCAATTAATATTTATGGGAGCGACGAGTCGGGTTAATGACTTAATTATTATCATGTAATATATTTTAATATATTACAAGTGAATGATAATAATATTTATGGCTCAGTTTAGTAGTCATAAAATGTCGTTAATAGTGCGTTAAGTATTCGGGACCGGCGAGGCGATACCGGGTATTTTAATTATGCACTATAAATAGAAGGGGAGGGGCATTTTCCAAATACTATTCATGGAGTTTATCTCTCCTCTCCTCTCTCCCACATTCTAGAGAGTGATGCTCTGGATCCAAGGAGCTCGGATGGAGCTCTCTCTCGGGCATCGCTAGCGAAGCGATGCGGTGGTCGTTGGAGCATCGAAGGCATCGTCGCAGATCCGCGCTAGCACCCGGATTACGACGAACGGCGCTCCCGCAGATTCCTTGAAGCGCGTGTGGACGATCTAGAGGAATTAGGCTTCGGATTCTTCGAGCAGCGATCGCCAACGACGAGCAGACGTCGTGCGCGGCTTTGGATTCAAACCAGGTATTTTACGGTTTAATTTTGTGCTTAAAATCCTCCACGCGTGGTCCTCGACTTTGACCGGGCTGCCCTGCACCGACGTCGGCAAGTTTACGGCGAACGACGGTGGAAAAATTTTAAAAAACCCACCTATTTGGGGCTTCCGCTGCACGCCCGGTTCCAACACTCCCGAGGTTTGGATGTAGGCGGAGTACGGCCGGGTTGGTTTTGAATTAAAAACCAACCGGGCCCCTGGGACGAAAAGGCCAATAACTCTCAGACCGGGTGTTCGATTGACGTGTCGTCTGCAACGTTGAGTTCCTGTTGACGATACTGAACTTTTGGATACATCAACTCTGGACTATGTG
This sequence comes from Viscum album, assembly GCA_963277665.1. Classification (NCBI taxonomy): domain Eukaryota; kingdom Viridiplantae; phylum Streptophyta; class Magnoliopsida; order Santalales; family Viscaceae; genus Viscum; species Viscum album. Next base: position 432,441,039 of record OY728127.1, on the reverse strand, counting down.
TTAGTTGATTTATCAGCCTCTCGGCTCGTGGAGTAGACCCTCCCGAACGAGCTTGCTGTGTGCAGGAACCCTAGGGATGGCTGCAACTACGACGACGATGACGACGACGACTGTGAAGAGATCCTTAGTGGATTCGACGACGACTACAACACTCAGTGATCCTTTGTGGGTCAGTGCTACCGATCCTGTGTGGGTCCGATCCTGTGTGGGTCAGCGCTCAGCGGTCCTGTGTGGGCCAGCTCCTACAGATCCTGTGTGGGTCCGATCCTGTGTGGGTCTTTGCGGGGGTTAGTTTTCTATCAATCCTTTGTGGGTCAGATCTTTTGTGGGTCATTGCGGGGGTTAGTACCTATCGATCCTTTGTGGGTCTGACGTCTTAGATGAATCAGTGGCAATATCTGGTCATCTTTATCATCATATGAAGTAGTATACCTGTGTGAGCTGAATCCTGTTTTTCTTTCCTTTGTAGATTGTGTTGTGCTATCCTGCGTGGATTACGTTTTTCCTTCCTGTGTGGACTGGGTTGTACTTGGGCCCGGATGTTAGAGCCGAATGAGAATTGATGACTTAGGTATATGTATGGGCATATACCTAAGTATTGTCGGATGTTACTTCGTGATTGTATCTTTTCTTTGTGTATTATCCATTGTGGATTCTGGGAGACCTTCCGGGGTCTCAGGGTCCCTACTCTATAGCTTATACTCACCCATACACGGGCTATGCCCGCACTACGTTGTGTTGGATGCAGACGACGGACTGCGCTAATCGTGGTTGAGGCTTGCGGAGCAGGATGGTACCTAGAGGTGGACCACTGGGAAAGACATACTCAGAGAGGACGGCTGGACCCGAGGAGCTGTGGAGGCTATCTGTACACACCCTTCAGGTGGGATTTCTAGTGGACAGCTCGACGTTGCGGCTTTACTTTTCAGTTGTTGTTTTCCCTTTCCAGTTGTACTTTACTTTTAGTTTGGGTTTGTAAACTGGCCCACATAATTTTCCGCACATACTATTGTACCAGGTTTTACATAGTTTTTACTTCTGCCTGCATGCTCTGTGGTGTTTGTGGTTTACTTTACAAAGGTAATTCCTTCCCTTTTTGCGGGATTTACGCCTTTGGTACTAGTCGCCAGCCACTGGTCTATGGAAGGCGGGCTTGGGGTAGTCACGGCATGGGCCCTGAGGACAGTTCGTGACAAATTGGTATCAAAGGAGTTCAGTTCTACCACAGAACATGGGACTCTGATCTTTTTCTATGTTAAGCAATAGTGTTTAGCGTATTGGGTGTGGTGATCAGTCTAGGGAGCCCAGTGTTGGTGCGGCGAACGACGTATCCGTACACCAGGACCCTGACTTCTGATTTCTAACTTAATTCACGAAAACATTGATTTCGTGTGTGATTCATGTTTTCTGTGTGATTACATTGTGTCGGCTCACCAGTTATACCGTTCTGACCGTGGAGCATCTGTTTCCTTTTTCAGGATGGCCCCAGAATGGCAGCCAGCTAGGTTTCTGAGAGTTGAGCGTGACGACAACCCACCGAGCGACGAGTCCTCGGTGCAGGGCCCTTTGACAGCAGAGGAACCGGCAGTACCTCTACCCGCCGAGCCATCGATGCTTCCAGCCCCGGCCGTTGACGATGCACATCACCTTAGTTCACTGCATGAGTTCCAGCGCAAGCGACCGCCCAGGTTCCGTGGGGAGACGGACCCCCAGGCAGCCGAGAACTGGCTGGAGGTAGTTGTACGAGTTTTCCGGATAGTGTGGACACCAACAGACCTCATGGTGATCCTCGCAGTGAGCCTACTGCACGCAGTTGTGGGCCGATGGTGGAGCTTGATGCTCCAGGTGCATGATGAGGAATCACTTCTATAGACAGACTTTGAGAGCCTCTTCCGCTCAGAGCTCGTCCAGGCCACCCTCCATGCAGTACGCATCCAGGAGCTTCTTCAGCTACGGTAGGGCAGCTTGACGGTCGCCCAGTACTCGGCGAGATTTACCGATCTCTCATGATACTCGGCAGACATGGTACGAGACCCATTCTTTTGGGCCCGGACCTTTGAGCAGGGATTGAGACATGAGATCAGGGCATCACTGATCTCCCTCAGCATTCTGACTCCGGCAGGAGTACTGGAGCGAACCCTTTTGATCGAGAGCTTTCTTGCTGAGTCTACACCAGCGGCGAGACCTACTGCGGGGCGGCACGTAGGAGAGTCTTCTGCGGCAGGCAGTCGACGGATGACTCATGGGTCCAGGAAGACCAGACCCTCACATAGACGTCCTCAAGACACTAGCTCAATAGTGCGGGGCACACAGCGGGGATCCAGTATTTCGAGAGGCAGGCAGTGCTACACATGCGGCGGGCAGGGCCACATGGCTCGTGAATGCCCGACCCACCGTGCCGAGGAGCAGAAGATGGTTGAAGAAGGCTGTGGCAGAGTTTTTTTCTCGATCTCTCACCTGCCAGCAGCTGAAGGCAGAGCATCAGGTACCAGTAGGCTTGGTACAACCCTTGGAGGTCCCGGAGTGGAAGTGGGACGAGATATCTATGGACTTCGTGACTGGGCTTCCACGCACTTCCATAGGTCATGACTCCATCTGGGTGATTGTCGACCAACTCACCAAGTTGGCTCACTTCTTACCCATCAGAACGCAGGGCTCGGTAGAGATCATGGGATGTCTCTACGTTCAGAATATTGTACGGCTTCACGGTGTGCCATCATCTATCATATCCGATCGATATTCTCGCTTTAATTCCCTGCTTTGGAAGGGATTTCAGGAGGCGTTCGGGACACAGCTATGTCTGTGCACCGCCTTTCACCCTCAGACAGATGGTCAGACGGAGAGGACCATTCAGACTCTCGAGGACATGCTCCGCACATGTGTCATCGACTTTGGTCATAGCTGGGAGGGCCACCTACCCTTGGTGGAGTTTGCGTACAACAACAGCTACCACTCCACCATCGGGATGGAACCATACGAGGCGTTGTACGGAAGACCATTCAGATTTCCTTTGTGCTTGACATACTCTGGGGAGTCATCACTTGTGGGACCATAGATGTTCTGAGCCACGACAGAGAAGGTCCAGGTCATCCAGGAGCGGATGAGGACAGCTTAGAGCCAGCATAAGTCTTATGCTAACATGAGGTGGAGGCCACTAGATTTCGAGGATGAGGAACACATCTTCTTGCAGGTCTCACCTCGATGTGGTTTACAGAGATTTGGCAGAGGCAACAAGTTGTCTTCACGCTTCATCGGACCCTTCCAGGTCCTCAGCAGGATTGATGAGGTGACTTATCGCCTGGCTCTACCACCTCAGTAGCACCGGGTGCACGACGTCTTCTACGTATCTCAGCTGAGGAGATACGTGCACGGCCCGACGCATATCATTGACCATGGGGAGCTAGACGTTGATGATGGGGTTACTTTTTCGGAGGTCTCGGTGGAGATCGAGGATCAACAGGAGCGGGACCTACGTGGACGGTTGATTCCTCTAGTGCACATCAGATGGCAGCACGGGAACCTCCAGGAGAGAACTTGGGAGCGGGAGGCTCAGATGCGTGCTCAGTACCCACATTTGTTTCCCTAGTTTATTCTGTATCTTTACGAGGACGTAAATCCCTAAGGTGGGAGTGATGTAAAGACCCGTAAAAAGTCAAGGAAATTTTTTTCTTATTTTTCTTTGGAATTTTACAAGAATGAAGCTTCTGACGGAACATGATTCTCGAGGCCCGGTGTGCCCGGAATCATTTTCTGATGTTTGGCTCGGGTACGTTCAGTGAATGAACGAGCGGGTTTTTTCTAACTTTTGAACCTGTGCTCGGAATCAAATTCTAAGGGCACCGATGGAATCACAGCGCCAGTATTTCCTTAGAAACGCCTTTTCTGGAGTTGCGTTTGCTCGGGTGTGGTTTTTAATTTTTGGGGGTTAAGTGAAGAAAATAAAATAAAGTGGTGCGACAACTTTATTTTATTTCACTTAAAGCCACATAAAGACACATAAAGCTACTTAAGATGAGTTGAAGCGGATAGGGTGGAACCCAAAATATCCTACCTCTTGGTAGGATATTTGTGAGGTGGGGCCCGCATGAGCCCCACCGTTCCTTTTCCTCTAAGTAACGCACCCGCGAAAACTCCACTTTAATGAAAGTCAACTGGTGTGTTTTCTAAAACTCTTAACGCTCCTATTAATTGGACAGTTAAGACGTTACCATTAATTCACTGAATTAATGGTTCATTTCATAACTTTGTTTTTCTAATCATTGGCCCGAGAATAAAATAAGACCAACACCCTTTTGTTGACGGGTTGCTTGTTGAGAGGATTTGGAGAAGACTCCAAGGCTTGAGATCTTCATCCTCCATCGCGAAGAATGCGAATAACGTGAAGAACGCGAAGAATGCCGACGTTCGATGAAAGGCGACGAAGAATGCCAAACCTTCGGATATCGACGACGCGACGCCATGTACCCCGACACCGAAGATTCTCCTCCCGCGATGTTCTTCTGCGACAATCCTTCCCCATGGAAACCTTCGAACAACACCATTTGAGGTAGGGGATTACCGATCTTTTTAAATTTCCTTTGTGTATTTTATCCTTAACATGGATTTAATTCGTGAAATTAAATCTGTGTGTTTTCTTTAACCCTCGGAGATCATCGACACGACGTCGTGTTCCGTGAAGACGCGATGATCCTCTTCTCCCGCGATGATCAATTCTGCGAAGAACTCTCGTTCGACGACTACGACGAGGTAGGGGTTTTATTTGAGATTAATATTTATTCCCATGGTTTTTTCCTTCTAAAACAAAGAACCTGGATCAACTCATCCTCAAGTTGATCCGCGTTTGTTTTTATATGCAGGACGAGAATTTTTTTACGGGAGTTTCTTTTGGGGAACTAGGTTCAATTTTAATTTATTAAAATTGTGCCATGTTATGTTTTCATGTGTTGATTATTATTTTTCCCAATTGATATAACCTAACGCGGAGGGTGCAGGCCAAACAAACACGGCCCGACAACCCTCCGCAGTTTTTCATTGATGCACGAATTAACGGTGTTTAAGAAATGGGATCAGAATGGTGATTGGAGGCCTTCATAGAAATGTTCGGATCCCGGGAGAGCCGTAGGCGCAACCCAAAGGGAAAATGGACCACTGGAGCGCGTCCAGTGGTCCGCGGAAGTTCCCACTGTTGTGCCTCGCCGGCATGGCAGCGCCGGCGGCCAGAGGTGGCGGCCCGCGGCGGCCGGCCGCCAGAAAGCGGCGGCGCCCGGCGCGCCGCCGGGAAGACCCGCCGTGACTGAAGCCCCGGCGGTGAGCACAGGTCCCGCAGCCGCGCGGGAGCATGGGGAAGGGACACAGCCTTGCGTCGCATCCGGTGACACGGAGCAGCCCCCGCGTGGGGGCCGCGACTCCTTAGGCGCGGCCGCTCGTCCAGCGCCGAGCCGGCCAGGCCGGGCCGGGCCACCCAGGCCAGGCCAAGATGTGTCGGCCGGGCCGGGTCACGCCCAGCCGGGTTGGACCCGCACCCGGGTGGGTCGACCCAGTTCGGGCTGACCCAGGGGGGTTGGGCCGGGTCGGTCTGGGCCCAGACCCCCCGTTTTCGGACCTTTTTTGTCTTTTGCAAGTATCTTGAGCTACGAGCCTCCGATCGACGTACCGTTAGCGGCGATACGATCCTTGGATCGAGACGGTCGTTTTGGTATATCACACTCAAGATTTCGGAATACTTTGTGTTCGGCCGAGTTGGTTCGTACATGAAACCAACCGGGCCCTCGAAGCGGAAACACTCATATCTTGAGCTCCGGACGTCCGATTGACGTGCCATCGACTTTGATGGATTCCTCTAAGTGAGACAGATCTTATGGATTACTCCTCCCGAGTTTTGGACGCAGGTGGAGTACGGTCGGGTTGTTTTTGACTTAAAAACCAACTGGGCCCCTGGGACGAAAAAGCCAATAACTCTCAGACCGGGCGTCCGATTGACGCGCCGTCTGTGACGTTGAGTTCCTATTGACAATACAGAACTTTTGGATACATCAACTCTGGACTATGTGTCAGCTGATGTATCAGCCTCTCGGCTTGTGGAGCGGACCCTCCCGAACAAGCTTGCTGTGAGCGGGAACCCTAGGGCTGGCTGCAACTACGACGACGACGACGACTGTGCAGAGATCCTTAGTGGATTCGACGACGACTACAACTCTCAACGAACCTTTGTGGGTCAGTGCTACCAATCCTATGTGGGTCCGATCCTGTGTGGGTCAGCACTCAGCGGTCCTGTGTGGACAATGCCTACAGATCCTGTGTGGGTCCGATCCTGTGTGGGTTTTTGCAGGGGTTAGTTATCTATCGATCCTTTGTGGGTCAGATCCTTTTTCAGTCATTGTGGGGGTTAGTAACTATCGATCCTTTGTCGGTCTGATGACTTAGATGAATCAGTGGAAATATCTGGTCATCTTAATCGTCATATGAAGTAGTATACCTGTGTGAGTTGAATCCGGTTTTGCTTTCCTTTGTGGATTGTGTTGTGATATCCTGTGTGGATTACGTTTTGCTTTCCTGTGTGAACTGGGTTTTATTTGGGCTCAGATGTTGGAGCAGAATGAGAATTGATGACTTTAGTATATGTATGGGCATATACCTAAGTAGTGTCGGATGTTACTTCGTGATTGTATCTTTTCTTTGTGGATTATCCTTTGTGGATTCTGGGAGACATTCGGGGGTCTCGAGGACCATAATAAGTAGCTTATACTCACCCCTGCACGGGCTATGCCCGCACTACGTTGTGTTGGTTGCAGACGACGGACAACGCTGATAGTGGTTGAGGCTTGGGGAGCAGGATAGTACCTGGAGGTGGACCACTAGGTGAGACTTACTCAGAGCAGACGGCTGAACCCAAGGAGCTGTGGAGGCTATATGTTCCCACCCTTCAGGTGGGATTTCCAGTGGACATCTTGACGTTGCGGATTTACTTTTCAGTTGATGTTTTCCCTTTCCAGTTGTACTTTACTTTCAGTTTGGGTTTGTATACTGGCCCACTTACTTTTCTACACTTACTTTTGTACCAGTTTTTACTTAGTTTTTACTTCTGGATGCTTGCTCTGTGGTGTTTGTGGTTTAATTAACAAAGCCAATGCCTTCCCTTTTTCCGGGATTTATGCCTTTGGTGCTAGTCGCCAGCCCCTGGTCTATGGAAGGTGGGCTTGGGGTAGTCACGGCCCGGGACTCGAGGACGGTTCGTGACATGAATCTTGTATGTTGATTTTAGTCTTGTAATTTTTCAAAATAATAATAATAAATCAAAATAACAAATATGGATGATATAATAATATACCAAATAGATTCAAAATAGTGGTTTTATGTTGTCTATGAGTATAAATACTATATAATATAATTATAATGATTCTTGTAGAAAATATATTTATCATTTTACAAATCAATATCAATGAAAATAACTATTAATTTTTTTTTAAAAAGATAATTTTAACATGAAATGAAATTCAAGATAGAAGGTAATTCATTACATTCAATAAAAGATAAAATAATATTCAATTTTCATAGTAGAGAGGATAGAAAAAAAAAATAGAAAACAAAAAAAATTATATTCATATGTTTGTTATGATCAAAATATGATTTTTTAAAAGAAATATATACTATTACATTGAAAAAATATTAATGAATAAAAATGGTTGAAGATTACTTCTAGAAATAATTTTTTAAAAGGTGAAATCATTTTTATTAATAGTTTTATAAAAAATGGTTTAGGAAGAAAACTGATTTCTAACCGAATAGGGAAATGATGTTTAGATTTTCATAATTAAATTACCAATTATTATTTGTTAAAAATATTTGTAAAAATATATTATTACTTGAAAATATCATGAATAATGTGAATAGAATAAAATTGGTGTATTTATTAAACAATAATCAAATAATTTACATCAACTTATAATCTAGGATAAACAATCATTATTAAAATGTTCATGTGAGGTAAACCATTATAAATACATCAACATTAATTTGAAACAAACAAATGAATTTTTTATATGTATAAAAAATAAATAAACATAAATTTTTTTAAATAAAACATAATAGAATCCGAATTCATTATTAAAATAATCATTCCATGACATAATCAATGAAGTAGAAGTACAACCCAAAGATAAGAAATTATGTAACGATATCCAATACCTCAAACATCATTTTGATAGAACATTCATCGACAACTTTTATAGTGGTTTTAAACATGTTCCAATATTATAGAAGAATAGTATAAATATTTATAAAATCAAATATGAAATTTTTATGACATCTTATTACGTAATCCTTAATAATCATTCCTTATTTTCATTTTTTTGGTGTAAATATTATTTCTTTCCCATGCATATTTCTTCATTAAGGAATCATTAAACTAACATATTTTATATTTATATCATCTAAATTATAAAAATAATGAAAAATTTATGTTCTTTTTTAATTAATTTTAATTTTCACACAAATCATGAATGATCGTTATGATAAAATTTAGCAGGATGTGATCATGGAGATGGCAGGTCGTACATACACATAAGTAAGGTTTACATTATTCAATGATAATTATGGAATGGATTTTTGTAATATTTTAACATTCCAAAATTACCTTAAAAAATATATATGATATTATGAACTTATATATAAAATTCATGTGGTGTGGTGATGAAAATTGAGTCACGTGACTTCATGACAGTGGTAGTTCACACAAACATAAATAATGTTATCATCAGTACCTGAGTGATGTTGAATGAAGTAAAATGATATATATATATATATATAATCTATATATAATTATTTTTATTTCATGAATATGGTTTTTATTTCATTTATATCACATATTTTAATTAACATTATCTTTATCACATTCCACGTGAAATATTACTGAATGATGAATCATATCGCTTCCTGAAGCAGTAGTCTACCATACAAAAAATGTGACGTTATCACGTCACCTATTTAATTTAAGAAATATATATATATATATGATTATATAAAATATAGTTTAATATTTTTTTCAATAAATATCATATATATAATTTTCTTCCATCATTGAATTCATCATTGAGAAGTTGAAATTGAAAAATGAATGACAACATTTCACGAACCCGTAGACCAATGTACGTAAAAATAATTTTTTTCAAAACACATTTGAAAGAAGGGCATATGTTATTAGTTCATTATTAAATTAAAAAATATCATATTATCTAGAATATATCGGGGTTATTATAACATCATGTTTTAATTAAAAATTAATTTTGTGGAGAAAAAAAGATGTTCATTGAATATCATTACCTTGTCTTCAAGTATCCTCTTTATATTTTCAGTAATTCATTCCTATATTGGATTAATGCAAAAAATAAGCCATATTGGATTAAGGGATATATGGTTTTATGTTATTTTAATAGTGTGTGGTATAATCATAAATGTATTAATGTTTGAAGAGTATTAGATTGTGATTTATCGTTTATAGTTTAGGAGGATGCCACTTCTATAAATACCCAATCTTATTCACTACTGGGTATAAATCATACCTATAATTGAAAAAATATTTATAAATAATTTTTTTTCGATGATTATAAGGTCATGGAAACTTCCAAAAGATAGTAAAATTTTCTTTAAAAAAATTTTGTTCTTGAACTATAATATTTTAAAATTTTTATCATTTAGGTAGTTCATTATGGTAACTAGTTTGCGAAAATAAATAATTTATTCCTAAGGTTTGAAATAAAATTTTTATTTCTTGATAAATTGGACAGATTGATTCAATATATGAAATATATTTTTTAAAATAAAAATTCTATTTATGTTTAAATTTTAATTTAACACAAGAACATGTATTGTGAAAATCATTGTATTAACATTAACTCCCTAAAAGTTTTCTTAATTTTTAGTAATCAATATGTAAATTATAAAATAAATATTAGTCCATGAATATAATAGAGTTTATATTTATAATATTTTAAATTAAATTGAATTTTTTTTCTATATTATTTTTAAATAAAATAAGAAAATTTAATTTTTCAGAAAATAAAATTATTTTAAATTTTGTAATAATTAATTTGAATTAAATATTAAAATATTAGAACAATGAAGGAATGAGAAAATTATTTTCAAAAACCTCTATAACATAATAAATTCATGTAAAAAAATATTTAACATAATCATCCAATAAATTTTCATCACATTTAAATTTTTTTATTATCATTTAATTTATTTAATTGTTAACTAAATAATAATTGTGTTGGTGTTTCATAAAAATTTGAAATATTCTTAGAGACAAAAAAATTTAAATGAACATTGATGATAAATTTTTTTTTTCGAAAATAAATTTATAGCTGAGAAAATTTTGATTTTTCCCTATACCATGCATTTGTAGATATTAATTATATTAATATTTAAATATTTTTATGATTAATTACTAACATTATAATGTGGGTCATACTCATAAAATGGTGGAAATTAATTTCCAAAAATTAGATAAAATAATCAAAAATTTTGAGATAATCACTTTAAAAAAATTATGATGATATTTAAATTTATTTTCATCCCTGGAATTCATGTAATCCTCTCGGTAAACCAATTTTTACCTGAACCCTAGTAATTAATCTTTTTTTCATTAAATTTTAATTTGGGTAAAAAAAATTATGTTAATCTTTTATTCAATTTTATTTAATATAATTATAAATATTTCCTCGATTTTTTAAAATTAGATTCAGAAATGTTGAATAATAAATTTTATATTAATCCTAATGATTTGACAAGGAAGGGCGTTTTTAATGTCAAAATGTTTAGAATATTAGACAATTTTTATTCCTAAACAATATATTAAAATTATTCCAATGACAAAAATTTAATTAAATGATATATAATTTTTTGAATTTTACTTTTAAAAAAATTAAAACTATAATTTAACATTATAAATTATTTATTTGAAAACTAAATATTAATAAAATATTTAGTATCAATCACAATTAATAAGAAAATTATATTTTAAAAAAACACCAAAATTCCAATCATCCTAATTTTGGTATTCTAATTTAAAATATTATGTGTATTTTAATAAATTTATATTTAAAAATTGGTAAAAATTAATTTTATATTATGTGGGAAATATTTTTTTCAACTATCATTTATGAAAAATATTTTTTTTCATGTAACATATATTTTTTATTTTAATGATCTTAATATTTATTTCTTATAAATAACAAATTTATATGTTTTACTTATATGTTTTTCCTAATTTATATATCTCTAGTCTAAACATCCATTCCAACAGCAATGTTATAGATTAAAGAATAATGTTATTATTGTTTTATTTTTTGGTAAAACTTAGTCTTGTATATAACAAAAGCTATCAATGAAACTCATTGTCACATATAACACAACATAACATTATATTTCATTTAACCTATATATTAAATAAAATGTTACTATTATTGAAAAAAATGAATTGTTAAACCATATGCATTCAACATATTAATCATTGTAAAAATTACATACTGAGAAATAAATATCACCATATGTTTAAATTAATTATGATTCTAGGAAGTGTTTTATGATTGATATGAATGGATATTCTAAATTGAATAATGTAGTTAACATTTAAATTCTTATGTTTCATTTTTTGTGTAAAATGTAATTTGATATTGAATTATGCATCATGTTTTCAAATATTAACAAATTTTCAGGTACATTGATTTGTGATCTCATATAACTAGAAAAAATATAACAATGTTACCATTGACTCTGGGATTATAGGGTTGTCGACATTATTTTTTTTATTAGAAAACATTACCATAAAACATGTGAACTTTATTCTATAAAAAAATTATTATTATTATATCCTTTTAAATGGGTTTTTGGATAAGTATAATTAGAAGATAACATCCTAATATTTTTGGTAAGATATAGTTAATGTGTTTTTACAATAAATAAATTATTTTAGGAATATGACATGTAAAGTCGGCTCTTAATATGTTTTAACCTGGATAAATAAATATTAAAATGGTCCATTGGGCTTTAACTCCATCATTACACCATGCCTAATACTGGGCCATGCCTATTTCCTAGTTTGACACAATTGTGGGATATTCTTGGGTTAATTCACATTTAATTTAGAAATCATTATGAAATATTTGAAAATGTTTTTATATCTGTTTGTAATGAAAAACGATACCATGTTTATAATTATATGATTTATTATAAAAAATACTCAACAATATGTTATGTATTTTACTAGTCTTGAAAGTATACATTATGATTCATAATGTTGTCACGACCCGTCCTCGGGGCCCATGCCGTGACTACCCCAAGCCCACCTTCCATAGTCTAGGGGCTAGCGACTCGCACCAAAGGCGTAAATACCGATAAATCGGAAGCCATTTCCTTTATAAAAGTAAACTAAACACCACAGAGTACAAGAGGAAGTAATCACTAGGTAAAACTGAATACAAGCAGTGCTAAAAGTAAAGGGGCCGGAAATACAAGCCCAACTGTAAAGTACAATGTAAAAGACAAAACAGTTGGAAGGTGACAAACCGCTCCTGGGTTATCCACCAAGGATCCTACCTGAAGGGTAGCTACAGATAGCACAGCTCCTAGATCGTCCACCACAGATCCTACCTGAAGGGTAGGTACAGATAGCACAACTCTTGAATCGTCCACCACAGATCCTACCTGAAGGGTAGGTACAGATAGCCTCCAGAATTCTCTCGCCTGGCAACCTCCTCCGAGTATCATCTCCCCGTGAAGTCCACCTCCAGATACTGACTCGTCGTGAGGTCCACCTTCGGGTACCGCCCAACCCTCGAACACTCGGCCTCTGTCAACGCTGCCCATCGTCTGCAACCAACCCAACGAAGTGCGGGCATAACCCGTGCAGGGGTGAGTATAATGATACTCAGTAGGGACCCCTAGGCCCTCAACGTCTCACTAAATCCAACAAGGATAACCACAAGGAAGATCTCAACAGATATCCTCTACTTAGGTATATGCCCATACATATACCTAAGTTATCAAGTAACCCATATCAATCCTGAGGAAACACAAAGATTATGAAATCAACGGATAACCACTACTCAGGTATATGCCCATACATATACCTAAGTTATCATGTGACCTATCTCAATAATGAGGAAACACAAATAACATAGACTCATCTCAAACTAGGATTTTCAATTATCGAAACTGTAACTGCTGAAGAGACCCGTCTCTGGAGTGTACAGTGATCCTGTCATGACTCTGAGGTACTAACCTAAGACTGCTGAGGTACTCCACCTGTCGAGTACTATGGGCCTTCTGCTACAACCAAGCGCTCCCCCTCATAGCCTCCAGAGGTACTCCTTCTATTGAGTACCGCAGGTCTGCCGCTACAACCAAGCGCTCCTCCGCCATGGGTCTGCAGCTACAACCAAGCGCTTCCCACCATGGGGCTGCCGCTACAACCAAGCGCTCCCCCTCATAGCCTCCATAGGTACTCCTTCTATTGAGTACCGCGGGTCTGCCGCTACAACCAAGCGCTCCTCTACCCTGGGATTTCCGCTATAACCAAGCGCTCCCCACTGGGCTATCTGAAACTCACCGAGTCGATCGATCAGCCGGCGTCAAGTCTCAGTCGGCTACACGGTCTGCGTACTGTGCATGCTCGTCTCCGGGAGGGTTTTCTCCACGAGCTACTGGTCAATACTCCAAGTATCACAAAGTCCCATGAAGAAGTATCTTTAAGTACTACCTCGTCATAGGGGTCTCAACACAACAGACGGCGCGTCAATCGGACGCCCGGTCTGTGAGTTATTAGCCTTTTGCGTCCCAGGGGCCCGATTGGTTTCATGTGCGAACCAACCCAGCCGTATCTCAACTGTACCCCGAACACTCATAGGTTATACTCATAGGGACCATTTCTCAACGTGATCACCAATGCCGCAAACGTTTGTCAAACGGACGTTCAGTCTGAAAGTTATCATCATTTCCATTCGAGGGGCCCTGTTGGATTTCGGGTACAATCCAACCCGGCCACTATCCAACTACAACCAAAACTCAGGAGATGTGTGCCAAAAGTTCCGTCTCATCAAGAGGAATCCAAAAAAGTCGATGGTACGTCAATCGGACGTTTGGAGCTCAAGATATAAGTGTTTCCGCTCCGAGGGCCCTGTTGGTTTCGGGTTCGAACAAACCCGTCCGTACTTCAAATGACACGGGTGAATTAAACCGATCACACAATTGAGATCCATACAAAAAAACACACGATATTGACTACCCATTGGTCCAAAATGGATAGCCGGTGAAAAAGTTGCATTTCACCGCAATACGTGCGAACCGGGCCTCGGGGGGGCTCGCGCCTCGACCTTGACTTAAATATCCAAAATTCGTCTTGAAACATATATCTTAATTCCAGGGTCACAACGTCGTAGACGGTTCGTCATTCTGACACCGTATGAGAGAGATATCTCTGATACAAGATCCCGTAATAATAATAATATTATTATCTTTGGGTTTTTTGTAGACCCGAGCTACAGATCCGAATTTAATATCCAATATTGGACTTGAATGGACCGTATTAAAGATAGAGTCACATCGCCGCTGACAGATCTTCATTCTAACATCATATGAAGGACTTATGTCAAGAATAAGGTTTCAAGACTCAATATAATAATAACATTATTTTATTCAATCATTAATACACAAAAAATAACCCAAATCAAGACTCTCCACGCACATGGGTAGCGCTCAATTAAAATTTCTATTTTAATATATTTTATCTTATCATTGATATATCTAAACAAAATAAAAATTTATTGGTGGCTTGTGTACAGTACATCACACCTCTTGTGTACAGCGCACACCTCAAAACCCCGTGACCCCTCAATCACCTCTCCCTCAATCATTTAACTTTCATTTATTTTTCTTTTAATTAACTTAATTTATTCCTTCTCTCCCCAATCCCATTCATTCACGTTTTTGTCCCTTCACGTATTTTTTCTCCTGCAACCCAAACGGTGGGGGTTCCTCCGTACAAACAGAACTGTCAGCACCACCTCCGGCATGTTGGGTCACCGCGCCTCCAGCCTACCATGTTGCAGTTCTTCAAGCCAGTCGCACCGCCTTTCTCGTTGGGATCCGTGTTCTAAAGACACACCGGAATCACATCGCCACGTCTCCCCTTCCGCGACCCACTACACCTTCATTCTAACCCCAAAAATTATGACAATCACAGATTCTTGATCCTCGGATAAAGATCTCCATGTCCGTATGGTCAACATCACATTGAGTTTTTATCACGCTTAATTATTTGGCGACAAATAATGCACGAGAAACAAAACAGAAAGGTTCATGGTCTATGTGCGGATCGATAACCATATTTTTTTGTCCATTGTCGTTGAGATTCAAGAACAAGAGGAATTAACATTGAGATATTTATCATACTTCAAAATTAAACCCCTACCTAAATTCAAGAAGGTTGATCTATTGATGAAGGTAGGAGATGCTATCTTTGTTCCGTTGACGTTGTCGCGGGGTGACGACGTTGGTTCGTCAACGTCGAGAAGGAAGAAGTCGAGGTTGGCGCCAGCGTTCTTTGCATTCTTCGATGAGGTAATGAAGTCCTCTCAATCCTCCCAAATCCCCTCTCTCAAGACTCTCCCCACTAGAGATTATGCCAACACCCATAATAATAATGTATAACCATTTATTAAAGAGTTGGCTTAAATATTTCAAGAGAATTTCGAAAACAAGCCAAATAATTAAATGATGTTTTGTTCATTAATGAAGAGGGTTGGCACATTAAATTGAAGGGGTGTTAAAGGGGGGTTGAAGAGAGTTATGGGAAGATGAGAGGTTGGGCTTCTGTGGGCCCCACCTCTCATATATCCACACATGGGAGGATTTAACATCCTCAGATATAAATTTGTTTTAACAAATTTATTTAACTTTTCTTAACTAAACTCCAAAATTAATAAAACTCAACCTGTATAAAACGCAACTGCAGTAAAGGTCTCGTTAAGCAATTACCGGCGCTACGAGTTCATCGGTGCCCTCAGATATCAATTCAGAGCACCAGTTCAATAGATAGAAAAACCTGCACGTATGTTTACTGAACGTACCCGAAAAGAAGTTCGGAAAATTATTATCAGTCAACCTCTACCCGCGTCGGTCGAGGTTAGGCTCTGCCTAAGTAAAACACGCCCCAATGAACCCATCGATACTCTCGGATTTTCAATCCGAGTTACCGTTTAGAAGTTATGAATTTTTTAATAAAAATAATTGTCACTTAAATATTTTATTTGCTGCCAAAAACTATCTTTTTCTGGTGGCCCATGCCGGAAAAAGTTAGTATCTTCATAAATAAAACATGCCATCACGAGTTTAGCAGTGGTCTCAGATTTTTAATCCGAGCTACCATTTGTGTGTTATAAGAATTTGAAAAATAAAATAATTTATTTAATTATTTTATTTACGGTTAAGCCATTTTGGGATTTCACATAGGAGGCTCGTGTAGACTAAACTTAATTCACACCTAGGGTAATCCTGCTATCATGAGCGCAATGGTGCCCTCAGTTTTCTAATTCGAGCAACCATTCAAGAGTTACTCCAATTTTTCAGGAAAACTGCTTACGCGTGTTAATTTAAGATTAACAAAACATCGGAAAATTATTTCGGGCACACCGCGCCTTAGAATCAGGTGCTGTCTGAAACTATGCACTCACAAAATTCCAAAAAAATTAAGAAAAAAATTTCCATGAAATTTCCAGGTATTTACATTACTCCCACCTCAGGGCTTTATGTCCCTGTAAAGCTTCAACACACACTAGGGGAAACAAATAGTGGTACTGAGCACGCATCTGAGCCTTCCGCTCCCATGTGCTCTCCTGGAGGTTCCTGTGCTGCCTGGGGATTCCTTTTCGCCGACCAAGGAAAACCCATACCATCGTTTTAAGTAAACCACAACCTTTTTTCCTAATACCGTCAATCCGTGTATGAACCGTGATTACCCAGTCCATACCCAAACTCGCGTCGTAAGGCCTCGACGCTGTCACTAAGAGGTTCCAACCAAAACTCTCTCCTAAATGGTCAGATCACACCTGTCGGTGTAAGTGTGTTTATCGAGTCTCCTCTCAATGGTATCTCTAGACGTGAGGGTCAAGTCAATGGTTTTAACCGGAAACTCTAGGTCTGGGACAAGGTTTTTGGAAGGAAGGAATGATTGGTACCTATGTCTATTGATATCGAAACTTGTAGTAGACACATACCATACCTAAAATCATTCTTAGAGCTCTTGGGTCACACTCCGTGACCGCATGCATGTATTCTCTTCCCCTACCCTCCAGCTCCCTGCGCCTGGAGGGGACTACAAAGACGGGTGGTTGTAACAAGTTGAAATGTACACCACCTCATGTTGCACTCTTAGCTCTGCTTCCATGTCTGCTACTCTGTAGATTCATCTGTCCTTAACACTTCCACTTCTTGAAACATTTAACACACCCAAGTCTCCGATACTGGCGCTAGTTTCCAGCTTTCCCACTTCTAACCTTCACTGACTGCATCCATTCAACAAAGAATTTTCAACCAAAAAGGTTCTTTCTAGCACCCTATCCTAAGTATGAATGCATAGAGGAGAGGTGTTGGCTCAGATATCCTTAAACACACCATGCTCAGAGGTCCGAGATCTATAACACTGATCGTATCGTATTCATCGAGTACCCGGAATGCTCGGTACACCTCGATGAATACTCAGCTACCGAAATGTCATCCTGTCGAAGCTGTATAAGCACTAGAAAACTTATAGCCACCTCCTCAAGCCAGTCCTCAGCCGCCTGTGAGTCAGGTTCACCTCGGAACTTGAGGGTATCTGATGTTGGAACAGGTGTAAGGCAGTAAGCCTACATGTGTCATCTACCGGTACCGTCAGTTGTAATTGTTGACCAACAAGTAGTGATGTATAGTTAACACACTACCCGAAGGCACTATATCAGGAATCGGTCCACATACCGAAGCCTCATCACTATGCGGACCATCCTCATGGTCATTCACTGGAAAATACTAGTAGCCAAGTCCACTGTCCACTCCACTGATGTCTCAGCTAGGCGGAATACTCTAGCAATCGCCTCTAGCCAGTGATCTGCTGTTTGGGAATCTACCTCGTATCGTTACCTCGGAGGCCTCTACTACTGGAACCCGTGCAACACGCTCTGCCAGCGTGCACAGTTCTCCAGTATGGCTGGTGGCATCTGCTTCCCAACAGGTGGTGGTGCTACTGGTACACCACCCGAGGGAGCCAACATAGTAAAAAGGGCCTCGTACCGGAGTCTCGTCGCTCGGTGGGCCGTCATCATGTACTATCTCAGAACTCAAACTGACTATCTGTATGGAGACATCTTGAACAGATACGACATGGTCAAACGATTTATACCTGGTGAGCTGACATGGTTTGAGCTGACATTAAAACTTTTGTAAACACACACACAATCAGTGTTTTCGTGCACAAAGTCAGAAATCAGAAGTCAAGGTCCTGGTGTACGGATACATCGGCCGCCGCACCAACACTGAACTCCCAGAACTGAAAACCACACCCAGTACCCTTAACACTATTTCTTCACAGAAAGAAAAAATCAGAGTAATAAGTTCTGCGGTAGAACAGACTCCTCTGATACCAATTTGTCACGACCCGTCCTTCGGGCCCGTGCCGTGACAACACCAAGCCCGCCTTCCATAGTCCAGGGGCTGGAGACTAGCACCAAAGGCATAAATCCTGATAACTGGGAAGACATTGCCTTTATAAAAGTAAACTAAACACCACATAGTACAAGCAGAAGTAATCACTAGGTAAAACTGAATACAAGCAGTGCTGAAAGTAAAGGGGGACGGAAATACAAGACCAACTATAAAGTACAAGGTAAAAGACAAAACAACCGGAAGGTGACAAGCCGCTCCTGGGTCGTCCACCAAGGATCCTACCTGAAGGGTAGGTATATATAGCGCGGCTCCTAGATCGTCCAACACGGATCCTACCTGAAGGGTAGATACAAATAGCGCAGCTCCTGGATCGTCCACCACGGATCCTACCTGAAGGGTTGGTAGAGTTTGCCTCCGCAACTCTCTCGCCTTCCAACCTCTTCCGAGTATCGTCTCGCCATGAAGTCCACCTCCGGATACTGACTCGTCGTGAGGTCCACCTCCGGGTACCGTCCAGCCCTCGAACACTCGGCCTCTATCAACGCTGCCCGTCATCTGCAACCAACACAATGAAGTGCGGGCATAGTCCATGCAGGGGTGAGTATAACGATACTCAGTAGGGACCCCGAGACCCTCAAGGTCTCACTAAATCCAAAAAGGATAACCACAATGAATATCTCAACAGATATCCTCTACATAGGTATATTCCCATACATATACCTAAGATATCAAGTAACCCATCTTAATCATGAGGAAACACAAAGATTATGAAGTCTGCGGATAACCACTACTCAGGTATATTCTCATACATATACCTATGTTATCAAGTGACCCATCTCAATCATGAGGAAACACAAAGATCATAGACTCAGTTCAAACCAGGATTTTCAATTATCGATACCGTAACTGCTGAAGAGCCCCGTCTTCGGAGTGTACAGTGATCCTGTCATGACTGTGAGGTACTAACCTAAGACTGCTGAGGTACTCCACCTATCGAGTACTATGGGCCTGCTGCTACAACCAAGCGCTTCCCACCATGGTCCTGCCGCTACAACCAAGCGCTCCCCCTCATAGCCTCTAGAGGTACTCCTTCTATTGAGTACCGCAGGTCTGCCGCTACAACCAAGCGCTCCTCCGCCGTGGGTCTGCCGCTACAACCAAGCGCTTCCCACCATGGGTCTACTGCTACAACTATGCGCTCCCCCTCATAGCCTCCCAAGGTACTCCTTCTGTTGAGTATCGCGGGTCATCGTCTACAACCAAGAGCTCCTCCGTCATGGGTTTGCCGCTACAACCAAGCTCTCCCCACTGGGCTATCCGAAACTCACCGAGTCGATCGATCAGCCGTCGTCATGTCTCAGCCGGCTACACAGTCTCCATACTCTGCACGCTCGTCTCCGGGAGGGTCCTCTCCACGATCTACTAGTCTATACTCCAAGTATTACAAATTCCCACGAAGAAGTATATTTAAGGACCTCCTCGTCATAGGGGTCTCAACACAACAGACGGCGCGTCAATCGGACGCCCGGTCTGTGAGTTATTAGATTTTTCCTCTCAGGGGCCCGGTTGGATTCGTGTGCGAACCATCTCGGCTGTATCTCAACTATACCCCGAACTCTCATAGGGTTTACTCATAGGGACTGTTTCTCATCGTGATCACCAACACCACTGACGGTTCATCAAACGGACGTCAAGTCTGAAAATTATGATCTTTTCCGTTCGAGGGGCCCAATTGGATTTCGGGTACAATCCAACCCGGCCACTATCCAACTGCAACCAAAACATAGGAGAAGTATGCCAAAAGTTCCGTCTCATCAAGATGAATCCAATAAAGTCGATGGTATGTCAATCGGACGTCCGGAGCTCAAGATATAAGCGTTTCCGCTCTGAGGGCCCAGTTGGTTTCGGGTTCAAACCTACCCAGCCATACTTCAAATGACACTGGTTAATTAAACCGATCACGCCATTGTGTTCCATGCGGAAAAACACACTAGATGGACTACCCATTTGTCCAAAACAGATAGCCAGTGAAAAAGTTGCATTTCACCGCAACACGCGCGAACCGGGCATTGGGGGGGGGCGGCTCGACCCTGACTTAAATATTCAAAATTGGTCTTGAAACATAAATCTTAATTCTAGGGTCACAACGTCATAGACAGTTCGTCATTCTGACACCGTATGATAGAGATATGTCCGATACAAGATCCCGTAATAATAATATTATTATAATCTTTGGGTGTTTCGTGGACCCGAGCTACAGATCAGAATTTAATATCCAATATTGGAATTGAATGGACCATATTAAAGATAGAGTCACATCACGGCTGATATATCTTCATTATAACATCATATGAAGGACTTATCTCAAGAATAAGGTTTCAAGACTCAATATAATAATAACATTATTTTATTCTATCATTAAGACACAAAAAACCACCCAAATAAAGACTTTCCACACACATGGGTAGCTCTCAATTAAAATTTCTACTTTAATTGATTTTATATTATTATTGATATATCTAAACTAAATAAAAAGTTATTGGTTGCTTGTGTACATCACATCACACCTCTTGTGTACAGAGGACACTTCAAACCCCCGTGACCCCTCAATCACCTCTCCCTCAATCAATTAATTTTCATTTATTATTCTTTTAATTAACTTACATTATTCCTTCTCTCCCCAATCCCATTCATTCATAGTTTTTTCCAATCACGTTTTTTTTTCTCCTGCAACTCAAATGGTGGGGGTTCCTCCGTACAACCAGAATCATCGGCACCACCTCCGGCATGTTGGGTCGCCGCGCCTCCAGCCTACCACATTGCAGTGCTTCAAGCCTGCCGCACCACCTAGCTCGTTGGGATCTGTGTTCTAAAGACACACCGGAATCGCATCGCCACGTCGCCCCATCCGCGGCCCACTGCACCTTCGTTCTAACCCAGAAAATTATGACAATCACATATTCTTGATTCTTGGATCGAGATCTCCACGTCTGTATGCTCAACGTAACATTGAGTTCTTAGCAAGCTTAATTATTTAGAGACAAATAATACAGATGAAACGAAACAGAAAGGTTCGCGGTCTATGTTCGGACCGATAACCATATTTGTTTGGCCACCATCATTGAGATTCAAGAACAAGAGGAATTAACATAGAGATATTTATCATACTTCAAAATTAAACCCTTACCTCAATTCAAGAAGGTTGATCTCTTGACGAAGGTAGGAGATGCTATCTTTGTTCCGTTGACATTGTCGCAGGATGACGACGTTGCTTCGTCAACGTCGA
The DNA here is from genome assembly GCA_963277665.1 of Viscum album. Lineage (NCBI taxonomy): Eukaryota > Viridiplantae > Streptophyta > Magnoliopsida > Santalales > Viscaceae > Viscum > Viscum album. Next base: position 432,419,060 of record OY728127.1, on the reverse strand, counting down.
GATGGAAGAAGTCGAGGTTGGTGCCAGCGTTCTTTGCATTCTTTGATGAGGGAAATAAGTCCTCTCAATCCTCCCAAATCCCCTCTCTCAAGACTCTCCCCACTAGAGATTATGCCAACACCCATAATAATAATGTATATCCATTTATTAAAGAGTTGGCATAAATTTTTCAAGAGAATTTCGAAAACGTTCCAAATAATTAAAATATGTTTAGTTTATTAATGAAGAGGGTTGGAAAATTAAATTGAAGGGGTTTTAAAGGGGGGTTGGAGACAGTTATGGGAAGATGAGAGGTTGGGGCTCGTGTAGGCCCTACCTCTCATAACCCACACATGGGAGGATTTAACTTCCTTAGATATAAATTCGTTTTAACAAATTTTTTTAACTTTTCTTATCTAAACTCCAAAATTAAGAAAACTCAACCTGTTAAAAACACAACTGCGGTAAAGGTCCCCTTAAGCAATTACCGGTGCTGTGAGTTTATCAGTGCCCTCAGATATCAATTCCGAGCACCGGTTCAAAAGATAGAAAAACCTGCACGTATGTTTACTGAACGTACCCAAAAAAACTTTCGGAAAATTATTATCAGTCATCCTCGACCCGCGCCGGTCGAGGTTAGGCTCTGCCTAAGTAAAACACGCCCCAACAAACCCATCGATACTCTCGGATTTTCAATCCGAGTTACTGTTTAGAAGTTATGAATTTTATAATAAAAATAATTGTCACTTAATTATTTTATTTGCGGCCAAAAACTATCTTTTTCTGGTGGCTCGTTCCGGAAAAAGTTAGTATCTTCTTAAATAAAACATGCCATCACGAGTTCAGCATTGGTCTCAGATTTTTAATTCGAGCTACCATTTGTGAGTTATAATCATTTGAAAAATAAAATAATTTATTTAATTGTTTTATTTACGGTTAAGCCATTTTTGGGATTTCTCATAGGAGGCCCGTGCCGATTACACTTAAGTCGCACCTAGAGTAATCTTACTATCCTGAGTGCAACGGTGCCCTTAGATTTCTAATCTGAGCAACCGTTCAAGAGTTATTCCACTTTTCAGGAAAACTTCTTACGCGCGTTAATTTAAGATTAACAAAACTTTGGAAAATTATTTCGGGCACACCACGCCTCAGAATCAGGTTCCGTCTAAAATCACGCACTCACAAAATTCCAAAAAAATTAAGAAAAGAATTTACTTGAAATTTCCGGGTCTTTACGAATGTTATGTTCTAATATTTTGTATGAAATATTTTATAAAAAATAACCTAATTTATGAAATGAAAACAAAAAATTTTAAAATAATTTGTGTAGGTATCTTCACCCTTTGAATGACAATAAATTTGGATACAGAGATACAACTATAGATGAAAAAATTATAACAATATTTCAAAAGATTAACCATGATATATTCAATAATAGTATCTGTTTGTTGTATTCTATTGATAAAAAATGTGGTGTAACAATTCTAAACCACATCATGCATCACCAAATACCATCATTCAATGGTATTATATGGTAATTTTTATCTACACCATTGATAATTTACATATACAATTTATTTCTCACTTGGACAAGTAATGAAATAGAGCATGTGTTGATGGAATTCTATCACCTCCAATGATATGTGGATCAATGTTGGAATTATGATAAAAAAAGGATGATGGGGAAATAGTGATCATTGAAAAAATGGATTTAAAATATATTTTCATAAAAAATAATTTCCCTATGAATAAAGAGAATATATAGAAAGAAAATTCATATGTTTGAGAAAAAAGTAAAATGAAAAAATTTATATGTTTTATGATATATTTATATGGTTATAAATTCATGTTGTAAATTACTTATGAATTATAAAGAGTAAGACTATTTGATTCCTTGATGGGTAAAAGAAAATAATTTTGAAGGGATGATTCTTACAATCCTTATCATCTTATGAGGATATAGTATCTTGTGAAATCAAATTAGAGAAATAATTATCCATGTTTTTTTAGGAAATCATAGGGAATAAGATTATATATGTGTAGAAAATTGATTTTGTGAATAATTGAAAGATGGATTTTCCTCCATATGAAAATAGTGAATAGAAACACCCTGGTACATTCATGAAGGGAATTTTATTTTTTTTTGGTTTGTAGAGAATGGGATCCATGATTATGAGTGTGAGTGTAAAAATTAAACATTAATATTCATTGTTTCAAATATAATGGGATAGGGAACTATGTAAATTATTTCACCTTGATTCAAATGTTTATAATTTAAATTAATCTAATGGATCAAGTTAATGATTATTTTGTTACTACCAATAATGAAGAATGATTAATGTGTATATTAATTTTTAATCATGGTTTTTTTAAAAATTATTTTATCAATGATATTTTTGTTATGAGAATCCTAATACATATAACGATCATTCAACACAAGTTTTCATTAATAACAGAAAAGAAAATGTTAAATGGTATCGCTAAAAGATATAATTTATTTAGTGGAAATGATATATTTTTGTAAATAGATGAATATTTTTATTAGGAACCTTAATATTTTCATGATTTTGAGTTAATGTTCTTACAATGGATAGTATATGACACCTTGGAAATAGAAATGGATTTGATGACAAATTAATTTTTGATTGATTTTATAACATTATATAATTGTTGAAATTTTGTTTATAATATTATATTTTAGATAGAGAATTATGAGGGAACAAAATTTGTAGAATAATCTATGTTTTTATTGTTTTTTATTGGTAATTTCCATTAATTATGGGAACATATGATAAAATTAGTCACTAAATTGGTATGTCAAAATTAATTGGTACATTATCGATTAATGAATTGTTGATTTTTATTTTTATATGACATATTTTGGATGTGTCTTACAGATAAACATTTATGGAATATATAATTTTTAACATTCTATGTTATTGTTGAGATTTTAGATATTAATTTAATATTGGATAACTTTTTTAACCATATTTGTTTTTGAAAATAACTAGGGTTAAGAGAAATTACATTTCATTTAGTTATTGATCTTTCGATTCATTTGAAGAAAATATTTTATTATTAAATCCCGAAAAAATAATTAGAAATTCTTATTATTTGAGGAAATGTATTTAATTTTTGGTGAATTTTTTTAATGGATTAAATTTAAATGACCAAAAAAGTATATTTCTATATTTTCTTTCACTGGATGATAATTAATTCTTCAAATATAAGAATAAAATATTAAAACAAAATTTATCCTAATAAAACCATTTAGGATTATTCAAAATAATTTTAACTAGCCGTAGATTTATGTTTTTTGATTGTCAATATTTTCCTAACCATCTTATCTATCACACTCTTTCAGTACATGGGAATTATCATTCTCTTTCATTTACAAAATTTAACTTCCCAATAATGATTTCCAATATCAGAACATTGTTTTAGGTTGAAATTTTTATCTACCCATACCAATTTTAGGAGAATATTTTATATACCATTTTATAATATCATATTTCAAAAATGTATGTTCAAATATCAGACACTTTTTTAGCACAAGATAACATTTTGACAAACAAATTCATTGAATGTGTTGAAAATATGAAACCATGATATATTAAAATAATATTTTTCTTGATACCATATACAATAAGAAACACCAATCATAAGATATTGTGAAAAATACCATTTAAACATTTCAATTATAACATTTTCATTAAATTTATGTGTATTAATAAAGCTAACTAAATTTTGAAAATTATATGGTTAAAAAAATTATCAAATTAATTCAATGGTTATCAATTGATTGTAAATTAAATGAAAATTTATTTTACTAAAAAAATGTTTTTTGAGAAATATTTTTATGTCAAATGGGTTTTTACAACCATCTACAATTTATTCATGGAATTTGATAAAAATAATTCCGTTTTTATGCATAAAATTGAACTTCTCTAAAAATATGTTGTTTTTCCTATTGTAAAATTATTTTATAATTAATTAACAACACTCTTAAAAAAATTCACAATAAAAATTAAAATTTAATTGATGTTTTTAGAAATATTATATTTTTTATTTTATGGAAAATTTTTGCGAAGATAATTTTTTGTGATGAATATTGAAAATAAATTTTTTTATTGAAATAAGATATTTCATTTAAATAATTTAAAATATCAAAATTGGTTATTGATATGTTTAAATATATAATTAATAATAATATATTATAAATAATTCCATTTAAAAATTTTTAAAAAATATTATATTTAGTTTTATATGAAAACCTCTTATACTTAAGAATAATTTTCATTATAAAAACTCATTTTATTCGCGCTTATGAGTTTAATATTAATTTAAATATTTTGTCTTTTTTTAAAATCTGGATGATTAAATATGTATTTTTAATAAGTATAGATTTTATTATATTGTACATTAAACTTATTTTTTTGATCATAATTAACTATAATAACTATAAAAATAATCATTTTCATGGTCAAGATTAAAATGAATTTTCATGGGGTTAAACTAAAAAGGGGATAAAATAACATAAAAAAATTTATGCCATATTTTTTATTTGGTTTATAATAAACTAGTATTTAATTTTTTATTTTCACAATTTCAAAGTGTGTTCTCTACCCCACTTATAACAGGACAATCCTCTCATCTCCTTTAATCATTTTGGGATCCCTTTGGTTATTCCAATACATACAAAAATCCATTACTTACAACCATATCCCCAACATAGATTAGTTTTTTGATATGAAAACCCATCAGGGAATGAATTAGTTATAATTATAAGGAGGTTATTTGAATAAGATATATAATTATTAACCATGAATTTTTATTATATTTTGTCTTCCCAATCCTTGAAATATACATCATTTGTACAAAAATAGTATCTCCAGAATTAGCTGTAAAAAAATATAATATTATGCTAATGGAATTGTAAAATAGCAGTATTTTTAAAAATAACATTATATTTGATATAATAAACAGCACCAAACACAATATTCTAAGAGACCTACAATATACAATAAAAAATATTATTATTTAACATAACTGTTACAACATGGACATTATATAATTTTTTTTTAAAATTTTTAATCATATTATAAAAACATGTATAATATTTAATCAAATTTATTTATAACTATGTAATAATTCTAAAAAAAACATTTTATACTTCAAACAATAATCTTTCTCTAAAACTTTTTTTTCCATTTTATGTTGGGAATTAAAATTATTTTTTTAAAAAATTCAGTTTTATAAATAAAAATATATTTTATAAGTCATAATATAAAATTATCTCATGGTGATATATTAATAAATTTCCAAAAAAAATTATTTTTCCATGAATATTGATAAATGTTTATTTCTACAATATTATTAATTGTATTCATTTAAGTAAGAATTTTAAAATAACTATTATTATTTAAATATTATATTAATGAAAAATTAATATAATATATTGATATTTAATAAAATTTATTTCATTTTTATAATATTTATACTTAATTTTGGTTAATGATTATTTTTCGTATTAAAAATTTATTTTTATGATAATTGGTTTTAATGTATATTATTTTGGTCACTAATAATTTATAAAAATTACCCATAATGATTAATTATTTAAATTAAATTTATATATTATATATCTCATTTAAATCCATATATTGATGATTATTATTTATATAGTTAATTTAACATCATCTTGTGCTTGAAAAAATAATTTCTTGATAAATTGGTTTTTGACATGTTTTAAGGGTTTATTTTTTAATTAAATTCTCCAAAATATATCAATTAAATTTCACAAAATGTATTAAATTTTTTAAATAAAAATAAAAAATATTGTAAAATGTTGTAAACATAATTTCTTATCAAAACGATTATAAAATCCAGTAAAATTTATTTTCCACAACAAGAGGTCTGATTTGTGTATTTGAAAAATTACTTTCCATACTAACTAACCTATTAGCAAGAAACTATTTCCTTAATAGATATATAATTTGAGACATAGTTTTTCAGATTGAGCCAATGGCTTATCACATGTGTTTTGAGACTCTAACCGATGGGGATTCAGTGATCACACACAACTCCTGATAGTGTTACAAGAATTTTATATGATATATTTCCATATAGGATTTCATCATAGAATTAATGAGACCTTGTTAATTCATCATGGTTATGGAATGGTTATCAACAATTCATGCCCAAATATAATGTTGGAGAAGGATTATGTAGTGTTTCCATGTATTTGGGATGATATTTAAAAACATTGGTGAAAATGAAACATAGAGAGTGTATTAGGAGAAATTTGTATGTTGTATTAGTATATTATTAACAAGATATATATGGTTACCCTTTTATATGTATTTTCTACAAGCCTTATTCTTCTTGTAGTGGTGGAAGAGTAGGATTATTACTTTCTCGAGGTGTTGTTGGTCATACCACTACACTGAGAGGTACATTTATGACATGATTTTTACCAAATGAGTAACATAATATCATTGATATAATATCAAATTCCTTCAATTTCCCTTCATGATCTGAAAAATTACTTAATGTACATTGTTGTGTTATTCTTCATTAATTATGACAAGATGTAATGATTTGTTCTTCTATTTTGCATCATGATATAATATCATATGTTAAACTTATTGTATCCCTAGGGTAACCCATAATGTTATTCTCAGTTAATGAATCCTTGATGTCAATATTTATTATGGATTACCATTCAATGAACTACATTACTATGAGGAATATGTATCCACTACCTAGTACTGATGACCTATTTTATTTGTAAGTACAATCATGACAGTTCTCAAAAATAGAACTCATATCAGGTTGTCACCATATTCGAGTATGATATGTGGATATACATGGGATGCTATTATAGTACCTATATAGTCCTTATGTTTACATAGTGGTTTCTTTCAGCATTAGAATTTGAAAATCCATGCTTTTGGGACTCATGAACCAAAAAATTAATAAATTATTTGACCAATTAGTGGAGATACTAATTTATGACATCTTAGTGTACATAGAGTCTATGTAGGAACACATGAGACACTTGATGAGGGAGGGGGACAAACTCATAGATCACTATCATTATTGGAAGCTATTAGAGTATCTATTTTTGAATAGAGTGGTCATGTTCTTTTAAAATTTCAATATTGTATACTTTTTAGAAGTGGAAAATATGATGGTTAATGTGTAATTATCTTGGGATCCACTCAAGTGTTTAACAGAGTTATGTATAATCCTAAGAATGGAAGTATACAATAAGAGTTTATGGAATGAATTTTCAAGGATATTAGAACCAATGTCTTCTTTAACATGGATTTGGTATCCAATAATTTGTATTTAGAGGTTATATTATGACTTATATGTGTTATTATATAGGTGACAGGTGACCCATGTTTAGACATCCATGGAAGAGTGTCATGTACGTAATAATATTAGATGCCTTATTGACAAGACATCAATGTTCTATAATTTGGAGGCATTCAGTGATTACCCATGGGTCTTGATTGTTGGAACCACATTAATAGGACTATATGACCAAAACATTGGAGCGAGAAATGGGGGTATTCACCCTAAATAATTGGTGACACCCATTATGGTTGAGTGTTTTATCATCTATTCTGATCAGAAGAGACCAATGTATATAATCTCACAGAATGATATTAATAAGGGATGTATGTGATATATAATGTAACATTAATATAAATACAGTGAGATAGTATATACACCTATTAAAGAGAACATTGTTGTTTATATGCTTATAATGAGATCATTTTAACCATTTTCATAGAAAAGTGTCGAAGAAGTTGGATTGGTTGTAGTTTTCCATAGTGGAAAAGTATTTTATGATGTATCTATAAAGGATTTTTGGTACCCAATAATATATATAGAAATTTAAGGAGACAAATAAGGGATTTAATAAATGTTAGATGGTATCTAACCACTTAATTATGTAATAAATCATTTTAATGAATTTCATATTTGTATTCATTACAACAATATTTGGTAAATTTTGACCACAATGTGTATATAGATTCAAATAAACTCTATACCCACATTGTTTTTATTTAAAATATAATTTTATTTATTATTAAAATTTGTATTAGAAAAAAAATTCAATTTTAAAATTGGCATATCAAATTACGATGATGGTGACATTCATGAATTTTTTTGAAAATCACATTTTTTTATTGAATAGTAAAAATTAATGATTTTTTATGAAAAAAAGGTCACATATTGTAAAAAAAATTTAATACTATAAAAGTCACATTAGGATTTTAAAATAATATAATGTAAAATAATAATAATTATTTATATTTAATATATTTAATTACTTGTTGATCAGTGTTATATTATATTTTAGAATGTGTTTTTTATGTATAGAGACAGTTTTTTCAAAAACCTATTTATTGTGTATAATGGTTCTCTATTTTAGTTTATTAATTTAAAATGTAATGATAATTTTATTTACTGATATTTATAGATTATTTTTCAATACATAATAATTTTAAATCAGATATTTTTCTATTACGAGTCATGGTGTTAATATAAAATCTAACATCTTAATGGAAAAAACACTAATTGAAAACACTCTCTTTAATCTATTATGAAAATTTTATTTTAAATTACAATTTTCATCTTTTGATAATTAAATTAAGGTATATAATAATTAAATATTTATAATCATTATAAATATTATCCGGTGAAAATTTCATCATAAAATAATTTTTACTAAAAATAGTAAAAATTAATTACATTAGTTAATGAGAAAATCGATTTACTGAGTGAAAAAATAATACTATAATGGTTAAATTGGCCTTTAAACATTCCAAAACTCTATTATATATCCATGTTTTCACCTTATTATTTATATTTCCTAATATGTTTTCACTTTTTATCTTTATGTGCAGTGAGAAACATATGTGGACATTTTCCATTTCAAAAATTAAAGGTCTGACACGGACCACACTTATAAAAGGACCCCCTTATCCCCTCCTAATCACACCATAAAATTCCATTTTATAAATAAATAAATACCCAAATAATAACCCACTTTTACTCTACATTATTTAAAATCCATATTTTCGTCAAAAAAATATCATATTAGTGCTTGAGGTTATTACCTAAGGATGCTTTTAAGAGAATATTTATCATGTTTAACCATGCATTTCTATTTTATTTATTCTTCCACCACTATAAAAAATTGATAAATTATCATTATATAGTTAAAATTTTATATAAAATATGCTATGATTTTATTATTTTAATTTCATACCCTAAATGAGAAAACACTTTAACTAAATGGGATATGATACTTTCATTCTTTTGTATAATGGACTGCTACCTTGCGAACAAATGGTATTCATTTTCAATATTTTCCTATCAGGAATTGTAATAATGATTATATATATATATATGATATATGTTAACTGTCATAACCCGTCCTCGGGGCCCGTTCTATGACTACCCCAAGCCCGCCTTCCATAGGCTAGGGGCAGGAAACTACGACCAAAGGCATAAATCCCCATACTAGGAAGGAATTTCCTTTATAAAAATAATATAACACAACAGAGTATGCAATAGAATGTAAGAACTACGTAATATTTTAGAAAAAAGTATGTTCTGAAAGGAAAGGGGATGGAAATACAATCCCAACAGAATGTACAGTACAACTGAAAAGCTAGTACAACTGCAGTAAAGTAAAACAGAAACCAATGAATAGTCCTCCGGAAATCCCATTTGAAGGGTGGGTACTGATGTCCTACTCAGCACCCCGGTCCGTCCGTCCTCTCCGTGTACATCTCGCCAAGTGGTCTACCTCCATGTACCGTCCAGCTCCACAAGTCACCACCTTGATCAGTGTTGTCTATCGTCTGCATCCAACAAAATGTAGTGCGGGAAAAGCCCAAGTAGGGGTGAGTATAGGAAACTTAGTAGGGACCCTGATACCCCTGAAGGTCTCCCATAATCCTCGATAGATACCCACATAAGAAATATACAATCAAGAATTATAAACCAAATCTTCTTAGGTATATACCCATACATATACCTAAGTTATCAATCGCAGTTTGACTCCAACTCTTGAGCCCAAGCACAACCCAGTCCACACAGTAAAGCAAGTCAATCACATCGATGATAATGATTGATAGTCAAGACTCAGTTCACACAGGTATACATCTTTCATATAGTGGTAGAGATTAGCAGATGTAGTAACTGATTCATCTAATCTATCAGACCAACGTTGGATACTAGACCAGCTATGTTGTTAAACCCACATAGGATACTAGACTAGCTACTCTGTCGGAGCCATATAGGATATTAGAACTGAAGTCCAACTATTCGACCCACATAGGATACTAGTAAAGTAGTCATCACTGTCGAACTCACGGAGGATTCCAGTATATTTTGCGTCATCATCGAACCCACTGAGGATTCCAATACGGTTTTCATCGTTGTCAAACCCATGGAGGATTCCAGTATGATAGTCGTCGCAATCGCAGCTAGCTCTAGGGTTCCCGCACACGGCACCCTCGATTCCAGGAGGGACCACTCCTCGTGCCAAAGGGTTAGATACATCAACTACCAAAAAGTCCATATTTGATGTACCTTGATATTCTGTCTCATCAAATGAAACCCAACGCAGCAGATGTCGTGTTAATTCGATGAACATTCTGAGAGATATTGGTTTTTCCTTTCCAGGGGCCCGGTAGGAATTACGCTCATTCCAAACCCGGAAATTTTCCAAAGTTGTCCAAAACTCACTTATAGTATTGAAAAAGGAACGCCTCGTAACAAGGATCCTAGCGCCACAGATGGCGTGCTGATCGGACGCATGGTCATGAAATTATTCACATTTAAGCGTAATAGGCCCAGCCCGTTATGCCCAGTGAGATGGTGGGTTGGGTCGACCCAGCTGGTGTCGGACCCGCCTAGTGAAGTGTGCAGCCAGGCTGAGAGGGGAGCGGCCCAGCCCGAGGGGCGTGGCCCTACCCGGCGGGGTGCGGCCCAGCCCGGTGCGGCGCTGTGCGGTGCGGCCTGGCCGGCCACGGCACAACCTAGAAGGCCGAGAGATGCAGGGGGTGCGGACGCCCGACTTCCCGAACCGGCACCACCGAGCGGCCCACATGGGTGGTCCGCGGTCCTCCTGTTCAGCACCTGCTGGTGTCGCAGCCTTCAAAAACCCGGTCAGACGACGATCCGACCAGTTCGCCCACCGAAGCGACTCATGGTCCTCCACAGTGCGGCGCCATGGTTCCACCAGCCCGGCCGACAGATTCTTCTCCGGCTGAGTAGCCCACGGATTCGTGCAGCGGTTCTTCTCCATGTGACCGGGACACGGCCGCCGCTTCATTTGGTCACCGCCACCTCATCCATCAAAATAAAAGAGGGGTCAACGGAGGGTCATCGGGCCATGTTCATTCAGCCCACACCCTCCGCGTTAGGCATTATCATAAGTCCGAATATAAAACACAGTTTCAATGAGGGACAAAAAACAATTTTATTCATTTCAAATTGAAAAAAACCCCCTACCTTGAAATATGGTTCGTTCGTAGACGGAGTCACGGGGAGGCGGCGTCAACTCGTTGACGTTGGAGAAGAAGGGGCTGATGATGGCGTGTCATCAGCGTTCCTTGTGGGTGGCTCCTTCTCCTTTTTCTTGGCCGAAGATCGAATTATATGATCGTTATTCTTTGGTGGTTCTTCGTCGAAAGAATAACTCTATTCATCTATTTTTCAAGAGCTCTCCCAAAATTCTCTCAACACAACGAGTGCCAAACTAAAATAATAGTTAAGGCTATTATTTTATTCACACATGAATTTCCAAAATTAAAACACATTAATTAATTAATTATCAGGTTCAATTCATTAATAAAATGTTTTGGCAAAAATTAATTTGAGAGAGGGAGGCAAAGAGATCACATTAATTAAGGGGAGAGTTGTCAAATTAATTATGTGGGGATTAATGGGGAGTTTAAGGGAGTTGAAAGGTTAGGGGATCGTGTGTTCCCCACCTCACATTATTCTGTCATTGGAGGTTATGTTAGTGTGGGCCCCACCTATAACTTCCCCATGTAGGATATAACTAACATCTTTATATAAAATTTTGTACTCTAATTTTATTTATTTTATTCTAAATCACCAAAAATTAACACTCATCCAGCATAAAATCTAACTGTGGTAAAGGTCCCCTTAAGCGAATACCGACGTTACTAGTTCATCGGTGTCCTCATATTTCAATTTCGAGCACCTGTTCAAAAGATATAAAAACCCACATGTACGTTTACTGAGCGTACTAGAACAAAACATCAGAAATTGATTCTGGGCACACTTGGCCTATAAATCAAGTGTCGTCAGAAACCGCAGACTCGTAAAAATACAAAGTATTTAAAAAAATTCCTTGAAAATTCTAGCTCTTTTCATTACTCCCACCATAGGGCTTTACGTTCCCATAATGCTACAATACACACTAGGAAAACAACTGGGTTACTATCTCACATTTATGCCTCCCGCTCCCAAGTGCTCTCCTAGAGGTTCCCATGCTGCCAGCAAATGCGCACCAAAGGAATCAACCATCCACGTAGGACCTACTCCTGTTGATCCTCAATCTCCACTGGGACCTCTATGAATTTCGCCATGTCATCGATGTCATGCTCCCTGTGGTCGATGATAAGGGACGGGTCGTGCATGTATCTCCTCATCTGAGATATGTGGAATACATCATGGACATGGTGCAACTGAGGTGGTAGAGCTAGGTGGTAAGCTACCTCCCCAACTCTGCTAAGGACCTAGAATAGTCCAATGAAACCCAGAGATAACATGCCACCCCGACCAAATATCTGTAGACCTCGTCGAGATGAGACTCATACGAAAACATGGTTTCCATCCTCAAAATCCATTGGTCTCCATCTCCTATCAGCATAGGACTTCTGCCTTCTCTGTGTAGTCTTGATCTTCTCCTAGATGATGTACACCTTCTCCATCGTAGCCTAAAACATATCTAGTCCTACAAGTGCTGACTCCCAAGGGTCAGTCCAGCACAGAGTTGATCTGCTAGGTCGATCGTACAATGCCTCGAATGGTTCTATCCCGGTGGTGGAGTGGTAGATGTTGTAGTACACAAACTCCACCAAGGGTAAGTGATCCTCCCAGCTATGACCAAATTCCAGGACACATGCACAGAGCACGTCCTTGAGAGTATAAAAGGTCATCTCAGTCTGACCATATATCTGAAGATGGAAGGCGGTGCTCAAGCAAATCTGCGTCCCAAAATCCTTCTGTAATCCCTTCCATAGCCAGGAAGTGACACGAGCATCTCTATTAGAGATGTTATTGTATGGAACACCATGAAGTTGTATGCTCTCTTGAATGAAGAGTCATCCCATGATCTTTAATGAGCCATGCTATCTGATCGGTAGGAAGTGGGCCGACATGGTGAGTCGGTCTACGATCACCCAGATAGAGTTGTGTCCCCTGGATGTACGTGGAATCCCCGTCATGAAATCCATGGATATCATGTCCCACACCCACTCCAGAACCTCTATGTGGTGTACCAATCCTGCTGGTACCTGGTTCTCCACCTTCACTTGCTGACAAGTGAGGCATTGTGAAACGCACTCTGCTACTGCCTTCTTCATACCCGGCCACCGGTGATGTCTTCTGAGGTCCTGATACATCTTTTCCACTCCTAGATGTACCGCTAGAGGAGAAGTGTGGAAGTCCTTGATCACCTCCTCTTGTAGTGCAACAGGTACCATGGTACATCCCCTGAAGAGGATGACATGCTCCCCTCCGTCATAAAATCCATCGGGTGCCTGTCCTGAGGATATATGAGCACGTTGCTTCTCACAGTCAATGTACCCACGTTGTTCGTCTCTGACTCGCTGAAGGAGTGGAGGGGTGACTGTGAGAGACTGTAGAAACACTGATCCATCTCTATCCACAAAGAATATCTACAACGTGGCTAGCTGCTCAGTATCCTTTCCTAGTAGATGAATGCATGATCTCATACTGAGAGAATCTAAAACAATGTTCCCCATCCCATGAGTACAGACTATCGCGTTTTCATAATCTAGGGTGATCTCAAGCCATAATCGATGTCTCAGGTTCAGTTCCTTTTGTGAGAGGTTGTACCTAAGGCTCTGGCGGTTCGAGTAGACAGTAAAACGCTCACCCATCAAATAGTGTCGCCACATCTTCAAGGTGAAACCAATGTTGCTAACTCCAAGTTGTGGGTAGTATAGTTCTTCTCATGCTGTCTCAAATGACGTTAACCAGAAAATATCTCTACTCGCTCATGCCTCAGGCACACCCGATTTCGGTCCCTGTTGCGTCGTAGTAGACTACGTACGCTGCACCCTCCTCTGGTATCCTCAAGACGGGCGCACTGGTCAATCTCTACCTCAGCTCCTGAATGCTCTGCTGGAATCTCTCTTTCCACTTGAAGGGTTTCCCATTCTTCGTCAAGGCAGAAAGCGGTGCTGCAACTCTAGAGAATTCTGGAACAAATCTTTGATAGTACCCAGCTCGACCTAGGAAACTCTGCACCTCTGTCACGCTCCTGGGTGGCTCTCAAGAATGTACTACAATGATCATCGTCAGATACACTTCAACTCCATCCTCCGAGATGATGTGTCCCACGAAGTGAACCTCTAGAATCAAGAACTGGCACTCTAAGAGGTTACCATAAAGTTGGTACTCTCGAAGTGTTTCCAGTACAACCCACAAGTGGTAGGTGTTCTCCTCCTTAGTAGTCGAGTAAATCAATATGTCTTCGATAAATACTACTAAAAATCGATTGAGATAAGGCTGGAAGATCCAGTTAATGAGACTCATGAATACTGTTGGAGCATTGGTTATGCCAAATGGCATAACCAAGAACTCGTATTGGCCACTCCGACACCTGAAGGCCGTCTTCTGCACATCCTCATCTCGAACACTAAGCTAATGATAGGCTGACCTGAGGTCTATCTTCGAGAAACATTGTTCTCCCTTGTGCTGATCAAAGAGGTTGTTAATACTCGGGAGTGGGTACTTGTTCTTCAAAGTCACCTTTATTCAGGTGACGGTAGTCAACACACAGTCACATGCTCTCATCCACCTTCTTGGCAAAAAAAAGCAGAGATTCCCAGGGTGAAACATTGGGTCGGATAAATCCCTTCCCATGCAAGTCCTCTAGAATACCTGCAGCTCATGAAGCTCAGCGGGATCCATACGATATTTTGGAGTAGATATGGATGTTGTACCAGGGTACACGTCTCTATAGAAGTCTGCCTCTATTGGAGGAGGTAGTCTTGGAATGTCTTCAGGAAAACGTCAGCATACTAATCCAGCACAACAAGAAAACATGGACTCCGCACATCAACTTCTCCAAGGATGAGACTAGCCAACAGATGTGTGATCAGCTACCCTCTCCTCTACTTAAGTCTATCTTGCACCGCAATGGCACGCTTCTCGCCGGTGAAGGTGAACCTGGTCTCATCTGTGCGAAAATACCGCACATTGCGCCTAATGCAGTCGATCTGTGGATGGACTGTAGATAACCAATCCATACCCAAAATGATTTCATAAGGCCTCAATTCCTCTACAAGAAGATCCCAGCTCAAGCTCTAGCCTCCTAGCGTAAGCTCAAACTGCCGGCACCAGTGCGTAATCGTTGAGTCTGCTCTTGTAGGAGTCTCTAGCTATATGGATTGAGCCAACGGATCTGTCGGAATCTTCGAGCTTTGAACAAGGTCAGTGGAAATAATATAATGACTCGCACCTGTGTCTATAAGTACCACACCAAGGGTAGAGTAGACACAGATAGTACCTCAAATCATATCAGGTGTGTCGTAGTTGTAAGCCTCGACTGCCTGGTGCTGAGCCCACCTCTATCCTCTAGCTCCATGTGGTTGGGGTGGACCTCATGGTGGTGGTGGAGGTAGTGCCTCGAAATGTCGTCCACCACCCACTGCTCGTCCCGCTCCTCTACTTTGTCTGCCTACTCCAGGAAGACCACCACGGTCGAACTTATACCTCTTCCAATGAGGTCCCTCCACTGTCTGCTACTCATCTACATGGCGGGTCGGGCAGTCTTGAGCCATGTGTCCCTACCCGATGCATGCATAGCACTTCGTGGTCATCATATAGTGAGCTCTGTTTCGGGTGCCCCGTACAACCGATCATGTATACTGAGGTCACTCTCTTGATGGGATAGTCCACTTAGACCTCTGCGTCAACTGTCTACTGCCGGCTGCGGAAGACTTTGCTACGTGTCACCCTATGGTGGGTCTCACTGCTAGTGTTGGCTCATCGATAAATCTCTCCACAAGAAGGGCTCACTCGAGCACTCCCAACTGCGTAAGAATACTAAGGGAGATCATCGAAGCCTTGATCTCATGACTGAGTCCCTAATAAAAGGTTTGGGCCCTATAGAATGGGTCTCATACCATTTCCATTGAGTAGTGCGAGAGGTCGGTAAACCTCCTTGAGTACTGATCTACTGTCATGCTACCCTACCAAAGATGAAGTAACTCATGAATCTGCACCGTACGAAGGGTGGCTAGAAGAAAATCTGAGCAGAAGAGACTCTATATGTCCATCCAGAGTAAATATTACTCTTCAGGCACATGGAGCATTTGGATACCCCATCTACCTACTGTTGTGTTCAAGAGACTCGTGACAATGATCACCATAAGGTCGGATGGTGTCCCTACCAATCTAAAAACCCAAAAGCTAGCCTCAAGTCAATCCTCAGCTGCTTGAGTGTCCATCTATCTGTGAAACCTGGGCGGCCTCTTTCACAGGAACTCATTCAACGTGCTCAGATCGCATGCACTCTCTGCTTCTAGGGGTGGGGGTGTCGGTGGCCCAGCGGATAGTGGTACTACTGGTGCCTCCACTGTGATGTGGCCCAGCCTCGAGGCCTTGTCGTTTGGTGGGATGCCATCTCATACGCAACATGGAACACTAGCAGGCTGCCTTCATGGGGCCATCTTGAAAAGAAATAGGTGTGCCACTGTCAAAAATTATACCTGGTGAGATGACAATGAAATCACCAAAAAAACATTTTAAACACACATAGAATCAGTGTTTTCGTGCACCAAGTCGAAAAACAGAGGTCAGGGTCCTGCTGTATCGATATGTCGGCCACCACAACAACACTAGACTCCCTAGACTGATAACCACACTCAATACTTCTAACACTATTGCATCGCAAAAATTTATAGTTAGAGTCATTAGTTCTATAGTATAACCAACTAATTTAATACCAATTTCCACGACACATCCTCGAAGATCATGCTGTGACTACCCCAATCCCTTCCTTCTATAGGCCAGGTGCTGGAGACTAGCACCAAAGGCATAAATCCCCACACTAGGAAGGCATTGACTTTATAAAAGTAAAAAAAACACAATAGAGTATGCAACTGAAGTATGCACTAAGTAATACTGTAGACAAAAGTATGTGTTGAAAGGAAAGGGGAAGGAAATACAAGACCAATAGTAAGTACATTAAAACTGAAAAGCTAGTACAACTACAGTAAAGTAAAATATAAACCACTAATTCTTCCTCTGGAAATCCCACCTAAAGGGTTGGTACAGATGGCCTCCTCAGCAACCCGGTTCGTCTGTCTTCTCCATGTATGTCTCTACAAGTAGTCTACCTCCGGGTACCATACATCTCCACAAGTCTCCACCTTGATCAGTGATGTCTTTCGCCTGCATCCAACACAATGTAGTGCGGGCATATCCCGTGTTAGGGTGAGTATACGATATTCATTAGAGACTCCGAGACCCCCGAAGGTCTCCCAGAATCCACGAAAGATAACAGAAGAAGAAAGATACAATCACGAAGTATCAACAAACTCTAATTAGGTATATGCCCATACATATACCTATGTTATCAATCAAAATTCGACTCCAACTCTCGAGCCCAATCACAACCCTGTCCACATAGAAAAGAAAGTCAATCACATTGATGATAATGATTGAATCTCAAGACTCATCTCACACAGGTATACATCTTTTGTATAGAGATAGAGATGACCAGATGTAGTCACTGATTCATCTAAGATATCGGAACCACGTAGGATACTAGACCATATAAGCTATCAGACCAACGTAGGATACTAGACCTGCTACTCTGTTAGACCCACTTAGGATACTAGACCAAAAGTCAAACTGTCAGACCTAGTTAGGATACTACTACAGTAGTCATCGATGTTGAACCCATGGAGGATTCCAGTACAGTTTTCATCGTCGTCAAAAACACAGAGGATTCCAGTACGGTTGTCGTCATCGTCGAACCCACGAAGGATTCTAGTACGGTAGTTGTCGCAGTCGCAGCCAACTCTAGGGTTCCCGCATACAGCACAGTCGATTTTGGTAGGGTCTGCTCCTTGAAGAAAGGGGTTAGTTACATCAACTATCACAATTTCTAGAGTTGATGTACCCAGAATTTATGTCTCATCAAATGTAACCCAACGCGGCAGACGACACATCAATCAGACGCACAGTCTGAGAGATATTGGCTTTTCTGTTCCAGGGGCCTGGTACGAATTACGCACTTTCCAAACCCTACCATTGTCCAATGTTATCCAAAAATCACATAGAGTATCACAAATAACCGCCTCATCACGAGGATCCCGTTGATGTGCACGGCGCGTCGATAACGCACAGTCATGAATTTATTAGCATTTCAGCGTAATAGGCCAGGCCCGTTAAGCCCAGAGGGATGCCGGGTTGGGTCGACCCGGTTCGGCGGGTCTGACCCGGTTGTTGTCAGACCTCCCCGGTGAAGCACGCATCCCAGCCCAGCCCAAGGGGCGGGGCCCGGCGCGCCAAGGTGCGGCACAACCCGTTGCGGCGCGGCGCGTCCCGGCCTAGCTGGCCGCTGCTCGGCCCGACTAGCCGAGAGATGTGGGTGGGGGAGGACATCCCGAACCAGTGGCGTTGAGTGGCGTGCATGGGCAGGTTGTGGTCCTCCTACATGGATCCTACTGGGGTCACGACATTCAACTGCCCAACCGACCGAAGAGCCGGCCGGTTCGCCCGCTGAAGCGGCCCGCGATCATCCACAACACGTCGCCATGTGGCACCGCGGTTCCACCAGCCCGGCTGGCTATGGGCCGCAAGTTCAAATTTGGCCAAGCATCCCAAATATGAGGGCCATGGTTCTTCTCCACGCGTCTAGGACACGGCCACCGCTTCCTTCGGTCACCACCACCTCATCCATCAAAATAAAACAAGAGTCAACGGATGGTCATCGAGCTGTGTTTGTTCGGCCCGCACCCTCCGCATTAGGCAATGTCATAACGCCGAAGATAAAACATGGTTTCAACGAGGTACAATGAACAAATATATTCAATTAAAATTGAAAAAAACCCCCTACCTCAAAATAAGGTTCGTTCTTAGACGGAGTCACGGGGAGGCGACGTCAACTGCTTGACGTCGAGGAAGAAGGGGATGAGGATGGCGTGTCGTCGGTGTTCCTTGCTGGTAGAACCGTCTCTATTGGCATAGCCAATGATCGAATGAATTGACCATCATTCATAAGTGGTTCTTTATCGAAAGAAGAAATTTATTCATCTATTTTTCAATAGCCCTCCCAAAATTCTCTCAACACAACGACTGCCAAACTAAAATAAAAGATAAGGCTATTATTTTATTCACACTTGAATTTTCAAAATTAGAACACTTTAATTAATTAATTTTAGGGTTCAATTCATCAATCAAAAGTTTTGGAAAAAATTAATTTGAGAGATGGAGGTGAAGATATGACATTAATTAAGGGGGAGTTGTCAAATTAATTAAGGGGGGATTAATTGGGAGTTTAAGGAAGTTGAATGGTTAGGGGTTCTTGTGGTCCCCACCTCAAATATCCTCTCATGGGAGGTTATGTGGGTGTGGGTCCCACCAATAACATCCCATTGTAAGATATAACTAACATCATTAAATATAATTGTCTACTAGAATTTTATTTCTTTTATTCTAAATCCCCAAAAATTAACTCTCAACCCGCATAAAAATAAACTGTGGTAAAGGTCCCCTTAATTGAATACCAGTGCTTCTAGTTTATCGGTGTCCTTGGATTTCAATTCCGAGCACCGGTTCAAATGATAGAAAAACCCGCACATACGTTTACTAATAATACCCGTAAAAAAATTCAGAAATTGATTCTAGGCATACCGGTCCTCAGAATCAAGTTCCGTCAGAAACTGCAGACTCGTAGAATTCCAATGTATTTTAAAAAAAATTACTTGAAATTTCTGGGTCTTTACGTTACTCCCACCTCAGGGATTTACATCCCTGTAAAGATGAAACACACACTAGGGAAACAAATGGGGGTGTACTCAGATCGCATCTACGTCTCCCACTCCCATGTGCTCTCCTGGAGGTTCTCGTGCTTCCATCGAATGTGCACCAGAGGAATCGACCATCCACATAGGACCTGATCCTGTCGATCCTCAATCTCCACTGGGAACTCCGTGAATATCACCCCATCGTCGATGTCCAGCCCCCCGTGGTCGATGATGTGGGACGGGTCGTGCATGTATCTCCTCAGCTATGATACATGGAAGATGACATGCACCCGGTGCAACTGAGGTGGTAGATCCAGGTTGAATGCTACCTCGCCTACTCTACTGAGGACCTGGAGAGTTCCGATGAAATGAGGAGATAACTTGTCACCCTGTACAAATCTCTGTATACTACGTCGAGGTGAGAACCGTAAGAAAACATGGTCGTCATCCTCAAACTCTAGTGGTCTCCGTCTCCTATCAGCATAGGACTTCTGTCTGCTCTGTGCAGTCTTCATCTGCTCCTGGATGATCTGCACCTTCTCTGTCATAGTCTGAACCATCTCTAGACCTACAAGTGCTGACTCCCAAGGGTCAGTCCTGCATAGAGGTGATCTTCTAGTTCGGTCATACAGTTCCTTGTATGGTTCCATCCCGATGGTGGAGTGGAAGCTGTTGTTGTATGCATACTCCACCAAGGGTAAGTGATCCTCCCAACTGCGACCAAAGTCAAGGATGCATTCATAGAGCATGTCCTCGAGTGTCTGAATGTTCCTCTTAGTCTGACCATCCATCTAAGGATGGAAGGTGGTGCTCATGCAAATCTACATCCCAAAAGCCTCATCTAATCCCTTCCATAGCCAGGAAGTGAAACCAACATCTCTATCATATATGATAGTGGATGGCACACCATGGAGTCATACGATCTCCTGAATGTAGAGGAGTCCAATCTCTCTACTGATCCCTACACTCTGAACAGGAGGAAGTGGGTCGACTTGGTGATTTGGTCTACGATCACCCAGATAGAGTCATTTCCCCTAGATGTACGTGGATTCCCCGTCACGAAATCCAGGGATATCAAGTCCCACTTCCACTATGGATCCTCTATGGGATTTACCAAGCCTGCTAGTACCTGCTGCTCCGCCTTCACTTGCTGACAAGTGAGGCATCGGTAAACGAACTCTGCAACAGCCTTCTTCATACCCAGCCACCAGTGCTATTGTCTGAGGTCCTGATACATATTTTACACTCCTGGGTGTACCACTAGAGAGGATGTATGGAACTACCACAGCACCACCTCCTATAGTGAAACAGGTACCATGGTACGTCCCCTGAAGAGGATGACAAGCTCCCCTCATTCAGAAAATCCATCAGGTGCATGTAATGAGGATGTCTGAGCATGTCGTGTCTCACAGTCAACGTCCCCACGCTTTTCCTCTCTGACTCGCTGAAGGAGTGGAGGAGTGACAATGAGAAACTGTAGAAAATATGATCTATCTCTATCCACAAAGGATATCTGCAACGTGGCTAGCTGCTTTGTCGCCTCTCCTTACAGCTGAATGCCCGATCTCTTACTGGGAGAATCTTCTACAACGTTCCACTTCACAGGAGTATAGACTATCTCGATGTCATGATCCTGGAGGAACTCGAGCCATCACCATAGTCTCAGGTTCAGGTCCTTCTATGAGAAGATGTAACTGATACTCTAGTGGTCAGAGTAGACTGTAAAATGCTCGCCCATCAAACAGTGTCACCACATCTTCAAGGCGAAGACCACTGCTGCTAACTCTAGGTAAAAGGTATCTTTGTTCTTCTTGTGATGTCTCATCTGTCGGGAACCATAAGGGATCCCTACTTTCTCATGCATCAGGACACACCCATGTCTGGTCCCTGATGTGTCGCAGTAAATTGTGTACCCTACGCCCTCTTCTGGTAGCCTCAAGATGGGCGCACTGGTCAATCTCTGCATCAGCTCTTGAATGCTCTGCTGGCATCTCTCTGACCACACGATGGGTTTCCCCTTATTTGTCAAGTATGAATGTGGTACTCCAACTTGGAGAAGTCTGGAACAAATCTCTGATAGTACCCAACCAGACTCAGGAATCTCCACACCTCTGTCACGCTCCTGGGTGGCTCCCATGTAAGTACTACCTCGATCATCACTGGATCCACTGCAACTCCTGCCTCTGAGATGATGTGTCCCAAGAAGTGAACCTCTCGAATCTGGAACTGGAACATTGATATCTTACCATAAATTTGGTTCTCTCAGAGTGTGTCCAGTACAACCCACATGTGGTAGGTGTGCTTCTCATCAGTAGTCGAGTAAATAAATATTTCTTAGATAAAAACTACGAATAATAGATTGATATAAGGCTTGAATATCCAGTTAATCAGACTCATGAACACTACTAGAGCATTGGTTACACCGAAGGGAATAACCAAGAGCTCATAGTGGCCATACCGACACCTGAAGGCTGTCTTCTTCA
The DNA here is from genome assembly GCA_963277665.1 of Viscum album. Taxonomy (NCBI): domain Eukaryota; kingdom Viridiplantae; phylum Streptophyta; class Magnoliopsida; order Santalales; family Viscaceae; genus Viscum; species Viscum album. The sequence continues at coordinate 432,396,304 of OY728127.1, read as the reverse complement.
CATACTCATCTCGGACTCTGAGCTGATGATAGAATGACCTGAGATCTATCTTCAAGAACCATCATGCTCCCTTGATCTGATAAAATAGGTCTCCAATCATCATGAGTAGGTACATGTTCTTCATATTCATCTGTTTCAGGAGACAGTAGTCGACACCCAGTCACAAGCTCCCATCTTCCTTCATGGAGAACAAAATCAGAGATGCCCATGGTGAAACACTGGGTCGAATAAATCCATTCCCTTGCAAGTCCCCTAGCTTTACCCACTACACATGAAGCTCAAAGAGATCTATCCAATATGATGGAGTAGATATCGTAGTTTCCCCGAGGTACAGGTATATGTAGAAGTCTAACTCTTTGATAGGAGGTAGTCCTGGAATGTCGCTAGGAAAAACGTCCACCTACTGATCCACCATAACAGGAAAAATAGGACTTCGTACAACAACTTCTCCAAGGATGAGACTAGTCGACAGTTGTGTTATCAGATTCCCTCTCTTCTACAAAAGTCCATATTGGGCTACAAAGTCTCCCTTTTCATCGGTGAAGGTGAACCTGGTCCCATCTGTGCTGACACACCGCACTTTGCAACTAATACAGCCGATCTAAAAATGGACTATAGATAAATAGTCCATACCCAAAATGATGTTGTAAGGCCTCTACGCCGCTATAAGATGATCTCAGCTAATGTTCTCACCTCCTAGAGTAAGCTCTCACTGCCGTCACTTGTGCCGAATCGTCGAGTTTTCTCCAGTAGGAGTCTTCAGCCGTAAGGATCGAGCCAATAGCTCCGTCGGAATCTCCGAGATTCGAAAAAGGGTAGATTCAATAAAAGAATTACTCACACTTGTGTCTATAAGTACTGCAGAAATGGTGGAGTGGACACATATAGAACCTCGAATCATGTCAGTTGCACCATGGTCGTATGACTCAACTGCCTAGATATGAGCCAACCTCTGTCCTCCAGCTCCATGTGGTAGGGGTGGACCTCCAGGTCGTGGTGGAGGTAGTTCCTAGAAAGGTCGTACACCACCCACTACTCAGCCCACTCTTCTACCTCGTCCACCTACTCCCAACGGAACAACACGGTCCAAAATATGCCTCTGTCCGGGAGGTCCCTCCACTAACTGTTTCTCATCTGCACGGAAGGTCGGGCAGTCTCGAGCCATGTGACCCTGCTCACAGCATGCATAGAACTGCCTGCTCCTTACATAGTTGGCTCTGTTTCAGGTGCCCCTCACAACCTATCCTGTATCCTGAGGTCTCTCTCCTGATGTCCTGGTTCGCTTGGACCTCTGCATCAACTGTCTACTTCCGAAAACAGAAGACTTCACTACGTGTCTCCCTACACTGGGTCTCGCTACTATTGTCAGCTCGACGATAATGCTCTCCCCATGATGGCCTCGCTCCTGCACTCCCACCTGCGTCGGAATGCTGAGGGAGATCATTGAATCCCTGATATCATTTATGAGTCTCTGATCAAAGGTCTATTCCCTCAAGAATGTGTCTCGTACCACGTTCGTGGAGTAACTCAAGAGGTTGGTTAACCTCATTGAGTACTGAGCTACTGTCATGCTGCCCTACCACATATGATGTAACTTCGGAATCTGCACCGCATGAAGGGTGTCTGGAACAAACATTGAGCGGAAGAGACTCTCACAGTCCGTACAGAGTAAAGATGCCTCTTCATGCACATGGAGCATTTGGCTCCACCATCTACCTACTATTGCATGCATGAGACTCGAGGAAATGATCACCATAAGGCCAACTGGTGTCCCTACCAATCTGAAAACCCTGATGATAGCCTAGAGCCAATCCTTGGCTGCCTGATGGTCCGTCTATTCGCGAAACCTTGGTGGAATATGTCTCTAGAACTCATTCAATGTGCTCAAATGGCATGCACTCTCTGCGGCTGGCGGTGGTGGTATCAGTGAACCAACAGGTAGTGGTACCGCTAGTGCCTCCGCTGTGTTGGGGACCAGCACCGAGGCCTCGTCGCACGGTGGGCTGCCATCTCGTATGCAACTCGTAACCCTAGCTGGCTACCATCGTGGGGCCTTCCTAAAAAGGAACAGGTGTGCCACAGTCAAACATTATACCTAGTGATATGAAAAAGTAATCACAAAAAAAACATTTTTAACACAAATGCAATCAGTGTTTTCATGCACAGAGTCAGAAATTAGTGATCATGGTCCTCGTGTATGGATATGATGTCCGCCGCACCAACACTGGACTCCCTGGACTGATAACCACACTCAATACACTAAACACTATTGCTTCACAAGAAATAATAATTAGAGTCCTGAGTTCTGTAGTATAACCAACTCATTTGATACCAATTTGTCACGACCCATTCTCGAGGCCCGTGCCGTTACTACCCCATGCCCGCCTTCCATAGGCCTAGAGATGGTGACTAGCACCAAAGGCATAAATCCCCATACTGGTAAGGAATTGACGTTATAAAAGTTAACAAACCCAACAGAGTACGCAACTAAAGTAAGCACTATGCAATGTTGTAGACAAAAGTAAGTGCTGAAAGGAAAGGGGCCTGAAATACAAGCCCAACAACAAGTACAGTACAACTGAAATTCTAGTACAACTACAATAAATTAAAACGACAACCACTAAATCATCCTCCGGAAATCCCACCTGAAGTGTGGGTATAGATGGCCTCCTCAACACCTTGGTCCGTCTATCCGCTCCATGTACGTATCGCCAAGTGGACTACCTCTAGGTACCATCCTTCTCCACAAGTCTGCACCTCGATCAGTGATTTCTGTCGTTTGCATCCAACACAACATAGTGCGGTTATAACCTGTGCAGGGGTGAGTATACGATACTCAATAGGGACCCTGAGACCCTATAAGGTCTCCCAGAATCCACGAAGAATAACCACAGAAGAGTGATATTATCACGAAGTATTAATGAACTCTAATTAGGTATATCCCCATTCATATACCTAAGATATCAATCACAGTTCGGCTCCATCTCTCGATCCCAAGAACAAACCAGACCACATTGGAAAGCAAGTCAATCGCATCGATGATAATGATTGAAGGTCAAGACTCAAATAACATCGGTATACATCTTTCATATAGTGATAGAGATGATCAGATGCAGTCACTGATTCATCTAAGCTGTCGAACGCAAGTAGGATACTAGACCTACTAAGCTATCTGACCCACGTTGGATACTAGACCTTCTACTCTATCAGACACACGTAGGATACTAGAACATAAGTCAAATTGTGGACCCACATAGGATACTAGTATAGTAGCCATAAGTGTGGAACCCATTAAGGATTCCAGTATAGTTGACTTCATCATCGAACCAACGGAGGATTCCAGAATGATTGTTGTCGTCGTCGAACCCACAGAGGATTCCAGTACGGTAGTCGTCACAGTCGCAGCCAGCTCTAGGGTTCCTGCACACAGCACGCTCGATTCCGGGAGGGTATGCTCCTCAAGCCAAGGGGGTCATTACATCAACTACCACAAAGTCTAGAGTTGATTACCTGGATGTTCCGTCTCGACAAAAGGAACCCAATGCGGCAGATGACGTGTCAATCAGATGCCCAATCTGATAGAAATTGTTTTTTCCGTTCTAGTGGCCTAGTTGGAATTACGCTCATTCCAAACCCAACCATTTCCAATGACGTCCAAGACTCAGTTAAAGTATTGCAAAAGGTCCACGTTATCACGAAGATCCCAGTGCCGCAGACTCTCATCAATCGGATGCACAATCGTGATGTTATTCTCATTTAAGGGTAACAGGCCCGACCCGTTAATCCCTGTGGGCTGGGGGGTCGGGTCGACCCGGTTTGGTGGGTCCGACCAGGCTGGTGTCGGACCGGCCCAGTGCAGCACGCGGCCAGACCTGGTGGGGTGCGGCCTGGCCCGACTGGTCGAGGGATGCGGGGGGGGGGGGGGGGGGGGGGGGCGACTTCCCGAACCAGCGGCGCCACCCTCCTGTCTGGCCGGCCGATGCCGGCCAGTATTCCCAGCGTGAACAACCCTCATGTGGGGGCCGCGATGCTTCTGCGCGGCTCCTGCGGGTGTCGCAGCCTTCATCAACCTGGACAACTGACAATACGGTCGGTTTTCCCACCGAAGCGGCCCACGGAGCATGGTCCACGATCCTCCGTAGCGCGGCGCCATGGGGCGCCCCGGTTCCACGAGCCCGCCCAGCTACGGTCGGCCGTTTATTCTTCGGCCGAGCAGCCAGCGAATGTGGGCGGCGGTTCTTCTCCACACGGTCGGCACACATCCGCCACTTTCTTCGGTCACCTCCACCACATCCATCAAAATAAAACACAGTTCAATGGAGGGTCATCGGGCCATTTTCGTTTAGCCTGAGCCATCCGTGTTATGCGGTATCATAAGGCCAAAGATAAAACATGGTTTCAACAAGGGATGAAGAATAATTTTATTCAATTAAAATTTAATCAAACCCCCTACCTCGAAATAAGGATCGTTCGTAGATGGAGTCGCGGGGAGGCGGCGTCAACTCATTGACGTCGGGGAAGAAGGGGTCGAGGATGGCATGTCATTGGCGTTCCTTGCGGGTGGCTCCTTCTCCTTTGTCTTGGACGATGATCGAAGAAGATGATCATCATTCCTCAGCGGATATTCTTCGAAATAAGAGCTATATTCTTCTATTTCTCACGTGCTCTCCCAAAATTTTCTCAACACAACGAGTGCCAAACTAAAATAATAGGTAAGGCTATTATTTTATTCACACATGAATTTTCAATATTCATAAACTTTAATTATTTAATTGTAGGGTTCAATTCATTAATCAAAATGTTGGAAAAGATTAATGGGAGAGAGGGAGGAGAAGAGAGCACATTAATTAAGGGGAGAGTTGTCAAATTAATTAAGGGGGATTAATGGGGAGTTTATGGGAGTTGAAACGTTAAGGGTTCGTGCGGGCCCCACCTCACATTATCCTTTCATGGGAGGTTATGTGGGTCTGGACCCCACCTATAACTTCCCCTTGTAGGATATAACTAACATCTTTAAATAAAATTGTGTACTACAGTTTTATTTATTTTATTCTAAATCCCCTAAAATTAACTCTCATCCCGAATAAAACACAACAGCGGTAAAGGTCCCCTTAAGCGAATAACGGTGCTGCGAGTTAATCGGTGTCCTCATATTTTCAATTCTGAGAACCGGTTCAGATGATTGAAAACTCACACGTACGTTTACTGAACGTACCCGAAAAAAAACATCAGAATTGATTTCGGGCACACCGAGCCTCTGAATCTGGTGCTGTTAGAAACGACAGACTCATAAAATTTCAAAGTATTTTAAAAAAGTCCCAGAAATTTACGGGTCTTTACATTAACTATTTATAGTTACTCAGTTATGATAACAAATATAAAATTTTAATTTCCATTTCACGTGGGATAAAATATCATCATTCAACTGTAAAACAGACTGCTACCTCACAATATGATTTTACTCATTTTTCACAAGAACATTACATTGAATGTAGTAAGGTAATTATTAATTTATATATTTAAAATAAATCAAAATATATATATGATATTAATGAATTATTAATTCTCATAAATTATGGATATATTATTTTCATTCTTAAAATGGAAAATGAAAATGTTGTTCATGAAAATAATTTCTTGAATATTATCTTGGAGATTTACATATAATGACTACCATTACCATTTTAATCCATCCAACACAATTTTTGACACATAAGACAAATATCATCAAAACATGTAATTTAATATAATTTACTATGTAATTTTATCTAATTTGGAGTGAAGATAAATATAATTTATAATAACGATGAAATGGTTACGAAGAAAGAAAATATTTTTCTTAGTTTTATTATTAATGAATATAAATAAAGTACATAACAAATTCCACTCGACATAACTAACGTAATATAGAATTTTTTTTTCCATATAGGATATTTTAGTGTTATAAAAAAATAATTTTTTATTAAGGTATATAAATTCAATTTAACAAGATATATCATGAATTTTTCTATTCATGGGATATTTTAATTTTTAAATTTTATTCATTCATGGGGCTTATGATTTAAACATTTCAAAAGTGATAATAATGTATTCATTAAAACAATCTTCTATTAATGTTTTCCTTAAAAATATAATTCTATTACATGTCCATTTTATTAAAATAATTTTTATGAATGTAATTATATGAACATAATTTTTTTTATAATATAATTTTTTTTATTTAGTACATGATCTTTAAATAATCATTTTATGAAATGATTGAATAGCAGTACAAATGAAAAATTGAATGGTTCATTTTTATTATTCTGAAAATTAAGAATTTTGAACCCTTATAACAAATATTTGATATTTATATTCCTCTAAATGATTTAATTTTTTATTAAAAGAAAAATACATATTTCATTTTTATGATTTTTTTGTTATTAAAAATTCATGTTTTAAAAAATGGCATTTATTTATTTAAAATGGATTTAAAATAAAATGTGTGTTCTAATATTTAAAAGACTATTTCATTTAGTATTAAAAGTTTTCAAATAATTTTATAAGGAAAATTTAGGATTTCATGATATATGATTATGTTATGGATCATGGTCATTGTTTTATGATGATAAGTGGTCACATTATAAACCAAATATAGGTTGTTACATTATTAACAAAGGATGGGTAGTTATATGTAAAACCATGGATGGGTGGCTCTTTGATAAAATAAGGATGGTTGAGTCATTGATAGATTCCAATTAAATGTATTCCCTGATTGATTAAAGTTGACCATATCTGTTATTCCATCTATAAAATTGATATGAATGATATTTCCTAAGATAATTACATGATTTTATATTCCTAAAACATGTTTTCAAATAATTTATTAAATAAAATCCTTGTGTAACTTCATGCTAAATATATATATTTCATTGATCACCATAACTTCAAGATACATGTAATCATTCATGGGATTTATTGTTTTTTCACAAGGATATAGAACATTTTCATCTTAGGTCCGTTAAAAATATTTTTTTGATACTGGAAATTTTTTTAAATCTTCTCATATATTTAATTGATGATAATGGGAAATTAAGAGTTCATGTTTAATATTTTGAATATTTATCAATAAAATAAATAACTTTTTATTTCAAAAGTATTATATTTTGTAAAAATTGATACTTATTTGATTGTTGACATTTTAATATATATTTTTTTGTGAGCTACAAAAATTATCTATACTCTAAAAAAGAAGTGATACTCAATTTCACCAAATGATTTATTTAAAAATAAATCTTCATTAAATAATATACAATGTCATTACCTTAAAGTTGTTTCTCAGCGAATGTTTAAGATATATTTATATTTTAGGATAATGTTAAAAGCATATCATTGTAATATTTTAAAAATATTTAAATGTTGAAATGATATATCATTTTAATATTACCACGTTACATCCACAAAACTATTTATATAAAAAATGTTTTCTATAATGAAAATAGGGAAGTTGTGTTGGAGATCCTCAGAGATAAAAATTTCATCGTAAATTGTCATTTGGAGATTGTTGGATTTTAAAATTAATATTTTTTTAGTGATTGATCAGTTGACCTAAGAAATAAATGGTGGTTGTATCTATGCTATGTATATTACATGTCTACTATAGATGGAAATTGCCATAGAATAAAAATTATGGATAAAAAATTCATCAACATCTTTGGATATTCCTGTCGAGTGGTATTTGAATCCTAGATCAATGCTTTGAATTTTCTATTTGATATTATTTGATATTTTGAATGTTAAATGGAAAATCATATAGTTAATCATTTCGAATATGGAGATGATTTATGGAGGTCTATGGTTATGAATTCTATAGAGAAGAATTATCTTCATTAAATTGAATTGGTAAAAATTAAGTATATTGTCATTGATAAATATGATACTAAGGATGTTTGACATTAGATGGAAATATATTGTTTCTTAGAGAAAATTGTGAACATTATGTACTCTTTTATAAAGTAAAAATTACAATATTTTCCAATTATTGAATGGAATTTGTTTTGGATATTGATAATAAAATTAATATATTTTAGTCAAGGATAAAAATACATTATGAAGATGTTTGAAAAAACTTGTATTTAAAATCTACGAGAATGTTCTTAATTATGATGAAAATTGGGATATAGAGTTTCCTAAAAAATATATATAGCCTTAATTGAAAAGAATATAAAAATATTCAATGGGATGGATATAAGGAAAAACCCATCAGAGAAATTATGTGGTTTAAACACCAAGTTCCAATCTTGCTAGAATTATAGTAAATGGAATCCAGGGGAAAGACTTTGGATGTATATAATGTGATTCTGATGTGGTATTTTTTGATATATGTTTCATGACTATATGGTATATGAGAAGAAGAATAATGAAATGAAAATAGTAAAATTCTACATTTTATGGATTTGGGTCATTATGAAACTAATATTAGTAATAATCTTATTATTACCATTAATTAGACATTATTTGTTATAATTACCATTGAACTATCCATAATAGTATTTTTTATCATTCTTGGTATATATTTGATTTTAGTTTAACATGAAATGATAAATTTTATATATAGTAATGAAATTTTCTATGATTTCATTCCTTTGATTACATTCCCAGAATTTTAGAAATTGATTTCCGATAACATTTGATGTTACATAGCTCACTTGATTTAATGTAAATAATAAATTAAATTTTTTAATGTTTGATTATTTAAGAGATTCATGTATTAATTTCCCAATGTTTATGATAATGTTATTCCAAATCGAGGGGGGATGTGTTTACTATTTTATTTTTACCTTATGCTATGATAATTTACAAAACCTCTTATCAAATGGATCACAAATAAAATTTAAATGGAAAAATAAATAGTGATATTTTCTATAAAAAGGTTTCATTAACCATTGTACATCAGCATGGGGTGCTCCAATTTTTATATAAGTATTTTTCAATTATACATTTTATAACTATAAATATATTAATAAATTCATTATTATAAAAATATATCATTTGCCTCATTTACATTATTTATTGGATCATATCAATGTTTCATGGTATTTTTAGAAGGATGATATCAGGATAGGGTACCATCTATTAAATGTGAATGATGCTTGTATTTTAATGACTGTACATCAAAATTCATACAGGAATTATGAGTTTTTTATTCTCTTTGGAGTTTTTTAATTCATATAATGTATTTTTAGACAAAAAGAATTTATATTTTCATGAATTTTTTAATATTTCGTTGGTTATATTTGTTATTAATTTATGTATATTCAAAAAGTAAATAGGAACATGAATTACTGCTATGTATTGTTTGAGAAACCTTAACTGAAAAATTTTATATGTAATATTTTTTACCTATGATTTTTTTGTTGAAATATATTCCATTACATTACTGTATTATTTCTAAATACAGATTATAAATTTACACCAAAAATATAGTTACTGAATTGTGGCTAAGACCCACACTTATCACATGGAATCATAATTTTATTTGATTAATGTGTTAATACTGATAGATTATTGAAAATATTTCTTGGTATTCAAACCCATTGTCATTGTTAACATAAGATGGAATTAAATTTTACAAGAAAAATTAATTTGATTATTTTTATGATGGACAAAATAGAATATTGTGGAATGCTCCAGTTTTTTCCATCACATAAAGAAATTGCGAAATTTAGATATATATTTATTCAAATCAAAAATTAATTAATAGTGTTTGGCTGATAAATGATCAGTTAATTCATTATATTTTATGTCAGTTGATACATTGTTAGTATAATTGATATTAATTGGTTTTAATTTATCTATTGTATATTTTTATTTAAAAAATTATTGGAATCATTTGTACGAAGTCGTGATTGAAATATATATTGTTCATAAAAATTTTATTTAAACATTCACAAAGAAATGATTGGACATAAAACAATTTACGTGGGTGAAAATAATCAAGGATAATGAATGCATGCTTCATTAACATCCTAGAAATCAATACAATGTATATATTTATTTTAGTTGAAAATTTAATTCTATATTATCCATGTTATGTTTTAAATGCGACCCTTTGGTTAATGATTTTATTTAGTTTTCCTAGAATATTTTGATATCGGTACATCCACTTTTTTAAACCTTTTAGTGCATTCACCTTTGTCCTAATGAATTATGTTACACTATAAGTATGATCGTGCTTTATAGGAAAAAACTTCAATTAATAAGGGTATGATTCATATCATTAATATTAAGGGATAATGTATATTATGAATTGAAAAATGAATATTCCTTCCTTGTCAGTCCCATTTGAAGAAATTTTTTTTGAGTGAATGTCATAGTTCTCTTTTTCAAATCATCTATGTGAAACTAGGATGTATAGAGACCTTTAAGAGTAGTATTGGTGGTATTGTATAAAAAAATACATTATTGAGCATGCCATTATTTTTATGATTTATGACCACATTAAAGATGAAAAAAATATTTAGGTTAATTCATCAACATTTTCTATCTCTTCTACCTCAACGGGAAGAATATATCAATAAATTTTCTTCTGGGACCAAACACCCCATGAGGGAATGATGTGAATTGGGTAATTGTACATTGATTAAAAAAATCTACATATTTCATTACCATCAATGATATGGTGTCTTTAGATAATAATTCATGATTGTATCCATTGGAGATTGTAATTTTTCATCATGTAAAAATATTTATTATATCTAACCATGAAACAATATTGAAATCAACGTTTTCAAAAGGTCTTCAGAAATATTTACATGCTAAATTATATTTCAGTACAAAATTTCATCCCCAATCTGATGGATAGTTTGAGCATAAAATTAAGAACATTAATGGTATTATTTATTCATGTTCACTGTATTTTGATGGAATTTATCATCAATTTTTCTATTTTGTTGATTTTTCATATAAAAATAGTTTCATCACATAATTGGAAGAATGATCGTTTCTTCGAGGTCGGTGATCATGTTTTTATTAAAGAATATCCATATATTTGTGTAATGTATTTTTGTAGAAAGAATTATATATATAAATGGATAATTATATGATATGAAATCTTAGATAATGTTTGTTCCAATGATGATTGATAAAATTTTACATTGAGTTTACCAAAGTTGTAAATTTATTTTCTTCTATCGATTATATAAAAATATGTTACAGATTCATCCCATGAATAGATCCTTGAATTAACTCTATTGGAATTGAATATTCCTTATAAGGAACATCATATTCATGTTTGTGACAAAAGAGATAATATATTTTGTAATATGGTGATTCATAATGTTATACATATATCGAAAAACCGTATAGTTGAATAAAAAACAAGGGAATCTAAAAATTTCATAAATTGGATGTATCCACATGTTTAATAAGTGAATAAAATTAAGGGGATGTAATTTAAAAAAATATGGAATACTGTAAAAATTTATTTAATGAAAAAATATCTCATTTTCATGAATTAAATATGTATGTTGTTTATAAATATATAATGGTGTTTTTTATATCCAAAATGAAATTGATTTAACTAAAATATTTTATTATATTGTTTTTATTAAACTGAATAAATTTTAAATTTTGTTAATATATTTTGAATAAATAAATTTCATTTTTATATCAACATATAAAAATTAACATACAGTGAAATATTGGGATTTTTCCAAAATTAGGGATTTTTTTATGAATATTTAAAAGTCTAAATTTTTGTATAAAAATAATTTCCCTTAAAAAAAGTAAGTGATTTTTATATATTAATTTGTTTTTAAAATAATTTAAACTATCCTATGTATCATTTCATTATATTTAATCCACATAATTATTTTTTATCAAATTTATATTGGATTTATTATATTTTTTTAGTTTAAAAATGAGGTTTTTCTTAAATATGTTTTAAAGGGAATAATGTTTCTCTATTTTAATTAATTATGATAATAAAAAATTATGAAGGTATAAAATGATATTTATATATTACATACAAGTAATTATTAATTAAAATTAATTAAATAATTATTAATATTAATATAATAAATATAAAATCATAATTATCCTCATAAATACACTTTCTTAAATCATTCTTTAATCGTATCTGCACATATAATAATAAATTTAAATTTACAATTTCACAGAACAAAATTTTTAAAAATGTGTTAGATATTTATAATAAGAATAATATATATTACATGATAAGGTGATATTATTTTTTCTCCATAATAAAAAGATAAGATATTAAATATTAATTAACACAGTTAAGGGGAGAATGGGTTTACTCGGTAGTTAATATAAAAATATAAAGGATAAAAATAATTAAAATAATTTAAATTTTATTTTATTAAAATATTTTGAATTTATAATTTCTATGTCTTATTATAGTTCATTTTGGATCCATGTCTCATATTAAATATGTTGGTTTACCATTTGATTTTCAAAAATAAAATTTGTTCCCCTATGATCCCATGTATAAGGTAGCTCCGTCTTCAATACTCTTCAAACATTAAAATAACATTTTCTTAGAAAAAATTGAGAATTAATTAATAACAACCATAAAAAATACATAGATATATTATTTTGTTTATAAATCTATCCAATGATAGGTTTCAGTGCATACTTTAGGACGTTGTCCTAAGAAGATGTATTATATTTATCCATGCATTTTTATTTACTTCATACTTCAACATCTATAAAATATATTTCAATTATTATTATATAATAACATAAATATAACCCATATATATTTATATTATTTTAACAAAATAAATTATTCTCCCCTTATGTAAAATGGGATTTGAAATCATTATTGATGGTTACATCAAACTACGTCCTTTCAAACTGATGTCATTAATTTTCTATCATCACCTCTAATATATATTTATAATGATGAAATTAATTTATATTTTGTTTTTTTTAAAATATTTATTCTTCTTGAGATTATATCACACATACCTTCTTATTTTACATTTCATTGGTTATACAGTGACATCGCACGTGTGTATAATGAATTATCGCCTCACAAAGCGATGTGACCTAATTTCATTGAATATTTACATTGAATATAATAAGTATAATTTTAATGAATATATGTAGTTGAAATGAGATATTTATTATTTTTAAAATATAATATGTCATTTTTTCCTAGTACTGAAATATGATAATGTCATTCATTCGAAAGTGTGGAGTCCCACCATTATGAAGTGATGTGACTCTGTTTTCATCAATGAGTCACATGAATAATATTTATAGTCATAATTATATAAATAAAATGGTATTAATTTTTTTATTATAAATCTATTATTATATAACAATTCATACCTTCTTTTCAATAGTGACAATTGAAAAATAGAATCATTAGTCGTACGTATGTATGGAAAACAGTTTCCATTATCATATCATAGGTCAATTTTGATTACCATATTTAAAAGTTGGTATTATAAATTATCACTAAGGTATAAATATGATAATAATTTAACATTATTCTTCTCTAAATATTTAAATAATGACCAAAATCTCAATATTACACCAACTAATTTAATTATTGACACATGAATGAAATAATCAAGGCATCCCATGTAAAACATAATTATTAAAGTAATGGTATATGTCCTAGTGATAAGTTAAATAGATGGAATAATAACCCTAAAAAAAGTTTCACAATTATGTAAATAATTAACATGTTCTTATAGTTGATGTTTAAAAATTATATACATTAACACTCAAAAATGTGTTATGTGAATTCCACTCAGTTTCCTTTTATTGAGGAAAATTTCGATGTTACAAACCTATATTATTTTATGCGGTATATATACATATCATTTTAAAAGATATTATATTAATATATATATATATTATAATGTTATTTAATGTTTTTAATGTTATTATTTCATGGGGATTATGAATAAAAAATTTCCAAACTAGAAACGGGCTTTTCTTTTTAAAAATCATCTATTAATTTTTTCCTTGAAAATTACATTATCATCAATTTCAATGTTATTAAAATTATTTTATGAATTTAATTAAATGGATATCAAAACATTATAAACGTTACTTTTTATTTTATTCAACATTTTCAAAAAAATGATTCTTTTAATAGAATGTTTGAAATTCATTTCAAAATACCAATGGAATGTTCTATTTTATCGTTTATAGTGACAACAAGTTTTCATTATTCCATAACCATTATTTGATGTATTATGTCAACTAGAAGAATTCATGATTTTTTAATAGAATAGCCAATTTCATTTTCACTCTTCTGTTTTTATTGAAAGTTTTTTTTGAAAATAAATGGGTATATTATTATTGAAAATGATTTGTAAATGAAATGGGTAATTTTATATTTGAATGATTTTTCAACATTTCACTAATATTGTTTATAATGGGATTAATGATTTATATTAAGGATTTGATTATTTAAAATTATGTTTTCATTGTTGAAATTTTTTTATGATTATGGGTGGTATAATGAAAAACTATGTATAGGAGGGTCATTGAAAACACTCCAATGCATTCGTTACACCAGAGATATAATATTACCATATGAGTTATGAACTAGTTATTTAAAACTATAAAACTAAAAATATCCCCAAAATTAAGAGTATTAATACATGGAAATATAAAGATTATGTATTTTATAAGGTAGTGACCATATGGAGACCTTACATACTAACATGTCAAGAAGACATGCTCTAGATAGTTTTTTTGAAGGTAGGGAGATGACCATACATTTTAGAGGATGTAAGATGGTACTAAGGATTCTGTATGAATACATTTAAAAAGTGTTTTGTATATACCCCTTGATGGTATAACCTAGTGTGAAGAATATGTATCATGACCTATGGTGTATGTTTTTTATTTTTGAGATAAAGGAAATTATAATAGGGATTTTATCTATATGCCTCACATGTAATCAGGTGAAGAAAAAAACCAGGTTCTGATGGGTCTATCACAACCACTTGATGAGAAGTAGTGGAAGACAAATTTCATATATATGGACATTATGAGCGGGATACCATGATCTTTTGAAGGAATTGAAACTACCATAGTGATTATAGATTTAATCACCATGTTTTCCCTCCTACTTGTTAAATTAGTCAAATGTTCTTTAGAGAAAATTATATTTGTTTACATGAAAGAGATCATTTCCCTCCATGGTGTTCCCTAAATTATCATTTAAACCTATTATTTCCCCTAAAAATCATGGTTATTGAGAGAATTGATGCAATACATTTTTAATTATTTGTGTTTGAGGAAGGTGGTTCACACCTAGGCTGATATCAATATTTAGTGGATCATTCATGTTTTGTATTTCAATGGGTGGGATTTCATAATATAATTTTTTCAGAGGTAGAAGGATCATATACCCTTGGTGAATATTGTGTTAACCTACAAATCAACTTCCTCATCACTATTGAACCATTCTTGGCCTTATATGGGAGACTGAATAGTTCACCACTATATTGATCTAATATAGGTGAATCCTCACTGATGGTCCCAAAGATAGTGAAATCAAGGATAGAAATGGTTCAAATCACCCACGAGTAGAAGAAGAATACCTAGATCCATCATAAGAATTATTCATAGTAATAATAGAGGCATTTTGAGTTCAAGGAGGGATAATATTTATTATAAAGGGATAACATCGATGTATGCTATAGAGATTTTTCTAGATCATATTTTTTTCTCTGAGATTCCCTGGACTATTGTAGATACCAGGAAAACATAGAGATGATTTTTAAAATAATTCTATTCTACTGTAAGTAGACCTAGTAAATTTAAATTTCAATATAACCCACATCATTATGTATAGTCATGATTTGTCACATGTTATCCACATGAAAAATATTCATGTGTATAAAAGATTTTTGTTTTTGGATTGCGCAGTGGATATCAAGGATCAATAGGAGAAGACGCTCCATGGGTGAGTGAGGCTCATGGAACTTTTCTTGGGGATGCATGGGAACCTTTATGAGATAACATAATAGAAGGAAACCAAGATACAAGTACACAAAAATAGTATTAGTATGTATTCTTTTCACATTATGGGATGATAATACCTATTAGGGGTATAATGTAACATCTATACCATTTCCTTGTTTGAATTCCGAATATGTTAACAACTTTTTTTAGAACTATGTGTGGAGAATTTGAGATCATGATAGACTTGGAGTGTCTTATTATGAATATAATAAATAAATTAAATATATTATGTTGTATTCATGTATTCAATGATATAGTTGAGTAAATATAAAATATAGACTCATATTGAAAATATTAGACAACCTTTGAATATCAAATGATGGTTTTACCCTTGGTGTGACTTAACTATTGTATGGGATGGCTATTCCATAATAGTTATGTCACTGACAGATTAATAATTTAATAAAATAATGAATAAAATGGATTCATCTATATATTAATTGTTTTAAAAAAACTATATGGAAGATTTTATAACCCTATGGATGAAGAGATAGGTCATTAGTGTATCAGTCTTAGGGGACGAACATCATATCATTTTTTGGTGAATAGAGCATCAATGGAGTTTTTCATCTCAAAAATTATGATATAACAACATCACATGTTACAAATGAATTATCTAACCTAATTTTATGAGGTTTCATTTTGTATTTCATCTTCGTTCCAATTATCCTGGGTTGAAAAAAAATTAATTCATCTGGAAGATTGACTTTTCGGTTAATGAATGGATTAGTATTGATGTTTTTATCCCTTGGATATTAAGAATTAATATAATTTTCCCTTTTAGATTTATCTATACCTATTCATTATCTATTCATATCATAATGAATCCGGGAATACATGAGAATTTCCCATTGATAATTCTTCATGTTTTTTATTAATTTATCTCCCCATTTTTCATTTGGTCATCATCAGTAATTGACATGAATAGAGGGTTGAAAAATAAAATGTAAATAATAATTTCACAGTGGATACATAAAGAAAAACGGTCAATACCATTGATTTAGGATGTATGTTGAAGAAGAAATCGTGAGGAATAGAGATAATGGTTTATCATTTATGTGTTTGGAGATCCAAATTTTTTGGGATTTCACATCTTCATAGAGCTGTGAAAATAGAGGGGCTATGTGGGTATATTGAAATCCTAATTTTGTTCATTGGGGGTGGATTGATTTTCATTAACCTAATATATGATTTACATATCAGGGTTCATGTATTTATTGGTTGTGGATGTGTTTTAATCAGATGATGTTTGATGAAAATATGGATTCTAGAAAATTCCTTACTATACTGCGTGTAGTCCCATAATGGCACATTGTGTATCCCCCATTCTATAGATATTGGGTTTAATCATAGTGGTAAATATCAAACACCATGTGACATGTATCATATCCCATGATACATTTCAATAAAATTGGCCATATACCCTTAGGTTACAAGCCCAAAAACATGCCTTGGTACACAAGAAGATGTAGAGTACACAAGAATTGCCTAGTACAGTGGAATTTCTAGGTACAAGGATACAACATGGTGCAAAAGAATGGAAAATGTACACAATACTAGCATAGAGTACATGACCATGACCTAGTTTACATGGGAGGACCTAGTATAGTAATTACACACCATATTCCACATGTAAGTGCTATATTCATACCCAAATATTTCTTGAGGTCCTTTCTCACATCAATGTGGACCAGAATCCCTATTGTGTATTCCAAATGATTTGTCTCTTTGGGGGTAGAGTGGGGTAGCACGTCATAATCATATGTTGTGATCCCATATGTATGATTTGTTTAGATACCGTTAGAAGATTCCACTGTGATGAGCAAGGTGTGTTCCTCTATCATAACATTTATCCTATATAGGTTTCATGTTATTTTTGTGTCCAACATACATTGGTTTCTAACTCATTTTTAGATGGTTATCCTAGTGCAGGTTTGCAGTTCCACCAAAAGCCTTTTGTGTGATCCCCTATATATATATATATATATATCTCTCTTCTAACATCCATCAAGTTAATATTCATGATCAGATATAATGAACATGGACAATTAGATTAGCACCATCAGTGTTACCTACATCATGGTGTGAGTTATTCCAAATGGGTTTTATCATTTATCATAAGTTGGAATCCTAAACTAGTAAGTTGGTTTTTAACATAGCGTAAATGTTAATATCTATCATGAGTATATATAGGTGTTATTATTATATTTCCCCTTTTCTAATTAACAGTTCCCTATGAATATCTTACTACTCTCATGATTGTTTATGTTTGGTGACATAAAAGTGTCTTCGTATGTATTGTTATACGCACACCTAAATGGGATCTTATCAAACATGTCTAGTCTTATGTAAATAGATGGACATTATATAGAGAATTTTCTAGACCTGTAATTGCATGACATTATATATGGTTGATATAAAATAATTCCCACTATGTATTTCATTTTACTATAGTCCCCTCCTTCTAACAGGTTAGACGCCATTTCTATCTCTTCAAGGCATGTATTTAGAAATTCATGTTTTCAATTATTATATTCATAAGCTGATTATTGAATATATATATATATTTATTAATTTATTAGTATCAGTATTATTTTTAATTCATCATTGTATGGTATTTTTTATATGATATAGTGTATATAATTACATTTGGTTAAGGCCTCCCTTGTGTGTGATATGCATTTTCTGTGAAAGCCCCCATTTCTTGGGAGGTTGGAGGTGGGATTGTGGTTTCACATTTTCTTCATAGATATCCTTGCATGCCCTAGTATCTTATTTAATGTAAATATATAGTAAGAGATTCCATATATTTTTATTTACTAGGGATTGTTTTTTTAAAAATCACATGATCTATGATGTTTCATTGTTATCATAAAATCTTAGGAGGAAATAATACATTCAGTTTTTTATGTAAAGAAAAAAAATTCATAGGTATAATTTCCAAAGTGGGTAACTTTGTTACAATATATTTAGTCCTACAAATAAATAAATCTTGCTATTATTAATTATTATTTTAATGTAATTATATTCAGTATAGTTATATAAATTATTTTATTAAAGTATTTAGTAGAAAAAATATCAATTTTATTCAACTAAATTGATTTCCTATGAATTAAATATTTTTAATTAAAAAAATGTTTATTAATTTAAAATATTTAATTGTATTAAAAAATATCTATTTTAAAAAAAATCAAGTGTAACCTTCTATTACCTTACATGATTTTTATGAAAATGTATTTTTTATAGAATAATGATAAATGGTTATTTTTTGTAGTATGTCATATCTTTTGATTTAATAAATTAATGTAAAATTCAAATAAATATTCAATTTATTTATAAAGAAACCGATGATCCAGTTTATCAATCGTAATTTAAATACAATAAAATGACTAAATATTATTTTTTTTATACTTTAATTTATATGTTAAGATAAAAATGAATTATTATAGAAACAATTTTTTGTTTTATTTTCAAAACATAGATTAGATGAAATTTCTAAAAAATTCAAAACATAATTGTTAATTTGATATTTTCATTCCAATAGGTAGGTTTAATTTTTTTAATGATTAATTTTTAATTTTGTTTCATTATGATCTTTATTTATAGTTAAAATTTGTCACCATGAGAAATATAAAATATTGTTAATTAATGTTAAAAAATTGTTAACATGAAATAAAAAATCTCATCATTTTAATTGAATAATTTTATTTGTAATTTTATCATTCTATATATGAAATTTTATATATTTTGATCCACTATCCAATGATTAAGAATTTATAGTAATTAAATAATTAGGAAAATTGCAAGCATGATAACCCCTAACATACAAATGGTCACTTCCTCACAATCCTTCCTACAACTTATGAGAATATTAATTCAGAAAATAAATACACAAAAAACTACCCAAAATATATAACCATACACTTTTGTCCATATAATTATCTATTGATTAATGATGCATAGATAAAGGATTATGCCCAATGGAAATATCTGAGGAGATTGTATAAGACCTTAATACCCAATATCATGTTTTCTTCTTTAACTAATTCTATTAAATATTCACCAAATATGTTTAAATAGTAACATTAAAATCTTTAATATACTTAAATAGTATTATTATTAATGTATAAATATTTTTAAACACCATCACTTCTTATGTTAAACATAAATTTTACATGAGAATACGTGTGGAAGGCATCCTCTACAAAGTGATTTGTTTTTTATCACTATAACATATAGACATTTATATTGATTAAAAAATGATAAATATAAATAGGATATTTATAAAATAATAATAATTTTAAAATATAATATATTAGTAATCATTTCATATTTTCTATCCATTTGATATTGATAATGCATATCATGCATTACTGTGGAATTCTACCTCTACAAAGCGATGAGATTCATTTTTATTTTAATTATATTTGGATCATAATAAATATGATAGTAATTAAGAAATATTAAATTTACATCATATTTATGGGTTTCAAATTTAAAATAATTTTATTTTAATTTCAATTCAACCTTTTAGAAAAAATTGTAACATCATTCATGTGTATATATGGACTAATATATCCATGAAAAGATAGAATAAATTTTACATAATCATATTATATGTATGTTTTAAAAATTATATATATATTACAAGGAAAATAAATATAAAATTTTTATTGTTTTGTATTAATGAAACCATATCCACATTGACCTTGATAACTCATTTATCTGGGTATGAGGTTATAAACTGAATGTCTTGATAGTGGCAATAGTGAATATAAGCATTCATTAACTAAATAAGAATGGAAATAAATAATACCAATTGAATTTTGATAATGAAATTATCCGGATAATATTTAATAAAAATATATAAAACTAATATAATTTTGTTATTTAATATTAATGGAATGTACAAATCTAGACAGGACATATGGGAGGGGACATTTCATTAAAATTGGGTTTTCAATTATACATTCCAAATCACATTCATTCATGTTAGTATTCATTAAAATTCATCAATAATTCTATTATTTGTATATAAAAATATGTTTAAAAATATTCATTTAACAATGACTTTATTTTTGTAGGGTTTAAAATGAATATTCTAAACTTTTACTAAATACCTAATTTTGATACTTTTTTTACCAATGTGGAAAGTAATTTTTTTATGTCTATAACTTTACCACTCTTCCCAAATTTCAGATATATTATTAAATAACAATGTTACTATTTCCAACACTTTCATTGGGGCGCGTGCATCGTCTGTTCAACGAAGGTGACACTGTTTGTAGCCCGACATTCCTGCTTTCTAAAGGCGGGTTGAATTCCTTCCTTGTTCTACTTGATTGAAACATGATGATGGGGTGTCGGTTATTACTTCCATGGATTCCTGATCAGAACTCGTCACCTAATATGGGACTCCCTTATATATTAAGACATTGTTCGTTAAACTCATCCCAGTGCCATATCTTCATGGACTCCAGTTAATTACGCTGATTTTGTATGGACATTAGATGGGGTATGGTCAGGGAAGCAACCTTCGGTCAGGGTAGTAGTCACGTTGGACATCACTAGTGTGTCTGGATGTTGGAACATTGGCATGTCTAGGTTTCTTCCCCTTATTATAGGGCTTCTAGATGGAACAGAAGCCCGCGTCATACCACGTCAGACGCGAGGAATTTTATTCCAAAGGCATGTATCTGAGGATTTCCTCAGCTTCCTATGTTTAACATAGGGTATGCCACAAGTTTAATGTCTAGAAGAGATATATCAAACTGATTGGAACAATCAATAGAGTGGATTAGGTGAGTGAAACTCACGGATGGAACACCGATGTTGGGGATAACACGTGGTTATCTACCCAATTGCTGTTATAGTGAATGAGGAGTGGAATTATCCCACCGGGATGTGGTGGCCCAGGTAAGAACCAAAATGGATGATGGATGGTTATGTGAAGGGGGTGGAGAATGAGATGGAGTCGACTTAAAGATGATAGTGGTGTTTTTATTGAGTCTCAAATAGACCTCCTACATATCTGTAACACCCCAAGATTTCATAGTGTGTTATTTCTTCAAAATAATTCAATAACATGCACTACACGAAACACCGAGTTCAATCACACCATGACTTACAAATAAAATGGCCATTAAAAGAGGTCATGAATAGCATTAACTACATTTTAAACTTTATATAATCCTTATAATTTTAGAATCCATATTATGAGTTTCTTAGTCATAATGCAAGAACAGATTCATTTTCAGTATTGCACTTTTATCAACTTTTAATAGTGAAACCTTTTTAAATACAATATTTTAAACTTTTTGACTAAATGGGGACATCAAAAAAATTAAAATGAAACATCACAAGCTTACACGGTACGCTTTCCTTTGAATAAAACAGTAGCGTGTGTTGTACGCAACTTCGAGTTTTAACACACACCACAACCGATCAAACTAGCCGTTATGGATAGTAATACCTAAATTTTGAAATCATATATATTTTATATTTCAAAATGGACTTCATTTTTGGATTCGGAATATTGAAATTAGCCTAGGGTGAAATTTTGGTACTTTTCAGATAACTTTAATATTTTGATGAATAGTGAAAATTACTAAATTTTAATTAAAAACAACTTTTTTAATCAAAATAATTAATAGTGATAAATTGTGAATTTGAGTGGTTTTAAAGTATATTTAGAATATATTTTTACCATTTAATTTAATGTTTGTCATTGGACATAATTTCACAATTAAATCAGACATAAACAAGTGTCAATCTTTTGATAATTATTATCTCTTAAAAACACGCTTTTTATTTTAACAACGGGAATTAATTTTAAATTAATTTCTGCCACTTCTGTGTTTTGAATTTAGAAAAATGGATTCCATATTTGGAATCAGGATGTCCAAATTGTGTAAATAGGTAACTTTTATTTTTAGACATTTTGAATAATTACTGTGGTAAATATTTTATTTACCATGGTTAAGGGTAAATCCGGTAAATAAGGGTTAAAAAATAATATTATAATAATACAAAATTAACCTAAAACGTGTCCTAACCTTATTGGTGGACACATACCCGACCATGAGCATCCTTGGGTCAATTTGGGGACCCCTTGGAGCCACTTGTATGTGGTAGGGACACTTTATATTAATAAAGTTAAAATAAAAATAAAAATGGCATAAGCTTACATCTTTTAGAAGAACAATTTTTACATAAGGTTATACATGTTGGATTTTCGATTATAAATATTCATTAGAAAGATAAAAATATTTCCTACATAATGATATTTTATTTATAATTTTTAGACATCAAATAATTTAAATTATTAATGACACAATAATGATGCAATGTTTACCTCATTAATAAATCATTTAAATAAATAGAATTATAATGATTAAAATATTATCTAAAACCTGTCCAATTCTTATTGGTTGATGTTATTTAGAATATTAGTCATCTTATCTTCGACCTCAATGATTTTTGGACCATTATAAACCGAATATAATTATATTATAAAGTAATACTTTCACTCTTTCCTAAAGAGCCCCTCTTCTCCCTTATAAAAGGAGACCACTTCTACTCATTCCTCACACCTCTCAAGCCACTTGGCTCGTCCAAACTCTGCCCAACTAAGCTCCCCACATCCCTCTCCTCCTCCTTGAATCTTCCCCTTAGGCAGAAATCATTTCAAGAAGTCCTTTGGTTCCAACCAAAGTGAGTTACCTAAATTAAAGGTAACGATTTCTCTTAAATTATTTTCCTTTATTTTGCTTCTCCAACCCCCAAACTCTTTTTATTTCCTTTATTTTGTAATAACACCAGTATCCTAAATATACTAGTATGTTGTTATAAGAAGGCTTCAAACTACACATACACACAACTCCATCTAATGGATGATGAACATAATGTTTCTGTGGATGGAAAACTAACGCCTCACGAAACGATGACTGTTCAAATACATCTTACCGCCTCTCATGGTGGCCATTATGATGGCACTGTAATTAAATATGATATTAATGATATATATTTTATATATAAGCTTCTGTAATTACATTTTATTTCATACCATTATTCATTTCATGTTGTATATACATACGATAATTTCATTTGAGGAAGTGCGGACTACCGCCCCCTTAAAATGATATGACTCGTTCATACCACACATGGAACGTATAAAGGATGGTGTTAATGAACTTAAGTAACATATATAAAATATTATGTTATTCTGGAATAGTAATATACCTATGTATCATTTGGATTAAATTCTTTTAAAATAAAAATTAAATGGAAGTAGCGTTCGTGCGTACGTACGGACTACCGTCTCCACGAACGCGGTGAGATCCATCCTCCATCGTATCCATTCAAGTCTTATTCTCATATTAGGGTTAAAAATAATGTTAATATCATTATGATTATGAATAAGATTTAATCTATCCATTACAAACATGTCTTACGTAACCAAACATTTAAGAAGAACGAATCGATTATCACCTGAAACGACGATAATACTAAGATGTTATTAATAAAGCAATGTTAAAAGATCATATATGATATCATATTAATGTATATGATTCTTGTATAATTTAATAACAATTATTTCACCATTATACAGGAGGTTAACCGACCCTAACAAAGGAAAAGTACAAGGTAAGGGTTATTTCACAATCTCTTCATTATCCGAGGTTGTTTATACGTAATAATCTACTGGGATATCTTTATCATCCACATCCATGTTTCTTAAAAATGTATTTCAAAACATTTTTACTATTTACAAGAATATGGGTTAAAGTCATTTATACCCTTGTTTGACTTTTTATAAGAGGTTTATAAAGGAATCTTTCCGTCGTTTTCAAAACAAGGTCCTTTTTAACCTTTTCGACAGAATTAAGGTAAGAATGTTTTTTTTAACTTATACGGCGGGTGCGGTTAGTTTACGCCGTTATAAAATCTTCAAAGCTTTCCTTACAAGCTTATAAGAATATTTTCAAAGAAAATGTTTTATTTTATATGGATCTTAAATGATTTCAAAATAAAAGGAGATATTTCTTTAAAAAGAATTTTGATTTCATCTACGTCAATATCCTTTGATGGATTTTAAGATTATTTGAAGTTGATTTATTATGATACAAAACTTCTATATTGTATTGAAGGTTTTGTGATATGTTTGACTATGGATGTGCTATTTTTATACCATTCATAGTTTATGGTGAAATTATTGACATTTCGTATGCTAGTTTTAATACGAATGTTTATGTTATGTGTAAACCTTTTCATATGGGAATGCATTGGACTTAATAAGTGACGGGTGGAGCCCGCTATAGCTCCTCGATGCATCGGTAGGTCTCATGAGACAAACTAGTGTCTTGGCACAAGGCCTTGACAAAATCTTATTTGTAGTCTTGGCACGAGGCCTTGGCTATGTGGTTATGATAGTCTGGCATTATGCATTCCAACATTATGAAAGTTGTTATTGATTTTTCCATGTGATTATTCGATTAGTAGAATATCCATGTGAATAAGTAAATGGCATTATTTCATTTTATTTATGCCATACCATGTTGAAAGTTCATGTTTGAAAGGCTTTTGTTTTAGTTATACATTGCCTTAAAAGTTTATTCTTATTTATGAAAGTTTCCGCTATTTTGTTATCCTTACTGGGCATTTGAGCTCACCCCTTTTATATGTTTTATTTTTCCCAGGAAGTGAAGAAGTAAATTATGAATGACCTGCAGGGATATTATGTGGGGATATGAGTGTGGATTATGGAGACTTTATGTTGTTGTAGTAGTTTTTAATTTTATGATGTAATGTAAAACCTATGAATATATCTAGTGTTTTCAAGGCTACTAAACCAATCGGTCTTTCGAGATTTGATCTTTCTTGTGATCATGCCAATGTTATGTAATAATGCACCGACTCTGGGTAGCTGGGTTCGGGGCGTTACATTTGGTATCAGAGGAAGTTTAGTACAAACCTTGGAAGCTAGATTTAGATAAACTCTGATTAGAGCACGTAGACCTAAGAAGAACTTTGAGGATTAGTATAGAAGAACTTCCTAGAATTTTGGTATTGTAGAGATTTTGTGAGTTTTCTGAGCAATACATCCCTGTCTGGATACGAGCAGGTAGAGGCGGCTCTGGCACAGATGTACCTAGGGGTAAAACCCGAAAACACCGCTTTCAGCTATACTTGAACGGGAACTGGTGCACGACAACGGGCCTTGCTGCACTCTTGGTTACGACACTCCCGGGGGATATTCTTAGGATAACTCTCATTTTCTTTACAAATCATTATGAATGGTTTATGAGTATATACTTCTTCAAAGAAAACATTTTTATGATTATGGATTATATCCATAAATAGTTCAATTTATGTTAAGTGTTTTATAAGTATGGGATTATGTATTTTTATTCATAAACTGATCTAGTTTATGCCATTGTATAGAAATGGCGCCCAGTAGAAGGAATGAGAACTCCAGAAATACACATGATTCAAAGAGAAGGAAGGATCATATCTTTCATGGTCTTAAGCTAGAATTTATAAGAGAAATAGTCTCCCATGTATTATCATCATATGAAGAAATAATATCATGTGTTGATAAGATAAGTAAAGATTTTACTGAGTCCTATGGCTTTGAAGGGAATCAAGAGAAGAAAAGGATGGAAGAGAGAAAGATGGATAAAGGGAAAAGGGAAAAGAAGAATTTTCCCATAAGTGGTAACTGTGGAAAGAAACACCCTGGAACTTGCCTGAAAGGAATGGGAGTTTGTTATAAGTGTGGAGGAAAAGGGAACAAAGTACATAACTGCAAGGGTAAGAAAATGGTTTTAAATGTACAATGCTTCATTTGCAAGGAGTTTGGACACTACGCGAACCTATGTCCCAGTCATCAGACTATGCCGAAAATGATGTTATTGGATAATAATCAAGTTATGATACTACCACAGATGAAGAGGAATGATTAGAGTTCTTATGTTGATTATGTCAATTGAGTTTTGTATCAACAATGTACTTGTTATAATAATTATGGAGTATATAAGGATTTTACTGCAGTACTATTTCATTAAGATCTTTAGATTGTGTGGAACAAAGAAAAGTGACTCAATAGCAGGATAAATTTTTGGAAAATATATGGTTGAGAGAAAGATAAATCATAATATAGTTCTGATACTGAGGTAGTGATTTTGGAATAATACATGATTGTTTTGGATAAATTAAATTGGATATTCTTGACTACCTTGGAACTGATTAATGATTTGTATGTTCCATCATTGATGGGGTTTAAAACATTTTTGGATTAATATCCAGCATTCTATATGGAATAAGGGAGCATGAATGTAATCAATAAGGAATATGGTAATTCAGGATGTTTCAGTATATTAAAAGAATACATGATGAAGGTATTCATATTCTATTACGGGGTAAAAAGGATCTACATTATGTTTACCTTCCTTATAAATGTTGGACTGTGAGTTTGGACAGAAGTATTTTGGATAGTTCTAGTTTGGATTATTTTGGATTGCATAAATGGACAACCCGGAGGTCGGGCGGCAACCTGTCGCGTTCGGCAAGGCTACGAGACTTGAACTCGCAACCGAAGGGCGAAAAGGGTGTATCACCTACCACTGGCCCATGAGATGTCCTGGATTAAATAATGTAGTTTTTTTTAAAAGATTTGGTAGATGAATTATAAATTCATTTTTTTTGGAACCCTGTACGAATAGTATAAATAGAATTTTTTTTACGTTCTATTATCTTTTAGAGTGAAAGATGAGTTTGTGGTAGAAATTTATTAATGGATAAAACTCTAATTATAATGTAAGTATATCTCCTTATAATCTTAGCCAATCTCATAAATAAATTCCTCAACATTAATAAAAGGAACTCAGAACAAAAATTTTGTCCTAGATGGTGCCTTAAATCATCACTAATTTATGGCTTTGGGATTGTTGGCCTTTTCATAGCCATGTTCTCTACCACTCTCCATCCGATAATTGATGGTTAGATTTCTCCTCTATATCCATATTTTCCTACATGGAACCCTAGTATGCGTTATTTTCGGTAATCTTCATACTTTCCACTCTTTATTTTAAATAGAGGCCTCATTAATTCATTTTTCGATGTGGGATTTCAACTAAGATATTTTGAAACGTCAAAAATGTGTTATCCCAATACCCTATGTTTTGTTGAACCGATGGTATTTCAAATCATCATAGATTGATTAGTTTAAGGACCTCAATTTTATACTTATTTGTGATTGATGTCCTCAATCACTACCTATAAATATTTACGTTTTTCCTCCAATTATATGTCTCTAATTGCCACCAATGTTCTCCTAATCGAGATCATAATTTGGTGGTGACCCTTTCATTTCTCTTTTCATCATATTAAGACTAAATTTTAGTAACCCAATTTCCAATGTGGGTTTTCCCACAAATATATTTTCTATTTTCAACCATTTATTTTCGAAGAAAAATTTCAAATTGCGAGGACGCAGTTTATTGAAGGAGGGGAGAATGTAACACCCCAAGATTTCATAGTGTGTTATTTCATCAAAATAATTCAATAACTTACACTACACGCAACACCGAGTTCAATCACACCATGACTTACAAAAAAATGGCCATTAAAAGAGGTCATGAATAGCATTAACTACATTTTAAACTTTATATAATCCTTATAATTTTAGAATCCATATTATGAGTTTCTTAGTCAAAATGCAAGAACAGATTCATTTTCAGTATTGCACTTTTATCAACTTTTAATAGTGAAACCTTTTTAAATACAATATTTTAAACTTTTTGACTAAATGGGGACATCAAAAAAATTAAAATGAAACATCACAAGCTTACACGGTACGCTTTCCTTTGAATAAAATAGTAGCGTGTGTTGTACGCAACTTCGAGTTTTAACACACACCACAACCGATCAAACTAGCCATTATGGATAGTAATACCTAAATTTTGAAATCATATATATTTTATATTTAAAAATGGACTTCATTTTTGGATTCGGAATATTTAAATTAGCCTAGGGTGAAATTTTGGTACTTTTCAGATAACTTTAATATTTTGATGAATAGTGAAAATTACTAAATTTTAATTAAAAACAACTTTTTTAATCAAAATAATTAATAGTGATAAATTGTGAATTTGAGTGGTTTTAAAGTATATTTATAATATATTATTACCATTTAATTTAATGTTTGTCATTGGACATAATTTCACAATTAAATCAGACATAAACAAGTGTCAATCTTTTGATAGTTATTATCTCTTAAAAACACGCTTTTTATTTTAACAACGGGAATTAATTTTAAATTAATTTCTGCCACTTCTGTGTTTTGAATTTAGAAAAATGGATTCCATATTTGGAATCAGGATTTCCAAATTGTGTAAATAGGTAACTTTTATTTTTAGACATTTTGAATAATTACTGTGGTAAATATTTTATTTACCATGGTTAAGGGTAAATCCGGTAAATAAGGATTAAAAAATAATATTATAATAATACAAAATTAACCTAAAACGTGTCCTAACCTTATTGGTGGACACATACCCGACCATGAGCATCCTTGGGTCAATTTGGGGACCCCTTGGAGCCACTTGTATGTGGTAGGGACACTTTATATTAATAAAGTTAAAATAAAAATAAAAATGGCATAAGCTTACATCTTTTAGAAGAACAATTTTTACTTAGGGTTATACATGTTGGATTTTCGGTTATAAATATTCATTAGAAAGATAAAAAGATTTCCTACATAATGATATTTTATTTATAATTTTTAGACATCAAATAATTTAAATTATTAATGACACAATAATGATGCAATGTTTACCTCATTAATAAATCATTTAAATAAATAAGATTATAATGATTAAAATATTATCTAAAACCTGTCCAATTCTTATTGGTTGATGTTATTTAGAATATTAGTCATCTTATCTTCGACCTCAATGATTTTTGGACCATTATAAACCGAATATAATTATATTATAAAGTAATACTTTCACTCTTTTTTAAAGAGCCCCTCTTCTCCCTTATAAAAGGATACCACTTCTACTCATTCCTCACACCTCTCAAGCCACTTGGCTCGTCACAACTCTGCCCAACTAAGCTCCCCACATCCCTCTCCTCATCCTTGAAGCTTCCCCTTAGGCAGAAATCATTTCAAGAAGTCCTTTGGTTCCAACCAAAGTGAGTTACCTAAATTAAAGGTAACGATTTCTCTTAAATTATTTTCCTTTATTTTGCTTCTCCAACCCCCAAACTCTTTTTATTTCCTTTATTTTGTAACAAAACCAGTATCCTAAATATACTAGTATGTTGTTATAAGAAGGATTCAAACTACACATACACAAAACTCCATCTAATGGATGATGAACATAATGTTTCTGTGGATGGCAAACTAACGCCTCACGAAACGATTATTGTTCAAATACATCTTACCGCCTCTCATGGTGGCCATTATGATGGAAATGTAATTAAATATGATATTAATGATATATATTTTATATATAAGCTTCTGTAATTCCATTTTATTTCATACCATTATTCGTTTCATGTTGTATATACATACGATAATTTCATTTGAGGAAGTGCAGACTACCGCCCCCTTAAAATGATATGACTCGTTCATACCACACATGGAACGTATAAAGGAAGGTGTTAATGAACTTAAGTAACATATATAAAATATTATGTTATACTGGAATAGTAATATACCTATGTATCATTTGGATTCAATTCTTTTAAAATAAAAATTAAATGGAAGTAGCGTTCGTGCGTACGTACGGACTACCGTCTCCACGAACGCGGTGAGATCCATCCTCCATCATATCCATTCAAGTATTATTCTCATATTAGGGTTAAAAATAATGTTAATATCATTATGATTATGAATAAGATTTAATCTATCCATTACAAACATGTCTTACGTAACCAAACATTTAAGAAGAACGAATCGATTATCACCTGAAACGACGATAATACTAAGATGTTATTAATAAAGCAATGTTAAAAGATCATATATGATATCATATTAATATATATGATTATTGTATAATCTAATAACAATTATTTAACCATTATAAAGGAGGTTAACTGACCCCAACAAAGGAAAAGTACAAGGTAAGGGTTATTTCACATTCTCTTCATTATCCGAGGTTGTTTATACGTAATAATCTACTGGGATATCTTTATCATCCACATCCATGTTTCTTAAAAATGTATTTCAAAACATTTTTACTATTTAAAAGAATATGGGTTAAAGTCATTTATACCCTTGTTTGACTTTTTATAAGAGGTTTATAAAGGAATCTTTCCGTCGTTTTCAAAACAAGGTCCTTTTTAACCTTTTCGACAGAATTAAGGTAAGAATGTTTTTTTAACTTATACGGCGGGTGCCGTTATTTTACGCCGTTATAAAATCTTCAAATCTTTCCTTAAAAGCTTATAAGAATATTTTCAAAGAAAATGTTTTATTTTATATGGATCTTAAATGATTTCAAAATAAAAGGAGATATTTCTTTAAAAAGAATTTTGATTTCATCTACGTCAACATCCTTTGATGGATTTTAAGATTATTTGATGTTGATTTATTATGATACAAAACTTCTATATTGTATTGAAGGTTTTGTGATATGTTCTACTATGGATGTGCTATTTTTATACCATTCATAGTTTATGGTGAAATTATTTACATTTCGTATGCTAGTTTTAATACGAATGTTTATGTTATGTTTAAACCTTTTCATATGGGAATGCATTGGACTTAATAAGTGATGGGTGGAGCCCGCTATAGCTCCTCGATGCATCGGTAGGTCTCATGAGACAAACTAGTGTCTTGGCACAAGGCCTTGACAAAATCTTATTTGTAGTCTTGGCACGAGGCCTTGGCTATGTGGTTATGATAGTCTGGCATTATGCATTCCAACATTATGAAAGTGGTTATTGATTTTTGGATGTGATTATTCGATTAGTAGAATATCCATGTGAATAAGTAAATGGCATTATTTCATTTTATTTATTCCATACCATGTTGAAAGTTCATGTTTGAAAGGCTTTTGTTTTAGTTATACATTGCCTTAAAAGTTTATTCTTATTTATGAAAGTTTCCGCTATTTTGTTATCCTTACTGGTCATTTGAGCTCACCCCTTTTATATGTTTTATTTTTTCCAGGAAGTGAAGAAGTAAATTATGAATGACCTGCAGGGATATTATGTGGGGATATGAGTGTGGATTATGGAGTCTTTATGTTGTTGTAGTAGTTTTTCATTTTATGATGTAATGTAAAACCTATGAATATATCTAGTGTTTCCAAGGCTACTAAACCAATCGGTCTTTTGAGATTTGATCTTTCTTGTGATCATTCCAATGTTATGTAATAATGCACTGACTCTGGGTAGCTGGGGTCGGGGCGTTACAATATCTCTATGGTAGGGAATAGAAGTCCACATAGTTCACCTGACAAAGGATTACTGTTGAATGGAGTTGAAAATGCCTTACCACTGTATGGGGTTTCAATGGCTTACCGCAGGATGGGGTCGCAACAGATTGCCGCTGGAAGAGTTCACAATGGCTTACCGATGGATGGATTCATAGCGTCTTACAGATGAATGATGTCATAATGGCTTACCACTAGATGGGTTCA
This sequence comes from Viscum album, assembly GCA_963277665.1. Taxonomy (NCBI): domain Eukaryota; kingdom Viridiplantae; phylum Streptophyta; class Magnoliopsida; order Santalales; family Viscaceae; genus Viscum; species Viscum album. Next base: position 432,363,653 of record OY728127.1, on the reverse strand, counting down.
CAATGGATTACCGCTAGATGGGGTTGAACCTCATGGAGGCTCCCTACATACCATGCCTTGGAAAAGATCAAGGACCGTGTAGTTCGGGATGGATTGGGTGAAATGACGTGAAGATGGTTGGGAGAAATGGGTGGTTTTCATGAAACTCAGTGAGGCTTCCAACAAATCATGCCTTGGTAGGCATCAAAGACCTCATAGTTCAGGTTGGTGATTGCAGTTTAACATTTTGAAGGACGAAAAAAGGGGGAATGCAGTTTAACATCATGTGGGACGAAGATGGCCTGACTTGAAGGGGGTCGGGGACCAACAGTTCTTGCGATTGAACGTCAGGTATGCTTCCTACCTACCATACCTTCAAAAGAATCAAAGTCCATGTAGTTCATGTTGGGTTTAGTGAACTGACGTGAAGGTGGTTGGAGTGACCAATGGATGGTGGGATTGAACCTCAAGGAAGCTTCCTACATACCTTGTCTTGGAAAAGATCAAAGTCCTTATACTTCAGGTTGGGTTTGGTGGACCAACATGAAGGGGGTCAGAGCGACCGATGGATGGTGGGGTTTAACCTCAGGGAGGCTTCCTACATATCATACCTTTGAAAGAATCATAGTCAATAGAGCTCATTATGGATTTATTGAACCGACGTGAAGGGGGTTAGAGAGACCATTGGATGATGGGCTTGAACCTCAGGGAGGATGTTTACGTACCATGACATGGCGATGATCAAAGACCTCATAGTTCATGTTAGATTTGGAGGACCGACATGTAGGGGATCAGAGGAACCAATGGATGATGAGCTTGAACCTCTTGGAGGATTTTTACGTACCTTGCCTTGACAAAGATCAAAGTCCTCGATGTTCAGGTTGGGATTGGTGAACTTACGTGGTGGGGGTCGGAGTGATAAATAGAAGGTGGGCTTGAACCTCAGAGAGGCTTCCTACGTACCTTGTCGTGGCAATGATCAAAGAGCTTGTAGTTCAGGTTTGGTTTGGTGGACTGGCCTAGAGGGGATCATATCGACCAATGGATGGTGGTTTTGAACATCAGGGAGGCATTCTACGTACCTTGCCTTGCCAATGATCATAGACCGTGTAGTTTAGGTTGGGTTTGGGGCTTACACTCTAGGCTGCCAAGAGAGGATTTCATGGTCAATATTTACTCTAAGCATAGGTGAGTCATGCTCAGTGTGAGAAATAAGAGGCAACAATGACCTGACAATCACATCGTGAAAGGTGCATCTATGGGAAGTGGAATGGGGCCTATACATAGTTGGAGGCCCAAATAGAAAATTGGGGCTTACTTTAGGATGGATGCCATATGTGATGGTGATTGGGACTTACACCAGGATGGCGGCCCATATGGTGAAAAATCCAAACAAAAGAGGGATTTGGCACCGAGGAAGAGAGGAGGAGCAGGGATGCTACCTCCTGCAAAAAATCCTGGGGCATAAACCAGGGTGGTTTCCCTTTCCCAGTAGATAGACACTGCTCCGATAAAGTGGATGTCTTTCTATTTGAGGAATGATCTCACTCCCATGGAGACCAATGGACATAGAGATTGTCCGAGATGGGTAGCCCTACAAGCATGGCACAAGGAGAGGTCATCGTTTTACGTCATGTGCTGAGGATGATGGCTCTTGGTAGTTTATTGTTCTGCAGCTCGTACGAGGTGGATTTGCATCAGACCCCTAGGACTTACATAAGTGATACTCGCCCTCCATTCAGGGATAGAAGGCATCATCAATGCCTTGAATAGGGTGTGTCGAGAGGCGATCCCATTGGGGGACCACGTTAGTGTGGCTATGCAAAGAATCAATAGTCATTGGCATGATTATGTGAAGAATCATGATGTGAAGCAACACAATTTGAAGCACCACCCAAGGGAAATTAAATTTACTTCCTTTAAACATGGTGGGTTCCACAGGAAAAGGAGTAGCAGGGAAAAAAATTCATAGGTATAAGCCTTGTAGAGCTCTGGTGCTCCACGTAGTGAAGGGGCTTCATGAAGGGGTATACTTTTCCAAGAGAAGTGGCCTAGCCTAGGCATAGGGTAGATATTCATATGGGAAGAGCATCACGAAGTTGAAAGGAACTCATGAAGAAATTCTTCATGAAACAAGGTTTTGTAAAGTAATGTGCTTTCCGAAGCACATTGACCCTACCATAGCATGTCTGTCATATATGAATGGAGTGTGTTTCACGAAGAAAAAATGCATAATGATGACCCGAGTCATCGCGAGGATCCCATTATTTCTGAAAGGTTTGTGGGATTCGTGAAAGGAATCCCTCTCAAAATAGGGGTTGAATTAATGCAAAGGGGGAGAGACTTCGCAATGAAAAATTTCCTTCAAAAGCTAATGGTTTGTAGATCAAGAAGTTCTTTGCAATATGAGAGCTCAGAAGATGGATGGTTGGATGATCGGTCCATTGGGATTGTGGGGAGCCTTGTATTTATAGGCAAGAGGCGCTATGTGTAGGATTGAAATAATGATGCAGATGCTCAATATACAAGAGGGGGGTAAATTGTACACTTTAAAAATTCCTTTGAAACCTTTAAAGTTAGTTACGAATAACTATGTTTTCCTTAACTAAAGGAAAGGGATAAGTTTAACTGAGTTAGACTAATCAAATTCACAACATCTATATCACCAAATGAAAACATGGATTGAGGAATGAAGTTATAAACTTCAAGTCCTATGAACTTTCTTAAAACTAGAAAGTGATTTCGAAAGTAGGTTTCAGAAATATGGTTCCGAAAATTGAAACTTAACTAAAGATTACAATATGAGATTCTACCTTAAAGTGTATAGAATCTAAATGATACAGAATACAAGTAAGAATGTATAAGAAAGTTATACTTTCCTTACAATACAATATGCAGTGGAAACAAACATGTACTAAAACTACAAGTAACAAGATATAAGTCTTTTAACCCAAAGAGAAGGGTATCCAACAACCTTGGATAATGGTCCCTTGATTTATACTTTCAAGCAAGTCTGTCTTACCCACACCAGGGAAAGACCTCGATATGAAGATCAGACTCTCTGTCTTGCTATCCCCACAATCCCTCAACTTCATGGTAGTTGGAAACCTCTGTCTTCCTCAGCAAGGAAGCCCTCAACTTCAAGGTAGTCGGCACCTATATATACCTATCCCCGGATGTCCTCGAATGTGATCACCAACATTCGGAGTCGCACGAAGCAAAAACTGAATGAGCGGTTCAGTACGCACAAGGCATGAAAAGTTTTCTCTCTCTAGAAATCAACTTAGCAGCGTGTGGCCTCTAAATAGATCAACTTCTCTATATTCTTTTTTTGAGCTCTTTCAAATGAGGTCCTATTTATAGGCAAGGTCGACCTCCTTTCCAACGGTCATATTTTCCTTAAAAATCAGATGGACCTGTACACGTGTAACTTAACCAACAGATAGTTTATAACATTATGGACGACATCGTTTTATAGAAAAACAACTGTAACAGAATGTACAATATCGTTTTAAGTCTTAACTAAAAAGTTCAGAGTGAATATTCGGAGTGTAAGAAAAATATTAAAGAGTAGACAAATTATAAAAGCATAAGAAAAATGAACGTTCAGAGTCTAACCAAAAATAATTTTCGGAGTCTAAATAAATTCGGAGTGAATAAAACAAAGATGATCAGATTTTGTTTAATAGGAGAATTCGGAATGAGAATTCGGAAAGAGAATTCATCATCAGAATATGTAATGAGAATTCGATGTCGAACTTCATAAGGATACTTATCCTAAATTCGGAGTAGAACTTAATCAGAGTTCGTATCCGGAATTCAGAATGAAATTTTATTACAGTTCTCATCTGTAATTCGGAGTGATACTTTATTACAGTTCTCATCCAGAATTCGGATCCTAAAACAGAATGCTTTATATCAATGTTTCATACAATTCCGAGAATATAGAAATGAATCCGAATCTTATACTTAATAAATATATCGATGAAAATATGATAAGGATAATTTTTCATACAAAAGCGATTTTCCTTATTAAATCACTTTTCCTTATAAAATCAATTTTCCTTATAAAAGAAATTTTCCTTATAAAATCGATTTTCCTTGTAAAAGCAATTTTCCTTATAAAAGAAATTTTCTTAAAGAAAAGGTGTTTGTGATTTTCAAAACAAGAAGGAATGGAAAAGTCATAGGGAAAACCTTATTGAATCAACAATCTCCCCCTTTTTGGAAAGCACAAACATCCTTATGAAAAATAAATTCTAAGAAGAAAGAAAACATTATGGCTTATCTCCCTATTATTTAAGGATATTGATGAATATGACTAACTCCCCCTTAGGCTTTGAAACTCTAAGGATCATATTCTAGATTTCTGGAATGTTATTTCATTACGAATAGTAAAGTCTTCTTTAATGAAAATATCCTCCTTAGATAATCTCTATTAGAGTTTGTTTTCTTTCTCACCCATTGTTAAGATTCTTTTTCACTTTATTAGGGTTCTTTTCCTTCTCCCCCTTTGTGATTTTCAAAAAGAATTCAAGGGAATGGAAAAAATAACAAAGTACCTGAAAAAAAATTAGTTGCAACAACAAAAGAAACGAGGAAGAACAATTTTCATTATGTTTGAAAGCTCAACAAAAAAGAAGATTAGATAGAACAAAAGATCAGATATTTCTATTTTGGATCTTTTTACTTCCCTATGAGAACCTTCAGAATAGACTCTATCTTCTTCAAGTCTTTATGGTATTCCTCGGCTTTCTTTTCTAACATAACAATTCTAGCACTTTGAGCTTCAATCTTTTCTTTCTGGGCTTGAAGCTTTTCTTTATGAGCCTGAAGCTTTTTTTCCTAAGCCATCAAGATTCGTTCATGATTTAATATCTTTTCTTCAAGATAAATCCGATGATCCCTTCCATACTTCCTGTTTTGAGAAATAGAATTCATCTTCCCATTCAGATCTCTGACTTCTTGAATCCGGAAGTTCTTTTCATCTGTCAACTTTTCTTTAAAGGATGAAGTAAACTCATTTATCTTCAAGTCTTCTATCTCAAATGCATCCTTCACATTGTATTTGAATTCATCAAAGATCCTCATCTCTTCTACATTCTTCCTGGACCAACTAGTCATCCTCTTTCGAGATCGTTTGTGGGCTTCATAGCCGACAAAAAATGTTTTGAACTGAGCCTCTATCTCAACACATTTGTCCATAACCATGGATACAGAGTCTGTTTTCTGATTCAAAGCATGTTAGAGCATCTGGCATCTTGAATCAATACTTGAGAAGGTCGGAATAGTACCTACCAACTTCATTAATGACTAAAAAACAAAGTCATGCCCCAAAGAAGATGACTCCGAATCCTAAACTTTTCTTGGAGAATTTTCTTCTTCAAAATTCTCAACATTCTTTTTAGAAGAATCACCAACTTCCCTTTTCATTACAACCACTGAGATCGGGGTATCAACAACATGTTGTTTTCCCTTGTCCTTTTTCGGAATGGATTCCAATTCCGGAGTTCTCTATTCACTGTCAGACACTTGAACAACATTGTATTCCTCATCAGCAACATTCTGAGCACCATCCTCTATATTCTCCATTTGAGCAATATCATGTAGAAGTTGTTCTTCTTTTGCATGATAAGTTACTTCTTCTTCTCCTTTCTCATCATCCATCGCTGGAGTGACTAAATTAGAAGACTAATATTCTGAGGTTCGGAGCGAAAAATGTTCTGAAGGAGTCCCCTTATAATCATCTACTTGCTTTAAAACATCTCCGGTGTCACCACTACCTTCAGCAACTACTTCTTCTTCTTCTAATTGCTCAATCTGCTCTACTTCCTCAACATTCTTAGCAACTACCTCTTCTGGAGCGACAAAGATTCTTCCTGGGGTCTCAGGTAGAGATTCCAGAGAAAAAGATCTTGGAAAAAGAAATGTTCGCTGAAACCATCTCATTAAACTTCAACAATGTCTGAGCTACCTTAGCTTCAAACATCATCTTCTTAAGATTCTTTTAGTTCACTTGTATTTCTAGTTCATCTGCAGTTCTTTCTTTCAAGGCCTTAGCCTCCACAAGATCCAAGACAAATTGAGGCTCCCCTTGCACTCTCTTCTCATTGATTTCTCTCCATTTAGCAACTACTTCATCTGGGTAAGCTTTCTTCTTCTTCAGTTTTGGAGGTGCAGAATGAACTTCCTTAGATTTGGGATTCTCTGCTTCACCTTCATCTTCTTTCATCTTTCTCTTCCTTACTGGCATAGAGAATTCAGGTTCAGTAACTTTCGGAACCGTTTCTTCTCGATTAGGTAAATCAAAAAACTGACCAGTCTTCTTGTCGAAGGCTAAATCCATCCTTTTGAGAGTACCATCACTCACCAACATAATCTTTAAAACTCTTGTCTTAGACTTGCATGCCTCCTTGAAAGACTCAAAGAACCGAACTATCAATTTTGAGAGGATTGCTGGATACATTTTGATCTGAGCTCTCAAATTCCCCTTCTTAACATTCTCAAGGGTAATAATAATGTGTTTCATCAGATTAAACTTCCTCAGATTTATCAGAAAATATAGGATGTATATCTCACTCTTCTTCAAGCTATCATTGTCACCCTTTCTCGGTACGATAAGGCCTTGTACCTATAACACTAGAATCCAGAAATTTGTAGACAGAGAAGCAATCTTCGGAGCCTTATCATCTGACAGTCCGAGAGTTTCCAAATCCTTTTCCTTGTCGAAGATTCCCTTTGAATACGGAAAAACATGAGAAATAAACTCAGATTCTCCTTCATTATTCAGCCCTACCAAGCTAGCTGCCTTGGTATAAGAAAGCTTATAAGTCTTTCCATAAGACTTAAACGATAATTTTTCCCTACCATCTTCCTTATAGAAGGAAACTGTCTCATAGAATTCTATAAGTTAATCCGAAAATACTTCATCCTGATTCACAGGCTTAGACACATCAACACCTTCCCATCCATTAAGCTTATTGTTCTTGGATATACGAGAATCATACTTGTTGAAGAAATCTGGATGAACCAACCTTTCTCTATATACTAACCACTTCGAAATCGGTTTAAAGGAAGACATGTCTTGAGAAGCTACTTCCACAGACATTCAGATCTGAAGACCACTGAGAAGTTCATAACGAAGAATGTTGAAGTTCGGAACGACTTTAAAACGGAGAGGTAGAGCTTTGGGATGCTGGAGCTTGAAAACCGATGTGGGACAACCATTTGGGGTCCCCTTTATATAGGAAACGAGAAGACAGTTCAAATTCCTCAGTTGATCGAACAGTTGAGACAAGCTGAGATCAGATCTGTCGGTTGAAAACCAATTCTCCAGAAAACTCAAATCCGGTCTTTTGAGGTTTTTATAAAAACAATAATTTAAGAAACTATAATCTAAAAACAAAATATACGAAAATTTCAGCAACTAATGTATGACTATGAAAACGTGAGTAAGAAAATCATACCTTTTGTATTGGCTTAAGAGGATTATTCGTAATGGGTAATATTAAAAAAAAATCTAAAAAAATCGCAAAACTCACTACGGAAAACAAACTCAGTACGAAAAACTCAGTATAAAAAATATTATAAGGATTTCAGTATGAAAATTTCATTACAATGGTTAAAAAAATGAAAAACTCATTATGAAAGACTTGGTACGAAAATCTCGTTATGGAAATACCTGTACGAAATTTTCTATTCAGGATGTTTTCAATATGAAAATTTACATTCCAGAATTTTTCTATACAAAAATATCCATTCTGGAAATTTTCTATTCCTGAAATTTCCATACTGGAAATTTAGTTCTGAAAAGTTTGAAAACAAACTTTGAAAAACTTAGTTACTGTAACAAACAAATGTACTCCCCCTATGAAAAGGAGTTTATTAATGTAAGGAGATTTTTTCAATAGAAATTTAATTAAGAAAGATTACCTTACAGTTATCATTCCTAACTTATGTTTAATGTATTCAAATCTATCAGTAGGAAAAGATTTTTGTGAAAATATCAGCAAATTGATCTTGCGTTCTGATAAATTGAAGAATGATATCTCCTTTTAGTGTGTGATCCCTAAGAAAGTGATGCCTAATATCTATGTGTTTTGCACGAGAGTGATGTGCGGGGTTCTTACTTAAGGAAATGGAACTTGTGTTATCACACAAAATTTGAGTTTTAGTAAAACTCAAGCCATAGTCTGTGAGTGTGTGTTGCATCCACAACACTTGAGCACAACAACTTCCAGCTGCAACATATTCAGCTTCAGCAGTGGAGAGTGCTACAGAATGTTGCTTCTTGCAAGACCAAGAAACTAATGAATATCCTAAGAAATGACAAGTTCCGGATGTTCTTTTTCTATCCATTCTACATCCACCAAAGTCAGCATCAGAAGATCTTTTTAGAATAAAATCATTTCCAGAAGAATAAAATAATCCTAGATCCATGGTTCCCTTAAGGAAGCAAAAAATTATTTTTACTACCTTTAAGTGATATTCCTTAGGATTGGATTGATATCTTGCACATAAGCATACTGAGAACATTAAGTCTGGTCGACTAGCTGTTAAGTAAAGTAAACTTCCTATCATACCTCTAAAATATGTGTGATCTAATGGTTTCCCAGCTTCATCAAGATCTAAAGAGTTTGAGGTACCAATGGGAGTACTTATACTCTTAGTGTTGTCATAACCATACTTTTTGAGAAGATCTTTAATATACTTATGTTGAGATATATAGATGCCTTATGGTTTTTGAGAAATTTGAAAACCAAGGAAAAAATATAACTCACACATCATACTCATTTCTAATTCAGATTTCATTAGACTTGCAAAATAGTTGGTTAAATATTGCTTAGTTTAACCAAATATGATGTCATCAAGATAAATTTGAACAATCAAAACATTTTTCTTATATTTATTTATAAAAAGAGTTGGATCTGCATTTCTATTAACATAGTTATTTTCAATCAAAAATCCAATGAGTCTATCATACCTTTCTCGTGGGTCTTGTTTAAGGCCATACAAAGCTTTGGTAAGTCTAAAAACATAATCTGGATGTTTTGTATCTTCAAAGTCAGGAGGTTGTTCAACAAAAACATCCTCTTGAACATAACCGTTAAGAAAAGAACATTTCACATCCATTTGAAAATGTTTAAAATTAAAGAATGCTGCAATGTGAAGTAGAATACGGATAGATTCAAGTCTAGATACTGGAGCATAGCTTTCTTCATAGTCTATTCCCTCTTGCTGATTATAGCCTTTAGAAACAAGTCTAGCTTTATTTCTTACTATGACTCCATTTTCATCACATTTATTTCTGAAAACCCATTTTACTCCAATAATAGAAGTTTCCTTAGGTATTTCAACCAATGTCCAGACTTTATTCCTTTCAAATTCATTTATTTCATCTTTCATAGCTTTGATCCAATCATCATCACCTAACGCTTAATTAGTACTTTTAGGTTCTAATAGGGAAAGAAATGCTAGATGTTCTACTTCATTTCTTAAGTAACTTCTAGTCCTTACAGGTTGATTTACATCACCAATGATACTATCACTGGGATGATTCTTAAGAAACACCTGATTGGGGTTTTGAAAAGCCTGTTCATCAACATAGGGTAGAATGTCATCCGAGGTAAATGTTTTAGAAGTATCTTCTTGAAAATTATCCTTATCAGAAGGTTCTTCTGTCGAAGTTTGACAATCAGTTTTTGAAAACACATCCGAGGATGTAGGGTTGGATGGTTTAAAAACAAAAAGATCAGACTCATCAAATTTTACATGTACTGTTTCTTCAACAGTACAAGTATTTTTATTAAAAACTCTATAAGCCTTAGAAGTTGTGGAATAACCTATGAAAATTCCTTCATCAGATTTTGGTGCGAATTTATGTAGGTTATCATTAGTATTCAAAATGAATAATTTGAAACCAAAAACCTTGAAGTAGGATAGTCTTGGTTTTCTACCAATCCATAACTCATAAGGAGTTTTATTAAGAAAAGGTCTAATCAAAACTCGATTTATAGTATAGCAAGCAGTACTTACAGCTTTAGCCCAGAAATGTCTAGCTATAAAATATTCACTCAACATGGTTCTAGTTATCTCTTGAAGAATTCTATTTCTTCTCTCAACTACACCATTTTGTTGAGGAGTTCTAAGTGCTGAAAAATTGTGAGTAATAACTTTTCTACTACAAAGTGTTTCAAAATCAGAATTTTGAAATTCTCCTCCATGATCACTATGAATAGTTTTCAATGAAAGGTTTTTCTCATTTTTAACATGAGATCTAAAACTATTGAAATAAGAAAAATTTTCATACTTCCTTTCTAGAATATAAACCCATGTAAATCTATTGTAATCATCAACTAGAACAAACACATAGTATTTGCCTCCAATACCTCTAGTTTGTGTTGGACCAAAAAGAACAATGTCCAATAACTGTAATGCATCAGTTGTTGAGACTTCACCGATTGATTTAAAACTAGATTTATGTTTCTTGCTATATTGACAAGGATCACAAACTTTAGAAGAATCAAATCTAATCTCCGGTAGATCCTTAACTAATTTCTTTTTAGAGAGTTTACATAGATTTTTAAGGTTACAGTGACCTAATCTTCTATGCCATAACCAGGAATTATCTTCCATTGCACTTAGGTAAAGTAAATCTTGGATCCTGAGGTCTTCTAGGTTCAATGTGTAATCATTCTCTTTCCTATTGGCTGCGAGAATAAATTCTTCCTTGGAATTGTGAACTAAGCATTTATCATTCATAAAATTCACAAGGTAACCTTCATCACATAACTAACTTATGCTAATGAGGATTTTATTAAGACCCTTAACAAAAAGAACATTTGAAATCAATGTTTTTCCTAAAAGAACAATATTACCAATACTAGAAATCTCTCCCTTATCATTGTCTCCGAAAGTTTCCTTTCCTCCTTTCGTTTTGATAATCTTTTCAAAATAGCTTTTGTTACCAGTCATGTGCTGGGAACATCCACTATCCATGTACCATGTATTGTTGCTAGTACTCTCTTTATTTTCCTGAAATCAAGAAGATAATTATACTTTCGGAATCCAAACTTGTTTGGTTCCGAGATTACCAGATAAAATAATTTTACGAACCCACATCTTCTTGGTAAAGTATGCTTTGTGAAATCCTAAGTATTGGGTTTTGTTTAAGGAACAATTCATTGCCCAGTGACCACCACATTGACACTTGGTACAAAATGGGTCACTTTGAGGAACAAAATAATTGTTACTAAAAAATGGTTTTGCATTGGTATAACCAAATCTAGATTTATTCTTTAAAGGTCGTATTTGGGAATACATTTTATCAAAATTTCCTTTACCGTGGGTAAGTTTGATAAACACTTCTTTAAGGAAAAAATTTCGGACATGAGTTTTATAAGCAAGTTTTTATCCTCAAAATCATTATTTTTAGAACTAGAGCTAGGCTCGAAAAAAAATTTCTTAGAAATTACTTTTTCTAACTCTTTAGAAAGTTTGTTCTTCTCATGACTTACTTCCTCAAGATTTTTTGAAATACTATCAAAATCATCATTTTTCCTATCAAGACCTTTAGAAAGATATGATATCTCTTTTTTAAGAATGGAATTACTAGAGTTTACCTTATCAAGTTTCTTATTGAGTTTAGAATTCTCAATCTCAAGAAGTTCAGCAAGCCTAGAGACTTCTTCATAATAAGGTAATGTATTTTCTTCATCAGAAGAGTTATAATACTTAGTATCATTAGAATTTAAAGAAACATTGGTCAAAGATTCAGAATTTCGTACCTTAGCCATAAAACAATGATTATCAATAGGTAATCTGGCTAAAAGACCAAGATTCTTCTATCCTGAAGATTCGTAATTAGAAGATTAATCTGAAGAATCACCAACACTGGCACTCCATGTGTCACTAGCTTTCAGAACATTATTAGCTTTGGATTTATAATACTTCTTTCTATTCCTTTCTGAATTCCTTTCTTTCCTTTATTTCTTTTTGAGAAAAGGGAAACCTAGTCTAATATGTCCAGCTCTCTTGCATTCATAACAAGTAACTTCTCTATATTTCTTATCTTTCCTTTCCTTTTTCATATACTTGGATTGGAAATTTCATTGGCCAACTATCTTGTTCATCCTTCGAGCAAGATTTTATAATTCATTTTCAAAGATTTCACTTTCACTAGAATCTGATTAAACAACCATCCTCTTAGACTTGGATCTGGTTACTCTCTTAGGAGTCTTAGCTTTCATATGATTTGATGTTGTTGTAAAAGCAACAGTACCATTCCCATTCTTCTTTTTGATGTTATCAGCATCTCTCTTCATTCTGGTTTCATGTTGGAGAAGAGTTCTGAATAACTCATCAAGAGAAATTTGAGTGACCTTCCTGTTCTCATCTATAGTAGTTCTTCTGGATTCCCACTCATTGGGAATAATATCAATTATCTTATCCACAAGTGCTTCATCATATAACCCTTTTTCTCCCATAGACTATAAGCGGTTGACTATAGTCATGAACCTCTATTGAACATTACAAATTGTTTCACCATAAGGAAAATTGAAGCCATGATATTCAGCTCTAAGCATAGCTCTCCTAGTCTCAATCACTTTAGAAGTTCCAAAGTGTGTAACTTCTAACTTCTTCCAGATACAATTAGCTGCTTCAAAAGAAGAAATTTGGCTATATATATTTCTAGTCATTGAACAAAGTAGAGTGTTGTGTACCTTATAATTGAGTTGATACTCTTGCTTTTCCTGGTTAGTAAAAGTTCTAACTTCCTTATCAGGAATTTTATTATCTCCAGTAATCATAACAATGTTGTCTACTCCAGTATTGATAACAAAAGTCTTCATTCGATCTCTCCAGTACTCATAATCATTATCATCAAATATTGGTGGTCTTATAGGATTTATATTATCAATAGAACCAACATTAACTCCTGCCATACTTAAAATAACCTTCGGCCCACACACTTGTTAGAAAAAAAATTGTAAAAGTTCGGAATGACAAGTTTCGGAATGAGAAAGTGAGAAAGAAAAACTTATACGTGAGTAAAAGTATTTCAGAGACCTCCTTTGATACCAATTGTAGGATCAAAATAATGATGTAGATGCTCAATATTCAAGAGGGGGGGGGGGTGGATTGTACACTTTAAAAATTCCTTTGGAACCTTTAATGTTAGTTACGAATAACTATGGTTTCCTTAAGTAAAGGAAAGGGCTAAGTTTATCAGAGTTAAACTAATCAAATTCACAACACCTCTATCTATAAATGAAAACGTGGAATAAGGAATGAAGTTATAAACTTCAAGTCCTATGAACTTTCTTAAAACTGGAAAGAGATTCCGAAAGTAGGTTCCGGAAATATGGTTCTGAAAATTGAAACTTAACTAAAGATTACAATATGAGATTCTACCTTAAAGCGTATATAATCTAAATGAAACAGAATACAAGTAAGAAAGTATAAGAAAGTTATACATTCCTAACAATACAATATTCAGCGGAAACAAAAAAGTATTAAAACTACAAGTAACAAGATATAAGTCTTTTAACCCAAAGATAAGGGTATCCAACAACCTTGGATAAAGGTCCCTTGATTTATACTTTCATGAAAGTCTGTCTTACCCTCACCAGGGTAAGCCCTCGATACGAAGATCAAAGTCTTTTTATTGCTATCCCCGCAAGACCTCAACTTCAAGGAAGTTGGCAACCTATGTCTTTCTTAGCAAGGAAGCCCTCAACTTCATGGTAGTCAGAACCTCCGTCTTCCTATCCCCAGAAGTCCTCAAATGTGATCACCAACATTCGGAGTCACACGAAGAAAAAACTGAACGAGCGGTTCAGTACACACAAGGCATGAAAATCTTTCCCTCACTCGAAATCACCATAGCAGCGTGTGGTCTCTAGATAGATCAACTTCTCTGTATTCTTTTTTTGAGCTCGTTCAAATGATCTCCTATTTATATGCAAGGTCGGCCTCCTTTCCAATGGTCATATTTTCCTTAAAAATCAGAGGGACCTGTACACATGTAACTTAACCAACGGTTAGTTTATAACAGGATAGACGCCATCGTTTTATAACAAAACAAGTGTAACAGAATGTATGACATCATTTTAAGTCTTAACTAAAAAGTTCAGAGTAAAGACTCAGAGTGAAGGTTTGGAGTGTAAGAAAAATATTAAACAGTAGAAAAATTATAAAAGCGTAAGCAAAATGAATGTTCAGAGTCTAACCAAAAATAATTTTCAGTGTCTAAATAAATTCGGAGTGAATGACACAAAGATGATCAGATTATATTTAATAGTTGAATTCGGAAAGAGAATTCAGAAAGAGAATTCGTAATGAGAATTCGATGTCGAAATTCATAAGGATTCGTATCCTGAATTCGGAGTAGAACTTAATTAGAGTTTGTATCTGGAATTCGGAATGAAACATTATTACAGTTCTCATCTAGAATTCAGAGTGAAACATTATTACAGTTCTCATCCAGAATTCGGATCCTAAAACAAAATGCTTCATATCAAAGTTTCAAACAATTTCGAGAATATAGAAATGAATATGAATCTTATACTTAAGAAATATATGGATGAAAATATGATAAGGATAATTTTTCTTACAAAAGCGATTTTCCTTATAAAATAACTTTTCCTTATAAAAGAAATTTTCCTTATAAAAGCAATTTTCTTTATAAAAGCGATTTTCCTTATAAAAGAGATTTTCCTTATAAAAGAAATTTTCTTAAAGAAAAGGTGTTTGTGATTTTCAAAATAGGAAGGAATGGAAAAGTCATAGGGAAAACCTTATTGACTCAACACTATGAAGTAGAGCTCACTCTGCGCGAAGACGAATGTTGATCTATGGTGGGTCGTTAACGTATATGTGTCTCATGGAGAATTCCACCACCTTGCTCCGTGGCGGGCTCGTGAAAGTCAAATACATTCGCAGAGCATCTTTCCTCCTTGCTCTATGGCAGGCTTTCGAACGTCAAATATGTTCATTGATCATCCTTCCTCCTTTCTCCATAGCAAGCGTGGGGACATGGGGCTTTGTGAAAGGTCTTCACGGGGTAGCCTCAGAGCCTTTCCTCTTATTCCTGTTCATCCTAACATTTGGTGACAACAAATTCCCACCCTCAAACATGGAGCCCAGGTGAAATAACGGGTCAAAGTCGGAGGTTCCATCACCAAAATCCATTTATCCATCCACGATGATTTTTCATGAAGACAGTTTTGGAGGCCGATAGGAGACGTGCAAGCTGAGCGCGCTGGGAAGCTCGACACAGTATGGAGGCACTTCAAAACTCTGAAGGTCATTGCCTATAAATAGGTGATAAAACATATCATTTTTCCTTTCATTCCTCCATGAATTTGGATTTTTGAACACTTGATTGGTGAAGATCCCGCATACTCTGCGATTGCTCTTCGAAAATCGGGTCTTCTACTTCATGGAACCTAGTGAGTCACTAACTTCGCATTGTAGCGATTTGCGTCTGGGAGTTGGAAAGCTGTGGTAGGGGTCCACGAATAGTCTTTGTGAACATGCTCCATGAACATGCTTCACTATCCAAACCCAAAAAATTACCCAAACTCAAAACTGAATGGCTAAACTTGACGATTCTAGGGGGGTTCCTTGCGGATGCATCCCTAAGGGAGGAGATGGTGAATTTCTTGGGCCGAGGGAAGTATATTCGGATCCATTCTGACCATGGTTCGTTGGTGGAGCTTCTATCAGAGAGATAGAGGAAATATATACTATGAAAGAGGATTACATTATAGTGATTTGGGATGAGGGATGATGTCTTCATTCCTAAAGCATGTTGGGAAAAGCATGATTACTGGTTCCGGAGTACGTCGCTTCAGCGCCAGTGGTTTTGGGCCACTGAAAGACATGCCCGAGAAGACATCACGCCCACCAATTCTAATTTCCTATATAACCACCTGAACAACCTGGATGTGAAGGCACTATAGCCAGATATTCCACGCCTCAGTACAATACAATTTTGATGGTAGCCATTAGGAACCTGAGGAAGGGAGGGTCTGAGGAGTGGGACCTATGCTAGGGCAGCAACATCAAAGATGATTGGGCATCGGCATACTGGGTAGGTGCCTCATGTGAGGAGTTCAGGGAGAAGCTAAGAATAGTGGGTTTGTATGAGGCGGATTGGGACTCCCAATTCCACATTTACTAGAAGAAGTAGGAGATGTTGTAATTCTTGAGAAGGTGGACATCGAGGACCAATATCGTCCACTTTCACCACGGGGAGCATGGAATCAGCTTGTGGGATGTGCACCAGATCATAGTTGTCCTAATATTGGGTGTGATGTATGATGAATTACTCCACGTTATGAGCATGTGGGAAGATCCAGATAAGACACTGCTACTGGAGATGGTGTTGATTAGGCTGGTGCTTAGAGAATATAAGGAAGTAGTGAGGGATTTCCATTTCAAGGGGTGGTTTGATTAGTTTCTGAATATTTCGAAAGAGAAACATTTTCTAATGAGGCCTTGTACATGCCCTAAGGGGGCTCAACATGGGATGGAACACTCATACTGGCAGCTCATGGTGGAAATCCAGTGGAAAACCATGGGATTTAGCGTCAACACTGATCAACAGCCGATATTCCGACTGGTGTAATTCATCACGACCCTTATATGTGTTTGGATACTATCAGTGAGGTATACAAACATGGGTGTGTGACCAAGAACATTCTTCATGGCGTCCATGTTGGCAACAAGAGGTCATGTAAACCTCAGGATCCAAATGTGTTCTATGATATACAAGATGATGTGGCACAAAAGCGAGGGGATGAGGCCACAGAGGATATGTGGGCCATTCCACGTCCTGTATGGGTGGATAACAACACATGTTAGTAGGGTCAATGAATACATGAACCCCATCTCACATCCGGGATCGATCTTCCACCCTTCAATCCTGAATATCATGGTAATCATTCTGACCATACAGACCACACTGTTGGTACTGAACCGAGTGTGGAAGCTGGAGGAATTCTACTCTCTCCCATTTCTATTTCCAAAGGGTGATTTTACCGATGGCATCCATGGAAGAGAAGAGAACCGGTCATATCTCCATGCCTTTCTAGGTGGAGTGCTAGTGGAAAGGTTGGAATGTGAGCCTCTCCATGAGTCGTACTCCCCGCACCGATTTTCTAGGAAATTTAGGTGTCTGCAGAGACTGACCCAATAGGTTTATCTAGGGGTGAACCATGAGGAATAACCATGTGTGATGAGACAGATGTGGCTCATGTTCACATGGGAAGATAGGAACATGTGGAATGAGATGCCTCCGCCAACCACAGTTTTCAGGATGGTAAAAGAGTATGGCCAAAGCTGGGAGGTGGCCTTCATATGGGAAATGCTAAAGAAACCAACCATTTGGGTCAATGATGGTGTGCCTTCCCAACCTCGGGGTTGGGGCCGGAATGCGGCGTGTTCATCACGCAGTGGCGGGGTTGAAGTGACTGCGAGGCCCGCACCGATTGAGGGTTGATAGTGGCAGTGGATCCAGCAGTGGTTATGGACCCGATGGTCCCAGAAAAATAGGGTTATCTAAAGGGGAGGCCACTGAGAGGATTATGTAGGATATCCACCGAGGCTTCGGGGAAGTGGTTGTGCCATATAGACATGAAAGAGAATTTTGTATTCCCGGAGCCCTGAGACATCAGGGAAGTCAACCAGTAGTTCCTCAGCTAATCTGAGATGTATCCACACATGAACCATCTTGGGATGGATTTCTCAGAAATATGCCCCATCATGACTGGCTTTGCGGTGTCCCGGGCAGTGGAAGATCTATACCTGGTAGAGCTGGAGGACATTGTGGAATCTCGAGGTGCCCTGTGTCCAATGAATGATTGTGTCAAGGGGATGCTAGATCATATGGTCCCTCCGTAATTGTAGGCTGGTGAACTGAGAGAGTGCTACCCTCTGATGGAAGAATCAGACAAGTCTACCTAGGAGGATGAGGCATGTAGAGGGAGATAGTTGAAGGAGGGAGCAGTCGGTGATCAAGACCTAGATCATGAAGATTTCGCAGAGGCCCTCGAGGGAAAATCCCAATACCCTTTCTTAGGGTATGCTTCCGGGTCATTTTGGGCTCCTTAATAACATCAAAATTGTTCATGGGGACCTCATACACAGAAATTGTTCTCATCCCTCAATGGGTGTAGATACGAGGCCTTTAGGATCCACGCCCGCCAAAATGAAGATTAGTACGTCTGTCGGGGGTAGGACACCCGAGGAGGATCCAATGTTTTCAAAACTTCTTAAAATATACAGAGTGCCACTTCTAGGGTCCCCGACATCATCAACTGAAGAAAGATATAGGGGATTCAATATTTGTAAGTCTCTTACCAAATTAATGACTCTCACCCCTTGACCATGTTAACTGGAATTCATTCCCACCATTTGGTATGCATAGTTCTCTAAATGGCATGAGTTGACTTAGAGAGATCATTTGGTACTCTCGGTAGTGCCTTTCCTAGGGTAATGCTGGTGATTGTGGAGGCGGATATCTAAACCGAACGAGCTACGGTGCTCCTGATCACTAGTGGGGCAGTCATTGGGGTTGAGCCTGAGATTATTGAAGTGTGGTCCGACGATGGTGATCGATGATACATCCCATGTCCCACCATGCTCGATCAAAATCTAGTCATAGAATATGATGATGAGTTCTTGGGGGAGTTCCACACATATGAGCCTACCAATCGCACCGACTAGGATGAGACGGCCTCTGACGAGGATGATAGCGAGACAGTCCTTCTTCGATCGTGGATGCTGATCAAGTGCTTCATCAATTACACCCCAAGAACTATGGATGGATGAGATGGTTAGCAATCTCTTGTGACTATGAGAACTGTGTTCTAGGGGGGTTGATGCCCATTGTCCCCACCTGATCATCTGAGATCATCTAGCGGAGATGATTTGGGAGTATGTCAGTGGCCTTGGTGTGGGCTGGCAGTAAAGGGATGATGTGAACATAAAGAGGCTCCAAGAGGATGAAAATTAGGTCCAGTGACTACAGAGTCGGGCGGATGAGCACTCAACCTTCCTCAATGCACAATCTAAGATAATATTGTGATTGAATGACCAGCTGGAAGATGTCAAAGAGGGCATGAAGTGAGCCTCTGAATAAATGACCGTCATCCAGACTAGCTTGGAGTGGGCCCTGATTGTGGCTGACGAACTGCACCCCAATGCTGCAGAGGAGGAGCTGGAGCTGAATAAGAAGTAGTAAATTTTGGATTTCACAATCCAGATGGTGGTGGAGCTACACCAATCATTTGACTGGGTCAACCCGTCCATGGGATGGGTCATTCCTACGGTGCTGTAATGCATGTATCCTCAAAACGTACCTACATTCTCGTATATTTTATGACAACTGTATTCATGAGTTCCATTATTTGTGTTGGTTTATTGCATTCATGTGAAATTCATGGAGCATCCAGTGATCATTCCTTAAGCTCACATGGGTCGGGCCCATTATGAGAAACAAGAGATGACCACCTTATTACTCTATTCAAACGCGGGAGTGCAGAACCAACTTCTAGTATCAGTTGGTTGGAATAGCTGATCCTAATTCCTAGGAGAAAGGGGAGTGTCATGACCCTGAAACCAGAAGACTGAAATCGGAGCCTGAAACATGGTGTGCAATTTTTTTATAAAAAAGGCTTACAAAAGAAAGAAATTTCACATGTTGTCCCAATACAGAGGATCATCGTGGTTTTGGTTCTTGTAATATTAGTTGCTACTGAATTACTTCTTCTGAAAAAATGTTGGGTTATGCATCAACATGGTGTTGTCACAAAGAGTATTTAAGGCTTGAGCACAATACTACAAACTTGTAAAACATAAATTTAAACTTAGGGAGAGCATAAAAATTCCCAGTAAAGGGTTTTAAAACATTTGGAGAATATTCATCTTTAAAACAAACACCTTGAAAGAAAACATAAAACAACTCTTCATAGAGAGACTTAACATTTTGAGGCATGCTGTTGATATTTTTTGAGGTTACTTTCATACATTTTTTCAAAAGACCATTTTCATAAAAGATAGATGTGCTTTCTACAAAACATGAATCAGAGACAGCATGTGTATATAATAAATGAGAGGTTCATAATTCATAAAATAGTCAAGCCATCTTCGAAATCATTATTAAGATTATAAGCATTCATATCATGATTCATTAAAGCATAAACAACGATTCATATGACTATAAAATTACATACTCTTACATTGTATAACATTCCATTTGAACACTTGATTATGAACTATGATCATAAAAGATTCTTAATTAAGGATCCACAATCCCTTGGTTGATCATTTACTATTCTATAGTGAAGAAATGTATAATGATTGAATTTGTAAAGGCCTTGCACCATGACCGTACGGGTAAAAACCCAACATAATTGTGGTTAACTACCACACATAGTTGTGAAAAAATATAGCATCATGTTAATGCATTATTTCACATAACTCATGTGACTTCATCACTTTACCCAATGCATTGGAGCGCTGTATAATTCCAGGCTCACACGTCACATCATTTCATGTCCAATACATTCCTCATATGTATTAGCAATGTCTCATATTCATAGAGTCTTATTCTTACATTATTATTCCATAATCCTTTTTACATAAAAGTTCAAAATAGAAAAGGTTTATTCTAAAACGAACTAGGCTTGTTGGCTTCATATTAAATGGTGATGTGTATGATCCAAAATAACATAATCATGCACATCAAATACGAACTAGTACACATAAACTAATGGGTTGTCACATGAAATAACAACTCTTTCATTTATACCCTTAAGAATGTGGCCTTTCCTAAACCATGTTGATATGTTTTTTCTTTGAAAAACTCATTTGATCCATGAAATGTTAATTGTTATATAAATGATAAAAACATAAACATAAAAGTCCAAAGGAATTTATTATGAAACAATTGAAATACAAAGCATGGATTATTGCCTATAAAGTGTTTATGCATCACTGAAAAATTAAAACACGCGAGTTCATACATGAATGTACATTTATACATGAACAAGAAAACCCATCATACCACTTACTTGAGAAACCAAATTCGAAATGCATGTGTATTCATGTGAATTTTATAATTTTGGAAAAAATTGTGTATGTATACATAAAGTGTGTATTTGTGATCTTCACAACATAAAACAATATTTAATATATACTTGCAACTATTTTTATCTTCATAAGGATAGGTTTTGTGAAATACCCGTTGTAATATATTTATATAACAATACATACATGAATTGTAAATAAGGGGATACTTAAAAAAGAAAACATGAGGAACTAGACCCCTTGCATTTGTTTTATCTTTTGAAAAAGAAGACATAAAAAAGAAAGATCACCCTTTAACGATCATTACCTGAAATGTTTTTTTATATACATGTATATATACGAATATAAAAACATTTGTTTGATATTCTAAAATGGGTTGAGATGCAACCATATACATATACATATATACGTGAGGTAATGAAATTAGATAATAATAATTCATATATTAAAATGGATGCATGAAACCTCTTGCATGTAATTTGTACTCAAATAATATTTAGAAAAATCAACATGAGTTAGGTTTTAAAAGTGATATGAAACAGTATATATATGTCTGGGCATGTATAAGGATAAAAATATTTTACAAAAAAGGTCAAAAACATTATAGGTTGATCCCTTACCAGACATCCGATGTGGAAGGAGGATGGGTAGGAACTGTTTGCATTCCAAGAGGAAGAAAACCAGTGATGTCGGGTCCAAGAGGATAGGGTTTATATAAGCAGTATTTAATATATTCCATATATATATAACATATCATAAAAATAATATAAACCAATACTTGACCGAAATAAAATAATCCAACATGTTTCTTAAGAGAGAGCTCAAATAAAACAACCGGTGATTATAATACATACATATATATATAAAGATTGTGAAAACTATACTGAAACAAAATAATGTAAACTCAAAAATAAGTAAAGTAAAATAAAAGAGATCGGGGGAAATATTTAGTGTAGAATTCCATGTCGCAAGGCTTCAAAATAGTGGGGGAAACAAGAAGAAAGTAAAGATAAAAAAAGAGGAGAAGAAACACCAGTGGGTGGCCACTGGTTTGAGCACGATGGGGAAGACAACACAAAAGAGAAAACTGTTGAAAAAATGTAGGGTTCAAATTGCATGGATATTGATCGGATGGCTGGGGGGAATCTGTGGGTTTAAAAAAAGAACGATCGATATTGGATCTTGAATCTTATTAGAGGGTTGAGGCAAGGCGTAGGATTAGAAAACTTAGTTTATGGCTGCGATTAGACTTCATATAGATCGGATGGTTAATTGGAAGTATTGTAGCACTCCGGGGTCGCGAGGGATTAGAAGAGAGATCGGGATCAACGGCCTGGATCGCGCGCAACCCGATCCAACAGCCAATATCACGCGTGACGTAATCCAATAACCCAGATCATGTTTCACCCAAAAATTTTCTTCCCACATTGAAACGGGGAGACATGTGGTGTTTCTTTATATTCCTAAAGCTCCACTACACAATTCATAAATTATAGCACACACAGAATGGGGCCTTACACATGGGCTCCCGCTTCCCTTCACCACCGCAGACCTTGGCCTACCTAAGCTCTGTCATGGCTTCATGCCTGTGGTGGCGCATGCTCCTGCTCTCCCATGCGACCTTTGGGGTACCCATGCTTGCCCGACCTCTTACATTGGGCTGAGGTCTAGTTTCAGCCACCCTGTGTGTGCCGCCTCCCTCGGCCCAGCTGTAAGGGCTGGCCAAATGGGTTTAAAAAATTTATTAACCCAAAATTTTAAAATGGCCATCTAAAAAACAGAATAACCTTACTTCTTTAAAAAAAATAATTTATATCTTCTCATAAACCAAACTACATTACACTTAATTATTAAAGTCAAAAATGTTTTCAAATTCAAAAACTCTATACATACTTTTCTTTGAATTAATGTTGACAAATATACCAAAACATTACAATTTTCAAATTTCATGTCTTCGAAAGATAAGTTCAATTAAATATGTTAATTAATACGATTTTAAATCACTCAATTACTTAAAATATTTCAAGGTGATTTCATACATATATAAAATCATTACATATTAAGTTCAAAAGAAAGAAATATTTGTAATTGTCTTATAGGTGATCAGTTTACAAAACCATAATGTCTAAATACTTGGAAACATTAATGAAAAGTTCTTGAATTATGTTTTGAAATCATAAAACATAAGTAAGAGGTTATGAATTTAATGTACTTTTTGAAATAATTCAAAATTTCAATATTCATAGTCCCTCAAACTACAATACCTGATGGCTATAAATATAGTCGTTGTAAACTCAATGGTTACTTAAATTGAAATGAACAAATATCAGGCCTTATAAAACACGATTAAGGTATTGAAAATCTAAACACCGAGTCACATAAGATGGTGATCTTCATCCCCCAGATGCTTAGTACGATTACTGCGGTTCTGGTTATAGTGTTCTTGGTCGTGGAACATCCGAAGGAAATCCACTTCATCCTTAGCATGTTTGTGGTGATCTGGGGTCTTCTAGGGATCATTTTTGTCCTTCTTGTATGAATTTTATTAGTTATGGTCCATAGACCTTGTTTCCATGTATCCATTTCCAATGGTTTTGAATGAAACCCATGTTTTGTGATTTATTTTGTGGCATTGCTTATATAATAAGGAAATTAAGCCATGAGTAATAATTAAAATTATTATTATTACAGAAATAATGTTTTGGGAATCACATTATCCCCTAATTCAATGAATTTTTCCCTTACAATTCTATTACACCTTTATATAACTACCAGCAAAACCAGAGAGACATTATGCTCGCGGTCCCCTCTTCCAGGACCACCATTTTGGGTAATCCACTAATGTTTCTAGGTGGATCCCTAGGTTAGTTCCCAGTTCCTTGATCTCCTTGGCACATATACACCATGAACATCTAGGGGAAAACCTATGCATAATTCATTCTTTCTTCCAAATAGTTGCATTGGATGTGTGGATATTAGAGATTTGTGAGAGATCTACCTCCCTATAAATCTCCCGAACAACCTCCCATTTGAACACATCAAATTCATGAAGTATTGATAGAGAAAATATTTTCAATTAATTTATATTGAATATCATTTTTTATAATCCCAATAAAGTGTTATTGGATGGGTAATTGTCATGTTTTTAGGTTTTAGTGTTATTTTGAACCCAAATGTGAAAAACGACTATTTCTGGATTTTTGACAGATTTTTAAGTCAGGGGTATTTCGGTCATTTCAGGAAAAATAAAATTCCAAATTTTCTGATTAAATTTTTTTTATAATATTTATTTTATTTCCTTCATTTTTGTCTTCTGGACCAAGAGCTTATTCGTCCATCTAAAGGGCCTAAAAATTTATTGAATTTGGGGATTGTTCCGGGCGGACAGCGTGGACCCACCCAAAATAAAGGACATCAAACTCGGCCTACAAATATCTAAATGATGTGTTTCCACATGTGATATGACGAGGAGATATAGTGGAGACTCTTAACGAAATTTGGGGAAGTTTGGAAGTCATTAAGTAGTCCATTAAACAACATACATTTGGAGGAACCATCCTGGAAACTTCGTCCAGAAACAGAAATCGAGAATGAAAAATTCATAACTCCTTCATCCTGCTTTCAAATGAGCTGAAATTTTGGATAGAGACGGACAAGATAATTGTTAACAGCATTAATGAAGGGTGTAACGCGTGAAGAGGTCATTAATGGGGTATAAAAGGATCAAACTTTCGGGGGTAGAATTCTGCCTATAAAAGGAGGAGAGCTCCTCCCCCTCAATCCATCCCATTCTCCACCCCATTCCTTCCCGGGCACCCAGGAGAAGAACTTCTCAGATTTTTCTTTTATTTATTTTATTTTAAAATGTCTCTCATCTCCCACATTATCTCGCTTACCACACCCATGGAGGGGTAATTTCATTTGAGTGATCGGAAAGAGGGGAGGCTGGACCTATGTGTTGGGCTTGAGTTTTTGTGCTTGAAATGAATAAAATTTGTTCTTCTTTCTTCTTCTGGTTCAAATTATTAATTCAGTATTAAATTCCGAATGCGGTTGTGTTATGGTTTTTTTTCTGAAATTATAAATTTCTTTGGTCGATGATCACATCTCCCTCCACCCAATTCTAATATGTATACGGTGGAACATGATTAGGGTTGGGTGGTGATTGCTCGCCGGTTGTCAAGCACGTGTGTAGGATTGTATGTTGAAATCTTGGTTTATTAGGGAACACCAATTCTAGTTCTGGGATTGCTCTAATTAATCAAGAGACCTTCTACAACCCTAAACACATTGGAAGGAGCATAGACCAATCTAAGGTTTTAGAAAGGAAAATTCTCATCACATCTCTCTTACCAGTTTAAGGAAGAAGAAGAAGAGATAAAAATTGGAAACCATGATGGCACACCACTATGTCTAGCCGAACCCAATCCGATCACTACCTTTATCATTTGTTAAAATCAATCAATTTCTGTTGTTTGTTTCTTTCATAATCATTCAAATTAATTAAAACCAATCTTTTTACGAAAACAAAAAAAAGTGACAACCTTGTTTTGTGTGCACACCTCTTCGGGAGACTACCTAGGATCAACTACTATACTATACTTAGGTAAATAAAATATTGTTTTTCAACGCCCCACGACAGGCATGCGTCATTTATCCTATACAAACTGAAACTCAGGACCTGGAGCAGATAAGTTTCTCTAGTGTATCCCTCGAAGGTAGCTTCATGAAACTTCTCCAAAGCTAGGTGGTTCCCGGACAAGGTGACGTAAAGGAAGAGACCTTCATGGTACTCTCTTCTCTGCTTGTACTCTGCTAGTTGTGTAGTTGTTATGCGGTGATAAACATGACCATTTCCTTGGGTGGTCTGAAGGGTGTTCGGGCTAAGGTATACTTTATAAAGACATTTTCATGACAAGCTCATGTTGGCTAATGGGTAGTAGTATTCTGAACATGCCTTGGTGATTATAGATTCTAACAATGTAGTAGGATGTGATAAAAGGTTGGCTGATGACCTCATGTTTTCCATCTGAACAAACAAGGGACATGTTTTACTTAGTAAATCATAACTATATTACAATAAAGACATTACTTTTGTAGAATCATAATAAGATACCAACACATAAAACATGATTCATTTAGACATGTTCATAAACTCTAGGTGTTACATAATCATCGTGACATCTTTTCACAGGTACTGCCGATGTTAGGGATTTCTTGGGTTCCTAATTAAATGAATCCCCCTGGTGGTTCCAAACATTTAGATCTCTTTGGTCCAGATGCAGCACGAGAAACTAGGATCAATCCCATGTGGACATCTATGGTTTAGGGTGAGGAATGCATGACGTGTAAGAAGTTGGGCCACATCGGAATGAACTATATGTCGATAGTGTAAATGAGTAGGATCATCATTGAGAGCTTCAAAGTACATAAACTGACCATGGAGACCGTAGGTCAAAATTTGACAAAGGTATGCTGCTCAAAGGTCACCCCCTTGTGTAGCTTCTTCGATGTCTTCTCGAGACGAAGCATTATCAGCTAAGGTAAAACAACTAAACAAACCCTTGAGGTATTTTCGTTGATGTGTGTAGAACATAAATTGGGAATGCATCAAAAAAATATAGTTGAGGCATGCTCCTCGATGAGGTTGGAGTACGTGAGGAGAATTGGACACACGAAGGAGGGTTTTTCATGACAGACATATATTTTCAAATGTCTCATAGTTTTCTGCAACTGCCTTTCCCACTACTGTCTCTAATACTTCTATTTGAAGAGACACATGGTGTGATTCATCAGCCATATAAAATATTGAGAAGGATTTTTTTTCTTAGTATTATGTAATTTATGGTTGCTCTAATTTTCCAGAGTTTTCCTAAACCAATCCTCTGACACCAATTGTCATGACCCAGACCCTAGAAGAGTGAAATCAGTGCCTAAAACATGGTGTGCAATTTTTTTTTTAAAAACAGGCTTACAAAAAAACGAAATTTCACATATTTTCCCAATACAGGGGATATTCTTACTTTAGGTTCTTGAAATATAAGGTTCTACTGAAGTACTTCTTCTAAAATCATTGCAAGGATAAGCTTCAACTTG
The DNA here is from genome assembly GCA_963277665.1 of Viscum album. Classification (NCBI taxonomy): domain Eukaryota; kingdom Viridiplantae; phylum Streptophyta; class Magnoliopsida; order Santalales; family Viscaceae; genus Viscum; species Viscum album. Next base: position 432,336,482 of record OY728127.1, on the reverse strand, counting down.
GTGTGGTCACAAACAGTATTTAAGGCATGATCACAACTACTAAAAACCTGTAAAACAATAATTTAAATGTATGTTGAGCAAAAAAATGCCCATTACTGGGGTTTAAAACATTTGGAGAAAATTTATCTTTAAAACAACTACCTCGAATGCAGGCATAAAGAAATTCTTAACATAGATATTTAACATTTTGAGGCATGTTGTAAATATTTTTTGACGTTACTTGCAGACATTTTTTCAAAAGTCCTTTTTCATGAAAGACAGGTGTGCTTTATACAAAACATGAATCAAAGTGCACATGTGTATGTAAGAAATGAGATGTGCATAATTTAGAACATAGTCAAGCCAACATAAAAAGCATTGTTAAGAGAATAAACATTCTTATCATGATTCATTAAAGAATAAAAAGAGATTCATATGACATTAACATTAGAAACTCTTACCTTGTATAACATGCAATTTTCACAATTGATTATGCCTTATGATCATAGAATATTCTTAATTAATGATCCACAATCCCTTGGATGATCATTTACAATTCCATAGGGAGGAAAGGTATAATGACGGACATTTTCAAAGCCTTGTTCCCAGACCGTATGGGTAAAAAGCCCAACATTATTTTGGTTAACTACCACACATAGTTGTGAACAAAACTAGAATTAGGTTCATGCATCATTTCACTTAACTCATGAGACTTCAACTCTTTTCCCAATGCATTGGAGTGCTGTATAATTCCGAGCACACTTGTTATATCATTTCAAGTCCAATACATTTCTCATCTATCTTAGCAAGGTCTCATAATCATAGGGTCTTATACTTATATTCTTATTCCATAATACTTTTTACATACATGTACATAACATAAAAGAATTATTCCAAAATGAACTATACTAGTTGGCTTCATATTAAACGGTGACTTGATTGAACTAAAATAACATACTCATGCACATTTAATAAGAACTAATACACATAAACTAATGGGTCGTCACATGAAATAACAACTCCTTAATTTAAACCCTTAATAATGTGGCCTTTCCTAAACCACGTTGATATGTTTTGGGTATGAATAACTCATTTGATCCATGAAATTTTAATTTTTATTTAAAAGATTAAAACATAAAATTAAAAGACCAAAGGCATTTCTTGTAAAAAAATTGAAATACAGAGCATGGATTATTTCCTATAATGTTTTTATGCATATCGGAAAAATTAAAACACCTAAGTTCATACATTATTGTACATTTATACATGAACAAGAAAACCATCATACCACATACTTGAGAAACCAAATTCAAAATTCATGTGTATTCATGTAAATTATAAAATTATGGGAAAAAATGTTTATGTATACATAAAGTGTGTATTTAGGATCTACACAACCTAAAACAAGATTTAATATATACTTTCAACTATTTCTATTTTCATAAGGATAGGTTTTGGGAAATATCTGTTGTAATATATTTATATAACCATACATACATGAATTGTAAATTAGGGGATACTTAAAAATAAAACATGAGGAACTAGACCCCTTGCACGTGTTTTATGTTTTGAAAAACAAGACATAAAAACGAAAGATCACCCTTTAAAGATAATTACCCGAAATGGTTTGTTGTATACATGTATATATAAGAATATACCTATTATTGTTAGAAATTCTAAAATGGGTTGAGATGTAACCATACACATATACATATATCCGTGAGGTAAATTAATTAGTTAAGAAGAATTCATATATAAAAATTGAACCATGAAACCACTTACATGTATTGTGTAATCAAAAAATATTTTGAAAACTCAACGTGAGTAGTGATTTAAAAGTGATATGAAACCGTATATATACGTATGGACCCGTATAAGGATTAATGAAATTTACAAAATGGTCAAAAACATAACAGGTTGATCCCTTACCTAACTTCGGGTGTGAAAGGAGGATGGGCTGGAACTGTTTGCATGCCAAGAGAAAGAAAGCCAGTGATTTCAGGTGCAAGAGGACATGGTTTATATAGGCGGTATTTCATATATTTCATATATATATATATCGTAACATAATCATTATATAAACCAAGACAAGACTGAAATAAAATAATCCAACTTCTATCTTAAGAGAGAACTCAAAGAAAACAACCGGTGATTATAATACATACATATATATAATGATTGTGAAAACTATACCGAAACAAAAGAAATTAAAATCAAAAATAAATAATGTAAAATAAAAGGGGTCGGGGGAAATCATTCGGGTTGAATTCAAGGTTGTGAGGACTTAAAATGGTTGGGGAAACAAGATGGAGGATAATATTAAAAAATAGAAGAAGAAAATTCCAGTGGGTGGCCACTAGTTTGAGTGCGGCAGGGAAGACAATGCGAAAGTGAAAACCAGGAAAAATGGAGGGTTTAGATCTCTTGGATCTTGATCAGACTGTTGGGGGACTACATGGGTTTAAAAAAAATGAACGGTGAGATTGGATCTTGAATACAATAGGACGACTGAGGAAACGTGTGAGATTCAAAAACCGAGTGAATGGATGCGATTAGACTTCATATAGATCGGACGGTCGATAGGAAGTACTGTAGCGCTCCGGGGTTGTGAGGGAATAGAAGCGAGATCGGGATCAATGGCCTGGATCATGCACGACGTGATCCAATGGCCCATATCACATTTCGCCCAAATATTTGCTTCCCATATCAAAATGGGGAGACACCCGGGCTTCTTTATAAACCTGAGGCTCTGCTACACAATTCAGAAATCACAGCACACCCAGAATGGGGGCCTTACACCCGGGCTCCCGCTTCCCCACACTGAATCAGGCCTCGTCCTACATGAGCTATTCCGCGGCTTCATGCCCTCCTTGGCGCGTGCTCGTGCTCTCTCGTGCACCCTTCGGGGTACCCATGCTCAACTGACTTCTTAGGTTGGGCTGAGGGCTAGGCTCAGCCACCCTGTGTATGCCACCACCCTCGGCCCATCTGTAAGTGCCGGCCAAATGGGTTAAAAATTTTTATTAACCCAAATTTTCTAACTGGCCATCTAAAAAACAGAATATCCTTACTTCCATAAAATTTGTTTTATTTATATCTTCTCATAAACCAAACTACATAACATTTAATTATTAATGGAAAAAAAATTTACAAGTTAAAAAACACTATACATACTTTTCATTGAATTAATGTGAAAAAATATACCAAAACATTACAATTTTAAAATGTCATGTCTTCGAAAGATAAGTTCAATTAAATATGTTCAACAATATGATTTTAAACAAATTAATTACTTAAATCATTTCAAGGTGATTTCATACAGAGACAAAATAATTACATATTAAGTTCAAAAGAATGAAATATTTATAATTTTCATATAGGTGATCAGTTTACAAAACCATAATGACTAAATATTTGGAAACATTAATGAAATGTTCTTGAATTATGTTTTCAAATCATAAAACATACGTAAGTGTTAATGATTTTATTGTATTTTTTGAAACACTTCAAAATTTCAATATTCATCTTCAATCAAAATACAATACCCGATGGCTATAAAAATAGCCACTGTAAACTCAACAGTTACTTAAATGGAAACGGTCAAATTTTAGGCCTTATAAATAATGATTATGGTATCCCAACTCCAAACATAGTGACACAAAAGATGGTGTTCTTCATCCGCCTGACACTAAGTATGATTGTTGCAGTTCTGGTAATATTGTTCTTGGTTATACAGGATACTAAGGAAATAAACTTCTTCCTTTGCATGTTTTTGGTGATGTGGGGTCAACTAGTGATCATGATTGGCCTTCTTGTAGGAATTTATGGTTAGTTACTGTCCTTATAACTTGTTTCCATGCGTCTATTTCTAATGGTTTTGAATAAATAACAAGTTCTGTGTTTTATTTTGCATCATTGCTTATATAAAAAGAAAATTAAGCCATGTGTAATAATTAAAATTATTATTATTATAGAAATTTAGTTCATGGAATCACAGGGAGATTCTCTACTGGAGGAGAAAGTCCTCAGAACAATCAAATTGGAATTTTCCCAATTTTCTCTAGCACACGCGCGGGGTAATGTCGGGGAGTTTAAAATCAATCTGAACATAAGGGATTTTAAAGTGTGAATCACAGTACCCCATATTCGGAACATTGTGGGGGTAGATTTATAATAAAGGATAAATACTAACCATGTTCAAAATAGAATATCTATATTTCTTTACCATGAAACGTGAATAACAAATGAAGTCTGACCGCTGACCACGTACGAAACATGGGGCCTGACTCAGAATATCATACATTGGTCTTCCAGAACATTAGCCAAGGAAATATTGCAAGCCATAGTATGAGAATCCATACAGTTAGGGGGTCCTTTTTTAGACATCAAATAGTACGAGGGTCGGAATAAGGTCCACACATAGCATGAAAGGTGGAGTGACAGTTTGTTTGAAGAGAACAAAATATTCTTGAAATTATGCCACCATGGTGGAAACACATCTGGTGGGAATACCTGTCTGATCATGGATCATCAATACTTCTTGATTGGACTTATTTGGTGAGGAATCTATCGTGTATCAATGTTTTAATAGTGCATCTTGAACTAGTTTAGGGTAAAGATGCAATTTCATAGTAACACAAAATAGTTCTGGACAAGTGACCTAAACAAGAGGGGGAATGAGACTTATGATTCCTAGAGAGGGACCCAAGGTTTAACACTTAGTTTTCTCAACTTATATCATGAGAATGAGAATCATGCCACACATAGTTATTGAACACAGTGTGGCCATAGTCCAATGCATGTAGGGGGAATCCCTTCTAGAGGGGAAGCTAACGCATCCCATGATTATCATGAGGCATCCTTAACTTTTTTAGGGTATAAATTCAGTTTAATTTCATGCTCCAATGACATATAAACCCATGTAGTTTAATTTCATACGATAGGATGATCTGTGAAAGGGGAGCTCTCAAAAGAAGAGTACATGGCGTGGTAGTAAAAAACACAATGAAAAAAGTTGTTAGGATGGACCCGAAGAAAAATTCATGGGTGTCCTATATATGCCATGTGGATGGGAATCAAGGCACACACGGTTATATGGTGTGGCATGGTAAGGTACTAGTGCTAGAGAAAAAAAGGCCTCATAGGTCTAGCCCTCAAACCAAAAAAAGCGGCCTTTTCTGGGTCTAGTTTTTCCTTTTAGGGTGATGGATATGTATTTTTTTGTGAAGAGATGGACCCAGAGTAGCAAGCCTTGGAATATCCATGAGAGTCATGCCGTATACATGCATTGAAAAATGGTATGGTATATGACTGATACCAAACATGATGTCTCCACTAGTGGGGTCATCACAATGCAGTGCCGTTTTTCATTATGTGGACAGGATGGTAATGTTGCAGTTTATGGTCATGTGATGGTACAAGGAAATAAACTTTTAACTTAATTAAGGATAGACACAATAGTTTAAAGTCATGTGGGACTAGGAATATGATGAAGAGATGAGTTTTAAGAGGGAATGCGCATGGTGCAACAAAGCATACCCGACGTGAATGAGGACGAGGTCCACATCACACTAGATGCGATTCCAAGAAAGAAACCTTAGGCTGAGGGGCCAAAAAATGTTAAAGGATATGGGACATGAGAGGCTATCCCCTGTTGAGCTCGACCTAAGGATGACATGTATGGGTATTCCTACGTATCCAATGAGAATGAAAACTGTGTGATGTTTTTGGATGTTCCTTTTAACTTCATGCGGGAAAAAACTAAGATGTGACCAAATAGAAGGAATCTTGGTGTTCCTATATATCCCAAGAGGATGGGAATCAAGCCATATGTAGTTCTTATAAATGGAAATATAATGAGATATTAGTTTAAGGTCTCCAAAGGTCAGACCCGAGAGAAGAAAAACTCATCCAAATAGATGTAGACCTTGATTCAATCTCTAAGCCCACTTGAGTTGAGATATGTGTGGTAAATAATGGCGGATGAGGTCTTGGAAACACCAAGAATGTATGTAGGGGAAAAATCGGTGTGGAGCCCTGACGAATGCATTACCACAGTTTTATCCTCCTACCGTGGAAATGTGCACTGAGGGATAGTACCAAGAGTGTCGAAATTCCACATTAGACATGATGTGGTGGAAAATGAATTGAATCATGTGACTGATATTTTGGGATTAACGAGGATGATATGACAAAGGAGGATAACTGTTGACTGTGTTCGAAACACAGTATCCATATCATGTGACCTAAAATGGTAACACAAATGAGCAACGACTGGTGAACATATTCGCCACGTGGGACTTGTATAAAATTTTTGTTCGAAACCCTTGAGGACGTTTCCCCGTAATGGTAAGAGGGACCATGGGATGAGAATCCATGCCATTTGAGGGTCTCTTTGGATGTGAAAGATTATGAAATCCCTAAAAAAGGGGAACACGAAACCTAAATGTTGGGTGGGAACATCTCTGTGTAAAATCTGTCACTCAAAGAACTGAACCAGAGTACTCATGGGCACATTAGTGGATCACCATAGAGGGGTCAGAGGATAAACTAGAGAGAATCCAATTTAAATAGATGAGTATAGAACAAAGTGACGGAGAACTCTCAATAGAAATAGGTGCCTGGTGTGGTTGTTACAAACATGACGTGAATGAGGACATGATCCCATACAATACCATATATCCCACTCATGAAAGAATTAATTCCAAGGGGATTAGATAAAAGGGATATATCTAATAGAATGGGTTGGCCCAGGAGAAGAAATGTTCGGGCGTTCCTTCATACCCCATGAGGAATGGAATCAAGCCGTACATAGTTCTTAAAGGTTCCTTCTAAGGTCGTGCGGGAAAACATAGTGTTTAATGTCATGTGGGATTGGATGTAGGGGGATAACACCTAGAATTGGGAGTACGAGGTGCGACTCTCACAAACCTGGCGTGTATGAGGGAATAATCCGACTTTCCCCATGACACGCGGTCCTATAAGAGTCAAAGCCTAGAAGAAAAAACAGAAGAAGTAAATTGGTGGAACTCGAGCTGGACCCAATGACAAGATGTCTTTGTGTTCTTACTTATCCCATGGGAATGGAAACAAAGACGTACATAGTTCAAAAAAAGGAAATATAAATAGATATTAGTTTAAGGACTTTAGATCTTAGACCAAAGTGATGTGAAACTCTTCCAAATAGGTTCAGTCCTTGATCCAATATCTAAGCCCATGTTAGTCAATCTTAGTGTGGGAAACAATGGTGGAAGAGGTCTTCGAAATACCTGGAATGCATGTTGGGGAGATATCAGTGCAGAGCCCTAAATGATGCCTTTACGGTTAATTTTGTCCTCAAAACATGCAAATATGCACTGAGGGATAGTGCCATGAGTGTCGAAATTAAACATTATACATGATGGGGTGGAAAATGATTTGAATCATGCAACCGATATTTTGTTCTTAATGAAGATGGTGTGACGATGGAAGATATCTATTGACCTTGTTTGAAATAGAGTATCCATATAGTGTGACCTGAAATAGGAACACAAATGAGAATCGACCGCTGAACACATTCTCAATGCGGTACATGTATCAATTCATTGTTGGAAAACCTCATGGAAATTGGCCCATAATTGTAGGTTATCCCTTGGGCCGAGCATCTATGCCATTTTTCGGTTCCTTCAGGTGTGAAAGATAATGGAATCCCAAAGGAAGAGGAACAAATAGCTTAAAAAGTGGGTGAAAGCATATCCACATAGAACCTGACACTCGAGGTTCTAGACTAGAGTACTTGTGGGAAAATTGGTGAATCTCTAAAGAGGGCAGAGGGATCAAACTTAAGGGAAGCCAACAGAATGTGATGAATGCAGGGAAAGGGAGTGAAGGTTGCTTAGGAGAGTGAGAGAGGCATGCAGCGTGGTAGTTATAAATCTGACGTGAATGAGGTCATGAACCCATACCACAATGTATACCACTCTTCTGGGAGAACACGAGCGAAGGGGAAAAAATGAAATAGATTTTTCTAATAGAAGGGGATAGATCCAAAGACCATACGTTTTTTCGGCCCTACATATCCCAATAGGATGGGAATCATGCCACACGTAGTTATAGAAAAGGATGATGCAAATAAGGGAATGATACCCCTACAAGGGGTGTGTATGGAACAGTGAGTACCCTAACATGAATGAGGATATAATCCCACACCACACCATACAACCCTAGGTGAGAACTTGGGCTAGGGGACTGAGGATGGGCCATGGACATATTGTCATGGCCACCTTGTAGTTTAATGTCTTGTGGTGAGGATGAAGGTAGGGGTAAGCTATCTCATCTGGGGATGTGTACAGCATGGTGAGAAACACGATGTGAATGGGGATATAATCCCACACCACACTATACAACCCTATATATGAACTTCGGCCAGGGGACTGAAAAGGCCATGGGGCATGAGGCCTAATCATGGACAAAAATGTCATGGCCAGCTTGCTGTTTAACTTTTTGCACTGGGGATGATGGTGATCATATTTTTGGGTCATAGAGCTTGGAGTGTATATGCCCGGTTTAGAGTCATATGTGTGGGACATAGAGGGTGAATCATTGTGATTATGGAAGACCACAAATTGGAAATGATGATAGAGGACACTTTTTGACCAGGTTTGCAACACAATATCAACACTTGTGTGACCAAAAGGGGTGAAAAAACGAGCATCGACTATCAACCATATTCACAACACATTACTTGTATCAACTTTTCACTCTCAGTACTCGAGGGAATTATCAAATAATGGTATGAGAGCCCTTGGTCTGAGAATCCATGCCATTCGGGGGACCATTGGGTTATGGAAGGTGAAGGACGCCCAAAGGATGGGACTTGTGAAGCATGGTTGGGCCTATGCTCATGGGACGAACTACAAATGAAGCGATGGATTCCTCAAGGGGATATGTGTGGCGTGAAAAAATAGCTCCACTTGAATGAGGAAGTGTCTCCATACCATACCTCATAATACTAAATGATAACTCTGGTAAGGGGCCAAAGGGGTCGAAGGACCTGAGGCTGGGCACCCCGGCCAAATGTAGCCGTATGACCTCTCATGATGGCATTTTCTCATCATAGCTCCAAATCCCATGTGAGAAATTCTCGGTGTGGGAAACGTGGATTAGGATTAGGCTCTCCCCATCACATAAGGTTCAGACAGCTGGAATTACATGCTCGCACGAAGAAGACTACAATTTGGAGAGACGACGGGGCAGAATTAACCACTGCACTCCATGTTGGGGACATATGTGGGTGGTGAAAATGAAAGAGTATAGTTGTTGACCAGATTCTAAACACAACATTTATAATGCGTAACCTAAAATAGAAACAACAAATGAGTGTTGACCGCATACCATATTCGCAACGCATGACTTGTATCGATGTGTTCTCTGAAACCCTCGAGGATGTTGGCACATAATGGTAGGAGAACCATTAGGCCTAGCATCTGTGCCATTTGGGGGCTCCTTTCGATGCTGAAAGATAATGGGAACCCAAATTATGGGGTGTGTGGAGCATGAATGTGCCCATCAATATCAAATAATTATATACAACAGAAGACATATAGATCTTCGGGAGAGTGGGACACATGTTACGATCATGATCAATGAGACGTGAATGAGGGGGAAAATCATACACCACACCATGTGTTTCGTCCCAATGGGAGGACACGATGTTGGAGGATGGGCCAATATATGAAATTTTCGGGAGGGAATTTGTATCCAATTAGGATGGGAATAAAGCCACACATACTTATAAAAAATCCATGTAGTTTAGCGTGATGGGGAAAGGATGTGGGTGGATTTGAAAATCTAAGGAGGGAACATGGATCCATCATTGTAATTCTGACATGGGTGGGGCCTAAGATTCCTACATGACACCATGTGAGATCCCCCAAAAGAACTATGCCTTGTAGGGGATATTCAAAGAGGAAACTGGGGTTGGAATCAAGATGAGGCATCAGAGCATTTCTACATATCCCATGAGGATGGGAATCAAGCCATACATAGTTCATAAGATGCATTTTAACATAATTCATGATGATGAACAGTTTAAGGTATGTAGGACCATCCAGTTTAAGGTCATGTGGGACCGTCATGCAGTTTAGGGTCTGGTAGGAACGTCCAGTTTAAGGTTGGGCCGGACCGTCATGCTATTTGGGGTTATTCAGGATCATCCTGTTTAAGGTCGTGTAGGACCGTCATGTAGTTTTGGGTCGTACGTGATCGTCTAGTTTATGGTCATATAGGGCCATACAGTTTGTGGTCATGTGGGACCCTATGAATCATTCAATTTATTTCTTGATGATCTTTGCATTGGTGGGAGGAGTTATACGCTCACCATCCATTGTAACCAGTGAATATGCTCCGTTGGAGTAAACATTGGGAATAATGTAAGGTCTTTTAATTTGGGATCCAACATGGATAGTTTCATACCATGTATCATTGGTGCCCTCAGGGACAATACCAACTCACCCTACAATAAGGATCAGAGGTGAAATTGCTTGTTGAAAGCTCTGGCTATCTTGTTCTGATGGATTTGTAGATTGTGTAGGGAACAAAGCCTATTCTCGTCAAGCACTTCCAACTCGGCCAAACGGATTTCAGCTACTTTATATGGAACTTGCGGATCATAGATAGTTGTGAAAAGTGAGGTAAATTGGTTCTCTATGGGATAGACGACCTCCGTTCAGTACACTAAGGAATATGGGGTTAGCTAGGTGGAATTACGAGCCATTGTCTGATAAGCCCATAGGGTATTCGGGAGCTTGTCTGGCCAACTCATCTTATTCAATCCAACCATTTTATATTGAATATTATATAGGGTTTTTTAAACCCCTCAATCGGTCAATTTTCATGTGCATGATAGTGAGAGATTGGGTTAGAACAGTTGTTGTACTTAGCATACAATTTCATCAGCTCAGCTGCTCGGAAGTTCATGTCGTTATCGGTGTGGAAAGCGTGAGGGAATCCAAATTGGTAGATAATGTTAGAACTCAAAAAGTCAATGATGGAATGGGCCTTGAACTCCTTGAGTGGAACTTCCTCTACCCAATTGGTGAAGAAATCTATGGCAGTCAGGATGAACCTTCACTAGTGAGATATCACCGGTGTATATGGTCCCCCGACATCAAGTCTCCACACCAAAAATGGACAAGAGTACATAGTAGAGTGGAGAGATTATGGATGTCGATGGATGAATTTAGCATGAATTTTCCATGCTTGGTATCTCTTTGCGATGTTGATGCAGTCATAGATCATGGAGGGACAAAAATTCCCCAGTATTCGGATCTGATGAGATAGTTTCGGCCAGGTCTGATGATCCTCGTAGGAACCGGCGTGAACCTCTCGCATGTCCTGAGAAATCTCGACTACTTGAATGGAGCGGAGGTGAACCCCATTAAAAATGCACATATAGAGGATCTACTCAAGTCCAAGGCCATCCTGGAGGTTGAACAGCAACATGCGGCATTGGATTTTCTCGTGCCCGACCCAATCTGCTGGAGGAATACCATTCTGGAGGTACTCAACCAAGGGGAACTCCAGTCAGGACTCACTTCAAACACTGCATTTGGGGGTTCTTATGTGGTTGCTCTAGAGGTGAAATGGATCACTAGTATTTCTTCATCATCATCTAGGGTGGCATGAGCACTGAATCATTGATGTGCTACCTGGATAATCAGATCATCCTTCTCGGTTTCTACGAGTGATGCAGTCATGTCGGCAAGTGCGTCAGCTCGACCGTTCTGAGATCAAGTGACATGAGTATCTTCCAGCTGAGATTGGGATTGGGCCATTACCTAGAGAGTGCACCCCAAAAATGGTATGAGATCTGTATTTCTATTAATATAATCAGCGTTGATATGTTTGATGACTAGTTCAGAATCCCCTTTTACTTGAATATATGACACATCAATCTCGAGGGCCAGCTCGAGGCCAGTGATGAGAGCATGATACTCTGCCTCACTGTTGGTGTAGCATTCTGATAGTAAGAATGTGTATGGAATAATGGCTTGTGTTGGGGAAATAAAGATGATACACATGCCTACTCTGTTGAGCATGGGGTCATTAACCCTCTTGTCGGTGGGGCTTCGGGATGCACCATTGAAGTCCATCTATGAGCACGACATGGCGTGGACCACTAAGAGGATTGAATCATCGGGGAAATTGAGATTGAAGGACTGTCCATCAGGGGAAGGATGGGAAGCAAGGAAATCCACCAATTCCTGACGCCTAATAGATTTCTGAGCGATAATCCTGATATCGAACTGCTGGAGAATCACTTCCCACCGATATAGATGGCCTATCAACATGGATCATTTCAGGATATAATTCAATGGGTCTATTACGGACACCATCTGTATCTTGTCGTGTTTCACGTAATGTAGGAAATTTATGTACTGCTAATACCAACTCAGGACAGCTCTTTTCGATGGGGGAGTATCTAGTCTCCGTATCGAGCAGCATGTGGCTGAGGTTATAGAGGCTATTCTATGTCTACTCATTATTCTTCTGGGCGAGAATGGTGCCGATAGATCATTCCAGGGTGGTCACATAAAGAACCAATGGCTTTCATGAGACCTGAGGCTTTATGAATGGAGGTATTAGTAGATATTACTTGATCTCCTCAAAAGTAATCTGGCACTCCTCGTCCAACTTGTAGACAATTTCATTCTTTATGAGGTGAGAAAAGGGATTACACTAGCCGACCAGATTCACAATGAATCGGCATATGTAAGCTATGTGTCCTTGGGAACCTCAAATCTCACGAATGTTGCATTGAGGAGAAATTTGGATAAATTCCTTGATCTTCTCTGGGTCGGTCTCAATATCCATGTCTCTAACGATGAAGCCGATAAACTTTCCAGAGGTGACCCCGAAGAAACACATCAATGGATTCATCATTAGGTGACGGGAACAGAGGAGTCTGATCACTTTCTCAAGGTCATTGATATGGTCTTGATGATGTTGAGATGTTACCACAAGATTTTCCATGTAACATTCCACTTACATTCCGAGGATTGAATTTAATATGTGATGCATAACCCACAAATAGGTGGAACCTGCATTCTTTAAACCGAATGAAATGACTTGGTAATAGAAAGTACCTAGCGGTGCCCTGAAGGCTGTGAAATCCTCTTCCTCAGGGGCCATTCAGATCTGGTTGTATCTGGAGTACACATCCACGAAAGAGAAGGATTGGAATCCAGTTGTAGTGTCAATCAACAACAACTTCCCTGGAAGAGGAAAATAATCCTTCGGATAGTAACAGTTGAGATCCGGGAAGTCGATGTGCACTAGGATATGTCAGTTTTTTATCCTAACTAGAAAAATATTCGATAGCCATTTGGGGTAATGGACCTCCATAAGAAAATTGGCTATGATGAGATTATCAACTTCCGCATCTAAAATGGCACTGTGAAAATGTTTCATATTTCTAGGAGGCTTCTTGAACCACCGATGATTTGCAGGGAGACCAAGGCGGTGGATTGCTACCGGATGACCTACTCCTAGAATATCATCATATCTCCAGGAGAATACATCACAGTGTTTCTTCTGGATGACTATGTATGGTTTCTGATCCTTGAGGGGCATGTCAGCACTGATCAATGTGGGTCCTGGGTCTGCCTCGCTACCGAGGTTCAACTGTACCAACTTGTCGAATGTGGCAGAGATGCTCACTTCAAAGGCAAGTGGATAATACTTTAAATACTTTTCTTCATTCATGGATGGGAAATACTTGGTGGGGGAGCTTCTTCTTAGTCGATAGATCCCAAGAGGACGCTGGTACTAGCCTGAGTGTCAGTGGTCACTACATCGGAGGACTCATGTGCTACCACAACCATAGCGATGAAGGCTATTGATCCAATCCCATATGGCCTTCAGCTAATGGGGCCACAGTTGATTATGTCGAAGAAATAGTGGTGCATCAGCTTGAGCTAGTTAATTATAGCCTAGCGGTACATGAAAGTATGATGTATTATCGTTTCCGTGGGGCAGACATCCTGATACCTTATGGGTGTAGGATGCACTCGAGATCACATGATCCTGATTTGTATAGCTGTACAAGGTGATCTTCCTGCATCAGATAGGCCTAGGAATGTGTTCCCCCCTCATCCCAGAAACAAAGAAGCATTTTCCCATGTTTGGGGTCATAGCCTCCAAAAGGTGAATTGGAAAGACATTGGAATCATCCAGATATTTCAATGGGTCGGTCGCAGACATGGCATGCTCGACCTCATTAGTCTGAATCTGCTTGTCCTTTCTTTTGTAGTATTTGACATCCAGTCAGGGGGCTTCACAAAAGTCTATGGGAAATGCATCACCTTGAAGTGATCCAACTCGACCATTAAGAGAGTACTTGAGGAACTGGTGATATGATGAGGGAATTTCATCATGCTGATGGAGCCATGACTTTCCCATCAATGCATTGTATGTGGTGTCTGAAGAGACTACCATAAATTCGGTGCTAGAAATTAGGAAACGAAATTCAGAATTCTAGTGGATCTTATTAAGTAGTTTCTATTCCATCCAATCATAACCTGGGATTCATAGGTCAGAGGGACTCAAATCATCTTCAGACAGTCCCAGCATTCGCTCTGTCCGATTCGATATTAGGTTAATTATAGAGCTCGGGACAACAAGACTACGAAGATCCTCCATGCCATTGAAATGGCCGGTGATGTAAAGTGGGAGGATTTTCCCCTATATGTGAGAGCCTTCATCTTATCCATAGAATGAGATGATGTCCTGGAATTCATAATTATCGATGGTTTTAGTAAGAAAGGCTTATGTGGCTGCTACTTCCTTCTCAAACTGGAGGGGGCTTCTTAAAGCATTAGCGGGGGCCTCACTTGATTCATATGACAAGAGGAGGGCCTCGATGATGAAAATCATTGTTGTAATGTTATAAATATGTTTAAGAACATCATACTTCCATGCCAGGCATGAACTTATTTTTGCAGGGGGTCGCTCTATGATAGGACGTATGGGGTGTCATGCCGAATGGACTGGTGAATGAGTGGATTTTCAGATATCCCAATGACCATAGGCTGAGGACTATGGAGTGGCTATCTAATGGCCCATATAGCCACTAATTAATAGAATCATGTGATGACTGAGGACGTTCGGAGGATATGTCAGGTGCTCCTCATCGTCAGGAATCATGTAGGGATTTACCAGCTCTATGGTGTTAACCGAGGCACACCCTGGACCGTCACTCAAAGAGTCATCCACTACTGGACTGATTATGGGATGTATTTCCATCTCCGGGGGCATGAAGTCATTGAGTGTACAGGAATATTATGGAATCGGTGGGGGACTCTGCATTCCCTTATGCCGCTGGTGTTTTCTCTTCCGGGAAGAGGTCGACTGTGACGATGATGCAGAAGCGGTGGTCGCAGATTATAAAGGATATGGATGATTTAGGAATTCCCAGATGACACCATGGGCTCAGGCGATGGTTTTTCAATCCATCCAGTCATCATACATCTAGTCTCCACAATTAGAAACTAGATTCCACTCTCCCTCACTATCACTGCTAATGTTTGGCCTTATGAAGATGCATGCCACCTGTAAAGGAGCCGGGCCTAAACGAACAATGATGTTCTCTACCTGGTCTTGAAGATAGTCTTTGAACACATAGCACTTCTTGAGAGTGTGCCCTAGTATCTGGTGGTAGGGGTAGTAATTGGGGTGATCAGTGAGGTTTTCCTCTTCCGGCGTTCTATAATTAGGAAAATGTAGAACCCCCTGCACCAAGGCACTGTGGAAGTAATCTAGGACTAGTGTCTCGTTTAATTAGTTGGTCCGGTTTCTCTTTTCCGGAAAGGGGATCATGGTGCTTGACCTTATTGAGGGGATGGAGGACCTTGTCAATGAGGTGTAGCTTGGTTATCTCTCATGGGCAGTGGAGGAACATTGCGTTGGGCTCCCTGCCGATTCTGGGGTGGGCACTACTAGGTCAGTGGTTGCGCCTGAGGTAGGGGGCCTCTACGAGCCCATGGAGGCAGCTCTGCAGGAATCAACTCTAGTTGCCTGGGGGCCTCTATCTGGGCCACTGCGGCAAGCTCAACCCAGGAATCCCTTCTCATGAGGATCACATGGGGAAACGGGCGTGCCTTCTTGGCCTACTATAGTGATTCCTCTATGCACTGGGCCTTATCAGAGAAGTCTCAAAATCCCCGGGGATAGTTCTGGGTAATCATAGAGGGGACCATATCCATCTTGATGTTCCCTATGTACATTGTCACCAATTGCTCCTAAGTCAGCGGCATGTCATGGAAATACGTGATTCCATTCCACTGGGTGAAAAAGTTGGTGTCGTGTTCATCAGTCCTCTACATGCCCTTTATGAGGTTCTAAATACTTGTCTTCTGTGTGGTGGAGAAGAATAGGTAGATGAAACGCCTACGAAGGTTGTCCTAGCTAGTTACTGATCTGATGGGGAGCTAGTTGAACTAGACAAGCGCAAACCCCTCCAATGTATGCACAAAACATCGGAGCATTGCAGCCTCCTGCTGCGCTGGAGTTTCCAACATGGGGCCACACAATGGGGTAATGTGGGCCAGATGCTGTGGTGGGTCCCCTTATCCCATTGAAGGGGGGGAAGGTGGGATACCAGAAACCCGGAGGTGCTGACATATCATCCACCCATGTTGGATTTGGATTGCCATCAAGGGGAGTGCCACCCATAGAATCTATAATTCTTTGAGATGGTAAATGAGTTACTCCATGGGATCGTCTGGGTGGGGGTTCCTTTCTTCACGGGTATGCTTTACCACCAGCGTGTTGGTGGGTTCTTCAATGTGATAAAGCGTCCCAGCAGCTCGTGCAGTAGCTGGGGGAGTGACCTATAGGGCAGTTAGGGGACTCTGATCTAGATCCTGAGGTTTGTTATGCCGTTCTTGAGGATTCGGAGATACATATCGTGTCCTCTTTCCATAAGCTATGGCTTCAACCCTCTCTACGTGGGCAGGACGGTTAGGGTAAACTGGAGGTAATTCGCTGTGGCGAAGCTATGCCAGCCCCTACTACCCCAGACGAGGATAACAATAGTTTGGAAGTCACTCTGTAGTGCATTTAGCAATGAGATCATCAACCACCTTCTTCTATTCGATGAGTTGTTGATGAAATGATTCTTTCTCGGGTTCGTCATCTGCCTTCTACACTAATCCATATGGTTTAGAGGGCTTGAAATCTCCAAGGAGTTACTTAACCATAATGGGATTCCGGATGAGGACTAATACCTCAGTGGGCGCTGGGGGACCTAGAAGGCTCCTCTGTTAGTGAGTAACCCTCCCCAACAGATCCAATAGATATGGAACACATTTAGTGGGAGGTCCACATCAAGGAGCTCTAGCTCATTCTCTTCTTCCAATAAGGTGTCCATGTTTTTTGTGGCTCTACTCGGGGGCATTTCTTCAATATCACTTGGAATGTTAGGATGCCACTAGATAAGACTGATGTGGAGGGAATCATAGAGCCCCCATCCATGGATATGAACATGGGTGGACTCCTCTTTGATAAACTTTCACAGTACCCTAAAGCTCGGAACACATAGTTGATGGAGGGATGTACTGTGATATTGTGACTCTAGGCGCTGGCCCACAGGAAGTGCGAGAAAATCAACCAGATGATTTTGTTCATCAATGTCCTCAAAAGGTGCTTGGTTCTTCATATAAGCCACTTTCTAGTGATGAAGGTGGAAGTGCCTCACCCAGAGGGTTTGATGGAAACAATCAACTTCCTCTGGGGTGAGGGATTCTGGTGCGTAGAAATTTGGTACCGCAATGGGCCAAAACATCTCAGGGAAGTGGTCCACTGTGAGGATATTCTATAAGATTATTTGATCGGATTCAGGGTCTAGACCTTCACTGCCCCAATCGTTAATCTGAGGCGGCTGGGGAATGGACAATGGCACCAAAGCAGACCACTATGATGGTAGGCTGGTAGGTGGAGAATACAGCGAGCGAGCAGAGAACCCGCCACATCTCGGGCTATCCTCAGAAACCTGAGGTGACATAGCCCCGACATCATGGTAAGACGGGATGATGACCATTTTTTCTGGTGAGGGAGTTATGGCTATCGACAAGAGGCCGACAATGCTCTTCGTCCACCATTGGTCCCCAGAATAGCTCTCCATGCTCTCGAGTCGAGGTACAGAGTGCTTCTGGCGATAATGGAGGCGATTTCACGACCATAACCAGTGGGGTTTCCAAATATTAATCCTCCTAGATATACCTGTGGATGGAGGTGGGAATCTGATGGACCTTTCCTTATGGTAGTACTAGGTTGATGCGCCTTTTCTCTACTCTGACCCTTGACACTTATGACATGGGCGAGGGTTCCCTCCATGGGTCGTATTCAGCCTCAAAATCTGAGAAGCAAACCAGTTAGATCTTAGTTTGGTTCATCTCAGGGTTCCTTTTAGGCAGCGCTGACCTACCCACCTGCCCCAGGATGGTTCTTCAGGTCAGGGAAAATTTCCAACACGATAAGGACCTTTGGCCGTACTGGTGTTGGGATGGGGAGGATATCCGACTATATAAGATAGGGAGCAAGTAGCACCAGGAATGATATCAAAACGGATAATCGGAGGACCTCTGTGGGAAGTGATACAGTGGGTAGGACATTCACTCAATCCCATAGGAGCATGGGAGGGACCCCCATGCCTATTTCCCCTCGCGACATCAGTGCGAGGAAGGTCCTTGAACTGGCCAAGACGGACATGGGTAGGACCCTCGTCATGGGTGCCAGTGAAGCGAGCCTGGCCTTCAAACATCGGGTTAATAAGGTGAAGATGACCTTTTCCTGCTACTGTAAGAACAATGGTAGGACCTCCATTTTGGAGATTGTCCGGATGCACCACATCCCAACACCGGCGGTCTGTGGCAGGTGGGATTGCTTCATACCTGATGTAGTGAGCACGAGAGAGGCTTCAGTGTTTAGTGTCACCATCAAGAGGAGGTCCCTCATTTATACTTATGGTAGCATTAGGTGGACCTCCTTACCCACCCTGGAATAGCGGAATTCCCATGTTCTCCATGGTGGTGGTATGGGAAGGGCCTCCATACTGGTGGCGGCCATCACCTGCACCGGCGACCGTGAGAGTTGACCCAACCTACCCGTGGGGTGGTTGGGGCCTCGATCCTGGCTACGTATACATGTTCCACTACTCTTCATACACTAGGGGATGATATATGTTGGCAGTGGTCTGATCCACATCCTTTGTTGACGTTGAATACTGTTGGTGGGCATTCTCCTCATCCTGTGCCCGACGCTGGCTGCAGGTCAACGGGACTGGGGCCAACACTGCAGGCGCATGGCTCACATGCTCTTCAACTCGTTGAAAGGGAAAGTGGCAATGGTGAAACCTAGTGGGAGTCCTCTTTGGGGGCCCCTGAATCAGGGTCCCAACCAGGCTAGACCAATCATCCCTGACTTTGTCAGCTGTGGGGAGAGAGTCGTCGAGGCATTCCAGGGAAAGGCTCCTCATACTGTTGTACATTAGAGTGGGGTAAAGTGGCTCCCTACGCGCCCCTTAGGGGCGGTGGTGGTGGCGAAGTGTAGAACCCTCTAGATCCTGGCAGGCCATATCCCAGATTGGGATAATCGCCTCCTACTCTTATAGGCGTAAGAGTCCATTGATCAGTCTTCACTGGATGAATTAAGATGATAGATTGTTTGTGGGTGCGCGATGTTTGTAGGTGTGGAGATTGATACGGGAGTGGTAGAGCTGCATGGGACTGTTGTGTTGGCCTTTCCCCTGCCCCGACGTTGGTGGGTGGGCGATGATCGAGTTCCTATAGTAGCTCGGTTTCTAGAAAGCTGGGAGATCAAACCATTATCACTAAAAGGAAAGGAATCTATAAACAGTTCCACAACGACATTCCATCTTCCATGGTTGGTAAGTAGGATCCATGCTGACAATGTCATAGACAGGGATGTCCAACGTTTTGACTGCCCCAACTTCTGTTAAGTTTCACATCAAGCCCACTATTTTCATGGCAGGACCTGATGACATATTGTTGGATCTAGTGACACACTAATCCACTGATGTCTCGAATGCTACTAATAATCATATTTATGAGAAGTGTTTCATGTCAGGTTCACCATTTGTGTTTCTTACACTTTCGTTGGGGTGAGCGCATTCATCTGTTCGAGGACATCAAAGTTATTTTGTTCCCATCATTCCGTCTTTCCAAAGGCTGGCGACATCCATTCCTTGTTCAAGGACGTTTTCTCCTTGATTGAAACAGGATGAGAGGATGTCGATTCTTCCATCCGTGTATTCCTCCTCAGAACTCATCACATAATTAGGGTCTCCTTTATAGATTAAGACTTTGTTCGTGAAGCTCTTCTCAGTGCCATATCTTTATGGACACCAGTTTGTTACACTACATCAGTCGGGACATTCCTAGAGGTCCGGTAAGGGTAGAAACTGTCGGTCAAAGAAGTAGTCATGTTGTAAATCACATGCATGTCTGGATGCTAGAACACTGGCGCATCTGGGTTTCTTCCCCTTATTATAGGGATTCTCGAGTTTATAGAATCCCGAGGCATCCCACGTTGGATGGGGGAATTTTATGTTGTAGGCATGTATCTGAGGTTTTCCTTAGCTTCCTATTTTTAACAAAGGGTAAGTCGTAGGTTTAACATCTAGAGGATACATCACAGACTGATCGGAACACCAACAATAGTAGATCAGGTGACTGCAGTGCCTATAGGGGACATCGATGTTGGGGATATCAAATGGGATAGCTACCTGACTTTTTCTAAAGATAATGAGGGGTGGCATGATCCCACTGAGATATGGCATCCCGGGTATGATCCAAAATGGATGACAGATGGTTAAGTGAAGTTGGTGGAGAATGAGATGGGGTCGACATGAAGATGACTCTTGTGTTGGGATTGAGTCTCTAAGTGACCTCCTACATATACCTATGGAAGGGAATCAAAGTCACAATAGTTCACCAGACAACGACTTACCGTCTAATAGGGTTGACAATATCTTACTGCAGAAAGTGGTCACAACAGATTACCACTGGATGGGGTCGCAACGGCTTACTGCTGGATGAGGTCGCAATTGCTTACCACTGGATGTGGTCACAACGGCTTACCGCTAGATGAGGTCACAACAACTTACCACTTGATGGGGTCACAATAGATTACCGTTAGATGGGGTTGATCCTCAGATAGGTTTCTTATATACCTATCCTTAGCAAGGATCAAGGACCACGGTGTTCGAGATAGAATGGGTGAACTAAAGTGAAGATGGTCGGGACCAATTGTTGGTGGGCTTGAACCTCAGTGGGTCATCCAATGTACCTTGCCTTGAAAAGGATCAAAGAACACGTAGTTCATGTTGTTGAATACATGATAATGTCATGGAGGAAAAAAATGTGTCATTCCATTTTACGTCATGCAGGACGATGACAGTTCGATGTGATGGGGGGCCGTGACCAATGGTTGTGGGGATTGAACCTCAGGGAGGCTTCCTACAAACCTTACCTTGGAAAGGATCAAAGTCCACGTAGTTCATGTTGGGTTTGGTAAACGGACGTGAAGGGGGTCAGAGCGACTAGTGGATGGTGGGAATGAAACTCGTGGAGGGTCCCAACATAAATATCCTTCATAAAGATCAAAGACCTCATAGTTTAGGTTTGGTTTGTTGGAGCAATGTTAAGGGGGTCAGAGCAACTGATGGATGGTGGGATTGATCCTCCGGAAGGATTCCAATGTACTATACCATGGAATGGATCAAAGTCCACGTAGTTCATGATGGTTTTGGTGAGCTAACGTGAATGGGGTCAGAGCGACCAATGGATGGTGGGCTTGAACCTCAGGGAGGCTTCCCACATACCTTGCCTTGGAAAAGATCAATGAACTTGTAGTTCAGGTTGGGTTTGGTGGATCGACGTGAAGGGGGTCAGAGTGACAAATGGATGGTGGGATTGATCCTCATGGAGGCTTCCTACATACCTTGCCTTGGAAAAGATGAAAGACCTCATAGTTCATGTTGGGTTTTCTAAACCAACAAGAAGGGGGTTGGAGCAACCAATGGATGGTGGGTTTGAACCTCAGGGAGGCTTCCAATGTACCTTGACATGGAAAATATCAAATACCTCGTAGTTCAGGTTGGGTTTTGTGGACCAACAGGAAGGGAGTTGGACAACCCAATGGATGGTGGGCTTGAATATCAGGGAGGATTCTGACGTACCTTCCCCTTGTAAATATAAAAGATCACATATTTAAGGTTGGATTTGGGGCAAACAATCTTGGATTCCCAGAGATAATTTCATGGTCGATGCTTAGTCTAAGACCAAGTGAGTCATGCTCGGTATGAGAAACAAGATGAAGCAAAGACCCGATGATCACATCATAGAAGGTGCATCCGTGGGTAGTGGAATGGGGATTACATGTAGTGGGCGACCAAAAGACGAAACAAGGGCTTACTCAAGGATGGTTTCCCGAGTTGATGGATATTGGGACTTACTCCAGGTTGGAGGCCCATATGGTGAAAAAGCCCAACAGGAAAGGGATTTGTCTCCCAGCAAGAGAGGAGGAGCAGGGATGGAACCTCTTGAAAGAAAAGATAGGGGCTTTAACCAGGGTGGTTTCCCTTTCCCCGTAGACAGACGTCTCTCTGAAAAGGAGGATGTCTTTCCTTATACGGAATGATCTCACTCCCAAGGAGACCAGTGGGTTTAGCGAATGTATGAGATGGGGTGCCCTTCGTGAATGGAACGAGGCGATGTCACAATTTAACGTCATGTGCGAAGGACGATGTAATGTTGCAGTTTAACGTCCTACACCTCAGATGAGGTGGTTTTTCTCCACACCCCTAGACTTAAATAACTGATACACAACTACCCTTGAGGGAAGGAAGGCATACGAAAATCATTGAATAGGGGTGCAGAGTGGTTATCAAATTTGGGTTCCATGTTAGCGTGGCTATGAGAAGAAGAAATATCCATTAGAGTACCTTTGCAAAGAAGCCTGAGGCGAAGCAAAACAACGTGAAGCACTACCCAATGGAATTTAAAGTTACATCTTGTAAACCTAGAGGATTGCAAAGGAAAAGGATTTTTAGGGAAAAATTGTTCATAGGTAGAATCATTGTAGATATAGGGTGCTCTATGTAGTAAATGTGATTCATGAAGGGTTAAGCTTCAATAAGTGAAGTGGTGTTTCCTAGACATATGGAACATGTGAATATAGAAGGAGCTACGCGATGAGGAAAGGCATTCGCGAAGAAATGCCTCGTGAAGCTAGGGTGCCTCATGAAGCATGGTGTAGTGAATCATTGTGCTTCGTGATGTATAGTGACCATACCTTATCATGTGGGCCGCATGTGCTTGTAGGGTGTTTCATGAAGCATAAACGCATCGTGACGACCAGAGTCCCTATTAGGATCCCCTTCCTTAGAGAAGGACCATGGTCTTCGTGAAAGGTATCCCTTTTGGATGATGGGTTGAATTAGAGCAATGGGGGAGGCACCTCGCAATGAAAAAGTAAATTGAGAAGCTCAATGTTCATAGAGGAATAAGTACTTCGTGATATGAGAGCTCATAAGGTGAATGGTCAGATGAACCATCCATTGGGCTCCAGGGGAGCCCTATATTTATAGGAAATAAGAGCCACGATGAAGAGATCTCTCGACGCGAAGACGGAGGTCGCACCGTAGTGGATCGTGAACTTCAACACGGCTCGCAGAGGATCTCTCCTTCTTTCTTTGAGGCAATCTCGCAAATGTCAAATCAGTTCGTGAAGTATCCCGCCTCCTTGCTCCACAGCAGGCTCGCGAACATCAAATCGATTCCCGGAGCATCCCACCTCCTTACTCCGCTGCAGGCATGAGGCCAGGAGGCTCCATGAAAGGTCTTCATGGGGTAGCCCCGTAGCCTTCCCTCTTATTCCTATTCTTCCCAACTTTTGACACCAACAAATAAATTAAAATTTTTTATGTTTATTCCACATGAAAATATTTATCTCAATATTTTTTATATTTATTTTATGAATGTTTTCCTGAAGAAAATATTTTTTTCATATATTTATGATATCAATTTATTTTTTATTTCTTATGGTGTTGAAATGTAATTGAAATGGGTTTTATAGTTAATGTTATGTAAAGATGGTTTTTTGATCTATAGTTATATTCAAATTTATTTGAATGAATGGTGATCGCGATATAGATCTAACTATGAAAATTCCTAATATTGTTCTTAATTTCATTTGGATAACTATTAAATTTTAGTAGTAGTATGTTACTCTTATGGGATGCAGGGGTTAGTTGATTAGGTGAGTACATTATAACGGTTATTATAAGGTTAAAATTATTTATAATTTTCCAATTTTTCTACTTGATATGATTATAAGGGATTATAAATTAAATAATTTTATTTCAAAAGGAATGATACTATGATTATGTTTTTGAAGAATGTATCTAACCAATTATTATATGTGTAGGAAGATTTTATTCAAGGAATTTTATTCCCTTTTTTTCATTTATTCCAAGTAAATTATATGAATATGAATGTTACTATATTATTTAATATGAAATGTTTCGTGAAATCTATTAAACAATTATGTTGTTTTCATGATAAATGAAGTGGATATTTGAGAACAAATGATAACTGTGAAAAAAAGAAAACATTCATATGGACTTATCAGGTATTAAAATAGAATAAGTAGTTTCATTTCTTCTATTTCACCCAAAAATAATTATTCCTCATTCGAAATTCTCCAATAATTTTTAACATGAATTACAGATTTGTATAAAAGTATGTAAAATCAAGGTTCTGGATATGGTTGTTACCATGACTGAAAAAAGTTTGTCATTATAAAAAACTTATTTTGGGATAAAATTTTAGTTTATTTGAAATTTAAAATATTTTTATATAATTATATAAAAAATTATCTAAAACTATAAAAAAAATATTCTAGAAAACTACCATAGTGAAACCCTTGTTAAAGGTCATCAAAATATGGCTGGTTTATGTTACATGGTGTTCTAAATTGTCTGTTTTTATATTTCTAACAAACTAAAGTTGAATAATTATAATAAAAAATATATTTTTTTATTAAGAAGATAAATTAAACTAAATTATTTGGATTGAATGAGGAATATTTTGTTTGAAATGCGAGTCCAATATATATGGTTACATATCCAAACAATGTCTCAACATATTTGGATATTTAGTCACATATTATTCAGTAAATTCTAAAGCATAACTCATAATAGGAAACATAATGTACCCCATAAATTATATTACTATGGATCCTATAGAGTATTGATTTAATAATGAATAATTTTATAATTTCATCTATTTTTAAAATAAAGATAAAAATCTATCACAAATTTATGATATTTATTCTTTTTGAGATCCCACAAAATTGAATACATATTAGGACTTTATTATGGTTCATTGTATAGATTTATGATTAAATATTATTTCCTTAATTTATATTATATGAACCCATATTAATATTATAATTCCTTCATTTACATAATCAAATTATGACTAAATAAATAATTAGATGTTCCCTGACATATGATTATTTATTAACTATCACAAGGGTGGGAAATAGGTAATGTGAAAAATATATAAAAAAAATAATATAAGAAAAAATATAATCTAATGAACACAATTAAAATAAATTTAATCTAAATTTATACAAAATAATGATTAAAATACATATTCATGTATACATCATAATGTTAATTAAATCACCATCTTTGGAAAAAAACCAATCATGTAAAAAATAAAATTATTATTATAAAATTAATCATCTAAAAGAATCATTATTTATCAATTAATATCACTATTAAATAAAAAATTTCAATTTAATTTCATAAGATCATTAAAACTATGGTCATATACATGTATGGAAGAAAAATATTGAAAATATTCTCCTTTACCATGAGAGAATCATTATCAATTACAAAAGAAATTTGTATCAATAACCAAATGAAATAACTATCACCATAATAAATCTATAAAAATAAAAATATATCACTAAATTCATGAACTCATTGAACACATGAATATCCATTAATAATGTAGATTGTATTTTATATCTATTCGTTATGATTCAATAAATAATAATTTATGGTTATGAAATAGTGTCATTGTAGTTATAATTTTTTTATAGTGGAACAAAAAATAATAATATCATGACCACTATAGTTACCCAAGATTTTAATTTCTTTAATAATAAAATAAATATGTAATTTGGATAATACATCTAAAAAAATCACAAAACTCAAGGATCAAAATTCTTATTTTCATATAGATTAGAAACCTTAAAAACCTATTTTAATAAATATAAGTAAATAATGATAAAAATTAATATATACAGAGTAGAAAAATAAATATAATAGAAGCATGTTTTATTTTATGAAATATTTTTCTAGGGGAGAAAAAATTAGACAACAAGCGCCTACTAGATTTTTAGTTATCAATGAATATAATTTATATTCATATATCAAAAAAATTAAACTCATAATCACTTAATGAATAAAATTAATAACATTAAATTTTATTTATAAACCTCATATATCACAATAATATATATTAATTATAGTTAATGTTTTACATATTTGTAAACATAAGACGCTTAACATTTGAATTTTTATATTAGTTCCGTAATAATGGTTTTTGGGTTCTTTAATCTTAAAAATTTCTTTTATGTAATGGAATTAAAGATATAGTTAAGCATATTTTATAATACTTTATGTTGTTATGAATTCTATTTAGGAGTTTCTTTTTTCTTCATCCTTGATGATGAAATAGATAACAACAAGTTTTGTGATTCTTAACATACTTTATTCCTCGATTTAATGATTTTAATATGAATATTACAATTCATGATCTAATAAAATTGTTATTATTTACATATTTAAATCATTATAATCAATTAATTATTGTTTCTATAGTTATTCATGATATATTTTTGTATCATTTTGAATTTATTTGTTTAAACAAACCCATACATGTACATTTCTTGATTAATAAGTGATTATATGTCTTTTCAATTATAATATCATGAAAACATAAGAATAATGATCATATATATTTTTTGTTAGTTTAATCTTCCATATATTTAGATAATAATAAGTAAAATTAATGGATATTCATATGTGAAATATTATAAATAATATTTTATAATTAGATCACATGCTTAATATTATTAGTTTTATAAAAGATTAATTTTCAAAAAAAATTAATATTTTATTAAATTTTATTAAATTTTTTTTTCATTTCTTAAAATTGATATTTAACCATTAATACCGTTATAATAACAATTTATGAAATTATTTAAGAAATAATGTATAAATCCATCCATATATGTTGTCATTGCACATATACATGGATGATGATTTCATTTAGATTCAATGAGAGAGAAAATAAATATGGTTCATTATTTACGATTCATAAAAATATAATATTTTTCATACTAAATTATTTAAAAAACATTTTATAAAATCCATGTTATTTGGATACGGAAAATTTTAAATGTTTATTCGTTGAGATGGTATTTCATGCATGAATGGAATTCACATTTTCATGTTTCTTACCAGAAAATAAAAGGTTGGTTAATGTGTTTTCCCTCATATTAATAAAATATTATTATTTTAGTTATATATTAGTAAAAATTGTAAAATTGTGTAATTAAAATATTATCAAATTATGTTCATATAATAAAATGTAAAATTGAATGGAGTAGTTAGAAATTTATACCATACATCTCGGATTATCTCCTTTGTAATTTGGGTTAATACATCAAGGGATTATATATTGAGAAGACCAGAACCTGGGAAATAATCCTAGTAATGTTAATGAGTGGTATGGTAAGATTTTTTTCTGAACATAATGGGCTTTGGTGTATGTATAAATGAAGAGTGGAGTTTTCCTTCAATAAGTTAAATTGTAATTCATTTTTTAGTTAAAAATCAATTTAATACAGGTAATTAAAAATCTAGGAGAGTAGAAAATATATTTGAAAATAATTAATAATGATTTTTATATTGTTGTGAAAGGCCTCAAACAACCCTTCACAAACATTTTTTTACATGTTTTTTGTCTTCCTCTTTTGATTAATCCCTTTCCTGCCATTCGATTCATTTACCGAGGTGATTTGTTTTTTTAAAATGTAATTTATCCATTATGAAAAAAATTATAATAGAACTTTTAATATATTTTTAACCCAATAAATTAAAATTTAAAATTAATTTTATCATATTTATTTCTTTAAATTTATAATAATAAATTTTAAAATGTAAATGAATAATGTTTTTAATTATTTTTTGAATATGTAACTTTAAAATTAACATCCTAATATATATTATTTTTATATTATATTATATCATAAAATATGGGAAAAAATTAATTTTCATATATAAATGAATATTTTTATATTAAATATACTTATTTCAAAAAACATTATTAATTAATAAAATATTAACTTATTTTATATAAAATCAACATATCAAGTTATTAGTTAATAAAAATAATAATAGTTATTCGAAATAAAAGCCCAAATTTCTATAAAATCAATATTAAGGAATATAGAGAATTAAAAAATGAAATCAAGAAACTATTGCTTCAGAAAAACATTATACAATAGGAGATGAAGCTTGTAGAGATTTACATAAGATCCATGTTTGTAGTATCCGCACACAATACATCAATAAGGGATTATATGATGATCATGTTTTATTTTTATAAACTGAGTGTTCATTCATGTAGAAAATATTATTTTATAAAAATGTACTAATATATATACATCATAATGATCAATAATTTTTGAATGTAAATTTTTTTATTTCTTTTTATGTACAAAATTGATATTTCAAGAAATTGTTTTTTTATTTAAAATCATTATAATTTTTTATTAACTAATATCCTGATGTAATGATTTTATATATAATATTTTTATATTATAATATTTAATAATTTTATGGGAAAAAATATTTTTAATATACGAATCTCTGAGAATAAGACATACTTGGTATCCACCAAACAAGAATCTTAATGATCTCACGACACTCACTCAAGTGTTTCATCATATAAAAAAAATTCCAGCTAGAGGACTCAAGATATCCAACCTACAAAAATTATTCATAAAATGATTTCCCAAACCAAATAATAATCCAAATTTCCACTAAATACAAAAATTATACCACAATAATGTTGTTCAAGGAATTATGCTCATTACTGAAAACTCCAAAGACCAATAACAACTCCAGGGAAAAGGAAATGAAAAACAGTCCATGAAAAAAATAAATGACATTCACTATTGGTAGACATTGTATACCCCCAATGGTCTACCCTGGTCATATTCCATAACCAACTCAGTATATACATATCCAATGTAGAAATTTTGTCCAGCTAATACATTAAGTTTCTAGTTATATATCATACAATGTAAAACACACAATATCTTGAAAAGTACAATATATATATATATATGACATGTGCTACATATTGGTTTTGGTTGTGTGATATACAAGACCTAGTTCCCCAACATAGAGTTTCTGGTCATTCCCAAGGCCACACCTTGAGTCACCCCATCACTACATGTAGGGAAGCTAAATGGAAAAAAACCATTCTTCGTGACTTCACACAAAATAATGAACATGAGGTATGTGTTATCTGAGCTACATACCATGTGATCAAGTTTTCTTGAATATGAAACACCTTTAAAGAACCCAATACACATAATTTTTCCAAAAGGTCCTTATATAGACACTCAAGGGGTAACAAATACCCTATAAAAGTCAGTAAAAAATAAATAAATCTATGTTGCAATAGTTTTTTTAAAAATTGACCATAGCACGATGAATAAACCACCATATACTCACACTAGATATGCATTATTCACACTTTAATGCCTAATATTCAAAAAACGAATACATAGTCATGGTCTTCTCCTCCTTCTCCCACTTCTCTTAATCACATTCTCCCGGAATCACGATATAAGAACCACAAGGGCGGGTAAATGAGAAAAAAAATGTGGAAATAAAAATAATAAAAAAAATAAATTGGAATATAAATTGGAATATAAAGAGGGGAAGAAATGATAAGGTGGTCTAGTCCTTGACATAATTCTTATGCTATATTTAAATATCCCTTTCAAAAAAAAGTCATTTTTGACTCAATTGAGTAGATTTAATAATATACTAATTCTCTATTAAAAATATATAACTGATTGAACATGCAATAATAAATTGATATTAAATTAATTATATGGTAAATGTTACATGAAATTCATGTGGCTCAGATTTAAAAAAATTAACTACCATAAATATATTATTTTGAGGCCATGGGAGTGATCATATATATTATCAGAGATAATATCAAAGAAACAATTACATATTATCCATAACATACAACCATGATCAAAGTGGTCAAATTTATCCTAATTTTATAAAACCTATGATTATGCGGGTCACAAAAAACAACCCACCATAATGTCTTCTCATACTTGATAAGCCTCATTATCTAACCAACATTCATAATATCACTCTATGTATTATATCAACTAACTAAATCCTGAATATCCAATGACATGTCTTACATATCCACAACTCTATCCAAATATAGAGACATTTCTCCATAGCTGATTTGATGATACCCAATGCAAGAGTATACTAATAATAAAATATATTTACAAATGGAAAACAACATGAATTATGATATATCTACCAAAAATCATATTGGATAGAACTGTAAAAAACATCACCCCTAATCTTCATCATGAAAACCATAATAGCTAATTCTCAATCCTAGATCTGCATAAACTACAACTACCATGATTAATAAACCACCCAAATAGAGTTTTAGATCTCAAATGTCATATAGTGAACTCTCAACAATACGTATTTCCATAAAACCCTATTGAAAAAGAAATATAAATAATATAAAAATTGGCCAATTTCTAACAAATCTAGGCAATTGTGCATAAAACCACTGACTGAGCTCTTCATTCTTGTTAGTTATTATTAGCCTAAGCACCCTCATCACTTTTATTAAAAATAATGGAATCTACCACATTATTAAAGCCACCACACGACTATGCTATACTCAGGTTTTGATCAATATCCACGATACTATAAATACACACTCACCATGCTTCCCAAATATAATGTACAATCGAACGGACTGAGTGACAAACCAACCATTACCTATCGCACAATCCATTAGACAAAGATCACTCATAATGATATACTAATATATAAAATTAATCCTAAATCATAAACAAACATTGGTGATTTTAGACCTCATTGTCCCAACATAAGAATAAAATCCATGCCTTCCCAAGACATCATTGGTAGTAGGAACATGGGACCCACCTCAAGAGGTGGAAAAATTGTCACAATAATAGGTCCCTCTTATGAAATAAAATCTTGGGACATCATAGGAATGACCATAAATCGGAAACTCGACCCTGAACTAATCATATCTCAAGCCTCTTTTTCTGTGTCGATCCACCATTTGGGTAATCAATGCCCACACCTACACAAAAAGGTCTACAATCACCCCTCAATTAATGGAATATATCTTTTTCACCAATAAATATATCAAATTTGGATTTAAATTAACAATTGTTAGATTAAAATATAACGATGTGGCTCACTTGAGTATAAAACCACCAAGGAGTTATATGTGACATGCCATAATTGTCATTACAGACACATTTTATTACTGAACCTCTGTCATCATTGGGATAAATAATATAAAAGAACATTTCATGTGAATTCTACTTTGTTAGATTGATTCAAAAACTATATTCACTTCCAAATATGTCAAGTTCAAAAAACCATAATAAACCAAACATCCAAAAATAAAAGTGTAAAAAACTAGGAAACCCCATAAAACTGTAAAAACAGAAACTATAAATAAAAATCACATTCCCTAAAAACATGGACATCCTATGACAAATTATTTCCATGACACATTGGTCAAATATCCATCATAGGTTATGAAAAATATCTTGGACACCGATATAAAAACTCTCTAAATACATAAACTCGACACCTCAGATACAATTTATTGGTGACCCATTAATAATATACTCAACACATCACCAAATCTATCCCACCAAAATTCTTCAATCATGCGTCACCAATCGCTATAGTTTATTGACTATTACTACATGTTTAATAAATATATTGGGTATACATTACCATATGGACATAGTAAAATAAAATAAATAAATAAATAAGAAATTAAAATAGATATATATTATATAATTCATAATAAATAAAATGAAATAATGGAATTTAATATTAAATGAAATTTGGTGAAAAGTAAAAACGACCAAAAACATGTTAAATTATCCCATTTTTTCCAACTGGATTTAAAAAATAAAAAAATTAAACAACGTGGATAAATTTAAAGTATTATATTCTTTCAACATCAAAATAAACCATATATACTAAGTCCCCGTGAATCTTGATCTACACCTTCCATACCGTTAGGCTTCACATGAGTGGCCACGCATGATAAAGAAAACCTATACCTCTTCCAAATGCATTATTAATCATGTTCTCTATAAGAAATCATAAATTGGTTATGTATCCACAACTAATTTAAATAAAAGGGGTGATTAAAAAAATTTACAATGCCACAAACTTTTGTGATTCTATTATCAGCTACTATATATACATTCATGTACACATGATATGCTAATCCTAGCTCGAAGAAAATAATTATAAACTTAAAAAATAAATTTTGGTTAAAATAATGTTAAAACAATTAAAATTTATAATAATGGGTTATAGTATGACCCCTGATATAAATCTACACTTGCTCTGACTCTCATCAGTTGATTTATAGCCCATGGATCACCCCACCACATTAAATTGTTTTTGTCTCCAATATATATAAAACAGATTCAATATATATGAACATAATAAGCAGATTATCATACCCCAGTATTTAAAAATAGACATCCACATGAAAACATTAAATTTCCATGAACAGTGAATCAAATGAATCAATCCAAACTGGTGACATGATTTAACGTAAGACCATAGAGAACATGACCTGTCCTAAAATTCTAAAATAATATGTTGATCCCAAAGTCACAACCCAAAAGTGTAAATTGTCTAGGGTTCCGTCCATTAATTGTTCAATATTATACACTCTATTAAAGGAAAAATCCTTATTGTTTGGAGAACTCAACATCTATCATAGGAATCTTATTTCTAGTGCTTAACTCCATTTGAGAGGGGTGCACTCATGTAGATCACTGATTCGCTCCAGTATCTTGTCTATCCACAACAAGCCTATGTATGTGAGAATTAGGAAAAAAACAACTTCAAAACCTAATATTGTATTTAATAAGGTTCTCCTTCTATAACCATGAATTAAGAAGAAAATACATTATACAAATTTTCCAATTTCCACTACTGTATGGGTCAATCTATATCTCAAACATATCATCCAAAACCAATAAAATAAAAGCGACCCAGAAATAAAAAAAATCCATATAGGATGTGGGTTGATCCAATCCCAAATCCCATAATAAAAAACACTCAATTAGATGCACTTATTATCTAGAAATTCCAAAAAGTATCCCATTATCTCTAGAGGGAAAACATAATCTGACTTCCCACATGGGATTCCATAAATTCACATGATATCTAAAACAATATATCATTAATGATCCTCATATAGACAAAATAGTAAAAAAAATTATATTAAATCTATTTAGGGGTTAATATATTTCATCTAAATCATAATCCATGCCTGACTTGAGAAAACATCATCAATCATCCTTTATTGGCCCCCAATAGATCCTCAATCAATAATGCACCCCCAAAATCATCAAAATGTTAGATCACCCTTATAAGGGTATTATAAATGGTCCTCCTTACTACCTATAATGTATGAAACCAAAAATTGTAACATGATAACATGTTATTCATTGTGGAAAATCCTATTACCAGAAATCCTAAATAAAACTCGCAATCAAATGACCCGTCTTTGGGTACTATCTCACCCATATGAGAATTAACAAAGGTCCCTCAAAACCATCCCAAAATCACTAAGCCCCACATACATTACCATCACCATATTATTTTATCCCAAACTAATGTCACCAATAGATCTTATCCATAAACATTAGATCTAACAATCAACTGAATTTACATGGATAAATGGGATGGATAATTTATTATTTATTTAGTGATACTAATTGATCATATCTTCCATTATAGATAACAATGAAACTAAAACAGTAATGATTAATAATAAACATTGATATACAAATAATGATATCCTTACCCTCACTAACATCACACATCACACTGCCCAACCCGTTAGAGGATTCTGAATCCAAAACTCAATGAACCAATCCTATAAAACCTATCCCAAACAAAAAACCGACCCAGACAAGCTCAACGCACTGAAAGGATACCATAATCTAAATGTATGTTGATAAATTATTACAAAATACATCCCATGAAACAAATTAAAACTCTAAGGTGAATCATATGAAGAAATAACCAAATATTGAAATTTATATAATGTTCACTTATGGTGCATGGGGATTACACTCAATGTTCTACATCGACTATGTTCCATAGCCTGTAGAACATGTACTTAACCTATGTATATAATTATTTGATGCATTATATGGTTTTTATACTACATTGGTTATTGGAAAATGTGTATATATATATGTCCCCCAAAATGAATTACATAAAAATACAACAGACGACCACTATCCATGTACCTCACACGGTCTCCAGTCATGTTCCCTAAAAAGACATGTTTAAAAAAAAGGGTGTCTAGTATTCCACTAGACAAACACCAAGTAACCCTTACACAGTGTGTTCTAAACCCACACATAATGTATACTCTTCTATACTACCTCACACTAAACTAAGAACACATGATGCATTTTTTTTAATAGTACTCTATGTGATTAATAATTCTAGCATAGAAAACCACCAAAAATACTATGAAACAAATCATTTTCCATGAAGGATCATAAATCAAAACTCAGGGGATACACAACATCCCATAAATGGATTTTATACATAGAAATAACTATTATAATTTTATTTCTGAAAAAAGCAATAGAAAATGTTTTTACCCTTGAGATGCATCTACAATTGCATGGAATTGGATTTATTCAACACACCAAGTAACACCTGATTTACCTAAGAACGAGATTCTCTAGTGGTGCCTCCCCTATCTATACCTATTCTATCATTCTTACTATCCATTATTCAGGACATGAGATCCCTGTGGTGGATTATGTGAGAATCTAATGTAATAATGTAAAGAAAGAAATAAAAAAAATGGAAATGAAAGAATTTTTTAACAAAGGAAAAGGGGTCCCAAGACTAGGCCTACTGCATGTGATGAGTTTATTCTTCCCCTTTAAAAAATAACAGCACTCAAGTCTCGTCCATAGATATAAAATCTCAATTAAACTCTATTGTTTAATTATATAACCATATGATCATATTTTAATATATTTAGTTTAATTTTATTAAAAATTTATTATTTCACAAAATTTAAATGACATTGATTTCAATCAATTGCGCATACTTGTGTAAATACTAGATTATTGGACAAGTGAACTGGTTAAACAAATAATCTGTTATCCTGTCATAGGATAAAATATTTTTTTTCTCAAAAAAAACATCAGGGTGAATAAATTTAAAATTTCTGTAGATTTTCTGCAATAAGTGATGTCTCTGTTTGTCCCAAACTCGCCTATATACATTATTCACCCCATCTAGAAGAATAAGTAGAAGATAATATCAAACTACACAAACTGTTGTATTAGATTGAATTTCAACCATCTAAACACAATTCGTATAGTGTCCCAAACACTCTTTCAATAAGTGAGACATTACTCCATCACTGATCTGATGCTCCCCACCACAAGAGCATTTATATCATTACCCCACTATCCTATCAATAAACCACTTATCCCACACCATATCTATAATTATATATAATAGATTGATCTATCTGAAATAGTCACTACTATTCACTAACATGAACACCTCAAAATCAAATTCTCATTATAGTATCAACAATAATAGAAACATACATCTCAAAAAAGACCAGAAATGTAGTTAATGACCTCTAAGAATTATTGTGAACTCTCCACCATAATGATTTAATTATACTACTCCAAAGGGTACATAAAGACTCAATTACCATGTGAGTGACTCAGAATAGGGTATTACACATTCTTTCACTTACATGATATAGATTTTGGTGAATTTTTTTGTTCTCTATTGATCTATATCTTAGAAAATTTTAGTAGTCTTAGAATGTGGTAATTTCATATGTCCATCATTATGTTTTTTGTTTTATATTTGATTGGGTTCACACTAAATCCCCTAAAACTGGATCTTATAGAAAAAATGTGGATTGAGTGATTATCTCCAAGTACACCTCTTAAAAATACATCAATCTCCCTCTTAACAATATCAACCACCCAACCACCATCTACTCAGGATTAAGTAAAAATCCAAAACCATCCAACGTTTCTTTCACTGTGATACCAAAAGTGACAACTAAATATATTGGTCTAGTTATCCATAAAAAATATCCCTCTAATGATAATAACTGTATTATGTTTACTCTAGCTGCACCACATCTCAAACACATTTCATCCTCATACATAATGACAACCAATATATAGAAAACCTAAATATCCAAAAAAAAGTAATAACACCCAATCCCACTAAATCCAAATATGAATGTATGAACACATTACAAACCACAAGATCCAATAGAAAACACATAGAATGAATATCTCCGGCCCACAAAACTAAAAAATGGGTCATTTAGGGGACTATCACCTCCATGAATCTCAAGCTAGTTCCAAACATCTCTTAGACATCCTTTCCCTCATCAGGGATCCAATTGGAATCTTAGATCACTTTTTTACCTAGAAGTGTCTCTATATATCCATCGACGATGGTTTTATATATCTATCACTAGAGAACATCTTTCCATTCAATTCAAAGGAATTCGAATATTATGAAATCTTATATATATATCTAAGTTTAGTAAAATACAACCATTTAGATATAAATTACACAACATAGTGAAATTTTATGAAACATAAAAAACTAAAATTCTATAAGAAATGAATTAACACACATAAAATAATATTTCTTGACAATCATGTGAGTATATAACAATAAATAAAAACTGTATTATAATCCATTGGATAATATCAAAAAATAATATGAAAACCTAAATCCACAAACTCAAGTACATCGAACTACGTGAAATGACATAACTATAAAAAACAAAAAAAAATTGTAATTTCCTTCCTTAGAAACATGAACATTGTATATATATTGGTTCCAGTCACAATCTAGTTTGATATCCATCATATGTTTCAAAATATTCATGACCACAAATCTAACAACTCCTAAAATAGTAAAACCCAACACTATTGTTATTATATATTGTGAAAGTGAAAATGTTGACATAACACGTCACTCGATCTAGCCCATCACAAGGCCTCAATCACTCATCCTCATACACTATAATTTGTAAACTAGTGGGGAGGGTCTAAAAGATAGTTTGTAGAGGCTATACCCACTCGTCAACTTAACAAAAATCCAGATATACTAACAACAACCATAATAATAAACATCATCGTATACATATAAATAAACTAAAAAACATCATGATATAACAATTTAAATGTATAATATAGTCATATAGATTTAGTGTATGAGAAAAAAACATTCAATCATCCACTAGGAGGATCACACTTAAAAAAATTGAAATTAAATACCTTAGGAAATAATACTAACTATCATCAAAACTATATACTTACATTAAAAAAAACTAATGTTATAGTACCTCAATATTTACACACGACATTAGTGGCCCCACTTGATTAGGAAAAAATTTCAATACTCTTGATCCACTAAATAAATTTCTATATCTAATCATTGTTATATGTTACTCATGAACAATGAGGTTAAAATATATTGGGTGAGAATTTAATCTTAGTTGGACACCTCTAATGGTGAACCCAATATATATTGTCATACAAAAGTTCATGAACATGTGAGATTACCATACTATACATAAAATAATAATATCTAACATAAAATAAGAAACATAAAAAAATAAAGATGATTTAATTCATGAATATGAAACCCATTGTATGAACCATTCCAATGTACAAAACAACAATCAACAACCACGTTTTATGAATCTAATGTATTGATTTAAACATGAAATGCCACTCTATAATAGAACACAATGAATATATCATTTCATGAATTTCCTCTCAAAAAATGAGAAAAATCATGGTCTCATAAATGTACACATCCTTAGGGGTCTCTCTATCAATGATCCTATGAAATAAACTACTCATGGGTTCCCATCATGGTAGTGGGGACTTCTCAACATCCATGATAGGTCACCACTATCTCATCTATAAATCTAAACTATAGGGGTGAATTTATAACGACCATACATTATATCTATAATGCCATCCAACCAAAACCTAACACTATAGGATAGAAATGGATCATAATAGACTAAAAATTCCCAATAAATGATTCATCAAGGGTCTCCCCCTCAAACAATGTCCTGCAGATAATCTCCATTAAACAGCATGGACAATCTCTACAAGAATGTGGGTCAATCAAACCATTGAAGCATTTATCCAAAAAAATGGTAAACTTGATTTGATAATTAACACTAACATATATTCAATATTGTTTTTAGGTGTATCTAACCCTTTAACCCATCATCCAATATAAGTATCAAGAATCATTGATCAAAACTTGGAAAATAGTACCTTGGGGTTATATGGTTCTCAAGGTCAAAACATCTAGCGATGACCTCATAGGTAGTTACCTCTTTCAACTAATCTATCAGGACATGTATACATAATGATCCTAAAATGAAAAAAATCACACAAAGAGAATATGATACCTATAAGGATTCCAAATAACTAATCCAAAAACATTATCAATACCTAACATGATAAAATATACATAGTCATCCATTACAATCAATGAAATCATCGCTAATCAAGAATGTTCCCTCAAGGAAATCCAAAATAATGATACTAACTACAAGGGAATTATCAATAGAACTCTTGAAAAAAAATTAATAGAACTTAAAATACCCCCCATGACACCTAACACCTCTGTGAAAATTCTAATGAAAGAAAACCATAGACAACATCCCTAATAATAAATAAATCACCAAGAACAGTATCATCAATAAGGGAATCCATACTGGAACCTGAAACACATCTCAAAATCATAGTATGAACCATATGTAACCATTAACACATAGTGTAAACCTAGGATAAAGGATCCAACAAATTCAATCGTTAAACATCCAGATCTATAACCTCAAACCTCTAAACTCAAGAAATAGACTGCAATATGTAGAGAAAATTCATAAATAACTCTAAGAAATTACTCGATCACAACATCCAAGATAATTATAAATAATAATAGATAAACCTCGTTATGATATCCATAATAAAAACAAACAAACAAGATCAGGACCCCCTATTGGGTCTCTCATTTTACAATGTAAACCTCTAGTGTATTCTAAATATAAACCTCAAGTATGTTCACATGAATATGATCTCCCAAACAAAAGAACCATCCAAGTAGTCACTAAACACTAAAATTACATCACTATCACGATCATCAATAGAAAAATATTAGAATGTAATACTACCCATTCCAATTAATAATCCATATTATATACCTTGTATAAATCCCAATGAAATTAAATGTATATGTTTTGCACTCCAGCTACACAATGCAAACCCCAAATGGTCCTCCATTGTTGTTTCCCACAACCCAATCAATGTGTAAATACCCTAATAAAACATATGTAACAACACACATGTAGTCCAGGTTGGGAGATGAACATGTACCATAACCTAGGTCACTTCCACCTATAGTACACATGTAAGACCCGAATGATTTGATGGAATATTTTCTAATTTTTTTAATTCTTCAATATAATGCATTGCCCAAAATTGTGAGTTTTAGATAACCATGATACACCCATAGTATTAAATGAAAATTTTAACATAGTTGTTATATTATATGTAATATATATAACATACTTATAAAAAAGTATGGTAAAGTCATCCACTACCCATTACAGATGAAAAATTGTAAATGAATTATATATTTATATTTTTGTATTAATCACGTGATTGAATTTATATTAGTAAATGAAATTGATGAAATATAAATGTTAAATACTTAATAAAATATATTTTTATATTCATACATTATATTTTTTATAGTGTATGAATAAACCTTATTTGATTTATAAAATCATATATTCTTCAAAAGGAAACTTTTCATCATTTTAATGGATAACCAATTTTAAATAATTTTTTATACATTAATTTCTTTTATATTAAAAAATAACCATTCTATTTATAAGTGGTATATAAAAATAATCATTGGATGAAATTTTACTATTTTTCTATCAACTTTCACATTCAGATGCAGAGTAAAGACAGAGTAAATTTTAATTCAAAACAACAATTTTCATGAAAATATTTTATGTGTTTAAATTAAATTATTAAATGGTTTTAAATTATAAATATAAATTTTTTTATCATTCAATATAATGTATTCCATTAGAATTAATTTAACATTGATCTCTGAAGTAAAAAAACTTTCATTCAATTTAAATTTTTTTAACATTTAATAGTTGAGAACATTGTCCAATAAAAATATTAATATTAAATTAATAACTAGAAATTATATTTATTGAAATTATAAAAATTAATTTTTGATTTGGAATCTATAGTTCAAAATTATATAAATAAATTTATATTTTTTAGGGGCAGTATGAATAGTAACATTAATAATTTTTATTATTTTCTTAAAAGGGTAAACCGAGTAATTAAGGGTAGGAATACTATTATAAATTTACTCTAATAAATGTCTTAATATGTTTAGATTAGTTTTTCTAAAACTACATCATAATTAGTTCGAAATGGTGTCTTCTGGAAGACACATAGATGAGATTAAGACATTTAATTTTTTAATTGAAAGAAAATTTAAATATATCTCACATAAATTTTTCTAAATAATGCATTTTTAATTTAACATAATATATAATTTTAGGTCGATAATAAATACTAATTTGAAATATAATTTTTTTACCATGATAAACTATTTTTAATTTTTTGGAAAAAATTAATTACCTTGAAGACATATACATTAACAATATAATAATTAATTAATTGATAAGAAAACAATAATTTTTTTTTTAAAATGATAATAACCATCAAAAAACCCAAACACCTGACCCAAACTTATCGGATTAGAATATATCAACCATAACCGTCCAATTGTCATGTTAGTGACAATTTTGATCTATATATAAGAAATTGGGACACTTAAATTATTTTATTTAAAGTGATTTTAATGTTTTCACTTCCATAATTTAATACATATAACATTTTAAATGTTGTATTTTATTGAAGATATATTCAACAAAAAATATTTTTCTGAAAGCTTGTATATTTATCTTGACAATTTTATTTTGATTTTATGTTTTTATTTAATAAAATTGCACTATATAATAATACGAATTTTATGTAGTAATTATTTTAATAGAAAAGATAAAAAATAAATGTTATTTAAAATATTAAATTTAATATAATTTGGGATAACTAATTTTTATTTTTGAATTTTATAGATGACTATAACCTCCTATTAATATTATAAAATTGTTTTTCTGAATGTATCTTGTTATCTTTAAATTTTAGAAAATCAATGCATTGAATAGTGTCAAAATTGACACTATTGATTTTTAATCAAAATAATGTTTTTTTTATTTATTTAAAAATGTGAAAAATTATTTTAAAAATATATAATAATTATTAAATAGACAAATATGTTATAGTATATTTATTTGTGGACTAATTGAAATAAAATAAGTAAATATTTTAGACTATTAATATTGAAATGTTTATTACTTGGATTAAAATTAAATAGAATAACTATGTGTTAATTAAATTTTAATAATTAAATTGATAGAAAAACATGTCTAAAATATTTTGGTTAACACTATTACAGCAATATATCCTCTAATGATATCTATTGGTTCATTTTTACAAAATTTATAAGTTCTTTTCTTTTGTAATAAATCAATACTTTTGGCGATCATAAATGTGATCTTAAACTCAATTATAAATGAGAACCTCATCCCTCACCTCCTCACATTACATTGAAAATTCTATCTGGTCCTTCTATTTATCTTTTAGTTTATAATATTCACTAATAACATTCTAGAGGATCTGGTCTTATTCAAATACTATATCTAGTGCCATAAGTGGAGTTTTAGAGGAAACACGTCGAAGAAAAGGTAATCTTTTCCACCAATTATTAGAGACATATATCTTGTTTTTCTTCCTTTATAGGAGTTGTTTCATTATAATGTAATAATACCCATATATATTATATAATATGATTTTATTAATAAAAATTTGAAACAATATTCCACTTTCGATCCTTTCTACGAAAAATGAAAAACCACGCGTTCATACATACATCTAACTGTCTCCACACAGTGGTGTGATCTGTTTTTCAAAACCACCATACATGGATTGGTATTATGATAAAAATTAAAAATATATATGATTATTATAACAAGATATTTATTCTGAAATATTACACATCATTCAATTCTATACCATTCCACAATTATGGGAATGATATCATAACACGTGTGTATGTACAACCTACCTTCTCCACGATGCAATAAAATCCATTATACATGACCATCATTAATGATTTATTTTTTAAATGTAAATAATTTATAAGTATGGTATGTATTATTTTAATATAATTTCTTAATTATATATTTCAGGCCTAATATGTAAAACTTGAACTTATTCTACAAAACATGAATAAGAACTTAAAGTTGGTAATATCTGAATAAAAAATAATAATGAAATGTTACTAACAAAAAATGATAATATGATCTTATATGATATTATAAATATGAATATTATTTTGGAATATGTCAATAAAATTATTAAAATTATAATACACGAGTCTAAAACTCATACAAAGGATATTGTATCTATGATAAGGGATAATTTCACAATCTAATTATTAACTTAGATTGTGTATACATAAGTATTTATTAGGGTATATTTATTATAAACATCAATGCCTCGTAAATATTTAATAATATTTTTATTCTTATTCTATTTTTAAAGTCATATTTTCTCATTGAAGAAATTTTGTTAAATGGTTTGAAATGAATATTTTTTAGTTATTCGATATGAGATACTATTTTACTTTTTTGGAAAATATATGAGTGAAATTTAGTTCAAATTATAGGACTTGTATATATTTTTATATTTCTATAACAACATAATTACTTGAATCTAGAACTATATTATTTAATAATTATTTTTTAAAAAATAAAATTCTTTTAATATTTTTCTACAATTTTAGAAAACATACTTTTTTTAGGAATTAAATATATTTTCTTTAAAAATTAATTTCAAGTGAATATAAAAATTACTTTCCATCTAGGATTAATATATTTAATAGGGTTATGAAACAATTATATTATACATATTTTTCCTATGATTTTATAGTGTTTTTAATGGAATTCTATTTATGAAATCCATTTCATTTAGATTGATTATGTTGTGGTTTATTGATGTTTAATGAATCCCATTTTATTCCTCTGGTTTGGAAGAATGATTTATGTTATTGTGAAACGTGTAAAAAATATTTCATAATATGATTATTTGGACCTATATCTCCCTTAAATTCATTGGGTAATGATATATATCTCAAGATATATTCATGGATGGAATCATAAATAATCCGTATTCAGTAAGATAAAAAGATGGAGACCCGTCGCGTACCAGGAACGAACCCGCCGCGCAATGCTGACCCTAACGCAGATCCTCATACCTTCGCTGAAGTTCTTGTCAGAAAATTGTTCGAAGACACTAATTCTCATGTTGATGCTGTCCAGAATTTTTAGATCAACCCTAAGACCTTTCGACACCGCGGTCAACTCGCAATATCCTTCTCAACCGATGAGGTAAGTTTTCTATCCCCGGATCTCCGGTCTATTCTGGTTGGGAAATTTCAGAATAGAAGGACTTCCTTGAAATTTCATCGCTCTGCTTTAGAAGACATCAGCTTTACTGTTTTCTATTAGGTCTCCTCAACCACGTGCATATCATGCTTCGATTTGACTCAGTTGAGAACTATTACCGACTCTGGGAAAAATGGGTATGGTCATTTGGGTGATGTCAAATGAGAATTCGTAAATGGACTCCAGACTTTGATCCTCATTCTGAGTCTCCGATTGTGACATTATGGGTATGATTTCATGAATTACCACTACACTTATTTAAGCAAAATGCATTGTTTTCCATTG
This sequence comes from Viscum album, assembly GCA_963277665.1. NCBI lineage: Eukaryota > Viridiplantae > Streptophyta > Magnoliopsida > Santalales > Viscaceae > Viscum > Viscum album. Next base: position 432,292,059 of record OY728127.1, on the reverse strand, counting down.
ATTCGCTTATTGGTTACCCGCTGAGGCTTGATTATGCCACAACGGTACTCTCAAGGCCCTCTGTAGCTAGATTGTGTATTGAAATAGATGTCTCCCAGGAACTTCCATTGGCTATATGGATACAAAGTGGAGACTTTGGGTTTTAACAATAGGTGGTTTATGAATGAGTCCCGGATTATTGTCATTTGTGTTTCAGACTTGGGCACAATTCTACCAGTTGTGTAAAGTCTAATAATTGCTCTAAAAATTTGACTTCAAAGTGGATAGAAAAAGGTAATGAAAAACCCAAGGCTGTGGCTGGACCCTCGGATTGTTTTATCAAATAAAGTAATGATGTGGTTAAAGGGGGATTGAATGTTCAAGAGCCTAGAAATCAATTATCAGAATTTTTCAATGAGGTTCTTGCTGTCACTGATAATTACACTGATGGATTTTCCAAACGGAAAGAATATGCCAAAGAAGAAAGGTCTGAGTGCACCCATCGAACCAAGCTCAATGAGGAGCAGAATAAATGTCTGGATCCCACGGAGACCAAAGGAAATGATCATGAGAATTCAATTTCCAGTGACACTTCAACTGAAGTGGAGGATCAACATAGAAAAATTGAGGAAGATTATTTGAGATCCATGGCCCAAAAAGGTAAAAATCTTCTAGTGGATGGTGATGGTTTCATCACTCCAAACCCCAGGAAAACTAGAAAACGTAGAGACTACTCACAGATAGAGAGAACCATTGTTACATGTTCTCAACTTCAGGAAAATGCAGAAACTAATGAAGCTGAACTCCATGTTGACATGTCACATAAAGAGATTGACATATCCCAACAGGTGAAGGCCCAAAAACAGAATGAAGAGATCGTAAAACAGGATGTATCTGGCTATCAGGAACCTGAATCTTTGGAGAAGCTTTGGGACACTATCTTCTATCAAACTTTTCGAAAAGGGGAAATTTCAAAGGACACTTACCTCACCATTAAGCAAAACATCTTCACGAAAAAAATAAAGAAGGGGTTTAAAAGATCTCCTTAATATCTCATTATCTGAGTTTACCCCTTGATTTACAATCTGTATCTGAATGCTACAGTATCTTGATGGATTTTGTCTATGATTCTGATTGTGTGCTGCTCTTTGTATGGATTCTCATATGATTCATCTTTTTGTAACCTGGATTCTGGATTTCTCATTTTATGTTTGTCTTTTATTTTGAGCTGCATTCCGATATGTTTTATTGACAGTTTGGAAAACCTTCTGGTTCTGCATTGCTGGCCAGAACAGGCTTTTATCCCTTATAGATGAGGTAGATCAGGACTGGTTTCCCATTTGGAATTTCAAAAGGATTTGACTTCAAAAGATTCAACAAGCTTTGGTTTCTTGTCAAGAATTCTATGGATATCTTGGATCTTGATGCAACCTGCACTTCTTGGGTGGCCATGGGATCAATTGGATTATTTTATCATGATATTCTACTGTTTATTTTTACATCCCTTTGTGACTGAATCCGTTTTGGACTGTGGATTTCTGGCTGGATCTTTGAGCACTCATCTATTGATGATTGATTATGTTTACAATGGTTGATGCTTTGCAATCTACATGTGAAGGAAGGGTGATCACATGCTGTTTGGTTTCATGTATTGGTAGGGTGTTGTTTGAGTATTCTATTGTACCTTACATTAATTCCCTACTGGTGTAAGTACATTACACCTCACGTTTCTATTGTAACTTTTTGATTTTAATAAATTTTTGGGGGGAATGGTTTAAAAAAAATCCAAATTCAGTAATATAGGGCTATAATGAGGAGTGAAATTGGTTCTATAATGGAAATTGTGCACTATGATAGTATTGACAATGATCCTTGACTAATATGAAATCATTTTATATACTTATATGTATGACAGAAACATCATATCATATTTTATGACTTTTGTATTATGTTCATTGATTATTATGACCATTCATTATTTATCAAATGGTAAGGTATTATGATCTTTCATGTGAAAGATGTGATTTTAAAATGTTAGGTGGTCATGTATTATGACTATGATATTATTTATAACTGCCTTTTTACCATTATTAAGAATCTAATCTCATCTTTTCATATGTTAATTTTCCCTAGGTCTTGAAGAACGATATTATGTTTTATTTGTCAAAAAGTGGTCTAGTTAGGGAGAAATAAGTTAGAGTCAATGAATATGTCTTATGAACAAGTAGTTTATGTTTCATAGTATCTAGGGAAACTATATATATAGTCTTGTCAATGAATTGTGATATTTTCAATTTAATATTCTTCAACTTTTAAGTTGTATCAATGTCTTTAATTTATGGGTCGTTATAGTTTGGATCATAGGAAATGTATAGTTATCCTTTGAAAACTGGGATGTCAATACCTTAATAATTACTCAAAGGATTTTTTGAAGAATAGGTTACAAAAAAATGTTTTAGAATTTATCATTAACAACCTAGGATAAAACCTAATGTTTCAAAAATTTAAATTTTATTCCTGATTTTTTGGTATTTCCTATATGATTTTTGATTCTCAGACTAGACTTGTTGTTTCTATTTCATGGTTGGATCCCAAAGTAACCATGTCAATGCTAACTGTGTTGGGTAATGCATTGGTTGTCCATGAGATTAGCCATATGTTGTGGGGGATCAATTGAAAAATCTTGTAACTATGCTGAAACATGTTTCTCTGTATATGAATCATGCAGTCCTTTTAAATGAATAAAGTTGGGAACAATATTCTATTGAGTTCCTGAAGATTCAGTTCTCACATTATTTCAATGGGTATCTAAATCCATTAGTGGTTGAACAATGGACTAGTACCACTAAAAAGATATTTTCAGTTCTTAAATATTTAGAACAGTAAAAAGTCGTCATATCATTCTATCATTTGGATGGTGAATCTAATCCATGGTGGATCCATATCAATAATACGAATCAAATAGATGAAAATGAATACATGTAATAGAGAGAGGTGAAGAATATTTTTTTAAAGAACCACATTCCTTATATTCATCGAAAAAATATGGAGAAGGGTTTACATTAGCAAAATAAAAAGTATGATGAATCCATTGGTATCTACAAAGATGATTTTAAAAGATTTTCATTATACACATCTAGAATTATTCCTAATTTCATAGTGACATTGATTGATTTATTAGTTGATTAAAACCTATTACACATATGGAATTCTCTATAAGTGACTTCAATAACTATGAATAAAATCATTCAATTTGTTCTCAAGGTTGAGTTGGATAATTGAGTATCCCATCGGTCCTACGGTATTGATAAAAAGGTAAATATGGAATTGAAGGGAAAATATAAAGGCCACACTAAAAATAAGATGATTTTACCTTTTTCTAATAGCGTGGAAGGAAACATGGATTAAATTACCTTTTAGGGAATATTAAATGTTGTATGTGTTGGAAAGATGTTTATTTGGATGTTGAATGTTGATGTCATGTATAAAATATGACAAAATATGAGAATATCAAAATAGTTACACAGAATTAACGTCATATAGATCTATGGTACAAGTGCAAGGAAATGTGGCATTATGCTAACAAATCCCTAATCCATGTATTATTGATAATGATTTATGTCAGCAAAACTCTTAATACCAGAGGTAAATCTATGTCACATGCGATCACTATCGACGATTTAGAGTATGATAATGAAATGGTGAATGGTTTACATAGAATCCACTATAATGTAAAAAATATTTTATTTTATCATGTATCCACGAACTCTTTTATTTATGAAGAATTTTCTATGCCAATCGGTGTAATAACTCAATAATTAGATGTTGAATTAGCTATGAAAACTCTTAATGGAAAAATTGTCACATAATAAGTTTATAATTCTTCTCTAGTGGAAGAGTCTGGGAAATTTCTTCATACAAATAATATGATCCTTCCTATAATTGAATTTTATGCGATTCTTACCATGGATTAGATTTCTCTATATGATTCTCATGTAAATTTCCAGGTAAGGGAGGTCACATTTCATATTCTAAATCAATCTATGATCATCTAATGTTGTAACGATGAATATAAATTTCTAGTGGAAATTTATTTCATATAATGAGTCTTTGTCCTTATAAATGATGGTTATTTATCTCAATGGTTGGGGAGATACTCACAATTTACCATACACCCATTATGAATGAGTTTGAGGATATCTTTCCGGATTAATTCACTAGTCATCACCATTATCATGGTGGTGTGTTTTATATAGAACGCATAGCAAGTGGTATTCCTATTTAAATGAAAAATAATAGATTAACCAAAATTGAGTAGACGGAATTGAATAAGAAACTATAGAGAATTTTGATAAGGGATTCATATTTCCTAGTGTGTCACATTAGGGAGAACCCTTTCTATTTGATAGTAATAATAACTGATCAATGAGACTAAACATTTATTATCGAGAACATAAATAGATCACCATAAAGAAAAAATATACTCTTCAATGCATTGCTGACATGTTGGACCAAATATGTGGAGATCAATAGTTTTCCATTATTTGAATTCCATCAGTATGTCAGAAAAAATGGGTCAAGAATGAGGGAATACAAAAGATGGTATTCTATACAATGTATGGACAATATGCATGTATATTTATGATTATTCATCTTACAAATTCTCCCACTATCTTTATGGATATAATAAATAGAGTCTTTATAGACTATCGTGAGCAATTAGTAGTAGTCTTTATAGATGTTCTTCTTGACTATTAGAAGAGAAATTAAGAGCATGAAGATAAATTCATAAATGAACATAATACCCTAATAAAAGATAATATTCTAGAATAATTTTTTGATAGTTAATTTTGGTTTCAAAAAGTAACATTTCCAATCAAATATTTACAAGAGAGGGGATATCTATGGATCACATAAAAATAGAAGTTATTAAAAATGTGATGAGACCAACAATGGTAACATTGATATAATGTTTTCTTGGTTTGGATATATATTATCAATGTTTTTTAAATGAAATTTTATGATTATCTAATCCACCCACAATATTTACATGAAAAGGAGTTATGTTCGTGTGGTTGAATTAATGTGAATAGAATTTCACAGAACTAAAAATAATGTTAGCCAATGCACTTATTCTCACAATTCTTTATATTTCAGAAATGTTTTTGATCTACAATGATGAATGAAAGTAGGGTTTGGATTCTGATCTCATGAAAATTATATATTGATAGGTTATGACTCACGACATTTGAAAATCAATGAGAAAAATTATTCAACTCATGATTTTAAGTTAGCTATGGTAATAATTACACTAATGATATGGTTTCATTACATTTATGGTGAAATGTGTTATATTTATACTAATCATAAATTTTTATTGTATATTTTAACACAATAGATGTTGAATTTTTTTCAAAGAATATAATTGAAGTTGATTAAATATTACAACTTCTCAATACATTACCACTATGGGAATGTGAAAAAGGAGGGAATTCTATGGCCCAAAAAGATTGTGATATCCTCTCAATGATTATAATCACAATATATCAAATACTAATGGATTTTCACAGGATGAATCAAGAAATTCTAATGGAAAGGGAGAAATATTATTTTTCTCAATTGAATGTTCAACCATCTACATTAGTGAAGATTAAGGAGGTGTGGAATGAAAAATCAGATCTATAAAAGTAAGGGAAAAATGTCCATGAATTCAACATGGAATTTTATTTAAAAATAAGGGTAATGAATCAGGTTTATATTCCTCCCATAAAAGAAATAAAGGATGATATGTTGGAAGAGACTAATAGTTCATAATTATCTATTCATCTTAGAATAAAAATTATTTACATGGACAAGAAGGCATATTTTTTGTGGAACGGCATTAATGGAGATGTTTCCAAATCTGTCTACCATTGTGAGGATTCTAAGAATGTTAAGGAAGAGGGACTGATGTTTAAGGGTATGTTACTAACAATAATCATACCATAATGTAAATATGAAAAAACCAATATGGACATTCTCATTGGACATACCAAAACATCTATAGTCCATATTTCTAGATTGGTTATATTTTATCTCCTTATGAATTCAGAAAACATCATTTCTGTTAGAGATGATTTATATCTTGATCATCATTCCATGATATATGTAATGGTAGTGGTATGATTTCATAGAGTTGAAAATTCCATTATATCTGATCAGTATCCAAGGATTACCTCAATGTTCTAGAAATGTCATTAGAATTGTGTGGATAAATAGTTATGTTTCATCACAACATATCATTCTCAGAAAGATGGTTAGTCTGAGAAGAAAAGTTAAACACTATAAGACAGGTTTATAGATTTCACAGTGTATTTATAAGGTTTTTTGGGATCAACAACATGATTTTGTGGGATTTCCAAAAAAAATTATATTCCACATTAGTATTTAGATGGATTCTTATGATGCCCTCTATAGAATGAAATGTAGAACACTATCTAACTGGGGTGAAGTTGGGGAATCAATTCTTTTATTACCTCATCTTGTTGATGAAATGGATTAAAATTATAGATCTATTCAGGAAAACATAAGAGTAGCTTAGAGTTGAAAATATTTTATGTTTTCCAAGGAAGAAAAGTACTATAAATTGAATTTGGGGAAAGGTGTTTTCTAAAAATATCTTCTTGGAAGAGAGTAATGAGATTCTGAATGAATGGAAAGAAGTGCCTTCGATATACTGGCCTTTTTGAAATTGTGGATATTATTCAGAAGATAGCATTCGAATTAGTGCATTCACTAAATCTGAATCATGTTTATGATGTCTTCCATATATATCTCCAGAGAATGTACATACCTAATCCTTCACATGTAATAACTCATCTGTCACATAGTTTGTTTGAGATATTTCTTATGAAGAACAAATTATATATATTCTGGAATATAGAAAATAAAATTCTGAAAAAAGACCACTCACATTGCTATGGTTTTATGGATGAATGAAAAATTAGATAAAGCTATTTGTGGACATGAGAATATGATGACAGAGATATAACCACATCAATTTTTATCCATGTGATGAATTTTGAGGGATAAATTTAATTTATGGGGGGTATAATTTTCACCAGGATGTTTTTATGATAAATTTTCTTTATATAATAAAAATATTCAAAATATTTCATAGCCTCAAACTATAAAATCAAGAGAACTAAGGTAATCCTATATTAATAAATAACCATCTTCACCTAGCCATTAGATTAGAGGGAATATGTATAACTGACATCCAAAAAACGTATGGTGAATTTATTAACTAATAATTATTTATGAAAAATATAAATCAATTATATATTTTTATTTTTGTATTTATAAATTTAGCGAATTATTATTATTAAAAAATGTCTATTATATTTTTTTATACACTACCTAAAATATTGATGATATTTATCCAGTCTATATTTGTGTTATAGGGAATGAATAAACCATTTTTGAGGTATAAAACCTACATATTTCAAAATGGTATTTTTCTGCCTTTTAATAGAGAACCACTTTTATATTATGATTTTGAAACAATAATAATTATTATATGAAGACATAATCACTTTCTTCGGATGTGGGATATAGAAATTTACATCTGTAGAGATTATAATATTTTTTTGATAACATTCAAATGTTTATTCATTTTAGAAATGCATTAAATTACAATTAAAAACAAAAGTTTTCATTTAAATAATTTATATGGTTAAATTATAATATATATAGTTTTTAATGTATAAATGGAAAATATTATTATCATTCAATAGAATTTTTTTAATTATCCTTAATTTTACTTTGAATTCAGGAATAAATTGCATTGTTTTATTTTTTAAAACACGTTCACTCTTTCCAAAGATGAGATTAATGTTAAATTATTTACAGAAATTTATGTCTAATTAATTGTAATATGTTTATTATATATTTTTAATCTCTATATCCAAATTATGTAAATAATATTTTTTTGGGCGTTTTGAATAGTATCTTAGGTAATTATCATTAACATGGTAAAAGGGTAAACCATGTTATTAAGGGTAATATTACTATTATAAAATTACATTAATACTTTTCATAAAATCAGTGGAATATATTTTTTCTACATAAATCAATATTAGGAAAAAATGGTGTCCTTTGGAATCTACATGTATGAGAATAATAAATTTAATTAATTTTTTTTAATAAAAATTAAAATTTTTCTCACTCATATTTTAATAACTAAATATTTTTTTTATATAAGGTTATACATAAGATAAAGTATATTATAAATACTTATTTGAAATTTTATTATTTTTATTATAATTTAAATTTATTTTTTATCATTGAAAAAATAAATAATTACCTTAGTGAATTATACTTTTATGATATTAAAATTAATTAATTCAAGAGAAATAAATATAACAATTTTTATTAAAAAAATAAAAACCATCAAATGACAAAATCACATCATAAAATATTCTTAGTAATGTATATCTCAACCATGACCATCCTAGCGTCATGTTACTGACCATTTGGAGTCTTGTAGAAGATATTTCATATAATTATATTTTTTTTTAATGTTATCTTAAAGTTGTCACATTCATAGATTAATAAGTATAACATATTAAATTTTGGATATTAATAAGATAAATTCAACTAAAATATTCTCATAAAAATAATATATTTATATTCATCAGAGAATATTATTTTTAATTATTATTCAAAAAATATGCGTTTATATAATTATAAAATTTTGATGTAGTAATTACTTAATTGATAAATAAATAAATGTTATTAAGAATATTAAAAAAATTAATTTGGGATAATTTATTTGTCTGATGAATTTTTTAGATTACCTTGACCTCTTAGTAGTATAATAATGTAGTTCGTTCGATGTATATTTATTATATTAATATTTTTTTATAATCAATAAATTGAATCGTGTCAAAATTGAAACCATTGATTATTTATCAAAATAATTTTTTATAAAATTATATGAAAATAATAAATTTTTTAATTTTAGAATAATTATTTTATGGGAGAAAATGTTCTATTTTATTTATTAATGGACTAATTGAGAACAAATAAATCAATATTTCACCTTTTTAATAATGAAATTTTTGGTACCCTTGTTAACAATTAAATATAAGAACTATGTGTTCATTAAAATGTTAAGATTTAAATTGATAGATTTTTTTTTCTAAAATCTATTGGTTGATAATATTAAAACCCTATCTCATAAAATCATATAAATTGGATCAATTTTGAAGTTTTTAGGGGTTTTAATTTTATAAAAAATTAATATGTTTTACATCCCAATTTGACCCCACATCAATTAAAAAATGGAAACTCTTCCCTCACCTATTAACATAAAATTGGGATTTCAATCTTATACACCACATATCCATTACCCTGATAATAATTTGTAGTCACATTCTAGAGGTTCTGGTCTTCTTCAATGAAGAACTCTGGTGCTTCAAGAGGAGATTTTGGGGAAGCAGGTCGAATAAGAGATAATGTCCTCTAATGATTCTTTCAAAATTATTTCTCAGTCTACATAAAATTCAAGAGTTGTTTCATTAGAAATTAATAAATATTTTATAATATATACATTAAGATATTATTATGAGTATATAACAACAATATTACACTTTTTATCCATCCTACATAAAAATAAATCATCACACGTGTGTATGTATGGCATACCATCTCGGTGTCCTGGTCAAATATGGTTTTATACACCACCATACATGTATGGTATAATGATGGACATAGTAACTACATATGATTATTATTAACTAATATTTATTCTTAAATATTATATAATATTTACATAAATACCCTTCAACAATTATTGGAATCATATCACCTCTTGTACATTTGAATACCCTGCTGTTTTTATGATGTGATGTGATTCATTATACATGATCTTTAAAAAACCATGAGATTAGAATTTTTAGAATAAATAAATACAGTATATATTATATTATTTTTATTTTATAAAGATATAACTATGTTCAAATAAGGGTAACTTCATCATATTCGACAAAACATGTGAATGAAAATAATATAGTCAGTATTTCAGTAATTAGTAACAGTGAAATGTTACTGCTAGACAGATGACAATATGATCATATATAATATAATAAAAAAACTATGATAATTTAATATGTCAATAAAATTATTGAAATTATTATATTGTAGGATTGTTTACATATAATGGATATCATACCTAAGGTAAGGGTTATTTTCATAATCTAATTATCATATGGGGAAATTTATATATAAGTATTATTTTCATATATTTATCATCCAATACCATGATTCCTAAATATGTAAAATTAATTATGTTTTTCTAAAAAAAATTATATTCTAATTTTACCCAGTGGTTGAGTTTTATTTAATGGTATTATATGAATATTTTTTTTATTTGATATGAGGTACTTTTTAATGTTTTAAGAAAATGTATGACGGAAATGTTTTCTAACTTATATGGAATGAACAGATTTTAAGGTATTCATAAAACATTATTTCTATGAATCCTTCTAAAAAATATTTCATTTTTTCTTTCAAATAAATATATATATATTTAAATTGTATGAGATTTTGAGAAAATAAAACATATTTGAAGAAGAAAGGATATTTTATTCAAGAATTAATATTATCCTTTACATCAAAATTATTTCCCATCTCGGATAAATTTATTTACAGGGTTAACTATTAGGTATAAAATTCTTATTTATCCTATGATTTTATTGTGTTTATGATGGAATTATGTTTATGAAATTAATTTTTTTACATGGATTATGTTAGAGTGGAACGATGTTTAATGAAACCCATTTTATTCCTTGGGTTATGATGAAGGATTAATGTTTTTGGGGAAATCATAAGAATAAATTAATTATAAGATGAGTCGGACCTATATCTCCATAAAATGAAATTGGTAAATATTTATATCTCATGATATAGACATGGCTGGAATGGGAAATGATCTTAGTGTAGTAAGACATAGATGGAATGAGGTGTAAATATGATCCAGTAATGAAGTTTTTCATCAATGATGGTCTTGTAAATAAGAATGACTAATATGAATGGAATTTATATATTTTTGTGTTTCACAGAAAACATCATGTGTTATTACTTTTGGAATTAAATTCATTTATTTTTATGAACATTCATGAATTATCCAAGGGCATGATATCAAGATCATTCATATGGTGGATAATATTTTTCGATCATATGTTCTCATGTCTTTTGATTATGATATATTTCTGAGATATCCATTATTTACCAATACGGAGCATCTAATGTCACCCTTTCATAAGTTTATTATTACAAGGTATTTAATAATGGTATTAAGTAAGATATTTAAAAATTTGGTCATGTTAAGAAGGAATAGGTGGGAGATAATGAAGATGTCTTATGAACCGGTAGTTTATGTTTCCTAGTTTCTAATGAAATTATACCTATATAGTCTTATCATTAATTTATAATATTTTTTAATGAATATTCATCAACATTGAATTAATATCATTGTATGTAAGGTATGTTTCATTTTATCTCATCCATTAGTCGTGTACATCAAACAGGATCCAACTGTGTTCATTCATCATCATTTCCCCCAACATAGGTTGTATGGGAATTCCTAATACCACAACCCATTTAACCCACATACATTGTGTACCGAACACACATTATTGTTAAAATAATATACTTCTACTATATTGAAATAAATAATATACTTATTGGTTTCTCTAAACTACAAGTTTTGAGATTGGGTTCTCACAAATAAAAATCCACATCGAAGCCCCTAAAACACCCACTTTACCCAAGAGGACTATATATTGACCATTAATGGGTACGAAGGGAAAAAATGGAATTAAAATATAAATATAATTATTCAATTTTTATTTTCATAAAAAAACATAAAATGATCATAACTTCTACTGAAAACCTATCTAACATTGCACTAGATTAATTTCCTACACCGGTCTACAACGGATCATCCTCCAGATGCGCACCCTGATTGGTGCCTCCTCCTCCATCCCTCACTTATATAACTCTACCGATATCAATGTATGGATAAAATATATCCATTATTGTATACACTATAATACATTTGGATGATTCAAAATAAAAATAGTAGAAAATGTATAAAGAAATGGGAGAATAATGGAAAACACAAATTAATGTGAGTCCGACATGGCCTTAGTGCATGAGATGGGTTTATGTCTCCCAAAAAACCCATTATGGACTCAACCATGTTTGAATAATAATAATAAACTAACAAATTTATAATATATCATGTAATGAACATATGAAAATAAATTTATATTTATATAACTATATATATAATATTATATGAAATTTTAACATTTCAGATTTACAAAACACTCTTGTCTGGTTGTTAGAACCTAATTTTAGTGGAATGGGGTGTTCAAAAAAATTAATGAGATAATATTATATATGGAATTCCCATTGTGTCCTTAAAACACTTTAAAATAATTAAAAGTACCCATTTTTTCAGATTTTCCACAAATTAGGATAATATTTGATTCCTTAGATTCTATTATTTGGGGCCGTGGTAGCGAAATTGATTTTAACTATCCATTAAAAATGGTTTTTTGAATAACATATTATAGTTAGGAAGAATATACTGTATAATTATTTGAGTAGTTTCTTTTTATAATCTAGTCTCTAGGGCTTAGGTTTTTTTAGTAATCCAAATCGAGGTTGTTACCTAGGTCATTTGATATGCAATTTTCCATTCATGATATGCGTTTATAATTTATAAGTACTATTTAATAAATATTTTTTGGCCAACATAAGTCAGTATTTGGAAATTATTAATTATTCATCAAATGATAGTATTAATTGAACAACATATACATAAATTCATTGAATTTTTTGTGTTTCCATTTTTATATTCACATGTTTTTGTCCTTCCATTTTAGTATAGTATTAATGGATGTAAAACCCCTATTTTTCCCTTTTTTCACTGTTCTAGTAATTTTTTTCAAACTTATTTATTTTTAATAATACTAATATTTTAAACAAAAACACTATATTGGATAGTATATAAGACTTGTAATATCGAGCTTAAATAAATAACTAAATATTATTTTTTAATGTGGAAGTGATCAAATTAACCTTAGAATGGTATATATGAACTAGATTAACTAAAATTTAAATATATTGTCTGCCCATGTATATATAATTTATTATATATTGATAAATTAATTATAAATTAAAATATACCCCTTTTTAAATAAAATGAAATATATTTCTAAAAATGAATAAAATTGTAGAATTGTTTTTATAAAATAATCCAATCACTATTTTTGTACTATTATAATGAAATATATATTTAGAAATATAATTAAATTTCCAATATTTTTGTTCTATAGAATATATAAATGAAATAATCAAATTATTAGCATAAATGAGGAATTTTTCTAAAAGGATTGTTTTCCACCATTTAATGGTGAAATTGTATTAACTATTTTTTGGAACTGTTTTTAATCATATTTTATAAAATATACTTCTTCATTGAATTTGGAATAAAAAAAATTATATTGGACAAATTTTTAATTTTTTTGATTAGCATTATGTTTTTATGAATAGTAAAAAACTAAATTTTAATTGAAAAAATAATTTTCCACTAAATAATTTTACTATTGAGTGAAATTTTTAATCGTTTCAATGTATATCCCGATGAATTTTATAACATTTAATCTAATTTAGTTCAATTTATTCAATTTGACATTGAATTTATATATGGAATCATTTCAATCTTTTGATAGTTTCACTTTAATAATATGTTTTCTCACCACATCAACAAGATCGATTTTAAATTAATTTTATCCATTAAAATGTATAAATTTGATAATTTATTCATTAATTTGAATTATATGATAAATTTTTTGAAAATAATTACCTTTTATTTTTTGTATAATATGATTAAAAAGTTTAGTAATTACCACTGAAAAGGGTAAATCAGGTAATTATTGTGAAAATAATTTTATAAGTATTATAAAATATACTGTGCACCTATATAAAATTTATCATATGAGTCATTGATGCCAAAAATAATCCTTATTATGATTTAATGACATTTTGTATAATCTTATAAGTCTTTAATCATTTTATAGTATTTTATTAGAAAAACTGTTGAATATGTCATACTTCAGTTTTAATAACTGTATCATTTTTAATATAGGGTAATTTATAATATATGATCGATTATAAATATTCATTTGAAATAAAATATATATATTCATCATGGTAATTTATTTCTAATTTTTATGAGATAACAGAATTTCATTAAATGATAACACAATGATGACGCGATAATTGTTTAATTAAGGAAAATACTAAATTAATGGAATTGAAAATATTAATACAAATATAATTTGATATTTTTAATATTGTCCAAAAAATTTATATATTATTTTCATATGATATATGTGTTTTATGAGAATTTTTTCGAAAATTAATTATTTTTATACTATTTTTATAATTCCATGTAATGAATACAAACAAATTGAAATTAAGGATATTTTAAAATATAATATATATTAGTAAATGATATAAAGTTTCTCAAAATATTAAATTAAACCAAAATATTGTGAATATCTTAAATAATTCATCAATATTCCATTTTCTTTGTGTTTTTAATTTTATTGTAACTATATGAACCCATAATGAGTACAAATTCATATTTTCACCGTGAGAATTTTTGTTGTAAAATATGGTTAAATCCAAATGAAAGTGATTAAAAATAGTAAAAAATGGAATCAATGTAATTGGAATACATTTTTATGAACCATTATAATATTATATTATAAATAAATTTGTTTTGAATAATTTAGATTGGTAAATTAAAATAATTAATTTAATATTTTGAAGAATTCTAATAGTACCCCTCCTCCCTCTTATAAAAGGGAACATCATCTTCTCTGTTAGTAATACTTAACAAAAAATTATTCCAACAAATATATATAAAAATAACTTCCTAGAAGTTCTATATATATTATATTGCATTTATTTTAGGCATAACCCCATCCATAGTAATATTATGGTGTTATGAAAATTTGACCAGCAGAATAGGAGGAATTGTTTTAATTAATTATTTTTATTTGATTTCTTATTCTACATCATTAAAATCTTCTTAAAATAATATTAAATTAAAGATACATTATAAAAAATATAAATATATGATATTATATTAATATAATAATAAAAATCCACCACCACTTCCATGAAATGTGAAATTAATTAATCACTAATGTGTACGGAAGACTACCACTACGCAAACCGATAAAATGTGTTTCCATTATTTTTACTCATGAATAGATATAATGATGGAATTGATGTTTATATATTATGTTAATAAATTATTTATCATTATAAATTAAAAAAATATCATTTCTGTTATTACCTTTCCGTGAACATTAAAAAGCCAATGGTGTTCATTCATATATGTAAACTATCACCTCCATGAGGAGATGTGATTCATTTTTCATCACCAAATCACATGGAAGATATATATATATATATATATATAAATAATATTTATATAATATTTATCATTTGATTATCATTATTTAAAGATAAAATAATACTTAACATCTTTCCATAATGATCATTGTAAAAAGGAAATGTTACTCATGTGTATATAATACCTACCATCTCCATGATCGTAACCATGGATTATTTTTCCTAACCATATATCAGGATTGGTTCTAAAATAAAAATTGATATATAAATAAAATTACTATTTCATGAATAATATTTTATACATGATTTAATAATGACCACATTGATTATATACATTATATCATTGTTATTTTGAACTCATGTATCGAATAACATCTGAAAGACTGACTTGAAAAAAAAATAAACAATATACAATGATAATAAGTGATATAAATGGAATAATAAATTTTGAAAATGTTGAAAATATTTTAAATAATTTTTATATGTTTTTAATTCATTATGATAAAAATTATACATGACTATTCCGATTAAAGGTAAGGGGATTACATTTCAAACTCCTCTTTTTATGTTAGTCTTAATTAATATTTATCAAAAGCCAAAATTGCGATTTTTTTAATATATATCGAATGAAATGTATTGTTGGATCCAAATATATATGTGAATGCGTATGATATTGAATAATTCATGGGGTGAATTTTAATTTAAAAAATCATTGTAGTTAAACTCTTAAGAATGAACATAGTTTAAGAGTTTTTAAACTAATAAAATTTAAAATCAATACAAATAACCTCACGATTCATGGATCTGGTGGATATGATATAGATTGATAACACAAGTAATCAAAAAAATTATAATTTTATTGAATACAACAATTAGAGTATAAGAAAATTAAATTATTATACCATATACCATACAGAATCTATCAATAAAATATGTAATAAATGTGTCATAATTAAAAAAATTACAATAAAAAAGAGTATGAATATAAAAAAGAAACAAATTGATTCCATTCCTATTAATTAATGTATAGGAAAAAAAATGGTATTACAATTATTTTATCCCAAATAGTATGGTATCTTTTCTCCTAGGATAAAAAGTTTTTCTGACAACCACCCTAGTAAGGCTCCAATACGATGATCGACACCTCTTTCTTCAGATCAATGGAAGACCTTGATTAAGATGGTAATTGGAACCTCTGTCTCTGAAATTATTGAAACCCCTCGATACATTGATCGGTACCACATTATTCTTATCCCCAAATCCCTCAATCTTTATCACAATGATTGGTCTAAAAATGAAGAAACAAACAACTTATTGAAATATTAGAACATTGTAAAAGACGTTCAAGTCCTGTATCTTCATGGAATTCACATGAAGTAAGAGAAAAGTCCCACACACACTCTATAGAACTTGAAATATGCAGATGTTGTGCTATTTGGTTCAAATGAACTCCTATTTATAGGCATCATGTTCTGACGTTCATATTTTGTCCAACTATTATATTTATCTGGAACATTAGGAGGGACATGGAAACCGTGAATTATAAAAGTCAAAACAAACAAAATACATGACATAATTTTGATTGTTATATAACTAAATTCACAACATCTTTTTGGGATAGAATAGAATAAGTAAAAAAGTATTAAATAATGATTAATATAAATATAATTAAAAACATGTATTCGGCGTTAGAGTAATACATGAGTACAATACATTATATGAGTACTGTATAATAATATTTTCACGATTCCTATAATGATTATGATCATTTTTTTGATTAAAAATAATACCATGGTTATGATACGGTTATAATGATTAACATGATTATAGAGAATATAGTGGTTACAATTCATATCATTGTTAAGATTCATATCATGGCAACGATGCATAACATGTTTATGATGCCTAATATGAATATGATACATATTTGGGTTACGATGAATGACTACAATACAAGACTGAACCTAGTTATGATTCATCTTTATGATACAATAAATAAATTGATTATGATTCATGATTACAATACAATATATAACATGGTTATGATGCATGATTTTGATGCATTATATGAATACGATACATAACATGGATACAATGAAATTAAAACATTATATGTAGTTATGATTATAAAATAATTTATGTGATTACGATGAGAAAAAATAGCTTGTGGGGTTATATCCGAAACAAAATATATGATTACAATATATGTGATTATGATGAGAATACAACATATATGAATAACTAGATGTAATTTATCATTTCCAAAAAAATACCAATGTAAATGATGAATCAAATTTGGACTATGCAATCTCCATATTTTGGAATGAAAAAAACAAAAAAACTATAAAGACATAACTCCCCCTATGTTAAGTAACTATTCTGAAAGTAAGATTGAATATGACTAAATCTGGACTAGTTTTAATCAAATCACTATAGACAGTATTCTATTTAATTTTAATTGATATTAATACCGCTTCATATGTTATTCCTTATTTTATTCATTTCAAAATTTTGATCCCCCATGTGATTTTCAATATGAAGAAGGGGAAAAATTCATTTCATGTAATGTGTTAGAGAAATAGGGAACAAAACCATATACATTACATGGAATGAATTTTTTTATTACAAAAATAGTACAAAAAAGGTATCTTTCCCCACTTTTTTCGAAGAGGATGAATATAAAAAGAATCATTTTTTTGAACTATATTCTACCCTCTATCAATTTTTCTAGTGATTCTTACAATTCCTTGAGATTTACATCATGTTCATCAATAATTCATTCTTTCTTCTAAAGCCTATCTTCATGAAGCTGATCGACTTATTCATGTTCATTATGTTTTGATTCCGGGGTATTAAAATCCCCAATTTTTACTCTCTATGCCTTAAATAAAATTAAAACTATATTACAGATAACAATATGATCATGAAAATCATCATCCAATTTTTCCTTCACATTTTTAACCTCTTTAGCGGCTATTCCTTTTCTGGTACCCGATCCTAGAAATACATCTAGTTTTTTATCCAAATCAGCGACAGACTTTTCATAGACTGAATTGAGATCATTTACCTACTTCAGTAACTCATTAATCTTGTCTACATTATAATTTATATTTACATAAATGTTATATGAACTCATGACAATGTTTTTACAAGCCATGTTGTGCCTAGTAGCACGTTCAATTAATATCCTATAATTGGATTCTAGATTTGGAATCAATTCCATAAAATATATTGATAGATTCTGTTATTTCATTATGACTATTCGAAAGGATTTCTAGCCAAGATTCAATCTTTGGAATGAATGGAATCATCTTTTCCAATCTGATCAATGATTATTGGATGTACGGAATTCCCATCACTGTGATTATCAACTCAAAATTTTTATCTTCTATATATTCTAAATGATATCCAAATTGAGTTTTGGTGATGACAAACATGGCTGGATGATTCTGATTCTTATTTTATTTTTCTTCAACTTATTTATCTAAAATATGAATGACTTTATTAGAAGAATTCTTTTTAGAGAAACTTTTATTTGAAGGATACATAATAGAAGAAGGAAAATTAAATAATGGATCTTCTGATGAATCAACTGAATGATTTCCCTTATTTTTTTCCTCATTCTCTTGAAGTTATTCTTCTTCATGAAATTTTTCTTCCTCAACGTTTTCCTCTTGTTCTTATTCTTATTTTTCAGATTCTTGAATGAAACTCTATGTGTCTAATTCTTTTGATGCATTTATCTCTTTTTCATCTTTGCTCGATCGGATTGAGTCTAAACCAGTGGTTCCCATATTACAATTCTAGTTTTTTTTCTCAGCTATATTAAGAAGACAATCAATGTCAAGATCATGTGCCTTTCTAGTCATTATTATCTTCTTCTATTCTTCTTATTTTAAAGTTTCTTCACCTATCATTTTTAATCCAGCGATTCAGCTAGATCCAAACCTAATTGAAAATACCCTTCTTTCCATTCTTCATTATTTTTCAACCACTCATCCACAACTTCATCTGATATCACCTTTTTGTGTTTTTGACATATTGGGTTGTGTATTCATAACGTTCTATCATTTACCGGATGTATATTTGGATGGATTTGATGTTTTATTACTAACTTCATAAACTTCCTTCTGTTTCTCTGCTTCAAGATCATTCTCAACCTTTTTGGAGTTAAGATGGAAGTGTAACTTAAGTCTTCTTATCGTATAGTTACTGATGATAGGATCCTTAAAAATATATCATCTCATAATTTATTGAATCATTTCATAAACTCATGCATTTATTCAAAAACATGCTGATAAATTTTAGAGACATGATCATATGAGAATTTATGGCACCATATTTTATCTTCCTAATTTTCCAAAAAATGAATCCCATTAGATTGAACATCCTTGTATTCAAAAAATAGTCTTGTACATAATTATCTGAAACATTCAATGATTTCTCATTTAACATTATCATAACTTGAAATCCTTGCATCCATATGGATATAAGTCGATTATCTACTAATAAAAGACTTACCTTTAAATTTTCCTCATGAATCTTAAAAATATACTCTTCATATTTTCTCTTAATAAAAGTCCCATCATGTTCTGTAAATTTATGAGATATATAAAGAGGATCACCCTCAGATGGAACAACTAGGAATGTAGTTGAATGTTTTATATATGTCTTGGACTTCATAACATACTTCATAAAGGATAACTTGAGACCCTTGACTATATCAATTGTATTATAAGATTTAAAAACATCATTATAATATATAAAATCTTTATCTGAATCAGGTTAATCAAGAAAAATTGATTCCCACCATTAGAATCATATTATCCTTTTCAACGATGAATCTAAAGGCCCATAAATGTCTCAAGAGACTATACTTCCACATTGTATTGGAATAGAGGATAAATATTTGAAGAAATTTTCTTTGGAGATGATGAAAGTGACTCCAATATGAATGATTTTCTCGAACCTGATGAATTTCATGTATAGGAAAGTTACAAAAATTTCTAATTATGATAACTTATGTATAATATGATTATGAAATTGGCGGTATTTATAGAGCATCAATAGTTTGATAAAATTCAGAGGATTTCTATGTGGGATGTGTTAGGAGGGGTTCTTGTAAAAATAAATTTGACGGTTATGATTAGATACAAAAGATAATATGGTCGAGAATGAAATATATCTCTTGAGTTTTTCTTTAAAATAATATTGTATTCAGAATGAATCCGATTAGAAGATAGAAGGAAGAATTTATAGACAACTATTTAAATGAACAAATTAATGTTTTAGAAATTCTTCAATTTGGAATATCTGGATAGATGTATTGGGTTTAGTATATTGTTCTTAAGATATTAACTCAAACAATACTAAAAAGAATAAGAGACCAATTTAAATTCTAATAATGATAAAATAAATTCAATCTTGTAACAATAATCTAATACCGATAGAATAATCTAATAATGATATTCTAGTATAAATAAAATAATCCAATATCGGTAAACTATAACTAATGGAATAATTCAATGCTGTTAATCTAGTACATATAAAATGAAATCAATAAACATGAAACTGATAAACATGAAACTGATGACATGTAAAATTGTTAAAATGTAAAACCAATAAATTTTTAATTGATTTACATGTAAAACCGATATAATTGAACAATTTAATAGTGAAATTGAAAAATGTAAAAATTATTAAGATGTAAAATAGATAAAAGTTAAATGTATACTCCTCCTTTGAGAATGTGTAATTTAACGTATGGAGATTGTTTAAACAAGAAATAGATCTAAATTATTTCATTAAAGTGGTCATTCCTTGTTTCTATATAATGTATTCAAATCTAATAGATGATAATGGTTTTTTGAAAATGTTATCAATTTGTTCCTGTATTCCGATGAATTTTAATGAAATATCTCATTTTTATATATGTTCTCTTAGAATGTGATACATAATATCTTTGTGTTTTGCAAGTGAGTGATGTGTAGGGTTTTTACTATGAGCAATGGCACTAATATTATTACATAGTATTTGTGTTTTGGAAGAACTCATGCCACAATTAGTGAGTTTGTGTTGAATCCACAACACTTAAGCAAAACGACTTCACCTACTACATATTCATCTTCAGCAGTGGAAAGTGCTTATGAATGTTGTTTTTTTCCTGACCAGGAAACTGGTGAATATACTAAGAAATAACATGATCCGATTTTACTTTTTCTATCCATTCAAAAAACAGCAATGTCATCATTTGAAAGGCATTATATAAAAAAATCATTTTGAGAAGAATAAAATACTCCTAAATCCACCGTGCCCATTAAGTAGAAAAAAATCATTCCACTTATCTTAAAGGATATTTCTTGGGATTATATTGATATGTTTAGCATAATATTACTGAAAATGTTAATTTAGGATGACTAGATGTTACATATAACAAACTTCCAACCATGACTCTAAAAGATGATTGATCTAATGGTTTCCCAACTTCATCATGATCAAGTGTACTTAAGGTACCAACTAGAGTGGTTATACTTTTAGTGTTTTCCTATCCATACTTTTCATGTAAATATTTGATATACTTATTTTTGGAATATAATGTTTCCAACTAGTTTTGGGAGATTTTAAAACCTAAAAGTAAGGTTAACTCACCCATCATACTTATTTCCAACTCATATTTAATTATATTTTCAAAATAATCATTTAGGGAGTGCTATGCTGTTCCAAATATAATGTCATCAACATATATTTTAACAATATTAATTAATTTCTCTATTTTTATATGAAGAGTTGGATATGAAGTACATTTTTGTAATATTGTTGTTAAATAAATCTTGTGAGTCTATCATACCAAGTTCTAAGGTTATGTTTAAGTATATATAATTATTTGGTAAGTTTTAAAACGTGATTAAGATGTTTTGAATATAGAAAACCAGTAGTTTTTTCTAAAAAATCTTCTTCTTGTTCAAAACATCATGAAAATGACATTTTTTATGCATGTGGAACTGCTTAAAATTAAAGAATGCTGCAAAGGCTAATAGAATTCGAATAGATTCAAGTCTTCCTAACAGAAAATATGATTCCTCATAGTATATTCCATCTTCCTAATTATAGTTATCATAAACAAGACATTCATTATTTCATAAGAGGAATCCCTTATCTTCGCATTTGTTTATAAAAATCCATTTTTCACTAATTATAGTTGATTCTTTAGGTCTTACAACCATGGTCCAGATATTATTACTTTCAAATTCCATTTTATCATTCATCTATTTAATCCAATATTCATCCCCTAAGGTCTCATTTGTTGTTTTATGTTCAAATTGTGATAGAATATAAAGATATTCTATTTCATTTATCAAGAAATTTCTTGTCTAAATGTGATGAATTACATCACCAATGAGATTATCACTAGGAAGATTCCTAGGAAAAAATTGATTTTGGTTTTGTAATACATTTAATCAAGATAATATAGAATGTATTCTGGGATAAATTTTTTAGAAAAATTTTATAGAGTATTTTCTTTTTTAGAAGAGTTTTTAATCATTGGTTGATAATCAGTTTGCGAAAACACATCTTCTGATGTATGAATGGTTTGTTTAAAAACAAAAGGATTAATTTCATCAAATTTAACATGTATTGTTTCATCAATAGTACATGTTTTTTTAAATTCTCTACACCTTAAAATTATTGTAATAACCTCGAAAGATCCCTTCATCGGATTTATGTGTGAATTTATATAGGTTATCATAAGAATTCAATATGAATACATTGCATCCAAATACTCTAATGTATGATACTGTATTTTTTTGTCCATTCCACATTTCATAAGGTGTTTAATTATAAAAATGTATATTTAAAACTATATTTATAGTATAACATGCAATAGTTATAGATTAATTCTATAATTTGTGAGCAATTGAGAATTCACTCAACATATTCCCTATCAAATCTTAATGAATACAATTTCTTCTTTCAAAAACACCTTTTTAGGGGTCCATAGAGTTGATATGTTGTGAGTAATACCTTAATTACAATAAAAAGTTTAAAAAACCGAATTTTGAAATTCTCCCCCATGATAACATCGAATAGTTATCAGTGGTAGGTTTTTGTCATTTTCAACTTGGGATCTAAAAGATTTCAAATAGAAAAAGTCTTTAGATTTTCTTATTATAAAATAGACCCATGTAAATATGGTGTAATATTCAACTAAAAAAATACATATTACTCACCTCTAATACTTCCAATTTGTGTCGTAATAGAAATATACACATGCACTAACTATAATGAATGCTAATTTGAAACATCATTAATTATTTTTAATCTATTTTTATGTAGCTTTCTAATTTTACAAGGGTAACAAACTTTTGGAGAAACATTTCTAAGATTCAGTAGATCCTTAGCAAGTCATTTTTTTAGATTTTATTAAGGACCCTAAGCTTAAAGTGTCCTTAAATTCTATTCCATAACCAAAATTTGTCATCAATTTCTCATAAACAAGGAATGTCTTTTCTTCGAAGGTATTCTATATTAGTTATGTATAAATTCTCAAGACGATGGAAAAAAGTATTGAATTCATCCTTGGAATTTTGAATGAAAACATTATTATTCCTAAAATTTACAAGTTATCCTTCCTCAAATAATTGACTTATTATTATATGGTTTTTCTTAAGACCTTTATAAAACAATACATTTTAAATAGAAAAATGTTTTTAAAAGAAACATATTACCTATACCAATGATCTTTCCTTGAGAATTATCTCCAATGGTTACTCTTCCACCATTCATTTCAATACTATTTTCAGAGAAATAATTGTTTGAAGTCATATTTCTAGAACAACCACTATCCATATACCAAATTTTTTGTTGTTGGTACAATTTTTTTGAATGAGTATAAACCAAATCAAGAACAATTTTATAGAGGTAAAATAGGTTTTGAATGAGTATAAACCAAATCAAGAACAATTTTATAGAGGTAGAATTTGAGAATACCATTAGAAAAATTTATTCCATCTCGTAGGGAAATATGATCAATGTTTTAGAAGAGTAAAATTTTTGGATTTTATCCAAATGTATAAATATTCATTCTCATGAGATTTTTTTGGATTATTTCTGTGTTTCAATTTTTTTCTAATTAAAAACAAGTTTTTCAAGGTCATTATAATTTTTATAATTCACAGAAATTGATTTCATAGGTTTTATTAAAATATTATAAAAATCAAGAATTTTATTTTCAAGAATATTTGAAATATCTGAATCATCCTTTTTCCTATTTATTCTAGAATTTTCTGTATCATGATTATTCTCGTGTTTGTAATCTTCATTCCCATGTAATTTGGAAAATCTGGAAACTTCTTTAGAAGAAGGTAGATTATCCTCTCCTAAGGATGATTCTTCATCCGAAGAGTAGGGATATATCCCATTAGTTTTATTGGTATTTAAAGATAAATTTGTAAGAGATTCTACATTGTGTAACTTATCCATGTAATAATGATTTTCAATAGTTAATCTGGCTATGAGTCCAATATTTTTCTAACCAGAACAATCTTATACAGAAGAATTTTTTGAAAAATCAACACCACTTGCACTCTAATATCATTTTATTTCATAAAATTCTTTGTCATAGACATGTTATATTAATTTGTGTTTCTTTCATAAATATTCTCCTTCCAATAATTTATTTTAATCAACGGAAAATCTAGTTTAATGTGACCAACTATTTTACATTCATAACATGTTACTCCTGAGTCATTCTTGTCCTTTCAATCATTCATTTTGAATATGAACTGAAAATATTTTTTCCCACAATCTTATTCATCCATTGAGAAATATTGGCTTTCCCATTATCTAAAGGATCAATTTCACAGGATATTAATATAACAAAGCCTTTCATATCATTGGATATTTTAATCCTTCATGGGGTCTTGAAATTAGATGTAGATGTAAAAGCTACACATCAATTACAATTCTTTTTCTTATTAATGTCTGTATCACTTTTCATTCTTATCTTGTGTTGTAAGATAGTTCTAAATAAATCATCAAGAGTTATTTGAGTAAATTTATTATGTTTATCTACAAATCTCACTTTTTATTCCCATTCAGTGGGCATTATATTAATTAACTTGTCAAAAATAAATTCATCATCAATACCCTTTACTCCAATGTATCCAAGAACATTGAAAATTATCATAAATAAATATTGAATTTTACATACCACTTCTCCATATGGAAAAACAAAAGTATGATATTCATCTCGGAATATGTCTCTTCGTATTTATATTGAATTAGATGTACCATGATTTTTGACATCCAATTTATTACAGATGCAGTTGGCTACTTAACATGATGATATCTAACATTATAGAACTGTGGTCATAGAACATAACCGAGTATTGTGTACATTGAAAATAAGTTGATATTCTATTTTCTCTTGTTGGAGATGGTTCCCACTTAATTTTTAGGAATTTTTTAATCATTAGGAAGCATCAAAAAATTATATACTATGGTATTAATAACAAAAGCTTTAAATCAATCTCTCATGTACTCATTATCATTCCCATCAACAATAGATATACATGCTAGGTTTAGATTTTCAATTAATCCCATTTTTATTCCTGAAATATTATAAAAAAATACTTTTAAACTCCACTTGTTAGTGTAGTAATTAATTATAAACCAATGGATTATAATAGAAATTCAATTGATTTAATAAAATAAATAAAGGATGAAAAACAAATCTGTGGAATTCTACTCTGATACCATTTTCTAGATCATAATATAAATGTAAATGTTTATCAGATGGCATTATATAAGAGGGGTTATGTTTTTTTTAGAAAACTATATATTTAAAATCTTTGGAATGAACTTAGTTTATGAGTTCTTAATCTAATACAATTCCAAAACATTAAAATTGACCATACAGGTCTTTAATATGATGGATATGATATAGTATGATTCCAAAAGTAATCCAAAATAGTTTTAATTTTATTGAATAGAAAAATAAGATTATAACAAAGGTAATTTATTCTACGATATAGCATATTGAGTCTATTACAACAATATGTAATGAAATTTTTTTAATTAAAACAATTACCAATGAAAATAATATGAAAATAAATAATAAACAAATTGATTACATTTCAATTACAAAACATTGCGGAAAAATAATGTTATTATAATTCATTTAACCCAAAGAGTTGGGTATCATTTTACCTTTGATAAAATTCAATTCTTACCACCACCCTGGTAAGCCCCCGATACAATAATTGACATGTCTCTCGTCCTATCAATGGAATCCCTCGATTAAAAAGGTAATTGGAACCTCAGTCTTTCAAATGCTTGAAATCCCTCAACATGAAGATCAGTACCACCATCTTCATATCTCCAAAATCCCTCAATAGTTATCACTATGATCAGTGACACAATGAAAAAACAATGAACTTATTGAAATACAAGAACATAGAACAAGTTGTTCCTTCTTTTATATTCAAGGATTTTGCACGAACCAATAGTGAAGTCATACACTATCTCTCTCTAGAACATGAATGATGAAAATGTTGTAATGTTTGGTTAAATGAACTACTCTTTATAGGTCTCAGGTTTCAATGATCATTTTTTCTTTAGTGTTCATATTTCCCCTGGAAATTCAGAGGGACTTGGACACGTGTAATTATAGAAATTAATACTAATAGAATACACAATATCATTTTAAATGGTATATAACAAAATTCACGACATCATTTTTGTTAGAAGACAATAAGTATAAATGTATGAAAGTATTTTTAATATTTAATATAATGAAAAACATGAATTCTTATTTTGGGTTGTAAGACATCAGTACAATGCATTACATGAGTATGATATAATAAGATAGTTACAATGCTTAACATAACATTGATTCATACTGTGATAATGATGCATACAATCATTACGATATGGTAAAAATGCATAACACGATTACGATGAATATAGTTTTTATGATTTATATCATGGTTATAATTCCAATCGTTTTTACGATAGATTACATGCTTACGATTTATAATATTAACATGATACATAGCATGGTTACGATGCATCATTACGATACAATACATATCTTGGTTACGATGCTTGATTATGACACAATAAATTAAAATGTTGTGTTGCATGATTATGATAAAATAGATAACATGGTTACAATTCATGATTATGATTCATAATATGAATATGATAAGTAACATTGTTATGATGCACATGGTTATGAAAACATCATATGAGGTAACGATTATAAAACAATTTATGTGATTACGATGAGAATAAATAGAATGTTTGCTTATGATGAAAACCAAATGTGTTATTATGATATATGTGATTACGATGAGAATATAGAAAATATGAAAAAAAAAGTAATTTGTGATTTAAAATACAAAAAGATCAATGAGAAATTGAAAACACATTTGGACTCAAAAGGTATTTCCCAAATTCATGTCTCGTTTTTGTTTTGATGATTCCTTTTTATGTATAATTTTGTCTACAAATAAATTATTTTCATTTTGAGTGTGTAACACTGTAAAAATGAAAAGTGATTTCAAAGTGGAAATGTTATTTTTCTTTTATGAATGATTTATGTGTTTTTATTATATTATGGGTCTTTGGAATTGTTTATAATTATGGTTGGTCCATTGAAAAAAAATGGTTTGATGATCCTGTTATAGATATATAATGCATTGGGTACTGGGAATAAGTTAGCTGGTTTGGTATCTTCTATGTGATTAATAGAATACATAGTTTTGGTTATACCAATTGTAACCAAGATTATTATTTACTATATAAAGGTGACATAAACAATAAAGTTTTGAGAGATACGAAAATGATACCATAATAAATATTTATGATTTATGTTTTATGATGTTTTTTGAGAAAAATATTATTCATTTTGGAAAACTAAAGATCTTATGTTTTATGGTTGAAATTTATAACTTGGTGAAATTATTTTCATGGTCCAATATTTATTTTATTCTTAATGTTTTCTGTATTTACTTCTAAGTCCATTAAAATTAATTTTATGCTCTTAATATGATTAAAATTTCTTTATGACGGTCTTAAATATTGGTAAGGACAATGAAAATTTCATGATGAGAGTACCAAATTAGTTTCATGAAATAAAATCATGTTATATTTTAAAATTATATCTATTAGTGAAATAATGTACGTAAATAATAAGTTTCCCCATGTATTATAAGTGTTTACATTGTACCTATTTTTCTGAATTATCTAATACACTAAACTAAGTAGTTCCTTGAATGTGAATTATATTTCCAAATAACTATAACAAATAATTTTTATGAAAAAATCACCACAATTTGTTTTAAAGGATGGTTTTGAAAAAATTGGGGATTAGGATGTTTTATGAAGAGTTATTGATATCATCATGGCTTTATTATTTTATTAATGATCATAATATATCTGACATTGAAACACTTTTAGGACATTATGTAATGAAATTTTAACATTCTTAATGATGTTTTTGTTAAATTTATTATTAATGGTAATAGAAATAGTTATAAAGGATTTTATGATTAAATTATAATATAAATTCTATGGGTATTTTCTTCATTTTAAGATGAAATAATTCACTTTAGGTTTTAATGTTGACATTTTCTTTAATTTATGAATATATTTTCATGATAGAAGATGGAGGATATCGTAAATCCTTTTATTCCATTCAAATGATTTATAATAAATTTAATGGATAATTCTTTATAAGATGATCTTGACTTCTTTTTAAGCAATTAAATAACTTGAAAGAATCAATTTTATATATACAAAATATTTTTATCTCTCAAAAATTTTTATAGTTCATATATTTTTCTCTTATTTTTATTTAATAAATATCTTTTTCACAATATTCAAAATGAGGAATAATAAAATGTGAATGATTAATTCAATTATAGAAATTTATATTACCTAATAAAATATATAGAGGATATCCACAGAATAAAGGAAGACCATTATGTCTGGATTTAAAGTCAGAATTATTTTCAATTTAATATTGATAAATCCAAAGAACATATTCAATATCACTATTTTGGAATAAGAAAAATGATATGTTTAAGTATAGAAAAATTATATAGTGGTATTTTGTCACTAGTTTTGGATAATTTTTTGGGTTTCGATAAATGTTTGAGGTATCCCTAACCCTTTTGTTTATGATATGAAAAAATATATATTGAGGTGGAATGAATATTCTTTTTGTGGATGTACATTAACATTTTTTAGTAGCCTTATAGTTTATATGATATATTATTTTGATATAATTATAGAAACCCTATTTTTTTATTATATGACATAGTAATATATCATGGAATATTTTCAGAGCTAGGCGATGAGACGATGAGTGATTCTGATGCCCGATGATCCCAAAAAAAATTATAAAAAAATTATTAATAGTTTATATTGAATTACTTAGACATATTAAATAAAGTGGGATAAATCAGAAAAGAATGCACTTTCTTGTAATTTGAGTCAATGTTTGTGTCTGAAACACAATGTTTACCTTAGGGGGGACAATAAATGAGAAATATTGGGTTATAGAGACCCATATCTTGTCAGTGGTATGATAAATGGATTAATTATTTTATTTTTTCATTCATTCAATACCTTAAACCAAAATATCACTTATAAAATATCAACTCAATAATATGAGGGAATGATTATTCCCAAGACGTGACATTTTTCCTAGGCGTGACATAACATTTTTCGATGTTGTTCATCTATAGAAAAAATATAAATGAAGATGTATCCTTAAATAAAATTATTAAATAAAATAATTTTTTATATGTAAACAAATAACACATTAATAAGGACCCAAAATGGAAATCTGAGATCACCTTTGAGTTTCTAATGTGGTGTTTTCTCATGGTTTGACATATAATGGGTTAGCGAGGGACATTCTGATGAGACAATCATTGGCATCATGTTTAGTGAGTAAGTTTATTTATTAAATTAAATAATTAATATGTTTTGGAACTAATGATATATCTATGAATAATTCCCAATAGATTTTTTCATTGGACTTGTTCTTAGCCTTGAGATTTCCAACAATGACTTCCCCTCACCTTTCAATTGGAAAATTAATATGAACAACAGCGGACGATGAACCAACATCAGATCAAGGCAATTAAAATCTCAACAAATGTAGTGGATCATAGTGAGTGTGTTCCTCATCAATAGAGATAGGTTCAATCTATTTAGGACATGTGATATTTTTTTCATGTTATTTTTAAATGGTTGAGGACATCCACAAACATCTATGTATCTTTCTAATTATGACTATGAATGCACCTACATACCAGTTTTAATTCTTTTATTTCATGGTTTTCTAACCCAAACTACCCGTTCATGATCGTTGTCAAAGAATGATTGGTAAATATTTCTAAAAACCTTATTGGGGTTTATTTTTTCCCTATTTCTGCATATTCTTCATTGTTAGAAACCTGCAGTTCCCATATCGTCAATAGGTGGGAGACCCAAGATCAATTGGGCACCCAGATATGAGTTGGATCGATGAAATAAAAACATAATCACGTATGATTAATGAATCTATGATCACTGGGACCAAAGGAACACATATAGGTACTTGTTTAAAAGTTTCCATTTGGAATGAGCATCCAGTGGATCACCGAAGGTAAAGAGGATTCATGTATTCCGGTGGAGTGAGGTTGGTGCAAGTTGGGTGGCCAGGATGGTGATCTGATACCGCTCTAGGTGGTCTGGCAGTGAGTGGATATAAGAATCATAGTAAGGTGGTGAGGTGAGGCTGAGGAGGCCACGATAGTAGGCAGCTAGTGGTAGTTCATGGTTCAAGAATAATAGGACACAGTGGAACTGCATAGTGGCGAGTCCTGGTGACTGATAATAGGGTGCGGTATAGGATCTAGAGGAAACATCTCCCAGAGATGGTGATAGAGAAAGTGGGCTACAGCGACAAACCTGGCAGACGCAGTGGGTATTAAAGGAGTTGGTGAGAAATGTTCATTGGGAATGGGGTAAGGAGAAACAGAAAACTATTGATTCAATAATAATAATAATAATAATATTATTATTATTATTATTTTTAATATTATTAATATTTTTATTATTATTAATTTTTGGTTATCATACCGTAAATCACCCATCAAGAATCCAATGAATGTGCCATTAGTGGAAATGTGACCAAGTGTTCAAGGTAGCCTTTTCAAGACCAATTTTGGAAGCCATTATCAGGTGTGTAGTTTGGGTCCCTAAAACATTCATACAATATTAATATATTATTATTATTAAAACATAGACCCCCCATAACTCCGACATATGTCGTCCGATTTAAGCGTCATTAGTGGTGATGAAACCCTAAATTTGAATTACATGCTTTGAGTCCAATATCAGGGCTTCATGGTAGGATCAATGAGTGGGCCCCATTAGTACAATTTTCGGCATGTTGTAGTGAAATGTTACTTTATCCTTAGGTATCCAATTTGGAAATTTGAAAAGTCAATCCTGTGCATTTTTCTATGTGAATGACAATGGTGGGATACTTTTACTTTTTTTGGATCAAGATGTGGTACCCATGAGGTTTTATTCGCGTGTAATGATATGAAATGCAGCTTCTTCAACGGGTGATCAATTCTAGAAAATGAATAGTTGATCGCGTGAACTTTTTAATAGGGATTGAAATGGGTTGATATATTTGGTCATCTAGGGCTATTTGAGGATGCATGTCATGGAAATTACATGTTATCCATTCGAACCGATGACGTGTATCGTTTACCTATCAAATTTTTTTCCAAATGTGCCATGTACTCATGATGAACACTTAGAAAACTAGGTGTACGTGTATAGTTTTTAGTACCTTAGTATGGATTGGTACGTTAGTAGGGGATGAGTCAGGGTCACATGTCATGTGGGACCCAAATGTGTCGTGCACCTCAATGTGAATCATCTTCCTATCATACCTCCTTCATTTCAACTCATATTTTGAATTGTGAGTATCCTATCATTAGTGATTTTCTACAAATAATGTGATGTCTCTAAAAAATGGATTTTGAGATATAGTGTGAAATATTTTGGGTTTTAAACGTGCTAAGGTGACACCTGATTAGGGCATCAATCGTACAAAAAATCACCAGAGTAATTATGGGATTATCCTTGAGTTTGGCTGGGAAGTGGAATTCCCCAATAGAAGTTCTGGTCTCACCCACTAGTTGTTCTAGGTTTTGGAATTCAATGATGAATAGAGTGTTGACCCCCCATTATCATGTGGGGGGGGGGGGGTCCTCTATAGCTAATTTCGGGTGTATATATCCCTATCGTAATAGGGTGTGAATCTTCAATGACCAGAGTGCTGAAACCCCATCATCATTAGTGTATTTCTTATACATCTACTTAAAAAGTGATATACCCTCCAGTGTATACCATTTAGCGTTGATGGTTAGTGGGTCCGCATCTACATCTTATGGATTATCCCCTTGACGTACTAGGGTGGAGATCCTCATTTACTACAATGAAACCGCACCCCCTAAAGTACTAGGGTAAAGTTCTTATACAGTTTGTGAACCATCTATTGGGCATCATTGTAAGAAGTTGTTGTATTATGTACCTTTGGAATCATGAGAAATAGCAATGTTTTCCCCACTAAGAATTGTCTATGTGATGAAACCTAAAACTAGGTTGGAATTTGAGTTCCACCCAAAGATGATAGTATAATGGATTGGTGATTGAGCCCCGTAGACATGTGCATTCAGGGTATGGGTGAGTGGTTGTGGGAATCATATATAGAAATATCGTAGATATTTTAGAGAGTATTATTCATGGGTTGATCAATCAGATGAATATCCCCTTTCACTCTCATTTTTGAATCTTTTATGGAGCTTATATATATATATCCTACATTTGTTCCCACTCCACTAGTGCAGAAAACGTTTTTTACGTCGGTTATTTTTAATTTTTTAGGTCGGTTTCTAGCCGACGTTAATACGTGGGACGTTATAAATAAGGTTTTTGACGTCGGTTATTTAAAAACCGACGTCAAAAAACATAAAATCACGATGTTTATCACGTCAGTTATCGAAGAACCGACGTTATAAACTGGGGTTAGGGTGGTTTATCACGTCCGTTCTATATGAACCGACGTGATAAACCGGGCTGAGCGTGGTTTATCACGTCAGTTCATATAAAACCGACGTGAAAAACTGGGGGAGGGGGGTTTATCACGTCGGTTATTGACTAACCGACGTGATAAACCGGTGGGAGGGGGTTTATCACGTCGGTTAGTCAATAACCGACGTGATAAACCCTTGTGTAGGCCGTTTAGCACGTCCGTTATTCAATAACCGACGTGCTAAACCATTCTCTAGGCCCTTTATCACGTCGGTTATTAAATAATCGACGTGATAAACCATTCTCCAGGCCTTTTATCATGTCGGTTATTAAATAACCGACGTGATAAACTAGTTTACAGGCCTTTTATAACGTCGTTTATGAAATAACCGATGTGATAAACTATTTTCCAGGCATTTTATCACGTCGGTTATTAAATAACCGACGTGATAAACCCAATTTTTTTTAAACAGAATGCAGTGATCTTCTCTCCACCAGAATCAACCAGAAAATAAATCAAGAAATCATACCACAAAAACAGAAGTACATCAAAAATAAGAATGTAAATAGATAACATATAAAACTTACCCACTAGACAGAATCCACCCTCATTTATACCCCATGGACAGCCCTCCCCCACCCCGTTGGAGCCCTCACCCTCATGTATACCCCCTGGACAGCCCTCCCCCACCCCGTTGGAGCCCTCACCCTCATGTATACCCCCTGGACAACCCTCCCCCACCCCGTTGGAGCCCTCACCCTCATGTATACCCCCAAGACAGCCCTCCCCCACCCCATTGGAGCTCCCAACCTCATGTATACCCCTTGGACAACCCTCCCCCACCCCATTGGAGCCCCCACCACACTCCTGGACTGCCACCCGACCCCCGGACACCCCCAAACACCCCTCGACAACCCCCCACCCGCCTGAACAGCACCTCCTCACCCCCTCACCCCACATGACAGCCCCCACCACACCCCTGGACAACCCCCCACCCCTGGACAGCACTCCCACACCCCTGGACCGGCTTCCCACACCCCTGGACATCCCTGCCACCCCTCCCCCACAGACCCAAATCCATACCAGAAGAACCATCAAAAGTAGACCAAAACAAGAAGTAGAGAAAAATTAAACATTCACTTATATAACATTCAAAACTTACACTGTCAACTTCAAAAAAAAAACTAAATAAAACCTAAACAACTACCAAATAGACAATTAAAACGACAATATTCAAAATTACATTTAACATTAAAAACAACTAAAATTCAATCAAACCTGTAAAATAATTTGACCACTCCACTTGTACGTGTTTGATGTCTTCAGCAGTATAGGGTTGAGGGTCATCAAAAAGCTACAAATGAAAAAGAAGATAGTTTACATGTATAATGAATAAATCAAATTGAAATATGATGGCAAAGTTTAAGAGGAAATCGTACCAGGTCAAAATTCACAACTGTCCCAGTTGTTATTATTTCATACATAAATCTTAACATATAATATCCGCATTAGATTAGGCCTTGTTGTTCATGACAATTCTGTTTTGAATGAGTGTAAATTAAATATATTATTTTTATTTAATAAATCAAAAAGTACAAATTATAAATGGAAATTTACCTTCACCTTTACATATTTGATCTTTGCATTTCTTTTCTTTATGTTTTTTCGAAAGTAGGCCCATGCACTGTTAGAAAAATAATACAAATGGGGTAAATTTAAAATTTATTATAATATATAAAACTATTGAGAAATTGAAACTTAATTTTCCAATATATTCTTAAAACTTCCCGCACATCACCATGAACAGAGCATATCCAATAAAGAGCTTTCTCCCTTGGGCAAAAAATCCCTAACATCCAATGATTACTGATAAAAGGAAATTTAATGTTAGTGGTTTTTTATGTTAAAAGATAATTTAATATTCGAGAGAAATTTGTTTCATACCTCTCACAAAAAGGCATCATCCAACACTGTTGGATTATATTCTTTTCAAATCTTTCAGCAATATAAACCATTCTTTGTTCCTCAGTCAATGCACATGCTTCAGGGGAAATCAATTGCGGGTCCATGAATCCATATACTTCTGTCAGTTCATTCCTCTCATAAATTTTATAAAGATACCTAATACAAAACATATATAAGTATACATTTTTAATAAATATAACGCAGGGAAAAGGTTTTAAGACTTACATGGAAAAATTTTGCACCACGTTGATGCCCAACTTATCTCCAGTAACAAGCTCCATGATATCAGATTTTGTAATCCCCATAGTTATTTCACGTCCACAAACATGAGATTCCATTGGAAACTCATAAAAACCCAACAAAAAATTTGAATATCTTGACAATCTGTCAAGACCACTTGAATCTGTATCTAATGTCATAGCCTGTTGTCTTTGTTTTTGTCTATACAGTATTTCTTTACCTTTGAAGTATTCCTGTGAAAAAAATTGAGAATTATAGTAGTTTTCCAATGATAAAACAACTTTAATAAAAAAATAAAATAAAAGATATAACATTCATACCTCTATGGTAATGAGTCGAAGAAGTCTGGATGGCCAAACTAAAAAATGGCCGATACTATGTCCAACTGTCGCCACCTCATCTGTAGGTATTGGTACCCTAGCTGATCTATCTATAATATCCTGTACAGTGACCCTCTGATTCTCTACCTCTAATTGTTGATGATGAACTGTATCTCCTATACAATATACCAACCCGTATGCTACTATATGATGTTGAGAATCATCAACATACAACTCGCAATATGTAGGAAGCTGCGGCGGAGGCGTAGGATAAAAAATGGGGTCCGCAGGCTGAGGTGGGGAAGTGGGAGCTACTGGCGGAGGTGGAGGATAAATAATGGGGTCTGCAGGGGGAGGTGGAGGAGTGGGAGCTGCAGTCTGAAATTGTCTTTACATTTCTGCAAACATAGATTGCACCGAATCTCTAATCTTGTCTTCCATCATCGCATTAATATTTTGAACTTCAGCTTCCAAGGATTCTATTTTTTTTATAAACCCCCTCAATGTTAGAAGTTGAAGAACGTGGAAACACTTTTCTTACCGATACACCTGTCGTATATCCTCTTACACGACCAGGATGTTTCGGGCCTTCCCAATGCTGCAAATAAAATATCTTCCCTCCCAGTAGCTGTAAATGTCCCCTCTGAACTTTGCTCCTCAAGAGAGTCATGTATTAATTAATTGAACATTTCTGTAATGATTTAAACTTATATGAAGAAAAAAGTTAACTTAAATAAATTAAATAGATATCTTACAATCCTCTCAGCTACGATTATCGATTCTTCCGAAAGATATTTCCCTTTTTTCCCTTCTGAGCTCTCTTCCATTTTTCATGTCTAGATGGACGGGATGGAGGGGCCACCTCTCCAGAGCTTGAAGACTCAGCTCTTAGTTGTTGAAATTTTTCCTCTATCATTTTTATTCCAATAATGTATACCCTCCCCGAGATAAACTATGAGGGTATACATTTTTAGATTGGATCTCCTGATGAGCTTTCCTTGTTTGCTATAATTTAAGAATAAAAAATCATTAACAAAACATTAATAAAATAATTTATATAAGAAAGTATATAAAATTTTACATTGCCCTTACCAGAAATGACTCTTTTTTTCTACTTTCAAAAAACTGTCTCCATGTGTCTTCATCTATAAAAGGATATATACGACATGGATTGTCATGACTCCTATGACCATAAATGAAATCAGATGTGAGGGTTGATTTGAAATCCCTCCATCTCCTGGCAGCCAACGATAAGCATTTCTTCCTGACTCCTCCAGTGTCAGGAATATCAAATGTCATCTAATAAAGAAGAGGTTAAACATATTATATATACCAGAAACATTAAAAGAATGGTCAAAAAATGACAAAAGATCTTACCAAAATCGTCTCCCACAACTTAGGGATAACCGCTTTATCCACACCTCTCCAATCATCATACAGAATGCTTACTTTGGTCTTAGCCTGAGTTGCAACAAAACTCTTAAAATCATTGGCATTCAGACCTCTAGGAATATCATCATCATCAAACTCAACTACTATCCTTTGATCCTGCATACGGGCAAGTGATAATTTTGGTAAACGTGTGCAACCACGTTTACCAACCTTTGAAATCTTTGTCGTAATAGGAGAATGTGAATGTTCATCCCTAGAGGTATGACCAGCAATATGCTCCTCCCCAGAATCATGTGGTTGATCATCTAAATTATCTGTCATTATCCTTCAAATCAAAAAATCAAACGTCAGTTCACAAATATACAAATTCAAATATTTTAATATTACTGTAATCAGAAAATAGAAAAGTGTACTGGGTTACATAATAGTAAACATTGGTAATATGGTAAGCATGTTAAACAATGGTAATGATGGCAAAGATGGTCAAGATGGTCAAAATGGTCAAGATGGTAAAAAATGGAAAAATGGTAAACCTGGTAAACATTGTAAACATGGTAAAGTAATTGTCATTGAACAAAAATAAGCATTTTAAAAATCATGTAATGGTTATAAACTGTTGGATCGTAGAGCATTTCCTTCTGTCTGGGTTCCACCGGCTGACCGGTGGTCATCCACCGGTTGGCCGGTGTCACCAGGCAGTGGGCAAGCCTACGGGCTGGGTCCTCCGGCTGGCCGGTGGGCAATAACCGGTTGGCCGGTGCCCATACCGGCTGGCCGGTGCGCTCACACCGGCTGACCGGTGGCTCCGGCAGAAAGCAATGCTTCTGCCAGAGACCACCGGCTGGCCAGTGGTCATCCACCGGTTGGCCGGTGTCACCAGGTAGTGGGCAAGCCTACTGCCTTGCCCTCCGGCAGGCCGGTGGGCAAGAACCGGTTGGCCGGTGCCCATACCGGCTGGCCGGTGGCTCTGGCAGAAAGCAATGCTTCTGCCAGAGACCACCGGCCGGCCGATGGGAGTCCACCGGTTGGCTGGTAGATTCAGAGAGTCAATATCATCCTTCTTGGGCCAACTCCTGGGCAACCTTTTTCCTAGCATCAAAACACTTGAAAACAAGTTAGAACACGATGAGAGTGATTGTGATCATTAAAATCCAAGAGAGAGGGGTACAACAATAAACATGATAAAGTAAACTAAACAAACTTAAAACAAACAATAACATATACTTATTTTATTTTAAAACATGATTTAATAAATAAAAAAGTTACAATTTCTAACATTTATGGAAAAAATAAATGTAAACAAGAAATAAACATATGTTACCTGTAATTTTAGGAATGTACAGACGGATTGTTTTCCCAAATTCCTTCGTCGTGATCGTTCCTTATGGCACAAACTATGTCTTCAACATGATCGTCATTATGTTCTGTTAATATTTCCATTGAAGTAGGGATCTCACATAAATCAGCATATTCAACAAGTTCATCCTCACCAACATATTGTTTTTTTCCTTGTAAAACAACAGCCCACTGCATATCTGATTGATCTACTACATAAAAAATTTGTTTTGCATGTGTTTCCATTATAAAAGAATCAGCTGTGTCTTCCAATCTATTCAGATTAACAAGTGTCATTCCAAATTCATCATGTCTGACACTGTTGTTACCGTTAAACCATTTACAGTTAAAAACGGGAACATTAATTTTAAAGTAATCAATCTCCCATATGTCTTCAATCACTCCATAATATGCATTTGATGCAGAAATTGGGTTTTTGTCCTTAGCACTCGAAAAATGCATTGCTTCTGCAAACACCAATACACCACTATTCTGAACCGCACTTCTGTTGTCCTGAGCTCTTTTATGAAATGTATAACCATTAATGTCATAACCAGACCACGTTATCACATTTCAACATGGACCACCCACTATCCATTTTAATGTCTCTGATACATCTGATCTACCAGGAAAAGTCTTTTTAATCCATGACAAAAAAGTTTTGTTGTGCTCATTCAAAATCCACATTTCTTTCTTCTTTGGATGACACTGTTTCAACTCATTAATGTGCAATGTGATATATGGTTGAGCATCAGCTATGTTCTTCAAGATGTATGATTATAACTTCTTTATCTGTTCAGCTGACAATGATTTGACTTTCAAGCCACGAATCCCCTTTCCCCCATTATTAACTCGTTCATGGTGAGATGGAGGCAAACCTATGTGTTGTGCCGCAGCCAAGTAGCTCTTACAAAACTCTGCTACCTCCTCAGAAATATAATTTTCAATAATGGAGGCTTCAGGTCGATATATATTTTTAACGTACCCCTTTAATATTTTCATATACCATTCAAAAGGATACATCCAACGAAGATATACAGGTCCACAAAGCTTTATTTCTCGAACCAGATGAATCATTAAATGCACCATTATATCAAAAAAAGTTGGAGGAAAATACATTTCCAATTGACAAAGTATTAAAATTTCATCCTTTTCCAAAATGTTCAAAGCATTCATATCAATCGCCTTGTTACAAATTGAATTGAAAAAATAACACAACATCATTATAGTCTTTCTGACACGAATGGGCAATATTCCACGCAATGCAACTGGTAGAATTTGTTGCATCATGACGTGACAATCATGTGATTTCATACCTATCAACTTCAAGTTCTTCATTGAGACAAATTTTTTTACATTATAAGAATAACCTTGAGGCACTTTGGTATCATGAAGACACTGACAGAAGCTAATTTTCTCCCTCTTCCAAACGTATTCCCATTGATAGTAAGTCTAATCTTGCATTCAACCCATCTTTAGTCTTTCCTTTAATACCTAACAATGTTCCAATCAAATAATCACATATATTCTTCTCCACGTGCATGACATCAATAATATTTTTAACTTCATGATACCTCCAATATGGTAGCTCAAAAAATATTGACCTTTTCTTCCAAATATGTCCATCATTACCAGATTTCTGTGTCTTTCCCAATGTCACGTCAAGGTTTTTCACCCTCTCAAAATACTGATCATGGGATAAAGGTTTTGGAGCAGTATCAAATTCTTGTGAGCTATTAAATTCCTTTTTTAGTCTTCTATAAGGGTGTTTCATAGGCAAAAACTTTCGATGACCCATGTACATTGTTTTCCTCCCATGATGCAATTGACAATAGGACGTCTGTTGTTCGCAAATTGGACATGCTTTATGCCCTTTAACACTGTATCCAGACAAATTTCCATACGCTGGGAAGTCATTTATAGTGAACAGAAGCACTGCATGCAGTTGAAAATATTCCCTTTTATAAGAATCATACACCCTAATACCATCATCCCATAACAGTTTCAAATCATCAATCAACGGTGACAAGTAAACATCAATATCATTATCGGGTTGCTTTGGAACAGAGATCATTGTACTCAAAATGACATATTTTCGCTTCATACAAACTTCAGGAGAGAGGTTGTAAATTACCAATAAAACAGGCCATGAACTATGTGTGCTACTGAGTGTTCGGTATGGATTCATTCCATCTGTGCACAACCCTAGTCTGAGATTTCTTATTTCATTTCCAAATGTAGAATTCTGCGCATCAATTTTCTTCCATTGTGGACAATCAGCTGGATGACGTATTTTTCCATCACATACCCACTCTTCAGCATGACATCTTAACCTTTTTGCATCATGTGAATTAGAAAATAAACGTTTGAAACGATTAATTATAGGAAGATACCAAAATACCTTTGAAGGGAGATTTGTAATATCTACATCACCATGTGATTTTTCTTTCACCTTATACCGTGATGTCCCACATTTTGGACACTCTGACGTAAATTCATATTCCTTCCTATATATAATGCAGTCATTCGGACATGCATGTATTTTCTTGTATCCCAATCCCATCGGGCATAATATTTTCTTGGCTTTGTAATGTGAATCTGGAAGATCGTTATCTTTTGGAAGAATGTCTTTCATCAATTGTAGCAGCTCTGTAAAACTTCTGTCACTCCATCCATGCTTCGCCTTTAGGTTAATCAATCTTAACACCGCCGACAGAACCGTAAAATCTGTACAACCGGGATATAATGGATTTTCAGCATCACCATATAGACGTGCAACTGTCGGTTCTATCTCAATTTGTTCTGCTACAATATCGCGCATCATTTCTTCAATTCCATCGGAGTTACCATCTTGCGAATCATCATCATCAGTGACATTCCGTCCAGTTTCACCATGCCAAATCCAAGGGCTGTAACTCGGATTAAAACCATGACATATCAGATGATCTTTTATCTCTCTACTTTTCAACTTCATCATATTCAAACATTTCAGGCATGGACAGAAAAAAATGTCACTACATAGAACATTTCGTTTTGCAAATTCCAAAAAGGCATCAACACCTTCCTCAAATTCATTGCTCATTCGATGTGTCGTAATCCAACTTCGACTCATTATTACCTATAACAAATATCAACAAAAAATATATATTTTTAAGATAAGACAAAACATGTTTATATGAAAAAAATCATAATTTGAATGTAAAACAATTTAAAATATAAAACAAATCTTGAAAGTAGTAGTAGTTTTCATAAGTACCCAACACCAAATAGCTATACATCGTAA
The DNA here is from genome assembly GCA_963277665.1 of Viscum album. NCBI lineage: Eukaryota > Viridiplantae > Streptophyta > Magnoliopsida > Santalales > Viscaceae > Viscum > Viscum album. The sequence goes on along the minus strand of OY728127.1, from coordinate 432,249,956 downwards.
GTGTCATGTTAAAAATATGAATATAGACCATTTGTTTTATGTTTAATAATATTGTCATTTTATCTGATCATTCTGATTATATATTAGAATTATTATATCCTTTTGATCCGATATATAATCTAAGGACATTAATATTTCTTTAGAAAAAGTAATGTTAATATCATAGTCATGTAAAAAAAAGTATATGTCGAACTATATATATGTAATACCAATAAAAAAATACATATGTGTTTGGCTTGGGTTTCACACATAAATCAACTCATCTCACAGATTAAATTTTTGAATCATCCTACATAATACTTATTTTTATAACTTAGGGAATGAAAATAATAATGTTGCTGGAAGAATGGAACGTTACAGTACCACCCATTATTTTTCAGATTTTGCTGAAGCTAATCCACAATGTTTTAATAATCATTTACGAGTTGAATGTTGCGAGTTGAATGAACATAATAACCATTTGCAATAAAAAAAATTCCACGAGATTCAAAAACGAATGAAAAGCACATCAAGAATCAAAACAAAAACGAACGAAATAAATTCGTGGAAGGCTTACTTGAATGTCGCGAGTTGAGATGATAGATCCGAGTGAAGAAGATTAACAATGAAGCCAAAATGAGTGTAATGCAGGCGATCAACGAGCCGATTAGAGTTTACCGCGCGCGAGAGAGACGAGCCGGCGACTGTCAATCGAAAAAATCGTAAATGACAGAACGCGGCTTTAATTTTTTTAAATGCTTTATAACGTCGGTTATTATATAACCGACGTTATAAACTATTTTTAATCTTTTTTACGTCGGTTATTTTATAACCGACGTTATAAACCCCTGGTGCTTCGGTTTTTTAGGTCGGTTATTTGATAACCGACGTAAAAAAACACGTAGATATCGGGTTTTTTTACGTCGGTTTCCAAATAACCGACGTAAAAAAACTCGATATCTACGCGTTTTTTACGTCGGTTATCCAATAAACGACGTAAAAAACCAAAGCACCCGGGGGTTTGTTACGTCGGTTATGTTATAACAGACGTAAAAAACACCGCGCTTTGGTTTTTTACGTCGGTTATTTGATAACCGAGGTAAAAACCGCGGTTTTTTTACGTCGGTTACAAAATAACCGACGTCAAAAACCCCCGCGCATTGATTTGTTACGTCGGTTATCAAATAACCGACGTAAAAACCCAACATGAGCGATTTGTAACGTCGGTTATTAAAATAACCGACGTGAAAAATCTACTCGCCGCATTGTTACGTCGGTTATATATAACCGACGTAAAAAATGGTGACGTAAAAAACGATTTCTGCACTAGTGCTCCATTGGTTTTCATTAATCTCCTTCTTGGAGAAGAGAAGATACATGGGGTATGCCATAGGCTTTCAATGTCTACATTATAATGTTTGTGTGAGTCCACTCTCCTACTATAAGTATTAAAGATTCCGTGACATGTTATTATTCACACTATTTCAAGATCCTTTTGTATAGATGAGTTTACTTATACTTTTAAATTTTCATGAGTTGTTCTCTTTTACCAAACCTTTTTCTCTCTACTGTTTTCCACATAAATGAATCTCTTACTACCCCCACCCATTTGGGGTGTATTACTAGGTATGTATATACTCATCCATGCATGGGATTCATAAAAAATGTGATGTTTCTTCTAAAAATAATAGACAGGTTGAATGTGACATTATATGATCTTAGGGATACAAGGTGATTCTTCCTCATACGGTGGTCATAACATGGGATTTAAGACCTGTCCTCTCTCAGATGATTTTCATTTCTAGTTTTTATACATGTTTTTGGTTTTGATTTATTATTTAGCTTTACACGCAGTTTTCACTACTATACGTAATTCTGTATATTGGTTCATGCATATTTGGTATATTTTTATTAGTGTTTCATTACTTATTTCATTCCTTCTACATTTTTTCATGGATCAGCTTGTTTTCATTTGTATAGGTTATTAGGAAATGAAATCCTTGAGTTTAGTGTTCCTTCTTTGTTGGTCACCAACCCTATCCTATGGAGTTTGGATTGGGGTATTTTGGCTTCTACCACATTTTGGGTTGGGATAGGAATGTTTTGTATCAATGGTGGTTTGTTCCTTGGGATAATTATTGAATGTTACCTAAAATGAATTGGATGGGAATTAGGGAAATATTTTCAATGTGTCTCAAGTGTGGCTATCGGGTGAAATATTCTAGCTATCTTACGTTGGACCGACATATCAATTCACCAGAACCGTAATTACTTACATGCTAACTCTGTATTCTCATATATTTGTTACATGGAACAATTGTATAGTATTAAGTCTCTGAATTTCCATCAAGTGTCATCTCCCCATTTTTATGTACATATTTATATATGATCGATGGACTATGCTATGTCTCAGAAATTTTCGAGATACGCCCATGATGATAGTTGAATAGGATACCATCACATGTTTTTGATGAAGATATTATGAGAAATGAGGCCTTTGTTCAGGGTCCATCATGTGATTCCCGTCATAAAAATGGCCATGTAGCATTACCTCCACCTGTTGAGTAGCAGATCATCTAACTAGATCTAGATGAGGAAATACACATGATGGCCTCACTCTACATGTTCAAACATCATAGGTTTCTGAGGTTCTGTTTCAAGCCAAATCCCTTATAAGTAGAGGATATGATAGAATCGGTGGTCTACATTTTACGTCTTGTTCGGACACAAAATATTAGATGGTGGATTTAGTAGAAAATCATTTCCATGAAGCAGTTAGGTGTTGGTGTATACTAATAACACTTATGTGTTAGGATTTGATGCTCTCATGGGATTGAATACAGTATATGATTCATGAGATGTACTACCCCTCATACTAATGCTTTATTCGGATACCAGAGCATTGGGTGCTTCGGCATGGAGGAATGACAGAGGATGGGTATGCGGTGAGGTTTACAAACCTTACGCGATACACTCTCAACCTGATCAGATATGGATACTTCAATGAATGAATGTTCATATAGAGACTTAGAAGAATGATATGGTCTGAAAAAGTTCCCTTATACATCCCCAACTGTGTCGGGCTATTGGAGTGGGGATCATGTGTTAGAGAGATTAATGCAAAGGGATGCTAGATAGATGGAATTATAAGAGGATCCTGGGGACAAATGGATGGTCTACATCATTATGATATTCATGCAGTACCAAAAATAATCCCACATTATGAATAAGGTAATGATAGTTAGGGCCATAGATAGTGAATTCTTTGGAATCTTATGACCCCTCAAAAAATTGAATGAATACATGTACAGTCTATTCCCATTATACCTTATATAGTATTAATTTGCAGATAAATTTTTAGGTACACCATGTCATTAGATCCTTTCTTGAGTTATAAATTATGTTGATGTGGGGTGTCAGTGTAACCCTATTTCAGTGTTTCTCGATGTAGTTTCGAATACATGAGGAATAGAGCCCCCCCCCCACAAGGACAACTTTATGAGATGCGAGCAAATCTATGACGTTGAATCTGTGCTTCCAAAAGGATATAGAATATTTGTTTTGTGGATGAGTCCCTCTAACATGTCTATTCATGGTGAGGTTGTACGATGAATTGTTATAGAAAATCCTGGAATTGTAGGCGGATTTCTCCTACATATCACTTTTTTGTTGGACTACAACTAGTTGGTGTGGAAGGGTGTCTATTTTAGGGTTACACAAATTCCATGATATGTGAAGACACATGGGGTATGCCAATTAATTTTCATGTCTTTCTTTCTATGGTTGGATGAGCCTACTCACATTCCCTTTTCATTGGTACACATTTGTACTGAACTTCAACCTTGATATTGTTACAGACAGTTTTCAAATATAGGTTGAGGTAGTTCAGACCGCATGAATAGAACAATGTGACTCCCTAACTCCTGCTGTATGTTTTAATATTGTCCCTGAGAATGCAGAGATACTACCTTCCTGGAGATCACGTTGTGGTTTAATCGGAAAACTAGTGTCTGAGGTACGTCTTCACTCCTAGAGACATGAACATGATATAATGGTTATAGTTATAATTCTTGCAGGACTATGACTACAATATAGTTCATAATTTTTGGATGATCCATGTTGTGGAATAATCCCTTAACAAGAAGGCCCATTAAATATCATTTAGGATGTTTGGGAGAAGTCAGCATCCCTAAAACTAACCCTAGAGGAGTATGAGAGTGCATTTTTAATCAGTCAGTGGTGTCTACTCCTTTGTTTCTCACATTTTTGAGAGAGTCATAACTAGGAGACAAAAACTGCAATGTCTTTCATGACAATATATCATTGGGAGTTTTACATAAGTTTTATTCTGAAAAATGTAATCATGTCATTATTTTTTGTGATGAATGGTGATTCCTAACATGATTCAAGACGAGTTTATGATGGAGTTTCAATCTTCTCATTTGTTCGCACTTCCTGGGTTGAAAGGATCCAGGTCTTGGCTTAGTATCCCCACCCATTTTCATTTCTTTTTTCTATTTTAAGATGTAAATACTTTAATAAAGGAATACTGTACAAACTATGGTTTTTCCCTTTATGATTTTAGAGTATTTTGTTAATCATTTTGAGATATAAGAGCTGATACTCGGCATGATTTTGATGCCTTGTTTTCCAATAATTAATTTTATTAAAATATTAAAGTTATTTTATATTATGTGTGAGAATATGAATAAATAAAATAGAATATTTATATTTCATTATATCGGATCAAAATTACGAGGTTGTTGTTGGGTCTGGAATGTAGTGCTTACCCTAGGCATGCCATAAAATAAGTCTATGAGGTATTTTTGGACCCCTTTCTCAGTGGTGGTATATTAAATGGTTGAATTAATTTATTTATTTATTCATTAAATAGGTCAATCCCAATTATCTCAAAATGGTATGATCAGATATAAAATCTGAGGGTACTGTTGGGTCTGATACATGACATTTACCATAGGTGTGACCTAAATTTTTTCGGCATGGGTCTTCTACAGGAAAATAGTCACTAAAGATGTAACCCTAAATAAAATTATGATAAAATGTTATTTTAACACTAATATAAGTTAATAATTAATGGGGTCTCATATGGGAAATCAATGACCATCATTGAGTTTATTATGTGGGGGTTTTCCAATGACTGAACAAATGTGGGTTAGAATGGGATGTTTCAATGAGATAGTCATTCACAATCTATTTAGTGATATGATTAATTAATTTAAATAATTAATTAAATATTATTTTTACCAGATGATTAATATATAAATATATCACTATGGTGGATATCCTGGGGTTACATCATAACCACATGATTCAAAATGATGACTTCCCCACTCCTATGTATTGGAACATGACGACGAACAATAATGGATGGTGATGAAACAACATATCAAGGCGACTCGAATCATAAAGAATAAAAACGATCTTGTAGAGAATGTTATATGTCAAAAAAAATTTGATCCAATATTAGTATAACTCATAAACATGGTGTTTTTTTATTTTTATTTAATGGTGGTGAAGAACCATCATCTTCATTAAATTAATTCCAATTAAGGACTATTCATGTTCATACGTACTAGTTTTAATTATTTTATTTCAAGGATTTCTAAACCAACTACATGTTCGTGATTGTTTTCCAATATTTCTTGTTCATCATTTCTAAAACCATTTTTGAGATAATTTTCATCCATCGTTCATTTCCTTCATTTATATTGGTATCACGTGGTTCTCAGCGTGAGAGTTATCGGGTGACCTGATCTTGATCGGGTGCCCACATATGATCTTGATCGACAAAACATTTACATAATCACAAATAAATATTTGATATATCTATATAGGGACCCAAATATTGCATATCTATGACCGTGAGTGTTAGAGCAGAGATCTGGTCAGGTAAGGCTAGTGAGGCCAATGTTGTAGTTGGCCAGTGGTAAGGCATTTCTTTTGAAATGTGGTTCATGATGGAACAGTGCAGTAGTGAGTTGAGGTGGCTGGAAGTAGGGTTTGGGATATAATATGGATGGAATATCTCCCTGAGACGGTTGCGACATATGCATATTGGGGCTCTGGTGGTGGACCTAGTGTGTGCGGTAGTGTGCAGAAAGAGTATCCGACTACGGTTCATTGGTGATTAAGATAATGGGAAATGAAAAACCATTTATAAATATTAATATAAATATAAACATATTAATAATACTAATAATAATATCCATTTTTGTTCCTCTTACCATAAATCCCATGTGGTGTGTCTGACAGATTATCCGTCAGTGGTAAGATGACCCTATCATAGATGCATTCTTTTTATGAACAATGTCAGATTACTTTATCAGTTTTTCAAATTGGATCATCGAAATTTTCATATAATAATAACATATTATTATCAAAGCATTGGCTTACCATAGGTTCTTCATTCAACATCCAATTAATTCATCTTCTGCAGCAATGTGACTCTAAAATTGACGTAGACGCTTTGAGAACAATATTTTGATTTTAATAAAGGATCCAGGAATGGGACCTAAAATTCGTTGTTCAGACGTGTTGTAGTGAAATGTTTCATTTTCACCAGGTGTTAATTTTGGAAAAAGGATTAGTTGATCTAGTGAATTTTTTAATAAGTATGAAAATGTTGTGATTTGTATATTTTATTTCCAGATCGAGACATGGGCACCATGAGGTGATATTTGTGTCAAATTCTATGAAATGATTATTCTTAAACTGGTTTCTAATTTTAGAAAATTAAGATTCAATCATGTTAACTTTTTTTAAGAATTACAATGGTGTGATCTGTTTGGTTATCATGTGACATTTGCGGATGCATGTCAGTGAAATTATGTTTTTCCCTACTGACCAATCATGTTCATTGTGTGATAATCAAAATATAGGCCACATAATCAATGTACTCTAAGATAACACTTTTTGGTCTAGGGGTACATGTACATAGTTTAGTACCAGTGTTTGGATTGGTACATTTCTAGGTGATGATGTGGGGCCACACATCATGTCTTCACCATATGAATCATACAACCAATTATGAATCTTCTACATCACGTATATCATTAGTTTAAACATGTATTTTGGCCTACGAGTGGCCAATAATTTGTGTTTTTAAATGTATAACATGATGTAATTATACGTGTTTTGAGATATGATGTGAAGTGTTCATGGTAGTTCATGAATTTTGGAAATACTCGATGATGGTATTGATCATATGGAATCACCAAAGCAGTTTTTGGCTTACCCTCTTCATACACAGGGTATTAGAATACAACAATAGAATTTCCAGGATTACCATCTAGCTAGGTAGGGATGTGGAATTTGTTGATGACCATAATGTTGAACCCCCATTTTTATGGGTTCGGGTACTCTATTGATACATATATTTGTTGATCCCACTGACGTACTAGGGAACACAACCCGGATAGCATGAGTGTTGAAACTTTTTTGGCATGGTTGTGGGTCCCAAAAAGATACTTTATGTGTAGGACCCTCCAACCTATACCCTTTAGCGGGGCAAGGATGTGGGTCACCATCTACTTCCAATTATTGATCCCCTGACATACTAGGATGCATATCCCTGATGACTACTGTGAACGCCCCCACCAATGTACTCGGTTTAATGTCCTATATAGTTCATGACACCTCGATTGTGCACCAAAATGATGAGAGGTGGTTTGATGTACCATTGGACATACAAGAAATAGGGACACATTCCATGCTAAGATGCTTCCTTGTGACACTATCTATAACCATGAGAGCGAGTAAATTCCACCTAGAGAGTGCAATATTAAGTTGGGGTGATTGAATCCCTAAGACTTGTGTGTTCTAGGAAGGCGTGTGGGGTGATTTTCATCAAAGATTGACATACATTTCTTCCTTTGGTAACTCTTCTTCTTGGGATGAGATGTGAGATAGAGATCCCCTTATTATAACATTTGGGTATATTTGACTGAGCCAATATATATATATATAACCTTTTAGGGTAACCACTCTATGGGTTTTTAATACTCTACTTTCAAGAGAGGGTAAGACACGTGGGGTATGAAACCTTCTTTATATGTCAGGATTCTCGTGGATAGATGAGCCCACTCTCCTACTGTAGGTAGAGAATACCCGTTGATACGTTTATATTCTCACCATTTTGTGCTCCCTATGATTGGAATATTTCACATCTACTCTCTTTTTGGGTTGAGCTATTATCTTTTACTATACATTGTTCTCTCTACTTCTTCACTCTCCATTGTATCACTTAATGCTCCCCCATAATCAATTTTGTGGCATTATTCTATGTCACTATATACTCACCCTAGCATGGTCTTCACTGAACATGTGACATGACATTAAAAAATTGTATATATGTAGATTGTTCAATTATAAGAGCATAGGGATATGTAGTACATGGACCACATATGGTGGTCATATCATGGACATGTATTTTTTCCCATTAAATTCAGTTTTCCCTACCATACTTCATTATGTTTAGTGGTTCATGCATATTTATTATATTTATAACATTGTTTCATTCTTTATTTCTTTCCCTAAGTAGTTTTGTGTTGATTTGGATGGGTGTGTGCGTACTTGTTATTATGAGAAGGCCTCCCCATGTTTTTTCTGTCATCAGCACTTGGAACCATCTCATCCCTCTAGGAGATATCTTGTTGTAGTTGGACTTCATGCTCTGTTTTGGTAGCTATCGTGACATAATTGTGAATTATTACAATTTTGGATAAAAATCAATGGTATGAGATGTCAGTTGAGCTTAAAATTTTATCCCGAAATAATAATTTATTTTTTTAACAATATTTTTAGAATAATAAAACTTTCAAAATGGAAAAACTACAGTCGTTGTGATAAACCCATATCTCTAGAAAGGTCATGAGTTTTTAACCATCAATCCAAGTGAATGAAATGTGCATTGTATACCACTAGCCAACGTGATTTCTTGGTTTCTATTACCATTAATTTTTTGTAAAATTATTTGATATAATTAAAATAATTACATTTTAAAAAATTATGATTTATCATATAAAAAATCTTAGGATTGGAATATGATTCAGTGATTAAGTGTGTAATGTTATTTCGGAAGTCGTTCACTATTTTTGGAATCCTATTGGATTTAGATAAATATAATACTAATTTTTTTTTGATTCTTGGATTAGTTATTTTTTAAAAGAATCATTGATTTTATTGTGAAGTTATAATGATCTATGTATTTAATGGAAATGGCTAGAATATCATGTATCATATGTGATATAATAAATTATAATTTTTATACTATAATTTGTATTTCATTGATTTCATTAAGTAATAAAGTTATATCTTGGGAATTTGTGTAATCAAATCCCTATGGTTTCTTCATTTCACTATTATCTAAAATATTTTTGCATAATTTTATGGATATTTTTTTTGTCGAATTATATATTTTTAACATTGGACATTATTATTGATTTCAGGAGAATATAAGTATTTTTTCACATATAACGGTATATTCTTTTGGGTGAATTCTATCATATTTTAACAAAAAATTTTTGTCCTAAAAAGATAGGATAAATTTATTTCCATCCTTTTCTAGATTTATGGATCGGTAAAATATTACTCTAGTGCTTCAGAAATTAAAAAATCAAATTCAATTGTCATCATTTGGATAAAAAAGATGACTTTGAGGTGAAAATTTATTGGTGGATGAAACTCCATTTTTTTTATCAAAGTATATTTCAATGTGTTATTAGTCCAGGTAGTAAAATAAATCATTAACTCTATGAAAATGATCTTGAAACAAACATGTCATCATTATGCTTTTATAAATTTTATTTGACCCGTCGAATATTTAAGGTTTTGTAATGGTTAACCTTTTCAGGATCATAATATTTATTAATTTCTATTTGTCAATGAGTGTAATTTTTCTCTTCCATGTCAAATTTTTTCCTATTGGAAACCCAAATTTTATTATCTAGGCTGACATTCATACTTCCCATTATTTAATCTAAAGTGGACATTTTATTAATCCTATTTCTGATGTTGGTTTTCAAAAATGAAATTTCGAGTAGTAATTTATTTGATACCAATACCAAGTTCAAATTTTATGGATTCAATTTATTAATGAGTGTGTAATGTAAAATCATTATATTGTAAATGTAAGGACTATGTTAGATGGCATACAAGATATGTTACTTCGATATTAAATGAAAACCTAAATATTATTATTTATTATGGGAGTAATCACATAACTATTACAATGAAGAGTCTGAGAAATATTATATTAATTATGAATTTTTAAGAAATTGATATTCAATTATTTATTTGGTTTCCTATTTAATATAAATTACAATAAAACCCTTTTAAAATTAAAAAAAAATATTTTTTGAAACTCTATTTACATTCGATAAATCGAGTTTATAAAATCATTAAATCACCCTGGTGGATTTTTTAAATAAATATATATTCAATATAATTTTTAAAATTAATCTTATGTGTTTTATTGACATGATATAACAACAAATCCAATTTTAAACAAATAAGATATATTTTTCTAAAAAAGCCATTTTAATCACCATTTGACAGTGAACATGATTTAAATCATTATTTTGAGTCTTATTATAAAAACTATGTTACAAAATATACATCTATATTGAAATAGGAATATAAAAAATTTCATTAGATGAAATTATTGTATTTTTTATAAGTTTCATATTTTCATGAATAGTGAAAATACTACATTTTAATATAAATGTATTTTTTGTAAATATTTTATAGTATTATTTATTATTATTGATTTATTTAATGTATAGTTAGATTAATTTTATATCATTTATTCCAATTTAGATAATCGAATAAATTAACCACTGAATTTGTATATAAAAAATTACAATCTTTTGAATGTTTTAACTACAGTAACCTGTTTTCTCGTATCACTAGTGAGAGTATTATAAAATTATTTTCTCTGAATATTTTTTAATATTTAAAAATTGATTCCATATTTTTATTCATAAGGATAAAATTTTGTAATTATGTCCATTTTATACATGGAAAATATTAATTTTAACATTAGTCATTAATATGATAAAGGATAAATTTGGTAAAAATGTGTAAAAATAATATTAAATATATAATATAATAACCATGAAAATTGCACTATTTTTATTTAATGAGTTATTTTCTACAAAACATAACCCATTTTATATTGTATGACCCCTTGGAGCCACTTGGATGACATTATTCCATTTAATTTTTTTATTAAGGAAATCAATATAGGTCAAAATAAAGTTTTTAATATTTATATAAATTTTTATATAGAGTTATTTTGAAGATAAATTATACTGTAAATAGTTATATTAAATTTTAAAAATATATCTACATGGTGTAAATAAATTAAAAATTATTATATTGAAAAATAATTACTTTAAATTCGATAACAATTGTGATGTAGTAATTTTTCAATTATGATAAATATTAAGTAAATTATATTAAGGGTTTTAAAAGAAGGATAATTGGAGATAATTAATGTCATATATGACTTTTATAATTTAAATTGATATTTTTTAGGTATTTTGGAATATGTTTTTTGGATTTTATCTTCTATAAAGTATAATTTTAATAAATAATTTAATGAATAATTTTAAAATCGACATTTATTATAATTAAAAAAATTATAAAATGTAATAAAATTCAAAAAAAATTAAATTTAAAAAATATATTCTAATAAGTTTTAAAATTTTATAAATTATATATTTATGGGTTGTTAATTATTTTTTAGTAATTATATTAAGCATTATAGAGTTATAATTAATGTTGTCATGGAAATAGTTAAAGAGGATAAATAAGCTATAATGCCAAAAGATGAGGATTAAAAAAATTTAAAACCATGTTTAATTTTCATTTGATGAATATATTTCCACCTTAAATAATATTATATTCGAAATAAAAAAAATTTATCCATTGGTAATATAAATTTAATTAATATTAATTTACTATTTAGAAGAATTATTTCAGTTCACCTCCCCTCTCTTATAAAAGGAAGCTTATTATTCTATTATTTTTACAGATAAAAACCTATTTGATTTAGCCAGTATTTTATAATTCACTTTTCATAATATATACCCATATTATAGATATTTTTATTTAATTTCCCCATTCACACTGGTCTTAAGGTGTTATGAAAAAAATATCATCTGAGGTATAAGTATTGATCAAATCGTGTGTTTTAATTTAATTTATGCATTCACTACATTAAAATTATATTAACACAACTTTTAATATAATATATATTATAATGAATACACTATGATTTTATTATGTTAATATCAACACCTAAATCCATCCCAACTTCCATCAAATCAGAAAATAATTATTTTTGTGTGTGTACGTTGGACTACCACCCCATGAACCGATATATGTATTCCATCACAATCTTTCAAGACTAGTTATAATGATGGAATAAATATTTATATATTCTTCTCGGGTAATATTTATAATTTTAATGATTAAAATATCATTTATTTTATTACATTTTCATGAGCATAAAAAAGATAACATAGTTCGTGCATACATGTTTACTATCACCTCCATGAAGTATTGTAATTCTGTTTTCATCACCACATCCCCAAGACTGTATATAATTATATCAAAATTAATGATCTTTTAGTAATTAGATTATTATCAATCTATAATGTTCAAAATATATTTTCCTTCTTTAATTAATGAATTTTGAAAAATGGAAATTTTATTAGTGTGTAAGTGCATCCTACTACCGCCATGACAGTAACATTGATTCATTTTTCATAAAAATATTAAATATATACTTATGAGAAAAATATAAATATATATTATGTTTATTTGATTATTATTATTTTAGATATTATATAATAATAAAATATTTTACTGCAAACATCATATCAACTCTATTTTAAACTCAAGTTTCTAATATCATCAAAATGTATGACATGAACATAAGAAATTATGTAATCAATATAGCATGATAATAAATGGAAAAAAATGAATTGAAAAAACTATAAAATTTTATAAAGAATATATATGTGAAAAAAATTATTATCTTGGAAGGAAACAATTATAATTGGAAGTATATAGTAATGTTATGGGACATTCAAATAAAATAACCTCTTTTAAATTTACTCCTTCACATATTCATACAATTACCCAAATTAATGTTTTTTACATATTAGACATGAATGTAATTTCCCTTATTCGTGACTATTTAATGTTTTGATGATTTCATTACATTTTTGTTAATATTTTTAATTATATTATATCATTTATGGGTGATTTAAATTGTAAAAATGAAAATTGATTTCAATGTGGAAAAGTTATTTTCTTTCATGCAGAATTTCTGTGTTGTGGCGGAGTTAAGGTTCATTGGCATTTTTATTGGTAAATTTGACCCCATATTAAATATATAATGGTTAATCCTATAATATATGTATAATTAATAGGGTAAATATATATAGTGAACGTGCAATGTTATCTTAATAGATAAATTGAATATAATTTGGTGGTTATTCCAAAAATAACCATAAAGGTTACACCCTATGTATCTGTGAGAGATATAGTTGATGTAAGAGTGGTATTTTAATTATTCCACAAGATAACATTATAATCTATTTTATTATTTAGTTTTATAGGAAAAATATTAATCATGAATTATACTAAATATCTTGTGTTTTTTGGGAGAAATTAAAACTTGGTGAAAACAATTTCATGGGTTAATAAATATTCCCAAATTAATGGCTTATATATTTATTTTTAGGTTACATATTGATATTTTTTTCCTCATTACATGTTAAAAATTGTTTTCCACAGGTACTACTGATTTGAAATGAAGAGTAAGATTTCATGATGAAACTGTTGAAGATGTGTCACTAAAAAAATCGTTTTCATTTAAAATGTACATCCTTTGGTGAAAAAAAAGATACTGTATATAATTTCCCACCTATAATATTTGGGATTACATGGTAACAATTTTCCTTAATTACCTAGAACTATTATCTAAAAATATTCTCAAATACAAATCAAAGTTCAAAAATAGTAGAATATTTGTTGTTTAAGGATTGATATTTACACCTTTTGTGTTGTGATTTTCCCCAACCACTCAAACATAAATAAATATTTATTATTTTCTATCAATGGTTTTAACTTTTGTATTTTCTTAATAATACATGATAAATTATAATTTATTCATGTCATATTACCCCATTTATTTGGATTTTTCTATGGGTTTCATGGTTTCAATTTATAAAATTACCTTATTTACTTATTTTACGTTTATGAAATTCATTTCATGGTGAAATATAATAGAATCCATGATGATTTTCCATATTGCGGTGATTGGGAAGTTGTGGTATATCCCACTTATGTATTAAATATGAAATAATATTAAATTGGAAATAATATCATTTTTCATTATTTGTCTATGATATCAAACATAATATGACTATTGGGCCTCCATTACTTCTTGAGTTAATTGTTTTTTATCTGATGAATTCTTTGGAAAATTAATTATAGTTTGATGTTTAATCACATTCTGACCCAAACAATTCATATTTTATTTTATTTATATAATAATTTTACATTTTCTCCAAGTAATTTTGTTCATTAAGCATAATATTATTATATTTCCTCATTTCAATAGGGTTCATTATTTATAAATGATCAAAAGTATCTATATGAAATAATTTTGTATGAATATGTATCAAACCAGGGACAAATTTATTGGTTTGTGCATAGTTTCTATGACACCATGCCACTATTTTCTAAGGAATACTATTTCATATAATATGGAGTGATCTGTTGAATAATGGTTAAAAAACCCACGTATCCAACCCATTTCTATACCATATAAACATAAAATTTTGTTTTTTCTGAATTATCCACTTCCATTTTTAACTAAAAACAATTCCTCACCCCACCATCCATTCTATTCAAATATCCTAAAGTTAAGATGCCCCTAGGTGTATACCTCCTCCTGTATTCAATCTCTCTCATAAATTTGAAGTGGTTTTGAAAAGGTTATTTTACATATCATTGATATTAGGGTTCCACACCCTCAATTATTCTCTTCATTTATTTTCCCTTTCATTTTCGACCACAAAAAAACTATGAACACTTCTATGTCAAACCCATATTGTGTTTGACTTCTAACTTCTTTTTTTCATTATTATGGCATGAAATCTTCCCAAAAGTCCTCCTTTTTCTATTAAAAAGGGGTCTCTATAATCATCATAGGTAATAGTTATGTTTTATTTATTCTAACTTCCTTAATTTAATAAAATTTAATTTAACGGATTTTGTAATTTTGTTTAACTTCCTTATTTTTGTAATCATATTGTTTATGGATTTTTTCATAAAAAATATTATTTTCTATTTGTTTTCATTTTATATAATGAATATTCCAATTTATTATTTGAATTAATATATATTTACCATTAACAAAACTAAGTAATGAATTATAAGACATGTAACATGGTATCAAATAAGTAATTTAAAATTTATAAATAAATCTAAGGGTTTAAATTTTTTTGATCATTTTTTGTATTTTAATGGTATATTTCATTAATTTCAAGGGGTAATTTAATTTTTCAATGCTCAATATATTTTATAAAGAAAATTATAATTATTTCTGACTAACGGATTAAATTTCACATTCATTGCTGGTTTATATACACATATATATGTCTGTATATATACATATGTTAAAATAAAAATATTCACATGAGAATATATTAAAATGTACACTATGTAATGTACTCATATGTATGAAAATGTGTGTCTTAAAATGATAAATGATATTATTTGAAACCAAAATTTATTGCTTAAATTGGGTTTTTATATTATTTTCTAATGGTGATTTTAATGTTCAATCATAACTTACCAAATAACATGAATCAAATTTCATTCTATATATTACAAAATATTTTATCTAGTTAAATACATGTTTGGGTATCTTTGAAGATTTAGTATATTCCTTTATTTTGTTTAAAATCTTTCCCATTGAAATAATATATTAAATGTATTATATTGGATTGTGTTGATTTTTAAAAATGAAATGAGTTGATGAATGACCCTTTATCAAATTTCAATCAAATATAAAACCCCATGAAATTGTTAAAGCACAAGGAAATCTAGGTATCTAAGTGGGATGCATAAATTAAGTATTTATTTTAAATTAGGACACATTAGTAACGAGGAAAATAGTAAAAATGTTTTTAGTTTCATAGAAGAGTGACACCATAATACTTGTCCTATACATGTACTCCATTGTAGATAGTTGGATATTGGATGACGGAGAAGAAGAACAAATACTCTGGGCTATATGAATCTTGTAAATATTCTTTACTACATTAATTGTATTTTGGTAGGATTACTTATTAATTTTGATATGTGGAACTAGATTTCCCATTAACATTAGATGTCCTATAGTCTTTTCCCATGGTGTATGTTTTCGAAATGGGTATTTTTAAATCACTTTTTCAATATTATAAATTGATAAAGTGTATTTCATGGCTCCTTTTAAATATTATAAATATATTTTGGATTTAATATATTCTTTAAATTAATCATAAATTTTTTTTAAAAAATTTATAAAAATCATTTTTCTGATATGGCTTTTAAAAGTGGTTCAAAAATGAGTTTTCCAGTAAAAGTGGTGTAAGTTGATGAAATGTTTTTCTAAGTAATTTTCAAAATTTTAGTGAAATGAGAATATATTTTTTAAATGTTTATTATATGAAATTGGCTTTAATAAAACCAAAAAACCCATTTATTATTATATGTTAAAACCAGAAATTTGGATATATAATTAATGGGTCATCACGTGGCTAGGTGGGTGGTAGCATACATGTAAATTTTTATGATCATGACTATTTTATATTTTTCAATTTTATGATAAAATAATTATATATGTAGTTGTAAACTAAGTATCCAATTTTAATTTATGTCGATGTTAGAACACTTTGGATGGTGGTTCAGGTATTTACATGGGTTTTTATACAATTATATACCATCTACAATATATGTTGTTTCATTCATTTGTTCATAGATGTCCGTAAAACACAATATTTTGGTGGGTCACAATGAGACTCAATTATTTAATGGTGAGGGGCTATGGTTTGTGAGTTGAGGTATTCCATTTATTTATTACATTACATTTTTTTAGTATTACGTTACATTGTTCACTTCTACTATCACATGTTCCTATAATTTATAGTGTGGTCATGAAAATATTTTCAATACTTGATTCCTTGATTTATCGAATATAAATCATTCCAATGGGTTCCTATTTTATTCCCATGGAATATTTCACCTCCATTGGTTGATCAGGAACTCACCTTATGGATGTTGAAAGAAAATTCAAGAATCCATTAGATAGAGGGATAAGGTTGGTTCATAAAAAAATTTACTACTCTTGGATCATAAGTGATCTCAGGTTTTAGAGAACCTTTTTTTTATTTTAGGGCCTATTATAGTAGATATATTGTGGTTAGAACTCATTATATAGGTGTGGGTAGAGTGTTAATATCACTATGTCTCCTAGATCCATGAGTTCTCAAGTTATATCAAGAGTTTAATTTTAATTTTCACATTTTCTTTTTATTCTATTTTTCTGGGTTTACATGTTTCTTGGGGTTATATGTGGATGTTATAAACATGCGTCGCAAGGTTAGATCATATATCTTATAAAAAATGTGGAATGCGAGCTTGTTTTTCAATATTACTTCTAGCAGTGGTTTCATCACCGACACATGGTATGCTAAACCATATTTCAAGGTCATTCATAACTACTTTCTACTTTTATAAACATTTTTTTCCTTCTAATTTTATTGATTACATATTATAAATTCATGTTCTATTTTTAAAAATAGACATTATTTAAGTTTTGAAAAATGATAAAGGGGTTTTATATGGGAAAATAATTTTAAAAAAATATGATATATCATAAATTTTAATATTTGGATCTTATTTTAAATTATTATGATGAAATTATCATTTATTATTGATCAATTATATATTAATTCATATACAATTAATTGAAAGGTGTTAATAATATTTTTAATACAAATTTTTTTTCTAGAATGGGAATAATAAAATGAAAAAATTAATGGGGACTTAGAATTAAATAATTAACATGGTAGAAAAAAATAAATTGATTTTTTTTTCACTCCCTAAATTTGAGAAGTGATGTATAAATTTTATTTTTTGGTGACATTTGAATGGAACCATATAAATTTCACTATTGTGGTATAGTTTTCCATTATCCAATTTTGGGTGTTTCCATTTTCTAGAATGTGGATATTGTTATTTGATTCCTTAGTATTACATTTTTTATTTTTCATACCCTAGAAATGTTTCAAAGGAAATTAAGAAGTCTATTTCATAAGTGGTATCTATGATGTGTCTACTAAGGTAAGAGTTTATGGTTCTCTAGTTGGGTTAATTATACAAACTACATCGATAGTAAATAGGACCCCTAATTGTTAGTTGATCCCTTCAAATAGATCATTCTTTTCATTCATTAATGGATTCTATTTTTTGTCATATAATTAATTATTTCAAAGAGGATTGATTTTTTATTGGGTTATTTATTTCTAAACTAGTTTTTACGTATTTTTATATATCCAACTATACATGAGTATGTTATTAGTGGGGTCATGGTAGTAGATTTTATTTTGAGGGTCCAAACCAGATTGAGTGGTAGCCATAATTCAGGTAGTCTGTATAATGATCATGTTTCATGATAGGAGTAGTTTCCCAATATGTTCTTATGGTTTTCCCTTGTGTAGTATGTGTAATCCTATTTTTGGTGGTTCCCTCATCCCTCTTTATTTTCATCATCCTTCCATGTTATATCTTAATAATTTTTTGATACACATGAATGTGTATTTTGAGTACATAGACAATTGATTATATTGGAATTGTGGATGTTTCATCGAATAAAATTTTCAATTTTATTATAATGATTTATAGTGAATTTTGTTGTGGGTTTTCCCTTAGGATGACCATTTGTTCCATTGAAATATCTTTTTATTAGGTTCATTATGGTTGGGATATAAAAATTATTGGTGTGATTTTAAAACAATAGTATTCTCTAGTAGATATTGTGCCTTTTGAGATGCTATTTTTCCTCAACCACTCCCTGTAAAGAAGTGTTATTATTTTTTATCCTTTTTTATAACTGTTGTTTTTCACTAGTATAATTGATTTGATTTTGATTTTAATTTTCATCATTCTTATTTTAAAAATATTGTGCCGTGGATTTTGGGTTTCTTTATTGAATCAACCCATTTTGTTTCATGAGGTGAATTGATTTATATTTCAAATCGATTGTTATTTTTTTTATTATACCTTATAATTATCTATGGTGAGATAATTTTTTTTTGTGGAATATAATATTTTAATAATAAGGATGGAATTTTAGGTCATTAAAAATAACCATTCTTTTTGTTTATAATTCTTGGATTGTTTCACTAAGGTGAATGTTAGAACCCCTTTCATTTTAAATTAAATATATTTTCTAGTGATTTTGGGACATAAAGAATTTTTGTTAGGAGTTTTATCACATACAGGAAAAAATACATGTTTATTAATTTAAATTTATATTATTATAATTTCATCTAATTTCAAGGTGAATCGATTAAAAAGATTAATTATTTTAGAAATTCAACTTAGGTGCACAATTTTCATAATACATGTGATAACCCTAAATATGATTGGGATAGATAATAGACACCAATATTGTTATTAATTCATGGTTTATCTCACAATATTTCCAACCCATGGGGGTTTCCCTAGATTTATAGTAGATAGTTAATGGATGGAGAGAATTTGGAAAATAGTGCTACAACATTGTTCATAATACCATTAAACATAAAATTTGTGTTCTTAAATAAATATCCCTCGCCATTTAAAATTTAAAACTCTTCATTATACATCCTGCTATCATGTTCTCACGACCCATGGATAAAAGATACCATTTCCATAACCAACTCATATATTCCTCCTCTATTAAAACTTTCATGTGGTTTTCAGGAAATTTGGGTTCTGGTAATTGAAATTAGGTATCATCACCCTTTCACTCTTTCTTCCTCCCTTCTACCTATTGTCATAACCACACCCATGTTGTACAAAATACAGGAAAAACCCTTTTATTGATTTGGCATCTAATTACTTATTTTTTACTTTTCTAGGGTCTGTGAACTTACTAAAAAATTTTCCCTCTGATTTTTTTTTAAATTTTGTTATCATTTTCATAGGTTCAGCATTTTATTCCTCCGTTCTCATTTATATAATTTTAAAACCATTAATTTTTGGGATTTCATTTATTTGTTTTTATTTCCTTATATATTTTGTAAATTTTCATAAATTTTTTTATAATAAAATTAGGTTTGATCTTGGTTTTAATTTAAATTGAGGTGTCTTCATATTTAAAATGATATTTGAAAAAAATTCCCTTTAACAACAAATGCTAAATATTTACAAAACTGGTCAAATTTATATTGGAGGAAATTTCAGTATTTATAAATGAATGTTTTTATTTTAGTTAATTATAGAAATGTTTTTAAATAGATTTTAATTTTATGTTTGAATATTTTATATTAAAAGTTATATAAATTGGTTTTTAAAATAATTTATTATGATATAGTTTATTTATTTTTTAATGATTTATTGAATTCCACTTTCTATGTTGGTTCTTGTAAACATAATTATGGGTTTTTATATATATAGGTATTATTGATCATATTCACATGATATACATTGAATATGTGAATTAAAAAATGTTGATATATATAAATTTAAATTACTACAACTTTAAATTTGAATATTTAAAACTCAAAATCATTGTTGGAATTGTGATTTTAAATCAATTAATAAAATTGATACAAAAATTGAATCATATCAATCCAGATGACATGATTATCATTGATTATAATATTTTATTAATAGTATTTTAACTTGGTAATCCAATGTTGGGGGATATATAATGATTTTTTACATGTGTATTTAATTTTTAAAATCATTCCACTTGATTTATGAAATGAATTGTCTAAAATAGAAATTATTTGTTTTTGATATGTGAAATGTGTTAATGATAGGTCCTTCCTACTTCTTAGATTAAATGTAAAATATTTTGAAATGTTTAATGCTCATGTGAATATTGGTATATACAAGGGGAGGATGTTTTACTTATCTCAAATGGAAAATAAATATTTTCAAATGAAAAAACAATATTTAGATTATTGTTCAGGTGTCATAGAGGGGAGACACCACACCATGAATCAATGACATGTAATAATTTGATAATGTACATATGTTGTGTCATAGATTAATTGGATCATTTCTCCCAGCCAATGTAATGTTTCATTAGTGGTTATCATTCAAATTATATTTTTTGTAGATTGGAAAATAATTTCTATATATGGAACAATAGTTCCCACTAACTTTTTATGAACTATGGATGTTCCCAAGGATACATATTGGTGAAATAATAATTTTTATGGTGCATGATATCATTTATAAATGTTTAAATCATATTGATTTATTTCATTAATAAATATTAAATGTGTGTTGTTTTTCTCAATTTATTATTTAATTGTTGAAATAGTTTTTTATATTTATAAATGGAACGTCTCCAAAACATCTTTTGAAAGTGGTTCCAAATAGTAATTTTAAATTACAACATCATAGAAAAATTAAAATATTTTCAATATTTTTTTCTTTTAATTGAAAAGAAATATGTCTTTAATAATTTTTGATGATCAGAAAGTGGTTTTATAAACTAGATAATATATTTACTTTAATATTTTCAAATTTGTAGGAAAATGGATCATTAGTTAATGGGTAATCAAATATAATTACGACAGGTATCTTAGTGGGAAATATTTTTAGTAATTCATATTTTATATATCATAGTATTATTTTTGGTTCATGATTGATCTTGAGGACAACATTCTCATGGTTTTCGATATACTGTAAAATTGGTTCCTGGGGATGGATGATAAAATATATCAGTTTTCTACAATATTTATTTTCTTGCCCAACTAGGGATTTTTCTACATCCCTTATCATAAATTTATGATTCATTATTTCTATGGAGGTTCTAGTGGGACTCTATAAAATGCCATGATTTCACACGCAACACCAAGTTCAAACGCATCACGACCTATAAAACTAGAATTTTAAAAAGAATTTACGAACAGTGTCAATGGAATTTTAAATTTTATATATATCATATATAATTTTAAATTTAATATTTTTTGTTTCTTAGACATAATATAAGGACATATTCAAATTTTAAAATAAAAGAAGTATTTTTCAAAAAAAATGTCATTTTCCACACTTTAATGGAGAAACCATTTTAAATAAATTATTTGAAACTTTCAGGCATTAAATTTATGAAATTAAATTATTTTATAGAAGTGGGATAAAAAAATTTAGTCTGGATATTTTTATGGTAATTTTTTGATAACTTTCATTTTTTATGAATAGTTAAAAATAAAAAAATGTTAATTGTAAACAACATTTTAAATCAAAATATTTTATTATATTAAATTACGAATTTGGGATCTTTTAATGAATGATTATATTATATTTTTATCATTTAATATAATTTTGGTCATTGTAAGTAATTTTATATTTAAATTGAACATAACCACATGACAATCTTTTGATAGTATATAACTCTTAAAAACCTTCATTCTGGTTTGGAAAATGGGAATTAATTAAAAATTTATTAATGTAACATTAATGTTTTAAAATTTGTAAAATAACAATATTTATTTAATTTTAAATATTCAAAATATCTTAGGTTGAATTTTATATTTTTTTCTGAAAATATTTTATATTTTGATGAATAGTGAAAAACAATGTGTTATGATTTAAAACCAACATTTTGTTTAAATAGTTAATATTTTTAATAAAATTTATTTTAATGTAAAAATAGATACATAATAAATATACTAGTCAAATCTAATTCATTGGAGTCATTATATAATAAGATTAGATATGTATAATTTTATTGAACTATTAACGTCTTTTACCCACCATCATGGAAAATTTGCAAATTGTCATAAAACATAATTTTTTTTCTTCTAGTAATTGAATATAAAAAATAGGAATGACATGATTGACCTAATTATGTAAACTTTTGTTCAATAGGAAGAAATTTTTTTTGAATAGTATCTTTTGAATTGTATTTACCACGGTTAAAAGTGAATAGGGTAATTAAAGGTAAAACGGTTTTTATAATTACCCTAAAACTTGTCATAATTCTATTCGATAAGTGTATTTCAATAAAAATCAACCATAGTACAAAAAATATGATCCTTTTTTAAAAACGTGAATTATATTAGGACATTTATTATATTTTATTGGAAGAAGACTTAAAACTATTAAAATCTAGTTTTAATAACTAAACCATTATCAATATTAGGTTATATATAAGATAAATTCGATTATAATTTTACATTAGAAAGCTAATTTTTTTTCAACATCATGGTATTTTATTTAAAAAATTTAGACATTAGAAACTTAAATTTAATTATGACACAATAATGTTGTAGTAAATAGTATTTTAAAGAAGGCTAAAATAATCGATGTTATAAACATTAAAATAAATTTAAATTTAGACTTTGGATTCATTACATGAATTTTATATTTTAATATGTCATGTTAGGGTTGATTAAATGATTTTTTTCAAATTAATAATGTTTATATGACTTTCTCAAAAACCAAATACTAAATAGTGTCAAAATTGAAATAAATGCGTTTTTAAAAAAAATAATATAATTAAATAATATAATAATCGTAAAATATAAGGATCAGAAAAATAAATTATATAAAGATAGATATATCATTAATGAACTACTTGAGATTATCTTTTAATTTTATATTATTTTTTTAACCATTTATTATAATAATACCAGAAGACATGGTAAAAGTTATACTATTAATCTAAGGGTTAAATATAAACGATATGTTTAATTTGGTGACCTAAACATACCTGAAACCTGTTTTTGAGAAGTTTTAGACCCATACCCACATTATTATCAAAATAAACCCATTTGGAGCAATTATAAGTAGAAAATAATTTTGTAATAAATTAATATTTCATGCTCTTCTTAATTTTTCATCACCTCTCTTATAAAAGGGCACATACACTCTCTCAAATTCACACCTCCAAAGCCATTTGGATTAGCCAAAACCTATTCAAATATCCCCCCATCTCCCATCAATTAATAATAGATTACATACATTGATAATAAATTTATCTTATGAATCCATTTTGTTCAAATAAAAAGGAAGAACCTGAAAAAGGGGTAATTATTTCATCACCTATTTCAAAAATTATTTTCTAATTCTACTTCTTCTTTATTTTTTATTTAAATAATAAAATAAATACTCCATTACCTTATACATATGGATATTTAATTATAAATTTGGTACAACAATATTTATTATTCCATCCATCCTATGAATGAAAAAGTCACCACACATGCGTACGTACGACTTTCTGTCTCCACTTTGTTGTGTGGTTTGTTTTTCAATAGTATATTATTTGGATGGGTATTATAATGAGAGTAATTAATGTAAATTATTATTATTACATTTTAATTATTGTGTATATATAATATAACATCCAATTAAACACTGTTTCACCATCTATAGAATGATTTTTTCGCTCGTACGTATGTATAGTTAACCGTCTCCACGACGCGATGAGATTCATCTTTAACAATCACCGTTAAATAATTTTTATAAAAAATATATATTTATTATGTATGATATATATGAAATTATATTTAAACTAGATTAATATATATTTATGTAGATAAATATATGTCGTTTACTTACATCCACACATTACGATAAGATAACGAAAACAACGTTCCTGCACATGTACGGACTATTGTCTCCAAGAATGGTGTTTCCATTTAATATATAAATATATAACACATATTTATTTTATGAATATATATGATATATAACTCATGTTTTATATTTTTTAATTATGTAAATCATTATCTATGTGATACAATCATGAATATAAATTAAAAACATGTACGGTAAAGAAATCCATTATTAAATAGAATGTTACATTAAAATGGAAATTATTATTAAATGGGTTGTATAATGTAATAAATGAGTGATATATGATAACATAAATATTAATATGGTTATACTATTCTTTAATAACACTCTATGGTCATTATAAAATGAGGTTAAATATACCCTAAACTAAAGAAAAGTACAAGGTGAGTGTTAATTTATCAATTTCATTGTTATACGAAATTGTTTAAGTGTATGTTTTTACGAGGACATATTTATCATCCATGTCCATGTTTTAAAAAATTGTTTTCAAAAGGAATATTTTAATGTTTTTTGGAAGGGACTATTTATCAAGATAATTATTTTAAATTATTTAATGATTTATTTTTCTTAATCTTTTTACTTAATTTTAATATTTTCAAAATGATTTGAAGGATTTTTCTATATGCACAAGATTTTTTTTAAAAGTAAATTGCATTCAAATGTTTCAAAGTGGTATACGACACTTTGATTAAAAAAAAATATTTTTAAATTTATTCCTTTCTAAATTGTGTGAATTTTAAATGATTTCATGACAAATATATATTTCCCTCAAATAGTTATACTGATCATTGTTGACTATGTCAACATCCTATACTGAATATTATTCCTGATTGATTTTTATTTATAATAATACTATGTTATATATTTTATTGAATGAGTTATGATATGTTTGAATATAGACTTATTAATTTTATAACATTTGTGGTTTATGGTTAGAGTATATACATTTTGAATGCTGGTTTTAATACGAATGGTTCTGTTGTGTTTCAGTCTTTTCATATGAGGAATACATTTAACTTAGTAAGTGATGGGTTTGGCTCTCTATAGCCCATCAATGCATCGGTAGGTATCATAAAACAAACTAGTATCTTGGTATAAGGCCTTGAAAAAATTCTATTTAGGGTCTTGGCATGAGGCCTTGACTTTGTGGTTAAGATGTCTGGGATTATAAATTCCATCATTACGAGATTAGTTATTGTTATTACAAGTTATTATTTATGTAGTAGAATATCCATGTGAATATTAAAATGGAATCATCTGATTTAAATTTTCCATATTATGTTGATGTTTATTTATAAAGGGATTGTATTAAAATTTTATATCTTCCCATAAAAGTGTATGATTATTTATGATAGATTCTGTTATATTGATTATCCATACTAAGAATCTCTCCACACCTCTTTTTTTTTGATTTATTTTTCCAGGATTCCAAAGATTTTATTATAATTTATATACAGGTTTATGCTATAAGAATAATTTAATTCCCAAAGAAATATTAATTTATTATTTAATGTTACAAATTTTATGGTGATGTTCATGAATGTAATCTATTTTCCAAGACTGATAAACCCATCAGTCCTTTTAGTCATGATTCATAGTAATCATGCCAATGTTATGTAACAATACACTAGCTCCGGGATTCTGGGGTCAGGGAATTACAATTGGTATCAAAGGATGTTTAGAAATAACCATGGAAACTAAATTTTGATAAATTTTTATTAGGAAACATTACCCAATTGAATAATCCATAGATTAGTTTATAATATAATCCAATTTTTTTTGTAATGTCAAAATTATGTAGGTTTTCAAATAAATTCAACTCTCTCTAGATACTATAAGTGGACATGGTTCTAACATAGATGTACCTAGGAGTGAAAACTCCAATAAGGTGTTTCGAGCATGGCCCAGGGTATCCTGGTACATGAAAACGGGCCTTACTGCAAACTTCGTTTGAAAATCCCAGGGGATAAGCGTAGGAAAATTCATATTTTCTTTAGAAACCATTATGAAGGATTTAGGATAAAATATGTTAGCAAATAAACTGTTATTATGATTCTGATAATAGATGTGAGAAAATCATCAATTAATGTTGATACATTTTCTATTTATTTGATTATAAATTATGATATGATCTATCCTAGTGTATGTTGTCATTTAAAAATGTCTCCCAATAGAAGGAATGAGAACTATAGCAATACGCATGATCTAGAGAGTAAGAAGGATAATATCATTCATGGAATTAAGCCATCTTTTAGAATGAAATTAATCTCCCACATATTCAAACCTTATGAATAAAATAATATTATGGGATAATAAGACAAGTAATAAATACTTTTAGTCCTATTTATTTTAAGGGAATCAAGAGAATGAGATGAAGTAAGAGAGAAAGATGCCTAATGGGAAGAAGGGAACAAAGGATTTTCCCACATGTGATAACTGTAGAATGAATCACGTTGATAAATGATTTAATAGAATGGGAGTTTGTTATTAGTGTAAAAAAGGACTCTATCTATGTGATTTTAAAGGTAAAAAGGGGTTTCAAAAGTACAATGCTTCATCTGAAAGGAGTTGGGACACTACGTGAATCAATGATCCAATCATGAAAGATTACCCCAAATAATGGTATTAAATTATAATCACGTTATGATGCCACCACAGATGTATAGGAATAATCAATGTTCTTAATTATTATAAATAAATAATGTCATTTTGTTTTTTATTAATGATGTTTTGGTTATATAAATTATTGAAATAAATAAGGATTGTACTGTGATACTATTTCATTTAGGATTTGAGATTGTATAATAAAATGTAAAGTGACAGAGTTTCAAGTTAAACATTAGGGAAAATACATGGTTTAGGGAAATATAAACTATAATATGGTCTTGATACTCAGGTAGTGATTTTGAAATAAGAGAATATTTATTTGGATAAATTATATTGGATATTCTTGACTACCTTGGAACTAATTAAATATTGGTTTAATCTATCATTGATGGAGTTTACAAAATTTTCAGATTTAATGAGTATATCCATTGTTATATGTTCTACAAAGGTAATGAGGAAGAATGAAATTATTCAATATGGTTTTATGATAATTCATTTTATTACCATGTCTTAAGATAATACATGGTTATGTTATTTACAATTATGTTATGTGACCTTATTTATAAATTATGGACTGCGAGTTTAGACCAATTTATTTTTGATAAGTCTAAATATAGGAATGGATTAAGTTGGACATTGGATACAATTCTTTTTGGTTAAAAATATTCTTATGATTATTTTTGGATATTTATAAAAATAACAACCTAGTGATCAGGTGAAAACCCATAGCATCTGGCACGACCTCAAGACTTGAACAGACAACTGAAGGGCGACAAGGGTGCATCGCCTACCACTGGCCTACATGTTTTCATAGTTTGAATATGTTTTTTCTATTTCAAATAGTATTAAAGATGAATTATAAATTCAATTTTCATTGAAAAACTATATGATTTTGATATATATAATATTTTTGAGTTGTATTATCCTTTGGAGTAAAAGATGAGTTTGTGGTAGAAATAATTTAAAGGATAGTACTCTTCTTGTCAAGTATTCTTCTTTTTTTTTCTTATTCTATGATGAAAATAATTTGTAAACATTATGGAAATTAACATATAAAAAATGTGTTATCCTAATATTAATGTTTTTTTTTTTGAACCGATTATATTTTAAATCATCATAGATTTATGGCTTTAAAAAAATATATTTTCCTTTTATTGTTCACCTGTTTTTGATTGATGACCTCATTAATTCTCTATAAATATTTTTGTTTTTCCTCCAATTATGTGTCTCATATTTCCCCCAACGTACTTCTATTCTAAATCATAATTTAGTTGTAAATTTTTCATTTCCCATTTCTACTCTTTAAGACTAAATTTTAGTGACATTATTTCTGATGTAGGTTTTCCACAAAGGTATTTTTTGTCATCCAAATTTTATTTTTGAAGATTAATTTCAAATTGTGAGGATGAAATTTATTTAAGGAGGGTATAATGAAACACCTAAAGATTTCATATTATGTTATCTCATAAATTAATCTAATAACTTGTGATACACGCCACATCGAGTTCACCTGCATCACGACCTATCAAATATTCCATTTAAAAAGAGGTTATGAACTATGTTAACCACATATTGAATTTATTATATATATATATATTATATATTTTAACATTCATCTTTTCTGTTTCATAGACATAATACATTGAGATATTCTATTTTTTCAGTTAAATGAAGTAATATTGAAAAATTACAGTTTTTCCTCCTTTTAATGGAAAACCATTTTCAATTCCAATATTTGACAATTTTTTTATTGAAATTAATGAAATTAAATACCTCTATAGAATATAGCCATAAAAATTCTGTTTGGATAATTTTTTTTACTTTTCTAACAACTTACATATTTTAATGAATAGAGAAAAATACTGAATTTTGATTGGAAAAAACATTTTTAATCAAAATAATTTATAGTGTTAAATTATTCAATTGAGTGGTATTAAAGTATTATTAGATTATATTTTTATCTTTTAATATTATTTATTTCATTTCATGTAATATCACATTTAAATTGGATATAAACACATGTCAATCTTCTGATAATTTTTACTTCTTAAAAACTCACATTCTCGTTGTGACAAAGGGAAATAATTTTAAATTAATTAATGAAACATCTATATTTTAAATTTTTAAAAATCCTCATCATTTTGAATATTAAATATCAATATTTATTTAGATTGATTTTTTGGTATTTTTCAAAAAAACTATCAATTTTTGATAAATAATGAAAAACACTATATTAATGTATAATGCAGAATTTTTCTTTAAATTAAATTTAAATTCAATATATATATGTAATACCTATATTAGTCTAATGTAATTAATTGATGAAATTTTATAATAATATTAGAGTTGTAAAATTTTATTGATCTATTTAATGTCTTTTACACACCTCCTAGGAACATTTGCACATTTGAATAAAATGTAGTATTACCGCTTCTATGTATTAAATTGAAAAAATCGGAGAGACATAGTTGATATCATTATGTAAAATTTTGTTCAATAGGAGGAAAATAATTTTTGGTAAATAATATCTTTTGAATTTTATTCCCCACGATTCGAATTTAATAGGGTTAGTGAAGGTAAAAAATGATATTATAAATCAACTAACACATGTACAAATTCTATTGGATAATTTCATTTCGATCAAATTATACTTTAGTACAAAAATATGATCCTTTTTTATCCAATTGGATAAGATGAGGAAATTTATTATATTTTATTTAAAGAAGAGTAAAAAGTGAAAATTTTAAATTTTAATAAGTAAACCATTTTTAATATAGGGTTATTGATAAGAAAAATTCTACTATAAATAATCATTAGAAATATATAAAAATTTTCTACATCATCTTATTTTGTTTATAAATTTTCTACATTATATAATTCAATTTACTTAGGACACAATTATGTTGTAGTGATTACCTTATTAATGAAAGCATAAAATAATATAAGTTATAAATATTAAAATAATTGTAAATTAGACTTTTAATGAATTCCAAGAATTTTTTAGGTCTATATGACATGATAGTGTTGATTCAATGTATTTTTTTCAATGTTATAATGTTGTTATGACATTCAAAAAAACTACACACTAAATAGTGTCAAAATTGACTTTAAATGTGTTTTTAAAACAATTAATATTTTGTTAAATAATATAATAGACTTAAAAATATAATATAGGGCCAAAGGGCTTATATAATTATATATATGACATTAATGAACAACTGGAGGTTCTCTAGTCCATTAATTGTATGTTTATTAAAAAATTAATATAATAATACCAGAAAACATGGTGAAAGCTAAACTATTTAACTAAGTGATTAATGTAAATGAAAAGGTTAATATGGCAACCTAAATTGAACTAAAACCTATTTTTTGAGATAATTGATACCTATAAACACCTTTTAATCGAAATAAATACATTTTTATCTATTTGAAATTGAAAATAATTTTATATTAAATTATTATTTCAAGCTCTTCTGAGGTTCCCCTCAACACCCTTAAAAAATTTCACTTCCCTTTCTATCAAATTCACACAACCAAAGTCATTTATATTTTCCAATCCCTACTCAAATATCCTCCCAACTACCCTAAATTTATCATAGAGTCCTTACATTGGTCATAAATAAAACATATTAAGTTCTTTTGTTCAAATCAAAAGGATGAACCCGAAGAAGAGGTAATTATTTCATCACCTCTTTCAGAGTTTTTTTATTCTAAATACTCATTATTTGTCACTTACATATCAAAATAATAAATCATGTAACTTATACATGATGATATTTTATTATAAAAATGGTACAACCATATTCATTTTTCTATCCATCCTATGATTGACAGTCACCATACGTGCGTATGTATGTCTTACTGTCTCCACATCGTGGTGAAGATTGTTATTCAACAATGTATTATTTGGATGGGTATAATAATTAGTATAAATAATTTAAATTATGATTATAATATGGTAATTATAATATATATATATAATATAACATGCAATTAAAAACTGTTTCACTGCCAATAGAATGATATTGTCCCTCGTGCGTACGTACAGTTTACTATCTCCACGACGCGATGAGATTAATCTTCAATGATCTCTATTCTAGAATTTTTATAAAAATATATATATTTATTATGTATTAAATATTACAAATAATACTTATAATCTAACAATATATATATATTTAGATAATTATATTTTGTTTACTTACTTCCACACTATAAGATAAGAAAACAAAACAATGTTCATGCGTACATACGGACTATAGTCTCCATGAACTGTGTTCCCATATCATATATATATCAATTATACATATTTTTATTTTGAATATATATGATATATAAATCATTTTTTAAATTCTATAAGTATGTAAATTGTTATCTATGTGATACGATCAAGATTAACTTGTTAGAACATGTACTATATGGAACACAATTATTACCCGAAATATTACATTAACATGGATATTATTAGTTAATGTGTAGTATAATGTCATAAATGAATCATATATGATGTCCTAAATATTAATATGGTTTCGGAATAATTTATTAATATACTAGGGTCATTATACTGGAGGTTAAATTTACCCTCGACAAAAGGAATGTACAAGGTGAGGGTTAATTCCTAAATCTCATTATTATTAGAGATTATTTATGTGTGAGTATTTACTAGGAAATATTTATCATCCATGTCCTTGTTTTATAAAAAAAAATTGAAAGGATTATTGTAAGGATTAGTGCAAGGGACTCATTAACAAGATAGTAATTTTAAATTTTTTAATGATTTATTTTTCTAAATATTTTTAATTAATGTTAATGTTTTCAACCTGATTTTAAGGATTTATTTATAAGAACATGATGTTTTTAAAATTTTAATTCCATTAAAATGATTAATATTGGTTTGGGAAACATTTTTTCGAAAAGTTATTTTAAAATTTGTCATTTCTAAACTGTGTGACATTCAAATGATTTCATGAGAAGGTATATTTATCTCCAATACTTTTTCTGATCATTTTCCACTATGTCAACATCTGTTACTAGATATTATTCATAATTTAGGTGTATTTATTATAATACAATTTTCTTTATTTTATTTTATGGGTTATGAAATGTTTTACTATGGATGTTTTGTTTTTATACCATTCATGGTTTTCGGTTAAAGCATTGAAATTTATTATGTGAGTTTTAATATGAATTTGTATGATTTGTTTCACCCTTTTCAAATGTGGAATACATTGGACTTATTAAGTGATGGGAAGGGCCCGTTGTTGCCTCTCAATTCATATGTAGGACTCATTAATGTAACTAGTGTCTTGGAAAAAATCCTTGAAATTTGTTATATTTTGGGTCATGGAATGATGCCTTTACATTGTGGTTAAGATGTATTACATTATTAATTCCATCATTACGAGATTAGTTATTGATGTTACACGTAATTATTTGACTAGTAGAATATCCATGTCAATATGTTAATGTAATTGTTTGATTTATCATTTCCTTATTATGCTCTTTATTTGTTTAATGGGCGTGCATTTCAATTTTATATCATTCCATAATAGTGTATGATTATTTATGACAGCTTCCACTATAGTTTTTATCCTTATAGAGCATTTGAGCTCACCCCTTTCTTATGTTTTATTTTTCCAGGATACCAAAAAGTTAATTATGATTTATATATAGGTTTATGGTCGGAGAATAATTTTATTATAGAAGGATTATCTATGTTTTATTTTATGTTTGGAATTGTATTGTGATGTTCATGTATGTAATATATTTTCCTAGATTTCTTAACTGGTCAGTCCTTCGGGACATGATTCCTTGTAATCAGGCTAATGTTATGTAATAATTCTACGGCTCCGGGCTTCTAGGGTCAGGGCATTACAGATTAAGAGCATTCTGGGTGATGGAATTTTGAGGTTTTGTAGATATATTACTATTATTAAATGATTTGAAATATTTTAATGCTTTTACATAACATGATATGGTTCTTCTCTTTCATGGTGTTCTAACATATATATTGGTCATGTATATTTTTTTCAACACATCTAATTTATTTATCTTTGGAAAATAATTCACACGATATTTTATTTGATTTACCTTGGTTATTTTCACCACTATTTGGTGATCAAAAGTAATCCTAAGGGATGTCTTTGGCTGACCAATAGATCTGGGTGATGGATGACTCAGTTTGGCTCCTAACAAAACATAATATAGAAAATGAAGACTATGTACTGATGGGAATAATATGGGAAAAATTATGTAGAAAAATTAGTCTAAAAATATATAATTTAATTTCCTTCATATATATCTATGCAATTATTATTTCACACAAATTATCTCATAAATCATCCCCTCTCTCTAAACATAAATTACACATTTACCTCCTCAATACATATATTCTTTCTAAATTACATATATTTTCTCATCACATGTTATTATCTGATTCCCCTAATCTAGAATATCAGTTCCATCATAATCATTAATTTATCTCATAGTCCACCCAAATACTTCAGAAATTTATCAAAAATTTAAAATGGATTAGTCAATAAAATAATAAATATTAAATTTCAATTCCAACTTATATATTTCAATGAATGAAACCAATAAAGAAACATAAATATATCTACATATTGGAAAAAATATTTCACTGATTCAAATAATTCATTCATAATATCATTAAAAGTTTTAAAAATATGAATGTTTCACAATTCTCCTCTACCCAAGAACCAATTTAATAGAAATTTAAATAAAAATACTACAATGGGATTACTAAAAAAACTCAGGAATGGACATGATCCCCATC
This sequence comes from Viscum album, assembly GCA_963277665.1. NCBI lineage: Eukaryota > Viridiplantae > Streptophyta > Magnoliopsida > Santalales > Viscaceae > Viscum > Viscum album. The sequence goes on along the minus strand of OY728127.1, from coordinate 432,215,686 downwards.
ATTAATTCTTGTTATACATAATGAAATAATATATCAATGTGATAAGGGTATTAATGATCCATGAAAATCACATTCTCCCTTGATATATCTTGATTATTTTCAATCCACCTCAAATTTCACACCACAAGTATGACCCCAAAACTGTCTTCAATTATCTTCCCTTCACTACCACTAAGTATTCAATATATGTGGGTTCATCCACAGAATTAATATCCAACCTATTAATAATGATTGATTGTTATTTCATATATATGCTAAAAAATTATAGGTTGATTTCATTGTAAACCAAATTTCTTTACAAGAGAAATTCTAGGTGATTAACATATTTTCTTACCTAACAAATGATATATAATATATTGATCAACAATGATAATAAAATTAAATCCTAAAAAATACTATAAAAACTAAATCCTTATAAGAATATTATAAACCAAAGTCCTCCCTTAAAGAACTTCATATCCCTCGTCATTAATTGGTGTAGAAATTATACCAAGCATATTTTTTCCTCTTCTACTATGGGAACACTTGTACATTCTCTATTGTTTATCTCACTGGATCTAACCCCATAAAAAATTGAATGCAAATTATCATTAAATAAATATTACCCATCTATGATATATCTTATTGGGGAAAAAATATTTCGAGCATATTATGTTGGAGTATTTTTTTGTTAATGAATGAAAATGAAATTATAGATAAGTAATCATTCTATATTTAACAAAAATTCAGAAAAAATCCCTTAATATATACTTTGAGGCATAATTATTTTCTATGCATAACAATATTATATAGGGTTAAATATTGCATATAATTATATATAATTCATTAATTATTCATGGAAACTCCCCCAAATTTGAGAGGTGAATCAGGTATCTCAACCCAAAAAATATTCATGTATAATCTATTCTAACAAATAATATCACCAACTCATAGAAATTATAAGATCTCATGTAAACTCTTCAACTAAATGTAATGGAATGAGGTTTTATATATCATTTGGTTGATGATCACCAAGTCGGTATTGTAACCATTTATCGACATGGACGTCTGGTTATGAACATGATTGATGTACCATCAGAATTATACATTAAAACCTTGAGGGTTGTCTCAAACCGATTTATTACTATTTCATAACTGTAACATAGTGACATGAGAGGCCCAATTCACAAGCAGTTGAACACTTATATATAATGATTTTGAGATAAAAATATATGTTCACCACCTTTGAATATAATATTAAGTGGTGGGAAATATCTCTTAACACATCATAAATAATGAAACTAAAATAGTTCCGAACATAAAAAAGTGAATGAAAACCACATTAACATTAAATTATCATTAGGGGTATTGAATGAGTATATCTAGTATTTTCAAGATCATGTAAATTATTTATTTCAGTTGGTCCTTCCTCACTCATTAAAAATGTGGGGGTGGAACCACCATTTATTATAGGTGATGATTATCTTTATATTTAACCAAAAAACAACTTTTACAGTATAAAATTAGATTCTTATTACATTACATAACAATTAAATTTCTGATCAAGGGTGTTTTCCAGCATGTTTCCCATCCATGGTGTATAGAATATCTCAAATTCACAATCAAATGTGATCTCAAGATAATTAATTTCCCTAATGGGAGGATATTTTTTGGTTAAATTTATGAGGAACTATAGTGATCTATGATGATAAAAAAATATCTACAATGACCTAATGTATCTAGTTTTGGAATTTTAACACCACTATGAAGAGATATAGATAAATGGTAACACAATTTTCCATTTATTTCTTTTCTACCTAAACAAATAAGTTATAACAAACTAAATCTACAACAGTTCATAGAAAAGACCAATTATAGAGGGACTACAGAATACACATACATAGCCCATTTTATTACAATTTACAATTATGGATACTAGTTAGTCTCTACATTAGTTCCTTAAATTCCAAATAACATGTCTCTTGCAATATGATGATATTCCAATTTTTTGTAAGGGTACGTCTAAGAGATGAAATCCTGGATAAATCATAAATGAATCGTTGGTAATATCCCACTTTTACAGTGAGAATATATAAAATTATTTATTTATTATGATCGTTTTAAGAAACAAATTCATTAATGTTTTTTGGATAATTTATATCCCACCATCTATGATTACATTCACTATAGAATAAACATTATGAATCATGGATTTACACATTATATATGTCATAAAATAGTGTGCTCGAAAATTAATTATTGGATAATACTCATACAATCATATTTATTTTATGATGATTATATATAAATATGGATGAAACTAAATATAACCAGTATAAATTATTATATTTATTTTCTAGAATAAATGAATGATCAGCCCAATGATTATAGTCAGGGTGTTCATCATTCTAAATGAAACAAATAACAACATGTATTTCATATAGTTACATTTAAAATCCCTCATTGTCAGGTAATCCTCACAAACCATAATATTATAAAAAATTTCCATTATTTATACCTTTTCATATAACTTAAATCCCATTATATTTTCGAAGGTAAAATTTATCATTTATTGGGGGTATTTTTTCTTTACAATCACCAACTTCATGCTACAATAATCAATACAAATAATAGGGTTCTCATTAATAATCTTGGATAAAAAATTGAAGATAGGCATGGGGGATATATTGGGCAACATAAAAAAAATTCTCTAAAAGCTATTCAATATATTCATTAATCTCTATTATCATATAAGGGTATATTTGAATGGTTATTGATCATATATGTATAGACTCATAGTCCTGATGAAAAAATAATTTTATCAATTAGTAGAAAAACATTGACCATCATTTGGATAAAATAAAAATTTTCTATTCCAAATAAATGAATTATATCAAATAAACCCCATATTTTAAATAACTATAAAAATTCCAATGGGTGGGTAAATATTTAAAAATTTCAATGGGTTGGCCTTAATCAAACATACTAATGATCCAACTAATAAATGTAATACACCATCAATCAATCATCACGATAGAAGGAACTATATTACAATGAAATTATAACTATAAAAACAAAAAATTAACATTTCCACGAAATATATGAAATAATAGGGATTTATTCAAGGTATGAAGATGTCTCATGATGCACCCCATTCATTGGGTACTCTCTCGCATCATTGAAACAAATGGGTGGGTGTTCGGTAATTTAAAATTTGTGAATCTAACCACACAGGTTACACTATGGATTATAATTTGATTTTATCACCCAAACATGTGATATAAGAATACAATATTTTCTCATGTATTTTTAATATGTGTTGGATAATGTCAAGACAAGGCACATATTTTATCACAACCCATGTTTGGAACCTATTGATTAAAACCATAAATTGATTGTATTTATTCATGGACCCTTATCACAAAAATACAATAGAGGAACATATTCACGTGGATATAGTTTAATTGTATCATAGTCACATAAACCTTTAGCTCCTATGGGTTTAACACCATCTGCCCAGTTAAAAAAATATGGGGAGTCTCCTAATCACACAAATACCTTTAGAAATGGTTTCGACTCATTATTCATTGTCTAACCTCTACTTATCATGGAATCATGTAATCTTTAGCCATGTAACATCACCCCATATTGTTATTGTAATTTATTCCACCTTTAAATTTGCATACTCTACAAAACATTCCTATCACCGACCCCCAAGACATAGGTCTCACATGTGTGTTCCATTGATGGAGAATCTTATTTCCAACCACTAATTTGAGGAATGTGATGACTATACCTAAAAAAATTAAAAAATTCATCGATCAATGGCTATGAATATTCTAAAAATCAATTAAGCAGTATGGTTCCCTCCATGACATCAATAGTATGATGGGATTTTTATAATAAAAACCATAGATAGAATATTTCTATGAAGGGACATCATCAACATTGTCTATTACATTAATATTTTAAATAACATATTGATAGATTACCTAATGAGTTCAGCTAACATGAATTCCAACTCTACAATAAACATTTCTACATGTTGATGGCCAAATTGATCATGAACTCATACTATTCTCTATGTTTCAAGATATTATTCCTCCATATAGAGGTTCTAAATCTCTTACCAGTGTAGAGCATCATTATCATAGTTATGGATATTCAATGTCCCCTGGTTAATTTATTTACTATAAAGAATACTATATTTTACTAACATAATTTTATTTATTTGAATTTTAACCTAGATATACACATGGATTTACCATCATTACCGTACACTACAGACTTAAGGTTTGGATCATTGCAAAACATATGAAGAATTTTTCACCAATAATTTTAAAATTCACTCATTCTGCATATAGCTTTGAGATTCCCTAGAATCACAAACATCTTGATTTGTGGAGAATTATTAACTATTATAATTATTGGAGGGTATTATCTTATTATAATTATCATAGGATATAATCAATTATCACATGGTTAGAACATATCTTTATTAGGTCCCCAATTTTTTATCTCAACAGTATATTATTTATTGATAAGGTCTTATTGTATAGAAATTTTCTTGTAATGAAACTGAATTATAATCTTAGTTGGTTGTTTGTGGGTTATCATCCATTATTATATAAGGAAAAATCACAGTTATAAAAGAATATTTAGGTATGATTACTCGATTATGACATGGTGATCAATAAAACACATTACATAATACATGTACTATAATGTCCATACCTTGAAAATGTTACCAATGGGGTTTGAGACATTAAAACTTTATCAATATCTTAGAGACAGAATATATATCATACAATAGTAACTATGATGTTCCATTGTTTGAAAAAACACCTCAATACCAATAGACACCATTTACTAAATTATATGTCCAATATCATAGAAATCACACCACAAAACAATATACTAATGAAAAACACCTCTCATTCCACACTAACAGAAAACTACACATCAAGACCATACATGGTTCAATTGTTAGGGAATAAAAACAACCACAATACCACGTCTAATATCTTTTGGATTTTGATTAACACCATAAAGGTATATTTCATGAATGTATTGTTATATAATAATGAAACATTATTAAATTACTTGTCTCAATAAGCAATTATTATAATATAATTAATATACCAATTTCATAGATATAATATCCATCTCTCATAATCTCGACATCCATAAAATTATTAAAAATGGTAATTCTTAAAAAATAGCACTATTCCAATATGACAGAGGAAAGGAAGACCTTCTAAAAATAAAAAAATAATTCTCTCATAGCATTATCTTCATTCATAAGCACTGAAAACAACTATCACTTTTGAAAAAGACAAAACTCTAAAACCACAAATTTTTCACACATCATACTCACATCTAAAATATCATTTTTCTATATTTGAAACAACCTGATATAGTTAACTATCCATGTATTTTTGAGCATAGTCATAACTGTTAATATTCCAATAAATCATTAGTGATGAATGTGATATAAGTTATCATAATGCTCTTCACTAAAGATAAACCAATAAATACTTTTAAAATATTGTACCATGGATATAGTGTAGTTTTTAAATTCATAGCCTAGTTAAGGATAAAATTACATAAGAACACTAAGAACCAAGAAATTCCCAAAATATGGAAACTATGTAACCATGTAAAATTTTCTGTTGGGAACAGATACCTCACCAATGTATGTCAAACTATATTTTGAGTGTAGATACTAATTGAATCCTTGATCCTTGTTTATAACATCATGCTGGTTGGTCGAATATTCATTCTATATAATAGGGGACCCATTCCCTATTATTATTGTAGATCCTAACACCATTAGTCATATATGGGACAAAAAATTGGTATGAATAAGTGCGTAATGAAACCATTCTTCTATCGGATTACTCACACACCATCAGTTATGGAGTACCCAACATTATATTATTTTTGGTGGACCAGTTTATCCCTTCTTCAAATACACCTTTTTAAAATACTAAAATTTAAATCCTTATATATAATTATCTACCACCAAAACCCTTATAATATCAACAAATTCATCAACCATAAATTTAAAAACATTAAACATAATGAAAATATAGAACATTAAAGTGAATGTTCAAAGATTAAATAAATAAACAAATTTATTAAAATAATACACTAATAAAAAAATTAGATAAACTCTGCCTCTTTAAAAAGTTATAATTTCACTACCCAGTGTTAAATTCCACACAAATTATTCAATGATGCATTAAAAATTCCATTTCATGAATTAGAAATTTTATTATTTTACCATTATCCTCTAGACACATGAACTTTTAATACAATATTATTTAAAACGATCTAAATAAGATAATAAAAAACAAGAATTTATAAAATACTCACTACGTACACATTTGAAAAATCATAAATCATATAAAATAATAACAAAAACACATGAAGAGAAATTCCAAAATCCTAAAAAATAATACAATATTTTACCACATAAAGATATGTAAACATCCTTATATTATGAAAATTGAAGAAAAAATTTTCATATAAAACAATTTGATTCGGAATTAATGGTTTATTTTATTTGTATGATTTATTACAAGTGAGGGTATTCATTTAATTATAAATAAATATATGAATGTATTGAATATAAAAACCCTAATTGTATGAAAAAAATTATATTTAATTAATGGTAATTGATACTCTTTGAAATGAAACACGAATAAAATGATCATATAATATTTTATACTATTCAAAATATCAATTTATCTATAAAATGTCCTTATATATGATAAAATTTCTCTAACACAGAGATTTTAAAATGTATTCAGGAAAATCACATTCATTTAAATAAACATTGAAATAGACAATTGAATCACCTGTAAAACATTTATAATTTTTTTAGTGTAATAAAATATAAAAACTTGAGTCTGGCTGATTAGGACAACATTTGGATAAAAAAATTAGCCATTTTAATTTGATTTTTAAAGTCAAATTTTATTTTAGTAAAAAAATCTATTTGTATAAGTCATACCATATCCCATGAATTTGAAAAATACTAAGGTAATTTGATGATTAATGAATAAAATTATTATCATGTATGTAAATATTATATTTGAGAGTGACGATGATCTTTCCTGAAAATAAGAATTGGAAAATTTAAATTTTATTGAGAATTATTTTTAGAATCAAGGAATGATAATAGAAATAATCTAAAACAGGAGTATAGTGGATCAAAATTTCTTCAAAATGTAATCATATACCTATATTGGGATAAGGACCAATTCTGGTTTGTCCATGATTATGTTACCATTGAAATATTATCAATTCAAATATGGTATAAAAAGTGGAAAATATGTTATATCTTTTAAAATAGTGTCTAGAAATTTAAATAAAATATTAATATGAACATGAATATAATGATTAATTGTTAACTATAAATATATATTTAGATATTTTATTTGTTATTATATGTTATAAAAATGATATAAACTACAAATTCAATTCATGATACAAATATACAAATATTATATTATAAATAGAACATCACAATAAGATAATCATATTGATTATAAAAATATATATTGTATGATTAAATTTAAAATTGTGTCAAGATTGATCATAAAATTTATTAATTTATTCCAATTTATTTATTAATAATATAATTAATCATGATATAAAATATCTGAATATGGTTTTTTTATTTTGGTTTCTATGTTTATGTTATCTTTAACAAAAATTTGGTGACACTCTACCATGAGAGAATAGAAAAATATATCATGTATATGCTTCACTATTTGAAGTAGTATTGTATTACAGAATAAATAGTATAATTAACCTTAACTAAAAATTATATGTAAGTTATCTAAATTAATGGGTTGAGTATAATGGAAATATGTAAAGTTAATAGGAGGTGAATAAACACCATGAGATACATATTACCAAAATAATGTATGTCCGCAAGAAATTCAAGAATAATACCTATTTTAATGTGTATATTTAACATATGTTTCACAAAAAAATCACTTCTTAATTAAAATTACATCCTATAATTTTTTGAGTAAATTATTTTGATAAAATATATAAAATGCTTCATTTTATATGAGTGACCACCAATACCAATGAATCAACTAGTTTAAAAATCAATTTATGATCCCTAGATCTATTGAATATTCCCTTATTAGTATCATATTTATCATCCTTAGATGATTAATGTGGAGTTATAGAGTCCTCCATGAAAATATTAAATCAGATGAAATCAAGATTATTGGGTGGATCCAGGGATTCATTGTCTATTGATTCATTAATATTTATATCATTCATCATCATTATCGAATGTCTCACAAATTCCATAAAGTTATTCAAGTAATCCCTATCATCCATTATTTTTAGAATATTATAATTATCATTAACAAAAATTATTACTTCATTTTCAAAAACATCTTCTATTTAAAGTGACTTTATAATGGAAATTGATTCTAACACATAATGAACCTTTCAAAGATGTAATTCAAGGTTATTTCATGTTTTATTTATCAATGTATAGAAATTCATGTAGTTATGGATCAATTATACCACTAAAACTCAGAAAATAGTTCTAATTTAACATCCTCATCATCCTCAAATATAATTTTATAAACATGAATTATAATACTAATTGAAGGACTATATTTTAACCACATGTTAATGGTTGTGAATTTTTTTCTCAGTTAAATAAAATCACATTTTATGATGGTTTGACATATAAAATAGTGTATATTTCATTTTTTTTAAATATAAATTTTGACCCAAAATGTAATAATGTTGTGGTGTAGATATGAAATCTATAGTGTGATAGAAGAGAATGAATCATCAATTATGGTTCATCATAAATATATAAAAATATATATTGTTAAAATATAATATCTACTACACATTCTTCATAAAAATATTATATAGATAAGAATTTTATTTTTAATTGTGTTGTTTCATATTCGTTTAATTATATCCCCAATTGTATTGTTTCAGTTTCAAAATTATAAAATTTGAAAGAAAACATTATTCTATGAGATTTTACCAAATATTTTATTTATCAATATGTAGAAAATTAATTTCTATAGGAATTAAATGTTATATTCAATCATTTATTTGAAAAATTGAGTATCATCAACTCATGTTAAATCTGGTCCATATTCATTAGAGAATTGATTTTTTTGTCATTTGAAAATTTTTATAAAAGAACTTCAGACATGATATGATCAATTTCTATTTAGTTATTCAATTTATAAGAATATATTAATGATGATATTAATGTGGTGACAATTACCCCATAATCTCAGAGACAGTTTCTACATTAAAAAATTATAAATGATATAAGGAATCACATACTGAAGAACCGAATATTTTATTAGTCTTGGTAAACTAGATACACATATTATTTACATATTAAATAAGAATTTAAACAATTAAACATATCGTTGTCTTCGGAATTTGATTATTCATTGTAGTATTTTCATGTATATAATTCATAAGGACTTGAATGTGTTACTGGGAAAGGGATCCAATAAGGGTTATCCAAAATGCTATGTAAGGGTTACGTACATCAGTTTCTCTCATGAATCAATTTGAATAATCAATATGATAAGGTAAATTACTGAACACATATTCCATATAAATATTTTATCTTGATTAGTCAGTTTAGAAAGGTAATTGACATGAAAAATGTGCCATTTAATTAATAACATTACTATTATAACCATATAAGGCATAGTGAATATGGTAATGTAAATACCCGAAGACACATTGTTTTTAATCCAAAAACTGAAAATGAAATGAATCAAGAGAAAATATAATGTATAATAATAAAAATATTATTAATGACATAAATGATTAATTATTCAACATCAGGATTCTTATGAACGTGGCCCATTTTCCATCAATATGATTTCTAAATATAGAATTAAAATGATATGTTAAAACTCATTTAAATAATTCCAACCCAAAAAATAAGACGATTTCATTATCCAAGTACCGCCCAGGTCTTGGATATCCGAATCATACATCATATATTAAAAAATAAATTTATTTCATAATCAATGTTCCGTATCATCAAATATCTATATTGAGTGAAGACTATGAATTTTTTAATATTTCATTAGATAAAGAATTGATTTCAAAGTATAACACCATCTATATATATGATATATTGTTTAGTCAATAAAAATATCCATGACCAATAATATCGATATTGAGAGGAAATTTAATGTCCAATTCACATGAAAGTGAAATTTCAATGCAAAGTTATTGAATATAGAAATATATCGATGACGTGATTTTCAAAACTATCCACGATGAGAATAATCATAATCCATCAAGCAGAATAAATATTACAGTATGAATAAAACATATCCATGGGGGATAATATGTAAAATAATTTGTTTTTTCACTGATGAATATAAATTATATAAATTTGAAAAATATATCATAAAAAATTATAAGTTTCATTTTAAAAATTGAATTTCCAAATATAGGGTCAAAACAATTATGAAAATATTATTCAAGGAAAATAATATTTGAAACATATAAAGAAATATTTAAAACAGTTTGGTTGTCATGATAACTGGATTTTTTTTCAATATATTACCTATAAAAACAAATATTCTTTTTATTTCTTCTATAAAAGTGAAACAAGAATTATTTTTAAAATGACATGATGTTACATTAAAAATAAATATTAAAAATGTAATGTTGTGTTAAAAGATCTTTATTTATTTTTTTTGACAAAAATTATAAATATTTTTAAAACCATTATTATAAATCATTATTTTAGAAGAAAATAGATTTCCATCCAAAGAGGGAAATGATGTTAGATCTTCATGAAGACATTTTATAATTTATTTGAATCACGAAAGACAAAATTTGAAAACTATTACATTATTATACCAAGAAAAAAATTACAAATAATAAAATGAAATTGGTTTATTTTTAAATCTTCCAAAAAATTTATTTTAACTAAACATAAAAAAAAATTAATATATATTAGATTGATATTATGAAATAATCATTCTTAATGATCATAATGTTGATGTGATAATTAATCAATAAATAGAAAATTTTTATCACTTGTAATTACATATAACTGAATTATAAATACAATTTAAGATAATAAAAAAATTTATATTCATAATCATATAATATTAAAGACAATTAGGAAACCATAAAACCAAATAAAATGAAATTGAGTTGTTCAATTCTTTTCCACACAGTAATATTCAAATTAAATATCATTGGATGATGTAATTGAAATTGTAAATTAAAATACATATAATTATGAATTAATGATGATATAACATGTAAAAGGTGAATGATATACAAAATATAATGAGATGTAGGGGAATAAATTTTCAATACGCTTCAATGAAATAAAATTTAGATTAAATCCCTTACATAATAACTCCTTTTGGATGAAATTTAATATAAATATTATATGGTAATTTTTAACATGTTATTAACGAAAACAATAATTATATTAATATTTATAATATCATATTTAATCCTTTTATAATGTAATATCTCCCTTCTTTTAATAATCGTGCATTATTTTCATTATTTTAGATGTGAACTGTATGGTTTTTTTAGATATGTATAAGCAGAAAATTCTTATTTATTGCACATAATATAATGTTCTATCATTTATATAATATTTATCAAGAAAAAATATCATATTTATACATAAATTATTATTTTAATAAAAATCATGATATCTAGTTTTGAGAAATTATGTATGTTATGATAACTGAGATGGTAGGTCGCACAAATGCATGAGTAAGTTTTCATGTTTTCAATAATCTTTATGTAAATAAGGGACATAATATTTTATCTATCTAGAATTAGTATAATATTTTAAATACCATATTATTTTACTTTATATATATATATCATTCATGTGGTGTGGTTATGACAAGAGAGTTACATTGTTTTATGTTGTAGGTGGTACATATATACATGAATGATGTAATCATCATTTAGTGTAAGAAAGATACTTTTATAAATAAATTTATGAAAAATAAATATTTCAGGAATACCATAATTATGAAGTTCATATAACGTATTATTAATGAATTAAGCTCTTTCCACCCAAACTAATGATTTCAAGGGGTTGAATTGTGTCAAATCCCTGATTTTATAGACAACATCATCGAATAGTCTCCAATAGGTTCTGTTCATGGATTCAAAAACACCCAACGACTATAAGATCAATGAAGAACCATAGACCCACTCTCTAAAAGAATTTTTAAATAAGAGATCATGGACTAGAACACATAATATCTCACATTTTTGGAGAGTATGGGAAGTAGATCATATAATGAACTTTTAGGGGGACAATTGCATGTTTCATGACACTCTTATAGGTTTATGATATGTTTGCGAATCAATTATTCATTCCTACATAATAATTCATATATTAACATAATGTAATGACACATTACAACCATGAATGATTTTAGGATCATCCGTATGTATATTAGGTTCTTCAACAATAGAGTGATCTATATGTGTATGTGTTTGTCCATCAATGATCACATTTTATTATAGTGATCAGAGACAATTTTGTCAATTTATTAGGATTTCTCCAGTTTCAGTCCACATAGTGTGGAAATATAGATTTAGTTTTAACCAAGGTATATGTAAGTTATTTTAATTTTGGGATCTTATCAATAAGTGGGTCTTCATTCATATCATCCTAGTAGAATTAGAACCCAAATAATTTAGTCCCATATAACAGAAAACATCCACTTTTAATATCATGTGATTATGAACATTACATGAAGTACCACATCATGTATCATTGATGCTAGGGTTATGGGTGGATAACCATGGTTTCATGTAGTACATATGTCCAGGTGGCCCAAGGGACCCAGAAGAGGTGTGACCTATTGGGTGGATGGTACACTACAAACAATGTGGCTCGAATAACACGATGGTTGATTTGAATGCTATTTTGGACCTTGGGGAGTCTTCATATGTTTCCTCGTTATATTGGCCTACAATCTAACATAGTTAGGAATGTAGGTATTTAACCCTGTGATGAATCCCATGTTGTTAGGTCATACCCATGTAAGCTTCCCATTTGGGGACATGATTGGATTCGGGCATACAATTCGATGGATGCCCATGAAGTGTCGATTCATCTATATTACACCCCTTTGAATGTTGAGAAATAGGTCGAGGGATAATACCTTATAAGAGGCCCTATTGAGTGTATTTGTATGGGAATTACACTCAGGGGATTCCCTTTCTGTTTGGTATTAAAAACTAAATCATCCCACTTGAGTAGAGGATATGTCATACACATGGAAGCTTCACATGGATAATGTGATTCAGTTTTATTCTGGGAAGAATTGGACACCAAGATGATTTCACTTTGGTGGATTTGGATTCGGTTTTATGCATGGTTGTTTCAAATTTGAATAGTTTTGATTAAGTTATTATACCTAAAAAGTTGTCCACTTGAAATTATGCTAGAGATAATAAATATGGAGATGAAACATTTTTATTGAGAGAATATGGATTTCATTATCATTTATATCCTCAAATCCCGCATGTTTCAAGCATGGTGTGTGTAACCAGAGGATGCAAGGGAATCTGAGGATTGCATAATATAACCTATCTGCTAGTGGATGTGATGCTGAAGCCTGACATGATAGTTAGCGGGCTATGAGTATGCAAGTCTACTATTTTATTTTGGTAATCATGATAGAATTATAAGCAGATCCATCAGAATATATCTCAGAGACAAGGTGATGAAATGAAAGAGTTCTACCTCTCATATGAAAGACTATGGGATTACTCGAGGAGGTGTTCTATAAAATTTGTTCTGAGAGGCGGAGGATATTCCCTATCAAAGGGAAAGGAGAGTGTGATCCTTAGCCTCTCTCCAAGAATGAGGAGATTCATTTGATATCCCCATGATTGTAATACTACTTTTAATGGGAATGTTGACATGAATACAATTTTTGGGTGTACCTTATTATTGATTTTATATACGTGACTCCACTTACCAAGGTTATGCAGACCTGAGAAGACATGATGATTTTCCTGATGATCATACCATACATTTCAGTTGGCATTAGAAGATGCCTCAACCTCATTCCATTAGATTGGATCATGGAGGGGCCAATATAGAACATTATTATATGATCGATGGGAGTGAAGGTACATAAAAATTTGAATACAGTAGGATTTCCCATTCTAAGTATTGGTTTTTTAGGTATGATGGGATTCAATCTAGGTATCATGTTTGTATATGGGTGAGGGTACAATCTTTATTATTTATTGCAACATGGACCAAGGTTTACCAAGAAAATATTGTGTCTACGTGAGGCCAAGATCCATATGTGTAGTATATTTCAACAGGGGACCCTTATCCTCCATCATATAATTTGTTTATGTGGGGATTCATTCTTCCATTATATCATTTTTCTATGCAGGTTGTTGGGACATAGAGGGTCAATCTGTTTCTTCCTTGAAAAATGGTGTCTAAAATGTTTTTTATGTTTGTGGATTGCTGGATGATTTATTATTAAATCATTACAATCTATCTATTGTATTATTACCTGTAGGTAATAAATATATGTCTCACGATTCATCTCGAAGGATCTTTTTTTTATCCTCTTACCTCATATCTTATTTCTCTCTTTGGTTCGGTCTCATCTCTTTTTATTTTTATTTCCACATAGGTGAATTTTATAGAGGAATAGAGGTAACTGATATAGGCATGGACAATAGTCTATGGTGGTCAGTAGACTTTCTTTGTGTGTGTGCACATAGGATATCTCAACCCATGAATGACTCTATTAATGGGGATTGGTCACTCACATGGGGTGGAAATAAATATCCTTTTTCTAAAATGATTATTATTTTTATTCTCGGGCACCAGTGGAACCACCACGTCCTATGAACTGTTTCATTCACAAGGGATAATATTTTTTGGGGTAAGGAATCACCATCCAACCATAAAAATGATGGTTTCATTGTTCATGGGAACTAGTGGTATGGCCTCCTCCCAAAAGTTATTTTTTTAGGTGCTTCATAATGTAGTTGAATTCCATGAAAAGTACCAATTCACAATATGATTTTCTCATCACGGGTTACATCCATTCTTCCTGGAATTTCCCATTCAATATTTTTCTTCAATATTCTTTAGGTTTTACTTCCACCATTTTAATAATTTGATAGTATTCTCTTCTTCCTGTATGTGGAAATTTAGGACACAAAAAATTCCCCCCATCAAAATGGGATTCGATTAGGTAAAATAGTATAAGTTTTTATATTGAATGTGATCTTTTTTTGAACTATTTTTTACTGCACATGGGGACTCATGATATGTGACAATGACAATTAATTTTTGGTTGAACTCATTTTATTTCTACTGATTCTCATGGTGGACTATGAACTCTCACAAAATCCATATTGACCCCTACTTCTTCATAGCATGTCCTTTGTGGATATATTTTTTACAAACTATATTTTGTAAACATAGAATGGTAATGATTGATGTTCACAGATGTATGACTGAAGTGATATAAATCAAGATTTAGAATCTAGAGGGTTTCCGCAACACTTTCATTCTAGTTTTTTAAATAATTTAATTTTAAATGGAATCCAATTTGAAGGATTTTCACTTATAAAACATCACTTTTGGTTCAAAAATATCTATTAACATGAGTTTTTTGTCTCATTAAACGGTATATTAGATATGAAAGTGGGTGTTTTTCATATACATTGACAATTACATATGAGTAAATTCATTTATTAGTGATTTGTATACCCCTTTATTGGTTCCCCTCAACCATTTGTAATTCTCTATTTGACTTTTCCCTTTCCATTGATTTTTTCCAATACATAATAGTTCCCCACACCCTCATCATTTTTCCAAGAAGGATCATTACTATATCCAAGGGTAGTGAAATTATTGGTAGGGTACATAATTCCATAGGAGGATCCTCAAATGGTATTCTAGTGGATGTTTTTAATAGGAGAACATTTATGAAAGGATGATCCAACACATACAGATTGACCTTATCTTGCTAAAGACCCCTAGGTGTTCCATAATGTTATTTATGGATATCCTATTGTCTTACACTTATCTCATGAATGAAGGACAAGTACACAATGAGGTGGACATCAGCTTACTTATTTGAATTCCCATCCAGGAATAAATTTTTTCCTTGATTAGATTTAGACTCAAGAATTTTATGTTTCCAGACCTCCAAAATGCCTTAAAAAAGAGCATCCATCCCTATGAATAGGTGAAATGGGGGACTTAATTTCACCATATGTGCCTAATTCGGCATTTATCCATTCTTTTTTTCCCCTGAATTCTACGCAATGGAGACACCAGTTTCCTTGCCCGAGATTCGTATAGTGTGGCATTTTGAAGTTGGGAATGTTCTTGGATTCCACCATGTGAGATCTAAACAGTATCATCTCCCATATTAATAGAAAATTAAGCGTTATTAGATATATTATGAATAAAAACTATAAAATACTCAACATGTCGATGTTTATGCAGAAATTCCTCCTACTTTATTTCATCTGCAACATCCATTCATTATTTAACGATAAATTCATTGTCTACCTCCCACAAATTTAGGATTCTATAATGGGAAACGAGATCATTTCCAAGTCCAATATCTTTCTCCAAAACCATATCCAATTATGTCATGGAGTCCATTTTATCCACTTTCATGGGTAAGAAATTGGAAGTTGAGGGCTAATCAACCCATGTCTACCATTTTACATAAACCGTACTATAATAAGAATCATCATTCCCATTCATATTAAATGAGTTATAATATTTAGATTTATTACATTCTAGTGGAATTTATACAAAAAATTACATTAAATATAGGACATATGTTTTTTCCATATATTTTTTCAGAGTGATCATATCTTCCATGGTTCTAAGAACCACTTCTTTAACTCGGGAGGTTTCCATGTCAACATCAACCAATACTCTTTCAAATTTTACAAATCGTGGATTATATATTTTCTTATTTACCATTTCCTACTACGAAGGCAATGTCCTACAAAATCTAGAGATATAGGTATTTCCAATTAAGAATACATATTCAAATCTAAAATTTATTATTGTGCATTCCATAAATTTTTGCGGTAAATGTTACGGTTCCACTATTGTATACATTGAATTCCATGAATTAAATGTATTGAACCAAATGTCCACAATATTCATTTATATTCATCCAAGTGAATGAATTTGTGAAATAAACCCCTTCCCATAGAGGTCGTACTCCAATTTTCATATCCCCATATTACAATGATTATACAATTATGAACATTGAGACTCAACATATTCTCCCCTTAGGGATCAAACATAAAAAATAGTGAATTATTTTAGCAAATTGATCCTCACATTCATAACATCATGATCGGCCACAATGCTTGAAACTCAGACACTATTTATAAATCACCCCAGAGAGAGAACTCCATAGTCGGTGAGAGATTTATTTTCAAAAACCTTGAAACACCATTAATATTTCTATTTGGACCAAGAGACTAGGATGGCAGCCCATAGTGTAACTGATAAGATTTTGGATAAGTACAATGATAAACTAAATCCATATGCAAAATACGGTTTTTCCATTTCAAAACTAGGTCTAAACACTTACAGGTTGAGTCCTCAAATGGTTCATCCTGTGTAAAATCTCAATTAAATATATATATATATAACCCATATGTATAGACATTATATATATTTACACATCTATATATAGATATATATTCACACAAGACTATATTAATAAATATATTTAATACATATATATATATATATAATATAATTTTCCACACAAAAATATTATCTTACCTATTTAACAATAATAATTATAATAATAATAATAATTAAAATCAAATCATCTTTACCAATAATTATTCAGAAAAAAACTGAATTAAAAATTTAAATCTTTTATATAGTTGAAGTATTAATAAAACTATTATTACCTCACCTTCTAATAATTATTCCCCATGGTGAAACATCACTCATTAATTTAGAAAAAAATACACATGTAATTTAATTGTTTTTATTCAACAGAAATTATAATAATATTATTATTACTATTACCATAACGTGTGATGTAAGTATGCACCTCACACACACAAGCCTTATGTCACACCATGTAAAAAACTAATACTCTAAACCCACTGGTGTTGTCATATTTCTCGAATGATACACCATTTATGTGATATTACATTATATTTAGGAAATATATAACAAAAATATAAAATAAATTAATTTACCACATGATGTTACCAATGTCTAACACACAAAAATATTATGTTGTACCAATGGTAAGCCCCTCACCCGAGCCCAAACTGGGTTCACAAATTTGTCATATGAGGCACGGTTTGGGATATATTTCCTTATTTTTTAAATGTGTATAATAAAAATATTTAATTAATATTTCTCATGTGTGATGTTACCAAATGCCCGAAATGCACAATATTTATGTTGTTCCAAGGATAAAAATCATATCCTGGACCTAATAGTGGTATCATGTATCTCATATGAGACAATATTTTGATTATAAATAATTTTTTGGAAAAAAATGACCTTGTAATATAATATATTAAATATTTTTAATAAAAATATTGTGGGTGAATGTGCCTCATTATTCCATGATACCTAAGTATCTGACATTAGAAATATTTTAACATATATTACAGTGTATTAATAATGCTTTTTATCAAACGTAAATCCGTTAAATAACATATGATGGCATTATTATTGAAAATTTAAATTTTTCATATAAAAAATTACTCACTAATTAGTTACAAAGAGGGTTTTTTATCCTATTCATTTTGGATGTAACCATTATCCCAATATAAAGACTTCTCATCCCTAATAAGTATCTCTAGAGTTCTAATAGAAATAACTCATTCTATAAGGATTGAAAAGTACACTCATGCATTAACATCTATATAATAGTTGGAACATTAAGAACATAAAAAACATTCACCAATCTATGGTATCGCTCAACATTATCTATGAAGTCCACCTGTAACCTAATCTTTAAGCCACCATACACTAACCATTGTCATCAACCCTACATGTTAGTAAAAATAAAATATATATACTAACAAAGCATAATTCATGGTTCAAATAATTAATTTCAATAAAGTTATATCAAAAAAACATTTCAACAAATTTATCAAAAAAGAAAAATATCTAGAAAATATATTAAAAACCATGGTATTTAATTAAATTAAAACTCTAAAGAATAACAAGAGTTGTAAATAGATTGTAAACCGACATGCCTAGACATGTTTCATGAATCTATGTGAAATCTTCTAAATCATATATCAACATCATGTTCATCACCCATGTTGGTTTTAAACAATTGTATCAAAAAAATAATAAATTCACATTTCATTGAAATATCATGGTCGACTATACGATGATGGCTAGAAAAAATGATAGTTCCATTTAACAAGTCACAGTTATCCTATCTCCAATCTTCCCAATCCCAAATCAATAAAAATAGAGGAAAAAAGATAGTGAGTCTCAATACATTAATACCATTTTGAAACATCACAACCTGAACTCCAATGTACAAAAAGGAATTCCACTTAACCACATGTTCCCCTCCTCATCTATAAGAGGTTTTTAATTATTATTGATGGTATCAAGTGGAAAAATGGGGAGACTATACACTCTATCAGAGTTTACAAGAGGATAAATAAAAAATGTATAATAATAAACCAAATCATTGTACATTTGAAAAGTGAACTAATAATGGCATTCATATAAATTTCATCTCCTATTATGAAAATCATAACTAGTGAACAAAGAAGAAGACAAAATAAATAAATAAATAGTGATGTCCTCTAGAGTCCATCTTTTTTCACTACTGGCTTGGTGCTCCACCACTCTGCCATCAACCACAGGGTCCTTTACCTTCATTGGGAATATCAGGAAATCTACATTTTCATTGAAATCACTGAGTTTGGTGGAGGTATATGAATCAATAGAACACCACTAATGCATCATTAACATGTTTTAATATTCATAGATATGTATAACGTAAAAATAAAATAATTTAAACATAAGAAACAATAATGTTCGGAATTTAGGAGCTAACAAAGTCATAATAAAACTCAGTTATTCCTACATCACTATAATGAAAAAAAACATTAGAACAGTAATAAAAATATCTCAATGTCATATAAAACCTCGAAATACTCAAATACATGCATGGGAACCAGGAATCTAGTTGAAACCATACTTAGTCATAATGACCCAAATCTATCTCTATGATAAGTCATATAATCCATAATGTCCCTCTATTTCCTCATAGGTCAGATCAGTCATGACCATCATGCCACATGGTCACCTCCTATGGGTCTGATTTCTAATTATTTTCAATCC
This sequence comes from Viscum album, assembly GCA_963277665.1. Lineage (NCBI taxonomy): Eukaryota > Viridiplantae > Streptophyta > Magnoliopsida > Santalales > Viscaceae > Viscum > Viscum album. The sequence continues at coordinate 432,195,297 of OY728127.1, read as the reverse complement.
CATAGGATAGGCCTCACAATGCCATCATTCATTGTTATCCATCATATTCTTTTCATCAAGTCAAATTCAGTATCTGGACATGTCCCCTTAAAGGGATAAAAGGCCACGAAGGACCCACTGTTCACTTTGGTCCGATGTATAACACAATAACCTAGAAAATACTAAGAATATCACAAGTAAATAGTGCAATTATACATTACATATTTGTGGTGTGATAAAATAAATACATAAACACATGTGTGTAACTTAACATGGTCTAATTAACATCAACACACATAATTATAATATATCAATAAAAAAATACTCATGGCTACAAAAATCACCCATACTCATTACAATACATGAATGAGTTATTCCAACATACAATCACATGTCAAGTAGTCCTATAACCCCAAATATTTATTTTACTTTTGAATGAAATTAAATATTACACGTTATTATAAGATCATTCTATGCGAAATGTTTTGAATTACCAATTTTTCCAACTCATGCATTAATATTTTTCCCTCAATTATTTCTTCTTCCTAATTTCTAATAAATTATAATTTTACAATAATCTCCCAAAAAGTTTGTATAAATTTTCATTTTCTTGTTATCTTTTAGAAATATTATTTTAATCCTCCTCCAATAAAAAATTGAAAAATCGATTTAAAAATATCGTTGTACCTTCAGAAAAATATTAGGATTTAGATAATGTTTAATGTGGTAAATCCGACGGTACCTTTGGTGCATCAATATGATTAGTTTTGGAGTTGTTATATTATAGTTTATTTTTAAGAGAATTAAAATGAAGTAAAAAATAATAATAATAGGGGGTGAGGAAGTTGGAGGAGTGAGAATTGGGTGGGAACCTCAATTTCACTACACAATGTTCCCATTTCTCCGTTTATATTTTTTCTCTCAATATTACACTTATTACCCAATTTATTTAGTTATTTATCTCTCTTTCATAATTCCATGTGCCACACCACATCAACATTAATGGGTTCATAACCAATTAAAAAATCATTCATTTAATATTTCTTTTAAAATTAATCCATGTATAGTCACACACACATTATATATAGACACCCACACACACACACATATACATGTGTACAACTAAAAACTAATATCTATATATACACCCACATATAGATATATTTATACATATATATTTAACTCTTATATATATACATTATATACAAACACATTTGTATATAATTATATTTACACCCCAATATATATATATTTATATCACCCAAATATATACTAATTATATATAGAGACACATATCTAGATGCATCCTAATATTTATATATCTGCATATATATTTATCCTATATATATACAAGCAATTTACTTTTCCAGAGACAAATTTGTTTTCCAAATTTTATAATAATAATATCAAAAAATATTATTATCATCATTATTATTAATTCTCACTTATTAATATACCTATTTTTGTTTCAATAGAATCCCTCATAAGAAACTAAAATCATTTATTTTGGAAATGTAATAATGTCACTATTATTACCTTACCTACCTTTTAATATTCACCCATGGAGAGATATTTCACATTAATTATGCAAACCTTCATAAACATCTAATTTCAATTATCTTCTTCAAAAATATAATAATAATAATAATAATAATTATTATTATTATTATTATTATTATTATTAATTTTACATGTGTATAAACTAAACTCGTGATGTACAAAATGATTATGTGGTTCCGGGGTAAACATTATATTTTTGGTTTCACATTTGTTTCAAATTTCTCATATGACAGACTATTTGGGGTATAATATTTTTTTATGAAAATGTATCATAAAATTTTTAAATAAATTACCATCACGTTTGATGTTACCACACACCCAATGAATACAATGTTTATATCGTACATAGGGTAAACCCCTCATCCGAAACCTGTTATTGGTCTCTGATTTCACAAGTTGAACCATGGGGAGACTACACCCTCTGTCAGAGTGAATACAAGAAATAAATAACCAATGTAAAATAATAAAAATTATCAGATTATATATATAATGTGAACCAATCAGGACATGAAAATAGATAGAAACTCATAATGTTTCATGAATGTCTAATGTCTAACCAGTTGATTAAAAAAATAAATTAATAAATGAGAGGGTCCTCTAATGTTTATCATAGTCCCCAACTATCTCTAATATCCACTTCACATCCATCCACCACAGGTCCCTTTCCATTCATCAAGAATATCATGAAATCTAAATGTAAAGAAAAATTTCCAAGCATGGATTGTGTACAATACTATGTAAGAAACCACAAATGCATCATTTCAAGCATTTCTCACGCAAAGGATAGTATAATAATATAATAAATAAATTTGTACATACACAACAATGTTGTTGAGAATTGATCTAATAAACTATATTCCATAAACCTCATTAATACCAAATTCAAAAAAATGAAAAAAACATCATAACAATCGTGGAAAAATTGAAAATTCAGTTCCATCCTCATGTTGGTCAACATCCATGGGTTCCCTAGTGCTCTATCGAAAATAACACCGAGTCATCATGCCCCAATTCTAACTTCATGTTTAATCACATAGAACTACATTATCTACTATTTCCACATAGTTTATATCACTCATGACCATCATACCCCACAAGCATCACATACAGATGTAATCACTCATGATTAGCATTCCCCCTGGTCAAGCCACTATAGTCCATCCTGGACCATCATCAATCTTAGTCTCATCAATAATCCGGTTGTATCATATGAACTCGCTCTTCCTTAATAGATACTAACCCAATATGGGCTCACCTCACACTTTGATAACATGTGTAACAAAATAAAATAGTATATAAAATGAATATCACATTGGGAAGGTGGAATTATACTTAATATCATGAGTGTGAGAATGTCTATAAATATATACATGTGAGAAAATCAACATGGTGTAAAGAAACTAAACATGAATAATAGTAATATTTCATTCAATCAAGATTCATGGATACACATGCACCCATATACATAACATAACAATAATGAGGTAGTCTATTATAAATAATATGTCATGAAAAGATCATATTCATGTCCATAAATGGTAAGGAACTTTTGGAATCAAATTCAATGATGTAAAAAGAAAATTAGACTATGAGGTAATCCCTCGAACCGTGTTTTCACCCCATCCAGATTATGATAACATTTCATGAAATCCTTTAACAAAAAACAACTATTTTATTTCTAGAGAAAATTTAATATTACATGTGATGATTTTTTCACTATCCCAATTTGTTTTGAATTATCCTTTTAGGAAAATTCACGTTTTATCAATTTTCATCTCAATAATAATTATTATATGATAATTTAGTATAAAAATAATTTTATACGTATATTCTAAAAAATTATAACATATGAAAATTTTATAATTATTTTTTATGGTCTAGCATAAATCATCATTTTAGAAAACATGCTAGGTCAGATTAAAATTACCCCACTACATTTAAAATCCAAAATAATATTTAGATTATTTTCATCGAGATGATCCCAACAACATTGATTTTCGGTTAATCCAATCATTATTGGAGACATTATCAATTAGAGAAGACTGAAGAATAATAAAATGAAAGAAAAATTATATGACAGATTGAGAGAAATATAAAGGCATGTGAACTAGGTTGAAACCCCCTATGTTCTACACACTCTCCAAGTTTTCCAATTAAAATATTTTTCTCTCATATGTTCATTTATTACACAATTACATTATTAATTTATCTCTCCTATATAATTCGATGTTCCACAACCCATTAAAATTATTATGTTTCATATCAAATTATAAAACACAATTAATTATTATTATTTTAAAAAAATCATCTATATATATACTCACATTATATATACACATATATAAACACCTACAAACACATATATAAAAAATCACACATAAATATATAAATATACCGAAAAATATATATATATATATATAAACCCTATATATAGACACACACACACACATTATATATAAACATATATATACATATGTTCACTTGCACACACACACACAAATTATATGCACATATATTATATATTAACACATCTATACATGCATATGCACCTGTATATATCTAAAAATATGTTTATCATATATATATAAACACAATTTTTTTCCATAGAAAAATATTGTTTTAGAAATTTAATAATTATTATATCAACAACCACTATTATTACTATTTTTAAATATCTCATTTCATTATCATCATTAACATTTTATTAACAAACATCATTGAAAATAGAATTCATTTATTTAGAAGAAATAATAATATTAGGATTATTACCTCACCCCCTAATAAATCTTCACCCATGTTTAAAAGTCACTCATTAATTAAGAAATCATAAATACATATATAATCTTCATTTTTTCTTCAACAACAACAACACCAATAATAATAATATTATTATTATCATTATGAGTCATGTAAACCAAAACCTCTTACACACAAACATTATTTCAAAATTAGAATAAAACCAACATTCTAATCCTAATAAGGGCCTCTTATTTCTCATATGATGAACCATTTGGGAGATATTATTTTTTTGGAAAATATATAACAAAGATATAAAATAAATTACCCTCACATGCGATGTTACTAAACGCCCAATTCGTATAAATATTATATAATGTTGAACGAAAAATCCCTCATCGTGGAACTAATGGTTATCTCATATTTCTCATATGAGACACTATAAGGTAGTTGGTTCTTTATTTTTGAGATTTATATAATTCCAATATTTATAAAATTACTCTATCTTGCGACATTATCAAATCTTAGTTTCAGAAAACATTTATGACATGCCATTGGTAAACCCCTGATCCTATATATAACTATGGTCTCATATTTCTCATTTGGGACACCGTTTGATAAATATATAATTTTTATTAATAATAATGGTAGACATAATATAATATATTTTATATTTTTATTAAAAAAATATCGAGTCTAAATGATCCCTATAATTTGATGCTGACCCAACACCTGACTTATAAAATGTTACATATAATATTAAAAATCATTTTCATTGATTTTACTCATTAATAGATCCTTTAAATAAAATATTTATTTATTTTTAAAAATAATTAATTTTTTCGCATAAAAATTACTAATTAGTTACTTACAAAGGCATTTTTATTATATTAAAAATCCTGATGATATTACAAAACTATTCATTTATGACATTATACCATTTAGAATATTTTTTTAATTTTTTTACCATTGCATGAATGTTTTTTATTTCTAAAATACTAACTATTCATTTATAATAATCTCATGAAAACTATAACTCTTACATATGTGATTTCATATCGTAAATTATAAAATGTAATGAGTGGTTGTCATCCTAATATATTATATAAAATCTTATCTCATCTTTATATTCTTGATATATAAAAACATGTTTCTAAATGATTTTATTTGTTTTAAAATTCAATATTATTTCATTATTATAATACTATATGTTAAATTGATATTTTTACTATTACCAAGTGTTAAAAATAATTTGAATATTAATTTCATAGGATTTCATGGATGTAGCATCCTAAGATTTTAAAAATTATCTTCTCTAAAACTAATTTAAATTCATTGATAACTTGTGCCACACAAAATTGATTATTCTGAATCCATTGAAATAAATTCCACGTTATCTTATTTTTCACCTAACATTGAGTTTCACTAGTAACATGTGAAACACATATGTCCATGTCTTACTAGAAAACAATATACTATCAATATAATTTATTTAATATAACAGTTATCACATAGATAATGAAATGGTATAAATTACTAATAATAACTAAATTATTAAATAATTTTTTTCACATTTTTATAATATGAATTAATTGGTTACCAATTAAATATAAATTATATTAACGACCACTTGAAGAAAAAGCATGTGTTTTTATGAAAAGTATTTTTTTAGAAGATGTAAATTTTATCATAATAAATTAAATTAAACCAATTAATGAATGATATTAGTCAAATATATATGATGTATATTTAATAAAATGTTTTTAAAATCATCAATTTTTTTAAATGGTTAATATTAGAATAAATCCAATTTTATGCATAACAATCTATACATTCTCGATGGATTTTTTAACACCTTTTAATGATGGACCTATTTTAAATAAATTTTTTGATGCTTTTACATTTTTTTTTCAGAAAAATAAATTTCATTTTTGAAATAAAATATCAACATTTAATTTGGTTGAATTTTTTCTATTTTTGTGAACTTTAATATTTTGATGAATAGTGAATGACAATAAATTTTAATTGACAACTAATTTTTCATTTAAATAATTCATTTTATTAAATCATATTTATAATTTGATATAAATTATAAATAATTCAATTTTTATATTTAAACAAATTTATGTTTTTGGAATAAATTTGACATTGAAATTTTAAATTGAGACATTTCAAATATTGGACTTATCTCTTTAAATACTTGCTTGGTTATCCTATCTGCTAGATTAATTTTAAATTAATACTTTCCAGATTTGTGATTTTAATTATGAAAATTGGATTCAATATTTAAAATATTAATAGTTTATATTGTCTAATAATTTCAACATAGTTTTCTACAAAAAATATTATTAATATTAAATGAAATTTGCTACAGCGATTGAGGATAAAATGTTCTAACTTAGTGGTGAAGCATTAAACATAAGAGTAAAAATGACATAAAAACCATAAAACCCAATTATATATATATTATTAGACCATATGCACAATTATATATAGTTTTTATCAATATTTGACTTGTGTTATGTATGTTTTACCAACCATTATTATTTCTCTTTTTATATTTAAATAAATGTAACTCCCCCTACACTATAAAAAGACATTAATCCTACCCTTATACTCAAACCTCTAAACCCATTTGGGCTTGTCAAACCGCTGTAAAATTAATCTCCCCATATCCATAATCTCATCCATGTAGCCTCAGTTTTGGAACAAATAAAACTAAGGAAGTCATTTGGTGAACTCCGGAAGGAGTTACCCAAATAAAAGGTAACATTAACTAATAAGCACTTTTGTTTTTTTCTTTCACAACCCATTAAATATTAATTATTTAATTATTATATAATACTATAATTATCATCAAAATAATGTTATTTTTTTATATTATTTTTTATACCTAAACATTCACACTATTCTATCAAATGGGATATGCATTCAATGTTCATGTGAACAACAGACTACAACTTCTAGAACATTTATTGTTCATTATCCCATTGCATCCTTTCAAGGTTGGAAATAATCATATACTTAATTTTTTATATTTTATATATGATAATTATGATTTATTTAGTATTATTTTATTATTATATAACATATACCTTTATGATTTATATTTTTTGGAAATATGATAACATCATTTGTGGACATTTGTAGTAAAAACTCCTCTAAATGATCTACTTTGTTCACTATTTACATGGAAAGTATTAAATAAGTTATTAATATAAATATATTATATAAATAAAATATTTACAATTTTCCTGAAATAATTATATATTTTGACATATAATAAATAATTTTTTAGTTTCCATTTCAATCACAAAAGAATTGATGACATCGTTTGTGGAAGTGTGGACTACGACCTCCTCTAGGTGACATGATTCTTACATTTTTTTATCACCAAATCACAAGAATGATATGTGTGTGTGTGGGGGTGTTATTAAATAATATTTTATTTATGATATAATTTTATTTAATTAAATATATAAAATTCTTAACTTCTTTCCATAATGATAATTGGAAAATGGAAACATTAATCATGAATTCGTACAACCATACATCTCTGTTATTGTATTATTCATTCATTTTTCATTACTGTTATTCTAATATGATTATAAAAGTAAAATCTATGTAAAACTGTGATAATTATTTCATATTTATTGTTATAGATATTGTTTACTAATTAACTCATTTACCATAGTTGACCTATTAAATTTTGTTTCGAAAAAGAAGCGTAATATAGTCAGAAAATACGACTTAAAAATTAGTGATTAATTATTTTTGTATAAAATTTTTATAAATTAAATAAAGTTATTAATAAACATTTATAAGTTTATTTATATATTAAATATTAAAAATATGTTTAGTATCTGAGAATATAGAGGAGATGGATGATAAATCTTACTTAAGGTAGGGGATTCTTGTCTCACTTTTACTTTTGTGTGGAATAAGTCATATTCAACATTAAATTTTTTTTGGAGGGTATATATTACCCATATTTAATTTTATAGAATTAATTAATTTATCATCATGGTATTTTGTGCTTCATTTGATTATTTTCTTTCATAGGACTTATGATTCAAAATTTACTATAGTATGAAGAGATTTATTAACTCAGTTTCCATTCATTAGGTATAATATATATATCATTGGATATGTAATGATAATAATATATTTTAAATGACCTATAATTTTATTATTATTAATTAATATATTTATTTTATGGATTTTCATTTTTCACACATTATTAATTTATTGACTTATCCTCACTCCTTTAATATTATATTTGTATGTGGATTTATTGTCTGATGTTTATTTATATATGAAAAATTTCAAATTCAACACTTATTATATTTGTTTGGTTCATAAATTATCAAATAATGTATTTTTTATTATTATCATTAAATTTTTTTGTTTTTAATTATCCATTTATGGATCTATCATTATTGAGGTTTATGGTATCAATGTTTCTAAATATCTAATGGACTTTGTTTGAAATTATCCATCCATGTGTTTTTTGTTATGTTATATGAATATTTTCATTTATAATGTGTATATAATTTTCCATTACTATTATATTTCATCAATAAAATTTTTCCCATAATATTTACATATTTATTTAAGGTTAATATTTTATGGGGATTAGGAATCAAATGTTTTAAGGGGATGGGGAAACTATTGAATGTTTCAATGTAATTTTCCTCTTGATTTATTTAATGATAATTTAATGGTATTTACATTTATAAATGTAAAAAAACTATTTATACTTATCATCTATTGGGGATTTTTTTATTGATACAATTTTCATTATTTTCTGGATGGTTAATTATTTTTTGATTAGATTATTATTGAATCCATTTTTTTATATGGGTTAATAAGATTTCACAAAAATTGTTATTAAAACCATTTCATTTCCTTGGGTTAATATTATTTCAATGATTTTATTATATAACTCATTTCTTCTCTATGGGTTACAAATATTTTTGTAAAATTGTTATGGAACCCATTCCTTTTCCATTGGTTAATAATTATACATATATATTAGTATTGAATCCATTTAATTTTATGGGTTAATCATGATTCATCATGATTTTAATGGAACCCAATTATTTTTCATGGTTTAATCATATTTCAAAGTAAATTTTATGGAACCCAATTGTTTTTATCAGGTTAATCATGTTTCTATGATATTGTTAATGGACTCATCTCTTTTCTTTAGGTTAATCATATTTCCATGATATTGTTATAAAAACTGTATCATTTATATCAGTTAATAAAGTTATGAAAGGGGAAATTTATTATTTTATTGACTTCATTAATGATTTTATGTTTTGTGATTTCACATTAGTACTTGGAAATTTTTTGGGTGGTTACATTTTAAAACAATGATGGGGGAGGGGGGGTTCATGGTTACTATAGATAGGTGGGTTAATGATATCCCTACAATTAATTTGGTATTTAAGTCAATCATATATAGATTCCATTTGTAAGAGTGATTTTTATAATGGTTGAACACTATGGTATTCCATTTATAAGAATGAAAATTATAATTATTTCTCAAGATACCGTTATGAATTGTCTATGATTTTGCTGGGTTTAAAATGTTTTTGAATTTCGAGATTGGTATCATAATGAATTTTATTATTTATTTGAATGAATCATTCCGTTGAAATGTTTTTATAATCTATGATATCGGTATAAATGGGAATTTATTATTTTATGAATCTCTCATGCACATTGATAATGTTATCATTAACTTATTCATTTATAACATTATTTATGATATTTTTTTAATTCATATATTTTCCCTTACTGTATGTTTGATCTCACCCTTCTAATGTTTCCTATTCTAAAAGTTTAAAAGATTGATGGTGGATCATTTTTGTCTATAATGGTTATAATATGGTAGGTATTAAAGACATATTGAAAAATAATAAAATTGGGAAAAATATGATAAATGTTCTATTAATGTCTTGTGAATTGTTTATGTAAGATTTTGTCCTTATTCTATATAACTCATAACCCTAATGGTCCTCAAGTATCTAATTGATACAATTATTCCTTCTAATTTTCTAATGTTTCGATGAAAAATTTGTGTCACAATTATCGACATCAAATTCAGAAATTTAATTTTATGGATATAGTTACCGAATTCGGGAGTGTCAGTCCTTCGATTTTTATACATAGTATCAAAGGATGGTTAAGATAACTATAGAGATTATGATGTTTTCATATGAGGTAATCTTATTAATTATGGATATTATCATACAACTATATTCATATGGTTTATCACAAGTTCACCTCTTTAAAAAACTAATTTAATGGTTTTATGTAGTCGAAATATTGAGTTAATTATAGAAATTTTATAACATGTTTTTTTGGATGATGTTTTTTTAACCCATATAATTAAAATGAATTATTTTTTGGGATGATGTTTTTTTCATTTTTAATGAAAAAATTGACAACCGGTATTCTTAGATAGAACCAATTGAATATATTTTAGAGGTGGGACTTGAAACATTGATTGAAGGACAGTAATTGATTTACGAACTACCAAGGCCAACACAATGTCCTAGTTAGCATGAATTTTACAACAGGTAAGGTTTATTTTTATTATAAAAACTTATGGGATTTTCATTATGGATTACTGGATGATTTATCTTGCTAGAATATATGACCAAATCAATATAATGTTTGGGTTCAAAAAATATCTTGTAAATTTTTAATGAAAATTAAGTATATTTGTTCATGGAATTGTATAGTTTCATATTTTAATATGTATTTTTAATATTAATGTAACATATGAATTTTTAAACATTATTTGAATTTTGTTACGATGTCATGACTATTTTGGTTTTTGATACAATCTATTGATAGATAAAAAAGATTTACTCTTTCTTTTATAGTTATTTGATATTTAAAGGGTTAATTTTACTACTTAATGAATTAGAAATAAATCTTGAATAATCCTTGTTAGGATAAAGAGATTTTATTTTTTTGTGAAATTTAATTAATGGATTAATTTGTACACATTATTTATGTATATTTAATTTTTTTCACTTTTTCTAGATGATAAGAAATTTTTTTAATGCTATGAGAAGGATCATGAGAAAAAGTATTATCCTAGTACCTTCCAAATTGATGAATCGATTGTCTTTTTTATTATTATATATTTATGTTTTTATGTCTTTAATGGTCCATTTATCATCCAATTGTTTATGATCATTTACATATATATCTATATTAAATTATTTATGTTTTTCCTCCATATGGGCATATGTTCCCCCTATGAGTAATGGTAGTTTTGTGTAAATTCTATTAACCATTATGTTACCTACATTTATTTTTGATAATAAGTTTTATTAAATATTTATATGATGTGAGATTCAATATATGAACTATAAAAATGTTAATCCTTTGATAAAAATTTTAAAAATTTCATGGGAGAAATTAATTTTAATGGGGTAGGACACAAATCATGATATTTTAGGAAATATATTTTCTAAAATTATTTCAAATTATTTTATACATTGTGTCACAAACAATGAAAATTCTATCTGGAATTGTATGAAACACCAATTTTATCTTGATTTTTATATGATATTTATTTTCTTCAATAACATCTGTTACATTCAAGGCAGAGTATTACTAGGAAACAATATACTATTAATGTTATATATATAAAATATGAGCTATCACCTAGCTATTTGAATAGAAGGAATAATTATTTTTAACTCAATTATGAAATAATAGCTTAAACATGTTACTAAAATGAATTAATTAGTTAATAGTTAATTATAAATGAAAATAATAACTATTTGAATACAAAGGATGTGTCTTTATGAACACTATGATTATCATCAGATTGATATTTTATGTTCATAAATTAAATTAATCACTATCAATAAAAAATATGAATGAAATTTATGTGTTATATATTTAATAATTTTAAAAAAATTCATCCAAAATTTTTAATTAGGATAATATGTGAATCAATCCATTTTCAGCAAAAAATGTGTACATTTTTAATATTTTGATTTACATCCTTTTAATGGAGCACATAATTTAAATGTAATTTTTTAAAATTTTATAATTTTTATTATCTCAAATAAACTTTTTTCTTGAAATAATAATATCAAATTTTAATTTCAATTAATATTTGGTATTATTCAATAAACATTAATATTTTGATAAATATTCGATGACAATAAATTTTAATGAAAAAAAAATTTATCATCTAAATAATTTAGTTTATAAACATTTAATAAAAATTTTAATTAATAAATAATTTGAAAAAAAATTATTAGCTAAAAAAAATAAGGTCCTTGGAATAAATTAAAATATAAATTTTGATATAAAATCTGTTTATACATTCGAATTGTTCTCTTTAAAACCCACCAGTCTGTGAAATTATTTTTAAATTAATTTTTTCCACATCAATGATTTAATTTTTTTAAATCATTACTAGATTCATAATATATTATAATTTATAATGAGTTCAACTTGGGTTTTACGAAAAAATTTAGTGAATGTAATTAAACATAATTATAGTGAATATGGTTAAATTGAGTTTACATAATAGTCGAACTTCAATATGAAGAGTAAACATATACAAGAAACATTTCCCAAACACATTTGAAAGTGATTTTTCAACTATATAACTTATTTTATAGAATTGGGATCACTATTTCAGTCACATGATGTCAAGGATACCAACTAATATTGTTTACGTTTTTATATTTACAATAATGACACTCCCCCTTGACAATAAAAATGAACTTACCTTCCCCATTTCATAAAACATCTAACTCCCTATTTTTCATGTTAAAACTAAAAATAATAATCTCCCAACATCCCTACTATCATAATATAAGACTCGCTATGGGTTGAAATGAAATCTAGGAAGTCCATTCCTGAAATCCTAATGGAGTTACCTAATGAAGAGGCAACAATCCTCAACAAACACATTTGATTTATTTCATTCCTCATCACTTAAATTATTCATATTTCATAATTAAATAATAAATCTATTATCCTGATTCTAGTATGATTTTTAATGTTATTTTTTCTACCTAAACATTCACAAAAATCCATCAAATGGGATACACAATTGTCATTCATCTGTACAACCTTCAATGGCCTCATGAACAGATGCCATTCATTCTTCAATGAAAAACATTAAAGGTTGGTAATAATTATGGAATTACTTATTTTATGTCATATATATATATATGATATTTAAGAATTATTTATTATTATGTAATTATTATATAACCGTACCATTATGTTTTCAATTTTTTAATATGATAAAATCATTTGTCGACGTGTGGACTACCGCCTCCTTAAAGTGAAGTGATTTGATCACTCATTACATAGAATTTATTAAGTATTGTTTTAATAAAAATATATGATATAAATGATATATTCATTATATGAATTAAATTTATATATATATAAGTCTAATATATCATTTTTTATTTCCATTGCAAACATTGAAAATGTTATATTGTTGTTCGTGGACGTGTGATCTACCGCCTCCTCGAAGCGATGAAATTCTTTATTTATCATCTGCACATCACATTAATGATATATAATAGTGTATATTATTTAATAATATATTTTCTATGATATAATTTTAATTATTTAAATATAAATGTTATCTTTTTCAACAATGATAATTGAAAAATAGTAATGTTACGCATGAATACGTATGACCTACCATCTCCATGATGATATCATTTTTTCATTTTTCATATCCATCATTACTGTCTAATTTTAAAAGTATAATTTATGTAAAAAATTTAGAAGTATTTCACGGATATTGTTATGGGTAATTTTAAATAATGAAATTAGTTTCTATAGTCATCCTATCAAAGATAGTTTTGATACATAAGACTAATATGGTCAAAATATCTAACTTAAACATTATTTATTAAGAAATTGTATTTAATTTTCTATAATTGAAATAGAAGTAAAAATAAACATGGAAAATATATACAAAAATTTTATAATTAATATAAGTTTATTATTTGGAATATAGAGGATATGATTTAAAATTCGGAATCATGGTAAGGAATTTTTATCTTAATTTTACTACCGTGATGAATATTCCTTATTCACCAATTAGTTATTTTTTTATTGAATATATTACGCATATTGAAATTTTTATCATGATTAAATTTATCATCATGGAAATTTATGTGTGACTTGATTTTTATAATTTTATGGAAACTATAATTCAAATTTTATTCAAGCAGTAATGGATTTAAAAAGTAAATTTCAATTCTTTAGGATAAACAAATATATCATTTTTCATGATATTCCATGATTTGTGTGAAATGATTTGTGAATTTATTGTTATATATATGATCTTCTAGAATGTAGATTTATATACTTGACACAGAATTATTTCATTGAGTTATTATCACTCCAATGATATGATCTTTGTAACACCCCGAGCTTCCACGATACGCCTATCTTTCAATAATGCAATAGCTTGCATTGTACGCAAGTTCGAGTTCTAACACACCACGACCAATAAAAATAGCCGTTATGAATAGTAATACCTACTTTTTGAAATTTTATAAATTTTATCTCTCCAAATGGACTTCGTTTTTGTATTCCGAATATCAGAGTTAACCTAAGTTGAAATTTTTGTAATTTTCTGAGAACTTTCAATTTTTTATGAATAGTCAAAAATACTTAAAAACAAATTTTTTAATCAAAATAATTTATAGTGATAAATTATACTATTGAGTGGTTTTAAAGTATAATTAGAATATATTTTTACCATTTTATCCAATGGTGGTCATTATAATTAATTTAACATTGAAATTGGGCATGAACGGTTGTCAATCTTTTGATATAAATTGTTTCTTAAAAACACGCTATTTGTTGTGATAGCGGGAATTAATTATAAAATTAATTAATGAAACTTATATGTTTGGAATTTTTTAAAATAGACATCATTCTTGAAATCGAAATATCAAATATAGCTTAGGGTGAATTTTTGGGATTTTTCCGAAAAACATCAATTTTTTATGAATAGTGAAACCACTAAGTGGTACTTATAAAAACTGATTTTTCGTTTAAATGAAAATTTTACACTACTGTGTTTTGAATTTCAAAAATCCGACATACATGGTTTTCATTAAGAAGTAAAATTTGGTTCAATGAGATTAAAATAATTTTCGGTGAATAGTAACATTTAAGTTCTTAATCGCGATTAGAGGTAATTAGTGTAGTTTAAGGTAAAAATAATGTTTTAATAATATGAGATGAGCTTGACACATGTCCTAACCTCATTGTATGTTCCATGGCAGACCAAGAAAGTACATGGGTCAACTTGGGGACCCCATGGAGCGACATTAGTTGGAAAATGACATAAATACCTTTTATTTAATATTAAAGTAAAAAAGGACACAAACATGAAATGTTTTACTAAAACAATTTTTACATGGGGTTATACAAGTCATATATTTGACTATAAATTTTAATTGGAAAGCTAAAAAGATTTCCGACATCATAGTAATTTTTTTAAAATTTTTAGACATTAAATAAATTAAATTATTTTTGACATCATGATGATGCAGCGATGACCTCATTATTTAACGATTTAAATAAAATGGAATGATAATGTAATATCTAAGACCTAAACATGTCCAAAACCTATTGTATGGTTGGATTTCTAACCCTCATCACCTTATCCTCAAATTATATCAATGTGGGACCTCTTAAATCCTAATACCATTTTAAAATAAAGTTACTTTTCTTTACTTTCCAAGAGTGCCCCTCCTCTCCACTTATAAAATGCCCCCACCTCTACCACCTTACTCACACTTTAAAAGCCTTTGGATCGGCCAAACTCTGCCCAAATACTCTCCCAACTTCCCTCCCTTACTCCTAGAAGCCTCACTTTGGGCAGAATTCTTCCCAAGGAAGCCTTTGGCTCAAATCAAAAGAGTTACCCAATTTTAAGGTAATGTCTTCTCTTATGTTATTTTGTTTTATTTTGCTTCTCCAACCCCATAAACTCTTTTTATTCAGTTATTTTGTAACAACACCAGTATCCTCAATATACTAGTATGTTGTCATAATATGTATTCGAGATACACTTATAGACACCTACATCTAATGGTTAAAGAACATATTGTTTCTGTGGATGACGAATTTCTACCTCACGAAACAATGATTGTTCAACACTCATATAACACTTTCAAAGGTGAACATTAAGATGTAACTATATTTATATATGATATATAATATGTTTATGTTTTCCTTGAGGTTCTGTATTTTTCATTTATGGCATACCTATATTGTTTCCATTATGGGTAAACACGATATTGTCATTTTAGGAAGTGCGGACTACCGCCCCCTCAAAGTGATTTGAATCGTTAATACCATATGTGGGATGTATAAAGGATGGAGTAAATGATATTATATATGATATTATACTGGAATTATAATATACCTTTATATCATTATGATTTCATTAAATACGAAATAGAAATGAATGTAGTGTTCATGCGTGTGTACGGCTTACCGTCTCCATGAATGGTGCATTTCATTTCTTACCTCTAAACATTATGGAATATTATAAATGCATGTATATATTGGATATATATGAGTTATATGATATCTATATCATGAATATAATTCTGGATATAATGGATATATCACCACATGAACAACTTTTAATTATGATAATTTTATTTTTGACTCAAGTACCTAAGATCGACAAAACGGCCGTTATAAACTTAAATAATTACATAATGTTCATGACATGGTAATAAGTGATATAAAAGGAATAATGAGCTTCAAAAAGGTTCTTAAGATGGTAGAGATTAACTCTAGTTTATTATTCAGTAGATCAAAGAATGGTCGAGTGAATTCGGACACGAGGTAAGGGAACTTCTTAACCCAATTTCTATTCTTTGGGTTAATCTCCTACTTTCAAAATATGTCATGATATTATTATGTCCAATATTGTATTTGTACTTTATTTATGTGTACTTATATTGAATACACATGATATATTTACTTTATTTAAAAAATGATCTTTTTAAGGACTTCATCTCAATCTCCTTTCATTGAGGCATATTTGGTTTTATACACAACTTTCTTTTATACGGTGTATAAACCCCTTTGACTTTTACATTTATTCAAAAGGAATATTTTTTATGCGAAGCGTTTTACTAAATGACAAAAAGGGAATGTTTTTCTTTCCGTACTTATGCGGCGACAACGACTTCTCCCCTGTCATGAACATTATTTGAGTTTCGGCTTCCTCTACAAGCCATCACTTTTTTTAATGAAAAATAAATACAAAGTTTTAACATTCTTTTATTTTGGTATTCAAAAAGGTTTTGAAAGCATTTTTATTATATCAATGTGTTGTATTGATATCTTGTGATTGAAATGTGGAAATGTTATGTTTCCTTTATACATGTTTTATGTGATATTATTATGTTATGGTTTATGATATGTTTAAACCTATTAATATGAGGAATGCATTGGACTTAATAAGTGATGGGTGGAGCCCGCTATAGCTCTTCGATGCATCGGTAGGTCTCATGAGACAAACTATTGTCTTGGCACGAGGCCTTGAAAAAATATTATTTGTTGTCTTGGCATGAGGCCTTGGCTACGAGGTTATGATAGTCTGACATTATGCATTCCATCATTATGAAAGTGGTTATTGATATTGAATTTGATTATTCGACTAGTAGAATATCCATGTGAGTAAGTAAATGGAATTATTTCAGTTTACTTTTGCCATATTATGCTAAAGTTCAAGTTTAAAAGGCTTTTGTTTTAGTTATACATTGCCTTAAATGTTAATGCTTATTTATGAAAGCTTCCGCTATATTTTTATCCTTACTGAGAATCTGAGATCACCCCTTTCAATGTTTTAATATTTTCCAGGATGTGAAGAAGTATTTTATGAATGACCAACAGGGATAGTCAGAAGAGGATATGAGTGTGGACTATGGATACTTTGTTATTGTTTTTTTTTCACCTTATGATGTAATGTAACATTTATGAATGTATCTACTGTTTCCAAGGCTACTAAACTAATCGGTATTTCGAGACATGATCTTTTGTGATCATGCCAATGTTATGAAGTAATGCACCAACTCTG
Source organism: Viscum album (assembly GCA_963277665.1). Taxonomy (NCBI): domain Eukaryota; kingdom Viridiplantae; phylum Streptophyta; class Magnoliopsida; order Santalales; family Viscaceae; genus Viscum; species Viscum album. The sequence goes on along the minus strand of OY728127.1, from coordinate 432,176,888 downwards.
GGTAGCTGGGGTCAGGGCGTTACAATCTTCTTATGGGGGTTTCTAGTATAACCTTTATTTCAATGATCCTTATGTCATATTCAAAACTTATTTTAGTTGTGTGGTGTATATATGTAAAACATGGATCTTATTTTTTGGTATGGATCCTATTTTTCTGGAGTTTTGAGAAAAAGAGATGTTTCGGGAAATTTAATGTGTACACGCTGTGTACATTGAAGTATACGTCGTGTACCCAATTTCCATGGGTGATAGTGTACTGGATGTGTAATGGAAATGCACATGGCCTGTAGGGTGACCTAATGGAATCCCAATGCAGGGTCTAGTTAAGGCAAGTAGAAGCCATGTACTTTTAAAGAACACTCTGTGTACTTTACTTTTTTAATGGTTATATCAGACTAGGGTCACGTCTCGTTCACCAAAACCCCTTATACTAATGATGTCGCTTCCATGAGAAACCGTGGAGCTCGATTCATCCATGATCCCTTAATCAACCATCCTTTATCTGATCTAACCATCGTTGATTGTGTTGGAATAATCACGGTGAGCTATTCCTTCTCCTAGAGCCTCATTTCCTAATTTCTCTGAATTCGTGAGATATCTATGGTTGATCGTTTTAGAAATTTTTGTAGATTTACTATGTTCTAGGTTGATTCAAGGGATGAATCTAGATTATATCGATCTTTCAACATCTATGTAGGTGGTTTTTTCCTTTTCGTAGTTAGACATTTAATATTATGTTCCAAAGTGCATATTACCCTAGAACAGCATATTGTGTGCTTTGGGATTTTTTCCCTATTATTGCCTACCATGCCTTGTGTGCTTGAGTAGACATTTTTTGACTGTGAATAGGTATAGTTTCCATGTTATGGATGTATTTTCCATGTTTTTTTTGAAATTGACTGTTTGGTATAGTATTGCTTGTTACGCTGCTTGTTTTCCATGCCAAGTATTATTAGGATATAGTGATATTATCTGATGTTGTAATATGCTCGTAGATGTTATCCAAGTAGATCATAAGGTTTAATTTTTCTATTGAAAATTCTAGTGAATGATTGACTTACACATGGTTATGGGAACCTAGTGTAGTAAACCATGGGGGGAATAGACGTTGAGGATTCTTTAGAGTGTTAGTGTACTTTTACATTGTGAGAATATAGGGGGATATAATTTTTTCTCCCTTAGAGTGGTGTTAGTACCACGTTGCGATACCGCAGGGGGAATTGGACTTTGAGTGAATCCTTAAAGTTTCTATAGTCACCTATACAAGACCACCAGGGGAATTAACAGTGAGTGCTTCCTTAGGGAGTCTTTGATAAATATGAACTGGAGGGGTTATAATGTGAGTGCATCCTTGAGGGTTGCTTGTGTTTCATTGGTTGGACTAGAGGGGATAGGTTATGAGTAATTCATAGATAGTAACATGTTTTTTTGATTATCTACATACTTGATAATGAAAATGGATTCAATTGAGACTGAATGATTATTTAATTTTGAGAACTTCCCTGTTTACTGATTTGTTTTGCTTAATATCTATCACATATATTCAGTGACCATGAGGCATATATCCTCGGGCGGTTTCCTACTGGGATTCATCTCACACCCTATTTGGGTCATGATTTTGGTAAAAAATGATTCTATTCCTACAGGGCTAGATAAAGGAAAGTTCTCTTCTACTATAGGTACTTGATTGTTGTAGAGCTGAAGAGCATGAGACCAATATGAGGCCAGATATGCTGCTGTATTTTATTTGTTTCTTAGTAATTGGTTTAGTACAATATTCTAGCAATTTTACTTGTTAGAATGATTCCCTAGACATATGTATAATACATCATTTATATATATGTTCTCTAGTTGTTTATTTTTATAGTATTCCTCTGTTTACTTATTGCAGGTTATTACAAATTCCGCTATTGTTATAATATTCTTTCTGCTGCATTACCCAACCAATGAGTGCATAGTTTTCCCACAATCACACCCATGTCCCTCGCTTCAAGTATGTAGCCTGAGGCATTTGGTAAAATATTCTTGAGCTCCTGTGACCAATCGGGTATGGAGAACCTCTAGATGTCACATGGAACACAGAAGTTACAAAGTTGTATCAGGGGAGGCATCAATCCTCCGACCTATAGGTTAAAGCCCCACATAGATCGGAATTTGGTGGATTATTTCACATTTATTCATGAATATGACATGTATAGGATTCTAAACAATGATTCATTGGGAGTATGGGCCCTTAGGGGTTAGAATTTTGAAATTGAATGTTCGTTTCAATGTTTTTATGGGTTACTGAGTAGTTTCTGAGGCTTACTATCTGGAAAACCCATAATACTTGATTTTTACTATTCAATACATTCCACGTATCCTTCTATTCAGAAGTGATCTATTTTATTATTTACACAACATGTATGGTATGTACACGTCGTGTAGTCTCTAACCATGTGACTGCATGTGTGGGTTGAGACATGGGGTTGGGAAATCATTGGTGGAACACACCATGTACGAGACGTACATATAGTGTGTATAGACCATGTGTCCGAACATGTGACCAACAACAGAGGTGGATTATAGGTAGTTACTGCATGTTGTGTCTAGAACAAACACGCCAGGTAGAGTCAGCCATGTAACTGGCCATGTGACTAACAACACAGGTCTGGGAATTTTCTTCTTGTACAAGATGTGTCTTGCATAAACACGTCATGTAGTAATTCTCTAGGTGAATCATGTGGGTTAGTCGTGTTAATGAACTCATGTAGGAGAAAAGATTCAATAACACACCGTGTCTTGGGAGAACACGTTGTGTGTGTGTGGTGTTACCCAACCACGGTTGGAAGGAGTACATGCCTATGTGAATACATAAAGGAAAATGTTGTGTAATGGTTATACAGTCCATGAATCCCAATTTTGAAAATATTAATGCTTCTCCACTCTTGTTCCCTACATCCACTTTCATGTTTTAGTCCTTCATAATATTTATCTGAGGTGTTCACTTGACCTTGCATATGCATGCCACCAAGATGTCCTCTGGTTGTGCACTAGATAAAGCGTAATGAACAAAAAATGGACATGGTAGATTAGGAACTACCATCATATCCTCGAGTCATTCTTTTCTTGGCACTAGCCATCATTCTAGGTATTGGTTCCAACCCACAGTCCTGAGAACACTTGGTGAGGCTTATGCCGACCTTCCGGGGAGCACCGTTTCTTTCCTTGTCTAGGGTATATTTGATGTATTTTTTTAGCAGCAGCATCATCCCACATTCATTGGGGATGGAGTACCACATGATTCTGAGTCATGGTTGGATGATATGTTATATATCTTCATGAATCTGGAGGCGCCTCCAGAGTGGAGGCTGAATCTCTCTACTTATATGTTTCAGGATTCCTCCAATAGGTGGTGGGATGTGATCAAATAGTCTAGACTCCAGCAGGTTATTGCATGGGATTAGTTATATCATTCCATCTACGATTACTTCTAACTGAAGACTTTGGGGTCCAATTGAGCTCGATAGTTCATGAGTCATGAATAGGGTACTCTTTCCGTCATGGAGTACTCTCATCGCTACACATAGATACATCATGTGACTCCCATTATAGGGGGATGGTGAGTTATTTTATGTGAGAAAGTTTGATGATATTATTTGTATTGATATCCAATCTCAAGTGAACATCTTCGGGTTGACTTCTATCACCTCTATAGTTATACTGGCGCTGATCATAGTGCGCAATATGAGGGATACTAGAGCTGTGATCCAGGGTGGCTCGGCATCCGGAGATTGTATCCCTCCTACTGATAGTAGGAAGCACTGCTAGTAGTCTATGTGTGGGGATCCGAGGAAGATGAATACTGCTTCTAGAAGCCAGGTAGTGTGTTACCAGTGTGGGATGAGCCGGAATACAAGGCCACATTTCTCGAGAGTCCTAGTGGAGTGCCGATCTTACGGCATGGTGGTCCATATTATTGTTTTTTGTCATTTTCTCTCCATAGAAGCTGGTAACAGGTGTTTTTCGATGACTCTACATTCAAAAGCAGCACCACCAATTTCTCTTCATTCTGAGAACATGAGTTCTTCTGGTAGTTCCAACTGATGTGGAGGTCACGACTGTGGTATCTAGTGTGCATGCATTCAACGACAAAAGGGTGTATCATCTCAGGGTGGTTAGGTAAGGTCATAGGGTCGTGGTGCAGGTCAGGCTTTTGTGACAGATCAGATCCTTTTAGAGAAGTAGCTGAACCCACTACAGTTCGAGGTACAACTCTAGCTGCCTCAGTTCTATATTTTGCACTTTTCGATATAGGGGAATCCCAAATTATCATATATGTTGCTACTATGAAGAGACTTTGGCTCTGTATCATTACCTCTTCTGATATCGTGACACTAGACACTCCAATTGGGACTATAATGGTTTTTTTACATCATTTCTATGAGTTCCCTCTTGATATTGTTAGATGTCACTTCTTATGGGACCTTTACATCTTAGAGATGATGGGGTATGAAGTCATTCTCAGAAAGGATTGGTTATTTCCCTTCTTGGATTTTGTCGATTTCTATCATCGTAGGGTGAGTTTCATGTCGTAGGAGGGTGGATCCTTTCTACATAATGTTGAATGGGATGTACAAGAGAGCATATCCGGACCCAATAATCATGGGTTGGTATGAGTTACAACCATGATTTCAAGTCATTATTTTTATGATCAGGGGACTTCACAATTGGACATCCCCCAGTGGTCGATCAGTTCAGGGATATCTTTACAGAGGACCTTTCAGGTTTTCCTTGAGAGTGAGAGGTGTAATTTTCTATTGATCATGTGCTAGGTGCGGAACCGATGTCCATTCCTATATATAGGATGGATACACTAGAGATACATGAGCTCAAGAAGTATTAGATAAGTTACAGGCTATGGGTTTCATCCAAACCTTTACTTCCCCTTAGGTTTTTCTTGACATATTTGTGAAAGAAGGCTGATAGTACCCTCATAATTAAAGTGAATTATCATAAGATGAAATAGTTATTGGTCAAGACCTGATATCCCTTTCCAAAGATTGACGTTTTCTTTTATTATCTTCGAGGAGCCCAGGTGTTCTCAAATATTGACTTGAGATCCAGTTACCATCAATTGCACGTTAGATCATCAATTATACATCTAATAGCCTTTCATAGTAGGTATGGTCTATACGAGTATGTGGTTATGTTGTTCAACCTCACGAATGCATCTGCAGTTTTCAAGGTACAGATAAATCAACTATTCCATCAATACATGGATTATTTCGTGGTAGTCTTCATGGAAAATATCTTAGTGTACTATCATACACGACACGACCATGCCACTCACCTTGAGATCTTTTTGAGTACACTGATATATAATTAGTTATCTACTATGCTCCCAAAAGGCCACCTTTGGTTGGACTAAATTCACTTCTTGAGACATGTTATCTAAGAGACTGGAGTATCAGCAGACCAAGAGAATGTTAGAGAAGAATATTCATGATAGAATCTGAAGAACGTCATTGAGGTATAATGTTTTCAATTGTTAGATGGATACTACAAATTTTTTTCATGACTTTTCAGACATATCAGTTCCACTTATAGGCCCGACTAAGGAGGGTGCGATGTACTTGCAGACTGATTGTTGCGATTTCTACTTTTTGAAGCTGAATGGGAGGTTGACATCAGTGCCAATACTAGTTTTTTAAGAGTCAGGAAAAAGAAATACGCTATACAATGATGCATTAGGTATCGAGTAGGTTGATGTGCCTATGTAGGGGGAAGGAGTTATTGTGTATAGGTCTAGATAGTTGAGGACACATGAGTGGAATTACCAGACCCACGATCTGGAGTTTACTGCAGTTGTTCATGCTTTGCACTGTAGGAGACACTATATTCTAGGAGAGAATTTTTTTGGTTTTCACTAATCACAAGAGACTTATGTATATCTTTACATAGCTTGATCTGAATATGAGATTGCGATGTGGGGTTGAGTACCATCATTTTGTTGACATTGAGAATTCCCACACACCTGGGAATGGCAACGAAGTAGATGTTGTGCTGAGCCAAAGGACTCAGAAATATGTTGTTCCGGAGGCTATCAGTGAGTGGTAGCTTGTGTATCTCTTATCTGAGATGCATTTGGAGGTGCATGATAGACAGGGGAAGATTTTTCATTCATCTGTGGTAGTTACCTCTACTATACTTGATTGATTTCGAATGAGGAATCTATCAGATTCGGATGTCTTAGTTATACGGGAGGGTGTGTCACGAGAGGAACCTATTCCCGGATGGACCGTATGAGAGGATGAGAACTTTCACATTTATTGATGCATATGTGTGTCAGCAGACCTATCCGAGAAGAAGATATGGAACTTTCATTCCTCATATTGGGAAGTTCATCATGGTGTCCCTATGTTGTATAGATATCTACACCATCAACAATAGAGGCCAGGTATGAAGATAGCTGCTTAATGGTTTTTCATGAGGGTTTTCACCTTCTAGCAAGAGAAGGCGGTGCATCAGCGACAAGCAAGGATTTTTCAACAGTTACCCATTCCGGAGTGAAAGTGGAATGATTTTGAAATGTATTTTTTGACAGGTTTGTCAAGGTATCCTCAAGGTAATGTTGCATTATAGGTTGTTATTTATTGAGTCAATATGGTTTCTCACTTCTTTTCGATGAAGGAGACCTTCATTGTTTATGAGTTGGGAAGGCCCTACATCCTTGAGATTATACATCTACATGGGGTCCCACACACCAATGTTTCACAGTGGGACACATGTTTTACTTCTTGGGTCTTGTAAGGAATATATAGGGCTTTGTGTATATTGTTACGTCTATGTAGAACTTATAATCCCAAGACAGATGGCCAATCCGAGTGTAGGATTCAGGTGCTAGAGGACATGCGATGATCATGTTTCCAAGATTTTGTAGGTTCTTGGTAGAATCACATACCTCTTATGGATATTTCCAAAAATAATAGTTTTATAGAAACTATATAGATATAACCTTACGAGGATTTGTATGGTAGGCCATACATATCACCTTTATGTTGGCTAGAGGATAGAGAGGTATCTTTGATGGGACCTCCTCCTGTCCAGGATACTATAGAGAGGTGGATTTGATTTAAAAGAGGATGGATACTACACAATAATGAAATAAGTTCTATACTGATCAATGGAGACAACCTCCAGAGTATGAGGTCCGAGATCTGGTTTTTTTACGTGTCACCCTGATGTTGGGACACAGGTGGATTAGGAGACAAGGAAAGCATTCACTGAGATATGTATGACTGTTTGAGGTTTTGGAGAAAGTCGGGCCGACTGGCTATCAGTTGTGATTACCATATAGTCATTAGGCTATGCTCAATTTCTTCCATATTTCTCAGCTATGACATTAAATCTCAGAACCAACTTGTGTTTTCCAACTTTAGGGGGTTGATATAGAGGTGGTCGCATCATTCGAGAAGAATCCATTCCAAATTGTTGATCATAGTGTGAAGGATCTATGCGTATGGTTTGTTCTTCTAGTATGAGTTCTATGGAATCATGGGTGAGTACATGAATAGACATGGGAGAGGGTGGTCTATGTACGATCATAGTAAGAGGATCTGTTCGAGGATTCTTCTTCTTCTCCACCATATTGGGGATATTCGAGGAACACTTTTTTATGGGGGGGAGTTTTAGAGAACTCGTTTCTTTTATAAGGAATGGATCATGTTTTACTGGGGTTTTAATAAAAGTTATTTTTCTAGGAATTTATGTGGTACATGTTGTATACTTGGAAGTACATGTAGTATTAATTGTTTCTCTGGGTGGCTGTGTACTGGTCGTGTAACGGCCGAGTACATGGCTGTGTGGGGTGATCAGGACACCGCCTAAAGCAGGGCCCAGATAAGGCATGTACACTCCATGCACATTTATAGAACACATCATGTTTCTTTCTTTTTAATCGTTATATCTGACCGGGGTTGCATCTTGTTCATAGAAACACCTTTTTTTAATGACTTCTCAGCCTGGAGCAACTGTGGAGTGCAATTCTTTCCGAAGCCCCTGATTGACCATCTGTTCTCTGATTCTATAGCCATTGATTGCATTGGAAATAGTACAGTGATATCTTCCTTCATCTAGAGCCTTGTTTCATGATTTCTCCCTTTTCATGAGATATCCTTAGATGACCATTTTAGGCATTTTTATAGATATACAATGTTCTAGGTCAATTCAAGGTTCTAAACCGGAGTATATCGATCCTACAATATTGTGGTAGGTGGTTTGTACCTTTCCGTAGTTAGTCTTCTAATATAATGTGTAGGAGATCCCAATATCCTAAAATGGGTTAATGTGTGTTTAGGTATTTTAGCCATATTAATGCCTATTTGACCTTGTGTTCCAGAGTATAGGTTGTTTAATTGTGAATAGGATTATTTTCCAATCAATGGATATGTTCCCCATGTTTGTATTGATATTCATCGTTTCATCTAGCTTTTCTGGTTAGGCTGCATGTCTACCATGCCTTTTGTTGTTATGATGGAGTGATATTATCTGATGATGTTATATGAGCATAGTTCATAGACAATATATTCTTATGGTTTACTTTGGCTATTGAACATAGTTGTTCATGATTCACATACATACGGCTTTGGTAACCACGTGTAGTAGACTGTAGGGGTAATGGACATTGAGGGATTCTATGGAGTGTCTATATAATTTTACGTTGTGAGACCATATGGGTGGTGGACTATGTGCTCAATCAGAGTGTATTTAGTTTCATGATTCGAGACCACATCAGTAATTGGATGTTGAGTGCTTCCACAACGTGTCTATTGTAACTGATACGAGACCACAAGGGGAATTGATGGTGAGTACTACATCAGAGAGTCTTTGCAAAAGCTGAAACATAGGTGTTAAACAATGAGTACATCCGAGAGGGTTTCTTGTGTTTTATTGGATGATTAGAGGGGATATGTTGTGAGTACATACCAAAGGTTTCATTGTTTTCATGATTAATACCTTTCTTGATATATGAAAATTAATGAAATTAATGCTCCAGAATTTTTTACTTTAGGGAACTTCCCTATTTAATGCTTCATTTTTCTTATTTCCTACCATATATAGTCACTGACTTTTAGGCACATATAATTGGGTGGAATCCTACTGGGATTCAACTCACACCATGTTTGGATCATGATTTTGGGCGCAAAAAAATTATATTTTTGTTGTTATAGATAAGGGAAAGCACCCTTCTACATCAGGTTATTGATTGTGGTAGAGTTGAAGAGCATGGGACAAAGATGAGGCTTGCAATGTTATTGCAGTTTTTTTCTTTTTTACTTTGGTTTAGTACTATATTCCAGAATTGTGAATTGTATGTATGCTTTCCTAGACACATATATCATGCATCATTTATATATATTTTATCTAGTTTTTTTTATTTCTAGTCATCCGTTGTTTACTTATTTCATGTTATTAAAACTTCCTCTATTGTAATATATAACTTTTACCAACATTACTCTTCCTATGAGGGTATAGTTTCTCCACTATCATACCCAATTCCATCTCTGTTAGTCAGCAGCCTCTGCCATTTGGTGAAATGCACCAGAGGCCATGTGAAAAACTGGGTAAGGGGATCCTCTAGGTGGCACCAAGAACCGAGACATTACAATATACTATTAAAGACTATATTTTAAAATTCATATCTATAAAATTATAGGGTTTTAAATTTATATTTTTTAATTTATCTATCATGGGTTTTGTGGTTTCAGAGTCTCTAAGGTTGTAATGTATTTTTCTCACAATGTTCCTTAATTTTGATGTTTATCATGTTATACAGATGTTTCCTATTATATGTTTTATATAACATTCCTTTCAAAATATATATCATGAATATCATTATTCCCGTGATATGATAAGATTCATTTAATAATATTCCTTCATAGGGATTATGATTCAAATTTTTCACGGTGGAATGGAACACTTTGGAATATTTAATGGTTATATTCCTCAAGAATGATTTTAATTATATTTTACTGGTATTTGCATTCATCAATATCAGTAACACTGATTTTTACTTATCCTCTTGAGGTGATATTTTTTATTGATACAATTTTCATAATTTTTTGGATGGATTAATATTCTTTTGAATAGATTTTTGTTGAACACATTTCTTTTCTATGGTTTAATCTTATATCTATGTGTTTCATTTTAATCCCATTCCTTTTCAATGGGATAATATTGTTTCAAATGGGGTTTTATGTTACCCATTTAATTTCAATGGTTCAATCATGTTACAGATATATAATTATAAAACATATTCATCTTTCATGGGTTATTCACATTTCAAAAAGATTTTTATTGAATCAATTTATTTTATATGGGTTATTGATGATTCAATGATATTATTATTGAATCAATTTATTTTTCATTGGATATTCACCTATCAAAGAGGTATTTATGGAACTAATTTCATTTTCATCGTTTAATCATTTTTTGAAGAGATTATTATGGAAACCATTTATTTTACATGGTTTAGTCATGATTCAATGATATTGTTATAGAACCTATTTCTTTTCTAAGGGTTAATATATTTATAAAATGGGTTATGGGTTTCTCAAGTGAGTTTATGTAAGATGTTATGTGTGAAAGTTTTTCATTGGAATTTGTACATTTAATGGGTGGTAATGCGATAATCCAATTATGGGTTGTTCCATGATAGACCATAGATTGATGGTTCTATGATATCCCACTAACACATTGGTTATGGAAGTCATCCATATGACTATTCAATTTTTCATAGTGAAATGTATGTAATTTGACCTTATGGGTATTTAATTTAAATGAATGATAAGTATAAATATTTACCAATAAATAATAATTTGTTTTGTATTCTTTAAATGGATTTATAATGGTTCTAATGACCGAGAATGTTACCACATGGCTTTTGATTATTGATTATGATGAATCTTTCCTTTTAAATGTTTTTATATTTTATGATCCTATTATAGATGTTATTAGTTCTTTTATGACTTTTCATGAAATTTTATTGTATCATAATACCCTTAAACACTCTAATACTTAGGGAAGAGTTTCATTTGTTAATGATTATATTTCTTCTTACTATGTATTTTGGCTCACCATTCTTATGTTTCATTTTACCTTGGTTTTAAAAATTATATTGACCATTTTTTGTATATAATGGATTTAAAAATAAATATATATTTGAACTATTAAGAAATAATAAAATATAGGATAAATATGAAAAAAATGTGATTAATTTTGAATTTTTCCAGATTCACTAAAACACTTTGCCAAAAATGTCTTATAGTATGTAAGTGATTGATGATTTAATTTTTATTTGTTAATGTATAGTTGAAATGTTTGCGTAACATTTTCCAAAATCAAATCAAAAAATATAAGGTGATGGATTTTATTATAGGGTATAAGAGTGAAGATAATGGTATATTATAATGGAAATATAAGGTCATACTATCCATTCTTACCCTTTGATGAATATTTTTTAACATATTAAATTAATAAAGAAATTATTTAGTTATTTTGATCACACTACATGTTATAATGATATATCTTCTATTCATTAAAGTAACAAATTTTCCAAATATTTCTTACCTATATTTTGACAACAAAATGGGGTAGTGAACTAGTTTTTATCTATTATACACAAGTTTTAGTGTTTTAAAACAATAAAAAAATAATTTTTTTATTGATAAAAAAAAATTAATTCAAATTTAATTAGTTCATTCATTTAAAAAAAATAATCACGAGTCATTTCATAATATTTCCTGAAAATATGAATGCACAATCTTAGTTTCGGGCCCCTAACACATATTCTAAAGACTTTCATTTGATCAAAATTTATAATTTATTGATTATGACCATGATTCATTTAGGATTGAGTTGAAATATAATTATTAATGTCAAATATAACTAAAATATGGTTATCCCATGATTTTAAATCATGATATTTTTTTTTATTGTTTTGACCATTATAAGAATGCTTTATTTTTTTAAAACCTGATAAATGTGTTTTCTGTCATCCCATGAAATCCTAAACTCAAATTAATATGGAGTCAGTTTTAGAATTTGAATAACCAATAATGGGAAATTTTTCCATTATTTCATGGAAATATGATGTTGTTTTACTCATTTTTTCCCCTTGATTAGTGTTTTTAATGATTTTGATATCCGTAGAAATTACTTATTTATTCTTTTATAGAACATAAAAAAGAATATTAATATTTTATTTATTCATAATTGATATAAATATATTAAATATAATTATATTATGATTTTATAGAACTCTAATACTTTTTTATTCATTAAGATCGCATAATACATATTTATAATGACATAGGTATCATTAAAATTACTTACATAGCCATTCTGTTCATGTGACATTTTGAAATGATTTCCATCACTTTGTACATTGTAAAAATAATTCAATGAATATTTCTCTAGTTTAAAACCTCAATTCATGGTTATATTATTTTTTTTTTCAGTTACAGATATTTTTTTTATTTAAAAACACTAGAAATGAATAAATGGTCATCCTGTGTAAATTGAAAATATTTTTGACATTATGAAAATTAATACATTTAATATATCAATCAATGGTTAATATAATATGATAACAAGAGATGTAATTATCATATATTAAGTACGGATTTTGAAACTATAGAGTAGGGAAAATGTTTTTATTTATAGTAATATCCTTAGAAATAGAAAATGAATTTTAATTGTACATCTAAAAAGCAATGTAAAATTAAAATAAAAAATAATTGTAAATACATGATGAATGTGGTGAATATTCCTTTGGATAAATTGTGTACTCTTTATGATGTCCAAAATATATATCTATAAAATAAAACATATATAAATTTTTTATTTTATTCAAATATTCCCAAATATCAATTTATGTTTATTTTACTAGACACCAACATATTTGAGAAATCATTGTTATGTTTCAATATCACAACATCAAAACATGTCAAAATCAATGATAATATATCCTTATACTCTATCAATAGTATAAGGCCCCAGCCTTAAACCTTACTTAATCTTGAGTTATTACAAGATTACACATTGAGGAACTTTTCAGGTTTAGAGTTTTAGAGAATTAGATCATGAACCTTGTATTACATTACACATTTAAACAAAGTGGTTACATAAAAGACAGTATTCATTCTTCCCATCAACGGAATCATATTTAAAATAAAACATGGATTCTTTCTTGACACATCCTTGACACTATCATCACATCATGTACCCTTCCCTTGACCTGTGAAAAACATTTCAAAAACTTGGGATGAGCATAAAAAGCTCAGTAAGGGATATAAAAATATGGAAAGGAAACATGAGTACATGTATACATAAGAATGAAATCATACTTTACCCATAAAAGATAGTCATATCAAATCATGAATAAATCATAGAAATCATAAGACATAAAATGTAACTTGAGGCATTCATAACATTCTTACGTAGGGAGTAACCCTCTTGGTTACGTTTTGGAATACCCATCACAGTATATTCCCTAAATCTCTTCGGAGAAACCTCAATGTTTCACTCCTTCGCGTTACCCAATGCATTGGAGAGCTATATCGGCCTCACCCGCCCTTAGTTTATCACGGAACCACCCGTTTACATAACAATGCCCAAGAACAATAACATAAACGTATCACATAAACCATGTGTAAAGGAAACATAACATTTCCACATTTCAATCACAATATAACATTTTAGTATATTGAAATAATGAATCCATTCAAAAAGAAACCATTTCCAAAACCATTTAAAACATTTAATAAAGAGATTCTTGAATCAAAGTATCCCATACAACCTTGAACTTTTAACATTTCAAACCATTAATATCCATATAAATAAATCCTTAAAACCATTTTGAAAACATGGATACTAATTGGAACCATTTATAAGAATAAATCATTAAAACATTTAAAACGATATTATATTTAAAGTGTTTTTAACAAAATGAGAGACACAATAATTGAGGAACAACATTTAGTAAGAACTTTATAATATCATGAGAATAAATGGATTAATGATATAATATCCCAAAGGACAGTATATACACCATATAAGAGTGAATTGGTGCATAACAACAATGAAGTCTCAATAGAAATGTCAAATGTGATGAATTCCCTTATAAAGAAGGTATCCTTAAATTAAGGATAATTCAGTCTAAAAATTATGTGTGACAAACATAAATACACCGAATATAAGTGGATATTAATTTTAAAACAATATAAGGTCATTCGCACATATTCAAAAGATGACATATTTAATAACTACATGTTGAACCCAAAGAAATCAAAATTGGGTTAAGAAGTTCCCTTGACAGCCTAACGGCGTCACATAAAAATGAGTTGATGAGAGATAAAACGTGTATCTCATCACTTGGACATAAAATTTACATCAATAAGGATATATGATAACATATCCCAACATAACAATATGTAAATTAAAATACCCAACAAAATAAGTCTTTTAAAAAAAAGGAGGGTGAAAGGTTCCCTTACCGACTTGGGTATCATTCAAAACATACACCCCATGAAAGAAGGACAGTAAATCATTGATGTAAATACTCATAAATGAAATTATATTACAAAAAGAGTAGAATAATGTGCAGTACATACACCACTCAAAGGAAATTGTGGCAAATGTAGCATAAATCTCACTGAAATAAAAGTGTGATGAAAAATCCCTTACGAAAACTCGGCAGCCTAATGGCGCCACATAAAACATACAAAAATGGATTGATGACATAAAATAGGGTATCTCATCACATTTCAATAAAATTTACAGCAAGAGGAATATAAAATAACATCCCCCATAATAACAAAGAGGAGCTTAAAATAAGTGACATAAAGGAAAGTACTTAAAAAGAAAGAGAGGTGTAGGATCCCTTACCTCGGGTTCGACTTGACTCGATCATTCTTTAACGTCCTGAATAATAAACTTGAGTTAATTTATACTTGCTTAAGAACATTTTCCAAGTTAATTATTCCTTTTATATCAATTATTGACATGTTATAAACATTATGTAATCATTTAAGTTAATAATGTTTGTTTTGTCGATATTTGGTTCTTAACTCGAAAGTGGATTTCATACAATTACATGATGTTCGTGTGGTCAAAGGTTCTTTATATCCAGAATTAAATTCCTGATTTGGATATCATATATATCATATATATCTATAATATAAATGTATTTATAATATCACATAATCATTTAGAGGTAAGAAATGAAATGCACCGTTCATGGAGACGGTAAGTCGTACGTACGCATGAACGCAACTTTCATTTCTTTGTCATATTAATGGAATTAAATCTAAATGAGAGGTATGTATATTATAATTACAGAATTATATTCATCATTTAGATGTATCATTAATCATATATATCTATTATATACATGTACATATAATAGTACATTACATTTGGGGATAAGAAATGAAATGCACCGTTCCTGGAGACGGTAAGCCGTACGTACGCATGAACGCTACTTTCATTTCTATCTCATACATTAATGGAAAGAAATAATAATTATATAGAGGTATATAATAATTCCAGTATAACATCATATATAATAACATTAAATCCATCCTTTATACGTCCCACGTATGGCATTAACGAATCACATCACTTTGAGGGGGCGGTAGTCCGCACTTCCTAAAATGAAGATATCACTTATACCCATAATGGAAGCCATAAAAGTAAGCCAAAAATGAAAAATACAGAAGATTAAGTAAAACATAAACATATTATATATCATATATAAAAATAGTGACATCATAATAGCCACCTTTTAAGGTGTTAAATGAGTATTGAACAATCATCGTTTCGGGAGGCAGAATTTCGCCATCCACGGAAACCGTATGTTCTTTAACCATTTGATGTAGTTTTGTGAGAGTGTAGCTCGAATACATATTATAACAACATCCTAGTATATTTAAGATGATGGTGTTGTTACAAAATAAGTAAATAAAAAGAGTTTAGGGGGTTGGAGAATCAAAATAAAACAAATGATCATGAGAGAATGAATTACCTTTAAAATTGTAACTCCTTTTGATTTGAGCCTAAAGGCTTCCATTGAAAGGATTCTTCCCATAGGGAATCCTAAAGGATGAGGTGAGGGATGTGGAGAGAGTAAATGGGCAGGGGATGGCCGAGCCAATGGCTTGAGGCGTGTGTGAAATGAGGTAGAGGTGGGGGCCTTTTATAAGAGGAGAGGAGGGGCACTTTTGGAAATCATGAAACTATTATTTTATTTTCAAAAGTGTTTCGAATTCCTAAGGTCCCACGTTAATATATTTCTAAGATAATATGATAAGGCTTAGAAATATTTCCATCCAATAGTTTTTGGACAAGTGTATGTCTAAGATTTTATATTATCGTTTCATTTTATTTAAACTGTTCATTAATGAGGTCATCGCTGAATCATCATGATATCATAAATAATTTAATTTATTTAAAGTCTAAAAATTATAAAAAAAATACTATGATGTAGGAAATATTTGTATCTTTACAATTACTATTTAATATCAAAAATCTGATCTTTATAACCCCATGTAAAAATTGTTTTCGAAAAATAACTCAAGTTTGTGTCATTTTTACTTTAACATCAAATAAAAGTTATTTATGTCATTTCCCAACCAAAGTGGATCCATGGGGTCCCCAAGTTGACCCATGGCTTGTCCTGGTCGGTCATGACACAACCAATGAGGTTAGGACATGTGTCAAGATCATTTCATATTATTAAAACATTATTTTTACCTTAAACTACACTAATTACCTCTAATCGCGATTAAAAACTTAATAAGTTACTATTCACCAAAAAATTATTTTTATCCCATTGAACCACATTTTACTTCTGAATGACAACCATGTATGTCGGATTTTTGAAATTCAAAACACAAAGATGGAAAAATTTAATTTAAACGGAAAAATCAGTTTTTATAAGTACCACTTAGTGGTTTCACTATTCATCAAAAATTGAAGTTTTTCAGAAAAATCCCAAAAATTCACCCTAAGATATATTTGATATTCCGAATTCAAAAATTAATTCTATTTTACAAAATTCAAAACATATAAGTCAAATTAATTAATTTAATAATTAATTCCCGCTGTCAGAGCAAATAGCGTGTTTTTATGAAACAATAAGTATCAAAAGATTGACACTAGTTTAAGTCTGATTTCAAAGTGAAATTAATTCCAACGACCACTATTGGATTTAATGGTAAAAATATATTCTAATTTCACTTTAAAACCAATTCAAAATATAATCTAATTATATAAATAAATTAGATTAAAAAGTGGTTTTGAATTAAAATACAACATTTTACACTATTCATTAAAAAATGAACTTTATCAGAAAGATACCAAAAATTTACACAAAGTAAATTTTGATGTCCCAATTCTTAAGAAGAGTTTTATTTGGTCCAAAAGGATTTATAAGAGTGAACAAAACTATATTTAATGACGGTTCTCCATCAAAAGGCGATAAGTGAACCTTTAGTGAAAACTAGGGCATATACGCCTAAAATTGAATTCTTTCCGTATTTTATGCCTTTATCTTTCCTTGGATAAATGTAAAAACATTTAAAAAAAATATAATCATATTTTAGTTATTTCTATCCATTACTTTCAATACAACGGCTACATGTTAACTACCATTTAAAATAATATTATTTTATTATTAGAGTACAACGTAAGATTCCCAAGAAACTCGTTGTTGCATGTTGGGTACGCCATCGAGCATAGCATCCCCTTTAAAGTCATATTAATATTTTATTAAAAAATATGGATAAATATGAAAATATCATATTCTTTATTTACCTGGGGTGTTACATCCTTCCTCCCTTTTGGGAATTGCGTCCTCGCAATTTTTAAAATTGAGCTTGAAAACATCCTTGAACGTCCCACATCGGAACAAGAGTCGGTAAAACAATCACTTTAAAATAATGGAAGATAAGTACAAAGGTCACCCGAGTTAACCCATACTAGGATTCCATGTAGAAAAACATGGACATGGAAGAAAAATAAAAGGGTCATTTTCTTGAGGGAGAGTGATAGTAAACATGTCTAGGAGAATGTTAACAATGAGAAAATTACAAACTTATTATGGGTTAAACGGTATTCGATTCCCGAGTAGGAAAAGCTAATATACAACATTTTCCTTTTAAGTTAATTTCTATTGAGGAATTTATTCATAAGGAAACATAATAACTTATCATGTTGACTTTCAACCTTTACTGGATTCCTTAATCAAACTCATATTTTTTTCCAAAAGACGAGTATTTAGGGAGACTTGTTTTCATTAAGAGTACTATAATCAACTTCTAGAGAGTCACCTAATCCAAAAAAGAGATCTATATACTTCCCATGTCTTTTGACTTTAACCAAAACCAAAAAGGTTATTACAAGATCAGATAATCCAGAAAAGGATAACCCTTTATAAAAAGAAAATCTATTCTTAATCTCCAAAATTTTTCCAACAAAACCCAAAGTTCAACGAGGACCATTATATAATCAATTTGTCCATAAAATTCTTCAAACTAAATCAAACTAAAATTGAAACCCAAATATTTTAAGGATTTAGTCACATAGTCTTCTAAGTTAAATCGTAACATTTATCTCCAAACAACATCAGTTGCTCCTAAAGTCTCGTATTGAAAAGTAATTAACCTAATCACATATCCTCCATGATAGGTTAATCATTTTCATAAATAACCCAAAATAAACTTACTCATAATTGATAAAATCATATAACTAGAAAGAATCAGTCAAACTAACCAGGGACTTCACGTAGTCCAGTGGTAGGCGATAAATACCAGTCGCACTTTGGTTGTGGGTTCGATTCCCACAGCTT
Organism: Viscum album; assembly: GCA_963277665.1. Taxonomy (NCBI): domain Eukaryota; kingdom Viridiplantae; phylum Streptophyta; class Magnoliopsida; order Santalales; family Viscaceae; genus Viscum; species Viscum album. The sequence goes on along the minus strand of OY728127.1, from coordinate 432,157,999 downwards.
TGTCCGACGCGACGGGTAGTCACTCGGTCTGTGTGTTGTCCTTTTTCCAAAACTATATAATTCTTAAAACTTTCCCCAAAATGAGATAAAATCTTCAAAGATGATCATAACATATTTTAACCTCAAGTTTATCTCATGCCTTTCATTTTCCATCATAACATATAATAACCCATAATTACCTCAAAAGTAAGGATCATATAAACCCAAATGGTTCTTTATAACTATTTCCACAAAAGAAAAGATAACTATTCCTTGAATAAAATTTTCCTATATTAAACATCAGGGTTACACATAATATAAAATGTCTTCTAATGTAACCCCATCATCAAAAGAGACTTAATACTCTTAATAATTTCACCATAACTCTTGAAGCCCTTATATGTTGACATCTTACTCATTCAACATTTTTCATGATCCATTAACCATTCCTTTCCAACTTATTCCGAAATACCTCTTTCATACAAACAAAATCATGAATCATATCCTAAGATTCCAAAATAGGAAAACAATAGTCATGAAATAATACATACCTTTGATTGGTCATTGTCAGTTTCTTCATCCTCAATCGGAATGGAATTAGGTATTGGTAAACGAACATTTGTACACTCTTGGTGATCCCATTCACGAAACTTCTTCATAGGACATGTGTTTGCATAATGACCATGCACACCACATTTAAAACATTCAATTGATCCCTCAGAAAGAACTTCTTTCCCTTTCCTCGAGTCAACAGGATGCTTCCTTTTTCCATTGCAGGTTCTTGCTTTATGACCTTCATTTCCACATCTGTAGCATATTCCTGTCCCTTTGAAACATTTTCCTAGGTGTTTCTTTCCACATCTTTGACACATAGGTTTTTAAACACACTAACCTTTATGATTATTACCTGTACATCCGTAGGGATTTTTTTCTCGCATATATGATGCCTTAGAGAAATTTCCAAGGTTTAGGTGGTCAATCATGACTCCAGATAGTTGGTTGATGATAATCACAAGAGTTCTCATTACATCTCCCATATCATTCAGTTGCTTGCTCAAAAAACTGTCATAGTTTCCTTCACATCCACTGTTACTTTGGTGCCTGCTAGATCCAGCCATTTACTAAAACCAAAAAGGTCAGTGTGAGTATATCAAAAAAACCATCATGTACTAATGAGGAAGGTAAA